>OY998251.1:71652453-74152453 GCA_963922045.1 Persicaria maculosa | reverse complement strand
TTACATGTCCCTTTCTTGCACAGTGGTGACATATAGGAGAGGTTCTGCTTCCTTTTGCCTTCACAAAAGTGGTAATGTGTTGCTTCTTTAAAAACCTCGGGTTGTAGCCAATACCACTTTTGTTTAGAGAACTTTGTTGCTCACCCAACATCCTATCAAGAGTGCCTTTGGACTTGGTAAAACTTATGAGGGTTGTCTGTTGGTCTTGAATCTTCTTATTCAGGGAGATCTTCTCGCTCTCTAAGTCATGATGTTCACTTCTTAGAGACGAGAGATCTTGCTTGAGTTCAGATTTCTCTGAGTCAAGAGTCTTGACTAATGTCAAGACCTGAATAAGAGGTTTCAAGACTTTTGACCCTCATTGACAGTTCCTCAATAGTTCTTTCCTGGTACACGGTTTTCATAATAAGAGTGTTGGTTTGGGCAATAAGTTTCTCTTCATTGGCAATCATATTAGAAAGGAATTCCGATAGTACCTCTTTTGGACTTGCCATGAGTTCTCTCACAGTTACCTCAAGTTGCTCATCGTGGGATTCATCTCCTGAGGCCATGAGACAAAGGTTGGCCTTTACATCATCGGAGTCTGAGTCACCTGAGTCAGAATCACTCCAAGCTGCCACCATGGCTTTCTTTTTCCATCTATCACCTTTCTTGAAATGACTCTTCTTCTTTTGAGGGCAGTCTTTCACTAGATGGTCTGTTTCACCAAATTCAAAACAAGACAAAGGTTTAGTCTTCTTGTCATATTTGTTGTATTGAGACTTACCTCGAAATTTAGAAGACTCTGATCCATCTTTGTTGTTGAATTGCTTCTTCATTTTGAGGATTCGAGAAAGACCCCTTGTAATGAGAGCAAAGGGATCATCCTTATCATCATCCTCATCTTCAGAATCAGACACATCTTTGGGCTCATCCTTCTTAGACTTGAGTGCCAAGTTCTTAGTGCTTGTTGGGAGTTCTTCATCGTCTTCATTGAGAATCATCTTATGTGTGATCAGCTTCCCAAGCAAGTCATCAAAGGGTAGAGTAGTGAGATTTTGGGCTTCTTCTATGGCTGTTACATTAGGGCCCAATTTGTCCTTTGGGAGGCACCTCAATATCTTCCTCACTTTCTCAACATTCTCAAAGGTCTTGCCGAGAGAGTCAAGGTTGTTTGTGATTTCCGTGAACCGTGTGAACATGGCCTTAATAGACTCATCAGGCTTCATTTTGAAAAGTTCATACTTTCGAAGGAAGATACTGATCTTGGTGTCCTTCACTTGACTGGTTCCTTTGTAGGTGACAACCAGCTTGTCCCAAATCTCTTTAGCTGACCTACAAGATGAAATACGGTTAAACTCATCACTACTAAGACCACAATATAGTAAGTTAATGGCCTTGTAGTTCTTGGAAACGAGTTCAAGATCCGCTTGGATGTATTCTGCCCCAGTCTTCGCGACTTTGCTTCCATTAGGTCCGTCTTTAACAGGAATCTTCGGGCCATTCTCTATAATGTTCCAATCCAGATCTTGATCTATAATGAACATTTTCATCAAGGATCTCCAGTGGACGAAGTTTTTTCCTACAAAGAGCGGTGGTCTACTGGTAGACCTCCCTTGTGCAAATCCTCCGCTTGCTTCACCAGACATGATAAAAAACTCACAAGATTGGTAGATCAAAAGCAGTGAGTAAGGCTCTAATACCAATTGAAGGTTCGATAATGTATAACAAAGTAGAATAAAGATACTCTAGAAGAGGGGTTGAATAGAGTATGCCAACTTTTCGCTGTCAATCTCAAGACTTTTGAAACGCTTGCAAAACCCTTTGAGAGTAAACTCAATTCTTTCGATTGGGAAACCTGAATCACAATAAAGTTATACAATTCGAAACAAGTGCGGAAATATAGGTAAAGCAATAAGTATAGAACACGATGAATTATTAACGAGGTTCGTCTCCTTAAAGGCTTAGTCCCCGCCTAGGGTTATTCCACAACCCTAGGATTCAACCGGCTTTATTGATTCACAAGACTTATGATCCTAATAGCTCACCGAGAAGCCTCTCTCCTATACAATTGCAATCTAGTCAACTCACGTTCCCTTGGAGTCCTAGACCAATCTAGAAGAGCTCCACCTCTCTTAGCTATCTAGTACAATCCTCTTACACTTCGTGAATCAATCGCCTAGTGCTCACTTCCTGAGTTATAAACTCTCGAGTATAATACTCTCTCAGAATATATCCTATAAGCTCACTGTGTAACTCTCAAATGCTTTGAAACAAAAGATACGACTCTTAACACCTAGCAGAGAGTGACGAAGAAGACATATTGACTTGAGGGCTGAGTATGCGTTGTAGTTCAATGATGTTTGTGTTCAACACTTGTGCTTCTTCTCTCTTTTTCATCTCCTTTTATATTCCATCAAATCGGCGCCATTTTGAAAGAATGATCTTTTCCCAACGACTACTCCAGATCATGGCCAAGAATGGATCTTCGCAATCTTCTAAAGATGGAAACTGCAAAGACATAATCTTCCAGATTTGATCTCTATGAATTTCAGCTCAAGGAAGGAGATCTCTTCAAATATCTTTGTTGTATGGTTAGTGTAACATATGTATAATAATATTCGGAAACCATACATAAATAATATATGTAAATGAAATGTATACAATACAGGTTTTGAATTTCATCAATACAGCTTTAGCTTCAAGACCTTTGACACAAGCTTTGTGTTAAAGCCTTTGAAACCATTTCCGATTTTCATCAAGGGAGTGGAGTTATCAAATAGAAAAGTATTTAGGAATTCCATTAGTACATGGAAGAATAAAGAACTGTGTTTTTGAAGAGGCCATCTATAACATAAAAAAAACAATTATCGAAATGGAAAGCCTCCTCTCTCTCGCAGGCGGGTAGAGCGATTCTTATCCAAGCTCACTTGAGCTCCAAAACGAACTATTTAATGCAAAATTTTCTTCTTCCAAAAGGCATTCTCCGTCAAATGGACCTAGATCTGAGCGTGGGCGGGCTTGGGCCGGTCCTATGAGAATATTTTGGCCCATTTTAGCGAGACGGGCTTGGGCTAGGCCCGGTTTTTGGGCCAACTCTCTTGCCCAAGCCCGCCCACATGGGTGGGCCGGGTAGCCCACCGGGTCGCCCATTATAATTTCGTAAAATATTATTTTTATTTTATTATTTTTACGTTTGATATCAAACTACACAAATGTGCTAAGTGTCTCAAAATGTTGAAATTTTATACAAAACAAAGGTATGCAAGTTACACAAATGTGAAATTACACACTATAATCTTTATGCAGGTTCATTTCAATGAAATTTTTTTGAAAATAATATATTTAGTACTATTGTATTTCTTAATTTATATGCGATGTAAAAACTATTAGTATTTATAAAGTAATAGATGTAGAATTTTAGATATTATATAATCAATGCATATACTCTGTAGTATTTTAATACAAATATATTAAAATTAATATAAGTAATATATATAGGCGAGCCGGGCCTACCGGCCCCCTTGGGCTTAACCCTTAGCCCAAGCCCAACCCTATGGGCCAACCGGGTTGGGCCTGTCGGCCCGCTTATTTTACAGGGTGGGTTGGGTGGGCTGGGCGAGTTAGCCCATGTCTGCTCAGGTCTAAATGGACTAAATTAATAAAAATTTCTTCTGGAATAAGTTACAATCTGAAAGATACACTCCCCTAGTTAGCTCGGATAAGATATGTCAACCTAAACAATACGACAGACTATAGGTATAAAGCAATCAGAAGACCTTAATGTGAGTCTTCAATTAAAACTTTTATGGAAAATACACTCCGACCAGAATAATATCTGGGTTAAAATTATCAAGGAAAAATATTTACAAAATGAAAGTATTAACCAAAAATCTAATCTAAACACTTCCTGGCAATTTGGGAGACTCCTCTCGCTAAGGGAAAATTTTAATAAGGGACTTCTTTTGATCATAGGTAATGGTAACTCGATAAATGTTTGGAATGATCCTTGGCTCGATAATCATAAGCTAGATGAATATATGAATGACCTAGACCCTAATATGAAAGTTAGTCAATTGCTAGATGCTCAAAAGCAGTGGAACCTAACATTACTCCACAATCTATTTCCGACCAATATAGTTAGAAAAATGACTGAAATCCAAATTTCATAATGGGAAACCCCTGACAGACCCATTTGGAAACTATAACCTAATGGTTCCTTTACGACTAATTCAGTAAAACTTCTAGATAACAATGATCATCAAAACAATAATAATTATAAATGGATTTGGAAATTGAACGTGCCACCCAACATTAAAAATCTCTTATGGAAAGTGTCAATTAAACATAGGCTAAACAAATATATAAATAGGGTGCCTAGCCAATGCTGCATTTGTGATTAATTTAATGAAGACTCTACCCACCTTTTCCTTCACTGCAAATATACCAAAGAAGTTATAGCTCAATTTGAAAGAGTAACTGGTAAACATATTAGAAGTGGCACAAGGCATAACATGGATATTTTAGATTTACTAAACTCTAGAATTAGCTCCTCTGTGCTAGAAGATCTGGGCTTTGTCTGGCAAGCTATTTGGAATATCATAAATGAACATATTCAGGAAGAAAAATCCGCCACAAATTTCGAACCTAGTCCAACATTTGGTGATTGATATTCAGAATTGGAAAACAGGTGAAGGAAAATCTCCACCTACCAAATCAAACAGAAAGACAAACAAGGCTAGGCGGATTAAACAAGAAGGGGGTATATACAAAATTAATGTAGATGGCTCGGTGAAACCCATGGGTGTTTGTCAGGTTGGGGGGGGGGGGGGGGGGTCATCAGAGACTCCAGGGGTAATGTGATTGATATTTTCTATCAGGTAGTTTGTAAAGGCTCGGTAATTCAGACATAAGCTGCTGCAATCATCCTAGGACTGCAACATGCCAGATCGAAAGACATTCGGAAGGTTATCAATATTGAAGGAGATAACCAAGACTTGATCAAAGCAATAAAGGAGGAGGGCCACATCAAATGGAAAATCATTCATTAGGTGGAGAAAATCAAAGAGTTAGCTACTTCTTTTGAATTCTTAGAATTCAACCATTGCTCTAGAGAAGCAAACGGAGTAGCTGATCATATAGCTAGACATGGTGTCATCTGTAATAGTTCAACGATCCCTTATAATAGGGAATTGTACTCCATCATTCTTTAGGATGATCAGGGTTATGTTTTACGGCAACCGTAAAACATTCCCACTTTTTGCCCAATGTAAAAAAAAAATTAAAAAAAAAAAAAAAATTCCCACTACTGCACTACATACCAACTAAGCTAAAGATAATTTTTGACTTATTATCCTTTTAACTTTTTTTTAACCTTTAAATTATCAAAAATTACAAAAAATACATATTTTTTGTTTTTCATTTTTACATTTTCTTCCGAGCCAGAAGAGGGCTCGAGCCGGTCACCTCATGCCCCATCTCCCTCCGCCCCTTATTATATTGTACTATTGTTTTACGTACACAACCAATATTGATACCACATTTCAAAAACCTTGTATTTTTTCTACTCCCCCGTTCGCGAAAACTTGTTACTTTAGCCCCAGAAACAATATTTAAACTATCTAAATTGCCCCTACTTTTGTCTTAATTATCTAAAAACAATGTACAATCACACTTTTCAAGGTAATTCAAATTGTAAATGAATGAGGGTAAATTGGAAAATTTGTGGGTAAAGTATCTAAAGTGACAAGTTTTTTTGAACAAAATCAAAACTCTAAAATGACAAGTTTTCGGAAACGGAGGGAGTATATACATTAACGTTACATCAGTGTCGGTCGAAGGACTCTCTGAAAGGTGGGGCGAAATTTCATACTTGTAAATTTGTAGCGCTCAATACAAAAGTACGTAGTAGTAACATCGTCAATTCATCCACAAAATAGCATTCAATGATACAAGTCTACAAATATTTGGAGATATGCTAACTCTCTTTTGTCGATTTCTGTTTCAGCTATAGAGGGTGATGTTTACCTTGATGGGAAAAAATACCTTTGGCAGCTATCACAAACAAATCTTGCTCTCATTTCTTAGCATTTCTAAATTTCTTTTTATTTGTTGATGATTGAACTGGTATGATATTTTTTGTGCAAGGTCCAAGTTCGATCTACTTTCATTTATCGATGAGAAGCGCCTTCTAGCTGCAACCAAGAATGCGAAGGAAGAGCTGACGGTTAGTCCAACTGTATTTTTCATACAAGGGCGAACTTAAGTTATATTTCTATTTTATTTGCTTATTCACATGATTTCTTGCAAAATACTACTATATCGTACCAGTTATTTGGACACGGTTGATTACACCGGTCTTTTTCTCCAAGTTTCGTCAATATACCAATGCAATGTGGCACAACGCTTACAGCATAATGCTGCTCGACTCGATCCCTTGGTATTCTTCCTCCCGTCTCCAATCCGGTCCGGCGTACCTTTTCCCTGGTCGTGGATTTTGTCGGGGCTAAAGGGAGTTTGCGTGGGACTGAGTGCTGGGGATCTGCTTGTGCCTGCTGCTTTGGGCTCTTCGGGTCTTCCTTGTGCCCGATTCAGCCCGTTGTTGATGAATGTTGGCCCGATTTTTATCCTTTGGGGCAAAGATTTTGCCTTGGACCCGAGGCTGTCCGGAAGGGAAAAAAATTCATATTTATATATATTTTTATATATAAATAGAATTTATAAAACCCCACTCGTATGAACGTGTACTAAATCATGTTAGGGTTGACTAAATTCTGATAGGGTTTTTGGGTGCTCTTTACTCAGGCGGTGTGCGACTCTGTGGTAGCGTGGTTTGACGATCTTCTCCGTGGATGAGGTTTTAGTTGTTGGAGTCGGGATAGGTTGAGGTCATGGTAGTGTGTATCGTAGCGTCTTCACTACTTGGGTTGACTGCTTTCCTAGAGTTTCACCCTTATTGTCCACATGATGATCGGGTCCTAATGTATCACTGGCCTACGATTCTACTTCTGTACGGGGCTTGACTTCGTTCGTCGTCTTCGTCCACATCCAATTTGGTTTAGGCATGTCTGATTTCGTTTATTATAGGGTGTGTTTGCTTGAGTTTGCACCGTTTTGTATTGTTGTATGATATAGTTTTAGACGTTTCTCCCATTTGTCGGCTTGGCCGACCTTTGAGTTTAAGATATGTCTGAACACGAATTCTTATATAATCAAAAAATGGAAAAATGAGAGAAAAGACAAACAGTGTTACTCCCGATGTTACATTAATTATTTTGGGTATAAATTTATATGAAAAAATTAAAATATATATATATATATATATATATATATATATATATATATATATATATATATATATATATATATATATATATATATATATATATATATATATATATATATATATACCCTATATACTTATATTAACATGTCCATGAACTTTTATTTTGAAACTATATATTTTAGAAAAAGAAAAAAATTATTTTCTAAAATAATCAATCTTTTAGTTATCCATAATTTTTAATAATAAAATTTTATAAACATGTTAATATAAGTGTATAGAATATAAATATATTTTTTAATATAAATTTATACATGAAATAATTAAGTGTAACACTCGGTGGTACAGGGGAGCCTCACTTGTATCACCTATAACCTACAATGTAACCCTCTATATATAATACATGATTTTTATTGGTCGATCCACCTATAATTAATTTGTCCAATTTAAATTACTAAAATTATTTTAGAAAATCTTTTCTAAATTAAAAATGAAAATATGTTATAATATTATTATGTGGATGTAAAAGATATTCACTTTTCGTAGATAAAGTTTTATCTTAAAATAGACTTATTTATGTTGGGAGCCTAAGAACATTATTAATAGATTTTTAGATTTTGACCTATATATAGTTTAGATTGTTAATGTTATTTCACAAATGTTGACGTCTTCTCCCTTTTTTTTGGTGTTGTTATTGTAGGTTATTTACAACTTTATTTACGATTGCAAGTTTATTAAGTATCTTTACTAGAGATATAATTTTACCAACTTTTTATCAAACGGGTTTTAATACAAAATTTACTTAAATTCAATTTTTTCGAAAGAATAGATATAAATTGATTTCGTCTCATTTGATTATTGTTTTTAAATTGATTTAACAATAAAAAAAACTATGAAAGGAAGTTAATTAGTTGAATGGATGTTATTAGAAAATTTATTTAAATTAAAAAAGAATAAAGAATATTAGGGTTTAAGGTTATTTATAAATTTTTTATGCGTTTTTTTTTAATTTCAAACGTATTAATATTTATATTACAAAACCGCACAAGGTGTGGGTACTGAACTAGTTTATTACTATAAAAAAAAACTATTACGAGATAGAGAGAGTATGATTTAATTTTCAAGTCATGTATTTTTTTTAAAACGGTAAAAACTATATAAAATATTAATTTTTATTTTTTAAATAATGTTATATACGTAGTATTTATTAATAATAAATACAGTATGATCCTACTTTATATAAAAAAAAATTTTTACATAATTTTTTGAAGGTAAACGGAAGGAGTATTCTTTAACCATTCCGGAATGACTCAATCGAAAATGACTCGTGGGTAGTACCATAGGTATTAGGTCTCCAGTTCGAATCTCGAACGACCGCTTTTTATTTACCAAATTCAAAAAAAAGGGTGATTATTCGTCCTTTTTTTTCTTAAAAAAAAAAGAAAACGTATTCCAAAGAGTTGAACATTTAATGTAAGTAATCATTCACTTTTTGCAGCCAAGGGAGTACATTTTACATCGCTGCAAATCCTCTACCCCAAATCTCCGCCCCACAAAATTATTTTACATATAAATTAATATTAAAAAAATAAAATATATATATATTTATCTTCTACATACTTATTATAACATATTTGAAAAAAAAAATCTTAGAAAATCAACTTACAAAAATTATAATAATTCATAGAAGATAGAAAGATTTTTTTAAGTTTTTAAAAGATGTGAGTTTACTATATATTTTTTAAGAAAATATATAATTTGATTTTCAAATATGTTATAATAAGTATGTAGAAGTTAAATATATATATTTTTTTAATTTTTTTTAATATTAATTTAGATGTAAAATAATTTTGTGGGACGAGAATTTGGGGCGGGTATTTGGAGCAGAGGATTTGCACCGATTTTACATTTAAAAAAAGTACAGTAAATGGTGTTTAAGAATAAGACAGGAAGAGAGCTGCATTTGGAATTTGCAATACTCCCAGGCAGTCCCACCTATATATGGGCTCTTCACCTCCCCGCACTTGAAATTTGAATACACTCCCACTCCCCAACCCCCATCCATCCTTGAATCTCTTTAGCTTCTTCCCTTCCCGGCCACAGTTGCCTCATCATCACAAATAACTACACCGGAGCTTCAATCAACTGGGTATTCCGGGCTTCTACAAGTGGCTTCTCAACAAGTACCCCAAGGCGGTGCAGTCTCCCGCCAATTTGGATGCACCAAACCCCAACGCCTTCGAATTTGACAACTTTTATCTTGATATGAACGGGATAATCCACTCCTGCTTTCACCCTGACGATTCCACTGTAAACCTTATTACTCGATCTCCTCTACTGTTTTGGGTTTTCATTTCTTCAAATTTTTTAATTTGGGTTTTTTTTTTGTTTTTAGTGTTTTGGCCAGGATATCCAGCCAACTACCTTCGAGGGAGTGTTCTTCAGCGTCTTTCAGTACGTTGATCGGTTGTTCAACATTGTCCGTCCTCGAAACCTCATTTACTTCGCCATTGGTACCTTCTGATTCAACTCTGTACTTGAAAGAAAGAAATTAGCATTGCATGTTGATTTTGTCCTTCAAACATGTACAGACGGTGTGGCTCCGAGGGCCAAATTGAAGCAGCAAAGATCTGGACGTTACCATCCTTGCAAGAACAATGACATCGCTGTGAGTAGTGTACGCTCTTGCATTTGATTTGCTGTTTTATTAAGAGGAAAGAAATCTTTTTGACTTGCAGGAGGCGGAGGAGAACAGGCTCAGAGCCGAATACAACAAGGCGGGGTACTGAAGTCCGTTGGGACTCGGGATTGGGGGTCGTGTGCACACGTGCGCTAATAGCCTAACACATAAACCGAGCGGTGTTCCATCCTAAAACCAATTGGCAATAGGAGGAGTAACCCACTTATATACTAAGGCTTCTTTGTTCATATTGTCGATGTGGGACTCTTTTGGTCTCTTCACATCTCTCATTCTCTCAACACGGGGAAAAAGCTTCTTCCGAAAGCTGAATCTCAAGTAAAAGACTCCAACATTATACATCCAGGCACAGAGTTCATGTGGGAGTTTTCAAAGGCTCTCCAAGTTTATATCCAAAAAAGGCTTCAAGAGAGCCCTACTTGGAAGTATCTCAAGGTTGTTCTATCTGATGCTAATGTCCCCGGGGAAGGGGAGCATAAAATTATGTCTTTTATACGAACCCAGCGGAGTCTGCCTCACTACGATGTCAATACGAGGCATTGCATACATGCTTTGGTATGTACGCCATCCCATGCTATCTAGCTCTTTCCCTCACTTATTTCCTCAATTGTATTCAACTTCGGGTCACACATGAACTGCACATTTATAATTAAAAGATTACGTAGATGACTGTAATCTCAGTTGAGTTAATTCTCAACGAGAGAATGAATTATATACTGACAAACCGATACAATTAGTATCTTTACAAGATAAGATATTGTGATAACAATAAGATACAATCTCAACTGTAATATCTATCTAATACCCCCCCGCAAGCTCATGGAGGGGCGAGGACATGAAGCTTGGACCGGAGAGTCTCGAACCGCTGGTTGCCCAGGGCTTTGGTAAAGATGTCGGCCGTCTGATCTGTTGAACCGATATGATGAACCGCAAGTTCATTTGCCTCCACTTTTTCACGGACAAAGTGAAAGTCAACAGGAATATGCTTAGACTTGCTGGTAAGGACGGGGTTCCTGGTTAAAAAAGTCGTGCTGAGGTTGTCACAGAGGACCACAGGAACTGCACACAGGCGCTGCCGGAGATCATGAAGGAGTTGCTGGATCCAGGCAAGCTCGGCCACAGTGGCAGCAATGGCTCGGTATTCGGCCTCTGTGCTAGACCGAGCGACTACCTTCTGTTTCCGGGACGTCCAACTGATCAGCGAATTGCCAAAGTAAACTGCAAATCCATACTGGGACCGACAATCATCAGAGTCCGAAACCCAGCCTGCGTCGGTGAAAGCAGTGATGGCGAAGTTGGTGGAGCACCGAAGATGAAATGTGTAGTGTAGGGTACCTTTTAGATACCGAAGGATGCGTTTCACTGCCCCCCAATGAGCAGTGGTAGGGCGATGCATATACTGACATACTCGGTTGACGGCGTATGATATCTCTGGGCGAGTTATGACAACATACTGGAGGGCACCTACGATGCTCCGATAAAGAGACGGATCTGACATGGGATCACCAGAGCTAGTGAGCCGAGAGTGAGGCTCTGCAGGGCTGATGATGGGCTTGGCGTCATCCATTTTGGAGCGAGTGAGGAGTTCCCTGATGTATTTCTGTTGGCACAAACGCAGGCCATCCGAATGTCGTCGCACCTCAATGCCCAGAAAGTAGTGAAGAGAGCCAAGGTCCTTGAGAGAAAAGACTGTATCAAGGCTAGCAGTGAAGCGTTGGATAGCCGCGGGTGAGTTGCCAGTGACGATGATGTCGTCAACATAGACCAGCACATATATAATGCAGCCGGAAGACATGTAGACGAACAACGAACAGTCGGATTGACAGGCGCGGAAGCTAGACCAGATGAGGAAGGCTTTGAGCTTGCTGAACCATGCCCGAGGGGCCTGTTTAAGGCCATACAGCGCCTTCTGTAGGCGACACACATGAGACGACCGTTGTGGATCAACAAATCCTGGTGGTTGTTCCATGAAAACCTCCTCGCTGAGATCGCCGTTGAGGAAAGCATTGTTGATGTCGAGCTGGCGGATTGGCCAGTTCCTAGACACGGCAATAGCTAGGACCAATCGAATGGTAGTGGGACGAACAACGGGGCTAAATGTATCAAAATAATCTACCCCTTCCTCTTGATTGTATCCTTTCGCTACAAGACGCGCTTTAAAGCGATCAATCGATCCGTCAGCTTTCCTCTTCGTCCTGTAGACCCATTTGCAGCCGACCACATTCCGGGATGCACTACGGGGAACTAGAGACCATGTGCCAGTACGAGTAAGAGCATCGAACTCGGATTGCATGGCGGAGAGCCAATGGGAGTGTTTAGAGGCCTGGCGGAAGGTTTTAGGGTCATGGTCGGGTAGCGGATCAGGGGAGAGAGGGTGTTTGGAGGTTAGGAGGGCACGAGGCTTGAGATCGCCGGTGCGAGCCCTGGTTTGCATAGGATGACAGGAGTTGTCTGAGGGCCGAAGGTGCGGATGAATTGGGATGGGGTTGACGACGGGCTGGTCATGGGCAGGAGAGGTGGTGGAGGGATCCGGTGAGGACGAGGCTTCAGTGGTAGGATCCGGAGAGGATGATGAGGCAGAGATACTAGGCACTGGCGAGGGTGGGACAGGCAACTCTGCGGCGTCGTTGATAATAGGCTCGGCAAGCGGCACAGGGAGCACTCTTGGAGGTGGCGAGGGTGACAGATGCACTGCTGTTTTTAACAGACTAGCAGCGGGCAGGGGAGACACGGAGGAAGTTACAGGAGGAGACCGAGAGAGTGGGAGAGATGGGAACACTGACTCATGAAACACGACGTGTCGGCTGACATATGTGTTGCCAGAGGAAGGCTCATAGCATAAGTAGCCTCGGTGAGACGAGCTGTAGCCCAAGAAGATGCAACTAGACGTCTTGAACTCTAGCTTGTTGGACCGATAGGGACCAAGAAAGGGAAAGCAGAGGCAGCCGAATGATCGAAGGATAGAGTAATCGGGTGACCTTTTGTAGAGGCGATAGAATGGGGAATCATTTTTGAGAATTGGTGTGGGAGATCGATTGTGAAGGTAAATGGCGGTGTGGAAGGCGTGTTCCCAAAACTTATAGGGTAGTTTGGAATGGGCAAGAAGGGTGAGACCTTTTTCTTGAATAGTCCTGTTTCGGCGTTCAACCATCCCATTTTGTGTGGGAGTGTAGGGGCAAGAGATACGATGAGTGATGCCCTGTGAGCGAAGGTATGTAGAAACATTCCGATATTCCCCGCCCCAATCTGTTTGAAGGGCTTTAATAGTGGAATTGAATTGTGTTTGAACCATAACTTGAAAGAGTTTGAAGTAGTAAAAAACTTGGGATTTTTGAGACATAAAATATATCCATGTGTAACGAGTGCAATCATCGACAAATAACACAAAATAGTGACACCCATTTAATGACAACTCGGGGGCAGGGCCCCAAACATCGGAATAAACAAGCTCGAAAGGAGCAGTCTTAGAAACATGAGATGATAAAATGGGAAGCCTACGACTCTTGCCCAATGAGCAGGACACACAATCGGACAATGCAGTTTTTGATGACATAGGTAAATGAAACTGAGTGCAAATGTGATGAAACACAGACGAATTTGGATGACCCAGACGATGATGCCAATGAAGGGGAGAAGTGCGTTCCCCGACGAGGGCGACAGACTGACTGACGGGTGAAGCTGACGGAAGCCGATAGAGCCCATTATCAACGATTCCTTTGAGCATTACCTTTCTCTGCATATCCTTCAACAAACAGTGAGTAGCATGTAACTCAAGGAAAGCATTATTATCTTTGGTAAGGCGGGTAATGCTAATCAGATTCTTTTTCATTTGTGGAACTAAAAGGACATTGGATAATTTAATGGGGCGAATGGCTGATGGAAAAGAAGTGTGACCAAGGTTAGAGATAGGTAAGGTCGTACCGTTTCCTAAGGCGAGCTGGTCCCCACCGCTGTAATCCGAGTCGATAGAGACTTTGTTGAAGTCGCCTGTGATGTGATCGGTTGCTCCGGAATCAAAGTACCAAGACGGATCGGTGATTGCCGAAGGAGAAGCCATGTACGCAGCAGGGGCTGACTGGCCAGGGCGGTTGAACTTCTCCGGCGGGTGGCGAGATGGGAACGCCTGAACGTCCAGACGATTGAAGCAATCCTTGGCGGCATGACCTGTACGATCGCAGATCTGGCAAGGAAGGCGAGGACGAGAGCGAGAATCCTGGGAAGCAGTGTCATTGCGATCCACAGAAGGGCGATCACCGGATCTGTTCTGATTGGAACGACCACCACCCCGATCAGACGATCGACCACGGCCAGAGGAGGAACCAGAGGAGCGAGTGTTCCCGTAGTTGGCCATCGGCGGCGGGGTAGCAGCAGCCAGGAGACGCGCCTCGTTCAGTAGCCGCTCCTCCTCTTGAAGGAGAAATCCCAGCAGATCCGGTGGTGTGAGAGGACCGGTTCGCATATTGAGGGCGGCGCGGAAGGATCCATATGAAGAATCCAATCCTTGAAGAATACAGGCCACCAAGTCGACGTCGGAAATCTCCTGCAGGCAGTCGGCAAGAGAGTCGGCAAGGGCCTGCTTCTTCTCAAAGTATTCAATCATGGGAGTGGATTCCTTCTGAATGGTTTGAAGTTGCTGTTTGATGTACATTGCTCGGGCACGAGATTGCGACTGGAACATTCGCTCCAGAGCATCCCACGCCTGATGAGAGGTCTGAGATTTGGTGAGGTATCCCACCAGGGAGGGAGAGACCGTGGTTCGCAGCCAAATCAGAACGAACTTGTCCTTGCGTTTCCACACATCGAATTCAGGATTCGGTGAAGTGGATGCAGGAGTAGTGTCGGTGGCAGCCACCGCAAGGGTTTCAGGCGGAGACGTGCCAGTGGTGACGAAGTCCTTGAGGCCGAATGCATCGAGAGCATCAAGGACATTGGAGCGCCAGACGGAATAGTTTGATCTTTCCAGTTTGAATGAGAACTGGGGAAAGTGAAGGCCTACGGACGCAGTGGTACCGCCGGCAACAGAGAGCAGACTGGCGGAGGCATTGGTGGACGGGGTGGGTGTGGAGACTGATTCCTCGGTGGACATGGTTGGGATCGGAAAAAAAATTTGCCTTTTAGAAACCTGCTCTAGATACCATAAAAGATTACGTAGATGACTGTAATCTCAGTTGAGTTAATTCTCAACGAGAGAATGAATTATATACTGACAAACCGATACAATCAGTATCTTTACAAGATAAGATATTGTGATAACAATAAGATACAATCTCAACTATAATATCTATCTAGCTAATAATAATGTAGGATGCAGATCTTGCTATTTTGGCTTTGGTCACACATGAACTGCACATTTCCATATTAAGAGAGGTATGTATAATGTATGATATATAGATCTTATTCAACATGGCATTTATATGGGAGCTTTTAAACTGTGTATTAATTGTTTGTTGTTTAAATTAGGATGTCGTGACGGTCAAAAAGCAGCCACCTATCGGCTGTGTCAATGGTGTCGAAAAGACTTGCTCGTACCAAGTATATTTCGTTGTTTATCCTTGTATATATGTTAGTATCAAATCTTTCAGGGTTAGATATACAAGTGAGAATTCATTTCTTTTATTCCTTTTTCGATTGTGCTGGCAGTTTTTCCATGTCTGGATTCTTAGGGAATACCTTGAACTCGAAATGCGGCCCTCTGATGTTCCAGAAGGCTTTAAATTTGATATTGAAAGAGCGGTGGATGATTTCGTCTTTATGAGTTTCTTTGTGGGGAATGACTTCCTACCACATTTGCCCAGTCTTCTCACCTATGAGGTTGCAATATTAACACATACATGCTGCAATTTTTTTTGGGTTAAAAGAGAAGTTTTATCATAGTCTAGGTATTTTTCCTTATCCAGGGAAGTTTGGATTTACTCATGACAGTGTACAAGAGAGACTTCAGAAGTTTGGGAGGATATATTGTTGATGCAAAGCAGGTACGGCGATGTGTGATTTCTAGATGTTCATTTCTTTAATCTTACATTAATTCCTTGTTTTGTAACATGTTTGTGAAAGTTGCTCGAAAACCAGGTTAATGACCCGAGAAATGCTTCATATTTGGATTTGGAAAGAGTGGAGAAACTCATTATCGATGTTGGAAGTTATGAGGAAGCAATATTCAAGAAAAGAACGGATCTAAGGGAGCATTTTATGAGACGTTGTTGTCTCAGGGAAGAAGCTGATGGAGAAGACATAAACGTCCATCATCTTCCAACCTCTTTGCATTCAGACAATTGTGGTGCTGAAAATGACAATATACGTAGGTGTTTCTGCTGTTCGTTACAAGATATATAGGAACGCCATTGTTAATTCACTCAAACTTTTTGCTTGTATAGATACTTGAGAACACAAAGCAGCTAAAACAGGATTTGAGAAAGTACATATCTGACAAGTCGAATGTTATTACAATTGGAATATTTGGTCCTGACAAGGTATTGGTTACGATCTATCTCCTTGATGATTTTATTATTGTTGTACTAACTACTAGATGTTTGAGGTTTTGCAGATCAAGTATGGTACTACCGGATGGAAAGAAAGATATTACCAGGATAAATTTCCAACCGAAGATCATGATAACCTACAAAGCTTAAAAAGAGCAGTTGTATGTAATTGAATCATAATTTCAATAATTGTTCCTCTTCACTTTAGTAGTTGATATTTTATGGCTTTTTTGTTGCATTCAGGTGAAAGAGTATGTTGTAGGATTATGTTGGAATCTGCTATACTATTATTCTGGGTTACCATCATGGACTTGGTAACACTTTTCTCATATATACTTTGTTTATTCACGGTTATCCATTTGTCACATCTAAAAGTGTGCTAATTCACCAATTTATCGGAGCAGGTTCTATCCTTATCACTACGGTCCTTGTGCTTCTGATATGAAGGATTTCAGTGAAGTCGAAGTGGAGTTTGAAGAAGGCTTCCCATTAGACCCTTTTGACCAGTTTATTGCTGTTCTTCCACCGAGATGGTATATCTTTTTCTTTTTGTGTGTTTATTACCGCCATGAAATTATGATATATGAATGAAGATTATATATAGAATGTTTGTGATATCTTACAATTCGGATGCCCTACCATTGCCTTATCGAAGATTAATGATGGATGAAAGCTCTGATATTGCTTCATTTTTCCCACGAGGTGATCCCTGATTTCATTTGAGGCATTAAGCCTATTAAAAAGCCACTTGTTGTGGAGATATGCTAACTCTGTTTTATCGATTTTTGTTTTGGATATAGAGGTTGATGTTGACCTTGATGGGAAGAGGTTCCTTTGGCAGGGCCAAGTTCTACTTCCATTTATCGATGAGAAGCGCCTTCTAGCTGCAACCAAGAAGGCCAAGGAAGAGCTGACGGTTAGTCGAACTCTATATATTTTTCGTGCAAGGGCCAAGTTCTATGTCTATGTTGTTTCCTTATTTCACATGATTTCTTCCAAATTAATTACTGCTATATATTATCAGGAAAATGAAGCACAGAGAAACTTGCTAAAGAGTGATCATCTTCTATATGTTGGAGCTTCTAATGATTTCGGATATCAGCTTCTAAGGGAGATGGAAGAAAACACAAGGTTTTACACTTTGTTGTTGCTTGCTATTTTAATCTCCTGTATTGGACTGTTGAGTTTTTCTTGTTAGTGATGATATTCACTCTTTTTAGGCATCAATCCAGAGATTCAAATGGAGTTTGCGGCTTTGTGGATCTCAATCTGCACGCTTTCGATTCTCCAGAGGGAGAGGACAACATACTGTGAGTTTTAATATCATATATGATGTCGACCGAGCTTGTGTTCGCTTACTTTAATTTCAAGGATTAATGTCATATTACCACCAAACAGGTGTGTAGACTTTGCGTTGGCTAAACCGAGTATCCTTGTTCCTCGCGTCCTGGAACATGTCAAATTTCCAATGAGGGTATACTTCTGTTACTATCTACACAGTTAATTTGTTCATTGAACCATTTGATTTCAATCATGAGATCGAACTGAAGTTATTTACACTATATATGCAGACTGTATACGAATCTGATATTGAGAAAACCTTGCTCTGGCATGAACAGCAACTCAGTTTTCGAGGCCATAGGTGAGTTGAAATCATTATACATTACTTGCACATACATACATTAGTCCTTTCATCAAATGAGTGATTATTGCAGAGTTGAGTATGAAGGACCTCCAATAAAAGAATCAGCTGGTCCAAACTCGAGGCAAGGCTTGTACACTCACCCAAACTGGACGTCCAACACTCGACATGACTCTTATAGCCCAAGAGGACGGAGCTCAAGCTACTCGAGCCGGGCATCCAACCCTGCTTGGTCTCCGCAGTTCATATCAAGTCAGGGAAGTCGAGGTGGACGATTCTGGACTCACAAGGATAGACAAGACCCTGGAACTCCCGAAAATGGTCGATTTAATCGCTGGTAGGCTAGTACATGGTGGTATCCCCTTGTTCTGCTATGGTTTCAGTCCCCTTTTGGTTTCGGGTTGGTTTGAACTAATGCCTGTGGAGGTTGCAGCGGTGAAGGATCTGGTGTTTTTTGGGTAATTTTGGTGTTACTTGTGAAGTGAATGTAGATGGGAAAGGGCAATTACTTTTATTAGTTATGCAACTGCAGTCCGTTTAATTTGTTTGTATAGATGGGTGTTCTGCAAACCTGTGTTCCATGCAAGACCCGAGTTAGAGATGCTTTTTTAAAAATATTGAAAAAAAAACCCATAAATTTGGTAAAAGTATAATACTTTATTATAAAAATAGATACAACAAAATTTGATTTTTTTTTCATAGACATGTGTAGTACAATGAATACTTTTTGAAAAATATTTTTAAAAAATTATAAATTTTTCAAAAATATGTCATTTGTAAATGGAAAAAATAATGATAGGATAGAAAAGTGTGGAAAGAAACTCATAAATTGTGGTTTAAATATGACATTGATATTAGAAAAGTTTTCATAGGAATAAAAATTACAATATTTTTTTAGATACATGTCTAGAATGAATACTCCTAGTTTGACATTAATAATTGGGAAAATTTGGTAGGAATAAAAATTAGGGGTTTTTTGCTAAGTGGACTTTTTGGGACCAAATTTTAAGTCATAGGACTCAAGGGTTACAATATTAGGTAAGTGTCCACATTTTCCAATTATACCCCTGCCTATTAAAATTAGATCTGTGCTTCTCTTTTCCGTCCTTCTCCCCAACTAATCGAGATCCACCACAAAATCTCTTCCTCGCGAATGGTGAAATTCCTAGGCGTTCTCAACCTTTCCGATCGAAGGCTAAGAACGGGGTTTAGAAGCGAAAGACGCAACAGAAAGTAAACGAGCGACCAACAAGCAGTTTTACGTGGTTCGGCCGGAGCCTACGTCCACGGAGTCTCAGCCGGATCGGCTTGAGATCTCAATCCACTAATCAAGAAGCAAGGTTACAGAACAGGTTGCCCTAGATCTAGACTAAGGCAAACAAAAGACGGAAATACACGATACAAGACGAGTATGCAAGAGAAAAGCAAGAACGAAGCAAGCAAAGGAAGAGGACACCCTGGATCTGGAGAACAGAGCCAGATCTTCATCGGATTCGACCAGAGAAGGGACGCTTCGCCTGAACAGAGGGCAAAGGACCTTCTTCTTCTTCCTAGAACTCGGATCTAGAGTCTCGGAACGAGATTCGCTCTAGATCGGACCACCGTGAGCTTCGCCGAAGCCGGGTTTGGGAAACCCTAGCTTTCTCTCTCCGTCGCCTCTTCTCTCTCTCTCTCTAGGGTTTGGGTTACCTGAGAAGCTGGATCGAAGAATGAGGCAACCCTAGCTCCACTTTCCCTTATATAGGCGAGCTTAATCGAAACGCTGCGTTGCGGGCGTCCAAGAGCTGGAAGCTCTCAAGATCAGGTGAGCTCAGTCCAGGTAAGTGAAAGCAGGCCGGGTTGTTGGGCTTGAAAAGCCCAATAACATAAAAGCATAAATAGTATCCATATATATAACATACACTCATATATACTATATACATATGTGAGCATAAGTGTTCACTTACACTTCTAATATATGTTTTAGCATATATATAAGTATATATTATATTTACAAGTGTATTTGTCAGCTAAGTTTACCAATTAATCTAAATCTAAGACCATCCAATATTCCTAGATCTATATGCTAACGATTAGAATAGACATTACAATTTGCCCTCCTAATCGAAGCATTAGACCTATTAAAACCTTACTATATCATAGTCACTGTTCTAAAAAACCCTTCAAGACCCGCCTAGACCCCCGCCTAAACCCTTGAACTCACCCCACCGCCAAGGTCGTCAAAACCCGCCTAAACAGCAAAGCTCCGCCATGAAATCCGTCTAGACCCCGCCTAGACCCTTGACCCTACCCTACCCCCAAGCACCCGCCAAGCGTTTTTTGGAACATTGATCATAGTGGATTAAAATACTCAAGAGATCCAGTTTCATCATCGACTCAAGTTACCTGTGAGCTAAGGCGGTTCTCCAAGGTGGAGAAAATCCCTCCAAAACTCAAATTTGTTAGCAGGGACTACCTTTGTCCCGAAGTCAGCTGGATTGATGTCGCCTTTTATTTTCTTCACATCTAGTTCTTTAGCAGCAACCATGTTTCGAATAAAATGAAAACGAACATCAATATGCTTAGTCCGCTCGTGGTACATGGGATCTTTGCACAAATAAAGTGTGCTTTGGCTATCTGTATGAATTACGGGTTTGAATGGCTTCTTTAGGATTTCTTTGAGCCAAATAGCCTCTTTAGCAGCCTCAGTGGCTGCCATATACTCAGCTTCAGTTGATGACAGGGCAACAACTGATTGTTGCTGAGATTTCCCTGACACACAGTTGCCTGCCCACGTGAAGTAGTAGGCAGTAGTGGACTTGCGAGTATCTTTATTGCTAGCATAATCAGAGTCAACATAGCCATATAAATGATCAACAGATTCATGCAGGCCATAATGTAAACATAGATTTTTAGTACCAGCAATATAACGAAGCAAGTATTTCATAGCAGTCCAATGGTCAGAACCAGGATTGGACATGAAACGACTAAGCATAGATATGGCAAAAGCAAGGTCTGGGCGGGTGCATAACATAGCATACATCACCGATCCTACAGCTGCGTCGTAGGGGACCCTAGCCATTTCTTTTATATCTTCAGGTTTAGAGGGACAACTCTTTTTGGTAAGCTCTAGATGCCCTCCTAGGGGTATGGATGTTGGTTTAGAGGAGGTCATATGAAACCTATCTAGAACTTTAAGAACATAGTCATCTTGAGATAACCATATTTTCTTATTAGGTCGGTCTCTAATGATAGTTACACCAAGAATCTTCTTGGCTTTCCCTAAATCCTTCATGTCAAAGTATTTCTTTAAGTCCTTTTTGACAGTGCTAATAGGAATCATAGAATTGCAGAAAAGCAAGATATCATCTACGTATAAAAGCACATTATCAAAGACTGTTTAGAAATATGCTTGAAGTAAAGACATGAATCATAACTACTTCTTGTGAAACCTAATTTCTTAATCACAGCATCAAATTTCAGATTCCATTGCCTAGGGGACTGCTTGAGTCCATAGATGGAACGTTTAAGATAACAAACATGATCAGGAAACTTGGGGTTTACAAACCCCTTAGGTTGTCTCATATAGATGTTTCATCCAGAGACCCGTGCAAGAATGCAGTTTTTACATCCATTTGCTCAAGTTCCCAATCGAAAACAGCACACATAGAAAGCATTAATCTCATAGTTTTGTACTTAATTACAAGAGAGAAAATGTCATTATAGTCTATGCCTTCTCTTTGGGAAAACCCTTTTGCTACGAGTCGGGCTTTAAACCTAGGAGGCTCACTAGGGCTTAGACCTTCCTTTAGCTTAAAGACCCATTTAGAGTCAATAAGCCAGGTTTTAGAAGGTCTTGGAACCAATGTCCACGTTTTGTTTGTGTACATTGACTCCATTTCTTCCTTCATTGCAGTTAGCCAATCTTTGGCATAACTGCTTTTAATGGCAGATTCATAAGAGCTAGGAGTGGTAGGATGCCTAACATGATCAGCAGTTAAGAATGCATATTCCACAATATATGATGTGTACTTCCTATTAGGTATGACAGTTCTAGGTTCCCTATCCCTAGTCAACTGATAATCATGCAATGTAGGCAAAGTAGGAACATTTAAAGCATGCAAATCAGAAGGGGATGAGGAGAAAACAGAGGACTCCTTTTGGGAGTCAATAGAACGGCCATTTACATCACCAGAAATATGAGAGGGACAAGGAGAAGTAAGAGGAGAAGAAGGAGGAGAAACACCCTTGCTTTGCTCTTCATTAGAGTCAGTATCTTGAGGTGCAGGTGCTTCTGTTCTGGTCTCTTCTTCTTTGTTAGCTTCTTCTTCTTTGTTTCCCCCTTGTAATGTGGAAGTAGTAGCTTTCTTAGCTGATATTGTTATCCTTCCAGTGTCGTGCTCAGAATCTTCACCATCAGAGGAATCATCATCTTCAGGAATCAACTCTTTAGTCTGCTCAATGGTACCTGTTAGCTCAGGATAAGTTGTTAGTTCAGATTTGAGAGGGGAGATTTCTTCATTAAATCTCACACTTCTAGTAGTTATCACTTTGTATGGGCCAGGTTGCAAAAGAAGCACCCTGTAGCCCTTTACTCCATCAGGATAGCCAAGCAGCAAGCCTTTCAAAGCCCTTGGTTGAAGCTTACCCTCACTTACATGAGGATAAGCTGCACAACCAAATGGTTTCAAATAAGCTAAGCTAGGCTGTTTTTCTGTCCATTTGAACTAGGGAGTATCAAAGTTGATAACACTGGAAGGTGATCTGTTTACAAGATATGCAGCAGTTAACACAGCTTCACCCCATAAAGAATTCTTAAACCCAGAACTAATCAACATGCATCTAACTTTTTCCAATAAAGTTCTATTCATCCTTTCAGCTGTACCATTTTGTTGTGGAGTGCCAGGAATAGTTAAGTGTCTTTTTATCCCATATGATTGACAGTATTCATTAAATTCAGTGTTACAAAACTCTAAGCCATTATCAGTTTTGAAGCATTTAAGTTTGTGGTTAGACTGACTTTCTACCATTACCTTCCACCTTTTAAAGGCATCAAAGGCTTGATCCTTTGACTTGAGAAGACTTACCCAAACTTTCCTTGAGAATTGATCAATGAAGCTAATAAAATACCTTATACCTCCTGCAGGGGACTTGTGAGGGTCCCCATAGATCAGAATGTACATACTCCAAGGGATTATTAGCAGCATAATTAGAAACAGGAAATTTAAGCTTGGCAGATTTGCCCAACACACAATGCTCACAGAATTTAATGTCAACAGGTTTCTTAGGCAATAATCCAGATTTATGCAATTTGTTTAATCCTTTGTTGCCTATGTGACCAAGCCTGTTGTGCCAATTTTTAGTTTCAGAGAGAGTCATAGAATCAGTGCAAGCAGAAACATTGAGCTCAGGCATAGAGGAAAGCACATGATATAATCTTTTCTTTCTAACAGCTTTAACAATAACTTTACCATTTTTAGAAATTGTTCTAATGCCATCAGTAGAATTAACATCACAACCAATTTCCTCTAATGCAGATTCAGACATGAGACTTCTCCTTAAACTTGGGACCCACTTAACATTAGTGAAAATTCTAACAATGCCATCATGCATAAGTAAAGGAACATCTCCTACTCCTTTTCTTTTCAGAGAAGTATGATCACCTAGCATAACATCACCAGACACAGATTCATTTAAGTTCTTAACGAAGTGCTTATTAGGTTTGGCATGCATAGTGCAACCTGAATCAAGTATCCATGCATCAGATGTATCAAGAGATGTCAATGCAGAACACATAAACAATTCAGCAGAATAATCACCAATATTCTCAAGCACAGAAGCAGACAATTCAGTGTTGTTCTTTTTAGCCAATTCCTCAGCTCTTTTCTTTTTCCTACACTCCTTGACCCAGTGACCAATGTTACCACAGTAGTTACACTTAGAGTTAGGATCAGATTTCTCATATTTCTCATATTTAGGCTTATCTTTCTTGTTCTTCTTATTCTTGTTTTGCTTATTGCCCTTCTTGTCATTTCCTTTAATGAACAGAACCTCAGGTTTGTCAGCTTTATCATTTTTTAGACCTTTAATCTTGAACACTTTCATGATTTCATTCTTTTCAATGATAGATTCAATTAGCTTGTCCTTAGTAAGTTCATCACGACTAAATTGAATGACATCTTTGAAGTTATCAAATTGAGTGGGCAGAGAATTAAGAAGTAAGATAGCCCGGTGAGAATCTTTTATGTCATCATTGCATCTTTCCAGTTCTTGAGTCATCTTTAAAAACTTATCAAGATTATCATCAAGAGTAAGAGCAGTATTCATCTTAAAAGTGAACAGACGACATAGCAGAGAAATCCTGGAGGGTAAGGATTTAGATAGAAAGAGCTCCTCCAGGGCATGCCAGAGGGAGAAAGCGGAAGAGTGTTTTACCACTTGTCAAGCAATGCCATCTGTGAGACGTAGCATTATCTCCGAGTGGGCTTTCATGTCCATCTCGAGCTCTTCAGCAGTGGACTGTGTGGTAGAGGATCCTCCTTTGACTTTCTTCAGCTGTTCATCAGTCTTTGGTGGATCCTCATCATTGATGTTAAAACCCTTGAGAAGGGTGGACATCTCAGAGGTTGTGGTTGCAGGCTTCAAGACTGCCTTCCAACAACCCTCCTTGATGAGAACAACTCTCATCTTGAATTGCCACATGGCGAAGTCGATAACACCATCAAATGGCTTGATTTTTAAAGCGTTATCCATGATGTTTGGTACCTGCAGTGTCCAAGAAACAGGTCAGTATCAAAGTTTTATGTAAGCGGAAGCAAGAAGAGTGCAACAGTATACAAGACACTCTATAAAACCCTAGAATCACAGGTCTTCGAACGGATCTAGACCAGTGGTACGTCAGACAGAAGAGGAATAGCCCAAGCCTGAGCTTTTTGAAGGACTACCCAATGTCCTGCCTCCACTCCCGCCCCCAGAAATCCAATAATGGAACAGGTCGGTAAGGAAAGGGACTCCTCGCTCTGATACCACTTTGAAATTCTTGGGCGTTCTCAACCTTTCAGATCGAAGGCTAAGAACGGGGTTTAGAAGCGAAAGACGCAACAGAAAGTAAACGAGCGACCAACAAGCAGTTTTACGAGGTTCGGCCGGAGCCTACGTCCACGGAGTCTCAGCCGGATCGGTTTGAGATCTCAATCCACTATTCAAGAAGCAAGGTTAAGAAACAGGTTGCCCTAGATCTAGACTAAGGCAAACAAAAGACGGAAATACACGATTCAAGACGAGTATGCAAGCGAAAAGCAAGAACGAAGCAAGCAAAGGAAGAGAACACCCTAGAGCTGGAGAACAGAGCCAGATCTTCGTCGGATTCGACCAGAGAAGGGACGCTTCGCCTGAACAGAGGGCAAAAGACCTTCTTCTTCTTCCTAGAACTCGGATTTAGAGTCTCGAAACGAGATTCGCTCTAGATCGGACCACCGTGAGCTTCGCCGGAGCCGGGTTTGGGAAACCCTAGCTTTCTCTCTCCGTCGCCTCTTCTCTCTCTCTCTAGGGTTTGCGTTACCTGAGAAGCTGGATCGAAGAATGAGGCAACCCTAGCTCCACTTTCCCTTATATAGGCGAGCTTAATCGAAACGCTGCGTTGCGGGCGTCCAAGAGTTGGAAGCTCTCAAGATCAGGTGAGCTCGGTCCAGGTAAGTGAAAGCAGGCCGGGTTGTTGGGCTTGAAAAGCCCAATAACATAAAAGCATACATAGTATCTATATATATAACATACACTCATATATACTATATACATATGTGAGCATAAGTGTTCACTTACACTTCTAACATATGTTTTAGCATATATATAAGTATATATTATATTTACAAGTGTATTTGTCTAAGTCTACCAATTAATCTAAATCTAAGACCATCCAATATTCCTAGATCTATATGCTAACGATTAGAATAGACATTACAAATGGAATTCGACCAATTTCTTGACGGAATTCAGCTTGGGATCGGGAGCAAGGGTTCAGAAGGACCAACAAGCCAAGGAGAGACGGGCGGTGGCGGCAGTTTTCGGCGGCGGAGGCGGGGTCAAATCTCCGATGGAAACCGAGAGCGAGAAGGAGATTTGAAACAGTCTCAAGGTGCCCAGATCTGGAGCGAGAGGGCGATTTGGGAGTGGCGCTCGCAGAGGAGAACGAGAGGACACGAATGGAGGATAAGGGAGGCGGCAACCATTGAAGGGAGATTTGAGAGCTTGAGGGACTACGCGTTTTGGATCTGGTGGAAGGAGGAAGGAGAAGTGGAGCTCATATCGGATCGGGAGGGAGGAGATGCGAGGAGGAATAAGGTAGTTTGAAGAAGAGGCCATGGGCGACGGAGTTTAGAGATCGCTGATTGGAGGAGCGATGGTCGAAGTTCTGGAAGAGAGAGGTGGTCGGCTTGGGAGCGGTAGAGTCGCCGACGGGATTTGGAGGCGGTGGAGGGCCAATTTGGAATTGAATGCTGAAGGTTTGATTTCTTAGAATCGAGCAAACATGGGGGTTTGATTTCTTCTCTTTCTCATTCCCTGCTTCTTCTCTTTCTCGGTTTGATTTCTCTGATTTGTAGATCTAGATTTAATTCCCTGCTTCTTCTTTTTCTCAGTTTTGATAGGGAGTTGGGATTTTATTAGATGAAATTGGGAGAGGGATTGAGAAGTTGAATGTTCGATTGACTTCATTTTAATCCACTGTACAACGCCCCCAAGCTGAGAAATAATAAGGTTCAATTTTACTGTCTACTTTGCCTCTGATTCCATTCTTAGTTCTGTTGGCATTGCAAGCTCATTCAATGACTTTGATATGTATTGGAATTGAACAGGTTCCTATTGCAGCGGCCGTGTACTACGAGGTAATAATGCGATTGAGGATTTTTCTGCTCGTTATCGAGTGTAACGATTCTGATTTGGTTTCGGAATAATGAATATTGCGATCTGATCTTGCGAACTAGTAACCAGCGAAGAGAGGAGGATCGATTGAGGGAGATCGGAGAAATTAAAACTAAGCATTCGGACGATCGATCGAGATTTCAACAATAGAAACTCAATTCAGCTTGAATTGAAGCACTCGCTTCTGTTGGGGCTATATATATATACACATCACTTGAATTGGTTTCTTTCATTTGAATTTGAATATATACATATCACTAGATATATGTAGGAACATGAAAAGGTTGTATCAAGTGAGGAAGGCATCACTAGTGCTCGTGAGATCAACTGTCTCTTTTATGAATGCATATTGAGACAAAATTGCTTGGTGATTATGCTTAATAGAACCATCCATGGGAATTAAAACACAAGAAAGTGCTTGTATTGAGCTCAACTGTCTCGTGGGTTAGTGAACCGGCTTCCAATTTATTTTATTTCGAACCGGTTTAAACCAAAATGGTTGGTTTTCCTAATATAAGTATGGAATAATTTGGAGATAAATGTGGTGACACTGTCATCACTATAAAAACATGGCAATAGACACTGTCACCACTATAAAAACATGGCAATAGACACTGTCACCACTATAAAAACAATGTCATAGACACTGTCACCACTATAAAAACAGGGTCATAGACACTGTAACCAAAGGAAAACCTAGGACAAGAGAAGCACAAATTAACCCTATAGGGGCTACTGAAAAGCAAAAATACATGTGATGACAGTTCTCCTCTAATATATGAATATGTAAGAGAGTCATAGACGCTGTAATCAAAATCAAAACATAGTCATAGACACTGTAACCAAAGGAAAACCCTAAGACTAGGAAAGTATAAACCCTATAGGGGCTAATGAGATGCCAAAATACATGTGATGACAGTTCTTCTCTAATTTCTAATTTCTAGTTTTCTAGATTTTTTTAAAGTAGTGTCACCATAATAAAAAAAATTAAAAATGTAACCACTGTTGTTACCACTATAAAAATAAAGTCATAGATAATATAACCACTATAAAAACTAGGGGTGTGCATAACCAGGTACCCGACACGAACCGGTTAATCGTGTCGGGTACCCGGAATCGTTAAGCCCAAATACCCCGAACCGTATCCGAACCGTCTAAAACCGGGTACCCGACACGGTTAGGGTATTCGGTTCCGTGTCGGATACCCGGGTACCCGACACGAACCGCTTTTTTTTTTTCTTTCTTCTGTTTCCGGATACCCAAGTTTTCGGTGTTCCTTCCCTTCACAGTTCACTTGTTGTACACTGAGTACAGCAACTTCAACAAAAAAATCAGTCCTCCAGTCCTTCAATCACAAATTACAAAGAAAATTACAAAGAAATGTTTCCATGGAGTAAAGAAAAGAAAAGTTGAGAAATTCCGCTACCGAAATGTAGATAAAAATCCCAAAGGATGAATTTGAAAATGTAGATCTACAAATCTAAAATCATCGGCCCTTTTATATGAAAATTACCAACACATCTACAATACCCAGCCCTAATAGAAGACGAATTGAAGGAGGGCGAAGGGTAGAAGACGAAAAGCAAAGAGGGAGGACAGGATTAGACGAACAAACTCGATTCGGTTGGGGGGCGCATGCTGCTGCTGCAAATCTGAATCGTTCATCATGGGTTCGTCTGGAGGACGTCGAGGAGGAGTCCGCTTCCAGGAGTTCGCCGCCAGAAGGAGGAAGAAAGGGGAACAATATGAGGTCGACGCTGAAACGATGAAGGCGAGCGCACTGGAGGAGGTGAAGGTCGCCGGCTGTGATGGTGTTGGCTAGGGTTAGTTTGAAGATAAGATAGATATATATATTTAAAAAAAAGGGCGTGGGGAGGAGGAAAAAAAATGCCCACATGGTACTTGGCAAGATTTGAACCTGGGCTACTAGGTCAAACGCATTCTGGGAATAAGGCTTCTACCAAATGAGCTATCGGAACATACTGATATTTTTTGGACTTTATATATACTAATACTATTATTTAAAACTTAAAAAAAATAAAAATTAAACGGTTCGTGTCGGGTACCCGACAAGGTGATTTGCCCGACCCGAACACGAACCGTTTACAACCGTGTTTTCTCGGTTCGTGTCATTTTCGTGTCGTGTTTTTTCGGTTTCGGGTTTTTTCGTGTCGTGTTGTCGTGTTTTCGTGTCGTGTTTTCGGTTTCGGGTTTTTCTGCACACCCCTAATAAAAACATGGTCATAGACACTGTTATCACATGGAAATCATATGATAAGGGAAGCAAAAACCCTATAGGGGCTAATGAGAAGCCAAAATAAATGTGGTGACAGTTCTTCTCTAATATATGAATGAGTAAGAGGGTCATAAACGCTGTAAGCAAAATGAAAATAGGATCATAGACATTGTAACCAAAGGAAAACCCTAGGACGAGGGAAGTATAAACCTTATCGGGGCTAATGAGAAACCAAAATACATGTGGTGACGGTTCTCCTATAACATATGAATGGTTAAGAGGGTCATAGATGCTGTAAGCAAAATAAAAATAGGATCATAGACACTGTAACCACTATAAAAACACGATCAAATACACTGTAATCAAAAGAAAAACTCTATAGACGATGTAACCAAAATAAAAACAGCTTTATAGACATTGTATCCACTATGAAAAAAGGTTCATAGACATGTAATCAAAATAAAATCCTAGGAAAAGGGAAGCACAAACCCTATAGGGGCTAATGAGAAGCCAAAATACATGTGATGACAGTTCTTCTCTAATTTCTAATTTATAGTTTTTTAGATTTTTTTAAATTAGTGTCACCACAATAAAAAAATAAAAAATGTAACTACTATTGTAACCACTATAAAAAAAAATAAAGTCATAGATACTGTCACCACTATAAAAACATGGTCATGGACACTCTAATCAAAGGGAAATCATATCATAAATGAAGAACAAGCCGTATAGGGACTAATGAGAAGCCAAAATAAATGTGATGAAAATTCTCCTCTAATACAGGAATGGGTAAGAGGGCCATATATACTGTAATCAAAATAAAAACAGTGTCATAGCCACTGTCACCACTATAAAAACAAAGTCATAGACACTGTAATAAAATGAAAACCCTATAGACGATGTAACCAAAATAAAAACAGTTTTATAGACATTGTCACCACTATGAAAAAAAGGTTCATAGACAGTGTAATCAAAGGAAAATCCTAGGAAAAGGGAAGCATAAACCCTATAGGGGCTAATGAGAAGCCGCTATTCATGTGGTGATAGTTCTCCTCTAATAAATGAATGGGTAAGGGGATCATAGACGTTGTAATCATTGTTAAAACATGGTCATAAACCCTGTAATGACTATAAAAAAAGGGACAAAAACATTGTAACCACTATTAAAATAAGGTCATAGACACTTGTAACCAAAAGGAAAACCCTATGATTAGGGAATCACAAACCCTAAAGGGGCTAATGAGAAGCCAAAAGAACATGTGATGTACAGTATGGTTTAGGGTTTAGGGCCAAGGCCCTAAACCCTAAATCCTAAACCCTAAACCCTAAAATGTTAAGTACAGTACGTCGTTAAGAGATGATTGCTGTCACCAAACGGAAAACCCTAGGACAAGGTAAGCACAAACCCTAATGGGGCTAATGAGAAGTCAAAAGACATTAGGTGGACATTTCTCCTTCAATGTATGAATGGGTAAGAGTGTCATATACACTGTCACCACTATAAAAACCGGGTGATAGACACTGTCACCACTATGAAAAAGGGTCATAGACACTGTAATCAAAAGAAAATCCTATAGACGTTGTAACCAAAATAAAAACACGGTCATAGACACTGTCACCACTATGAAAAAGGCTCAAAGACACTGTAATCAAAGGAAAACCCTACGACAAGGGAGGTACAAACCCTATAGGGGCTAATGAGAAGACAAAATACATGTTTTGACAGTTCTCCTCTAATAAATGAATGGGTAAGGGGATCATAGACGCTGTAATCAAGATAAAAACAGGGTCAAGGCACTGTCACCACTATAAAAACAAGGTCATAAACACTGTAATCAAAGGGAAATCATATGATAAAGGAAGCACAAATCCTATAGGGGCTAATGAGAAGCCAAAATAAATGTGGTGACAATTCTCCTCTAATATATGAATCGGTAAGATGGTCATAGACACTGTAAGCAAAATAAAAATAGGGTTATGGACACTGTCACCACTATAAAAACAGGGTCATAGACACTGTAATCAAAAGGAAAACTATATAGACGCTGTAAGGAAAACTCTATAGACGCCGTAACCAAAATAAAAATAGCTTTATAGACAGTGTCACCACTATGAAAAAAGGGTCATAGACACTGTAATCAAAGGAAAACCATAGGAAAGATAAATTAGCAAATGATATGATAGTAGAGATAAATTAAACTCACCAAACTAAAATACCAAGTCTTGAAATTAGCAAATGATTTGACAGGAAAGAGTAATTATGCTCAACAAACAAAAAGTATGAAATAAATCATACATGGAGTATACTGTAACTCAAATGATTTGACCAAATTTTTTATATAGCTTTCTATAACAAAGCTTTCTACTCCATTTTTTAAAGACTTATCTTACATAACTGCCTTGGCCTTAAGCTTTCTACAACAACAGGAATACGTCCTTGAAATCGAAGACAAATTTTGCGGCAGTCATGGCTAATCTGATCAAGGATGGAGGTATCGACAAATCTGATGGGAAGAGGCAAGGCGGCGACAGAGTGACCAATCACCGGCGAAATAAACAGCGGTCTCCGAGCATGACTTTCCGCCGGCGAATTCAGAAGATTGTCGTTGGTCAAGGATAGGGAGGATCAGCGGTGAAGGACTGGGCCACCATTTGGCTGAGCAGGGGAAGCTGTCATCACAGAAACCATTCCACTTGATTACAATTTCTAATTCTCATCCTCAATTTCAAATATGAAACCATTCCGCATTGTCCATCTAGAAACAAGAGCAGATATCATCGTCAGAGCTACGCAATTTCACAGAAAATGAAGCAATCGACGAAGCAACTAGATAGGGATTTCTTTTTCTTTCTCAAATTAGGGAATTGGAGCATCAAATTGATCATTCAATTGAACCATTTAACAACAGATGACCGAGAATTTAGCATAGGATTCCAGGTGACCTAACCGTGGTGATGTTGGGACGATAGATCGGATATCGAAGAGCCTGTCATTGAGCATCTTCCGGCGGCTCCTCTCGGAGACGATGTTCTTCGCCGCCGTGGAAGATGATGCTAACTCTCCGCCGTCCGGAGAACTCGAATCGTAGTACGCCGACACGAATCGCTGCACCGGAATCGCTCCAGATTCAGCAATCAACGAGCGATTATCCGAACGGTTCTTCATGAGTAGGCAAATCTTCGCGGCGGCGGATCTCTTAACCGCCACCGACGGCGACGGGAGGCCATCGACCCAGATCTTCATCGTCAGTTGGAGATCTTCGTGAGGGGCTGATGGGGAAAGCAGAGAGCGAGAGGTTCAGACGGGGGAAGAGGGGTTTTCATTAAAACAAGGGTAATGTTGGTATTATGAAAATATAATGGACATTTACTAGCAAAGGAAATTTTTTAGGACATTTAGTATTTGGTCCAAAGGCCGAAGGCCTTTGGACCAAATTACTTCTAAAAATTATTGAAAATGGGTAAATAATAAGGTTTGAACCATGACCTTTTGCATTACCTATGATTTCTTTTTTCTTTCTTTACTAACTAAGTTAGACAACCCGCGATGTTCCTCTCTGACCACATATCACTACTAGAATTCTGCTCATAGACATCACACATTTTAAATCAGTAAGAAAAACACATGATGTTAAATTATTTTATTACACCGGTTATTAAATTTTTGATGTTGATAAAAATTTAGACAATGTTCAGTTTGTTCAACTGATGTTAAATGATTAATTTAAAAAAATTTGAAACACGCGGGGTTAAATTCTCCAAATTGAAATGAGCGGGATTTAAACACTTGGAAAAAATTAGGGGTGTTTCTAAAATCGGGGAAGGTTAATGTTATATCGAACCCACACCCACTTTATCTCTCTCTCTCTCTCTCTCTCTCTCTCTCTCTCTCTCTCTCTCTCTCAAACACACAACGAATCCTATCAGATCTGCAGCCTCTCCCGTCTTCTCCGATCATTCATCTTCCTCTAGCTTCGAGGAAAAACCCCAAGGTGTTACTCTCGTCTCCTCTCCTATCTCTTTCCCTTGGTTGGAGACTATGAAGATGGTGATCCCCTTTCTCAGAACCCGGAAACCTAACTGGTAAGCCTTCTCTCACCCTCTCTATTAGGGCTGTGCATGATTCGGTCCGAACCGAATTTTTGGGCCGAACCAACACAAACCGAACCGAACCGAACCTAACCGAAGTTTTTCGGCTCGGCTTTCGGTTCAAGAATTTTCATTTTTCGATTTCGGTTCGGTTTGTGTTCGGTTTAGGTTCGGTTTGTGTTAAACCGAATTTGTTTATACACTATATAAATGTAGTGTATATATATTTGTATACTTTATATATACACTAGTACACACATACGTATATACATATACAGTGTATATATACATCATCAGTGTGTGTGTATATATATATATATATATATATATATATATATATATATATATATATATATATATATATATATATATATATATATATATATATATATATCATTGCAGGATTTGGTCCTGTACAAGAGTCCTATCTAATTTCTCATAGATGTTGTTCACATCCGTTCTGTTTTTTCTCTAGGTGAAACCATTTCCAAGTGTTGGGATATCAAGCAGATTACATTGGTTCTTAAAGGTTAATAGTCTTTGAAATCTGTTCGAGTTAGGGGGTACACCCCCCATTTTTTCGGAGCAACATTGGATCTCATTTAAAGCCCCCATCACAATGGAAAAGATGTCGAACCCTTGAATGTGGTCTTGGAGCCTGTGCCAGAATAGGGATTTTTCACCCTCTTGAGGAGGCGCATAAACAAACCAGCAAGCAAAGGTCGAACTAATGTTATTGTCTTCTATATTCATAGTAATGAATCGATCGTCCATTCTCAGAATAGAAATCCCCCCACTAGGGATTTGGTAGTCTTTCCATAAGCCGGCGCAGATCCCACTCGATCTACCCCTCGCCGGAACCCAACAAATCGAATCGAAGCCCGCCTTTTTCCAAACGGCTTCCAAGGGTTGCGATTCCGTTCTTGCTTCCATAATTAAGAACCATAATTTGTATATTTTCTATTTTACAAAAAGTTTCTACCTCGGTCCAAAGGTTTCTTTTCCAAATCCTACAACAATTCCATGTACAAATCTTCATTTTAACTTATTTTGGTATGAATTTGTCGTTTTCATATTCACAGTGTCATGGTTTCGAGGCTGATGTTTACCTTTGTCGTACGGTTCATTTCCATTGATGGTTCTAATGCGTTTATAGAGTGGATTTGTGCTTTTTTCATTTATAATTTTCTTTTTTTTGATGTTCACTTCTGTGCCTAGCATTTTCACAGTTTTCATTTTTTCTCATTCCCATTTTTCTAATTTCCTGCTCACTTTTTTTCCAGGAACTCTGTTCAATTTTTTCAATATATTTTTCCTGCTTGTGTCTTTGGTTTTGTATTCTCGTTTTTTCCTTTCTATTCAATTCATAGGTTGAAGGTTAGAGAAGCTTGTAACCAAGAACGATAAAGAGGAGTGTAAGAGCACATTAGATCTAAAGGTTTCGGTTCATATTTTCTCAGAGATATTGATTCTGATAGTTCAGACATGGTTGTAGGCCCTTAATTTTTCATCTAATTTAGAGATATCGGTTCGTAGGAGAAATGATTAAGGCGTAGCTTGTTGAGTCTAAGGACCACCGTCCTTAAATTAGTTGAAGTATGTTCAAGATTTTTCCAAGAAATATCATTTTCATTTCGAATCCAACTCGATCTCTATTCAGTGGGGTTTTGTTCATATGTTTTCAGTTCTGTAGGTTCAAAGGGGAGAGATGTAGAAAGAGAAGATTCGAGAGAGTAGAAGATAAACAACACTAAAGATATGACTAAAATACTGAAGAAAACAGATACAGAAAAAGAGCACCTTGTCGATATGAAAGATAGGAGACCAAATTGAGCAACACAAGTGCTTTAAAGGCGACAACCGCTGCTTCCGAGCCATAACAGTCACAAAAAGAACTGCAGCACCCTAGCCTAGAAGCACAAGGAGAGAGATCTCGGCCCGGCCACCGAGCAAACAGCAACATTCCAAGAGCCAGAGGCGACGAGCTGAGAGAGATGTGCCGATGTCGTTGTTGGGGTTTAAGCAGGCTAGAGGAGGGGCGTCTGATATTGAGAGGGCTTCTATCCCCATTAGGCGTTTCTGTCGGATATTTGATTCTTCTCTTTCTATGTAGGATTCTAGCTTTCTTGTGAGGTCCCTGTAAAGGTGTGCCCTTACCCCCAATCCCCGAACATTCTTAACTGCTTTTCAATATCGCATTTGGTTCCACTATATAAGTTCTTCCCTCTTTTCTTTTTGTTCAAGTTATCCTGGGTCTTCCTCTCATCTTTCTTGATTTTACCTATTTTGTTAGCTTGTCAAGTAATAGATTGCAAACTAGTGAAAGAGATGCTATATATATATATATATATAACTACACATCATTTCTTCTACTGCGCCCTAATATAGTACTGTACTAATATATGGTATTTGCGCCAAAAAACTATATATCCATATGACATATGATATGATGTATAACCTTAAATAGTATACAAAGTGTGGATGGTTACTATCTATATACATATATTAAAATTAATTAATAACGAAAAAATATTATAATAATATGTTGATATAATTTATAGAAAATAATAATAATAAATACCGCAATTTATCTATCGATCTATATATAAAATTATATGCATCCATGCTTCACATCCCGATAAAATTGGCCTTAGAGAGAGAGTCAACTAAATAATGCACGATGCCTGCTTCCAACAAACATCCAAAATCCCAATCAACAACAATTATTTTATTTTCTTAATTGTTTTATACTCCCTCCGTTAAGAAAAACATGTCGTTTTAGGAATAAAATCTTGTTAAGAAAAACTTGTCGTTTTAGGTATTTTGGTGCTCACTTTCCAAAATTACCCTTGTCATGATTAGATGTTTGTTAGTTGTAGTTTTCAATAAAGTGGAAAAGTAAAGTAATGATTAGGGGTATAAGTGTATTTTTGTTTGCTTTTATTTGCTTTCTTAAATAATGTGCAAATGTCTAAAACGACATGTTTTGATTAACGGAGGGAGTATATATTAAGACATTGCCACCATTTTCGCATTGGATTCCATGCAGCTTAATGCTCTTTTTTTTTTGGTAACCAATACTAGAAAAGCGTGTATATCTCGGCGTTATTCGATCGACGCTTAACAATTTCGTCAACTTGGTTTTTCGGCGCGCGGAAAAATATGACATTTTATTTGACGCTTTTAAGCGTCTAAAATAATGGACGCTTAAATATGTCGATGGGCCTTAAAATGCGTCGAAGTTTTCAGCCCATCTAAACCCGAAATCAAGAAATATAAAAAAAATCCCTTCCGTAACTGCTTCTAGCTAATTTCCATTTTTGTTCCACCCATCTAAATCCAAATTAAAACCCTAAACTATTCTCCAGTTCGTTCGATATCTCCAAAAGCACATGCCCACAGTACGTAGGTTGCAATTTGGGATATGGAAGCCACAAATCTTGAAGATTCAACTAAATTGTTGAAATATTGACTACGATTTGAGTTTCTACAGAGATATCGGCCGGGTAAGTGGTTGAACTGATCTAAAGTATAATTAGGTTTCTACCTTCCTTCAAAATTGAAAATTTAGTATACGGGGTCTCCAATTTAGAGTCTTCGATGGCTTTTGTTCCAATTTACAACCGAATTTGTGCTTTTCTACAGGGATCGAAGGTTACTGACTGGGCAAATACTGCTTAGATTTAGAATCGGGTCTCTTGAAAATCAAAAATTTGCTTGAGAATCTCAAGTTAGGTAAGTGGTTGAACCTTAATCAAAAGCTTTCATCTGGATAACTTTTGCTTAAATGTTTGTATTAAAAAAGTCAAAAATTTTATTTCATTTTGTAAGAACAAGGGAGAGAGGGGATGGGAGAGGAAGAAAAACAGGAGTGTTAGGAGCAAGAAATGGGTTTATGTGTCGTGAAGAAAAGGTCAGTAGAGGAGGAAAGAAAAGAGGCTGAGATTGGAAGGGTATGAGACATGGGGAATGTTTTGTTTTACTTTGATTTTGATGAGTTTTGAAATAAATTAGAAGGGGGTTGCAGTTTGGCGTTTATTGTTTTGTTGCTGTGTAGGAAATAGAACAGGGGATGGATTGTTTGTCTTTGCTGGAAGAAAGGGAAAGAGACAATTAAGGGAGATGCAGGGAAAAGAAATGGGTTTAAGAAGGGGCATGTCTAGTGTGAAATTGGTGGTCTGTTTGGGAGGATTGAGATGCTACAGTGGACATGGGGGATGGGAAGTCTTCTGAATTTGGTGGGGAAAAGGAGACCAAAAAAAAAGTCCCAATTACAATATTCAAAATACCCAAAAATAAAATTCCAAGTCTCGGAATAAGAAAGAGGATATAGAAACCCGTTGTACAATCCAATTTAAAATTATGTCGGAATTCTCTTCGAAAGAGTTAGAATAAAATTTAATAGCCCGAGGACGAAAATTTTTTAAAATTCTTGAAATCTTAGAAATTAATTATATCAAATTCAACTTGGGATCAAATCATAATTTAAAAAAATATTATTTTATATTTTAGGGTCTTTACACATTTAGAGTTGGAAGTGGTTGAATTTTGACCCAAATGTTTCGTCTTTGAATTCACAGTGATTGGAACTAAAACAAACCTGGGAATCACAAGTTTTTGATCCATCCCTAACCACCTACAGTGTCAATTTGTGCAATTTGGTATTCAAGAAGAGAGGTAATTATTGTTTTCATTAGAATTACTTTTTTTAAATTATGGAGGTTTTGCTCTATTTTTTTCTTACTGTATTATTTTGCGCATTAATTTTTTTTATTGATTGAGGCATTATTATGTTATATACTCGGTTTGTGATTATTTGTACTTTAATTTTCATTTTTTATTTGGAAAATAGTATCTTTTACAATAAAAGTTCATAGGTGGGTGTAAAAACTATTTAGTTCAGTGACCCTGTAATCCTTCAAATATCAGTAATAAGTTAACTAAATGGTCATTTATATATTATATATATTTTTTATGTATTTTTAGGTAAGTAGTTAGAATTTACAATATTATAGTAAATCATTTTCATTGGTAGGTATGGATACAAGTTGGACCGAATTACCAAATAATCACCCAGATTATAGTAATGGAGTCATGAAGTTCATAAAGTTGGCTAGGGAAAATCTTGTTCAAGGGAGAACTCGATGCCCATGCAAATAATGTAAAGTATTATTCGAGTCAAATCATTTTTTGTTTATTTTTAGTTTGTTTATTCGAGTCAAATCATTTCCTCTTAGTGAAACTATTATTTTTCTTATAACTTCTTGTTAATGAAATTATTCATTCATATACCTATCTTCTTCTATTATGGCAAAGTCATACATTTTCTTATCTTATGTCAACTATATAATGTTATGACAGACCAAGTTACACTGAAAAAGTCAAAGCCTTCTAGACCTCGAACTGTGAGGTCGAGAAGTGCAGCCCCTAATTGGCCCAGCGATCTAAAATTTGATGAAAAGGATGAGGTTTTAACCGTAGGTAAAGTTAATTTGTTAAGTTTTTCTTTTAATTACAGATTTTAAAATTATCTTCGTTTATAGTTGTTCATCTACTTTTTATTATTTGAAATAGATAGTGAAGGAAACCATAAAATTTTTAGTGGGCCAATACAACCTCGAGATGTTGATAACTTGCTTGGAGATGGGGTCAGGTGCATTGTCAATTTTAATGATCTCAACCAACCTATCCGAAAAGCTGGGAGCATTCTTGTTAAATACCTTGGTTCATTGGCTAAGATTGAGAGGTTTTGTCCTATTGGAGAAGATAGTTGGCATGATGTCAATAAACATTATAAAGTGGTCATCGTTGAGTTAGTTCGAGTAAGTTTCTTGTAATTATATATATGTATATATTTTAAATTGAATTTATTATGGTTTTAAGTGCATCCACCTTGGTTGAATATGGAATTGTTCAATGTTTCAGGCTAAATTTGTAATCCCAGCTGGAAAGTTATTTGATAATGCAATACTCAGGCGTGTTTGCAAACAGTGGAAGCATTATAAATACACTTTGAAGAGGCTGAAATTTAACCTAGATAAGAGGTCAAAAGATCAAATTATCAACGATGTACCCCTTGGACATACACTTGACAACTGGATGCGTTTGGTTGAGTATTGGTATTCACCGAAGGGAAAGGTTAGTTCTTACACTTGTACCTTTCTTCCTAATAATATATTTAGCAATACTTAAACAATTTATATTTTCATTGAGTACTTTAAAATGCTACAGAAAAGGTCCCTTTGTGGAAAAGAGGCACGAGCATCCCAAAGTCACGTGTACACTACCGGTTGCATAAGTTATGCTAATAAGAGAGCTGATTTTGTATGTTTTCTCCTTATATATATTTGATAGTTTAATCTAATTATGAGGTACTTTATGTTACTATATTTAAATGGTTTGTTCAAATTTAGGTTGAATCCAAGGGAAATCAACCGAGTCATTTAGAGTTTTTTGAGTTAACGCACAAGAAACCGAGTTCTTTAATGTTGTCCAGACGGCATTACGCATGGCTAATTCTCAGGTTGGATTCTATGAAAACCCTTTGAGAGTTTCTGATGCGTTCTTATTGTTATATCCTAGAAGTTGCGTTCTTTATGTTATATTCTCAGGTTTGACAGTTTCTGTTGCGTTCTTTTTGTTGATGACCCTTTGAGGTTTGACAGTTTCTGCTGGGTTCTTTATGCTGGCTTCTATGAAAACCCTTTGAGAGTTTCTGATGCGTTCTTATTGTTATATCCTAGAAGCTGCGTTCTTTATGTTATATTCTCAGGTTTGACAGTTTCTGCTGCGTTCTTTTTGTTGATGACCCTTTGAGGTTTGACAGTTTCTATTGCGTTCTTTATGTTGGATTCTATGAAAACCCTTTGAGAGTTTCTAATACTTGTCTAGAAGTTGATTTTTGTTATGTTTGCAAAGTTTCTGCTATGTTGTTTCTGCTGTGTTATTTGCCACCACCAGTTTCAGAGTTTCTGCTGCGTTCTTTTTGTTGATGAATTGTTCTTTCATTTTGGACACGTACAATTAGTGGATTTGACTAGTATAGATTGTATGCTTTTAATACTTGTCTATAATTTGATTCTTTTTCTATTTAACTTACAATATATATTTGTGTTGATTGTGTGAAGGCTGGTTCAGCTGCAAGTGATCATAATAGTACACATAATGGATTGGACGATACTTGTGTGCCAAAGTCACCAAGCTAGAGAGTTTCCAGACCTACATTTGGCAAGCCGATTTGAATATATTTTTATTTTAAATAGCATGAATTGTTCAAGAATGCTCCAGGTTCTAATTTTTAAGTTTCCTAGCTTGTTGCTTGTCTTTGAGACGTTGCTGAATTGGAATTAAATTGAAAACGAACAGGTGTGACATTGTTGAATTGGAATTAGTATTGGTGTTTTTAATCAATTCCACTTTTCTTCAATTTAGAAACCCTAACTATATTTTTGTATAGGTATTGAATTGAGAACGATCAGGTTAATTTCGTATTGGAATTGAATTGAGAGCAATTAGTGGTTTGGTCAATTCCACCCACTGAATTCACGTTTTTTTATATAAAAAAAAATTGGACCTTTTGGCGCCAAACCATAATCGACTCTTTTTTGTGTCGAAATTCTAGTGTAAAGTTTACCATGTTTCGACGCTCTTTAGTGTCCAAAAAATCTCGACGCTTTTATACGTCTAGAATGACGTTTTTCTCGACGCTTTTAAGCCGGTCCAAAATTTCACATGGAATGAAACTAAAAGCGTCGAAAAGTATTACTCGACGCTTAAAGAGGTCGAAGAAATCGACGTAAAATAGGGTCGATAAAAAATCGACGTTGAAATAACCGACGCTTTTCTAAAGCGTCGAAATGCATAATTTAGACGCTTTTAAGTGTCTATTATGGCTCAAAAAAACGTCCATTATGGCCGGGTTTTCTAGTAGTGAAATCAATGTACCATGATTAACGTACATCTAGGGGCCAGGGGGTGATTCACAGTGAAAACTAACTATTGTAAATCCACACAACCTTCGATCAATCTCAACAACTATATATCTAGTACTAAGCACTCTCGATAATATATATATATTAATTTGAATGAAATAACCAAACCCTAATTAATTCTATAAAGATTTTATGAAACAAATATATAGCCATATATGTATTTACTTTTCAGTTAAATAAAAATATATAGACATATTAAAATCTGGTGAACCTATAGGTCACATATATAATAATAATAATAATAATAATAATAATAATAATAATAATAATAATAATATAAATAATAATAATAATAATAATAATAATAATAATAATAATAATGGTGATATATTTCATAGAGTTGGTTTCACTATTCAAAAAGAGTTGGAGCTCAATTTATTACGAGACTTTCAACTAACTTTATGTAAATTTTTTTCATCATAATAAAGTTTTATAATAATAATAATAATAAGAATAAGAATTATTATTATTATTATAAAAATTATTATTATTATTATTATTATTATTTTTTATTATTATTATAAAAACATATTACAGGAAATTAGTGGGCAACCGAGATACTATCTGGATCTACTGCTACCACACACACAAACAAAAAACAACCACCATTAGTTATAGTTTATAATCATTGATCCTTGTTCTTAATGTATCTCCTTGACCCTGAGTGCAATTTTCTTACCTTGGCAAGCATCTATATGAATAATGCGCGCAGTTGAATAAAAAGTGCATTTTGGGGTGTGCTTAATTAATTTTATCCTTGGTTATAACTGCATACATTCTCTAAACTTTATTAATGAATTTAACCATCATTCCTAAGGAATTTCAAATTTGATCACAATTAGTTGAAGCTAGTAGCACATCACACATTTCACTGATGGGTTTTTGTAGACTGTGCTTTCCAATTAATATATGATTTTTAAATCACATGCATGTGAAACATTATTATTTTTATGAGAAAAAAAAAAATCAAACTTTTCAAAATGGATGTAGCTATAGGTGTCAAGATTTTAATTTAACTGTAATATCCTTGCTATATATATCTCTGTTCACCTTAAATTCTTTTTCCCCCTTCCTACCTTGCTGCCCAATTAATGCGCGCAAGTCCATGAAACTATATATCAACCACAAATATATATATGTGTATAAATTTATACACATATATATTATATATACAGATCGACCATCCCATTCAAATACAATTGTCATATATAGATGATTAGGTTAGAGGTGATGATGTAATACAGGAATATCAGGGATTGGAATTTCCTTCTCCAACAACTCACCTGCTTCATCTTGTTTCATTGAACATCAATTCCTCTTTCCATTTCAGAAACCCTAGAAATCGAAACCAATCATATTACACCAAAATTAATTAGTTGATCAAGCTGATCATATGGAGGCAAGTGATAGTATTGTAAGGGATCGGTACTACTCCATGGCTAGTGATGGAGATGGCGGGTCTGACGACAACCAGGAGCAAGAAGAAGAAGAAGAAGAGCTCGATGAAAATGAAGACGATGATAACATGAAGCTGAAGAGTGGGGCAACCACCTCGAGTAGCAGCACAGTTGAGGAGAGCGAGAAGAAGCGTGCTTCCGGATCTGTTAGGCAGTATAATCGGTCCAAGATGCCGAGGCTTCGTTCGACTCCTGATCTTCACCTTTGCTTCGTTCACGCTGTCGAAAGGCTAGGAGGCCAAGATAGTTGAGTCTTTTGTTTCATTCAACTTAAGTAATTTTAGCCCTTTTTTGTTCAGATCTTCTTCTTTAACTTGATCCACTTGATTAATTAGCTATGTTACAGCTATTTTAGCTAGCTAGATGCCAATATATATATTGTATATTCTATAACAAAGTTTAGTTAATTAATGCAGGAGCGACACCGAAATTGGTTCTTCAGCTCATGAATATCAAAGGGTTAAGCATAGCTCATGTGAAGAGCCATCTTCAGGTGCACAATATCATAATTGAAAGTTATTTATAATTTCCAATTGAATTGAATTTGGATCTTTTAGATTTCTGGATCTGATTTTGGATCTCAATTCTTCTTTGGATAATTTCTTCTTTCAGATGTATAGGAGCAAAAAGATCGATGAATCGAATCAAGGTAATCAATCTTCATCATATCGACATATAGCAATTCAAGCTCCATATATACACACATCAAGATTTATTGAAGGCAGATTAATTTTAGGGTTTGTGTTCATCTTATTTGATATTAATTGTGTATAAACAGCTATCAGCGATCCGGGACCTTTTGGAGGAGATGGAAGAAAACAGCAGCATATATACAACTTCAGCCAACTTCCAATGCTTCAAGGGATCAATCCAAGGCCAGCTTCCGATTCACGGTACAAAAGATGGACCAATCCAAACCCTACATACATAAAATCATATATAGTTAGGAAAATCACAAGTACCATCTCATAATTGTTCTTATATACATATAACTGATCGATCACTAATTGATTTCTATTCAGAAGCAGTGATTTGCCGTGGAACAAAGGCCTAGTGTTAAACCAAATCTACAACACCAATTACTCGAACGAGATCAATAAAGCATTGGAGAAGGCAAGGCAAGGGTTTTATGGATCCCTATTTGGTGAAAGGATCTTAGCAAGTAAAGCTTCAAGTTCCCATGTAGGAATCCCTTCTTCATCGTCCTACAACGAGCATCATCCGACTTCCTCAAAACCCCAACAAGCATGACAAGAGTTTCCGCCATATAATAATAACACCCATCTCTCTTGGCGATTTTCAGTTAGGCCAAATGCCGGAGATATCAACCCTAACAGGAGCACTATCACCACCACCGAACCCATTGCTATCCTTGTTGAATCCAAGCCTAGTTGCTCTAGCAGCAATACCATTGCAAGAGCAAAGAGGAAGTGCTCAGAGTCAGATGCCAACATAGATCTGAGCCTCTCCCTTGGACTAATGCCTAGTGATCATCGCGATGAAGAGGCAGAGACTGACAGCTTGTCGCTTTCATTGTTTCCGCCCTCTTCGTCATTATCAGGGCTGGATGAGGCCAGAGGAGGAGGCCATGGAAGTAGAAAGTTTGCAAGATCGGTAGCAGACAAAGGTGCAGGTAGTGCACTTGATCTAAATTTGTGAATGAGGACAATATATATTTGTATCTTATGCTAACTAGAACTAAGTGAGATCTCTTTGGTAATACAACAGACAACTATATATAAGGTAAAAAATTACTTTTGCAGACTTAATTAATTTGTATCTTTTTTCCTTTAATTTTCCTTTTTAAGTACTTCTAAATGGGCTGTAATCTTTATTTCACGCTCCAAATAATATACATTTGCGGGATATATGCATGTCTTTATCTCACGCTCCAAATAATATACAAAAAAAAATTATATAATTGATCCCATCATTCAAATAATATATTGTCTGATAAAAATTAAAATATATGTATATGATCATTTACTATTTACTTAAGTTTTTTTAGAAAGGTGAAAACTATACTACAAAATATCAACTTTTTTATAATTTTTTTAAGAATTTCGTACTTATTAGTAAAAAGTATGAAATTGTTAAAAGGATTTACAAAAAAAATAAAATTACTCCATCTGTTTCAAAATAAATGTCGTATATATTCACGCACACTTTTTGAGGTGTTAATTACTATATAAAATATTAACTTTTTAAATATTTTTTTAAAATAACTTTATACTTATTACTACTCCCTCCGTCTCAAAATTTAAGTCATTTTAGCATTATGCACAAATTTTAATAAAAACACTCATCCATCAATCAACATCATCATTCCACTAACTTTTTCATTAATTTTATTACCCACTATATTTTTTAACCAATCAAAACCTTTAAAAAAATCAACAACACACAAATCAATACAAATCATTACTATCCACTACCTAAAAAACCTAAAATGACATCTATTTTGATACAAAACCAAAGAGCTAAAACGACATCTATGTCGAGACGGAGGGAGTATTAAGTATGGATTTATAAAAACAAATGTGAAAAAAAAATCAATATTTTATATAGTTTTTATTATTCTAAAAAACGTACATGAATAGTAAACGACAAGTTTTAATTAACAGAAGGAGTATTTTATTGAGTTTTTACCTTCTTAAAAACGTGCACCAAAGTCAAACGACATTTAATTATTTTGAAATGGAGGGAGTAATGATTTATATAGTCTTATCATCTTTAAAATGTGTGTGAATAGTAACATGTTTTTGCCAAACGGGTGATCGAGTAGTTCGTAATATATTAGGATTTAAACTACATACACAAAACTACTTGCTATAAAAACTAGTTGTGCGCGATGGACTAAACCGTTGGCTTCGGGGGGGGGGGGGGGGGAACACTAGCCAGTATAAAGGAAATGGTATAGACGGACCGCCGAAATGCATAATACTAGAATACTAGATATAAGAGAAATATTGTTCCATTAGCCCATGTATTGGCCTAAATGAGGTCTCTCCCTAAGCCCAATATAAGTGCTACAGCAACCGCAACAATTGCGCGCCCACATGCACCCATCTATCCGGCCGTGGTGGTCACCAGCGGCGCCGAAGGGTTGAGCCTTCTCAACTTCTTGGCCGTTGGTGACTCCACTTGCTTCGCCCCTCCTCAAAGCGTCCTCTCCACCAACGTCCTCCACCAGCGTCCTCTGCCAGTGTCCTCCAACGGTTTCCCCTTCTCGGCGCCTCCCCCCGCACGATGCTGCTCTTCACCTCCCAGGCCTTCCCCTCTATCGCTTTGCTGAGATCGTTGCCTCCTTGTCGATGGTTCTTTCGGCCTTCCTCTGTGCGAAGAGCAAACAACCCAAACCCAAGAGCTAATTTCTAATTCTAAATCTCTTGTATTCAATTGGTGTTCCTTTACCCAAACTTCTCAGATGAAATCCTCTCCCAAAACCTTCATAGATCCCTTTACCCCAAACTTCTCAGATGAAATCCCCTCTGATAACTCCCTCCCTTGATGAAAATCGGAATAGATGTTTCAAAGGCTTTGACAGGATATTTGTGTCAAAGGCCTTGGAGCATTAACAGTTGATGAAATACAAAACCTATCTTAATTATTCGTATATTATTTTATCTTATTATATACTTCCGTTATATATTATATATATATGTATGCCTAACCGTTTCAGGAAGTATATTCGAGATTATATCCTTCCTTTGGTGCATATGAGGAGATCTTATTCAAAAACGGATCATGGCTTCGAAGTGTCCTTATATAGAAGATTGAAGATCAAGCCTGATTCTAGAGCCATTGGTGAAGATCCTCAGGCGCCATTCCACTCGTATATAAAGGAAAGAAGGAAGAAGACAGAAAATAGAAGTGCTACACGAGTTTTCAATCATCAAGTGATTCTGTCTTCCAAAGTGTCTCTCTACTAAGCGCTCTAGAGTTTGTTGTTTATTTCAAAGCCTTTGAGAGTCACTGTGAGCTTATAGGATATATTCATTTAAAGTGTTACTCGAGAGTTTATAACTCGGGAAGTTGCACTAGGCTATTGATTTGTGAGAGTAAGATGATTGTACTAGATAGCTGAGAGAGGTGGGGCTCTTCTAGATTGGTCTAGGACTCCAAGGGAACGTGAGTTGACTAGATTGCAATTGTATAGGAGAGAGGCTTCTCGGTGAGCTATTAGGATCCTAAGCTAAGCGAATCAATAAAGCCTTTGAATCCTAGGGTTGTGGAAGAACCCTAGGCGGGGACGTAGGCCAAGTTGTGCTGAACCTCGTAAACAATTACTCGTGTTCTTTACTTATTTGCTTTACCTTATTTCCGCACTTGGTTCGAATTGTTTAACTTTGTGATTCAGGTTTATCTCAAAGGTTTTGGTACAAGCTCCAAAAGTCTTGAGACTTTCTGCGAAAAACGGGCATACTCTATTCAACCCCCCTTCTAGAGTATCTTTATATTACTTTGTTTTACATTATCGAACCTTCAATTGGTATCAGAGCTTTACTCACTGTTTTTGATCTAACAATCTTGTGAGTTTTCGATCATGTCTGGTGAAGCAAGCGGAGGATTTGCACAGGGAAGGTCCACAAGCAGACCGCCACTCTTTGTAGGAAACAACTTTGTCCACTGGAGATCTTTGATGAAGATGTTCATCATAGACCAAGATCTAGAGCTTTGGAACATTATAGAGAATGGTCCGAAGATTCCAGAAAAGGATGGACCAAATGACACCAAAGTTGCAAAGAAGGAGTCTGAATACAACCAAGCAGATCTTGAAACCATCTCCAAGAACTACAGGGCTATTAACTTACTTTATTGTGGTCTTAGCACTGATGAGTTTAACCGTATTTCAACTTGTAGGTCAGCTAAAGAGATTTGGGATAAGTTGGTCGTCACCTATGAAGGAACGAGCCAAGTGAAAGACACCAAGATCAGCATCTTCCTTCGAAAGTATGAGCTCTTTAAGATGAAGTCTGATGAGTCAATCAAGGCCATGTTCACACGATTCACAGAAATCACCAACAACCTTGACTCTCTCGGCAAGAGTTTTACCAACGTTGAGAAAGTAAGGAAGATACTGAGGTGCCTTCCAAAGGAGAAATGGGGTCCTAAAGTAACAGCTATAGAGGAAGCCCAGGACCTCACCACTCTACCCCTTGATGACCTTCTTGGAAAGCTGATCACGCATGAGATGATCCTTAATGAAGACGATGGAGAACTTCCAGCTAGCACTAAGAACTTGGCACTCAAGTCTAAGAAGGATGAGCCCAAGGATGGATCTGATTCCGAAGATGAGGATGATGATGAGGATGATCCTTTTGCTCTTATCACAAGAGGCCTTGCTAGAATTCTCAAAATGAAGAAGCAATTCAACAACAAGGATGGATCAAAGTCTTCAAAATTTCGAGGTAAGCCTCAATACAACAAGTATGAAAAGAAAACTAAACCGTTGTCTTGTTTTGAATGTGGTGAAACAGATCATCTTATGAAGGACTGCCCTCAAAAGACAAGGAGCCAGCCCAAGAAAGGTGACAAATGGAAAAAGAAAGCCATGGTGGCTACTTGGAGTGATTCCGACTCTGACTCCGACGATGAGAAGGCCAACATTTGTCTTATGGCCTCAGAAGATGAATCCCACGATGAAAAGCTTGAAGCTATTGTAAGAGAACTTATGGAAAGTCCAAAAGAGGTATTATCGGAATTCCTTTCCAATATGATTGCCAATGAAGAAAATCTTATTGCCCAAACTAACATTCTTATTAAGAGAAATGTGGACCAGGAAAGAACTATTGAGGATCTGTCTATGAGGGTCAAAGGTCTTGAAGCTTCTTATTCAGGTCTTGACATTAAAGTCAAGACGCTTGACTCGGAGAAATCTGAACTCAAGCAAGATCTCTCCTCTCTAAGAAATGAGCATCATGACTTAGAGAACGAGAAGATCTCCCTGAATAATAAGATTCTAGACCAACAGACAGCCCTCATAAGTTTTACCAAATCCAAAGTCACTCTCGATAAGATGTTGGGTGAGCAACAAAGCTCTCTAAACAAAAGTGGTATTGGATACAATCCAAAGTTTTTAAAGAAGCAACACATTACCACTTTTGTAAAGGCAAAAGGAAGCAGAACCTCTCCTATATGTCACCACTGTGCGAGAAAGGGACATGTAAAGGAGACCTGCCCTTATAGAAGAAAGGGTCCATATATTATTCGTAATACATTTCCTGTTCATTTGAGAAAAGAACGGATAACACAAGTTTGGGTCCCAAAAGGCACTATTTTACCAAATATGGTTTACCCCAACAATGGATCCAAATTTGCTTATTGGTCTAGCCACAAAGGTTGATGTTTGTCTTGCAGGAAATCACCAAGGTGAAAGAACACAAATGGATTATTGATAGTGGATGCTCGAGGCATATGAGTGGGAAGAGTTCTCTCTTTCATGATCTAAAGAAGCAATCCACGGGAACAATCACTCTTGGTGACAAAGGGAAATGCGACATTGTTGGTATTGGTAGTGTTGGAAGTGATTCCAGCCATAGTATTAAAAATGTCTATCTTGTGAATGGTTTAAAGTATAATCTACTTAGCGTTTCTCAATTATGTGATAATGGTAACAATGTCAGATTTAACAAGAAAAGATGTATAGTGTGCAGAGAAGATACATGTGAAGTTATTCTGACTGCATATCGTTACAACAATATATACGCCGTAAATGCTGATCAAGTGGCACAAGGAAGCTTAACCTGTCTAAAGGCTTTGACGGACGATCCAAAGCTCTGGCACAGGAGACTAGGTCATGTGAGTCCACATACGCTATATAAGCTTGTGTCCAAAGGGCTTGTAAGAGGGCTACCTGAGATGGACTTCAAAGGTATTGACATGTGCAATGCATGCACACGAGGTAAGTTCTTCTAGACCCCTTGAACTTTTACATATGGATTTATGTGGTCCTATGCGAGTCAAATCTCCCAATGGTAAAAAGTACATGCTAGTTGTCGTTGATGATTTTTCTAGATATACTTGGGTTGCTTTTTTGAAAGAAAAATCAGAGGCCTTATTTGAGTTTTTAAAACTTTGTAAGGAGTTGCAAACTTTAAGAAATGAGCCCATAGTGTCTATTCGGAGTGATCATGGTAGGGAGTTTGATCAACTTCAATTTGATTTGTTTTGTGCTAAATATGGCATCTCCCATAATTTTTCTGCTCCTAGGATACCTCAACAAAACGGGGTTGTGGAACGCAAGAACCGCACCTTTGAGGATATGGCCAGGACTATGCTTTTAGAAAATGCATTACCTAAAACCTATTGGGCTGAAGCTGTTAACACAGCTAACTACATTTTAAATCGTTGTCTTATTCGTTCTATCTTAAAGAAAACTCCTTATGAACTTTTCAAAGGCCGCAAACCACTTATATCTTATTTTAAACCCTTTGGCTGTACTTGTTTTGTTCATAACAATGGAAAAGATAACCTTGGGAAATTTGATGCGCGTAGTGATGAAGGTATATTTCTTGGCTACTCCACGAGTAGCAAAGCTTATAGAATCTTCAATAAAAGGACCCAAGTTGTTGAAGAAAGTATACATGTTATTTTTGATGAATGCAATGACGGTGCTTTGAGTGAAAGTGTTGCAGATATAGATCTTAACATCCATGAAGAGAACGAGGAAGGTGATGATGCTGCTACCAAGAATACAGAGAAGATGAACATGCAGGAACCGATTCTCAACACTGAAGAATTGGCCCAAGGTGTTGAAGATTCATCCAAAGCCCTTGGTGTCCAATCCAACAGTGTTGAGACTTCAGAAACTGCTGTAACTGAACTTAACAGGACCACGGAGTCAGATGCACTACAAGTCAATCCTACCAGTGTGACGAATCAAGGAGCTGAGACTAGCAAAAGGAAATTCAAATACTCCTCATCACACTCATTAAAGGATATCATTTCTGACCCTACTTCTAGTGTTCAAACTCGTTCTAAACTTAAAGATTTTTGTGCTTTTCACGCGTTTGTTTCTCTTATTGAGCCAAAGAAGGTAGATGAGGCACTTCAGGAGCCAGACTGGATCATTGCTATGCAAAGTGAGCTCAACGAATTTGAAAGGAACAAAGTCTGGACCTTGAAGCCTAGGCCAAAGCATCAATCAGTCATTGGCACTCGATGGGTATTTCGAAACAAGCTAGATGAGAATGGTAAGGTTGTGAGGAACAAGGCAAGGCTTGTTGCTCAAGGCTACAATCAAGAGTAAGGTATTGACTACGAGGAGACCTTTGCTCCCGTAGCCAGGCTTGAAGCCATTCGCATTTTATTAGCATTTGCATCTTTTATGAGCATAAAGTTATATCAAATGGATGTCAAGTGTGCTTTTCTCAATGGCTTCTTAGAGGAAGAAGTTTATGTGGCTCAACCCCCAGGTTTTGAAAGCTCAGAATTTCCCAATCATGTTTATAAACTTGACAAAGCGCTTTATGGTTTGAAACAAGCCCCAAGAGCTTGGTATGAGCGCTTGTCAAAATACCTTTTAGAAAATGATTTTAAAAGGGGGTTGATCGACAAGACTCTTTTTATCAAAACCAAAGGAAAGGACATTTTGGTTATTCAAATTTATGTTGATGATATATTATTTGGTGCTACTAACACATCTTTGTGCAAGGAATTTTCTGACATCATGTGCAGTGAATTTGAGATGAGATTGATGGGTGAACTCAACTTCTTTTTGGGATTACAAGTTCATCAATCCAAGAAAGGGATCTTTGTCAACCAAAGCAAGTACACTAAGGATCTCTTGAAGAAGTTCAAGATGGATCAATCCAAGGCAGCCAAGACTCCCATGAGCTCAACATTGTCTCTAGATCAAGACAAGACTGGAATAAGTGTCAATCAAAAGGAGTATCGAGGAATGATTGGATCGTTATTATATCTCACGGCTAGTAGACCTGACATCATGTTTAGTGTTTGCATGTGTGCTAGGTTTCAAGCTGATCCTAAAGAATCTCACCTCGTGGCTGTGAAGAGGATCTTTCGATATCTCAATGGCACTAAGGAACTTGGACTATGGTACCCAAAGCAAAAGGATTTCACTTTAATTGGATATTCTGATGCAGATTTTGCAGGCTACAAGGTGGATAGGAAGAGCACATCAGGATGTTGCCAATTCTTAGGAGCATCTTTGATCAGTTGGCACTCAAAGAAACAAAACTCAGTTGCTCTATCCACTGCAGAAGCCGAATACATTGCAGCTGGAGCCTGTTGCTCCCAAATCCTTTGGATAGCTCAACAAATGCGAGATCTTGGCATTAACCTCAAAGGTATTCCAATTAAGTGTGACAATACAAGTGCCATCTCCATCACTAAGAATCCTGTTCAGCATTCAAGGACCAAACATATTGATGTAAGGCATCATTTCATTAGAGATCATGTTGAAAAAGGTGATGTGTCCATATCTTTTATTTCTACTGATTATCAATGGGCTGACATTTTTACTAAGCCTTTGGCAGAGGACAGGTTCACCTTCATTAGACGAGAGATTGGGATGCTTAACAAGGATGCACTTTCGTAGGGGGAGCTTTCCCGTTACGAAAGATAAATTCTACTTAGTGTCAAGACCCTTGAGAACCATGTCAAGGTGTGTGAACTAAATGGTGGAGTACATATATCGGATCATATATTTTTGGTTAATATCTTGGGGTGATTTGCCAAATATACAAATCCGGAGGCCATATTAGCCAAATATACACGATTTCGGGAATTTTGCCAAAATATACACAATACTACACGCGCACCCTCCCCCGATCTCTCCTTCTGATTTTCGCCAACGCTGACACGAGATAGACCGAGATCTGATTTTCGATCGCTGTAGGTATTGATCAACGCCGATCTCCTCCTGATTTTCGGTACTACATCTATCTAATATCAAAGCATTACTGAATTATGGTTTTAATGTCAGCATTCGTATAATTGGTAGATCTGTCGTTCATAGATCTGTGAGAAAAACTTCAATTCGTGTTAAATATCGTTTTATATTAAATAGATGATGTCGTATAGTATAGATCGTGTAATTTCGACTTCGGTTGTTACTGTTTCGATACAAATCAGAGTAAGTCGTCAACAATATATAGAGTTTCAAGTTCTTCGTCGATCTGCTTCGTTAATAGATACTCGATCTGTCAACATCACGATCCTTAAATCTGTCTGTTGGATGAATTCGAAATGTTGTGCTTGAATGAATTGAAAGGAAATAATTGTATGAATTGTTCTACATAGATCTGTTTTGATTTCTGACCTCGTTGTGTAATGCTGACACTGTCTGAGATTTCGTAAATAAATGCCATGTATCTAACTTATTTCTATCAGGCTGACACGGAATCAGATGCAATTCATTGTACTTGTATACATATTACCTGTATCTAACTTATATCTATCATGCTGACATGGAATCAGAATTAACTCATTGTGCTTGTTTGCATATTGTCTCTAATTAATTGATAGGTCAATCATAAATGGAACCTCATGTGATTACAGTAGTATTTGGTGGATCATGGGTGTTTGCTGACACAGGCCTGGAATTTGTTGGAAATACAACATCAAAGGTGTTTTTGCTATATGATTCAACAACACTACAAGACTTGAAGAGAAAGGTGTGCACTAGATTCAATGTAGACAGTGTTCTTGAATTGCAATTTAGTCATTTGCACCCATGCAAAAAGCTGAAAGCCCCACTTATTGTTGATTGTGACACTGATTTGAAAGAATTCCTCGATATATCAGCACTAGATGGTGTAGACTATGCTGTTGAGTTGCGTGTCAGCATACAGGCACAAACACTTGCAATTGTTGACACAGCTGACAGGGAGAGTGGGAAATCAGTTGGATTGATTGAGTATGACAGGGGGCAAAATCATATGATTGTTGACACTCAAATGCAGACGGTGGGGTCAGATGATATGGATGATGATATGGAGGATGATAATGACATTGATTGTGATGCTGACACCTGGAGGAGACTGTACTCTTCAATGCGCAGTAGAGATAAAACAATAGAAGATTGCAAGGATGACAGCTCTAGCATGGGTAGTTTCAACAATACCTCATCCACTGTGGTTGGCTCTGTGTCAGCATAAGGAATCACATCTCTCTTAGAATCCTCACCACTGTTAAAGTCAACAGCCTTCTTCCTAATCCTCCCAGCCTTCCTCCTGATTGATTTTATAACTTCTATGTCAGCCTTCCTCCCAGCTTGAGGGTTGGTTCGTGGAGGTCCACTAGAACGCCCTCTCCTCACAGCAACTCTCTTCCCCTGGGTCTCAGTGGATGGACCTTTCTGCTTCTTCTTAGAAGGCTTTCCTGTGTCAGCAATTTTCCTCTTTTTCCCCTTCTCTACATCAACAGATTTACCCTCAACATTTCCTTCGTCAACCTCACGTTTCCTGTTCGTTCGCTTCTCTATCTCAGCAGATCTCTCCTCTTCCTCTCCTCCAACAAAACCATGCTCAAAAGACATAAATGATTCAATCTCTGAACCATCATTACGTAAAAACTTGTTTTCATATGCATACTTGCGCATATGCCGACAATCATACAGAATATCAGTAGGTGGTTGAGAAAACATAGGCTCACCAATGGCATCACATACATCGTCAGCCTCTTCATCAATATAACCCATACCTGGGGTTCTTGCAAACTCTCCATAGTTTGGGAACAACGGTGTCTATCATGCACATCAACAAAAATATAAATAAGAAAACACATGTATATAAGAAGACAGAGTTGGTGTCAGCACTGATATATTTCTCTTACCAAGTCACCATCGAATAGCTCGTCAGCTTCATCATAAGTATGCCTAACCTTGCAAACCCAGTGCAAAGAATGAGGATCTCTATCATTCATCCTCAAATTACAGTCAAACTTTTCAGCCAACGCCGGGAAAGCTTCCAATATCCAGGCTTGTAAAAACAAAACAAGTGGTCATGCAAACACAATAACAATGCATGAGAAGCTGCCACATGGTGAGAAATGATGACACAAGTAATGAATGCTGACACATATCAAGGAATACATGCAATGCTGACACATAGTAATAAATACATGCAATGCTGACCCATAGTAAGAATTGATTGCAAGGATATATCAAACAAGTAAACAGAATACCTGGAAAGCAATCCAATATCCATACAACTCATACGAAGGCCTAGCTTTCTTGCGATCCATCGTAGATGACTTCTTCAAGGACTTCAACAGAGCTTCATAGGACTGTCTGCCCCATGGATATTGTCCAAACGTCTCGTCATCGCAAGCAAGTGATAGATTTTCTTCAGTGATATAGTCTATCTGCCTATAACACACGACCATCTCAATGAGCAACAGCCTTGCTATAATTAGCTTCTTCTTCGACGTCTTCTTCATCTGTCGGAAACAATCCATCAAATCATCATGGGAGCATCTATCCATCCTAAGAAAATCAGAAAAAGTAACTGCTTTTGGAGGTTTGCAGACGCGGTCTTCGCATGGAAGACCAGTCATTACATGAAACTCAGCCAGAGAAAAACGAGCTAGCAGTCCATCAACTTTGAACCAGAGTTCCTTCTTATTCTTCGTCTTAACCTGCCGCAACATCATTTGATGGATTAACTGGAAGTTAACAGTCATATTGTTGCCCTGGGAGAGCACCCATCCCAGAAAACTCTCCTTCAACATCTTGTAGTGCAAAGGCAGCAACTCTTCTTTAATAATGTCACAAACTCCAGGGCGGCAGTATAGATTAGATCTGGCATGGAATCGTTCTTTGTATGGAATACAAAACTTCAATTTCTGCAAAAAATGTATACAGATTGAATACAAAAACACCTGTCAGCATTTGAGGCAAACAAAATGACAACAACTGCTATATAAATTTCATAGACTCACATCAAACTTGCATTTGTAGGTGTCAAGATCAGTTGAGGTCCCTGTCAACATAACAAAAACAAGATAACCAAAGAGACAAATAGATATCAGCCCCACAGAAATATGAACCCAAACACAAACATACACACACACCACACCCAGAACACGCCAAAAATCAAAGACGACAAATAGTGGACATGCAAAGTGATGGAGATGAATTCCAAAAGAACAGAATGAGATGCCAAACTCGAGGTCAGCATTACAGAAGAGAGGTCGTAACTGCTCAATAACGCACATACTAGTACGATTGAGAACGAACAACACACATTCATCCCAAACAACCCTAACGACAACAATCGCAACATCGCACAACCTCACCAACGCATAATCTGACATAATCAAAACCCTAACACACAAAAACGATCCAAAATCAACAAAACACTTACCTGCGCTGATAGCCATACTGAATAACCTTCAATACCAGATGAAAACGAGCACGAAACGGCCGGAAAACGTCGCTTCTCAAAGGAAACCGTCGAAGAACAGTTGCAGAGAGGAAAACCGCGATGGAGAGAGTGAGAAACGGGAGAGAGATAGAGAGGGAGTGAGCAGTTGAGGGGGTATCGGGGGGGGGGGGGGGGAGTGTGTTTGTGCGCGTGTAGTATTGTATACTTTTGCAAATTTTACAAAAACGTGTATATTTGGCTAATTTGGACGAAAATTTGCGCCTTCGGCGCAAATCTTCTCTAATATCTTTTTAGATATTTAATCAATTATATTTGTTTTAATCGGATTTCAAAAATTGCCCATTTAGTAATTTCCTTAAACCGTTAAAGATATTTTATTTTTGGAAATAGATTTTTTTTTGGTTATCTTGTTCGATTTTAATGGATATTTGAATTTGAATTTGAAAACCTTTCAAATTGGCAATGTAATGATTTCTTTCCTTGGAACCCTAAACCCGTCCCATCACTCCCTCTACTTAAACCCAATACTGTACCCGATCTCTTCACACTTTCAAGCTAATCCAAATCCCTTCACCTTCTCCCTCTTCAACCTTTCATCTGTTCTAAGAAAACCCTAACCGATTTCCTCCATGGCACCCAAAACCAAGAAAGCTGTCACACCCAAACGACTTGGCGCCACCCCCAAGGGACGTCAGGCCCCTGCTACCTCTCCCACACCTGAACCCGCTCCTCAAGCTATCGTCCCAACTGTCGTCCAGAGCACCATCGCTGAGAGCTCGGCCATTGTTCCCAAGGGCTCTCAAAAGTGCTCTGCTAAGAAGCCGATCAGTGCTAAACAAAAAGGGAAGAGGAAGATCTTGGCTGAGGAACCAGACGAGGATGAGGAGGAAGATGACCTAGACGCCCTCCTAGAAAGAGATGTCGCCAAATAAGCTGAGGAGGAGGCCTTAAGGAAGAAAAAGGCCGATGAGGAGGCCGAACTTGCTAAGAAACTGGCCGAGGAAGAAGCTGAGCGGATTCGGAAGGAAGCCGAAGCCGAGGAGGTTCCATCCGAGGAGGAGCCTGAAGAAGATGAAGAAGAAGAGCAAGATGGATCTGGAGAGGACGAGGAACCTGAAGGAGATGAAGCGGGGTCCGGTGAGGACTCGGGGTCTGAGGAAGAGGAGGAAGAATCTCCCTCTCCTTCTCCTCCTCCTCCCCCGTCTCCGAAGAAGTGGAAAGCCCCTGCAGCTGTCAAGCCTCCATCCCCCAAGCGCACCAGGAAGGGCCCTGTCAAGAGTCTTGTAGTGCTTGTCAAGAGAGCTGCTCCAACAGTTGCGCGCAGAAAGAATGCAGACCCCCCGGCCTATATCCAGGTAAATCAATCCTTGCCCTCCTCTTGGTTTCAAGATGCTGAGACTGCTGGTAAGTGGGTAGACGAGTTTCGAACTCGTAAGATTAGTTGTTCTGATTTTTTAGATGTTGAGTTCTTTGAAGCTTTGAAGTTACCTTGCATTGAGCTCCTCAAAAAATCCCCAGCCTGGACCCTTCTTAACCTTGAAACTGTTTACTACCCCCAGCTTACCAGACTTTTCTACATTAACCTAAAAGCCAAAAACGACACCGATGGTTGGTCTTTGGAGTCTGTAGTCAAAGGGGTTAGAATCTCTCTCAACTCCAATGGCTTTGCAGATTTCTTTGGCCTACCTACCCCAGTTCCACCCGCTGATGTACACCCCTCAAAAGAGAACTGCATCATCCTTGCCCGAGCCAAATATCTCCTACCCGAAGCATCCAACAACACCTCAAAGCAACTCACCCACTCATCCCTAACCTTTGAGGCGAAAATAATTTTTAACATCATTGTTCGATGCCTCTTACCCCGTCTTAACTCTGGCTCACTCCTTACTGACAATGCTATGGTCCTGCTCTACCGCATCCTAAATGGCCTTGATCTTGGTCTGGCCAACACTATCCTTGGAACCATGGCTCATGCCAGAAAAGCTAGAAAAGGCTCTCCCCTCCCCTTTGCTACCCTTTTGACCCCTATCTTCAAAGCTTCTGGAATTGATGTCAAAAATGAAGAACAGTTGCGTCATACGGGCAAGTTCGACTCTAAAGGCCTTGAAAAGATTGGCATCACTCGGTCTCCCCAAGGGACCTTAAGTCTTGCCACTCCTTCAAAAGCCTTTCCCACTACTCCAGCTTTCGATGAACGCATGGACAACCTAGAGTTGGGCTTGGAGGAAGTTCGCCTGGATATTAAGGAGCTGCAGAAGGAGATGAGCGGGATTTCAAAGATGCTGGAAGGACTGTGGACGAGGCTCACTGATGATGCTCCGGATGACTAAGCCTAAACCTTAACCCACCCTATCCCACCCCTGAAACTTGTTACTTTGCTGGTTTTTGGAAACGTTTTCAAAATATTTGGTGACTTTTTGGTGACTGTTTTTACCTCCGCCCTTTGTTGAAAGACAAAAAGGGGGAGATGATCTATGGTGCTTAGACTTTGAAAACCTCTGCTTAAAGGTCTTGGATGACCTTGGTTTCTGATTTATGGTTTTCGGTTGGATGTTTTCATACTTTAAAATTTTTGATCCAACATTTGTCTAACCCTTGCAGGTACTTAGTCCGATTTCTATTGTATTATCTATTTTTGACTAAGTTGCAGGGATGCACAGGTTTTGTCTTTCATCAAGGGGGAGATTGATAACTCCCTCCCTTGATGAAAATCGGAATAGATGTTTCAAAGGCTTTGACAGGATATTTGTGTCAAAGGCCTTGGAGCATTAACAGTTGATGAAATACAAAACCTATCTTAATTATTCGTATATTATTTTATCTTATTATATACTTCCGTTATATTATATATATATATATATATATATATGTATGTATGCCTAACCGTTCCAGGAAGTATATTCGAGATTATATCCTTCCTTTGGTGCATATGAGGAGATCTTATTCAAAAACGGATCATGGCTTCGAAGTGTCCTTATATAGAAGATTGAAGATCAAGCCTGATTCTAGAGCCGTTGGTGAAGATCCTCAGGCGCCATTCCACTCGTATATAAAGGAAAGAAGGAAGAAGACAGAAAATAGAAGTGCTACACGAGTTTTCAATCATCAAGCGATTCTGTCTTCCAAAGTGTCTCTCTACTAAGCGCTCTAGAGTTTGTTGTTTATTTCAAAGCCTTTGAGAGTCACTGTGAGCTTATAGGATATATTCATTTAAATTGTTACTCGAGAGTTTATAACTCGGGAAGTTGCACTAGGCTATTGATTTGTGAGAGTAAGAGGATTGTACTAGATAGCTGAGAGAGGTGGGGCTCTTCTAGATTGGTCTAGGACTCCAAGGGAACGTGAGTTGACTAGATTGCAATTGTATAGGAGAGAGGCTTCTCGGTGAGCTATTAGGATCCTAAGCTAAGCGAATCAATAAAGCCTTTGAATCCTAGGGTTGTGGAAGAACCCTAGGCGGGGACGTAGACCAAGTTGTGCTGAACCTCGTAAACAATTACTCGTGTTCTTTACTTATTTGCTTTACCTTATTTCCGCACTTGGTTCGAATTGTTTAACTTTGTGATTCAGGTTTATCTCAAAGGTTTTGGTACAAGCTCCAAAAGTCTTGAGACTTTCTGCGAAAAACGGGCATACTCTATTCAACCCCCCTTCTAGAGTATCTTTATATTACTTTGTTTTACATTATCGAACCTTCACCCTCCCAAAACCTTCCTAGATCTGAACCCTGTTTCGTAAAATTCCGTCATCGCATTTGGTAACCCAAGTCTGTTTTTACCCAAATCTGATAAACCCACCAAAAATTGGAAAACCCACAAATCAGATAAACCCAATTTAGCCAGGCGCTTTGATCTACGACCTTGGGTCTAGATCCAACACCATCACCACCTATAGTGATCTCAACAGCAGTCCAGATATCAAGAATCAAGACAAGATCTCAAGACATAGGGTTGTAATTCTAGTTGTTTTATGTTGTTGTTTTAGTTTTTTCTTTTCGTTTGTTCGGTGACACTCTGCGTAGGGTCTAACAAGCCATCTTCAGATGGCTTCAAGATCGCATGTCGATCTACTCCTTGCCTACTGTAAAAAAAAAAATTGCGCGCCCACGTTCTCTTTGTGCATATATATTGTACTGATGTATAGAGGATGGCAATCCATAACTTTCAGTTCATTTGTTAGCATGGTATCAGAACATTAGGCAAACGCCACCCACCCACCTTCTTTCTTTTGAAAACTGTCTTCATATTCACTAAGGGCGTGTTTGGCTGGGGGTGGGAAGGGTGGGGGAGATACGAAATTCCTCATGGGGAAGCGCGCCGGGATGTTTGGCGGGAGATGGCGGGGGTGGACGACATGGAGGTGGAGGGGATGGCGAGGGTGGGAAATGCCCAAATTTTGGTACCTTTGTTTTTGGAGTGGGAGGGGGTGGAAGAATTTTGGTACCCCATAACGCCCATTTTTGCCCCTGGATCCGACGCTTTGGCTTCCCATATAAGATTCATATACATCATCATTGTCTTCATCGCCTCTCCCACTTCTCAGAACTCCATTTTCGCTCTCGAAGGAACTCGGCGATAGGTAACCCCTCTTCGCTCTTCCTTCCTCCCTTTGTCCTCCATTGCAGTTCTCCATCGAAGGCAACTACTAATCTCTCCTCTTCTTCTTTTGAATCGCAGGTTGTCGGAATCACAGGTTGTTCATCTTCCTCTCGAAGAAGGTCGAGGCTTTCGTCCACCACTCAATGCAAGGTACTAATCTCTCTTCTTCTTCTTTTGAGTCAAAAAAACCGTCAATGTTAACCCTAATCCCCAATATGTGAGAAGTCCCTCTTCCCCTAAAACCCCAAAATCGGACAATGGGTGAAGTCCCAGTGCCGACCCCATGTTCAAATGGAATAATGAAAGGTCGTCTGTTGGTTTTCTTGTTGTTATGCGAATGTCAGACCATATATGGTGTGAGTTTTGTCTTCTTCTGGTCTGATCTGGAATGGTTTGCAACTGTCATACCGCTTCTGTAATGGTTTTCATTGTCGATTGTGTGTGCTTTTGTGTCCAGGGTTGTCCTTATATCACATGCTTTTGTTTTAAGCTTTGTATGTATGCAAGGGTTTGTCTTCTTCTGCTTTTGTTTAATGGTTTTGTTTATGGTTTGTCTTCTCTTGCTTTTATGACATGCTTTTGTTTGTGTTGTTCTGATAAGGGGGGTTAGCTTAGAAGTTTCTTCTTGTCAGTTTGGTTGAGGGTTGGGTTACTGCCTTGTCTTCCTCATGGGTTCAGTTCATGGTTGTTGTGCTGCACATAACCCATCATATTTCACACCTCCTTTGCCATGACACCACCATTATGCTGTGATTTGTTTTTATTGTTTCTAAATCTGTCTTGCAGGTTCCTTATCATATGCATTCATCTCTGATTTGTTTTTCATGACTGCATTGTACAATATTTGGTAAGGATGTGAGGGTGGGAAGTGAAATCAAAACTAAAATCTGGATAGCACATACATATTTGATTGAATGAACATCTCACAGTCACACTGATTTTTGTTTGGTTTTTTAATAGTTTTAGGCACCACCTATATGTTCATGCCTCCCCACTTGTCTTTGCTTTCATGTTCTTCAGTTGAAATTTATATGTTCATGTTCACCTTCTCATCCTTTTCAATTGTTATCGACTTTATCATGTCCTTGGTCATCCTCGGATATGGTGGAATTTGTTGTTGTTTGGTGGTCCGACATTGTCTTTCTCAACTCAGCTTTCATTCAATGCATATTCATAGTTGATAGTCCATACCGATGTACTTCATAACAAATGTTGCCCATATTCAGCCTACACATATATTTTCATATTAATATTGGCTCTAACACATTTCTTCTCCCTCGAAGCATGTACCCTTACTCCAACACGGACAAGGACTCTGATGCCAGCTATCAGTCGGGCGACCCCGACAAATATTGGTGGATAAGGGGGGGATTATCCTTATGGAGACCCGTGGGCCAACCACGCGCAGGAAGTCACGGACGAGGATGAGGTGCAGTCTCAGCTCCAAGGACCTGCTCTGAACGAGGAGCTGAACGAGTACCGCGACCTTGTCAACGATCTCGAAGCAGATATCGTGGAGCTCCGCGCACAGGTTGCCACACTCCGAGAGCGTGACATTGCCCGAGAGGCTCTTCTCCATATCAACCAGCAGGATCTCCACAGGGATGATGAGGAGTTAGCCATCTCCGAGGCGTCCAAGCTCGAGCTTGCTGAGAGGATGACCAGTGCTGATGCGGAGTTAGCCATCTCCGAGACGTCCAAGCAGGACCTTGCTCAGAGGGTGTCAAGCCTTGCTACCTTCCTGTGCAGGATGTGGGCTGATCATGCTGCCGAGACCGTTCGCATCAAGCAGCTGCTGCGCGAGAGAGGCATCAATCGTTGGATCATCGTCCTCCTCCTGGGTGTCATTGCCAGGCTCGCTCGAAGTAAGTAGGCACGTGTGGTTGTAACCCTTGTCGGTCTAGACTTGTTGTTTTGTTGACGAAATTGTTACCGTGCGCCCCATTTTGTATTTTGTGTGGAGTGGTGACACGACTATATATGACTACATTATGATCCCCATCGAGCACCTGGGCAGTATAGGTTGGGTTTTGGGTCGCCAGGTGCTCCGTTGGACCAGCTTTATGTTATCGTAATAGGACCCTGACAATGGTGCTATCAAGCACCCCTTCTATGTAGCATCCACTACTCGGGTGCAGGTAGCAGACTCTATGCTTGTATTGCCTCTATGAATGTGCATGCTACATGTTTTTAATTATCATTTGTTTGCATTCTAACAGCAAATTGAATCAATGATCAAATGACAAAACGAAAATGAGTCATACGAATGCTTGAGATTGCTCGAACGAAAGCAAAATATGTTAGAAACTAGTTCCAAGCAAAACGAAACGCAAAATGTGTTGTTTATCATTCACCAAAGCCCTTTTATTATGATTGTCCATGCCAGTTGTTTTTATTATAACTTGAGTCATAACGCCACAACCTTGAGCACCACATAACCATATCATACAAATTGCAGTCCCTGCACAAACGTTGTTGACCAAAAATCAGGCCTTCCCAGACCTTGGTTAGTCGTTGTTGGTTACCCACCTATCCCTAGCATCATGAATGCACCCATCATGTACAAAAAGCGGTTGCATCCTACTAGTTTCGTGCAATCGTCGAACACATAAGCCATATGTCCCTAGCTTAACGAGTCACAGCATCATGCCTGCACCCATCATGTACAAAAAGCGGTTGCATCCTACTACTTTACTGCAATCGTCGACCACTTGCCGTAGGTCCCTAGTATATATATATATATATATATATATATATATATATATATATATATATATATATATATATATATATATATATATATATATACATACTGTATTTGCACGTAATGTAATATTTGCATGTGATATATATATATTTGAATTTGCATGTAATATATACATTAATACCACTGTATTTGCATGTAATAATATATATTATATTATTTGTATACTTTATATTAGAATATGTGTATATATACACATAAATACAAATATAATATATATATATTTTTGTATACTTTAATTTTTTTTAATGGAAATTCGGTTCATTTATGTTAAAACCGAACCGAACACAAACCGAACCGGTTAATAACCGAACCGAACCTAATGCTTTCGGTTCGGCTTTCGGTTTGAAAATTTGAGATTTTCGGTTTCGGTTCGGTTCGGTTCGGCCCGGTTCGGTTAGGTTTTAGACCGATGCACAGCCCTACTCTCTATAGATCTGTACGTCCGCCTTCTTTCGACCCTTTTTTTTTCTTCAGATATGAGGGTTCACGTACTGATTTCCGCTCCTCTTTCCCTAATTCAGATCTAAAGCAATACCTCTCTCCTTCTAATGCCTCTCTAAGTCCTTTGTCGTCTCTCTCATGTGACCTCCTCTTTGGTTCTGGTTATCTCTTGCGAGTGCAAATCCTCATTCGGGTTGACTTGTTCAGGTGCAGGATTTGAAGGTCAGTTTTGCCCCTTTCTTCTTTCAGTTCACAAGCTTAATTAGGGTTTGATTTGGTGAAATAGGGATTTGGATTTGGGAGTTCAAAGGGGGAGATGAGTGACATTGGATGCTCTCAAGAAATTGAACCCTACTGAAAAGAGATTCCTCGCAGATTGACATGTAATATCTTATCTCCTCTCGCTACGAAACAACCTATAGATCTCGCAGATCGCCATTGTTAACCTTGATTTTTTTTTTTTGCATTCTCTCTGGTGGTTTAAGGTTGCCCTCTCTCTGATCAATTTTGCTCACCAAAATATGTAGGTAGGTATATCTTGTTCTTATTTTTAATTTCTATTCAATCTATGTTTAATTTTTGTGCAATTTAGAAAAGAAAAATCTATGTGATTTGATTATTGAAACTAGTATATTAGTAATCTTACCCAGATTCTGAACTTTAGGCTTTCATCAGGGACAAAGTATAACCAAAATACATAATTAGTTGTTTTAGCCTTATCGAATGCAATTTCATTGCTAGATGTATCTCTGACTTGTGTAGAGCATTTAGGATGGTATTTGTGCAGATAATGAAGAAGCATATAAGCCATGATCTGGTTTGTAAATGTACCTTAATATGATCTGTGAGATTCTTTATTGGGTTTGTCATTTGAGTCATGTCATCATGTCTTCGCAGGGTCCTATATTATCCGTTCATAAGAAGCTTGTTGTAGAAAAGCTTACTGAAGAAGAAAATGAGAAAAGGATCAAAACTGAAATCAAGAAGGAGAAACAAATAGTATGTCAGAAGCTTATTTGAACTCCCCGTATGTGCTTTCTTATTTTCAATCTGGATTTGATTTTGAATGTTGAAAATTATTAGGTTGCGGAAAAGGAGCATGTGAAGCCAGCCCATTATTTAGATTCTCATGAGAAGTTCCTAATAGGTGTTGCAACTAAAGGAGGTACAACGTTTTATGGTTATGTTGAATCAAAGCTAGTCTTGTTGATTTTAATTTCTATGTCTCTATAAGTAACACACATTTTTGGTTTTGATGGACGCTAATCAACATTTAGTGGTCAAGTTGTTTAATGTCGTAAGTCCCCTCTGATATAGAATAAGCCTACATGCTCAATATTCCTTCTTCTCAACCTCACCTGATTTGCTCTTTTTCCAGGTCAACAAGGCCCAAAATGCTCAGAATGGACTTAATCCTTCAAGAGCCAAAGATGCTAAAGGTACATAATGAGACTACATCTGTCTTTTAGTCTTCCTTTTAGGAGTCATAAGGTTCATTCTCCCATACCCTCGAAATGAAAAGTTAATGGCCATGATAGCATCCTGTATCTGAAATTGTTTAATACCCTCACTCCCTTACACCGGAAAAGGTGATAAGTTATTTATTTTATTCAGTAGCCTCACTCCCTTACAAATTGCAAATATTAGGAGTTTTAGTTGAGTGTCAGGTATTAGATGCTTGAAAGTCTTGGTCTTGGATTGTTTGATATCTAAAAACTAGTATGGCCTGATTGACAATCTGAGTGAGTATTCAGATGGGTCATCGATTGTTGCAACCTTCCAGGTTTGCTGTTGTTACCACTTATATATTTGCAGCCTTCCAGGCTGCAGCTACAAAGCAATGTTTCTTTTGTTATACTCATGGTTCATATGTGCATCATTCTGATCTTGTGCGATGATTTGTCTTGAAGCTGACAGTTATGAGGCAAAGAAGGAAACAAGTCTTCTACAATGAGTTGGGCAAGGCTATAGGGAGGTCAACTGAAGCATCCAAGGTTCGAAGTGTCCAATATTGTCTTTGTATGGCCAACATCCGGAATTTACGTATTTCTTATTATTACTCATTATTGCTAGTTAGGCATTTGCTTCTCCATTAATTTTGTCAACAAAATCTGGAGTTGTGGTGTTGCGCAATGCATTAAGCTTCCCTTTTCTTTCATTATATTTCCTTTTGCCATTCATATGTAATATCTATTAAGATCTTGTGCTATCTTTAAATTTCTGAAAAAGTGTTCAACATCAAATGGTAAGGTGGAGAGCGAACAACCTAGCTGGAGTCCATTGCATGATACATAAGCTGAGTAATCCGAAGCTGGAAAACCGGGATAAGATGGAGGTTAGAAATATTCTTTTGATTTGTTCTTCATTTTCTATACTGGAATAGGATGGCAATAGTTAACACTGGATTTTTAAACACATGATTGCTTCCCAGGATACAACAACAGCAGATGACATTAGAATGTTATCCGAGGACAATTCTGATGAGGAATGATCACTGATTAGAATGTACTAATCAAAATTTACCTAAGAACGGTCAAAACACTTCTACAAGGAATGCAACATTGTAGCATCAGCCATCAGGTGACGCCACTTTAACTTGGATCCAATCTCAATCCTTCAAGTTGCATATGTTCAATCACTTGGAATACATGTCCTATCTATCGTAAACGGGCCTCCTAGAAATGCATTTGTATTCATTGCTTGATAGTAGCAGTTCTAGAGATAGGAGAGATAGGATTGCGGCACTTTATAGAGGCCACTTTACAGAGCCTCCTAGAAATGCATTTGTTTCTTCATTAATGTTTGATTAGCTTTTATGTTTTCACGTATTTTGATTTCTTATTCGGAACACTCGATGTTGTTAGGATTTATGTTTTTGTTGCTTTATTTTTTAATTTAGGTTTCTAAGCACAGGATTCTGTGCGCTTATTAGCTGTTGAGGGTTGTGTTGCCCTTGGAAAATTACTAGAGCTCGTGGACTGTGTTGCTCATATTCTACCTGTCATCGTCAACTTTTCTCAGGTATTATTGATTTGTCGGATTGTTATGCATGAGATTTAATAGCGACACTAATAACATGAAATTCATAAAGGCAGATAATAACACTATTAATATGACTGATAGTGCATACATAAAAGCTACAATTTCCCTCTAGTTGTGTGTGGAGGACTTGAGACACTTGTGTAACTTGACCTACTTATCAAAGCAGTTTACCTAGCCTTGTTACATGTCCAAATGTTGGAGTTTGTTACCTAGTCTTGTAATGATTTGTGTATTTTCCATGGAGTATTGACTTAGTCATACTAGTTAAAATTGCCCGAAGTATTTTTCTCGTAATCAATGGTTTTAATTTTATTTACTTAGCTTACCAACGCTTTAAACCCATCACGTTATTAATTTTAGTCTTTTAAATGTGACAATGTCAAGGTAAACCTTAGATGCAATGGCTGCTCATCCATAAGAGCCGAAATAGTGTCTGGGGGAAACCACTAATGGAGAGATGTTTGTGTACTTCAACCACTAGAATAAGAATGGAAACAAGGTAATCCTCCTCTTGAAAGTGGGCTGCTTAATTAATTCAACCACTCATGAGGTGTTTGTGTCCTTCAACCAAGATCTATAATATAAGACATTTTTCGCAAGTCGCTTTTTCTGTCTCCTATTAAGTGTATTATGTCAAGCTTAGAATCCGAGTATTGATGTATTTTTTTTTTGTATTTAGCTCTGTTGTTACTTGTCATCTTGTATTTGACTCTATTGTCATTATTTAATGTATTGGTTATGATTTTTTGCATTGTTTAACTTTCTATTTGCCAAAACAATGTCATAATATGGATTATTAGGTGTATTTGGTGAAACACATCGAACTTGAGAGCGAAAAGCGATGTCTACGTGTGTAAATATATCGACCACTACGATAAAGATCGATTTTTAAACCTAGCATATATGAAAATTATAAAAAGGAAATAGATGTGTATATGTAGCAATTACATCGTTAAAATGTATAAAATGATGTTGTAAATAATCAAAACATTATTTTCAAAGAAAAAACCGATTTGAAAATATATAAATAACATTGACTTTGAAAATATTCAATATGGTATATTATATTTATATAAAATAATATTACAAATTACAAATAAAAAAAGAGTATTCACAAATTGAATACTACATAACCGATGTGTATAGCAATGTAAGACATCAGGTTTATAAAAAATAGCGATGCTAATTTGAAATTTTGTATTACCCCACATACCTCCAAATGGATAGAAATGAAAAATAATAATGGTTTAACATTAGATGAATCAATAAAAAAGTAATTATATTCATGTATTTAAGTCATTATTAAAAAGAAAAACGATGTTATAAATTATTAAAGACATCGGTTATAAACCGATGTGATAAAGTTGGGATCTTTAACGCCTCCCACTAACATGTCGAATTTTTTTTTAATAAGATCGGTTTACACCCGATGTCTATGAACATAATTCTAGTAGTGTATACTCGAAAGAGAGTACCACATTTCTTATCAACTACCTCACAGCCTCATGTCGGATGCGTATATGCCTCTTCTTGCCGTTATATGCTCCGCTGTTTGCTACTCCAATATTGGCATCCTGTGAGTCACAATGTAGAGAAATCGCAGGAGCTAGATGCCTTCACATTGGTATATCTGCCAGTAGGCTTTTCAACCACTCATTCTTTTGCCCTGTTAGGTCTAGAGCTATGAACTCTGACTCCATCGTCGATTGGGCTATGCAACTCTGCTTACCAAACTTCGATGAGACAGCTGCACCACATAATGTAAAAACATATCCACTAATGGAGCAAATTTCATCAATTCCACTTACCCATTTTGCATCACAATATCCTTCTTGAACGCAGGGAAAACCCTCAAAATGTAATCCTCAATCAAGAGTGCCTCTAAGTTATCTCATCAACCTTCTAAGTGCATTCCAATGTTCTTTGCTAGGATTATGTGTATATCTACTGAGTCTACTTACTGCATAAGCTATATCAGGTCGAGTACAGTTCATCAAAAACATTAGACTCCCAATAACTTTAGTGTATTCCTCTTGGGAAACACCTATACTTGAGTTCTTCACTAACTCTATGGTAGCATCATATGGGGTCCTAACTGGCATCACATCATAGTTGTTAAACTTTTTCAATACCTTCTCTATATAATGGGATTGAGAAAGTAAAGTCATTTTTAGTTCTAGTTACTTAACGGCTAGAATTACATCCCCTTCACCTAAGTCTTTCATTTCAAAGCGAGAGAAAAGAAAATTTTTGGTTTCACTTATCACATGCATATTAATGCCAAATAACAACATATCATCAACATATATAGGCACACAATAACCCAACCAGAGTTGTATATCTTGGTGTAAACACATGCATCGGATCCATTGAGCACAAATCAAAAACTCAAGACAGTGTCATGGAATGTCTCATACCATTATTTAGGTGCTTGATTTAATCCATATAGAGATTTCTTTAACCTACAAACCATATTCTCCTTACCTGGAACCACAAAACCTGAAGGTTTTCGAGGGTGTTGGGTTTGGGTCGAGACTTGCCTTGGTGCTTTACTCATGATGAATCTGGTAGTGGGGCCAGATGTCTTTTTGCGTCGGGTACGTGGCCCATTCATAACGTCATACTTGAATTATTTGATGGGCCTATTTTCTATGGCATCGTCATCTACAATTTCTTTGTTCCGTCATTATTAAGGAGCTTATTATGTGGGGGGAAAAGGTATATATTTTTGCTCCTTAGTCCTTACAATCAAACTTGGTGTGTACATGTGAGTTAGCTAGATATAGATGCGTGAGCAACATTTTAACTTTAACATTGGATGTTTTTTAGAAGGGAAAACTTAAAGCATGTCGGGAAAACTTAAAGCATGTCTTATTGCTTTGTTATTTGGTGATTCTTATCATTTGTCTATATTTCAGCATGTCACCTCGATCAGAGAGAACCAGCTCAAAGAAGATTTCGTAAACTCTTCGTAGAAGAAACTAAAGAAGTTGGCCACAACATTGTACTTTTGTGTGACTGAACTCGGTCTTTGGCTGGCTTTAAAAGTACTACTTTTAATCCTTCTTTTGGTTTATCTCCTGTTTTTCTCTTATTTTAAATTCAAACTTCAAAATTCTAAGAGGCTGCATAATCTTTCTCTTCTATAGATGCCGATATTTTATGCTGGAGGAGTTCATATATCCTTAAATACCCTAAAATGTATTTGAATCATTATAAGTGTTATGCTTAGAGATCTGATTTGCTAATCCTTTTGTGTAGGTTCTGCGAAGGTCATTTTACATTCAGCCTCTAGGAAACAAATGGTCAGATACTTATGCTTATGCTAAACTAGTAAATCTGGCTCGGTTTTTACTTTGTAAACTACTATCATGGTCCTCATTATTTTAGAGTTAATTTTGAAGTGGTAATCTGTGCAATGTTGTTGCAAGGACTTGTAGAGTGCATATTACTCTCAAGTGTATATTATAATAGCTATTATTTGGAATTTTTGTAACAGGCTGCAAAATCTTTCTCTTCTATAGATGTTGTTGTTTTCTGAAGCCTGTTACATTATATTATAATAGCTAAATTATTTGGATTTATTTAAATTCAAACTTCATTATTGTAATAGCTAAATTATTTGCACAGATTACTACTTCTACAACCTATTACATTATACTCCGTATTATAATAACTAAATTGTTTGGATTTATATAAATTCAAACTTCATTCTTGTAATAGGCTACATGATCTCTCTTCTATAGATGCTGGTATTTTCTGCTAGGAAGTTTAGATATCTTTAAATACCTTAAAATGTATTTGAATAACTGGAAGTGTTATGCCTAAAGATCTGATTTGATGATCCTTTTTTGTAGGTTTTGCGGAGGTCGTGTTACATTTAGCAACTAGGAAACAAATGGTTAGATAGATATGTTTATGCTTAGCAAGTGAAACTTGGTTTTTACTTTGTAAACTACTATCATGGTACTCATCACTCTAAGTAATATGTGCAATGTTGTTGCAGAGTATATATTACTCTCAAAGTGTATATTACTCTCAAGTGTATATAATAGCTAAATTTTTTGGAATTTATCCATCTAGTGGCCATATGAGTTTGTCACTTTATGTTGATATTGTAGTGTTTGTATTCTTGTAATTAAGATGATGGTATTTTTTTACTTTCATTTGAAGACAGGGCAGGCAGGGTAGTAAATGGGAAAGAAAGCCAATTATATATATATATATATATATATATAGGGTGTGGTTCAAGAGTGCACACCTCTTATAGTGTACCTTGTGCACAAATCCGGGCCGTTGATAGATAGGAAATGGATGACTATGATTAAATGGAATTTTTTTAATTTGTTTTAATTAACTATGGGACCCACTTGAAAAAAACCACCCACAATCCATCTCCCTGTGCGTGTTGTCCAACCCCTTCCCCCTCTTGCTTTTTTTTATTTATTTTTTTATGAATATCCAGATTTTTTTTAAACGTTCATTTCTATACCTAGTACTTAGTTCATATTAATTTATTACTATATGTTTCTTTTCCTTCCAAGGAATGGCCTAATATTAGTTTTTTACTGTACGATTACTTAATTCATACTCCGTATATAGTATGGTATATATATATACATGTATTTTCATGCATGCAGTAATTTAATATATATAGTATGGTATATATACATGTATTTTCATAGTCGTTGTTTTCAAAATTCTACCGGTTCCACTGAATAATGCTTCACATGGTGCCGAATAATGTAATATTTCCTTCAGATGGTGTACGTGTTACCACCCACCTTATCATTACCATTTTCAATATCGTTCAGGTCCCCAATAATGATAACGGGGAGCAAATGTTTATGAACTATAGAGTAAATTTCTTCCCAGAAGTTATTTTTTTCACACTCTATTGATGAGGCATAGACATACAGAAAAGCAATATCTAAATTGTGTAAATTAACTTTGATCAAGATGAATCAAGAACAAGGACAGTACTATTATCTAGAATTTTATTTCCTTCACTTGAATTGCAATACAAGCCCTATGATTCATGCTTAAAAATATATTGTTCAAAACCGAACAAATCGAATTGTAGTAATCGCGCGCAACTAGCCATTTGCTAACCAAAATGCACCGCGTGTGAAGCGCGTGCCATACCAGTATTCTTAAATAACTCCATTCTACTTGTTCTTAACAATAAAATTTTAACATTGTGTTTACCAAAAAAAAAAAAAAAAAATTCAATTTAACGTTGTAACATCCATAACACTTACCAAACTTATACTGCACGTTAGTACGTACGTTACGTATATACAACAATATAAAATTGCGAAGGAATATTAATTAATTGGTTAAATTTCCCGACCCAAAAAATAATAATTAATTGGTTAATTTTCTTATTAATTAATGTGCTTGTTTTTTTTGTCATTTATGTCTAGATATATTTTATATCAAAAGGCTAGATGATGTCGTAATTAAAGGCATAAAGTAAATTTGAGTTTGTGACACTGTCGATCGCCATCTGTAGATATTCGAACTGATTAATTAATTAAGTTCTAACATAAAAAATAGTATTTCTGTTTTTTCCATCCTAAATTAAGATAATCAATTTCAAAGTCAGTTACGGAGTATTATTCAACTATAAATTATTTAAAAATGCGTGGATATATATGATTAACCTACCCGCGTGGGCCGCGTAGATATATTACTAATTAATTACTAAATCTAACCCCTTTACGTTACTCGATGATCAGTTAACCATTACATCATCGATCTATATATCACATATATCCACTTCAGTCTTATACTTACTGTAATGTATAAAATCTGCATCATAGTTGTTGAAGAAGATCGATCTTGATCATCCTCTCAATCCGAACCCTAGCCTGCAAAACAAGAACGAACGAGGTCGGGGCGGGACTTGTCTCCCCCGGAGGACCCTTCGACGCTCAAGTCAGTCATCTTTCTCTCAATAAGAATTTCCTTTTCGTATTTATACTAATTCGACCTAAAAGAAACGGGCAAGACATTGAATTAAAAGAATTGAAACGGTCACCTCTTTCAGGGCGAGAAACGGTCGCAGCCTTCAATAAGAGAAACAGTTTCTTCCTCATTTATGCCGGCCAAGGTGTGATTAAATGTTTCATTTGATTTGGATACCACAAAATAATAGATGTCGTTTTTTATGCGTTATTTGGGATAAGCTCGGATTTACCCTATTACAATTGCCCCTCGGGTTTCTTCATCATGTCTCAATGATGAGGGGAGCCGACAAGAATGGTGATTCATTGGCATTAAGTGACGATTGGCCTTAAATGGCTATCATTGGCCGCAATTAGCGATTCTTTGGCCGTAATTGGCGATAGTTGGTCGTAAGTGGCAATTTCTGGGGCCGTAAGTGGCGATTTCCGGTGGCCGTAATTGGCGATTTCCGGTGGCCGTAATTGGCGATTTCCGGTGGCCGTAATTGGCGATTTTCGGTGGCCGTAAGTGGCGATTTCCGGTGGCCGTAATTGGCGATTTCCGGTGGCCTTAAGTGGCGATTTTCGGTGGCCGTAAGTGGCGATTTCCGGTGGCCTTAAGTGGCGATTTCCAGAGAAAAATTTGCACATGTAATTGTTGAAAGAGACCGATGTCCGGCGAAGATCCGAACCCTGGAGCCGTCGAAAATAACATGTTGAAACCGAAGTGAAAAAGATTGGGAGTTAGAACACACCACCATGCTGTGATAATTAATATAACTTCAAGCCTTGGAATAATCTTTGTCGAGTTGAGGCCGAGATCCATAATGTTTCAGGGCGCACTCTTTTCGAAAGCATCAGCCATTTCTTACGAATATAAATTCTGTCTAGAGCCCGTAAATAACTCAAATAAGATACTTGGGTGTGAATCAACCCCTGCAATTGTAAATGTCTGAGCCATTCCCTGCAATTAGAAAAGATGGTCAGAATGTACAATTAATCTAAAGTTTAGCAAGATACCATCTTCTTCCTCCTGATTAGTTACGATTGCCAACGCGGCATCAAAGGAGGTTGAGTTGCCCATTCGATGAACATGAGAGCTCGACACTTCGGAAACAGAATAAGGGCGAGTGCGACGTCGTATCTTGTGACAAGTAGTCGAGAGCTCAATCTTGGACTACTCCTTGGGCGTTGCCCCAATGATTCATGGGAGTTTATCCTCGCTTGAAGACAGGAATCAAAAGCCTAGGATGCTACAAGCTATCCACCATGTGCTATAAGCAAGTTGGGTTAATTGCTTCAAACAATAATGTAACTGTACTGTAACTTCACTATAAATTATTAAGAAATCAAGATAAGAGAATGAATACTTAGCATTTTTCTACTTGGATTCGTTGGTAAAGTGAACGCTTGGGCAAGATCGAGGCTACTCCAAACAAGCATGTGCCAACTTTCTAGCCTTGTAATTTTGTTCCCTTTTGCGAGAAGGATCCTCTCTTCCTCGACGAAATATTTGCTCCCATGTTGTTAAACGCGATGCGAGCTGAAATTGCATTCGATGATCCTTCTCGTTCCCATTAATGGTGATTTGTGACTTCCTGGACTACTCTTACCGACCTTTTAGCATTGCCCACAATCTCTTCCATTTTAATTTGCATGTTTGACACTACAAAACAGTAGGGCAAACCAAAAGAGAGGACAAAAGACACAAACCACTATCCAGACAACGAGGGTAATTAAGAACATGATTAGCCCAACCATGTGATTAAGCTAAAGTAATATATATAAATAATTATGCTCTTGAAACCCGCTCATATATTTGTAAATGAAGGTCACATAAACACGAGATCAAACATCCATGCCATGAAATCTGATGTCTTCCCCCAAACACTATTATTCCTCATCTAATTAATAGCTAGTATTTTATATATGCTAGTAGGCAAGATCAAATTGACGACTTTAACAACCCATTTCAACCAAACTTCCCTTGCAACTTACTAAGAGTAAAGGTTTGCAAGAGACTCCAAACTCCCAAACGACTTGACTTCCACCGAAAAAATGAGGTAATTAATTAGCAAACAAACAACAAATTAATTAGGCAGGTAAGGCCGATCGATTTGGCTACACCACGGCAAGTTTCAAATTTCAAAGTCCACGAGAAAAGTGAGTGGTTCAAACCTGCGTTACTGATTCGGAAGACCTAGACTCGTCGGCACTACGATGTTCGACGTTGGGGTTCCACAATTTGTGATCTTCATCACCTTTGCTTACATCTCCTCCACTGCGCACGCCTACGGTGCCCCTGCGGGTAGAAATTCACAAATGGACCGCCGACGACAGATCCTCTTTGGCTGAAGACGCAGTCGTGGATCTGGTGAGTGGCGACGGGTCGCCAATGCATTAGGCTCGAAATCGATCGCTTAAAGCGAGAAATTGAAATTGGATTGGAGATGAATTAGCGAGGCCCCTGCTATGAAGGTCGGAGGCGTGAGGGCTGCGTAACAGGCCCGATGACGGATAGGGTTTCTCAGATCTGCTAGGTCTTGCAGTGGAGGTCGGTGATATATATCTCAGATCCGGGAATGGCTGCCCTTGCTCAAGATCAAGCTTGATTCGTTGGTCCATCCCCGATTCTTCTTCTCTAGGAACTTCAATCACATGGTTTTTTTATCGAATCCCCACGGACGGCGCCAAATGTAATGCATAAAATCTGCATCATAGCTGTTGAAGGAGACCGATCTTGATCATCCTCTCAATCCGAACCCTAGCCAGCAAAACAAGAACGAACGAGGTCTGGGCGGGGCTTGTCTCCCCCGGAGGACCCTCCGACGCTCAAGTCAGTCATCTTTCTCTCAATAAGAATTTCCTTCTCGTATTTATACTAATTCGGCCTAAAAGAAACGGTCAAGACATTGAATTAAAAGAATTGAAACGGTCACCGCCTTCAATAAGAGAAACAGTTTCTTCCTCATTTATGCCGGCCAAGGTGTGATTAAATGTTTAATTTGATTTGGATACCACAAAATAATAGATGTCGTTTTTTATGCGTTATTTGGGATAAGCTCGGATTTACCCTATTACACTTCGGGGAGTTTTGCAAAATAGCCACGAAATCAGGCTGAATTTGCGAAATGCCCACGTTTTGGGACAAATGAGTGAATTAGACGCTATATATATACAGTATATACTAATTCCAGATCGGAGGCGGATGAGCGAAGGACGCAGACAAAAGAGTGAATTCCGGATCTCGATTGCAATCGGAGGAGGATGCGAGCGAAGGAGCGAGATCGGAGGCGGAGGCGGCGAGATCGAAGGAGGCCGAAGCGAGCAAGCGATGCCGGAGTGAGCCGGACGCGGAGCCGGATCCAATTCCAGATCTGTGCGAGGATTCCGGATTGCGATTGCAATCAGAGGCGGAGCCGAGCGAAAGAGCGAGATCGGAGTCGGAGGCGGCGAGGCGCAGCGGCGAGTTCGAAGGAGGCCGGAGCGAGCGAGCGACGCCGGAGGGAGCCGGAGGCGGAGCCGGATTTCCAGATCTGCGCGAGGAAGGAGAAAGGCTTTTTGTTAAATTACATAAATGACCCAATAAATATGGAAATTGTAAAAAATATCTATATTTTATTACAAAAATCATATTTGCACAACTTACATATTTGCACAACTTACAAAAAATATCTATATTTTTATTTTTATTTTTGCACAACAAAATGTCATATTTACACAACTTACATTTATATTTGGATTATTTGCACATCGTACTTTTATATTTGCACGAAAAAATGTTAAAAAAAGATTTAAAATAAAAAACTAGACTTGAGTCATATTTGCTCAACATACGGTTACATTTATATTTGGATGATGCTAAGCAAAAATAACATATAGTTGAGAAAGTATGAAAATATATTGAGATAAAATAAGATCATGGTGAGTATAAATTCACAAGTCTCGATTGTTGTGCAAAAATAACATATGGTTGAGTAAAAATAAGATGATGTTGAGCAAAATTTCACCAATCCCCCCTGTTGTGCAATTATTGTCTATTGATGAGCAACTCTTACAACAGAGTCGTGCACCTTTTAAAACAGAGTCGTGCAACTCTTACAACAGAGTCGTGCAACTCTTACAACATAGTCGTGCAACTCTTAAAACAGAGTCGTGCAACTCTTACAACAGAGTCGTGCACCTTTTAAAACAGAGTCGTGCAACTCTTACAACAGAGTCATGCAACTCTTACAACAGAGTCGTGCACCTTTTAAAACAGATCTGGAGGAAGACCAACACACCGCAATCCTCGATCGGAGGAACGATCGGAGTTGAAGAGACAACGGAGGAACGATTTGGAATCTCGCCGATTGAGGAATCTCGCCGGATTTGTCAAATTCGCACCGGATCTCGCCGAATCTCGCCAGATGAGGAAGAGAGACGCCGCACTTTCTAGCTTCGCCGCCATAGATCGAGACCTCCAATCCGGCGCAATCTCAGATCTGTCGAAGAAGGAACTCCAATTCGGACGCCGCACTGTCTCGAAAAATCTGGAAAGAGAGGAGAGGAGGCGAGAAATTAATCTGGAAAGAGAGGGGAGGAGCGAGATATTAGGGTTATATAGTGGGCATTTTGCAAAATTGTCCAAACACGCGACCATTTCGCAAAAACGTCCAAAAAATGTGCCTATTTCACAAATTTTTTCTTACACTTCCCTATTAAGAATACAAAACCTTCCACCCAACAAATATAGAAAAAATAAATTTTAAACTTGTAATTATATATAAGGTCTACATTACCAAATATATATAGTTCTAGAAATAGTGTGGGTATATATATAATTAAATTATAGAATGTCAGCGCGATGATCGGCTGATGGGTGGAAGTAATTAATAAACCCCCACGGAACAAATCTTTGTAAACTGTATGAAGTTTCATAGAAGCTAACAACCACCTCCAAGTAAACCAATTCAACGTCACACGCTTTCTTCTCACTCCATTTTTGCTATATATATGCAAGCAATTCAACAAACCCTCGTCAATACACTCACCAACTCATTCCCAATCTACTATATCCTTTCCATTTTTCACCTCGATTGTCTTTCGATTAGTTACTTGCTCCCCAAGAAACCCATTTAATCGACCATATGCCGATCAACCGTAGCCACCCAGGCCACGAGCTCAGTCTCACAACCCGCACGAAACCCTACACCTGCGACGGGTGCAAGATGGACGGCCACGGAGAGCGGTTCCGATGCAGAGAGTTCTGCGACTACGATCTCCACAAGGAGTGCATGCACCCCACCGAAACCCTAACCCTAGATGCATTCCCAGACCACACCTTCAAATTTCTGGACCGGCCTCCCCCAGGCCCCAACTGTGCACGCTGCAGCTCCAGCACTTACTGCGGGAGCTGCAGGGCGTGCGACTTGTGTGGGATGACCGTCGAGGGGTTTGTCTACCACTGCAGGGAGGGTGGGAATGGAGGCCTCGGCCTCGATGCCCACCCTCGGTGCGCGATGCTCAAGAAGAAGATAGAGGCGGACGGGGTCGTGTTCGAGCTCCGTAGCGACATCCTAGCCAAGTGCAATTGTTGCAAGAGGAAGCAACTCAAAGGGACCGTTAAAAAGGTACCGGGATTCAGCTATGTGTCGCGGTGTAAAAAGTATAGCTTCCATGTGTATTGCTTGATGGGCATGGGACTCGACCACGCTGCGTCATCATCGGACTCATACGACGAGGCGGGGCAAGAGGTGGCGAATCCGGATTGGAGAGTGCAGAGGTACGTAAGGAGTGGGACCAGCAAAGTGGTTAAAGTGGTTAAGCTTTTCCTGAAGATCGTCTTGTCGGTACTTTTCGGGGATCCGACGGCTATTTTAGCTTCTGTTGTGGTGGAACTGTTAACTTCTTAATTAAGGGTTGAACTCTGCATTTATTTATGTTAATTTTTAATGTCGAACGTATGCTTTATTATTGCTATTTTTTATTTGTTTATTTCGATCGTATATATTGCTCTTGTAAATTATTATTGGTTGAATAAAATTGTACATTTTGTGTGTTAATTTATATTATGCTCTTAAAATAGTTATGCGTACCGTACATATATAGACACATAATTTTTTTTTTTTGAGAAGAATATTTTATTTTTCTAAAATATTGCTAAAAAGAAAAACATTTTTTTTTGAGCATCAACGATTTCATTCAATTAGAGCAAATCCTCCAACAACAGAGCTTTTAGTTCAGCAGAATAATGAACAGGACTGGACATGATAATCGGCCTTATAGGCCTTAAATGTGCTAAAAAATCAGCGACGCGATTTGCTTGTCTCGGAACGTGACTCACCCGACACTCACCCAACATTTTTCTTAGTTTCATTTTTTCTCCTAATTATAATTATATTTGTAGGATGTTATATATTCACTCTTGTTGCATATAAAAAATGGCCAATGAAATAAAATCATCGTTTGAAAGACAAAGAAAGGGGGCGAAAAATTAAATAATTAAAAATAGCACATATATATTAGCTTCAATTCCCAAACTTGCAAGCCAAGCTAGTCTTTGAATATCCATATTTAATTACAGTTATTCGGTTTAAAAAATGTCATTGAGATCAAGGAGACGCGTACTGAATATGATAGTTTTAAATAGTACATATATATACTAGTAACGTAAGTACTAGTAATTAAATTAATTTCGATTAAAATTAAAGTATCATATAAATTATATGATAAAGATCGATCATATACTTGATATATATATATATATATATATATATATATATATATATATATATATGTATATTATTTTATTTATGTCAATTTTTTTTATCTATTTCAAAAATTAGTTGATGAGAGTGTTAATTATATATTAGATTATAGGTGATATCAATTAATTTTTTTAATGAATTTTACAAATTTATAAATAAAATAATATTTAAAAACTAATAAATAATTATCATAAAGTTTTTTAGGTTAGTTGGTGGAAAGTACGTAGGTGTTTATGGTACCTTTTTCAAATTTTTTATGAGTGATTATACCAATAGAAGTTATTTTTTGGTAATTGTACTTTTTTTATTATTAAGGACTGATTTGCCCTTCGAGAGAGGGAAAAAAATATTGTTAATCATTTCCATAAATCACGTATTTTGTAACTGTCTTCTTCTTCCCAGATTGATTAACTGGGTTAATCGCACAATACACCATATTCTTCTCATCCAACGCTTTATTTTGATGGTCTGTGTCAATTGAAATCAAGTTACAACATTGAAGGTACGTGGTTATATATATCTTTTATGCTATAATTACTACAGTATATTCCATAAATCCCAAAAGCAAGAGCCTAATGTTGGATGAAGAGAATTGAAATAACGTGCGTGCCCTCATATTTTGAATTGGAGATTATTGTCCAACGTACACGAAGGGCTATTGCTTGATCTTGTAGATTCAATTGGCCGGCAATCGACAGTCGACGTTAGCTACAATGTTGATGTTGATTATATAAGTTACATTAACATAATTGTTGATAGATAGTAGTAACTTCCAATAAATATTTGCTTCTAGTAATTAAGTTACAATATTGATTACAAGTTCAGTTACAATCTATTATGTGTATTTATTGTAGCCTATTAAAACATTAACATGTTAGTTACGTTATAAATTAGGTACAAATAATTAATTACAAGAATCAAAACACATACAATGAATTAGTTGAACCTCTAATTGTTACAATAATTAAGTTTCAAGATAATAAGGTTTCAAGAATAATGGTTACAATAATTAAGTTTCAATACTCCGTAATTAAGATTTCAAGAATAATAAGGTTTCAAGAATAATGGTTACAATAATTAAGTTTCTTGTAGTACTCTAGGGTTACAATCGGTTACAAGAATAATAAGGTTTCAAGAATAATGGTTACAATAATTAAGTTTCTTGTAGTACTCTAGGGTTACAATCGGTTACAGTATGTTACAATCAAAATTGAATTTCATGTAACCCGAGACAATTCACCAGATGATTAATTGAACCTCTAATGGAAGAAGTAGCAGGTGTACGTACAAATCAATAATCCAAATAATTTTTCTTTTCAAAACGTAAAACAATCTTATCTATATCTATTTACTTTTATTTTTATTTTAAAAAGATAAAATCTTATCTATATCTATTTACTTTTATTTTAATTTTGAAAAGATAAAAATCATACCTTAAGGGTATTTAGGTAAAATTCACCCTAAAAAGGTATAATTACTAAAAAGAAAAATGTAAGGGTATAATTACCAACAAAAAACTTGAAAAAGGTACCTTCTCTAAAATTTTCACTAAATTCTTTGGGCTTTATTTTCGAAAAAATAAATATTTCACTAGAGAAATGAATATTTAAATTACGAATTTCAAGTTTTCAAAATAATATATATATTTTTTTCAACATCCAAGCATTTTAGATTTTTCTCTCGTAATTATGTCAAGGTACGTATATAAGACAACTTGACGTCCTCCATCCACCGTTGTTCGTCACAATAGGATGTTAATTATGCAGCCGATTTTATGCGGCCAGTTATCGATAATGTAGTAAAATACATCATTTAAAAAACAAAGAAAGTTAACCAAAATTTAAAGAAAATAGCATCCATATATACAATTAATTAAGCGTATACCAAACTTGCAGGCAGTGAGAGATCCAGGACATTTATCTGAGGGGGCTAAAAAATACAAAGGATATAGGATCGATGCTCCTCATCAAATAAGATTTTTGTCCATAAGAATTAAATAAGTCATTATAACTAATATGATTTTTCAAATCCAACAAATCATTTAAACCAACTCTATCAATATATAAAATTCAACTTAAAACTCCCTACTCCCAATCCACAATGCAATTTGATTCTCAAATCCACAAATTTACTCTGAATTGCTACTTAAATCCACAAATGTATTAGCAAAATCACAAACCCTAATCGAAATTTACCAAAATTGATTCTCAAATTCACAAATTCTAATCTAAATTGATTCTCATCTCAACTAATCCACAAATCACGATTTCAAATTCACAAACTCTTTTCTCACAACCACAATTCCAAATCACAAATAACAAATTCACAAATTTATTTCTCACCACAACCACAAACCACAAATTTATTTCTCACAAATCACAAACCCTAATTGAATTTTCCCCCAAATTGATTCTCAAATCCACGAATTATAATTTAATTGATTTTAAACTCAACCAATTGAACTTAAAAACAATCAAATTAAAAGGAAGAGGAAGAAAACTAACTTAAAAAAAAGTTGAACAGTGAAGATTGAACCACTTCGACTATGTGGAATGCGGGACACAATAGACCAAAAGAGGATTGGGTTGCGGTGGTGCGTGGTGCGCCGGTGGCAGGGTCGGCCGGAGGTGGAGCTGGCGGCGACGGGCGACTCGAGGACACGGGGTTTTTGCTTTCGCTCTGTGTGTGAGTAGTTTAATGCTGCTTCTGTTTCGTGTACAGTCTGCGTTAAAAAGAAAGAAGATGGTTTCTGAAGTTTTTATTAAAAAAAACAGATAGTCGGATACGAAAAAGTGTGGGTATGGGATTTGAACCTGGGGCAGTTGTTCCGTATTTAAATACTTCAGTGTCCTATCCACAGAGCCAAATTATCTTCGTTATACTTCTCTACTTAACTTAAATATATTACAAAAAGAGTAGAAGTATAAAATATACATACTTTTTTTTCCGGATAGAGGGGAGGGGGGGCTCGCAGATCCGCCACTGCTTGCAAGCCAAGCTAGTTTTTTTTCCGCTCCATCAATTCAATCTTCCATGATTATCTTTGTGAGATTCCGAGAAACCCCGGTCGGGTCGTATGAAAACGGGAGTCGTATCGGGTTTATTTTATTTTTGGGTATAAGGTCGAGATCCGCCATTCTAACACAAAAGCTTAAGCCATTGTGTAGGGTTTCTCCCTTCTTTATATTTTGTATTGTTATACCACCCACATCAATGTGAGATGGTTATCTTTTTATCCCAACACGCCCCCTCAAGTGCAACCTATCTGGATCGGGTTGACACTTGAACATTTTTTTTTCTTCTTCTTCCTGGTCCAGACTAAAGATGCCTTTAAGATATCTAAGAAAGTATATGAGGGCATTCCAGTGAGGCTTCAATGTTTTTTGAAAAAATTGACTGAGTTGCTAGACAGTGTAAGAGATGTATGGGTGAGTAAGGGTGAGGTAAATGAGCCGGCCAACTAGGCGCATGTAATCTTTAGGATGATTAATTAGGTCACCCAGAGTAACAGATAGCTTGATGCCATGTTGAATTGGGAATTCAACTTGTCTACATACATCCTTCCATGTGAGCATCAGTAAGGATATCCATCACATACTTTCTTTGATTGAGCAAAATACTAGAAGAAGATCTTGTAATCTCCATTCCTAGAAAGTACCTTGCCACTCCTAAATCCCTTATTGTGAACTCCTTATGCAAAGCATCCTTAGTGATACTAATCTCAGTGCTAGAGTTGCCCATTAGAAGCATATCATCCACATATACTAATGCAACATTGTGAATGATTCTCCTCTTGATTTGACAAAGAGAGAATAATTCATAGCTTGACCGAGTAAAACCCAATCCGATCATGAACCTGGTGAGTTCATGATTCCACCGACAACTAGCTTGTTTAAAGCCATAAAGAGATCTCTTCAATTTGCAAACATGGCATGCAGGAACAATGAACCTGGTGGAGGAGTCATGTAAACTTCCACATCCAAATAGCTATGCAAGAGTGCATATATTATTGACATCCAGTTGGTGAAAAACCCAACCTTTGCAAGCAGCTAGAGCTAAACTGATCCTTACTGTGGGGAGAGTTTAGCAACGGGAGAAAATGTCTACTTATAGTCTTTATCTTTTACTTGGTTGTAACCTTTAGCCACTAGTCGAGCTTTATATCTTTCTATTGATCCATCAGGCATGTGCTTGATTTGAAAATCCATTTGCAGCCAATGGATTTCTTCCCTGGAGAAAGAGGGGCGACACTCCAAGTGCTACTGCCTGTGAGTGCATTGAGCTCAGATTTCATGGCACTCTCCCACTCTGGCACCCTTTTAGCCTGTGCATAAGAGTTGGGCTCAAAAATAGAACACACATTGACTAAGGACTGGATATACTGGGAAGAAAGATGAGATAAGTGTTGTACTGAGAAGACAACAAAGGATTCTAATGAAGAGGAATCAACTTGACCCCTTACAGGTAATCCAGAGAGCACACAAAGTCGTTGAATCTAGCAGACCTGGAGATATTCCTTCTTAAATTGAAGGGTTGGGCCCGAGGAGGAGACACTGAAGCAACACGTACTATCACTGTGATCCATAAGCATGTTGCCATGTTCGATGATAGGGGATGTAGGTGGTGAAGGAATAGATGCAAAAGCAGCAGCATGAGAGGGAAAATTTGAATGACAAACATGAGTTGGATCAATGACAGCATTTTTAAAATCACCATCCTCATCCAAGTGAATAGCCAAATGCCCAAATCATGTTGAGTATGAGATGGAGACACAGATTGTTCGACAAACATATGTTCAACAAACTTAACATGCCTACTGATGATAACAGTTTGTCTATCTAAATCAAGTAGTTTATAAAAGCCTTTTGATCAGGGGGATGCCCTAAGAAAACACACCTTTTGGCAACAGTACCCAGCTTATCTCCGGGATCATTTGGTTGAAGAGCATAGCATAAGCACCCTATGACTTTCAACTGATCATACCTAGGATATACCTTGTAAAGCATCTCAAAAGAAGACTTCCAATTTAACACAGTTGAGGGCATTTTATTGATGACATGAGTAGCGCATAAAACACAGTCACCCCAAAACTTTACTGGCAATCCAGCATGTAATCTAATAGCCCTAGCAGTTTTAATCAAATGCCTATGTTTTCTTTCAACTCTACCATTTTGTACGAACCCCTGGAGCTGATTTATGATGAATAATACCTTTGAATGCCAATAAATCCACACAACCTTTCTATTTGAATTCAGTTTCATTATCAGTTTTAATAGATTGAACTGAGACATGAAACCGTGTCTCAACCAATTCTAAAAAACAATTAAGTAATCTTAAGACCTGCAACTTTAGCTAGCACAACTCTAGTTTTAATAGATTGAACTGAGACATGAAACTGAGACATGAAACTAATGAGTCTTCAAACATCCATTAGCCTTCAAAACATATAATCCTTTTTCTTCAAGCCCTTTAGCTAGCACAACTCTAGTTTTAAGGTCCTATAACCAACAAGACTCATTATCAAAGCTGAATCTCAGATGCTCAAAAGACAGGCTCTTTGAAACTGAAAGCAGGTTGTGTCTAAACTGAGGTACTCACAACACATTTTGCAAGAACAAATCACTGCTCAATATCATAGTGCCTCTTTGTCTAACTGAGATACAGTTGCCATCAAGCAATCCAAGGTTAATAGGAGGATTCAAATCAAATATATATTTCAGAGAAAATAATAGGATCAAAAGCAATGTGATCTATAGCACCCGAGTCTACAATCCACAAATCATTTTGTGCCTTACTGACACCAATTAGAAATGAAACACTAAGAGTACATGTAAAGTGAATCATTGCTTAATTACCAGAGTTTCCAACACTCTTAATGAGAGCCTTCCCTTTCATGAGCTTCAACACTTCTTGAAACACAACATTGACCATGGCTTGATCTGGCTTGCCATTGATATGAGCAGACTCATCAAAGGGGCTGTCCTATGGAACACATTCCATCTGAGCAGCAAACTTACTTGGTTGCTTAGGTCTATCTTCCTCCTTAGGGCCTTTAAACCATTCTAGATAGCCTATGAGCTTAAAGCAATACTCCTTAGTATGGCTTCTTTCACCACACTGATCACATTTTCTGTCTAACTTGGCTTTCTTGTAATCCCTTTTTACCTGGTCAAATTGCTTTAATTGCTCACCAAAATGAAACTTATTCATAGCATTGGCCTCCACATCAAACTGGCCAAATCTAGAAACAGCAAGAGCATTCAAATCTCCCTGATTAACTCTTGTGACCTCCAACACCAGATCCTTGAGCTTGATGATTAGCAGTACCTCGTCCAACCACGGCGAAATCACAAGAGAAGCGAAAAACGACGATCTCGAATTGACACGTAAACGCAGAGAATACAGATCGAACAACTTGATCTCAAAGCTGAGACACTAAAATTCAACGATTGTTACACTCGAGCTCTGATACCATTTGAATAAACCGAGATTGATCAAAATCGAAGGCAAAAATCACAAATCTGTGAGAAAGAACTTGGAGAAAACCTCCATTACAGAGAGGGCAAATTGGTTTTCGGTTTGTTATACCTCAAAACAAAATCTTCCGCCTATATCACTTGCCTCACAAAGGAATTAGAAGCATACGTGAAATTACTAATATGCCCCTCTAACCTTCCTAACCGTGTGTGATCTCACCACATACACACTCATGCAATCACTAGATTTTTCAACTAAAAATGGGTATTTAAATAACAAATTTGAAGTTTTTAGAATTTTTTTTTTTCAAATATGTACAAGATCCAAATATATTAGATTTTTCTCTCCTAATTATATATATGTCAAGTACGTATTATAAGACAACCACTTGACGGCCTCCGTCCACTGTTGTCATGTCATCACAAAGGGATGTTTTTTTTTATTAGGTAAAAACTGATAAGTCGTCAGACGGATAACCGTCGAAACAAACATAAATTATATAGACGGTACAAAATACAAGCAAGAACACTCTGACTAATCCAAACGAGATGAGGACGTAGAATACGGACGAAGCCAAGCACTACCCACAATGAGATGTTAATTATAGCCGATCGATTATATATATGCCAAATTATATCGATCTAATGAAGTACAGTACATAAAATACATCGTTTAAAAACCAAAGAAAGTTAAACAAAATTTAAAGGAAAAATAGCATCCATATATGCAATTAATTACGCGTATACCAAACTTGCAAGCCAAGCTTCCATCAATTCAAATTTCCATGACTATCTTTTTCCATTAAATACTAATTACAGCTATTTTATTTTATTTTATTTTTGAGAACCTAATATATTATTGCAGCAAATTGGGTGGTAATGAGAGAGAAAGTAAATGTATATATTTAAATAATACATTAGTAAAATACCACTAAATTTCGATTAAAATTAACGTATGATAATTGAATATTAGACAAAAATTCTAAGTATATTCTCCGCAGAAGTAACGCCCAAATGAGAAATTGCCATGTGTTGACTCCCAACAAACATGAAATTTCCTGTAATATATATATATATATATATATATATATATATATATATATATATATATATATATATATATATATATATATATATATATATATAGTAACATTTCTGGATCGGATGAGAACACCCCTTAGGGTGAGAACGTAGGAACATTTCTGGATCATCGAATAATCTCTCAAAATTAACCGAATAAACTCTGTAATATAACCGAATAATCTCTCAAAATTAACCAATTAATGATTATTAAATTATCTACAAATAATAATTACCAAATAATGTATAATTTTATACATAATTGTTTCAAACTTCATCGTACCTATAAATACTCTTTTTGATTTTACCAAAAAATGTACAAGTTTATTGATTACTATTTTAACATTCCAAAATAAATAAATATGTAAATAATCAACCTCTTACATACGAATAATCTCTATAATATAACTGAATAATAAATCAAGTGTAACCGAATAATATAATTTTAACCGAATAATATTACTAATATAATTTTCATCTTACATACGAATAATATTTATAATCAATCCGAATAATCTCTCAAATTTAACCGAATAATATATCATATTTAATGGAAAAATCTTTTTAATTTAACCGAATAATATAATTTTAACATCAATTTGGACGAATAATTTATGATTTCCTATGAATAGTCTTTCTTTGGTCGATGAATCATATTTTGAATTTCACACCATTTTCACACCATTTGCACGAAGCACATTGATGTAAAATCCTCAAGTCCATTCATTGATAAACATATATATAGGTTACAAAGGTATTGAGCCTTAACGGGCTTTCAGCCCACTATACATGAGGAGACCTATGTAATCTATCAACTCCCCGCAGTCGAAACGGGAGGGGGCCGTACAGTGAGACTGGAACGAAAATCAATGAATAATTGTCTAGGTAAACCCTTGGTGACTATATCAGCGTACTGATAAGAGGACGGGACATGTAGAACGCGGACATGTCCAATGGCAACCTTGTCCCTGACGAAGTGGAGATCGAGCTCAATGTGCTTCGTGCGTTGATGCTGGACTGGGTTGCTAGCCAGATAGACGGCCGAGACGTTGTCAGTGTAGACCAGAGTGGCATTCTGAAGAGGGCAACGGAGCTCAAGAAGGAGATTGTGGAGCCAAGAGCACTCGGAGACATCGTTGGCAACACCCCTCTATTCGGCCTCAGCGCTGAAGCGAGACACGACAGACTGACGCTTGGCCGACCACAACACAAGGGTGTCGTTGAGGAAGACACAGTAACCAGACGTGGAGCGACGTGTGTCAGGACAACCACCCCAATCCGCATCAGTGTAAGCAACAAGGTCAAGCTTAGAGGAAGGAGTGATCGTGGTGCCTAGCTCGAGTGTGCCGTTGATGTACCGAATGTTCCGCTTTAAGGCATGAAAGTGGGGTTCCCTAGGTGCATGCATAAACAAGCAGATCTGTTGAACGGCGTAACTGATATCAGGTCTGGTGAAGGTGAGATATTGAAGAGCACCAGCAAGGCTCCTGTACAATGTCGGATCATCAACCAAATGACCAGAATGAGCGCTGAGCTTGTTGGATGTATCGACAGGGGTGGCGACAGGATTGCAGTTACTCATCTTAGCCCGAGCAACAATCTCAGCAGCATACTTAATTACTCTGTGAGAGAAATAGCTCAGACGCATGCCGCTGAACAGCAACTCCCAAGAAGTAAGACAACTAACCCAAATCTGACATGGCGAACTCAGCACTCAGCTGTGAAATAATCGACGTCTGAAGAGCATCAGAAGAGGCGGTGAGAATGATGTCATCGACATACAGTAACAGAAATGCCATGTCGGAGCCTCTGCGATAGATGAACAGGGACGAATCCGAGCGGCTGCCAATGAAACCCAAGCAGAGCAGATGAGAAGCAAAGCGATGGAACCAAGCTCGCGGAGCCTGTTTCAGACCATACAAAGAGCGCTTCAGGAGACAGACGTGCTTGGGACGATCAGCATCAGCATACCCCGACGGCTGAAACATGTAGACGGTCTCATTCAGGTGACCATGCAGAAAAGCGTTCTTGACATCAAGCTAATGAATGGCCCAGTTGTGCGACAGAGCTAAGCTCAACACCACTCGGATAGTGGCAGGCTTGACCATGGGGATGAAGGTCTCATCACAATCAATACCTACCTGCTGAGATCGACCGTTGACCAGAAGACGTGGTTTGTAGCGCTCTAATGTCCCATCAGAGCGGAACTTGTGACGGAAGAGCCACATACAGCGAACGACGTTCACCGCTGGAGGGCGAGGGACAAGAACCCAAGTACCATTCTTTGTAAGGGCCCTGTATTCGTCGAGCATAGCCGCCTGCCAATTCGGGTCGAGGAGGGTTGTTTTGTGGGAGGTGGGGATGGGGGACAGGGAGGTCGAGGTGGAGGAAGGGGTTGATTGGGAGTCGTGAGGGACGGGGGCAAGGGGGCGGAGCTTTGTTGATTGGCTGCGGGCACCGCAAGGCATGATGCGGGCGCCGCAACGCATGCTACGGGTGTCGCCAGTGTGTGGGACGTAGGGTGGGGGCGGTTACGTTGATTGGCTGCGGGCGCAGCGTCTTGCTTCGGGCGCAGCATCACAACATGGCGATCTGACGGAGGGGTGTAGGCATGGTGCTGAGCGGCGGGGTGATGTGCGGTGGTCATGGAGACGATTTGACGGGGTCGGAAGACACCAGAGACACTACGAGTGTGTGGTCTGGTGGGAGGGGGAGGTGGTGGTGGCAGCGGGGGAGAGGCAGGAGCACCGGGAGAGCTCTGGGGAAGAAAGAAGTGAGGGAACGATGACTCTGACTCAGACTGAGACACAGGAGGTGTAGAAGAGGGGAGGCCAGGAGAAGCAAAGGGGAAGCGAGACTCATCAAATGTGACATGTCGAGACATAATGAGCTTATGGGTCGTGATATCGAGGCAGAGGTAACCGCGATGATCAGACGGATAGCCTAGGAAGACACAAGGAGTGGAACACAGGTGAAGCTTGTGTGGGGCGGTGGAGGACTGGTTTGGGAAGCACAAGCACCCGAAGGTACGAAGGTGATCATACCTAGGCAAAGTGTAATAGAGGGCCTGACCTCGCGAGCGATGTTGAAGGGTGGTAGATGGGAGAATGTTTAGGAGATATCAGGTGGTGGATAAGGCGTGAGGCCAATAGGGAAGGGGAATAGATGCGTGGAAGAGGAGAGAGCGCATCATGTTGATTATGGTTCTGATTATTCGTTCGGCTTTGCCATTCTGCTGGGAGGTATAGGGGCAAGACAACCGAAAGGAGATCCCATTTGTGGCAAAGAAAGAGTGAAAGTCTTTTTTGTCAAATTCACGGCCATTTTGGCATTGGAAACATTTGATGGATATGTGAAACTGTGTTTTGATGTAGGTATGGAATCGGACAAAGATAGGAAACACTTGGGACTTGAAATGCAACGGGAAGACCCATAAGTAATGAGTGTAATAATCAAGAAACAAGAGGTAGTACTTGTGACCCTCCTTTCTAGGCACAGGAGAGGTCCAAATGTCACTATGAATGATATCAAATGGAGCAAGGGTAGAGGTCAAAGACCGTTGGAACGACAATCTGGCATGTTTGCCTAGTTGGCAGGAAGAGCATAAACCAGAGCGTGGGTCTTTAGTACAGGTGACAAGACTCTGGGAACGGAGGACATCTAGAACGGCAGCACTGGGATGGTCCAGGCGTGCATGCCACAGGCTAGACGACGATACCGAGAGGACGACCGGGCACGACTGACTGGACGTAGGAGGTGGTGTGACAGGGTAGAGCTCCCCGGTGCTGTTACATCTCATGCGAGTAACCCCCGTAGTAAGATCGTTCACAGAGAAACCATAGGGATCAAGCGCAAGGGAAACGTTATTGTCAGTAGTGAACTGACGGACAGAGATAAGGTTTTTGACAATCTTTGGGGCAATGAGGACATCGTTGAGGTGTAATGGGTGGGATGGGGTCTGTAATTTGGAGTGGCCAATCCCCGAAGTAGCAAGGCGACCACCATTTTCGACGATAATAGAGTGTGCAAGGCCCTTAAAAGAAATAGATGAGAGGTTACCTGAGGAGTTCGTCATGTGAGAGGTGGCACCAGTGTCCATGTACCAAGAAGAGTATGAAGACGTCGGCTGCATAGAGGAGAAGGCGTGATGCCCAGCCGGCGGAATATAGCCTTGATCAGACGATGTCAGATAGGCATGAGGACCGGCATGTCTCAAGGCAGGGGAGCCGGAGTGTAGCCAATTAGGGTTGAAGACAGGCACCGGGGACCATCGAGGGGCGGTGGTCGAAGGAGGAGGGTGGCGAGTGATGTGGCGGCCGCCGCAGACGTCGATGCCGCGGCCGCGGCCGCAGGCGCATCAGGTGAGGTCAGACATTTTTTTTTTTGGAGAAAGAAACGAACTGCGGGAGGATCTCAACAGGCAGGGCTGCAGGGATGTAGGCGACGGTGGCTGCGAGCGAGGACGAAGGAGGGCGGGAGCGAGAGGGAGAAGAGGCTTGGATCTGGCGATTGAGGAAGGCCGGATCTGGGACACCGCGAGGGGATGAAGCGGCGGCGGGAGTGAGATAGGCAGAGGAAGGGGATGGCCGGCGGGAGGGGCGTAGGCGACGAGATCTGGTGGTGAGGCGGCAGCGAGGCGGACGGCGAGGAAGAAGGACGGAGGAAGAGGATAACCTGGGGATGTTGACCGGTAGGGGCGAAACGAGGCCAGCGTCGGTAAGAGGAGACTCTCCTCTTACCGACGTCGACCTCGTTTCGCCGCTGCTTCTGAGAGTGCCTTTAGTTCGGGTGGCAGATTGGTGAGCCCTCATCGGTCTAAACTTCATGCTAAAACCGTGGAAGCTTTGATGTGCTTACAAAATTGGATGCTTGAAGATTTTGCAGGTAGTTTCATCTCTATTTTTATTTCTTCTAGTTCATATTACCAAGTTCTAATTGATATTGATTAAGTAATTATAATTCGATCAATAATAATTGTTTTTGTGATAGGATACAATGTTCAAAATCCACAAGCGTGTGGTACTTGTACGGACGATGAAGATTTGGAAGAAGATACCGTGCATGAAGTTGTTGATGTATGTATAATTTTTGTTGATTTTATTGCTGGATTTTTGTTGTTCATATTGTTGTTTTTCTTTTCCTGTTTTTCCCACCTTGTTATTGTGTTTAGCTACTCTTTTTTACACTTTATTGATGTTTTTTGTTGCTGTTTTTTTTACACATGTACTGCTGCGTTTTTTTTTACACATTTGCATATTAATTTATCTTGTTCATATTTATATTTTCAGGATCCTTCCATTGAAGGAACACTACTTACCTTTTGATGATTCTAATGTAGAAGATTTGAAGACTACTCGTTTGCCTTCTAGCTTGAAGCTTTGGGTTGAAGACTATGCTTTCTCTTCTTTTTATTTGTTATTATTGCATGTAATGTCTTTTTATTTTTAAGACTTCTAGCTTGAAATGTTGAAAGTTGTGAGTGTTTACTCGTATTTGAATGAATTCAACTATCTTTGGTACTTGTTTATTCGTCTATGTGACAATGTGCTTGTCGTATGTTTTTCAATATTTTTTTGGGATGAATTTGATGTCTTATCTAGTTATCTTTCACCCGAATTTTCACCCGATCCACCCGATCACCCGGTGGGTGATGGGTGGACGGGGTGGATGAAAATTTTGGTGGGTGATGGGTCGGGTAGGGTGAAGGGTTTTGGGTGGTGGGTCGGGTGATGGAAGTAGGTCATCCACCCATCACCCGACCCATTGCCATCCCTAGAGGAGAGGTGAGGCGGGAGGATCAAATTAGGGTTCCGTGAGGAAGAAAAGGTTGTGATACCATGTAAGATCCGAAGATTGATGTAAAGCCCTCCTTGAGGGTTTCTATTCATTGATAAACATATATATAGGTTACAAAGGTATTGGGCCTTAACGGGCTTTCAGCCCACTATACATGAGGAGACCTATGTAATCTATCACTTCTTTCATTCGTTAGTTACTTGCTCCCCAAGAAACCCACTCGGTCACCATGGCTACTCGATTTACTAGTATCCACCACCATGACCTCAGTCTCACGAGCTACAAGAGCAAATACATGTGCGACGGGTGCTTGATGGATGGGTATGGAGAAAGGTATCGCTGCAACGAATTCTGCAACTACGACCTTCACAATTTGAACCCGAATCCGACCAAAAGCCTGGATATATTTCCAGGCTATGTCTTCGAATTCCTGGAGCGGCCTCTTCCAGGAAGGTTCTGTGGATGTGGTAGGTCATGTGACGTGTGTGGGTTGACTGTCAAAGGGTTTGTCTACCATTGCAAGAAGAAGGGTCTCGATGTCCACCCATTATGCGCGAGTCTCAAGAAGGAGCTAGCATGGACGATGCCAAATTCAAGCTCCGTAAGGGCGTCCCTTACTCCAAGTGCAACTGGTGCAACCACAAGACGCTCGAAGGAAGTTTTGAAAATGTCCCGGGATTTAGCTATGTCAGTTATAAGGATTGTAGCTTCCACGTCGCATGCTTGATGGAGATGGGAATCAAATACGGGGCGCCATCGTCTCTTGGTAATCATAGCTCGTGTTCGTGCAAAAATGTCGATGATGACATTAATAGGTTGGGCCAAGTGATACGGGGTTAGCCGCAGGATGGCCCGATCTTCGACAATCAAACTAAAAACAACAAGAACGGAAGCAAGACTCGATGAACAAGAATAAAGACTAGAAATTAAAAGCAAGACACGACCGATAAGGACTGAATCGAACTAAAATAGAACGAGGCAAAGACCCCAGACCTCCTAAGAGGGTAGGAACCAAATACCAACGACTATAAAGCTCGCCTCTACAACCTTACACAACCAAGCGGACAACTTGGAGGCACAAGGAGGGGACTTGTGGATACCAGGATCACCAAGTCTTGCGAAGTTGATGAACACAAGGCAAATCAAGTTAGATCAAGAACCAATTGTGCAATAGATGAGCAACGCTACGAATCGATTGACTTTCTCACAGGCGTATTTCACACAAACTGTATTTTTTTTTCAAAGAGGCGTCTCCTTACAATGGAGGAATCAACCGTTCTAATATAGAAAACCCTAGGGCTGATTTTAATGAAAATAATAAATATAATGTAAATTAAAATAAATCCATAAATTACCTAAAATAACTTAAATAAAGAAGGTCTCTAAAAATAGCAACAAAGATAGTTCCAACACTTAGAATAAATCCCGTCTAAAACAGTGACAGCTCAAAGAATGTGATTTTCGACCAAGCTCTAGGTCGAATCTGGAAAAACCTTCAACAGCAAAGTTGTAGATCTCTTCGTCCTCGTTCCGACAAGGTATGGCACGATCAAATCCAATTAATATTGACTCCGTACGACTCATTTTACTGAGACGTCGAAAAGCTGTCAAATGTTGAACGAATCTAAAAAACGTCAAGTTTCCACCTTTGGTCCTTCTCCCATGGTGGATCCTTCTTCTTCCTCTTGAGGATGACAACATTCTCACGAGCTCGAATCATAGGTCCATCCCCAAGTATAGATGTGCCCGAAGTTGTCCGCTTGGTTGTGTAAGGTTGTAGAGGCGGGCTTTATAGTCGTTGTTATTTGGTTCCTACCCTCTTAGGAGGCCTGGGGTCTTTGCCTCATTCTAATTTAGTTCGATTCAGTCCTTATCGGTTGTGTCTTGTTTTCAATTTCGAGTCTTTATTCTTGTTCATCGAGTCTTTGCTTCCGTTCTTGTCTTGGAGTCTTGATTGTCGAAGATCGGGCCATCCTACGGCTAACCCTGTATCACCAAGAACTGGTGATTTCGAGGGAACTGGTCATGACAAAGAGTAAGAAGCCCAATGGCAAGATCATGAAATTCGGGAGAGTAGTCGAGCTATTTCTTAAGATCGTTCTGTATGTGATCTTCGGAGATCCAACTGCGATTCTTGCTTTTATGGTTATCCATCTTCTGAAAGCCGATTTCTCCTTATAAGGCACCATCGTAACTTACGTACTATATATATATATATATATATATGCTTATTTTGTTAATTGATTTCAATTTTATCATGCTATATGTCATGTTCTTGTAAAATATACCATGTGTATGTATTATAGATGCCCAAGGCTTGTGTACACACACTATATTTTGTAAAGAAACCCGATCGATCGAGAATCTCTAAGCTAGAATATCTTGGAAGCACAAGGAAGAAGGTGAGAGGAAGAGGAATCAGTTCCAACTGATTCTCAATTGAATTTCATAAGGGTTCGGGTTTACAGAATGGGCTTTATATAGCCCAATTTACATTGCATCCGTGATGACCAAAATACCCCTAAAGACATAAGCCAGATTACAAAAATACCCTTATCTCCTATGTTGTATACCCCCCTCTCAAGCTGGAGGAGTCGAAGAAAAGAGACCGAGCTTGCAGGTTAGGAATCTATGCTGATCATGGCCCAGGGGCTTCGTGAAGACATCCGCCAACTGAAATTGAGATCGAATAAAGGTCGGGACCAGAAACCCTTCTTGAAAACGCTCTCGAATGTAATGACAATCTAGGCGGTTGTGCTTAGTCCGTTCATGTAGAACTGGATTCTCCACAATTTTAATTGCGGACCTGCTATCACAGAACAATGGAATTGGCTTGGGCACCGAGCAATTGAAACCAGAGAGAAGTGAATCGAGCCAAACAAGCTCACTTGATGTCTTGGAGAGGCTCCTGTATTCGGCTTCAGCAGAGGATTTGGAGACGGTGGTCTACTTTTTAGTTTTCCTTGAAACTAAAGCCCTTCCCATGAATATACAGAACCCAGTTAATGATCTACCACTGAACAAACAATTCCCCCAGTCAGTCACAATAAGCCGTAAGAGCCACACAATTTTGAACTGGATACAACAATCCCAAATTCACAGTCCCCTTAAGATATCGAACAACTTGGAGGGCTGCCTGCCAATGGGGAATGCAAGGAGAGTTCATGAACTGGCTCAAGTGTTGGACTGCGTAGGAGATATCAGGACGTGTCATGTTCAAATACAGCAACCGACCCACAAGGCGTCTATAGGTCTCAGGATTTGTGAGCTCTTCACCAACATCAATGGTGAGTTTGAGGCCCCGAGACATAGGAAATGGAGAGATCTTACAATCTTCCATATGGGTATCCTGTAATATGTCCAAGACATATTTCCTCTGGTTTAATAGTGTACCTTGAGATGTCCTTGATATTTCCAATCCAAGGAAATACCTTATATCTCCAAGATCTTTGATGGTGAACATATGATGCAAAGCTTCCTTGATGTCAAAGATTTCAGTTGCACTATCACCTGTGAGCAGCAAATCATCTACATAGACAAGGATAACAACTAGACCTTCTGGAACTGATTTCAGGAATAATGAGTGATCAATTGGAGACTGACAGTAGCCCTTGCTGGTGAGCAACTTAGACAACTCGACATTCCATTGTCTTGAAGCCCGCTTTAGGCCATAGAGTGATCTTTTAAGCTTGCAAACCTGAGGAGGAGCCCCTTTGGAATACCCTTCAGGAAGGCGCATGTACACTTCTTCATCAATAAAGCCATGAAGAAAGGCATTATTGATGTCTAGCTGCTTAATAGGCCACTGCTTCTGAGTTGCAAGAGCAATCAACAATCTTACTGTTGTGAACTTAGCAACTGGACTGAATGTGTGTTGATAATCTTTTCCCTTGATCTGATCATATCCTTTAGCAACCAATCTTTCTTTGTATCTCTCAACACTCCCATCAGGACGAAACTTGATCTTGAACACCCATTTACAACCAATTGCAGACTTGCCTGGAGGTAAGGATGTAAGTGACCAAGTATCATTTTCATCTAGAGCTGTGAGTTCTTTCTGCATTGCCTCAACCCACTAAACATCACCCTTTGCCTGAGCATATGTAAGAGGTTCTTTGAGGGACAATACATTTGCAAGAGAAGCAACATAATCTGAAGGATAATAGTCTGGATCATCAACATATGTGGCCAAGAAGAATGTGGAGATGGAACTGGAATTAGTAGGACAAATAAAGTCCTTAAGGTGGGCAGGGAGGTGGGATGGTCTTGTGGATCTTCTGAGAACAGGTTCAGTGTTTTGATTTTGATTGGAGCAAGACAAGTCAGATGATGTTGGAGATTCAAGGGAATCAGCAACATTGGGAATGTGGTTGGTGGATTCAGGTGAATTAGTAACATTGGGCATGGGGTTGGAGTTCATAGAAATATTTGGAGTGGGATTGAGATTAGAAGTGGAAGGTGCCTGATCATCAAGATCATGAGCAGGATTAACCAAAGGTAAAGGTTGGGTATATGGTAAAACAATGGGTTTATCATGTTTATATGGAAATGTCTCCTAAAAAAACAACACATCTCTACTCACCAATGTTGTCTTGGATTCAAGATCATATAGCCTGTAGGCCCTGTGATCACTGGGATATCCCAAGAGGATACATTTTCTGGCTTTAGAAGCAAATTTGTCCTTGACAGCTCCCTTAGCAAGAGCAAAGGCTAAGCAACCTATCACTCTTAGTTTGCTGTAATCAGGAACCTTATTCATCAATCTTTCATATGGAGATTTCCACTGAATAGTAGAATAAGGCATGAGGTTTATCAAATGAGTAGCAGCTAAAATGCAGTCTCCCCAGAACTGTAAACGCAGGTTAGCAGCTAGTCTGATGGCTCTAGCAGTCTTCACCAAGTGCCTATGTTTGCGCTCAACACGACCATTTTGTTGAGGCACATAGGGAACTGAGTGTGGGTGAACAATTCCTTTGCTCTCAAAGAACTCTGAACACTTGAAGAATTCAGACCCATGATCAGTTCTAACTGCTTTAACCCTGGTCCCAAACTGTGTTTCCACAAGAACAATAAATGAGCATACAGTTTTGAAAACCTACACCTTATCAGTAACCAGATAAGTCCAAACAGCCCTGTTGTAGTCATCAAGAATGGTGACAAAGTACTTGGCACCAGTCCTACTCTAAACGTTGTAGGGACCCCATAGGTCAATATGAATCAAATCAACTTTTTCATTAGCTATAGACTTGCTTACACTGAAAGGGATGGAGTGATGTTTAGCCATGATACAAGCTTCACAAAAAGAACTGTCTCTATCAACAGAAACACATCCTTGAACATGCTTTAACTTGGAAAGGGAAATGTGACCTAACCTAGCATGCCAAACATGACTAGGGATTCCTTTATTTGAATCAAAACAAGCTTTATTTTTGATATTTACAAAATGAGCAGCAAATGGATGCTTGTCAACATCAGTCTTCAAGGTAGCCTTGAATAGCCTTCCAAATAGCCTTGTTGCATTAAGAACTTCTTGACCACTCTTAGGGTCCTGAAAACACACTTTGTCCTTTTAAAAATCACATCCAGATCAGCATCATCAACAATTCTTCCTACTGATAGCAGATTTGTTTTGAAATCAGGGATGTGAAAAACATTCTTCAACAAAATTCCACATGACAATTTGATGTCCCCAATAACTGTGACTCTTCTAATAGAATCATCAGGCAAACATACTCTTATAGGTGTGGTTAACACACTTTTTCTTCTCAACAGATTAGCATCATAAACCATATGGTCAGTGGCTCTTGAATCAATTATCTAACTCATCTTATTTAAGTCCTGATGACTAAAGGAAAGAAGAGCAAAGGAAGTACCTGCACTGCTGGATGAATTACCACGACCCTCCTTTAGAACCTCTTGGCATACATCATTGACCAGAGCCATATCCATCCCTGCACCTTCCTCTGTGAGCTCTTCATCCACATTATCCAGGGGAGAATCAAAGACACCTGCAACATTTGCTGCAAATTTTGTTGCTTTCTATCCCTTTGGATCCTTGAACCAGTCGGGGTAGCCAATGATTTTGAAACAACCTTCCACTGTGTGTCCCTTCATGCCACAGTGGCTAGACAATTTGTCTGCCTTGTCCTTCTTGAAGGACTTTTTGTCTTCATTGGATTTCCCTGCAGCAAAGGCACTTCCATCTTGGATAGTGTCGTTGTTGTTGCTTCCTCCTGCAACCTCAACTTGCTTCACCAGGTAATAAGCACAGTTAACAGTTGGTAGAGGCTCAGTGGAGAGGATCTAGTTTCTCACGCTATCATACACGTCATTCAATCCCATCAAGAACTGAAGCATCTTGTTCCTGTTATCCGCTTCCTCCGTCTTCCTGGATAGATCACAAGTGCATATCGCTCTTGTTGCACATGAACATTTAAGTACTCCTTCAAGAGCAAGAATCTCGTCCCAAAGCTTCTTCACTTTGTTGAAATAGTCAGTGACACTCAAAGATCCTTGAGCCTCATTGCACAAACTCTTCCTTAATTGATAAAGAAGAGGTCCATTTGTTTGTGCATATCTTTCAACGATCTCGTCCCACAGTTCTTTTGCTGAATCAAAATACATGAATCCCTCAGTAACACTAGCATTCATTGAATTCACAATCCAGCATCTTACCATATAATCGCAATGCTTCCATCTCTGAACATCCGCTGGCGACATAGAATCCAGATCTGTACTTCCGTCAATGAAGCCGATTTTGTATTTCGCTCCGAGCGCCATTTTGATTCCTCGGCTCCAACTCAAGAAATTGAGTCCAGTGAACGGAGCAGCCACTAGCTGTGCTCCAGGATAATCGGAATTCACTACAACAGAATTGGCTATTGGCAGGGAAATTTTTCATCGCTGAAAATTGATTTTTTGTCACTAAAGAGATTTAGCAAGGAAATGCATTTTCTCGCCAGTTTCTCGCTAAAAGCTCGTCAAGAAAAGGTTAATCGAGGGAAAAACATTTCATCATTGAAACTTTTAGCGATGAAATCGTTTTGTCTCGCCGTAACTATTGACAACAAATATTTTCCTCGTAAAAAGACAAACCTTTTGTCACTAAAAAGGTTAAAGGACTAAAAAATATTCATTGATTGTGTTTGGCAACAAATACAATTTCTTCGCTAACATGTTTTTTCCTCGTTAATGAAGATGTCAAATTGTGTAGATATTATTAGCGACTAAAATTTTCATTGCAAAAGAGACAAATTTCATCATACAAGTAGGTGAAGGATTCGAGAAAAGTTGCAAAAAAACACATAAAAATTTATTTCCTCGCCAATTCAAGGAGTATCCATATGTACAATTTGCATGTATGTTTGTCAATCGGCTATAAGTTTCCGGTTAGGCCGTTCAAAACAATGGTAGGTTCATGTCTGTAAATGTAAAGGTCTCAAATGCAAGAACAGATTCTCTTCATCCAGAAAAATTGTCGTCCATCTCCATTGGCATCAGAACTTGTTGATCTCGACGCCATCTCGAAGGGGTCGTAGGCATCTCAAGACTCATGGCCTTCTCCAGCAAGCTCTTACATCTCTATGTCCCACTTAGCCTTATAAGAGACCCTCTTTCCTATTTCCAACAACATATAACAGGGCATTCTATTGCATTGAAGTCAAACATTGTAGCAATCTCATTCTAAAGAAAGTCAAACATTGTAGCAATCTCATTCTAAAGAAAGTCAAACATTGTAGCAATCTCATAACATTCTATTGCATTGAAGTAGCTATAAGCAACAGACAATGATAGCAACTGAAAAATGAATATGAAACTTTTTCTCCTAGACATGAGGCCAAAATAATATGGCTGCCCATCAACACTCAACAGAGACTACCAGGAGTACCAGCGTACATGCTCAAAGAAAAATCAAATCCTAATACACAAACAGTCAAATAAGAGTTAAGATGGTAAGCAAAAATATTAACTCCATGTGTGTCTGAATCGAGACCCAATTATCAGGTTTAGCAGCAAATCTAAATTGAAATCTAGTTCACAGATTGCCAATCGACAGTAGGGAAACGAATATGAGGGAAATTGGGAATTGGAATCACACCTTGGAGAGGAGAAGTGGCAAGGAGACATACCTTCGAGCATCGTCTGTCGCCGTGTGTTGTCGATGGCCGGCCTCCGCCCTCCGCCCTCCTTAGATCGAGTCATCGAGATGTTGACCATATCGACATTACGATAGCCTTTGCCTTCCACATTTTGCCTTCCTAATGAAAGTATTAAAGCGAACAAGGAATCGCGCTCGATAGGCCCATAAAGCTCGATAATGAAATGAGCGAACAAGGAATCGACAGATAGAAACAGAAAAAGAGAGAAAAGGATAACTATTCATTGAGATGTTGTTGGGGATTGAATGACTTCTCCAGAGAATTGAATAACTCAACGCAATCCATGAACACCAGCACAAACCATTAAAAAAAACCTAAACCTAGATCTAGGCAATTCTATGGTTTTTTTGTATGAAAAACCATTGTAGCAATAGAGAACCCAAGGGAGGGACGGTCAGGTACTTACCAAAGGACATGGCCGACAGTGGATGAAGGAACACCAAGAAGCGAGGTGGCAATCGTAGATTACCTCGACGGGCGATGACGATCGATCGAGAGAGTGGCAGATGGAGATGAGATCGAATGATGAGGGCGAGGAAGGGAGAGCCAAATCCCTGACCTCAACCTCCCCCACCCCCCCTCCTATCCCCCAGTCCCCTCCCCCTCACAAACCCTAATTTCAGTATTAGTATTAAAAGTTATCGGTTTTAACTTTTAACCAACATTTTAATTTCTGGCTTTTTAAGATTTTCTTTAAAAATCATTTAATATTTGTTAGGAAAATAGGGCGATATAATTCTTTTCGCAATTTTAGTGAAAATTTCTTTCATTGAGGAACACATAATTTTAGCGAGAAAATATAATATGTCGCTAAAAAAATTCAGTTAATTTTGCCTAATTTTCACGAAACATATGATGACAACATTAGAATTTGGCATAATTTTTCCCTCAAAAGTAGTGACTAAAGTGATATTTTCTCACTAAATAGTTGTTTCAAGGACAAAAATATTCCTCGTAAAACATGCACATATGGAGAGAAATTTTAACTTTTCTCGCTAATGAATTTGAGACATTTTCTCTATTTCACCTAAGACAATAGCAACGAAAATAAAATTTCCTTGTTGGTTAATATGTTTAACGACAAATTTTTTCCTTGAGAAACACAAATTTTTAGCGAGAATTTACAACATTTGTCGCTAATAAATTTGGCGGATTTTACATAATTTCCACTGAAAATATAACAACGAAATTGAAAATTCCTCAATGAATGTATTTTTAGCGATGAAAACATTTCTCAATAAAAGCCCCTAACTCGTCGCTATTTTTCCTATGGTTTATGCGACCACATTATAATAACCATTAGCGATAAGTCAAAAAATTTTTCACTGAAAGCCACTTTTAGGGAGGAATATAGATTCCTTGCAAAAATTCATATGCCTTTTTATGAGGAGTCAATATTTTCGTCGCTAAAGATTACATTTACCAAGGAAAAACATTTCCTCGCTAAAAGTTTGGTCGCTAAAAAGCCTTTTTGTTGTAGTTTGGAGAGGAAAAGTGGATCATTCATGTTGCCATTTCCCGCTCCGACTTCGCCGATCACCTGGTTATGCATCATCCGTTCTTCCGCCATGGAATTCGTCACCTAGATCCTTACAGAAATGCTTCCAATTGTCGGATCTCACACCGTGAGCTCTGATACCATGTAAAGAAACCCGATCGATCGAGAATCTCTAAGCTAGAACACCATGGAAGCACAAGGAAGAAGGTGAGAGAAAGAGGAATCAGTTCCAACTGATTCTCAACTGAATTTCATAAGGGTTCGAGTTTACAGATTGGGCTTTATATAGCCCAATTTACATTGCATCCGTGATGACCAAAATACCCCTAAAGACATAAGCCAGATTACGAAAATACCCTTATCTCCTATCTTCTATATATTTCTATATTAAATAATACATGTACACCCGCCGGCAGGGGCGGATCCTGAACCCCGTAATAGGGGGTGCTTCAAAGTTCAAGTCGAGCTTCAGACCCAGTCCTTGAAAACCATGAATCAGTAGTCTTTTTTTGATGCTTTCGTGTTGGTTCCGACATTATATAATCTTGATCTAATAATATTGAATGACACAATAAGGAATAACTCACAAGTAATAACAAATCCAATTTATTCAAGTAATTCATTCAGCAATAATGAATTGAATAAAGTTGAATGAGTGATGATTACCTCCAAATGGACCAAATCTGAAATCAAGTAATCAATTTGAATGTCTGAATGAATCAATTTGAACCACCAAATAGCAAAGTTCAATCCTCGTATGTGCCACCAACGGTTGGCGCCTCCTGCCCTCCACAATCGCGCCTCTCAGGTCGCCGCTGCCTCTCTGAGTCCCTCGATGGTTTAGGGTTTAATAGAAAACTCAATTGGGAGTTTGGGATGACAGAGCTCTAAGTTTTGACTGAAATGTGAACCCCTTACCCTTCAGAGTAGTCATTTGAACTCTCTCCCACTTTCTCCAAATGAGTCACGTAAGGCAAGCCATTTTCTTTGTATTTTCTTTTTTCAAAATAATTGGAGATGCTTAAATATAATAATAATAAATTTAGCACTATAATAAGTTTTTTTTCTGGGGAGTGGGGATGATTAAGCATCCCCTACCTTCAACTAGCATCCGCCCCGGTGTACAGGTTAATTATGTTTTGGTGTACTCTGCAAAGAATATGCTTAATATATAAAGGGAAAAGTATTTTCTCACAATATACGTATATATATATATATACATATTGATATCTCTAGCTAGTCATAAATATCGAAACGTTCTCATTATAACTATTTGATAATATATAATATTTTGATGATATATGCATGATATAGATCAATGAGCTCAGCATCAAATTATATAAGTATATCACCCGGCTTAAATCCAAAATAAGACCAAATGAGTTCAGCATCTAAGTAAGACCAAGTATATCACCCGGCTTATATCACCTGGCTTAATTGAAATGTTGATGTACTGTTGAGAAATGTAAATAAGACCAAATGAGTCTCACATATAAAATTGAGAATACAGTAACAAATCTAAATATATAAGCCGGTGAGTTGCATACATACTTTCTTTTATGCCTATTGATTTAAAGATGAAACATTCCCCGATTTATATACTAGCTACTAATATTTCCAGGATCCGGACTACGTTTTCAATTAAAAACTCTTGAGTGATGATACTCACAAGGGTTTTTTATTAAAAAAAAAATCCAGATAAATGTTTGTTTTTTTCCATTAAAATTTTTTAAAATTTGTTATTACCTTTTTTTTTTATCATATTTGGAATATATCATATGATCAAGGTACATACTTGAATTTTGACTCAGTCCATAGTCACGTTGTTTTCGTCATCCGTCACCAATTAAGCTATCATCTTTATCATTATAATTCCTAAATTCTATAATATGGCCGCGTTAGCCGCGCATTATAGCCTCATGACATCTTTATCGTTACGTACGTATGTAAAATCGAAAAGGAATATTAATTAATTTTGGTTAATTTTCTTATTAATTAATGTGCCCTTTTTTTTTTGTCATTTACGTCTATATAAATTTTTTTATCAAGATTATGTCGTAAGTAATTAAAGGCATAAATAAATTTCAGTTTTTACTCTGTGATCGTCATTTATGTCTATATAAACTGATTGATTAAATTCTAAGATAAAATATAGTATTTCTTCTTCTTCTTTTTTTCATCCTAAGATATTAAACAATACGTGGATATATGATTACGGATATTAATTATTTATCATTATACTCCGTAATTCCTAAATTCTATAATATTAGGGCCGCGTTAAACGCGCATATATAGCCTATCACATCTTTTATCATTACAACAACATATTCTCGTCATTTATGTCTAGAAATACTATATTTTATCTCATTAATTAATGTGCCTTTTTATCTTTGTCATTTATGTCTAGATATATTTTATATCAAGATTATGTTGTAAGTAATTAAAGGCATAAATAAATTTCAGTTTTGACTCTGTCATCGTCGTGATCGGATCGTTACAAAGATATTCGAACTGATTGATTAAATTCTAAGATAAAATATAGTATTTCTTTTATTTTGATTCATCCTACGATATTAAATTTCAAAGTCAGTTACGGATCGGATATATATTAATTATTTAACTATAAATTATTTAACAATACGTGGATAAGATTAACCCACCCGGCCGCGTGGCCCGCGTAGCGATGATCAATCAGTTAATTAACCATACTCGATGATCGATCGATCAGTTAAAATTAACCATACTTGATGATCAATTAACCCCGTACGTACGTAACCAGCGTCCTCACACGCTTTCTCCTCTGTCAATTTGCTCTATATATAATAGCTTCATATGCAAGCAACAAACACTCATCTATCTCAAACACTCACCATTTCACCAAGAAACCCATTAATCAACCATATATGGCGATCCACCGTAGCCACCCAGGCCACGAGCTGAGCCTCACGCACCACACAAAACCCTATAAGTGCGACGGGTGCAAGATAGACGGCCACGGAGAGCGATTCCGATGCACCAAGTTCTGCGACTACTATCTCCACAAGGAGTGCATGCACCCCGCCGAAACCCTAACCCTAGATGCATTCCCTGGCCGCACCTTCAAGTTTCTGGACCGGCCTCCCCCAGGCCGGTCCAGCTGCTGCGGCCCCACCACCTACTGCGGGAGCTGCAGGGCGTGCGACGTGTGTGGGATGACCGTCGAGGGGTTTGTCTACCACTGCAGGGAGGACGGGCTTGGCCTCGACGCCCATCCTCGGTGCGCTATGCTCAAGAAGAAGATAGAGGCGGACGGGGTCGTGTTCGAGCTCGGTAGCGACATCCTAGCCAAGTGCAATTGTTGCAAGAGGAAGCAACTCAAGGGGACCGTTAAAAATGTACCGGGATTCAGCTACGTGTCGCAGTGTAAGAAGTATAGCTTCCACGTCTATTGCTTGATGGGCATGGGACTCGAACACGGTGCGTCGTCGTCGGACTCATACGACGGGGTCGGCCAGGAAGTGGTGAATCCGGATCGGAGACTGCAGAGGCACGTTAGGAGTGGGGCCAGCAAAGTGGTTAAAGTGTTTAAGGTTTTCCTGAAGATCGTATTTTCGGTACTATTTGGGGATCCGACGGCTATTTTAGCTTCTGTTGTGGTGGAACTGTTAACTTCTTAAGGTGGAATCTGCATATATTTGTGTTAATTTTTAATGTCTAGTGTGTCCTTAATTTATTTTTGCTTTTTATTTTATTTTTTTATTTGTTTATTTCAATTGTATTGCACTTCGCCCTTGTAATTTATCATTGGTTGAATAAAATATTAATTGTTATTCTGTTTTAATTATATTATGCTCTTAAAATTGTTATGCGTCCCGTACATAGACACATAAATTATTTTTCTTTTGTATGAGAAGAATAAATTATTTTTCTAAATATTGCTTAAATGGAAAATATTTTTCCTATCATTTTTTCTCCTAATTATATTTGTCAAGGTATATATAATAGGAAGTTATATATTAAATCTAGCATATATAATATATATGTGCCCAATTATTTAATAAAATAAAATACATATTTTTTTTTTATTTTTTTTTTTTGATTAGGTAAGAATTCGGATGGGGAACCCTATCCGAAAGCATCCTGTCGGATGAGGTCAAGAAGACCTGTATCTGAATACAACTCAGGCCCCCTGGTAGAGTAGCAAAGGTGTGCAACCTTATCCGCTACTCGGTTACCAATACGGGGAATATGTGATATACTAACATTCATTATTCCTTTGAGAAGGCTTTGGATATCTGACATAACTATTTCAATTTCCCAAGGACATCCAACTTGTGATCTTAGGTAGTCCGTGATAATTTTAGAGTCTCCTTCTATTATTAGATTTGTTATGTTTAGTTCTCTTGCTTTTTCTATCCCTAGGCGAAGGGCTAAGGCTTCCGCTATCAGGGGTGATTGTCCACCAGTTGCTTTTCCGCCAATGTTGATTGGGTTTCCACGCCAGTCTCTGATGATGTATCCAATGGAACTGTTTGTGATTGACTTAAATGATCCATCAAAGTTTAATTTATATTTTCCCTGTGGAGGTTTCCTCCATCGGTAGGTTTTCCTATTGTTCCCAGAGGACCCTTTTCCTTTACTTCGTTTCTGTATGCCTTCTTCCTCCATGTCATTCCATCTACTTGCTTTCTTCCAATTATCAATATTGTTCGTGATCATTTTCTTGATAGCATCTGTCGAGGGGATGGTTTCATTTCTAAAGATTGTTTGATTTCTTATAAACCAAATGATCCACCATCTGATTGCTACATGTTGTTTCTTCTCCCTCGGAAGAGTGGAGCCTAAAATTTGTAAAATTTGATTCATATCTTTGTTTTCTGTAATTAGGTTGTTGATGTCTTGAGATATTTGGCCATGGAATTGTTGTTGGAAATTATTGATGGGACATTCTATGAATAGGTGGATATCATCTTCCATGAACTGGTTGCACAAGATACATGTGGTCGGTACCGCCACCCCCTTGAAGGATAGCCTGGTAGCCGTGGCGAGGCCTTTATGTTTTATTTTCCAAATAAAGTTCTTAACTTTGGGTGGGACGTCAAGTTTCCAGATCCATGAGAACTCATCCGACGGTCTTTGTGGTGTGGATGAGATTAAGTTATAGGCAATTGTTGTTGTGAGCCATCCCTTCTTGGCAGGCCACCAATACATTCTGTCTGTAAGGGAAGTGATTGGCAGGGGAATTTTCATAATATCCTCTACTATCGGCTTAGGAAGTATCGATTCAAGTTTTTCCTTCCACCATTGTCCTCCTATTATGAAATTACTTACGGAATCATGTGGATTAATGCTATGGTGAGAGTCTATTTTGTCTTTTAGAGGAGTCGTAGCCACCCAGTTATCTTCCCAAAACATAATTGATTTCCCATCCCCTACCTGCCAGATGAGTCCTGTTTTGAATTTTGGGATTACATAACTTAGTTTCGACCATTGCCACGAGGCATTGCCTTTTCTAGAGTAGGTAAGGATGTGGTTTTCTTTCAAATACTTGTGTTGTATGATTTTGACCCAGTTATTTTCCGGTTCCGCCAGAATTTTCCAGAGGAGTTTTAGTTGAAGAGCTTCATTCATATCTTTGGTTTTTCTAATTCCCAGTCCTCCATCCTTTTTTGATTTACATATTTTGTCCCAACTGATTAGTGGACTATGTTGCGCATCTTTCTTCCAGAAAAAGGTTCTGTTGATTTGATCTAGTTGTTTGTGGACCGCTGCCGGAAGCATGAAGCTCTGCATTGAGTATAAAGGTTTTGATGATAGATTAGACGCTATTAGGGTTGCTCTGCCTTGTTGAGAGATGGCATTAGCACGCCATTTGCTCAATTGATCTTTAGATTTGCATATCATTTCGCCAAAGGTTTCCTTGGTAACCCTCCCATTTATGATTGGACAACCTAGGTATTTTTCGATGTTTCGTTCAAGGGGTATGTTTAGAATCCCTTCTAGATCTCGAGCTCTTGATCTAGGAATACCTGGGGTGGTTTGAAAGGACGATTTATGGTAATTTACTTTTTGCCCTGAGAATTTACAATAGTCTTCAATTATTTCTTTAACTTTTGTACATGCAGAATTACTTCCTTTTGAGAAAATTATTATGTCGTTTGCAAAGGCCAGGAACGGAACGCAAGGGCCCGAATGGCCAAATTTAAATCCGATGCTGTTATGGTTAGATTCTGCATCCCTTGAGAGTTTACGCGCAAGAATTTCTGCCCCGAGCAGGAAGAGAAACGGGGAGAGGGGGTCCCCTTGCCTCAAACCCCTTGATGGTTTGAAAGGATCCGTAGGGCCGTTGTTTACTAAAACAGAAAAAGAGACTGTGGTCACACATTCCATAATAATGTCCACAAATTTTTGGTTGAATCCAAATTTTTGAAGCACTGCTTTCGTGAAATGTCAATCTACTCTGTCGTATGCTTTCTCCATATCAAGTTTTATTGCAGCCCATCCTTTGGTGCCTTTTCTAGTACGAAAAGAGTGGAATATCTCGTGTGCTATTAGAATATTGTCTTGGATTGCTCTGTCGGAAACAAAGGCTCCTTGTAATGGGTGTATAAGTTTTCCTATTACCATTTTCAATCGTTCTGTTATTATCTTTGAGATGATTTTATATAAGGTAGAACATAGGCTAATAGGGCGATAGTGTGTAGTCATGGAAGGGTTATCAATTTTTGGTATGAGGGAGATAAAAGTGTGGTTAATTTGTTTTAGCATTTTGCCAGAGTGGAAGAAAGCTTTTGTAGCCCGGATGATATCAGATCCAACGATGTCCCAATATTTTTTGTATAATTCAGCCGTCATTCCATCAGGGCCGGGGGATTTGTTGTTCCCCATTGAGAAGACAGCTTTTTTGATGTCACTGTTTGTTGGTTGTTGAATAAGTGATTTGTTTTCCTCTTCTGTAATGATCGGGTTGATTTCTGAAAGGTATTCTTCTAATTGGGGGGTCCTATACATTTGTTCTCGATTAAACCTTTTCTCAAAGTCTCTTTGGATTTCCTTTTTAATGTTTTCGTTGCCAATTATGTTTGTTCCTTCTGCGAGGTAATTGTTCTAATTATGTTCCGATTTCTCCTCCCCGTTGCTACTCTATGGAAATAGGAGGAGTTGGTATCTGCTAACTTTAAGTGTTTTGATTTAGCTCTTTGGTTCCAGTAAGTTTTATGAAACAGAAGTAGCTTTTCTCGTTTAGATAGTAGATTTTGTTCTTTTGTGTATGATTCTGGATTTTGGTTAGTTTGTTGGATAGATTGTATTTCGATTAGGGCCTCGTCAACGTCTTGTATTTGTCGGAAGATGTTTCCAAATGTTTTTTTATTCCAATTTTTGGCCTTTTGTTTGAGGATTTTTGATTTGTATGTAATTCGAAACATAGCAGAGCCTGCACATGAAGCTCTCCATGCTTGTTTAACAATATTTCGGAAGTCTCTCCTTTGCAGCCAAATGTTTTCAAATTTAAAAGGGGGTGGTTTAAAGCTAGTGTTTTTAGAGATGTCAATTGAAATAGGGCAGTGGTCCGAGTTAGAGAATGCTCCATTCTTAGTTGCCAGCTCGGGAAACATGTCGATTATTTCATGATGGACAAGCACCCTATCAAGTTTTTCCAAAATGTTATCTGGGCCAAATTTCTTCTTTCTCCAAGTAAACGGGTTACCGTACGAGGGGATCTCCAGCAAGGAGCATGCATCCTTTAATTCCATTATTCTCATCAATCTTCCAGGTTGGATTTCTGCCCCTCCGCTCTTATCCGATGGTTGGCTTATTTCGTTTAGATCTCCCATGATTAGGCATGGAATATCACTTTGGGTAATCAGATTGTATAGATTTCTCCAAAACTCGTCTTTTTCTGAGGGGTTTGGGGGGCGTATACAAACAGCATTAGACACTCAAAGTTCTCTTTTATGTTCTCATATTTTACTCCAATAATTCTTGGGAGATGAATAGTTACCGAGATTGCTTCGTCTATGAAGGAGTTTTCATTCCAGAATAGGGCAATACCCCCGGCACGACCAGAAGATGGGGACCAACACATGTTTGTGAATCCCGCATTTTTCCATAGAGATTCCTTTGGTTCTGTTTCAGTCTTTGTTTCTGCTAAAATTAGCATTTGTACATGATCTAGCGAGCGCCATTCATTCATGTTAGTCCAGAAGGTTCTTTTTCCAATCCCCCTACAGTTCCAATATCGTATGATCATGACCACTTTGTTTTTGCATAGCAGAGCAAAAGGTGAGCCCTCCTATACCCATATCTTACTCTTTTGAGTTTCTTTTGTAAATTTTTTGTCTTTGTAAATATTTCTCTTATTGTTTTATTCGAACTACATTTACTGTTATGACAAGACATCAGAAAGCAAAGGGTGATTTTCACGAGACAAAACATCATAAACCCAAGATATGCATCAACCGGGATGTAGTCAAGATACAGATGAGTTATACCTGGAAGCCGAGTGCAACGAGATCATAGTAACACCCGGATGTTCATAGGCCAGACAGAGTTCCCAAGCATTGATGGATTAGCCGTGAGCGTTGCGCCCTCACCGGGAAAGTTGGTAAAACTATTAGAGGTCACAAAAGCCACATATTGTTCCGAGCCCTTTCGGGGGGTATGGTGTGAAGAGGCATAAGCCTCAAACACGGGTTTGATCAAACACCAGTAGACGGTGTGGTTTTGTACACAACGTAACAAGTACACCAAGAGATGTGTCAGACAAGAGGGAGTTCTACATATGACGGTGGGGATTACGCTATACATGTACAACCGGTAGCAAATTGTAGTTAGCCAACCAGCACAGCTATATATTTGCACCCAAGAGATTTGAGGAATATACACCCAAATCAATACTAATTGGTACATACAGTGAGCTAGACAAGAGGGAGTGCTCATGTTACTTAAATCCCGATTCATTAAATGAGAAACCCGTAAAACACAAGGAAAGGAAATCATCAAGTTCTTCCTATTACATTTACACTTACTAGCAGCAAGTTCCCAATATTTGATAATTAGTAGCTTTTTTCTGATGGCTAATATTAGTCCAGGATCTTCAAGATGGGTGGAATCATAAGATACACATTTGAAACTACAGTAAAGGTAGTGCCACTCACCCACCATAGCACACTTAAACTCATAAATCAAATAGTATTGGAATAAAATGTAGGAGGCCGTAAATGAAACACATGATTGCCACCATACCATAGGAAATATAGACAGATTATAGTTTATGTTTAAAAGCAAGTTTTTGGAGCTGCTCAGATTTTGGTTTTTGCCTCCAAAGAGGAATAGTTGCAATGATGTGGGTTGTGTACCATCGTTTCTCACTGTTCGGGTCCATACAATTTGTCTATACACAAACCAAATGTTTACAATACGGTTAAGCTTAGAATCACCATAAGCAAATTTCTCCCCACACTTTAGCTTTTCCTTGATTTCCTTTCTCTCAGCAGGGTTTTTACCCCGTTCAAACACAGAGTTCAGCAAGATCATACACCTAAATTTGCATTCATAGAACAAGAAAAGGTCCCTAACGACACAGAGCCTTGGTAACCAAACACTTGCACCATTAGAATTGAAATTAGCCACCAGAATGACACTTCGTAGACCATTTTCCCCAATAAAATCCTTAAGTATGCTATTACTGACATATTCATAAACCATTAACACAAAGAATACTATGTGCTCGACATATATCCACACACACGGAATTGGCCCAACCATTTTATTTTTGAGAGAGTTGTGGCCTATAGTTGAGAGCAAAGAGATAGTGTACTTAGCAAACCAGGGTGTAGCAATTAATAATTGTGCAGTTAGCCATAAACGGCCCCAAGAAGCAAAATGCAATGCAGAGATGGTTACCTGGAGCCAAACTTGCAAAGCGATAAGCTTTTCTTTGTTGAAAGGTCCTCTCTTCAGCTTTTCCTCTGCCTTAGCTTTCCAAATCACCCTAATAGGCTTCCGGGCTTCCTTGCCATTGATGGGATCGCCAATAGTGGTTGCAAAGGGTGTAATAGAATGCAGATCAACGATGATCTCCTGGACTCGGTTTTGTACAACAGTGAGTTTCTCCTTGATAATAGTACATCTCTTAATGTTTTCCTCAGCCTTGGATCTCAGCTTCACCATGCAATCATCATCACAGGGAGGGGGGTTCTCATTGAGTTTAAGGCCCTCCGGCATGGTTGTTCCCTTTCGGGGTTTATACATTTGGAAAGCAGGATCTTCTGCTTCCATGATATTTATGATTTTGTTCACTCCAGAAGGAGCCATTGAGAGAATAAGAGGGAATCGGTTAGAACGAAGAAATAAACTTATGATAGACAGTAGGCAAACAAGAGGAGAGCAGTGAAGCGAACTCCACTTAAGCCCCCATTTAATAGGGAAAGAGTTATTAAGCATTAGAACTGTAGAAGATAAGGAGAGAGAACCCACCCTGTAGCTATGAAACCAACCCCCCTCGAAGGCCTTCTTGTTGCTGAAGAGCAAACCGACCGTCTCAGACCAACAGAGAAGAGGGCGAACTGGATTGAAGTAGCAGATTCCTCCAGATACCACCAAACCCAGCCGATTTGGCCAAGGCGGAGGCCGTTTTAACCAAACAATTGCAGCTCTCATCATCAAAATCCTCAATCGATTGGAAGCGATCAGAATAAAGAAGATCGCCCAACAGCAGAACTCACACAAAAGCCCCAATTTTGATACGACACAGGCCCTTTTAAAGAGCACATCCGTTTCATACACCGATCGATGGCCGGCAGCAAGCTGAAGAAGAGGCGCAGGACAAACATCAGTCCGGAAGGGGTAGATCGGAGGTTCGGATTGGCCTTTGTGCAGGAGAACGATTAGGATCCCTAAATCAATAGGGTAATGTAAACAAGGAAGGAGGATATCTGGAAAGGAGCATGGATAGGGGGGTTTGCTCGAGCGTGAGGCGCGTTCTTTTCTCTGGGAAAGGGTTCTCATTTGTTTGTTTGCATGATAAGGCCAATGAAACATTTTGACCTACTGAGTCGATCGCGATAAACATGAAATTAAATAAAACGCCCTGAAATTTCCTACTCCGTATATATTTATATTTGTTGGTTCGATAACATGTCTTCATTAATTTCATATTTAAAAGAAAAACAAAAGAAACACGGTTAATTAAGGCAAGCGGCCTCGCCGGCCTTGCAAAAAATATTGGTCCCAACTAGCTCCAAGTACCCACGTTGTTAGAGGTCGCAATCAGCTGTATATTTGGGTCAGGTTCGGGTATCCTTGTCTAGGTTCGGTCACATATCAGATCGAATTATATATCGGGTATATTATATATTCGGTCGGATTGGGTAAATTTTTGGATTGGATAGTTTGTGTCGGGTCAAGTTGGGTCACATTTAATTTTAAGATAAAATGATTATTATTTTTATTTATCTTTTTTTTTTGAGGAAACCCAATCAAACTACTACTTCAAATCTTCATACAGTATAACATCTAGGCCAGCAGGCCAAACATTATTTGAATCAAAAATTAAAGCAGTACTTGGTCTCCAGACAGCTAATTGGTGAGGTGCTGCGTTTCCATATCCCGGCGAACATGTAACCAGCTGCATTGATCAAACTCCCTAGCTATCTCCTTCACCTCCTGCAGAAGCATCCCCATCGTACCCCTCAGCTCCCCACCCTTCCTCAGCTTGGAGACAAGAGATAGGCAGTCCGTCTCAACCTCCACTCTTGTGAAACCTCTTGCTCGAACTGCTCGCACCGCCCACAGCAACGCCTCGGCCTCCACCATTTCCACCTCCACCGAGTCTTGTACCCGCTTAGCACCCATCAGCAGAACCTGCCCCTCTTCATTCCTCACTATGAAGCCATCCCAGCAGCCCTTCGTCTCATCATCCGCCGCGTCGCAATTGACTTTTACAACCCCTCGGCTCGGCCTGCACCACCTCTTCCTCTCCCCTTCTCGGTTCATTTGTTCCCCATTCCTCTCTCCCACGTACGAAGCTCCAAACTTGAATTCCTTCATCCTTTCGATGTCGAAGTACACGCTCGAAAAAATCCATCACCGATGTGCACCCCTTTCCCCATCTTCCAACTGCTGGAACACATTTTCAAAACAGCCTCGCTACACTACACTTGAACAAAGCATGCATGCCATCCTCCTCTAATCCACAGACCTCACACTTACTATCCTCCAGTACCTTCCTCCTGCATAAATTCGATTTACATGGCAGAACTTCCTTGCACGCTCTCCACACGAGATTCCGAATCCGAGGCGGTACACGAATTCCCCATACCTTCCTCCATAGACTGGCCATCTGTGAACCATCAGACTGCCCAACCAGTCCATTCCCCGCTTTGATATCCATGGCCAACCAATATGCTGAACTCACACTAAAAATCCCGTTCTTTGAATAGTGCCACACCCTCTCGTCGTGAGCTTCCGGCCTCACCAATCTCATCTGTAGAACAAGCTCCACATCCGGCTGCCACAACAATTGTCTCACCTTCTCCTCATCCCACTCGCCGTGTCCCCAGTCGATCAACTCAATGACCTTAAGCTCCTCAAGGTCCTCCGGCGCCTGGCTTAGCCCCTTGAAACCCCTCGGTCTCGGTATCCATCTATCTTCCCAAATCCTAATATTGCTTCCGTTTCCCACGCTCCACCTCAGCCCTTCCTCAAGCAACTCGCTTCCTCTCATAAGGCTTCTTCAAGTATAACTAGGATTTGCACCTAGTTTTGCTCCCATAAAATCAGTCCTTGGATAGTATTTGGCCGACAGAATTCTGGCCAACAAAGATGACGGCTCCTGTAGGAGTCTCCACCCTTGCTTTGCTAGAATCGCCACATTGAAAGCCTCAAGATCCCTAAAGCCCAACCCCCAAGTCTCCTTCGTGGCACACATCCGTTTTCAGCTAAGCCAATGGACTCTTCTCTTATCATCCCCATCCCCCCACCAGAAGTTGCACATAATCTGCTCAATCTCCTTACACAACTCCACTGGCAAGAGGAAGCAAGACATCGTGTACACAGGAATAGCTTGCACTACCGCCTTCAGCAGAACCTCCTTTCCCGCACTCGACAAAGTCTTCTCTTTCCAACCTTTTACTTTTTTCCAAACCCTCTCCCTCAAGCTATTGAAGATGACTCTCTTAGACCTACCCACCATGGTCGGGAGCCCTAAATACTTCTCGTGCTTATCAACCTCCCTCACATCGATGATCTGCTGAATCTCCGCTCTCCGAGTCTCAGAAACATTCTTGCTAAACGAAATCTCCGACTTTGCAAGATTTACCTGTTGTCCTGACGCTGCTCCATACACTTGGGGAATTTTTCCGATTTCGTTGCTCTGTTGACAGGTCGCACTTGCAAAGATGATACTATCGTCGGCAAAGAAAAGATGAGACACTCGTGGAGCATTCCTGGCAATCGAAATACCAGTCAGCCGCCCCTCCCTCTCACTTTCCCTGATCAGACCCGAGAAGCCTTCGGCGTACATAGAAGAAATAGATACGGTGACAGCGGATCCCCTTGTCTCAACCCCCTCCCCGGCGTAAATCTCTCAGACGGACACCCCTCCACCAACACCGAGAAAGAAACTGAAGACACACACCTCATAATCAAATTCACCCACCTTTCCTCAAAGCCGAATTTCCTCATACAGTGTTCAAGAAAACCCCACTCCACTCGATCATACGCTTTAGCCATATCTAGCTTCAGCGCCATATACCCCTTCCTTCCTCCCCTCCTAGTCTTCATGTGATGAAATATCTCGAAGGCCGCCAGGACATTATCTGTTATAAGTCTCCCCGGGACAAAAGCGCTCTGACTCTGGGAGACCACCTTCCCTAAGCACTTCTTTAACCTGTTCGCTAGCACCTTCGAAACAATCTTATAAATCACGTTACAAAGACTAATAGGTCTCAAATCTTTCATTCTGCACGGATTGGTGACTTTGGGAATAAGAGTAATATAAGTATAATTAAGGTCTGACGGAATGTCATCTCCGTTGAGGATACCGATGGCAAATCGGCACACCTCAGGCCCAACAATATGCCAGTACTTCTGATAAAAAAGTTCTGACATACCGTCGGGCCCCGGAGATTTTGTGGGATGCATGGAGAATAGGGCATTTCTTACCTCTTCACCAGTGAAGGGACGTAGCAGCTCTGAGTTATCATCCGTCGACACTAAAGGCTCGATTCCTTGAGAAGCCGACTCTGGAGGGGCTTTCACATCAGATTCAAAAAGGTCTCGGAAGTAATCGACAGCCACCCTCGTCATTCCTTCATAGCTCCTCCACTCCCTACCTTCTTCATCAACCAGTTTCGTTACCCTATTTCTCCTCTGTCTCCCCGATGCTTTCTTATGAAAATAACTCGTATTCTTATCCCCCCACCTGAATTCGTTCGCTCGTGCTCTTTGAAACCATAAAATCTCCTCACTTCTCATGAGCTCTCTCTCCTGTTTCTCTAGCTCCCTCCTTCTATCCACAAGCTGACCCGTCATCCCTCCCCTTTGCAGCTCCTCCAACTCTCGCCTGACCTTCTCTAATTTTCTCCTAACATTCCCAAAACATAGAAGATCCCATTCCTTCAAATCCCCTGCACACCTTCTTATTTTACCCAACACTCCGGGCTCCGAGCTTTGGCTCCCCGGATTCAACCAGCCATTCCTCACTACCTCCTCACACTCCTCCCTCTCCAACCACATGGCTTCAACGCGGAATGGGCGAGGACCCTTCTTATCTCCCACCTGCCGAGTCTCCCCCTCCAAATCCACCAGTATCGGGAGGTGATCCGATCCAACCCTCGGTAAATGTTTTATGATCACCCTCGGATGCCTATCCAAGAACTCCTCATTTGCAAATCCCAAATCAATTCGCTCTTGGATAAACCCCTCCCTTTTCCTACCATTATCCCAGGTGAATCTAGCTCCTTCAAAATTTATCTCTCTCAGCTCGCATTCTTCTAGAGTTTCCCGAAAGCCCACTAGCCTTCCAAAATTAACATCCCTCCCCCCACTCTTATCGGCCGAACTCAAAACATGGTTAAAATCACCTACACAAAGCCATCTCCCATGCTCATCCTCGTTCAACCTCTTGAGAAGGCTCAACGTATGGTGTCTCTCACTCCCCTCCGCCCATCCATAAAGAGAAGTTAGACGCCAAAGGTCTCCCCCGACACCGACCGATCTAGCATCTATGTGGTGATTAGTGTACGATTGGATATGCAGATCCAGCTCCTCCTCCCACATGAGACACAAACCTCCCGACTTCCGGCCACTCTCAACCGTAAAATCATACTTAAACCCCAACTTCCTTCTAATGCTTTCCATCTTATTTTTCGAACTCTTCGTCTCCATCAAAAAAACCACCTTCGGGGCCCACCACATCGGTGAGATAGTCAACTGTCGGGTCCTTCCCCAAACCCCGACAGTTGAAACTTAAGGTTTTCATTGATCCCGGCAAGGGAGGCTTCCGCTCTCCCCCACCGATATCAAGCTGGTCAAGTCTCCATCACTCCTCTTCTTTTTCCGTTCATCTACTCCCACATCCATCTCAGACTCCTCACCGGCCCCCACCATCCTTTCTCTTTTCTCCCACCTTCACCTGCCCCTCCTTCACTGTTTCTTTCCCCATTTCCCTTGCCACTCTTTTCCAATTTTTTAATTTTTTCTTTTGTAATTCCCCACCCTCCCTAGACTCACATATACTAATCTCCATGTCTTCCCACCGCTTTTCATTCACATTTGTCTCACTCCCATTAATGTTTTCTATTTCAACTCCCTTCCCACTATTACCTCCCTCCAAGCATGTCCCTTTTCCACCGTTTCCCTTGTCTCCTCCCTCCTCTAGACCCACCTGAGCAATGCATCTCACAACCTCCTCCTCCTCCTCTCCTAGCCCCCTCTCAACACTCTTTCTTTCTTGATCCACCCTCTCCGCCTCTTCAAGTTCATCTAGCAGGGACCTCCGCCCCCTCCTACCATCCCCTTTATCTTCACCTCTCCCCAATCTCTCATCAACATATCTCTCCCCTGCATTCCCCTTCCTGTCCCTTCCCCGTTCCCAACCTCTTTCACTTGCTTCAACGGAGAGGCCCTCATCCAGTCACCATATTCGTTTGAGTAATTCTTCGCTTCCTCCTCTTCACAGTCAATCTCAGCATGACCCAATCTTCCACACCCATAACAGAAGTTTGGAAGTCGCTCATACTTCATCTCTATCCACATCTTCTTTCCTCCAAATGTCACTAATACCCCTCTTCTTAGCGGCTTTCGGATATCGATTATAACTCTGATCCTAAGGAATTTGCCACACACTCTCAGACTCTCCTCATCGACCTCCTGCAATTCCCCTACAATCGCAGCCAACCTCATTGCAGTCTCCATCGTTCTAACCCCAAGGGGTAGGTCGTAGAATCTTACCCAGAACGGAGACCGATCGAACTTAATCTTCGAAGGTTGCTCCTTCCCCGACTCCTTCAGCACCAAGAGAGATCGGTCAAAAGACCATGGTCCGCCTCTTAATATGCAATTAACTAATAAACATAATTTATTTAGTTATATTAGGTCTCATTATACGTAATTCACAGTATTTGAATGTTTAAAAATAAGACAATTAAAATAATTATTATACAGATGAGCCATCTTGTCCTGGTCGGGTATGAGTTGAGTCGAGTTTGTCTATGTTCGTGTTCATTCGAGTATCAGGTCAAAATGGGTCGGGCTCGGGTTTGGATTGTGCATTATACTAGATTTTGAGTTTCAGTCGGGAATGGGTTCGGTTGAGTACGTCGAGTTGGGTTCTCGGATCGGATCAGATTTTACCAGCTCTACACGTTGTAGTGGTTTCAATGATTAATATATAGTGTTACCCTCTGTATAAAACAATGGATATATTAAATTTTATATTATTTTATTTATTATTAAAATTATTTTTCTATTTATTTCCAAAACTAATTGATCAGTGTTATATATATATATATATATTAGGTTATAGGTGATCTTAATTAGTTTTTTAAAAATATTTTTTTACCAATTTTATAAATAAAATAAAAAATAAAAAATAAAAAATAATTATCATAAGGTTTTTTGAGTTAGTTGATGAAAAGAAGGTATTTATGGGTTTAAATTATTTTGGCTTTATTTTTGGGAAAAAAAAACATTTCTCCAGATTGGATATTTAAATGAGAAAATTTGCCCAAATTAACGGAATGTCCACCAAGTCCGGCAAATTGGAGTTTTGTCCACGTAAAATGTTATGGAAAAAATTGCCCTTTCATATATAAACATACTTGCTGATGTACGGCATTCTCTCTCCTCACTCTCTCTCCCGTCTAGCTTATTGAACACGATTGAAGCTCTTTGTTAGGGCATAGCATACAAAATGTCCCTTGTACATGTGGAGAGGCATTCTTAATCAATCAAATACAATTTACCTCTAAACTCTCTCTTTAGCTGTCATGATCTCTCTCTCTCTATTCTGTTAGGCTAACCAACAACTAGGGGCTTAACAATTGGTATTAGCTAGTTTGGGTCTAGGCTTCGGTTTAGTGGGGTTGCTGGCCTTGTTGACATGTCGCGGACATTGGTTCCCATTTAAGCGCATGTGGCAAGTGCAACTTGTTGGCTAAAAATGTCGTTGCACTTGAGGGGGTGTGTTGGAATGTGGTTGTCCCACATGGGTTATATAGAGAATGCTTAAACAACATATAAGGTTGAAGGGCTACTCCTCTCATTGCCAATTGGTTTTGAGATGGAACCCCGTTCGGGTTTATGTGTTGTTCGAGTCTCCCGTATGTGGGCCCGCATAAACGACCTCCCTCCAGCTTGTCTTTGACCCAAATGGGCCCAGCCGACTTTAACAATTGGTATCAGCAAGCTTGAAGATCTTCGGCAATGGCGGATGGAACGAGACTCAAAGCGACTGAGAAGATGGATTCGCAACTGCATCAGCTTCAACAATTAGCAACGACGACGCGCGAGACATTGATGGACATGATTCAGAAGCAAGATGAACAGGGTCGACTTCTCCAGGAACGGAAACAGACGATTTTGGACATGAAGAGGTCGTCGGAGGAATGGCAGACTCGGGTGGATCAGTCGTTGACACAAATTAAGGAATGGATGCGAGCCTTGTCGCAGAAAGTAGATCGGCGATTCAATTTCGGAGAAGCTCCGATCTTGGCCATGGGGAACCGTTGGCCATGGGGAATGGATGCGATCTCGGGTCGTTGTCAACGGGAATCAGATAGGATTTCCGATTGTGGACGAGCATTTCTCAATTGGCGATGGAGAACGGCAAAGCAAATTGGAAGGGATCGACGCCTCAAATCAAGAATTGGAAGACAAGAATCAAATCACCAAGACCAGTGACCATGGAGGACAACCAGCAAATATCGAAGTTCAAGTCGTTAAGGATTCACCAAGAATCATCGATCGGAAGTTCAATACGGCCTCGGAAAGCATTCTTGGTGACTCGGGAGTTGAATTAATCGTCGGCGGGGTAAGCAGGATCGAAACCCCAAATCGGAAATTTCTTGAGGCCTTCAAAAAGGATGAGAGACGAACGCAGACGCTAGATATTATGATTGTTAACAAATTGCAAGAATGTCAGGAGAAGGCTGGAACCCCGGTTGTAGACGTGAGTCGAGAAAGTGATAAGCGGGGAAAGGATCTTCAAATTCAGTTTGAGTCTTCGAAGGAGGATCCCTGGAAGAAACCTTCAGACCCAGCGATCTTCAAAGGGTGTTTGGTTAGCACAGATTAAAGTTAAATGAATTTAAAATAAAATACATTGTAATGCGTGCACACCAAATAACATCAAAATGTATTATCCTTATAATTGCATTATAAACATAATGCAATGGAATCCAAATACACCCTTAGATTTTTCTGTCCTAATTAATTATGTCAAGGTACATACGGACATACCACGTATAAGACAACTAGGGGTGGGCATTTCCAATTAATTGCTAATTCAATTAATTGTAAAGCAATTAATTGATATTTAAATTACCAAAACTTCAATACCATAATTGTATTGAAAAGAGCAATTAGTTGGATACCAATTAATTGTTAATTTCAATTCAATTCTTCAATTAATTGATAATTGTTTTTCCTTTTTATATTATCACTTCATTCAAAACTCTCTCCACCAGAGATTCAAAGCAATTGTGAGCCTGAAGCGTAGAGTGAAGATTGAAGCTGGAAGGGAAGCGAGAGGCCCGAGAGGGTGAAGACGGAGGCGGAAGGAAAGCGTCACCGTTCCCTTTTTGACACCGCCTGCTTCATCTCTTTCACCACCCATCCACAAACCTTCCTTCCATTTCCAGAACTCGCCCAGATCTGACCCTCCCCCCAATCGCTACTTCGAAATCGCACTCTAGGAGTGGGCTTCGTTTGCAGATCCTCGGCTCGCCGGAGCTCCCCTGGTGACGCCACCCCACCATTGGTCTAACCATCGCCTGTGCTTCCAGATCCACACACCTTTTGGACAGATCTACTCTATCCTCTACCACAACAATCGGATCTGGTGAGCTTGTCGTCCCGTTGCCGGAATCAAATTTGACTCTTGAGGTAGTGGTAGCGAGCGAGAGAACACACACACAGAGAGAGAGAGAGAGAGAGAGAGAGAGAGAGAGAGAGAGAGAGAGCGATGAGAGCTTCTGTCTTCTGAGGTCGGGCGAGGCGATGAGAGACGATAAGAGCTCCAGTGGCGGAATTCGAAACGCGAGTGGCTCTCCCGACCAAATTGCAATCGAAACCGATGACGAATCTGACGATTGAAGCTTGCGGGAGTTTCCAGCAGGTTGAGTATTTGGGGAGCTTGTTCTCTATGTGGGCGACGGGGGACGGAGTTTCGTGAATCTGATGGAGAGAGAGGCACGAAGAAGATGAAAATGATGCTGGGAGTTGGAGATCTGATGGGATAAGCGTCGGCGATTCCTCCGAAGGCGCGTCGAAGGGCCGATGGCGAGGAACGGAGGCGTGACGGCAATGGAGGAGCTTCGTGATTATAATGGAGAGAGAGGTGGCAGATGAACGAAGGGGTGGTTTAGGGTAACAGTTCTCTCTTTTATCAAATTAGCAATTAATCAATTAATTGTACCAATTAATTGATATTGTTTTGAATTGTAAAATAAAATCAATTCAATTAACTGTTTTGAAATGTATTTTTATTTTAAGACAATTAATTGTAAAATGGAGTAATATTTCAGTTTTTCAAATCAATTTTTCAATTTTAAATAATTTTGCCCACCCCTGAAGACAACTTGATGTACGTCATCCATCCAACATTGTCGTCACAATGGGATGTTAAATATACATCCGATTCAATGACCAATTATCGATCTATTGAAGTAAAATACTGTTAAATTTCATGTGGCCGGATTAGAGCATCCACAATGGTGACACTCAAGTTGAGTGTCTTAACCATTTTTTTATTAAAAAAAATGTCAGAAATTGCACTTGAACCAATAAAGTGGGTTTCTTCTTCCATATACTCTCTCACATTGGTTCTATAAAAAATCTGACTTTTACTTAAATATTCTGACATTTTCTTTTTTTTGTTAATTTTAAGACACCCACAATATGTGGGTTGTGGATGTTCTTATGTGACATGGGGCAGGTATACATTTATGTGTATCAGGCGCTAAAGATTGATGAGATTTTATCAAGTGTAGCCACCGACTTATATCTAAAGTTTTAGATTCTTTATATTATTTATTAATATTTAAAATTAAATTACGATTTTTCTATATTATACTTCTTGAATTGGTAAATAAAGAGCGGCCTTCTACATTACGATTTTTCTATATTATACTTCAAAGTATAAGATATAAGTCTTAATTTTAAATTATATTTTAAATTTTAATTAATTTAATTTATCTTTTAATTAGATTTTCTAGAGTCAATAATTTTTTTAATTAAAGAATCTTTTTCAATTTAGATTCTTATCCTAATAGGGCATTGAAATACATATGATTTCACATCTTCCACAACATTTTAAAAAAATAAAGAAAGTGAACCAAAACATAAAGGAAAACTAGGGTGGCAGACCCGTGCTACGCACGGGACATTGTTTTTATGGTATAATTAGTAGAATTAGGCATCGAAACGATAAAGATTTGAGTTTACATACCCGATTTCTATTGGTAGTACCATGGAACAACATTGGTTATCTTTCTTCAGAAGTATCTTTGCAGTTCGGACTTCGGGAAGCTTAGTTCCTGAATGCATCCTGTATTCTCACACTGCCCTACGCATGATCTAACAAAGTAAAAAAACACTTATCAATGACAACAGGCATGAGAAAATATCAGTTGCAAGAGTGAGGAAACCGAAATACAGCATGTGTCAGCAAAGAAAACTCAGTGAACTGCATTGCATTACAAATAGCACAATGAACTGCACTGCATTAGGAATTCAAATGTAGGAATATGTCTTGTTTACCTAAAAATGGAAACTCTTTGAGTCCCTGCCTACACACCATACTTCAGCCCAAATCCTCCACCTCAAACTCAGTGATCTTCCTTTACAGGCTAAACACTGACAGTATAGACAACCAAAACAGAATCGTAAGCAATCCACACACACTGAAACCCAAGAAATGACTTATCGCCCCTATTGGCAAACATGTGTCATTCTTTAGTTGGAACATGAAACATCTAAGCTTATTTTTAAATTAGTAAGAAAAGCATAAGTAATTATATAAAACCTAAAATGAAAAGAACCCAATACAAACACACAAAAAGGGGCAAAATTGATAGATTTTATATCACTAAACCAAGCAAGATACCCAAGAAAGAGTGTGACAGAGAGAGAAAGTGGCAATCAACCACCAGGCGCCTCTGAACCAACTTGAGAGCTCAGATGTGTGTTTGGATTTGTCTTAGGAAATAGGGTACATCATTGTTAGTTGACACCATCGCCCTTTTTACTCTACTCTACCAATGTCTTAAGGCCATCCGTGACTGCTGTAATTGTTACTCTACAAACTCAAAAACATACACAATCTAAAATATGGAATTAAGAACAATGATCAATTTGTTTGCAAATGCTCAACAAAATGCATAAATGCATAAATGAAATCCTAGTTCCAAACATACTGTATGGGCTAATATATCTCCAAGCCTAAAAAATATATTCACTATCGATTTTGGATTCAATTTCAATCAATTTTACTTTGCTACCATAAGTGACATCATTGACTAAGGCCATACAATATTAAAAAAAAAAATATTCACTGTCTATTCAATATAAAAAAATGCATATGTTTTAGCAAGAGCAAGCAAACAACAGCAATAAATTGAACAACAGTAGCAGCAATCCAACATGAACATATATGTCGATTTCCAACAATTACCCTGATCAAACAGAAATCAAACAACCCTAACAAACAACAATTGTACGTCCATAATCGATCAGTAATAAAACAACCCCAATCAAACAGTAAAAAATAACAGGAGCAAACAAACAACTCTAATCCAACCAAAAAGCGGTAGCGTGGACATCAATAGGCAACACTTCCGTCTTGGCAACAGATTCGGGTATGCAACAGAAATTACGCCCGGGACCTATCGTAGAGGTTGCCGAGGCTGCCAACAATGCTAATAGTCATGCCATGTCGTAGAGGTAAAACACGCAGACCTGTGCTACGACAGCCTCGAGAATCTGAACAAAATTGCATAATAACACAATTATTCTCCATAAATAAATATATATAGATAGATAGAAGATATCCCCATTTGCCGTCGATCGATCATCAAGCAGGTACTTCATATGCGTGTTTTACCAAGGAAAACGTCAGTCCGAACAGCCTTTGATATCAACGAAGCCTTCAGCAATGCAGTTCCCTACGTACGTACAAACATATATAGTAAGCCTTTGCTGACTTAAACGATCCAAATATATATCATATATATGTCAGAATGGGTACGTACCTGGTTCATGTCTAGGCTAACCACTTTTTCTTGGAGACAACCGACGTCCTTGACGTTGAACTTGTTGAGGCTGACTTAAACGATCCATTATCATGTACGTCACCACCCCTTTCACATATCCCGCGCCTCCACTCTCTGCTAATTGTGACGTCTCCGCAGCTGGAGGACCCACGTATGTAACAGTTCGAGTCTTACGCGATTTACAGCTTGAGCAAGAAGCCCCTTCACCATCTGACATGAAATTGAAACATCCTTTGCAGTATATAGTATCTTTTGTCATTGGTGTTAGGGGCCTCATTGATCATCATGCGAGGGATGCCCGGAGAGGAGCCGATGGCAGCCTTGGGGCTGAGGTTGCAGTCCTTGGTTAATTAGGTTGGCCAGCAGGTAGTCGTTGCTCATATTCTCGAGGCTGTCGTAGAGGTTGTCGAGGCTGCCAACCATGGCTTCCTTGGTCAGGCACCTCACAAGTCACAACTGTCCCTATGGGGAGGGCCAGCAATTAAGCGTAGGAAGAAATCTACGCATTCCGCCCTTGCCGGCTTCCGCGAACAGAACTTTGTTGTTCTTGCTGTCTATCAGCAGCTTCATGCTTATCTTACCATTCGAATTAGCCATTGTTTCTCCGCTAACTTGTGCATCCAACTCGATCGATCACCAGTACGCACTTATAGGCGTGTCCTCTGTCAAGCCCCATTCGTTTCAGATCCTCCAACTGAAACTTCTCATTAAGCAAATGATGTTATTGTAATTAACGTACGTTACATTAATTAAATTTTAATCGATCAAATGCTTTTTCATTCTTTTTTCTATATATAGTTGATTCGGCTCCCCTTTCTTTAATTAATTTCAAGTTTGAGAAGGTTGAAGATCTTCCCAATAAATTGAAATTAATATTTTGATTAGTAATTCTTTTCAAACGTAATATTATTTTGGTCTCTTGATATTTCCTTTAATTAGGTTAGATGTTTTGGAAAACAAAAGGCTACATAACCACACAATAAATTGAAATTAATATTTTTTTGGTCTCTTGATAAATTCTAATATATGATCTGCTGCATTTAAAAAAAGAGTTAACAACTACTACCATTTTGATATAGTTTAATATTTTAATAAATTATTATTTTTAATAAATTTTAATATATATATATATATATATATATATATATATATATATATATAAATTGCAAATTTTAATAAATCACTATTTTAATAAAAATAGCAAATTTTTTGTGGAGTTAATAATAGCAATAAATTGCCAATGAACACAACTTTTTATGTATTGTATTATTATTATTATTATTATTATAGATAGATTAGATCATATTAGATTATCATTAAGTCAAAAAAATGACCATGAAAAAATAAAATAAAAGATGTAATTGCTAAGGTTATGAAGAGGTTATTGTTATTATACATAAATGACCATGGAAAAAGATTATTATTGTTATAATAATTATATAAGTATAAATTAATTAGGTTACATTGTCATTAAGTAGAATAATGACAAAGTAAGAAAATAAAATAAAACATGTAGTTGTTGAGACTTGAACCTTAGATGAAGGGATTCTCATCAACAACTACTATCATTGGGCTAAAGTAACTACATTGATTCAAATTGAGCATATAAGAAAAAATAGCAAAATTATTTTGGAGTTAATAATGGCAATAAATTGCCCATGAACACAACTTTTAAGGTTTATATAGATATAGATAGATAGATATATAGATAGCATCCTATTATATGATTTACAATTAATTAAACGAATACCAAACTTGCAAGCCAAGCTAGTTAGTCTTTTGCTACATCAATTTTCCATGATCACTATCTTCTACGATCCATTAAATACTAATTACAGCTTTTTTTGAGAACCTAATTGCAGCTATTTGGTACGGAGTATATGAGCGAGACAGTAAATGTATACTCGTATATTTAAATAATGCAATAATTAATTAAAAAAAAACCATAAATTTCGATAGGATAGAAATTAACACCGATTAAAGTATCATAATTAGGGATGGCAATTTCACCCGTACCCGACGGATATCCGTCTCATCCGACCCAAAAAAGTGGGTGAAAATCCGAAATAAAGCGGATATTAAATGGGTAATGGGTGAACGGGTGATGGGTCGGGTCGGATCCGGGTGAAGACATTCCCCATCCGTCACCCGACCCATCACCCGATCCATCACCCGACCCGTCACCCGACTTATATTATATAATTATATTTTATATGTGAAATTACCAATATACCCCTAAACCCTAATTCAAGATACCTATCAAACGATTAAAATGAAAATATCTTGTCATAAAGTAAGTTATGCAATTTTTATTTGAAGATATGCAATGCGAATGGCTCCTTTTAAAATGGAAACGTGAATACAATGAGCTCCTAATTAATGTTTATTCGTCGATGTATTCGACGTATGTTTTTCAATAAAAAAGTTTGATGAATTTGATGTCTTATATTTCACCCGAATTATCACCCGATCCACCCGATCACCCGGTGGGTGATGGGTGGACGGAGTGGGTGAAATATTTGGTGGGTGATGGGTCGGATAGGGTGAAGGATTTTGGGTGGTGGATCGGGTGACGGAAGTAGATCATCCACCCATCACCCGACCCATTGCCATCCCTAATTATAATTGATTGTTTAGACAAAAATTCCAAGTATATTCCGCAGAAGTAACGGCCAAATTAATGAGACATTGCCACGTGTTGACTCTCAACTAATTTAAAGACTTGAAGTTTCCTAGAATATATATTTTGTTAGTTAAGATGATCGACCGTGTCATGAATCTCATTATAAAATTACAACACGGTTAAGCGACACTGCATTGCAATTCTTTGCACTTTGAACCATTCAACACTCATCTATATATGAGTGTATATATATAACTGATCGATCGGTCTATTAACTCGATCAATTCAAACCATTAGCTCACAAAAATCTCAAAACGTACACTCTCATCCATATCTTTCGATTCATTAGTTGCTTGCTCCCCAAGAAACCCACTCGGCCACCATGACTACGCGATTTACTAGTAGCCACCACCACGGCCTCAATCTCACGAGCTACAAGAGCAAATACATGTGCGACGGGTGCTTGATGGATGGCCACGGAGAAAGGTACCGTTGCAATGAATCCTGCAACTACGACCTTCACAAGGAGTGTCTGAACCCAAATCCGACCAAAAGCCTGGATATATTTCCAGGCCATGTCTTCGAATTCCTGGAGCGGCCTCCTCCAGGTAGGTCCTGTGGATGTGGTAGGTCATGTGACGTGTGTGGGTTGACCGTCAAAGGGTTCGTCTACCATTGCCAGAAGAAGGGTCTCGATGTCCACCCATTATGCGCGAGTCTGAAGAAGGAGATACGCGTGGACGATGTCAAATTCAAGCTCAGTAAGGGCGTCCCTTACTCCAAGTGCAATTGGTGCAACCACAAGAAGCTCGAAGGAAGTGTCAAAAATGTCCCAGGTTTTTGCTACGTCAGTTCTAAGGATTGTAGCTTCCACGTCGCATGCTTGATGGAGATGGGAATCAAATATGGGGCATCATCGTCCCTCGGTAATCATAGTTCGTGTAAAAATGTTGACGATGACATTAATAGGTTGGGCCAAGAATTGGTGATTCCGAGGGAACTGGTCATGACAAAGAGTAAGAAGGCCAATGGCAAGATCATGAAATTCGGGAGAGTAGTCGGGCTGTTTCTTAAGATCGTTCTGTCTGTAATCTTCGGAGATCCAACTGCGATTCTTGCTTCTATCGTTATCCATATTCTGAAACCCTAGGGGCCGGGGTCGATTTCTCCATATAAGGCATCATCGTACCTTACCGTTGTGTGCATATATATGCTTAATTTGTTAATTGATTTCAATTTTATCATGCATATATGTCATGTTCTTGTAAAATATACCATATGCACTACTATGTATTAATTTTAGATGCCCAAGTCTAGATGTGAATATATATACACACACTATTTCTGTATTATATATATACACACACACAAACATACATACACATCACGGGCGGCCCTAGGGTGGGGCGCGCGTACGCGGCCGCCCCACCTTTCGACCCACGAGCCTCCGGAGTTTAGAGAAAAAAATAATTTATTTACATGTATGGTATTTTTGTAATAAGTAATATTAGAATGGATATTAGATCAATAAATCCACTTAGTTAAGTTGGTAAATGGTTAGGAGGGAAAATTAAATGATATCTAAAGGGTTTGGGTTCGAATCCTCATTGCTCCTCTTTTTATTTCTTGTTTGAATTTTTTACCTCCCCTTTTATTTCTTGTTTGAATTTTTTGTCATACCTTTTTTTTCCTTGTGTTGTGCTTCCTCGAACTTTTTTACCTCCCTTTTATTTCTTGTTTGAATTTTTTGTCCTACCTTTTTTTTTCCTTGTGTTGTGCTTCCTCGAACGTTATCCTTTTCTTTATTTCAATTTGTTTTTTTTATTAGCTTCATTTTGCCTTTCTTAAATAATTATAGTGAATTTAGGCATATTACCTCTTCTATCTTATTAGTTATGTCGACGGTAAATAATTTATTTATATTAAAAAAATTTATATCTTCTTATTTAGCATATCTTAGATGTTTTAGTTTTTCCTAAAAGACTCAATTATAGGATGACGACATTTCAAATTATTTTTCTCAACTTTAGTAATATATAAGATTTCATAAATATTTTATACTTTAAAAAAATAAAACATCCAAAATTTTAACATCCTATTAAACAAATTAAATTTACTTAAAATTAATTAGAACCCATAAAATAGGCAAATTAAAAAAATTAAAATGAAAAGAGACTTATAATTCATTGAAACCTTTGTAGAAAAAAATAATTCATATTGTATAATGATCTATAGTATTTGTACTATATCATATGACATAAATATAAACTTTTTAGTGTAAAAAATCTCCACAATGAACTTTATAGCCGGAAATATTTTAAAGTTATGAGAATTAATTTAGTGTTGTAAGAATTCGGATACCCTTACATATATAATAATATTAATTTGCATAAGAATTCAAGTGCCCTTTTGTAAATAATAATATTCATTTGTAAGAATAACTATAATATCATAGACCTCATTTTAATAATCGTACATGGTTTTCAAAATTGATTGAACAACCTTGCAAATCTCAAGTATGTAACTCCGCCCCACCTTTCAGAAAGTTCTGCGGCCGTCACTGATACACATACAGGTTATGCTTTGGTGTACTCTGCAAACAATATGCTTAATATATAAAGGGAAAAGTATTTTCTGCACAATATACGTACATATGTTGATATCTCTAGCTATTCATAATTGAAACGTTCTCATTATTACTATTAGATCATTTTGATGATATATGTGATGTAGATCAATGAGCGAAGTATCAAATTATAAGTACACATCCGTCCTAAACCCAAAAATAAGCAGTTGATCAACATCGGTAGACTATTAAGAGATGTGAATAAGATCAAAAGAGTCTCACATATAAATTTTGAGAATTACAAATCTTGGTATATAATTAGGCCGATGAGTTACGTACTTTCTTGCTACTTCAATTGATTTTAAAATGAAACATCTCTCAACTTATATACTAACTACCGAGTTTTTAATTAAAAACTCCTGAGCTGATACTTGCAAGTTTTTTTTTAAAAAAATGTGGATAAATGTTTGGTTTTTTAATAATAAAAAAAAAAACTTCTTATTACGTTTTTTCATCATATCGGGAGTATGACGAATTTTGACTCCGTCCATAGTCACGTTGTTTTCGTCACCCGTCAGTCCGTCACCATGCTATCATTTTTATAATTATGTTTTTTTGGTGAACTCATCTTTATCATTATATATAAGGGGCGTTTTGCAAAATAGCCACGAAATTGGACGTAATTTGTGAAATAGTTACGATTTGGGACAATTTAGTGAAATAGACGCAATATAAACCCCATACCCTTTGTTTCACGCGCTTTCTCTCTCCTCAGCCATCTCCTCTCCACACGCGCTCTCCTCCGCGCTTCTCCTTCTCCGAGCAGGACGAGCGGAGCGAGGATTCGACGGCCTCGATTTGAGAATCCGGAGCGAGCAGGCCGAGCGGAGCGAGGAAGGCTAAGCGAGGCCGGTGTCTCTCTTCTCTGGAGCGAGGCTTAGCGAGGAAGGCTGAGCGAGGCCGGTGTCTCTCTTCTCTGTCTCCCTTCCAATTTTGTGGCTTCGACGTCGGGAGCGGCGGAGCGAGGTCGGGGAAGGGAGCGCGATTCAGGTCCGGCCTCCAACGAGGCGTGAGCAAGCGAGGGAGCCGAGGAAGGGAGTGCGATTCAGATCCGGCCTGGAGGTCGAGCGAGCGAGGCCGAGCGAGATCGAGCGAGGCGGCGCGAGTGAGCGATTGCTCAGATTCGGCCTAGAGCGAGGTCGAGCGGCTGGAGATCGGCGCGGAGGCGGCGTGGCGCAGGCCAACGGCGTTCTTCTTCGCAGGCCGATGGCGCGGAGGCGGCGAGGCGCAGGCCGACGACGGCGCGGAGGCGGCCTGGAGCGAAATCGAGCGCCCGGAGTCATGTCAAGCGAGAACGGTGGATCCGAGCGAGGTCGAGCGAGCCGGAGGCGGCGAGGCGAGGCCGGCCGGCGTTATCTTCACAGTAATCGGGAGTAGAAGAAGGAATTTTGAATAAATTACAAAACCTACCCCATAATTATGGAAATTAAAAAAAACTATCTATATTTTATTATGTGATCCATAATCTATATTTTTATTTTTATTTTTGCACAAAAAAATGTTATACTTGCACAACATATGATTATATTTGCACAAACACAACATACGGTTATATTTGCATGACAAAATATAAAATAAAATTAAAAAAAAACTAAACTCGGGTCATATTTGCACAACTTACGAATATATTTGCATAACATACTCTTATATTTGCACGACAAAATGCTAAAGAAATAAAAAAAATATAGATTATGGATCGCTTACAGTTTATTGAGAAAGTCTGAAATTATATTGAAAGTCTCGATTGTCGTGCAACTCTTAAAACAGAGTCGTGCAACTCTTAAATTAAAATAGAGTCGTGAAACTCTTACAAAAGAGTCGTGCAACTCTTAAAATAGAGTCGTGAAACTCTTAAAACAGAGTTGTGCAACTCTTAAAACAAGAGTCGTGCAACTCTTACAACAGAGTCATGCAACTCTTAAAATAGATTCGTGCAACTCTTACAACAGCGTCGTGCAATTCTTAAAATAATATTGAGAGAACATAAAATCACGTTGAGAACAATTTCAGAAATCTCGATTGTTTTGCAAAAAATAACCTATTGTTGAGCAAAAATAAGAGTAAGTTGTGCAAATATAAGAGGATGTTGGGCAAATTTAATCATAAGGTGTGCAAATATGACCCTAGTCTAGTTTTTATTTATTTTATTTTGTTAACTTTTTATCGTGCAAATATAAGAATACTTTGTGCAAATATAACCATAAATTGTGCAAATTTGATCCAAGTAGAGTTTAGAGTTGCACTTTTTTTTCCGTGTCAGCACTTTTTTTTTCCCATGTCAGCACTTTTTTTAGAGTTGCACAAGCATGGATAACAATTTCACAAAGAATCGAAGAAGCACATGACAAATGAATCATAAGCCGATCAAATGATGTCGAACAATTCCATCAAGCCTGGATAACAATTTCACAAATATGATCCAAATCTAGTTTTAAGAGCCGTGCAACTCTTAAAACAGAGCCGTGCAACTCTTAAAACAGAGCTGTGCAGCTCTTACAAGAGAGCCGTGCAATTCTTACAACAGAGTCGTGCAACTCTTGAAACAGAGTCGTGCAACTCTTACAAGAGAGTCGTGCAACTCTTAAAACAAGAGGCGTGCAACGCTTACAACAGAGTCGTGCAACTCTTAAAACAAGAATCGTGCAACGCTTACAATGGAGTCGTGCAACTCTTAAAACAGAGTCGTGCAACTCTTAAAACAAGAGTCGTGCAACTTTTAAAACAGAGTCGTGCAACTCTTAAAACAGGGTCGTGCAACTCTTACAACAAAGTCGTGCAACTCTTAAGAGTACGTTGTGCAAATATAAGAGTACGTTGAACAAATATAACCGTAAGTTGTGCAAATATGACCCAAGTCTAGTTTTTTTCTTAAAACATTTTGTCGTGCAAATATAAGAGTACATTGCGCAAATTTAACCATAAGTTGTGCAAATATAATATTTTTTCCCGTTTTTTTTTTCCGTTTCAATACTTTTTGTTTTGCAAATTTAAGTTTATGTTGTGCAATTATAATATGAGAAAATTTTCGTACATAAAAATATGCATCAAAACGATGTCAGCACTAAATACGTATAAAAACGATGTCAGCACTAAAAATACACATAAAAACGCTGTCAGCACTATTTTTTTTTTTTTGCAAATAACGAAAATTATATAAACTTTAGCCTATGCGGGATTCGAACCCACGTATTTGCGCATAAAGCACATCGCTCTACCGTTGAGCTAAGAGGCTTTTAATGCTAAATTACTATAATTATATAAATTTTTTAAATTACTAAATTGCATCAAATATTTGTCACTTTTTTTTCTGCTGTATTGGTTGACATATTATTTATACACGTACTCACTTGTTTAAGGCTGAAGGAAAGGAGATGCAAGTAAAGGCCATGTTACCTTGATAATTGCTAATTAGTTCAACGTACTCTTACAATATCAACCATCAACCGAAATGTTACCTTGATAAAGGCCATGTTACCTTGATAATTGTTGTATTGCAAGTGAAGGCCTTTCACTCACAATAGCAACTGCTAAAGACATTAATCTTGGTTTCTATAACTGCTAATTAGTGTCCATCATTAGCACTTGAATGCATTTCACATTCAGATCACACAAAAATTACTCGCCCTTTACGTGATACTTTGGATGGGACCAGATATATAGCTGATATAAGCAATCCTATTGTAGCAACTAAAGAGACATGATAACATCACACTGTACCAAATAAAGAGACATGATAACATCACAAAAATTATTCCAGCAAGTATGTAAAGGCACCGCACACTGTACCAAATAAACTTTTCACATGACTAGGAAAGGTATCCTCTCGCAAGATGTGTTTGAGCTTACATTAGCAGAAGAATGAAAAGTAATTAGTTAAATTACTTGATAACATCCAAAATCACTTGAACACAAACAAAAGGGTAGAAAAGAAACCTGTGGAAACATAGAGAAAACAAGTAGAAAATATATAATGCCACCAATAAAATCAAATTAAACTTTAGTATGTTGCCCAAAGCTATCTGAATAACATGCAAAAAAGAGAGACTGTCAACACATGATTGAATTGTGCAAGAGGAAACTACAAAGAATTAACAAATGGAATATTACCCTGCCTGAATCTTCACAAGAAGGATAAGCAACTTTCATATCATATAAAGTTCCATAAAACTTTCTGAAATTACTAAAAACGTGGGTAGGATGCAAAAATGCCCCACCACAACCATTGACAATGAGATGTTGCACATATACAGGTTTATCAGAAGGCACATATGAACTCTGTCAGCACTTTTCTTGAAGCAAATCCTTTTGCTTTAAATGTGCACTCGAGCCTTCATCCTCTTGTTTTAAACAATTGTTGAAGCTCCAAACTTAAAAAGAGTTCATCCAATAAGCTGTGTTTCAGATAAATTGCACCTTCATTAGATATGACCAGCACCCGATGGAATGCTTTCTTGAAGAAATAGTAAGAAAATGAATGAATGAGACATTTTGGTTTTAGGAAAAAGTACCTCTATTCCATCCTAATTTATTTTAATCCACTGCTTCTTTTAAGCAATATAAGAGACTGTGCTGAACATGAAAACGATGTCCAGTGGCATCCGTAATAAAGAAAAAAAACTTCAGTAAAGGAATTGACATCTTACCAACACCACAAGCTGCAAGGTAAAAGAGAGCTGATGAGTCTAAGCCTCCAGCGCCAACAACCAGCACTGAGGAATTCAGCAGGTTTGATTGCCCTGAAAAACGAAAAAACCATAACCAACAAGTAAAAGAGGCACTGAAAAATATGATTGAATGAAGATTATAAGTGTAACAATCATAACAAAGCAAAGAAGACTGCTTACTTACAGAAAGCAACATACAAATACAATCAGGATTCAGGAGCAAGAAAATCAACATTAACTTCAAAGTAGAAGCCCTTAGAAGGTTCATAGTGTACAGGAAATGCAACAGCAAATATCTTAGGTGCAGAAACAACGTTAAAAGTAGCAATTTGCAAATCAACTGAAAACTAAACAATCAAGTATCACTTCTGATTTCTTTATATTTATCTTCACAAATCAGACATTTTGACAAACAGGTGGTGGGCTGGAAATCCTCATCAAATTCACAATCAGTACTCAAACTAGCTTCCTGATTTCATATAAATCATCAAACCAGTTTTCAATATTCCAAACAAAATCAAAGTTTATATGTTGGAATCCTACTAGTAAATAGAGAAGGGGAATGAAACGTTTGATTCACATTCTGAACCTATACACAGTGAGCACAGAGACTACACAGATCAATTGAAGTAGCCAGTGGTGATGTTAAGTTGAAACTATACCGAGATCTGAGGTGATGAAGAAGAGTCGCTCCCTCGACCTCCGTCTGCTCGACCTTGCTCGATCACTCGATCTCAGAGGATGCACTCACTCTAGCGATCGCTCGCTTCGGCTGCTCGACCTCCCTCGCTGACGCTCGCTCACTCGACCTCCGAGTTCGCTCCTCCTCCGTCCATGGCGACTCTTCAATGGCAAAAGGAAGAATTTGTCAAATTGGGAAATAAAAAACCAAATTTGTGAAATTGCCAGTGAATTGGACAGATCTGATGTGAAAACCTCTAACGATTGATCTCCTCGCGGAGGAAGATGGACGGAGATCTCAGATCCAAAGCTGTCTCGCGCTCCTCGATCCGTCTGGCTGCTCGACCTCGCACACCGCCATGGCGGTAGATCTGAAACTTCGACGAAGCCGGAGCGCATCGCGAGGGCGAGGGCGACAAACATCGAGAGGGCGAGCGCATCGCGAGGGCGCACCGACATGGAAGTTGCAGAGAGGGAGGAGACTGGAGATCGATGGATACGGAGAGAGAAAGAGAGAGGGAGGGAGGTTGAATTAGGGTTATATAGCGGCTATTTTTCTAAATTGTCCAAATACGCGACCACTTTGCAAAAACGTCCAAATAAAGTGCCTGTTTTGCAAATTTTTTCTATATATAATTCATGAATTCTATAATAGGGCCGCGTTAGCAGCAGATAGCCTACATACCATCTTTATCATTAAAACTACACGTAATTAGGAATATACTAGTATAGTAACCAACACCTTATGCAAGATTTTTTTAAATAAAAATATATTTTTTAACTCTCTGTCACCAACTATAGTAGGTTAATAAATTGTCATATTTCAGTTCTTTGCTTTATTGTTTTTCATTTGTGTGAAATGAATCAGTTTATCTTTTGCATGTCAAATAGATATACTGTATGAGTGTTTATTATAAGAAAATAATATTGATCATTTTTTTTAAACCTAGTTATTAAAAAAAATCAAAGATAATGTTAGGATGATGGTAAATTTGAAAAAAAAAAACATTACAATATTAAGATATTGTTAAAATTAGGCCAATGTTTTATTCAACGACAACAACAACAACAACGATGATTTTAACCGATTATCTTAAATTTTTTTCAATAAAAAAATTTGATTTGATTTTTTTAATTTAACATAATAAGATTTTTATTTGTTTAACAAACAAAAAATCAAATTCGGTTTTATGTAAAATTGGTTGAAATTCAAATAATGTTGTGTAAAAATAATTAAATAAGGTGTCGTCATTTATATTTAGCTCAATTGGGAGGGAGGAAATGTGAAAATAACAGCTCAGTTGTGATATTCTACAACAACAACAACAACAACCCAGTAAATCCCGCGATGAGGCAGGGTCTGGGGGGTCAGGATGTACGCACTCATACCCCAAACTAGTCGAGAGAGTGTTTCCGATAGACCCAAAACAATAGGGCATAAACAAAACATGGAAACATACCAAATAATAGAGCGCGGCAAAAAGAAGCAAGGAGCAAGGCAAAAGAAGCATAAACGGCAAGACCCAACACCCATCCCCAAACTTCTAAGCTACTAAACATCAGAAGCCCGAATACACCTCCTCTAGCGGTCTCTATCCCCTGTCATATCTTTTGAAAGGTTCAGCAAATGTAGATCGTGACGTATAACCTCCATCCAGCTCTTCTTCGGTCTATCTCTCCTCCTACAAATAGCTCCAAGCTCCAAGCTCTCACACATACGAACAGGCTCAGATATGGGTCTCCTACAAACGTGTCCAAACCACCGCAGTCTTGACTCTCATAGTTTGTCAACAATACTCGTCACTCCAACCTTACTCCTAATGGCTTCATTTCTGATTCTATCCACTCTCATAGTTTGTCAAAGAGTAAGAAGTCCAATGGCAAAATCATGAAATTCGGGAGAGTAGTCAATCGGACCGTTTCTTAAGATCGTTTTGTCTGTGATCTTCGGAGATCCAACTGCGATTCTTGCTTCTATGGTTATCCATCTTCTGAAACCCTAGGGGGCCGGGGCGCGATTTCTCCTTATAAGGCATCATCGTACGTAACTTACGTGCATATATATGCTAAATTTGTTAATTGATTTTAATTTTATCATGCATATATGTCATGTTGTTGTAAAATATACCATATGCACTACTATGTATATTGTAGATGCCTAAGGCTGGGTGTGTGTGCAATATATATATATATATATATATATATATATATATATATATATATATATATATATATATATATATATATATATACACACTATTTCTATATTTCTATATTATACAATACATGTACAGGTTATGCTTTGGTGTACTCTGCATAGAATAACCTGTATAAACAGCAAGACCTTCTGCCAAAATAACAGAACCCATCCTAGCATTACATTTATGTATCCGAATAACCTGACCATCATTATTCCTCACAACACAACCAATCTGTGGTTGAGTATCACTTTTCACCGAAGCATCAACATTGATCTTAACTACATCTATTGGAGGACATTTCCACATCATTTTGTCAGGGGGCCTAGCACGTTTAGGTAATGTAGTTATAATCTGACCTTTATTTCAACAAGAGATATTATCAATAGCTCGAGTTAATGCATAGATCATACTTGTATCAGAAGAATTGCGAAAAATAATTCTGTTTGTAAGCTCCCAGATTGAATGCCATAAATGACATAAATCTGTAAAATCTAGATTAAGAGCCCTAGTATTAAGAATATTTTCTTGAACATCACTTGTTAAATTTGGCATAATGAAACATTTGTTCAACATAACACCCAGATTTTGAATAAGGGATTTTGTAATTTGACAATTAAACAATAAATGATTTGTATCTTCAATATCAGAATTACAAAGAGAACAAGTATTAGGAACTCTACTTATATATCTATTTAACCGGACCGTCGTGGGCAAGATATCTAAGAAAATTTTCCAAATAAAATTTTTAATATTCGGAGGGATATTAAGTTTCCAAATCCAATCTGCTGGAATTTTCGTCGGATTCCTAGTTTTATAGAGCGAGGAAGTGGATTTAACAGAGAATTTGCCATTATTACTGTAAATCCAAATTAACTTTTCTGGAATATCAGTTACAGGAATATGGATATTAGTAATTGCTTGAATTATATGAGAAGGAAAGATAGAATTTAACTTATTAGTATCCCAAGAGTTGGTATTTGTAAATAAATCGCATACTTTTAAATTAGGATTACGATCATTCCGAAACCTATGAAGATATTGCGCATCTACCCAAATGTCAGACCATACATTAATGGTTTTTCCATTACCAACTAACCAAAGCAATCCTTTAGAGAAAAGATCCCTAATATTAAGAAGCCTACCAAATTGCCAAGAAGTTTTGAATCTACCTCTTTCCATAAGAGATTCTGTCGAGAGATATTTACTCGTAATTACCTTAGACCAAATATTATCTGGATCAGCCATGATTCTCCACAAAAGTTTCATTTGCATGCCAATATTAATTTGCTCAGCCGATTTAAAACCTAACCCACCATCTTTTTTAGGAGTGCACAGATGTTCCCAGCTAATTAGAGGATGATAGTTATCAGATTGAATTTTATTCCAAAAGAAATTTTTGTTGATCTAATCAATTTTTTGTAGAACTCCTTTTGGAAGAAGAAATGATTGCATTAAATAATTTTTTTTAGAATTTAAATTGGCCTGAATTAGTACCGATCTACTAGCTTGAGAGAGAGCATTAGATTTCCACTTGGACAACTGCTTTTTAAGACTATTAATCGCCTCATCAAACAAGAAATTGCTAACCCTACCACTAATAAGTGGAATACCTAGATATTTTTCCATAGACGTTGTAACTGGAATATTTAGCTGTTGAGCAAGGGACTGAGCTTTACTGACAGGAATATTTTTAGAAACTTGTAAAGAACTTTTATTATAATTTATAGTTAATCCAGACATATTGGAGAAAGTATTTAGAAGATTTCTAATCGTATGAAGACTTAAATCGTCAGCTCGTCCAAAAATTAGGGTGTCATCTGCAAAGGAAAGAAATGGAATAGGATCACTATTATTTGTAAGTTTAATTCCAACCAAAGGGTCACATTCCAAAGATTCTTGTTGCAACATTCTCCCTAATAGTTCAATAACCAATACAAAAATATATGGTGCAAGAGGATCTCCTTGTCGAATTCCCCTATGAGTATGAAATGTACGGCCCGACAAATTATTTACTAAAACTGAAAAGCTAGTTTTAGTTAGGCATGTCAAAACCCAATCAATCCATCTAGAATCAAAACCAAATTTATTTAGAATAATGCGAATAAAACTCCAGCTTAGTTTGTCATAAGCTTTCTCCATATCTAACTTTAATGCCATCCACCCAGCTTTACCTTTTTTGTTATGAAAAGAGTGGAAAACCTCATGAGCTATTAGTATATTATCTTGAATATTTCTACCTTGTACAAAAGCTCCTTGAAAAGGATTAATAATACGTGGTAATATAGGCTTCAAACGGTTAGCCAAAATTTTCGAAATAATCTTATAAATAGTATTGCACAGACTAATCGGACGGTAATGAAGGTTGAATTTACTTCATTGAGTAGCACGCCAGAATGAAAAAAGGATTTAACAGCTTTGCAAACTAATTTACCGACAATATCCCAATATTTTTTATAGAACTCTGGTGGAAAACCATCAAGACCTGGAGACTTATCATCTGTCATTGAAAAAAGGGTATTCTTAACTTCTTCATCTGAAACATGTTGTGTCAAAATTCTATTTTCAGATTCAGTAATGGTCTGATCAATTAAATTTAGGAAATATGGATTACTACTAACCGGTGCGTTATTTGAAATAAATCTTTCAGCCAATTCAGTCGTAATTTCATCTCTAATTTGATCCTCATCCTCAATCACTAAACCATCTTTATTTGTAAAATTACGAGTGACATTTTTAGAATTTCTTATTTTAGATACTGATTGGTAATATTTAGTATTTCTATCTCCAAATCTTAAAAAATTTGATTTTGCTCGTTGTTTCCAGAAGGTATTATTAAAGTCCATAAGAGCTTCCCGTTTACTTAACAACCTATTACGCCTAATATTTATGGTATCATTTGAATTCCCACTAATTTGTTGTGTTTGAAGTAACAGAAGCTGATCTTCAATATCTTTTATCTGTCGGAAATTGTTATTTGGGTGAGACTTACACCAGATCTTTGTATTTTTTTTAAGCAGTTTCTGTTTTTGTAGAAGTGTAAACATAAACGACCCATGAAGCTTATTATGTCAAGTTGATTTAACTAACCTGTTATAGTTATCATTATTAGTCCAAGACATTTCAAATTTAAACGGTGAACCAACCCTAATTTTCATACTTCCTATGGACATAGACATTAAAGAATGATCTGAAGTCGTAAAAGGATGATTGTGAACTGATAAATTAGGGAACTGTGTTAAGATATCTGTATGTACCATTACTCTATCTAATCGCTCATAGATATTATCAATAGGATTTTGACTCTTCCTCCACGTAATTGGACTACCTGTACAAGGGATCGTATGCACATCTAACTCTTCCACAATCTGTCGAATTCGCATAAATATATTCGCCTGCGGAACTAGCCCACCAATTTTGTCAGAACCTGATTCGATTTCATTGAAATCTCCCATAATCAAACATGGGAGAGATTGGTTATGAATAACAACAAATAACTCATTCCAGAACCTATTTTTTTCTACTTGATTTGAAGGAGCATAAATGAAAGTAATAATAAAGCTAAAGTTATCAATATTAACTCGGTAAATAATGTACTTATCCGATGCTGAGATTTGTTGAAAAGATTGTGTAAATTTCGAAGTCTTGAATAAAATCCAGAAGCCCCCTTTTGTTTCAATTGAGGCAATGTGATGAGCATTGTTAAAATCTGCCCGAATATAGAGGAATTGAGCCGGAGGCTCAGTTGATTTGGTTTCAGCAAGGACTAAAATATCCAGTTTATTTCTTTTTTGAATATAAGCTAAGTCTTGCCCCAGATTAGATTTTCTCACACCCCTAATATTCCAATATGCGATGTTTGTCATTTAATAAAATATTTTATACATACCTGCTTTGTGAGCATTTCTAAGACCAACAATAACCATGACTGACAACATTGAGTAACCCTTAAAAAACCAATTCTTATCACTTGATAATTATATAAAATATTCAGTTTTTTCCCTAAAACTAATTGATTATTGATGTTATATGTTACATGGTTACTCATCCACACATTGAATAAAAAAATGGTATGAAAATTATAATTTGTAGCATTCTGACATAGATATTTGATCTTATAAATTTTATACTTAAAGCAATCCAAACAGAATATTCGAATGATATAAAGAGTATGCCATAATTCATGATTTTCATTGTTAAAGCTGATCAAAGTGGTGTTATTGAAGTTATAGAACACAAAGTTAAATTGATTATGGTTACAAGAAAGCCTATTTACCCAAATCTGATCAATATTTTGAACTAAAAAAATCTGCATATCTAAATAGTTAAGATTTTGCAACTCAGTCCACCAATGTTTCCAGCTATTTATATGAAATTTTTTAAAGCAACCAAAACCGGGTGTTACCCCCACCATACTGGCTGTTAAGCCGATTGACAACACTTGTAACACAACTTATTTGGAACCCATTAAGAACACAATTATTCTCACAATTTGGAGTAAGCATAGCATTAAAATTAGCATTCACAATCCACCAGAAATGCATAAGGCTAATAGAAGAAGGCTAATAGAAGAACAGCAATATGAATCCAGGAAGTAACTCACACAGCACAAACATCCCCACATTAGTCATAATTTTTTTTTTTTTTTTGGAAGCAAGATAAGAAATTCAGTTCTCCAGACAAGCCTAGAGAAACCGAGAGACCGGACAAGCCGGTGGATGGACTAACCATCATGTACAACAGAAGCAAAAACTGAAGCAAATGACAGAAATAAATAACAGAAGCAAATGACAGAAAATAAAAATTAGGAACGTACAAGCCATCCTACACTGCGCAACACAAGCTAAAGAAGAACGAAACAACCGGCCAAAGGGACAACGCACACAGCGAATTCTGAGGACCAGCGGACACCTCAGATTATGGACTCGAAGAGCCTTCAGATGTCAATCGCGCGTCCACGACGTCATCGAACATGACACATCAATCAACGCTCACAAGAAGCCTGCAACACAACAAGAATAGCACAATACACTAATCCGCACAACAACCACAAACCACACCCAAGCACAATCAAACCCCAAGACCTCGTCTCAACCCTCAAGGACGATAATAAAATTGTGGGCGCCTATCACAAGGATAAGCCTAAAAGAGGCGATACAAAACAAGACAAGGAAGAAAAATCGGGCAGAGGTGAACCAGAAAGTGACTGAAGGAGCGGACTACAACGAACAAAAAGGCTGGTGGCGCCGCTGAGAAGGACCGACCGAGGCCGAAGCTGAGGACAGAGGCGAGGGAGAAGTCGGAGTTGCCAATGGCCATGGAGAAGAGGCGGTGGGAGGCAGGTGGAGCAAGGGCGAAGACGAGGGTAAAATCGAGAGGGGGTTAGCCGAGGGAGGGGTCGAGGGCGAAGTGAAGGACGACACAGTGGTGGAGGACAAATCGACGGCGGCGAACCCCGAGGACCAAGGGGACAGCGGCTGCCATGGATGGTGGGTAAGGAGGGTGAACGGATGGCGGAGGACCAAGCGGCACAAGCCAAGGCCGGGAACCAAGCAACCAGCGACGGCAAGCGAAGACGCGTTGAATGGCGGTGGTGAGCCGGGAGGATGGCAGGAAGAGGCGGTAAGGACGGATGTGTTGCCGGAGTTGCTGTTGGGTGAGTAGGACGACGGTGGGAGTCGGAGGACCAAGGTATTTGGTGGAGTAGCAGTGGGTAACGGCGGAGCGGAGGCGGTGGCTAGGGCGGTGGCCGGTGAGTGTAGTGGTGGATGGCCATAGGTCTGGGCAAAGGAGGAGATGGTGGCTAGGCCCTGGCGGCGGCAAGCCAAAACTCTCAAAAGAGAGCGTATTAGGGTTTTCTGTGTCACCACATTAGTCATAATTGAAACTTTCTCATTATTACTATTTGATCATTTTGATGATATATGTAATATAGATCAATGAGCTAATCATCAAATTATAAGTATAACATCCGGCCTAAACCCAAAAATAAGCAGTTGATCAGCATCGATAGATGTCGGTTGAGAATTGTGAATAAGACTAAAAGTCTCACATATAAAATTGAGAATAACAACTCTTGGTGTGTGTATATATATAAGTCGGTGAGTTACGTACTTTTTTTCTACTGTCAATAGATTTTAAGATGAAACATCTCTCGACGTATATGCTAACTACTTATATTTCCAGGAGTTTTTATTAAAAACTTTTGAGAGCGGTTACTCAAAAGGTTTTTTTTTAATAAAAAATCTGGATAAATGATTTTTTTTAATAAAAAAAAAAGATTCTTATTATACCTTTTTTCATCCTATCGGGAGTATATATATCATACGATGAAGGAAAGTATTTTGAATTTTGACTCCATCCAATCCATAGTCACGTTGTTTTCGTCACCCGTCAGTCCGTCACCATGCTATCATTTTTATCATTATTTTTTTTTTGGTGAAATCATCTTTATCATTATAATTCGTGAATTCTATAATAGGGCCGCGTTAGCCGCGGATAGCCTATGACATCTTAATTTATCATTACAACTACACGTAAATAGGAATATATGTTAAGAAAATATACATCTAATATTATATTAAAAAAACCTATTAAAATATTATAAAGAATAATAAATCCGAATTAATATGTGAGAAGTAAACTAAGGGATAAAAAAAATAACTTTTCATATTTGTTATTCTAATTAACTACTTGTCCACCATTCTATTCTGATTGATTAAATGTCCACTAAATTCTAATAATACCAATATGATCCTGCCATTTGTTGAGCGGGTATTCGATCAAGCCTTGCAAACAAATAAATTTATAGATCGAGATGCCATTATATGAAAAAGTTTTAGTCAGATATATGTATGCATGAAAAATAATTATTTTCTAAATATATTAGAAAAAATCTTAAATCTATGATTTAAATAGTAAATTTTTGTAGGAAAAAAGAAAATTAAAAATAAAAAATTAGATTTTTTATATTTATATATATGTGACATAATGTTTTTGTTTAAATATATTGGAGAAAAAAAATAATTTTTTTATTTAATTAGATATTTTTAGTAGAAGAAAATTAGAAGTAACAAAAATTATTTTAAAAAACTGAGACTAAAGGAATTTGAACATGACGTCAATGTAATAAATACACCTCCTTACCATGACCTCAATGAGGCTAAAGGGGTCATGACAAGGCGTAAGAAGCCCAATAGCAAGATCATGAAATTCGGGAGAGTAGTCGGGCTATTTCTTAAGATCGTTCTGTCTGTAATCTTCGGAGATCCAACTGTTATTATTGCTTCTATGGTAATACATCTTCTAAAACCCTAGGGTTGGGGTCGATTTCTCCTTATAAGGCATCATCCACTACGCCATTTTGCAACTTGGGTGATGGACATAAATGGTCACCTAAAAGTCGAATTAGGTCACCTGAGAATTCAGGTGACGAATAGTCGTCCCCTGAAGGGTCGTCACCTGAGCGTCGTCCCCTGAGCTTATAGGTGACGACTCTATCAAAGTTGGTCGCTGAAAGTGATTCAGCACATAGAAGTCAAAGCCCGACAAAAGCCCGACCCGGACGATTCAGACGACAAAGTTTTCGTCGCCTAAAAGAGAGCAAACATTGTCAGAGAGGACATTCAAGGGACCGAATATGTTCGTCACCTAAGCATTCAAGTGACCAAAATACTTGTTGCTTGACCAACCAAATGACGTAAGTGTTTGTCACTTGAGGTTGTGAAAGGACTAGTATATTCGTCACGAAGTTATTCAGGTGACCAATAATATTCTCAATATTCGTTGTCTGAATAGTTTTTGAGATTTTTTTTAAATTCAAGCAATTATTATATGATATGTTTGTCACCTGGGTAAATTTTATAATAAAAAAATATATGTTTACAATATTGTTGATACAAACTCACAAAACCTGTACCAAAATACCATTCCTACTAAACAAAAACTAGCTCACAAATACAACAATGGACAGCATCATGGCTTGATCTTTGTCTCCTTTCTGATCTTTTTGCTAACTGTTGCAATGGAATAAGAAATAACCTCAGCCCTCGGGTTCTTTTCTCCAGCACACCCTAATATCACAAAAAGAGCATGCTTAATTAGTGGAGAGCATAAAAAAACAAGTTCATGAAAATATTCAAAACATGATCAAAGGCATAAAAAATTTAATTTTTCAGGATCAAACACTAACTGCCAATCACCATATTGCACAAGTTTAAGATAACAGAAGCAACAATTACAAACCACAATTCTCCTCAAGGTTAGATCTACTATAAATCAGAGTTGCAAACTTCACAAATGGAAACATTATAAAGCATAAATACTTCGAATTCCAGCTAGTTGAACAAAATATAACAAATTGAAAAATTCCCATATTCTAACAAGTTTCAAATCTCAGGAATCTCCACTCTCACTCAAACGCGATAAACACGAAAGCAGATATCAACAATTTACCTTGGATTTGCACAACTGCTCCAATCAATCCTCCTTTTCCTTGCTCCAGTCGCTCCCGGTGCCTTCTCCTTACTTCTAAGCAATTTGGGGATGCTGCGAGCAAACTAATAGCATAAGATTGTCAAGATCTCCATTAAAATCGGGCCTTTTTTTTAAAACCTCTAAGCACAACTCCATAGAAGCCCCCAATTGGAAGAGAACGATAAAAACTTAAAACGAAAGAAGAAAAAGGTGGAGGTAGAATGGCGCCATGCCGCTTCTTGCATTGAACGCTAAGGAGAGGTTCCCCTCGCTTCCGGGGGTGGAGGAGCTGGTCGAGGCGGATGTGATGGTGAGAGGCGAAGCCGCTGCCGGGGTGGTGGAGGTTGAATCTTGGCCTTCAGGATGGATTTAACCGCCAGCGGGAACCATCATAGGCGTCGTTGGGGATGCATATATCGGAGGACATCCGCCTACGGTCTTCGGATGAGTGGTGGCCGGCGGGGGTGGTAGATCTGGAAGGGTTAGTAACCACCGGGGGATTCGTGGCAGAGGAGGCGAGCGGGGAGTGGTGACTGGTGGATGAGGACGGGGCGGTGGTCCGCTTAGGGTTGGCGGCGGCCAAGGTGGCGGGAGGTTGAAGAAAGGTGGAGGGAGGCATGGAAGCTTTAGATGGAGCTTTGAGAGAGGGATACAGATCCAAAGGAAGAACAGAGAGATGGAGAACGAGTGAGGGAAGGGAGTAATAATAAAAGCGGCGCCTCATCTCAAACCCCTCATTTCAAGTGAACCCTAAACACTCCACTTCAATTTTTCAACCTGCCTCAACCCTCCAATTTCATTTTCATTTTCAATTTTTGGCATCTTGCCGCGCCTTGCATGCCTCACAGCCTGCCAATTTGATTTTTCGGTAGTTTAATTTTGCATTTGTTTGTAACTTTGATTTTTTTTTTGTCATAAAAAAAACATTGATTTTTGTTTTTTTGGTTCGTATAAGTTTGTATAATGCAATCTAATTTTTATTATTTTTTAAATAAAAAAATTATGACGTTTATATTTATAGGATATATTATGATTTATATTATTAATTTTGAAATGGTTAATCTAAATAGAAGATTTCAAACTAATTAATAATGTATTTAGTTCTTTAAATTATTGGTTAAATGAAGGCATATCTTTTTTTTTCTATAAAAAAAATATTTCGTTAAATTGATTATCTATAAAATTATAACTAATATATCTGATATGAATCTCAGTCTCGATTTGACCTTTAACTCAGTCCCAACCCTCGATCTCGATTTTGATCTCAATCACAAATCTCAAATATCAAATCTCGATCTCAATCTCAAATCTCGATCTTGATTTAAATCTCAATCTCAAATATCAAATCTCAATCTAAAATATCGATCTTGATCTCAAATCTCTATTTCAATCTCAATCTCATATCCTGTCAAATCCCCACCAAAACAATATCCTTCCAAATAAATTAATGTCTCAAATATTAAATCTCACTATCAATTCTCAAATATAAAATCTCAATATCAAAAGTCGATCTTGATCGTAATCTTGATTTCAAATCTCAAATTGCAATCTCCATCTCAAATCTGGATCTCAAATTTAATCTCAATCTCAAACATCAACTCTCACTCTCAATTCTAAAATATAATATCTCAATATCAAATGTCGATCTTGATCTTAATCTTGATTTCAAATCTCAATGACAAATCACAAATATCAAACCGCGATCTCCATCTCAAACTTAATCTCAATCTCAAATATCAACTCTCCCTCTCAATTCAAAAATATAAAATCTCAATATCAAAAGTCGATCTTGATCTTAATCTTGATTTCAAATCTCAATGACAAATCTCGATCTCAACCTTAATCTCAATCTCAAATATCAACTCTCACTCTCAATTCTAAAATATAAAATCTCAATATCAAATTTCGATCTTGATCTTAATCTTGATTTCAAATCTCAATGAAAAATCAAAAACCTCAAATCGCGATCTCCGGCCATCTCAAATTTCGATCTCAATCTCAAATATCAACTCTCCCTCTCAATTCAAAAATATAAAATCTCAATATCAAAAGTCGATCTTGATCTTAATCTTGATTTCCAATCTCAATGACAAATCTCAAATCTCGATCTCAAACTTAATCTCAATCTCAAATATCAACTCTCGCTCTCAATTCTAAAATATAAAATCTCAATATCAAAGGTCGATCATCTTAATCTTATTTTCAAATCTCAAATCGCGGTCTCCATCTCAAATCTCGATCTCAAACTTAATCTCAATCTCAAATATCAACTCTCACTCTCAATTATCAAATATAAAATCTCAATATCAAATGTTGTTCTTAATCTTAATCGTGATTTCAAATCTTAATGACATACCACAAGTCTCGAATATAGATCTCAATCTCAAATCTCGATCTCAAACTTAATCTCAATCTCAAATATCAACTCTCCCTCTTAATTCTCAAATATAAAATCTCAATATCAAATGTCGATTTTGATTTTAATCTTAATCTTGATTTCAAATCTCAATGACAAATCTCAAATCCCAAATCTCGATCTCAATCTCAATCTTAAATCTCGATCTCATACTCAAATCTCGGTCTCAAAACCTCGATCTTGATCGTAATCTCGGTCTTAAATATTTTACCATGATTTATGTTATAATCTTGATTTTTTTAAGTGGTTACGTACAAAATCTATCATTTTACATTGAGTTATTTTTAAATATTTTATTTACAAAAATCATATATAGATACACAAGACTCGATCTTTTGATTTTATATAGATACGTCACTTTCTTCTCAAAATTAGAGCGGGAAAACTTGGCGCCTTTGTTTTAGGAACTCAAGGGACAAACATATGCTATGTTCGTCACCTAGGTGATTTAGTAATAAATGTGTCGGACTTATCCCTCATTAAGGCGACGTACTCATTCAAACTTTGTCGCCCCAACATCCTGTAATTTAATGTGGGCTTACCGACTCTCACTCAGGTGACGACTCTACATACGCTCGTCGCCTAAATTTACTCAAGCGACGAACAAATGATAATTTCGTCGCCTGAACTTCGTTCTCCTTTGACTTTCCTTGGATTCGACTGAGGTGATGAAGATATATATGGTACGTCGCCTGAATGCTTCTCAAGCGACGAACCCAAAAATGTACATCGCCTAACTTGCAAAATGGCGTAGTGATCGTACCTTGCATATATATGCTTAATTTGTTAATTGATTTCAATTTTATCATGCATATATGTCACGCTCTTGTAAAATATACCATATGCACTACTATGTATTTAAAGATGCCTAATTAGGCTAGATACATGTGTGTATATATACTAGGGGTGGGCACGGGACGGGATTGAGCCGGGACGGGACTCGTCTCGCGAAATTTTTACGGGACGGGATTGACACTTTTTTTTCGGAACGGGATGGTGTCTTGACGGGATGGGATCGGGACGGGACGGGCCTTGTCCCGATAATAAAAATAATAAAATATTATATAAATTTGTAAAGTTAAAAATGTTTTCATAATTCATTAATTTGTATAATATGTTGAATACGGTATTCTTCTCAACTATATTATTCAATAATAATAATTTTTTTATTAATATTAATATTAATATTATAATACTATTATTAATTCATACAATGATTGTATAATTAATTATAATGTTCAACATGTTGGCTACATTATCTTACTAGATCGGGACGGAAAGGGATTAAGACGCAGGCTCTGGGTGAGTATATTGCTAGTGCTCCGCTCACGCCGCTTGTTAAACCGGGTGGTGGTATACGCCCTATTGTTGTTGGCACTATTTGGAGACGCCTTGTCTCTAAGGTTGGTGCTTGTTTAGTCGGTCCCTCATTGTCTAATTATTTTGCTGGTCTTCAGTTTGGGGTCGGGGTATCCGGTGGAGGAGAGGCTATTTTGCATGCTTTGAATCGGTTTGTTGAGGCTCGGGGTTGTGAGGATGGTCTTTCTATGTTGTTGGTCGATTTTCAGAATGCTTTCAACTTAGTTTATCGTGTGGCTATGTTGCAAGAAGTTCGCTGTCATTGCCCAGTTCTATCCCGATGGGTGGAGTTTTGTTATTCTAGTCCTGCTCGGTTGTATTATGGAGAGCATAGCTTATGGTCTTGTCGGGGGGTTCAACAAGGGGATCCTTTAGGGCCTCTGCTTTTTGCTTTGGTGTTGCATCCGTTAGTGTGCAAGATCAGAGACTCTTTCGATCTGAGTTTGCAGGCTTGGTACTTAGATGATGGCACTATTATCGGGGACACTTTGGTTGTGGGAAAGGTCTTGGATCTGATTATGGCGGATGGTCCTTTCTTTGGCCGTCATCTTACTGTGGATAAGACTGAGGTTTTTTGGCCTACGGAAGACCCCAGGAGTTGGCATCCTGGTGTTTTTCCCCCATCTATTGCTCGGCCCTCGCATGGTGTCAAAGTTTTAGGTAGGCCTGTCAGCACATGCCCTGTTTTCGGCAGTGACCTTGTGACGAAGAGAGTGACTAAGACCATAGAGCTTATGGATTCTGTCACGAGGATTAATGACCCACAGTGCGAGTTACTTTTGCTTCGTGCTTGTACAGGTATTTCAAAACTTTACTTTGCTTTGCGTACTTGTTCTCCGAGTGTTTTTGGGCCGGCCCAGCTCTCCTTTGATGTGGCACTCCGTTCTAGCTTGGAACGTATTGTCACTGCGTCTGGGCCTGGATTTGGGGATTGGCAGTGGCGGCTTGCCACCTTTCCTTTTCATTTTGGTGGGCTCGGGGTGTATGTTGCTGGAGATGTGGTGCATTATGCTTTTTTGGCGTCTCGTTTACAGTCTGCTGAGTTGCAGGCTAAGCTCCTACGTCTTTCTGGTATCATTGATGTTATAGTCATGCTTTTGATGATGCTTGTCATGCTTTTATTGAGGCTACAGGTTCTGATCTTCTACTCGATCCTAGTGAAATCGCTGCCCCAAACTTATGAAGAAATTGGCAAATATATATTTCACGAAGGTTGCTTCTACATCGGACTCTGTTTTCTCTTTGACTCCACGACAGGTGGCATTATGGAAGTCTCAGCAGGGTGCTCACTCCTCCGATTGGTTGTGTGCAGGTCCTATTTCTGGTCTGGGGCAGACTATGAACGGCAGGACCTATCGCAGTGTGCTTAGCTATCGACTGGGTGTGCCGTTGTTCACGGTATCTAGGCCTTGTCCGGCTTGTTCTCGGGTCTTTGATGGTGATGTTTATGGAGATCATGCTGTGTCCTGCGCTGGTACCGTGGGCATTAAACATCGACATAACCTCGTGCACGATACCTTAGTGGATATATGTTACAGGGTTGGGATTTCTATCGGTAAGGAGGTTGATATTGGTTTGGTTGATAGGCACGATACGCCTCTTCGTCCGGCAGATTTGCTTCTTTATTCGTGGGACAGGGGGCGTGATGTGTGTGTTGATCTGACGGGATCTTCCCCGTTGACTGAGTCGGGGATGTCGGACTTTGTACCTAGTCGTGTTGTTGGTGATGCTGCTCGACGCAAGTGTGTCAAGTATCGAGATTTGTGCACGGCGGCTGGGTATGGCTTCCTACCCTTCTCCTTCTCTTCCCTGGGGGAGCTGGATACGGATGTTGTTGCCTTGCTAAAGCGGATTCAGAAATTCTCATTATCTCAAGATGCCGGAGCTCGTTCTGCAACTTTTATTTTTACTAGACTTAGCTTTGTTATCGCTAAGGGAGTAGGTGCCCAGATAGCATAGCTTATGGTCTTGTCGAGGGGTTCAGCAAGGAGATCCTCTAGGCCCTCTGCTTTTTGCCTTAGTGTTACATCCTTTGGTATGCAAGATCAGAGACTCCTTTGACCTGAGTCTGCAGGCTTGGTACTTGGATGATGGCACTATTGTTGGGGACACTTTAGTTGTGGGGAAGGTCTTAGATCTGATTATGGAGGATGGTCCCCGATTTGGCCTTCATCTTAATGTGGATAAGACCGGGGTTTTTTGGCCTACAGAAGACCCTAGGAGTCGACTCCATGGTGTTTTCCCCCCTCTATTGCTCGACCATCGCGTGGTGTCAAAGTTCTGGGTGGGCCTTTCAGCGTATGTCCTATTTTCAGCAGCGACCTTATGGCAAAGAGAGTGACTAGGACCATAGAGCTTATGGATTCTGTCGCGAAGATTAATGACCCTCAGTGCGAGTTGCTTTTGCTTCGGGCTTGTACGGGTATTTCTAAACTCTACTTTTCTTTGCGTACTTGTTCTCCACATGTCTTTCGATCGGCCCAACTTTCTTTTGATGTGGCACTCCGTTCTAGCTTGGAGCGTATTGTCTCTGCGTCTGGGCCTGGGTTTGGGGATTGGCAGTGGCGCCTTGCCACCTTCCCTTTTCAGTTTGGTGGACTTGGAGTGTATGCTGCTGGGGATGTCCTACATTATGCATTTGTGGCGTCTCGTTTGCAATTTGTTGAATTGCAGGCTAAGCTCTTACATCCTTCTGGTATCACTGATGCTGGCCCTACTTTTGATAACGCTTGCCGTGCTTTTAATGAGATCACGGGTTCTGACTTTCTACGCAATCCTAGCGAAATCGCTGCCCCTAAACTTATGAAGAAATTGTCAGATATATATTTCGCGAAGGTTGCTGCTACATCGGAATCTGCTTTCTCTTTGACTCCGCGGCAGGTGGCATTATGGAAGTCTCAGCAGGATGCTCACTCCTCTGATTGGCTGCGTGCAGTACCTATTTCTGGGCTGGGGCAGGTTATGAATGGAAGGACATATCGTAGTGTGCTTAGCTATCGACTGGGTGTTCCATTGTTCACGGTGCCTAGGCCCTGCCCTGCTTGTTCTGTATCATGTGCTGGTACTGTGGGCATTAAACATCGACACAACCTCGTTCGCGACACTTTATTGGATATCTGCTATAGAGCTGGGATTTTTGCTGGTAAGGAGGTTGATATCGATTTGATTGATGGGCATGATAAGCCCCTTCGTCCGGCGGATCTGCTCCTTTATTCCTGGGATAGGGGGTGGGATGTGTGTGTTGATTTGACGGGATCATCCCCCTTGACTCGGTCTGCAATGTCTGACTTTGTGCCTGGCCGTGTTGTTGTTGATGCTGCCCGACGTAAGTGTGCCAAGTATCGTGAGTTGTGCACGACAGCTGGGTATGGTTTCCTACCCTTCTCCTTCTCTTCGTTGGGGGAGTTAGATACAGATGTTGTAGCTTTGCTGAAGCGGATTAAGAAATTCTCGGTATCTCATGATGATGGGGCTCTGGCTGCCACAAATATTTTTACTAGACTAAGCTTTGTTATCGCTAAGGGAGTGGGTGCCCAGATAGTATCTCGGCTACCCACTAATTTCTTGTAAATTGTTATTAAATAAAAGTTAATATATAATAATAATAATAATAATAATAATAATAATAATAATAATAATAATAATAATAATAATAATAATAATAATAATAATAATAATAATATTGCCACGTTATAATTAAAAAAAATAAAATAGTAATAATAATAATAATAATAATATTACTTATTTTTATTGTTATTATTATAAAATAACTATACTTTACAAGAAAAAAAATATAATATGATATAATAATAATAATATAATAATAATAATTTTATTATAAAGTAATATTATTATTAAATTATATTATAATATTATATAATAATGATATAATCAATTATTATTATAAATTGAAAATTATTATTATAATTATAAATAATATTTTCTCAAATATTATTATTATTATTATTATTATTATTATTATTATTATTATTATTATTATTATTATAATATGCGGGACGGGACGGGATTTGCGGGATCCCATCGGGATCGTCCCGCGTTTCGTCCCGCATAATTTTTGTGGGACAGGATCGGGACGGGATTCGCTATTTTGTCCTAAATCCCACCGGGATTGGGACGGGATCGGGATTTGCGGGATTTGTGCCCACCCCTAATATATACTCTATATTTCTGTACGTATTATACAATACATGTAAAGGTTATGTTACGTGAATAAGAAGAAAAGAACAAAAAAAAAAGGGCAAAGCTAGTTTGCTAATTTCAGAAGAAACATACTTGAGTGATCAAAAGATTTCACAATTACAAATACCATCCAACATATTTGATTGTGGGCGCGCCTTTCGATCTTTGTCCTAACAGTCGAAGGCGAAAGAGATCTAGACCGGACTCGTGTGGATCAATTAGAGGAGTAACATGTGGGGCTCTCATCCTTTTTCGTTCCTACCTGATTCGATCCGATTTACGCATAAACAGGTTGACTAAACCAATACTGAAAAACATCTGTAAAAAGTAAAAAAATAACGGAATAAAGAACACTGCCAGATTAAAGAACAAAAGGAAATAACATTATCCATGGAGAATTAACCAAGAGCTGACTCGTGAACAGTCATCCGCGGATAAGAAGACAATAGACACGTGGCGACCATGCCCACCACCCACGAAGTAGAACACGTGTTGAAATAAAAACACCACGTGGCGCAGCTTATCAGACCACCCCGGACCTATAAAAATGAGAGGTCTCACCAGAAATAGGGGACTTTTTGGAAAGGAGGAAGGAGAGGAGGGCGGATCTCGGCACAGTGAATTCAGAGGAAGGAAGAACAAGAAGCAATCATACGCGTGGAAAATGAACCTATTAAATAGAAAAATCTGCATCGTTCACTGCGTCAAACTCCGCGGACGAAAACCCTGTTCGTCTTTAGTGTAAATTTCTATTAAGGAAAAGACTGTCGTTAATAGATCACAAGACATTCAACAACGATAGGTAAACGAACCAACTTTCCAAATTGTCCAGAAAAAACTCGATAAGGGAACAGTCCTTCACAATTAGCTTTAGATGACTTCCCGCGGCACAGGTTGGGCCGCGTCGATTCTTTCAACGCGGGTCAGGTAAGTCCGTTGGGAAGATTAGTCATTTCGCTACGTAGGTTCCCGGGCCCCACTAAAAATGGTGGCCTCCAGAGATCGTGGCTTTTTCACTGGCGCCGTCTGTGGGAACCCCCTCACACTAAGGGGTTTCCTTTTTAAGAATAGACAAAAATCCTCAAACCTTTGAAAAGTTGAGGTCCGCATCTAAACTTAGAAATACAAGTTTTTAAAATATCTAAAATCGAACTTTCTTATAACGACAGATTCACGACATTAGGAAGATGAGTGATAGCCAGAACAATCCAACTCAGGACATGAGTCAAGGGGTTCACCAAGATCAGGAGGCCTCTAGCATGTATATCCCGTTGACACCGCCAACAAATCCTGATGGTGGGATGGGAGAACAAAACCTCGGAACTCCTCCTCATCATTACGGCTATCAGTATGGACTGGACGGAGGATTCATCCCGCAGAACTTCTGGTATTATGAAGCGCGACATGAACAGCCTAACCCTTTTCAGCAGGAGCAGTCTCAGTACTTTTATTATGATCAGTGGGGGCAGAATCCGCGTCAACAAGGGAATTATCGACCGGAGGAGCAGTATGGAAATTTTGATAGACGTAACACTGCATATGATAATCCCAGCAACTGGAACTACGGCTTTCAGAATCAGGAAATACCGCGCCAGACATGGCAGAATGATCACTGGCACCGAGAGAATAAACATCGACGCGGGGAAAGGTCAACAGACGTTTCCACCTCTACAAAATCTGACTCAGTAGAAAAAGGAAACGAAAATGCACCAGCGGGTTTCCCATCAGTATTTACTCAAGAGATTTGTTCCGCGACAGTACCAAAACGGTGGAGAGATTTGAACCTCATGAAATATGATGGAACAACTGATCCTGAAGACCATCTATGTCATTTTGCTACTGCTATGGGAATAAACGAATATAATGATGCCATGTTGTGCAGAACATTCCCTTCGACCTTAACGAAGATCGCGCTAACTTGGTTCACAAACCTTCCAAAGGGGTCAGTGACCAATTTTGCCCAGATGTCCCACATCTTCACGTCCCACTTCGGAAGTGCGCGATCGAGAAAGAAGACCATGCTCGACCTGAATTCCATTAGACAAGGAGCAGGGGAATCCTTGGGGCACTTTTTCACTCGATTTACCAACATGGTAGTTCAAATCCCCAACTTCAATCATGAATCAGCTATCATCATACTTATGGGCAATTTAGCTGAGGGAGATTTCAAGACATACTTGTTTCGGAAGAAGCCAACTAGTTACGATGACTTAAGAGAGCGGGTTTCAAGACAGATTGAGGCAGAAGAAGCAGCCGCGTCCAGCTCCAAGGCGAATACTGGGAATTCAGGTATTTTCGGGAAACTGGCCGGAAAATTCAGAAAAGAAAAAGCCAAGCCACCTAGACATCATTCAGAAGCAATAGATTTCCATCCCCGCCGCGATGAAGTGCATATGAACTTGGAAAGAGGACAGGGATCTCGCCGTAGGGAAAATCATCCGCGTTCCTATCATCCAAGAGAAAATCGACACGGAAACCACGATATGAGATCTCCACCTAGAAGGGAAAATCGACCCGACCACAGACCTCGATGGGAGGACCGGAACCCTAGGTTTGACGAATCTCATAATCCACAGGAACGATTTGACAGGCAACCAGATCAGCGAAGAGATCTCCCTTTCCACAACCGGGGAAGAGGGAGAGGAAGAAGAGGACGCGGAGGAAGGTACAATTATACGCCTGCAGTCCAGAGATCTGTCAACCAGAGAGAAGCTCAAAGGACAGAAGCAGGCCAAATACCAAAACCAGAGGGCTTCATTAACACCCTCGCAGGAGGCTTGTCTATGGCCGGGTCTAGTAGGCAGGAAAAAAGAAATTATGAAAGAGAAGGAAGATAGCCACCATCCGCGTCAAGTAGAAGAATTTCTCTCACACAACATGAGAATATTTCCTTTACTCCAAAGGACGCCGAGGAAGTAAGAATGCCGCACTCAGACCCGTTGGTCATTCACGCACAGATAGCCGCCAAGACAGTAAAGAGGGTATTTGTTGATACTGGATCATCTGTTGACATCCTATCATGGGAGGCATTTTCTCAAATGGGAATCTCTGCAGCGTCATTAAAACCATATTCAGGAACGCTGATCACATTTTCGGGAGGAGAAGTACAAGTGGCAGGCACAATCGAGCTTACAGTTGTTTTGGGGACGTCCCCAAACAGACGTATGGAAAATATTGTGTTTACAGTGGTAAAAATTCCCACTGTATACAATGCCTTATTGGGCCGCGTCTCGCTCTATAAATTCCAAATGGTAGTCTCAATCTACCACTTTTTAGGAAAATTCCCTTTGCCTGGAGAAGGAATTGGTGAGGTTCGCGGACAACAACCGGAAAGTAGAAGCTGTTATTTAACCTCCATCAAGAAGAATAAAGAAGTGATGTGTATAAGTGAGAATTGTGAATCCGTGGTCGGGGACAATGACTCAGCTGAGCTTTCAGAAGCCGAACTAGAGGTTAGGCCGACAGAAGTAAAGGTACCTACCGTGGACGAAAGAATTGCGTTTACACCCTTCCCAAACCCGGAGGAGAAAGTCTACTTGGGACAAGCACTGGAGACAGTAGAAAGAGTTAGAGTCTTAGAAATCATAGCAAAGTCGAGAGACATTTTTGCATGGATTCCTCGAGATCTACTAGGTGTCCCATCCGCGATAGCTTTTCAGACCTTGAGGATTCGTCCAGGAACAAAACCCATAGTACAGAAGAGGAGAAAAATGGCTCCGGAAAAAGCTGCCGCGACGAAAGAGGAAACTGATAAGCTTTTAGAAGCAGGCTTCATAGAGGAAGTGGAAGACTCTGAATGGCTCTCGAACATAGTTCTGGTGAAGAAATCTAATGGGAAGTGGAGAATGTGCATCGATTTTACTGATCTTAACAAATCCTGCCCGAAAGACAGTTATCCACTACCATCCATAGATGAACTCGTCGATGGAACCGCGGGAAACAAAGTCCTTAGTTTCCTTGATGCTTACTGAGGATATAATCAGATAAACCTGAACCCTTCAGACAAGAAAGCTACAACTTTCATCACCAATCAGGGAATTTTTTGCTACCGCATCATGCCTTTCGGACTCAGGAATGCTGGGGCGACGTTTCAGAGAACAGTTGACCGGATCTTTCGTAATCAAATTGGCAGGAATGTATCGATTTATGTCGATGATATCGTAGTCAAAAGTGAAAGAGCAGAGGATCACGCAACGGATCTACATGAGACTTTTGATTCTCTTTGAAGAGGAGATTTGAATTTGAACGCGGAAAAGTGTGTCTTCAGGGTTGATTCTGGGAAATTCCTCTGTTTTATGGTTAGCCATAGAGGAATTGATGTAAATCCTAAAAAAGTCACAGCAATTCAGAATCTTCAACAACCGCGAACGATTAAAGAGTTACAATCTTTAAATGGAGTAGTAAACTATTTGAGCCGTTTTTGCTCCTGCCTGGCGGATAAGTCATTACCTTTCTTTGCTCTGCTCAAGAAAAAGGGGCCAATACGATGGACTCCCGAATTACAGGAAGCTTTTGGAAATTTGAAACTTTTTCTATCATCACTTCCTACCCTTCATCAACCCGAGAGGCAAGAGGTCCTCCATCTGTATTTATCAGTAAAAAGTGTCACCATCAGTGCAGTCTTGACGCGAGAAGAAAAATTCCCAATCTACTACATCAGTCGTGTTCTGCAGGACGCTGAGACAAGATATGAACCAGTAGAGAAAATGATTTTGTGCTTGATATTCGCGGCAAGAAGGTTGAGGCCCTATTTCCAGGATCATCCTATCCGAGTTATGACGGATTTGCCGATGCGACAAATCCTCCACTCACCATGTTTGTCAGGGAGAATGATGAAGTGGGCAGTCGAACTCACAGAATTTGAAATAGAATATACCCCGCGAAAAGCAGCTCTCGCTCAGGCTTTAGCTGATTTCATCGGTGAAACAAGTTTCGAATTAAGTACTCAAAAAGAAAAAAGTGAGTGGACACTCAGGGTAGATGGTGCAGCTAACAAGGATGGGTGCGGAGCAGGGGTTACATTAACAGCGCCTGATGAACGGCAATACAACTACGCTTATAAATTGGACTTCCAGGCTACAAATAACGAAGCTGAATACGAAGCCCTGCTAGCTGAACTAGAGATAGCTTTGATTAAAGGTGCCAGACAGGTATCAGTTTAAACTGATTCAGAAGTAGTGACGCGGCAAATAACAGAGGAATATGAAGCAAGAACTGGATTAATGCCTGATTATCAGAGAAAGGCACGGACATTATCAAAGGCTTTCTTAAGTTTTTGCTTAACGGCTGTTCTCAGGGATGATAACCAGTAGGCGGACGCGTTAGCACGGTTGGGAACTGTTATGCCTGAGGAGGTAGGAAGAGAAGTGGTTCTTGAAAGGACGAGCAACCGAAGACTTATTCAAGAAGTCTATCAGGTACAAGAAATTGAGATGGAGGACTGGAGAGCACCGATCGCGGACTATCTGGGCAAGGGTATTCTACCTGAAGAAAGAGCCGCCGCTAAGAAGATAATTGTTAAATCCTCTCGATTCACCATCAGGGAAGGAAAGTTGTACAAGAGGGGGTATTGCCTACGAGATTTATTGTGCATATCGTCAAAAGAAGAAAGTCTTGTAGTGGAAGAATTGCATGATGGAGTTTGTTCGCATCACCAAGGGTGGAGAGCTGTTGTGGCCAAAGCAACCAGGCTAGGATATTATTGGCCAACCATGAAGCATGATGTTCAAGGTTATATCCAGAAATGCGATGCGTGTCAAAGGTTTGGAAACTTGAATCACCGCCCTTCTGAGACAATGAAGAGTATAGCCGGTGCTTGCCCATTTTCCGTCTGGGGAATGGACAATCTAGGTCCATTTCCCACTGCTCCCGGTCAGTTAAGATATGTTTTGTTCCTGGTGGATTATTTCACAAAATGGGTGGAAGCCGAAGCAATGGGATTAATTACCGCGGAGAAGGTGAGGAAATTCCTATGGAAGAATATTGTTTGCCGCTTTGGACTACCTGACTCGATAATTACGGATCATGGACCTCAATTTGATTGTGAAACAATTAGAGATTTCTGCGTCGGTCTAGGCATCAATCTTAAAATCTCATCTGTGGCTCACCCACAGACGAATGGGCAAGCAGAAACAACCAATCGACAATTGTTATACAGGATACAAAAGAAACTTGGCAACACAGCGAAGGGACGATGGGCCGAACTTTTACCATTAGCACGCACGTCAGCAAAGACTTCGACAGGGGAGACCCCGTTTTCTTTAGTCTTTGGTATGGACACGGTTATACCAATTGAGAGATTGATATCTTCGGCGCGAATAATGGCATACGACCAAGACACCAATGATGAAGCGTTGGAATTCGAACTCCATCTCATAGAAGAACGCAGAATGACAGCAGCTTTGAAGGAGCAAGAGTACAAGAGGAGGCTTTCTAAGTATCGGAATAGACGAATTTCCCCGCGGCATCTCAAGGAGGGGGATCTGGTGCTACGCCAAACCACCTCTGGGGGGAAGCTAGACCCCAACTGGGAAGGACCATATGTAATCATCAAAGAAGTTCAAGAAGGTGCGTACAAGCTCAACACCCCCGAAGGAATCGTCCTAAATAAAACTTGGAACGCGGACAATCTAAAAAAGTATTATGTGTAATCACTAAATAGCTATATGAACATAAAATTTAGTCGCCCCCGCAAGAATTAAATAAAGCGGTTAGAGGGCGCTTTCTGAGATGACTCGCACTTAAAGAATTTCTTGGAAAGACCTAAGACGCTGGAGCTTGGCTCCGCGTCAGGCCTCTGATCGAATCCGCATTCTCAGAGAGGATACTTCGTATAAAGACCTAGGACGCTGGAGCTTGGCTCCACGTCAAGCCTCTGATCGAATCCGCATCCTCATAGATGATACTTTGTATAAAGACCTAGGACGCTGGAGCTTGGCTCCGCGTCAGGCCTCTGATCGAATCCGCATTCTCAGAGTTGATACTTTGTATAAAGACCTAGGACGCTGGAGCTTGGCTCCGCGTCAGGCCTCTGATCGAATCCGCATTCTCAGATATGATACTTTGTATAAAGACCTAGGACGTTGGAGCTTGGCTCCGCGTCAGGCCTCTGATCGAATCCGCATTCTCAGAGATGATACTTCGTATAAAGACCTAAGACGCTGGAGCTTGGCTCCGCGTCAGGCCTCTGATCGAATCCGCATTCTCAGAGATGATACTTCGTATAAAGACCTAAGACGCTGGAGCTTGGCTCCGCGTCAGGCCTCTGATCGAATCCGCATTCTCAAAGAGGATACTTCGTATAAAGACCTAAGACGCTGGAGCTTGGCTCCGCGCCAGGCCTCTGATCGAATCCGCATTCTTAGAGATGATACTTCGTAGTAAGACCTAGGACGCTGGAGCTTGGCTCCGCGTCAGGCCTCTGATCGAATCCGCATTCTCAGAGATGATACTTCGTAGTAAGACCTAGGACGCTGGAGCTTGGCTCCGCGTTAGGCCTCTGATCGAATCCACATTCTCAGAGATAATACTTCGTAGTAAGACCTAAGACGCTGGAGCCTGGCTCCGCGTCAGGCCTCTGATCGAATCCGCATTCTCAGAGATGATATTTTATTATAAGACTCAAAACACTAGAGCTTGTTTCCGCGCCAGCTCTCAAAACGTAGCTAAACATTCCAAGATCCAAACTCCACGATGGATCACTATTAAAAGCAAAACAAAAAATGTTTTTTGAGACTCCCGAAAGTTTCATAATTTTCGAAGGAAATCATAGCTATTAATCCATCGTAAAAGCAAAGAGCAACCAAGGATAAAACATGACACCACGATTAAAGGGGTTGACAATGCCAGATAAAAGAAAAACAAGCATCCATTAGCTCATGTCCGCGGAGCACGAGCAGGGATAATGCGAGTTCTGCCCTGACTTAAGCGAAATCCATTTGAAGGATGACCTTCTGACTCCGAGAGGGCCCACTCCGCGTCTACCTCATCCCCTACAGCGTCTAAGATCTGGACGTCAAAGCGATTTCCTCCTTTATAAATAAAGGTTAAAGAGGAATCAATGTGGACGCTGTGTGACTCGGCAAAGTCATTCCAGCCATCCCTAAAAAATGGAACCCTATAATCTCCGCGCATAACCTCCACTGGGAAATCACGAAGAATCCTGGTTGACAAAAGTACACTCCTAGGAAGATCTGGCCCAAGTCTATCTTCAAAACATAGTGGCAAAGACTAACAAATTTTTTTTAAGGGATGTTAGTAGATAAACTGACTCAATATAAGGAAAAATCAACAATAAAAGAACTAACCAGACGGAGAAGTTGCTCAGGAAAACTAATCCTCTCAAAAAAGGACCAAGGTGAACCAGCAGAAGAAGGCATCATGAAAGCACACAACGTGTCTAGTGGTTTTCCCCCCCATACTCTTTTTTATATATAGCACGAAAAACAAATCTGGACATGTGTCGAAAAAAAGAAATATAGGGCAAATAAATTTGAAAGGTCAAATCATAGAGACAAAAACCACAGGCACCATGCATGAGATAAGCAGTAAACACTATTACTGGATTTCTCAGAAATCCCGTGAGGAGAACATCATGACAAATAGACCTCGAAAGACTAAAACAATCACACAATCAACATACATAACAGGGAAAACCCCAGAAATAGTTGTCAAAGGCTGGATGAACAACAGAGTTACGACTAGAACAATGGAGAGGTCTAAAATCTTATTCCATTAAGAAAAGTACATCTTAATGACCATTCGAAATTGTGACATGAGGAGCAAGATCATCATTATTTCCCCCACGCGGATCCACCACCCGAACTTCGAAACGAGCCTCACCCATGTGAGTGAAAATCATAGAGGCCCTCTGCTCAAAACCGTGTGACTCTACAAAGTCTTTCCATCCGCGGCCAAGGTAGAGAAGACCACTGTTATGCCGCTCTATACAAACAAGGAAGTCGCGCAGTAGATGAGAAGAAAGTAAAACCTGACCAGGAATAGCATCCGCATACTCCTCCTCAAACCGAAGTGGAAGCAACTAAAAAATAAAAAAGTGTTAGTTAAAAGTAAGTTCTCTAAAGATTTTTAATATAGTTAGCTCACCAATTGCAAGAACTGTTCAGGATAATCGATTGCTTGAAAGAAAGCCCATCGGTTTTCTGGCCCAACAACTCCGTCTGCCCTAAATGACAGGGGAGGAACTATAATGGATCCCCACATCTCGATGAGATTAGAGAAAAAACAGTAAAAATCCCCTTACTTATCAGTCACAAGGAAACAGTTGAACAAGAAAAAAGAAGAGCACATGCATGACATGCAATGGGCGACACAACCACCAAGGGCACGCGTCTCTCTTTTTCGGAGAATAAAGTTAACCAGATGTTGAACCGTTTCCCAAGATCAGTAAAAGTAAATTACAATAAGGGAAATTGAAATTACTTTTCGGTGAAAAGCGATGAAACCAACGGCAAGAAAACCTCATAAGGCGAGTATAAAACATGCTCAAGTATCCATGAGTAATGAGCAATCCTAAAAACAAGATGGATCCAAATCCACAGCCTAGGGCTTTTTACTGAGTCATTATGAGAGAGGAACAACTTCAAACCCTTCGCCTCCCCCTCATGTATGTTCTAATCGACGAAGACACTCACACTCAGGCCAGGCTCTGGTCCCGCTCCAACCAGGAACACGAAGTGAAGGTAGACAAAGATGAAGATGGCCTTTTCTAGTTAACACAAGGATGGCACGACTTCACGCAAGCGAATCGAGTCAATGTAGGGTCCGCGTTGATTTTCACCTACATGGGTGATTCTATCTTTGAAGTCGACGTCGTCAGCCCAGACAGCGAAGAAAATGGAGAGATAGGCCATCCTTGAATTCCCAATAGATTCTTCGCGTCAACAATGTAACAAGCTTAGAGGGATCCAACCCCTGTAAAAGGTCTCTGTACGCAGTTTCGTATTATTAATAATAAAGGATCCCTCCTTTTATTTCATTTCTAAAAAACGCATGAGTACAATAAGGAAATCATGGATTCCCTTTTTTATTTATTTTATTCTACGAAAAGCTTATATCAAGAGACAAGCTTGAAAACTCTAAAAGTATAACACAGAAATAACTCAATTAGAACTGCATGATGAAGAAATTGAGTCCAAAGTAGCCTCGTGTTCATCCTCGATTTCACGACGCGGACAAACTTGGAAGGAAACGTTGCCCTTATGAAAAAACATCATGGCACTTCCTATTCCCAGGTGGTGAAGCATAAGGAATTCATCCCAACGATTGTCAATTTGAAAAAGACCATTCTCACTCCAAGATACAGCCACTGGGAAATCACGGACGAGATATGTTGAAAGAAAAGCCCACTGAGGTGGAAGAGGCCCGTACTCAGCCTCAAACTGGGGAGGCATTACCTACATTGTAACAAGATTAAAGACCTAATATAAAAAGCCCGAACTCTGATTAAAGTAAAATTAAAGGAAACTCACTAGCCGAGAAAGTTGTTCCACATTCTCAATCTTTTGTAAAAAAGCCCAAGGGTTAAAGCTTCCTGGAGGCATGAAACTTATGATAACACAGACGTTTTAACACAACATAGGAGGTAGCAAGAAAGATGGAGATTAAGGCTTTAAAAAGAAAATTCATCATGTGAAGTAAAGACAAGTGGTAAAGGATTTTGGACATTGGGACCGACCCGTTCGACACTTGGAAAATTCGGAATATAAATGTCTAGATATTTACTACAAACAAAACATGCAATTAATACCAATGTTTTGACCAAGGAGATCTTCAAGCCATAAACAAAAGAAGTATCTCAATGATATACCAAAAAATAAGGAACCGCATACAAGTTCCCAAAATCCATAAAAAGTTTCATTCCCTCATAAAAACCAAAGATCGAAATCTACTAAGGGGTGACTGCCTTCTCAGGTTCTTCCTCCGTGTCCTCATCGTCGTCATTTTCAGAATAAGAATCTTCCGCGGCCATCTCCTCTTTTGAAAGTCCCCAATCGGCACTTTCCAGACTAGGCTCAAACTTTTCCAAAGGAACACCCGGGTTGCTTAACGAGCGCGTAACGCTTTGATTGATCCCTGCAACCATTCCCTTACGAAAATAGCTAAAGCACTTGTCCTTCAAAATACTAGATCCTTTTGAAGTCTGAAGACAGGCTTTTGCCACGGAAGACAGGAAGGAATTACCAATTTCAGTTTTGATCCACTCAGAAGAAAGGTAATCCAAACCTTCAGGACTTTGAAGCCATTGGAGAGCTACCTCTTGATCTGAGCGCGCCTTGATGGTGTCAAGTTCTTGTTTGGTGATAGACAGTTCTTCGCTGAGGATGGAGAAATCCTCTTCCATTTTGTTGATAGCAGCCTGTTTTGTTTGAAGAAGCTCCCGCGAAGCCCCTTCAGTAGCTTCCAGCTCTTTGACACGAGAGACGGCAGAGCTCGAAAAAACTTTTAAGTCATCGTATTTTTTCTTTAAAGCTGCCATGGCCTCTTTCTGGTTTTGTACCTCCTCATGAAGGTCAGCTGACCTTTTCTTAAATTTTTCCACTGAGACTGGGTCTCCCACTATATTCCCCAATATTCGAAGCTGATGGTTCAGTTTTTTAATTTCTTCATCTTTCTTCTTAAGATCTTCCTCTCTACACACCATATGTCTCTCAACATCTGGTTGAATTACCCTCAACTATAAAAATCAAAGAAGAGGTAAGAAAAATTGAAAATAAACCGCGTCAAAAAGACAAAGAAAAGCAAGAAAGGAATGTCGACCTACCCACTGAATAATACGATCGAAGTTAAGCGAAAGAGTGACAGGATCCAGTCGTTTGATATACCCTTGCTCTGGAAGACAACGCTTCTTGGCTGGAAAAGCAAGGCCTTGTAAGTCAATAGGATCAAATCCGGGGATAGGAAATTCGCGAAGAGTCGCTTCGCCTTCCAAAAAGAGCCCCTTTTTGTCTGAAGCGGATGGCCCAACAGCAATGGCAATCCTCCTCTTTTTAGATTTAGAAGTCTCGGGCGCGGAAGGACAAGTACGCTTCTCTCGAGGTTCAGGAGCTAGTGAAGAAGTTTCAACCAAAGCCCCAGACTCGTCCGTAGCATTTACATCAACATTTGATGCCACTTCTAAGACCTGGGGAGGAACAGGAGGATCATTGGCCACCACACTTGATTTCTTCTTCTTCCCAGATTTGGTCTTGTGCCGCTTCAGAAGTGCATCCAAATCCATTTTGTCTAAACACAAAAATACGTTTCCCAATAAGTTATCCATTGAAGAAAGACAAAACATAGAAGACACAAATCTATATACTGAAAGAAATAAATAAACAAAGAAGCCACCTAGTCGCGGATGAGGCATACTCAAGCCAGCCATCTCAAGACGAAACGCGGACAACATTTTATCCCATGGAAACCTAGGAATATGAGAAAATGACAGCTTGAATTGAGAAAGATTGGAAATTTTTGGTTTCGCCACAGAGCAAAAAAGCCCTGGGACTGTTCGACAGTTAAAACCTTGCCCAGATCTGTCGCGGACCAAAAACCACTTGTACTTCCAGTTTGGCTTACTAGACAACCTTTCCATGTACCTACAACTTGAGTTGCACTGGTAAAATCTCGAATCTTGAGTCCCCTTCTTTAAAGAAAAAATACTAAACATTAACTTTAAAGAAGGAGCAACACCAATCTCCTTGCACCTCATGATAAAACTGGTAAAAAACATCCAACCATTGTGGACGATCTGAGCAGGACTCAAATTATATTCTTCCAAAAATTTCGAGAAAAAAGGATGAAGAGGAAGTCGGAAGCCTTGAGATAAGCTAGCCGCGTATACGACCAAACAATCTTCATAAGCGTCCAGACAACCACCCCCTTCCTCAGGCAGACAGAACTCTACGCCTCCTGGCCAAGGGAAGACTTGCGAAAGAGCGTCAAGATCTTCTAAGTTCAAAAGGGTAGTACAGCCCCTCAACTCGCTTACGGGAGACCTCCACGGATGAATCCTATCAGACACAACTGGTGGACGGCAGACTGGAGGTGGAAGAGATCTAAAATCCCCCAAGAAAAGACAAGTATCTAAATCCCCTAAGTCATACACTGGGGTGTCCAAGTCGCTCAAGTTCTCCTTAGAACGAATCACCTTCGGACTTTCTGCCAAAACCAATTGGAGAAAGCTCATAAGGAATCCAAACCTCTTTCAACTCATGATCCGTAGAATGAGAAATAGACGAAGTCCCCGCGTCCACTGAAGAACTAGCACCCGATTCATCCATAGCCCTTGGATTTTCATCTTCCGCGCATTCCTTCGAAGAAGAAGAAATTGAGTAAGGTGATGAATAGTAATCAGGGTCAGAACGCTTCCGGCGTCTTCTCACCTTAATAGGACTACCAGTAGGACCAACTCGATCTGGAGTAGACGCGGATGTAGAAGAAGATGACTCCGACGAAGAATCATCAGAGTTGGAAGAAGAACTCCCAGAAGAGGAAGAAAGCACCTCTGGGGACAGACGCGCTTGAGAAGATGAAGCGACACCACTCCTCCATCCTTCATCCCTCTAAAAATCTTCTAACAAATCATGCTCCTCGCTGAGACTAGCCATTTCCAAAGAAACTAGAAGAAAATCGCGTGAAATTTCGCTAATACAAAGTAAGACCTTATCCAAAAAACACATTCAGAGACAAACATTCACCCAAATTTACGATCTAAATGTCAAAGATAAAAAGTTTTGACAAGAAGAAATCAAGAACAGTTAAAGAACAAGGAGAAATACCTTGCAAAATTGAAGGAAACAACCGGGAAGTTCAAGTAGACCACCGGAAACCTAGAGAACCGTCGCCAGAAAACTTCAAGATGGATAAGGATAAAATCTCTGAAAAAGTAGAAGAAGACAAATGTGGGGTAAAAAAGAAACGGAACGGAGTAACTTATAGAAAATTACTGACGTTTGAACTTCCAAACCTAAATAGGCCTGATGGGCCCAATTTGGGCCAAAAATCCATAAAGAAAGAGCCCACTACATCCAAACCAGAATTATACTAATAAACAAAACCACAGATGTTTCCCCGAAAAATCTTTTATCGATCCGCGTCAATCCCCATTTGGGATCACCTCGGCCCGAGGAGCTGTGACTAAACCAATACTGAAAAACATCTGTAAAAAGTACAAAAATAACGGAATAAAGAACACTGCCAGATTAAAGAACAAAAGGAAATAACATTATCCGTGGAGAATTAACCAAGAGCTGACTCGTGAACAGTCATCCGCGGATAAGAAGACAATAGACACGTGGCGACCATGCCCACCACCCACGAAGTAGAACACGTGTTGAAATAAAAACACCACGTGGCGCAGCTTATCAGACCACCCCGGACCTATAAAAATGAGAGGTCTCACCAGAAATAGGGGACTTTTTAGAAAGGAGGAAGGAGAGGAGGGCGGATCTCGGCACAGTGAATTCAGAGGAAGGAAGAACAAGAAGCAATCATACGCGTGGAAAAGGAACCTGTTAAATAGAAAAATCTGCATCGTTCACTGCGTCAAACTCCGCGGACGAAAACCCTGTTCGTCTTTAGTGTAAATTTCTATTAAGGAAAAGACTGTCGTTAATAGATCACAAGACATTCAACAACGACAGGTAAACGAACCAAGTTTCCAAATTGTCCAGAAAAAACTCGATAAGGGAACAGTCCTTCACAATTAGCTTTAGATGATTTCCCGCGGCACAGGTTGGGCCGCGTCGATTCTTTCGACGCGGGTCAGGTAAGTCCGTTGGGAAGATTAGTCATTTCGCTAGGTAGGTTCCCGAGCCCCACTAAAAATGGTGGCCTCCAGAGATCGTGGCTTTTTCACAGGTATCTCCTTTATTGTAAATATAAGTGTTTTGGAGCAATTTTTGTTTTTATGTTTTTGCTTTTGCTTTGATTGTTTTTCCTTTCTTACATTATTACACGATCACTGCGTTTGTATCATTCCTTTGGCTTTGGGATTTATTAGAAAAATATATTATCAAATAATTTTTTTTGAATATTTCGAATTATTAACTTACACGGTAAGAATTTTTAAAAAAGCATATATATTTCTTTTTTAAAAAAACTCATAAAAGAGAAAGGTATTTTTTAAAGTCTTTTTTAATTTACTAATTAATTAAGTGAATATTTTAGGTGAGAATTTTTTTCTTAAAACCAGTGATAGACTATGCATGCAATCGATTTTAATTAATTAATATCAAATTAGTAGGATTTTTAACTTAACCAGAAGACCGGTGATTAAATATGCAAATTAAACGATAAAATCATGATAAAATTGATATGATATGCTTTTAATTGGCCACACTTAAATGGGTCCCACATTAATAGAAAATTGTTTTTTTTTTATATGAGACCCAAACGTATAGAATAAGATTTCCGTTTTAAAAAAAAGGCATAACTTCATAAAACCACCATTTATTTCACCTTTTGTTCACAAAACTACCCCTTATTTTCTAAATTATACTTAACCACCCGTTATTCATGGAAACCTATCAAGTCACCACCCATCTTCAATTCTCTTTGTTAGCAACTCTAAAATGATTGGTAAATGACTATATTACCCTTAACCCTATATAAACCTATTTCAAGAAACCTATCAATTTCCCACCGCCGGTCTATTTGAAAAGCACCAGGAGAGACGAAGCCTCTTCCTTCCGGCTTCCGTGTTCTATGCTTTTGGTTCGAGGATTACATACTTTGTCCTCGTTGTTCAATGCTACTGCGCAATCTTTGTTCAACGATGAAGAAATTGGGAATCAAGACCGAATAGCCGATGATGATGAATAGATGTTAGTTTTATGAGATTTTAATTTGGGTTTCAAATTTTCCAGGTAAATCGTACCAATTTATTGAGTTTAGGTTTAATTTAGATTTCAATTTAGGGTTATTTAATTTATATTTCATAGATTTTTTGGTTTCAATGTTTCCAACCGATTTAGGTTTCTTGAAATAGGTTTATATAGGGGTGGACATGGGACGGGACGGGATTGCGGTAATCCTGCGTCCTGTCCCGCGTATTTTTTATGAGACGGGATCGGGATGGGATTGATATTTTTTTTTCAAATCCCACCGGGTCTTGTCCCTAATGGGACGAGATTCGTCCCTCGAAAAAAAAATTAAAAATTAATCCAATTAACTCTAAAAATACCAAACAATAAAGATGTCAAACCTTACCAAATCCCATTACAGTATTAAAATTCTTACATTATTTGTTATATGTTTGCCGAGAGCTGCCAATAAAATGGAATGATGTATGTTTGCCGCGAGAGCTGCCAACAGCTCTAGGGTACTGCTTCTTTTTACTAGTATTAAAATTCTTATTTGTTATATGTTTTTAATCTTGTGTTATTATTTTAAAATTTAAAGTTTGGGTTTAAATAATTGTTAGCATATAATATAAATATATTCTTAGTTTTTTAATTTTAATTATATATATATTATTTTTTATATATATATGCGGGACGGGATTTGCGGGATGCGAAGTTGCAAACTCTCCGTCCCGCGTAATTTTAGCGGGACGGGATTGATTTTTTTTTCTAAATCCCACCGGGATCGGGACGGGATGCGGGACGGTACGGGATTTGTGCCCACCCCTAGGTTTATATAGGGTTAAGGGTAATATAGTCATTTACCACTCATTTTAGGGCTGCTAATGGATAGAATCGAAGATGGGTGGTGACTTGATAGGTTTACATGAATAACGGGTGGTTAAGTGTAATTTAGAAAATAAGGGGTGGTTTTGTGAACAAAAGGTGAAATAAAGGGTGGTTTTATGAAGTTACGCTAAAAAAAAAAATATCTTTAATTAAAATGTATTAGTCAAATTTAAATTAGATTTCTAACTAGTGTCTGTTTATTTTTTATAGGGTATCTTTCCAATTGGAAAATATATCATGTTTGATATATTTTTATCTCCCATTAGAGTTCCCCTTGAATCCGGACCCCTGCTATTAATGTAAGTAGGTGTTGATAGATATTTCCATGTATAAAAAAAATACGGAGTAACATAAATTCTTTCTATATTTTTTTTTTGTTATCTTCAGATAGATATAAATAAATAAATAAAATTCTTCTATATTTATCAATAATATCTAACTTACCAAAAAAAAATAACGATTCTATCAATCTATCTATCAATAAGAATTCTATCTTTTTTAGAATATATCAAAATAACCCTATTTCTCTATAAATATATTATACAGACCGATATCCTATATTCAAATTTACCGGTGCGAATTTGTCCAGGCAATTCTAATTAATTGATCACCGATCGATTATAATCAATTTTGCAGCTGTTGATCGATATGGAGATTCAAATGGCGTCCAAACAAGTTGCTGATGATGAGCAGTTGGGAATCGACCAATTGTGGGAGGTGTTCACATGGCTGCCCGCTAAACAGGTTATCAAAACCTTCTCCTCCCTCTCCAAAACCGCCCACTCCATCCTCTCGGAGCCCTTCTTCCTCAAGATGCAGTCCCTTCGATCTTCCCGGTTCGACGGCGGCTTCTTCCTCCAGCCCGAGCACAAGGCCTGCGGCAGTTTGGAATCCCACGCGCTTCCGTGGAATGGGGACTCACCCCCATCGTCCGCCTTCGGCATCCCCGACGACTCGCTCTCCTTCCTCCGCCGAAGCGGCCGTGTTATGGCTTCATGTCAAGGCCTTGTAGTAGTCCTCTGCGACACCGATAAAGAACTACTAATCTGCAATCCTGCCACGAGGAGGTGGGCCCCACTCCCTCTCCCCGAGTGGCTTAAGCCCCACGAAATTGTCAAGGAAGGGCTAATGTTGGAGTGTCATCCAAGTCACCCCGAAACCGACATTGATTTCGCAAGGGATTATACCGTTGTGGTCCCGGTATCGGTTGAGGTTGACGACGATTCTTGGGGTTGCTATATGCACCTTGCCATTTATCATAACGGAATATGGGATCGAGAATTGTGCGACGTGACTGTAAAAGGGAGAGAGCTCGCCCGAGATACACCGGTGGCCATCTTCCGAGGACCCGAAGATGGCCTTGTTATACATTACATGTGTATTAGTTTGCCAAACGCGGCAAGGTCGCCGGCTTACGAGGAGCCGTACATCGTATCTTACAACACGAAGCGGAAGGCACAGTCGACAACATTCAAACTACCGAAGGGCGCGTGGAATGAAGAGGACGGCAACACTAGTAGTGGCTATGGAATGTTTAAGATGTTCAAGTGGAGGTCGACATCGGATAGTGAAACCGTGTGTCTTGTGAGGATTGATAAAAATGACCGTAATAACTTTACCGATTGTGAGTTTACAGTGTGGGTTTTGGAGGATTACAAGGATGGGATGTGGAGGAGGGTGTTGAAAAAGACGACAGCGGAGATGGGAGTGTCGGGTGAGGAGGGACAGTATGTGAAGGGCTGTTGTGTTGTCAATAGTCGGGTACTGGTGTTTGCAACTAGGTTGCAGGTTTATGTGTATGAGATGGAGGGGCCTAATGCCGGGAGGTTAGAGGTGATTGCAGACCATTATGGTTGTCTATTGGAATTCACCACCTATGCTAACACACTTCGCCCTGTCTCTGTTGGAACAGATATTAATTTGATCACGTTTTGATAGTTATTGTCCTTTTATACATAGATGAGGTTTTTTCTGTTTGTAGGTAGTAATGTGAACAATCTATATTTGTATTTTTTTTTTCAATAAAGAGTCAGATTTGAATAAACTAAACATGGATCAAATATTTTTCAATCAAGATTGATAGAAGAGTGTTGGTTACTATCTGGGGAATGATTCGCGTGTGGAACGCTCAGCCGAGTTTGGGTATCCGTTTTCGGATGTCGGATATTAGGATGTTGTTGGATTAATCGGATCATTAGCTTTACCTAACTAGCATCACGGAAACAAACCTTCAAAACAGTAGTGAGAAGTCAATTTAACAAGGTAGAATTCAATTAAAGATTCAATTGTTGGTAAATAATCATCTGGCTTCTAATTCAATTAAAGAGATGGAAGGATCGACTGCATAAATAGATCGAGCGAAGGGGTGCGTGATGTAGAGGGATAAGAATGTGAGGACTTTTTCCTAGGGTATACTTTTGGGGAGGTTTTGGCCCTGCGTGTCCTATAACATTTTACACTAGACCCTGTGTATGGTCTACGTCTTTTGTACCTATGTTACAAACTTTTGAAATATATTTACGACTTTAGGAATGAATGACTGATATTTCATATGGAGTTGCCGTCTCTAGTACAAATAAATGGATTATGTAGTATATACAATCAGATTTTCTGTTTGCTGCAATTACTGATCATAGAAATCAATAGCAGGATGGGTAAACGATTAGTAGCAAAGAAGTTCACCAACAGGAAAAATGATTCTTTAATCATGTGACCATCTATAAATATTGTACAAAATTGCAACTCATACGCAGTGCTGAACAAACCCAATTCAGAATTAGTAGAAATAAAATAGGCTTTGTACCTACAAACGATTCCTAATTCGATTTCTCATAGGCAAATTGCACAAATCTCACAATCAATTTCTCATAAGCATGACTCCTAACTCAGTGAAAAACCTCAAAATGAAAATCAAAGTAAATGCTAACCTCACTGGCGCTCGCGATTTCGTGTTGGCGACATTCGACAAGTCAATCGCACCTACCAACGACTCGACTGACCTCTTTAGAAACTCGGATCGGTACTCGACGAAGTTTCGTGTCTCCGATCTGCACTCGCGAGCACTCCTCCCTTCGTCTACACATGAATCGGTCCTCCATTCTTCTTCATCGATGGTGTCACACTTGTCTCATCAATCCGCAACTCATCGGCGTCATCACTTCCATCGATACGCTGTCTAGGTCCCCAATGGCTCCCGTTGGAACCGTCCTTCAGCGCCTGCAATTGGAGTTGCGCACCCCACGATTTTCTCGAATACTCGTTCAGCACCTTCGCGATACCTCCTATACTCTCTCGGACTAGGAGAGTCTCTCCCTCTCACCTCGCTCTGGGCAGCAATTTCCCCCAATTTCTGAAGCGGAAATGGATGATGAAGACAATGAATAGAAAATCTACCATTGAATAAACCTAATAAAACTTTGGCAAAATTGCAGAAAACTACCCTTTAAATAGGGTGTTTTGCGAAAAACCACCCATTAAAACAAAAATTACAGAAAATCACCCGTTAAAACCGTTTTATTTGCAAAGTCACACCCATAACCCAATTTTCGTTAATTGAATGTTATATAGTGTGTGGAAATTCAACTATACCCCTTATTTTTATTATTAGTTTACTCAATTCAATTGGTATTAGTTGATATTTAACTTTTTGACATGTTTTTCAAAAGCAAAAAATACTATAAAATATCCAAAAAATATTTTTATAAAAAATAATTTCATACTTACAAAAATATATATAAAACATTGATGTGTAATTTATGTTTTATACATATAAAAAATGTGTAATACTAGGGCTACTTAAAGAAAAAAAAATTAAAATAATGTTTCATATAATTTTTATTATTCTAAAAATTTATGTGGAATAGTGAACATATTTTTAGAATAATAAAAACTACATGAAATATCATTTTTTAAAATTTTATTTTCTTCAAGTATCCATTTAGTAATATACACATTTTAAAATATATAAAACATCAATTATATCTACTTTTTATAGAGTGTTTTTCTAATAAGTGTGAAATTATATAAAAAAAATGATATTCTATAAAAAAAAATTACTTTTGAAAAACATGTTAAAAGGGTAAAAATTAATTAATACCTATTGGATAAAGTAAAATAATAAAAAAAAACAAGTGATATAATTGATTTTCACACACTTCAACATTCAATTAACAGAAATTTAGTGATGGGTGTGACTTTGCAAAGAAAACGATTTTAATTGGTGTTTTTCTGCAATTTTCATTTTAAGGGATTTTTTTCCCGCAAAAAAACGCTATTTAAAGGGTGGTTTTCTGCAAAGAAAACGGTTTTAATTGTGATATGACTAAAGCACATAAACTTCCTTTCTTTAGAAGTGATTCCATTGCTCAGTTTTCTTTGCAGTTGGTACACATGGATCTATGGGGTCCTTACAAAGTATCTTCTTTGTGTGGTGCTAAGTACTTTCTTACTATTTTAGATGATTACAGTCGTACTACTTGGGTATTTTTTATCCAAAATAAGTTGCAAGTGTATAGAATGAGTATAGAATGATTCACTCTTTCATAGTTATGGTTGAAAATCAGTTTGATATGCATGTCAAGATCATTAGATCTGACAATGGCACTGAGTTTACTCAGGCTAAGTGTAAGGAGTTGTTTGATCACAAAGGAATTGTGCATCAAAGATCTGCCCCTAGGATTCCTGAACAAAATGCTAGAGTTGAAAGAAAGCATAGACATTTGGTCGAGACTGCTAGAGCAATCAGATTTTATTCAGGTCTTCATATTCAGTTTTGGGGAGATTGTGCTCTTAGTGCTACTCATCTTATTAATAAGATGCCATCTGCTATTTTGGATTGGAAATCTCTATATGAAGTTTTGTATAAGCATCCTCCTTCTTATGATGATCTCCATGTGGTAGGTTGTCTATGTTATGCTTTACTAGATAAGTCTCATAGAGACAAATTGGATACTACTGCTAAGAGGTGTGTTTTTGGGATATCCACCTGGCCATAAAGCCTTCAAGTTGTTTGATATTTATCAAAAGAGGGTTTTTGTTGGCAAACATGTTATTTTCAAAGATAATGTGTTTCCTTATAAGGATCTGAAACCTTCTTTTGCTATTTCTTCATCATCTTTTCCTCTGGTTAACCCTGCTACAGATGATTACTTAATTTTGGATCCACCAGCTCATTCCCAAGTTGTTTTTGATCAGTTGTCTATTCAGAGTGATTCAGGTGGGTCATTTAATGATCATCATGTGGTTTCTGATTCTCTGCCCTCTACTTCTGAGAATGAAGTTGTTGATTCTCATATTTTTAGATCTAAAGCTCCTATAAGTGATGATCTTATTACTAATCAGGCTCCCATTGTTCCTCTTGGAAAGAGGGTTATACACAGGTCTTCTAAGTTGCAGGATTTTGTCACTAGTAATTTGCCTTCTTGAGTTCAATCTGATTCTTTAAGTCAAGTGTTTTTGGTTATGCATCATCAAGATTTGGCTTATTTTTCTCCTACCTATACACATTCTTTGTTCAATGTGTTCAGTACTTTTGAGCCTCATAGTTATGATCAGGCTAAGGGCCATCCAGAGTGAGAATTGGCCATGAAACTTGAGGTTGATGCTCTTAAAAAGAATCATACTTGGGAGATTACTGATTTGCATCCCACCAAGAAGGCTATTGGCTCTCGTTGGGTTTTTAAGGTGAAATACAGGCTTGATGGTACTATTGAAAGGCATAAATCCAGATTGGTCACTAAAGGTTACAACCAAGTCAAGGACAAAGACTATAAACATACCTTCTCTCCTATGGCTAAATTAGCTATTGTGCGTCTATTACTTGCTCTTGCTGCTATTAAGAATTGGAACCTTCACCAATTAGATGTCAATAATGCATTTTTGCATGGGTTCTTGGATGAAGAAGTATACATGCTTCCCCCTCCTGATCTTGATGTTCCTTTGGGCAAGGTCTGTTGCCTAACTTGATCTCTTTATGGCTTAAAGCAGGCTAGTAGACAATGGAATGTTGAGCTGACTAGATTTCTTTTGAGGTTGTGATTTACACGGTCTTGACATGATTACTCCTTGTTAGGGTTGGGCTTCCGTTCTGGACCGGACCGGAGATTCCGGTCCAATCCAAGACCGGTGGACCGTAATCTCAATCTCCAAGAATTTGGACCGCGGATCGGACAAGGACCAGAACTTATGGTCCCGGTCTTTCCGGTCCGTGGACCGTAAAGACCGGTTGGATCTGAAATTTACAACAACCTTTTTACATTAGCCCTTGTTCGCCCTTTTACAGCAGCCCATGTTCACATTTTGCGCAAATCAAACACATGTACAAAGCCTAAACTAAAATCAACATTGAAATTTATCTAACCTTTACATTTAAAATCGAATCTAGATCTAAAAATATTACAGTTAGAGGGAAGGCTACTGGCACCAGCGACCACGGAGTGAAGGAGAGCACAGGGGTTGTCGCCGAACCCTCGAACCCGAAGTGAATGAGTGAGAGAGATGCGAGAGGCGACTTCTTCTCCTTTCCTCGCAAACGCGTACACAGGAGGGGGAAAATGGGCACGCAGTCAAGCCTCTTCCCCTTTCCTCCTATTTTTTAATGATAGGGTTTCCGGTCCGATCTCGGGTTTGGAACAAAAACCGAAAATAGAATTTTCTTGGACTGCGGACCGGACCGTAATATCCCGGTCGATCCAAAGACCATAATTTCCGGTCCGATCCAAAGTTTGCCCAACCCTACTCCTTGTTCACCAAATTCACAAATGGTTGCATGACAATAGCTCTAGTCTATGTTGATGAGATGTTGATCATGGGCGATTCTTCCTCTGAGACTGCTTCCACTAAATCCGCATTACACTCAGCCTTCACTATCAAAGATTTGGGGCTTGCTATGTATTTTTTGAGCATGGAAATTGCTCATTCCTCTACTGGCATCATTTTGAATCAGAGAAAATATATTCTTAACATTCTTAAAGATGTTGGGATGCGCAATTACAAACCCTCTTTGTTTCTTATGCAACATGGTGTTCGTTTGTCCACTGTTTTTGAGGATCCTGTTGCTCATCTAGAGAAGTATAGAAGGTTGGTTGGTCTTCTTTTGTATCTAACTCTTACTCGGTCAGATATCTCATACACAGTGCAACAACTTAGTCAATTCCTTCAAAATCCTCTTATGTCACACTGGAATGTTGTTGTCTATTTGCTTAGATATCTTAAGGGAAGCTTCAATCTTTCTTTGTCTTATTCATCAAAGTCCTCTTTATCCATTCAGGCATACAATGATGCAGATTGGGCAAGTTGTGCTTTCTCTTGTCATTCTCTGTCTGGCTATTGTGTTTTCCTTGGGACATCCTTGATCTCTTGGAAAGCCAAAAAGAAGAAGGTAGTGTCCAAATCTTCAACTGAGAGTGAATATAGGAATATGTGTGCATCTGCAAGTGAATTGTTTTGGATCACTGGAGTCATATCTGATCTTCATATCTCCGTACCTTTGCTTATTGCCTTACATTGTGATAATAAGGCAGCTCATCACTTAGCAGATAATCCTATTTTTCATTAAAGGACTAAACACATTTGTGTTGATTGTCATTTCATCTGAGACATGATTGAAGAAGGCTTCATCTACACCAAACATGTCTCCTCATCTTTACAGATTGCTGACATTTTAACTAAGGCTCTAGGTGCTGCTCAACATCAGCTTCTGTGTGTCAAGCTTGGACTCATGGTCCCCAATGTGTGTCCAGCTTGAGGGGGTGTATATAATATATAAGGGTAATATGGTAATATTACCTTGGTTGTGGTTAGAAGGTTGTTAGCTGGCATCAGGAGTATGAATACGCAGCTCCTCCTTTGTATTGTGGTGTGATGAACAATTCAGTTGTGTGTGTTTCTTGATCAACTATGGCTTCCGTGTTCAATTGATTGAAGTTTTTGTGTTGATTATTTCTATTTTTGGTTGATTTCTTCATCTGTTTGCACATATTCAAAATCTTCATTAGCTACCATTCCATCATGTTTGAATTCTGATGGTCTTTGCTTATTCATAGTTCTGGTATGCTTTCTTTGATGTTTTTCTTTAACTTCTCTATATTTGGGTTAACTTATTGCTTAGTTGCATTAAGATCCATAAGTTGTTCAATTAGGAAAGAGGATATGAGCCGTTGTTGTTAAGAAGGTTGTGGTTCGATTCCACCTAGATGTTTATATCAAATTCGATTCGTTTGGACTTGTGGATGTTGGTATTGTATGGAACCTATCAATGAGCGCTAGGAGGAAAAGTGAGTTTATACAAAAGAGTTTACACTTGTTATTTGTGCACATTTAAATCTTATTTATGACCTTTATAATCTAACTTATGAACCTTTATAATCTAACACTGCAACTTCAATAATTTATCTTTGTGTTCATATAAAAAACATACTATTACCTAGGTTGATGAGTCCTCATTTGAGATGGAAGGGGAGAGAGAGCCATGTGGAGTGGCGAGTGCTTTCTTATTTGTGAAAAAGAAAAGTCCATCATGGTATGTCCTTGGCGTCATTTTTCTATACACTTTGCATTTTGACAACTAGCAGCTGAATATGTGATACTTTTACACACTTTTTATAGTTGAACTCCTGAAATTGCTATACTTGCCAATTTGCATTTTCATTATTGAATATTTACAATTTTTTTTTACAGTAACCATTTAGAATGTCTTTGAAACAAAGATCATCCTTGATCATCCCTACAGATGATGTTACAAAGCTCCTTGATCAAAGCGAGGGTACTAAGATTACAATTCAAATGATGTGTAGCTATGTAATTTGTTGCTGAGTTAGCCTCTCTGAAGCAATGTCGAAATCTTATCATGTTGCAACTTGCCCTCGATCTTCTAATATCTTCAATTATTCTTAGAATTTCCCACGAAACCTTGGAGTCGTCCTCGATTTCCTTGATGACTTGTAGGTTATCTCCTTCAATAATAACGTTCTGCCAGCCTCTCCTACCTGCTAGCCATAATCCCTTACAAACCGCAAGTGATTCAATTAGAAGTACTGATCATTTATTAACTGAATATTTACAAGTTGATTTGGTTTATGTGTAAGTAAACATCAATATATAAGTGATTTAAGCTTTAAGTATGCTTAGATATATGTATGAACTTTTAACAACAGCTGAAAATACAACTATTAGAGCATGCCCAATGGCTTCTCTAAAACAATATCCAAAATAAAGAATTATAAGTCATATATTTTGAATATTTTTTGTCACAATTCCAACCGCTTTTCCATTATAAAGTTTACCAATTATATACCATTGTTTTTGTCCGGATTTGTCACAAGAAAAAATGGAGATACTCTGTTACCATCTCCCAAAAGATTGAGTTATTTTTCTTGTCACTAAAAGGTAGTGATTTTTTTTAACACCCCTCTAAAAATTGAGTTATTTTGATAAGTTTGCCTTCCTTTTCTAGGGTTAATAGATTTGTATTAGGATAACACGTCCAACTTCATAAAGTTAAACTTTATAACAGCCTAACCTACTTGTTAATTAGTTTGCCTTTATTTTCTCCCGTCATGGATGATGAACCACTAATAAAATTCGATCTCACTCACTCGACGAAAGTTATTCGAATGCGGTGAACTTGTGCAATTACATAGTTGTTATATTCTAACAAATTGGGTTGAAACATTCACTTAAAACTCATCGAGCAAAGTGGGGAAAAAGTTCTATAATGATAAAAAGAAGACATCCTTTACTCATATACTCCCTCCGTCCAAAAATACATGGACTTTTACTATTTATGCACGCTTTTTTAAAAGCTAAAAACTATATAAAATATTAACTTTTTTATTAATTTTTTTTAATAATTACAAACTTATTATCAATAAGTTTGTAATTATTTAAAAAAATTAATAAAAAAGTTAATATTTTATATAGTTTTTACCTTCTTAAAAAAATGTGCGTGAATAGTAAAGTCCATGTATTTTTGGACGGAGGTAGTATATAAGAGGGATAACATAATCTAATGGAACCTCATACAATAACATAACAAGTTAACAACAACAATAAAACATACATGAATAAATAGACATAGCCTTGCTCAAGCTGACTCGAGCCTAAATATGTATCTTAAAATAACCAAACTCATATCTTGAAATAAACCGATTCAAATCCGAAATGATCTTTCCAGGAAGCCACTAACTAGATTGGAGGACGAGCCAGTCGGAGGTGAACCGCCCCGGACCCAAACCCACCAATACTGTTCGCCAGGTTAGATATCGTGGCCACAATTGCTTCACAAGCCAATTGATAAAACCTGTCACCGGTTTCACGAACCACTATAACTAAAACGAGCAACCAGACAAGGAACATCGGCCATCCAAGAGGCGCATAGACGATCACAAGAAGCATTGCAGTGGCAAGAACCCCAAGAACAAGGCTGACGCCACTGAGGATGGGAACCCAAATGGGATAGAGCGCGAGAAGTCGCGGCTCGTTAGAAGCTGCCAATGAAGCGCAACAGAGGAAGATAGCCACTGCGTAGGAGGATACAAAGGCGCAATTCAGCTTCGACAGAGGTCCATGATGCTTCAGCAGTACGAAGATGATTAGCGTTTCATTTGCAATCAAAATTACCGGCATCACTGCTGACACTGCAGATGAACGCGCTACATCGCGCGCACCATTGTTGTCCCTGGAGGAGAGTACATGATATGTTGGATTTAAACAAACAGAGCACAAACAGAAAATAAAACAGGGGAGGATCTGTTTTAATTTCCGAATTGGGGGAAAAAGCACTGATTTTTACCACCACATTCGTGAATTATGTAATGAAAAGTAGGGAGAAGGACAAGTTATGTAGCTTACCATAAATAAAACCTGTTGTTGGGGCGATTGGCTTCAGACATAATCACAAATTTGTACGGGAGAAAAAATAAGAAGGTGAGTTGATGGGAGAAAGGATTTTTAGGAGTGGCGAGGCCTGATGGAGTGAGGGTTCTTGTTCTTTCTACCTTAAATTTATAATTGAGTGAGAGAGAGATTTGGTGGGAAAGGGCCAAGGGGGGATTTGGCCATTTTGGACGAGCGTTTAAATCGTATGATACGTTTCAATGGTGGCGTGGTGGATACTTGCTTTCTAAACGTTTCCAATAGTGGCTTAAATATTTTATATCATTCTCCATAGTTTTATCAATACCAAAAATATAAATTTTGGTCTACGCTTAAAATTATTATTTTTATATAGCCCAACCAATTTAAGCTAATCTCACTTAATTTACATATATTTGAGTTAATGCTACTATTTAGATTGCTTTTTTTTACCGTACGATCATACATATTACATACATACACTTATCATAAGTGACTTATGGGAAGCATTTATTTTTTATGATATTTTTTTTATGTTACAAGTTGTTATAAAGTGATTCATTTTTTTTATTTGTTTAATCTTTTTTTAAAAAACTGAGTAATATAATAAAATATAATATATTAATAAACCACATGCAAAAATGCGGGTAATAACACTAGTTTTTAATTAAAATAATTGTGAGAAATAATGATATAATAAAGGAAATAAATACATATAATTTAAACATAGTATTTTCAATTGAAATAATTGTGAGTAATAATGATATAATAAAACAAATAAAATGGTGAAGGGATTGAGATTTGAACTTAAGACCTTTTGATTCCCCTTTTTTCCTTTACCATTTCAGTTAGATATGACGTTTGCTTTAAGTATCATTTAAAGATCTTATATTACCTTAAAATTCTAAATATATATGGAAAAAAAGTATGCTCCGCCCCTGTGTGCGATTAGCCGATTACATATTTTTTTTTACACAAAATAAAGACAGTCTTTGCAAAAACAAAGATCAACCTAGATCATTTCGACGGATGATTTTACAAAGATCCATATAAGAGGGAAGGCTAGCTAGGTTACAATTCCTTATAGATCTAGCGATATGATCAACGCCCGAGTTTTCTTCACAATAGCAGGGTTGGAAGACGTTGTGCATAAAGCTGCCTCTTAGTCGTTCAATCTCCTCGATAATTCTAAGAATCTCCCATGGAACATATCTCTTCTTCTTGATGGCATTGATGACAGTTATGTTGTCGCATTCGGCAAGCTTCCTTATCCCCAAAGAGATGGCTCTCTTGATCCCTAAAGTTATTTCTAGGGATTCTGTTTGCAACACCGAGCCAAGGAAAGATACCCAACTGTGAATATCCACAACCTGGCCCAGGTCTATGAGAAGAATCAAGAGTTGGAACATACAAGTCAACCTCAAAGTCAACAAATAAATACTCTAATTGAAAAGGCCAGGACATTTGAATAATCCATGGCCAAATTCAAGGATCAAATGCTTGATACTTGGTACATTAACCTCTTACGACCTCTTTTTTTTTTTTTTTAAGCAAGATAAGAATTCGGTTCTCTAGATAAGCCTAGAGAAACCGAGAGACCGGACAAGCCGGTAGATGGACTAACCATCATACATGCCCGGACCTGAATAGAGGCATATAAGGCTTTCGCCTCGGGCACACTAACTGTATGGGGTCCATGTATTTTTAATATATATATATGTATACGTATGAAAGGAAGATTAAATTAATAGGCCCAACAAGCCTTCAATGGGAATCTTGTTCAATTTTTTTTGGGCTTGAACGGCTAATTGGGATGTAGGAATTAGGGATCAGAAATTAGGATTTTAATAGTAAGCCTATTTTCGTTTTTGTCTTTTTATGACTTGGTGCTAAAGTGTAAATTCATAATTTTTAGTTTTTGTTGTTGATGATTTGATTAAATTATTTCGATTTTATAGTCTAATCCTAATATTCTTCAAGTTCATCTCCTTTTCCTATTTTTCTACATTTTGTTGTCAACTACTTTAGTATTATTTTGGTTTCTGAAGAATGGTGGAATAACAAATTGACTTATATTATTTTGGTTCTCAATTCAATGCTTTTATGCTATATGGTTACATCTATTTGATAACAATTTTTTTTTATTATAGAGTCTATGATCACATATTAGACTAATAATATGCTTTTTTGATGGTTCGATAGTGGTTTATAAAAAAGAGCAAAGGGCCCATTTTCGTATCTCGACTCAGGTCTTTGAAATCTCAGGTCCAGTCCTGCCATCATATACAACCAAAGCAAATAACCGAAGCAAATGACAGAAAGGAAATAACACGAAACAAATGACAGAAATGAAAGTGAAAAAATAAAATAAAAGTGCTAGCTATCCTACACCGTAAAACAAAAGCAACACGACAAATGAATCAATCAGCTAACGGAGGACGCACACAGAGAGCTCTGGGGACACAAGCGGACATCTCAGATTATGGACCCTGAAGAGCCATCAGATATCGATCGCAAATCCACGACGTCTTCGGATACAACAAATCAAACACCGCTCACATGATGCCTGCATCACAACAAGAACAACACAGCACACCAGGCCGCAAAACCAAACCCAAGCCAAACCATTGCTCAATAAAAAAACCCACACCATCTCAAACCCTCAGGGACAAAAACGAGATCGTAAGCGACTACTAGGTAGTCTAAATAGAGGTGATTGAGACGGGACAAAGCAAGAAATTGAAATAACAAACCAAAGGCACAGGAAAGGAAGGACGAACTGGAAAGGAGAAACCCTAAGAAGGCGTAATTACAAAGCCTGAACAAGGACCTCTAAGAGGAGCCGATGAAGCTGCCGAGAACGGAGGACGGAGCTGAGGCAAGAGCCAAGGGAGACCTTTAAGGAGGGGCCAGAAGCAAGGCGAAATCAAGCGAAAGGAGGCAAGGGAGGCCGGAAACGAAGGTGGCCAGGAGAGGCGTTGGAACAATGCTTAACATCGGCGGTATCAAGCCAATATAGTGAAGGTCGGCGGCGCCAGAGGGCGGAGCCAAGGCTGACGGGGAGAGGATCTTGTAGGCAGAAGAGGGAGACCAAGGCTACGGAGAGGCGGTGAGGCGACGAGGCGGCTGGGCGGCAAGGCGGTGGGTGTTAGCAAGGAGAAGCATCAGGCGATGAATAGAGGCAAGCCACGGTGGGAGACGACGGGCCATGGAGGATGGCAACGGGAGCAGGAGGAAGGCCAGTGAGGCAGTGACCAAGGCAGCGGTAACCGGGCGCAAGAGAAGCCATGAAAGGCCATGGTGGATTGGTGGCGGCGGCGGCAAGCCGAAAGACTCTTGATTGCGAGCGTTTTAGGTCATTGGGGTGATAGGTTGATATCCTCTTAGGACCTCCTACTTACATTAGTAAGATTGTTATCTTGAATTTTGTTTATTTGATTTACTACTTTGGCAATATTTATATAGAACATATAATATTAGTGTATGTTCTTGAGTATTTACACCGATGAAGATATTTTTTGCTGTAACCTACATTATAAGAGGAAAGTACTTTCATCACAAAAAATATCGTTCCTATAACGACTAATGATATGGTCGTTGATAATTGTCTTTAGCAAGAGATTTTTTTTGCCGCTTTACTATATATATAGCGATAAAAAATAGATTATATTCTCTCGCAAATGAATGGTTTTTAGTGAGGAAAAACTTCTTCACCCTATCCTATGTTAAGATAATATTTCATCACTAAAATGATATCTATAACGATGGATTCAACCTTATCGCGATAACATGCTTATAGTAACAAACAATTTCCTCGCCAATTAATTTTTCATGTTGAAAATTTCGTAATTGGAGTCCATCAATTGTGAGGAAACTAATATATTAGCGATGAATTCTATATTATCGCGAAATACATTTAGCGACTATTCTCGATTTCTTCAATATTTTTGCCGATGAAATTATTAATTTTTTGTGATGAAAATATAAGTCGTGAAATAATAACGATCCAACTTGATATCATCATTAATGAGGAAATATACAATTTTAAGAGGAATTAAAGTTTGTCGCCATGTGCATTAAACGACTAATATGGAGTCATTTGACTTATTTGGCGACAAATATAATGATCTTTTACGATGAATTTAATAGTCGTTGAAGACTTATAGCGATAAATATTGACTTCATCGCTAAATGTTTTTTTTTTTGCGACGATTTCATTTTTCCACATTAGACTTTTTGTGAGGAGCTTTCAGCAGCCACTTAAAAAGGAAGCATACTTCCTCGCTAAATAGCTTTATCGACGAAATATCACTTTTTAGCGAGGAAAATTTTCTCGCTAAAAGCGAATTCTGTTGTAGAATATTCTCCCGTGTTCTTTACAAGGGCATCAACATTAAGTTTGATGTGGCCCCATGGGTGGTTTCTTCCATTTATTTAGCTTAAATCTCGTGTTTCTATGTTTGGTTATTTCATTTTGGGCCAAGTTCGAGTTTCTTTCAGATATAATTCCTTGTGTAACAATTCCTTGAATGTTAAGTCGGGAGGATTGTGAAGATTATGATCCATGTTTATGTCCATAATCTAAGCATCTTATTACTAGTTCATTTTAAGCTCATTCTGCACTTTCATTTATGTTGCATTTCAGCTGCATTTCGATTTGGATGTAATAAGACAGGTAGCCTTTTTTGTCTGCTTGTGATCGACCAATCCTGTGTGAGGATTCCATGCTATATAAGCTGGCATCTCTCCTTGTTTTTAGTAGGGTTTTGGGGATCATAAACTTGCCCTCTTTGTGTCGTCAGGGAGCTTCCCCTTTCTGGTTTTAATCCAATGAAACAGTGCATTTTCTGGCACTAAAGTTTAGTCTTATTTTGCCTTGATCTGTTGCTTACAGCAGCAACACTTATTTGGTTCTGTTATCTTCACATGGTATCAGAGCGAAAGGTGATTTTTTCAAGCTAAAAGAAGAAGATGCCAGACGTCAACAACAACAACAACAACAACAACAACAACAACAACAACAACAACAACAACAACAACAACAACAACAACAACAACAACAATGGAGGGGAAGGCAACAATTTAGGTAATCCCAGTGACCCACTTTATTTGTCTAATTCTGATCACCCTGGAGCCCAGCTGGTGGCTATTCCCTTTGATGGGTCAAATTTTATAACCTGGAGTAGGGGAGTAACCATGGCTCTAGGTGCCAAGTGCAAACTTGGTTTTGTGAATGGAACATGTGAGAAACCAGTGGAAACATCTGCAGATTATCAGAAATGGGTGAGAGCAGACTTTATGGTTAGATGCTGGATGCTAAATTCAATGAGTAAAGGGATAGAAGAGGGTCTGATGTTTGTGGATTCTTCAAAGGAGCTATGGGATGAGGTGATTGAGAGATACAGTCAGAAAAATGCACCTCAGATCTTCCAACTTAAGAAGAAACTGAATAATGTATCTCAAGGGAGCATGAGTCTGGGAGAGGTTTATAATACCTTGAAGAGGTACTGGGATGAGTTACAAGTTCTTGAAAGGTTGCCTGAATGTACATGTGGGGTCATGAAGCAATGCAAGTGTGAGCTGGTTAAAGGTTTTAATGAGATAGACTCAAAGAACAAGCTGATGCAGTTACTGACTAGTTTGAATGATGGCTATGAAGCTGCCAGGAATCAGATTCTTGCACAGGATCGTTTACCTACAGTGGGAAAGGCTTACTACATATTACGACAGGTTGAGGGAGGCACAATTGCCTCATGATCCACTCAATCTGCTATGTCTGATGCTAATGCATTTGATGTGAGCAAGAGTAGGTTTAGCTACCAGGGGCCTAGTGCAGGGACCAATCCTCCACCCAAAAAGGATTGGAGTGAGATCAAGAGGCTTAAGAGTGAGATGAAGTGCACTCACTGTGGTTACAAGGGACATGGAGCTGACACTTGTTTCAAGCTTCATGGGATTCCAGACTGGTACAAGGAGTTGAGGGCAGGTCAGAAAGACAATGCACCTAACAGGGGATCAGCTAATGCTGTAGGTTCAGTGAATGCTGGAATGATGAATACACCTCTTGATAATGAGGTAGAGAAAGCAGGGATGGAAAGCAAAGTTGATACATCCATGGTTAATGCAGTATATCAGGAAGTCATGAAGAAGATGGCATAGAAGAGTAACAATGAAAGATCTTATGCCAATTTTGCAGGTAAAGTCTCATCCTTTCTAGATATTTCTGATCAACCAGTGAGTAGTGACATTGAGTGGATAATTGACACAGGGGCAACTGATCATATGATGCCATCTGATTCTTATATTTTGAACAAAATGCAGTTGAATAAGCAGGTTCATATTGGCTTGCCTGATGGGACTATTAAAACTGTTAATGAAATGGGAGAACTATAACTTACAGATCAAATGGCTTTGAAAGATGTCCTATTAGTACTAGATTTTAAACACTGCCTTTTGTCAGTTGGAAAGCTGCTAGATGATAATGAGCTAATAGCAGTTTTTACTCGATCATCTTGTTTTATCCAGGACCCTGGAACTAGAAGAGTTCATTGGCAGGAAAAAGGAAGCATGGTTTATACAAGGTGTGGACTTCTGATCAGACTAAAAGCTAGATTGAGAAGAGAGGGACTGATGAAGTTATGAAGACATCTCCTATCTTTTGTAATAAAGCTAGTAGCAGTTTAGACTTGAATCATGCTAGGCTTGGACATACATCTATTTCTAAGATGAGACACATGAGTCATGTTAATCAGTTTAATTTTGATCAGTTCCATTGTGAAATATGTGCTTTGTGTAAGCATCACAGACTGCCTTTTGAAAGGAGTATTGCCAGAGCTGCAAAACCTTTTGATCTCATTCACATGGATGTTTGGAATCCTTACAATGTGCCTACCTACAATGGTTTTCAGTATTTCCTGACTGTGTTAGATGATTGCACCAGGATAACCTGGACTTTTTTGCTCAAATCTAGATCACAGTTTTTTAAAACTATATGTGATTTTGTGGCCTATGTGAGAACACAATTTGGTTGTGTGATAAAATGCATCAGGTCAAATAATGGTGGTGAATTCACCTCAAATCAATGTAATGAGTTCTTTGCACAATTTTGACTACAGATGATGGGTTGGAAACCATGTCTTTAGAAGAAGTGGCTGAGCAATTTGAACAATTTTACATGGGCCTTCTAGGAACCTGCAGGGACACTGATAACATAGACTTGAGATATGTGAGAGATGGAGGCATGCTGCTGGACAATAACAGTCATGAGGATCTCATATAGCAAATCAGGGCAGAGGAAATCAAGCAAGCTCTTTGGGACATTGGGGATGAAAAATCGCCAGGGCCAGATGGTTTTACCTCTAAATTTTTTAAGGATACTTGGGAGATTACATGAGATCGGTTTTTAAAAATTGTGCAAGAATTCTTTAGCTCAGGGAGACTCCTAAAGCAGATCAATCACACGAGTATTGCTTTAATTGCCAAGTCTTCAAATGCTAAAACAGTAGGGGATTTTAGGCCTATATCCTGTTGCAATGTCACATACAAAGTCATTACTAAAATTCTAGCTGCAAGACTTAGGCCTAAACTGTGGTTGCTCTCATCTCCCCTTCCCAAATTGGCTTCATAGAAGGTAGACTAATGAATGAAAATATAATGCTACTACAAGAGCTTATTAGAAGATATACAAGGAAAAGGATTAGTCCGAGATGTATTCTCAATCTAGACCTTAAAAAAGCCTATGACTCTATCTCATGGAAATTTATAGAACAAATGCTTTATGCTTTGAATTTTCCAGTAAGATTCATATTTTGGGTCCTAGAATGCATCTCCACTACCTCTTTCTCCATTAACATAAATGGTAGTATGCATGGTTTTTTCAAAGGAAAGAGGGGGTTGAGACAGGGGGATCCCCTCTCCCCTCTCATTTTTGTGTTAGCTATGGACTACCTCTCTAGAGTTCTGAAATGTAAAACCAGACATCCTTCTTTCAAATTTCATTCTAAATGTGGTTTATTGCATATTACTCACCTAGCATATGCATATGATATCTTATTAATGTCAAGAGGTGACACTGACTCAATAAAGATTCTCTTGGATACATTAGAACACTTTACTGCAGTGTCTGGTTTGGAGGTAAGTACTTCAAAATCTTCCTACTTTCTAGCTGGGGTTAAAGAAGAAACAAAGGCTTATCTAGTGAGCAGGATAGGTTTTACACAAGGGAGTTTCCCTTTCAGATATCTAGGTATACCAATATCATCAGGAAGACTCACTATTTCACAGTTTGCTCCCTTCCTGGACAAGTTGCTCACAAACATTAGCTATGGGAACTCTAAAACTCTTTCGTATGCAGGAAAAGTGGAATTAATTAGGGCTGTTTTACAAGGAATTCAGGCCTTTTGGTTCTCTATACTACCTTCCCCTGCTACGCTTATTGACAAAATCAATAGTTTGTGTGCAAAGTTTCTTTGGAAATCCCACAGGATTAAATGGAAAGATGTTTGTGTACCAAAGACAGAAGGAGGATTAGGCCTCAAAGATCTCAAAACTTGGAACACAGCCTTCCTATCTCGTCTGCTATGGGATATTGGGAGGAAGAAGGATTCTCTGTGGATTAGATGGATCCATCATCACTACCTCCAACAAACAGATCTATGGGGATGAGAGGCTCATAAAATAAATGACTCACCTCTAATAAAGAAGGTACTGGAAATCAAAAACCAAATCTTAGCTGTTGTAGGTAATGAAGAACAAGCAATACAACTCCTTACATCATGGTGCCATGGAGGAAAATTCAGAATTGGGGCGGCTTATGAGCATTTCAGAAGGAAACTACCAAAACCACCATGGTTTTCAGTAGTATGGGACCCCTGTATATTACCAAAGCACTCCTTCATCTTATGGTTAGCAGCAAGGAGGAGGTTAGCCACAAAGGAAAAGATAAAGACAAGGGAAGTGAACTTAATTTGCCAACTTTGTAACCAAGCACTTGAATCACATGAACACATATTTTTTTGCTTGTGATTTCTCTTCCCAAATTTGGTCACAGGTCAAGGCATGGTTGGGTTAGGTACCATGGAAGGAGCACTAAAATGGATGAAGAAAGAGGCTAAGGGAAGGAGCTGGATTTCAAAAGCAAAGAGGGTAACACTTGGAGCAACAACCTACTACATTTGGAAGGCAAGAAACCAGAAGGTGTTTGAAGATGTAGCAAGTAGGCCGGACGAAATCCTCCACCTTGTAAAGATACACGTCTACAAAATGCTGAGCAACACACATGGCCTATTTTTCAACTCAGCAAACTCACTGCAGGCAGGCTTACTAAGGGAAGACTTCAGTGGCATCCCACCACAGCGCTGAACGAGAATGTAGGCGCCACTTTTTGTTTCCTACATTATTTTCTCCTACATTAGAGCCTCGGGTAACACAAGTTTAGGCAACCTTTTATTCCAGTTGCCTATCTGATCCAATTGTAAAGGCTTAAGGACATTAAATTACTAATGGAATGTAGGATAGTGAAGTCTAGGGGTGCTCGGTGTAATATGATATACCCTCCTTGATGGCATAGCCAAAGAGGAGGTCATATTATGCTACACCTGAGGTGTGTGTCCGACTTTTGATAGCCGTGGCTTGATGAGATAGGAACCACACAGGACTTCGGTCCCCAACACCCCAATGGATACCGTAGGATGTGAGCATTACTCAACTAAAAGGCTAGCTAAGACCTTAGTAATGCCTAATGCCTCCGTTGACTTAATGTAAATATTTATTTCCTTTTAATATATTTACCTTCAAAATAAATAAAAAAAAGAGTTCTTTGCAACTCTGGGTATTTTACATCAGAAGAGTGTTCCCTACACACCCCAGCAGAATGGGAGAGTAGAGAGGAAGCATAGGGATCTCATAGAGACTGCCAGATCATTGAGAATTCATGCAGGGTTGCCCTTAAAGTTCCGGGGAGAGTGTGTGTTGTCTGCAACACACATCATCAACAAGCTGCCAGTTGAGATTTTAGAATGGAAAACACCATTTGAAATGTTGTTTGGTAAACCTGCTAATTATGACGAGTTAAAAGTCATAGGATGCTTATGTTATGCTCCTGTGGCTTATCAGAGTAGAGATAAAATGCATGAAAGGGGAAGAAAATGCATACTCCTAAGCTACCCTCATGGGCAAAAAGCTTACAAGCTTTGGGATCTGGATTCCAAAGTTACATTTCATTGCATAGATGTTATCTTCCATGAAAATATTTTCCCTTTTAAGGAGGATTCAGATGTCTTAAAGACAAAGCCAGTGACACCAGCAAATATTTTGCCTCTTGTTAATCCAGCTGAAGATGAGTTTGCCCCACCTAATCAGTTTTTTCATGCTCCTATACTAAGTCAGAATTCACAAGAACAGCCCTCACCTTCAGTAAACCATGAGTCTCAGGGATCAATTGGCTCCCTTGAGATATTGCCATCAGTGATTGTTGATTCAGAAAGTACTCATAGATCAGGGCCTTTACCCATTATCTCACAGGAGATCTTGAATGATGAAGCATCCTTCCCTCCATTGAGAAGATCCACCAGACAGATTGTGCAACCAAGGAGGCTTCAGGATTATGTGTGTCATGCTCATGGAAGAAATGACTCTTTTTCACAAAGTTTTCTGGCAACCTTCTTTGATAATCCAGACATGATGGACAAGCCATTTGTCACATCCTTTGTCAATATGGTGATGGTTCATGAGCCATCACAGTTTAAACAAGCTCTTAAAGACAATCACTGGGTGGATGCTATGAATCATGAATTGGAGGCTCTTGACAGAAATCAGACATGAGATCTTGTTGAACTACCTCCTGGAAAGAAGGCAATAGGCAGTAAATGGGTGTATAAGATCAAATATAAACCTGATGGGTCAGTAGAGAGATTCAAGGCACGATTGGTTGCCAAGAGATATAATCAGATCAAAGGGAAAGATTACAATCACACTTTCTCTCCAGTTGCTAAGTTCAGTACAGTGAGGATACTCTTAGCAGTTGCAACTGCAAAGAACTGGCCATTACATCAACTGGATGTAAATAATCCTTTCTTGCATGGATCATTGGATGAAGAAGTTTATATGAAGCCTCCTGAAGGCTTTCATTTACAGACACCAAATCTGGTTTGCAAATTGAAGAAGTCCATATATGGACTTAAGCAAGCCTCTAGACAATGGAATGCAAAGTTGTGCAAATTCCTTATCAGTCTTGGCCACAGTCAAAGCCTTGATGATTATTCTTTATTTGTGAGAATCACATCTTCAGGTATGGCAGTGGCTCTTGTGTATGTAGATGATGTTTTCCTCACTGGAAATGATGCTTCTGCCATTGCATTAACCAAAAAGCCTTTAGATGCAAAGTTCACTATCAAGGACCTTGCCCTCGCCAGGTATTTCTTGGGGCTTGAGATCCTAAGGGATACCTCAGGAACTCATCTCCACCAGAGAAAGTATGTCTTGGACATACTAGAAGATTGCAAAATGATGGGGTGTTCCCCTGCCTCTTTTCCACTCCCAAGAGGACTTTAACTCTCTACAGATACAGGAGCACTTTTAGCAGACCCTGAGATCTATAGAAGACTGATTGGAAGGCTATTATTCTTGAACTTGACAAGGCCAGACATCACCTATGTTGTACAGCATTTGAGTAAATTTATGACTGAGCCAAGGCAGCCTCATCTTGATGCAGCTATGCATGTGGTGAGATATTTGAAAGGATCAGTGGCAGTGGGATTATTCTATCCTAAACTTTGTAACCTATCCATCTCAGCTTACTTAGATGCAGATTGGGGAGCATGTCAATTTAGTGCTAAGTCTCTTACAGGATATTGTGTGTTCATTGGAACATCTCTTGTCTCATGGAAGACCAAGAAACAAACTACTGTTTCTAAATCATCTGCCAAGGCTGAATATAGAAGTATGTCATCTACTACTAATGAGTTGATTTGGATTGATGGCATTTTGCAAGCTTTGGCAATACAATCATATCTCCCTATCCCTTTGTTCTGTGATAACAAAGCTGCTATTCACATTGCTGAGAATCCAGTCTTTCATGAGAGGACTAACCACTTGAAGATTGATTGTCATTTTATCAGGCAGCATTTGATTGAAGGTTTTGTGCTGTCTCAACATGTGAGAACAAGGGCTCAGTTAGCTGATATCTTGACAAAGCCATTGGGTGCCCAGCAACACACCTATCTATCTCTCAAGTTAGGCCTTGTTGGTTTCCAACATAGTCCAAGTTGAAGGGGGAGGGGGGGGGGTGTGAAGATTATGATCCATGTTTATGTCCATAATCTAAGCATCTTATTACTAGTTCATTTTAATCTCATTCTGCACTTTCATTTATGTTGCATTTCAGCTGCATTTCGATTTGGATGTAATAAGACAGGTAGCCTTTTTTGTCTGCTTGTGATCGACCAATCCTGTGTGAGGATTCCATGCTATATAAGCTGGCATCTCTCCTTGTTTTTAGTAGGGTTTTGGGGATCATAAACTTGCCCTCTTTGTGCCGTCAGAGAGCTTCCCCTTTGTGGTTTTAATCCAATGAAACAGTGCATTTTCTAGCACTGAAATTTAGTCTTATTTTGCCTTGATCTGTTGCTTACAGCAGCAACATTTATTTGGTTCTGTTATCTTCACAAGGATCATTTAAATATGATTTTCATGATTTTATTCCTCAGCTCCCACATGGAGTGTCACATGAAACAAAAGGACCAAAAGTTCTTGTTTAGACAGTATGTATTTGTAAGGTTTAAATTCAAAGAAATTTTCATTGATGGTTGGTTTTATGAATTTTTAATTTGTTTTAAGACTTACAAGATTGGAAACATAGTTGGTTGTTTGGCATTTGAAGAACAAATGATTGTCGTCGTCATTGCCATCACTACACATGCTACACTAACCCGGTTGACATATCGATTGAGGTAATCTTTCGTAGGGAGAGCCTCTACGACAGCTTTCCAAATAAAATTCTTAATTTTAGGTGATAAGTCGAGTTTTTAGGTCCATCCAACATTTTTATTGTCATTACTACTGGCGTGGGCTAATTTTACCACCGATTTAACCGAGAAGGCACCGTGAGCAGAGGATTGTCAAATGAGGCAGTCCTTGCATTCAGCACTCGGAATCTGTATTCTGCTTATTCTCTCCACTACATCCACTTGGAAGATGGCGCATAGCAATGGTAGGTTCCACTCCTTGTTTGTTGGGATTAGGTTTGCTACTACCATTTTGTGGTAGTTTGGTTCATAATAGGGTTCAAGGGAGACATCGGGAGGCCAAAGGTCATCCCAAACATTTATTGATTTTCCATTGCCTACTATCCAAAGCAGGCCTTTAAAGAATTTTTCTCTTGGATTAAAGGGATATCCAAACTGGCAAGACGTATTATTTATGTTCCTTGATTTATGTGATTCCATCTATAGGTATTTTTTCTTGATTGTTTCAACCCATATATTTTCCGGTTGGGTGAGAATCGTCTATAATAGCTTCATCTACAAGCCAATATTTATGTCCTCTTCTTTTTTAATACCAAGACCTCCATCTTTCTTGAATGTACAAATTTTGTCCCAGCTGATCAAAGGTTGATATCTTTCTGATTGAAATTTATTCCAAAAGATAATTTTGTTGATCTGATCAATCTGTTGCAAAATACCTTTAAGGAGCATGAATAATTGCATCAGATAGTTTGTTTTAGAATTCAAGTTTGCTTGGATAAGTACGGTCCTTTCTGGCTGGGACAGGGAGGATGCTTTCCATTTCGATAATTTTTTTTAGGCTCTGAATGGCCTCATTAAATGTGCTATTGTTAACTCTTTTTTGAATTATGGGAATTCCTAGATATTTCTCCATGTCTTTCGTAACTGGAATGTTCATTTTGTAGAGCTAATGATTTAGCTGTTGCCGAGTTGATATATCTCGAAACTTGAAGGGAGCTTTTTTTGTAGTTAATTATGAGACCTGATAGATTAGAGAAGTTGTTGAGGATATTCTGGATAGTATGTAGATCGACTTGTGTCGGTTGCCTTTGCAAAAATGAAGTGTCGTACGCAAATGTGAGAAATGGAATGGCCGAATGGAGAAGAGTTTGGCGTTATTTTAATGCCTATTAGGGGTTATAGAGCATCAGCTTCTTCTTGTAGAGTTCTAGCTAATAGTTCCATAGCTATGATGAAGATGTATTGTGCCAAGAGGTCCTCTTGTCGAATACCCCGATTAGGTCAATCGAAAGGGAGTACAATGTATATCAGTCTTTGACATCAATATCTCAATAACTGAAAAGGCGATCGTATATTCTAACAAATTGGGTTGAAACATTCACTAAAACTCATCAAGCAAAGAGGGAAAAAAGTTCTATAATGATAAAGCAAGGCATCCTTTACTCATATATATATATATAAGAGGGATAACATAATCTAATGGACCTCATACACATGACAACAACAACAACTACCCAGTATATCCCGCAATTAAGTGGGATCTGGGGGATCAGGACGTACGGCACATGACAAGAACAATAAAACATACATGAATAAATAGACACAGACACGCAATCTTGCTCAAGCTGACCCGACCCTAAATATGTATCTTAAAATAGTCAAACTCGTATCTTGAAATAAATCGATTTAAATCCGAAATGATCTTTTCCCAGGAAGCCACAAACTAGAGTGGAGGACGAGCCAGTCCGACGTGAACCGCCCCGGACCCAAACCCACCGATACTGTTCGCCAGGTTAGATATCGTGGCCACAATTGCTTCACAAGCCAATTGATAAAACCAGTCACAAGTTTTACGAATCACTATAACTAAAACGAGCAACCAGACAAGGAACATCGGCCATCCAAGAGGCGGATAGACGATCACAAGAAGCAATGCGGTGGCAAGAACCCCAAGAAGAAGGCTGACGCCACTGAGGATGGGAACCCAAATTGGATAGAGCGAGAGAAGCCGCGGGTCGTTAGAAGCAGCCAATGAAGCGCAACAGAGGAAGATAGCCACCGCGTAGGAGGATAAAAAAGCGCTATTCAGATTCGACAGAGGTCCTTGATGCTTCAGCTGTAGGAAGATGATTAGCACTTCATTTGCAATCAAAATTACCCATACTGGTGCCGATGAACGCGCTGGATCGTGCGCGCCATTGTTGTTCCTGAAGGAGAGCAATCAAAGCAAATGAATATGTTGGATTTAATCAGACAGAGCACAAACAGAAAAAAAAAAAAAAAAAAAAAAAAAAAAAAAAAAAAAAAAACAGGGGAGGCTCTGTTTTCGGATATGGGGGAAAAGGACTGATTTTAACCACCACATTGCTGAATTCTGTAATGGAAACTAGGGAGAAGGACAAGTTATGTAGCTTACCTGAAATAAAAGCTGTTCTTGGGGCGATTGGGTTCAGACATAATCACAAATTTCTACGGGAGAAATTAGGAAGGTGGGTTGATGGGAGAGATGGTTTTGGAGTCAATTTATACTGATCACTGGAAGAGGGAGAGAGAGAGATTTGGTTGTAGAAAGGGCAGAATTTGACCTTTTTGACGGGCGTTTAAATCGTATGATACGTTTCGTTGGATAAATGCATTCTAATTTCTAAACGTTCCCAATTAACGACTACCTGCTGGCTCACAAGGCTAATTTTGTGCCCGCCCAGTGCCCATCAGACCAAATCCTCTACCTCATTTTCCTATCTCCAATCCCTATTCTACACAAAAAATTAATATTATACCCTTAAACTAATATTAATTTAAAAAATATATATTTACCTTATATAGAATTATTGTAATATATTTGGAAATAAATCTAAAAAAGTTTTCTTATAAAAATTGTAATAATTAAAAAAGATGGAAGAAGGTGGTAAAAATATGTTATTTTATAACGTAATTTATTAAAAAACTATCAGGTGATTTTTTAAGATTTTGTTTTTCAAACATGTTAAAATAAAACTAAAAAATATTTTTTTAATTTCAGGATCTAATATTTTTGTGGTATATGAAATTGCGGTAAGGATCCGTAGAGTTGAACTCCGTGGAGTTGATAGGATTACCCTATAGGAATTTATCGACCCTAAAAATTAAATTAAAAAATAGTTATGTGCCTATGTATTTTATGTTTGTTTCGAAGGTTATCCATCCACCGATTTGTCGGCCTTCAAAGTTCAAGTATGACTGACTTCGATTTTTACCTAATAAAAATATATATAATATTATTAAATATATATATATATATATATATATTTTATATAGTTTCATGACTCGGGCTTGTTCCAAGTAATCTTTAAACGTCTCTCGAAACAAAAGACCAAGTTATGGAACAAAACCTCCTTCGGCAACATTTTTTGGCAATTAAAAGAGGTAAATGACAACTTCCTTGAGATTCAATCACAGAATTCAGAACAAATCATCTACTCAGATAACCATAAGGAAACTAACCTTCTAAGAAAAAAAGAAAATCTGCTTCTCTTTCAGAAGAATTTCTGGAATCAAAGAGCTAAAATCAAATATCTCAAGTATGCTAATTCAAACACAACCTACTTCCACCGTGTGCCCTCAGGAAGAAGACACAGAAAACAAATTCGTAATATAACATCAACAGAAGGAACACTTATAATAGGAGAGGAAAACGTCAAGTCGGAAATAAAACGTGAGAAAAGATTCAAAAAGGAATCAATCTGTGATGATCTTCTAAATGAGCATCTGCAACTTATCCACCCTGAAATGACTTCGGTAGATAATGATTTTCTCATCCGACAACCTTCAAATAGCGTGATTAAACAAGTTGTTTTCAATATGGGTAATAATAAATCTCCGGGACCGGATGGCTACACAGCTGAATTTTATAAGACACACTGGGAAATTGTGGACCCATCAATTATCAAGGCGGCAAAAGGCTTTTTCCGCTCGGGCAAAATCCTCAAACAAATTAATCATATACCTTTATCTCCCTACTTCCTAAATATGATAACTCAACGACCACAAATCATTACCGACCTATCAGCCTTTGCTCTACCCTATACAAAATTATATCCAAAAATCTAACAAAAAGACTTAAAAAAATCATCGGCAAATTGATTCATCCCCTTCAAGGGGCTTTTGTCTCGGACAGAGCCATCCAAGATAATGTCCTTATAGGCTTATAGCCCATGAGATATTCCACTCTTTTTCAGATCTCATACGAGTAGCGAGGGTTGTTTGGAAATAAAACTCGATATGGAAAAGGCTTACGATAGAGTCGATTGGAACTTTGCGGAAAAAATTCTAGAAAAATTTGGCTTTCACCCTACCTTTGTATCATGGGTAATTGAATGTGTCACCATGGTCTCCTTCTCGGTTCTAATAAACAACGGTCCCTCTGAGATATTTACACCCTCTAGGGGCCTCCGTCAGGGTGACCCTTGACGAAACTAGCCAATAAAGTTCCCACTTGTGGTGGGACCCAAGGGTCACTTCCCGGGGACCTCACGCATCATTCACGGGCTTACCCGACCCGCACCGGCAGTACTGGTGCGGCCCAACCTGTGTCATGTGGTGCGTATGACTGAGGTCTCCTTCGATCTCCCCTTTGTGGGGTTTCACCGACATTCTTGGGGAAGGGTTCTCTTACCTGTCGCGGGTCTTTGTCTCGGTTGCAGTTGTTGTGGCCACGAGTCCCCTTTCCAAGGCGTAAGGCTTCCGGCAATCATCTTTCTTCTAGATGCGGGTGCTTATGCTTGTCCCCCGCGGAGCAATATGAAGCTTCCTGGTTCCCCTGCAATGGTTTCGGAACTTCTGATCTTCTTTGGTCCGTTATATTTTTATTTCTCTGCTTTGCCCAAAGTCTCCCTTTACTGTTGGTGCTTCCTCATTTTATAATGATTGGGGACGTGTCTCAGACTTCAACACTTGTTAACTTCATGGAGACACGTGTCCTCACCATGGGTTAGGGGCATGTAAGACACGTATCCCGCCCTAGTTTGCCCGCGGATGACTCAAGAGTGCTTTTGCTTGTAGGACTTGCCCGCTGGTGATACTGAGCTATGTTGCATAATTTTCCTTTTTTCTTTCTTTTTGGATATTTACGGCCGTTTCTGTCAACCCTCTCTCCCCCCTTTCTTGTTCATTCTTGGTGCAGAGATCCAATCTCGCAAACTGTCCCAAGAAGCCAGCTTTCCAAATAGTCCCATTGGCTTCAAATTTGGTAGACATGGTCCTTGCATACCCTTTCTGGCTTTCGCTGATGACATCATCATTTTTTCTAAGGGTAGTAACTCAGCTGAGCTGAAAATCAAAATAATCATTGACAACTACTATAAAATATGGGGACAAAAGGTTAACTACCTTAAATCAACCTTCCAAGGTACCAAAGACATATCGACTTCTAGAATCCAAGAACTTTGTACTTGTCTAAACATCACAAATGAAAACTCTCTGGAGAAATATCTTGGATGTCCTATTATCAACAGAAAGGTCAACATGGCTACCTTTGAGGATATTATTTGTAAATCTAAAGAACAGTTAAGTAAATGGAGAGCCAGTGCCCTCTCACAACAAGGGTGCGCAATTCTTATTGGAACAAACATGGTTGCTAAACCGCTCTATACGATGCAAAATTTTATGCTTCCCGCTTCTATGCACAAAGAACTAGATCAAATAAATAGGACATTCTTTTGGAATAAAGATGTTCAACACCGCCCACTCATCAATTGGGATAGAATTTGTAAACCCAAAAAACATGGGGGCCTCGGACTACGGAAATCTAAAGAAATGAATGAAGCTCTCCAGTTGAAACTTCTATATATATATATATATATATATATATGGAAAATCTTGGCCGAACTTGACAACGCTTGGGTGAAAATAGTAACACATAAATATCTCAGTTCAACCGACATTTTTCACTACCTTAGGAGGGGTGGCTCATCGTGGCAATGGGCTAAGCTTTCCCCTCTCCTAGAAAAAATCAAGACTGGACTTATATGGTCCATTAGAAACGGTAAATCAATAAACTTTTGGTCAGACAATTGGTTGTCAACTTCCCCCATCATTGCTAGGTATGACTGCCCGAACTTTTATGATGCAAACGAGTTTGTCAGCGATTACATTTTGGGTGGTCGTTGGTGGACGGAAAAACTAACCGCAAAATTACCTCAATCCATTATAAAGGATATTCTGGACATTCCACTGCTTGTTAACTACATTGAAGATCGATTATATTGGTGGCCCGATAAAGAAGGCTGGTTCACAACATCAAGTGCTTACAAGTTAGCATCTTCGCAAACCTCCTTGAGTGTTGACAATAACGCTTGGATCTGGAAGTCGACACCCCTCCCAAAGTCAAGAATTTCTTATGGAAAATTTCCCAAAACGGTCTTCCTACTGCGTCTCGCCTAAACCAACGTGGTGTAGGCATTTCGTCTACTTACTGATTCTTTAACAATGCAGTTGAAGATGAGACCCACCTTTTAATTGAATGCCCGTATTTGAACCCACTTCATTCCTTCTCGTCTTAAAATTGGTTGAAGATATCCACCCTCGTTGCTCAATCACGTGAAATAAAACCTATCTTTGAATTCATTTGTACTACTTTCTCAAAAACTGATAAGGAAAATCTAGTTTTTTTGTGGTGGATTGTATGGTCTTCTAGGAACCAACATCTATTCAGACAAGTGCCAATCACAAGTATCAATACAATAAGACATGTAACTAATACTCACATCACAAACTGGAAGAAAACCGCTAGGTTTGAGGAGGATCTTAACACGGAGCCCCCCCCCCCCCCTCCCTTATGTGCACACTTCTTATCAACATGGTAAACACAAACTCAAAAAACCGATAACTTGGCGCAAACCCCCAACAGGTACATTCAAACTCAACTTTGACGGATCTACCCTAGCAAACAACAAAAGCTCCTCTGGGATTATTATTCGGGATTGGAATGGAAAACCGGCCTATACACATCGGCTACCAAATTCTGGGTAGTCAAACCCCTCTCAAAGGGGAAACTTTAGCCCTTAAACAAGGTGTCACAGAAATCTTACGGTTACGTCTCAACAAAATACATATTGAAGGAGACTCCCTCATCATAATTAACCACTTGTTGTGCAAACATTCCTGCCCTTAGAAAATTAAAATGATTATGACTGATGTTAAAATCCTTCTATCGACCGTGAAAGAAGTCTCCTTCTTCCACGTGCCTCGATTAGACAATAGAGTGGCTGATAAGGTCGCACATCTTTGCCACTCTGCCTGGGGCGTCGATATCTCCAACAACTCTAGTCCCCTTGACCTCATCCGCAAGGATGCTCTTGGGTAGAGTATCTCTCACCCGAATTATTTCATAATAATAATAAAAAGGATCAATTAACCAACCGGGAGAAAGCAAAAACTGATGATATAAGTTTAGAACGAGACACTCATAACCAAGAACCCAACCCTGGGAAGACCAGAAAATGCACAACAAAATGGATTAAGCCGAGAAATAATTGGTATAAACTAAATTTCGATGGAGCTTTTTCCTCTAACAAAATAGGCTCTTATGGTTTTCTTATCAGGGATAGTTTGGGTTGTATTCATTACGCAGAATCTGGTCCCTCCCCACTTTCTTCCGTTATTGGATCAGAATATTATGGCCTGTGGAAAGGTGTTCTAAAAGCAGTAGAACTCAAAATTCTGCGTATCTGCATTGAAGACGATAATCTTAGCATTATCAAAAGCTTTAAGACAGGTGCATCTTGCTTTGGCGAGATAAAGATGCTCGTATCCGACACTCTGAACGCCATGAATATGTTTTCTGAATTCGGGATCTCTCATGTTTGTAGGGACAGTAATTAAGCTGTTGATCGTCTATCTCACATTGTGATTGTTTTCTCCGGCTGGACCTGCCACTAAATGTAGTTTTGTGTAGCATCATGCTATTGGCTAGTTGGCTTTGACAGCTGCCAAATTCCTTCTTGTTAAAAAAAAACACACCCGTAAAAAGAAAATTAAAAGTGAACCGAGCCTGGTGGCAAGTCTACCGGAAGCCAATTCTGTGAACGGAGGGCCATCAGGGGTTCAGGGGCAACTGGGAAGTCTATTAACATTGGAATAAAAAAAAAAGAGTAAAAGAACGCGCTGGCCCCTAGGGCCACGCGCCCCCAAATTTCCACCGTCTTCAACCTCTAGTCGTCGTATCCTCCGCCATAGCCTTGTTTCGGACCTTCTCGTCCCTCCTCGAATTCGTTTCAGGCCGTTTAGTGGTCGATTGACCTCCTCCCGGTGTGTTTCGGGTTCGATTTGGGGTGGGTGTGTAACCCTAGCCTTTGAACCCTCCGCCCTTTCTCCGTCGCAGCCTTGTTGCTGGTGGTTTTGGGCTCGCCGACCGTCGATTGACATGTCGTTTCGTCTATTCGGGGCACGTTGGCTTGGTAGCGGCGGTCGCTGGCCTCCAATGTTGCCTCTCCTGTCGAATTTGTTTTCTGCGTTTGTTGGTGCCGGCTCCGGGTCGGTGGTGTCGTCGCTGCGCCGCCACCCCCTCGCCGCTGCTTCCTCCTCCTCTTCCGACGGCGTGCCTGGCTTCCGACCGCCTTCGGCCTAGTTTCGCCGCTCGATGTCTCTCCTTGCTGCGCGTTTCCTCTCTCCTTGGTCCTTCGGGCCCAAGCCTTGGGTCCTTCGGGCCCAAGCTTCGGGTCCTTCGGGCCCAAGGTTGAGATTTTGTTAAAAAAAAAAATTTGAATTGATAAATTAAAATTATTGAGAAGCTATCTTTTTGGGTTTTATCAAGAACCCGATTCGGGTTTCTTGATATTGTCCCAAAAGGGTTTTGTGTATTACCACCCGAAAGGGTCTGAGAAAATCCCGCAAGGGCTTGTCGATATTCTTGTAGGTGACAACTTGATGGCGTTTTGTTCGAGCAGTTTGCGGCTCTGCTTCCGATGTTTCTAGGAGATCTTTTGCTTGGTTGGAGGGGGCGCGGAGTCTGTAGTCGGGTCTGGCTGGGGTCGAGGTAGTGCGCTCAGGGCGACTCCGTATTCGGGATAGAGTTTCCTTGGAGTTCGTCTGCACTGCCCACAGGAGTTGGAGTCCTGCTGTACTACTGGCCCGCGGTGCTACTGTTCGGTGGTGCTTGGCTGCGTTCTTCGGTGGCTTCCTCAGCTTTTCGGGTGTTTGGTCTTCTTGGAATGTTTGTAGTAGAGTTTATTACTGTTTGGTTCACTACGCTTGTATTTGTATTTCTGTTTTTCACTTGCTCTGTTAGACGGTTCACCGTCTGCCGGCTTCGGTCGGCCTCTCGATGAGTTAGGCATGTCTGACCTTCGAATTTTTACCTAATAAAAAAAAAAAAAAAAAAAAAAATTCTGTGAACGGAGGGAGTAATAGACTTCCCAGTTGCCCACCATCTCTGCCTTCCGTCCAATCAAATACCATGAGTCTATGTCTATCCTTCCTTTTACCACTGTAAGTTTCTCATTCTTGTTTGTTTTTTACATTTTGCATATGCTTTATTAGGTTTAATACTTTAGAAATCGATGACATGATGAACTCTGTCTATTTGTGTTTGATGTTATCTGGGTAGTAGTGGACTATAAAATCTTCAATTTTAAGGTTAATACATGAAATTTAGGAATGCACTCCACCTATTCGACAAAATGCCCAACATTGAACCATTAGCAATAAAGCTTTCTACTGCTTTCCTTTTTAATTATAAGACTAATTTAATCAATTTTTTTGGTTTTTCATCTCAAATGATTTGTTTCTAGAGGTCATTAGTCATTACAATAATTAGTGTAGCTTTCGATCATTATTATTATAAGACCTATGTAATCAACTTTTCTTTGGGCTTTGCATCTCATGTGATTTCTTCATATCTTTGAATTATGCTAAAGACCCCAAAATAGTAAAGCTACATTTTTGCAAAGGGCATTTGGAATTTGGATAAGAAACCATTGTTTTTGCGAGAAATTGTTTATTGGATGTTCAATTATTCAATAAAATGTTAGCTATTTTTAGAGTTCTTAGTGTAAGGTCATTGTGCTATTGCTTCCCTTATTCAAGTATAGAACAAGTTGTGTGTGTGCTTCCTATAGCTTATGCATATGATTGACTTGCCTGTGCTATAACTTGCTCTTGTTGATCCTTTGTGAGTATGGCTTGAGTTTCTATTTAGAAAACATCTTTCCCATTGTCTAGCACTCTAGCAGCCCCTACCTCTGTAGTCTAACAACCATTCTTTAACATTCCATCCTATTTATTTTCATCTTAAATTTTCATTACAACTACTTGTTTTCTTGCTGGGTTGCTCGATTTCCTGAAAGCCTTGCCAATAATTGTGTGCAAGCAAAATTGAGCTGATCACTCAATGCAGAATGATATCAAATTAACAAATTTATACCATCAAGTACTTTTTATGTTTGATTAGCTTAGATGAGGTACTTGCATAGAGATTCTGCCAAGATATTTGCAGTGTTCTTATATTTTAGCTCATTGTTTGAAGCTGGGGTCAAGTTCTCGGATGAGTTTAGGCAACTTCTATTTGTCTATTTGTAGCTTTGTAACAAATCAAGAGCAATTGGCAAGTTGGAAGGGAATTTAATTGAATAGGCTATTCCAAAACTGAAGATTATTATATTGAAAAGTTTGGGTTTGTGAATCTTCATATGAGCCATTTCATGTTGGTACAGCGTATACTCCCTTTATTGAGAGGTTTAAGGCATTCTTGTTGGATGTGAAGAAGTATGACATTGTTACTGGGAGGCCTAGACTCGTCACATGGATTGAGATATGAACAATTAAAAAAAAGTTGAGTTTCTGTTTTGCGTTTCCTGTGTGAGAGTGCTACTGATTCATGACAGATAGTACGTGTTTCATGTGTGAGTTCAAATATGTTGAGAATCACTTACTTTTCTTGATTCTCTTCTTTGACACCCCATACATGAATCATTCTGAGCTAAGATGACTATGTCAATGTTCTCTTCTGCTTATTGTGTAAAAGTTCCTTGGAAAAATAAGTGAACATTTCATCCATCAGCAAAGTTAGCTTAAGTGGTACCTGATGGCTCAATGTAGATTTCCCCAGCTTCTAAATCCTTCAAAAGTCAGAGAATAAAATACAAGTGAAAAAGTCCATAACTACAACAAATTAGGAGTTAATGAGCTCAGATTGAGCATTACCTAGCATTATATTAATGTAGCTCTATACATGTATCACTTGGTGATATGTGGTCTTATTTAAACCTTTAAATGAAAGTATAGTTTATGTTGTTCCTCGATGATTCGTTTCCTATGAAATTTGGGATTTCCGTTTCCCATTTTCCGATTCTGTTTCATTTTGGATTTCTGCATATATTTCCATTAAACATAGATTTTTTCCTCTTTATTTTTATTTTTTAATTTGTTGAGTTGATTTAGCTGTTTCTTGCTATTTCTTCAGATGTTTTGCATGCTAAATTATTATCACTTTGCCGCAAGGTTATGAATTGATATCCCTTACCGATAAACCGAGTTTGAGTTGATTTAAGATCATGGGTGATGATGAAACTCCCCAGCCAACAAGAAGGGCAACCAGATCATCTATTTTGGCTTGCACATCGAAAAATGACGTCAAATTGAAAAAGGGAAGCATTTCCCACAAGCCTTCCCTTACTGATCTTGTACACGCGGATGATGCCCTTGATTTGGAGGATCTGTTTTCCTGTTTTCCTGGTAGACACCTTCAGATCACTCAGATATTATCCCATCTGGGTTCACTGAATTCCCCGATTCTCCCTCTTTTAATCTACGGAGGTGCCTCAACTGGAAAGACAAGCATCATCCTTCAGATTTTTAGACACCTCAGAAGGCCTTTTGTTTACTCGTGCTGCTTAAGTTGTCACAGCCCTCGGATCTTGTTTGAGTCCATCTTGAATCAGCTACTCTTTCACACGAGGAGTGAAGACAATTGTTATGCTAGTGCTAAGCGTTGTGATAAGCCGTCTGACTTTGCCAATTACCTTCAAGAAGCCTTGAAAAATGTCTTGGATAATCTCAAAGGAAACTCAGGGAAATCAAGTTCAAAGAAGCCAGTGACAAACCAGAAGGGGGATATGATATATCTTATTTTTGATAATTTAGAGCTTACTCGAGAGTGGGACAAGTGTTCGAACATATTGCCTTTTCTATATGGTCTCCATGGTACACTTAAATTATCTGAAGTAGGTATCATCTTTATCAGCAAGGCCTCCCCGGATTCATGCTATTCAAACTCGGGTTTCGTAGAGCCTGTTCCTATTCATTTTCCGGGGTATACTGAGAAGGATCTTCACCAGATTTTTATGCAAAAGCAGGAAAATCCTGATCTTTATTCTTCATTTTTGGAGTAAGAAAATGTTATATTTTTTTTCTGGATCAACCTTCAACGTCTATATATTGCTTTAGTTTAGTTTCTAAACTAACCATTGTTTTCCCATATTCTTTTGTGGCAGCATTGTCTTGAAGCCTTTCTGCAGAGTTACTAAACGAATAGATGAACTATCTAAGGCTTGTTCTTCATTATTCAAGATATATTGTGAACCATTAGGTGATGTGGCTGCTGGCTTCACTGGAGAGAACAAGCAAAGAAGAGAAGATACAAAAAGAAGGTTGTATAGTCATCTTCAACCACATATTGCTCCTTCTCTAAATGAAATATTTAGAGTTTTATCACCTGAAGTTGAACCAAACAATAACAAGTCCAAGGCAAAGGAAAATATGAAAAGACTGGGACGCCTTGAGGAGAGTAAAGAGTTAGAATTCCATATGTCAACTTCTTCCAAGTATCTCCTTCTTTCAGCATTTCTAGCTTCAAGAAACCCTGCTACTCTTGATGCATCACTATTTGATTCAACTGGAGCTCTTGATAACCGCAAAAGGAAGCGAAGGTATGTGTGCCCCTCCATGTTATATGAATCTGACTAATGGCCTTTGGAACCTCTTTTATTTACAATATAGGTTGAGATCATTCCTCTGTTTCATCCTGTTCCTCACTGCTTACTGCTGCATAGAAGTTCACTTCTGTTTCTACATAAAACCTGTTTTACTTGCTCAAAAAAGAAGAAAAGAAACCTATATTTGGTCAATGAAACCTAAAGACAAACACAAGTGAATTAAAAGCAGTTGCTGTTCCGGCAACTCTTTAGAAGTATCCATCTGGTTTGCAGGGGATTGTAAGCTGTCTCACTAAAAAGTGTACACGTCCTTTGATTAATTTAGAATATGGTTTTTGCTAAGATGTACTCAAGTGTCCATTTATCCCGATCAGGTGTTCAGAGAAACAAATAGAGAAGAAAGAAACTGCAGAGCTGGAATTGCTCATGAAAGGACCTGGAACTTTTCCTTTAGAGAGGCTGTTTGCCATTTTTCAGTGCATCGCATCAGTGGCTGAAATTTCTACAGAAGATGACAGCAGCTCATTAGCAAGTGAAAGCGAGGATAGCGGACTCATGTCTGATGCTCTTTGGCAGCTATCTAGTCTTTGCAATGCTAATTTTATCATCAAAGGTGGTAGTTGTCCACTAGAGGGTTCAACTCGCTACAAGTGTACTGTCTCTGAAGATTTGGCTTTGAAGGTACCTCTCAAAAAAAATTCCCATTTGGTGCCATACGTGCTGGTTTAAGCCCTGCTATGCCGATAATCTGTATGCTGTTTTCTTGATTTATTGTAGAATTAATGACTAATTTCCATACTATTCTTGAAATCGCTGATAGGTTGCAAGGAGCTTGAAGTTTCCACTATCAAAATACTTGTATAGAAGATAGTTCATATGATTAAAAGCATCTTCAAAGCAGATGGCCATCCAACATGTTATCCACAAGTAATGTTGTAGAGATTTGATCAAGAAGGTGCAATTTTGTTATTTTGGCTTTGCAAAATGATGAAGGCTTCCAGTATTATACCCATATTTTAAATGGCGTCTGTGATAGATAGCAGTTGGACAAAAAACTGACAATTTTAGTGGCCTGCTTTTGCCAATCAGGTAATCTCTCTTGTAAGTTGTAACAACATGAAAAGACTTGTCGCTGGACAAATTTGCAATTTCATCCAATATTAGTGGAAATGTTAACAATGATTAATCCGTATGTGCTTTTGGATCGTTAAATCTGCCAGAAAACAGCTGGAGTTGAACAAAAGGTAGTGCCATCACATCCAACGAAGTGTTTGCAGGGGTTTGGGAACCTAGCTGTGCAGGTTTGCTTATACAAGTTGTTTAATTCAGTCATTGGATTTTCCAGCAAACTATTGTGTGGATCTGTATAACAAGTGATATCTTCCAAAGATGAACATCACATTCAATAATCTCATGAAACTGCATTTATAAGTTGTAACTTTCTGCAAGTTACCCCCAAATTCCTTTGAGGTGCTCATCTAGTCATCTGTGCTGCTGTCCAAGGGAATTCCTTTCCAAAGTTATTTGTTTGTCTTCTTCTAGTTAGACTTCAGAGGAAAATTCCTATAGGATTCAGCTTAATGTGTTGAAATACAATAAGGAAGACAAGCTATAAGTTATCTCTTGCTGAGCCAGTCCATAATGATCGACAAGAATGCCTGATTATATGATCTGTGGTGACTTCAGCTGGTGAAGATTTGTCCTTTGCCTGATTTGCGCAGCTTGATGATCCATCCATCTTCTATATAGCAATGACTCCTGTTGCAGCAGTACCGAAGACACCAGAGATATGTGAATCCATTCCGAGTTATCCATGAACGAAAGTAACAAAGCAACCCATTGAGTGCGGAGTAAATGAAAATGTCTATTAATTTTTAGGTAGTTTTAAAATTTAGCTTGATTTGTGTTTAAAAAAGCGCTAAGCAGATTCTAGACGGCGTCTAGACAGTTAAGGCAACTGTCTAGACGTGCCTAGGCGCCCGAGCAGGTGCGATTTTTAGAACAGTGACCTTCAGGGTGGATCTATGTTGTAGCTTGGGGATGCTAGAGCATCCCCACAAATTTTTTTATTTTTATTTTTGTAGTGTTAATTTTAAAAAATTTACCCTCAAGCATAAAAAAAAAATAAAAAAAAAAATCTTTAAGTATCCTCAAAATGATAAAAACTTTATCTTCGAGCATCCCCGAGAAGTCGGTCCAGAATCCACTCCTGGTGAGCTTGACAAATTGATTTATGGAAGAAACTAAAATATCAAGAGAGACGGTAGACAAAACAAAGTGTGTGTTCTGTAAAATGTTATCTTTTAATAGATTATTATTTTACCAGTTTAACTTAGGGAAAAGATTATCCAAGAATCACTGAATTAATACTGTGGTAATTAAGAACGCCAAGAAGAATTGGATCCAAAAAAGAACCCCAATAAGAAGGCTGATCAGGTGACCCCAAAATGGATACTGCCATATCAGAGGAAGAATAGTCACCGCATAGTATGAAAGGGCGCAATTCAGCTTCGACCGCCCAAATGTATTTAATTAATGGGTTAATCACATTCTCAGGGACGGAACCGGGAATAAAAGTTTGGATGTGCTAAAATTTTTGCAATAAATAGAGATATATAGTAAAAAAAAATAATAGAATTTGAGGTAGTTGGTATTGATAAAAGGAAAAAACAACAATTGAAAGAGGCTGTTTTAGCAGGGATTCGAACCGGGAGCGACAGGTTAAAGTGCAAGGCTTGTGCCAATGGGGTTATTTCTACCTTATACTCTATACTCAACCTATATAATACATATTCTGTAGAAAAATGGGGTGGGCTGCAGCAAAGCTCAGCCCACCCCTCCTTCCGTGCCTGTTCTCAGTCTCTAAATTTTGTGATGACTCCCTTACTTTCCCTTGATGAAAAACATATGCTATAGTACTAATTTAATTTATGCAGGATTGATAAAAGACAAAAGGATAAGGTATTATGGCTTATACATATTGGATATATATTTTATCTTGTAGGTTAATATTATTTTCGGACTAATATGTTTTAGGTTAGAATTGTTTCAATCTATCCTTATATATATATATATATATATATATATATATATATATATATATATATATATATATATAGGGTCGCGCTCCGGTGAAAACCAAAATTGCGGTAGAAACCCGTGAGGACCGGCTTTTTAGCTCGGTTCACTTGCTTTATAGCCGGTTATGAATAGAACCGACCTATAAAGTCACAAATTTTAGTCCGGTTCTAAATAAAATCGAGTTATAAAGTCACTATAAAATTTTAAAACATTAGCTTTTTAGCACGATTTTTCGGTTTGACCGAACTATAAAGTCATGTGTTATTTTAAAATTGGAGTTTTTAGCACGGATTTTATGTTGAACCGAGTTGTAAAGTCACCGTGTGATTGAGGTTTTTAGCACGGGTTTCAAAAAAACCGAGATATAAAGTAGTCCTCACGGGTTTTTACCATAATTTGAGGTTTTCACCGGAGTCAATCCCTATATATATATATATATATATATATATATATATATATATATATATATTTCGAGTACAGCAAGTTAATTCTATCCATATATGTTTAGAATTTATTAAGACATTTTAGGCCTTTCATATATATATTTTCGGTTACATCTATTTTAGTCTATCCATATATATTCAGAATTGATGAAGATGTTTTAGGTTTTTTTAATATATTTTCGGACTAATGGATTTTATTTGGTTAAATATTATCTCACATCTTTATTAGATTTTTTGGTTAAGAATATATTGGATAGTGTTTCTAGAATGTGTGTGTACAGGATATTCTCAAAACAAGATCTCTATTGCTCCTAGAATATCTCGGCCAGTAGTACAGCAAAGAAGAGCTCAGTTTTAATTCAAATTGAAGAGAAAGATGTGGAGCTGTTCCTCCTAGAATATCTCGGCCAGTACAGCACAGAAGATCTCAATTTTAATTCAAATTGCAGAGAAAGATATGGAGCTGTACTAGTAACGTATACAACATGTATCTCGGCCAGAAGTTTGAATTCAAATGATAGGAAGTCTCGGCAAAGAAGATCTCCATTTCAACGCTTAAAATTCTGTTACAACTTTTCCAGATCTGAAGAGATAAAGAAATCAGCAATCTGTTGGAGCTCACTGTTATAAAAGTCACAGGAGAAGAACGTTCACATACACCTTCGGCCAAGCCTTCATCGCGCACCAAAGAGCTCTCGAGTTTACAGACGCTACTGTTGATTTCATTCGCTTTCTTTCTCTCTACTTTGTATTCAATTTATTATCTTTTGAGAGTTAGGAAGTTGTGAGCTTTATAGTTTAATTCAATCCCTGTTATACTAAGAGTATCTCATACTCAAACGTATCACACTTCGGTGTGACGAAGGGGACTTTTATTTCTCGATATCTTGGGTTGTCTAGATAGAAGCGAGGTAGGCTTCAGGATTAGAAGAGAGGCACTTCTTCTAGGTTGTATCTAGGACTCATAAGGACAGAGGAATAAAAGTTGTTGAATCCTACGGGTTGGATAACCCTAGGCGGGGACGTAGGCTGGTTAAGAGCCGAACCTCGTAAACAAGTCATGTGTTATTTATTTCTTTATCAGTTTTTCTTACGTCTGATTAATTTGCAGAACTGTCAAGGCACGAAAAATTCGTTCAAGATCTTGAGACTGAGTTCAAGGCCTTGAAACCCATTATCCAGCCCTTGAAGTTGCTTGCTCTTTACAAGTTTGCGAAAAGCGTCAATACTCTATTCAACCCCCTCTTCTAGAGTATTTGTCTCTTACTGTTATTTACTTTACGTACTCAATTCTTCAATTGGTATCAGAGCTTAACTCACTATTTGATTTAACAATCTGTGAGATCGATCATGAGTACTGTAGGAGAAGGTGGATTCGCTCAAGGAAGGTCGTCAAATCGCCCTCCTCTGTTCTACAGCGACAATTTTGTCCATTGGAGATCTTTGATGAAAATGTTCATCATTGATCAAGACATGGAGCTCTGGGAACGCATAGCCAATGGACCAACTATTCCAATGAAGCCCGGCGCTACAGCAGGATCTGCACAAGTCGAAAAGACGGAAGCTGAATTCACTCAGACCGATCATGAGAATGTGACCAAGAATTTTCGGGCCATGCACATGCTATATTGTGGTTTGAATACTGATGAATTTAATCGTGTTTCAACTTGTAGGAGCACCAAAGAAATTTGGGATAAACTTGTGGTGACCTACGAAGGTACTAGTCAGGTCAAAGAAAGCAAGATCAACATCTAGCTACGACAATATGAGTTATTCAAGATGCTGTCTACCGAAACCATAAAGGAGATGTTCACCAGATTCATCCAAATCGTCAACAACTTGGACTCTCTCGGCAAAACCTTCAGCAATGAAGAAAAGGTGAGGAAAGTCTTGAGGAGCTTACCAAAGGCGAAATGGGGGCCAAAAGTAACTGCAATAGAGGAAGCTCAAAATCTGTCAACTTTACCTTTGGACGATCTCCTTGGTAAATTGATTACCCATGAGATGGTTCTTGGTGGGGAAGATGGAGAAGTAGCCCCTAATGTAAAGAACTTGGCCCTACGAGCTAAGAAGGAAGAAGCACCCTCGGATGACGAAGAAAGCGACGGTGAAGAAGATCCATTTGCACTCATTACAAGAGGATTGACAAGGATACTCAAGATGAAGAAACGATTTGCCAACCGCGAATACAGCAGCTCATCAAAACCAAGAGGTAAACCGTATAAATCTAAACCTATGGCTTGTTATGAGTGTGGCGATACAGAGCATATTGTCAAGGATTGTCCATAAAAGAAAAGGAACAAATATCGAAAGGACAAGGACAACCGAAAGAAGAAGGCTATGATGGCGGCTTGGAGCGATTCTGACTCTTCAAGCGACTCTGAATCTGATTCAGAACAGGCAAATTTATGCCTAATGGCGGATCAAGAGGAAACTCCAAAAAAGCACCTTGGAAATATAGTAAGGAATTTAATTTCAAGTCCTACTGTTGTTCTATCCGAATTCCTTCAAAACATGATTTTAAATGAAGAGCATTTTATACATGAGACTAACATCTTGAAAGAAAAGCTTTTGGAGCAGGAAAAGAGTATGGAAGAAATGTCGCTGGAAATGAAAAATCTCAAAGCTTGTCAGTCAGCCCTTGACAGTAAAGTCAAGGCCTTGGAGACAGAAAACTCTGTCTTGAAGCAAGATCTCTCCTCCCTAACTCTTTCCACAAAAGAGCTGGAGAAAGAGAAGATCTCGTTGACTGATAAGTGTAGAGACCAGCAGACCTCTCTCATGCGATTCACCCACTCCAAGGCCAATCTTGATAGAATGTTAGGTGAGCATCAATCATCCCTCAACAAAAGTGGTATTGGATACAACAAAATTTTTCCAAAGAAAGCCCCTACCACTTTTGTTAGAGCCAAAGGGAGTTGGCGCACACCTACTTGTCATTTTTGTTGTATAAAGGGTCATGTTAAAACTACTTGTCCATATCGTCGAAATGATCCGCATATTATTCGTAACACCTTTCCGTTTTATTTAAGAGAACAGGTAAAGCAAATCTGGGTTCCTAAAGGGACAAGCCCACCAAACATGGTTCATCCCGAGTACGAATCTAAATTTGAAATTTGGTCTAGCCGAAAAGGTTGAATTTGGTTGGTTTGCAGGATATCACCAAGACAAAGGAGTATAAATTGATTCTTGATAGTGGTTGCTCAAGGCATATGAGTGGAAAAAGTTCATTGTTTTCGGATCTAAAGAAGCAATCCACTAGTACAATTACTCTTGGTGATAAAGGAAAATGCAACATAATTGGGATAGGTAAAATCGGTAAGGATTCTTCTAATTTCATTAATGATGTGTATCTTGTAGAAGGATTGAAATATAATTTACTTAGTATTTCTCAATTATGTGACAAAGGTAATATTGTTATTTTTGACTCCGAAAAATGTTTAGTAAAAAATAAAAAATCTGGAGATTTAGTCCTAACGGCACCTCACAGTAACAATGTATATTCTATGAGCACTAACCAAGTTGCAGGAACTAGTTTAAAGTGTCTCAAGGCCTTGACAGAGAATCCAAGGCTTTGGCATAGGAGACTTGAACATGTAAGTATGCACACTTTGAAGAAACTAGCGTCCAGGGACTTGGTACGTGGGCTTCCGGATCTCAACTATAAGGTAGATGAGTTATGCAATGCATGTTCACGAGGTAAGCACACTCGAGGGTCTTTTAAACCAAAAAAGGTGGTAAGTACTTCTCGCCCTATCGAGTTATTACATATGGATTTATGTGGACCTATGCGCGTCAAATCTCCCAAAGGTAAACAGTATATTCTTGTCATTGTTGATGATTTCTCACGTTTTACTTGGCTTTCATTTCTTAGGGAAAAATCAGAGGCTTTATATGAGTTTTCAAAGCTTTGCAAAGAATTACAAACCTTGAAAAACATGCCTATTGTTGCTATCCGTAGTGATCATGGGCGTGAGTTTGATCAACTTAAATTTAACTTATTTTGTTCAAAATATGGTATTTCACATAATTTTTCAGCACCTAGAACTCCTCAACAAAACGGGGTTGTGGAACGAAAGAACCGCACCTTGGAGGATATGTCTAGAACTATGCTTTTAGAAAACGGTTTAGCAAAATCTCTTTGGGCTGAAGCAGTGAACACGGCAAACTATATTTTAAACCGGTGTTTAATCCGTCCTATTTTAAAGAAAACTCCCTATGAACTTTTTCATGGAAGAAAGCCCACTGTTTCTTATTTCAAACCCTTTGGATGTAAATGTTTTGTTCACAACAATGGCAAAGACAATTTGGGAAAATTTGATGCTCGTAGCGATGAAGGTATCTTTCTTGGTTATTCCTTGCATAGCAAAGCATATCGAATTTTTAATAAATGCACTAGTATGGTAGAAGAAAGCATTCATGTTATCTTTGATGAAAGCAATTATGGTGCGTTGAGTGATAGCTTTGCAGATCTAAATCTCAATCAACATGAGGAACAGGGATCCGATATTGAAGAAGAAATAAAGAAAACACCACGTCGGAATATGCAGGAGCCAATACTAGATACATCCGAGCTAGCCCAAGACCTTGACATACAGGTTCAAGACCTTGAACAACGGTTTCAAGACCTTGACTTGGGAAATACAGAATCTGCAGCACCTGTTGAACTTGAAAGTCAAAGCCTTGGAGAAGCATCCACGTCACAAGAGCCTAAGCGACGAAGCTTCAAACACGCTGCATCTCATCCAGTTGAAAACATCATATCAGATCCAAATTCCGGTATCCAAACTCGTTCCAAATTAAGAAATTTGTGTGCTTTTTATGCGTTTGTGTCTCTTGTAGAACCAAAATCGCCTACCGAAGCACTTCAAGATCCAGATTGGATTATAGCAATGCAAAGCGAACTTAATGAGTTTGAAAGGAATAAAGTTTGGACGCTCACTCCAAGGCCCAAGCATCAATCCGTCATCGGTACTAGATGGGTCTTTCGGAATAAATTGGACGAAGATGGAAAGATTACTCGCAACAAAGCTAGACTCGTGGCTCAAGGGTATAATCAAGAAGAAGGTATTGACTACGAGGAGACTTTCGCTCCCGTAGCAAGGTTAGAGGCTATTCGTATCTTACTTGCATTTGCATCATACATGGGTATTAAGCTTTTTCAAATGGATGTTAAAAGCGCCTTTTTAAATGGTATTTTGGAAGAGGAAGTATATGTTGCACAACCTCCTGGTTTTGAAAACGATGAATTTCCAAATCATGTCTTTAAATTAGATAAGGCACTTTATGGTCTCAAACAAGCCTCTAGGGCATGGTATGAGAGATTATCAAAATATCTTCTTGAAAATGGTTTTAAACGCGGTTTAATTGATAAAACTCTTTTCATCAAAACTCGAGGTAAGGATTTATTAGTTGTGCAAATTTATGTTGATGACATTTTATTTGGTGCTACTAATGATTCTCTTTGCAAGGATTTTTCGGATATCATGTGTAGAGAATTTGAGATGAGCCTTATGGGAGAATTAACTTTATTTCTCGGACTACAAGTTCATCAATCAAAGAAAGGTATATTCTTGAATCAAGGTAAATATACTAGAGATCTCCTCAAGAAATACAAGATGGATCAATCAAAGGTTGCCAAAACTCCCATGAGTTCGACATTGTCGTTGGATCAAGACAAAATCGGTAAGAATGTGAACCAAAAGGAATATTGAGGTATGATTGGTTTACTCCTTTATCTCATGGCAAGTAGACCCGATATTATGTTTAGTGTATGTATGTGTGCAAGATTTCAGGCTGATCCAAGGGAATCGCATCTCATCGCGGTTAAAAGGATTTTTCGCTATTTGAATGGAACTCAAGACCTTGGGCTTTGGTATCCAAAGCGAGGAAATTTTAATCTAACTGGTTATTCAGATGCAGATTTTGCAGGTTATAAAGTTGATAGAAAAAGTACATCTGGGTGTTGTCAACTATTGGGGTCTTCTCTAATTAGTTGGCACTCCAAGAAGCAAAATTATGTGGCTCTCTCAACTGCTGAGGCCGAATACATAGCTGTTCGACTTAAAAGGTATTCCAATTAAATGTGATAATACTAGCGCTATATCTATCACTAAAAATCCCGTGCAACATTCTCGAATGAAACACATTGATGTGAGACATCATTTTATTCGGGATCATGTCGAAAAAGGTGACGTATCTATATCCTTTATCTCTACTGATTTACAACTTGCTGATATTTTTACTAAACCATTACCTGAGGATAGATTTAATTTTATCAGATTAGAGCTTGGTATGTTGTTTAAGGATGCATTCGTTTAGGGGGAGCATAAACGAATTGACTTTCAAGGTCTCGGAAATAGATTTCAAGACCTTGACTGTTCATATCGTATACAGAAAAGATTGGATCGAATTTTCCGGCTTTTATTTTTATAAATATCGGCCAGAAAATTTTGTTTTTAAATTTCAAAAACTTTATGTTAACCTTTTATTATTTCCGAAATTTTTTTTAAGAGGTTTGATTTTCTGTTAAGATTTTTAATTCCTTGTTAAATTGGTTTGTTTTCTGAAAATTTTAAATTTTAAAATTCTGTTTAGATTGGGTTTTTTAGAATAAAGGGCTGTAACTTATTTATGGATAAACTCTCAAGATTTTTTTACCTCTTTCCAAGATATTCTTACCTAATTATGATTTACCCTCCTTCTTGGAAAAATCTCACCTACTCTTTTTAACTCCCTCCTCTCTCTCTCTCCATTCACTCACGCCTCCTCTGCAACACACACAGAAGTCTCTCTCTCTCCTTTTAACCCTTCCCAAGAGCTTTCATCTTCACTAACCATGGCTCCCATCACTTTTGTTGGAAATCCGGGCAAGAGCAAGCGGCCAATCTCTCGGAAAGGGAAGGAAATTGCTACCGACGACGACACTGTTGACATTCGCTCCTCCCCGGACTCCTCCGCCTCTCCTCCCAGGACTGCAGCGACGCCGCCCACCGCTCCATCTCTGCCCGCTCACTGGTTCCGCAACTATGAAATTCATGGTAAGTGGCTTGATTTCTTTAGTTCTCAGAAACTTTGCCTGTGTGACTCCATTGATCCGGCCTTTTTAGAGTCTCTCAATCTCCCCTGTGTCTCCAAACTCAAAACCTCTGGCCTTTGGCCTCTTTTGAACCTCGGTGAAGTGCATTTCCCTCGTCTCACCCGGCTGTTTTTTATTAACCTTCACTACTCGAGAGATCGGGGACACCAGATTCTCCAAACTAGTGTCTGCAATAAATTTATTCAACTCAAACCAGATACCATTGCTGAAATTTTTGGGCTCCCTAAGGCCGTATCCACTGATAGTCATCCTTCCAAAGCTGAATGCAAATCCTTGGCTAAGGGCATCCTATTTCTTCCTGGTGTCTCTGTTCCCAAACACCGTCAAGCTACACACACTGTCCTCAAACTCGAAGCCAACGTTTGTCTTTACTGTTCTGGCAAGATGCATCTTCCCACGCTCAAACTCCCGGGAGTTGATCACCGATCAGCTTCTTTATCTTGTCCATTTAGTGTTATTCGGCTATGTGCTCGATGTTCCCAATCTAATTCTCGACCACATGAAACACTCTATCTCGTCTTCCCGTGATGTTCCGCTCCCTTACGGAAATCTGTTGCCCCATATTTTCATCCATTTTCGTCTTAACACCTCCCTTGAGGAAAAGGCGTCCCACACAGGCAAGGTTGATGTGTATTGCTTCAAGCGTATTGGGATACTCAAGGTTAATGATGCGTGGAAATTGAAGTCGGACATGAGTCGCGCTGAACTCGTCTCTGCTGGTGTTCCAAGGGCTGTGTCAACTGCTTATCATTCATCTTCGATCGAAGACCGATTTGAGGAACTCGAGTATGGCTTTGATGCTCTCAGACGGGACGTCATTGATTTTCAGGATGAGATCTCCGACAAAATGGATGCTACCCACGATTATTACAGTGGAAGCTTATGATGTCATCAAACAGTATCGAAAGTCAGCACCGCAAGAGCGCATAGTTGATGAAATGAAGAAGGCACAAAAGATGAATCAGGCTCAGAAACGCTACAAGGACAAGGCGGAAGCGGATATTGCAGCCAAGAAACGCAAGAAGAAGTGTGGTGACGATGGCTATGGGGAGTGGCGTGAGGAGTAGCGGTCTTGGACTAACTATCTGCTGGTTTTAAACCCTTCAATTTCTGAAATTGCTTTGGCTATTAGTTTCTGCTACTGTTGGTATTTTGGATTTCTTTTGCTGAACTTGGTCTTGGACCTATTTTGATCTCCCTTGTCGAAAGACAAAAAGGGGGAGATTATGCTTATTAGGTACTGCTTATTAGGTACTGCTTATGTTTTGCGTATTAGGTACTGCTTATGTTTTGATTTTCAAATGATTTTATTTTCAAAACTATGATCCAACATAGTTATATTATGCTCAGTACATTTATATTTGTCCGAATTATGCTTTGCTTGACTAATCTGCAGGAATTTATAATCCAATATGTTTTTGTCTTTCATCAAGGGGGAGATTGATGACTCCCCTACTTTCCCTTGATGAAAAACATATGCTATAGTACTAATTTAATTTATGCAGGATTGATAAAAGACAAAAGGATAAGGTATTATGGCTTATACATATTGGATATATATTTTATCTTGTAGGTTAATATTATTTTCGAACTAATATGTTTTAGGTTAGAATTGTTTCAATCTATCCTTATATATATATATATATATATATATATATATATATATATATATATATATATATATATATATATATATATATTTCGAGTACAGCAAGTTAATTCTATCCATATATGTTTAGAATTTATTAAGACATTTTAGGCCTTTCATATATATATTTTCGGTTACATCTATTTTAGTCTATCCATATATATTCAGAATTGATGAAGATGTTTTAGGTTTTTTTTTATATATTTTCGGACTAATGGATTTTATTTGGTTAAATATTATCTCACATCTTTATTAGATTTTTTGGTTAAGAATATATTGGATAGTGTTTATAGAATGTGTGTGTACAAGATATTCTCAAAACAAGATCTCTATTGCTCCTAGAATATCTCGGCCAACAGTACAGCAAAGAAGAGCTCAGTTTTAATTCAAATTGAAGAGAAAGATGTGGAGTTGTTCCTCCTAGAATATCTCGGCCAGTACAGCACAGAAGATCTCAATTTTAATTCAAATTGAAGAGAAAGATATGGAGCTGTACTAGTAACGTATACAGCATGTATCTCGGCCAGAAGTTTGAATTCAAATGATAGGAAGTCTCGGCAAAGAAGATCTCCATTTCAACGCTTAAAATTCTGTTACAACTTTTCCAGATTTGAAGAGATAAAGAAATCAGCAATCTGTTGGAGCTCACTGTTATAAAAGTCACAGGAGAAGAACGTTCACATACACCTTCGGCCAAGCCTTCATCGCGCACCAAAGAGCTCTCGAGTTTACAGACGCTACTGTTGATTTCATTCGCTTTCTTTCTCTCTACTTTGTATTCAATTTATTATCTTTTGAGAGTTAGGAAGTTGTGAGCTTTATAGTTTAATTCAATCCCTGTTATACTAAGAGTATCTCATACTCAAACGTATCACACTTCGGTGTGACGAAGGGGACTTTTATTTCTCGATATCTTGGGTTGTCTAGATAGAAGCGAGGTAGGCTTCAGGATTAGAAGAGACGCACTTCTTCTAGGTTGTATCTAGGACTCATAAGGAGAGAGGAATAAAAGTTGTTGAATCTTACGGGTTGGATAACCCTAGGCGGGGACGTAGGCTGGTTAAGAGCCGAACCTCGTAAACAAGTCATGTGTTATTTATTTCTTTATCAGTTTTTCTTACGTCTGATTAATTTGCAGAACTGTCAAGGCACGAAAAATTCGTTCAAGATCTTGAGACTGAGTTCAAGGCCTTGAAACCCATTATCCAGCCCTTGAAGTTGCTTGCTCTTTACAAGTTTGCGAAAAGCGTCAATACTCTATTCAACCCCCCCTTCTAGAGTATTTGTCTCTTACTGTTATTTACTTTACGTACTCAATTCTTCAATTGGTATCAGAGCTTAACTCACTATTTGATTTTACAATCTGTGAGATCGATCATGAGTACTGTAGGAGAAGGTGGATTCGCTCAAGGAAGGTCGTCAAATCGCCCTCCTCTGTTCTACGGCGACAATTTTGTCCATTGGAGATCTTTGATGAAAATGTTCATCATTGATCAAGACATGGAGCTCTGGGAACGCATAGTCAATGGACCAACTATTCCAATGAAGCCCGGCGCTACAGCAGGATCTGCACAAGTCAAAAAGACGGAAGCTGAATTCACTCAGACCGATCATGAGAATGTGACCAAGAATTTTCGGGCCATGCACATGATATATTGTGGTTTGAATACTGATGAATTTAATCGTGTTTCAACTTGCAGGAGCGCCAAAGAAATTAGTAATGCAGAACTTCATGCTCCCCGCTGCGATACATAAAGAACTTGACCAAATAAATCGTTCTTTCTTCTGGAACAAAGATTTACAATATCGGCCGCTAATTAGTTGGGATAGGATATGTAAACCAAAACAGTTTGGCAGGGTGGGGATCCGCAAATCGGGAGAAATGAATATCGCGCTTCAAATGAAACTACTGTGAAAAATTCTGGCGGAGCCCAATAATATTTGGGTCAACCTAATCAGACATAAATACTTGCGTTCTGTAAGTATCTTCGATTACAAACGACCGAAATCGGCCTCCTGGCAATGGTCTAAACTAGCTAGCTTAATTGACAAATTTAAATCAGGGCTTATTTGGTCGGTAGGAGATGGACGCACAATAAAATTCTGGACGGACAATTGGATATCTACCACCTCCATTCTGTCCCGGACCGGCACCCTCCAGGGGTACGACCAGAATGAGACCGTTAGTGACTACATTTTGGGGGGGAAATGGTGGACAGAAAAGCTGCAAAAGGCTCTACCAAACAGCATCGTCAAAGAAATTTTAGACATTCCCCTACCAGCGACAAACCTACTTGACCGTCTCTATTGGTGGCCGGATAGGGAAGGATGGTTTACTACGGCAAGTGCTTACAAACTGATAACTGCTCAATCCGAATCTACTCCCGACATGAATGCTTGGATTTGGAAGATTGATGCTCCCCCAAAAGTGAAGAATTTCTTATGGAAGATTGCTCAGAACGGCCTGCCTACTGCAGTCCGCCTATCCTGTAGGGGGGCGGCTGGTCCAGCTACTTGTTCACTATGCAATATGGCCCCGGAAGACGAGGCCCACCTGTTTTTGGAATGCTCTTTCATCAGAAAATTCTACCAACTTCCAAGTAGAGAACAGACAACAACTGGCCGTTCGATCAACCTATCACGGGACTTTAGACCCATTCTATCTAGCCTAGGCGATACCCTAAACGCGGCCTCTTTGACTGACCTAGCCTTTGCTTGGTGGACTACTTGGTACATCAGAAATCAACACTTATTTCAACAAGCAAAAATACAAGAAAGCCAACAAGTTATTCACCTTATCAGATCACACATAGATAACTGGAAAAGAACGTCTATGACGGAAGAAGAAGGTGTCGGAATTAACAACCCACCATTACGGACACTTTCCAGAAAGACCGATAAACAGCGGCTAATTAATGGCGCAAACCACGGTGTAGCTGGTTTAAACTCAATTTCGATGGCTCTTCTTTAGCAAACGGCGATAGTACGGCAGGAATCATTGTTAGGGACTGGAATGGGCGACCCGTTGCCATTGAAAACAAATGCCTAGGGAAGCAACGGCCCATCAAAGCTGAAGCCCTTGCTCTTAAATTAGGGATCCAGAGAGTATTACAACTCCGCATAGACAAAATAGAAATTGAAGGTGATTGCAAAATAATAATAGACTATCTAAATAAAAAAACCAAATGTCCGTGGGAGATTGAACTCATTCTCTCTGACATACAAGTCTTGTTATCGACTATAAAAGAAGTAGGATACGCTCATGTACCTCGTATGGGCAATAGAGTGGCTGATAAGGTTGCACACCTTTGCCACTCTCCCCGAGGTAGTGATATTTACAACAACCCAGGTCTTAATGACCTCATCCGCAAGGATGCTGCCGGGTAGAGCTCGCTCACCCGAATTTTTTCCTAATAAAAAAAAAAAAAGATGACAAGTAAAGGCGAATGAGACAGTGGCACAATATATTGTTCAATTTCTTTGCTTTGATCCGTCTCTGTCACCTCTATTTAGACTACCTAGTAGTCGCTTACGATCTCGTTATCGTCCTTGAGGGTCTTGAGATGGGTTGGGGTTTTTTATTGGGCAATAGTTTGGCTTGGGGTTAGTTTTGCAGTCTGGTGTGTTGTGTGGTTCTTGTTGTGATGCAGGCTCTATGTAAACGGTGTTTGATTAGCTATTTCCGAAGACGTCGTGGATTTGCGATCGATATCTGATGGTTCTTCGGAGTCCATAATCTGAGATGTCCGCCAGTGTCCCCAGGGTTCTCTGTGTGCGTCCTCCATTGGTTGATTGATTCGTTCGTGTTGGACTTGTTTTACGTTGTAGGATCACTTGCACTTTTATTTATTTTCGCACTTAGTTTCTGTTTTTACTTCATGTTATTTCATTTCTGTCATTTGCTTTTGCTTTTGATTTGGTTGTACATGATAGTTTGTCCATCCACCGGCTTGTCCGGTCTCTCGGTTTCGCTAGACTTGTCTAGCAAACCGAATTATTATCTTGCTTCAAAAAAAAAAAAAAAATGGCACAATATATGACACGTATTCTCAAAAAAAAAAAAAAAAAAAAACTCGAAACATTTAGAAGTGTCCCTGAAATTTCCCTAAAATTAATATTAATATTTTGTTGGTTTAGTTGACAGTTTCTGTGATAAAATTACGACACGACCGGTAAAAGATCCCAAATCCCCAATGGAATCAATGAATACCCAAAAAAAAATGATGCCCTAAAAATTGATCAATTCAAGTGATCAACTCAATATATCCATCATCGATCGTCTCATAACATTAAACACTCTCATCCATCTTTGGATCCGATAATTACTTGCTCCCCAAGATCACCCACTCCGCCATCTCGATCATCAATCATGGCTACGCAATTTACAAGTAGCCACCACCACCATGGGCTCAGTCTCACAAGCTACCAGAGCCGATACAATTGCGGCGGGTGCCTGATGGACGGCCACGGAGAAAGGTACCGCTGCACCGATTGTGACTTTGACCTCCACAAGGAGTGCCTGAACCCGAACCCCATCCGAAGACTGGACATCTTTCCTGCTCCTGCAACCAAAATCCTCAAGCTGATCCCCAACCGGCCTCCTCCTACAGGCCGTATCTTCACGTTCCGGGACCGGCCTCCTCCCGCAGGCCCTTCCGAAACCTGTTGTCTCACAACATACTGTGGAAACTGCAGGGCGTGCAACGTATGTGGGTTGACCGTCAAAGGGTTCGTCTACCATTGCCCGACCAAGGGTAAGACCGGTCTTGATGTTCACCAACTATGCGCGAGTCTCGACAAGGAGATACACGTGGAGGGCGTGAAATTCAAGCTCCGTGAGGGCGTGCCTTACTCGAAGTGCACCTGGTGCAACCGGGAGACGCTAGAAGGAAGTGTGAAAAACGTGCGGGGATTTTGCTACGTCGCTCGCGGGTCCGAGGAGGGTTGCAGTTTCCACGTCGCTTGCTTGATGGAGATGGGAATCAAATACGGGGGGACGAAGACCGTCGTTAATCATAGCTCAGCGACAGCGTCTCGTAATAACGTCGATGACGGCGACATTAACAGGGTGGGTCAGGAACTTTTGAAGGCGAAAAAGAAGAACATCGTTAAATTCGGGAGAGTAGTCGGGCTGTTTCTTAAGGTCGTTCTGTCTGTGATCTTCGGAGATCCGACCGCGATCTTTGCTTCTATGCTTGTCCATCTTCTGAAATCCTAGGGGGGCGGGTTTCTCGTTGGACCCATCTATGTATATAATTTGTTCATTGATTAATTAATTTCAATTTTATCATCTTCTTAATTGTACAATACAGTAGTATATATACACTATTTTATTTTATTTTCGGTTTTGGTCATTTTAACGTCACCTGCCCAAACCCATAAATAAGGGAGGAGGATCCTCTACAACACATAGTGTGACACTATGTGTAACACAAAAATATTTGGGGTATTTTTTAATGATCAAAAAAATTATAAAAATTATATTTACATTGTATATGTCAAATAATATATATTTATATATTTTTTAATATAAAATGACATTTTTAATAAGTATTATAATTAATATTCTAAAATAATGACTCTTTTAATTTTAATATTTTTTTAAATATCATTTTATATTGAAAAATTATATAAATATATGTTATTTGACATGTACAATATAAATGTAATTTTTATAATTTTTTTTATTATTAAAAAATACTCCAAATATTTTTGTGTTGCACATAGTGTCACACCATGGGTTGTAGGTGATCCATTCTCGTAAATAAGGCGATTAGAAAATGTGACGCGTACATGCTGAAAATGTGACGCGTTCAAATTGAGATAACGATTAAAAAATTAACTTCTTATTATTAATCCATATATATATATATAGTATATTACAAAGAATTGTAAATTTAATTAAGAATAATACTAAATTCTAACAAGTTTGATTTTATTGTATTTTAATTATAATGCAATTATTTTACATCGTTTTATATGAACGTTTGATTTTAAAAATAAAATTCATGTAAAAACCAAGATAAAATCGTAATTTAACCAAATAATCACATAAAAAGAGATAAAATAATTGTTTTATGACTAATACATCGCAAAATCTAAAAACAACATAATTTAAACACCTTAAAAATTGTGTTAACCAAACACCACCTTATCATTTTACATTATAAACATAAACATGATAAACATAAACATGATGTATTTGAAATCCAAACACACCCAAAATCTAAACTAACTTATTCTATATTATATATATTAATAATCGCAGCCACAATTACTCGGCAAATTAATGAATCAATATATACGTACCTTCGATTGAACAAATATCATTAGTAATTTTCTTATAATTTTATTGGCATAAATATAGGTGAAGATATATAACACTTATATTATACGTACCTTCCTAATGATCTGGTACAAGAAATTTTAGACATTCCGCTTCCTGTGTCGGAATTGCAAGACTGTCTATACTGGTGGCCGGATAGGGAAGGATGATTTACTACTGCCAGCGCATACAAATTGATAACATCTCAGGTCTCTGCAACCCCGGATAGTAATGACTGGATTTGGAAGATCAATACCCCTCCGAAAGTTATAAACTTCGTTTGGAAAATAGCTCAGAATGGCCTCCCCACAGCCTCTAGGTTGTCTTGTAGGGGTTCGGCTGTACCTTCCACCTGTTCCCTTTGTAATGCGGCGCCGGAGGATGAGGTCCATTTGTTCTTGGAATGTCCCTTTATCAGATCAATCCACCAGCTCCCAATCCAAGACCAATCACTGGTTGCTTGTTTGATTGCTCAGTCCCGGGATATCAGGCCCATTCTATATGCTCTTGGGAAGAGCCTAAACTCCACCGCCATGACCAGCCTTGCTTTCTCTTGGTGGTCGACATGGTATACTAGGAATCAATTTCTGTTCCAGCAGGTGGCTATCCCACCAAAAGATAAATCTATACGAATGATCAAAACACATATAGATAATTGGAATAGAACGTCTGTGCGGGAAACTGAATTTGAAGAGGAGCTTCGCACCCCTCGGCTGCACTCGACAAAACAAAGTAAGAAACAACGTTCCGTTCATTGGCGGAAGCCTCCTTGGGGAACGTACAAACTAAACTTTGATGGTTCTTCTCTTTCTAATGGCGACAGTTCAGCTGGTGCCATTATTAGGGATTGGGAAGGACACCCTGCTTCCATTCAACACCAACAACTTGGCAAACAAAACCCCCTTAAAGCGGAGGCGTTAGCCCTAAAATTGGGTGTTCAAAAAATTCGGCCATTTAAACGGGAAATCTTCCTGTCCATGGGAAATCGAACTAATCCTCTCGGATACTCAACTACTGCTATCGACGGTGAAAGAAGCAGTGTTCTTTCACACTTCTAGAATAAGGAATGTGACTTTTTTTCTTAATGGAAAAGGAAAGATTCCTTGGAGCCCAAGGAGAGGGGAAAAAAATAATAAATTCCTTGGAGGCCAGCCATGGAATGACTAGTTTTTTTTTTTTTTTTTTTTTTTTTTTTTTTGGGATAAGGAATGAATTCGGGTGGGTTAGTCCTACCCGGCGGCATCTCGACGGATGAGGTCAAAGAGACCAGGATCATTTGTAATATCGACTCCTCGGACAAAGTGGCAAATGTGTGCAAACTTATCCGCCACTCTATTGCTCATACGAGGAAAATGGAAGAAAACTACGTCTTCCACAGTCGATAACAACACTTCTGTATCCGAAAGTATTAGTTCGATTTCCTATTTAAATGGTCAGTGATTATCTTGCTACCACCTTCTATATGGATCTTTTTAATGTACATTGAGTTTCCGGACTTGTTGTACCCCTAAATGTAGGGCTAGGGCCTCCGCTGTCAGTGGTTTTTGTTTGCCAGCCCGAAGTTGTTGAACAAAAATTGGGTGGCCGACCCAATCCCTAATGACAACACCCGCAGTGCTTTCGCCATTAGGGAGAGTAGACCCGTCGAAATTCAGTTTGAACGTGCCCCGGGGAGGCTTGCGCCAAGCGATGGTTTTTTGTTTTCTGTTCTTAGGATGAGTGCACCGCCGAATAGGGCGAAAGTCATCCTTGAACTCGGTATTAGTAGCAGGTGTTTTATTCCAGTTGTCAATATGAGATTGGATCAGTCGTAAGGCTCTATCCTTGTGCGGTATTGCAGTTTGCTGAAATAGGTTTTGGTTCCTGATATACCATGTTGTCCACCAAGAAAATGCGAGATTGGTTAGTTCAGTAGACTGTAGGTCCTTCCGTAGATCAGAAAGAATGGGCTTAATATCTCGGGATTGTGCAATCAGACGGGCAATGTTTGATTGGATTTGGTACGGGAGTTGGTGGATTGCTTGGATGAAAGGGCATTCCAGAAACAAATGAACCTCATCCTCAGGTGCCGTATTACACAATGAGCAAGTGGAAGGGACAGCCGACCCCCTACTGGACAACCTAGTGGATGTGGGGAGGCCATTCTGAGCTATTTTCCAAAGAAAGTTTTTACTTTCGGGGGGACATTAATCTTCCATATCCAGGCATTACAATCCAGGGGTGCTGTTGATTGAGCTGTTATTAATTTATATGCACTGGCAGTAGTAAACCAACATTCCTTGTCCGGCCACCAATATAGGCGATCTTGCATAGTTGAGACAGGAAGAGGGATGTCAAGGATCTCTCGCACTAATTCCATAGGAAGAGAAGCATTGAGTTTTTCTTCCCACCATTTGCCCCCCAATATATAGTCACTCACTTTTTCTTCCCGATTGAAATTTAGAGGGCATTCCTCTCTGATCGACAGAGAAGAGGTAGTGATCCAATTATCTGTCCAAAACTTAATTGATTGCCCATTACCTCTAGACCAAATAAGGCCATTTTTGAATTTAACGATTAAGGCGGACATCTTGGACCATTGCCAAGAGCAAGACCCCGAGGTCTTGTAATGAAAAATGCTGGCAGAACGTAGGTATTTATGTCTCATTAATGTCACCCATACGTTACTAGGCTCGACCAGTATTTTCCAAAGTAACTTCATCTGGAGGGCCACATTCATGTCGCTAGATTTTCGAATCCCCAGCCCTCCAAACCGTTTTGGTTTGCATATCCGGTCCTAGCTTATGAGGGGCCTGTACTGAAGATCCTTATTCCAAAAGAAAGAGCGATTTATTTGGTCGAGTTCTTTATGCAGAGAAGCAGGGAGCATAAAATTCTGCATAGCATATAGTGGCTTAGCGGAAAGGTTGGAGTTGATTAGGGTAGCACGGCCTTGTTGCGAGAGGGCATTAGCCCTCCATTTTGTCAATTGTTGTTTAGATTTACAGATGATATCTTCAAAGGTGGTTTTGGTAACTCGTCCAATGATAATTGGGCAACCTAAATACCTCTCTAAAGAATTCTCATTAGAAATATTGAGGCAGGTGCTTAATTCAAGGATCCTATGGTTCGGAATCCCTTTCGTAGCCTGGAAGCTTGATTTGTTGTAGTTGAGCTTTTGACCTGATACTTTGCAGTACGAATCTACAATCGTCTTCACTTTACGACCTGCGTCTAGGCTTCCTTTGGAGAAGATAATGATATCATCTACAAATGACAGGAACGGAATTCGATAGCCGTTTTGTCCAATCGGGAACCCAATGTGAGTTTTATCTCTTCTAGCTTCTGCAACTAGTTTCCGGGCCAGAATCTCTGCCCCTAAGATAAACAGTTCCGTTCGGGAACCCAATGTGGGTCTCTTTGCCGGAGACCCCGAGTGGGATAAATCAGTTCCGTCGAGCCGTTGTTGACTAATACCGAAAAAGAAACCGTCATGATACGCTCCATTATCCAAGAGATAAACGTATCGTGGAATCCAAAACTTAGAAGCACCTTTTTTATAAAATTCCAGTCGACTCTGTCATATGCTTTTTCCATATCTAGTTTAATTGCCAGCCACCCTTCCCGTCCCCTCCTACTCTTATCGGAGTGAAAAATTTCGTGAGCTATCAGGACATTGTCTTGAATAGCCCTATCTGATACAAAGGCACCCTGAAGAGGATGTATGAGTTTACCAACCACATTTTTCATTCTGTCAGTCAAGATTTTGGATATGATTTTGTAGGTATTGGAGCATAAGCTGATTGGACGGTAGTGATTGGTTGCTGTTGGGTTGTCTATTTTAGGAAGGAGGGAAAGAAAGGTATGGTTTATTTGTTTAAGCATTTTTCCGGAGTGGAAGAATCCTTTGACCGCACAGATTACAGATTTACCTATGATATCCCAATATTTTTTTATAGAATTCAGCTGTGAAGCCGTTAGGACCCGGAGATTTATTCATTCCAAGGTTGAAGACTGTTGTTTTGATTTCTGCGTTAGATTGGATTTTTATAAGAAAGTTGTTTTCCTCTAGCGTTTTTTAGGGTTGTATTAGTTCCAACAGCTCGCTGAGGAGCCTATCGTTTATTGGTTCCTTTTTAAATCTCTTCTCAAAATCTTTTTTTATCTCATTCCTAACATTTTCTTCGCCCACAATCACCGTGCCAGATGAAGTGGCGATATTGCGGATCTGTTTCCTATGTCTTCGTCCTGTCGCCACTCGATGAAAATATGATGTGTTTGAATCCGAGAGTTTGAGATGCTTGGTTTTGGCCCTTTGGCTCCAAAAGGCCATGGAGTGACTAGTGAGTGTAATTTTTTGTGTGCGAATTAACGTGTTGAGTAATGAGTTGTCTCAAATTTTTTTTTTTTTTGATTAAGTAAAAATTCGGATGCGAAACCGCTATCCGATAGCATCCTTTCGGATGAGGTCGATGAGACCTAGGTCATTGTATATAGAGGGGGTGGAGGCAATATGAGCAAGGTGTGCAACCTTGACCCGCCACACAATTGTCGTTATGAAGTATGTGTGAAAACGATACTTCATAGAACCCCGTAAGAAGGGTGCTAATATCGGCCATGATAAGTTCAATTTTCCATGGACATCTAGTTTTAGACTGTAAATGATTAATGATGGTGAATGAATCTTCTTCTATTATTATTTTAGGGATTCTCAAATCGAGAGCTCTGAGAACACCCCTTCTTAATGCCAAGGTTTCGGTCATTAGAGGGGTTTGGTATCCAATCATTTCATTACCCATTGCTACTGAATTCCTTCTGCTGTCACGAATGATGTAACCTATCGAACTCTGCCGTTGGCCTGATGCAGAACCATCAAAATTTAGTTTTAATTTCCCAGTTGGTGGCCTTTTCCATTTTTCCTTTTCTTCCCATATTTCATGAGGGGATTTACTAGTTTCACAAATCCTCTTTCATTTGGCTTTTTTTGTTGTTGGAAGATTAGTTTATTATGAACCATCCAGATGGTCCACCAATGGAATACCAATTTCTTTTTTTGTTGTGTATCAAGCCATCTACCTAATTTGGTCATTAATTCCTCTATATTCCTGGTTATCCTGATATTGTATGTGATTTCGGATTTCACTTTTAGTGATAAACTTGAACAACAGAAAGAAAATCTACAATCAAATAATAGGTGAGTACGTAGTGTTTCTTCATGATGATTGCACAAGGTACAGTAAGGTGATATCGCAATTCCTCTTTTTGCGAGACGGGCCACTGTTGGGAGTCCATTCTGACATACTTTCCACATAAAATTCTTGATTTTAGGCGGAACGTTCAAGTTCCAAATCCACTCATTATTATCATTATTCAACTCTGTTGTTTTCGTATTGAGTTTGTATGCACTAGACGTCGTAAATCATCCTTTTCTGTCCGGCCACCAGTACATTCTGTCTTGAATTCGATTTAAATGGGAGTGGAATATATGTGATCTGTTGCGCTATGTCATTTGGTACTATCGTTCTTAATTTCTCCAAATTCCATGCCCCATTAAGTATGTACTGATCCACCGTTTCTTCCTATTTGATCTTTGTCGAGTCGAGACAAGCATTTTGAATATCCTTGACGGGGGCCCACTTATCAAGCCAGAACTTGATTGTTTTTCCATCACCGACTGACCATGCTAGACCTTCCTTAAATGGTTGAATGAGTTTTCTCAGTTGCGTCCATTGCCACGATGCATTTTCCTTCTTGTCAAAATTAAGTAGTGGTGTTGACTTTAGATACTTGTGTTCGATAATTTTGAACCAGCAGTTATCCGGTTCAACAATAATTTTCCAGATGAGTTTCATTTGTAGTGCCTCGTTCATTTCTTTGGTTTTTCTTAATCTCATTCCTCCTTTCGCTTTTGGTTTACATACTATGTCCCATCTAATTAGGGGTTTGTATTGGAGGTCTTTGTTCCATAAGAAAGTCCTGTTGATTTTGTCTAGTGCTGTGTGAATTGTCACCGGGAGCATGAAGCTTTGCATAACAAACAGTGGTTTTTACGCTAAATTTGAGTTTATTAACAAATACCTCCCGTGTTGAGATAGTGAGCCAGCTCTTCATTTTACCAATTGATTAGTTGTTTTTCCGATGATTTCTTCAAAGGTGCTTTTATTTACTCTTCCATCAACTATCGGACATCCCAATCCCCAGGTACTTGTCAAGTTTAACGTGCTGTGATATACTTAGACATCCCTCAATAGTTATTATCCGCGATGCATGAATCCCTGGAGAACCTTGAAAAGCCGACTTGTTGTAGTTAACTTTCTGCCCAGACAATAAACAGTAATCATCAACAATTTTCCTTACTTTTTCACATGCTGCCATGTTGCCTTTCGTGAAAATGATGATATCATCAGCGAATGCAAGGAACATGATTCTTGGTCCAAGCGGACCAAACCTAAAGCCAATGCCAAACTGGTTGAGATTAGATTCATTTGTTAGTTTCCTAGCGAGCACTTCTGCTCCAAGGATGAACAGGAATGGAGACATGGGGTCACCTTGTCTTAATCCCCTAGACGGTTTAAAGACCTCTGTAGGCCCATTATTCACTAAAACCGAGAAGGAAATCGTTGTTACACATTCCATTATTAAGCTTATGGCATAGTCGCTGAAACCAAATTTTCTTAATACTGCCTCTGTGAAGGCCCAATCAACTCTATCATAGGCTTTCTCCATATCTAGTTTAATAGCTAGCCATCCATTTGATCCTTTCCTTGACTTAAATGAATGGAAGACCTCATGTGCTATCAGTATGTTATCCTGAATTGCTCTATTGGATACAAATGCTCCTTGAAAGGTGTCGATTAATTTCCCAATCGATCACCTTCTTGAGTCTTTCTGTTAAAATTCTCGATATTATTTTATAAATTGTTAATCTATAACAACATTATTTCTTTTCGTCTAACAATATATCGTTTAAAACCTACAAAGTCAATGTGCAACTTGTTGTTCTCTTAGCATTGAATAACGTGTAACAAGATATACAAACTTTAATTAAACTTGCATAATTTCTTATATAGTTATCGAATTTAGAAATGTAACCTCTTATTTCAAAGCTCTTGGATTGAATTATATTACCAAAATATCAAATTAAGTATAGTATAAAAGTATCGTGATTTATTAAAATACATTTGAAATAATTAATCTGTGTTTATCTTTTAAACGTTCATAACTTTTTACTTGGCTATCGGATTAAGGATTATAATATATCAAAACGAAGCTATCGACAAGTATAATAAATATAAGTGATTTGTCAGATGAAAAGGGGGTGAATGCTCCCCCTTTTCCCCCGCCTAGCTCCGCCTATGGTTCCGGATGAGGTTGCGTGTACTATTGGGCGTTGTATTTGATCGAGTAGATCGTGGAAGTGTTCATGGTTTCCGAATATCCATCATTTAGGTGAGGGGAAAATCGTTGATTTGCACTTCCCCAGACGTCGTCCTCTCTGGTGGTGGGTTACCGTTTTCCGTCTCCTTGGCGTCGAGATGTCATTTGATGTCTTTGTACTCTCCCATGTTCTCGGCATTCACATCCTTACAAGGGTCTTTCACGACTCCCACGGGATGACAATTGCTTGTATTTTGATGAGATTTGAGTTATTGTTCTTGTACGTTAATTTGTATAGGGTAGTGTTGTATCATAATAGTTAATTCGACTATCGATTCATCAGCCTTCTCGGGTTATCTGTCAATGTGTTGACCGGTATCTCGAATCTTTTCCTTTAAACCAATGTTCTAAAAGGCGATAGGCTGTCGCTAGGCGGCAGGTGGCCGCCTAGTGCTTGGGCATCTAGGCGGGTGCCTATGCGGATTTATAACAAGCTTGATTATTTTATTATATTTTAACGTATAACACATCTCAATAATTCGTATAATGTAATATTAATCCATAATATTATTTATAAACCCAAATTTATGGTGCTTAATTAATACTCCCTTCGTTAATTAAAACTCATTGTTTACTATTCATGCACACTTTTTTAGAATAATAAAAACTATTTCCTCCAGTCGGAAATAAACGATATTGGACTTTTGTGCACGTAATTTTAGGAGCTAAAAACTATATAAAATCTTATTTATTGTAATTATTTTTTTTACAATTTAATAATTATTAGTAATAAGTGTTAAATTGTGAAAAAATATTTAAAATAAATAAGATTTTATATAGTTTTTAGCTCCCAAACCTACGTGCACAAAAGTCAAACATCATTTATTTTTGACCGGAGAGTATATATAAAATATTAACTTTTTGTCAAATTTGTTTTTATAAATTCATACTTAATAGTAATAAGTATGAAATTGTTAAAAAAATATTAAAAAAGTTAATATTTAAATAGTTTTTAACACCTAAAAATACGTGTGTGAATAGTAAAACATCAAGTTTTAATTAACGGAGGGAGTACTAAAGTAAATAAATGCAAAAGTATACAACAGAATAACGACTCTAAACCTCATAAAATCCAAAACCATAAGTTTAACTCAAAAGCAAATACATCCCGACTTTGGCCATAAAAAACCCTAAGTCGACTAATCACTTGACTAACGCTAAAACTGAATAATCGACAACCTAGACGGGCCTAGACGGTACTTAGACGGGTCTAGGCAATGCCTAAGCGGGGTACAAGCGACACCTAAGTACGTGGTGCCTAGGCGGATTTGCGTTTAAAGACCCACCTAGGCATAAAAATTCCTAAGTGCCTTGCCGCCCAGCACCTAGGAGACGAGGTTATTTTGGAACACTGCTTTAAACAAATAATATATATACATTTGTAATTACATATCTATTTTTCTTCGAAATTACTGTTATGTATTCTGCATTTTTTTTGCAGTATGCAAACAATCGGAGTTGTTATATTACATGTAAGCATGCTCCTGGATTATCCGACAGATCCCTATTAAAAGGGATTGTAGATCTATCATTAATGATGCCCTTCGTGGCTATATAATCTGCGACTTTGTTTGATTCTCTATAAATGTGTCTGAATTCAACCGATTCGAAATCTACTTTCAAAATCTTAATTTCTTCTATTTGACACATAATTTCCCATCTTACTCTTTTCCTTGAGTAAGAGTTCTCATTAGGTATAAAGGATTATAATACCACATAGTATCTTATTCTGAAAAATCGGGAGGACAAAAAATTATTTGAATGTTAGGATTGTTGACCAGGCTTACGATGGAGTATGTAAACTGATTATTCATGGGCTTCAAAAGTGTTTTGTTTATCGACCTGAACTCAAAAACTGTACATAATTGAAAATATATTTGACGAGAAGTCAGCGACTTCTAGCTCATTAGTATTATAATAAATTGATAAGACCAAAATATATTCATACATATATATTATTTTTTTGGAAACAAGATAAGATTGAATTCGATTCGCTAGACAAGTCTAGCGAAACCGAAAGACCGGACAAGTCGGTAGATGGACAAATTATCATGTACAACTGAAGCAAATGACAGAAACAAATGACATAAGCAAAAGACATAAAGGAAATTACTGAAGCAAATGACATAAATAAACAAACACAAAAAATGTACAAGTCATCCTACATTGAAACAAGCCAAAAGATGAACGATTGATCTGTGGTGGATGTAGGTTTTTTTTAGGGGGTCTAATTTTTTTTTTTCATTATATATGAAAATATTTTTTCAAATATATTTGAAAATATCTTAAATTTGTGATATCAAAAAAATGAGATTTTTTTTCACTTATAAATGAAAAATAATGTTTTTGTTTAAATATGTTGCAGGGAAAACCTTAATTTTTTCTACACAATCATTTTTAGTGGAAAAAAACTATAAGAAACAAAAATTATGAAAATATAAATTTAAAAAGATTTGAACCCATAACATCTGAGTTATAAAACCCCCTTCTTATCAAGTAAACTAACTGCTAAGTAATATTTGTGATTCTTTATATTTTTTAAACTCTTGTATCTTTAAAATTATTAAAAATTACAAAAAAAAAATATAAATATATAATTTTTGTTTTTTGTTTTTTCGAAAGTTAAGGGAAGGGGCCTTCAACGCCCGAGCCACCTCTAGATCTGCGTCTGTATTTGACTACTCGACTAGATTTAAGGTCAGCTAAAAGTAAAACCTAACAACTTCAAGCCATACATTTTGCTTTTAACTTTTTAAAATGCCCCCTCTATACTATGATCGATTGATGATCGAGTTGAAAATTGAACTTCCTGAACTTCAAGCCTTCCACATACATACACTTTCTTTTGGCAATTTTGGTTAAAATTGGACTTGGTTAGTCAAAAATGAGTTGGTAACTAATAATGGATTTGCACTTGGTTTGATCCAAAAATATGTGATTCAAGTGATCTAGGGTGCTTTTCATGGCTGGTCTTCCTCATTTGAGTTGTGCTGGGCTGCATACAAAAGTACTACGATTATCGACTTGGACCATAAATTAGGCCTCTTGGGCCAGTGCATTTGTAAGGCCCAATAGGCCCAGTAGCGTGGATGAGTATCATGTCAAATATTGCCAGCATTGTACATGGATGGTGGAACACTGACAAATTCAATCTCTTTTGCTCAAAGACTCAAACAGTCAAACAATCATACAGTGACTCGAACGATTACATAATTGTTCAAGTCTTTTGCTCAAAGCCTCAAACAATGCTAACGTTATCGGAATACACTCATACTACAACAACAACAACAACAAAACTTACACGAACAAATAAACACGCCCTTACCGTAATGTGATAATAATTGAAGCCTGAAATGATCTCGCCAGACGCCAGGTAGCCATTAGGGCGAAAGAGAAGCCAATCCGAGATGACCTAACCCAGACCCAAACCAATCCATTAAACCATTTACCAAGCGAGATACGGTGCCCACAACTGGCTCCTGAACCAATCGATAAAACTGCACACTCCTTTTACGAACCACTATAACAAAGACGAGCAACAAAATGAGGAACCCCAGCCATCCAAGAGGCGGATCGACGATCATAAGAAACAGTGACGTGGCAAGAATCCCAAGAAGAAGACCGAAGTCACTGAGGATCGGTGCCCAAAGTGGATACAACGCGACAAACGGCTGGTGGTTAGATACTGCAAATGAAACGCTACAGAGGACGATAGCCACCACGTAGGCGGTTAAAAGGGCGCAATTGAGCTTCGACAGATAAATGTCGAGTCCTTGATACTTAACCAGCCCCAAGTAGGGATGGCAATGAGTCGGGTGGTGGGTGGATGGACCCCCATTTCACCCGACCCACCATGGGTGACCCATTTCCCCACCCATCACCCCACCCATATCCACTTCACCCATATCCACTTCGCCCATATCCATCGGGTGAAATATGGATGAAATGTGGGTGATTTTCCCTAAATGCATGTAATTGAATTCCAATCAATTTGGTACAAAAAATAGTGTATAAAATATGATTATTTTACACATTTAAGTCTTAAATAAGTCTTAAACACATACAATAAGTGTTAAACAACACATGCCACAAGTCTTAAACACATATCATACGTTTAAAACATAAGGAAAATAAGTAGTCCGACTTGAATGTGAATCGCCTTGGATGAACGTCAACCATATCATAAGTCTAAAACATAAGGAAAATAAGTAGTCTTAAACACATATCAAAGTTTATATATATTTTTATATAAAATATACATATATACATATATATATATATAATATTTTATATGTACATATATACATATATATATATATATATACATATATATATATACATATATATATATATATACATATATATATATATACATATATATATATACATATATATATATACATATATATATATACATATATATATATATATATATATATATATACACATATATATATATATAATATTTTATATGGATCGGATCGGGTGGTGGGTGATGGATCGGGTGCGGGTGGAGAAAAACTTCACCCCACCCGACCCATCACCCATATCTACTTCACCCACATTCACTTTCCACCCGCTTTTTTTTCGGGTTTTCACCCACTTTTTCGGGTCGGGTGATTCGGGTTGGGGTTGGGTGCGGGTGAAATTGTCATCCCTAGTCCCAAGGGGGTGATGCTTACATTGAACTTCAAAATTGCCAGTGTAATCGCGGCACCGTTGTCATCGTTCCTGGAGGAGAAACAATCAAAATTGCCAGTGTAATTTGGAAACTATTGACGGTGAACCAAAAATAATACAAACTTTCAAAATCACTAATTCATGTACAAACTATACTCTATTAAACAAATATTGATACGAAGTCTAGAATTTGGAAACTCAAAATTAATTTGGGCTTAAAATAAAATTAACAACAAATTTGGGTACAAAATTGTAAAATTTTGATGGAAGGTCATCATCTCTACACTCTCAATGGAAATCAGTTCATCGTGTTCTTCAATGGAGATTGATCTCGCTAGAGTTCGGGCTGGATGGGTGGTGCCGACCTTGTCACCGTGCCCTTTTCGGATAAATTGTTAGAGGCAACGGTGTCACCGCCTAGGGCTGTCGGCGGTGAGTCGCAGGGAGAAGTGGCGGCATCTCCTTCTTCTCCGACTTTGATTCCGATCTGGACATGGATACGAACGAATCGGGGCTAGATCTGCTTGATTTTGGATGTGGTTATTATCCCTAATGCCTCCATTGTTATTCTTTGAAGGATCTGATTCATATTTTTGGGGTTGTTCTTCTTAAACAAAAACCCTAGATCTGGGAATTGGGGCATTTGTTGCTCAAATTGAACACAGAGATTGAAGAAAACGGGGAAAGGATCCCGGAATATGCAAATCTCCCATCTTGATTTTTACTTTTCGATCGATTTCAAAATGGATTTTGCGATTTGGCTTTTTTTTTTACGTTCTTACTCTTGTTCGCCGTTTGCTACTCGTCGGAGGCTAGATCTGCTGGAGGCGTCGTTCGTCGCCTGCTCCTCGTCGGAGCACATGGAGGCGGAACGGTGAGTCCCAGTGGGAGGATAACTTGATTTCTGCTCCTCGCCGCCGCCAATGTCTTCGTATTGATTTGTCTGCCCAGATTCATTGAGAACATGAGAGAGTATGAACTTATCAAAATTTCACAAATTTGTACCCAAATTTATTGTTAATTATATTTTAAGTCCAAATTAGTTTTGAGTTTCCGAAATTTAGACAACGTATCAATATTGGTTTAAAAGAGTATAGTTTGTATACAAATTGGTGATTTTGAAAGTTTGTATTATTTTTTGTTCATCGTCGATAGTTCGTATTATTTTTAGTCATTTTTCCTAAATTTATATACAAACTATATCTAATTAAATCAATAATAATACAATGGGCAAAACTCATGAATGGAAAAATAAATTTGGACTCCAAATGTAATTAAAAAAAAGTTTGGAAAAAACATGTAAAATTAAAATAAATGTACTGTTCATCATCTTCACACTCCATCCCTTAATTTCCTTTCAAATCTCATCCACCTCCATCGTATCTCTCGTCTCCGCTGACATCACCAGTTACTCGAATCTGAGTTGACACCATTAAACCGTCTTCTTTGTCTCCTCTCTTAGTAGCTGAATCAAAAACCATCATTCCCCTTCAATCCTTCATGGATGATTATCGACTTTGACTGTAAATTGGGCCTCTTGGGCCATTGCATTTTTGTAAGGCCAAATAGGCCCAGTGGCGTGGATGAGTATCATGTCAAATATTGCCAACATTGTACATGGATGATGGAACACTGACAAATCAAATCTCTTTTGCTCAAAATCTCAAACAACTGCTAAAGTTATCAGAATACAGTGAATCCAAATAACTGGAAACTGAAGGTGATTATATGGTCTTACATTTTAAGTCGAAACATTCACTAAAAGTAGTCAACCGAAGAGGGAGAAGAAAAAATCTATAAAGAAAAAAGAAGGCTAAAAATTACACATGAACAAAGTCCATCCTTAACACATAGCACAGGGATAACATAATCTAATGAGCCTCTATTACAACAACAACAACAACATAACTTACACGAACAAATAGACACGGCCTTACCCTTAAGATGATAATAATTCAAGCCCGAAATGATCTCGTCAGGCAGCCATCAGGGCGAAAGAGAAGCCAATCCGAGATGACCTAACCCAGGCCCAAACCAATCCATAAACCCATTTACCAAGCGAGACACCGTGCCCACAATTAGCTCGCGAACCAATCGATAAAACTGCACACCCCTTTTACGAACCACTATAACAAAGGCGAGCAGCACAATGAGGAACCCCAGCCATCCAAGAGGTGGATCGACCATCATAAGAAACAGTGACGTGGCAAGAATCCCAAGAAGAAGACCGAAGTCACTGATGATCGTTACCCAAAGTGGATATAGCTCGAGAAACCACTGTTCGTTAGATACTGCAAATGAAACGCTACAGAGGACGATAGCCACCACGTAGGCGGTTAAAAGGGTGCAATTGAGCTTCGACAGATAAATGCCGAGTCCTTGATACTTAACCAGCCCCAAGGGGGTGATGCTTACATTGAACTTCAAAATTGCCTGTGTAATCGCGGCACCATTGTCATCGTTCCTGGAGGAGAAACAATCAACCGAGTGATGGGAAAGAACAGGGGTATGAAAAACAGAGCATCATTTGAGCCGATTAGGGAACACATTTTGATCCCAAAATCTGATGCTAAGAATTGAATCAAAGCTGATCGATCGAATTCAATTTAAGACAAATAAAAAGGATGGAACTGAGGAGTGAGAATGGGAGATGCTGTGAGCAGGGGCGGAGCTGAGGGGGGGACTAGGGGGGCACGTGCTCCCTCTCTCATTTGACGAACTACTTAGGTGTATTCTCCTCGTCGATAGCTTCGTTTTGATATATAATACATATTAATCCGACATCTGAGCAAAAAGTTATGAATGTTTTAAAATTAAGGGTATATTAATCACTCTACCTTTGTTTCAATAGACTATAATGCTTTTATATTTTACTTAAATTAACATTTATATACTATAATTCATCTCGAGAGCTTCGAAATGCGAGGTTATACTAATCATTTCGACAATCAGATAAAAAGTTACACAAGTTTAAATTTTTTATATCTGGTTATACATTATTATATGTTATGAGTGCAACAAGTTATACTCTATATTAATTAGGGTTGTTTTTTTTTTTACAGTAGGCAACCAGTAGAATGTCTTAACACAAGATCATTCTTGATCATCCTGACGGATGATGTTACAGAGATCCCTATAAAAAGGGAAACTAGCATTACAATTGGCACTATTCTTAGCTATAAAATCAGCAGCTTTGTTGGCTTCTCTGTAGCAGTGCTGAGCTTTTGCTGAACTGAAATCTTTTTGAAGCATTCGAATCTTCTCTACTACTCTCAGTATCTCCCATGGACTTGAGTTCTGATCTTCAATTGCCTTGACAACTCCGAGACTATCTCCTTCGACGATAACCTTACTCCATCCTTTAGTACGGGCTATTTCTAACCCTTTGCAGAAAACAAGGCATTCTGTTAGGATTACAGATCCCTTAGGAACTTCTTCATAGAACATATCGATTACCTGTCCATTCCAATCTCTGACAATGCCCCCAATGAGGCAAACACCCGATGGTTTCACCGAACCATCTACGTTGATTTTGTAGACAGCCATTGGGAGTTTTGTCCATTTTACATTTCTACTCCTTTTACTTGTTGGTCTCTTATCTTGACATTTGAGTTTAGTCCATTCCTGTATACTATGGTTAGCTTTCCGTACTGTATCTTCCAATTTGTCCGGTTTATTTCCTTTGAAGATGACAGAGTTACGAGGGTTGTTATTCGAGTCAAACAAGTCTAGTATTGTTTCATTATATTTAATTAGCTCATTTAGAAACAAGTCAATCTCGATTCGAACATATATTTGAACTTTGAGCTCATACTCGACTTATTTAGTAAATGAACAAGCTTGATCGAGCTGAGTCTTTTTCCCAAGTATTATGCAACATTACTTGCTCATGACATGGTAAATTAAAAGAAAATCTGTAAATTTCACAAAATTCGTGCTAGTTTAGTTTCAGTCGAGCCGAGGTCAACTTTGAATCAATCATAAAAATGTTCTCATAATTAACTCATTTGTAAATGATGCTCGAGCGGCTTTTATTGAGCAAAACTCGAGCAAACTTGAGCTACTTAGCTCATATAACAACCATAAACTTAACTTAATATTTATTATATTGCGTTTTCTATACTTATTTAGTTCATTTTTTTTCCGAATATTTCTTTTTTTAGGTGCAAAAAAAATGATATTGTTTTATCAAAAACCGATGAATTTTATCTTAAAATAACATCATTTATTATCGTATTATATATAACTCTTTACATCTCTTTAATCCAAAACTACATCGTATTGTGCCCCTCCGAAAATTTTCTGGCTCCGCCACTGGCTGTGAGTGACTCACCTGAGATGAAGTCCGTTCATGGAGGCGGAGGTGTCGGACATCTTTGAATTGAGTGGGGATTTCTGCGGAAACTGGGGTGAGGAATATATGTGGTTGGTTTACACAGATTTGTGTCTCAGATTTTGGTTGTAGGTTGTATTTATAGTGAGGGACTCATGTATCCATCCTTATCTTTGACAATTTGGCGGGGTTTTATACAATCTTATACTACGTAAGTTTTATACGTTTTAAACTATCGTCTTTTTTCGGTCGGATTTTAAACAATCGTTATATACTGCATTTGTTTTTCTACCCACTTGCATATTTTTGAATTTTTTTTTAAATTAGCCAAAAAAACTAAAGAAATTTTGAAAATAGCCAAAGATCCAAAGTATTTTGGCAAATAGCCAAAACGGGGTAAAGTCGCGGTTTATAACGGCGACTTTACCCCAAATTTATAAAAAAATAATAAAATAATAAAGTCGCGGTTTAAAACCGCGACTTATGTATTTTTTTTTAACTTTTTATATATTTATTTAGCTAAAAATGTAAAAAATTAAAAAAAATAAAATAAAAAGGAAAGTCGCGGTTCTTAACCGCGACTCTTCACTAGTGGGTCCCAAGGCCAGCTCGGCCTTCTCTTCCTCTTTCCCGTTCCTGTTCTGATTTGGAAGAAAACGAGGAGCCGCCGGCGCTCGCTCAGCCTCGTTCTCGTTCTCGAGCTCTCTCACTCACTCTCGACCATTCTTACCGACTCTCTTCCCTGTGAGAGTATGAGATTGATTGTAATGTCCTCCTTAGGGTTTACATTCATTGATATAACATATATATAGGTTACAAAGGTATTGGGCCTTAATGGGCTTTTGGCACACTATACAATAATAAGACCTATGTAATCTATCAAACCCCCGCAGTCGAAACTGGAGGGGCCCGTACAGTGAGACTGGAGCGAAAATCAATGAACAACTGTCTAGGTAAACCCTTGGTGAATATATCAGCGTACTGATATGAGGACGGGACATGTAGAACGTGGACATGTCCTATGGCAACCTTGTCCCTGACGAAGTGGAGATCAAGCTCAATGTGCTTCGTGCGTTGATGTTGGACCGGGTTGCTAGCCAGATAGACTGCAGAGATGTTATCAGTGTAGACCAGAGTGGCCTTCATAAGAGAGCAACGGAGCTCAAGCAGGAGATTGCGGAGCCAAGAGCACTCAGAGACAACGTTGGCAACGCCCCTGTATTCGGCCTCAGCGCTGGAGCGAGACACGACAGACTGACGCTTGGCCGACCACGACACAAGGGTGTCGTTGAGGAAGACACAGTAACCAGACGTGGAGCGACGCGTGTCAGGACAACCACCCCAATCCGCATCAGTGTAAGCAACAAGGTCAAGCTTAGAGGAAGGAGTGATCGTAGTGCCGAGCTCGAGTGTGCCGCTGATGTACCGAATGATCCGCTTTAAGGCATGAAAGTGGGGTTCCCTGGGTGCATGCATGAACAAGCAAATCTGCTGAACGACGTAACTGATATCAGGTCTGGTGAAGGTGAGATACTGAAGAGCACCAGCAAGGCTCCTGTACAAAGTCGGATCATCAACCAAAGGACCAGAGTGAGCGCTGAGCTTGTTGGATGTATCGACAGGGGTGGCGACCGGATTGCAGTTACTCATCTTAGCCCGAGCAACAATTTTAGCAGCATACTTGCTCTGTGAGAGGAATAGGCCAGACGAATGCCGCTGAACAGCAACTCCCAAGAAGTAAGACAACTGACCCAAATCTGACATAGCGAATTCAGCACTTAGATGTGAAATAATCGACGTCCGAAGCGCATCAGAAGAGGCGGTGAGAATGATGTCGTCAACATACAATAACAGAAATGCCATGTCGGAGCCTCTGCGATAGATGAACAGGGACGAATCCGAGCGGCTGCCAATAAAACCCAAGCGGAGCAGATGAGAAGCAAAGCGCTGGAACCAAGCTCGCGGAGCCTGTTTCAGACCATACAGAGAGCGCTTCAGGAGACAGACGTGCTTAGGACGATCGGCATCAGTAAATCCCGGCGGCTGAAACATGTAGACTGTCTCATTCAGGTGACCATGCAGAAAAGCGTTCTTGACATCCAGCTGATGAATGGCCCATTTGCGCGACAGAGCTAAGCTCAATACCACTCGGATAGTGGCAGGCTTGACCACGGGGCTGAAGGTCTCATCACAATCAATACCTACCTGCTGGGATCGACCGTTGACGACAAGACGTGCTTTATAGCGCTCCAACGTCCCATCAGAGCGGAACTTATGACGGAAGAGCCACATACAGCGAACGACGTTCGCCGCGGGAGGGCGAGGGACAAGAACCCAAGTACCATTCTTTGTAAGGGCCCTGTATTCGTCGAGCATAGCCGCCTGCCAATTCGGGTCGAGGAGGGCTGTTTGGTGGGAGGTGGGGATGGGGGAGAGGGAGGTCTGGGAGTCGGGAAGGACGGGGGCAAGAGGCGCAAGGTGCGGGGAGGAGGAAGCGGCGGGTGCAGAGGCGGCGGGCGCAGCACTGCTTGCGGCGGGCGCAGCAAAGCCTGCGGCGGGCGCCGCCAGGGAGGTGTTCGACGCGGCGGGCGCAGCAAATGGGGATGCGGCGGGGGCAGCAAGGGCTGCGGCGGGCGCCGCCAGGGAAGAGTTTGTGGCTGCGGGCGCTGCAAATGGGGTTGCGGCGGGCACAGCATTAGATGCCGCGGCCGCCGCATGTAGGTGAGGCGTGGGTGATTGTTTAGGTGAAGGGAGGTGGATAGCGGGGTGATGGTCGGTGGTCATGGAGATGATCTGACAGGGTCTGAAGACACCGGAGACGCTGCGGGTGTGTGGTCTGTTGGTAGATGGTGGCGGGGGAGGTGGGGGAGGGGGAGACGCAGGAGCACCGGGAGAGCTCTGGGGAAGAATGAAGTGAGGGAATGGTGACTCAGACTCTGTCGACGACACAGGAGGTGTGGGAGACGCGAAGGGAAATCGCGACTCATCAAAGGTGACATGACGAGAGAGAATGATCCTGTGAGTCTTGATATCGAGGCAAATGTAACCGCGATGATCAGACGGGTAGCCAAGAAAGACACAAGGGGTAGAGCGAGGGTGAAGCTTGTGGGGGGCGGTGGATGCCTGATTAGGGAAGCACAGGCAACCAAATGTACGAAGGTGATCATATATGGGCAAAGTGCAATACAGTGCCTGAAACGGTGAGCGATGGTTGAGGGTGGTGGAAGGGAGAATGTTGAGGAGGTAGCATGTGGTGGCCAAGGCGTAAGGCCAATAAAGGAGGGGAATGGATGCGTGGAAAAGAAGAGTGCGCATCATATTGGTAATGGTTCGGATGATTCGTTCGGCTTTGCTATTTTGTTGAGAGGTGTAGGGGCAGGACAAGCGATAGGATATCCCATTGGTATTAAAGAAAGTGTAAAAATCTTTGTTGTCAAATTCGCGGCCATTGTCGCATTGGAAACACTTGACAGAGGTGTGAAACTGTGTTTTGATGTAAGCGTGGAATTTGGCAAAGATAGGGAACACTTGAGATTTAAAGTGCAAAGGGAAAACCCATAAGAAATGTGTATGATCATCCAGAAACAAAAGGTAATACTTATGACCCTCCTTGCTAGGCACAGGAGATGTCCAAATATCACTATGAATAATATCAAAAGGTGCAAATGTAGTGTTTAAAGATCGCTGAAAAGGAAGTCTGGCATGCTTGCCTAACTGACAAGACGAACATAAGCTAGAGCGAAGCTCTTTATTACATTGGACAAGACTCTTAGAACGAAGTAAATCTAAAACTGCAGGACTGGGATGACCAAGGCGTGCATGCCAAAGACTGGATGATGATGCCGAGAGGGCGACTGGACTTGACGGGCTGGATGGTGATGGTGACGACACAGGATAGAGCTCCCCGGTGCTATTACATCTCAGACGAGTAACCCCCGTAGTAAGATCCTTCACAGAGAAACCAAACGGATCAAACACAAGAGAAACATTATTGTCAGTGGTGAACCGACGGACAGAGATAAGGTTTTTGACAAGTTTGGGGGCAACAAGGACATTGTTGAGGTGCAAAGGGTTGGTAGGGGTTGGTAGTGTGGTGTGGCCAATGCCCGAAGTAGCAAGGCGACCACCGTTGCCGACGATAATAGAATGAGCAGGACCCTTAAAAGAAAGAGATGAGAGAGTACCTGAGGAGTTCGTCATATGAGAGGTAGCGCCAGTGTCCATGTACCAAGCGCCGTCAGGGGGTGTCAGCTGCATGGAAGAGAAGGCGTTGTGCACATCAGTCGGGTATGCCTGATCGGACGACGGACGGGGAGCAGGACCCAACAAGCCCTGCTGACGGTTGGGATATGGGGCTGGTCCACGAAACGATGCACCGTGGTAGCCAAAGGGCATCCAAGGAGGGTAGCCAGGGTTGGGGTACCAAGAGGGGTGGCGGGGATCGTAGTGCTGCGGGCAACCATTGCTGCAGCCGGGCTGGAGGGCAAGCTGCTCGATGATGTCACTGGATGAGACCAACGCCGTCTTGTCTTTAGCGGCGTCGGTTGTCTGACGGTGAAGGCGAGTCTCCTCCAAGATCAGTTGAGACCGGGTCTTCTCGAATGTGGGGAGAGGTTCCGTCTGCTGTATATGAGTAGCAGCAACATTGTATTCAGAAGGGAGGCCCGAGAGTACCTGGAGGACGAGACGGGTGGCGCTGGGTTTGGAGTCGACGGCGTCTAGCTGATCAGCCAGGGTCTTGATGTGCTGACAGTAGGCAGATATCGACGGAAAAGAGGAAAGCTTACAACTTGAGAATTCGTGCTCGAGATAGACAACACAGGTGGACTTGTTGTCTTGAAAGATATCCTGAAGTTTCTTCCAAGCTTTCAAGGCGGAGTCTTTGGGGTCAAGGATGGTGGTCAATAGATCTTTTGAGATGGTTTTGAAGATCCATTGAAGGACAATGGTGTCAAGTTGAGCGAAGAGATCGTCGTCTTCGCTTTCAGGGCGGTTGGCGGAGGAGTCAATGTGGTGGAGGACTTTATGAGCCTTAACATGGGTCGTGAAGAGGTGCGACCACATGGTGTAGGTACTGGATTCATGATCAAGAATGATAGGGATGCAATTTTTTATGTTGGAGATGGTTAGGGCGGAATGGAAGGGTGATTTGGTGGCGGTGGTTTCGGTGGACATGGTGGCGGGAAGGATAGAGAGAGAGGAGGGATGGTGCGGCGGCAAGGGGACGGGGAGGCCGACGGCGGGATGGGAAGGGTGGCGGCGAGGAGCGGCAAGGAGAGAGAGAGAGAGGTGGCGAGGTGAGGGGGGGGGGGGCGAGGAGAGAGAGAGGGGGCGGCTAGGGTTAGAGAAAAAAAGAAATTTAGGGTCTTTGGACCTTAGGCTGTGATACCATGTGAGAGTATGAGATTGATTGTAATGTCCTCCTTAGGGTTTCCATTCATTGATATAACATATATATAGGTTACAAAGGTATTGGGCCTTAATGGGCTTTTGGCACACTATACAATAATAAGACCTATGTAATCTATCATTCCCGATCACCCCTAACCCAGAAAAACGACCAAGGGAAGAGGAAAGATGGAAGCTCACCGGAGGGTCTTGAGTTCGTCGGAGATACGCTGGAGATCCGATTGGGCTTCATCGGAGGCGGGGACGCGTTTCTAGGCGCTAGTTTGAGGATCTTGGTCAAGAAAGGTGGAGCTTTTGGGGTGTTCGAGCGGAAAAGAGAAGGAGAAATCCCTTACCGGATTTTCGATCGGAAACAGGGCAACGGGGCTCGGGTTCGGCATCGGCGACTCCTAGGCGGCAGCTCGAGCTCTACTTGGTAAATAAGTTGGTCTACTTTTGAAAGAAAGTTCCTTTCTTTGTTATTTCCATAACAAGCTAAATAAAGAAACAACAAATTAAAACCTTTTTCAGGCTATAACTATGGTAGAAGATTAATGTAATTTAAATATAGTGTAATTATAATTATAATTGTGCAAAAAAAAAATTACAATTATAATTATTTGAACAGTGTTTTATTTATACATGTGTTTAAAATAATGTAAATTTTAAAAATTTCTTATAAAGTGTGTTTAACAGTTACCTTAAATTTATAATATAATTACCATTTTATGCAATAATTGGGGTTTGTTTTACATAAGTTAATTATAAGATATTTTATTTAAAATTTACGTTATATTAAACACATTGAAAAATATTCAGCCAAAGACTATTCAAGTGAATAATTATAAGTGAATTATAATTAAAATTAAATGGAATCCAATCATATTTATATTTACTAAAGTTAGTAGATTTTTTTGGAGATTTTAATCTATATCTAATATAATACTAAAACACTTGCAATTTAGGACACGTGGCGGCCATATATTTAAAGTTGGAAATTTAGGATAAATCCCAAATTACTTCTCAAATTGTTTAAAATTCTTCTCACGTTTAAGGTTTTTTTGAAAACAAATCTGAATTAATGCAGCATCTAAACCACACAATTATCCATAGCTAATCAAAAGTTTCTCACGTTTAAGGTTTTTTTTTTCAAAAAACAGAATGAATGCATTATCTAAACCTTCAAAACTGAATGAATGCAGCATCTAAACCACACAATTATCCATAGTTAACCAAAACTTAGCCGATCAATTCACTCCAAGCTTCTCCTCAACCTGCGATTTCTGAACTTCTTTCTTCATCTTTTCATCATTACCCCGTAACCCCTGAATCTGTTTCTTAATATTTCCTCCTTATCCTCAAACTTCTTAATCTCTTTCTCCATCTCCTTCTGCAAATTCAGAGTTACTGCTATAGGTGAATACTCATCTGAATGGGGAATCAAATCTTCCTCTCCTTCTACACGCGAACATTCTGAATTCAGTCATAAGAAACTTAAACTTGAGAAGATGAATCACCAAAATAAAGCAAAACAACCAAGCAAAATCGGATCTACAAAGATAAATCTCCTATATGCAACCATAAATAATAAATAAAAATAACAGTTCAAAAAATTTTGTTTAACCAAAATATTACACATTTATCCTCTAAACTTTCTCTTATTTAATATATGCCAAGATTTTGATTAACCAAAATAATACACATTTATTTAGAATCGACTTTATATATATTCAGAATCGATTATCCTCTAAAATTTTGTTTAAACCATTTGAATTATGAAACACTTATATCTTTCTTAATTAAAAGATTGTATATCTAGCTAACTAAAACCGTTTTAATTAAAATTTACAGATCTGCATATATTTTTATATCAATTACAAACTATTTGTTGTAACTTTTTTTTTTAATTTCATCCGTTATTGCTTCAATTACCCAATTAACCAATCTTTATCTCTTTTTTTTTTAACCAAAAGATTACACTTTTATCCTAAATTCAGATTTGCAGAGATTTTTAAAAAAAAATTTAAACCGTTTTAATTAAAATTATTAAACTATACAGATCTCTTGAGATTTTTAAACCAATTCTGTTACTTTTTTTTTTAAAAATAATTAAAATGAAGAAATCTGCAGAGATTTTAATTAAACCAAGTCTTTTACCGGTTTTTTTAAGCAATTGGGGATTCGTTATTAATTCAATTACCCACTTAACCAATCTTTATCTCAATTCTGTTACTTTTTGTTAAAATAATTAAAACAATTTATTCAATCAGATATGTTGAGATTTGTTTAAACCGTTTACCTCTCATTCACCTTAACCTAACTAGCAACACTACTCTATATAATCAGAATCGAATGTCACAGATAACTCGCTTCCCCTCCTTCCTCTTCCACCGTATCCTATCTATTTCTCCCTCTCTGTCAACCATCTATCTTTTATGTTTTATTTTTCAAGTACTAATAATGTTTAAACCTTAAGCATTGCAAGATTTTGATCATCTATTCTTCTTTCCTGTTTTAAATAGGCAACAATGAAGAATGTCACATACGTCAACGAGCTTAATCCAACAAACATCAAAGGCAATATCCGAGTTTGAGTTGTGTGCATGTTCGACAACATCAATTTTGACAAACAACAAGAGCTGATTTCAAAGGACCTAATCTGTGTCGATGAAAAGGTGTTTGTCCTTCATAATTTCTTCATTTTATATCCTCCTAGTGTACGTATTCAAGTTAATTCAATTTACTCTATTTGTTCTCAGGGTAATAAGGTTCACGCGTCCATTAAGAAATCTCTCATCAAAAAATTTGATTGTATAAAGGAGTATGAAATTTACTTAATATCAAACTTCGGTTTAATCAAGTACCTTGACCAATATTGTCACTGCTCTCACCCTCACAAGGTGAGAGCAGTGACGATAATAGGCTTTTGCTTATTAATAGGCTTATGTGGCAACTGCTCATGAATTATGGTCTCACCTTCATAATTAATTGATTTTTACTAATTAATAAATATTCCCCTTTTATTTATTTCCCCTTAAAATTAGGACTTTTAACAAATAATTAATATTCACCTTTTATAATTTAATTTTTATGTAACAAAGTAATACCGTAGGCAGTAATTTATACTGAATATTTTCTCAACTTAAGCATAAGACTACTGTATATGATATAGATTAGGGAAAAAAAGACTTGGACTTTACATATAACCATGCACATTTTAACATATTAAAAAAGAAGAAGAAGATATTTAATTGGTTTTTCTAACATACACACTTTGGGGGATAAGTTAAGTTTACGAGAAACATTTTTCAAAATATTATTTAGTTTGAGATTAGATTTCTTATTCGCTCAAAAAAAAAAGTTTTAGATTTCTTATGTCAATTCATTGAGATTTATAGAGTCTTTCTCGAAATGTTTTCTCAACTTAAGAGTTTAATTGGTTGGAGATAAAATGACGATATATAACACCTTAAATCGATCATTAATTAAAATTAATTAATTAAAATTACTTGGTTATTTGATGTGAATTTTTTTAAGTGATGTTGATATCATTTGTTGATTCCCCTTAATTATAAATTCAATTTTATAACATCTTTAAAGTTTATATATGTTTTATGGCACTTAGAAGTGAATAATAAGGGTGTCTTCTTCTCCTCATGAACATTATATTTCGTTTTTTTATTGTAGGATGGCAACTAATGCAAAGTTTATCAAGGACATTCAGTCAAGTCGGTCTTTCTAAAAGCTTAAGGTTCGACTTATCCAACTTTGGATGATATTTCATAAGGAACGATGACCGAAATTTCATGGTATGAGTTGATTTTTATTGATGAATTGGTAAGCGTTCATCCACTTGAAAAACAGAATTCAGTTTATATGTTTGAAAAGTTAATAGACGGAGGGAGTAAAAGACTTTGGATGGTTACATGACTAAAATATTGTTCTATTATACCACCATGTTCATTCTTTTGTTTGCCGGCATTTATGGGATTAGTATGGTGCCCTTTCTTCACCCTTCGTATAAGTGACACTTATTATTATTTAAGTTTCTTTCACTGTCGTCGCTTCTTCCATTCAATCTCTCTTTTATCCATTCTTTAATATATTGATATAATGGCCAACGTAATATATTATTAGTATGGTACTTCTTCCATCCATTTTCATATGTGTATTTTCAACTAAACACTTTATAAGTCTCTCACAACTATAATGCTGCATGTTTCCTTTTGTGATTTATTTTTTCGATAAATTTTGTTATAATGCTTCAATAGATGACGTGCATGGAGCCACAACCATCGTTTGGGAAAATATGCTATATAATTTTATATGTTTCATTTTCGTTGTTGAGTTATGTGGTAGATACACTTTTATTTTAAATCCAGACATATTTGTCATCATAATTAATTAGTATTAATCATTTGAGTAAACTATTATTTGTTTATTCCTTTATATAACTTAGATTTTTTTTTTATTATTGTTGTTATGTAAGTACCGACTATAATAATTGTCATATTCATAATATCAAAACATCCCGGGCCTTCAAGGCACGGGTATTACACTAGTTATAATACTAAAGGAGAAGTCGCCTACGACATGTGGCGGCTTCTCCTTTAATGTAGGTTTTTTTTTGTTTTTTTTTGGATTTGTTAATTAAATAATTGCATATTTAAGTAATTAGAGTATTTATTAATTAAAATATATATTTTTCGATAGGATTTTGCCGAATCCCGGGTGGTTATGATTTTGGATCAGGCCAAGTGGTTAATTAATTAATTAATTAATTTTTTGATCGGTTACGATTGGATTACGTTGTTACGATTTCATTTCATTTTCATATTATACCGAGAGTACGTAATTGATTGTAAATGAATTTAGCCGGTAGTAATTGATTCTCTAATTGAAAGATATAGAGGAAGGTAAGGTTGACATAGATGTAGATTTTATTTTCAACTGAGCTACCCACAAAACAACCGAGCTATCCACAATGACAAATATTAAAGGTAAGACTCCCATAGTGAATAATAATAGGAAGCATAAAAAAAATGTACGTCAAATATTATTTTAGTTTATGCGTTTGTGAGATTCATTTCGATTTGATTGAGTTAAATCAATTGATGATGGAGTTCTTTAATCATGTTTGTGTGGATTAGTTTCGTTTTGATTAAATTCCTATCACGTTTTTTTATTTAGTTTATTTGTTTATGAGGATTAGTTTCGATCGTTATGGAGTTCATTCAGGAGTTTATGCATTTGAATTAATCTTTTTTTTCTGACGATGAAAACGTTGAGTGTAGCACTCGAAAATTTCATTACCTAGACGAGTTACTACAACAACACCTAAACACCACAAGAATCCGATGGAATATTATTGTTCGTGTATTAAGAACGTCTAGGTCCCTAAGCTACAATGATCCTGGAAAACTTCATTCGATTGACATGATTTTGATAGATGAAAAGGTAATGGTGTTTAAATATTTGTTAGTTTGTTTACACTGTCCGATCTAATTATGTATTTGAAATTGAAGGTGTCAATTAGGTTTTGGTCTCGATTGGATTTTATATGTTGATGTGACATCTTCTCCTTTAATATAGGAATATTAACCAATTACTCCCTCCGTTCCAAAATAAGTGTCATTTGTCTTTTTCTGCACGCTTTTTGAGGAGGTAAAAACACTATAAAATATAAGTATAAACTTATAAAAACAAATTTATTAAAAAAATAATATTTTATATAGTTTTTATCTCATTAAAATGCGTGCAGAAAAGTCAAACAACTTTTATTTTGGAACGGAGGGAGTAGTTATTTTTCAATTTTTAAATAAACTATTATTTATTATAAATCAAATTACGTTTTTAAATACATAATTAATTCATTAATTCATTTTTCCCTAAATCTTAACCGACTGATTTTCTTTTTAAAATTTTGTTTATTAATTTCATTAAAATTATTTTAAATTGGATATTATTGCAATTTTGAATTTGAATAACAATTCGGATAAACTTAAATAAATTAAAAAATCTAATTGGTTTTCTTTTTATTATTTATTATAAATCAAATTACTTATTTAAATACATAATTAATTAATTAATTCGTTTTCCCCCTAAATCTTAATCGATTGATTTTATTTTTAAATTTCTTTTTATTAATTTCATTAAAATTATTTTGAATTGGATATTATTGCAATTTTGAATTTGAATAACAATTCGGATAAACTTAAATAACTTTAAAAATCTAATTGGTTTTTTTTTCTTATTTATTATAAATCAAATTACTTATCTAAATACGTAATTAATTCATTCATTCATTTTCCCTAAATCTTAACCGATTGATTTTTTTTTAATTTCTTTTTATTAATTTCGTTAAAATTATTTTGAATTGGATATTATTGCAATTTTGAATTTGAATAACAATTCGGATAAACTTAAATAAATTAAAAAATCTAATTGGTTTTCTTTTTATTATTTATTATAAATCAAATTACTTATTTAAATACATAATTAATTAATTAATTTGTTTTTTCCTTAAATCTTAACCGATTGATTTTCTTTTTAAATTTCTTTTTATTAATTTCATTAAAATTATTTTGAATTGGATATTATTGCAATTTTGAATTTGAATAACAATTCGGATAAACTTAAATAACTTTAAAAATCTAATTGGTTTTCTTTTTCTTATTTATTATAAATAAAATTACTTATTTAAATACGTAATTCATTCATTCATTCATTTTCCCTAAATCTTAACCGATTGATTTTCTTTTTAAATTTCTTTTTATTAATTTCGCTAAAATTATTTTGAATTGGATATTATTGCAATTTTGAATTTTAATAACAACTCGGATAAACTTAAATAAGTAAAAAAATCTATATTGGATCTTTTCAATAAGATTTATATACAAAAATACCCTCGTGTCTTCAATTCCATAAATTCTTTCATCTCTCCATCAATGTGTCTTCCTCACTATAAGTTTTTTTATTGATCATTCTAATTTATTTTAAATTTCTTGCAATCTTGTCATCGATTAATTTTTAGCATTTTATCTTTCTACTTTGTTTAATTTGTTTGTTTATAATTTATTCGAATTAACTCTTAATTAGTATGTGCATGCAATTGTTTGATTATAGGATAGTGTAAAAGTAAAACTTTGAGAATCGACTTGATTTAGTTCAATTTGTGTTTTTCTACCCCCACTCAATAACGTTATAGTTTTCGAGGTGAGTAATGTACAAAAATCTATTCTATAATTATAATTTACAAATTCAACTATTAATGTCTTTCTATGACCTTTTATCTTAATGTGGAGGGTTTCATTTCTCTATTGGGATAAAAAAAAATTCCCTATATTTTCAAAATCTTACTTCTTTTTCATTAAAATAAATATGTACCCGTGTTAAAGATGTTATAGGTAATCCAATTCGACCAGTTATCGATTCTGTTGCACTCACATTTATCTAAAAATTAAGATCTATATGTTTGTAGTTTGCCGTTGTTGATGTGAATTCCCATTTCTCCCTTTATTATGTTTGATTTGAAACATATGCAATTGTTAGTGCTTGTTTGGATAGTGTTAAAAATCCCGGGAATTGCAATAACCCAGGAAGTCCGTGCTAATATATGTGTTTGGATGAAAAAATTAAAATTAAAAAACCCTGGAAGTTATCTTCCTGGGAATTCTACTTCCTCCAAAATACAGGAAGTGGAATCACCAAGGGGGGAGTAGGTAAGATTTCTTCCACCCTTTTAAAATCCCCTTTTTTTTTACCAAAAAATAAAATCCCTATTTTTACCCTCCATGTATATCACATCCTTCATAGATAAAGGTTAAAATAGTAATTACACATAAATTCCCATAAAATTCTCTAGTGCAACCAAACGAAATGTGGTAATTTAATTCACGAGAATTAAAAGTTAACCAAACGTATTTTTCAAAATCCCAGTAATTTCAATTCTAGGGAATTAGACTTCCCATATATTAAATTCCCATGAATTATATTTACCCCTTTTATCCAAACGAGCACTTAGTGAAATCTCTTTTAATATATATGTACGGTAAAAACAAATCTCAACTATTTATACTAAGAGATAAAAACATATCTCAAGTATACCTAACAAATCACAATAGATAAATTTACTAAACAATTTTCAAGTATAAATAATACATGTTCATTTACATTGTTCCACAATATAATTGAAAGATGACAGATGTATTCAAAGATGACATATTCGAAGAGAAGAAGAATAAATTAAAGAAAAAAAATTCGATCCAACTCTAAATAACAATATATTTCATTTATAATTTATGATTATTTTTACATGCATGCATTTGGGTACAAATATTAATCAACAATGGGATAAAATTTTGTCTTTAATTACAAATTTTCAAAAAAAAATTTACCGTTAACTATATTATTATTAACAATGTTTAGATGTGAATAGTGGTACTTTGAGTTTAGAGTTTCTTTATAAAAAAAAAATTATACATTTTCTAATATTAAACATATTAATATTAAAAAAAGACCCGCACAAAAGTGCGGGTACTAAACTAGTTTTAATATAGTTTTGAATGAGGTAAAGATGATATTGAGATTTAATTAGTTTTGAATAGGATTTTCAATAAATATTAATCATTTTAAATTTTTAGATTTTTTTATATTCATAAGTCTATTTTTTTATCTCCTCTTTAATCGATTGAGTAATTAGAGTAATTTTACAAACATAATGTACTAATATATCAACTTCGACAAATCTAAAAGCCTTGTTTTACCAAACGTAATTTTTTTTTGGGTCGGCACAAGCCTGAGCCTGAGATGAGTTGCCCACCCCCCATAAAAATTTGGGTCAGCACAAGCCTGAGCCTGAGATGAGTTAGTTTGGATCAAAGTGTGTAGTTTGCAGACCTAATGCAGGGCCTGAGAGGAGTTAAACTCGCATCACAAATTTCACGGGTTACCAAAATTTTAAAACCCCCTAAATATTATTTAGATATTAGATTAACAGTTTTCAGTTTAACAAAATCTAGCAAGACTAAAAGAAGACATTAGTTATTGTTTATTCGATGGAGAAGTTTCAACTTTGTTGATTATGCAAAAGTTTCAATTAGGGTAGTAGTTTTTACATTGAATGTTTTTTCCCCTTCTCTAGCAAATCTTCATTTAAAACGGTTCTAGCTAGGAGCGAATCTAACACAAACTTAAATGAACCAAGACCTAACAAAATCTATAAGTTTAGATTCGATCTTTGGTTTGATCAAAAAAAGAATCGATCTTTGATCTTACATACTTTTATTTAGCTTTGGTTAACGACTCTTAACTTCTTGTAAGTAAGAAAGAATGTTGGTGTGGAGCAAAACTCATCAGGCAAAAGAAGGAAACAATAACCTTAAAGAGTGAGGTAGACATGAATAATTACGTTCTAAACGTTTGACAATTAAAAAGTACTCCAATTGATGTCTTCTCTACTTTCGAACTTTTATTTTATGTGAAATCAACCGAAAATCTTGAGAACATATAACAACTTTTGTAAGGGCATAGGATAAAAAAATCGATTATATTATACTCACTCCGTTAATCAAAATTTGTCATTTTAGAGATGAAATCATGTTAAGAAAAACATGTCATTTTAGATATTTTGGTATTCAATTTACAAAGTTGCCCTTGTAATAACTATGGAGATGTTAGTTGTGGTTTTCGAGAAAGTAAAAAGTAGAGTAATAATCAGGGGTATATATGTATTTTCGTTTGCTATCAAAAAAAATGTGAAAATTTCTAAAATGACAAGTTTTTCTTAACAGATAGTGTAGTATGTTTAAAACTATCTTAAGGGCATATGATAGAAAAATCGCTTATATTATAGTCCATCCGTTTCAAATTAAATATCATTTGCCATTTTGTGCACGTTTTTTTAGAAGGTAAAATACTATAAAATATTATTTTTTTAATCAATTTTTTTAAATAATTTCATACTTGTTAGTCATAAGTATCAACTTATAAAAATAAATTCATTAAAAATAATATTTTATACTATTTTTACCTTCTTAAAATGAGTGCAGAAAAATCAAACGACTTTTTATTATGGAATAGATGGAGCAGTACGTTTAAAACTATCGTTTTTCTGGTTGAATTTTACACTCGTTTTTCTGGTTGAATTTTACATCATTTGATTTGCCTTTGTTTCCTCGTCGAGACAAAGCATAATGATAAGCAATGGAGATCCATGAAGCCATGATAGAGTTTGCACCTGATTCATACAGAAGGACGATAGCCTTTAGTAAAAATTCCTTATAGTATAGTTATAGTAAGTGAATTATGACCCGACTTTCACCTCCGAAGAGGGAAGGGGCTTCCTGTTGATGTCAAACTCTTCCTCGAGAAGGTAACATGAAACCCATTCGATCTACAAACTAGGACAGGAGGCCCGCTACGAATTAGACCATGACCAGGTATTTTGGTTTTTGTTCCGTAAATAAGGCTCACTAGCCCAGCCACACTCCGTGATATTTACATTTGTCTACTCGTTTTTTTTTGGACAAACATTGAGAGAAGTCTTGACGGGGAAGTACATCGGAACGGCACTCGGAACTGCTTCGGGTGCCTCCCACGTATGGAAAGGGATTCGTCTAGGCCTTGGGAAGGTGATCAAACCAGGTTTAAGATGGAACATAAGAAACGGGGAGAGCAGAAGTTTTTGGAGAGATTCCTGGATCCTAGAAGAACCCCTCTGCAACTTCAACAAGGGAAGTATTGAAGAAATAAATTCTAACTCGGTGGCAGATTATTGGATTGAAGGAATGGGCTGGGATTGGGAGAGGGTCTCACATCTCCTTCCCACAGGGGTCCTTCTTTCTTTGGCCTTAGTGTGCGTCTGCGAAGGGGAGGACCTCCCTAGTTGGAAGCACACCAGTGACGGGGAGTACTCAACAGGAACAAGTTATGCTATGGTATGCGGCTGGACTTCCTGGCAGAGCAATGACTCCCAATTCTTCAAAGCTATTTGGGCGCTCCATGTAACGGCCCGGGATTATGATTCCCGGGTTACGTTTCGAGGGATGAAACCCCTCGTTAGGATCTTGCGCCCCGAGTACAGGTTGAAGGTTTGAAATTCTATCCTAACATTTTAAAGTGGGATTTCATACCCAAAATTCGAAGGGATTGTTGGAATCCCCGGGGAAGTCCCCTGTACCTGTCGTAAGTCTAAGCGTGGAAAACCAAAGGTTACACAAATAGCGGAAGTAAAGCATAATACAAAGGGGTGCCACGGCAGAGCCGGGTCAAAATATGATCAACCATTCAAATTCGAGCCGTAATTAAATTGGTGAAGTTGGAATCTCAACTCTCTCTTTCCGCCATGTTAGACCCAGTGGTCATGGACTCAAATCAGCATCAACAGTAGTAAGCATAACGGATACCTAAAAAATTTGATATGGGGCGGGATCAGATCGATGCCCACTTTAGCTCTGCATCCCAACCCTAAGCACACATATACGCTATACCTAATAAAGATGCTTCTAGATGCATGGCGGGATATTAACACACTAACATGCTCCTAAGATCAAGTGCATAATAATAATAAGGCCTTAACACAGAATACCAAGTGGTATATCCCTCTCCTACCTCCACCCCCTTCCGATAGGGCGGAGACTGGCCAGCTCGTGAATGCATTCCATCATAATCGGGCGGCACGCATGCCTAACCCGCTCCGCAATAAAGCCCGCAGGCATCTCATAATATAAGGAAGTTCATGACTCGATTGACTCAGGACGGGACCCGATGAGACTAGGTCGTCCTATAACCCTAGCAATGACTCTAGTTACTTCACAGATAACGGCCGTTCTGTTTACATACACATAAAGAAATAGAATGCTCAACGGTCGATGCAACCTAGCATGGCACTACATGGCATGCTGATCATGAATGCAAGCACTTAGTATATCATGCACCTAAAGCAGGGAATAGCTCTATTCAATCTGAGTAAGCTCCGAAGAGACTTACCTGGCTATGCAGAACAGCATAATAGGAAGTCTGGCACACATCAATCATAGCATAAGGTATTGCCTAGATACATATCAAAACACATATATAAGTCTACGTCTAATCATTTAATAACTCAAAGCATACATCATTCAACGAGAATAACAACCATATCACAATCGTCATTTCTTCAAGTTCAACCATTCATCACATTATCACATTCCCCAATACCATATCGTTCCCATCATTCCATTCATCCACATTCACATATTCATAACCATATATTCGCATATCACATAGCTCAAGTGCATCATATTCATCATATCTCAATGCATAAGTTAACGATAAATAATCTTAACATTTCATCATGCTATTAGTCAACCAATCATGCCATTAGTCCACACAAATCATGATATAAGACAATCATCACACCAATCATGCTAGTTAGTCATCGGGCACATAATTCCCGAGTTAGTCCGGAAACCAGTTTTGAAAACCGAGTTTGAACAACCCCGACAAGGTTAGGATATTTCCCAAAAATCCTCTTTAAATTTATTTAATCGACTTCTATTCATCAAATCAATGCCAACTTTGAAAACCCTTTCCAAATTTCTCTTAAAAATCAAACTCTCATAATGTTATATTTTCAATCCTTAATAATAATATTCTATTTTTAAATCACAATATTAATATTATATTTTGAACCCCCCCCCCCCCCCCCTCAATAATATAGTATTTTATACTCTAATTATTTACTAAGCTTTATATCAAAGATGTACCTCTTAAAAACCTTTTTCATTTAAACATTATTCAATCAAGCCAGATTAGGCTCAAAGAGAGAAAGGACCATTTTTTCTCTTAAATTTCGGATCCAATAAACCCAACCCGAAAATCGGATCCATTGGAAAACAGGCGCAAATACTTTCTGAACAAAATTAGGCCCAACTCCCATTTAAATGAACTGAACCGGTTTTTGCTTAAAGAAAATGTTGAACCGAACCCCCTTGTTTTTATTAGAGCCAAACCGGCCAGATGAACTGTTCATCTTATCCCCCACGCGGAGAGCTGCCCGAGAACGAAGGAAAGGAAAGGGAGGGTAGGGGCTCGCCGGTGTCGACATCGAGCTCCGACCATCCAACCCGACACAAAGCAACAGAGAAACGACAAGAAAAGAGAGAGAAAAGGAGTGCTCACCAAGGGAGTCGTCTCGCCGGAAACGGAGCTCGGGGAGGCGGCATCCGGGTGCGTCGAGGCGGATTCTTCGAGCGAGGAGGCCTGGGAGGGGTGTGGAAAGCTTAAAAGAGAAACCTTGGCTTGATAAGGAGTGCAAGGAGGGAGAATGGAGCGGAAACGAACCTTTCCGAGGGCGAAACGGAAAACAGGGGCGCGAAGGTGGACGGTGGCGGCGCTCCGGCTACTTCTGGGCGGAGCTGGTGCCACTCGGGGCGTCGAGGGAGCTACTGCTGGCAGTTCGAAGAGGAAGAGTGAAGGAGGAGGTGGGTGGGGAGATTAGCATTTCTTCCTCGGCGAAACAGGGCGAGGGTGAAAGGGGAGGCTGCAGTGGTGGCGGCGTCGGTGCTCCGGTGGCCCCGAGGCTGCTCGCCGAGGAGAAGGAAGATGAGTGATAGAGAGGCTCGGCCGTCTCGCGGAACAGGGCTCTCGGCAACTCAAAGAGGGAGAAGGGTGCTTTTGAAATTGAAATGTGAAATGGGGAGAATGGGGGTTGCAAACTTCAGACTTTTTGGAAGATGGAATGCAACATTAGCTGTATTTGTTTGATTCAAATGAGTTGTGAAAATTGGTCAAAGATAAGAAGCCTTACTTTATTGAGATTTGGGTATGCTAGGGGTGAGATTTGGATAAGTTGAATAGGTAAGCAAGTTGACTCCATGCTATTTCAAGGCATGTGTGGGTAAGGGAGGGAGGAAAAGAAATTGTGGGTGTTTCATCACTTGAGGAATGGATTTGTGGTCTCTCTTGAATTCCAACACATAAGGTTCAAATCTTAGATTGAGAATATTATTATTATTTTTTCTTTGGTTGGAAGGGGTGAGATATGCTAGAATCTTCGATCTCGAAATTAGTTATCGAAGGTTAAATTTCGCAAATCCCGCTTTCCAGATTAGTTAGAATTTTGAAAATTCGAGAACAGATGTTACCATTTCAAGTTAGTTTTCAAAATTTTATTTTATGCCGGAAATCCGTTCCATGAGTTTTAAAAAAATCTGATTTAATGAGTTTTCCTTCAAATTCCGACTTCAAATTCATTTTTAATTTTTTTTTTTTTAAAAATCAGGATTTACAAATCCGAGCCTTTACATCATCCACCTCTAAAAACAAGTCTCGTCCCCGAGACTAAAACCAAAAAAAGGTAGGGGATGAAGTTGGAAGTAGGTGAGTCCAAGGACCATTCCATTAATCCCGTAAGTGCCTCATAAGTGCCCCTATGAGAATCTCACAGTATCGTCGTCATGGCCATAATATCCCCGATAGGTCGTAGCGAGAGTGTGATATGGGCCCTTACCACATTCTTACCCCGACTTCTCGGTTATATAATAACTCAAAAAGCATTACGACATCTCCACTAGGTCTTAGCAAGCAGTCTATAAGGGCCCCTATAAAATGCATGTATCCAATTCGTGGGGTGTTATAATGCAAGCTCGGGTTCGAAAAGTTTCAAAAGGTTTCTTCAATTCGAAAAGGTTTGGTTTCAAAATCATTGAAGTTCTTGATCGCGTTCAATTTCCAAAATCCAAGTTAGTTCTTTTTGACCTCATTCAAATCACTTAACCCGATGTTAGTTAAACAAGTTTCAATCTTTAGGAGGTGGAATCATCCACCTCTAAGGGCTAATCCCATATTTCCTTCCTAGGTTCCAAGTCAAAATCAAATTTCATCAACCCGGTTCTATCACCCTAGCAGTTCCAATTCAAGGCATCATATAACATAGCAGTCGTTCACATCGCAACCGTATCACATCTTCATAAACAGATCATATTCATGTCAAGGATAGTCACATATCATAACATATCGAGCACCGTATCATCGTGGTAGGATTTATCACACCACCTCACAGAAGTTACACATCATATCAATTTGATAAGCACGTCATATCAATCAGATAAATACATCATACTCATGCTAACTACCAAGCGTCATCGCATTGGAGGCAAACAAGTACTTCCGTAAACTAGCATTTCATCGAGTTCAAGGGATAACTATGTTAGTACTAACAACCTACTATCACCTATGGCAACACATCAAGGAATCATCACCGTCTAAAGCATAGAATTCACACAGCACTAAGCCCCAAATAAATCATTTATCAGGTTACATCCTCAAGAGAACCTGCCTACAACTACCAACCATAACAAGGCACGACCACTACTCCTTATCTTTCGCATCAAGGCCATCCTCACCTAGGTCTACTAACTCCATCGAATACTAATTCTAAACAACATTTCATCCCGCTCATATACAGACTCTCTAGCCTCACGACTATCTACAATCAAGGCCAATTACCCAACCAACTACTAAGCATCCCTAACTCATATGCCATCAAGCCATCTAAGGATCAATCTACTTCAATATCCCAAGCTCAAGTCCTAATCTTCCACTCAACCATCTAAAACCCAGATCTCGGAGTTCCTTAACAATCTCGCTTACTCTTCCTAATTCTCAAGACTCCGCCTGACCATTATCTTCCAAAGAGACATCTCGAATCACCTTGCTAACTTGATCACACTTCCCGTACCACTACTCACTCTCACTAGCCATCCACCTCTAAGAACCCAACTCATACTGACCATCTCACACCTGACACTCCCATCCTTATCCTCGACATTACCAACATAAGCATCCTACCTTTCTAGAATCCACTCAAACGCATACTTTCGACAACTCTAACGCAGAAAACCATCTAGTGCCAACTCATAACCACGAATCACCGAGTTCCTCATCACCCGCATCTATCCTCAATGACCAATCACAAACTCTACTTGTCTCATCCCGAATCTCGCGAAACCTAAACATCCACGACTCCTCAACCAACCTATTCTAGGTCCTCGTCTCAACATATTTCCAAATTTCCTTATTCCAAATCTTACTAAACCTTAACCGTTCGAAATCCTCGAGTCGTCATACTCCAGTCCCTCATCTCTTCATATTCCTAACATGCCTAAAGCTCCTACTTCTTAACCATAATACCTTACCATCCAAAGCCCTCTTTTACCGATCATTATCTCCACAAAGTTCCTATGACATCTCATCCGAACCTTCCCAAGTACCGCAATTCCCCCACACCTTCTAAAATCCTTCCTTCTCTAACGCTCTCAATGCCTTACGCTTGCCTGGTTCCCAATTCCAGGCTCATAATCTCCCTATCTCATCCTCAAGTCTACAGTCTTACTAGAATTCTCAACGACATCCTTGCCTAGCTACCAACCTTTCCTCGAAAACTCATCTCACATTCTCAAATACCTCAATAGCCGCAATAATCTCCACACATCAGTCTCGATTCCTTCCCTATGCTAAAATCCTCGAACAACGCATCTAGAAGTCCTTCACTCATGAATTCTCGAAGCACTACCAATTCTATCAAACAATTTCCAAATACTCATCACACGTACAATCCTCATATGAACAACCAAATACCCAAGATTGATAATTCCCCAAGCAACTTCACACCATTCTTCCTTAGCGATTCCTCAACTTTTTCCCTGTACCAAGACCACCCCCAATTACCGCACATACAACTTAGTCCCAACTCTATGAATTCTCAAACATCCCTTAGTCGATCATCCTCAACGCCGCCCATGATCCACTCTTAGACTATCTAGACACTCTCCCTTGGCACACTAACTCGTCTATCAATACATCCCCTCAAGAATCCCCCGATTAACTCCTAGCTCACCTATCCACCTCTAGAACTACGCTACCGCACATGCTATTGCCTTACTCTACCCCTAACAAAGACTTCTCCCTCGGAATCTCCCATATTGACTCCACTCATCACCTAAGACCTACCTGGAAGCTCAACTATACTCGCTGACTACTATTCCATACAAATCTCAACTCGCTCGGCTCTACTCTTGCTGACACATCTTTCCTGCACCCCACCCCACACAACCACTGACCTAATCCGAAGACCTCAATCTACCTCCTACTTTCCGACCTGTCTCACCGAAGACTCTCATGTCTCAACCTCAAGAGGAAAACATCACCACCTATATAACCCATAACCGATTTACTAGCAGGTCAGTACACTTAAGCATATAGGCACATCATCACAGACACAAGTTAGTCAGGCAATCATTCACTACCAGCTCAGCTTATCAGTCATCACACATCAATTTAGTTAGTTCCAAGCCTATCGCACGACACCGATTCCGATTTGCATAGGAGATATCACAATTCGGATGAAGAACGTCATTCCTTGAGTCATCTAGGAGGATTACGTCTGCAACCGCCATCTTCGAAAGGCGTCCTTCCTTTGGTGACATCGATCCTAGCATGGCACTACATGGCATGCTGATCATGAATGCAAGCACCTAGTATATCATGCACCTAAAGCAGGGAATAGCTCTATTCAATCTGAGTAAGCTCCGAAGAGACTTACCTGGCTATGCAGAACAGCATAATAGGAAGTCTGGCACACATCAATCATAGCACAAGGTATTGCCTAGATACATATCAAAACACATATATAAGTCTACGTCTAATCATTCAAGAACTCAAAGCATACATCATTCAACGAGAATAACAACCATATCACAATCGTCATTTCTTCAAGTTCAACCATTCATCACATTATCACATTCCCCAATACCATATCGTTCCCATCATTCCATTCATCCACATTCACATATTCATAACCATATATTTGCATATCACATAGCTCAAGTGCATCATATTCATCATATCTCAATGCATAAGTTAACGATAAATAATCTTAACATTTCATCATGCTATTAGTCAACCAATCATGCCATTAGTCCACACAAATCATGATATAAGACAATCATCACACCAATCATGCTAGTTAGTCATCGAGCACATAATTCCCGAGTTAGTCCCGAAACCCGTTTTGAAAACCGAGTTTGAACAACCCCGACAAGGTTAGGATATTTCCCAAAAATCCTCTTTAAATTTATTTAATCGACTTCTATTCATCAAATCAATGCCAACTTTGAAAACCCTTTCCAAATTTCTCTTAAAAATCAAACTCTCATAATGTTATATTTTCAATCCTTAATAATAATATTCTATTTTTAAATCACAATATTAATATTATATTTTGAAACCCCCCCTCAATAATATAGTATTTTATACTCTAATTATTTACTAAGCTTTATATCAAAGATGTACCTCTTAAAAACCTTTTTCATTTAAACATTATTCAATCAAGCCAAATTAGGCCCAAAGAGAGAAAGGCCCATTTTTTCTCTTAAATTTCGGATCCAATAAACCCAACCCGAAAATCGGATCCATTGGAAAATAGGCCCAAATACTTTCTGAACAAAATTAGGCCCAACTCCCATTTAAATGAACTGAACCGGTTTTTGCTTAAAGAAAATGTTGAACCGAACCCCCTTTTTTTTATTAGAGCCAAACCGGCCAGATGAACTGTTCATCTTCTCCCCCACGCGGAGAGCTGCCCGAGAACGAAGGAAAGGAAAGGGAGGGTAGGGGCTCGCCGGTGTCGACATCGAGCTCCGACCATCCAACCCGACACAAAGCAACAGAGAAACGACAAGAAAAGAGAGAGAAAAGGAGTGCTCACCAAGGGAGTCGTCTCGCCGAAAACGGAGCTCGGGGAGGCGGCATCCGGGTGTGTCGAGGCGGATTCTTCGAGCGAGGAGGCCTGGGAGGGGTGTGGAAAGCTTAAAAGAGAAACCTTGGCTTGATAAGGAGTGCAAGGAGGGAGAATGGAGCGGAAACGAACCTTTCCGAGGGCGAAACGGAAAACAGGGGCGCGAAGGTGGACGGTGGCGGCGCTCCGGCTACTTCTGGGCGGAGCTGGTGCCGCTCGTGGCGTCGAGGGAGCTACTGCTGGCGGTTCGAAGAGGAAGAGTGAAGGAGGAGGTGGGTGGGGAGATTAGCGTTTCTTCCTCGGAGAAACAGGGCGAGGATGAAAGGGGAGGCTGCGGTGGTGGCGGCGTCGGTGCTCCGGTGGCCCCGAGGCTACTCGCCGAGGAGGAGGAAGATGGGTGATAGAGAGGCTCGGCCGTCTCGCGGAACAGGGCTCTCGACAACTCAAAGAGGGAGAAGGGTGCTTTTGAAATTGAAATGTGAAATGGGGAGAATGGGGGTTGCAAATTTCAGACTTTTTGGAAGATGGAATGCAACATTAGCGGTATTTGTTTGATTCAAATGAGTTGTGAAAATTGGTCAAAGATAAGAAGCCTTACTTTATTGAGATTTGGGTATGCTAGGGGTGAGATTTGGATAAGTTGAATAGGTAAGCAAGTTGACTCCATGCTATTTCAAGGCATGTGTGGGTAAGGGAGGGAGGAAAAGAAATTGTGGGTGTTTCATCACTTGAGGAATGGATTTGTGGTCTCTCTTGAATTCCAACACATAAGGTTCAAATCTTAGATTGAGAATATTATTATTATTTTTTCTTTGGTTGGAAGGGGTGAGATATGCTAGAATCTTCGATCTCGAAATTAGTTATCGAAGGTTAAATTTCGCGAATCCCGCTTTCCAGATTAGTTAGAATTTTGAAAATTCGAGAAAAGATGTTACCATTTCAAGTTAGTTTTCAAAATTTTATTTTATGCCGGAAATCCGTTCCATGAGTTTTAAAAAAATCTGATTTAATGAGTTTTCCTTCAAATTCCGACTTTAAATTCATTTTTAATTTCTTTTTTTTTCAAAAATCAGGATTTACAAATCCGAGCCTTTACACTCCAAATCAACGAATGGGTACGGGCCTTCGTGTGGACTCTGAGCAAAGGCGGCATCCTAACCAATGAGGAACGAGTGCGAAAAGGATTGGGTAATTCCATTATCTGTCCTTTATGTAAACGAGGAGATGAATCGCTCGAACACTTGTTTCGAGAATGTGGTATTGCTGCGGCTATTTGGGTGCAGGTGGTGAGGAATGCTCAAGGAAATGAGGAGTGTCAGTACCCGGTGTCACGGCCCGGATATAAATACCCGGGTTACGTTTCGAAGGTCGGATACCTTCGTTTGCATCTTGCAATCCAGGTACGGGTCGAGGTTTCAAACCTCTTAAACATTAGTATTTAAAGTGGGGATTTCAAACTCCAGAACAATCGTAGGGCCGTTGAGTACCCTTAACCTATCCTAAGGTCTAAGTCGCGGAAATTCGTTTAAGGAAAGAGGAACGGAACAAAAGTAAAGTATAACTTGCCACGGCGGAGCCGGGTCAAAACCAAAACCACAAATCATAATTAAATAACACTTAGTCAAATTAGAGGGTTAGGCCGGTTCTTCGCTTTCACCCAGAAGGATCCCTCGCCATAGAAGCATAGAGCAAGCAAGGAGCAAGTACCTAACACTATCCACGAAGTCAGGCCCAGAGATGCCTGCGGGCCCTAAAGACCGCGCTGAGGCCATATAATATGCCTATACCTAGAATAAAGGATGGTCTAATGTAGTGTGGAATTTAAGCACGCAAGTCATGCTTATCGGGATATATAAATATAAGTGCAGAAAGACTGTAAATGCGCCCAAAGAATGCCATGTGGCATATCCCTCTCCTACTCTGTCCCTTTTTTCATGAGCGGACCTGGCCAGTACGGTACCCGATGTTTCATCATTATATCATATCATATCATCATCATATCATACGCATGCCCGATGGTGCTGGGCTATCTCATCATGCTCATGTAACGACAATACTAACTCAAGGCAAGCCCGATAAGGCTGGCTACCCTATGACCCTAGCAAAAGACTCTAGGACTCACAGATAACGACCGTTCTTTTTTCAGACGCATAAAGAATATATTGCTCATTCATAAGGGCAAGTCCTAAGCATGATTGCATATATAAAAAATACTAAATATATAATTTGTTACAAAAAAATTTGTGGAGGCCAGAGTCATCCCTGGCCTCCAAGTAGTTCTGCCTCTGGGGAGAAGGGGAAGAACTCGGTCGGTTCCGGTGGAATTGAAAGGAATCGAGGTGCACAACGGCGATTTAGGGGAGGAACTCGCTTGAACGAGGGTTGAAGATAGGGTTAGCGAAGGGGATGAGCGGCGCGGGCAGAAGCGCGTACTCCAGGCTCCGAAGAGGGGTTATATATATATATATATATATATATATATATATATATATATATATATATATATATATATATAACCGGATTAATTTAAAATTTTAGTAATTTTTTATTTTTTTTGGTATTTCGGGCTGCTTTGGTCCAAGAAAAAACCGTGGGCTCACAGCACCACCTATGTAGCACGGAAACGCCTATGTAGGGCACAGTGTCGTGTCGGAAACACGAACACGACACGAAACACCTCGGAAACGCCTGGACACGGTCAAGACACGGTTAAGAAACGGTTAAACTTCGGACACGTATGGAAACGCGATGGAAACGCCTTGGACACGGTTCACAAATAATGGACACGGTTTGGAATTAAAAAAACCCGGTTTATAATTAAAATAAAAAAAAAAGAAAAAAGCAAACCCGGCTATCAACCTTTGCTCTTTTCTTCTTGAGCGTCCTTTTGCACTAGCCACCGCCGTTCTTCGATCTGCACCAGCCACCATCGATCGCCGCGCTTTCTTCAACTCTTCTCTCTCTATCTCATTCCCTCTCTATACCTTGATTTATTTTTAGATTTAGGGTTACTTTGATTGCGTGATGTTTGATTTCCATTTATATAAGATTTAGGTGTAGGATCTAGAAATTGATGATGGTTCAGGCTCACAAACTAATAAAGGTAGCAGAGAAGGTGTTTCTTTGAAACAGAACGTGGAGGTGGAGTGGACCACTTTGGGATTATGTTGATAACTTGATATAGTTAGCAGAACAGCGGGAGGAGGGTAACAAGACATGATGGTGGACCACCTCCTCTCTATACTTTTATTTATTTTTAGACTTAGCAATGTTTATTTGTATATATTTTGATTTGAAATGTTATATAATTATTTATTTATATCTCAATGGTCTTAACATCTAGGTGGCTCTTATTAGTATAAATGTATACATCTTTGCAAGACCTTTATCATATATCTTTACCGTGTCCGTGTCCTATGTTTTTTGAAATTGCCGTTTCCCCGTGTCCTGTGTCCGTTTCCGTTTCCGTGCTACATAGAGCACCACAATAGGGGAAAGAGGGCCCCAGCCGACCAACACCAGGGAATGGGGAAAGAGGGCCCCAGCCGCCGGCGAAACGAAGGCGAGGTCGGAAGCCAGTGGCAAAACCATGCCGATTGCAACAGGAACCAAAAAGTCGATTTCCACAGGGAACAACCCCTGAATCCGAAATTGAAGGCGAATGCGTCTAAATTGTTGAAAAAGGAGAAGGGAAGGAGATCCTCGACCATGGAACAACAAAAACCCCATGAAAATAGAGCTCTTTGATCGAACTAAGAGGTCTGCGAAAAAAAGGGGGTTCAAACTCCTTCATGGAGGCTTACTCATGGGCAGATACGGAGATGATTTTCCACCCACAATAAAAGGGATTCCAACGCCTTCTCTCTATTTTGATTATTTATTACATTATTTATTATTCAATTGAAACCCCTAGGGGTTGGATGGATCCCGAAGCATTGGCCGAGGAGGAGCGTACAGTGAACGGCGGCGCCAACCACAACCCAAACGGGAACCAGTCAAACAGATCCGAGAGCTTGAAAAGAGAGGACCGGGATTTCAGAGCCCTCGAACCAAAATCAGAGGGCCGGCCGCGTGTATCCAGTGGCGGCCCTAGGAATTGCTGGAGGGGGGACGGAATTTTTCGGTGGAGATTTTTTTTTCTCGGTATATATAATAAAGAAATTTTTCAAAAATATATTGAAAGAAAACTATAAATATGATATATTTAAACAAAAATCATAAATTATGGTATATAAATATGATATTTTATTACAAAAATTTATACAATAATTTAATAATTTATATATATGTGTATACTTGATTAAGATTTTTTTTAATATTGAAAGAAAATTATAATTTTTTTAAAGAATTTGTCATTAGTAAATGAAAAAAATTTGATAGGATTTGAAAAGTATGACAAAAAAACCTCATAAATTGTGGGTTAAATATGACATTAAAAGTAAAAAAAATTCATATGAATAAAAATTTGAAGATTTTTTAAAAATATATGTGTGAAATAATGAATTATCTTATGCAAATATTAAAAGAAATATATAAAAATTGATTTAAATATGACATTTATAATAAGAAAATTTGGTAGGAATAAAAAATAGTGCAAAAATGGGAAAAAATGAGATTTGAACCCATGACCTCTTGAAAACCCAAATTTCCTTCCCTCCTTTTACCAACTAGGCTAGACAAGTTTTGTGTTTTATTTCACATTTTGGTATTACTAAGGAGTAAATCTAAAATTGTAAAACCCGCCCCCCCCCCCCTGCGGCCGCCCCTGCGTGTATCGGTTTGGTCGAGGACGAACAAGTCCGAATTCGTTGTTCCTGAAACAGCAAATCCCCAGAGGGGTTCCGATTTGGGGCTTGCTAGAGCGAGAATAGGTTACAGCGCCAATTCGAGGCCTCGAAAAGAAGGATGGCGAATAGCACACCGCAGTGACACTTTGGAGGCCGACGCCTGGTACAAGATGGGGTTAGCCGGGTTGGACTCCCACTCCGGGGAGGATTTAGCTTCTCTCGAAGGAGGAAGTTTGTCCCCAGGATGGGTTTTTTTTCTTCCACTCGGCCGACGCCGGTGAAGTACACAGGTGATGAAGAGGCGGCGCCTCCTCCCGGAGTTGTCTATCCCTCTTGGAGGGGGGTCCGACACTCAAAAGGGATTGATTTTGCACCCTCTAGAATACTAGAGGGAGGAAGGGTGTTTTATGACTTGTCGGAGGAGCTTCTTACGGCGTAGGAGGGTACGTGGCGGGAGGCGGGCTTGGCCGCCCCATGGATTTCTCTCTGCTCCTCAAGGAGAGAAGTCTCTCTCTGCTTCTCAAGGAGAGAAGTCAGAGCGTTTTCTTATAGACTAAGGAAGACTGGAAGAGTAACTCTCTAGACCGTTTCTGAAACTGAAACTGAAAGTGATGGGTGCGGATAATATGGACGATAGTCGATAGACCGTTTCTTCGAATATCACAATTCACAAGTAAAGGCGAATGACTGAATGAGACAGTGGCACAATATAATGCCACGTATATAATTATATATTGTCTTGCAATTAACAAACTTAAATGAAAACACGTCTCATCCATTAATATTACGGAGTAATATTTTGTTGGTTCTGGTTGACAGTTTCTGATAAAATTACGAAACGATAAAACTTCCCAAATACCCACCTGCAGGAATCATTCAACAATCAACACCCATTACACCCTATATGTATAAATCAATCCACCGTGATCAATCGGCTCACAAAATTAAACACTCTCATCCATCTTTGGATCCGTTTATTACTTGCTCCTCAAGAAACCCACTCCGCCATCACATCACATGGCTACGCAATTTACAAGTAGCCACCACCATGGGCTCAGTCTCACAAGCTACCACAACCGATACAAGTGCGGCGGGTGCTTGATGGACGGCCACGGAGAAAGGTACCGCTGCATCGATTGTGACTTTGACCTCCACAAGGAGTGTCTGAACCCGAACCCCATCCGAAGACTGGACATCTTTCCTGCTCCTGCAACCAAAATCCTCAAGCTGATCCCCAACCGGCCTCCTCCTACAGGCCGTATCTTCACGTTCCGGGACCGGCCTCCTCCCGCAGGCCCTTCCGAAACCTGTTGTCTCACAACATACTGTGGAAACTGCAGGGCGTGCAACGTATGTGGGTTGACCGTCAAAGGGTTCGTCTACCATTGCCCGACCAAGGGTAAGACCGGTCTTGATGTTCACCAACTATGCGCGAGTCTCGACAAGGAGATACACGTGGAGGGCGTGAAATTCAAGCTCCGTGAGGGCGTGCCTTACTCGAAGTGCACCTGGTGCAACCGGGAGACGCTAGAAGGAAGTGTGAAAAACGTGCGGGGATTTTGCTACGTCGCTCGCGGGTCCGAGGAGGGTTGCAGTTTCCACGTCGCTTGCTTGATGGAGATGGGAATCAAATACGGGACGATGGCCGTCGCTAATTATAGCCCGGTGTCTCGTAATGACGTCGATGACGTCAACATTAACAGGTTGGGTCAGGAACTGGTGAAGGTGAAAAAGAAGCGTACCAACAACATCGTTAAATTCGGTAGAGCAGTCGGGCTGTTTCTTAAGGTCGTTCTGACCGTAATCTTCGGAGATCCGACAGCCATCTTATTTGCTATGGTTGACCATATTGTGACCCCCCTTGTGAACCCCTAGGGGGTGGGGGTATCCGGCCTGGAACCATCAATATATGTTTGATTTGTTAATTGATTTCAATTTTATCATCTTCTTAATAAATGCTCCTTCTATCAAAAATATTTGAAAATTAATATTTTAATGTTTTAGAAGTTATACATACTGTTTTACTTTTACATTAATAACAATATAATTTGTACCTTTTTCCGTTTAAAAAATAACATTGGTCATCTTAACGTCGCTCACCCAAAACCGAAAATAACTGGGGAAGTGTTTTGAAATGCCGTACATGCTAAAAATTTGACGTGTCGACCTCGGCAGCGGCCTGCAGGAGGTCGACGCCTTATTTCTCAACTATTTTGCTCATTCCTTCGAGTATCTCCTCGATTCTCATCAACAAATTTTTTTAGAAAAAAAATCAATCGAAAACCAAAGGAATTCGATGAAGCTTCTACCGATCTTCAAGAAGCCACAGATCGAGATTTGGTTGTTGGATCTATAAGAACCTGCAAATCGAGATTGGACTTGCAGTTCATTGTCATCGGATGACGAATCGTTTAATCGATCGAATACTCTGGCAATGCGGGGCTCCGATTGGTCTCTACCGGCAGGGATTGGGGAATCGGAGAAGATAGAGAATAGATCTGCTGCAATGTCACTGTTTCCATTTCCGTTGTTGTTGGTAGCGGTGGCCTGATGGTTGAAGAACTTGTTATCGGAGGGGAGTGAGGAGAGCAGGTCGTCGTCGAAAAGGTCGACCATTGGAGCAGAAATCGAGAGCGGAGCTAAAGACAAAGAGAAAGACTCTAAACGATGATATTTTAGTTTATGACAACGTTTTTTTAGTTCAAAACACAATGTTTTTTTGTTCAACACGGTGGTACTGGTGGATGGGTTTTACCGTTTTAGTTTAAAACCGTTTCATTAATTGTTATATATTTTTTCTCTTTAAACGAAAAATGATGTCGTTTTAATCTATAACAACATTCTTTTCGTCTAAACATATATTGTTTGAAACCTACAAAGTCAAACAATATATATTTTAGATCAGAGGTAGTATCAAATTAAGTAACATATAAAAGCATCATCATTTATTAAAATACATCTAAAATAATTAATTTGTGTTATCTTTCATAACCTGCATAACTTTTTATCTTCCTCATTTGAGGGTTGCTGGGCTGCATACAAAGTGCGACGATTATCGACTTTTTACTGTAAAATGGGCCTCTTGGGCCATTGCATTTTTGTAAGGCCGAATAGGCCCAGTAGTAGCGTGGATGAGTATCATGTCAAATATTGACAACATTGTACATGGATGATGGAACACTGACAAATTCAATCTCTTTTGCTCAAAGCCTGAAACAATCATACAGTGACTCGAACGATTACATAATTGTTTTAAGTCTCTTGCTCAAAGCCTTAAACAACTGCTAAAGTTATCAGCATACACTCATACAACAACAACAAAACTTATACGAACAAATAGACACGGCTTCGAAATGATCTCGCCAGACGCCAGGTAGCCATTAGGGCGAAAGATAAGCCAATCCGAGATGACCTAACCCAGGCCCAAACCAATCCATAAAACCATTTACCAAGCGAGACACCGTGCCCACAATTGGCTCGCGAACCAATCGATAAAACTGCACACCCCTTTTACGAACCACTATAACAAAGGCGAGCAACAAAATGAGGAACCCCGTCCATCCAAGAGGTGGATCGAAGATCATAAGAAACAGTGACGTGGCAAGAATCCCAAGAAGAAGACCGAAGTCACTGAGGATCGGTACCCAAAGTGTGTTAGAGATGTGAATGAAACCAAAGTGTCCCACATCGGAAAGTTGAACATATCAAGCCTAGTATATGAGTCGGTGGGCTACTCCTTCTATTGCCAATTGGTTTTAGAATGGAACCTCACTCGGCTTGTGTGCTAGGCTACTAGCGCATGTGCGCCTGTGCACACGACCCCCCAGTCTATCGGTCCGAGTCGGACTTTGATAAAGTGGATACAGCGCGAGAAACCACTGTTCGTTAGATACTGCAAATGAAACGCTACAGAGGACGATAGCCACCACATATGCGGTTAAAAGGGCGCAATTGAGCTTCGACAGATAAATGCCGAGTCCTTGATACTTAACCAGCCCCAAGGGGATGATGCTTACATTGAACTTCAAAATTGCCAGTGTAATCGCGGCACCGTTGTCATCGTTCCTGGAGGAGAAACAATCAAATGAGTGATGGGGAAAGAACAGGGGCATGAAAAACAGAGCATCATCTGAGCCGATTAGGGAACACATTTTGATCCCAAAATCTGATGCTAAGAATCAGAGCTGATCGATCGAATTCAATTAAAGACAAATAAAAAGGATGGAACTGAGGAGTGAGAATGGGAGATGCTGTGACTCACCTGAGATGAAGTCCATTCATGGTGGCCGAAGCGTCGGAAGTGGGGATTTCTACTGAAAGTCTGAAGCTGGGTTGAGGAATATAGATGGTTTGTTTGCAGAGACATGAAGTGTATCTCAGATTTTGTTTGCAGTTTGTATTTATAAGGAGGGACTGCGAATTTGGATGCATCCACCCTATCATTGAGAGTCTGACAATTTGGCGGAGTTTTATACGATCTTATTCTCCCTAAGTTTTAAAACGTTTTAAACTATCGTCTCTTTTCGGTCGGATTTTAAACAATCGTTATATACTGTACTGTATTTGTTTTTCTACCCACTTGCATATTTTTTTATTATATATAAAGTTGATCTACTTTTGAAAGAAAGTTCCTTTCTTAGTTATTTCCATAACAAGCTAAACAAAGAAACAACTAATTAAAACCTTTTTCAGGCTATAACTATATGGTAGAAGATTAATGTAATTTAAATATAGTGTAATTATAATTATAATTATTTGAACAGTGTTTATTTATACATGTGTTTAAAATAATGTAAATTTTAAAAATTTCTTATAAAGTGTAATATAATTAACATTTTATGCAATAATTGGGGTTTGTTTGACACCATTTAATTATAAGATATTTTATTTAAAATTTATGTTATTCTAAACACATTCAAAAATATTCAACCAAACAATATTCAAGTGAATAATTATAAGTGAATTATAATTAAAATTAAATGGAATCCAATCATATATACTAAAGTTAGTAGATTTTTTTGGAGATTTTAATTTTAATGCAGTTTTGAATGAGGTAAAGATGAGATTGAGATTTATTTAGTTTTCAATAGGATTTTCAATAAATAATCATTTTAAATTTTTAAGATTTTTTTTATATTTATAAATCTATTTGTTTATCTCCTTTTTTTTGGTGCTAAGAGTGGGCTAAGCCCTGGATTAAAAGGAAATTTATAATGTATTTGGTTAATCTATATTATATTTAGTTTATTTTTAAAATTTTACAATCCTTATGTGTATTTTTTATGATTTAACATAATATTTATCTAAATGTCTGGACTGACCCTTGGATAAATAACTTATCCCTTCAGGTCTATCAAGGAAACAACAACTCTAACATGAAGGTAGCAGACTTGTTCACACACCAAAAAGAATGGAATATACCTCTCTTAAAACAACTTTTTCCCCCTCAAGTGATTAATTCCATTATGGAGATCCCAATTCCGACATGGAACACTCCTGACAAACTCATCTGGAAATTGAACTCTAATGGTCAATTCTTAACAAAAGCAACACACAAAATAAATTATACTAATGCTCAGAACAATAAAGACTTAAAGTGGATTTGGAATCTCCGATTACCGCCAAAAATTCAAAACTTTATTTGGAAAATTGTAATTGATGGTTTACCACCAAAGCCCGACTAAATAAGCACTTCAACAGAGTTCCAGCTCAATGTGTTCTATGTCAAGGATTTGATGATGATGCACATCACCTTTTCCTAGAATGCCCAATTTCGAAATCCATTATTTCTACATATGAATATGCAACTAATAGAACCTTTATTAACTTATATTCAAACCAGTCAATTCAGAGTGACCTTTGTATTATCAATCATGATAATAAAAATTTTGAGGACTTATGTTTTATTTGGCACATTATATGGGAAATGAGGAATAAAATATTTTTTGACGGACGACAACTTGAATCAAACACTTCCATTGTCCATAAAATACTCCAACAAGTGAACAATTGGAACGAAGCCACCCCACCCAAACCACAAACTATAAAGAAAAATAAGAAAAGGTTGTCCGGGTGGTCGAAACCACCACTCACCATCTACAAAATAAATGTAGATGGTTCGGTTAGAGGTCCCTCGGATTGCAATTTGGGGGGAATTATTAGGGATAGTATGGGACATGTATTGGACATCTTTCAACATAAAGCATGTCCGGGTTCTATTCTGCAGACAGAGGCTTCCGCTTTCTGCTTAGGTGTCCAAAAGGCGATGGAGAAAGGATTGAGGAAGATCATTATTGAAGGAGATAACTTGAAGGTGGTCCAAGCAATAAATGACAGCACCAAGATTGATTGGGAGATTTTCAGAACGATCGAGAAGATCAACATTATGAAGGCCAATTTCGATAAAATTGAATTTCAGCATTGCTTCAGAGAATCAAACGCAGCGGCAGATTATATTGCTAGACATAGAGGTACTTGTAATATGTCTAATCTCCCCTTGCATGGGGATTTATTTAGCATCATCTGTAAGGATGATTAAGAATGAACCCTGTCTCGACAGGGCATTCTGATGTTTGCATACGGAAAAAAAAGAAAAAAAAACATAATATTGATCGAATATTAAATATGTTTTAAAAAAAAGTCATTCATGCGGTGGGATCTTACGATTCTACGATCTGATCCTTACACCTTTTTACTGATCCGATTTAGAATCTCGATTTTAATAACATTGGTAAAAACAGTAAAGCATTCCCAATTCTATACACAAGAATGTTGATGTGGAGCAAAACTCGGCGGGCAAAAGAAGGAAATGATAACCTTAACGAGTGGTAGACATGGATGATTGCATTCTAAACGTTTGACAATTAAAAAGTACTAGTACGATTCCCGTGCCATGGCGCGTTTTTTTAAAACTAAAATATTATGTATATATATATATATATATATATTATATAAAATATAAAATATAATAAATGTTAAGATTAAAATCATAAAATAAACTTTAGGGCAAATGCATCGTATAATTATCTCAGAAAATTATTTTTTTAAAAATCTTATGTAAAGTATAATACATAAATATAGATATTTTAAATTACTTAGTAATAATAATATCAATATCATTCTAACATTTTTTAAATGTGATGTGTCATAATCAATAGTTATATTCAACGTTTTGAATTAAGCCCAATAGTTAGTAAATATATTTGAATTGAGCCCAATAGTTATATTAGATTAAATTCGATGTTTTGAATTAAGCTCAATAGTTGGTAAAATTAAAGAAAAAAGAGAATTAAGGGAAAAAGTAGAAAAAATGAGAATTAAAGAAAATCAAAGAAAAATGGCAAAAAAATATGATTGGTTTTTTTTTATAGACCAAAAAAAAATGATTGGTCAAGACTCCTAAAATGCATCTAAGATTGACACATCATCCTAAACTCTTCTAAATTAAGAGTTTATATAGATACAGATAGTTAGTAAATAAATTTAAATTGAGCCCAATAGTTATGTTAGACTAAATTTGATGTTTTGAATTAAGCTCAATAGTTAGTAAAATTAAAGAAAAAAGAAGTAGAAAAAATGAGAATTAAAGAAAATCAAAAAAAATGGCAAAAAAAAAAAATGATTGGTCAAGACTCCTAAAATGTCTCTAAGATTGACACATCATCCTAAACTCTTCTAAATTAAGAGTTTATATAGATATAGATAGTTAGTAAAATTAAAGAAAAAAGAAGTAGAAAAAATGAGAATTACAGAAAATCAAAGAAAAATGACAAAAAAAATATGATTGGTCAAGACTCCTAAAATGTCTCTAAGATTGACACATCATCCTAAACTCTTCTAAATTAAGAGTTTATATAGAATATAGATATAGAATATAGATAGTTAGTAAAATTAAAGAAAAAAGAGAATTAAAGGAAAAAGTAGAAAAAAAACATTTTGATGCCAATTTTTTTTTTTTTTTGATGCCAATTTTTATTTTTTTTTAGTGATGCCATATTTTACCGTTTTGATGTCAAAATTTTATGGTGACAATTTTATATAATTGATGGCATAAGAGCTTAAAACGTGGAATCAAAATATTGTCACCTTATTGTCACTTTTCTAATGAAATGATTGGATGACTCTTTTTTAATGCCACTTTTTTAAAACATTGATGATATTTTTTGTGATGTCATATTTTACCGTTTTGATGCCAAAATTTTATTACATTTTATTTTCACTCTGATGCCACTTTTCTAATTAAATTATTGGATGACACTTAAACTTTGATGACATTTTTTGTTTACTCTAATGTCACGTTGACCATTGATGCCATTTTGAAAAATTTGTATCACATTAAAGAAAAAAATGTCATCAAAAATACTACATTTGAAAAAATATCATCAAAAATATGGCATCACGGTAAAAAAAAATATTATCAAAAAATTGACATAAAAAAAAGTGGCATCAGTCGTTAACAGTAATAAAAATGGCATCAATGATCAACGTGACATTACTGTAAACAAAAAATGTCATCAAGGTTTAAAAAAAGTGACATCCAATCATTTCATTAGAAAAGTGGCATCAAAGTGAAAATAAAATATAGTAAAATTTTGGCATCAAAACGGTAAAATATGGCATCACTAAAAAAAAAAAAAAAGTTGGCATCACTAAAAAAAAAAAAATAAAAAAGTTGGCATCAAAATGGGTTGGTCAACGTTGACCGGTCAATGGTCAAATGTTGACCGGTCAATGGTCAACCGTTAACCGGTCAATGGTCAAACAGTTGACCATTGACCAACCTATCCTATTGGGAAGGGGTTTAGGGCAAAACTAATTAAATTGATTTAGGGACTAAGTGACTAATTGAATATTCAAAAAAGGCCCTCTACCAAAATCACCCATTAAACTAATTACTGTGTGTTACCCTACCCTATTGATTTATTTATCAAATACTAATATTGCAAAATTGAAAACAATCTCACCATATATTCTCAGTTTGGCTTACGAGTTGATAGGTTTCTGGTGGTTTTTGTGAGGGCTTCAACTCGTTGGGTTGGTTCGTGGTTTGTTCCGGATGAGGATCGAGCGGTCTAGTTTGCGGCTCTGTTTGATCAAGTTGATCGTGGTAGTGTATAAATGTGATCTCCGAAGATCCCTCATTTAGGCCGGGGAATGTCATGTGATCCACACTTCCCCAGGAGTCGTCAATTGCCCATCGAGGATTTATGATTCCCGTCTCCCTGACGGTGAGACATCGTTTTAGCATCAGTTTTCTCATGCGCTCAATATCCATATTCTCCCGTCGAGTCTTACATCCTCGTTCAACCTGTCTTCTTCTTGGTTCATAGCTTTTGAGAGTTATTTTCCTAGTTTTTCTTTGCTTGATTGGTTCACTGTTTGTGGGTTGCTGTATCATGACGGTTTGTTTGTCTGGCGCTCATTGCTGAGCAGATCTGCATGCCATTTTGTCATTAATTGTTGACGAGAATCATGTGCTTTTTGGTTTTTGTCATATGTCTTTTACTTCACCCCTTGTTGCTGATTTCATGATTATGTCCGTAATTGTTTCATATCCTCTTGATTTTTCTGAGACTTCTGTATTCTTTTGCCTCTTTAGGTGCACATTTCAACTTTAATGTTTGTGTGGTTGTTATGATATGCTCTTGGATTTTCGTACTGTATATTCACCTATAAAGAGAGATTGCAATGTTCTTTTTACAAATGCAGCTTGAACATGAGGAGACTATCCCTATGGGTTATCATATGATTGTCTTCCTCCTCTTAGTTATATCATTTGCTGGTTTTATTGGGAGAGACTTGGATAGTGTGGATTTGTATCATGCAATTCTAGCATGAATAGCCTTCCTCATCCTTGACCTGCGGAACTTGGATCATTTCTGGTCTATATGGTATTTTAGTTGGGTTTCAATGGGTTTTACCACCTATGATTATAACCCATACGTGAACGAGTATTCGTGTGGGCTGTAACACCCTCGTCTCACATTGTATATAATAAGGATGTTCGTAGTGATTTATAAGTAATTCAAGTCTTACATATGTCACAAGAGCTTTTCCTTTTCAAGCTCCAAGTGAGGACAATGAACCTGAGAGGGCTAGGTGGCATGGACTGATGCCTCTTAAGACCTCGGGTTTTACATATGGTATTAGAGCCGACTCCGGGATTGGAGGTACTCCGACAGTATGCTCTAGTACGCTTCTCTCGGAGGGCAGTCTCTAGGGCCTAACGGTGTCGTCAATGCTTTAAGTATGGGAGATTGTAACACCCTCGTCCCACATAAGATATAATAAGGATGCTCGGAGTGATTTATAGGTTTTTATTTGCACTATGAGAAAGGAATTAAGCACCATAAGTAGACAAGGAAGGAGTTTACATTTTACACACCACAATTAACTAGACAAGGAAGTAGTCAACCATTCTAGAGTTTGTATGTGTTCTTTCATAATGGGGGATTTCTCCTTCTCTATTTCTTCTTCTTGGCTGACTCGAACTTACACCTGTTGGACTTCTTCCCTTGGGTTGGATTTGTGGTTGCCAACCACGCTATTCAACGGGAATCCATTATCGTTTGTTTTGGAAGGGTTTGCAACAACATAGATTTCGTGATTCTTGCCATAGTTGAGTCATATAAGACATTTCGCTTGACCATTGTGGGATTCTTGATGGTATTAGTGATGACCACGGGTCGGACCTGTCGGGTTATGGGTCATGGGTCGACCCCCTGACCCGGCAAGTTACCTTATTAAAAAAATATTTTGATTTTTTATCTTCATACCACTTTCTATCATCCACTTTGTTTCGATAAGAAGTGGAAGAAAAATATGAGAAGATTATATATATATATATATATATATATATATATATATATATATATATATATATATATATATATATATATATATATATATATATATATCTTCATACCATTCCTTCATCAACTACAATTTCAATGTGGGATATAAAAGAGAAAAATATGATAAGATATTTTTCTCAAACTTCATCAACTACAATTTCAATGTGGGATATATCTGGTCGTTGCGACCATGACGTTAAGTAAATAAAAACCCTAGGCCGATCATATAGTATATAAATAACGTCGTGCGGGCAGTCAAAACCACATCGCTCTTATAATCTATATTGATTCAACATCGAGTTATTTATCAATTGTAAACATGTCATATGAGAACAGTGATTTGAACAAGGGTTCTTTTTTGTGTAGCTTAAATGCGATGATTACTTTTGATAGATATATAGTAGATTATGATAGGTTGAAGGTTATTCTAACAATAATTCTCAAGAAACAATTTACTTACTGTTGGATATTTGTGGATTTATGAGATCAGATAAAGGCTTTGTAATTTGCCTCTTGTTGAATCTGATTGATTTTTACATGGTAGACATGCCCTTATTTATAGGAGAGTTTTACCTATTGTACATCCATAAAATAACATGAGAAGTACAGAAGGTGAATTATTCACTCTTCTCCCTTCTATACACAACACTCCCCCTTGAATAATTAACTTATGTCATGACTCTTAAGGGGTTATATACAATTTTACTTCTGTCATATGCATTGGTAATGCTGCCTCATTAAAAACCTTGTCCGGAAAAACCCAGTGGGATAAAAACCTGATCGAAGGAAAAAAGAGTGCAGCGCATATGATTCTCCCCCTGAGTTTGACATGCTTAGTGAGCTTCTCGAAGACGACACATTCCGATCTTGCGTACGAGTTGTTCGAACCTCTTTGGTGGTAAGGACTTTGTGAACAAATCGGTGAGGTTCTCATCTGATCGGATTTGTTGGACTCAATTTTCCATTTCTTCTCAAGTTCATGGGTAGAGAAGAATTTTGGTGATATGTGTTTGGTCCGATCTCCTTTGATATAGCCTTCCTTCACTTGCGTAACACAAGCCGAGTTGTCTTCGTATATCACAGTTGGTTTGCCCTTGATTGACTTAATTCCAGACTCCCTCTGTATGTACTTTATCACCTTTCTGAGCCATACAGATTCTCTACCAGCTTCGTATAATGCTATTAATTCGGCATGGTTTGACGATGTCGCGGCCAAAGTCTGCTTTGTGGACCTCCATGATATGGTCGTCTCTCCAAATGTGAAGACATATCCATTTTGGGATGTGGCCTTGTGAGGGTCTGATAGGTATCCAGCATCTGCATAACCAACAAGAGTTGCATTTGGACAATTTCGGTAACACAGGACAAGATCATGTGTGCCTCTAAGGTAACGGAACAAATGTTTAATTCCGTTCCAATGCCTCCTTGTAGGAGCTGAGCTGTATCTCGATAGTAAATTTACATCGAAGGCAATGTCAGGCCTTGTATTGTTGGCTAGGTACATCAGGGCACCAATAGCACTTAGATATGGTGTTTCTGGGCCAAGCATTTCTTCATCATCTTCTCGGGGTCTGAATGGGTCATCGTGTGTATTAAGGGAGCGAACGACCATAGGTGAGTTCAAAGGGTGAGCTTTGTCCATGTGAAATCTTTTCAGAATTTTCTCGGTATAATTTGATTGATGGACAAAGATTCCATCTTTTACGTGTTCAATTTGCAAACCGAGACAGAACTTGGTTTTCCCAAGATCCTTCATTTCAAATTCCTTCATCAAGTATCTAGCTGTACTTGCAATCTCATTCGGGGTTCCAACAATGTTTAAATCATCAACATATACTGCAATGATGGAAAACCCCGATTTGTATCTTTTGATAAAGATGCATGGAAATCTCGAGTCGTTCTTGTACCCTTCCTTCAAAAGGTACTCGCTAAGACGATTGTACCAGATTCGTCCAGATTGTTTCAATCCATATAATGATCTTCTCAACTTGATGGAGAACATTTCTCGAGGCTTTGATTTGCAAGATTCAGGCAATTTTAGTCCTTCAGGGACTTTCATATAGATGTCGGTGTCAAGTGACCCATATAGATATGCAGTCACGACATCCATTAATCGCATCTGTAGCTTCTCAGCCACTGTCAGGCTAATTAGAAATCTTAAGGTAGTTGCATCAACTACCGGTGAATACGTATCTTCGTAATCAATTCCTGGCAGTTGTGAAAAACCTTGTGCTACAAGCCTTGCCTTATATCTTGCTACCTCATTTTTCTCATTTCTTTTCCTCACAAAGACCCACTTATAGCCCACTGGCCTTACCCCCCTCGGTGTCTGGGTTATAGGACTGAAAACTTCACGCTTCTCAAGTGATTTTAATTCAGCCTGAATTGCTTCTCGCCATTTAGGCCAATCTTTCCTACGACGACACTATTCAACTGTTTTTGGTTCAGTATCGTCATCTTCAGCCATCAGTTCAACTGCTACTGAGTAGGCAAAGATTTCATCGACAATGACATCTTTCTTGTTCCACTGTGTTCCTGTGGATACATAATTTATGGAAGTTTCATAATTGTCGATTGTTCTGTCTTCTTCAAGAAGACTCTCTTTTCATCTTGTTCAACAAGATTCTCTTCTTCCGAGGAGTTTGCTTTGTCTTTCAAGATTTCCTCGTTATTGACCTCTTTGCCCTCGTTATTTGGCTGGACTATTATGGGATTACCAATCATGCCCTTTTGCCTCTTCGGTTGTCTTGGTTTCAAATCCTTTGAACCAAGTGGTCTACCTCGCCTTTTACGTACAACAGATTCATTAGAGATTGGCTTATTTGGTAGATCCATAGGTACTTCAATTCTTGCAGGGGCATTTACATCAGGTATATGTGACTTTGTCACTTTTGCTATATCAGTAAATGCATTAGGCAACTGATTAGCCACTCCTTGCAAATGAATTATCTTTTGTACCTATTGTTCACACACTTTTGTTCGAGGATCAAGATATGACAATGACATGGCATCCCAGGTGACCTCACATTTACTAGGATTAACTTTGTTCTTTTCTCTCCCTAGAGTTGGGAATGTGTATTCATCAAAATGGCAATCAGCAAATCTTGCTGTAAATAGGTCACCTGTTGTTGGCTCAAGATATTTAATAATTGAGGGGGATGCAAAACCAACATATATTCCCAGTCTCCTTTGAGGACCCATCTTTGTTCGTTGCGGTGGTGCAATTGGGACATAGACTGCACATCCAAACACCTTTAGGTGTGATACATTGGGCTCCTTGCCAGACACAAGTTGCACCGGGGAATATTTATGATATGCAGTTGGCCTGAGTCGAATCAAGGCTGCAACATGTAATACCGCGTATCCCCAAGCTGATGATGGTAACTTGGATTTCATCAGCAATGGTCTAGCAATTAGTTGTAATCGTTTAATTAATGATTCTGCAAGACCATTTTGTGTGTGAACATGTGCTACTAGATGCTCAACTGTAATCCCAATGGACATACAATAGTCATTAAATGCTTGAGAAGTGAATTCTCCTGCATTATCCATACGGATTTTCTTTATTGTATAGTCTGGGAATTGTGCTCTTAATCGTATGATTTGAGCGAGAAGTTTAGCGAATGCGACATTTCTTGTCGACAATAAACTCACATGTGACCATCGTGTGGATGCATCTAGTAGCACCAAAAAATAACGAAATGGTCCACACGGTGGGGCAATTGGCCCACATATATCCCCTTGAATTCGTTCTAAGAATGCAGGAGCCTCGACTGCTATTTTATTTTTAGAGGGCCTCGTGATCAATTTACCCAACGAACAAGCAGTGCAATTGAGATCACTCGTCTGAATAACCCTCTTGTTCTTTAATGTATGACCAAGTGAATTCTCAATGATTCTGTGCATCATCACTGTACCTGGATGACCCAATCGGTCATGCCAGAGGGTAAACATCTTATGGTCACCCAAACTTGGTCTGGTTACCATATTAACCTCAAATGGACTAATGTAGGTATGATATAGCCCAGAGGAATGAGCTGGTAGTCTTTCTACCACTTTCCTTTTGTTTGATACAAGTGCTATCAGGCACAAGTATTCCCTTTCATTTTCATTCATGGTTTCAATATGAAAACCATTCTGACGCACATCTTTAAAGCTCAATAAATTTATTTGAGACTTGCTGGAGTATAATGCGTCTTTTATTACCAATTTTGTCCCTTTTGGAAGCAAAAGGCAAGCCTTTCCAGATCTTTCGATCATCTTTGCCACACCTGATATCGTGTTGACATTTCCTTCAAAGATTGTCAACTGAGTGAAATATTCCTTGTTTTTAAGGATGGTGTGGGTTGTTGCACTGTCCACTAGACATTGCTGCTTGTGATCAGGCTTAACTCCAGATGGATTCATGACTTCAAGAATTAAGAAAAACACAGAGTTAGACATTATATTACATGGTGGAAGTTAAACTTACACAAAATATCTTACATCACATGACGAATATCTTACATTACATGGATAACGCAAGGAAACATATATTACAAGCATCCTTAATTTATTTCATGCATAGAAATTTAAAAGCTAGTGCCTTCATCTTGGCCAAATCCATCACCAAGCTCATTCTCCATGTAGTCATTGATATTCAGGTCACCCGGCATTAGTGGGGTATTAGTGGCAACAAAGTTTGTTTCCATATCCTTCCCCTTTTCCTTGAGAGAGGCCTGATACAGCTCACACAAGTGTCTTGCTGTGCGACATACTTTGGCCCAATGACCAGTCATCCCACACCGGTAACATTGTGACTTTGGTTTGTTTGAGGTTTCTGTTGAACCCCTCTGGACCTTTGGCTTCATCCCCTTGGAGAATGATTCTCCATGGTTGTCTTTCTTATGGAAGAAGCGGTTTCTCCCATAGCTTTGTTTGCGATTGTTGCCACGATACTTCCCCTTTTTGTAGCCTCGTGAGCCTTTAGGGTCATTACCCCCCTTTAGGTTGGCATTCATAGCATCTGCAGCATTAGCTTCGGGGTGTGGTGCTGCGCCAGGGGGCCTCATGTTGTGGTTTCTCATCAGGAGCTCATTGTTTTTCTCCGCCACTAGCATTACATCTATTAGTTCAGAGTGCTTCTTAAAGCCACCATGTCTGTATTGTTGCTGTAACAGCACATTAGATGCATGCATTGTGGAGAATGTCTTCTCCATCTTTTGCCCATCTGTGATCTCATGACCACACAGCATCAGCTGCGATGTGATTCGCTGCACAACGGAGCTATACTCCCTGATATTTTTGAAATCTTGAACCCTTAAAGAGTTCCATTCATATAAGGCCATTGGGAGTAAGATATTCTTCTGATTGCCATATCTTTCATTCAGATTCTCCCATAGTTCCTTGGGATCTTCCACCAACAAATATTCAGATTTCAAGCTTTCATGAATATGGTGGCGAATGAACACAATGGCTTGTGCCTTTTCTTGTGGAGTGGTGGTATTGTTAGCCTCAATGGTCTTTTCAAGACCTCTAGCCTTAAGGTGTGTTAAGGCATCCACCCTCCACTCAAGGAACTTGTCCACTGAGAGATCCAGGATATCGAATTCTCTCTTGGTGATGTTTGCCATAATAGCTAGCACTACAAAAATTATAAGACGTATATGTGAGTGTAAATATTATGAAAATAATTTACTAGATATAAATTTAATTAGTAGGATATAAATGATATGTGTGCAAATTAATACATTAAGCTACTGATAGATTATATATCCTATCATGCATGTACGTGTATGTGTGGTTTTAACAAAACATAAATATTGTATTATATATGCATGCATACAAATCACACATTATATTTATATATATAGACATGCAGGTACTAGCTTGATATATATATAATTAAGAAGTGTATAAAGTCAATGTGGTAGGTAATTTTCTTGATTGACATGGATAGCTCATAGCTTGCAAAGACTATCACACTTTGCATGCCCATCACTTATTTTATGCAATCTATATATATAATATTACATGCAAAACTCCATGTACGTACTAAATGATCAAAGGAAAAATTATTTCATGCATTTGAAAAATTGAAAGAAGAAAGAAGATTTAAGGGTATGTTATATTGTGTTGGGTTGGGGTTTTAAGCTCCATTCATTTTACCCCCCTTCCCTGCTTTTCTTTTCCTCCTTAAAGCACCACCACTACCACCCTTCAACTTCACACCCCCTCCATTTTCCATCATCATCATCATCCTCCATCTCCCTCATCCTCTCGCCGTCGTTTTCTCTTTCCGACGCCAAATGACCAGAACCGACTGGGTTTTGCTAAAGATGTTCGTTTGTGGGGTGACGGTAGCGGTTCTAGTGGTTTTCTACATTGTATGGGTGGCCAAGAACTGCCGGTGTAACTAGGCTTCTTGATGGAGGTTCCAACAAGGCGCATTTCAAAAACGAAGTTCAAAACGGTATTGTATTATGTAATATTTTTGCAAATATCTTGTAATGGCTCTAGATCTACTAATCTTGTTTTGGAGTGAAGGGTTTTCGAAAACCCTATGATGAAATTCCCGTATTTTGGCTTTGAAAAATTCGTTTTCGTATGAAAACTCATGAAGATGTGTTGAGCCTCTTTCTGTGTTCCATTCTTTGTGAGTTTTGAAAACGGATCTGAACAAGAATGATGTAAAACGGGAAGATCTGAGGGTTTTATGAGTTTCTGATGTAGAAGATCCCAATTTTGGGCGACTACATAGCATACTCCTCAAAAATTGATTTTGGTAAAAACGTTTTTCGAATTGAAGAGCTGAGATTCGAGATTTTTACCTTGAGATCTCAAAAACTCAGTTGGTTTTAGATCTCGTGTTGATAACGAGTTGGATATTTGTGGATTTATGAGATCAGATAAAGGCTTTGTAATTTGCTTCTTGTTGAATCTGATTGATTTTTACATGGTAGACATGCCTTTATTTATAGGAGAGTTTTACCTACTGTACATCCATAAAATAACATGAGAAATACAGAAGGTGAATTATTCACTCTTCTCCCTTCTACACACAACACTTACGTAGTTGAATTTCTTATTTTTATACGTGCATAGTATGTTCTTTTTTTTTTTAATCATTCATATGTATTGTTGATTACAAGATTTAAACATATTGTGTATATTACTTGTTAGATTGTATCGCTCGTTAGATTTTTTTTTATATCAATTGTTAGATTTTATCTTTCATTGTATGGCAAGAGTAAATTGCATGACATTGGGGAATTTATTTAATACGGTGTGTTTGTAGAGTAGCTAAGGTCGCAATGACCAAAGTGTCCGTGGTCACAATTATCATGGTTGTTGTGACCATAGTCGCAGTGACTAATTGAGTTTTGGTCGTTGCGACCGCCTATATTTTACAATATTCTATCAATTTGTATACTGAGTACTTGATATATAATGGAGACACTGAATTGTACATCAACTATAGTTTCGACAATATGGAGCCAAATAATTACACCTTCTTGTCAAGCCATCCAAAGTGACCGAGAATAAAATAATGGGATGCAGTTTTTTCAGCTATCATTTGATCTAGGTACTAATTAAATCTGGAAGAAATCTTGTGTCATCATCAGCGGGAATGCAGTTGACTAGGAATGTTATCTTCATATTCCCTCCTTCTACTGCATACAAATATATCTTCATCTAGGGCTTACCTCAACAACATTTTCTTGATTTTAGACACAGTTTCTCCGTCTATTTGCCTCCTGTTTTAACTGCGGTGGCTCATTAGAATATATTAATACAAAGAAGGGTAGGAGAGAATTATCACAAATTTACATCCGATTTCTCAAGTTGGCAAAGTCTAAAGTACCCTTTGTTGACTCCCAAGATGTTTGATCAGTTTGAGAACATGTTGCGATCTTTATCACTCTTCTCTGGGATCGATCAAGGTGAACGATAAAGGCTATGGCGTCAGAGGCGGAACTACTTGGGGGCCTGGCCCCTACAAGTTTTTTTTTTTAAACATATGGGTAATAATATATTTAGTATTATTTATATAGGTAATTATATATGATATTAATAATGAAAGAGTAAAATAATAAATGATTTAGTTGTTAAATTGTAACCACTTTAATTTAGAGATTAGAGATTCAAGTCTTCATACCTCTAGTTTGGACAAATTTTTGTATTGATGATTTTTTTAAATTAAACATTTAAACTAATATTTTATATTTTTATGATAAACAAAAACAAATTTTCAAGAAATTTTTAGTATGCCTTCAATTTTTTTTACCATTTTTTTGAAAGAAATTAAACATTTAAACTATAATTTTATTTTATTTTTTTGAAAAATTTTGAAACACTTTTATTTATGATAAAAAAAAATCCACATTTTTTTAGTATGTCCCTTTTTTTTCATAAAGAAATTGCATATTTAAACTACAAATTTATTGCATTTTAAAGATTTAAAAAAAAAAAATTGTGCAAAACAAAAATAATATAATGTAAAGTTTCGACCCCCTCATCACCGGGAGTCTAGTTTTTTTGAGGAAAAGTGGCACATATATTATTATTAGATAAGATCAATCGCCGCAAGCTCTATCAAACTTTGCGGGAAAGGATCAAAAAATACATGATCCACATCATTCGGTGGCCTAATTCTAGCCACTGTATGACGTTGCTTTTGTTTACTACCATATTAATCGAGGATTTAAAGAGTTATCTACAAATTGGATCATGGCCCAGTATGCACGTGGAATTTCTCTAAACGGATTGGGCCATAAAGCCCAATTACATGCCTTTGGGCTTCGAAGTCTGGATGTGCCAGGCACAAAAGCCTACCACGTACATTCGCTACATGCTTAATACTTTCTTTTCTTTTCTCTTTGTTTTTTTTTCGTATTTTTAAAGCATAGATTGAAATTTTTTTTTATCAACTTCATTATATGAAAAGCCATCCCTCCTCTCCTCTACTATTCTTGATATATCTAGAGCTAGTGAAATCTGACCCAACCCAATACCCCAATTCGACCTACCCGAATGGACATCTGACTGAACTCGAAAATCTAGCATCGTGCATAATTTAAGTCCAATCCATTTTCACCCGATGCCCAAATGGATACAAATATAGACAGACCCAAGTTAATCCACGCCCGATCCGTCTTTGACTCGATTCAAACAAGACCCAACTCATCTTTGTAATTACTTTGTTTTTCCATTTTTAATAAACACATCAATAATGTTAAGTATCTATAATGATATCTAATCTAACTAAATAAATAAATTTAATAGTCAACAATTAAGATAAATAAAAAAATAGTCATCATTTTATAATAAACCTAATTGTGACCTGACTTGAACCCAAACACAACCCAACCAACTCAAAATCCATTTTGACCCGAACTTAGTTGATTTGAACCAAACACACGATATACGCGGCATATTTATGACATGATGTGATACTAACTGAAATTGAATTGAATGGGTATACCTAAACTCGACCTGATCAATTCGATCACCACTGCTTGATCTATCTATTATTTTGTTCTCACAATTGATTTTTTTATATAAAAAAAATATGCAACTAGATGCCACATAATTATTTTGGAAAAAATACGGGTAGCTAACACTCGATCATGTGTGGCTTAGATGGACAAACTCTCCTTACAAACGAGACCTTGTGTTAATTTATAAAAATATTTTGTACAACTCTCAAAATACAAGACTCTTACTAACACACAACTCTATACCAAGTCATGCAAACTCACACACTCAAATTAGTGGAGACACTCACACTCTCACCCTTGCACTACGTTCTTCACACTCCACTCACATTCTCACCTGCTTCCGATAACCGGAAGGCTCCCCAAAGGCCCAAACGTACCAAAAGTCAATAGTCCAATTCTCTCATTCTCTTGGCCCAAAAATTATCAATCCAATTATTCATTTGAAATTATAAATTAACTCCAACAAATTATAGGTAACTAGCCTAGACCCCGTGCATCACGCACGAGATTTTTAAAGTTAATCGTACACTAATCTTATTTTTTCGGATATTATCATATTAATCAATGCGTTTTAATTAAATGATATCTTCCCAGATGATTATTCGATTTCCTTTTATTTTCCTTCAATTTATGTCCTTTACTAGTTGTAGATGAAAATATGTTTTCGACTCCTGGCTGCAAGATCGTTTGCTAAGTCTTTGTCACGCCCTATTTTTTTTTGTATCTACTGGTTTTTTTTATCCTAATGTCATATTTCAATACATTTTCTTGCACACACCCTTCCCATTCTGGCATATACAAGCGAGATTTCGTGATCCGAATCAAGAACATCAGCCTGAAGAGAGTCCCTTAAATGGCGTTTGAACCCCTTGAGAAGCAATGAAACATTCCTTGCCAACAGGTTGAGAATTCAAGTCCCCAAACTTGGCCATAGCAATAGGTGCAAGGCAAGAACACCCCTCACAAGAAACCAGTCAAGCAATGGAACAAAGGTTTACAATCTGAGTTATCTTAAATCGACAATTAGACCCTCAAGCTCTAGGCTACACTCACAACCCATATGCCACATTTTGTTACTTTGATTACAAAAATTACAATTTTATTTGGAATGAGTGTATATAGTCACCTGATAACAAAAATTACTTCATATTTACAACTTCAATACATTTTCATATATACATGATTATACTTGTAAAACAACTGAGCTCTGCATTCGTTTTGTTATTTTTGTACTTGTAGCATTCTTACTAACAACCCCAAGTTTATGAAACAAACAAATCATGTGTTGCGTTGATCATTTGCAAACGAACCTGCTTCAAGGGTCAAACGGAATGCCGAAGGGAACCTCGTGATCTACACTCTCACTATGCACATTACTGCAGTGCGGAACTCCAATGTGCCGTTGAAAGGAGGCTTTGTAATCACAAACCTCCATCTCTTCTTCCCTGGGTGGTAAATTTGTATGTACAGAACAGTTCCCCTTCTATATGCAATCTTGACCTCTGAATATCATTGAAATCAACTCCATGTACGAGGGTCATTATGAGCAGTTCACCGTCCAATGTGACAAATCCATAAGATGAGTTGTCGATGGCTCTTCTTGGAACACTTGTCTCCTCCAGCCAGCGGTTCAAAGTCACGCTATATCTGAGATGGCAAGCCAATAATGGTATAAAACACAAGCATTATTAATACCAAAATTTCTTATTTTAGAAATTTAAATATGAGGCACCTTTTCAAAATGTATAAGCATAGAAACTTTCAAGACCTAAAGCACGTTTTATATTTATTTATCACTACAACAGTAACATTGAGTAAAATTGCAGTTCTCTGATTCCGTGAGTGCATTGGACATAAGGGAAGCTATAGATGCTTGATCAGACAACTTATGAGACTACTCGGCTCTGATTCAACTCTTGCTAAAGAAGAAGAGCTGAATAAATATATTCAACTTATTCCGGTAACAAACAACTCACACTGTCAATATATCATCTCCTAAAAAGATATCTCAAAACAATGAGAACTAACTCAGAACCTACCATTTCAAGTTCATCAGCCATTTCAAAGCCATATATAAATCTCAGGTGACATAAAAGATGCAGATGTCTATACATTATCAATTTTTTAAGCATTAAAGAGAGCTACAGATGCTTATCATTAGTTTCCAAACCAACTCTTTCTACAAAAGAAGAGCTAAAATAACTATATTTAACTGATTGAGTGCTGAAATAACTTTATTTAACTGATTCAAGGTAACGAACAAAGCACAATACCTGCAATCTGTACAACATCTCCTAGAAAAAATCTCTTAAAGTTGTCTAATATAGACATCATGAACTAATTCAGAGCCTACCATAAGTTCATCAACCATGTCAAATCAATAAATGAATCCCCACTTGACCTAAAACTGCCATGGTAATTAGTTGATCTAGTCTATTAAAGCAGACTTGTTCTTATGAATTACATCCTTGCTTCATCAGAAAAGACGAAATAAGTCAAAATGGTGAAGCATATGGCTTGCAACAGATACATGAATACACAAAACTGTCATATAACTATAGATGCACCTAGATTTAAAGAAGATTGAATTTGATACAGAACTTCAACTCAGAGGAGATTCTTGAAATGCCTATGTCGTTAATTCTAGACAACCCTTCATTGCACATGTCAGTAAAATTCTAGCAACAACATCTATCAACTTACCAGGATGATGAGCTGTAAATTTTCCATGACCTCCTCTACCAACCTGTCCCGGCGGACCAGACCTCCACCTTGGATCCACAGTCTCCCAATTGTTCAGATTCTAAAGCAATTCCAGCAAGCGAGATACGTAGTATAAGACAAAATCTCATGTCTAACATAAAAACACTATCAGGAAAAAGCATGTTTCCCCACTAAAAAAATCATTTTTCTACAAGCACAAGCATAAGCATAAAACACAAGATGAAAAGAGTACCTTCTTGTCCCACTTCCTCTTTACTTCCTGGAAGGTATCTGTAAGTTCATAATAGGCCAGCCACATTACCATGAGTGTACTGAATAGTGTTCAGTATTCATAAAAAGTAAACTACAACACTAACACGCACAAAAGCCCATCTACAACCTACATAAACCATTTTTTACAATTCCCGTTCCTCAAAACTGCAATTGAAAAGGGACAAAAAAAAAACCTTATCTGTTTTAGCAGATGAATGATCGAACAAAACAATAAATAACAACATTAACCAGAATATTTTTTTTAATTTTGTGGTCCTGGATGCCATTGACAAAGTTACATTCAAGTAAAATGGAGGCCTCCTTTATCACTCTAAATCCGGCCAGTTTTCAAATCAAAAGCTAGTACAAAAATTTCTAACACTAATGAAAGAATCTAATAACTAATAACTACCTATTAGGTTATCTAATCAGAAGCGGGGAGAGAGAGAGATAGAGAGAGAGAGAGAGAGAGAGAGAGAGAGAGAGAGTAGGACTAACACCGGGAGTTATCATGTCGGGGAGCAAGAGCGTAGGACTAACACCAGGCTTGGTGTGGATCCTGGAACACCTATCGCCAGGCTCCGATCTTGAAGTAAAAGGGGCAATTCACCCGATCCTTCTCTGTTTCAAAGATCGATGCCAAATGCTCCGCCATGGATGAAACCCCTTCCCACTCTCGCTCGCTCGCTCTTCGCCAAGGCCTTGATGTATACCGTCAAAGCAACAAAATCAAACTTTGAGGGATATCGAATTGAGGCAAAACCCTAAAAAATTGAATTTAAATGAAATTTGAATTAGGAATAGACCTTTCTCTCCACATGGGCTTGTTCTTTCAATGATGGCTGCTTGAAGAATTCCAATCGAGTAGTGGCGTGGTCGACATACGGTGACGCTTGCATCTTTCTCGCTCTTCGCCGCTTGCAATTTGCGATGAGCTCCGTTACCTTGATCGACGACGGACGGCGGCGGCAAAGTTTGTCTTGATACCCAGCCCCGAATCCGGCCTTTTCTGCTTCCTTCTTTTGGTAGTTTCAGATCGTGGGAGAGAGAGGATAGAAAAGAAGAGAGAAAGAAGACCGCTCGTTTAGTTTTTTCAAAAAGAAAGAGGGAGAGAAGGAAAAAAAAAGGAAAGAAAAAAAAAAAGAGAATGTTCCACGTGGATACTTGCTCTCTAAAGGACTCAGCTTTAAGATATAGAAGAATGCACTCACTCGTCTAAAATCAACTAATTATGTACAATACAAAAGTATAGTTTAAACATTTCATTAATTTTTACTCTCCTCATTTTCTAAGATATTTTTTTTATACGTACGGTAGACAAAAATTAGAATGTCTTTACAAGTAAAGATCATTCTTGATCATCTCGACGGATGATAATAGAGAGATTCTTGTTACATATAAGGTCATTCTTAACTATGAAATCTGCTGCTAAGTTGGCTTCTTTGAAGCAGTGTCGAAACTGTACTGATGAGCAAGATGCTTTGAGTCTTTGAATCTCTTTAGCTCCAACCAACCAAACGACCCCTAAATTAATGAAGAGGTGTACGGTAATTTATTCGGTTGGACTTGAAGGTGTATGCATATGTATCTATGTGGCGGGCGTGGTTCTCACCAACAAGTCTAACCTGCTCATACAAAAACCAAAGTCTAACCTGCAAATCCCCAATCTTCAGTACCTTGATTCGATCAATTCATATCCATCCATATCGTATTTTGTTGTCTAATTTATTTAATTAATGGAGTATTGTTTTAATTGGATAATCATAAGATTGATAGATTGAATTCGTCAATACTCCGAATATATCAACTTCTTGAATTACTTATTAATGTAACTGGCGGCTTTTAAAAACCAACGGCTTTTTAAACTAATTTGAGAAATTGAAAGATTTTTATTTCCTTTAGAGCAAGCCCAACAGGTTCTCTAAACTTATCTGTAAAATAGAAAAATGGATGGAGAGAGGGAAAATACCTCTAAGCTTAGGGGAAGAGTTAGAATCTGTAAAATTTAATCTGTTCACCCATTTCAATGTCTACCTATTTGTTCATTGGTGGTTGCCTATTGATTTAATGAAGTTATTGAAATTTTATTTATTAAATTATGAATTTATGCATCTATTATAGTGTATAATAAATGTAGCAATTTGTATAATAGAGAATCTATTGAAATTGTGGTGTAAATTTTTTAGAGATTTTATTATTTTGTTCTCTGATTTAGAGATTTTTTAGAGGAGCTGTTGAGGATACTGTTACGGTATAATTCATCAATTACTTCAGGATTCTACATATATACAAGTAACGTACACATACACTTGAATATTACATATAATTAAACATACAAGCTAGAAATTGTCAAGAATCCAATACATTTTAGAATGAATATTACATATATACAAGTATCTATTTTTTCTCTCTCCCGCGGATAAAATAGCTTTAATTATATATAAATAATTAAAGCAAATGAATAAAATTAAGATGCTTAGGGAGAGAATGGGACGATATGATGGAAGAAATAGCACTGAAGAAGAATGCAATCAACACCAGAGTGGAGGCTAATTTGCCTCTGTTGATGAAGGCGGTGCTGCTTCCGTCTATCGACGCTCCATATGCTGCTGCCGCCCCTGATGCTAGTATGTACGTCAGTATCTGTTCGCATGCCAAATAGTATCTTCCTCAGGATCATATCAATTGAACGTACCGAAATACTTTAAATTGATCGATGATCGACGACTGACTCACCTTGTCACCGAAGAAATCAAAGTAGCTGATGATAATACCCCTTTCGACTCCGGTCAGGATTCGGAAGATTGTAAATATAATCTGTAGTGTGAGATACGTCTGGGAGATTATGATAGCTGCCAATATGTACCTGCATGATATTCCATGCATATATGCATTAATGTGCATATAAACCAATTAAGGCTATGTATGGCAAAAGGACATCTAATGGAGTAGCTGAAGCTGATGAATTATTTGTGTAATATAGCTAGGTTAATAAGCTAGTATGATTTTTGTGAAATACCTTCTTGTTATGGTAGCTGATGAAAACTTGTTAATGAAAAACCATAAGCTTCGGAAAATTTGGGTGAGTAGTTGATGAAAGACTATGATTCCAAAAGCTAATTGAAATAAAATCTTATATTTATTTCATTTAAAACTATATAATATCAAAACCATTAGCTCCAAAAAGCTAATGTACATGTCAAACTGAGCCTAATTACCATACTACTTGCTAATCTTTTAAATTTTGATTTTTTATCCAATACATGCAATATCTAGCTTGTATATAAAATTAAACAAAATAAAATTTATTTACACACCTAAATAAATAATTACCCAAATAAACTGCTAAACTATTGTCCAATGGGTTAAAAAAAAATCACCATGCACATACAAATTACATGCAAAGAAGATAGATTAATTAAGGATGCATATATATATATATAATACAAACGTACTTGAAAGAGGAAAGATCTAGAAAGTGGACGGTGGTGCTGCTACTGGTTACATAGCTAAGCTGGTTGACGACGAGGACGACGATACCGGCTACAAGGAAGGAGAGGGTGAGGATCCTCAAGTATAGATCGATCCTGTTCACAATCCTTGTGAAGCAAGCATGACGATGCGGATGCGGATGCGGATGTGGATGTGGATGCGGTTGCGGAGTTGGATGCGGATGAAGAGGAGTTGATTGGTGCTTATTATGATCAGGATGTGGTTCATGACAGGCTTCTGCAGCTTCTTCATCCTTCCTGTTCCCCATTTTCGCAATTAGGGCTGAAAAGAACGCCATTATTATACGCTTTGGCTTTGGCTTTCGAATTGTTTCTTCGAGGTGATCTTGCAATTAAATTCTTCGCTATGTACGTATATGTATAAGGGGAAATTAGGGTTTATATATCCGTTTTCGGAGGATATGATGATGCATTTGATATATTATGTACTTAGCTTGCTATATATGCAAGTTCCTATATCTTTCATATAAATTAAACATTGAGAATGTTGACTTGGTTAATTTAATTTTAGGTCGTGGTTTTGATCATTCCTGCTACCGTAGTGTGCAGCCGCAATGATAATTATTATATACTATATCATAGGTTGTTCGATCAATAGTTTAATTTGATTTTTCCCCCCTTTTTTTCGGTTGGGTGGTGATTAGGGTTTATATATCCGTTGTTTTGTGGAGGGTTTCAAATATTAATTCGTCTACCGTAACATAGGGTTGGAGAATTTTAAAGGTATATACATATTAGTGTCCAATTGGGTAGGATAGGGTATTAATCGGTAAATTAATTTAATTGATTGAGAGTTTAAGGCAACAAGCAATTAACCGGCCAAGCCGTGCACGTTACCAAAGTTGAATGAAACAAATTAAAATTCATTTGATCTATTTTTAATTGTCAAATATGTACTCAAGTTAATTGGATTTGCTACACGGTTTGCTTTCATAAAATTTGTGTGACGTAGATGTATGAAGATTATCATGTTTAAGCATGATTTATTTAGCTACTTAGCTTCTCTACTTAGCTATTTAGCTCATATTCTCATTTCTGCATTTTACTGAATCATGACTCTCATGCCATGTTCTCTATCTTTTGTCTTCTTACGTAATAAGGGACAATTGTCCCATGTGACTTGCACATGCTCCCTACAATGCACCCTATATAAGACAATGTTTTGCTACCCCAAAGGTAGGGTTTTGGGGATGAGAGCAGTCAATCATGAAGGCATAAATGCCATTTCTGGTCCATTACTACTGTTGCTATGAATGCTTCATTTTGCTGATGTTTGCTTGATTTATTTCATGCTTTGTCATGATATATTGATAGATCCTTAGTTTCTTCATATGGTATCAGAGATACAGCTCGTTTTCTGGGAGATTTGGATCCTCTTATTTTGATATTCTTGCTGCTTATGTTCACTATGATCAACACTGAAGACAGGAATCCTGAAGAAATGGCCACACAAGGTAATCCTAATGATCCTTGGTTTTATCTAACTCGGATCATCCGGGTGCTTAGCTAGTTGCTATACCCTTTGATGGGCCTAATTACATGACTTGGAGTCGTGGTGTTATGATGGCACTTGGAGCCAAGTGTAAGCTTGGTTTCATAAATGGATCATGTGTTAGCCTGCAACGTCATGCTGATTTGGAGAAATGGATCAGGGCAGACTATGTGGTAAGATGTTGGCTCCTTAACTCTACGAGTAAGAGTGTAGTTGAAGGTTTTATGTTTATGAAACTCTTCTAAGGGTCTATGTGATGAAATTGTGGAGAGATTTGGACAGTCTAATGCTCCTTTAATTTTTCAGATCAGAAGGAAACTTGGGAATGTTGTGCAGGGCAACATGTGCATTGTTGATCTTTATAATGTATTCAAGAGATATTGGGATGAACTTCAGGTTCTAGAAAATGTCTCTGAATGCATATGTGGTGCCTTGGGAAACTGTACTTGTGATCTTAAGAAGAAATTTAGTGAGATTGAGTCTCGTAATAGGCTTATGCAGATCTTGGCTAATTTGAATGAAAATTATGATGCTGCAAGGAACTCTATACTTGCTATAGACCCCTTGCCTAGTATTAACAAGGCTGATTACATTCTCCAGCAAGTGGAGAGAGGAAATGATGCTTCTAATGGGACACCTGGGTCTCAAGGGATAAGAACTGATTCTAGTGCTTTGGCAGCTAATATGGGTGGTGGCAACTTTCAGTACAGAGGCAGTAGCAACAATAACAGTCATGGCTTCAATAATCCTAGCTTTCAAGAAGGAAGTGAAGGATTGGAGAGAGTTGAAAAGGATCAAGCAGAGTTCAACATGTTCTTATTGCAAAATGAAGGGCCACTTAGCTGAGTAGTGCTTCAAGCTTCATGGGATTCCTGAATGGTTCAAGGAGCTGAAAGAGAAAGAAAGAAATGGAACTGCTAGTAGAGGATCTGTAAATGTGGCAAGATCAGTGAATACTCAGACATAGAATAGCCCTTTAGATGATGATGGTGCAAAAGGCAATCTGTATGCAGCTATAGAGAATGCAGTATATCAGGAAGTGCTTAGAAAGATGAAAGGAAAGAGTCAAAATGAGAGTGGCAATGGATCTTATGCCAATTTTGCAGGTATGATTCCTACAAACAATGTAAATAGTGTTTTGAAAGAAAGCAATTATGTGGACTGGATTGTGGACACATGAGCCACTGACCACATGATAGCAGATTCACATGCTTTGTGTCACAGGAAGAAAGTGGGTAAGCCTATTCATATAGGATTACCTGATGGATCTATTAAAACTGTGTCTGAAATGGGAAAAATACAGTTGACAGATTCTATGTTGCTAAGTGATATTTTACTTGTGCCTGACTTCAAACACAGATTGTTATCACTTATCAGTGGGAAAGATTTTTGATGAAACTGATCTTGTTTCTATATTCACTAGATTTCATTGTTATTTCCAGGACCCTGGATCTAGGAAGGTGCTCATATCAGGAATCAGGAAGGATGGTTTATAGAAGATCAGTTCAGAGTTATCAAGTGGCAAAGCAAGTGAAGATGGCTTGGTGAGAAGTTGTAATAAAGCTAGTTTAAGCTTAGAAATAGCCCATGCTAGACTTGGTCATAGCTCTATTTCCAAGTTGAGACATTTAAACATGTTCAGTCCTTCTGTTTTGGATGAATTTCATTGTGAATCATGCTCTTTGTCTAAGCATCACAAGCTTCCTTTTCAAAGAAGCTTGAACATGGCTAGCAAGCCTTTTGAATTAATCCATATGGATTTATGGGGTCCATATAAATGTGCCACTTATAATGGATTTTCTTACTTCCTTACTGTGCTTGATGATTGCACTAGAGTTACTTGGACTTTTTTGCTCAAGAACAAAATGCAGGTTTATCAAGTAGTGAAAGATTTCTTGATGTTTGTGGGGAACCAGTTTGAGCAGTGTGTGAAATCTGTGAGAACATATAATGGTACTGAGTTTGTTCAAAGGAGTTGTACATACCTTTTTGCTTCAAAAGGTATCATTCATCAGAAATTTATTCCATATAATCCCCAACATAATGGGAGAGTTGAGAGAAAACATAGACACCTAGTTGATACAGCAAGGTGTTTAAGAGTACATGCTGGGTTGCCACTGAAATTTTGGGGTGAGTGTTTATTAGCTGCCACTCATCTCATAAACAAAATGCCAACGGAAATTTTGAATTGGAAGACACCTCATGAGAAATTGCTCAACAACCCTGCTTGCTATGATGATCTCAGAGTTGTTGGAAGCTTATGCTATGCTGCTGTTCCTCATGGTAGTAGAGATAAAATGAAGCCAAGGGCTAGAAGGTGTATAATGCTAGGATATCCTTTTGGTCAGAAGGGATACAAATTATGGGATCTAGAATCCAGGAGTGTCTTTGTTAGTAGAGATGTTGAATTCAGAGAAGATATTTTTCCTTTCAAGGAAAGCATTGATAAGATTACAGATGTGTCATGTGAAGGGAGAGTGGAATTACCTCTGGTGAATCCAGCTTCAGAGAGTGATCATTTTGGCCAACAATTTCCTAGTGCTTCTGGATCTAACTCTACTCCATCACATGATGTGATGGGTAATAATCATGATCATTCTTTTCAGTCTCCCATTCCTTCACAAGTTGCAGATTCACTTAGTTCTAGTGGGAGCATTGAACAGATGTCTGTTGAGATCTTGCAAGATCATAATGTTTTTCCACCTTTAAGAAGATCTGTGAGAGAACACATTGCTCCCAGGAGATTGGAAGACTACATTTGCAGAAATGACAGGCAAAGGAACTCTATGTCTCAGTTCTTTCTTGCTCAGTGTCTGGGAGATGAAGTTAGCAGGGATACAGAAGTGTTGAACTCCTTAATTTGCTTGTATGGCAGCTGAGCCAGAACCATATACTTATTAGCAGGCATCACAAACAATCTAAATGGGTGGATGCAATGACCATGGAAATTCAGGCATTAGAAAGAAATGAAACCTAGGAGCTGACACATGTAGTTGCCTGAGGGTCACAAAGCTATTGGAAGTAAATGGGTCTATAAAATTAAATATAGGCCTGATGGGAGTATAGAGAGATACAAAGCAAAATTAGTAGCTAAAGGCTACAACCAGATCAAGGGGAAGGATTGTAAGCACACCTTTTCCCTAGTTGCAAAATTCTCTACTGTGAGAATTCTGATTGCTGTGGCTCAATGAAAGACTAGAATCTATACCAACTTGATGTGAATAATGCCTTTCTCCATGGGAAATTGGAGGAAGAGGTTTACATGGTCCCTCCTGAGGGATATATTACAGATATGTCTGGACAGGTGTACGTGTAGACTGAAAAAATCTATATATGGTTTGAAGCAAGCTTCAAGGCAATGGAAAACAGAGCTATGTAAGTTCTTATTGAATCTGGGCTATAGTCAATCTTATGAAGATTACTCATTATTTATCAAAACAGTGCCAACTGGGATTGTTGTGGCACTTGTCTATGTTGATGATCTCTTGATCACAGGAGATGATGAACTTGAGATTAAGCAGACCAAGGAGGCTTTACATAAGGCCTTCACTATGAAAGATTTAGGAAGAGCTAGATACTTCCTAGGTCTTGAGATTTTGCATGATAAGACAGGAACTCTACTGCATCAGAGGAAGTATATATTTGACATTATTGATGATTGCCAGATGACTGATTGCAAACCTGCTCCATTTCCTTTGCCAAGAGGATTGAAGCTATTTGTAGATACTGGTCACATATTGGAAGATTCGGAGAAATACAGAAGGCTCATAGGTCGATTGCTTTTTCTAAACTTATTAAGACCTGACATTTCATATGTTGTGCAACATCTTAGTCAGTTTATGGTTGAGCCAAGGCAACCACACTTTGATGATGCTATTCATGTAGTCAGATATTTGAAAGGCACAGTCTCCACAAGCTTTCACTATCCAAAAGAGTCTCATATGAATCTTGCTGCATTTTGTGATACTGATTGGGGGTCTTGCCAGTTCAGTGCAAGATCTCTTACATGCTATTGTGTCTTCTTTGGAGGTTCATTGGTCTCTTGGAAGACTAAGAAGCAGGTTACAATATCCAAATCTTCTACTGAAGCAGAGTACAGGAGTATGTCCTCAACTGCCAGTGAAATTGTTTGGGTGGAAGGAGTTTTGCAAAGGTTGAAAATCAAGGTGCCATTGCCAATTCCATTGTTTTGTGATAGTAAATCAACTATTCACATTGCTGAGAATCCAGTTTTCCATGAGAGAACCAAACATTTGAAGATAGATTGCCATTATGTTCGTGAGAAATTGCAGGAAGGGTTCATCATGCCTCAACATGTGAGAACTGGTGTTCAGCTTGCAGATATCCTAACTAAACCTCTCGGTGTGAAGCAACATTTCTTTCTCTCCTTCAAGTTGGGTCTTGTTGGTCTCCCACCAAGTCCAACTTGAGGGGGGGGGGGGGGGATATGAAGATTATCATGTTTAAGCATGATTTATTTAGCTACTTAGCTCCTCTACTTAGCTATTTAGCTCATATTCTCATTTCTGCATTTTACCGAATCATGGCTCTCATGCCATGTTCTCTATCTTTTGTCTTCTTATGTAATAAGGGACAGCTGTCACATGTGACTTGCACATGCTCCCTACAATGCACCCTATATAAGACAATGTTTTGCTCCCCCAAAGGTAGGGTTTTGGGGATGAGAGCCGCCAATCATGAAGGCATAAATGCCATTTCTGGTCCATTACTGCTGCTGCTATGAATGCTTCACTTTGCTGATGTTTGCTTGATTTATTTCATGCTTTGTGATGATATATTGATAGATCCTTAGTTTCTTCATAAGATGTTATCAAAACTAGATACATCATATCCAAACGGGAGTCAGAGATGATCATCTCGATCTCCATGAACAACACCAAATGCCCTTAATTGCATTAATGACACAAAGATTATATCCTTTTAATATGAAGTTTTTTTTATCTATAGCCTTTGGTCCTCTTTAATGTCATTAATCTTTAGCTAAGACAAGCTTTTCAAGAAGGTCACAATCAAAGAGCTAGTGGATCGAAGACATTGTACGACTATCCGCTAAAATAGTGTATCTCACCTATTAAGCAAATTAACCTTATCTTTGTCAATATTGAGTGGGAATTAGGGTTGAGAGTAAAAATTAAAGAGTACTCTTACCCTTCATTTGTTTTTAGGTAGGGAAAAATAATAGTTAATCTCACGAATCTAGTCCATATTTAAGTTAAGATTCATTGATCAATATTTTAACCATTACTCTCAATCATTCTCTTATTTTCTATACAAAATTTATCTCATTTCCCCTCATCTGCTTACCTAATGTTAGCATAGGGTGTTCGATCTAGGGTTGCTTTGTTCGATTTCAGACAAATACAAACACGAAAAACTCAAATGAAAATGAGAAGAACACATGCAAGACTTTGTTTACGTGGTTTGGTTTCTTTATATACGTGGAACCTCGTGCCAGACCACTAGGCAACCAAGGCCAAAAACAGGTTACAAAGGTCAGATGCACAAGCATAAAGGTAGCAATTCCAAATACCACATAACAACGAGAAAACTAGAGAATAGGGTTAGAAATCGTCTGGCTAAGGATTCCGAGAAATCTCCTAGGAGATTTCTCCTAAACCAGGAACCCTTCTCCTCCTCCTCCTCCTCCTCACCATTCAAGCAAGGCCTTAGGTAGCACCAAAACGGAGTGAGAACCCTCATAAAGAATCACCATCGATAGAAACTCTCCAAAAAACCCTAGCTAGCCTCACCAAAACCCTAGTCGCACAGACCTTGAGTTGTGTGTGAGAGAGAGCGAGGTGATCCTACAATGTGCTAGGGTTAGCAAAGAGGGCTTTATATAGGCAAGGATATCTTAGGCAGATGTCTCCATATGAGCTAGGCTAGGATGTTGGGAACATCCTTAGAAGCAAGCCCGTAGAGATAAAACCAGAAGAACCCAATAAATCAACTTAGGCTTATATACTTCCCCTAACCTCACCAAGTGAACCAAGGCTGGCCATTGGTGCCATCATGACTGAGCCATGGGAGCAATGAGCTTTTCTTTGATCCTGACATAACTAGGTCATACTTAGCCCTAAGTGGACTCACCTAACTAATTAAGTGCTTATGCATCATAAAACTGAATAAACCAATATCTCTGTAAATACACATTACAAATTTACAAGGAATCAAGGATTACATGACATACGGTAACCATATCCCCTAAAATGCCCTAACTATTTTCATCTCTCATTATCTAGCTAGACTAAAAAAATGATGTTCAAACAAACAAGACCTCAATATATTGTCTAAAAGTTGATAAAATATATGTACATTGTACGTCTTAAATTAACTAAAAATGTAATTAAAACGTACAACAATATATAAGTTGGTGTTGTTAAATTTCTGTGGGCCATATGACGTAGGGAGTCATACACTTATGAGTGCATCATGCGCTAACCAAATCCGATAACACAAGACTACTGTTTGAGTTTCATCCAAAAACTAAAAACTAATTGACTTAGGAGAAGTACTTCCTGATTTATATGCAAGGCTTGTTCCTTATATTATCAATATGAGATGTTTATTTTCACATCTTCCACGAATTTCAACCCATCCCCCCCCCCCCCTATATCTATATATATAATGCCGAATATTTTTCAATCTCCTTCGATCAATTTTAGCTGCGATTGATCAATTCATTTTCTAGTTAAAATTAACAACATTTTAATTAATGTATAAATTGGCTAGAAAATCTTAACAGTGTAATACTGGAATAAAAATTGAAATATAATCATACAAATTAATAGGGAATTTGCACCGACAAAATTATATATACATATATTAAACTGAAGAGCAAGTTTAGACTAACTCCAATGGTTGTGTGTAAATGTCTATATTAAACTGAAGATCGAGCAAGTTTAGACTAACTCCAATGGTTGTGTGTAAATGTCTAAATGTGTAGTTTTGAGACATTTTGAGTTCCATTGGTTGCTTTTGGGGTGTGCAAATGTGCACATTTGAGTACATCACCTCCTCTCCCTCATGTGCAAAAACTTTTTCAAAAAGCAAGACAATTTTATTGGTGTATTTTTTATGATTTTTATTTTCTTTTTTGTTTTAAATTAATTATATTTGAATGGTGTGTAAAAAATACACATTTGACCATTTTAGAAAATACCAAAAAATAAGGTGTATTTTTACATATCTTGTGCAAATGTATAGACAAAACCATTGTGGTGAGTCTTAGCGTGTTAGTTTATTCGGTTGGACTTAAAGGTGAATGCGCGCGCATGGTACGTTCACACCTACAAGTCTAACCTGCAGGCTGCAGCTAGCTAGCTCCATATCTCAATCCTGATCCATACTACCTACGTAGTATATAGTATCGATCGGGTCGGTGGATGTTTAATTAACTTCTTTATTTGGTGGCATCTTTAATTAATTTCTTACCTGCAAAAATCAATTTTACTTTCTTGAAGAATTTTAATTTCATTTATCAGGATGAACTGTAGTACATACAATAAAAGGGGGAAAACGTACACTTGAATATTTTGCATGTAATTAAGAATTCGTTACATACACGCTTACAAATTAATAATAAATTCTACAGTTTTCAGGGGAGAAAAAATAAACATGAGCAGCTATAACCTTATAGCTTGGACTCATCACTAATCAAACTAATGTATACATTTTTAATAAAAATAAAATAAAAAATCAAAGCAAATTAACGATAGTAAGATGCTTAGGGAGAGAATGAGAGGAGATGATGGAAGAAATAGCACTGAAGAAGAATGCTATCAACACCAGACTCGCCGCTCTTTTGCCTCTGTTGTCGAACGCGCTGCTGCTTCCGTCCATCGACGCTCCGAAGGCTGCTGCTGCCCCCGTTGCTAGTAGGTATGTCAATATCTGTGTTGGTTATATATACAATGTTAATTATCAAATTAACATCATCGATCGATCGGTGAGATCTGTATGAAAAAATATATATCATATGATCGATGACTAACCTTATCACCGACGAAATCAAAGTAGCATATGATAATTCCCCTTTCGATTCCGGTCAGGATTCGAAAGATGGTAAATAGAATCTGTACTGTGAGATACGTTTGCGAGATTATGATTGCTATTAATATGTACCTGGATTAGTCCATTTTTGCATACCCAATTAGTTACCATATATACAAATCAATTAAACGAACGTTACATTACAGTATGTAAAATAGATACTTATTACTTATTTTTGTATACCCAATTAGTTAATTAACAGACACTTATTCATACATATCAAGATTTGAATTACTGTACCATGTAAAATTAAGTCATTCCGTACCCCCACAGTGAAAAGATTTATGGCGCCGGTTAGTTAAGAATGGTAGGTTTTTGCATATAATGCACGTGACAACTGCCGTTCATTTGAATTGGATGTTTAAATTACTTAGTAATTAGGGTATCTGTTGTTCGATTTATGTCACTACATGTATGCATTATCCCCATTATTATTATTGAGTGATAAGTTTCAAAATTAAATTACAAATATCTGAATTCATTAAAAATTATGTAAAAAAATCAACAATTATCTAGGGCAGATAATAATCCTTTTATCCCCCACCAAAAATCAACACAGATTTAGAAAGATTCTTCAAAGTCCTGTCAAATATCTGGTCTATATAAATTCATCATATATATATTTATCCAATAAATTTAAAAATTAAAAAAAATAAAACTGACTTGATTATCCAAATAAATTTTTATAGCCTATGTCGATCCATTTATGGTAAAAAAATCTTTTTAAAAAAAACATCATGCACAAATGAATTAATTTAACTGAATATATATATGATGATAGGTATGTATTAATTAAAGGATGGATAAATAATACATACTTGAAAGAGGCAACATCTAGAAAGTTGACGGTGGTGTTGCTACTAGTTATGTAGCTAAGCTGGTTGACGGCGAGGACAATGATTCCGGCGACAAGGAAGGCGAGGGTGAGGATCCTCAAGTATAGGTCGATCCTGTTCACTATCCTCATGAAGCAAGCGTGACGATGTGGATGCGGATGCGGTTGCGGATGAGGATGAGGAGGAGTTGGTTGGTGCTTTTGAGCATGTGGCTCATGGTGGCCGCCTTCTCCGGCTTCTTCATCCGGCCTCTTCTTTCCCATTTTCGCAATTAGGGCTGAAAAGAACGCCATATGTATATGATTTTGGCTTTGGGTTTAGGTTAATTTCGTCGAGGCGAAATCGGTATATGTATGTATATATATCTTGAAAATTACTTGGCTAGGTATGATGGAAAATTAGGGTTTATATAGCCATTTGTTGGAGGATATGATATATGATGCCATGTAGGTAGCAAGCAAGTTCCTAGGGTGTCAATATACTTTGAAAATGATGACCTAACCGGTTTTGATCATTTCTAGCCGCCTTTTATGATCGATACTCCCTTTGTTCACCATGGCATAATGTTTCCACTTTTTCATGTGGGTAAACTATACATAATTAATCAACGATGCTTTTCACATAATCACCCATAAAAACATAAATTACAATAAACTAATCATAAATTAGATATTTTCATAAGACTCATCCATTAAATTTTTATTTGTTTTTGTTTGAAAAGATTAAAATAACCTTGATTCAAGCTTATTTCTCTTTAAAAGGAAAATTAAAAAAATTAAGCATTTTAGAACATATATAAATGCGCGCGCCCCAATCGATATATCTGCATCAAATTTGCAATGGCTCATTACAATATCCTCTCTTTCAAATGTTGAATAAAATGTGAATAAGCTCTAAAATAAACCCATGTTATTACTTTCCTAGATTTGTACTTTTATAAAAGTAAGATATATATAGAGGCATTTTCGTCTCTATACAATGAAATAAACATATACGTTGGTCTTCTGAAATGCATCTAATTTATTAATGGTTTTTTTTTAATTTATAATTTTATGTATGGTTATTTGAAAAGTAGTCTAATTTACGGGTGATTATGTACGTGTACCTTTTTAATTATAACGATCGAGTTCAAAAAAAAAATTACTATATTATCAAAATTTACAACAATTCATTAATTAATTAATGATTACATAGTCATGAAATATGGATTATTATCGATAGGCTGTTCAATAATTTAATTTGAGTTTTTTTTTAAAATCTTTTGTTAGGGATAGGGCATGAAAAAATATGTGAATGTGAATTATGTAGAGGAAGATCGATGATCGAGATATATGTGGTCACTAGGGCTGGAAATAACCCGTGGGTACCCGTTCTACCCGCTTTACCCACATTAATATTTTTGTTGGTGAAAATCCGCAAAAAAGTGGGTGACGGGTGGAGCGGGTGTGAGTGAAGCGGGTGATGGATGGATTATGGGTGAAGATTTTTCACCCATAACCCGTCCCGCAAACCCGTATAAAACCCTAAAAATTTTATATATAATGTGTGTGATTTTACTATTTTACCCTTTTCAAGTTTAACTTCTAAAAAAAACATAAACCTTGATTAGTCTTTGCCCACCAAATTTCAATTAGAATGGATATGGTATCGACTTGCTCTTCCATGTTATAGCAAGGGATATACTGGATCAGTATAGAGATATATACCCTTTCACTTTTAAATTTCAATCAGCTCGTGATTTCAGTGATTTGCCGATCAAAAATATAAATACATAAACTCACCCCCTTTGGCTTTGTAATTTTGAGTTAGAATTTGACTACTTGTGTTAATTTGATTTTTTTTTTGTTTCACCCATTGGGTACCCGCTCCACCCGCATCACCCACGCGAGTCAGATGCGGGTAAAAAATTTTACCCACGCGGCCATAGGCGGAGCTAGGCGGGGGCAAGCGGTAGCATTCGCCCCCCCTTTCATCCGACAAATTACTTATATTTGTTCTACTCGTCGATAGCTTCATTTTGATATATTATAAGCCTGAATCCGATAACCGAGTAAAAAGTTATGAACGTTTGAAAGTTAAACACAGATTAATTATTTCAAATGTCTTTTAATAAATCATGATGCCTTTATATTTTACTTAATTTGATATTTTGGTAATGTAATTCAACCTAAGAGCTTCGAAACAAGAGGTTATATTACTAAATTCGATAATTATATAAAAAATTATGCTAGTTTAAAGTTTGTATATCTTGTTACACGTTATTTGATGATAAGAGAACAACAAGTTGCATATGACTTTGTGGGTTTCAACTTTCAAACGATATTTTTAGACGAAAAATAATTTTGTTATAGATTAAAACGACATCATATTTCTTTTAAAGAGAAAAATAACAATATACTAAATTACTAATGACATAGTTTTAAACTAAAAACTACAATTTTGAGTAAAAAAACATTGTGTTTTGAACTAAAAAAACCGTGTCTTGAACTAAAATATACTCCCTCCGTTCGGCAAAACTTGTCGTTTTAGAGTTTTGTTTTTGTTCGGAAAAACTTGTCATTTTAGGTATTTTTGCTTCTACTTTACTAAAATGCCCTTGATTTGATTGATGTGTTGTGAGTTGTAGTTTTTGATAAAGTAAAAAGTAGGGTAATAAATGAGGGTAAATTAGTAAAAAAGAAGTGTAATTATTAGCTTTATTAAAAGTTGTGTGGAGAGTTAAAATAACAAGTTTTGCCGAACGGAGGGAGTATATATATTACCATTCAATGTAAATTAAATATCATAGTTATGCTTCTCTAAACTATAGAAAAATCTACCGAAGAATGAATCAACAATTTGTATAAAACTTCGCCCCCTCTTCGATAAACTCCTGGCTCCGTCCCTACACGCGGCGAATGATGAAGTGACTTCATCCATCCATGACTCACCCCATTTCCACCCTAATGGTCACGTTGTACAGGTCAATTCTAGTAAACGTGCCTTTGTTTTGTGGATCGAGAATTCGAGATGCAACTAGCAACCAGGTACATGTACGCGGTAATCAATGGAATATTCTCGTAATTATTAAATGTTTGGAAATAGTTAATTAGAGCATCTAGGAGAAAGGATACGTGAATTCAGAATTCTTATAGATATTTCAGACGAAACCGGGGACTTACCAAATACTAAAATTAGATAAAATTAAATGGGAGAAAGGAAATAGAATTTGTGTAAAAATAGAAAAGAAAAATAATAATTAAAAATATTGATCAATAAATCTTAATTTAAAACTAACTATATCCGGAGGGTTAAATATTATATTTTCCAACCTATAAAAAAACGATGGACTAACTTTTTAATGTATTTGCATACGTATGTTATGCATACGAGGGGGTAGAATATATAGAACCTCATGTTCATAATTTGGGTAATGTATATGGACTAGGGTATAATCCCTCATATGTCAGATTGCATCTTAGGCGACGGACTCCATGGTGATTGATCGTCCCCTCAGTTCCATCGAGGCGACGAACAAACTTGTCGGCGACAAATTTAGTCACCTAAAACAGCGAAAAATTAATGGGCTCAAATTTGGCAAGCATTTATAAGGCGAAGATAATTATGCAATGTTGGTCGCTTGGGTAGCTTTAGGCGACGAACCTATTAGTCGTAGACAATATTGGTTGCTTGAATGAGTTTCAAGATTGTCAGACATTAAGGCGAGATGACTATTTTCACCATATGAGTTAAAGACTTTTCATATCAGGAAGTGAGGAATACCCTAGCTGGTTACATGATAGAGCCTGCAGCTATATATACCTGCAGGCTATTTTCTGCATTGTCAATAAACTACTTGCAAGGCAGAAAAACGTGACCAAATGAAAGAGGAGAGAGAGGTGAATAGGTGATGAAGTTGAAGGTGTAGTTGACACTTGACGGGCGTGTTACGTTCTCACCAACAAGTCTACCCGATGACCAAAAACACAAGTCCAACCTGCAAATCCCTTCCGCATTTTACTACTGTAGTATAATGGAGTATAAAATTCAATGCTACTGTATACTACGTATTATTATTGGTTGTAGTTTTCCACGCATCAAATTCCTTTTCTGAATAAAATTGAGGCTGAGGCTTTTGGTCTTTTTCAGGCGGAGGAGGTACGTGGCGATTGGGTTATATAACGAGGTTGTTGAAAATATAGTCTCACGGTTATCCATTCTTTTAAAAGCGTCAAAGTATTCATTGCATTTTCAAATGACAATTTTGGATGCTCTACTTCTCTTTCAAATGTACATTTGAATTTTATATCTCCACTTTTTACGAGACATTAACTCAATAATGGATAAACTCACTCGTTTTGATGACATTTGTGCCATGGTTTCTCATTCAATTGGTAGATCTCATTCGTTCTTAAATGATGATATAATAAGATATGATTTCATCCAGCACCCGCTTTACCTGCCCCTTTCCATCCGTCATCCTTTTTTTTTTTTGGGTTTTCACCCACAAAATGAATGTAGATAAAGCGGGAACTTGTGGGTTTTTTCTAGCCCTAGATATGACGTCACCCATATTATTATCACTTGCAAAAAATAATGGTGGAATATTCACCTTCATTTTTTTTTATTAGGTAAATTTTCGAGGCAAGACACACCTGGACCTCGAAGGCCGACAAGCTGACGGATAATCATCATAAACAAACAAAAATACAAAAGTGGTGCAAAATACAAGTAAAAGCGCTCAAAGCGAAACTAAACACAACTTAAACCAAATGAGATGAGGACATAGGCTACGAACAAAGTCAAACACTACCCAGAAGCAGCACCGCAGGCCCACGGTACATCAGGAGTCACCTGATGTCGATTATATGATAACTATTATTTTATTTATGTCTATTATATCTTGGTAAAATAAATTATTTATATCTACATTAATTTATTATATATATTTTTTCCATAAACTTTGATCGTTAGTAATTTAAATAATAGATATAAGTTTATAAGTAATAGATATAATTTTATTATATTGTGTTAACATATTTTCATATACGAGATGGGGCACAAACTAATTATATACTACGTAGTGTATTTCAAAGTGAATCAGGTTCATTTGGATAACCATGCATTATAAGTCACTATACACGGTTATTTAAACGGATCCATAATGTCCATGTTCATGAGGCCAACTCTGAACCAGCCGAAGGGATCAAATTCAGAGCCCAGATTGATCTGTGAATGCAAAATCATCACCTCCATCCATCCATGTAACAAAGATTATTGGAAAAAATTACTCCTCTCTATCACAATTTGAGGGTTGCAAACAAAGTTGAACAAAACTGACATGTAGTAGTTGAGGAGAAAGAAAGGGGAGAAAAACAATGTATAGTTCCAATTGTCGATTGAAACTTATTTCTTCCAAAAGGTGAAGTATGAAACTCTTCCAGGTCAATAGATCGAACCTTCCCAAGATGGTGGTAGCTAAATACCACAGGTAAATTATTACCGTTACAATTTGATGATGTTCCAAGTGTGGATCATCTTATCGTGTTCTTCGGAGAGAATTTAGGGCCAACTTAGTTGACAACATCAAGGACCAGTTTGCGAGACTTGAGGGTTGACCACCTCAAACGTCTGTAATAACCAGCTTGAAGCAGTGCCAATGATAGTACAAATATCCATTTGAATCCCATCTGCATTTATTATGTATAGGATCAAACTGTTGATTGTGATACTAATAAAATGCAGAGACAAGTGAGGTTAAGAGAACACCATACCAGTTTTCTCTCTTCCATTTCCGGTTCAGCAGCCCAAGACAAGAAAGACACGACGTCTTTTCCCATCTGCATCAAGGTTTTTGGTACATCAGTGTGCATCATGGTATTCTTACTATCCCACTGAGACCTTTTATTTTCATACAGGAAATGGTAAATGCGTGATCTTCTTTTCGAAGATCTGTAAAACCCTGAGCATACCCAGCCAGATCAAGATTGTGGCCTAGTGCTATTCAAATCAAGATTAGGTAAGGATCCCTTTGCAGATATTGCCAACTCATTGTTTTTGTAATTTCTTGGGTATGGCCGGGTTTTTTATGTAATTTTTTTTTATCATGGAAATTTGTTTACTATTTCCAAAAAAGGGAAGGCCACCCCTTTTATTTTTCTTCTGTCAGTGTGATGAATTCAAAAGACCATGTTTCCACGAAAGATCAAGCCACTGTTTTGAAAAGCTGTTGCTTTCTTTCGGTACATGAGATCTCTAAGCATGTAAGGAAGCTATACATTTCATACATAAGAGATGAGCTATAGAGACCACTGAATGCTTGAAAACCTGGTCATTAACAATTTCATACAAGGGGAACTAGGAAAATATAACACACCTGAGCTTCAGTTGCAGGCGTACCGTCTTCGTACTCCACTGCACCATCGTTCAGCATTTTAGGCATAGCAATAGCTCCTCCAGGGAAATAAGGATTATAGTACAGCCCTTCCCGAATCTACAAAAACAGGCAGGACTACTCAGGAGATATGGGAGCAGCTATATAATAGACACAAGAGGAACTCAAATTCACAGCAGATTATGTATATATTCTGTATTTCTGCGGAAAATATCAACTAAGATAACATGAGTTTTCACTTCTTTTATTTCATTTATTGATTCATCGTAATGAAATCTTTGTTAAATGTTATATTTGACTTTAAACATCGGCTTTTTCTCAAACCATTTGTTATGTCAACTAATGGAGAGGATACTCTACATTTTGTTGTCATCTAAATGGCATTGCTTAAACAGCGTCACAACTATCTATTAATCACACTAAAACTCACAGTAACTACATGGATTTTTCCTTTCATACTGGGGAGAGGTTGATACCTGAACACCAGCAGGTGGATCATGATAACCGGTCAGGAGAGCAAAGACATAGTTTTGACCATTGTGTCGAGCCTGAAAAGACATGGATAATTTAGGATCAATGGAGAGAAATCCAAAAGAGGCGAACGGCAAAACAAAACCCAGAAAAGAGAGGATTACTTTGGTAATAAGACTAAGGTCAGGAGGATAGGCACCACCATTAGCAAACCTAGCAGCTTGTTCATTGGGATATGGCTGAGGAAAACGATCACTTAGTTTTCCAGGACGCGTAAACATTTCACCCTCATCATTAGGCCCATCCTCTACCTCAATCTCAGCTGCCATTGCTTTTACCTCCTCTTCAGTGTATGCTACACCCACCAAATCACGGTAGGAGATCAACGACATAGAGTGGCATGAAGCACAAACTTGAGTGTATACCTGGTGTCCACGACGAATCCTGCTCATATAACATTCATACAACAGTCAACTAGGGATTAAGTTATGACAAGATATTTTAACTTTTTCCCCTTTATGTAAGCAACAAGCAAGAGAATACTACCTTGTTTAAGAAAAAGATAATAAAGAGAAAATACTAGGGGAAGAATCAAAGAAACCAAAATATGAATCAGATGTAGGAACTGACAACTATGAAACAGAAAGTCCTACAGTTTCTTGAAAACACTTGGCCAAACGATGTGTATAGAGCCATTGAGATTTAGGCTTACATTTGAGGTGGAAAATTCATGATATTGGTGAAATGAAACTATAATTTGGAAATTCTCTTGAAGTCATTATTTCTCATTTTTGTAGTTAAATGTGGCTATTATGTTTGCAAACAAACACTAGGCTTTTAAAGATGGTTCTACACTTAGATTTTCCTTCCATGTGTACAAGAATGTTTATTTGCATCCATTCTGTAATTTTCCCTTGCAAATGAGGCAAACCTTGTAAAATTAAAATACTAAAAGGTAAATCTTCTACAGAGAAAATGGAACTAACGAGGCATGGTCATAAGAACTTAGAACGCCACTGTGAGGCCAAGGATAATTAGCGACTGCCAAACCATGTTCAGCTTCATCTGCAGATGCTACAGATGCAAATCCCAGCAGCCCTGCAGCTCCAGATCCAAGGAAAGCAAATGCCCTCCAGGATTTCTTTCCAGAAGAGGCAATACCATCTTGATCTTTTGACAAGGTAGATGACAATGCTGGACCCACCTGGATATAATACAGACAAACTATGCAGGATGTAACAACTAAAATGATAAAAAGTACTTCAAACTATGGTCTACTAAGCCAGCAAATGATAACAAGAATTTTTCAAAGAATTTTGGCTAAAGCCAATATGGAAAGACTTTTCATTCACAAGCTTCATGATTTGGATGAAAATGTAGCATCATCAATTAAATGATAAAAATATAAGTGAAACTTGCAGCAACCTAGACACCTCAAAATCTAAAAATATAGAAATGAAGCACAAATTGTGCCTAATACATGCCATTTCCACAACACCTTCACAATCCATAGCTATGATGATGCGACAATCTGGCTAGCATCCACAAGCAAGGACTAACCATCATAGTAAAATCTAGAGACAAGACCCACAATACTTACCAAACCCAAGCACATTTCAGTGCTTATCACGGAACCAAGAGCACACAAGACTCGATGGACATGCATTAAGGATAACTCGAAGTTGATCCAATATGACCCACCAAGATTGAGATTGAACTAAACATATGCAACATAAATCCCAAGGGCAACTGTTTAATCGGAACAAACAATTAAATATGTAATGATTGAAACCACACCATTGCTGAAATCTCAAATCCCAATGCTTTCCTTCGACATAAACTCACATTCAACAAGAATGATAATAATAACCCAACACTGATTTGAAGGAGATGTAACTCTTCAATCCAATCAGAACAGCTGTAAAAATATATAATGAACCTAAGCGAAAATGATGAACCCAAATGACCTAATTTACACCAATTGTCACCACAAATATCACCATCAAAATAGCTAATTAACTAAGCATCAACTTTCATTTTGCCAAGTTCAAGGTCAGATCAAATAACAATAAATCAAAACTCACTAACTTATGACATTTATTTTAGATACTTAGGATTACATTTACTCACACTTCCAGCAGGTAAAATTAAATTACTATTTCATAGACAACATGTAAATAATCGAAGAAGAAGAAGTGTGAAAGATCTCACTGGGTTTTCACATTGCAAAGAAGCATAATTCAATCAAGAGTGACTCCTTGTTGATGGTTTTCACGCCCCACAATGAGGAAGCGAACTCGTGCGGAAAAGAAGCCATGGGTGCCAGGAAAAAATATTTAAAATGTCAAGGCTAAAGCACTCAACTATAGCTGAACGTTTTTCTTTTGTAAGTTAGCTCTTAAATTGCCTTCTATATCACAAACATTAGCAGCTTAGTGCATTAAACATCAATATAGTTTTTCTAGCAACGGCATCGCCTGCACTAAGGGAGCGAGTTCCATTTTCCCTCGTACCCTAAATTTTATACAGTTTTAAGCCCACAAGTGTACAAACAAGCTAGTAGTATGAGTAATGAATTACTCATCAAAGACGCATACAGACCACACATTCTATGAAAATTGATGAGTCAGCAATATTTTACAAAAAAAAACAAATGAGCAAGCAAAAGGACTAAAGTGAAATATTAATTGTCAGGATAACGCTTCACACTATTCAAGCTTATCTGTGCTCACATGAAATCATCTCTACAGATAATGGTATTCCATGAAATAACGAACCATTGCCTGTTATTCCAGATTTCCGGGTAATAAACCCAAACATAAGCTAACAAAATATCCAAATGACTTACATTGGATTGAGACTGCAGATTCCTCCTCAGGAGCTGCTGAATAATTCTACCTCCAGCCATCAAAAACCACTTGCCTGTCAAAAACCCGGTTTCCCTTAGCAGCAATAATCAAGCGGAAACCGACTACAGAGGTATAACATGTACCAAGTAATGCCAATACCAATCCCAATCCAGATCGAATTGAATTTCCGGTAACATTAAATTTAAGAAACCACGTACTACTAACTTCCAGTCAAATTACTCATCAAAATGAACATTTACACAAATCAAAAGCTGAAAACCTCGAAACAAATCAATACCGAACAACACAAATCTAAAGACGATTGACAGGATCTATCGCGTTTCGCTAGGGTTTCAAAAGGGATCAGATCCAGAGATGCAGATACACTTACAATTGATAGGCCTACGCCAATCGACGGCGAGATTGCGAAGTCAGGGGCACAAAGAAGAGAAAATGCAAAGGTGCAAGAGACGATTGTGGGGGAAACAGAGGTATTTCTTCCCTTCTTCTTGGTCGCAATTTTCTGGGAGACGCGTGTTTAACACATTCCGCAGTGTCACTACTGTGTTGTTCTGGTCTATTGGGCTTCTCGTAATCGGGCTTTTGAAGCCCATCTATATTTCTGGGGCCCATTTAGTTGCAGAAACAAACCAGACCGTTAAATATTTAGTTTCCCCCTAATGGTAGGCAAAGTAAATATAATCTGCTTAAAGCAAATTTTGCGTCGAGATTGCAAATTAAGTAATGGTTTGAAATTTTTTACCTACTGCAAATACAAAGGAACAATATTCGATCTAAAAAATATCTACTTTATATTTTCATATAGAGGAACCGTTTTGGTAGAAAAATCCACAGGTTTTCACATTCTCTACTTTTCTCTAAAATTAGTCTTATTATCCTGCATTCTAATGTAGTTTCTTAATAAATTATATTTTATTATATCAATCATTCATGTTTAAATATTTTTTATTCAGTTTTGATGATTAAATTAAATAGTTTGCTGGAAATCTTTCTAGGGATATTTCATATAATTAACCATCAAGCAAATCAAGATTAAATTTGATAACATGTTGTATATTGCTAGGAAGGCAATATAAATACTAAGTAATTTGCTAGGAAGGCAATTTGTTCGGCCTAATTGGCGGAATGTCCAAGATTTCGGCCCAAAGAGATAATTAACTTTTTCTATTAATACTAAAGAGATAACTTCTCGCATCCTCCCTGTTTTGCATGTATCGCAGCTGAAGAAGTTTCCAGGACCTCCATCAGTGACGGCGCCAACATTACCCACGACCTCTAACGACGGGGAGATTGAGGTGTATCCGGAGGCCATTCTGGACACACTCGTCTTACCCACCTTCAGAGTTGTGACCCAGTAACCGAGTGGCTGATTCAATGGAAGTACCTACCCGCCGAGGAGGCAACATGGGAGGCCGCTGGTCACATTCTCGGGCAGTTCCCCGACTTTGCGTGAGGCTTAAGCCTCTTTGGGAGGGAAGCATTTGTAATGTACAAGGAGAGCTGGACTAGTGGGTCATGAGTGGGCAATTGGGCCAAAGGCCCAATGAATTGTGTAGCAATTGAGCTACAAAGCTCAAATTCTGTAACAATTGGAGGATGGAAAATAGAAATCAGAATTCCAATTAATTCTTTCTCCTTCCCTTCCTTGTCTTTTCTTCCCTTTACCTTCTGTTACTCTCTATTTCTCTTACTCCGAGTATTCACCGGATCTGGGTCGTGTTCATCTCACAGATCTCATCATCGATCTGATTTCCGTCGGCGAGATGAACATCTAGATCTGACAAGATGGACACTCCACTTATTTGTCCAAAAATGTGGACAATTCACCAATTAGGACAATTTTTTTGGACATTTCACAAACGCCCCCAATAATAAATCAAAACATTGATAAATTTAAAGATAAAAATAAATAGAATAATGGAGAGTACATAAGAAAACTAAATTTTGGTCTATTTTGTAAGATACCTAATTTTAGGATAAATTGTTTTTATTTTGATTAAATTTGGGAACCTTTTGATTTATTATGAAATTTTTATTAATAAAGTATGTTTACTCTTAACTTGCTTTAAATTTTAGTTCATGGGATTCATTAGCCACTTAGGATTGAGATTAAAAGTTGAAATTTTATCATATAATACAAATGATTTAATTTGATCTTTTAAATTATAATGGAATTTTTATTTATAAATTATATTGATTCTTATTCTAGATTTACGTTGGTGTTAGGGTTAAAGGTTATAAAATGAAATGTCATTCTTTCAAATATTGTAAACAATTAAATTACCAATTACTGATTTACATTACAGATAATTATTATATGTAATTATCAATTAAGGTGAACACAAGATGAAAAAGTGAATAAAAATAAGTTTAACACAATGCCAGATTTACATTCAAGGGACGAGCATTATTAAGTTCGTCTCTTCAGCATGATCCTAGCGACGAACTTCAAAGAGATCGTCGCTTTAGGATGGGCCGAGAACAATCCATCGAGATCGAGCTCTCCAGCGACGGGAATTTAATTTATAAGTTCGTCTCTTCAACGAAGTCTAAGCGACGGCTTGACAAGAAGCTGTTGAGAAAGATGACTCAGGAGACGGATATTAGTAAGTTCGTCTCTTGAAACATACTTCTAGCGACGGACATTTATGAGTCCGTCTCTTGAGAAGATGTCAACTTCACGCTTTTTGACTCTCATTCGAGCGACGAATAAAGGCGTGAGTCCGTCTCCTGTTCTTTACTCACCGCACTAAATGAACCTACGTACCACATTAATGTGTTAAGGTTATAACAGTGACCTTAAAACAAAGCCGAGGTATTTTATCTTGCTGACATTTTTGGTGATTGAAGAAGACAAATTTCACTTGAGTTTGTAGCAAGGTTAGTAATGCTTTTTATTTTCATCTTATACGTATAATGTTAGGAAGAAAATGTGAAATATTAGTTAGATATGTAGATATGTAGTGAGGAATTTCTTGGAGATTTTGAATTTTGTGACAAGGTACTTGTGAATTGTTGATTGAATGATTTCGCAATTCCTTTTAGTAATGATATTTGGTAGTAGTGAAATTTGGATTATTTGATGGAATTAACTTAGAATTTGTGGGCAATATAAATTGTTTGTGTGAATTTGATAGAAATTTGTTGTGACTTATGGAATGTGTGATGGATTTAACTTGAAATGTGTGACTGATGCAATTTCCTCGTACATTTTTTTTTAAATTTATACATTTCACTTTAGAAAATGGATGAGAGATGAATGCAATTTCCTCGCTAGCTCTTCCAAGTATATATTAGATGGTATTACTAGTTTTGTGAACAATGTCAGTGCAAATGCAAATGGGAGGACCTATTTTCCTTGTCCATGCGACCATTCCATAACACTTTAAAGATCCATATAAGTTGAAGCCCAAACAACATAATTAAGTTACACAATGATCGATTTTGGATACCATATAAACTAGTGACTTATGAGTTGGAATCATGGTTAAATTTTGACAAAAAAATATGAAACTAGGGCTGATTAAATATTAAGACATATTTATTTACAAAAATGGTATCCACTTCACTTTTCTTCTAGCTAGTGGGTAGAAGCTTTCTTACGACATTAATGGTTCAAGCCATTTGTGCAAATCCTTTGTCAGCATGTTCTCAAAAGTTGCTAATTTATGAATTTTTTTTTGTAAATAGCCAAAAAACGAGAAAATATTATGAGAATAGCCAAATTCTCAAACAATTTAGCGTTTTAGCCAAAAAGGGTAAAGTCGCTGTTACAAACAGCGACTTTACCCAAAGTTTTTTAAAAAAAATATTAAAAAATGTAAGTCGCTGTTATAAACAGCGACTTACGTGTATTTCGATTTTTTTTTTTAAAAAAAATTTCGATTTATTGTTAAAATAATTGAAAAATCAAAAAAAAAAAAAATTTACATGGAGAGTCGCTGTTTAGAACAGCGACTCTCCTTTTTTATTTTTTATTTAAAAAACATACGGGCTACAGGCGACGGCCGTCTTCGTTCTTCCAGGTTCCCAAACTCCGTCTTCAACCTATCCGTCCGACAAGCCACCTTCAACGTCGATCTCCGGCCACAAGCACCACCTCCGAAATCCGGCCGTCGGCAATTCTCCATTGCCCCTGCCGTCGGCGCCTCGCGATTCTCCATTGCCCCTGCCGTCGACGCTGTTGTCCGGCGCAATTGCAGCCGCAGCAACGGGGAGGAGGGGCAATTGCAGAGGGGAATAGCCGAATAGGATGAAGCGGGGAAGAGGGGAAGAGGATGAAGCGGCCGGCGGCGCCGTTCTCAGGCGCAATTGCAGCGAGAGACATTACCGCCTCCGTCTGTGCATGGTCGAAGGCCTGGGCTCAGATCCTCCGAATTCGGCTTCCTCGACTGCAATTACCGCCTCGTTTCAATCGCTCGACCAGTGGACTCGACCGTCTGGGGTTCAATCGCCTTCAGACTACAATCGGCTTCCTCGCCTGATTGGGCTTCATCGCCTGCTCTTCCAAATCCTGCCAGTGGACTGCCTTCCGATTGCTCTTCCAGATTCGGCCGGTCGACTCCCTTCCGATTGCTCTTCCAACACCGGCCGGTGGACTCCCTGCCCGACTGCTCTTCCTCCTTCGGATTGGCCTCCCTGTAAATCAAGCGGTTTTGGAGAGTCGCTGTTCTAAACAGCGACTCTCCATAGATTTTTTTTTTTTTAATTTTTCACTTATTTTAACAATAAATTGGAATTTTTTTTAAAAAAAAATCGAAATACAGGTAAGTCGCTGTTTATAACAGCGACTTACATTTTTTAATAATTTTTTAAAAAAGTTTGGGTAAAGTCGCTGTTACAAACAGCGACTTTACCCTGTTTTGGCTAAAACGCTAAATTGTTTGAAAATTTGGCTATTCTCATGATATTTTCACGTTTTTTGGCTATTTACAAAAAAAAATTCCTAAGTTATCCAACCATGATTATCGATCATGCCTACACGTCATTTTTCACACATTAAGTTTATTTTCTTACTAGTTTATAGGATATTTCTCCTATTTAAAAGACCACATTTAAATTGACTACCATCTTTACCCAATAAAAAAAAAAACGTTTCGTGCACCCAAAATTATAACCTGGTAATTAAAACTAGATTGCGACCATTTTAAATTGAAAATCTTAAGCGGGTTGAAAATAGATTCTGACAATGTTGATTTTATTAAACCTGGTCAAAAATAAGTTGAAGTACCTTCAAAATTAAAAATTGTAATCCATGTTACTAATCCATGTCACTAATTTTTTTAAGCATGGTCAAAAATAGTTTTCGACCCTTTTAAAAATGAAAATCTTTAAGGGAGTCAAAAATGGGTTTTGGACAATTTTATATATATATATATATATAAGATAAGATAAGAATTCGAGTTCAGACATATCTGAAACTCGAAGTCCAACCAAGCCGACAGACAGGAGAACAATCTAAAAACCATAACATAAAACAATACATAACGGTGCAAACTCAAACGCACTCTGTAAAAGATGAAACCTAGTAGACCTAAACCAAACTGGATGAGGCCGAAGACGACGGACAAAGCCAACTCCCACCCTGAAGCAGAACGGTAGACCAGCGATATATCAGGACTCGATCATCCTGTTGGCAGTTGATTTATTAAAGCCTAGCAAAAAAATGATGTATTTTCCGATTGTAATTTTTTCGAACGAAAATTTATGTTCAAAAACTTCACTGCTGATTTCATCTTCAAAGGAAAGGATGCTTTTGGGATCAACTTTTTTTTTGTTGGATCATGTTTTAGTGTTACTAAATAAATAGATAAAAAGAAAAGTATTTAAGGAGAAGTTGTTTAAAATGAGAAAATAATCAAATCAACTACTTTGAAAGAAAAATCCAATGTCTTTACTCTTTAGTGCATCTAGTGGTTTTAAATAAGTCTACTTGTTTTGTTTTTTTGCAATGTAAGGGATCACAAATATTAGTACAATCGGACCAATGACACTGATCATTCCCTTAAGAGTAATGTCTTGAGGGCATAATTAAGTTAAGAGCCTAAATTTAGTAATGTAATAATACAAAATTCTAAATCCATCATGATTTGTTCATTTTATTTTCATAAAATAAAGATCTTTAAATAAATAAAACTTACGCGGCCTTTAATTTAGCTTCTTGATAACTCCACTCCCTTAATGAAAATCGGAAATGGATTCAAAGGCTTTGACACAAAGCTTGTGTCAAAGGTCTTAAAGCTAAAGCTGTATTGATGAAATTCAAAACCTGCATTTTATTTATATATATTATTTATGTATGGTTTCCGAATATTATTATACATATCTTATACTAACCATACAGCAAGGATTTCGAAGAAATCTCCTTCCTTAAGCTAAAAGACATGAAGATCAAATCAGGAAGATTGTGCTTCGCAGTTTCCCAAATTAGAAGATTGCGAAGACTCTTCCTAAGCCATGATCTGAAGTAGCCGTTGGGCAAAGATCCTTCCTTCAAATGGCGCCGATTTGATCAAGTATAAAAGGAGATAAAGAAGAGAGAAGAGGACAACTGAACACTGACGGACATTGAAAAATTGACGAACATTACACACTCAACCCTCAAGTCGATCTTTCTTCTTCGTGTACTCTCTGCTAGGTGTTAAGAGTCTTATCTTTTGTTTCAAAGCATTTGAGAATTACACAGTGAGCTTATAGGATATATTCCGAGAGAGTGTTATACTCGAGAGTATATATAACTCATGAAGTGTGCACTAGGCTATTGATTCATAAGTGTAAGAGGATTGTACTAGATAGCTGAGAGAGGTGGGGCTCTTCTAGATTGGTCTAGGACTTCAAGGGAACGTGAGTTGACTAGATTGCAATTGTATAGGAGAGAGGTGACAAGAGAAAAACCTGTCGTTGTTCTTGCCAAAGAATACTCAAACTCACAACTAGTATAGTGTGTAAGCAAGAGGTCGATCCACAGGGAAATCTATCAATTCAAGTGCAAATCCAATCGCTAAGAGAGAATATGGGGTTTTTTTTGTGAAAAAGGTCCGCCTTTTATCAAAGCGGAAGCAAGCAAACAAAGTAAATTGGTTTTATAATGCAGTGGAGAGAAATAGGTTCACCTACAATTTATCACTTTGATTGATGAATTCGATCCTTGTTTCAACCTCTAGTTCTTGTCTTTTCCTATCAATGTCCTTGTCCAGATCTTAGGTAGATTACTAGCCCTACGAGTCCTAACAACCCTTATCTCTAAATAACCCTAACACGGTTAAGATTCAACCTAGAGATAGCATTAAGAGTATGAATTAACCAAGGTACACATAATATCAAGCTACGAGTCGATATTCAACATGTATTCAACTTCCTACACATCCAATTAGTCCTATGAGTCCTAAAGGGATATGATTGCCACTTGGGTTAAGGCTCGCTACGAGGAATCTACAAAACCCTAGTAATTGAATGAATCTACTCTAACTAGTTGATCAGGCCAGAGAGAATAAAACACATTCAAGGAATTAAGCACAAAGAAGTCAAAACATTGGAATAAAAATAAGAACTAGATTAAGAAACTCACAATTCAACAATCAAATATCCAAACTGTAGGCAAAAGCTCGAGATTTTAGTTGCTCATGCTCAACGGCGCTCTCAACAATTCTCTAAAGTGCATAAGGTCAATCTAAGAATAACCTAAAATGTCTCTTAAAAGCCTTTAGAAAGTCGGCCAAGAATATAATTAAAAACCCTAATTAAAGTCCAAATCTGATTTGGCATTTCTGGGAAGGCCGCGGGGCAGCCACCACAGGCCGCGGGGCGGCCAGGCGATTGCGAAGTCGCTCATCAGAGGTTCGGGCCGCGGGGCGGCTAGCTTGGCCGTGGGGCGTCCATACTGTTCACAGCAATTTTTCTGTTTCGAATTTGGTCTCGATGTCAACACGAAAGTTGTAGATCTCGAAGAGAGCTTTCCAACGCATGGTTATAATAGTCAATCGAACCACCGAGGCCTCCAGAAAGTGCGAAACAAGTTCAGCTTGTCTGGCGACAATTTCTGCTGACTTGTTCTTCACTTAGGCTCTCGAAATTCGACTCTGCTCCCGTGCTCTTCACTTTTCTTCCTCAACTTGAATCTTCCTTCATCCAAGAGTCTCCTCATTCCTCGTCGGATCCACATTTACCTGAAATTAACCATAAACACGTGTAAATTCCGACTCTTCCAACACCACAAGTAAACATGTAATTATAACTAAAATATGCAATATTCACAACTAAACTATGCTAATTGTAATCTATTATGCAATACTAATTATGCTCTATCAAGAGGCTTCTCGGCGAGCTATTAGGATCCTAAGTTTTGTGAATCAATAAAGCTTGTTGAATCCTAGGGTTGTGGAAGAACCCTAGGCGGGGACTAAGCCTTAAAGGAGCCGAACCTCGTTAACAATTCGTTGTGTTCTTTACTTATTGCTTTACCATTATTTCCGCACTTGTTTCGAATTGTATAACTTTATTGTGATTCGGGTATCCCAATCAAAAGAATTGAGTTTACTCCCAAAGGGTTTGGCAAGCGTTTCAAAAGTATTGAGATTGACAGCGAAAAGTTGGCATACTCTATTCAACCCCCCCTTCTAGAGTATCTTTATTCTACCTTGTTATACATTATCGAACCTTCACTTCTCATCTCATACCCTTAGGCATATAATAGAAATACTGCAAAATGGTTTTTCTAAGCTATGTATGTCCTAACAACATAGATTAAGAACCTAAATTTAGTACTATATATTAATACAAATCCTTCAAAATTCTTCAAAAACTTGCATATTGAAGCTAGGACATAACATGTACGGAGTATCAATTAATGCTTTGCGGGGGATTTGAGTTGTCCATATATAGGAAGTCGAGATGTTGATCTTTTACACTTCATTGGATGCTCAAAACTTTCTCAGAATCCAAATTTTCTCATACTGTATGCAGACCCATGTGCAGAGAGACACGAACAACCACCAGGGGCGGAGCCAGAAATATGTCGAGGGGGGGGCTCAAAAAAAATTTCAGTAGTTGATGAAAAATTACAATAGATAGCTTCTTAGATCGTGTAATAAATTTATCCATAATCCTAAAAATAAAAGACCACAAAGTACAAATTTAATTCTTACATCAAAGTTCATACTCAAATTTAAAAGGGGAAATGAAAATTAAAAAAAAAAAGAGGCGAACAGAGGTTTAGAAGGAGGTTAAAGGTTAAAAAAAATTAGAGGGTTTAAAGAAGGTTAAAACAAAAAACTAAATGTTGGAGGCGAGAGGAATCGAACTCCAAACCACACTCTCCCAGGAGATACCTCCAACCAATTGTGCAAGCCTGCTGAACCGTACCTACCTTCTATACTATATATACATAAACATTTTTTTCCGGGGGGGGCTCGAGCCACCGCATGCCCCCCCCTCCCTCCGCCCCTGACAACGTACATACAAACTCAACGGGATTTAATTTCAAAACCAATTGTCAATGAGAGAACTGGCTCGCCAAACTTGTATATGTTGCATGTTCATAATATCTCAATATTTTTAATGTGGGACAACCCCATATTCTAACTAACCAATTGTCTGACCTATTTGGGACACTCTATTTCTCGTACTGTCACTTCAATTTATTCCAAATTTCATATATACATTGTAATTAACCTCTGGTTTGTTTTTAGGTAAGGAAAGGTAAATTAGGTAATGATTAATCTTTCAAATCTAGTCCATTTTGTAGTTAATATCCATTGATCAATATTCTAATCATTACCCTCCTTCCCTCATTTTTCATACAAAATCTATTTCTTTTCCCCCATTTGATTACCTAATTTGAGCATAGAATATATAACCATATCCCCTAAGATGATATAATCACTTCCCTCTCACTCTCATTCTCTAAACTCACTAAAAAATAATGATCATATAAATTTACATATAAAAGTTGATTTATTTCCCTTCTATTCTTTTTGAATTTACATGGTTATCTGTTATGCCCTTGCATAAGAGATGTATAAATAGGAGAATCTATAACTAAATTGGGTACTGATTAATCAATTAAACTTTCCTCCTATCTCTGTATCTCTACTCTCTCATCCCATCTCGTCTGTCTACCTCTCATCTCCAGCTACATAAGTGGTTTGAAGCAGGAGATCCGTTCTTTGGTACAGTTGGGCAAGCCTGCTTCAATGGCGGTAGTGATGGAGCAAGCGAGGTTTCACAACAATGTCGTACAAGCCCTTATGAGGTTGACCAAGACACCGTAGAAAGCAGCAAGTAATAGGGACACTTCTGTAAGGAGCTCAGGATGGAGTAGGCCAACCTTGAGCAAGAGTGATGCAAAGGACTCAGGCCTACCAGTTAAGCCAATTGGGCAACAATTGTCGGAAGTAAATTTGAAAAAGAATAGCGAGGGAAAGAGGGGCCTGTGCTACAGATGCGGAGACAAGTATTTATATGGTCACAAGTGTACTTCTTCAGTTGTGCATAGCTTGATAGCAGGTGACATAAATGATCAAGATACAGTGGAGTCCTTGTTACCACCACCTTCATGGAAGGAAGCTGAATTGGAAGATCAAGAGGAACAGGAAATTGATGTTCATTCCTTGACTGGGGGCGAATCGGGTACCACTATTAGGGTGAAAGGTATAGCTGGGAGTAAGGAGATTACCATCCTCATAGACAGTGGCGACACCCACAGTTTCCTTGATTCAAGAGTGGCCCAGGAAGCAGGATTTGCAATTGTGAAAGCACCATTGATGGAAGTAAGTACTCTCAATAGGACTATGCTCAGTAGCAAGAGCTGTTAGGGGTTTGAATGGGAAATGCAAGAGGAAACAAGTATGCATATGATATCCGAATTTTGAAGATGGGTGGAAGTGACATGATTTTGGGGTCGGATTGGATATCTGGGTTTAATCCTGTGTTGTTTGATTTCTTGGGAGTGCAAATCTCGTTCATTAAGAATGGGAGAAAGGTAGTGATAAAAGGTATTAAGGACAATAAAGATGAAGGCAAATCAAGCATTATAATGCTTACTGGGAATGGCATACAGAAATTGTTGAAGAATGATGACACTGAGATAACTGCAGATTTGTAGTGTAGAGAAGATACAACTTGTGGTACCAGAAGTGATACAGGAGGTGTTGAATGAATTCAGTGACATTTTTTAGGAACCACAAGGCTTACCTCCTGAAAGGGGTCATGAGCATGCTAATGTATTTAAAGAGGGTACTCCCCCCCCCCCCCCCCCTCCGGCCTCTAGACCCTATAGGTACCCTCATTTTCAGAAAAACGAAATAGAAAAGCAGGTGGCTGAGATGTTATGCAGTGGGGTGGTGAAGGCTAGTCATAGTCCTTTTGCTTCACCTGTTTTGTTAGTAAAGAAAAAGGATGGTAGCTGGAGAATGTGTGTGGACTATAGGAAACTCAATAATGCTACATTGAAGGACAAGTTTCCCATTCCTCACGTTGAGGATTTGTTGGATGAATTGAAGGGTGCTACTATTTTTTCTAAGCTGGATTTAAGGTCTAGTTATCACTAGGTGCGTATGGTGCAAAGGGATATTGAGAAGACTGCATTTAGAACTCACCACGAGCACTATGAGTTTAGAGTTATGCCCTTCGGCCTTACGAATGCACCTGCTACATTCCAGTCATTAATGAATGATGTGTTTTTAGAATGGCTAAGAAAGTTTGTGCTTGTCTTCTTTGATGACATATTAGTGTATAGCAGTGATGTGTTGCAGCATGTTCAACACCTGAGCGTTGTGTTGAGTACACTGAGGAAGCACAAATTGTTTGTAAAAAAAATCAAAATGTGAGTTTTCTCAACCAAGAGTTGAGTATTTGGGTCATTTCATGTCTAGGGAAGGTGTGCCCAAGTTCTTGAAGGCTTTGCGAGGATTTTTGGGGTTAACTAGATACTACAGAAGGTTCATTAAGGTTTATGGTGCCATTGCAAAGCCCTTGACTGACCTTTTGAAGAAAGATGCATTTGTGTGGTCTCCTGTAGCAGAAGAGGCTTTTAGGCGCCTGAAAATGCTTCTTACATCCCTACTAGTTTTAGGCCTTCCTGATTTCTCTAACCATTTGTCATTGAGGCAGATGCTTGTGATGGTGGGGTGGGAGCTGTATTGATGCAAGATGGCAGGCCACTAGCTTTCTTGAGCCAAGCTTGACATGGAAAACATTTGCTACTGTCAACTTATGAAAAGGAGTTATTGGCGATTTTGTTGGCATTAGACAAATGGAGGCATTATGTAGAGGTCGGATCCTTCATCATCAAGACGGATCATCAACCTGTGAAGCATTTGCTTGAGCAACGATTGACTACCTATCTCCAGAAAAAGGCGGCAAGGAAATTGTTGGGTTTATCTTACACTATATCTTACAAGAAGTAATCTGAGAACAAGGTTGTTGATGCGTTGTCCAGACAGATGGTGCTTCAACAGGGTGAGTGTAATGCATGTTAGTCATACAACTAGAGTGGAGGAAAGAGGTGATTGATAGCTATGCAGGTGATCAAATGGTGCAACAATGTTTGATTGCAGCCACACAGGACCCATCAGGGTTGTTTACAGTGACTAAGGGGTTATTGAGGTATAAAGGTCGTCTGTATATTGGGAAAAATGACCAGCTGCGTGCTAAGTTGGTAGCTGCATCACATGAAGAGCCTCTAGGGGGTCATTTAAGGATTCAAAGGACATATCAGAGGTTGAAGCAGTTGTTTTACTGGCCTGTAATGAAGGGCGAGGTTGCAACCTTTGTTAAAAACTGTGATGTTTGCCAGCGTAGTAAACCTGACAATGTCCTATCTCCTGGGTTACTTCAACCATTACGAGTGCCTAATGCAGCTTAGAGTCAGGTGACCATGGATTTTGTGGAGGGGTTACCTCGTTCAAGAGGAAGGGACACGATTATGGTAGTGGTAGATTGTTTTACTAAGTATGCTCATTTTGTGGCTCTTAAGCACCCTTTCACTGCTGAAAAAGTTGCTGCCTTATTCATGGAACATGTTTACAAGCTCCATCATCTGCCTGAATGTATTGTGTCTGACAGGGACCGAGTGTTTTTGAGCAATTTTTGGCAACACCTTTTTAAATCTCTTGGGACCAAGCTCCATATGAGCACTGCCTACCACCCCTAGTCAGATGGCCAGACTGAGAGGGTTAATAGGTGTTTAGAAACCTTCCTGAGGTGTATGACATCTGAGCATCCTAATAGGTGGTTTGACTGGTTATTTTTGGCAGAGTATTGGTATAATACAAATTTTCCCACTGCCCTTAAGATGTCACCGTTTGTTGCTTTGTATGGGGCCACACCTTCCCAGTTTGGGGTAGCTGCAGGAGGCTCCAGTAGGGGTGGGGCTGCAGACTGGTTACAAGACAAAAAGCACATGGTTGAGCAACTCAAACATCATTTACAACTGGCACAGTCTCGTATGAAGTTTTTTGCTGATAAACATCGCTCTAAAAGGGAATTGAAGGTTGGTGATATGGTCTATTTGAAGTTACAACCTTACAGACAATCATCAGTTGCCTTAAGAAGGAATCTTAAGTTGTCATCCAAGTTCTATGGACCATACAAAGTGCTAGAGAAAGTGGGTTCAGTAGCATACATATTGGAATTGCTTGCTTCCTCTATGATTCATCCAATCTTTCATGTGTCTCAGTTGAAGCTGAAGGTGGGTAATGGCCATTCACCCTCCACGGTTTTGCCAAGCACAGATGCTGAGGGTGACATTGAAATTCAACCAGAAGCTATAATGGACACCAGAGTATCATATTTAGCTAATGGGGATCCAGTGATAGAATGGCTCATGAAGTGGAAAAATCTGGATCCTACTCAAGCTACATGGGAACCGACAGGTCATATCATTCATCAATTTCCCTACTCAAGGCTTTGTAATGGGGGAGCAGTTGTCATGCCTAAGCCTTGAGACAAGGCTTTGTAATGGGGGGAGCATTGTTATGCCCTTGCATAGGAGATGTATAAATAGGAGAATCTGTAACTGAATTGGGTACTGATGAATCAACTAAACTTTCCTCCTATCTCTGTATCTCTACTCTCTCATCTCATATCGTCTGTCTACCTCTCATCTCCCTCTTCCTCTATTCGTCTTGCACATCCAACGTCGTCACCAGTAGCTCAATCCGGAGTTGGACACGGGTCATAACATTATCCGCGGCTACTAGCACCCGACTAATCCCATGGGCCCTAAAGTTAACGACCAGATAAACCCTTTAGTAGTCATCCGGAGTGGAATTCGAATCGGGGATCTTTGAGTACTACCCATATATCCTTTTTGGCTGAACCAACCCGAAATATTTTTTTATACAAGGCAACGATTTGGGGTTGATCAACCACGGTTGAACCAACGCTCAAGAGCGTCCTGACAGACGACAATATCAATCTTAACGCGAAGGTGGTCAGGCTCTCAACAAGCATCGAAGAGGTGAGACCGAGGTGCCCCAGTCAGTCAGCAACTTGGTTCTCTTCTTGAAAAATGTGAGAGAATGAGACACTCATGAAGGATCTGCATATCCCTAGGATGTCAGAAACCATCATCTCAACCTCCCACTACACCTTCGAAATACCCTTAACAGCATTGATCAAATTTAAATTCCTTTCCTTCTTTTCTCACTTGCTCGGAAGTAGGTGGGTGGGGGTGGTTGCCCCCTCCCCCTGTTAACAGAAGCAAAAAATAGATCTTCTAGCCGCCGCATCCACAAAAAAAAAAGAATAAAGATTTAAGGAGATCTACGAGTCCTTTGTTATATAATAACTCAATCCACCAGGAGATATTCATAATTGGTTTTGTTGCTCAAATTATTTGCTAATTAATATAGTAATTAATTAACCCACTCATAAGCATACACTAATTAACCTTGCTTAATTTATTAATCGGTCTTTATTGCTTGATTAGCAACATAATTAAGTGAACTCTTTATTGCTTGATTAGCAAAGCACTTATAACCAATGTACTCCACCTAGCAAGTCATTTTTTTTAATTCTTAATCAACACACTTGCATGCACATGTGTACTATATTAGTATTTCATTATACATCAATGCACCATATATGCTAGCTGATGCTTAATTAGCCTCCACTAATCACTCCCCTAAGCACCCGAACATGGTTTTTTAAGCCTCCAAATCCCCTCTTAGAAGCCACTAATCGGCAATTAGTAGTGGAACCCCTAGACTTATAAAAATACAAGTAAACCCTAGTTTTGCCAATCGGACGCAACTTGATTTATTGCCTTCTGTCACACTACATCACGCGCGCCCTAATGCTAGGGTTCTACGGTGTATATATATGTCGCCGTTGTGCATGCATGCATATATCTCTTCATCCTCGTCGATCCATTCGATTAGATCACCCGAAAAGTACAAAGAAAGCTATAGAGTAAGAGAGTTACACACTTATGGGGACGTTTATGAGATGCTTTACGCTTGCAAAGCCATACATGGCCGTGTTATGGCTGCAGTTCGGGCTTGCAGGGATGGCGATCATAGCCAAGAATGCTCTCAACCATGGGCTTAACCATTACGTCTTTGTCGTCTACAGACATGCTGTTGCCACCGCGGTGATAGCTCCCTTAGCATTGATTTTCGAAAGGTCGGTCTAGCTTCCATCTCTCTTTCGGATGTTTATACATTTTTGCCTGTCGATTTTTATGTATTGTCTTGCGACCGTGCAGGAAGACTAGGCCAAAGATGACCCTTATCATCTTCGGCAAGATTTTACTCCTTGCTTTGCTAGAGTAAGATTTCGAGCTTACAGTCTCGCTATTTTTTTCGTTTTCGTAAAATTATAGTATATAACATGCTCATAAGGACAACTTATTTTTTTGGTCATGTAGGCCGGTGGTTGACCAAAATCTGTACTATATGGGCATGAAGTACACATCTGCATCCTTTGTCACAGCTCTTTGCAATATCCTCCCTGCCTTCACCTTTATCATGGCTTGGATTTTTAGGTAATAATCTATAAAAATAGATGCACTAATTATAAGCATACAACTTAATAAAAGTACTTAATTAAGCATGTATATATGACTCTTAATATATGTTTTGTAATGTGTATGTGGAAAAAAGACTTGAGAAGGTGAAACTGAAGAGCGTCCGAAGCCAGGCGAAGGTGATTGGGACTGCAGTGACTGTCGGAGGAGCCATGCTGATGACGCTCGTCAAAGGCCCTGCGCTAGGGCTGCCCTGGACCAACGGAGCCCACAGCAGCCACGCCGCTGTCATCCCCAACGCTCATGACCAAATCAAGGGGGCTATTATGATCTCCGCCGGTTGCATTTGTTGGGCTTGCTTCATCATCCTTCAGGTAACTATTTCATCATCATATATATAGGACATGATATATAAATAAATATGTGTATTTGATTTGATTTGATTTGATTTGATTTGATTTGATTTGATTTGATTGTGATGTAGGCGAAAACCCTCGAATCCTACCCAGCCGAGCTATCCCTGACGGCGCTGATATGTGGGGCGGGCACGCTACAAGGCCTTGTAGTGGCTCTTGCTATTGAGAGGGGCAATACATCAATGTGGGCTATAAACTTTGATAGCAAACTCTTATGTTATATCTACAGTGTAAGAAAAAATCGGTTTTTTCATATTTAACAGCATCAGACTAGCTTATATGTTGGACTTATTACGCATACAACTTATATATGCTGATAAATGCATATATGCCTGCAGGGAACCATATGTTCGGGCATGGCGTACTACATCCAAGGAGTCATAATGAAGGAAAGGGGACCGGTTTTCATTACCGCGTTTAGTCCCTTGAGCATGGTGATAGTCGCGGTGTTCAGCTCCTTCATCCTATCGGAGAAGCTCTTCCTAGGGAGTGTGGTTGGAGCAATAGTGATAGTCGTTGGCCTATACCTTGTTGTATGGGGAAAGAGCAAGGACCAGCATCAGGTCAGCAGCTCGAGCAGCCTTCCTGTGTCGAATGAGTCACCTCAAACTACCTCAGTCGTTAAAGTACCAGCCATCGTCGACGCTAATAAACATATTAGCAACGTCGAAATGTCTGTTTGAGAAACAAGGCTTTGATCTTAATTTGCAGCACTTAACATAATTTCGTCGATTCAATTCACTTGTGTTGTGGTCACTTTCATATTCGAAAGCTTAAAATTGTTTTTTTTTTGTTGTGGCGGAGTCGAGTTCTTTAGACTCCCTGTAATAACGTACGATATCATGTTAAGGCATGGAGGCGTGTGTGTAATATTTTGTTGAGTACTTATTTTATGAAACCAGAACGAGTGTTTATTTTCTAATTAATATTAATGTTTGTTAATTAATTTTATAATCACTAATTAATTAATTAATTAATTATATCGATCATGCCATTGCGTTGCTTCCTTACCGAATGGTTTGGCCTCCGCCGGCGCCGGCGCAGAGGACTTGTGTTGTCAATCTCTTGGCGCAGGCACTCAATTTGATCGATCGGAGTTCCCGGCCAATGCAGAGATACCAGAAAGCTTTGAAGCAACTGAAAAACATTTCCAAAAATGTGCAAATTGATCGTTTGCAGAGAATCAAAAGAAAGAGGAGATTGAAAGTTTGGAAGATTGTTTAATTTGGAGTAACCGTAAGTGCATATCGATGAACTGATGAATTGGAGATCGAGGGTGAGTTACTTTGGTACTTAGGTTTTCGGGAGGGTATAAATGTGATACAAGGGCGCGCATTTTCTTAATGCCCTGTTTGGAAGGTGGGATTTGGTGGGATTTTTAGAAAGGGAAGTGAGGGGAAAATAAAATTGGTGTTTGGGTGCACAATCAAAGGGAAGGGAAAGGATTATGTCAGATCCCTACTGAAGTCCGTTGGGACTCGGGATCGGGGGTCGTCATCTACTGAAGTCCGTTGGGACTCGGGATCGGGGGTCGTCGTGTGCATACGTGCGCCCTTGCGCTAATAGCTTAGCACATAAGCCGAGCGGGGTTCCATCCTAAAACCAATTGGCAATAGGTGGGGTAGCCCACTAGCATATATACTAAGACTTCTTTGTTTATATAATCAATGTGGGACTCTTTGATCTCTTCACATTCTCAACACGCCCCCGCAAGTGCAACTAGGGTCGTCTTTCGCCTCTAGTTGACACTTGGACAACGGGTCTAGCATCTCATTCTCTTTTTAGCTAGCCCAGGATCGAGAGTTGGGCCGTTTGGCTTTTCCGCTCTGATACCATACTGAAGTCCGTTGGGACTCGGGATCGGGGGTCGTGTGCATACGTGCGCCCTTGCGCTAATAGCTTAGCACATAAGCCGAGCGGGGTTCCATCCTAAAACCAATTGGCAATAGGTGGGGTAGCCCACTAGCATATATACTAAGGCTTCTTTGTTTATATAATCAATGTGGGACTCTTTGGTCTCTTCACATTCTCAACAATCTCGAACCCAGGCTATGGTGAGAGATCGAGAGATTAGAGAGAATTCCAAGTATCTGTGTTTTATGTATGAACATGAATGAATATCACATACAGTGTTCTCCCCTTTATACAATTCATTCAATGGGCCTTATGGGCCAACCCAATTCTAAGCCCATGCCTAACAATACTCCCTTTCTTCAAAACACCTTGTCCTCAAGGTGATTAAGAAACTAAATCCTGAACTGACGGAGGACATGGCCGGCTGCTTCCCAAGTGGCTTCATCTATCGACAAATTACCCCATTTGACGAGCCCTTCCACCACCGGATCGCCATTTGCAAGGTGATAAACTCTGGTGTCCAATACTTCCAATCACTTGGAAGCGTATGACAACACCATCCATGGACTAATTCCAAGCAAGCCTTCCCCCTTTAAAACTTGTCAAAAACTCCCATCAACTTGACTTGCAGTAGCTTCCCACACTATCACTAGAACCAACAATTTCCAGTACTTCCTTGTAGTCCTTCCATGAATGCAGTCACTTGAATGCCCAACACTAGCTTCTTACGACACAATAATTGTCAAGCTCTCCACCAGGATCGAAAACTAGAATGCCCAACAAGCTCCGTTCTACCACTTGGACCCCCTCAATTGCATTGCAGTCTACCTTATCAGACCAAATTTTAGCTTCGATGACTCTAACTCCACCTTCCTTACATTCTCTACCATTAGAGCCACCCCCTGGATCAAAAATGTAAGTGACACACAAGCCACCTTTCCCTTCTTGAACTACACAAAGTCTTTTCCTGTCATTTGTCAACATGATTCAGTCTTGATTTGCTCCCCAAAGACCTACTCGACCTATATTATCCAGTAACAATTTCAGGCAACCTGGAGTGAACTTGAGTCCCGCTAAAATAACCTCATCAACTAAGTTGTAGCCAAATTGATGAAACATGGTCTTGTCGATTTCTTTGCTTTCACCAATTTCACAATCTAAAACACCAAAATTACCACCAGGGTCGAAAATAGTCATACCAAATAGCCCAGACATTTCTACGAACACTTGGTCTACACTAGAGGATGCAAAAATGCCCATTGAATTTTGCCAAAATTCAATAATTCCCGTCTCTGCATCTTTGATCATCACAGGCATCTCTACTCCCATTTTCTGTTTCTGAAATTTATGTAATATACTATCCCAAGGTAGAGAGATGAAATTTACCTTCAACAATTGGGGCTGAAGTTCGTCCACGAATGCTTGCTTGCCTTGACTATGGCTGAAACTGCATCATCATGTAACCGAGCTAACTCCAATGCTTCCGCAAGATCCCTAGGCCTACCCAGCTTAACCAAGGATTTGATTTCCGGTTTAAGACCACTGATATAGTTGGACACGAAGTATGTCTCGGGAAGGTGGGGATTGTATGTCAACATCCCTGCTCGCAATTCCTCGAATTGCTCATTGTAATCTTCTAAGCTCTCTCCCTGTGCCAGCTTATTGAATTCTTCTACAATTTCGACCCCTTGCTTTTCACCGAATCTGCTGCATAAGGCCTCGCTCATTTCCCTCCATCGGATCCCTTTCCTTTGCATCAGGTATCCCTGAATCCACACATCCGCGCGATCTTGCATATGCATCGCTGCAAGTTCCACTTTCTGGTTCTCTTGAATGCCAAAGATCGCGAAGTATTTTTCGCATTTCCGCACCCAGCTACGCGGTTTGCGACCGTCAAACGAAGGAAATTCGATCTTAGGCGTTCGATTATTCGTCCAAGATCCGCCAGCGTAATTCTCGTTACGCAGAGGGGGAATCTTGTATGTACCGTGATCTTCGCTTGCAGCGCCCCCTGGTGTTCTCTCTTGATGATCGTTGCTTCCCGCCGGCGATCCCCTGGGTACTTGATTCTTGAAGATCTCCACCAATCTTGCGAAATTTTGTTCTGTTTGGATTTGCATCTGCTCTGCCATCTTTGCAATGCTCAGCTCCGTCTTCGTCTGTAATTGATCCATCTTCGCCTCCATTTTTGACCGAATCTCTGTGGTGGCTGTCTTCAATTCTTCGATCGCTTTGTGCTGTTCTTCCTGTCGTCGGATCGCCTCATTCAATTGACCATGGGTGGAGGCCGTGAACTGTTGGAGTTGCTATAATTGGACCTCTACCTTTTCTGTAGTTTTGAATCGAGTGCCCTCAGCCATGGAAACGGATCGGTTGCGCTCTGGTACCAATTTGTCAGATCCCGAACCCAGGCTATGGTGAGAGATCGAGAGATTAGAGATCGCTGTGGAGTCGGGTTATTCGTGGACAATACTGTGATGGCCGGCTTGACGTTGATATGTTGGGTACTAGGAGAGGAGCTTCCATGAATTGGAGAGCAATCATTCATGGAGCCGAGGTTCTTTTGCCGGGATTGAGAGTATCAATTGGCAACGGAATGTCGACACTTTTCTGGGTTCATAGTTGGCTCGGAGATGAGTGTTTGATGGACATTGCAACAAACCCCGTTCCGGAGGAGAGACTAGGGGATACGGTTGGAGATCTGTGGGTCAGTGGAGGGTGGAATTGGCAAGATCTCTCTCCTTTCCTACCTCCAGAGACCCTCTTAAAACTCCAATCGATTGTTGTCAATCAGACGGAAGGTAACACGGACAAACTGTTTTGGGCGCACACTCAGTCCGGAGAGTTTACCACGAAGTCTGCGCTGACACGGATTCTGGCCCCTACCGATGGAGGGATGCACAAAGGATGGAAACACGTCTGGAGGGTACCCGCGCAACACCGTGCTCGAGCCTTCTCCTACCTTGCTGCCCACGACTGTATCTTGAGCAACCAGATTCGGGTTCGACGCCATCTGTCCAGCTTCAGCGGCTGCCCACGATGTGGGGTGGAGGAGTCTTCCATCCACCTGCTAAGAGATTGTCCGAAAGTAAGAGAGGCATGGATCAAGCTTGCAGGTTGTTCGTTGGGGGCTGATTTCTTTAGAGAACCCAATATATGCACCTGGATTCTGGGAAATGTAAAGGGGGAAGACAAGTGGAGCGCTACCTTTGCCTACATGCTTTGGTACGCCTGGAAGTGTCGAAACGAGCTGGTGTTTGATAACAAGGATACGATCAGGAGCTTGCCGTCGAAGGTGGTGAACCAAGTCCGAGCCTTTGCAGACACAAGAAGAGCATCCAGGCCCTCACATGACCAACGAAGCCACTCACACGCGCATGGAGTTGGAATTGGACAAGGCTGGACACCACCACCTGAGGGATGGGTCAAATTGAACATCGATGGCACCTCGAAAGGCAACCCAGGCCCGGCGGGAGGTGGAGGACTTCTTCGTGATGCCACGGGGAAGTTGATTCGAGCATTCACCTTTAAATGCGGGAACTGCAGAGCACAAACGGCGGAGGCGTAGGCGCTCCTCCACGGACTGAAACTAGCTAATAGATTGGGTTTAACTCGGTTGATGGTCGAAACTGATGCTTTGTCAATCAAGGAGCTGCTGTGCGGGGCGACTCTGGGTCCGAACCCGGACTTCCACTTGCTTGCCCAGGCCCGAGGACTCATCAAGGACCGAGGTTGGGAGGTCAAAATCGTCCACATCCGCCGTAAGGCGAATGCAGCGGCGGATTCGTTGGCCAACTGGTCACTGTCACTTGTGAATTCGTTTGCTGAATATGTAGTTCTGCCCAGTAACATTTTGCTTGAACCGGTTGCTGTAAACTCCTTTAGGAGTTAGTTATCTTATATTATATAATAAAGGCTATTGCCACCCTTCTTAACAAAAAAAAAAGAGATTAGAGAGAATTCCAAGTATATGTGTTTTATGTATGAATATGAATGAATATCACATACAGTGTTCTCCCCTTTATACAATTCATTCAATGGGCCTTATGGGCCAACCCAATTCTAAGCCCATGCCTAACAGATTACAAACATGGGTAACTGCTCAATTTGATGGGATTTCACACCCCATCAAAACGGTGGAATTTGATGGGAAAGTGAAATATCTCCCCTTCCTTCCCCTTCCTTTCTCTTTTCCAATTTCTCACCCTTTTCCTCCCCTAAAAAAACCAAGTGCAAAACAGATTGTAAATGTTTCGATATAATACGACTCCAAATCTCCATATCGTACCTTATCGGTAATACAAAATTAATTAGGTTAAATATTTATGATAAAAAAATAAAAAAATTATATATAGGTTATATATAAGTAACTAATTATATATATTTGTATAATTTTTTTAATAAAAAAACACATTTTGAAAAATATAAAAAATATTATTTTTGTAAAAAAAAACTTGTTAAAAATTAAAAGTGACTATAATTTTGATACTAATGGAGTATGGAGATTGGTGTATATATTATGATATACATTTTCCTAATTAACCTAAAAGATGTGGATAATCGGTTTTTTTCCCTAAAGGAAATGGTATAAGCATCATCGATAGTTAGAAGCCCTCCTACCCATTTTTATTTTATTTGGAGAATCCGGCAATTATAGGTTACCTCTTCATTTTAGAGGTTCGGTAAGGATAACATGTAGTGACCTCGAGTTCGAATCCCTCATTCCTCATATTATAATGGCATAAATACCTACCTATGAACCAGAAAAAAAAGAGGCTCAATAATTTGAATTGATCAACCTCCCCATATCTGCGCTCAATCAAATAACGATACGTGCACAACTAAATAAATCAATTCTTTTTTTTTAATGTCACTCATATATGTGTGGATTGTTTGTGTTTAAAATAATTTGAATGTATATAATATTTTTGAGTTATTGAATTAATTTATGATAATGATTTTAACTAATTCGAATTATCATTAGCGCATATAATATAGCGTATTCAATTGATAATTTAATTATTAACAATTTAGTTACACGATTTTCATTTATCAAAATTAATTATCAAATATAATTATAGAACTAATTTAATAATTAATTTTTAATATCTAAATCAAACCAATTGTTTTAATATTTGAAATTATATGGAAAATATGGTGGGATATGCAAAAAAATAGGTGAGATGAATTATTGGGGAACCCGACCACTGTGAGAATTGGGAAATGAATTGGGAGGGTTCATAATAAAGTTAATGAAAGTGATGTGGATGAATGAGAAATAAGAGAGAAATTTTAGGAAACCCGACCATTGTGGATGCTTTACTTTTAGATTTTTTTTTTATCAAATAAGGATTTAGGTGGGGTCATGCCCTACTAGACCACCACTCAAGAGCATCATTTCAGATGATGACATGAAGCATAGGGTCGTCAAGCAAAGTCTCCAGGGGCTGGCGTCAAATGAAGAAGGCTTGCAATCCTATAAGCGGCCATGTTGACCTCCCGAAAGGCGTGGCCGAAGTGCACGTCCTCGAAATCTTGGAGGAGCGGAAACTTGGAGACGAGCATCTCAATGCTCCAAGGGCACTTCCACGATCTCCGGATGCAATCGGTGACCATCAGGCTATCACCATCACCGATGATCGAGGTTGGTGATTCCGAGTTCCTTAGCTTTTTTGTGACACCACATTTGAGAGTCATCGCCTCTGCAGTCAAAGCAGACCATCGGGCCCCATTGATGCCACCACATGCAATCGCTGCCTTCAGATGGTCTGCTTCACCAGAGGCTAGTTCGGAACTGTAAAATTAATTTTGTATGTTCCTTCAGATGGTTTACTCAATCTAATATTTGTTCTTTTCCTTGGTTGCTCTATTGACCTAGCTGGCTTTGTTACATGCCATCTACAAATAATTTTTTTTTAGTGTTTACCGAAAAACAAATGTTTTTTTAAGCTTCCTAGTTCTTAATTTGTTGAATTGTGTAGTTTCGCATATATTGGTCATTAATCATGTTGTGGTTTTTTTAATATTTTTCAATTTCTACATGTCCATATGCACCACCAGATCACGGTGAAGTTTCCCTTTTAGCTTTCATTTAGTTTATTGAATAATTCACAGATGATGGTCTTGGTCATTTTGTCCCCAGTAATCAAACTTTGGATCGGACCAATCGTCCAATGCTATGATCGATCGGTCTTATTAATGGTTTGTTGGGTGTGTTTACACCGGATAAAGAGGTGGGTTGAATTCTCATCTATTTGGTTACAAAGTGAGCAAGCAAGGGGGGCATGTATTCCCGTTGGTATTTCGTTTTCTTAGAAAGTTTTTGAATTTTGGGAGGACGTCTATGTGCCATATCCAGATAATGTTGCTAGTTTCTTTTGTATTTTTTTCATGATGTGTGCCAAGGCATTCGCAATAGGCTTTATTTCCCGCGGTCGCAAAATTTTCGTATGTCCGATTTTGCCACTGTGTTTGGCCTTACTAGTATTATTATACATTCGCAGTAGGGATGGTACGTGGTTTTCTTGCCAACCACACAGACTACCTACAGTTGCCCCACTATCCCGGCCCGAAAGTCGGTGTTGACATAGCGTACACCATACTAACATTCGAAATCGATAGCCTCCTTTGTTGTTGTCATAGGAAGCTGAAGTTGACATCTCTGTCACTAATAACGACATCAGATGTTAACATATCCCCTACAAGAGTCTTTGAGTTTAACCTCAAATATACCCTCGAAATTGTGTTCAAAACAAACTTTGAGGGTTATAGGAGCGAGGTTAATGTGACATCGAATTTACCTTCAAATCATTTCGTATTGAATTTACTTTTGAAACTAGCCTCATAAATATATTGAATTATTACACCCTCTTCTCTACCTTTGAAATAAATTTAGATCATAAATAGTTAAATACCTCAAATGCATCCTTGAATGCCATCAAAAAAGTTCATTGGTAAGATCCTTGAGTATTGCCTTACACACTACCCTCGAAATTTTGTTCGAGATTATTTTACCCTCGATATATTTATTTAGGGGAATTTATGCTCGAATATGCCCTCGAAGTTACCTTCGAAACCATTTTAGTCTCGAATTTTACCTCTAATATGGCCTCATAATTTACTGGATTCAAAAGTCGGTGACAGCTCAAGTAGTGTTGTCGGATCCTGATGCCGGTGTCGGTGAATTTGTTGCCGGCTTCGGAAACCAATGTCGGCTAGTCCCATACTGACACCGGCTTCAGAAGCCAGTGTCGACTAGTCCCATACTGACACCGGAAGCGGGTGTCGGTGAATTTGGGCCAACATTGCTTCATACTAATTACTATATAGAGGCTTATGGTGTCTGAAACGTATGGACCTGAATGTCATCTTGATTACAAGCCCTTTATGCCAAGTTTTGTCAGGTTAAGAATGCTTGGCAAGTGCCTTGCCCAGTGCCCACCCATCCTTGCAGGTTCTTTCGGACAAAGACCACCCATTTTACATGGCCCAGACACTAGTTCAAGTTTGTGTGATTTCGAAACAGAGAGAGCAAGTAGGAATGACGAACCTGATTGCACCATGAGCGAACAAGAGATATAACAGATCTTACTAGGAATCATACCATTGAGACAACAGACAAAAATGAAAAACCCCACAAGCATACATTATGCAATGCCTACTAATTGTGTCACCCATATAGCCCAGATAATAGACATCATGCGAATATGCAATAATACTACCTACACTTTTTTCCCCTAACTAGTAAATAAAGGGCTTGTAATTGTATGAAAATGATAAGCTTGAGCATCTCGGCTAGGAAATGGATAAGTGGATATTTGCCTAACCCAATGGTCAGAATAATAGCTTCCTGTACTTGTTTACTGCATCCTACAACAAAGCGAATCATCGGACAAAAACACGGAACCATCAGCTGCGGTGAAGCGTCACAGTTTCCCTGATCTTCAAATCCGAGTTCCTGGATAAAAGCATTCAACACCATTTTCCTTCAATCTAAAGTGGAAGTTATTTATCTTGCTCTTTGGGCTTTGCCTATCGATTGCGCCCTTGTTCACAATCGTCAACTGCAAAAGATGAAGTTTAACATCGGAATTAGATGGGGATTTGTGTAGCAGAACAAACCCGAATCATAACTATACGTCTATACACATATCAATAGCCAGGTTTAATTTCCAGTTTCATGTAGAAAGGGATTCATAGGCAGGGGAAAGAGAATCTGCTCAAACTTATTTGTCATGTTTGACCTTCTTATATGAGAAATTCCATCATGAAAGATGGGGAAAAAAAAAAGTTGCTCCATGAAGGATCAAAGACTTAGAAGTATACCTGTCCATGCACGTCTTCGGCCAAACCAGTTGCTAAGGGTTCCACTTTTACCACAATATCAGCGGTGTACTCCATTTGTAAAAGGCTCGTAGATCTCTCCAACCCATCATATATGTCCTCATGATTAAGGATAACTAGGGAACAATTCTAAAAGCCAATAAAAGAACTGATTAAGACTCGTGATAAGATCCAACCTAATCTAATAGTCAATTCATCTAGGCAAGTCAAACCCCACACCCATCAATCCCTTCATGAAATACATGCATGCATGAATGCCGTGGGAGGACTCATGCCTCGATGGCCCACAGTGGAATACCATATGGCATGAGGGATCACAGCCAAATACTTGCTTTTATTCCCTTCACTTCAATATGAGTACAAAGTGGTAATAACAAGCAACCCAGAATAAGATGAACAACAACAGTGCAAAATAAGAAGTTGAGCGAGTGAAATCAAAGGTGACGAACGTTCTTTAGCTACCTTTTTTTTTTTCCAAGGCACATGCAATATTTCTCTAAAATAAATATAAGGGATAAGTGTTTGACCAACTTACAAACTCTGAAGTCAAGGTGCTGATGTAATGCAGGAAGTCTGTGCAGTGATTTGAGGAACCATTTGCAGCTACCTCAATGAGAGAGAAATCATCTATGATAATTGTCATATGCCTTTGACTGTCTTGATCTGAAGAGAGAACCTCTAAAACCTTTTGGATCTTCCCATACAACTCTACTAGTCCATCTTTGCAAAAATTTCCTCCATCTCCATTTTGTTCTGTTTCAAATTGAAGAGGGACTTTGAAAACCACTTTCATCTAATAAAAAAACGACCACAGCAACAAACTAAATTTTTTTATTGTATAAACAATGTTAGTGAATTATCATGGAAAGCCCAACGTTGTCCTAACGATCACCACGTGCATATTTATGTCTATTCCCGGTGATGGTTAGCCAGACCAAAAACGCGCAAGTAAAATAAACTCTAGTTCACATGCTTAAATGTTCTTCTAAATCCTAAAATACTGATATTAGAAAAAGATATCAATGCTGCAAATAAAACGGAAAGATATACATCAGAAAGGATATGAAATTCCAGAGGTGGAGCAAGAGCAAATCAAGCTAGAAAAGTCATGGTCATCTCACCTGAACATTTCAGCAAAAGCATATCAAAGAAGATAAATCTTTTACTATCCCTGTACGCAGCCAAGTTGCAGCCCTGTAGAAACATCAAAAACTATCTTATTAGATACCGTGACAAGGTAGTTGACCCTTTCTTCAACGGTATCTTACTGCGAAAAGGGATCCAAACATTTAATTGGTTTCATAAGAACTTGCCTCAATGGCATTGTTTGTAAAGCAGGAAAACATAAGTTCTCAGCCAATGACAAATCAAAAGTTATAAACCGCATTCTATGAATGTAAATGCTCACGAAGAGGCTAATTCATCTACTAATAGGTTAGCTAACTATGTCATTGCTGTAACTATCTAAGCTATATGTAACATCAGAAGGTCTTAATTTGTTATTGATGTTGGTGTTATTGTATAATTAAGTATGACTAAGGAACCAATTTATGCAACTAGGAAGATGTAAGGAAGATTACATAGTAAGATTGCTGTAATCTGGTCTGTAAAGGTATTCAACTTTTGAAATCAGGAAAGAAGAAAAAGACAGGGAGATAAAGTCTGATTACCAGTTTCCGGAGGATGCGATCATAGTGAGAGAAAGGATGAGCAAGAGCAACAAAGATAACAATCCCTGATGAGTTGGACGAAGATAGTGTGCGCTTGAGAATATGATGAACCACAAAGGCCCCACTTGTTTCCACACAGTCTTCAATCAGCACAACGGAATCACCAGCAAGTGAACACGGCTTCGTTCGATCATTGAATCCTAACACTTGATCCATCAAATTTGTGCTCCTCTCCATTCATGTAACCCTTAATTGAATGCAAAACTCCTGACAAAGAGATCAGTTTCCGTTAATCATACAACCCTAGCTACAACCGGAGAAACTACAAGCAACAGAAAGAAAAATCATAATTGAATCATCAAAAACAGTGGCGGATCTAGGATTTTTGTCAAGGGGAGCGGAAAATTATAAAGAACGATAATAAAATTCATCTTGAGAGTATATTGCTACAAAATACAAATATGCTCAATACTAAAAGCAAGTTTAATACTAGACATAAGTTCAATAATGCAAATAGGTTCAATACTCCAAACAAGTTCACTGCGACGTCATAATCTGTACACGGCTAATTAGCCTATTTAAGGCATCTTCCACCCTTGACTGATTACATATATATCCCTCTAATTGGTGTGCACTTCATTTCACAAAATGTTGGCATCATAAGTTGCATCCATTTCTTGTAAGTTGCAACAAGGGTCCATGATAACAGCAACTTGTGGCATTATGACAGCAGATTGTAAGCTAAACTGTGTGGGGTAGTAATGTGGGATTGGACAAGCTTCCTAACACCAACAGCTCCAATAGCCCTAATGTCCAACCAATAAAAAGCTTCTATTGAGTCATAGCTTCCTTCCAATTTGTAGGATTCCAGTAGCACTTCCTACAAAATTATCAACATTCTTTATTACAGTAATTTGCAGCAGCACCTGGTAACAAGTTCTATCAATTTCCCTAACTTGTGGGAGTCAATCCACTTGAAGAGAAGGACAATATTGCACACCCAATAAGACCCAGGGCAGCAGCAAATCCTCACTTCAATTCATCTCTCCTCCAGGATAAAGCACCTCAAAAGACAGACTATTAAGACCCAAACTTAATAAGGCAATTCCATGTGCTCACTCCTCCAGGATGAAAGACCAAAATCAGTTGCTCATTAAACAAGTTGCTTCCTCTATCTCTTTCAAAGGGTAGTGAAACTTGGGTGGGAAGAAACTTACAATTAGGAATTTATTAATTCCCAAAACCACAGATTCTAATCTCAATTTCTTGAAATTTATTATCAAACTCACAAACCCTAATCGAAACTTCCCCAAATTGATTCTCAAATCCACAAAATCTAAATTGATCCTCATCAAAACCAATTGAACTTAAAACAATCAAATTAAAAGGTAAAGGACCAAAACTAACTAACCTTGAGTGCGGACTGTGCGGCTCTGTTATGCGGGAGACGGGAGTGCGGACTGTGCGGGGTTCGACGACTGCCGAGGACTGGGTGGAGGTCGGCGACTCGGCGAGAGGTGGAGCTTGCGGCGGCTGCCTGCTCGGGGACTCGGGCGGCTCTCTCGCCAAGCGACTCGGCTGTCTCTGTGTGGGTTCGGTGCACGGTGAACAGAGAACGGAGGAGTACGGTGCTCACCTGGTTCCTACCGGCCACCACCGCAACGCCTTCTCGCAATCGATTCCGACAGCTCTCTGTTTTTGTTGTGCCTCCTTCACAAATCACAACCCGACTTGGATGGAGAGAAGGGTTTTGTTTTGTCACAAATACTGTAGCTTCAAGTTGGCAATTTACATAAAAACACCCGTCATTTAGGTCAACTTTCACTCACCCACCTCTAACCTTTGAAATTATAAGAAATACCCACATTACTAAACTACATAGTTTTCTTGTTTGTTGAATGTTTTATTTTTATTTTATTTTTTTTGTTGGTTTGTACGTGATAATTTATTTATTTACCGATTTTTTTTTTGTACGGTAGGCAAAAATTAAGATTACATCTTAATTAAACTAACATCATCCAAGATCATCGTTATGTATGATTAAAGACAATTCCCTAAAAGTGGAGTAAGACCTAGAACTTAGATTGAAATTATTTCTATTTACCAATAACCTCTAATGCTAGATTTGTTTCTCTAAATAAGTGGTAGATCTTGAATTTCTCAAAATGCGATAAAGTGAGGGGTGAGATCAATCTCCTCGTGAATCCGCAAAATTTCCAAGAGAGTGCTCTATTTCCTGTTAATGACATCAATGACTCCAAGATTATCTCATTCAATAATAATCAGTTAAAGTGATATAGAGATCAGGGCAGCCTTCTTGATCCCTTCTCAGAAGACAAAATAAAAAGAGAATCTTGTCGTAAAAGGACTAGATTCTAAAACACATTGGCCCACTAACCGATGTGTGTACACCCTAAAAGTATCCATGCACCCCTCTACTATCTCGTAGTCTCCATATCCCAGCGAACAACCTAATCAACATTTCAATCTAACTATATCTAGCCATCTAACCTCTTTGGCCAACTTGCCTTTACATCTCAAAGCGATTCGTAACTTACAATTTTCAATTACCCCCCCCCCCCCCCTCCAAAAAAAATCAACATTGTTCCTGCATAGCCAAGTGAAGTAAACGAACGTTATAAAAACTAACAGTTTTGTCTAGAAAACGGCTTCTCTCTTCTTTCGATCACAAACCATGACAATCATGAGCCAAGACTCAATAGCCCCGTCTCTCTTCGGGAGACCACTCCAGCTGCACATTCCTTGGGCTTCCTTTATCTTGCAACATTCGAACCAAAAGTGTTCTTCCATTTCGAGCTTCTTTCTCCTGTATATGGATATGGCTGATGGCTTAACAAACCCATCAACATTTATTTTGTGAAAGCATGGTGAGGGCTTTTTATAGTGATCGAGCAAGAAATTTAGGCTTATTCAAATTTTAATACAAGAATTGCTACAATCCAAGTTAACTCTTCAAAAGTTCGTCCTTTCCGTAATTTAGCGGTGTGCATAAACTCTAAATATTTTTTTAAAGTTACAACAATTTTTTTTTAAAATATATATATATCAGTATTAAGAGTTTTACTCCTGTTTCGTTTGTTTTTTTATAGAGAAAGGTAATGATTTACCTTGATGAATCCACTATCCAGTCTATATTTAATTTAAGATTCATTAATCACTATTCTAATCATTATCATCGTTCTCCAATTTTTCATACAAAGTTTATTACCTTTATTCCCCAATTTTAGGAATGGTAACTATCCTCTAGGCTCACAAAAAAGGTTAGGCTAAATTGCAGGAAACCACCCCTTAAATAACCTCATTTGCTCTAAACCACCCTTTAAAAGCATAATTGTAGAAAACCACCCTTTAAAACACAACCCCTTGCAACCCACCACCCACTCTTTAGATCTATGAGAGTTTGTGTTAAACATGTATAAAAAGACCAAAATACCCTTATTACAAGATCAAATTTTCCTTATTTGCCATTCAATAACACCCTCCCAAACCCAATTTCATCCCCATTTTACCAAATCCTCGACGGTCTCAGGCTCACCCCCCGTCGGTGCCGCCACTGCTCCCGCCGAGACAACGAAACTCGATGAGGTTCCAAGTAGGACTTCTTAAATGAGTTCAATTTCCCCAAGCACAAATCCAAGTCTGTTGAGCCTTAGCCCGAGGATGTCGATTTGGAGAGTCAGTTGCTCTCTTCAGTCAACTCATATCCCAAACAACAACGAAGAAGAAGACCTCTTCTTGGACGATTATTTGGTTGAGAAGTGCATCAAGGGGGGAACACTTAGAAGTCATACGAAATTTTCAAATAGGCTTCCACAGTCGTAGGGGGAAACTACCAATTTTGAACAACAGCTCCATGAAAGCAACTCAATTCATTGATTACAAAACACAATCTTAGAGTTGCCCAAATAAATCAACTAGCTAATGAAGAAAGTAGGGGTATTTTTTCTTCAATTCCATTTTATTTAATTTTTATTTTAATTATTATTGGTAAAGTAGGGATATTTTTGGTATTTTCAACAACATTTAACATAACCCTAACAAATCTAAGGGGTGGGTGGTGGTTTGCAAGGGGTTGTATTTTAAAGGGTGGTTTTATGCAATTATGCTTTTAAAGGGTGGTTTAGAGCAAATGGGGTTATTTAAGGGGTGGTTTTCTGCAATTTGGCCAAAAGGTTAATCATATACATATCCATTCTCTCCACTAGAAACAAACTACCCGTTAATGTGTGCCCACACATTGTAAAAATCCATTAAAATCTGTAAATGTATAAAGAATTAAAGATCCTGAATTCGGCAACCCTGAAAATTTGAAATGCAACACAAAAAGCCTTCGTCCCAGCATCTCCGCTCTCCCCCTCGTTATGCTTCTTCAATCTACTTTCCATAATTTTTCGCCAAGCTTGCAGATTTTGTTTCTCCTGATTGATCAACCTCACAATTAATGTGCCTTGAACGACTGTTGACCGGCGACGCATCGGGGGGTCCGCATCGGGGGTCCGGGGGGCTTCGTCCCCGGTGGTGGTCTCGCTGACCGGTCAGCGAGTCGGGGTCCAGGGGGCGACGCGCCCCTGGCGGGGCTAGGGGCAGCTCCACCCCGCCTTTACGGTATGTGATGTTTATTGTAAACGGGCCTATCGTCTGTCTATTTTGGGCTTTCAGTCCTATGTTTAGAGTTTCATGAGTCTGTTCGTATACTCCTGGAACACCGACCCCTGTAACCTAATCTGTTTCGCTTCCTCTAATAAGAAAACTGGTTCTCTGCCCGTGGACGTAGGCAACACACCAGCACGTAAATCTACGTTGTTCTTCGTTTTATCATCCTCGTTATAACACACCCAAATTAAAAAAAAAAAAGATAAAACTAAAAAGGGCTATCGGTTGATCAAATGTATTCGGTTAACATCAAATTCGAGGAGGTATCGATTATACAATTACATTGATTGGATTTGGAAATCATGTGAATTCAAATTGAAGGATTTAATTCGATTCTTCGCAGGAATTTATAACGAATCGAACCGGATCGAAACTTTTCACCTGCAGTTGGTTGCCGCAAGATCAAGAGCCCAAGGCCTTGATCTTATTGCTCCATGGATATGCCATGGAGCCTTCCATTTCCATGAAAGGTAAGTGTTCATTTTCTTCTTCCATCACAATTACATTAATGTATATATATTGATCAGTATATATAATAAATTATGAGTTTATATATATATATTCAATTTGAATTGTTCTAAGTTCTAACAGGTACTGCGACGAGGTTGGTCAAGGCCGGCTATGGAGTGTACGGAATTGATTACATAGGGCATGGAAGATCGGAAGGACTTCCTGGCTACATTCCTGAATTCGACGAGCTCGTCGAGGATTGCTCATCTCATTATTCCAGCGTTTGTGGTAATTCCCATCTACAATATATATATCCCTCAAGCTTTTGATTTCCTAAAACTTTATCCAAAATGAAGAACGGATGAAACTAGCACACAAGCCGCGTGAGATTATCATTACTTTGGATATATGGACTCTATTTAATCTCACTGACACATTTCTCAACAATTTCAATGTATAGAAAGAGGGGAAAACAAGAAGAAGCGGAGATACATAATGGGAGAATCGATGGGAGGAGCAGTGGTTCTCCTTATGCACAGGAAGAAACCCGATTTCTGGGATGGCGCGGTTTTGATTGCCCCCATGTGTAAGGTATTTGATTCATTTATTGGTAGCTATATAGTTGGGGATTGTTTTCGTCGATCTTTTAATTAATTTGTAAGATTAATCATGTGAACGTGCTCGATCAGATTGCAGACAACATGAAGCCGAATCCAATAGCGGAAACAGTTTTCAGTGGCCTTGCAATGCTGGTTCCCACATGGACGCTTCCAACCAGTCAAGATGTGATAGAAGCTGCAGTTAGATGTCCTGAAGCTAAGAAGCTGCAGGTATATATAATATTCTAAGCTCAAGCAATATATGTATCACTCCGATATATATTGTCAATTGGTTTTGGGTTGGAACAATGTAAGAACTGGAATTGTTGTTAACATGAAGGTTATGTCTAATCCATACTTCTACAAAGATCCGCCCCGTCTGAAGACTGCCCAGCATCTTCTCCAAGTCACAGTAGATCTCGAATCCAGACTTCACCAGGTATATATACGTACAAATTGAGTTACCATATTATAAAGGTCGGATCCTATATAACCAACCCTTGGCTTGCTGTCTTGTATAAGCAGTGAAACTATTCGTAAGTAGCGTATAATTATCCATACATTATAACCTATGTTATGCGCATCTTTATGGCTCCTTTCCCTTATGGTCCCTGTCTCCTTTCATTATGGGTCTTTCGAAAACATTCTCTCGAGTCATTCGGGAAAAAAGTGTGTATATCCTAACCCCAGACTCTGCTTAATCATGGAATTTACTGGATTGTTGTTGTTGTTAACTTGTTATAATGTAATTATTCATGTTTACAAACAACTGTGATTATTCATAATCACACTAGTGTTTATGATTAATTTCAATGAAAACAAGTTACATGTAATCCCAACCGTTTGATAATTTTAATTCAAATGTTCCAAATTGTATGATAAATATATTACACAGTAAAATATATATACTAGCATAGAACAAGTTATTTATTGATATATGTATATAGGTGACATTGCCGTTCCTAGTGGTCCATGGAGGAGAAGACAAGGTGACGGACCCAGCAGTAAGCGAACTCCTATATAGCACAGCCAAAAGCTCCGACAAGACGTTCTAGTTATACGAGGGAATGTGGCATGCGCTTTCGTATGGGGAGTTGCCGGAGAACATAGACCTCGTTTTCAAGGACATTATCGGTTGGCTTGATGAGAGATCCATCAAACCCCGTCCGTCCTGATCTCTAAACTGCAACAATATATGTGAAATTGTACATATATAGTTAGTATATATAGTTGAGTTATTTATAGAGAGGATTAATAGTATGTTGATGTATAATTCGATAAAGGTGATAAGCTATTAGATTTCAATTAAGGATTCGCCTTCTATGTTCTGATTGGTCCGTGTATTGTTGCTTCAATTCCTAGCTAGATGCTCATAAGTGAGCATTTGCCATGATCTAGCTTCTTCTTTTCTCTTTTTTCCTTTTTTCCTTTTTCTTTGGAAAATGAAAGATTTTAGGATTAGTATAAGCTTAATGTTGGAACGTGGTTGTCAACCATCGGTAATATAGAAAATGTTTGAACAACATATAAGGTTAAGGGCTACTCCTCTTATTGTCAGTTGGTTTTGAGATAGAACCTCGTTAAGTTTATGTGTTATTCAAGTCTTCCGTGATTTCCGTCCTCACACACGACCAAAGGGCATGGACTAGGCTCACACACATCTCCAAAAAAATCTGCAAATGTATGAGATGGCCCATAAAAAGGCTCACACACGTTTGCAGATAAGAGGGAGATGGTGGCCATGGGGGCGAGTGGGCGACAACCGAGAGCAAAATGCTCTCTAGGTCATGGCGCATGGAGATAAGGGTTAATTGTGATCCTTGTGGATATATATGTGGTAAAAAATTTTCTTGGATTAGAGTTTTTTTTATCAGGTTTACCATAAAAATGCGGATTATCCTCAATATAAAAAAAATATGGGATGGGTGGGGAGGGGAAAACACCGATGCATGATAGATGAGAAGATTGAGCAGGAAGTACGGAGAATAGATACATCTAATAAAAAGTATTAAACAAGTAATATATGAGATATATATTCTCAATTCTAAATAAAGGACAAAAAACTAGATTAGATGTTGTATCTGGTTGAAGTTCTCGGCCTTCGTGATAGCTTTTTGGCTGCTAAATCCATAGGGCTGCATCACATCGAAGTTGAAGGCAATAGTACGTCTTGTCGTTGTCAATTCCGTAAGAGGTGTGTGGAAGTGTCCCTGGAGGTGGAGATGATGATTTCATACAGTAAACATACCTTTGTTGTTTCGGATGAACAAGGAATAATCGGTCCAAGATTGCCGAAAGCCAGCTTGTTTAAGGGAGTTAGAGAGTTTTATAAACCATTGCCGAGAGGCTTGTTTGAGCCCATATAACGACTTATGGAGTTTACAAACTCTTGTCTCCCCCTTTCGATGGAATCCGGGTGGCAATTTCATGTAGACGTCCTCTAAGAGATCGCCATTAAGAAAGGCGTTGTTGACGTCGAGTTGATGCAAATGCCAACCATGGGCAGCAGCCAAGCTGATGAGAACACGAACAGTGGTGAGCTTGGAAACCGGGGCAAATGTCTCTCGGTAGTCTATCCCTTCTATTTGGCTATATCCCTTGGCAACGAGTCGTGCTTTATATCGTTCAACCGTCCCATCGGGTTTGTACTTGACTTTGTATACCCATTTACAACCGATGAGATGTTTGTTGGGAGGTAGCGGAACTAAGCTCCATGTGTTGTCCTCAAGAGCTTTGATTTCCTTAGCCATGGCATCCTTCCAAATTTGAGAGCGATTTGCCTGTAAAAAGGTTCTTGGTTCTTTCTCAAGCATGATGTTAGAAACAAAATGTCTATAATGCTTGGAAAGTTTGTCATGTGACAATACATTGGCCAATGAGAAGGCCTTACCTGCGGTAGTGTTATGACAGGAAGATGATTGCGGCTCCGACCGAGAAGGGAGGGTTGCTTCAACATGGAAGTCACGAAGGACAGTAGATGGCTTAGTTGGGCGAGAGGATCTCCGAGGTGGTGCTGCTGGCAAAGGAGGAGGTGGTGGGATTGGGTTTGCATCGGTGGGTGTTGGCAAAGGAGGAGGTGGGGTTGCATCTGTTTGTGGTGGTACTGTAATGGGCTCCGTATGAATGTTATTTTGAAGAGGTTCAACAAGCTGATCATCATCATATATAAAATTTTGATTTTTAAAATTTGGAAGTGGTAAATCATGGCTAGTTGTTGAAGAATCGGAAGAGGAAGAATAGGGGAATTCATTTTCATTAAAAATTACATCTCGAGAGATAATGGTTTTCTTATTTCTAAAATCGTAGAGTTTGTAGCCTTTTGTACCGGATGGGTAGCCAAGAAAAATGCATTCAACGGCTCGTGGTTCAAATTTGTTCGGACGAAGGGGATGTGTTGATGCAAAACATCTACATCCAAAAACACGTAAATGAGAATAAATAGGTGGTTTGCTAAAAAGTTGTTCAAAAGGAGTTTTGTTATTTAAATTGCGAGTGGGCGTGCGATTGATCAAGTAAGTGGCGGTGAGGATGGCATCGCCCCAAAATATTTTTGGCAAACTAGATTGAAAAAGGAGTGCACGAGCCACGTTTAATAGATGTCTATGCTTGCGCTCGGCGACACCATTTTGTTGTGGGGTATTAATACAACTAGTTTGGTGGAGAATGCCTTTCGAAGAGTAAAAATCAAAACATTTGAATTCGGGGCCATTATCACTACGAACTATCTTAATCCTTTTGGAAAACTGATTTTCAATGAGAGTGATAAATTGAATGATAAGAGGTCGAGCCTCGGCCTTGCTTTTCATAAGATAAACCCACGTAAATTTTGAATAATCATCCACAATAGTTAAAAAATAGCGTGCTCCAGTTAAAGATGGAACATGATAGCCTCCCCAAATATCCATGTGTATAAGATCAAAACATGAAGAAGTAATAGAAGTACGATCTGGAAAAGGATTTCGAGTTTGTTTTGCCAAAGGACAAACTAAACAAGAGTGTTCTATTGAACCTTTATTTTTTAAAACGGGAATTAAAGACGATACTTGTTGTGATGGATGACCAACTCGTTGATGCCATAGGAGGTCGGATGTCGTGACATTGCATAAATTGGGTGTTGGCTGAGATTGGAGGAAGTACAACCCATCCCGTTCATAGGCAGTCCCTATCATCTTCCCCGTGAGGATGTCCTGAATCACACATATCCGTTTAAGAAATATAGTAGCATAAAAATAATTTAATGCTAATTTACTAATTGAAACTAGATTAACCGTAAACTCAGGGGCACAAAGGACATGGGAAATTTTTAATTGAGACGTGAAAGTTGCGGTTCCAATATGTGAAACCTTATAAGTTTTTCCATCGGGTAAATGCACAAAATGATTTGTAGTCGGTTGATATGAATCCAAAAAACGAGTATGATAAGTAATATGATCACTTGCTCCGCTATCCATAATCCATGAATTATAAGGTAAAGCGTGAGTTTGTAAGGTACCTGAGAAGTGATCATAGTTAGGGTGATTACCAACTTGATTTGCAGAGGTGTGTTGTGTCGACTCGGTCGATCGTAAGGGTTGTTGCAATGCTATTTCCTGCAGATTGATCTTTTTAAGCAATGCCATGACCTGCTGGTAGTCAGAAGACGGCAATGAATCAGTGGACTTAGCATCGGCTTGGTTGATGCTTGAGCTCGCCTGGCCATTGTCCATGGATCTCTTGCGCTTCCGACAATAGTCGATAGTGTGCCCCTTATTGTTGCAGAAGGTGCACTTCAGATGAGCCCGACACTGCTTTGTGTTGTGATTAGTCAAATTGCATTTTTCACAAAACTTTACTTCACCTCCGGTTTGGTTTTCACGGGAACGCTTGACCGAAAAGGCCGAAGTTTCGGTTTGTGCAGGAGCCTTCATGTTGGACATATCACCAAGATTCTCTTGACGTAGCACCATGGAACATGCTTTGTTCAGCCCGGGAAATGGATCCAAGCCAATGATGGTGCTCCGAGTATGTGCGTACGTCTCGTTGAGCCCCATCAAGAATTGCATAGTCTTTTGATTCTCGATGAAAGTCTTGATTTCACCAGCGGCTTCACATGTACATGGTGGGAGGGCAGCGAGTGCATCCTTCTCATCCCAAAGGGCTTTGATCTTAGTGAAGAAAGAATTGGCTGACTCCGTTCCTTGTTGGCAATCATGAATGGCTTTTTCGATATGGAACAAAGAAACAGTATTAGTATGCGAAAATCGTTCATTGAGTTCAAGCCAAATACCTCTAGCATCTTTGCAGTGGATTACGCTCTTCGAGATTTCCTTTGACATGGATCCAAGCAGCCAAGTTTTGACAAGGATGTTGCAACGCTCCCATTGCAACTCCTCAGTCGGTTTGTTGCTCGGTTTTGGAAGCGTTCCATCAATGAATCCGGCCTTATTTTTGATCTGTAAGGCCATCGTCATGGATTGTGCCCATGTTGTATAGTTATCTTCCACCAATGGTTGCGATACCAAGACGGCGCCCGGTTGATCGGAGTGGTGGAGAAAGAGTGGATGATTTGATTTCTCCCATGGCTCGGATCGTGGAGTTTGCTCGTTGTCCGGCATGAGGAAGTATGTTGGATCGATGTTTGTAAACCTAGAAAACTGATACCATATAGAGCTTTGTGAAATGTAAGCTTGTATTCATTAAAATTCAATTACAGTAGGTGAAAGATCTTTATACAGAAGAGGGCAACGGTAAAGAGAAAAAATAGGGAGATAATTAGAAAAGATAATCTATCCTAATATGTAGAGATAATGAAGGATATTATCTTCAGAATAAGGAAAATAAATAAGGAGGAAAGTGTACGTTAATAGTTTCTTCCTACTACAACCAAATCTTTCGAGAAGTCAATATAGTTGTAGACAAGATGGTCTATCTTCGGCGATCATGTAAGTATATTTGTGTTACATCCAGAACTTTATATTCTTGTTCGACATGACGCTTCTGGGTAGTGGTTTAGCGAGATCTGATCTCACCAAACTACTTTAAAAAACAAAAAAAACGATACAACATTAGTCGATGACTTTTTATTAATACTAGTAGTATTCCGCTTGTGAATTCGGATTTCGCCGCCTTCTTCTAAGTCCACACACCGCCGGGCGCCATCGAAAGTGGTATTGAATTTCTTCATCTTCTACTTTGGTTTGCCCTGAATGAAAGTGATTGTTGTTGATATTCAAGAATTTATTCCGGGTTGTATTTGCTCTTTCTTCGTTTGTGGTACTGTCTTCCTCTGCTATTTCCTTGCGGTTCCACCGCCTCTGATCCAACGAGGATCTCCTATTTCACTCCCTACTCCACTTCCTACAACACAAAAATATTTTGGCATAAATTTAATCTTAAAAAAAATTATCAAAATTATATTTATGTTACTAACATCTATTTTTATATATTTATAAAATTATATTTTGAAAAATCATGTTTTACAATTTTTAAAAATTAAAAAGGCAATATTTAACAAATTACAATTATTAAAAATTTCAAAACATGATTTTTCAAAATAAAATTTTATGAATATATAAAAATAGATGTTAGTAATATAAATATATTTTTTTTAAAATTAAATATATGTTAAAATATTTTTGTGATGTAGGGAGTGGAATAGGAAGTGAAGTAGAGGATCTCCTACTGATCTATTTACTTCTTCATTCAGATTCACCTCTTATTTCCTTTCTTCCTCTGGATGAATTAGTAACGTTTTCCCTCAAAATATCTGTTATGACCTAATTGCAGGTTTAATTGACATGAATTAAGGACCATAGTTTGATTTAGTTCCTGGAATGTATTTTGTTCACTGGTTTATGTTACTAACGTTTGCTATTCTAAATGTTTGCTTATAGAATGGATGAAGTAATTTCTAATGGCGGTGGAAGATTTTAGGGGTTTGTTTTGTTCTCATCTGCTCGTGGTCACTGGCTTTTCCATATATCTGCAGATAGCCATCCTTGTGGTCACTGGCTTTCTCTTGCCTATGGTTCTCCAGGTTCCTCTCTGTTCTTAGCCCTAATTTCGTTTTTCACTTTGATTCGATTGTCTACTTATCCTCTCCAGCTTGCTCTTTATTGTGATTTTAGGATTCCGATTTCAACTATTAGACATAGGCATAAGAATATTTAGTTCATTGAATTGGAATTGGATAAACAAATGAATTTCGATTTTGTTTTTGATCGATATGATTGTGCGGTATTTAGCTCATTACAGGTTCAACTTATTACAGTATTTTTTAATGATATCATTGTTTGATTGCTCGTTCCTTGAATCTTTGGATCAGATGAATTCTCTATTGATCTAATTGTGAACTTCCTTGTTTTTTTTTTTTGCCATATAAATCGCAATTCTGTTAAAATTTTTGAGTTCATATGGATTTGCTGATTCAAGAGTGTGCTAGGATTCATTACGGGTTCATATTGCTTTTTTGTGTTATACTTATGATATAAATTTTTCACTGCTCCTCCTTTGAATTATTGGATCAGATGAGTTTTTTTATTATCGGTTTATGAACTTCCCTGTTTGTTTGGCCATAAGAATTGCAGTTTTGTGAAAAATGAGTTGATATGGATATGCCGGTTCAAAGTACTCTAGGCAATTAATCAACCTTATATACTGATATACTCTGTGTCCCCACATTCTTCCTCTATGGCCGTGTTTTCCAAATCGAGTATGCCACCAAAGACATCGACAACAGCAGGCTTGTGTTCCATCTGCAAACTCCTTAATTTGTGTATTCATAGCTGAATGGGAGTTTTATTTTATTATCAGAATTGTTTTTGGAATCAAATGCAAGGATGCCATCATTCTGGTGAGGTTTTTGCCCTCGACTATCTTGTTTCTTGCTTCCTAATCTGCGTCGTTGTCCATTGATGTTTAATGTTGTTGACTGATTGCATTTGAAGGGTGTCGAGAAGCTGATTCAGTCTAAGATGATGTTACCTGGTTCTAATAGGCTAATTCACTCTGGTCACCGGCACTGTGGCATGGTATTTTTGCTCATTTATGGATTTCCTTGTGGTTTATAGGTCTATAGTTAGTGAACTGGATAAATAGAAACCCTAGAGATTTTATGATACTTCATGATACTCATCTTCAACAAAAAGTTTTATCTTTTTTAATAAAGTTACCAGCTCCACTTGCTTGATTTGGTATTCCTGAATATGGAGTAACTTGATACGATGTGTTTCTTGTCTCATTTGTACTTAAAGATGGTTTAAAATCAGCCAATAGTGTTTGAGTTTTCAGGACTTGTAGAGCAAATTATCTATTGCATTTACTGTATTAATACGAGTTTTCATCATATGAAACATTTTTTTTTAAGCATTGGCCACCACGGAGAGGATTAGCAGTTAGCAGGATTCCTAAAGAGGCCGTTCCAACGCTGCCCAAGCCACCAAAGAAGCCTAAGAAGGTAAGCCACCACGACGAGGAGTAGCAGGATTCCTACAGCTCGATGTCTAAGCTTACCGACAAGTTTGCGATGCGATGCGATGCGACACAAGGACATTCACATGGAGCAGGAAGAGAAGTACACCGAAGCTGTCATGGCCGATATCGATTGCCTGCAGACTAAATTGCAGGTACTCGTGGATTACAACAGGGAGGCCGAGAGATTGGGAGGTATAATCCCGATTCCTGACCTAATTTTGGTTGATGATTATTTCTTTGATTCAGTGGTTCAACCTCTTTGTTTCTTAGATTAGTTTGAGATCATTTCTTCCACCATGATTTTGGATATTCAGGTTCTAAATCCAGGTAATCCTTTATTTCCTTCAATTCATTAACTTCCTCACCTTTTCGCCTCTCTTATGTTGTTAATTGTCTTCTCATTTGTTCATTGACTTCATTCAGCTTGTCTATTGATTTCTTTGGGAGATTTTTCCCAATCACTGTATTAGGTGTTTTTATGTGCTATTTTTCATGTTTACCCTAGCATTACTTGATTTTTGCATCCCTTTATTTTCTTTAGTGTTGATATAGTTCCTCATATTTTTTTACATGCTTCATTCTCAAATTGCTATAACTCAACACATGTTCATGTAGAAACAGATCAATCACCTTATTGGCAAGAGCAAGTAATTCTATGATTGTGTTTCCTCTGACTACAACTACATCAAGTAGGTAGTGGACCCAGAATCCAAATTTAAAATCTTTCTTCCTAATTAGAAATGACATATCACATAAACCACAACACAATATTTTTCTTTTTCTTTTTCCCGTGTTGCTTGTTAAAGAGAAAATATATTGGTTGATTTAGATTTCACTCATCTCAACAAGGTACGGAAACTCAAACCCCTATAAATCTTGGGAGAAGATGAAACCCAGATGATTCTCGAGAATATAGCCATACAGGTTGAGTTTATCATTATTATCTTCGTTGCTTGCTTTAATTCAATTCTCTTTGTTATCCATGTTATCTTCATCATCTTTTGGCGTTTTATTACATCCCTTTGGATCCTTTATAAGCTCTAGGCCAATAATGTGATTTCATTGTGCTCAAATTATATGGCATTGTGTTGCTCTTGTAAGTTTTTGCTTGTGCTATTGCAGTTTATAGAACTGATTGAGGTTGACATTAATCGAAAGTTTATCTGAAAGTTTAAATTCTCCTTGCTTATTTTTTTTAAATTGAAAGTTCAAATGTCTTCCTAAGTTCTTTCCCATTTCTGACAATTTTTGGAAGTTGGCATTTATGGTATTCTGTGGCTTTAGCTTAGTTTCAAATTCTTCTTGTTGATTTTTTTATTTTGCATTTGTCATTAATTGAAATTGATTGCTGAAAGCTTACGATTGAATTATAAGAAACGAGTTGTGTACAGCTGAAATCTTACAACTGAATTACAACAAATTAGCTCTAGAAAGCTGAAATTTTACAGCTGAAAGTTTGAACTTAAAAGTTTACAGTTCATTTGTGAGAAATTATGTAAAGCCAAAATTTTACAACTGAAAGTTGAAGTTGAAAGTTTACTGCTGAATTGCTATGAATAAGTTCTATAGAGCTGAAATTTTATAGCTGAAAGTTTGAAATTCAAAGTTTACAGCATCTATAGCCCTCTATGATTAATTCATTCACGAGTCACCGTGAAATTTCGCCTAGGGTTTGCTATAAAAACTTGACAGGATAGGGCTAAGAGTTCTATACTTCTTTGTCCTCTATGATATATGGTGATTTTCTTTGTCTAGAACTTTTGAGAATTTTTGGCTGAGGATTTTTGTATGTTGTGTTTTTAAATGTGTACACATGCTCCTTTTTTTGAACTTTTGAGAATTTTTGGCTGAGGATTTTTGTATGTTGTGTTTTTAAATGTGTACACATGCTCCTTTTTTTGAACAACTTGCAAAATACCATTAGTCAAAGTTGATATGCCATTTCCTAAGAAGGTTGAGACACCAAGTTGGTCTATTTTTGCAAATGCCTTTTTTAATTGGTCTATTTAATTACGTTTCTCTCATTGGATGGCATGAAATTGTTGGTCCTTTGATGATAAATAGGGCTGTTAGAACGTAGAAGTTGTTATTTTCTGATGTAATTTGAGCTTGGAAAGTTCCTGTTGTACCTCAGTTGGGTAATGTGATCAATTTGTAAGTTTCATAATTGAAAGGAGTAGGGTAGACATAAATTCATTGGTTCTCTTGTCTATTTGTGACATCGAATGCAAATACGGCACTGAAATGGAATCAACTTGCTGAAAGTGTTCTGTCCTGCTTTTCCAGTTGATTATGGAGGCTGCCAAGAAGCCCCAGTTATATCTTGCTACACTGCAGCGTGAGGATCAACCAGGAAATAGCAGCGCTGAGATGCTATGAAAGGTTGTAGTGATTGGAGTATTTCAGTTACCTTTTTCCTGATACAGGTCAAATAAACAGTAATTTTATTTTCTCTGTTTTGCTTGGTTGCAACAGGATATTGCTACAATGGAAGGAGAGTTGAAGGTTAAAACGACAGTAATCAAGAATCAAGAACAACTGATAGAAGGATGGAGGAGGCAGCTTCAAGAGGAGGATAGGCACAAAGATGAGCGCAACAAATAAACAGTAATTTTATTAAAGAAAACTTTTGAATTGGCTCAGGTGTATGGCCTCCATACCATAGTGAGAAGGAGGTCACTTTGGGGAGATTTGGTGACAGAAATCAGTGAAAGGCCAGGTCCCTGGTTAGTACAAGGGGACTTTAATGCTATTATGAGGTCGTGTGAAAGGAAGAATGGAGCTACAGTGACTGCCTATGGGGTCTCGGATTTATGGAATGTTTGTGCTGAATTGGACCTCCATGATGCAATGAGCACAGGACAAGAACACACATGGTTCAAAGGGACTAAATCAACAAAAATAGATAGAGTGATGGTCAATGGGGCTTGGGATACTTCAAGTTACTACTGCAAGGCCAATTTTCTCTTGCCTAAGTCATTCTGTGATCACTACCAAGTGTTGGTTGAAGTCCTAGAACAACAGCCTAGAAAAAAGGGGTCCATCAAGTACTTCAATATGTGGAGTCAACATGAGTCATTCCAACATATTGTCTTGGACAATTGGGTGCACAATGGGTGGGGATCACAACAGTATGTGTTATGCAAGAAGCTACAAAGATTAAAACACCCTCTGAAAAATTTGAATAAAACCCAATTCTCCAACATAAATGAAAGAGCAAGGAGTGCTGAATCTGAGTATGAGACTGCTTTCTCAGCTTTGAGATTAGATCCCGACTCAACAGAGATGTTACAAGAGATGGAAACAGCTAGAAAAAAAGCAATCAGACTAAAGGAGGCAGAATTCAAATTCCATTCTCAGCTAGCCAAAGCAAGATATGTATTTGAAGGTGACAAATGTAATGCATATTTCCATGGTCTAATGAAAAAGAATATGAGGAGAAACCATGTCAGTTCAATTACAAGAGAAGATGGTCTGGAGACATCATCACTGGATGAAGTGGCCACAGAATTTGAAAATTTCTTTAAAGATCTGCTTGGCACTTTCAGAGACACTGAGGATGTAGAAGAGAGATTCATAAGGGATGGAGGTCCAAGTCTAAGCTATGACAGACATGAAGAAATGATAAGAGAAGTGTCATCAGAGGAGATAAAGAATGCACTATGGAGTATTGGGGATGATAAGTCACCGGGGCCTGATGGATTCACTTCCAAATTTTTTAAGGATACCTGGGAAACCACAGGACGACAATTGATCTTGGCAGTGAAGGAATTCTTCAGTTCAGGCAGCCTCTTAAAACAAATAAACCACACCACTATTACTTTAATTGCTAAAACTGATCAAGCTAAAAAAGTGGGGGATTTTAGACCTATTTCATGCTGCAACATAACTTACAAAGTCATTGCAAAAATTCTTGCTAGTCGAATGATTCCTTTGTTGCCAAGTATTGTTTCCCCTTCTCAAATAGGCTTTATAGAGGGTAGGCTTATGAGTGAAAATATCATGTTACTTCAAGAGCTAATCGGAAAATATACTCGAAAGAGGATTAGTCCTAGGTGCATTCTCAACCTAGACTTAAGAAAAACATATGACACAATTTCATGAAAATTCATTGAACACATGATGCTATTCCTAAACTTCCCTCCTCTATTTATAAGATGGACTATGCAATGTGTGTGCACCCCTTCCTTTCTATCAGTATAAATGGAAGTTTACAGGGACACTTTGAAGGTAAGAGAGGTTTGAGACAAGGAGATCCCATTTCTCCTTTAATATTTGTCCTTTCAGTTGATTACTTGTCAAGAGTTCTAAATTGCAAAACTAGGCTCTCTAATTTCAAATTCCATCCTAAGTGTGGTGTATTACAAATATCACACCTTGCTTATGCTGATGACTTAATTTTAATGTCAAGAGGTGATAGAGAGTCCTTCTCAATTCTGTTGGATGCACTAGATCATTTCTCTGCAGTTTCAGGTTTGGAGGTCAGTGCCACAAAATCTTCATTCTACCTAGCTGGAGTTAAACCAGAAGACAGACTCTATTTGGCCAACAGAACAGGCTTCTCACAGGGAGAATTTCCATTTAGATATCTAGGAATTCCTATTTCATCAGGAAGACTTACCATCTCGCAGTTCTCCCCCTTTCTAGACAAAATGCTCACTAACATAAGTTATTGGAACTCGAAGACCTTGTCTTATGCAGGGAAAGTGGAACTCATACGGACTGTGCTACAAGGAATCCAAGCTTTCTGGTTTTCAATTCTTCCTTCACCCACTACCCTTATAAATAAAATAAATAGTCTTTGTGCAAAATTTCTTTGGAAATCACATAGGATTAAATGGAAAGATGTGTGCTTACCTAAGGAAGGAGGTTTAGGACTGAAGGACCTCAAAACTTGGAATACAGCTTTCCTTTCAAGGCTCTTGTGGGACATCCTTAGGAAGAAGGATAGCTTATGGATTAGGTGGATACACCACCAATACATACAACAAGGCAATGTGTGGAACTGGCAAGTCCACAAAAAGAACGATTCCCCGCTAATCAAAAAAGTGTTATCCATTAGAGATGATTTGTTAGTGTCTGCAGGTTCCATCGAAGAAGCAACCAGACTCTTAAATGAGTGGTGCCTGGAAGGAAAATTTAAAATTGGAGCAGCCTATGATTTCTTCCGAAGGAAGTTAGCTAAGCCACCATGGGTCTCAGTGGTGTGGGATAGAACAATTATTCCCAAACAATCCTTCATATTGTGGTTGGCTTCAAGAAGAAGGCTTGCAACAAATGACCTGATAAGGACGAGGGAAGTGGATCCTCATTGCTTTTTCTGCAACCATGCCACTGAGTCTCATGATCATCTATTTTTTGAATGTAACTACTTGGCCTCTATATGGATTCAGGTGAAGAATTGGCTTGGCATTTGGAGAGGGATGAACACATTGAGGAGTGCACTAAAATGGATGAAGAAGGAAGCTCGAGGAAAAGGATGGCAATCCAAGGCAAAGAGGACAGCTCTGACGGCAACAGTGTACCACATTTGGAAATTAAGGAATGAAAAGACCTTTGAAAATACAAACAAAAGTCCTAAGGAGATCACACACGTGATCAAGCTCCATGTCTACAAGGTCCTAAGCCATGAATTCTCAATGCATTTTACTTCATCCAGAATGCTTCATGAGGGCTTCTCACATAGTCTCGGGGAAGCTACTCCCTTACAAGACCATCAAGACTCCTTCGGAAGGAATAGGAGGGCATGACAACCCGTATGTGCTAGGATATGGTGATTGTAATTTTTTGGTTTACGATCCGAGGAGTAAGTTGTAATCTTTTGTAGAACTTTGAGATGGTCTTGATGATTGGGTCATGGTGTGCTAAGGTTGTGGGGTTTTAAATCTCTTGATGGCCGAGCCGAAGGGAGATTTAAAACTACACAACCTTAGGGTGCGAGTCCGACTTCTGATAGCCTTGGCTTGAAGAGATAGGAGTTGCACCAGAACCTCGGGTTCAACACACCCACATAGATTGGAATGCTATAGCATATCCATGATTTTGGTAGATGCTGAAAAGACCTACTGGTCCCAATAGACTTGTCACGAACTTCTGTAATTATTTATTTTATTTCCAATATATTTACCCTTAAAATCAAAAAAAAAAAAATGTTTAGAACCTACTGTGCTAGGATTGTACACTTTTTTCCCAGTCCATGTTGGTGTGATTTTTGTAGTTACAAATACAAACTGTTGAGACAGATTTTTGTACATCTAGAACTGCACACATTTTTCCGTGAAGATGAGATTTTTGTAGTTCCAAAATGATTGAGGAGATTTTTGTATGTCCACAACTACAAACTTCACCTTAATACACATTCTAAATTGCTGCTAAGTCAATCTTACACATCTCGTATAGTACGTCCTACAAATTACATTCATCACATCTCGATGCCGTGTGTAACACGGCAACATACCTAGTATACATAAGTGCACCTATTCATTGAGAGTTTTATGTCTTTTTAAGGTTGTCCACCTATTTTTTCTTAAATGAAAAAACATCTAAGTAATTTCTCTGTTAAAAAAAATTCTCTAAAATGAAAAACACATGTGCTGCTTCTCTTAAAAAAGGGTAAATTTTTCATTTTTCATTTTACATTTGAGAACTTTTCATGCTATTTATATCAAATAAAGGGCATATATATTTGCATTTCTTTTTAAAAAGAGGGATAAAAATGTATTTTTTTAATAGTAAAATTCTATCATAAACTTTATTAGGTTGCCACTCTTACTACTTATAAAAATAGGGGGATTTGATAGTTTTTAATGTCAAGGAGTTTTACGGTGATTTGTACAAACTAATTAAGGCGAGTTTTATAAATTTTAAAAAAAATGAGGAATATATGTTTGTTTAATATAAAATGTTTAAATATAATATAGGTCGAAAAAATAGCCTATACTATTTTGGGATTTTCTAGTTAATCTTAATTATGGGATCAATATTAATCATCAAAATATGAACTCCTGTTTCTTTTTTTTTTTGAGCAAAATGAACTCCTGTTTCTGATTTTAATTACTACGGGGTATTGAAGAAGAACTTTTTTTAGATTTTCTAATTGGGGTATATTTTAACCATTCGTGCCTTGATATTTTTTTAAACATATTAATATTTGATTTTCTTTAAATAAGGTGCCTAGATAATTTAATATTTAACATGTCTACTTCGAATAAGGAAAATTTAGGTATTTTTATAATTTAACCTCAATAAAGCCTATAATTTAAGCACTCTTTTCATTCAATAATAATAGATGTTGTTTTAGCCTTCAACTTTTATTCAAAAATATTTGTCATTTCATCTAATTTGATTTTTCCATTACACTTTTGTCTTTTTAATTAATAAATGATAGTATAATAGAAAATTTATTAGTCTCTTTATAAAGTGTACAGTATTCTAAAATGTCATATATTGTTCAATGAAGGAAGTATTTAAGTTAAATTCTTGCAATATCCCTAAGATGAGATCATTAATTTGTCTTAGAAAATACTCCGTAGTACCTTTTTTTTTACTATAGCAATTCATATCTATTAAGGGTTGTTTTAGGCCTACACACATAATAATTTTAGACTCATTTATCTATAGCTAGATAGTAATGTCGAATGTAGGAGTAATTAGATTTTTTTCCTGGTCTAGGGAATGATCTCATAACTTATTAATTACGGGGTATTAATCCTTATAGAAATTTTGTAATTCGGTACTATTGTGTAATGAGTGAAATTACATAAATTATATACAAATCGGATATTTTTAGAACTCATTCATTAGTAACAGTATTGGATAAATTATCCTACAAATTATCCGAATAAAGTTAATGAATACTTCAGTACAATACTTGAGTAAATCCAATTATGTTTGACGAACGCAAGGTTTCAACTAACCACTCACGTATGCTCGTCCAGACAGTTTCAGGTATGCCTGAACTCGAATTTTACCGAATCAAAAAAAAAAGTAAAGTAAATTAAAACACAAAGAGATCAAAGGTTACGAAGTGAGAAGGTTTCTACAAACCTCCCAAGTGTAGGTTAAAACTTAACCTTTAATTACTCAAACTCTGATAAAAACCTAATCGTTCATCGAAATGCGGTCATTCATCGCTAATTTTTTACTAATTCTCCTCACTATACCATTGTTCGAAATCTTCAGCTGTTATGATGAAGTCTTTTCTCAAGACGATTAGGACTTTGAATTTGACAAAGAATAGTAGATCAGCCGCTTCCACACTTCCTTTGACATTGTAGTTCTTGGCCTAAGAAAACCGAGTCTAGTCCTTTACAACACTTTCTATGTTACACATCATATTACAAAAAAGCAATTCAATCCAAACATAGCCATACAAATTATCTGCATATTGCTCATACTTCTTGCATGTCATGATGTTCTTCGAAATTTTCTTTTCTTGAGATGATCGATACTTCAAATTTGACAAAGAATGGTAAATCAGCCGCTTCCACACTTCTCCTAACATCCGTCCTAATTGAAGGTAAAGAATGTGGGTGAAATACTGAAAACTGTTTTTTAATTTTGTCCATGGAAGGACACGTGACGCAATTTTTTACAAAGAGATTGTTCTAATTCTATAAGTATAAGGGGTGGATGAATACTTCATTTCAATACTTAGTAAACCCAATTATGTTTGACGAACGCAAACAAAGTAACTAACCACTCACGTATGCTCGTCCAGACAGTTCCCCCTCTCCTCCCAAACCCTATTTTTCTCTCTCCTTTTTCTCCGCCTTTCCTGGATCGAAAATGGCGGAGAAGGTGTCGACGTCGCTCCCTGTGAGCAGTCTGGATGGAGATCCCAAAGATCCGGCCAAAGCTCCGCTTAAATCGTCTGGTGATTTGCTCTTGGGTTCGATTTGTTCTTCCCTGCCTCTAAATTTGAGATTTACTCGGTGCCTTTTTTAGCTAGGATTGGATCCTCCATCTGATTTTATCTTTAATTTGTGCGATTTAGGAGTTTTATCAATTGATTTAGGATTAGGAGTTTTATCTCTAATTTGTGTGATTTTGTGGAAACAGTAACTTGCAAAAGCCTCGATCTCTCAGCAGTTGCTTGATTGATCAGCTGCGCACCGCCTTCATCATCGAATTGTTGCAAATCGAGTAGTTGGGTGTAGATCGGCGTCGGAAATGTTATGGGAGGTGGGGTACTCGAGCCTTGAGGTAGGTTTGACAGCTTTAAATGGGCCGATTCAAGAAGCCCAAAGTCGAGAAAAGCCCAATTTTTCAGCCAATAAAATATTGACAGCCCAATTTTATCCAGCATCGGTGGATGATCGGATTGCTTGGTGAGTCCCGTTGAAAATGCCACGAAGATTGACCAGAAAAACAAAATCACCACCAAACCATCATCCTTCATTCCCTCCATAGTCCAAAATTCCAAATAGTTGCATCATCAGTCAATCAGTCAAGCCTAGCACGTGCGGGTCAGCTCTCATCTACCCCTCATATCTTTCCGCTTCTACCCCTACCCTTTTTTCATATTTACCAATACACCCTTCTCCCTCCCCTTCCCACCATCAATTCAATTCCCCTCCACTCACTCTACCTACAACAACAACAACAACAACTACCCCCCTCTCAATCCCCCCATCTATAAACCCCCCCACTGGATCGAATCCATTACAGACCGCCACTCACTCGCTCTCTACTTTCCTTCTCATCCCAACCACCACAGACACCGCCGCCGCCGACGACAATGGCGTCACCGCATGCCGTATCCCCCATCGCCATCGAAGATTTCGTCTTCCCTCCCTCTGTCCGCCCTCCCGCCACCGACAAGTCTTTCTTCCTAGGCGGCGCAGGTTTATAGCCACTTCCAAAACCCTAGATCTCTCATCTCTTTCTTGCTTAACGCGAAACGTGTGGCGAAATCGTTAAAAAAAAACTGTCTGGCTGTGTGTGTTTTTTTGGTGGATTGCAGGGGTTAGAGGACTGGTGATCGAAGGGAAGTTCATAAGCTTCACGGCTATCGGAATTTACTTTGATGAAGGTGCGGTGGCCTCGTTGTCTGACAAGTGGAAGGGGAAATCCGCCACCGAGTTGGCTGAATCGGTTGAGTTCTTCAGAGAGATTGTCACCGGTAAACTCGCAGTTCCATCCGCTCCTCTTTTTCTTATCCTAATCTCGATTTATTAGTGAAATATTGTTTGAGCTATCTATACTCCATCTGTTATTGTATCTGAGTGTGACCTTAATTGAAAGACTAAATAAGTTCCATCAAAGAGATGATGATTTGAAGATCATTGGTCTATGGTTTGAAAAGGCCAATACAGTTTTTATTCTGTAAATTGTGGGAAGTAATTTGTTGTTGATTGGTCACATTAAGGAGTCAATTGGTCAATTTACTCAGGAAATAGAAACATTAGAAAAGGAAATGGACCAAACCACAAAAGGTTTTTTTAAGCACAAACTGGTAAAGAGTATCTGTTGATTGAACATGAATCTTCAAGCATTTTACATGGATTATTGTTCTATATGCCTTCTGGTTGAATGATAGCTGCATATCATGCATCCTGTTTAGAGGCTGATGGCGGCATATGAACCTGTTTGGAGTGATTGAAGTTGATATGTGACTCCTTGTTTCCATCTCTAGGTCCATTCGAAAAATTCATACAGATCACCATGCTCAAGCCCTTAACAGGGCCAATGTACTCGGAAAAGGTAGCAGAGAACTGCACTGCTATTTGGAAAGCACTCGGAATCTACACGGAAGCTGAAGAGAAAGCTATAGAGAAGTTCATGGAGATCTTCAAAGATCAGAACTTCCCCCCTGGAAGCTCTATTATGTTCAAGCAATGCCCACCTCGATCACTAAGGGTCGGTAGTCTGAAATGCCTCCATTTCATTGAGCAATTGGTAATAACTTGAACTATGTTAAGATCTTGTATTGTTTACCATTGGAATGTCACAGATTGCATTCGGGAAGCATGATGCCGTACCAGAAGCTGATGTTGCTGTGATAGAGAACGGGCCATTGTCACAGTCTGTTCTGGAATCAATAATCGGTAAGAATGGTGTTTCTCCAGCAGCCAGGGAGAGCATAGCAGCTAGACTCCACGAATTGCTGAACGCCTCAAAAGCTTCGAATGGAGAAGCTGAAACCAAAGCGAATGGAGTGGAGATCAAAGCATGAATATGATTTAAGGTCGCTTTTGGGGCTTATGTTTTTGCCTCATCTGCGTCACAGTAGTCAATAGTCATCATGTTTTCACTTAGCCCGTCTGATTATGAACCTCTTCTGCTATCATCTATTCCTATGAGGATGTATGTTTGATGAAGATTTCAAATAAATTAGAAATAACACAGGTGTGCACACATTGGACTGCTATGTAACAAAAAGTACTTGGCATAATAACCAAAGCTGATGAGCGCTAGTTAGAGGTCCTTGTACTGTTCCGACGCTGAAGGCTAAATTGCAAAGGTGACAGTCCTGTTTGACTATGTAGCTATATATTGAAGATTTTGTTGAAAGCTATATCGTTTTTGGGAGAATCAAATTAAGAGGTCTTTACAGCCCCGAGTCTTACTATACTAAAAATGCATGTATCAGCAAACTATTTCAAGGAAAATTTGCAAGTATGAGATCAACATTAGGATGCAATGAGAAATTATTAAAAATAAAAAATAAAAAAATCACGTGTCTTAGCCCAAGTGTCAAGTGCAAATTTGTGTACAGAGGAAACTGCCAGTTACCTCAAAGTCACATTCCCCTAGCCGCTTGCTACAATCTCATGGATGGTGTCACTAATGGTCTCATCATCAGATCTTACAGCCAGCTTCATTGCTACATCTCTGTTCAAATTGATACCAAACTGCAAAATAAAGAATATGCCTGATAGAAGACGCGTGTGTGACCTGGAATTGCTAGGAACCACCTCTGTGCCCTGGAAAGCAAAACAAGAAAAGCAGGGAAAACGTTATCAGTTCTGCGAGGAGATTGGAAAAATGTTATCTCATCGTAGAACTAAGTTCAAGAAGAGAGAAACTCAGAAGAACTAGCCATGTTTTTGATTGGAAAATCGCTCCAACTTTTCAAACTACCTCAATCAATAAAGTCACACCACTGGTTAACGAACTGAAACCTCCGCAATAGCTCAGTGTCAGGTTTGGTGAATCTTTCAGTGTTGTGCAATCTCAACTCTGTAGGCGAGAACTAGTCTTGTCTGTATTGTTTTTATGAATAACACGTTGCTTTTTCGTGTTCGAGAAGAATGAGAAGACAGCAGCCCCCTGGAATCCCTTTGACAGGCACTGTTTGGCAGCGCAGGGAGAGAGCAGCCCACAGGGCTGCTGTATTGAAGTGTTTCGATGCACTTCTCGCAACTCCCCAACTCGTGACCCAGCTTCCTTCCCTTGGTGCTGAGTTCTAATTCTCTCTTTGGTTGTCGTCGCGTAACTTCCTCTTCAGCCAAGGAAAGCTTCTCAATCCTACAATACATCATTTTTCTCAATTCACAAACTAGTACAAATATATACTATATGACAGCCTAAGTAAAACTCTTACTTCATAGATTGACAAGAGTTTCATTAAACCTCTTCAGCATTTTTGATAAACCAATCACTTAGCCAATCACCAGTTTTTTCGAAAATTTCAGTTTCATTTTTGGCTGATAATATCTTTAATCATTTTTTAATCATCAGATGTGAATACCAGGCTCTCTAAATCCGCACAGCTACGTACCATGTCACAAGTGCTGCAGCGACTTGATCCAATACATTATACATCTAGGGGGGAGAGGAAAACAACAGCAACAAAAATGGTTAGATCAATCCGATTTCAGATTGAATATCAAGTGAAGCAACCAAATTGGACATGAGCGTCCTCATACACGGACATGAGCGTCCTCATACACTGTTGGAGAAATGTTCATGTGGGGGTTTTATTTATGCCTTTTGAACTTCCTTTTTTGTCCCACATTGAATACTAAGGGGTTTGGGGGGTTGTTTTTAACGAGGAGTTATTGAGAGTTGGGATAGGGATCTCACTCGCGCGCACCACCGCCGGTCCGTGTTCGTGACACGTGTGCGGTGCGGGTCACATTTTACGTCGATCTCAGGGAGGTGGAGCGTCCGCCTTTGTTTTTCAACGGCGAGTGCACGCGAGTAGCCGGGTTTTCTTCGATTTCTAAAAGCGGTTTTACTTTCAAATTGAGGCTACATTCGCAGATTCAATCCAACATACACTTCCAGCTAATGTCTGCTGTAACACCATTACCTATTTGATTGACATCTTTTTGAGGTTGGCCAAGTTACAAATGAAAAAACAAAAAATAAACCTTAAACACGGCAATGGAAAAACAAAAAATAAACCTTAAACACGGCAATGGAAAGATATCGTACTTGTACATATGCTCCATAAATTCATCAATTAATAGCGGCCAAGCACCTGCAAGTGAAGTAAGAATGACTCGAATGAGTCCTAATCCTTTTCTCCATGATTTCTCCACCATCACACACACAGAGAGGGGTTTTGTGTGATTTTCTGTTGTATTCATCTAGCCGATTAACAAGCTACAAAACGTATTTACACTACAAAACGTGTTGTGTTTGCAAATAATCACCAAGTATCCCTACAGTTCTCTTGCTGCTTAATAAACTACACTCACATATGACTAATGTCTACTGCTACACCATTATCTATTGATTGACATCTTAATGAGGATTGATCCAGGCAATAATGTTAAAAATAAAAAATCAGCATGAAACACAGCAGTGTAAAAATAGCGTACTTTTAGATACACTCCACAAGTTCATCAATTAATAGCGGTCAAGCACCTGCAAGCAAAACAATTATGGGTCCTAATCCTTCTCTCTCCATGATTTCTCCAAAACAGAAAAAAGAACAAGCCAGTAAAATTAAACTGCTGCACCAGCCAGAGTATAACACATCAATGTAAGATTGTGAAACTGGGTAAAGGAAGTGAAACTAATTTACCCAGATGTTCTACTTTATAAACTAAACTCAACCTCCAGTTAATGTGTTTAAAGTGGTAAATGATCAGGTCCCAAAGTATAAACTGGGTTGTTTAAAGAATATTAGTACCTTCAGGAACATACCCTTGTAGATCTTCATGTACACACCGGCTGAAGGATAAAACTTGACTCCAAGTATCTTCGGATATGTTATGTCGTTGCTTCTTCTGAAAGGAATCCATCTAAGTAAAAAATTAGCAGGTCAACTTCAAATACTCGGATGAAAACTAATTTCACGGTGCAGTTCAACAAGATGTACTAAAATTCATCTGTAAGAGATTTGTGAACCACTAATCAAAGGAATAGAACTAGTAAAGTCATAGGATGTGTAAAACACTTTTGCACAGAACATGCTAAAACTTAGCATGCCAAAAGAGTCTCGAATAATATGAGAAAATGCTCGGATTAACAGACAGATAAACCCTCACAATGTAAACTGTTCCAACTTCAACTGAAACCTCTCCCAGATAGGACTAGTCTCCATGAAGCAATAGGCCTTCTTTCAGCTGAAAAAGACAGTATAACAGCCTTGGGAACTTTCTCGTCAGCAAAATAATGTATAACAGTAAAACTCCATTTTTAATCATAACTTTTCTAATGGAAAAAAAAACACCCTTTTCACATTAGGTGATCCTTCATATGCCAAGGAATACCAACACAAAACAAGGATGAGAGTTACAAGAAAAGATGCAGAACTTATCAAATAATCTCTCAAAATTTCAACAAACACGCTCTTGTGATTTCCTCGAGTGTATTCTTCATCAAGAACCATGGGTGTGTTAAAAAAAGAAAGCATACCTCGAAACATACTCTTGTCAACCAATGCTTCTCTTGAAAATGGAGATCTGCAAAGTCCGATCCATGTAATCCTTATATACTAATTATTATCCTAAATCTACTACAAATTCAATCCAAAATGCAGACCATGTTTACGCGTGGCGTTCTCAAGACTGCACCCATGTCATTGTCGCGTAAGCTATCATTTCAGCGCTGATTTTGTCCTTCTAGTTGCCGTCTCCAGTGGCAGTATCCATGGAAGAAGATACATAGGGGAGGGAGATGGAGGTGTTTTCAGCAAGCTTGGTGTTGATTGAGTTCGACAGTTTGCAGGCCTGGAAGTCAATATAGTACAGGAGGAAAATGACATCGTCATAGCCGCCTCATAGATTGAAGAGAAAATCATTCCGATTTATTAAGAGGCTTCTAATCCAGCTCTTCATTTCACCCATCCAGACAGGGCTTCTCGCACAACTGTCATTCTACTTCGAGACCTCTTACCTGGATTTTATTACACAACAAATTATGGATCAGGTGTTATAAAATGAATGATAAAAGTAGGACATTATGGTAAACAGATACCCTCATCTGCTACCTCAGCTTCTTTGATCTGAATGTTGGGGATGTGGGAAATCTTATGCCACTCCTCTCCTCCCTCTTTCCTGCATCTCTCTTCCAACAACGGACATTGTTCGATTTTCAGTTCTCCTAATTGGGTGAGATTTCGCATGGCTTCTAACGATGGCAGATGCTTCATGTATTTGCAATCCTGTATCTCAAGAGATTGGAGAGAGGAGAGATTGCCCAGCCACTCTGGAAGTGCTATCACTCCATCGAATCTCCATAGAAACAAGGTTTCAAGTTGAGTCAAGGAGTGAAGCTCGTCGGGTAGAGATTTGAGCTTCGGCCACCCTATCAAATACAATGATTTTAAACTTCTTGGAAGATGTTCGATACCACAAATATTTTCAAGCTCGTTGTTGAATCCTCCTATATGCACTTTGGTAAGGTTGGGAAGTTGATTTAGCCATGGAAATCCTGACATTTGCTTTGAGAGATAACAGAAACTCACATGTCGCAGACGACTCAACATTGCCAGGTCTAGATTGAAATTCAAATTGGGGCAATAGTTCACGAATAACCCCTCAATGGACACACAACTTTCAAGGCCACATGGTGGGTCTGTTATCTGTTCACACTCTATAATTTCCAATTCCCTCAGTGATAAGAGACCTTCTATACATGGAAGTGATGTCAGACTATCACAATTTTCAACTGTCAAAGTCTCGAGGCAGCCCATGTTTTGTAGAGTTGGGGGCAATTCAACCAATTCCTTACAATCTGTTATTCTGAGATGTCGAAGAGAAGTGCAGTTGAGCAGCGGTTCAGAAAGGCAAGTGAGCTGTTGACCATATTTAACTTGAAGAGAGGTGAGCTTATAACTATTGCTTAAAATCATGAGCAAGGGTTCACCTCTATTGATCCCTTCAAAGCGCAAATGCTGAAGAGTGTTAAAGCAAGAGGGTACACTAACCAGCAAAGGACAGTTTGATATCTATAATTTCTCCAAACATGGGAATGCTGAAGAAGCACATGACCCTGAAGGATCTAACCACTCTTTCAATTTCGGCATATTCTCCAGGTAAAACTCTTCTAGGCTGGGAAAAAGATTACATTGACTGGTGTCATTATGGCTACTCCCAGTGCTGGAGCAACCAAAGAAATCACTTCCAATGACTTCAACACTTTCCATTCCCTCAATAACAAGGAACTTCAGACACGGAAGACACCCGAGTGTTGGAAGTTGTTCACACCTTCTGCAATTGAGCAAAGTCAAGTGTATCAAATTGATACAATAAAGACCACTTGACAGCCACAATGAGAATCTCTTTCCACGGAAGTTCCGCACCCAAAGCCTTTTTAAGTTGGAGTGAGGTTGTAATCCTTCCATGACCTCTTCGTCATTAGTATAAATTATATCACCTTCGTTTTCTTCGCTTGACCAACCCAAGTCCATAGTTTCAATTCCTGCCTTATTTTTTAGACCGACTCCCACAACATCTTCTTTTCTACTTATGTTTTCAAGCTGTTTGATCGCTAATACTCCCATCAGGTGTTTCAGACTCCCCAGTTCTTTAATTCTACACCCATCCCCTCCCTTCAATTTGAATCGAGGCAGTTGCGTTAGGCGTGTCAATTGTCCTAACCCCTTGGGTATCTGAAAACTCTCCGTTGTGTAAATCACCCTTAAATTAAGCAACTTGGTAACTTGTAGTGGCAATTCAACAAGCCTGTAACATTGTGAAAGGGTCAGTACTTGTAGATTATACAAACTACTAATGGACTCTGGCAAGTACTTCATCGGATTATTATCCAATGAAAGTCTTCTGAGATGCTTCAATCTCCCAATTGATCTAGGAATCTCTTTTAGACCACAATCTCTTAACTCGAGGTGACGCAAGAATCTTGCTTGAACTACTAATTCTATAGATACGACAGGGCTGAAACAAAATAGAGTGCGTAATGTACTTTGTGCATTGCCTTTTGGGAAGTCGAGTTGAGAGTCGAAAGTATTCCCACCATATATTGAAACATGTTCGACTCCCAAAGAAGCCTTGAGCAGATCGTTAGGGTCCCTAATGGTTAAGTATTTATCCCCGGAAACATAGACTGCGAGATCATGTATGAGATCATGCATGGTGACATGTTGTTGTCCAAAGGCATTGTGACTGTGTATTTGTAGAAAACCATGAGCAAGCATAGATTCAATGTACAGTTGACCAATGGTCATCCAGTCCTGTTCACTTGTCTCTGGTAGTTGGATAAATCCTTGAGCAATCCAACAAGAAATTAAATATCTGTTTGGAAGATGTCTACCCTTTGAAAACAAAATAGAGCAATGAGCAAAACACGGTTTGATTGCAGGATACATAACTTCTGACAGATGATTGAAGCTAAGTAGCAACCAAGGCATGATAGTGGTCTGACTTTCAGGCAGATCCCACACATGACTTCTGTCAACTGATTCCCATTGGCTTCTCTCATTCATAGTTGCCAATAAAGATGCCAATGTGTTTATTGCTAAAGGGAGACCCCCACACTTTTTCAGAATCTTTTCCCCAATATCCCTCAGATCTGAGACTTGTTTAGGGCTCTTATTCGCAAATGCTTTACCCTCAAACAGTTTCAAAGAATCATCTTTGGATAGGATCTCGACGACATGAGTCAGAGAAGCACCCATTACTGACGCAACCTCCTTAAGCTGAGTAGTCACCAACACCATGCTAGCATCTGTGCAACCATCAGCTACTCGGAGTAGTGAACTTCTGATTGAATCCCAAACCTGCTTGTTCGTATTCCATACGTCATCAAGCACGAGTAAGTACCTTTCCTTTTCTAAACAATTTTTAAGCTTCTTTTCCATTGCATCTGTGTTGGGTAGGTTGTGGTTGTCTCCTGTTAGAGATTGAAGCATCTCATCCAAAAACCTCCTCAAATTGAAATCATTAGAGACAAAGATCCATATTTTGTTCTTATATTGCTTTGTCACAATTTCATTGTCGTAAATCTTTCTTGCCAGAGTTGTCTTCCCCACGCCTGTCAACAAATACTTCTCCAACATCAAGCATATAAAGTTTTAAACTAACAATAATATATGATGGTTATTTACAAGAAAGCATAGGGAAATTTACATGTATAACATGCATCAAACATCAAAGATTCCATAATGACATTATACCGTCCCCATGTCATGATGCAATTTATTATATAGAAAATAAATTCTTGATCGATAATATAAAAGTTAAAATATTAGAAATCTTTCTCATAAACATATTTTAGAAATCTTTATGAAAATCATTAAAACTAAATTTTCTTCTCATTTAAAGTGGTATTAGTATAATTCTTACGTCTTGAAGGCAAGGAATATTTTAAACTTAAATTAATGGAGTATTATATGATATTATACTAAAACTAATAATAAAATATTTTGTAAGGACGGTCCAAAAACGCTATCTCCCCTCTCTTCTTTGAGGCTTTCATACTATTGTAGAGTTATGCTGGGCTCTCTTCCTTAATTGGGCTAATTATAATTGGGTCAACAAAACCAAATCCGGAAGCCTCTTGAATTATCAAGAAAGACAAAGCGTAGGATTTTCTAGTGACATTCCTAAGCTAGAAAATTCTAGAGAATTAGTGAATAATCTCCACTTTGTAGATGGTGAAGGTGGGTGTAGTAGGGGCTATAAATAGCCCATGGGTGTCTTAGCTTTGGATCATCCAAGCAAAGCAAATCTGTAGAGTGATCAAGTTAGCCTAGTAAGTGTGAGTAGTGAGCCACAAAATTATATAGTGAGAGTTGTAATTTGTAAGTGTTCCACTATATAATACAAGTTCCACTTTTATACAAAGTGAGTCTTTCTCATCTTAATCCTACAAATAGGGAAAACCCGATTTTTCCCAATAGTAGTATCAGAGCGAGGTACATTTTCGGAAGGTGTTAGCTCGTACGGGTCAAAGTGGAGGCTAGCGTCACTTACGATGGTGACATGTTCAAGCTCACGGCCGACAACTACTCTTATTGGAAGCCGATGATGGAGGATCATCTCTATTGCAAGGACCTGTACGAACCCGTCTTCAACAAGGACAAGCCTCAAGGAAAGAGCGATAAGGAGTGGGATCTTCTTAATCGGAAGGCGGTCACCATGATCCGTAAGTACATCGATAAAACTCTCTTTGAGCATGTTTCTAATTATACAAATACTTTTGAATTGTGGACAAATCTAGAGTCCATGATTCAAAAGAAATCGCCTCGTAACAAGGCTCTCCTAGCTAGAAGGTTGGTGAAGATGGAGTATAAGGATGGCCAAAGCATGATTAAGCACTTGAATAATTTCAAGGGGCTTATCAATCAGCCGAGTAAGGTCGATATGAAGTTCGATGATGAGATACAAGTCATCCTACTCCTCACCTCTCTGCCAGAGAGTTGGGATACTCTGATAGTTACTCTAAGTAACTCAGCATCAGACAGAAAACTCACCATTGACACCGTCAATGATAGTCTTCTCAATGAAGAAGTTAGGAGGAAGGAGAGAGGAGTAACCAATCATTCCGAGGCCAATGTCCTTGACAATCGTGGAAGTAATGATGCACCAGGGTCACGTGCTACTATTGTGGCAAACCAGGCCACAAGAGGCAAGAATGTTGCATACTCAAGAGAGATCAGAAGGCTGGAAACGTGAAGCCAGACCAAATCAACCCTATGAGGAAGCGAGAAGAAAGAAGTACTACCGTCATGGCTGATGAAGGCGAGGATTCATACCTCGTTGAAGGAGGTAACATTTTGAATATTAAATGTAATGATATCTCCTGGATTGTCGATTATGGTGCATCCTTTCATGTTACTCCACACAAAAGCTTCTTCTCATCCTACCGAAGTGGAGACTTTGGTACCGTTCTGATGGGAAACCAGAGATGAAGCAAGATTGTGGGGAGAGGAGATATTATCCTCACATCCAACACAGGATGCAAGCTCATCCTAAAAGATGTGAGGCATGTTCCTGATATGAGACGTAACCTTATATCAACTGGAAGGCTAGACGATGATGGTTACTTTAGTCAAAATGGTGGGGGCAAATGGAAGCTGACTAAAGGAAACCTAATCGTGGCTCGAGAAAGAAAAGAAGACACATTGTACTGGACAGAAGCAAAGGTCTGCAAGGGAGAGGTCAAAGTTGCCAGCACTAACATGGAGATCTGACACCAAAGACTTGGACACATGAGTGAGAAGGGCATTCAAATCCTCGCTCGAAGGCAGCTTCTCCCTAACCTAAAAGGTACTTCCCTCGACCCATGTTCTGATTGTTTAGTTGGTAAACAACATAGAGTAGCTTTCTAGAGATCATCTTCACCTACAAGGAGGAAGCATGTACTAGACCTTGTACACACATATGTGTGTTCATTGATAAAAAAATCCAATGGTTGTGACCTTCATTGATGATCATTCAAGGAAGGCCTGGGTTCATTTGCTGAAATCAAAGGATCAAGTTCTCGAAGCATTCAAGGAGTTCCATTCCAAGGTGGAACGGGAGACTGAAGCTCAAGTGTGTTCGATCAGATAACGGTGGTGAGTACCGAGGACCCTTTGAGGGGTACTATAGCTTCTATGGGATCAGGGTTGAGAAGACACCGCCTAAGATGCCACAACTGAACGGGGTTGCTGAGAGGATGAACCGGACTCTCATAGAAAGAGTCTGATGCATGCTCTCTCATGCCAAACTACCCAAGTCGTTATGGGGAGAAGGCTTGATGACCGTTTTCGACATCATCAACCTCACACCTTATGCCCCGTTAAACGGAGATATCCTAGAAGAGATCCGGTCAAGGAAGAAGGCGCTCGCTCATGTTCCTAGGGACGAGCGGGCCAAGCTTGATGCTAAGACAAAATAGTGCAGCTATCTTGGTTCACCCAAAGATGAGTTTGGCTATCGACTTTGGGATCCGGCCACCAACAAGGTTATTAGAAGTCAAGATGTTATGTTCTTCGAAGATCAGACGATTGAAGACATCCGAAGATCAACAAAGCCGACGCCAAGACAAAGGAGGAAAGAACCAAGTCCCTCGAATGCGCAGCGAGACGATCCAAAAGAAGCTCCGATCGAGAGCGATGACGAAGCTTATGATGAAGATCATTCTCAAGAGCAGAATGATCAAGAAGATGCCCCAATTGATCCAGAAGAAGAACCCATCACTCCACTAGAACCTAAGCTGAAACGGTCATCCAGAGACAATCAAACTTCCAAACGATACAACTCAGATGAGTATGTGACCCTCACGGATGGGGGGACCCTCAAAGCTATAAGGAGGCTATGGATGATAGCCACAAGGTTGAGTGGCTAAGAGCCATGCATGAGGAAATGCAATCCTTGCATGAGAACCACACCTACAAGCTGGTGAAGCTACCAAAAGGGAGACAAGCCTTGAAGAACAAATGGGTGTATCGGTTGAAAACCGCGGACAACAACTCGAAGCCCCGATACAAGGCTTGACTAGCCGTGAAAGGGTTCAACCAAAAGAAGGGCATCGACTTTGAAGAAATATTCGCACCGGTCGTGAAGATATATGTCCTCTATCCGAGTTGTTTTGGGCTTAGCAGCAAGCCTAGAATTGGAGATCAAACAACTCGATAAGACAACATTCCTCCACGACGACCTTGAAGAGGAGATATACATGGAGCAGCTGGAAGGATTCAAAGTTCCAGGCAAAGAGAATCTGGTGTGCAGACTCACGAAGAGTCTCTATGGCCTAAAGCAAGCACCAAGACAGTGGTACAAGAAGTTCGACTCTTTCATGGCGGATCACAATTTCAAGAAAACCATGAATGACCATTGTTTCTTCATGAAGAAGTATGCAAACGGAGACTTTCTCATACTTTTGTTCTATGTTGATGATATGTTAATAGTAGGACAGGGCCGCAACAAAACAATTGTTCTAAAGAAAGACTTGGGACCGGCAAGGCAAATCCTTGGGATGACAATCACTCATGATAGAACGAGGAAGCTATTGTGGATATCCCAAGAGAGATACATTGAAAAGGTGTTGGAGAGATTCAACATGCACAAAGCCAAGCCGATCAGCACGCCAATTGCTGGACACTTCAAGCTAAGCTCGAAGCAAAGTCTAACAAGTGAGAAGAAGAAACAAGAGATGAAGAGTACCCCATATATACTCATCCGCAGTAGGCAGTCTCATGTACGCAATGGTCTGTACGAGGCCTGATATCGCCTACGTAGTCGGGGTCATAAGCCGCTTGTTGGCAAATCCGGGGAAGGAACACTGGGCTACAGTAAAATGGATCCTCCGGTATCTACGGGGTACTTCTAAACGGTGCTTATGCTTCAGAAATGGCAAGCTCGTGTTAGAAGGATACACAGATGCAGATTGGGACGGAGACAACGATTCCATGAAATCAACATCAGGTTATCTGACTACCTTTGCAGGAGGGAGCGGTTTCCTGGCAGTCAAAGTTACAAAAGAATGTTGTCTTGCCCACCACTGAAGCAGAGTACATCGTAGCCACGGAAGCCTGCAAGGAGATGCTATGGATGAAGAACTTCTTACTCGAGCCAGGAGTAGAGCAAGACAAATATGTCTTGCAGTGTGACAATCAAAGCGTTATTTACATAGCGAAGAACTCGACCTATTACTCTCGCTCAAAGCACATCGATATCCGATATCATTGGATCCGAGACATCCTCGAAGAGAAGCTTCTACGGCTGTCAAAGATCCGGCATCGTGAGACACTGACACGCCCATGATTATGGCGGGAAGGGGGAGATTGTTGGACTTCTTTCATTAATTGGGCTAATTACAATTGGGCCAACAAAACCAAATCTAGAAGTCTCTTGAATTATCAAGAGATACAAAGCCTAGGATTTTCTAGTGACATTCCTAAGCCAGAAAATTCTAGAGAATTAGTGAATAATTTCCACTTTGTAAATGATGAAGGTGGATGTAGTGGGGGCTATAAATAGCACATGTGTGTCTTGGCTTTGGATCATCCAAGCAAAGCAAATCCAAGTGAGAGCAATTGTAGAGTGATCAAGTTAGCCTAGTAAGAGTGAGTAGTGGAGCACAAAATTATATAGTGAGAGTTGTAAATTTAGATGGATTTAAAAAATCGGATTATTATTGATATAAAACAGATAGATGAGTTGTACTACCAAAGGAAAATTGGATTTAAAAAATCTATAAATCTATAAAATAAGTTTCATTTATTATAAATTTAAATGGATTTTCAGATATATTGTATTAGATATGAATTTAAGAGTTTAGTTTTGAAAAAATAAATTTATTGTTGGCTAATGCAGAATAGTAAAAGAAATACTCCGTATAGAGTTGCTTTAGGATCCGGTGCTTCAGAATCTCGTCCGAAAGGACGCTCTAAGATGGCGCTTTCTCCGTTAGGATGACTTCGTCTTAATTCCTTTCCTTGTATTAAAAAAAAATGGCGATTTTCAAATGGGAAAACTAATTAAAATACTCCCATCTTTGGGGGTTGATAAAAATATATCCTCAACTTTCAAATGTAATAAAAATATCCCGACCTTTAAGGGTAGTGGTAATATATTACCATAGGTTTTTTCACGGGTCTAAAATGCTTACAAGGCGGCCTATGTGGATTTTTTTTGGCAAAGGGTTTTCTTAATCGATTTCCTTAGGAAAAAAATAAAGAGTTTGACCGGTTTCATACCCAACGTTTTTTCCTCCCTCCTATCTTTTTTTCCATGGTCGCCTATTAAACTGTCTTTCAGGCCTTCTAGGTAGCTCAAGGTTCATCTTCAATGATCGTTGTTCTTCCTCGTGGACTTCTATCTTGAGCTGTCTCTCTCACATCTTCTTCCTCTTTGATTCGTTTACGGACTTGGCTGAGTATGTTTTTTTCCTGCTTCATTGTTACAGTTGTTGTTGGTTTAGTTTTATTGTCGGCTTGGTGTTAGGAATAGTCGTATTGTGTTAATTTGAGGCAATTTTGACCGAATTAGTCGCTTGGTTGAATTAATTCCGTTTTTCGGGTTTAATTTTGTTGTCGGTTTATTTTTTTCCTAAGGAAACCGTTCAAGAAAACCCAATTTTAGTGCTAATTTATAAAAATGCTTCCACGTAAGCAACTTGTCCAAAAAAAATCCACATAGGATGCATTTGTCAGCATTTTTGACCCGTGGGAAAACTCGTGGTAATATATTACCACAACCCTCAAAGGTTGGGATATTTTTATTACATTTGAAAGTTGAGAATATATTTTTACCATACTCTCAAAGATGGGGTATTTTAATTAGTTTTCCCTTTTCAAATCTATAAAGATACTTTTTAAATAGAAAATTGATTATATCATAAAGTTTTAATTTTTTAAAGTACTACACCTTATATGATTAAAATTCGCGTTTTCTAAATACACCGCTAATTTTTACTGGATACACCGCTAAACTTCGCAACTCTCTGCGGACCGAACTCCGCAACCCCTTGCGGATCTCCCCGGACATCGTGCCAAACACGCCCTAAAAGTCCATTGACAAAAGGTCCGCAAGACGTTGCGGAGAGAGGTCCGCATTAGGATGCGGAGTTTCCTAACCTATATGTTTTAAAAAAAAAATCTCAACAAAGTTACGCAGTGAGGTGCATAATATTTTTTTTTTTTTGAAAACCCCTCTTTCACAAAGGTTCCAACTTTGAACAAGTGGACTTCGGAGCTTTCAATCGGAGGTCTGGGCGTCGTCGGAGGCTCGCGATGGCTCGTCGGACCTACGTGGCACATGGGTGAGGAGGGTGGTGAAGTCCGAGGGTGGTTTGGATCGAAAACGAAGGAGAACGACTCACCGAAAGTTTGGTTCGCGATCGAATCGGGCGGCTTTCACTAAGATTCCAACTTTGAACAAGTGGACTTCCGAGCTCTCGATCGGAGGTCTGGGCATCGTCGGAGGCTCGCGATGGCTCGTAGGACCTGCATGGCACATGGGTGAGGAGGGTGGTGAAGTCCGAGGGTGGTTTGGATCGAAAACGAAGGAGAACGACTCACCGAAAGTTTGGTTCGCGATCGAATTGGGCGGCATGGAGAGAGCAAGAGGCGGTGTGGGAGTGAAAGAGTTCCGCATCTTGATGCATATCTTTTCTTCTTCTTTTTTTTCTTTTTTTTTTGTTTATTTTTTTAAAAAAAATATCCAAAGTATTCCGCAGCTGGATGCGGACTTAACTCTGCAACTCCTTGCGGAGATTAGTGGAGTAAAGGTTGTTGGCACAACGTCAAAAGTATTCCGCAACAGGGTGCGGACTTAACTCCGCAAGGAGTTGCGGAGATTAGCGGTGTATCCAGTAAAAATTAGCGGTGTATTTAACAATCTCCTTAAAATTTGATAGAGAAGATTTGTAATTTTTCTAAATGAACATCAAATTAAAAAAAAAACAATGGTATAAAATACTACTACCTCTATTTCAAAATACATTTCGTTTACTTTTTGACATGTTTTTTAAGGAGTTAAAAACTATATAAAATATTAAATTTTCTTATTAATTTATATTTATTATTAATATCTATAATATTATATTAAACAATTAATTAGCTTCTTTAAAAAGTGTCACAAAGTCAATTGATCTGTATTTTGAAAGGGAGGGAGTAAAATTTTAAAGAAAGATTAACAAGATATAACGATGCGTAGATATGGTCTATTATCGAGAGAGATTGACATATGGTATCTTTACACAATTGAAAAACAAAGTTAGTAAAAACGAACCTGACATTCCAACAATGGCAATGACTCCTAAAACCTGATCGTTGTTGGGGCGACACAGCTCACCCACTATCAACTCCTCATCTGCTTCTCTTCCTACCACACTAGAGGTATCGGTGTTCTCTCTTATCTCCCTGAGATCTGCAGACATGGCATTAGCAGCAGGTGGCTGATAGCTTGAAGGATTCGCCACAAAGTCCACAGATCTAAGCCCAATCTTGTCAGCTTCCTTATAGATCTCATCAATCATAGACATACAGTTGTTTAGCTTTCGCCCAATCTTGATACGAAAGGCTAAACTGCCAACGGAGCGAGGGAGCAAGAGATTGGACACCGTGTTGCTCTCCACCTGCATTCGGATTTGTTCATAAGAGATGTCGTCGAGTAAATTGTCGGCAAAATTAACAGCATCCTTGATGCTTCCCAACCAATGAAGAAGAAGAGCATGGCGGTTGTGGTTCGCGGGATTCAGTCTCTCAGCACTGCATAGGAGAGCATCCAACTTCTCCAGTTCTCGTTTGAGATGAGCAAGTTGAGATTCGAGATTCCCAGAAAGGGCGGACTTGAGGCCTGCAGCTGAAGACGATTCGGAGAGAGTATTTGCAGATTTCTGCATCAAGGCCTTGAGAAGACCAGGTGCAAGAGAGGTTCCAAGTGTTATGAGAACAACTTCTACCATTTTACTTTTGGACAAAGAGGATTGAATTGAACACAGATGGAGGAAGGAAGGAGGAAGATCGGTGTAGGTAGAGTACTTACCCAGTTAATATGGATTTATATCAGATCGGTCAACTGCCATTGCACATCGCTATTGCGTAATCAACAATGGGGTGGGACTCAAATGCTGAATCATTGGGCTCTTGCTTCCTTTCAATTTGTTTTATATATATATATATATATATATATATATATATATATATATATATATATATATATATATATATATATATATCACCCAATTTTGAGAACCTCCTCAAATATGAAACCCCAATTTTGAGAACCTCCTCAAATCGATTCGATCTTGGATAATCTATCACCCAAATCCTTGTTTGTCGATCTTTTTCTATCCTTCTACTGGTGTTTGGTAGTCGGATTTTGTGGTCTGTCTGGCCGATGGTCTTCCTGTCGAGTTCCGATGTGCTGGTCTGTGGTGGATCTCCGTTTGCCGTCTTCCCCCTCCTCCCTTCTCCTCGTCGTTCTGGGAGCCGAGATCCCTTTCTGTGTACCTTCCGCCTTATTTCCGGCTTATTCCGCTCCCGGCGTTTCCTCTGTTGGGTGGGTTCTTGCCGGCGTCCTCCTGGGTCTACCTCTCTCTGCTGCCGACGTGGGCTGGGTATGTGGTGTCGCAGGCGAAGGTGCTGCTTCGCCTCCGTTCGCTGCTTGGCCGACGCCTGACTGTGGTTGCGTGGTAGACCGATTGCCATCTTCCTTGTTTGCCAAGGCTTGTGTTGGCCCGATGTGAAGACCTTTGGGCCCAAGTTTCTTAGCTTGGGCCCAAAGCTAAGAAGCACAAAAAAAAGGGAAAAAATCCGGATTGGATTCTGACTACCTGACATATGACCGAGTTGCTTATTGGTATGGTTGCTTGGCTCCGTGGTCTAGCAGTTCTTTTGATGCGGTGTATCTTCTTATTGTCGACGTGCGAGAGGTCGTGGACGTGATCGAAACCTGAAGGCTTGTTGACAGAGTCCAAATATGAGGTTTCCACTTTGTTCCCCAGAGATTCTCTGCGTTGCCTCTACCAACTGACGGATGAGTTATCGCACACTGCTCCTGCTCTTTCATCACTTTTGCTAGTCTTGGCCTTTAATTGTACCTTTTTAATTTGGTGTTTTTGCCTGCTTATGTTTTTAGCTTATTTGACGGTTTGTCCGTCGCCGATTTATTCGGCCTATTGACTCACCGGGCCTGTCCGGTAAGTCGAATTCTTACCTAACCAAAAAAAAAAGAATAAGGCCTAATGGCATAAAATCACTCATTTAATTAACGTTTTTCTATCCTATGCGCATTGGGGTATAGGATAGGATGCTACAAATAAAAAGATTTTTCAAATTTAAATGATTTTAGCCATTTTTAATAATACTTTCATGGGATCTATGCATTCAAATATAGAAAATCTTTTCAAATATGGATTGTCAAGGACAGAGGATAGAAAAACTATTTAATTAATACATCTATTGGGCATAAAATATGTAGTAAGCTCCTTTGTGTCTCGTCTCGCACACGAAAATTAGCATAATATTTCAAAATTGTGATAATTTTCTATAGTCTATTAAAAATATAGTAATGAATTCAAAATATTTGAATTACAATTTAATTCTAAAAAATCTATTTTTTCCAAAATTTTTTTTTTAAAAACTAAATAGTTTTTGTTTCAAAATTTTAAATTTAAAAAAAAAAACATAAATAGTATTTTTTTTTTCAATTTTTTTAATTTTTTAAGAAACTAAATAGTAATTTTTTTAATCAAAATCCCACAATTATACTTATAAAATCAGAAGCAATCTCTTTAGAAAAAATTGAGCCACGTGGCTATAATCTATTTAGAAATAATTGAGCCATGTGGCTATCACTGAGCAAAGATTGAAATCATTCTCAAAACCGTTGTGTACCCACGTTCATCTCTCTACCCACATTCGTCAAAATTGGGGAAAAAAAAAATTGAAGACTTTCTCTTCTCAAATTAAAAGCAGAGAGAGGGCTGGCCAGCGGTGTCATCGCTTGGTGGCGCTTGGCTCCGGGTTTAGTTTATGTTGTCCCCTGCTGTTTTGGGTTAGGATCGTTTGTTTGATTGGGCAGTTTGGTTGCCATTTTTTGTATTGCACCGTTTGTTTTTCATTGTATTTCGTTTTTTCGTTGTATGTTTGACGTTTCGCCGTCTGCCGACTTTGTCGGCCTCTCGAGGTTCCAGGTTTGTCTGGTTCTCGAATTATTTCCTTATCAAAAAAAAAAAAGCAGAGAGAGGGGTTGACAAAATAACTCCCCCTCATCACAAGCTTGTCGTTTAAGAGGTATAGCTTCAATGGCTCCTGCTAAATGAAAACTCTTTTGCAAAAAACCTCGGTTAGAGTGGGCATTAATCGTCGATGTTTGCTTGAGATCTCCTCCGACGAACGGCGTTTGCTGTTCTCCTCCTACTATGGGTAATTTATTTGAGTTCTCAATTATGAATTTATATTTTAATATGCAATGGGCTTTCACTCTCCCATTTCCTCAAGCATGAAGAGAGAGGAAATGCTGAAATTTGAGGAAAATGGTGGAGCTTTTGGATGGTTAGTTTAGGCTGATTTTGTTTTATGATTATGGCTTCACTTTAATTAGCCTTCATATAATGGTATTTGGGGATTAATTTTGTGAATCCTCAAATAATGATAGTATATGGTGAACTTTGTGTGCATATATATGGATGATTACATTATATATTGGGGTTTATTAGTCAAATTGGAGGTTATAAAGTTGTTATATTTTGGGTTTAATCCTTGCACATAAGGTGTTCGATTAAATGTCTCTGTGAAGGAGTTTATACATTTCAACTATGGAAGTGAATTTTATTGATTGGGTCATTGCACACAAGGTGTTTGATAAAGTGTACAAGAATTAGAGTGTTTTCTTTTGGAAAATATGAAAAAGTTGGCTTTATCTAGGTTTAAGGAAGTTGTGTAATTTTAATTTAATGAACATTCAGAGGTTTGTTAGGATTTCTATGTTGATTTGCATTGCACTTTCTTCCACTCAAAGCTTGTAGTGAATGTTATTTTGTTTCTTTTTCCTATCTTTTTTCAAGGTTAGAGCAATAGCCAAGAAGATTCCCTTATACAAGGCCGGTGCCATGGTTAGATGACTAGATAATATTACCCACACCTGCCTTCAATGTCATCAATAGTAGATCATATGCAGAGAATAAACTTGCTATGTTGGTGCTTATTTGTTTCTTATTGATGTTTGATTTTCTAAGCATGAAAGTCTAGAACTACTAACATATTTGTTCAAGCAGGAGTATATGATCCTTCATGTTCAAAGAAGCCATGAAGATGGGCTATGAAGTTTATCAAAACTTGAAGGTAAGTAAAATGATTAAGGATTACTTATATATATATATAATGTCACTCAACATATGCTTTAATTACCAAGCTCTTGAAATTTCGCCATAGTTAGATCTCTCAAGCTCTTGAAAACATCTGAAAATAAATCGTCTATTATAGGTCAATTTAAAGCAATTTAATTCTCATGAAAATACACACAACCTTAAAACGAGTGAAAACATAATCATTCATTTTATTCAGCTCAATTCACCGGCAGGGTGTGAAATATAGTATGACGATGAAAATCAGGTTTCGATATTAAATACAAGCTGAGCTGATTTCTATAGTTATAAAATCACTTGAACTCAATGACCACAATGCTAGGGAGAAAGGAAGAGCAAATGACCAATGGCTCGACAACTCGATGGGTTATGCTTTGGTTTAATTTTCATGTGTTCTCAATTATTGTGTGATATGAATTGTTTTACTTATTATTTTCTAGAGGATTTATGATTCATGAGCATGTTCTATTTGATATGATTCTCTTATTTGAATGTCATTTATTGTATGGGTATTCCTATTAATCCATTAGCATTATTTTTAAACATATTCCCTTTATTATTAAGAGTTTGAGATATATATATTCTTACTTGGGTAGTTTTTTGTTTACTTCCGTTTGTCCGATTTCTATTTTACATGTACAATATATAGCTTATTCAGCTTACTAATAACATATTCCCTTTATTATTAAGAGCTTGAGATATATTTATTCTTACTTAGGTAGTTTGTTGTTTACTTCCTTTTGTCCGATTTAGCTTATTCAGCTTACTAATGCTAGATATGAGATTGTTTTTATGAATAGTATTGGTTGTTTAGCTGAACAATGCCTAAAATTACTTAGAGAAACAATTATTTGTTCAGTATGTATGGTTGATGTCTAAAATTACTAAATGGATTGTTTGGAACATTAAGTGGATCTTTTATTTCGGTGTAAGAATCAAAACTCCATGTCTATTCGAAGACATCTAATAAAATTGGAAAAAATAATGAGATACTCATTGTCTTCTACTCTTCAGTAGTCCTTTTGATGTGCGCATTTTGATTTCTTCATTGTCGTCTCTCAAATTTGAACAATTGTTGTAAGTCGGTTTCTCCATTGCTGAATTTCAGTCTAATTGTTCTCCCAATTACTGTAACTTTTTTGTAGTCTCTCTTAAAAGTGATCATTATTAGTTTCTCCATTGATGAATAATGATTTCTCTATTGTGACAATGAGTTTTTTTGTCACATAATTATTGCTAAGGCTTCTAATTACACATGTTTCATTTTCTATCGATTGTTCAATCTAGGATTTCGGAATGGAACAAACAACAAAAGAAAACATTGATGATTTAGAGCAATCAAAATAAAATTTCAACCTAAAATCCAATCCTAATGCTTATTATTTTAGAAGCAGAGTCTTTGTTAAAAAATGAGTCACGTGTCCATAGATGAAGAAAATTAAGAATCAATTTTTAATCCTTTCTCCCCACGTTCTCTTCTTCAACTGCCTCAATCCAAATTCATCTCTTTTTGGTTTTATTTTCCTACGTTCTTCCTCACAATATTTTCCTTCTTCCTCATAATTGAATTTTCATTGGTGGTTGTCGGGGCTGGAGGCGGGGTGCAATCGATCGGTGCCCGGAGGAGGGTGATTGGTGGGCAGCGGCGTAGTCAGCGACGGCTGGAGGTAGCAATCGGCTGAAGATGTGGCTTATTTTGCACAAAGCTTTTATCGCTCATGTTCTCCTCTTCCCTGTTAATTCTTATTGATCTAGGTAAGCCGCTACACTCTAATGCTAATTAATTGGTTCATACGACGCTCGATCAGGAGGAAAGGAGGGCAGACACTGTCGATGTAGAAGCTTTAGGTGCAACTTATTAAATTGCCACCGAAATTTTGCGGATTCAGTTATCCAATGCATTGTCATCATAATTTTCCCATCAATGGTCAAAGAGAAGAGTTGTTGGGATTTGTTCGACACTAGTACTTTGGAAGGACATCTAATTGTTCGAATTCAAGAGGTCAAATTTCTACCATTTGATTTGAGGGTTATTCTCCTAGAATTAGGGTTTGATTGTAGGTGTTCAAGTTATGGTTTAGGTTTCAATTTAGGGGTTAGGCTACGAATTAGGAGGTTTTATTTTGTGATTTAGTCTATGGTTTAGGTTTCAAGCTATGAAGATAGAACAAAGAATGAAATTTGAAGTAGATGGTGTTAGCCCTCATCTAATGGTATTTGGTGATTAATTTTGTTATTTCTCAAATAATGATAGTATTTGGTGAACTTCGTGTGCATGTATGGAGGATTGCATTATATATTGGGGTTTATTGGTCAAATTTGAGGTTATGAAGTTGTTATATTTAGGCTTTAATTCTTGCACATAAGGTGTTGGATTAAATTTCTCCAAGGAGTTTATACATTTGAAATGAATTTTATTGATTGAGGCATTGCACACAATGTGTTTGATAAAATGTATCTACGAATTATAGTTTTTTTTTTCCGGGAAAAAAAAAAACTTGGCTTCAATTGGCTTTAAGGAACCTGTCTAATTTCAATTTATATGAGGTCAAGCACATATGCCCGCAAGGTGTTTATAGAAACGTCAAATAAGAAATTTATATTGTTTGAGTCCTTTATGGGTTGATTAAACTTTCTACTATCCTTTAATCTCATAGCTAGATTCCTAAATCATTGTTGGAGCTAAAGTTCGTGTTTGATTGAGTCGGAAAATAAGGTTATTTTGGATTTGAGCCTATAACATTTTCTCTTCTACGTTAGTGATTTCTTTGCAATGAATCCCCCATAGTAATCAAGTTATAGATTTGATTAGACCTATTAAGGAGGTTGGTGTATGGTGTCCAGTTAGTTGTGAATCTGATGGGTACTATTTTTTTTGTGTTGATTTCATCAAATTTTAGGGGGTTATTAATGCCAGAAATGTGATTATCCTAGACTTCTCTTTGGTCTCTTGTGGTTGTTCGGAATATTTAATTGTAATAAAAATTTGTATTAGCTTATATTTTGCATGGAGGCTAAATTGCCGAACTTTATCAAGAGATATATTATATGCAAGGCCTTGATCATACTCCATGAATTTCTCTATTTTGATGTATGTCTTATATTTCTAGCAGTCCTGGAGTGTATATTAGGTATTGTTAGTTCAACATTTCTAGCATTCTTGGCTTTTATTTTAATGTATTGCTTATATTTTCTCTATTTTGATGTATGACTTATAGAAATCCTAGATGAGTGAGGAACTTTTGTTTCCCTTTGTCATTTCTAGCAAATATGTAAAAAAAAAAAAAAAGTAACTCGAGCAAAGATAAGCTTTAGGCAACAAGTAAGTTTTTTTTTTTGCACATGTTCTCATTTTACCCATCTTTCGATGTCTACATAATATCACCAATTTACTTATCCTTTTATGGATTTTTGGTATCCAAATAATGATATCGTAGGTAAGTATGAGGTGCAATCTTCATGGCCCTCATTGCGATTACGATAGAGGTAAGGATACAATTTCATTTTATGATAAGATGAGGTCTCCTTTGGTTGAAATTGATTTTTGCTATATGTGAAATTTTGACTTTTGATATGTATCAGTAACAATGATAAAGTTGGCATAATGATATTTTGGAATTGAAGCTCATTGCATGTTCAAAAGAGTTCTTAGTCCTTCTATTTTATAGTTGTTTTTCTTTGAATTCAAGGGAAGATCATCCGAACATGGTAGGATTTATTGAATGTTTCTTCTATCTTCATCTTTGTTCACTTGATGAATTCATATATATATATATATATATATAGGGTCGCGCTCCGGTGAAAACCAAAATTACGGTAGAAACTCGTGAGGACCGGCTTTTTAGCTAGGTTCACTTGCTTTATAGCCCGGTTATGAATAGAACCGACCTATAAAGTCACAAATTTTAGCCCGGTTCTGAATAAAATCGAGCTATAAAGTCACTATATAATTTTAAAACATTAGTTTTTTAGCAAGATTTTTCGGTTTGACCGAACTATAAAGTCATGTGTTATTTTAAAATTGGAGTTTTTAGCACGGATTTTAGGTTGAACCGAGTTGTAAAGTCAACGTATGATTGAGGTTTTTAGCACGGGTTTCAAAAAAACCGAGATATAAAGTAGTCATTACGGGGTTTTACCACAATTTGAGGTTTTCACCGGAGTCAATCCTTATATATATATATATATATATATATATATATAGGGAGTGGTTCCCTTGTGCATACCCCTTAGGGTGTATCTAGTGCACAAATCCTGGCCATTGATAGAGATGAAATGGAAGGCAGAGATTAAAAGGAATTTTTGTATATTTCTTTTTAATGGAGTGGGACCCACTTGCAAAAAAAAAACCACCTTTTTCTTTTGTGCGTGTAATCCACCCCCACTCCATCTTGCATTTTTTTTTTGGAAAGTTTTGTTTTTTTTAATGAAAAAATGGTGGGACCCAACCTCAAAATACTGACACGTTTTTTTTATTTTTCCGGATGTGAATTCGCTGTTTTGAAAAATTGGCCAATTCTACCGAATAATGTTTCACATTCTACTGAATAATGTTATGCTATCTTTTTCTATCCAGCTCAGATCAAATTTTATCAATTCTACTGAATAATTTGTCGCATTCTACCGAATAATGTTTTTTTCCATCTATTTCAAATAAAATAAACCTGAAATCCCTAAACAAAATTTACAATTTATATGAATAATGTTTCATATTTCACCGAATATTGTTTGATATTTCACCGAATAATTCATCAAAATAAATTATATTTGCCAAACCGAATACTAATCCATATTCATACGAATAATGAATTATATTTCACCGAATAATCTATCAACAAACAATGAATAATCTAACAAACTCGGAAAAAAAACCCTTATATCTCCGAATAATCTAACAAAAAACAATGGATAATCTTTAAAATAGAAAAGAATAATCAACGTTGAATAATATTCTAAATCCAAAAGTAAAACTTAAATTGAATACTAATAGTGAAGGATGAACAGGGGAGGGAGCACCGCCTCCATCGTCCTCCCTCGCCACCACCGACCAGATAGGGAGGATGAACAGGGGAGTAGAGCCGGCGTCGCCTCCATCGGCCAGATGAAGGAGCCCAAGCCGGCGAACTCGTCGCCGCCAGATACCTCGCAACCGCTCTCGTAGCCTCGCATAGCCATCGAATCACCGTTGATTCTCCTCCGCCTCCTCCGCAATCGCACCCAGATTCCGCTCGATTCCGGCTAGGCTGGGCTCGCCTGGGCCTTGCCTCCTCGCCGAGTCGAGATCCCGGCGCCGTGCTCGGATTCGAATGGAAGGGAAGGGAGGATGAACAGGGTAGTCATGGCCTGCAACGGAGCCCCGATCCCACGAATCGCCAGCCTTCGCCGCCGTCGCTCCCGGATTTGAGAACCGCCATCGCTGTCGCTCCTCGACCATCGCCGCCGTCGATCTTCGCCTCCTCGACTCGCCTCCCTCCCATCCTCGCCTCCATCGCCACCACCGCCAATATCTGCGGCTAGTCAATTGAAGAAGAAGGCGGATTGTGGCCCTTCGATTGAAGACGAAATCGGATTCCATTCCAAATCCTTCGAATTGTTTCCAGTGATTGGAAGAAGAATGAGCAGATCGACCAATCGATGTAAGGAGAAGGCGAATTGGGGATGCGGTTCAACCAGACGCGCTCAAATGAAGAAGAAAATAAATTGGAATGTAGGGTTTCTTTCCACACACGCGCTTGGAAGAGGAGAGTATAGACGGTTTTTCACACCTTGTGGGCGGGACCCACCATAATTTAATTAATAAAAATGGAAAAAATCCTTTCAATCTTATCCATCCATCCACAACCGATCAATGACTGAGAATTGTGCACAAAATACACTATAAGGTGTGTGCACAAGTTACCCATTCTCTCTCTCTCTCTCTCTCTCTCTCTCTCTCTCTCTCTCTCTCTCTCTCTCTATATATATATATATATATATATATATATATATATATATATATATAGAGAGAGAGAGAGAGAGAGAGAGAGTAGATCAATTGTGCACACATCTTAGGGTGTATCTTGTGCACAGATCTAGACCGTCAATTGAGGGACGATGGAGGGCCAAGATTAATTGAGGTTTTTTTAATTTGTTAAATTAAAAAGGTGGGTCCCACATTAAAAAAAACCAAAGAATTATGCGCGTCAGCGCGTGTAAATCGATGAATTTGTTTCAACAATTGAAATTGTTTAGCAGTAACGAGAGAGAGAGAGAGAGAGAGAGAGAGAGAGAGAGAGAGAGAGAGAGATTCACAGGCATGGAGGAAGTACAAAACGAAGAGGAAGGCGGCCATAGACATGGGCGTCGAGGGCAAAGAGGAAGGCGCAAGTGAAGGCTGGTGGCGGCGATGGGGAGGGCACAGTGTCGGAAGTCGAAACAATCGGTGGCGTAGGTGAGATCCGATCCAGGCGATCGGCGGCGGCCGCTGCCGCTTCTGTGAGCGTAGCTGTGGGTGGCCGCTTGCCCAATCCATCTGGCACACAGACCATCTGGCCCACAGATCGCCGGCGACCACCATGTCGTCCTCGCCACCAGATCTCCGGCGTTCCCTCCTCACAGCCAGAGCCTTGCTCTCCCTCGCGCAGGAGACTCTTGCTGCCAACAACACTCTTCGCCGCCCCTGTTCACCGACCCTCGCTCTGCTCCAATCCAACTCCAGGCAGCTGCGTTCAGGCGGTTGCGATCAGGGCTAATCGATCAGGATCTTCTTTCTTCGGGCTAATCGGGGTAATCGGATATGAAGGTGAGTGTGTGGGTGTTTGGGTTTCCGATCGATCTGCCCCAATTTGGGTTGAATTTGATTAGCAATTTGTGTGATTTCTAAGCTTCAATTTGTTTGATTTGCCCCAATTTGTGTGATTTCAAAGCTTCAATTTTTTGATTTGCCCCAATTTTGAAGCTTCAATTTGCTTATTATTCTTTTCTGTTTTAAAAATTATTCATTGTTTTGTGGTAGATTATTCGGAAATATAAGGGTATTATTTTTGAGTTTGATACGTATAAAGTTTTTTCTAGCCATTGATGCAATATTCGGTGTTGGAATTCATGTCGAGAAAAGAGTCTCTAATATATTATTAAGTGGAATACAAGTATTATTCGGTGAATCTTTGAAGATTATTCACGACAATTGTCAATTTTTGTAAGGAAATATGAGATGGTTAATTTTATTTGTTACCCATGAAACATTATTAGGTGGAATACAAGCATTATTCGGTGAATTTGTAATGATTATTCGTGACAATTGTCAATTTTTGTAAGGAAATATGAGATGGTTAATTTTATTCATTACCCATGAAATATTATTCGGTGGACTACAAGAATTATTCGGTGAATTTCTAATGATTATTCGTTTATAGAAGACATTTTTTTTTAATCGCAACCTATCAACTATGAGATGTTTAGGTGAAATGTGAAACTAATGTGAAACATTTTCAGTGAAATATGAAGCATTATTTGGTAGCATGTAACAATATTTGGTCGCATGTAACAAAAAAAACATTATTCAGTAGGATGTAACAAATTATGCAGTTGAATTGGTAAATTGTTACATGAATTGGATGGAAATAAAATAACATAACATTATTTGGTAAGATGTGAAACATTATCCGGTTAATTGATAAATTTAAAAAACAAAGGAAACATATTTTTCACAAAAAACTTTAAAAAAAACAGCTTACAACAAAAAAAATAAAAAAAAGGAAAAAGAAGGAGAAAGAATGAGTTTAAAAAACAAACGAAAACAAAATAAAAATAAAAAAGCAACGTACGTATAAGAGAGAGAGAGAGAGAGAGAGGGAGGGAGGGAGGGTTGGGGTGATGCACGCGCCAAAAGGGAGGGGGAGGGAGAGTGGTTGTTTTTACCCATGTGGGTCCCACAATTAAAATTGTAAAAAAAAAACATTTTAATCTTGGTCTTTCATTTCTTCTTCATCAATGGTTCATAGTTGTGCACAAGATATATCTTAAGAGGTGTGCACAAGGGAACCACTCTATATATATGTATACTGAGTACATGAGTACATTATCAACTTCGAACCATCTTAATCTCTTGACATTAAGAATATTAGACAAGTTTTATGCATGATTTCAAGTTCTAAGTCATTTAAAGTTAGTTTGTGGATTTTGTTTTATGAATGTCATAAAACTAATTTGAAATGACTTGGAACTCGAAATCGAGCTTGGTTGACATCATATGATTTCTTTTTATCACCACATAGATTTAATAAAAAGCATAAACTTTTGTCAGGATTGAGTGATGTTATGATTGAGTGATTTTTCACAGTGAAAAATTAAATGTCATGTTTGTTTTACAACCATGAAATATGTCATTGTACCCCTATGAAATAACCTGCATTCCAATCAATTTGTGGTCTGCAACTTTGACCATTATATATTATTTACCACATAGATTTAATAAAAATCATTAGCTTTTGACAAGTTGTTGTCATTTTCACGGGGAAAAATTAAAGTTACGTGTCAGGACTTTTTTACAACCATGATATATTATATGGTGCTCTTAAACTTATTGGTGCATACAGGGAAAGGGTTGAAATATTGATGTTTAATCCAAGTGGAATGCTGGGTTGGAATTGGTCTGTTGATTGTGGTACTGACTCTCGAGATATTGACATACAATTCATTTTAGTAAGGAATTTTGTCTTTGATCTAGGAGGTCGGGAGTTACAAGTAAAAGTTTTTAATGTCGATGTTATGGTTTTGTTGAGGGTTATTAAGGTTTCAACTGATGTTTTCATTAGAAATTATATGGATACAAATAAAAGTTGTTAATGTTGATGTTATGGCTTTGTTGAGGGTTATGAAGGTTTCAACTGATGTTTTCATTAGAAATTATATGGATGATAGTCTTCAATTATTGGATTCACTTTATTGGAAGGATGAAGGAAGCAACCTCATGTCTTCATAGTGATTTTTACTGTCTAAAATGCTTTATGTTGTCATGAAGTTGGTCTAAATTTTTTTTACTGTTATAGTAGCCTGGCTGAGCTGTCATGGGAAATGCTTTTCATAATTGCTGTCGTAGATTTTCATTATCAAAAAGGAAGTGATAGGAAGGGATGCTTCAAGAGATTGGGATAAGTTTAGAAGAGTCGTTACTGCATACACATGTTAGCATTGGGAAGTATTAATGGATTTTGTTTGTGATATTGGAGCATTTTCATATAAGGTAGGATGACTTGGGACAAAATACTCAAGGGATTACCAGTTCATCACCGTCAATTGGCTTGTGCTATTGGATAATTGTTGCTTATTTTGCTCAAGTTAAATGGCTCTCGTACGGTTGGATGTGATATTGCAAGCCGGTACAACTAGGGACATTGTTAGGAGAATGCATGACGACAAAGGCTAGCAAACAATTATGGAAGAACACAAGGTGATGCACGATATAATTTTCATTTTTACTCTTATCAATTATGAAATTTTTGTTTGTAATTGTAATTGTTATTGTATTATAACAGGGGTTATAATTGATAGCATGAGAACAATTCAAATAAAATATATTCATGGTATGGGAGAACTAAAGCGGTAAATTTCATGAAAAATATTCACCCGTACAAGGTACGGAAAAAGTACTAGTTATTTATTATTGTTTAAAATAAATATTTTTTCAAGATTTTAATTTTTTGAACAAATTGACCCATAGCTTTTAATCTATTACCAAACACTCTTAATCTTAAAATATTTTAAATTTTTATATGATTATTTTTAATTTGAATAATATAGTAGTGAGGAAAATTATTTTAACAGAGTTTTATATTAATATCAATTGTAACATAATTAAATCAATTTATGCATAGATATATTTTGATAAAAATTAATCTAGGTATAAATAATTATTTTCACCAAAAAATAATCTAGATATAAATAAAATAAAACCTATAAAATATTTATCTATAAATATTTTTGGTAAGTGAGGTGATTAAATAGTACCAATATCTGGAAGATGATTCATCATGAGAATTGATCCTCGAACAACAACATAATAGTCGTTGAGACCCATCAGGAATTGCATCAAGCGTTGGCGCTTCATGGAATCTTGAACAGAGCGAGCATGACCACGAGAACAAGGTGTACACAAGCACGATGATATGGTCTGTAGAAAATCTTGCTCGTCCCACAACTTCTTCAATCGGGTGAAATAGCTTGAAATCCCATCCGAATCTTGAGATAACCTCGCAATTGCTTGCTCAACCGTGAAACATTGAACACCGTTTGATTTAGAGAATCCGGAAATCAATCCCAACCAAATGTCCTTCGCATAATTCGTGAGCAACAAACTTTCAGCTATATCAGGTGACATGGCATTAAGCAACCAAGATGTCACCATATCATTGCATTGTTGCCACTTGCGAAGATCCGGGGAATCAAGAGGACGAAGAGGCACCAATCCATCGATAAATCCAATTTTATTTTTCGCCGACAAAGCAATAGACACAACACGCCTCCAAGAATAGAAGCTGGAACCATTAAAGGGCATCAAAAACAAGATTCAAAACTTGCAAAAGTGTGCGTCAATTTTGTAACTATTCGATAAGTTGATAGTAGCAACTATTCATCTTCCCTGATGGAAGGGGTTTTGTTTCAGTAACAAATTCGATTGTCATGGAATCTTATGAAATCCCAATTCACCATCTGTACATTATTTTGTCCGCATCCCCTTTTGCTTCTTTATGTCATTTGTCATATGTGGAGTTTTTTTCAATGTGGTGGCCTCCATGTGCGTCCCTCGTTTCTCTGGTAGTGTCAAACTGTCATGGTGGGGCTTCTTTTGTGTTTTTGTATTTGATTGAAACAAGTTGGTTCTTTTTCTCAATCTGGTTTTCCATATTTGGCATCACTATTTTGGGAAGTGGAAAAGTTAACAACAACAAGGAAAACCAAAACTCATATATTTGTCAAATCCTATGTTCATATTTATATAACCATTTTGACATTTCATGACATAAAGCACAATGTTAGGTTATGATTTTGTTAACCTCTTGATTTATTTATAAAAAAATATCACATTTATATGTGGTGATCTGTTGACATTTGATAAAATAAAAAAAAAGACATTTCATTATATTATTCTGTTAACTTCTCTTAACCCCCGATGTTGCATTTCATACTTGAAACAACAAGAAGGACCAACCTCCTCAATTGCTTAGCAGCAAGTGCTTTTCCTTCATGTAAAGTTGATTTTTTTTTTCATGAAAGAAAACACAATGCTTGTAGCTTCAGATCTACCTATACACTAGGAAACATGCCCAACATCCTTGAACTGTTGTACACCATGAGCTTTCTGAGTATGAATCATTCAACATGTTTATGATTATGATTCACGAGTTAGAATTTGATGCCCAACAGTATGCATATGAACATGACTCACTTGACAAGCAACTTTTGTTGGCCTCGAGTTATACGTGTGCTTTGGTGGACTACTAGTGTGAATCTGTCATGGTTTCCATAAATTGTTTTTGTTTTTGCTTCACCCCAGTAGGGATTGTTATCATTCTATTTTTCCATTATTGGCATCAATTGGTTTGCAAGACAGTATATGGTATCATATATTTTTTTACCCATCATCCACATTACTTGTTTTTCATGAAACAAAACACATTGGTCCTCTTAACATGACTCACTACATATGTATATGAATATGAATCACTAGTTACAAGTACATGAACAACAACATCAATATGAATATCAATCACTTGCTCTGCCCACATGTATTTGCTTTGGTCGACTGCTCACTTGTTTCTCTGCATGAATGAATATGCATCACTTGCCACTCTGTGTTTAAACTTGGTGGTTTTCACTTTTCACACACAAAAGTTTAGAATTGTATCTATTTGGAACATGTTTATGAATATGAATCACTTCCCGATCGTTTCTTGTTATCATGTTTTGAGATTGTGTATTGGGATGTTAACTCTAGCTACTATTTTATAAAACTATTTGTTCTACAGATCTACCTAGCACCTTGTATTGTTGTTGTTTCTCTTGTTATGTAAATCCCAATGATTATGCTTTGTTCCTGAGTACATGTACCCATCTTGTTACTCTTCTTGCTTCTATCATGATTTCATACATAAGCTTAGCAAGTGCCATGACTGATCACCTTGTTTGTTAACTTCACCACAGTTATTGCATGGAATCTCATTATGGTTGTAAGCTAGCAGCATGCGTTTCCTTCTTGTCCTCTCATTACTCTCATGAAGCTAGTAGCATGGAAAACTTATATATGTATCTCTTCTTATCTATTTCCCTATTGTTCTGCTAATGTACTTAGTACGTTTCCTTCTTTTTTTTTCTGTTGTTCCTTCTCTGATCACTACATCAACAACCATCTAGATATCATCTTGTTTGTTCACCTGAATTTGTTATCTATTATCTATTCTCATGATTTCCCAATTGTGTTTGTTCTTGTCTGATTTGTTCTTCCCATGAGTTACCTGAGTTCTTCTTGCCATGATTTCTCTGATTTATTGTCACAACTGTATTGCTATAACCTTCTCTGATTTCTTCTCACGACTGTATTGCTATAACCTTCTCTAATTTCTTATCACAACTCTTTGTTGTCCCTTCCCCAGCATGTACCCCTATTTTAACACAGACTCCGACTCCGATGCGAGCTACTAATCCGGTGACCCCGACAAGTATTGGTGGATAAGGGAGGACTACCCGTATGGAGACCCATGGGTTGACCACCGCGATGATGATGTTGATGATGACGATGTGTAGTATCAGTCCCAATACGGACCCCAGCTGAACGACGAGCTGGCAAAGTACCGTGACCTAGTTGAGAGTCTCGAGACTCACATTGTGGAGCTCCGCACCCAGGTAGCCACCCTCAGGGAGCGTGACATTACCCGTGAGGCCCTTCTTCAGCTCAACCAGCAAGACATGCACGCAATTGATGCCGAGTTAGCCCGCTCCGAGGCATCCAGACATGAGCTGACTTAGAGGGTCGCCAGCCTCGCCACCTTCCTTTGCGGGACTTGGGTCGATCACGCTACCCAGACCCTTCGCATCAAGCAGCTTCGCGAGAGAGGCATCACTCGTTCGATCATCGTCCTCCTGCTGGATGTGATTGCGAAGCTCGCTTCCTGTAAGTATGCATTACTATTTCTAGCTCTTTATTAATGGACCTGTTGTTTTGGTTACAAACCTCGATTCGTGCTCGCCCCGTTTTGTATTTTGTGTTGACAGTAGAGTGGCGTCACGACTATGACTGACTAATGATGGACCTGTTGTTTTGGTTACAAACCTCGATTCGTGTTCGCCCCGTTTTGTATTTTGTGTTGACTGTTGAGTGGCATCACGACTATTATTGACTAATGATGGTTAACGGGCACATGAGTAGTGTAGGTTGGTTTTTGTTTACCTAGGTGCTTCGTCTGTGGTTGTATGATGTGCTTCATTGGACTCTGATCATGGTGCATATCGAGCACCTCTTGTCTCTAGTACGAACTTGTTTTATTTGATGATAATCATCGTTTATGTATGAAAGGTTTATCATACTCGCATTTGTCATTACGTACCAACATTTCCATCCATTGTTTCAATACAACGGTGATCATATTTGATGACTTGTTGTATGCGATATACCCACCACACAATCGACATTACTTGTTTCAAGACAACCAACCAAACAATGCACATTACTTGGTAATAAATATGGTGCCTCATTTGTTCTGTTTCCTTACATGATTCCCCAAAATTAGCACCTTACCCATTAGATATAGTACCAAGCACACAAATGACCTATGTTGTTTAATGACAATCAACAAACCTCATGCAACCACGGGACTTGTGCCATCACAACCACAATGCAAATTTGCTAACATGATGCCCCCAAGCATACAAAAAATAAGTGTTTCGTGGCATGAGGTATACCAAGCATACAAAAAATGAGGAGCTTCGCAGCAAGATGCCCCCAAAAACAGGCCTCCGACATTATCCCTTACCCATGTCCACGAAGTTGGTTGAATGAGGTTTAACAATTAACAAACATACAAAAAATTATAAGCTTTCTACATCTATTGTTGTATCACAAATAAAGCCTTACCCCCTCTGCATCATCTATCATGTCGTTGGTCATTCCATATCTGCTGAGCTATGGTGTCACGAAGGGCCTTTACTCCAACGGATGGCGCCTCCTCATCCTCGGGCTCGAATAGGCCGTCCACCTCCATCTCATCTGCGTCCTCGGGGTGGTCGTACGCATCATCCTCGTCATCCTGCATACCATCATCGGGCTCCTGAAACCTCGACTCGTCCTCATCAACCTCATCCTCCCTTTAAAGACGGAGGAGGTTATGAAGTGCAAAGCAGTAGGTTATCAGCGACACTTGCCGAGCGACTGCATATTTGGGCATCCACCGGAGAATCTTCCACTGGCTCTTCAGCACACCGAATGCCCGCTCAATAGCTCCGTGAAGCAATGAATGCACTCTATTGAAGACTTCCTTCTGGTTTTTAGGTTGTGTCGCTTGAAAGATGAGGCGGTGGTACTTTGTCCGTGAGTATGGAACCATATACCTATCTCGGTCTGGGTATCCCTTATCGCATAAGTAGTTACGACCGGCTAGCGGGTAGGGGAAGTGAAACACCGGTGTCCGGATGGCGTGATCAAACACTCGTGCATCATGTGCACTCCCCTCTCATCCGTTGGAGATGAAGATGAACTGGAGGTCGAAGTCGCATATAGCCATGAGTGGCGTTGAAGGTGCATATCCCTTTTGGGCCTCGAAATGGGATCTGCTCGTCAACGGGGTCGCTTGGATATGGGTTCCATCGATGACACCTATGCAACCCTAAGCCATGCAAGTTACGAGTTACCACTTGCCCACGAAGTCAGAAGGAAAGGGCCACAATGCACGATTGCCGAGTTACCTTGAAGTATGGTCAATAGCGGTTGTCGTTGACGATTTTCTCGGGGACTCGACGAAAATGGGGATCCCTTAGTCTGATCACCTCATTGGCAAGCCCACTGAAGCCATTGGCAGGCCCACCGTCAATGTCCTCACTAACTTCTCGTATCGCCTCCAAGATGGTGTAGGTCGAGCGTTGGAAGCGTTCACAGGCATTGCGATGGCTCTGCCCTCAAGCCATGGTGTTGACGAAGATTGCAACCTTCTCATACACGGACAACTGATTGGATCCGCGGAGGCCATACCGATTCTCTAGGACCCCACAAAGGCGAATGGACACATGCACGCTTCTTCATTCGGAATGCGTTGAGGCTTCTTATCTCGCCATGGTGAGTAAGGATGTCGTTCACCCATCGTGCTCTAGTGAACTCTGAGATATAGCATGGAATCTTGTACACGTAGGTGTAGTAGTGATACATTATCGATATGGAACGCTAGAATATGTGAAGAATGGCGACGCAGATGCATTTTCACCTTCGTCGCATCATCACGCTGTCCATATTCGAAGAGGACATGAGGAGGACCCATATGAAGAGTTAATGTACACTGTGATTTACCTTGTCGCATGGGCGGTATGGGTACAACATGCATACGAAAGAGGTAATACAATTACAAACGTCATATTATCTTACATGGTGTAATTGACAACATAAAGTCACAATAACAAGCATGAAACGGAAAGTGACATTAACAACCATCAAACTCAAGGCATATAAATTCAACTCACACCCATAACAATTCATGCAAATGCAAGTTACAATCATACACCCATAACAAGTCATGAAACGGAAAATGACATTAACAACCATGAGGAATATAAATTCCAAGTGCGGGGCATAAAACATAAGGCATATCAAGTCAACATAAAGAATATAAATTCTTGGATAAAAAAAATATAAATTCGAACATTCATACGCAATCGAATTGCATTTATGGAGTCGGAAAAATGAAATGCAAATGAAGACGAGTAATGATCTGCGTTCTTAGACCACTTGATGGACCTAAGGGACACCTCCCTTCATATCATACAACCACTGCAACCATCGAACTCTTCGATCATTGTGCCTGATACCCAAGAAAAGGTCTCTGTGCTCGGGGTCCCGCATCGGTTCGATGGTGAAGCACCATATCAGGTCAAGCACGTCAAGCAACCCTTGTTGGACCAGCTCCTCCACGATGTCCAGAGCTTTGGTCGTTGTGTTCACCGGCTTGCTAGTGGAAGCTTCGTCCCGCTCGAGCATGGCAAGCAACTTTGTGCTTGTGTCGTGAACGATGTCGACGTGCTGTTGGTACAACTGTGACCCCTCAGACCACCTCGTGTTCCTCTTAGATGAAGGTTGTGTAGACGTAGAACCGAACCCCGCAGCTTGCTTGTTGTTGTCTTCGTTTGGACCCGAGGGGCCTCTTCTTCCTGACCCGTTGGTGTTGGGACCATCCTTGCATATCCCACAAAGAACATCCTGCATCGACGAAGCCTCGGTAGATGGCCCTTGGCTCGCAAAAAGCTTGTCTAGCTCCGTCTCGAGTGGAGCGTATTCTTCACCTTGTGTCTGGCCGCCATCTCCCCCATCTTGGGTAGCTCCATCGAGATCGACGTTGTCTGTCTCATGAGGTCCGCTTGTTGCATGAGTGTACAATGCTAGGGGAGGGGGCTACTTGCTGTTGACTAAGGTTCATCGAAGGGGTCATGCAGTACTTCTCGGTTGCCACAGTTCCCCCATATAGATGCTCCCAAAGGTCCTCCAACTCCGGCTGAATACTTTTCTTCATATACTTCCTGAAGTGTGTGTTTTCCTAGACCGTCGTCGCAAAAATATATAAGTTATCACATAACAAAACCAAGAAAGCGACACATCGATATGGGCACTAACCGCAATCTTTATCTCCCACCACTCGTCTGATGCCTTTATGGTGCCCTTCTCGACATCTCATCCCAATCCTGTCTCAAAATTCTTCAACGTTTTCCACTCGTTGTAGTACTTCTTCATGTCCCGATTGCGGTTCTTCAACGTGTACATGTTGCACTTCTTCTCCGATAGCTCATGGAATTCGTGCGTCAGCGCAATCCATGGGAAAGGTTGGTCTTTCCCGACTATCCGCTGGTGTCGTAGGAGCACCTCCACAAACAACTTTGTATGCTTTTATGACCAGTAAAAAAGGAGTGGTCATTGTCTCCTCATCGTCCCCATGCTTCCCCTTCCCCTTCCCCCTTCCCCCTTCCCCTTCCCCTTCCCCTTCCCCTTGCCGTTCAAAGCCATATCAACCTATGGAAATTGGAAAACCAACTGGCTGTCTGAGAGGGTGTGACCATATCGGGATCGAAAGCACAAGTTAGGAATGACCAATTACCAAGTCAAATACGGCAACTTGAAGTGATGGTTGTTGTGTAATGATTTGGGAAGTGGAACAAACCAATTGAACTCAATCTTACCTTTGAATCATTGTCAGTAGTTTCACATAAACAACCAGTAATATGTGTTTGAAAACATAAATTGGATAATTGCAAAATCAAATTTAACTGAATGCAGTGCAATTGCAAAATCAAATTGAATAAACCAATTGTAACTGTATTGCTATAACCGATCACATATGGTACTTAGGGTGAATAAGTTCCACTCGGGGCAAGGATGGAACCTACACCCATTGAGCGAGGTCTTGCAAAAGCGACTCTAATTGAAGCGCACTAAACAAGAAACAACCAATCTCCGTCGTAAGCTGACCGATTTGAATCAAACATGAGCTCAACCCTAGGCTTTTCGATCTATTTCAAGTTCAGGCAACAACTGTACAAATTCGTACTCATGTCGGACAACAAGGCATCCAAACTTATCGAAATTCAACTAAGTCGTACCAAACCCACCCAATTTCAAGCATAACAACAAGAACGAAAATTGGGGATTGAAGAAAAGGGACTCACATGGCGACAGTCCGAGGTGGTGTCGGCCTCCCGTGGAACTCCGTTTGCTTCCGGCGTGGGGATGTAAACGCTAGCGGCTATGCTGCTCTTCGCCGGTTGCGCTGGGAGGGTAGGGGTGTTATTCGAGTCAAACGAGCCGAGTAGGGAGCTGCTCATATTCAGCTCGTTTTTGTTCAAGCTCGAGCTCGAGCTCGAGGTCGGCTCGAATTTTTGTCGAGCTTAGAAGTGAGCTCGAACTCGGATCGCGAGTATTTGAACAAGCTCGAGCTCGAGCTCGTTTTGCTCGTTTTTTGTTGAGCCGAGCTCGAACTCATGAGCTCGGTTGAGCTCGTGTTATTGTTGTAGCTTGTTTTTGCTGAAAGTTCGTTTCTGAGCTTGTTTTTAGCTCGTTTATGAGCTCGTTTTTTAGCTCGAGCTCGTGAGCTCGTTCGAATGCCTGAAGTGAACGGGATTGATTTGAGATAAACCCTAAAACTAAAGGGGAAAAAAGCACAATGGTAAATTTGTCCGAGCTATACGAGCTACTCGAGCTCGAGCTCGTACTCGGCTCGAGCTCGGGAACCCGCTCGAACTCGGCTCGTTTTTCAAACGTGAACGAGCTCGAGCTGAGTTTTTCGAGTCGAATTCAAGCCGAATCCGAGCATCTCGTGTTCACCTAACACCCCTATGGGAGGGCAACCTCTAAGCTCTTCTTCACCTTCGAAGGGCCTGGTTCGACAGGTTGAATACAAGCAACGCTCGAATCTTTCGATTGAAGAAGGTGAAAACCAAGGGTAAGTACAAGGGCATTATTGTCTTTTCCAGTAAAAAATGAGGGGTAGTCTAGTCATTTTCACGAGGGCTCTTTCTCTACCCATCCCCCATCAACCAAACACGCAGGAGATTATTTTCCCCAAAAAATCTCTACCCCGTCCACCCCAAAAAGCATCTACATCCCCTCCGTCCTTAAAAAGTATCTCAACTGCCTAAAAAAATCCCGCTCGCAAACACGCCCTTAGTTTTTAGATAACCGGTTTTAATCTATCTGCAATAATTTTTACGATCGTATTGTAAATAATTGTGCAAAGTTGATTGGTCGGAAATCATTAGTAATTCTTGAGCTTTATATTTTTGGAATTAATGCAAAGATCATTATTTTTGGTCCTTTTTTTTTTTTTACTATGTACTGTGTGATGCATAATGCAAATGGCGGTGCCATAGCAGAAAAGGTGAAGGTCACTGATCCAGAATTTCGGGTTCTCGTCCGCTCGGACGCTCTAGGAAAGAAGCCGGCTCGTCGGCGGACCTCCTAATCATTATCATGCTTCCGAAAAAAAAAAGGTGAAGGTCCGCCAATTTTCTCAAAATTGAAACCGCGCACTTCCAGAGTACCGCCTCATTCCTCTCTCACTTCAAAAGTTCTTCGACGTTCCCCTCTCTTCATCGACCGTTAGGCTCCGGCCTCAATCAACCCCCAAATTAGGCGCCTCATTAGTGCCGCCGCCACCGCCGGCCCACCTTCTTTGTGGTGGTACCCTAGAACTTCAGCTTCCATCCTTCAATTTGTAGCGCTTTACTTAATCTTCGCTGCTAGGGTTATGTGTTTTCTGCTACTAATTAGTCCGGCAGCAATTCACACGGATTTTTCATTGTGCGTGTTTGGTCGAGCAGCTAATTAGAGTTCGATTTTGAAGAGTTTAGTGACAATGGAAGCCGATGATGTCGACCGAGTGGTTCCGTTTCAGCTGCAATTTGACAAGCCAGTCCCTTCGCAGGTTCTTGTTCGTTCTCCCTGAATTTGCTACATTCTCTTTTCTGACGTTTTAGGTTTTCAATTTTTTTTTTGAACTCGACATTTGCAATGCTGAATTTGGCAGATAAAAATCGCCGAGTGGAATCCGGAGAAAGATTTGCTGGCTATGGTGACGGAGGATTCTAAGATTCTATTGCACCGGTTCAATTGGCAGCGGTTATGGACCATATCACCTGGTGCTGTCTTTTTCTGATAACATCCCTGCATTGCCTGAATATGATAGTTGTATGTATTATTTATGTCATATTTATAAAACTAAACTATGATTTCATAATTCTAGCTACTTTATTCATTGAAAATTGTTAATTAAAAACTAAATAACATAAGTTAGGCCAAACAAAGTGTTTCGGCTGGAGGAGCTTTGCGTCTTAGAGCCTGGCATGCCAATGATAACTTGAATATACCTTAAAAGCAAGGTGCAAGGCAGATTGCTAGAGAATTAGTCTTTCCCATGATTTCAAGTATGAGTTATCTTCACTTTGTGTTTCACACCGATGTGTTTTAATCTATCTCAATTAGCTTACCGACTATGTCAGACTTTGGTCCTTTCTACTTCCTCTTAATATGTACAAGAGCCTAGGATCAAAGTTAAGTTGTTTAGTGCCAATCTAAACCGGTCAGCTTCAAGCAAGTACTTTCTCGTTCCTGTTAATAGTTTGATTAGCCTCCAAGTAGTACAGTTCTCTATATAGGCATTAGGCACCAAGCAAGACCTTCATAAATTGTGATCATATTTATTTGTTAAATTGGAAAGTAAAAAGATACAATGTGAACTTATGCTTACTTGATTTCCCTTGTTTACACTCTGCTCATTCTCTTCCCTGCATCCTCCAGATCAGTGGTATTGTTGTAACCATACTCTATGCAAAGTTTTGATTTGCTTATTCATTTTTAGGGAAGTGCATTACATCATTATGTTGGCGTCCTGATGGTAAAGCAATAGCTGTGGGACTTGAAGATGGGTCCATTTCATTGCACAATGTTGAAGTTAGTATCATAAAGCTTTATTGCTCTATTAATGTAGACTTTAAGCTATAACTTGCTTCTTTACTTGTGTTAACTAAAATTTAGTCTCATAAGTACCATGTTTCTTCTATTCTCAGAATGGCAAATTGTTGAGAAGCATGAAGTCACATAATGTGGCTGTGGTGTGTCTGAACTGGGAGGAAGAGGATGGTAAACAGACTGATGTATGCATCTTTTGCGTATTTAGCCTTCTTTGCCATTGTTGTGCTTATTTATTGTGTGTCTGGAGTGACATAGCTTCTAATATCACCACTTTGTTTTATGCTTTATGTGTAATAAAAAACAAAAATTGTGTTCTCCAAGTCTGCTTCTTTTTCACATTTTCTGGCAATCCTCTAATGGTGAGCTTTGACTTTTTGTTGAATTGACTTGTTAGAAATGTTGTGTCAGATGAAGTACAAAGAATAGCTCTATATATGCAGGGCAATAGTTGATTTTGACACCTTTTATCGACACAAGTTTAAAACCTATCATGACTTAGTAACCGCAGTGTACCAAATAATTTAATGTTATGCATGTTATCCCTGACCTGAATCACCCGATTCCATCTTGCAAATCTGTATGTAGACATGCCGTCATGTGTTCTTATATTTCAAAGCTACCGTGGTTCATGGCTCATTTGCACACTTGCTGACCATGCCTTCCAAATGAAGCTGGAATACAAGACACTCAAAATCACTTTTCTACACATAACCATTATGCTAATCATGTGACAAAAATAAAGAGGGGTTACTAACTCCACAATACACCTCTGCTTTCTTTTGGAGTAGTTAGAATTGTCGGATACTGCAACAGTAAAAGGATTTCAGAGGATCATGACAAATATTATGCATAAGTTGTAATTATATGCAATTCTGCGCAGTATACAGTATACATTATTTTACCTTGTAATATGGGGGAGGGGGGAGGGGGGGGGGGTGTTATGCTTTTTGCTTCTTCTACCTTTTGTTTTGTGAAAAAAGTTTCTAATGTCAAGAAACAATAGTAGGAAAAAGAAATGGTTTTAACAGGACCTGTAACCTGTAAACGATGGTATTGTCATGCTGAAGCTAAACATAATGTAAGTACGGGTGGTTGATGGACCGGAGGAAGTGGGTGAGACAATAAGTCAATAACTAAGCTTATTAATTGTTACTCCCCCGGGATTCTCTAGTAGAATGGAATGATCAGCACATTTTCATATTTGTGATATTTTTTTATGAGGACTAAAGCAGTATAGATATTGTAGTCAAGTGGTGACATTTTCATATTTCTGATATTTTTTACGAGGACTAGAGCAGTATAGATGTTGTACTTGTAGTCATGACATTTTCCAGGTTAAGCTTTTGCTTCTCTACTTAATTCTCCAGGTTAAGCGGTTATGTATCTACTAAATACACTCATCAACTGAGTCTTTTATGGATGGTTTATGAAATGCTTTAGACAAGAAAACGTGAAATGGCATGAACATGTTGTGCTGCTTTGAAAGATATTCAGTTTTAAAACATTCTCTTCCATTATTCCTTTCTAAAACATTTCAATATAAAACACAGCATTTTACTAGAATGCCGCAATATTGGTGATAAAATCAATCTTTAGTGTAGTGTTAGTTTCTAATCACTTGGAAACTAACTGCAAATCTTATTTTTGTTTTAGTGCTTGTGGACCTTGTGGTTTCTTTTTTCGAATGGATCATGATCTCATCGCTTTTATTTAGGCCAACAATGCTCATATCTTGCCTTACGAGGATCGCACATTTCGCTTCTTTCCTCCTGCTCCAAGAGCCCCAAGGGTGCCTGGTGTGGTGTCTGGAGATACTAGTTTTATGGATGAGAATGAAGATTCATTTCAGGAACTACTGAGCACTTTGCATCAACGTTTTAATATCTTATGCAGTGCAGACAGAGATGGAAATATTTGTTTTAGCATATTTGGTATATTTCCTATTGGAAAAGTTGTAAGTAACTTCTGATTTTTTCTGTTGTCACTTTTCTGATTAAAATTTTAGATTAATGCAAATATCTAAAACAGATCAGGCAGAAATTGGTTCAATTTTAGTTAAAAATTACATTTCTAGAAGCCTAGAATTATCCGTTATCCCTTTATAACATGATTTTCTTCATTTTATTTTCTTATTCAGTTCCTGTCGCTACTCTGGCCTTGTAACCTTGTTGAAGATGCTTCTACAAGTGTTTTTCTGTAAAGTAGCAAATATGTTTTTTTTTATAAAAAAATTGTCTTTTAACGAGTTTACACTCAGGGTTTTATTATTTTTTATTTTCACACAAGTCAAAACTCAATGTTAATTGTTAAGTAAAGCCTGTACAATTTCTTGCAACTGTCACAAAAGCTGAAGATAACTTTGCATTAAAGAATGCTGGATTCGCTTCTTTTGGGGAGAAGAAAAGCTGCTTGAAAAATATGTCTTATGGGGATAAAGAAACACGAGAATTGAAAAGTTAATTTGTTGGATAATACTAGTGCGCTGCTTCTCTTGTTTTAATATTTGTAATTCATGCTGTTTAAAAAATGATATTGATATTTAATTGAAGTAATAAAACTTCACAAGCAGAGGCTTGTTGGTAGTTTGTGTTACAACTTCAATGATTCTTGTGTGATGCATTTCACGCCTTTCTGGTTGTTTTGGCAGAATATACACCAGTTTGGCGGTACTGTTCAACTTGAGGATGGGCAAGCAGCATACCAAATTCGTAATGCATCTATCTTTAAGGTAAAATTCTTTTTTCAGTGATCTTTTGATTTTACAACATATTTGAATTTCATAAGCATGAGTATACAGCAGTTGGCCTTTTGATTTTTGCATTACTGTGGAAGTTCTAGTTATCATCCATAATGCTGTTATTGTGCATTCACCTTGAGTTAAAGTTTTCATCCCGTGGTGTTTGAAATGCTGATATAATATTATTTGAAGTGTCCACTTGGGTTGCATTACATATGATACTAGAGTATGAACTTATTACCTTTAAATTTAAAAGATTGACATAAAAATTGATTCCCACTGGTTTGATTTGGTAGTTAAATGGTTTCTTATTGCATTAGGTTGCCTTATCAAAAGATCTTTGCCGTTTGATCATCACATTTGCCGGGGAATCTCCGAAAGAAAAGGTTAAATCTGGACATCTACATTTATCTGCAGAAGACCTATTGGGTTTCCACTGCATGGTGCTAGATACTTCTATCTTTCAGAAGAGGTGATTTAACATGCTTCAGAATGTTGAACTCTTGATTCATTTGTAACTATGCATAATGTCCTGCAAAATATGGTTTGAAAAGATATTAATATTATATATAGAAGTGTTTTTTTTAAAATTAATTTGGGGGCTTACCAATATATAACAGAATGGATATAGAACTTTAATATCGGGTTATGAACTATGGAGTAACTACGTTATTGAGTAGCACTTCTTTCTTATTTGCTGATTGACTGCCGTTCTTACTATTAGCATTTTGAATTACTGACTCTAAGGCATAGTCCTATTATATTAAATAATCTGTTTATATTTTTTGCATTCCTCTTTTAGACTTTAGTGCAAGAGTGAATTTATTTCGTGCTGTTAAGACTCACTTTGCTCTCCTAAAGACTTCATTATTGAGTTCGCAGGAGAAATGAACTTCATCAAGTGGCTCAGCAAGCCTCTAACATTGAAAATCTAACTGAGATTGTCAAAACATCAATTTCTGTCATGTACAAACAATGGTGTGATGCAAGGCACACGTTTAATGAGAAATTCAATGCTCTGTCTACACTCATTGTAAACCATGGTAATTCTAATTTAACATCACTACTTGCTTAAATTCTTACTTCATTTTGCTTTCAATTGAATGTGCTATTTACTTTCATAGGTATGGACTCATCTGCTCAAGAAGAGTTTCTCAGCCTCCTAGGGGGTGCTCGGACTAGTCCATCTGTTCATCAATTTTTAGTCAATTCCCTGGGAGAATCGGTACGCCTTCCCTGCATTTTTGAACAAGTATATGGCCTTATTTAGTTCTGATGTGGTTATGTGTTGTTCTAAATAGGGACTTAAGCGTGTAACAAAGGTTGTTTGTAGTACAGGAAAAGAGCTTCAGCTTATTGTACTGGATCACCTTCAGGTATGATTAGAATATTAGATCCTGATGCAGCTTTTGTTTTTGCATGTCTAATTTTTAATTTGTTTAATCATCCTAGTCTTCTATGTTTTAAGTGCTATATTGTGTGAAAGAATGTAATGGGGAAGGAAAAGGAAAAGAAGAAAGACGAATGAGGGAAATAATGAAGTAGACGAATTATCATCATATTATTCAATATCCAAATCTATTTAAGAATTGAAGGTTTAAGCCTTATTTAAAGACAATAAAAAAAATCTAGTCCTATTAGAATTGGAAAACGGATCCTAATCTTAATAGTCTAAAACGACTCCTTTCCTTAAGCATGTCTTGATCTTTTGCTATTAAGAAGTCTATCCTGAAACCTTATAAAATGAACCAAGTCAGGGAATATAATAAATCAAACTCTATCATGCAACCCGGCAAAATAAATCAAAGAAAGGAATTATTGTTATGAAATCCTGGTTAAATTTCTATATCTAAAACGTTTCCTGAAATATGTCTTTGTAATGTCCGTCTCCTACTATAGCAACATAATGATGCATTCAAGCCAGATATCACTTTAAGGCTTGCTCTGCTAGAATCTTCACTTTGCTGCATTATTTATCTGAACGTTTATGCAGAGTATTAGATTCTAGAGGGAATTCTGGAATGAGAAATATCTTTGAAGTGATGCCTTTAATGTGCATTTGTGCTTCTTTCATTGTTTGCAATGAAGTTATGTTATGGCAGTGTTTTTTTGGAAGACAGAAACCTATTTGGCTGTTTAATTTGCTTAAATGTGCTTGGGAGATTGAGCTGTTTGTTTATTTGATATAATTTAATTTAAGTTCAACAAGGTATGGTTAATGTTTCTTACCAATTGACCAGCCTGCAGCAGAAATGATTGGTTTCAGAATTGGAGAACTAAGGGGTCTTTCAAGATGGCGTTCACGCTATGGATGTATAGGTCTAGATGAGACACTTGTCCACAATGCGACCGAAAGAGTAGGGATGTTGCTTGTTCAAATTGAACGTTTCTTGAAGATTGTTTCATCAGTTATCCAGCAGGTAATTTTGATTTGTGTTTTTACTCTAGTTCTTTCTTCTTCCTACCAATGTTCTATGGGGGCAGAGTCAGGAGTCTGCAGCCCCAGGAAACGATTTAATTTTGAACAACTGAAGGACATTAAAAATTCAGGCTGTTAATAAGTAATCCATTCTTTAAAGGTATTTTTAACGATGATGGCTTATTGTCTAAACATAGCTCTTAATTCTCTCCTTCTATCCAGTTCACCAATTTCTTCAGCTGGCTACAGAAGTCAATTAAGATACTAATGTCAGAACCAACTGATCAACTCCCATCCTATAATAGGTGAATATTTCCTCTGCTTCTTGTTTGGCATTAAGTTGCTACCTTTTTGGATCCTATGCTGTCACTAAGCATCCCTATCTTGCAGCGAACTTGTAGTTATATTCTTGAAGTTCCTTTATGACCAAGATCCAGTTGGGATGCTCCTGGAACAATCTGCTGTTGACCACAATGTAGAACTTGATTTGTGAGTTGCTTTCTACCACTAAAATTACATTATTCTTAGTGAAGTTGACTAGTGAAGTGTTAAATACAGCAACTAGGACTCTCTTCTCTAAAGTGTTAGTTGCTGACAACATTTAATAAATGAATATTAAACAAGCCCCTTTCTCCTAGTTGTTTAAATATTTAAACATCAAACTTCTTACACAATTTAATTATTAAACATCAAACTAGCTGGACTATCCTCTGTAATTTGTTTTCCTCGGGATTGATTGGGTATATGGCTTTGATAATCTCTGAGTTAGTATAACTTGTAAAACATTAGTTCATTTCATTCTATATTTAATCTTTTATTGCAGGGCAACGGTTCAGCGAGTTGAAGAGTTAGTCAAGTTAGGCGGATCTTTAGATACGAAGTGTATGCAAAGGACTTTAGCTAAGGAATTCCAATATATGGAATTGAGGTAATCTTTTTAAAGCTTCCTTCTACTGTGGCTAGTTTGCCATTGAGCTTGATTAGAAAAAAGCAGATATTTTGCTATTACTACAACCAGAAATCCGAGTTTGGTTTGTAAGTTGGAAGACCAGCTTGTGCACATAAAAATATTTGGTACATCGAGTATTATTGTAGGATCTGGTTAATAATGGATACTAAAAAAAGTAATGGTTATATTTAGTCCAGTAGTTCACAGCCCAGGACCCCAACACTCCTTTTTCTTTTTTTTTAAAAGTGTCATGTTTGGTAGCTCAATAAAGACTATACTTTTAAGTAAGTTGAAACTTTATGGAGACCACTTGTAGTTCTAGATGTAGGTGAAGGAAACAAATCAAATGAAGCAGAGCAAATAATAGTAGAATGGGGAGTTTCTTAAAGCATTTAAGTTTCGTTTTTGTTATGATGCCTAACCATTTTCATGCCATATTCAGCTTGAAGGAGACTTTTGGTATGCCATATACTACAATTTCTAAGAAGATTCTTTGCCTACATGTACTTCCTTTATGCCCCTTTCAGTCTGCCCCCAGTGTTCCCTCTTCAATATCTTTCTACAAGGTATTGGCTTGCTATTGAATTTATTTTGATGATAATCTTTTGATGTTTTTTTTTAATAAGAAGTATATCCTAAAGAATGGATATGAATCTTAGTGGTCATACATTCAAATCGGGATATTCTGATATTCATAGTGGTTAATGTAGTATGAAGTTATTTTATTCATGTAGGCATTTTGCCTATGGGCTTAATGTTAAGGGTTCCATGAGGAGCTCGCCCTGCAATTGTATCCCATTTTAGGTCTCTCTTTAGAAGTTATCTAATAAGTTTATTTGTTTGAAATTTCTATCAAGTTCAGTTTCTTCCTTCTCATTTTAACCTTACGTGAAATTTAAGCCAATCCTATCTGAATTGTTTTGCAAACATCTTCCTGCTTTTAGATATGAAGCCTGACAGATATAATGTACACCCATCATTGCTGTATAAGAGGTGTAGAATGTCTATAACCATTTCGGAATGGTTCAACCGGAAAGGACTTGAGGGTAGTACCCAAAGGTCCCGGTACGAACCCCGGATGGCCACTCTTTATTTACCAAATTCAAGGTGTAGAATGTTTATTCTCTTTAGTTGTTGCATGCTGTCTGATGTCTTCTTTCCTGCAGGACCCGCTTGAGGATGACGAGACATGCCATGAAACCCTTACAGATTATATCTCTTTCAAAATACCTGAGGGGTCCTTCTATGATGTTAGAAATTGTATAGGCGTAGTCAGAGGGGTTGTTGATCACAATAGCACCCTTAAGAAGGGATACACCTCACTTGAGGCCTTGATCTTGTCTGTCCCTGATGGCTTCGAATGTGTGGATTTGTCTCTATATAAGGTAAGAATTTAAGATCTTGATCTCTCATGGCCATATTGTATTGGCCAAGAAGGAGAAGCAGACTATTATTCTTTGCTTTCTGTGTGTGTCTCATGTTTTTGTCCCCATTTACAATTAATTGGTCTTTGCTTCTTGCCTATCTATTATGGAGATATAATGGTTATCACTTACCACATATCACCTTATCCCTTAGGGTATAAACTCATTTCTTGGGGATTACTTTCAAACATGGTATAGAGTACATGACCTTCCACACATGCAGTTGGGGAGGGAGCACTTCAAGCCTCCTACTGGTACCCAGCTTTTGTAGTAAATTCTGTTCGTTCCCAAGAGCATATTTGGCAAGCATGTGAACGCTAATATTGCTCGTGTTGTACACAAGGGGGGAGGGTTATAGCCTATAGGTGCTAGTTTCTATGTGGCATCTGTAATCCTAGGAATTGAGGGGATTTCATTCACAAACAGTCAAAACAAAAGAGAGTCTTATCTCAAGGAAACTGAAAACAGATAATGTTGTACAAGCTTTTATTTGTTAAAAATCTGTCTTTTTGCCTCCCTTTTTATGACTCCAGATCACTTTGTTGGCGTGTTGCTGAGTGAACTTTCTTATTGCAGGAATGTCAAATTGTTATGACATTGAATGAAATCCTAGCTGATTCAGATAGGAGTGGGGACGCTCATATGATGATTATTCAAGCAAATAACCTCCCTTTTGCACCTTTGAACTCTAGTATGGATTTTTGGAAATTATATGGGTTAAAGGTATGTTTTCTGATGTAAACAACACCTCTCATTTCTATGTTAATTTGGAAATTATTAGGGGCCAGTTAACAAAAAATTGTGGAATTTATGATTTGTTAAATTGCATGTTTGAGATTTTTAAAGCTTATTCCTCTGTAAGAAGCTGATTGTAAGAAACTGAAGCTGTAATACTAATTAGAGTTAGTTTATTGAGATATGTTTTAATGTTTTATTGCTAATTGCTAGCGTGAACACGATTGGCCGTTTTTCAATACTAGCTAGATGTTGAACTTATTTATAAACCCTATGATCTCTAATGTACTAGTATTTGTGTTAAAGCTATTATCTTGATCATCTTCTAATGTCTAGGACTCCGTCTTGCCCCTGGTAATGGAGAATGAAAAAGTTCGAAGTATTCCTCATACTGTGATAACTCCATTGGCTGTAAGTGGTAAGTAATCCTATAAAATTTTCCATATACATGTATTCCTTTTTGTAACTTCTTTTTGCTGAATGGTCTGCATCCTGATATTCCTGCAAAAGCATCCAGAGGTGTTGCTTGTGTTTTCGCCGCAAAAAAGCGTGCCTTGGTCTACATTCTGGACGAAGACGAGGAGGAGGCTTCTGATATGGATTGATTGTTCAAACGGCTTGCTATCATTTACCATCAGTTGTGAACAGGTTGTCTATACTCTTATTAAACACCTTGTGTTCGGTATAGTCATCTGGATCGGGCCCTTGTCACCCGACCATTGTAAGATCTGTGACACAACGAATCAAGGCTTTCTTGAGGTTATCTATTATTGCTGTCGATTTCTCCATCCCAACGTTCAATTTTCTCGGGTCCAAGCAAAAACTTTTACTTGAACTAACTCCCTAAACCCATCTTTACTAGCTGCTTTATCTGCAGGCAGTGGCCAAAGCTTTCCCAAGAATATGTCAAATGTCTGACATTCTAATTAAAAGCTTGTTGTAACTAGTTGTTTATCTTTAACCATTTGTGTTTTTTTTATATAGAAAAAAGGCTTTGTATTTGTATGCAGGCTTAATTTTAATATCCAAGCTCCCAAGGGGCGGAAAATTCTCTGTATGGAGGCTTAATTCTAATGCTTACATCGGCATGTACATTGTGAAAGAAGTGTTGTCAAGCTCAAATTCCACTGAATGTAATAGGAATGAGATCTTATATAGAATTGATGGATAACTCTACAACTCATTCCAAATTTAGTGATTGCAATTTAAAATTTATTATTTGTCTCTAAACTTAATCAATCGGTATTAGGGTGATTCCATATTATTTACTAGAGCATGAGTTCGTAAATTATGACAAGACAAACAAAAGCATAAATCCTAATCCTTTGGAGATGTTGTTTTGGTGAACTAGGCTACACTTCTTTGTCAAGAGCTGATGAAGTGGAGCTCTTGTTTCAGTTGTATATATTTGACAACATCCTTATCAGGGAAATCGAAAGGCTGAAATAATCGACAGACGAGCTAACCATCGTGATACAAGTAAAGGAAAATGAGGACACAATACACATGTACGGACCCTAATTGAGCATAATAACGGAAAAACCCAGCACACGGAGAAATTCGAGGAAGACTTTGGGATGAGCTGCTGATAGCGAGAACACGGGAAAGTATTACACTTTTGTGATGTCTCACCATCGGGGAGACGAGAGCAGAAACACGACGAAGTGATGTCGCCTTCCGGGGAAGTGTGGACCAATGACGTTCCCCCCACCAGGAAGCCACGAGACTACAACCTCATCCGAAACTAAACACAATCACACCAAAGTCAACAACTCCACCAAGTCAGGTAGATCGGGCAATGAGCAAAAAGGACAAAAACAAACTGAAAGGGAGATCTTTGAGTTCGTTTCAATCAAGACAAGAGAAAAGATAATCGAATTTTTTTTCAAAATATTCACAAAAAAATAAAAAATTACAAAAAAATTCACACTTTGAAAAAATTTACAAAAATATTCAAAATTTGCAGAGAGGTCAGAGAAACGCGGTCTTAGACCGCGTTTCATTCACAAGAAGTAAATTTTAAAACCGAGAACAAAATAAACGAAAGAAACGCGGTTTGAAACCGCGTTTTACCATTAATTTTAGGTAAAACGCGGTTTGAAACCGCGTTTATTTCAATATAAATTTCTAAATTTAAAAAAAAAAAAACTAGTGAAACGCGGCATAGTACCGCGTTTCTTTTGTTTTCCATATTTTTATCATCTTCTTCAAAGTATTGAATGAAAATGGAGGTGAGTAGTAAGGTAATTTCAAGTATTGGATCAAAACGATGGTAATTTCAATCCAACACCCAACATTGAATCGAAGGTAGTTTCGATTCAATACTCCGCCCCCTGCTCCGGTTGCTTCAACAACGCATATGGCGCGCCTCCTCGCGGACAACTCCGTCACCCACACCGCCCCCGGCGGCCAGCTCGGCTTCGACGTCGTCTCCACAAGAATTGCCCGCCGACGAGGCGAACGGGATAAGGGACGTGCGCTGGGCGAACTGGGTGGTGTATTGGAGGTTGGCATGGCATCGTACTTGGAGACCGGGAGTGGTGGCTGGGTCGAAGTCGCCGCCGATGGCCGAGGGATTGATGAAGAAGATGATAGAAATAGAAAACTATCAATTGATTCCTACCTTCGATTCAATACTTGAAATTACCTTACTACTTGAAAACTATCAATTGATTCCTACCTTCGACCGGGAGTCGCCACCGATGGCTGGGTCGAAGACCGGAGCAGGGGGCGGAGTATTGAATCGAAACTACCTTCGATTCAATGTTGGGTGTTGGATTGGAATTACCATCGTTTTGATTCAATACTTGAAATTACCTTACTACTCACCTCCATTTTCATTCAATACTTTGAAGAAGATGATAAAAATATGGAAAACAAAAGAAACGCGGTACTATGCCGCGTTTCACTAGTTTTTTTTTTTTAATTTAAAAATTTATATTGAAATAAACGCGGTTTCAAACCGCGTTTCACCTAAAATTAATGGTAAAACGCGGTTTGAAACCGCGTTTCTTTCGTTTATTTTATTCCCGGTTTTAAAATTTACTTCTTCTGAATGAAACGCGGTCTGATACCGCGTTTCTCTGACCTCTCTGCAAATTTTGAATATTTTTGTAAATTTTTTCAAAGTGTGAATTTTTTTGTAATTTTTTATTTTTTTGTGAATATTTTGAAAAAAAATTCAAGATAATCGAAGAACATAGTAGACAAAGGAACCAAGAACACACGAGTTTTACGAGGTTCAAATACAAAAATCCTACATCATCGGGGCCTCAAGAGTCGACCCTAATCCACTATGATAATCGAGCAATACAAGGGTTTGACAAGGCCAAGATAAAAGTATACAAGTATATAATAAAAAAAATATATACAACTTTGACAAATATACATGTTTCTCAACACAACAAAGTGGATCAATATGGTTAAATTAAGTTTAGATATTCTTTCCAATTCTTTATGATATTTTTCATTTAACTTTCTCAGGCGTGCAAGGTAAGTTTCAATGAAAATTCATATTGCTATTTTCTTTTTCTTTTCTTTAATTTTCAAATTTCTGCTTGGGATCTAAGCACGAGGGAAGGCTTTCTTCACAAATCGTAGCAATAGGTGGCAGCAGGAGGCAGTGGCACCCGCAGTAATTGCTTGGGGGGGGATTTTTGTTTGGGAAATTTTTTTACTCGGTATATAAAATAAATAATTTTTAAAAAATATATTGAAAGAAAACCATAAATTATTGTATAAATATAATATTTTATTACAAAAATTCATACAGTAATTTAATAATTTTTTTATATGTGTGTAGCATGATTAAGGTTTTTTTTTAAATATTGAAAGAAAATTATAAATTTTTTAAAGAATTTATCATTTGTAAATGGAAAAAAATTGATAGGATTGAAAAGTGTGACAAAAAAAACTCATAATTTGTGGTTTAAATATGACATTGATAGTAAAAAAAATTCATAGGAATAAAAATTAGAAGGATTTTAAAATATACGTGTAACATAGCGAATAATCTTATGAAAATATTAAAGAAAAATATATATAATTTGATTTAAATATGAAATTTATAATATGGAAAATTTGGTACGAGTAAAAAGTAGTGCAAAAAGGTAAGGAATGAAGTTCGAACTCATGACCTCTTGCATTATTTTTGCTTTCCTTTCTCTTTTTACCAACTAAGCTAGACAACTTTTGTTTTCATTTTCACTTTCTTTATTTTTTTCACCTTACTTTTTTTTCAAATACTACGAATTTCCATCGCCGGGGCACCCCATGTAGCCGCCATTGGCCGGAGGAGGCAAGCGGAGATCTCCACACCCGCAACTACAAAAAAACAACACTAATAACCATTTTGGTTCTAGGTGGTCATTTTTCATTTTTGGAATTTTTAGTCATAATTCGAGTTCATGTTTTTTTGTTCAAGTTGTATATGGAAAATCTCATAGCTCTTTTGTGAGAAGGGAAAAAAAAGAGATTATCTTGATTGGAATTTTATATTATTTTGAGTTGTCTGAGTGAGGTAAAAAAAAACTTTGTTTTAGGATAAATTACAAGAAATCACCCACTAAATATCAACTTTCCACTTTTTTTTTTTTTTGAGAAACAACCGAACTTGTATATTAACTTAAATCATCAAGCAACAGCTGTTCAATATCAACCAAAACCTCGAAAGGAAACTCTGAAATAAACTCAACTGGAGGTCTTAAACTAGCTACGTGATGAGCAACTCGGTTTGCTTGTCTTCTAGTATATGCCCATCTGCAATGAACAAAGCTTGTGGCTGCCTTTCTAATACCTTTAAGTACCCCTCCCAACTGCCCCTTAACCTCCCCATCTTCTTCAAGCTTTTTGAACAGAGATAAGGAGTCCACCTCCACTTGGATATGAGAGATACCCCTCTCTGCACACACCCGGACTCCCCACAAGACCCCCTCTGCTTCCGCCAGCTCCACATCTTTTGTCATCTGAATGCGCCTTGATCCAATAATGCAGGCTTGTCCCTCGTCATCTCTTCCCACAAAACCAATCCCACATCCATTCCTCGGACTCACCGCGGCATCACAATTAATCTTTATGTACCCTCTGTCCGGAGCAGCCCACTTGATAACCTCTGCTTCACTTCTTTCTTTTTGTCCTCCTCGATCTAACTTGTTTATGTCCTCAACCTCTTTCAGCACCTTCATGGCAACGTCGAGCACTCGTTGCGGTTCGGTCTCCACCCCTTCAAATATTCGTTTGTTCCTGGCTTTCCATATCTCCCACGCCACCATACACCATTGCTGCAGGTCCTCCTTTTTATTCCGATTTATCAAGTGTTCCACACACTCTAGGACCGTCTCTCTACCCTTCCCCACATGTTTCAATCCCTTGACAAGTCCCCACACCGCCTTAGCCTTGATGCATTGCCACAGCACATGCCCCTCCGTTACTCGCCGCCCACACCACTCGCAGCAATCATCCTCGGCGATCCTCCTAGCAACCAGATTGGCTCGACATGGTAGAATTCCCCGGCAAGCTCTCCAGATAAACGATCTTACCTTTGGTTGCACTTCCACTCTCCACAACTTCTTCCAAATCCGCTCTGTCGCCCTAGGATCCGATGTTGTTGGGGTCGATGCAGATTGCTTCCTCTCCATGAGCATGTGGTACGCCGATCGAACCGTATACTTCCCATGCCGAGTGTAGTACCACACCCTTTCATCTTTTGTCGTCGGATCCACTAATCTCATTTGAAGAATGAGGTCAGCATCACACTCATAGAACAACTGCCTTACTATTGCTTCCTCCCACTCCCCCGTTTCCCAATTGATCAGCTCCGAGACCCTTTGTTGTTCATCCGCCTGCAATGGATTCGCTACTGGTTTAAACCTTGTCAGTCTTGGCAGCCATTTGTCCTTCCAAACATATATATCCGCTCCATTTCCTACTCCCCAATGCATGCCCGCCTCAAGCACTTCCCGTCCCCTCAACATGCTACGCCACGCATAGCTCGGGTTGTGTCCCACCTTAGCCTCCATAAACGTAGAATTAGGGAAATACCTTCCCTTTAATAATCTATGGAGTAACGAATCCGGATCTTGCAACAATCTCCAACCTTGTCTGCCGAGGATAACTAGGTTGAAACTCTCAAGGTCACGAAATCCCATATCCCCTCTGTATTTCGGTAGACACATCCTCTCCCATCTCATCCAGTGCACCCTCTTCTTATCTCCCTCATCCCCCCACCAAAAATTATTCATAAGTTGTTCTATCTCCCCACATAAACCACTTGGGAGGAGGAAGCAAGACATCATATATGTAGGAATGGCTTGAGCAACTGACTTGATGAGAATCTCCTTTCCAGCCGGCGTAAGCACTTTCTCCTTCCAACCACTCAACTTCTTCCATACTCTCTCTTTGATTTGATTGAAGACAACCTTCTTTGATCTCCCTAGCATTGTCGGCAATCCTAAGTACTTCTCGTGTTTCTCCACCTCTTTGATGCCCGTTATACTTTGTATTTCAGACCTCCTGGAGCTCTCTATGTTTCTGCTGAAAGACATTTCTGACTTTGCCAAATTCACTTGTTGTCCCGACGCCTCTCCATAAGTCTGGAGGATTTGCATAAGCTCACTGCTCTGTTGACAAGTTGCTTTGGCAAATAGAACACAGTCATCGGCAAAAAATAGATGAGATATCGAAGGAGCCGAACGTGCAATCCGTATTCCTCTTAGCCTTCCCTCGCCTTCACTCAATCTCAGCATTCCGGACAAGGCTTCAGCACACATCAAAAATAAATACGGCGATAGCGGATCTCCTTGTCTTAACCCCCTGGATGGAACAAAAACCTGCGACGGGTATCCGTCCATCAACACGGAGAAAGAAACGGTAGAAATACACCTCATCACAAGCGCGGTCCATCTATCGTCAAATCCGAAACTGCGCATACTATGCTCCAGAAACCCCCACTCCACCCGGTCGTAAGCTTTTGCCATGTCAAGCTTCAGGGCCATATATCCGCTCTTCCCCGTCCTCTTCGTCTTCATATGGTGAAACACTTCAAAAGCCGCCAGGACGTTGTCCGTGATCAATCTACCCGGCACAAAGGCACTTTGACTGGGCGATACTATCTTCTTGAGACAATTCTTCAACCTGTTAACCAACACCTTGGACACAACCTTGTAAAGTACATTACATAGACTAATAGGTCTCAAGTCCTTCATCCTAGTTGGGTCCCTTACTTTAGGAATAAGTGTTATGAAAGTATAGTTTAGGTCCCTAGGAAACTCCCCTCTAGAATATCTAACACAAACTTACACACATCGGGTCCGACAACATGCCAGAACTTTTGAAAGAACAAAGCTGACATGCCATCGGGCTCGGGGGATTTCGTTGGATGCATTGAGAAAAGGGCAAGACGTACCTCGTCACCGGAGAAGGGACGCAGCAGCTCGGCATTATCCTCCGTCGATAGTAAGGGCTCGATTCCTTTGGTGGCCGTCGCTGGGTGAGCTTTCACATCGGTTTTGAATAGGTTTTGGAAATAGGCCAAAGCTACCCGTGTTTTCCCCTCACTGTCATTCCATTCCAACCCCCTATCATCCACTAACTTCCTCACTCTATTCCTCTTTTGCCTTCCCGAAGCTTTCTTGTGGAAGAAGGTCGTATTCCTATCTCCCCATTTGAATTCGTTTGCTCTTGCCCTCTGAAACCACATGATCTCTTCTTTATCCATCAACTCTCCCTCTTTCTTTTCGAGCTCACTCCTCTCCCTCACACCCTCTCCACCTAAACGCCTCCCATGGAGATCTCGTAGAGCCTTTCTGACCTTCTGCAGCTCCTTTGTAACGTGACCAAACTGCCCCGCTCCCAATCCTTAAGGTCCTGTCCACACCTATTGATTTTCCCCATCATCCCTTCTTCGGCTCGAAGGCTTCCCGGATTACTCCAGCCATTCTCAACTACCGCATTGCACCCCTCATCGGTCAGCCACATGGCTTCGAACCGGAAAGGCTTTGGACCCCTATACCTCTTATCGTCCTCAACTCTTTCCTCCAGAGCTATAGATATCGGGACATGGTCTGATCCATCCCTTTCTAGATGATGAACTCGAACCTGGGGGAACAACTCCATGAACTCCTCATTTGCAAATCCCATGTCCAATCGTTCCTGAATGAAGTCCTCCTTCTCCCTCCCATTGTCCCACGTGTATCGATAACCCACAAAAGGAATCTCTCTCAACGCACAATCCTCCACAACCTCCCGCCATTTCACCAACAACCCAAAATCGGCCTCATTACCCCCCTCTTTATCCTCCGGTGAGGCAATCATGTTCATATCCCCCACACACACCCATGGCCTTTTTTCATCCTCACTCAAACGTTTCAGCAGCCCCATGGTGAGGTGTTTCTCCTCCTTCTTTGGCCACCCATACATGCCTGTAAATCTCCATTGGACCGCCTCCTCATTTAATTTAATAATCGCATCTATATGGTGCCTGGTGTAACTTTGAATATCCAAAATCACACCTTCCTCCCACATCAAACATAACCCCCCCGATCGACCTACCTTATCTACGGTAAAACAACCCGTATAACCCAGCCTTCTCCTTGCTGATTCCATACCCTCCTTATCCCTCTTTGTCTCAGTCAAAAACAGTACCTTCGGGGCCTCCCTGCTCACTAGATTTGTGAGCTTTGTAACTGCACGGGCCTTCCCCAGTCCTCGGCAGTTAAAGCTTAGTAGATTCATAATGATCGGCAGGAGAGGCTCTCCCCTCCCGCCGTACTCATTGTGTCATCATCCTCCCCTCTTCTTTTCTTCCCCCTCTCGATCTCCTCTACACTCATGGAATCCCCACTCTCTTCCTCCTCTTTTCTCTTACGCGAAGAAGTCTGACTGCCCCCCTCTTTAATGCTCTCCCTTGTCCTTCTTTTCCACGTCCTCCCCTTCACCGCGCTTTCCTTTCCATCTCCCTCTACTAGTGTATGTTTCCTTGTAATAATCATTTCCTTCTCTCCCCCTACTCCCTCATTTTCCTTATCCCTCTCCTCCATCACTAAATCATTTCCACTTGTTCTCCCTCCCTCTTGTTTATCCTCCAACCCAATGTCTCCCAAAGCCCGCTCAATCCCCGTCCTCACCTCCTCCCTGTTTTCTTCTGTTTCTGTCTGATCCTCCTCTTCTTTTTGAGATTCCTCAAGGATTTCGATCAGACTCTTTCTACTACCTCCCCTTCCTACTTCCTCTTCCTCCTCAGTACTCCTACCCCCAACTCCTAGCTCCCTCATAATTTTCCTTTTCCTCTCAACCTCGCCCGCATCCTTCCCCCTGGCTATTTTCATCGGTGAAGCTCGAAGCCACTCCCCATACTCATTATGAAACTGTGCCTCCTCCTCCATATCACAATCTGCCACCACATGACCCAACTTTCCGCAGGCGTAGCAAAAGTTCGGCAGTCTTTCATATTTTAACTCAATCCAGATTTTCTTTTTCTCCAACTGTATCATCACCCCTCGTCGGAGTGGTTTCCTGACGTCTATTGTGACTCTCAGCCTCATAAATTTTCCACAAGCCACTAACATCGTCTCATCTATCTCCTCCAGATGTCCGATCTTTGCACCCATAACCTCTGTCATCTCCTTTGTCATACACCCTATCGGCAGATCATACAAACGAACCCAAATTGAAACCTCTTCGAATTTCACTTTAGAGGCCTGATTCATACCTGGCTCGCTCAACATAAACAAGGATCGATCAAAAGACCATGGTCCCCCCCGAAGCACTCTTTCTTTGTCCTGGACGTCCACGAATTGGATGAGAAATCTGTTGTTCAAGATTTCCCGAAAGAGGAAGCCTTTCTTTGGTCGCCAGGCACTTTTCATCGTGTCTTGTAATGCATGCACGTTGAACTTCCTTGTCGTCAAAAGTGAGCCGACCAGAACCGTCGTCTCCCTCTTGATCGCCCCTTCCTTCAGCAATTCCTCCCCCACCACAGTTTCGCACTCCTCCTGTGTCAAATGAACGTTCTTCCCCTTGTCCCCCATCTCCCTCAGAGCGCTCACCAAACCCTAACCCTAGCCCTAATCCAAAACCTATCACAACCGCAGCCAACCCAACCAACAACGGTGAATCTCGCACTATCGGCGAGAATTGCCCTAGCTCCCACGGCCCTCGACCGGAGAGAGGAGTAACGGTTTTCGTTCGTCAAGGGACGCACGCCAATCGCCGCTACCAAGCCCTAGGGTTCCAATTCAACTTTCCACTTAATCACTTGTTAAATTAAAAATTACACAAAATCACTCATTAAATATAATTTGTTAACAAATCATCATCTATGATAAAATTCTGTCAAGATTTTTTGAAAAAATATTATAAATGACCAATATACCCTTTTTAAGAGATTGAACATCCGAATTTGTATATACTATATGCATATTTAGTGAAATTTTGCAAATTCAATGTATTATTGGTATAAGAATTATGATTGTGAGGTAAATAAATACTTTTTTTATTTTCAATTAATTACAAGCATGAGGTGTTTCAATGGTTATGAAAAGAAAATTTGATTAAAAAGTGTGGGTAAATTAGTCATTTTTATTGATGTTTTTTCTTGGGTGGTGATTTATTAACAAAGCGTATTTAATAGGTGGTTTTGTATAACTTCAAATTTAGCGGGTGATTAGATAAAAAAAAATCAATATTTAATAGGTGGTTTTCTGTAATTTACCCTTTATTTTATACTTCATATACATTTAAAAAAAAAAATTGATCAACATCCATTGATCAAACCAAAATGTGAATAAATGTTAGTACCAAAAATTTAAACGGGCACTTTTATACCCGATTCATTTTTTTATACATGCAAGGATTCAATACATCAAACAACCATGTCTAATGTACTAAAGAGTTTGAGAAACCGGATAATTCGATAGATGCGCAAACCGTCATGAGAGACAACCGTACAACTAAGAACAAGCGCACAAGCCATCACCACAAAGCAATAAATTAAAGCACTATCAAGAAGCTGGAGAGGAAACATAAAGATATAAAAAATGGTCACCAACGGGAGAAATAACACAAGACTTTACTCCTAGGAAACAAGTGCGGATGCCTCAGATTTGGACTACCTCACGAGTCTTCGGGTGTCGATCACACGTCCACACTTTTCTCAAGCACATGGTGAGAGCCGCAATTTTTTTTCTTTTTTCCTTGGGCTTCATGCTGTTCATCCATATATAATTTATATTTTTTCTTTTTCTTTTTTATTTTTGACTTCTTAAAATATTATTTTCACCATATTACCTCAAAATTGAACGGTTGCATTGAAAGAAAATATCCATTCGAACATAGGGAGTATGGTTGCAATGGTCTTTTCAAAACTCGGAATAACGTTTTAGCTTAGCTTTAATATTTTTGAGATTACTTTAAATATTTAGGTGATCAACTATCTATATATTTTTTCTACACTAAAATAGAGGCATGAATTATCATGTGTCGGACTCTGAACGAATATGGTTATGTGTCGATTTATAGTACAGTACGACCCTACCTCTTTTAGACATGTCAATTAATGATCGAATATCTTGTAGTCACGTCAATCAATGAATCCATGTATTTTATCCACATGCATCTTATTTATCTACCTCAGCTATTAATAAATTGTTATCATATCTACTGTATATTTTAACTAGTGTGTGTCTCGTCATGTGTATGAGAATATGTTTTAACACAATATTCTAAAAATACATCGATCTTCTATATAAAAAAACATATTAAAAATATGAAGAAGGCAATAAATCTGAATTACAATGTAATAATTAAACTAATAATAATCAAGGCATTAAAACTATCAAAGATATGAACATTGCACTTCAATTGAAACTCTTATTGAAAATTTTAGGAAAACTACACAACCCTTGGGTCCGTATCCTTCAAGAGAAATACCTCAAAAATAAAATATTTTTTTTATGAAGTAAAGATTCGAGATTAGACAAGCCTGATTCTCGAAAGGCCGACGAGTCGGTAGGCGAAAACCGTCTAAAACATACAATACAAAAATGAACCAAGCACAATGAAACAAGCAGAAACAACTCTACAAAAGAGACGAACTAAGCAGAACTACTCTCAAAAAGTTGAGGACGTCGACGAAGAACGAAGTCAAGCACCACCGAACAGTACTCCTAGAGACGCCTAGTGCAGACACACACCACTCGTACAAAAGCGCAAAAAATATATTTTCCAAGCCCTTTCGAGATTTGTACAACCCTTTTGGGAATTTAAATCAACCCTTTCGGAGATTTTAGTCAAATCCTTTTGGGATTTTGTTTCAACCCTTTCGGGTGGGTTTACTCGGCAATATATATATAATTTAAAAAAAATTTATCCAAAAGAACCATTTTTTTAAATAATGGAGCTTGGCGTGCAAGGGAGAAATAATCCTTGCACACCAAGGATTAAAGTCGCTCCAACACACCAACAGAGAAAATGCAGGGCACGAAGGAAGGCCAACGCGGTAAGGGCACTGGTAGGTCAGGGACGATGACAGTTGGGGAAGGAAGGAAATGGTGGTTTTAAAGGCCTCAACATAAGCACATCTAAAGAGACGGAGAAAGGGGAGGCCAAACAGGCCGAAAACGACCCATCAGCAAACCCGTCGGGACCGGCCACTACTAAGCCACCACTGCCGAGTGAAGTCGAAGGGCAGACCACAATGAGGAGATGAGTCGAGCCCACAAAAGAGGTCAGATTATAGGGGTGGAGGAGAAGCAACCGCCCAATTGATACAAACACCGCCCAAAACAGGGGGTTTTAGGGGCGAAGGAGAAGGAATGAGGGCCAAATCACCCAAATCGGAGGAGGAACAAGGCAAACTCCGAAGAGTAATAAATTGAAACATAAAAGTACTAACCTGAAATATCTCTTTCAACCCAAATTTACAAGCACATTAATGCCTCCGCGGTATCCACATGGAGTGAAGATCGATGGGGACTCACCACCCTACCATCCATACTAAAGGCAGTTTCGGATGCAACTATGGATACAAGAATGGCAAGAATATCCTTAGCTATCTTCCACAAAGTGGGATACTTGTGATCACATTTCCAGTAGTGGAGAACATCAAAATCCTTAAGCCATCCACAACGGAGCTCAGCTCCATGTCCTTAAGGTCTAGCCGTAGAAAAGACAAAAAAAAAATTGCCAGATGTTGGAAGATCAGAAGAAAAGTGTCGTTTATACTATATGTAGGAAATCTTGGATTTTCTTTTTTGTTGTACATGAAACTGCTAATTGATTTCAATTTTTGTTTTATGTGGTAGTTAAGGTGTGGTCTTCTTTGTTTGTTGAATGCATAACAACATCCTCTAGCCATAAGGGGGAGAAATCAAAAGAAATATTTGCATAATATAGCAACTTCACTACCACAAGCATAGAACAGTCACTGCACTAGCAGATTTCCACTGTGTTTGATAGCAATTCTTCTGTCAAGACTTACTGTTGTTTATACTTGCATCTCTACTAATTTGATTTTACTTTTTACGAATGTACTCTTTCCCTCAAGTTTAATAGCATCATCTATAGTTTAATGCTTCATCATGCATCTGAGATTTCTCTGTTCTTTTCCCTTTGGGTGCTATGTTTAGTCAATATTATTTTTGCTTTATCTATAGCATACTTGACCACTTGACTGATTGAAACATTTCTCAAGATGGGAAAGTTTCAGCGAAGAATCCTCAAGATAGGAAATGGGGGTTTTTCAGATTGCCTTGTTATTGATTTCTATCCTTAATTGTTTCAACTGATTTTTTCTGAGATTTTTGTGTTCTTGGCACTCTTGGCTGAACCAAGTCAATGTTATCCCCATGTTTCAAAATAGCTTGCTGAATTTACCTACCACCCAAAAAAAAGCCCTTGATCCTATCATTTTCGTTTGTCTCGGTAATTGTTTGATGAAACTGGTATGCTCTTAATTTCGGAGTGATTTATGTATTCTTTTGACAAATGCAGTTTGAACACGGAGACTATGGAGGATCCTTTGAATAATCCTTTGATCCTATGGTTCCTTTTTATGATATTAGTTGTTTGTATTATTGGGGGAGAGTTTGATCATGTGGATTGGTATCCTGCAGTTCTAGCCTTGATAGTCTATCTCATCCTAGACTAGAAGGACATGAACAGGGATTATTTTTGGGCAATATGGATTTTGGGTAGCATGTTGAGTGTCTATGGGTTCTACCACCTCAGAAGAAGAGTAGTACAACCAACACTTGAACTAGTATTCTTGTGGGCAAGGTTTTTGACTGCGCAACCAGAAAGGAGAGTACGACAAGATATGACCCAAAAGGCGAGGCGGCGACCATTCCAAAGCGTGGCTATGTTCTTTCAGAATGGAGGATTTCTGCTCCTCTACTCCTTCTTGTTGGCTGACTCGAATTTACACATGTTGGACTTCTCTCCTTGGGTAGGGTTTGTGGTTCCCAACCTTGCTCTTATTCAAAGGTTTGACAGGGATGTCCACAACTCAGACATCATCGTATTCACAGATGTAATGACTGATGCTGCAGTGGAGGCATATAAGATGTTACTTTCGGCCATGGTGAGATTCATGATGGTATGGTACTTCAGAGGATGACTTTTTATAATCTGTTTTTAATAATTGAATGCTACCAAGATATCTTTGTTGGATATTGAGCTAGTTTGCTTCTTTTTTTTTATTTTAATGATGGAATGTTGTCAGGATATGTAACACTTCCACCCCACATCGGATATAATAAGGATGTACGGAGTGATTTGTAAGTGATTCAAGCCCTACCTATGTCACAAGAGCTCTTCCTTTTCAGGCTTCAAGTGAGGACAACGGACCTGAGAAAGCTTGGTGGCATGGGCTGACGCCTCTTAAGACCTTGGGTCTTACAGGATATATTTGGGATATTTTCGAGATATTTTTGCTGGATACTATATTGAGCAAGTCAAGACACCATGCTAGTCCCTAGACTCTTCCGTGCTCTCGAAATTCATAGTCTATCCCTGAGCCTCCTTGACTTCCATGCTGGTTGGGCTGCTTGTTATTGTGATCGATTAGGGTCGGGTCCTTCTTATTCTGGTGTTTTATTTTGGCTCCATTGTTGTATTATGACAGTTAGTCTATCTGTCGTTTTCACCCTCTCGACCCAACAAACATGTCTGGTGTATCGAATTATTTTCGTTTTAAAAAAAGCAAATAAATTGACAAAAAAGGTATCTATCCAATGAATATCTAAATTCATCCTTTTTTTTAATGTCAAAATCTAAACTAATTATACACTACTCCATCTATATATGCATGGTAAAAACAAATCTCAGCTATACCTAACAAATCACATTAAATAAATAAATAAGTAAACAACTAAATAAACATTTTTAAAATATAAATACATGTTCATTTACATTGTTCCAAAAGATAATTCAAAGATGAAAAATGCATTCAAAGATGGCAAAGACATTCAAGGAGTAGAAGAATAAATGCAAACAATTTCAACTCTAAATAACGATACACTGCATATATACAGAAAATGGCGGAGAAAAAAAAAGATGAGTATATATCATATATGCGAGTTTTTGTAATAAATATAATCAGAGAAAGGGATGTATCACAAGTTCGGCTTAGCTTAGGTGGTAATTGGGAAGGTAATGTGGGAAGGAAAGTTATTGAATTAGTAGGTGACGTATTCAATTCCCACTACATGCTTTTTTTTTCTTTTTACAGCACAAACGACCCTCTTAATTTTCCTATAATGGCTACCTTTTATTTATTTTTAATTATTTTTTAAAACACCCGCATACCTTTTAATTTTTTTTTTTGTAAAATTTTGATTAGGTTTAGGATTTTGAGAATCAATTTTGTAAATTTGTGAATTGAATTTGAGATTTGGGGGTTGTTTTTTTTCTTTTACATCACAAACAACCCTCTTAATTTTCCTACAACGGCTACCTTTTATTTTTTTTTAATTCTTTTTTGAAACACCCCCCTACCTTTTAATTTTTTGTAAAATTTTGATTAGGTTTATGATTTTGAGAATCAATTTTTTAAATTTGTGAATTGAATTTGAGATTTGGGAGTTGTTTTTTTTTTAAAGAAATACGGAGTATGAATTAAAAAAAGGTTAGTGTTTCATACTTATAATTTGTACTTTATCAATTTGTGTTCTAAATTTTAATTCAATTCATATTCCTAGTCCATCTAGAAATGTTGAATCGGTTGGAAGTGGAGATGATGTTACTAGTGTTCGTAAAGATAATGTAATGAGTGAAAAAAAAGCTCGATTGGACAATGGGTGATTATTAATTAGTGATCCAGGACTACGAAAGCCTATTCAGAAATGTTATTATTCGTTATAGTTTTTAACCACCCTCTGGCAAAAATTGTTAGCACACATTTCAACATACAAAAACCTTTTCCCTCATCAAGGTGTTGTAGCCACACAAAAATCCAAATGGGTAGATTGGTACCAAATAATTATATTTGACGGTATTAAAAAACATAAAATCGGTATTATTTATTATATAACATTATTAAAAATATTTATAAAAATTATATTTGACTATATCTTAATTTTATCTACACACAAAGACCTATTTTGCGTATATTTGAGTTAAAAAATAATAATAAAATTACGTTGGTAGATTTCATAATTACTCCCCCCGTCCAAAAAAACATTGACTTTTAGCATTTTGCACAAGTTTTAATAAAATACCTTACTTTTAAAAAAACATCATCATTGCACTCACTTTTTCATAAGTTTTATTATTTTTTAACACCCACTACACATTTTAACCAATCAAATTATTTTAAAAAGTCAACAACACACAAACCAATACAAATCATTACAACTTTTTACCTAGAAAACCTAAAAGTCCATCTATTGTTGGACAAAAATTTACATCTAAAAGTCCATGTATTGTTGGACGGAGGGAGTATTATATATAAGCTAAAATTAGTGATAATTAGTTATACTTTTTTTCTATAAATAGCGGCACTCCATCATTCATACACTCACATTCATTCAATCAAGTGCTTCTTTTCTTGATCAACCACAAGTCCCACTTTTCATGCCAAAATGGGTCCGAATCAAGATCCATTAAACAGACATCTCCTTGTTTGGAGATGAGTACCTTCGAACGTGAAGTCCCAACTCATATTGCATAATATGATTGTGGAAGGCGAACGTGAAACCCACCATCTACATATTCATATTGCTGAGTTTGAACATTTACATGAGCTAGAGCCACCCGCTATAAGAATACCGACCAATATGAACGCCTTCTTATCTAATAGGGCCGCTCTGTGAAATTCGGGTTCGCATCATCATTTGAAGTCCGACTTAATTGAGTATATATGGCACAAGTTTGGGCTGTCACAAAATGAAGCTTGAATTTCATCGATAGCTTTTGTTTTCCCTTTGAAGAAGCGTTTTTTACTTTGTTGTCTGCTCTTTTTAATCTTGTACTTGAATTATTAATTGCAGCTTGATTATATGGTTGTGTTTTTTAACTTGACTTGTTATTCTTATTATTTACATAATTGTTGGGAAAATATTATTTCAATAATATTAATAATAGTAACAATAAAAATATTATTTGATGACGAGAAACCCACCTTTGATGGTAAATCTCAGGCACGTGACCCAGCCGGCAAGAGCCACGCACTAGGTAAACCGGCTTGCGCCGACCGGCTCGACCCACTGGAAAGGAGCAAGGCAAACCTTGGATTTTTAATCCAAGGAAAGGGGTGGAGGTAGGGATCGAAGTAACAATAAAAATATTAAGAGGATGAGGAGGAGGAGTAGTGTAGTAGTAGTAGTAGTAGTAGTAGTAGTAGTAGTAGTAGTAGTAGTAGTAGTAGTAGTAGTAATAATAATAATAATAATAATAATAATAATAATAATAATAATAATAATAATGTTGTATGAAATATTTATTAAAAAAATGATTAATAAGTGGGTGAAGGGTTCGGAAGTAAGATGCACAGATGTAGGTGGAATTGCTGAAAAGGTAAAGGGTGTTCTTATGCTGATGTGACAGGGAAAAAGTGTGTTATGGGAGGAGCAGAAGTGTTCTCGGGTGTGCATGGCCTTAGACCATCCACACCGGAGCATCCGTCTATGTTCTTAATGTCCAGGTGGAGAAAAGACAAAATAAAAGATGTTAGACTTGGGAAGATCACAACAAATTTGCCGCTTCTTTAAGCGGTAGTATGGAGATCACTTTGCAAAGAGTGGCACGCGTTTCAAGAGGCCAAATCCTCTCCCATTCATCACGTGAGTGTGCAGGGAAACATATTTGGAAATTGGTGATTTGTTCCACATAAATTATATTTGAAGGTATTAAAACAAATCTTAAAATCGGTATTATTTATTATATAACGTTATTAAAAATAATTATAAAAATTATATTTGAATATATCTTAATTTTATCTACCCATAAAGACCCATTTTGCATATATTTGAGTTAAAAAAAAAATTACGTTGATATAATTAATAATGATTATATATAAGCAAAAATTAGTAATAGTTAATGATATATTTTTTTCTATATATAGTGGCACTCTCATATCATACATTCACAATCATTCAATGAAGTGTTTTTCTTCTTGATCAACTACAAGTCCCACTTTTTAAGCCAAAATGGATCCGAATCAAGATCCACTAAACTTTCCTCAAAGCTTCTTCAATATGTTGTCTCAATACAATCAATATAATCCAATTCTGAGTCATTTTGACTTTAACCATCCCTCCTCGAATGAGCACCCTCATATCCATCCACAACTTGATACCCAATCTCCTATAATACGTGGTACATAAGAGAGCTTCCCAACCTACAGTACGCAAGATGATGTGCAAGAAGAAGAAGCCGATGAAGAGCCATCACCAGCACGTGTTGCACGAAGGCAGTGGTCCGAGAATGAAGATGAGTTGCTCTTGAGTGCATGGTTGAACACCAGTAAGGACGTTGTTCAAGGGAACATCCAATCGCTCGATAAGTTCTGGGCAAGAATAGTATCATATTACAATAGCAGAAGGGAGAGGATGGCTCCATATGATGCAAAAAAGTGTAGGGCACGCTTTCAACGAATAAGTGTTGATGTTAGCAAATTTGCTGGTAATTTTAACCATGCAACAAGGGCGACAGCAAGTGGGAAGTCAGCAGACGATTTCATGAATAACGCTCATATTTTATACACCGAGAATCACGAGAAGCATAGTTCATTCACGAATGAACACGCATGGCGTATTCTTTGCCATGAGCAAAAGTGGCAAATCTCAGTTTAAAAGGTCTTGGAAGGTAGCTCTAAGAGGACAAAGTTAGATGCATCCGGATCATACACTTCAGGATCCAACCCCTCCACTCCTATGAATGAGACTTGGAGCAGTGGTTCATGTAGTCATTCACCGGGCGTGAAGGCAACAAAAGGGATGGGAAAAGGGTCGCTGGTTCATATGACGAACCAAAGGAGGACAACAACCAATCACGTAACCAGATGCTTGGAACTGTTATTACCATAAGAGAGCGTGAAAAGGTAAAGGGTGTTCTTATGCTGATATGGCAAGGAAAAAGTAAGTTAAGGGAAGAGCAGAAGTGTTCTCGGGTGTGCATGGCCTTATAATCCGGATACTTAACTTCATCAAGATAAAAGCGTATAACTCGAACCTCACATAAATCTTCTTCTTGCTTTTCTTAGCCAGACCAAAATCATCTTCATCAGAGCTTGCACGACGTTTCCCATGCCCATCAAAAGTTTGAGAAACATACTCTTGATCATCGAGTTTTGAATTAGGGGCTCGTTGATACTCAACCAGCAAAGCATACAACAAACTTTTCACCTTATCAATTTTGATACTAGTCATATCACCATAAATCTGATTGAAATACCATTCAACATATGTCATCTTATCCCTAGGATCTAAAACTGCACCTATAACTAAAATCTCATTGATACTTGACCAATACTTATCAAACTTTACCACCATTTTTTCAGCAATTGTACAAATGATTAGATCATAACTAGCTAGCCAACTCTTTAACGCAATCTTAATTTGACATATTTTATGAAAGAATAAGTTGTTCGTAGGATATGATTGCCTAAAAAACAGCTCCGCTACCTTGTGAAACTTAGACAATTTATCACAAATATTTGCACCCCACTTCCATTCATCTTCCGAAGGAACATCAAACTTAAAATGAGGATGTTGAATCTCTATACAAATTACAAGAGCACACCCAAAGAGGAAGTGGAAAGATACCTCACAAAGTGAGTTCGATAGACGAATGGACGCCAGTGTTCGACTTTGGCTTCTCTTCTAGTTCGGCCGGTGGATGAAGATGCTGAGATGGTCCCTGCTTCGATCGGTGGAAGGAGATCGGAGATGGTCCCTAGTTCAATTGAGGGATGGAGAGTGGAGACGGTCCCGATTTGACTGGAGAACAGAGGATGAGTAATTGGAACTTTGGAAAGGGTTTGAATAGAGACTGGAGGCTAAGATGAAAGTCATTGAGAGTAGTGTCGTAGATCGTCAACGATTAGGGTTTCTAGAAGTTAAACTTAAAAAGGGTAAAATAGTAAAATTACAAACACACACATACATAAATTTCAGGGTTTTATACAGGTGTGCGAGGCGGGTTAATGAGGTGGGTTATGGGTGAAAAATATTCACCCATAATCCATCCATCATCCGCTCCACCCGCCACCCACTTTTTTGCGGGTTTTAGCGCGTGTTTGGCAAATGGAAGGTTATTTGGGTATTTTTTAGGGGTTGGAGTTTATTTTGGGTATTATGAAGATGTGGGAGTTGGAGGTTTTATTTTAAAAATAACCTTGTAAAAAAGCTGATTGGTGTTTGATTGGTATGAGGTGTAGGAGATGTATTTGTGAGAAAAATGACCAAAATGCCCTTAATAATTTACCCCCACCTACCCACCCTCATCCTCAAAGACGTTCAATTGCAATCTCCCCGTCTGGACATTCGGCCAAACCCTAACTGAATAACCCTTGGTGTCGGAACACGCGTTCGGAGGGAGAGAAAGGTAAGCCATCCTCCTCTTCCTCCACTTCACGATTTCTGAATTCGGCTATTGGATTTCTGAGTTCGGCTGAGTTCTGCTTCAATTTCTGCTTCTTTTTTATTTTCATGAAGTGCGGTCGATAGCTCTTTGTGGACTGTTCAATTTTGAATTCTGAGTTCGGCCCTTTGTCGACTGGTCATGGAGTGCGGTCGACAGTTCAATGTCGAGTGTTCAATTTTGATTTTCATGAATTTTTGTTTACTTTCTACTGTATGCTTCAATCTTGCAGTTCGGCTCTTTGTCATGTTCTTTGTCGAGAGCTCTTTGTCGATAACTCTAGGATTTTGATTGTCTATTTCAATATTGCAGTTCAAATTAGAATTGTCGATAGCTCTAAGATTTTATGTAAATAGGTGTTGAGACGTAAGTATTACAGTAAATCATAATTCACCTTATTCACTGATGCATGAATTTGGGATTCAGATCCACATCTATAATGGATAATTGAACTCGTACTAATTACGCCTATAGGTATAGGGAGTGATCTTTAATTTTGTGATGAAATTAGTATAGTCAATATATATTGCCCATGTTGAATTTGAGTAGCCTCCAAAGTAGAACTAATTTAGTTGTTGAAATCGTTCTTTGTATTGTATGTGTATTTGATTTGTGACTAAAGTGCTTGTGTGAGTGTGTGACTACTATGTGTGTTGTTGGAATGGAAATGTCGTTCGTGTGTTGTTAATATGTGTTGATAAGTGTTGAGCAGCTTGTGTTTTCAATTTTTGTGTGATCTTAGGATACTTTTTTTCCTCTTTATTTTCTGTTGCATAATATTTTTCTTCAATGGCCTTCAATTACATGAAAATATGTTGTTATGATCAAAGAACTTTGACTCATAAACCTATAGAATCCTCACACTTTATTTTCTAACTACACAATTCACTCCCTACGTTTGTCATTTTTGTGGTGCTTTATGCTATTGTAGCAGAACAACAGGTTAGTTGATATGGCCTCGAGCAGTAGAACATCATGTTGGAATGATGAGTTGACGAAGAAGTTACTGGATGCGTTGATTGCATATCAACTTGAATTTGGCCCAGAGGAACCAATTAGATGGGTTTGGATAGCATGCGAGTTCAAGAATGCTACTGGTAAGCAGTGTCGTCCCGAGACCCTTAAAAACAAGCATCGACAAATGAAGCTCTACTGGAGGTTGTGGAAACATATTAAAGATGGGGAGACAAAGTTGAGTTGGGATGCAGAAAATGGATGTGTCGATGCACCTCATGAATGGTGGGATAAGAAAATTGGGGTATGTGTTATATGTCCATACTCTGTTGAAAATTTGCTAATCTGTATGGCATCTACTACCTAGATAACTTATGACAATTGTGCTTTTCCCCCCTAGGAGAATGTACATTTCAAACAATTTCGAAGAAAGGGTATCTCACCTGAGCTAGAAGAGTTGTTGGACGAAGTTTATGAGAGGACAACCGACGCATTGCTTGTTGTGGATGAGCTTGACTATAATGACGACACATCAGTTGGTTCGAAGGTTATCCAAGACATCCTCGAACAAATGATTTGTGACAATCAAGAAGGGCGTTAGGATTTGCACTGAACAAATGATTTGCATTGAACAAATGATGTGTTTTGTATGTCACATATTTATATATCCTAAAACGCTTCTATTGCATCGACTGTGTAAGCACTGGGAACTAGTTTCAATAGCTTTTACTATTTCTTTCTTCCTCATTTTCTTTCGGCCCTTTTCTCCTCAAACGTACATGTCCTCATTGGGTTTGAAATTAATCCCAACACAAATAAAAGAAACAACCGAAATCTAAAAGGTCTGGGCGTAACTGCCTCTATCACGACTCGTGAAGAGTCTGTCACGGGTCGTGACAGCCTGCAGTAGGTCACAAAAAATATGGGTTAAGCTGTCACGACTCGAGTCATGACAGCTTGCTGTAGCTGAACATGTCACAAACAAACAGTTGCACCAATGTCATGTTTCTATGTAAGATCACCCAAACAAAGGCCATTAAAGATAATGGAAGAAATTCAGAAGCAAATGCAATACAATTTACAGCCTACGACTACGACATTACATGTTAGTCCTACAAAGGCCAACAGGCCTAGGTTGCGAGTACTAACGAGAACTGGTCAGCTGAATACTAACGAGAAATGGTAAGCCGAATAACAAAAGTCTTCCCTAGTTACACCACATCTTACCGAAAGACGTCTACTTCATCACAAATGCAAGGAGGAAGACAAAGACTATCACGATAATAACCGTATGAGCCATCCTCTCACGACCCTTGGAAGTAGCGAGCTCAATCCACAACTTGCAAATGTAGGTTCTTGCATCATCCTGCTCATCACTATACTCGGCCCACTGCGAAGAATAAGTAGAATAAGAACACGTGTGAACAAATTGGCAGTGCATTATCCTTATACTAGTAATGATAAAATAACTACCCCATTTACCTTTATTCAATGCATTCTTTTTATACACATAATTGCCAGTGCATTATCCTTACACTACTAACTACCCCATTAACCTTGATGATGTTCGGCAATAATATGTCAGTTACAACTTGGACAAGCTCAAGGCCCAATGGAAGATATGCAGCAGCAGTATGGGCTATTGAAAAGCATGCAGGGTCAGTCAAAATAAGGATAATGCAAAACACACATCAAATCCTGAGGTGTCCCGAGTCAAAGATGTATTCTTAGCAAGTTGTAAGTTTGGGATGCATCAATACAAGATTTGAAATTAACCATTACTGAATTCCAAACTCTGCAGACAGTTCAATGCTGAATCTACAAGCCTTTATTCAATGCATTCTTTTGATACCCCATTAACCTTTATTCAATGCATTCTCTACAGACATCTTTGATCATGTTCTGTAAGAGCTCATATGGCTGATCCTCTATCTTGGACTCATCTAGCTTCTCTTAAATACACTAATTGATGAATGATTAAACCAGTGTCTCCCCAACATATCCAAAATACCCAAAACTTTTTTTGCCAGTGCAAAGGGTTCCAATGTAATCTTTTTACAATTACTGCACAAATATAAATATTAAACTACTAATTTTAAAGAATGCACAACAACTAAATATTTGTGCATTCTTTTCAACTATAAAGCAAGATCACCAGTGAAGTAAGAAAGCAAGTATATATGTATGCACCAGTGAGCAAAAGAATGCACAATAGCCAAATATATATATGCACCACCCGTGAGCAAGTAAGAAAGTAAATGACCAGAAAACTCCACCAAGGAGAAAAATCTCTGCTGATGCTAGTAATCATTAATGAAAACCAAATTGAGAGAGTTCAACCTTCTACAAGCAAAGCAAGATGCACTTGTACCAAAAGAAAACATAGAACGAGAAACATCGCAGTCAGAGCACACAAGAAGAAAAATTGTAATGTACTCTAAGGATTTCATTCAAACTGAATTCTATAAAAACATCTATAATGGGATTATTACTGAACATAAAGTGGTAAACAAATGTTAATGTCTGTAGGACTTCTTTCCAAAGTTTCTCCATCAAAACAAAAGTCATAGAACTCAACAATAACAACTGCAAACAAAGAAATTGCTAAAGGTAGAGGGAAAATGCAGAAATTTCGACAATAACATGGAGGTTGCTGTTGCCAGCAATGCCCCAATCGAAATGCAGAAATTGTTGTTGCCAATAATGTCGACAATAACATGGAAAATGCAGAAATTGCTAAAGGTAGGACTTCTATCCAAACTTTCTACATCATTCACACTGAGACACACTACTCCGAGACTCAACTTGGATTCCAATCGATTCCCTTTCGATTTCACTTTCCTCCATTTCGATTCCCTTTTGTTTATGTTGTTATGTCAGTGTTCCCCCAATCGAATCCCTTTCGATTCAAGAATGGTACTCCACATTTCCCCCAATCGAAGCCCTAACCCTATAAATCGATTCCGGAGTTCAGATCTGGACGATTTCCCCCAATCGAAGCCCTAACCCTAACCGAAATCGATTTTCCCCAATCTGGAAACCGACTGCCTATGAATTTCAACCAAAAAAAACAACAAGAAGGAACAAAGTATGATGAGAAGGAAAGAGGGCTACAGATCTTTGAAGAACAGGAGACGTACCTGCGAGTGTGAGCAGCAACGACGATGGAAGGAGACGCGGAGCGAGGGAGCGTCAAGGGCAAAAAAGATAAAATTTCAGAAACCTGATTGAAGAAATTGCCGAAGCTTGCCCCCCCCCCCCCCCTCTTCTGAAATTGGCCGGAGAAACCTGCAACTCCAACTCCGAAAGCTGCAAGAGAAAACGCTTCCAAACACACGCGAATCAGTTGGGAAAAAAAACCTAACATAACCTCCCAAAACCCGCTTTCAAACACGGCCTTAGCCCATAAAGTTAACGCGGGTAAAGCGGATGGAGCGGGTACTAGCGGGTTATTTCCAACCCTACTTATCACACATGCGAGGAATACTGCTATGGTAGATAATTCATGGTGAGCTATTTCATTATGAACAAGATGGGCTGGGATATTCCTAAACTCATAGACCTACTTAAAGACCAATTGGACAAAAAAAACTAATTTAGAGATCATTAACATACCAATCCGGATCCCAACAAATGAGCTCACATACATGCTCTATTGGTGTCACGATAGCGATAGACAGTTTACCACCAACTATGCAATTGACATGTTCAACATAAAAATGGGCACTACATCTCACCTTGTGTCTGGATATGGAGACTAGACCTATATATTCTAAAGTCAAACTTTATGCGACAATATCAAAAATGGCATTCCAACCAAAACCAATTAGAAGAAAAACGAATTGCAATACCCCTACATTGTGTGTTTTGTAACAATCCACGTACAAGAGGATCTCTTGACATTTTTACCGGTAGGATGTTTGGGGGGATGCTTCAAGTATCCCCCAAGCATCCGAGAATTATCATTCACAATTAATCTTGTGTCAATCGACATTTTTTATTTCGGAATTTTGGGAGGGGGGGGGGGTGACGTCGTTTTAGGCCGAAGAGAAGCAAAACGCAACGTTGCACTATGCGTGCATCAGAGTGATTACACTTACTACTATTTGTTGGAATATTTGGTATTCCAACAAATAGTATGCTTTAATAAGATTGGTTGAAGAAGTATGATTACACTAACTAATATTTGTTGGAATACTTGGTATTTTAGAAACCGAATTATTTTTAGACAAGAGAATATTTAATAATATTAGAAGGTACAATGAATATGCAAAAGCCCAAATCTCTAATTGGGGAAAAGCAAGAAGGAAGATGAAGACGAAGAGCATTGTTTTAAACATTTTACATTGGATAAAAAAGTCATAATCGAGAAAAAGTTCAAACATTAAATGGGAAAAACCTAAACCAAATTATTTTAAGTTTAACATTGATGGATCCCTCATCCAGAATGGAGAAACACCGTTTGGATATATTATCAGAGATCACATTGCCATATGGTAAGCATGAATGACAACCGATGCTTCGTGTTCTCGGTCTCTAGAGCAAAAGAATATGCTCTCAGGAATGGGTTAAGAGAAACACTTAATCTTAACATTTAACCTATCGAACTTGAATGAGACAATTTGTGTGTTATTAAGGAACTTAAAGGCGCCTGAAAATGCCCTTGAGATATAGAGATGATCATCTCGGATTCCCATTTGGACCTACTAAACTTTAGTAGCGTCTAAATTCAAAATGTCTACGGAGAAATCAATTATGTAGCCGATCGACCTCAACCGGCCACGCATTATAATGATGCTAACCCTCAATACTATTATTATAGTCTTGACCATCATTACTATTATAACGATGCTAACTTTCAACACTATTATAATTGCATTGACCATTAGCACCACACGAGCCACCTTGCTAATGAGCCTTATTAGTGGTAAAAAATGATTAAACTTGATAGTTAGTGGTAAAAAATCAATTTATAAATTGAAATATAAAAAGTCTTTCCTGATTTAATTTATTAAGTATGACTTAAAAATAACATATTTATAAAGTCAACCAAACGTACCTCTCCCAAAAAGAAAAGAGAAAGAAAAGAAAAGAGGATACATTTACAATGTACTACGCAGTACATCTTAATCCGTATTTATGGGGTGTTGGGTTTTTCTTTCATCTTTATTGATTTGTGTTTATTATGTGTGTAGTATGTTATGGTTAATTCGTCTTTCGATTCGTTAGCCTCTTGAGTTCACCTATTTGTTGATTTGTATTGCATTTCATGTTGTTTGATTTATCAAATTATAACCTAATAATAAAAAAAGCTTAATGTTAATTCCGGTGAACCAAATGACGCGGGGAGTCACATGTAAGACTCAAAGTGCATCAATGCTAACCAAACCGAGCACACAAAACCAATAAGTTTAATCTTAAAACCAATTGACAATGAGAGGAGTAACCCGCCAACTATATGCAACACTTATATACACTATATTATCAATGTGGGATAATATCCTTTTAATATATTCAACACTTAATGCAGCTCAAGTCGAGTATATATTCAATATCCTTTTAATATCATTTCATAACGGTTTATCCGTTGCCGAACTTTTCGGCCTCTCGACTCACTAAGCATGTCCGGTAGTCGAATTCTTTCCGGTTTTTAAAAAAAAAGAAAAAAAAAGAGTATATATTGTTGCTAAAGCTTAATAAGGGTATAAAATAAAGTACACGGATCATCTTATACTAATCGGTGATCCATAAGATTGGCCTTCACAGCCCTAATTACTTATATTGAACACCACCACTCTCTCTCATTCGATAAACCCTCGTTCTCACCCTCCCCAACCATGTAAGCCCCTCCTTCCCCTTTCTTCTACTCTCAAATATCTTCAATTTCTTCTGCATTGGCCGATTCATTTTCATCACTGTCTTCTTTTACCTGTTTCTGTGTTTTCCTGAATGAATTTCAGTCTACTTGCATGCCGATTTGGTGCTGCAGTTTCCCGCTCTCTTCGCGCTGAGTTGGAGTAACCGTCCAGGTCATTGTTGCTTGGCGATTGGCCGAACGATCATGGATGTTGTGGCCAGATGCAAGGTACCAGTCGGATTCGTTCTTCTCTAGGGCTAAAACCCTACTGCTTTCTTTCTTCTGATTTTCTTTTCCCGTTTGATGAATTGGGAAAGTTAGGGCCTTTTTGCTGATTTTGCAAACAATGTATGGTAGTTAACCGCTGAAGCGTGACCTAGACGAAGCAAATAAGCTTTTGTAATGCTCGGCCTGGAACGAGGGATGATAATGAGTGATTCTTTATATTTGTTGTTTGGATTGATTCCCATTCCAGTTCATACCGGCCATGGAATTGGACCAGGAATGGGTATCACACTGGTTACTGTGAATGACTTTAGCTGAGGCTGTGAAAAAAAAACTAAGATTTGGAAGATCATATTCATGAGGATATGTGCAAGGCAAAGGATTTGCAGAAAAGTAGGCAATAGAAGTTTTACTTCCAAGTGTACAATGAGCTATGACTTTCATATGCCGAAAGTGTCATCATTTTAATGTTTCCAAGTGCGAGATTAATAAATAAATGCCCAAATCTACTCTTTGCCCGCATCATAGTTAATTGCATAATTGATTCTAGTTGTAAGAAAAAGCCTAGGGCCCTAGGCCAGACTTGAAGAGTTGCCTTTATTTGACCCCCTCCCATTCTTGTTCTGTTAAGCTCCTTCTCTTTTGGGGTTTAAATACTAGGAGATATCATACAAAACCACGGTTGGCGATTTAGGTTCACTAGTGGTTTCATTAATGGCTTTGAACAACACTCTTTCCACTAGTGGAACTAGAAAACCTTCTCCTTTATCGGGCCTCTCAATAATGGGTTTGAACAACATTCTTTCCTGTTTGGATTAAGATTTGTTTGACATCATGTGCTAATTCCTTATAAGGAGCTTGTAATGTATAAATTGTCTGCGCTGAACAAACAATAATGTTGACAGTTTCTGTAAATTTTGGCAACTGTTAAAACAAGCTGTAGTCATGCATATTTCTTGACACAGGAAAGGGCACATTATTGAACTAATTGTTGCGCTTTTATGTGTTGAATGATGCACTCTTCTGTACCACACAGCTGAACCATACTACCCTCATCTTGTCTTAACCCTTTCCGTAGGAAGGAACTATTCTGCCTCCATTCATCTTTTAAAAAGTTGATTCTTTATCTGCTATTATATTTGGCGAGTTGTTTGGGATATCCAGTTTTTTATATTTTTATTATGAGCATTTCCTCTTGCAGCTTTGCTTATGAGTTATGGTCATGTATGATACCATGTTTTATAGTGTTTGAGTTAATGATTTTTCTTTCCCCCCCTCTCCCTTTGTTTGTCTTTTCTGTTCATGCATCTTTTCTCAAATGACAAACAAAAGTAGCGTTATCTGCTACCTACTTTGACCTCCTGTGTGCTTTGGACTATCCCATGCAGGACAAGTTGGAGCACTTTCGGATCAAGCAGCTTAAAGATATTCTTTCCCGTATTGGGATTTCAAAGCAAGGGAGGAAGCAGGTATCTTCGAAACTGGAGTTTGAGTGAAGTTTATACTTGATATCCTATATTTGATTTGGCATCTGATTAATATCCAGTTTGTTCAGATTTTTGCATTGTATTAGACTTATTTTTGTTTGTGATATTCACACATGTTCAGATTGGGTTTAGCCTATATAAATCATGTGTGCACTACCAAACTTCTCCCCTTCACCCACCAAATCCAAGTCAAATTGAACAGCAATCCTTTCTTCAAGTTATGGGTTCTGCTTAAAAATGGCTATGGGTAGTTCTTTGCAAGAAAATCTAATTTATGGGTGGTTTTGTGGAATTTGCAAATTTGTGGGGGGTTTCATGGGAAGAGCCCTATTCTAAGGGTGGTTTTGGCTGGCAGAGTTTTTGAATATAAATATATATTTTTGGTTCAAGCAAATCCTGATTGTAGAAACCAAGTGCTGGACAGTTTTATGACCTAAAGTTTAGTTTGAGATTTTTATTCAAAATCCTATTATAAGGTAAGTAAAATGTTTTGTGTAATCTCCATGTAGCATGGATATGAAGAGTTGGCTTGTGAAGGATGAAGATTGTGACAGATCAGAAAAATGCAAATGATCTGAAAGAGGTTGTGGGGGTCATATAAAGTTACCAAATACCCTAGTCTTTCTAAAGGAACAAAATGATCTGAAATTTATTTAATATTCTTCTGCTTCTTGAATATGATCTTAGCAGATTATGCATGACTTGCTAGTTGCCACTAGATTTCAGGTGATTCGTGGCGTTTTTGATGTAGTTGTGGAGTTTTCTGTGTACGCAATTTTATTTATTTGAAAAGTTTTTTTTTTAGGATGTATTGAGCATCAATTTCTCTACGATATGCATCATGAATTTATATATCATAACCACTTTTGAGAGGAACTCAATCAAAGAATGATAATGCAGAACATCTTAGCTTAAATATGTCATTATTTTATCTTTTGCAGGATCTTATGGACAGGGTTTTGGCTGTGCTTTACGATGAAGGCAGTGAGTCTCCAACCCCTTGCCTTTGCAAAATGTGACCCTGTAGATTTCTATTTCTAGAGTTATTACAGTATTGCTAGTAGCAGGTTTTACCTATAATCCTATACCATGTAGATGAATTGCTTATTGTGGTAAAACCAAGCCATAAATGTTTTATGTTTGTTAGGTTCTTACTCAACTTTGTTCTCATGTTCTTATGATTCACTTTCTTTTTTCTTGTCTTTGAAAAAAGTACACTCTTAAAACATGGTTGAATTGCTTACTTTAAGATTTGATCCTATTGTAGATAATTTCCTAGATTGCCTCACTAGCATGAACAAATATCTGATATGGAATTTTGATCCCTTTCAGGTCCAGGTTTATTTAAACACATCAATGGAAAGGAAGAATTGATTGCTATAATTGATGATGCTCACAGGTTCTACTTTTGTTCTTTTAGTACCATGATTGACAAAACAACCCTTTATAAACATTTGATACTTTTTCAGAATAGTTTTATAAGAGTGTAATGCTTGTGAAGGGTTGAATCGGTACATACGGGTAAAGGGCACTTAAAATGTAATTTTGGTTATAAAGGATTATTTGGCCTAAGTTTTTTTTTGGTAGCTTATCCTGTAGGTATTATTCTGAATATTCACTCTCCCTTGGACTGTTATGCAATATGTTGCCCCAATCTAATCCTTCGGTGACTGATTTTTTTTTTTTTTGACACAAGTATTTTGAACAATTATGAGAAAAGGCTGGAATTATCTGATATTTGCAAGGAATTTCCTATAGTAAACAAGCTGCAGAAAGATGGGAAATAAATGATTTCTTTGAGAACAAAGAGTTTTCATTTTACTACATTTGCAATATGTGGTGGACAGGTGGAGGTTTGAGTGGGAGCGGGGTGACATGCATCATAATATAATTCAATGCATAACAGGAGCTCCGATTGTCTTCTTCATCTTTCGTTTCTTGGAGCTTTCATCTCAAATGGTGCATTGACAAGATTTTTGCATGGAGCATCTAAATACTTTGTTAACTTGATGTCTAACTACTTTATAGACTTCCTTTTGTTATTGTTGAGAAAAGCCACTTTATAAACTAATTGTGCTGCAAAGGGTATAAAACTTTGATCTTCCAAATACGATTATGGTGAAATTGGAAAGTTTTTGTGCTGTTGGGTCGTTTCTTGGGTTTCTTAGCTTTTATTTTTATTTATTCCTGAACATTCCGGGTTTCTTAGTTGGATCTGCTTTATGGGCCTAGGAAAATGCAAGATGAAGGGGCCACTGAATCAAATGCGAAAAAGCAGAGTGGTGCAAGCAACCACAGAAAGCAGCTACAGGAAGAAGCTGAGCCAGCAAAGGTTCGCTGTGTCTGCGCTCGTTCTGGAGTTGTTGATTTGCCAATTCAGGTCATTTCTGATCTTGTTCTGGTGTGAAATTGCAGTTATCTTTTCCCATACTAATGGAGAAACTATGTGTGATGTGAGTAGTATGTAACTTTTCTCTGTGCTTTCTATTTCTAATTGTGAAGTTATGAAAATCAGAACAAATACCTTTTGTTTACAATACATTAATTGTATTCTGCTTGAAGCTGAATGTTGTTCTCTTGATGCCTTACAATGGACCATTTTTTACGCTATTGATATTTTGGAATTGTCCTTGGGAATCACCTGATTGTAATGTACCAGATTATCCTGTATTTAATTGTGTTCCTGAAGTGTGGTCATATTTTTGGTTGTTATTACAAGCATTTGGATACTTTTTTCTCATCCTTGGCTAGTTCTAGTTGTTCTGTTTCAGCTTATTTGACTCACTTACGGCCTAATTGGTAGCAGTGTTATTCTAGCCTTAACATCTGTTTCTGTTTTAATATATCAGAAAACTGTTTGGTAATTGAAATAGGTTTATTCTAGCCTATACTCGATACAGGTATGGTGGATCGTTAAAATATGGAAAATTGAAATTAAGTAAGGTTTCTGGCTTCTGTTATAATTGTCTGGGTTGACGTCGGATAAATTAAATCTCCTGGATTCTCTGGAAAGATATAAATGGCCTACTATGGAACATATGCCTAGGGTTCTGATGTTGATTCTCCTGTACCCCTGCATCTTTCAATTGAATAACTTGAGTAAATGTGAATTTACATGCAACAGCACATTCGGAGATAACTTTGCTTTATTCCATTGACACCCCTGCATATATATATATATATATATATATATATATATATATATATATATATATATATATATATATTGATGTGACTTGGTTTATGCAGGGTAACATGCTTATCTTTGTCAAGTCTGTCACATATGCCTGACGGAATTTTTCACCTTTGCAGTGTGCAAATCCAAATTGCAATGTTTGGCAACATACTGGTTGTGTTCTTAGCACTGAGCAGGATATAATGAAGCATCCATTTGAAACACAGTTTTTTTGTCAGACTTGCCGAATTGAACGTGCTGACCCGTATGTATGCTATTTTTAACTTCAGTTTAATGTTGAAGCTACTTACAGGTCTACATTGTTTCTTTGTTCTCTAGCTGTATCTTGGATTTGGTATTCCAATAATTGGTTCTTTAGATGCAACCACACCTGAAATGAGTTGTTTTTCTTATTTATTTGGCTCGCTTGTGAATTTTGGATTACAATACATTATGGATGCCCCACAGTCAAGCCCTACACCAGTTGTAGAGGTAAAGAATGGGATCCATGGCAGTAGTACCATGGTTCTGACCCATTAGCACTTGCTCATAGAGTTCTTCTTTTGCCAATCGCCATGTTTCCACAGGGCATCTCCTTCTGATTTCATTCTTACTTGATGTGTTAATAATTGTATCTGTGCCTAAAAAACGAAGATGGTCAATCAATGTTTGAAAAATAAATAAATAATTGGTTCCTTTGGCTTTGGAAGTGATTCATGACTTGTATAAGAATGGTTCTTTATTGTTTCCTCTGAAGTATCTCATTTGCTGTTTTCCCTTGCCTTTTAGGGAATATAGTGTCTAGAATTTCTGATAATACATCATGTTTTGCAGGTTTTGGGAAACAGTTGATCATTTGTTGTATCCTGTGAAGTTACTTGTCACAAGTATTCCAGATGACGGGTGTGTGAATTGTTTTTTATTTTATACTTACACCATTCTGGCTTTAAAAGGAACGAAGTTCTATAGTTGTACCCATCCTTCATGTCAATGTAGCAGATGCTCAGATAATTCTGTAGCTCTTAATTTTCATCCATTTGTATGTTCCTGCATCATGATTACTTGTCTAAAAAATTCCAGATGATGGTGCATGAATTGTTTGTTATTTTATACTTGCGACTATGTGGCTTTTGAAAGGACTAAAGTTCTGAAGTTGTACCCATGCTTCATGTCAATGTAACCTGCATCATGATTATTTGTATTACAATTACAATTAATATGCACCTATCCAACTTCAGTGTGGTGGGTCATGTAATTTGATAATTATATTAGGACTCCGGAATTATGATATTGCAAAAGCATAGTAGTTAGTTAGTATACGTGTATCGGTGTATGGTGAAATCTTGCTTGAGCCTTTGTTAGGATGCATTTCTTGTTATTTCCTTCATTGCTGCCTAAATCTTGCTTGAAGCTTGTTGTACTTTAATTTTCTTGGTTCTTTATCGTCCGAGGAATCACCGACTTATCTGATGGTTATATCTGTATTTCTTGTTATTTCCTTTCTATGGATTAGTGATCGTGCTAATCTGACTGCTGTATACGTATTGATGTTAGACGGTTTCAATTTTTTTTTGTTTCTACAATTATGGTACTTATGGTCGTGTATTACGGTTTCATCATTCATTGGACCCTTTGTTTCCAGTTCAAAACCCTACCAGCACATTGAGAAAACATTTGAGCTGTCGAAAGTAAACAAGGATTTTTTGGTAAGGGCAGAGTATGATGTTCAGGTTAGTTTGTAGCTTTTGGTCACATAATGCATAAACTTGTGATGATTGGTACAAGAGAATACTTATATGCATCAAATACTCACATCTTTCATATTTTTAGGCATGGTGTATGCTTATTTCTGACAGCGTCCCATTTAGGGTTCAGTGGCCTCTTTATGCAGAGCTCCTTGTTAATGGTATCTCTGTTCCCTCATTTACCATCAGCATCTTTTATAATTCTCCACCCATCAATCCCTGATTGGTGGTTTTTTTTTAAATTTATTTTTTTATCTATCTATCTTGTTATGCTGTTTGATGCCTGGGATACCTCTTTGCATCCCCAATGGGTACTTGATGTCGCTTTACCATCATTGTCTTCTATAATTGTCTACCCACCAGTTCTCCTTGTTAATGGCATGCTGTTCAGTGGCCTCTTTGCACCATTCTTTCTCTGATGCTGCCTCTTTACAGAAAGTCATCCTCTTAGAACACTGTAGGTCAACCATAAAAAATAAGAAGTCTAGGCATATATCATGTATGTAGTACATCAACAAACATTGTATGTGTTGAAACTCGATGAATGAAACCTCTCTACAAACCTTCTGCCCCATGGATATACAAGAAATACACCAAATTATTGCAAGCGAAGCAGTAAAAGAAAATGTTTGATTTGATTGAAATTTATCTGATCCTTGTACTACTGTAGTAGTGACCCAAGGCAGCATATCTGCCTTCATTTTCTCAGTTCTTTGCTTCCTTTAATTCTATTGCTTTAGATTACTATCTTTACTTATGCTCCTCTTCTTAGGTGTTCCATTTAAGACCTATAGTAGACCTGGCTCACACCCACTGGGGGCTAATGGAAGGGATGATGGTGTCAAGGTGAGTTGTTTTTTTATCCTCTTCCATTTGTTACTTTTTATGTTTCTGCTTTTTTGAGTAGTATTCTCGTTTTTTGTGTTCTCTTTTCTTATCCATAGTTTCTTTCTTTCTTCACTCACCTTTTGAAGTTGTACAGTAATACTACTTGTTTTTTCAGATAACCTTGTTCTTGGTTGATGGGGTGAACAAAATCTCTTTATCAGGATGTGATGACCGTGATTTCTGTTTGGGTCTCAGACTTGTAAAAAGACAAACGCTTCAACAGGTGTCGCCTTTTATATTAGTTTATTCATGTTTAATGCTTGGTGAAACCATCTTTCATTATTTTTCTACATTTTCATTTATATAAATTATATGCATTGTCTTTAGGGAGAGTTCTCATAATTAATTGTGAACTTTAAGATATCATTTTCTATACCTGTTGTAAAGCTATCTTTTTATTGGTTGATGCAATGTGGGACTGCCATATAGCCAAATCATTTATATAATTATATCCACCATCTTTAGGGGGAGTTCTCATAATTAACTGATTGCAGTAGTAAGTTCTACCATGACCATTGTGCCCATTGCCACTACCACACTGAAGCCGATCATCATTGAATTTAAAGGATGTAGTTCTTTGTAGTTTAGTGAAGTTGGGAAGATTGAATATGAACTGTAAGAGTAGTCTTGTGGTGCTGATATGATATGTATTAAGTAAAAGTTTTTTGGTAAGAGTATTAAGTAAATATTTAAATTAAATTTAGTGAAATTAAAATTTTCTTGTCAATGTCGAATTGGAGATGGTAAAAATATTTCACTGCCTATTGCTTAATTTGGCTAGGTAGGTCAATATTAAACTCATCACGATTCCTTATTATCGGCTTGCTCAAATCATGCCACCATTATAGATGTATTGTATTTTCTGAGCTGTTGAAATTAATTGCATTGAAATGCTTATCTTGGTTGTGTTTTGCTTCTTGGCTTGCATTTGAGTTTTGAAATAATCATCTGTGAATTTTGAAGAGAGAGAGAGGAATACAATATGCTTTATTTTACCACCTTTGTGAGTTTGGACGTTGGAATGGAAGTGGTAGAGGGAAGTATCTTGTTTAAGTCACAAATATCTTGTTTTTATCATACCCCTTCCGTCTCAAAATTTAAGTCGTTTTAGACTAATTTAGTTGTATCAAAATATGTCATTTTAGGTTTTCTAACTAGGGGACAGTAATGATTTGTATTGATTTGTGTGTTGTCAATCTTTTTAAAGATTTTGATTGGTAAAAAAATGTAGTGGGTATTAAAAAACAATAAAATTATGAAAAAAATAGTGAATGATGATATTGATTGAGGGGTGAGTGTTTTATTAAAACTTGTGCAAAATCCTAAAATGACTTAAATTTTGAGATAGAGGGAGTATCAATTACTGAACGTAATTTATAAAGAAAAAGTTACTAAATGAAAGCAAAAACCAAATGTGAAAGTGACCACAACCCACATGATTAACCCATTGTCTTCTAGTGGCTTCGCTCTAAATAACTAAAGAACATGAAACAAGTATTATTTTTTGTAAATCGTGGACAATAGTGTAACGATATCCTATTTTCTTCTTCCCTTTTGCTCCTCTTCATATGCCTAGTTTCTTGTTTATTTGCTTGTATGTATGTGGATATTGATGTATAATTGAACATATCTTCACTTTATTAATTCTTATGTTTCCTCGTGTAATTTATTATCCTATATATAATCATCTTTTTCCACTTTCTGATGTTGCAAAGTTGTTTACACTAGCATGAGTTGTTCTTGTATCTCATAGCTTCTTCTTGGTTATGTATTGCTTATGTTATCCTGTCTTATTTTTAACATGCAGGTTATGAGTATGATTCCCCAGGAGTCTGTCGGTGAATCATTTGAAGATGCTCTTGCTCGGGTGAAGCGATGTACTGGGGGTGGTGGTGTTGTGGCAGAGCATGAAGAAAGTGATAGTGATCTAGAAGTTGTGACGGATTCAATTACAGTCAGCTTACGTTGTCCTGTGAGTTGTCCTCTTTATCTACTCAATATGAAGTTCAATTGTCTCCATTTTTAATCCCACTTTATATTTGGTACTCACTCTTCTTTAAACAGTTGAATCTCTTCTTTAAACATTAAAACAGTTTAATCTCTACTTTAAACAGTTCAATTGTCTCCATTTTTTTCGGTTAACCTTTCCTGAATTCTTACCATGTTTAATGCATTCTGAATTTTTGTACAAGCTTTCTTTAAAATGTAACTTTGTATGCGAGCTAGAAGGTGATATTATGCTCTGTTATCTGGAGCATTTTCCTTGTTAAAGCATTGTTATGAGGGACAAAAAAAGATCTATAGATGCTCTGGTGACCATCTTAAGCCACAATAATACAAGCATTGAAGTTGCTGAATGGGAAGATTGAATATAACTTATATATCAAAGTAATGTTTATATGTTATTTTCACAATGGTGAACTGCAGATGAGTGGCTGTAGAATGAAGACTGCTGGTAGGTTCAAATCCTGTGTCCACATGGGTTGCTTTGATCTTGAAGCTTTTATACAATTGAATGAACGCTCGAGGAAGGCAAGATTTTCTTTTACTGAAGTCTCCATCCTTTTTTTGCATTTGCGTGCTTTTCTTTTATCAGGAAGATTGGATTTTTGTTTATATGGAAGTGTTCGACGTGCCTGTGTTTGCAGTGGCAGTGCCCTATTTGCCTGAAGAACTATTCCTTGGAGAACATAGCTATCGATCCATATTTCAATCGTATTTTGAATATGGTAACTCCATCATTGGCTTATGCTAGCAATTGTTATGGCATCTAGCTTGTATTAATCACTAATAGTTGTGTTTGCGGACTTTGCAACAGATGCGAAATTGCAGAGAGGAGATAAGTGAAATTGAATTAAAGCCAGATGGGTCATGGCGTGCTAAGACTGACGATGCTTTCAAGGATCTCTCGCTGTGGCATTGTCCTGATGGTTCATTGTCAATTTCTTCTGGACCCTCAAAGCCATCTGTGAATGACAATTTATCTTGGAAGCATGATAATACTGCATCTGTAAAGCAGGAAAATATGGGTGCTAGGACTGTTGATCAGCCTGAGGATGTGTCCCAGTTAAATCTACTTGATACTCAAGTTACAAAATTTGAGCACGAAGTCATTACTATGAGCAGCAGTTCCTCGGAGGACCATAGAGATTGTGCATTCACAAGTTTCAATGACAATGTTGAAGTTAATTCTTTCCCCCCCAATGGCATGCCTCTGAGAAATGGAGACTTTAATTCAAGTGCACAAGTGATGATAGCAGATGTAATCATTCTGAGTGATTCTGACGAAGAAGAGATATCTGTATTTCAGCCTGACTCTTCTACAACAATGGTTGGGTATGAGAAAAGTGAAATCTCACCTACTGCTCTTCCAGAAAGTGCTGTTCCACATCATCCCTGGATGGCTGATAGCTGTAACAAAACTAATCATGATGCAAGGACACCTCAACTTTCATCTGCCCCCATTTCAGAAAACTGTGCTGGATTTCATTCCATAAATATCGCTATAGATGATTTGGAGGCTGTAACTGAATTTCATCAAACATGTGCTACTACTTCTAGTCTTGGAGATGTATATAATATGGATACAGTGGATGGTGGGCGTAGTGGAGATCAGGCCGTGGATTCCTCTGTTTTACATAATGATATTATTACCAATAATGGAGTTCCTGAGGACTTAGTTACATGTCTAGACAGTAACCCACATGGGCTGAATAGCTCGGCAGAAGCGTCAGTTTCAGGAAACATAACCCCTGTGCAGAATATCATCCCTAAAGGGGAAGATTCGTTCAGAGGAGGGAGCTATGGCGGTGAAGGTCGCAATGGTGTTGAATCACCTGTTCAGCCCACAAGTACCAATCAGATGGAGTCACTCGTCTATGTTAGATCAAAAAGGAGGTAGGATTCCTGTTTTATTTTTAACTATCCCTTTGTCAGTCTGGTGCATTTAGAGCAGATTCTCGCTCCTGATATGATCAGACATCTTGGTACTTTAGAGTGATTAATCTTTCATGCCTATTTATTTTTTCGTGACCTCTGAATTGGATTACTTTTCCCCGTGTGAGTTCCTCTTTTTTCATGAATATCATTGTGTTCACTTTCTCGCTAATGTGATTTGACCATGGATGCCACACACACCAAATATTTTGCACCTGTTCATTTTATAACTGGTGCTTTCTGCGTGTACGGCATGTTTAGGCATTCTTTATTTTACATGCTTACTTCACTCATCTCAATTTTGTAAAAAATGATTGCTAAATATTATACTCGTATTATTTTGCCTTTGATTCTCCATCATATGCTTTTCTCTACTACTAATATTTTATATTTGTTTGCACAATTATCCAGATTGTCCATTCTTTCAAATTCAAATGGTGAAAGCTGTGTAGACCTAGATGTAAGTAGGAAAAGAACAGGTAGCCCTTTCTCTTTTCCTAGGCGACCAAGGTCTGGAAGGAGAAATCAAAACTAATCAGTACTTCTCAACTCTGGCTACTGAGCAGCTTATAGCTTTTATTCACATCTCTTTTGTTTGGATTGAGCATCACTCTTCCAGAACCTGTACAAACCACTTCCATCTTCACAGCTGGATTTTCTTGGAGAAAATCAGACACCTCTTGAGTTCAGTAAATGGTGCATTGCCTGAGCAATATTTTTCTAACTGTCTCGAAGTTTCCCCAAGCAGCAATTTCTCAGTTCAGTGCCTTAAATGGCTTTCTGGATGTTATCAGGTAAATGAGCTGTCCGTCCCCTCCCCTCCTATGATGAGTTATCAATATAATAAATGTTTCTTAGAGGCTAGCTTTTTGGGTTGGACTCTGGATTGCATTTTTCAATATTTTATTTTGTTATGCTAAGATATTATAATTTGAATAGAAAGAATTGTTTCCACATTCTAATTTATTTGAGAATTAATTTGACTGTGATAGCATGGGTGTCTAAATTCTTTTAGCTGAAGTTTAATTAAGTAATAGCAGGACAGAGATGGATTGTGTGGCTGTCCCTAGTTTATCTGGCCTATAGTCTAGCCTTTCATATTTTTGATAATTTGATGCTGGACTTTGGCTAGGTTGTTATAGTAACAGATGATTGGGATGCATCATACATGTGTGTTGAAACTGAACTTTAAAAATGATGATTATGGTTTTTTGATCAACTTGAGTGATGAGTTCATGAGTATCAATTCTTAAAACAACCTCAGTATGTATTTTGCACTACATAATTTGATTATAGTTTATAAATGTCCCAATGTTGAGCTCTGCAATAGTTGGACAGTCGGATGCTGCAACATCGCCTTTCTCGAGTTTGCTCTGCTTCATGTGTCACTGTTGGAAAATTTGACGATATTTGACCTTTGGCTGATTCACTTGCTCTGTTTAAATGGACAGGATTTTACCACCATTTCCAGCCATTTGAGGCACTTTGTAGATTCAAAGGTCTAAATCCAAAGAGATTGCTTGCCTTTTTGATGCCTTATGTGTTGTTTCACTGGCCGAGTAAGCAGTCAACACTCGTAGAGCTGGTTGCAATTTACTTGATAGTTCCAGAAACCAAGAAAGATTAATCATATTTCAGATTCAACATGTGGGAAGCACCTATAAAGCCTTTTTTTTTTGTTCATGTAAGATGGTTCTCATTACTGGATGAAAATGGCGTCCGATCTCACTCAGCTTGTGAAGCATAGACACATTTTTCATGGAAGTATTACATTCCTAGCTGGCTACTATACATCTTGTGGGATAAAATCTAGCTGTGGAAGTGGAACTTTCTCCTTGATTCCACTAATACTATGGTGCTTTCAAGGAGTAAACAGAAGAGGGGACCGTGTTCTCAGACCCTTGAACTGGAACTACGTCGAACTTCTCTGTTGGGGACCAACCTGTGTAGCTAGAACTAGAGTTCGTGTAGTTGATGTACTAATAAACTTATTCTAGTCACTAGTTAGTTGCTGTACATATATGCATCGGCAAGTATAACAATATTTGTTCATATTAAGTGTTATTTTAGGTCTTTTATAGATGGCCCTGTCCCTCATGTGCTGCCTGCATTGTTCTATGTAATATGCTTAATCTATTGAAAGCGCACATGGATTTTTGATGGTACACATTCTTGCAAAATGCTTACTATTTCTGAACAAATGGAAGGAGTCAAGATCCTCTACAACACTAGAGTGGGGTGTCTTCGAGTATTGGAATAATCCTCACTTTGCTGAGGATGCTACAAGAGCGACAATTGTGTTGTCCTTGAGGGCTCTTCGGCACAATGTCTTGATTACTTGTAAGATATCAATAGGTTGTTTATCTGTAATGATTAAATGTGTTGATAATATGTTAATTTGATGTATGTATAAGTTTGACATGAAATGAACCTAACCCTAAAGTCATGAAACCATAAAAGATTCTTAGAATTGAGTACCAATACAGCAGCTCTCTCAATAACAGCAGCTCTTCCTCTAAACACATAGAGACCCTTTAGCAAGTGTGCTTGTTGTGAGGTGTTGTTCCTACTTGGTAGCATATGTTCTCTGATTGGGAGAGATTCTCACTTAAAAACATATCTCAAGGAAAAGAGCACATTCTCTCTAGAGTCTAGACCGCCCTTCCCGAATATTAGGGCAAAGCTTGATTAGTTTGATTCGATGGTGATAACTCTTCGAGAGGGAGGCAGATGTTGCTCTTGATTTGTCAGTTTCAGGCTCACAAAAGATGCCTAAACCCTTAGTCAGTTGCTGTTTGTTTTTGAAGTAGAAAAGTAAAACAAGTTTTAAATAAGTGATGTGGAGCCTTAGGTCAATTTCACATCAAACAGAACAAATAATTTTAGATGTGGAGCCTTTTAATTAAGAGATGGTTAATCTTGATCCATTAATCTGACATTTGTGGGAATGTTGTGTTACATCAACTTGTAAACTCCTTAGCAGCCATTGGAGATGAAATTATGAGAATCAAGCAAAGGCTGAAACTGAAGTATAATGGAAGGATAAGAAAGAATTAGAGAAAGCATCCAATTCAATTCAGGCCCTAATTTTTTTATTTATTCCAGCATTTTGGACCCATCACGGTCCAAATATTCTTCCCTTTTTCATCAGAGATCACTCATAAACATAAAATATATATATATATATATATATATATATATATATATATATATATATATATATATATATATATATATATATATATATATATATATATATATATGCATTTTTAAAGTTAAAGGATGCCAATTGGTTTCACTAAAAAGCAGATTTGGTGGGAAACCAAACACCAGTTGATTTTACTAAATTGCCCCCTTAATACCTTACTTTGATTGCCTTACTGAACCTGATACCTCCCCCATCTCCATGAGCAAACCCTAAAAGATTATGTACTAATACTCCGAAATTAACATAATTTAGAATTTGTGTTTGCTTAAAAAAACCACATCAATCAAGTATAATCAGACATTTTAATTAGTTGGTTAAATCATGCTGTATATATGCTTATAGTGTGGAAATAGACATTAGTTCCTTAACGACTAAGGATGGCAGCATCGTAAATTGGTACTTCCCCACCATACAAAAAAGGTTCCTCGAGATCATAACACACCACACCTACCGTCTTCCATTTGTATTTTGTACATACAAATTTAAAGTCACCATCTAAAGTTGAAGAAAGATTCACTTTCATTCCCTAACTACGCAATTTAAGCTTCATTAGTAAGAGTATGAATTATTTGTTATAAGAAATTTGAATATTTGTTCAGAGATTGACTTGGTGCAGGAGAGCAAATGGAATACTGCTTGTAAAAACTTAAAAAAAACCTTAATAGTTGATAAGTGTTCATTTCTGTTTGCCTACACAACTACGTAAATGATGTATTATTATTTTCTTGTTTTTGGTTGGAATGAGAGACAAATAATTAACCTCTCTTCATTTTAATTTTTTTTTTATTAGGTAAAAATTTGAAGGTCAGACATGCCTGACTCATCGAGATGCCGACAAAGTCGGTAGACGGTGAACCGTCAAGCATACAACCTAACAATACAAAGTCGCCCTGAGCGCACCACCTCGACCCCAGCCAGTCTCGACTCCAAACTCCACGCCCCCCAACCAAGCAGAAGACCTCCTAGAAACATCGGAAGCAGAGCCGCAAGCTGCTCGAACAAAACGCCAACAAGATTTCCTCTACAAGAAAATAGTGATCAAGCCCTTGCGGGATTTAATCAAACCCTTTTCGGGTGGATTTACTCAACCCCTTTCGGAATTTAAATAAAGCCCTTTCGGACCAATACCCTCTCTTCATGTTTATTACTCATTGCATGATAAGAAGCAAAAAGGCAAAGATAAAGCATGAATCAAATAATATAGAAATTAGAAAGGCTTAATCGAAAAGAAAATGCAAGTAGAGCGAGTTGATAAAAAAAAAAAAAACCATATAAGTTTCACAGTACATATTACATATAAAAGTAGAAACTGAATGTTTCAATTTCTTTGAATAAAGTTTATAAAATTGGATGTCATGATCGACTACACATTTGCGGATGAAAAAACTAGTTCTAAATTAAAGTAAAAGCTAGTAGTAGATTTGAAATGACCCAAATATGTGAGAAATTGTTACCACTAATCTATCTAAATATATGCCAAACATATATCACTTGATTCAAATCAATCCATCCAAAACTTTTCTAAAAATAAAAATAAAATAAAATAAAACATCAAGTCAAGTGTAATTCCCTTTACAACCCACCATGCCATTTATATATTTATTTCCAAAATTCAAATCCATTAATACTTGCCAATTAAGAACTCAACATACTCAGTAGCTAGCTAGCTCGACCCCATCTGACTCACCCATCCAAACACCCCTTAAATTCACAACCCAAAAGAACTGCCAAATTAAAAAACCATCGATCGATCAAACCAAGTATGAACAGATTGAGCAACACAGCGTTAGGGTTCCTAAACCTGCTAACACTGCTAGCGTCGATCCCAATAATAGGGGCGGGGCTGTGGATGGCGAGGAGCACCACCACCTGCCAGAACTTCCTGCAGACGCCGCTCCTCTGGCTAGGGTTCATCGTCCTCCTCGTCTCCCTGGCGGGGTTCATCGGGGCCTGCTTCCACGTGGCGTGGGCCCTCTGGTTCTACCTCTTCGTCATGATCTTCCTCATCGCAGGCCTCATGGGGATCACCGTCTTCGGCTTCGTCGTCACGGGCTCCTCAGGGTCGGGGACGTCGGCCGGGGGAGTGCCGGTGCCGGGACACATATACAAGGAGTACAGGATGGGGGATTACTCGGCGTGGATGCAGAGGAAGATGGGGGATGCAAAGACATGGGAGGGGATAAGGAGCTGCATTTTGGGGTCCAAGACTTGCACTAGGCTTCAGGGCTGGACTCCCCTTGACTACCTCCGCAATAACTTGACTCCGGTTCAGGTCAGCTACCTCTCTCTTGTAATATTTTCTGTTATTCGAGCCGAATGAGCCAGTCATTGGTTACTAATCATAGTCCATAAAAATGAGCTGAGTTCAAGTTGAGTACATATATCAATTCGAACTCGAGCTTAAATTTTTGCTCATACGGCTTGTTTGGTATAATATCGAACCAATTTTTTTTTCCCGAGCTGAGTTCAAGCTAATTTTTTTGTTTTTTGAGTTGAGTCCGAATCAAACTCGAACCAAACCATATGATAATTAAGGAATAATCTGATTTGTTTAGATAATTATCTTTTATTTATCCTTTAGGTGAGGATCTTTCTCTCTTAAAGAGATTACTTTCTGTTATCGCTTTAATCAATAAAATCATAACTCCAAAACTCTATCTTATCTTCTACACTCTTTACTCGTATAACATTCCTATACTCCCTCTTTTCTCTTTTTTTTTTAACTTTCTTGGAATCTACTTCGTCAAATATGTCATTTTAGAGGGTTAATTTTATTTGAAGAAATCATTTTACTTTATGAAAATGCCCTTGTAATGCTTAATGAAATATTAGTTTTGTAATGATTAATGAAATATTAGTTGTAGTTTTGGATAAAGTAAAAAAGTAGTGTAATAAATGATGGTATAATAGTTGTATTTGTTAATTTCCTTAAAATTTATCAAAGTTAAAATGACAAATCGTGTATAAAGTAAAACTCAACACTTTCCCTTTGGTAGGCATGTGACTTGTGAGACTAGGTAAATCGACTCAACCGGCAATAGAGGCTGAAACTCATTGCACGCAAGGAGGCTCGATCCTTAATCTCTTATTATACTTGTATAACCACCCTATGACCAGTTGAACTAAGCCCAGACGTGCTTCCTCACATATTATACTTGCATGATAACCTTGCTTGTGAATTAACATTGTGTTATATAATGAATGAAGTCGGGGTGTTGCAAGCCGCCGACGTCGTGCAGCTACGGGGACGCGACGGCGGGGATAATGACGCAGGATCCGGATTGCTACAAGTGGAACAACGTGCCGGAGATACTGTGCTACGAGTGCGACTCCTGCAAGGCCGGGGTGATGGAGAGCATCCGCCAGAGCTGGCAGAAGCTGTCGGTGCTTCTGGTCGTCATGGTCGTCTTCCTCATTGCCATCTACTCCATCGGCTGCTGCGCCTTCCGCAACGCCCGCAGGGCCCAAACCGACTACCCCTACGGTCGCAACCGCATGACCAAAGTCCGCCCCCGCTGGGACTATTACTGGTATGTACTATCTTATCCTCTCTCTCTCACTCGCACATATGTTATCTAAGTGGGTGGGCTACTCTTTCTAATGCCAATTGGTTTTATAATATCACTATATTCGACTTATGTGTTTGTCCTGATTAGTGCATGTGCGCTTTGAACGCTTGAATCTGACTCGTAAATCGAGTCAGGCAAACTATATGGAAGGACTATGAATTATTAAAGTGTGTGTGAGCACTAAAAGAAGGAAAATGGTTGCAGGTGGAGATGGCTCCACGACAGGAGGGAGCAGCTTTATTAAAGGAATTGAAGATGTATGTTTTCAACATCTCAAAGCCTCAATACGCGAAACATCGTTCGATTAAATTTAAGTGTTAGGAGGCCTTTTTTGGTACTTTATATATTTTTGCTTTACTTCTGTTTGTAAATGCTTTTTTTTTTGTACAAAGAATGGGGTAATGTTAATTGTAGCCTCCCTTCACCTTATGTTATATGGCTATCGTCAATATGTTTAAAGTGAGTGACAACTGACAAGTCAACAATGCATTCATCGTAAAACTAATTGATATTAGAGATAGTCGTCTATCCATCTTATATAGTAGGCGTCCTTCTGTACGAATGACATCAAGTACGTCTCAATCGTCTCTATTTTTTTTTTGAAGAACACTCGTATGATCGAATTTTATACAATGTCTGGAAACTCCTGTGATTGCATAAGAAAACACATCATATATATGTTTTAGCTACAATATACGTTCTTGGGGATTGATTAATTAATTAAGAACACTACGGTTTCAATGTTTCTAATAAATATATGTTTAGGGAGTTAAGACTTATAAGACTACAGTTTCAATGTTTCTTTCTAATAAATGGTGTGTTTCTTTATGTTGGCTTGATCTTATTTGATGAGTTGCATCTCGTTCATCAAAAATGACTTAGAGATTACTAAAGGAGGAATTTTTTTTTCCCCTTGTTTCATTCATCCAAACCTTGTGTTTACATACATATAAAAAAAAAATCAATAATAATAATATATATAGTAAGAGAGAGATAGAGAGAGCGATTGACTAAGGCGTAGAGATTAATTTGGAAGATGGGAGGGGGTGGAAATGCAGGAGGAAGATCCATGGAGGAAACCTCTACTTGGGCGGTTGCGCTCGTCTGCTTTGTTATGGTTGTCCTTTCGATCTTCATTGAACAGACCATCCACCACATTGGCTCGGTATGTTCCATGCTCCTTCAACCTTCGTAGGGTATTACATGATCACCGTGTCGAGAGTCATGTCAGATTTATTTTGTTTTTATTTATAAGATCGAAATACAACTTTTTAACACAAAAGATTAAACCATTGTGTAGGAGATTTACCATCTTTATATTGTCTTTTTTTTACTCCACAATCAATGTGGGATCCCAACAGACTCACGATATCCAAATTTATATTTTTTCGTAGTTTAAATATGCATGTTTGTTTTTATATAGAGCAAAATGCCTATATAAAACCATGTTGATTATTCATGTGGCTTGTGTTGTGTCCATATTTCCCTTTGGACAGGAGATTTGAAATTGTTTATATTTTTCAAAAGGAAAATTATTTAAGGATTTATCCTACAAGTCTGTATTGTTTTTAAATTTGTTCTTTTGCTATACTGTATACATGCTGAATTTTCTTGTACATTTTTTGGACCAATTGTGCAGTGGTTAAGGAAAAGGCACAAAGTTGCCTTATATGAAGCACTTGAGAAGATCAAATCAGGTAACACTTTCAGATATTATCTTCAATTCCTATGTACAAAATCAAACCAAAAACTACATATCATCATTCAGATTTTTTTTCAAAAATCTCTTTGGTTGTTTTTGCAGAGCTTATGTTGATGGGATTCATCTCTTTGCTCCTAACTGCCCTTCAAAAGCCCATCTCTAAGATATGCATTTCACCTGCTGCCGCGAATTCTTGGCATCCCTGCACTAAGAAACCTCATTTCTATGACGACGTCGAGTGCTCCAAAAAGGCATGTCAGCCAACCACATTTGTCTTCTAAACATTTTTCTTACTTGTTTCATAGTACATAATAGTTTGTTGTATTTTTTTTCGCCTGCAGGGAAAATCTCCATTGATGTCCATGAATGCAATCTTTGAACTACATATATTCATATTCATCTTAGCCGTCTTTCATGTTCTATACTGCATTACTACCTTAGCTTTGGGAAGATTAAAGGTACCTTAGGTTCATTTTTTTCCTTTATTTTTATTTTTTCTGAGTATCCAGGTCCACTTTATAGGCCTGACTAATCTCACTGTGTCTTTCTTTTCTAGGTAAACTAGTTCAACTAAATCATGTCTTAAAGTTGCTTATAGAATGAAAAAAGTGTGTTCTCATTTTTGACATAGATGAGAAGATGGATGCCATGGGAGAACGAAACGAAGTTGCTCGAGTATCAATACATGAATGGTTAGTGTAAGACTTAAACTCCTCTACATTGACATTTTTACTACATTTGAGAGGGATAAATGTCTCCTAAAACTTTGTTTTCAGACCAAGAAAGGTTCAAATTTACTCGAGATACATCATTCGGAAGAAGGCATTTGAACTTTTGGAGCCGAACAACCGTTCTTCTTTGGATTGTAATGACAAGAAATCCCCTAATTCCTCAGCTTCCCAACACACTTTATTGTTGCTAATGTTTGTTCTTTATGACATGCCATCAGCTTTGTTTCTTCAGACAGTTCTATGGAGCTGTGACTAAGGTCGATTACCTTACACTTAGGCACGGATTCATCATGGTGAGTAACAAACGCGTGATTTGGATACTGTTCCTATATATTGTACTAAGATTTGCTGATCCTCAAGACAAGCAATGTTTTCCCTTAACATCAGGCTCATTTGGCTCCTGGAAGTGACCGACGATTTGATTTTAGGAAGTACATCAGCAGGTCACTCGAAGAAGACTTTAAAGTCGTTGTTGGCATCAGGTTCCTATAACCTAACAATTCAGCACTTGAATAGTAACTCAGTCTAAGAAATTGATATGTTGATGCAAAATGCAACTCCTTTGCAGTCCAATGATGTGGTTCTTCGCTGTCCTTTTCTTGCTCGGCTACACACATGGTAACTAAGCTCCGGTTTTTATCTTCTTGTTCATCACGCTTCTCTTAATACCTTATCTTCTGTTGTTCACATTTTTGTTAGGATGGTACTCATACTACTGGCTTCCATTCCTTCCCTTAATCGTAAGTACTTTAACTCTCGGTCTCTAGCAAAAAGGTTCATACATTCGTCGAATCAATGCACACACACATGTATTTATTTGTACAGATCATACTCCTTGTGGGAACTAAGCTTCAGCTGATCATAACAAACATGGGGCTAAAGATCCAAGAGATGGGCGACGTGATCAAAGGCAATCCGGTTGTTCATCCAGATGACGGTCTTTTCTGGTTCAGCCGCCCTCGTTTCCTTCTCTTCCTCATCCACTTTGTCCTATTTCAGGTGAAGAACTCCTCCTTGCATCCATACTTTCAAAACCTTCAAGAAAATACCATCTCTTATACTTAACATTTGATTTCCTTTCTTTTTCTGTGTGTAGAATGCATTTCAGCTTGCCTTCTTTGCATTCAGTTGGGTAAGTTCAGTGTGACGAACACAACACTTGTTGAGTCTTCCTTGCAAGAAAATCAATCCATGGAATCTTTACATTATCGGAATAACCTAATTCCCGGTTTCACGCAGTTCAAGTATGGCTCAAACTCATGCTTCCACCATCAACTAGAAGATGTGGTGATCAGAATCTCAATGGGGTTAGCTTCATAGCCCTGCCATTTGATTCTCTAAATTGAATGATTAACAACTCACTAATCCGTTTATTCGCGTTCATTCGATCTTCAAAGGGTCATCATACATATCCTTTGCAGCTATGTCACACTCCCTCTATACGCACTAGTCACCCAGGTAAGACGACAGAGTTCTAGTGAAATAGAAATTACGGTGATATAGTGCAATTTGAGGACTTATAACAAAGCTTACCGGGTTTTTTGAATGGCAAAGATGGGATCCAAGATGAAGCCAACGGTGTTCAGTGAGCGGGTAGCGAAGGCGATCAAGGAATGGCACCATTCAACTAGAGCACATAGGAGGAGAGGCAAAATCCGCGACAACAACAATCACCATGATTCAGTAGTGAAGGAGGTTAGGCCTCTAGGACTCGGAAGCAATGGATCCTCCCCGGCGCACCTTCTTCAGAGATACGGTGCAAAGGACACGAGGAGCGATCTTCATCCATCCGATAGTTTGTATTGGAGCCACAAGGTGTCGCGGGAAGATGAGTGTCATGGAGATCACTACGACGAAATGCAGTTGGAAATCATCGATGATCGTGTTCATCAAGCTGCAGATGGCATTGATGCCGTAACATCCGATCCACGTTTTGATGGATACGCCGAGGAGGATGAGATTGAGATTGTCATCCGTTCTAAAGGCCGTCTAGATGAGGTCAGGTGATCTGTAAGGTCGATATTGAACGGGTTTTTCAGCCGATTATGCCTAGGTGTGTAACTTTGGATTGAGTCATTTTAGTGGAAGACAAATTCATATATTTATATGTTGCAGATGTTATATAAGTCGATGTCGTTTTAGTTTCTAACACAGATATCAAGGGTACTCGATCTATTAATCCCAAACCATGTAAATTCTTTATAAATTTTATCTAAACACTCTTAAGACGTAGTTGAGGAAATAACCGATCACCAAACCCTGCTTAAAGCGAGATTATACTGGAATTGTTGTTGTATCTAAATGTATCAAAATATATATAGTACAATGAAATTTCAATAAAAATTCTCATAACTGAATACGTGTTAAAGTATGTCGGAATAAGATGATAGAGTTGATAGAATAGAAGATGAACTATCTATTTCTTGTCTCTTCACAGAAGACTTACATGTCTTTATATAGGCAAGAAATACAAAACATCAAATATGTCTTTAGGGTGGAGGTTTAAGGGAGGTAAACAATTCATCTAAATCAATGGTTCTATAATACTCCCCTTGGATGTACACCTCTAATATTACAAACTATCTCCTTTAAAAACCTCGCCTAGAAAAACCCAATGAGACAAAAACTAAGACTAAGGAAAAAAGAGTACAAATGTTGTTTGATACGCTTTGGTGATAATGCATCATTAAAAACCTTTGTCAGAAAAACCCGGTGGGACAAAACCGGATCGAAGGAAAAAAGATTCTAGTGTATATATTCTCCCCCTGAATTCAACATTATTCTTGCAGCTTTCTCATTCTAATAAGATCTTCAAACTTCTTGATAATGTTGACATCATGAGCTGCATAGTCGAGTCTGAATATTGTCTTTCATGTTCACAAACTAAAATGTCTTCATATATTACACTTGACTTCAATGCAATTGACCTCATTGTCCTTGGGGATGAGCTATTTTCAATGCACAAAATTAAAATATAAGAAACTTCAGGACCTAGTGCGTTCTTCATCGTTTGATCTGGGGGATCTATTGTATTAAATAGTGGATAAGTTGGCACATTAAAAACCTTACATTGAAAAAACCCAGTGAGATAAATACCAAAATTAAGGAAAAGAGTACAACTTGTGCATGATACTTTAGGACTCAATACACTATGTCACCATTTTTACAAATACATGATACTTCAAGTACCATAAGCACCTTTGGGCTTAATCGCTTACATATGACGAGACTTTCATATTGATGCTTCGTAGCGGCGGAGCCAGGATTTCCGTTAGGGGGGTGCTAAAAAAATTTCGTAAAATATTTTTTTGTGTATACTTATTAAGAAGAATTTTTTTAAAATATTGAAAAAAACACTAAAATTGTGATTTTTTAATGATTTTTTTATATATTTAAATAGTTGAAAGTAACCAAAAAAATAAAAGAGAAACAAAAAATATAGGAAAAAATCACGAAGAATTACCTTTAAAAGAATATTGAAATAAAAGGTTAAATGTATAATGTAAACATAATTATCACATTTTTTAATGAAATAGTTGATAGAAACAAAAAATATAAAGAGAAATGAAGAAGAATGATATAGTTAAAACAAATAAAAAGTGAAGGAGTTGAGATTTGAACAAAGACCTTTTGATTCTTCCTAAGTTCTTTCCTTCCTTTACCACTTGAGCTAAGATAGCACTCTTGTTTCAAGTATCATTTAAAGATGTTATATTACCTTAAAAATACTAAATATATGGAAAAAAATTGTTTTTTTTTTTTGAATTTTTTTTCCGGCTAGGGCGAGCACCCCCCCTAGCTCCGCCACTGACGCTTCGGACATTTCAAATTAATCGATTATTTTCACTTATATTATTTTATTAATGATCAATTTGAGTATACAGTTATTATGCCCTTCAATTACGCTTAGAGTCGGTTCATTGACAACCAAAGATACATTCACTACTGGTGAATATATTTTCATATCATCCACTTTGGACTTTTTGTGCAATCTATCTAGCTTTATATCTTACAACTTCATTTCGCTTATTGCAATTTTGTATGAACACCTACTTAAAACCAATGATGTTATACCTTCCAATGTTGGGACTACGGGTCCAATAACATGTTGATATATATATATGTATGTATGTATGTATGTATGTATGTATGTATGTATGTATGTATGTATGTATGTATGTATGTATGTATGTATGTATGTATGTATGTATGTATGTATGTATGCATGCATGCATGTATGTATGTATGTATGTATGTATATATGTATGTATGTATATGTATGTGGATAATTAACATGCTGAATAAAGAAGAAAATAGGTAATCAAAATGTATTGTGGTGACAAACAATATGTAATCAAAATTGGTCGCGAAATTTTAAAGGAAAATAGGAGGCTGATATTCGCGCGGGGTAATGGGAGATTGTTGAGCAGGATTTGGGCGTTTAGAGGCACAAGCAGGGGGTAGGGGATGACCGGTGGACATTTAGTTAATAAATATTGGATGTTGTGTATTTAATTAATTTGGTCTTATTATATAGCCAATTTTTTTTTTTATCCCAAAAAAAAAATTCCTAAACAAAAATTTTGCCCTCCCCTTTAACAATTCCTATGGCCGCCACTGCAGTAGTACGCTTGAACTTGTGGACTCATATTTGGATTTATCACTTTCCTATCATGAGGTATACATTCTAACATAATCTATTGTTTAATAGTTATATACTTTATTTCAATAGTTATAATATATACCTTAATGATAGAAATAAAAATAGATATATATATATTTAGCATTATTAAAAATTATAGGCTTGTTCAATTTTATTTTACATTAATATGAAAATAATTGATATAAAAAATTATTAAAAATCACAAAAAAGACAAATAGTATAACTAATTTTATAATAAAAGTAATGTTGTATAAGACAATTAATTACTAGAATGCTATCTTAAACAAGTCTTATCTTTAGAAGGTATTTTCTATAGAATGATTATTGTAGCTGGTTTAGCTATATTTTATAATAGGTTCTATAAAGATAGATTTATCTAGATCTAGGTTTATCTATAAGATTTATAGGAGGTTTTCTATTATAAATAAAGGCCCGTAAGGTTGGAAATTATTGTATCTGATAACTCCACCTTGATGAAGGTTTTATACAATGTATTTTTATAGAGATGATGGAAGACAAGAAAGGTATTTTATTTTCATACAAATATCAATTGGATAAGATAAGATTTATTCGCAAGCCGTTTTCAGGAATGCTTTGTTCAGAGACTGTCTCAAGGTTTTGGCAATGCTCGGGCGCTGTTTTAATTTATTTAGGGTTTAGGGACAACACTCAAGCGAAAACATGAGCACTCAAGTCATCTACTACATTCGATCATCCATTGATTCTCTCTTTCTCTATTGTTGTTCTTGCTTTATCTTTTGAGAGTTGAAGAGTTTCTAGAACTTTATTGTACAAGTCTAAGTGTTATATTAAGAGTATACATCTACTCAAACGTATTCACTAGGCTATTATTTCACGAGTGTTTTGGGTTGACTAGATAGTAGCGGGTGAGGCTACGAGTTGAGAGAATGGTTATTCTTCTAAATTGTATCTAAGACTCTAAGGGATCTAAGTTGTCTAGATAGAAGCGGTTGAGGCTTCGAGTGTTTAGAAGGAGGAAAGATCTTCTCGGTTGTATCTAGGATCCATAAGAAGTGAAATAATTAATAGTGTTTTTGAATCCCTCAGTTTGGAATAGAACGCCACCCCCTATTTTGGTAAGGCTGAAAGCCTCGGCACGCACGAAAATAGAAGGAATCCAGACGCCGGCAAGAAAGATTATAAGTAGAAGAATCCGTGCGTGGAAACAAATGGGGAAAGTCGAAAGCGGATCAGGAGAGATAAATTCGACTATGCCTTGGGGAGATTCTATTAACAAGCGGGGGGGGGGGGGGGGGGGGGGGGGGGGGTTGGATATAACCCTAGGATGGGAATGTAGGCTGAATTCGTGTCGAACCTTGTTAGCAATTCGTGTGTCCTTTGTTTTACTGTTATATTTAATTTCTGCATTACACTTTGATAAGTTTTATTTTCGTACAGGTTTTTGGAATCATTTCAAAACCTTGACATCCGGTTCAGGACTTTGAAATCCATTTCAAGGCCTTAGAGTTTCTTCTGCAAAAAAGTTTGCAAAAATTGCATACTTTATTCATCCCCCTTCTAGAATATTTATATTTTATTTATATCACCTATTATGACTCTTCAATATCCATTAAACCACCACAATAATAAGAAACCCTATATTTTTTCATTTGTATCGATTGTTCCTTTATTTTTTCTCTTTAACGATATTCACTCGTGAAACTCTTTAACGATATTCACCCGTGAAAATTCAAAAAAAAAATATAAGTATTTTAAATATCTAAAAGATGGAAGTAACAGAGAAGACGAGAGAGAGTAAAAAACTCGTGCACCACGAGGTCCTCGACGCAGCACATACTAAGAGGGAGGAAAGTTAATTATTGGGACTTCCCATTGAAGGCAATATTGGAGTTATTAAGTAAGCATTCATTGACTAATTCAACAACAATAATATAAGTGAAGAAAAGGAAATAACAAATATATAGCGTTGTTGGAAATTAAGAAAATTCGATAGAAATAATTTAGGTAGCATCATTTATTATAAAGAGCGAGCAAGCTGATTTTGGTAGCAGATAAGTGCTGAGCAGTTGTCACTACATTAATCCACCTTGAATGACCGATGCAAATTGGTGGACTGTGTCCCACTTTCCTGTGAAAACGAGAGCCCAAAATATCAAAATCACATACACAGCACATAGACACATACACAACGTCATTTCGCCTTATACGCCTGTACAAGTGTATCTATATATATTGTTAACTCGGTTGGGCTCGGTGGAGTCAAGACGTTGGAGGGGAGATCGTGTGTGCGGGCCGCCCTTTCAAGTGCAACGGTATTTTTAACTAAGAAGTTGTACTTGCCACATGCGTTTAAATGAGTACCACAATGCTCGCGACATGCCACGACCAGTAATCCCACCAATTAGAGCCCAGATTGCAACTAGCTGAACCTGCTCTGATATCATATCAAAGTTCGACTCGGACCGATGACTGGGGGTCGTGTGCACGAGCGCGCACATACGCTAGTTGCCTAGCACATAAGCCTAGTGATGTTTCATTCTAAAACCAATCGACTCATTGGGTTTGATATGTTCAACTTTTCGATGTTGGACACTTTTGGTCTCATTCACATCTCAACACGCCCCCGCAAGTGCAACTAGGAATGACCATCTAGTTGACACTTGGACCACTGGTAACCCAGACCAGGATCGACACGGACCGTTAGGCTAACTGCTCTGATACCATGTTAACTTGGCTGGGCTCGGTGGAGTCAAGACATTGGAGGGGGAGATCGTGTGTGCGGGCCCACATACGGGAGACACGAACAACATATAAACCCAACGGGATTCCATCTCAAAACCAATTGGCAATGAGAGGAGTAACCCTTCAACCTTACATGTTATTCAATCATTCTCTAAATTACCGATGTGGGACAACCACATTCCAACATATATACCGTGAATCTCGATGTTCGACAAATCAGTGGATGAAATATCGTCAAAACATACAACATAAAACAGATCAGGTGTAATACAATAAGTGAAAATACATTCTACAAAAAATGAATCTAGGCAAAACTAGATCTAGCTCATTTGCTTGAGTATTTAGTAGAATCTTGTTCATTTGCTTAGCAAAATTATTTTGGAGCTCAAACCAGGTATTTGAAGTTAATCATTTGCATTTGCTCCATCAATCACTTAAAACAGTTAATTTTTTTTTAGGATACCCTTAAGAAATATTTTTTAAAAAATAAAAAATCGATTCGTTTAGTTCATTTCTTTACAAAAGCTTTGATTGTGTTTTTTTTTTAAAAAGATATATTAGTAGAGAAGGAAAGGTTTTGGATCAAACTATACTATAACATAATTTGATTTCTTTAAGGGTGTTGATAGATACACCACAAATCACAAAGTAAAAAATACACGTCCTTAAGGACGTGCAAGCCTTGTGGCTAATTAACATTTAAAAAAAAAAATTAACCCCTTTCAACCATGCACATCCTTAAGGACGTGCATGATTTGGGGTGTATATAGCAAAACCGTTCTTTTTTTATAAACATAACAAAATTTTGATATAATTGATACATCATTGAGTTGAACTGTTGAAGCACTTCAACAACTTCACATCTTACCTACTCTAACTTATACTATACCCTTTTATATATTAGATTCTATAGGATCATGACAGTTGTAATTTTTGCCTTCCATGATTAATTAATCTATATATATAATTAATTTGTTTTCATAAAATAAGATTTAACTTTTTCACTTTGAGAAGGAAAGAATCCAACTTCATGACTAATTATATTTATTTCAATTTTATACTAACATTATGAAATTTTATACTTCCCTCCCTAATATATATATATATATATATATATATATATATATATATATAGGGATTGACTCCGGTGAAAATCTCAAATTGTGGCAAAAACCCGTGAGGACTACTTTATATCTTGGTTTATTTGAAACCCGTGCTAAAAACCTCAATCACACGGTGACTTTACAACTCGGTTCAACCTAAAAACCATGCTAAAAACTCCAATTTTAAAATAACACATGACTTTATAGCTCGATCAAGCCTAAAAATCGTGCTAAAAAACTCATGTTTTAAAATTACATAGTGACTTTATAGCTCGGTTTTATTCAAAACCGGGCTAAAATTTATGACTTTATAGATCGGTTCTATTCATAAGCGGGCTATAAAGCAAGTGAACCGAGCTAAAAAGCCAATCTTCACGGGTTTCTACCGCAATTTTGGTTTTCACCGGAGTCAATCCCTATATGCAGGTGTTTCCTTTTCAAAAAAAAAAAACACCCTGCTTCTCATCTTCCTTCTGTCTAGGGGTGAAAATGGGGTGAGTTATGAGTGACAATTCAACACCCGCTCAACAAATATAAATCTTCACCTGCCTCGCTCCATCACCCGCAAACCCTTCATTAGTATCCAACCCGTACATGTAAGTGGGTGGTGCGGGTGATTAATGGATATCCAATAAGAAAATTAAACCTTTTGTTTTCAAACATTAAATGAAATATTTCACTTTAAAACACATCTAGCATTTCAAATTCGAGTTCAACAATACATGAAGAATACATATAACTATAAAATATAACACCAAGGGAATATTTTAATAAGTGAGATTGAGATGGGGATCTGCTCATATAAACAATAGCACTCTAAAACAATTTAGACACATCCATATAAAATGTATATTCATACAAGAAAGTGTATATTAAAATACGGGACTAATATAAAGTATTGTGGAGTAAGTGAATATATGTTGAAACATCCACATCCTCAAACTAAGAAAATTAGTAACTTGAATTACATTGGATGTTTATTGGCGAGGATTAACGAAGTGGGTTATGGGGCAAGTTATTAGAGCGGGTATTGGTGAAAAATATCCACCCATACTCATCCCATTACCCATGATGCGGGACCATCCAAGACACCACCTATCTTACATGAGGATGGACCTATGATTCAAGGAAGGGAGGACGATGTCATTCTCAAGAGGAAGAAGAAGGCTCCACCTTGAGAGAAGATTCAAAGGTGCAAATGACGTTTTAAACTCGTTCAGAATACTTGACAGCTTTTCGACGTCTCTGTAAAATGGGTCGTACGGATTCAATATTTATCGGATTGAGGCGTGCCATATCTTGTTGGAACGAGGACGAAAAGATCTACAACTTTGCTGTTGAAGGTTTTTCCAGATTCGACCTCGAAATTGGCCGAAAATGCACATCTTTGCAAGTTGTCACTGTTTTGACGGGATTTTAATTAAGTCTTGAACATTATGTTTATTTCCTATTTTTAGTATTTCTTTTACTTAAGTTATTTTAGGAAACTTTAAGGTTATTTTTATTATTTCCATTAGATGTTAGTTTTATCTTATTTTATCATCTAACTCGGCCCAACAGCCCTGCGTGGCCTATATATTCCGAGTTCTCCTGTTGTAATTCAATTAGAAACATTATGAATAGAATTTAGATCTCTCAAATTGTGTGAAACACATGGAGTGTCTTGTTGATCTAACTAGAGCTGTGCTCGTTGATCACGAATTGGTATCTATCTCAGTTTGGTTTGCTTTGTGTTCATCAACTTCGCAAGACTTGGTGATCCTAGTATCCACAAGCCCCCTCCTTGTGCCTTCAAGTTGTCCGCTTGATTGTGTAGGGTTGTAGAGGCGGGTTATATAGTCATTGGTATTGGTTCCTACCTTCTACGGAAGCCTGGGGTCTCTATCTTGTTCTATATAGATCGACTCAGTCCTTATCAGGTCGTGTCTTTCAATTCTTGCATCTAAATTTTGAGTCTTTATTCATCTTTATTCGAGTCTTACAATCTGTCCTTTGTCGACATCGAGTAACACGTTGTTCTTGGTGTTCTTGTTTGAGTCTTGTTGCGTTCTTGCTTAGTCTTGGTCGAATCTTGACATTCTTGTCGAGTTTCTTTGAGTTTCTTGAGTCTTTCATTGCTGCGTCTTTGTTTCTTGTTTAGTTCTTGCTTGTTGTCGAAGATCGGACCAACCTACGGCTAACCCCGTATCAACCCATTTCATCGATCATCCGCATCATCCGTCAACCGTTTTTTTTTACCGGTTTTCACCCGTAAAAATTGTGCGGATAGAACGGGTGAAATGGATATCCGTCCTCCATTTCCAGCCATACTTTTGTCTAAACTCTATACTCTCGCCTCCTTCCATTTTCTTTCCCAAATCTATCTATCTATTTATTATCTTCTATTATTAATATTACTAATTTTGTTAGCATTTAGATGACGTGTCACTCTCTCAATTAAAGTTGATTTTTTTAATCACAAATCCCTTTTCTTATTGGTCGATAGTATTTTGGGAAGGTTTCAATATATGTTTCATATATTAAATTTATCACAATCGTCTCCATAATGTCTATATACATTGAATATAATAGATATATATATATATATATGTTTACGATGATTTTATGTATGTGGAAATAATCATATTGGTATAATAATAATAATATATAACTTCGTATTCTCATTCCATGCTTTTGGCCAATTTTTATTTTTATTTTAATTTTTTTCGGTTGATATATGTCTTCTGAATGCGGATGTATCTTATACTATATAATAACACTAAAGAAGTACACTGTATACGTGTGTCGCCTTCTTTATAATTCTCGATCTTATGTGACATTATCTTATTTCACCATGCTTATGTGTCATTTTATGTTTTTTTTTTTTAATTTTCTTTTAATAAACTTTACATTAATCTATGATTTCTTTCCCCGGTCAACTCCACCAATTATATCCTAAGATTGTTTACCTGCTTATAATTTTTTTAATTTGAATTTAGATGATTAAATTATCATAATATTATTCATACTTATAGTAAATTTTATTTATTACTACTTTGAATAATTGTATTATCTAATAGTCGTTAACAAATATAAAATACTTTGTAAAAAGAGATCCCGCAATCCACACAAGGTGCGGGTTATTAAACTAGTTCAACCCTAAATCAACTCTACGATGACAATTTAACCTTTTATTTTTTAATGGTTTATTTTAGGAAAAATGGACAAAATAATACCAAGTATCAACTTTTGGCCAAAAATAATACGAACTTTGAAATTAATCGTTTCATATACGAACTATCGCCCTATGAACCGAAAATAATACATATGTGTATTTCGGTGAACTTTCCGACCAAATACGTCACATGGACGCCGGAAAACACACATGACATAAATTTTTGCCACGTCACCAAACTTGTAAGTTATGCCATGTCATAAATTTATTTTTCTTTTTCTTTTTCTTTAAAAAAAAAGAAAAAATAAACAAATAGGCAAATAGCTACAGTACATTTCGAAACAATGGAATCGAGGGTGGGCGTCTTCACTTTCTTCTCAATGTTATATGCTCGTTCTCTCCTCTATTGTTTCGAAAGGTACTGTAGCTATTTGCCTATTTGTTTAATTTTTCTTTTTTTAAAAAAAAAAAAATGAAAAATAAATTTATGACATGGCATAACTTACAAGTTTGGTGACGTGGCAAAAATTTATGTCATGTGTGTTTTCCGGCGTCCACGTGGCGTATTTGGTCGGAAAGTTCACCGAAATACACATATGTATTATTTTCGGTTAATAGGGCGATAGTTCGTATATGAAACGGTCAATTTCAAAATTCGTATTATTTTTGGCTAAAAGTCGACACTTGGTATTATTTTTGTCCATTTTTCTTTTATTTTAAGATAAACCATTCATAAAATAATAGGAGTATATACAAATAAGCCCTCAGCACAACCAACCATTCCCAAAACTCTATCGTGACTCATAATTTCAAACTCAAGGTGATAATCTGTTTAGCATGAGTTATACCATAGATTGATTAAGCTATGGAATTCAACCAAAAATTACTAAAATGAACAAAATTGAAGCCACATAGATGTGATTCGGATTAGGAATAATTAAAATCCAAAAGGAGGCAGTTCGCAGTTTTGTACAAAGATTTGCATCCCCTCATTATTGGACCTATTATCCTTTTTAAAAAAAAAAACCAAACAAATAAAGAGAATTAACTAATAACACATCGGGCCAAAAACTACCCGGCCCGGCCCACCGTCCCTATCTACAAACAAAAGGGTGGGCCAACAGCTGCTGGGCGGTCCACCTCTTCCCGGCCTCCTTCTCCAGGCAACACCTCACGAACCCCCGGAACTCCTCCGACGCATCCTCCGGCAAGCTCGGCGGGTCCCCGAAGCAGATCGAGCACATCAAGCTGGCCCAATCGGGCCTCTGGCCCGGCATCAGCAACGGGAAGTGGCCCAAATAGAGCTCCAACAGCGTCAGGCCCAAGCTCCATATATCCCCCGCGTACCCGTCGTAGTTGGGCCCGTAGGTGTCCGGGTCGAACCGCTCCGGGCTCATATAAGCGCAGGTCCCGACGTACGAATTGCAGGGGTCAAGCGACCGGGCGATGATCCGGCTGACGCCGAAATCGGCGATCTTGATCTCCATCCGCTGATTAACGAGGAGATTGGACGGCTTGATGTCGCGGTGGACGATCTTCTTGGAGTGGAGGTAGGTGAGGCCTTCGAGGACCTGGCGGGCGACGCCGGAGAGCTGGGACTCGGAGAAGCGGCCGTGGAGGCGGAGATGGGAGTCTAGGGTTCCGCCGTCCATGAACTCCATGACGATGGCGAGGTCGTCGCCGGGGAGATCGAAGATCTCGTGGCAGCGGACGACTCTAGGGGAGTCCGTGCAGCGGAGGATGTCGCGCTCGCGGAGGGTGCGGCGGCGGACGGCGGGATCGGAGCTGCAATTGACCACCTTGAGGGCATAGACGGCGCCGGTGGAGCGGTGCTCGACCTTGTAGACGGTGCCGCCGTTGCCGTGGCCGAGGACGCCGAGCTTCTTGTAGTCGGAGAGGGCGGTGGTTGCGGCGGAGGTGGATGATTCGGAGGACGGGGCGGCGGAGGGAGGGAGGGGGAGGGGGAAGGCGCGGCAGTGGCGCAGGGTCTCGGTGGGGAGGCGGAGGTTTAATTGGCGGCGTTCTCTAACGAGAGCCATTTTAAATTAAAATATATTTAATTAGATTGGGGAAGGTTTGGAGGAAGTGAAGTTGTTACAGTTGATATAAATATATATGTGAGGAGGGAGGTGTGGTGGTGTGTATACATCACGTGGATAATGGTAATGGGGAGTGCGAAATGGGGGAAAGGGGGTGGAACTTGGGGACAAGTGGGAAGGAAGGCTGGGGTGTTGTGGTGGCGTAACGGATTGTTATTTTTTTTAAAAAAAAAATTCAAAATTTGTATTGTAGGGTTGTTGTAGCTAGTAGCTAACCCTGGATTAGAACGTCCATTAAGGCATTAATACAGTACTCCGTATATTAGTAGAGTTTTACACGTAAGTTCTGTTAATATACTCCAAATCTCCTTTTATTTCTTTTTTCGGTATTCTACTTGTTTAATTTATTTAGGGCCAGTTTGGAAAGGGTATATAGATATAGGATATAGGCTATGAGTATAAGATATAGATATTAAGCTATCGGTATTGGGTATGAGTATGTGATTGATATCTATATCTTATATCTGTTGTTTGGTAAGGGTATATAGATATCAGAGGTATATATATATCAGAATTAAAAAAATGTAATAAAAATTAGGGAATCCCTAATCTTTGAACCCTAATTTTCAAACCTTAATTCGAATACAATCCTAATTCAACAGCAATTGGTGTAAATCCGGACATAAATAATTCATGCAACAGCAATAATTCATACAGAAAGCCCTAATTAGGATTAAAAATTCCAACAATTCGAACAGAATGCCCTAATTAGGGAAAAAAATTCCAACAACAGCAATAATTCATACAGAAAGCCCTAATTCGAACCGATGCAAAATTCGAACAACAGCAATGACGATCCTGAAGTTTCGAACTGAAGAAAAATTTGTACAGAAAGCCCTAATTCGAACAAAAACAAAATTTGAAGGCATGTTAGTTTCGAACAGAAGCCTAATTCATCCAGAAATTTTCGAACAATAGCCCTAATTCGAACAGAAATCGAATGCAATAGAAAACCGAAGAAGAGATGTAATCGAACAGCCCTAATTCGAACAAAAATCGAAGGCGGAGAGAAGAACAGATGCAATCGAACAGAAGAAGAAGGAGGAGAAAGAGAAGTAACGCCACTCCTATGCCGCCCAATTTTTCCAGATATCCAAAAGGGAGAAAACAGTAGAATTAGTATATGGGAGATATAAGATTGATATCCATATACTGATTTGGATAAATATACCAAACATGGTATAGAGATATTGGACCTTCTATTCCCATAGTCTATATCTATATATCCATTCCAAACAAGCCCTTATTTTTTAAAGGAGGTGAAACACATAATATATTAGATCGTGATATTATTATTAGGGAAAATTGAAAAAAATAACACCAACTTTAGGGGTGATTGCGTTTGGTGACACCAACTTTAAAAAATTCTATAATAATCACCAACTTTGAAGGGTGGTTGTGGTTATTAGCACAACCATTTTATTTTAAAAGTGCACCTCTTATTAACATTTTGTTTACAAAAAAATCACATTTTTCCATTGTTTTTTTTAAACCCACTCGCAATTTTCTTCTTCTTTTTTTTTTTTAAAAAAAAAACAATTTTCATGTTTATAAACTCAATTTCAATTTTTCAAAAAACATCATTTTTTAAAAAATATAATTGTGATATTAATTGGTATCTTTTTAAGACACTCAATTTTCATTTTAAAGACATTACTTATTATTTAATTTTTTGAAGAAAACTGAGTTTATAGAGAAAATAAAATTACTTCTTTTTTTAACCGGGTGTAAATAATGAGTGTATTCTTTTAAGAAAAAAAGGGAAAAAGTAGTGTTTTATAAAATAAATTATATTTTCTAAAATGAAAATGGATTATTTTTAAAAATTAAATATGGGCATTTTTTTAAATTGAAAATTGGATAATTTTTTTTTTCTACAAAGAATGTTAATAAGAGGTGATATTTCAAAAAAAAAAATAGACGTGCCACTTATTGCAACCAGAACCAAAGTTAGTGATTATTTTTAAAAATTTAAAAGTTCATGCCATTAAATATAACTACCCTTAAAGTTCATGCTATTTTTCACAATTTGCCCTTATTACTATTACTAGGTTAGGCGCCGCGCGCTTATGCGCGCGGTCTATTCGTATTTGGATTGCAAATGTTACGTTTTATATATGTGTAAATATTCATATGTGCAAATAAGTATGATTGAGTTATTTTCCATATAAATTAAATTTTATAGTAATAAAAACAATAATTATATCATTATAAGAAACTGGAAGGATAGTCTTTTAAAATTTTTTATCAAAGCAATAAGAATGATGACTTTCAATTAAAAAAAATAAAGAAGGGTAGTCTTTTAAAAAGTTTTTTAATTAAAACAGAAAAGAAATCCAAAACTATAAAGTTCGGAAATCATGATCATTAAACATAAAAAATGATATAATAATAATAATAATAATTATTATTATTATAATTATTAATTATTATCTAATTAAAAATATAAAATCGGTTTAAATTGAGAAAACCTTAAAGTTACAACTTGGGTACCTAAATTAAAAATATAAAGTATAGTTGATTTGAGAAAATCTTGATATTGTAACTTGGATTTAATTAAAAATATAAAATAGAGTTGATTTGAGAAAAGTTTCAAGTTGTAATTTGGGCATTTTAAGAAAAAAATATATAGTTAGGTGAAATTGATGAAATATGACAATTTATAATTTTGAAAAAATTATAAAGAAGGGTATCATTATAAGAAACTGAGAGGATATTCTTTTAAAATTTTCATCAAAGTAGAATGATGTCTTTCAATTAAAAAAAATAAAGAAGGGCATACTTTTTAAAAGTTTATTAATTAAAACAAAAAAGAAATCCAAAATTATAGAGTTCATAAAAAAATGATATAATTATAATTATAATTATTAATTATTATCTAATTAAAAATATAAAGTTGGTTTAATTTGAGAAAACCTTAAAGTTACAACTTGGGTAGTTAAATTAAAAATACAAAGTATAGTTGATTCGAGAAAATCTTGTAATTGTAACTTGGATAGTTTAATTAAAAATATAAAGTAGAGTTGATTTGAGAAAAGTTTCAAGTTGTAATTTGGGCATTTTATGAAAAAAAATATATAGTTAGGTGAAATTGATATAGTTGGTTTAATTTGAGAAAACCTTAAAGTTACAACTTGGGTAGTTAAATTAAAAATACAAAGTATAGTTGATTCGAGAAAATATTGTAATTGTAACTTGGATAGTTTAATTAAAAATATAAAGTAGAGTTCATTTGAGAAAAGTTTCAAGTTGTAATTTGGACATTTTAAGAAAAAATATATATAGTTATGTGAAATTGGTAAAGTTGGTTTAATTTGAGAAAACCTTAAAGTTATAACTTGGGTAGTTAAATTAAAAATACAAAGTATAGTTGATTCGAGAAAATCTAGTGATTGTAACTTGGATAGTTTAATTAAAAATATAAAGTAGAGTTGATTTGAGAAAAGTTTCAAGTTGTAATTTGGGCATTTTAAGAAAAAAAATATATAGTTAGGTGAAATTGATGAAATATGACAATTTATAATTTTGAAAAGACATAAAAGGACCTTGAAATAAAAACATTAATATTTTTAAATTCAAACTTTTAAGGGTAAAAAAGACATTTTATAAAAAAAAGATGGAAATTACTTAAAAGGGCATGGTTAATATAAGATATGATATAATTTATGAGGGTAAAATAGGTATTTTTCACCTAAAAAAAAATTAAAAATTACAAATGGAAATTTATTATTCATTTGAAAGTTCACACCATTATAAGGTGTAAGATATGGAAAATAGTTTAAGCAGAGAAGTCTGTATGGATATATCTCTTAGTTTGATAAAAAAAAAATGTTGTTTACTATCTAATTACATTTTTTTTAAATGATTAAAAAACTCCTCTACCTATTTCAAAATTCAAGATATTTATTATTTCATACCAATTTTAAGTATAATAAAAAAATATAAATTATTATTATTAATATATATATATATATATATATATATATATATATAATTTGATCTTTGTTACTATTAAATGCTCTTGTTGTTCCAAAAAATTATGTCATTTTATTATTAATGCAAGCCTTTTAATATATAAGTATATATATTTTTTTATATAGTTTAATCATTCTACAAAATACTTCTCAATAATAATAACATATAATTTAAAATAGAGGTATGAAATTATTAAAAAACAATTACTCCATCCGATCCACAAAGGATGTCGTTTGACTTTTTAACATGTATTTTAAGGAGTTAAAAACTATATAAAATATCAATTTTTTAAAATTATTTTTTTACAACTTAATATTTGTTGGTAATAAGTATTAGATTATAAAAAAAAGGCGAAACTAATTAAAATAACCCGACCTTTAAGGGTGTGTTAAAAATATATCTCAACCTTTCAAAGTGTAAGATAAATATCCCGACCTTTAAAGGGATGTTAAAAATATATCTCAACCTTTCAAATGTAATATAAATATCTCGACCTTTATAGGTAATGTTAAAATAATATCTCAAAAAAATTTGTACAAAAAAAAGCTAACAGGACATGCATATATGTCAAAAAAAAATTAATAAAAAAAAACTTTAAAAAATATATATAAAAAAAATTATAGATTTACATATCTTTCATCTTTTATATTTTATACACACTATTTTCTTATAACTCTATGGTAAAAACCTTGTTTTATTAAACCACTTTTCTTTTCTTTTTTTTTTATCAAGGGAAAGAAATAAATTAATAAAATATAAATATATAAAAAAATGATATATTTACAAGTGTTAGTTTTAAAATTTTATTTTTTTTATTAATTTAGTTTGCCACATATGTATGCCATGTTAGTTTTTTTTTGGTAGAGAATTATTTTATATATTATTTGAACATCACTTATAAAGGTTGATATATTTATCTTACATTTGAAAGGTAGGGATATATTTTTAACATATCTTTAAAGGTCAGGATATTTATCTTACATTTGAAAGGTTGAGATATATTTTGAACACACCCTTAAAGGTCGGGTTATTTTAATTAGTTTCGCCTAAAAAAATAATAAAAAAGTTAATATATTATACTACGTATAATTTTAGCTTCTTAAAATACGTGTTAAAAAGTCAAACGACGTCGTCGCTCTTTATTTACCTATTCAAGGTAGTATGAGTTAATAAAGCAGAGATTTTAACTTTTTATTATTAAAAAAAATATATGAAAAAAGTGAAACGAGATAATTAATGAGGGAGGGAGTATAAAAGATGACATCATAGATAGCCAGCTAGGTGAGTATTAAGTATGATTGGGACAAATATTATAGGTAGATGTTGATCATATAGTATAATATATTTATAGATAGATAATATGATTAATTACAAGTTGGTGGGGGCTAAAAATAAAAAAGAGGAACTTAATTAAAAAAGGTGGTGGGTGGGTCCCGGCTGCGGTGGCTCGTAAGGAATGCACGCCGGGTGGGCAACCGGCAACTGGTGGGCATGGCTAAATGCAAGTGGGCGAGACACAGTCACAGTCGGAGTCCCCCACAACCAACAAACTCACTTGAAGTTAGGGAGTGCGACTGACACCGATCGGCCAACTCAGCTTCTTGCTGACGTTGATGCTGACGTCTTATGGCAAAATTACAAAAGAGAGGGTTAATTAGGTCTTTTAGGAAGAAAGAGGTGGCATTGCCCGCCCACTTGGGGCACCCTCATAGAAACTTCCAAGTTCCAATCTATGATAGTGATAATGATAATATCCGCCCCCTGAATCTTCCTATTTTCCTATCCTTTTCTAAATGGATGCACGGACTAAAAGTTTAATAAACAATTATAAACAATCCTACTGATATCAGTGTGTTATATGATTTTTAATTCAGTTATTTAGTTATAGTGGGTACTTAATTATTTCATTAATTGAATAATTGTTTACAATAAGTGAATATCTTATAAGTGACAAATAGCTAGATGTCCATAGATCAACAATCCAATGAACAATAAGCTCGTTGTGTATATCTAGCCCAATATGTATAACTACTACTAATGTAGGGCACATCTTGTTGAACTTTGATTATACAACAATGGAGGTTTTACAGAGAGAGAGGGAGAGATCTCGAGAACAAGAGAAGAAGAAGTTGTTACAACTAGTTATGTTGGTTAGGAGCTTCCCGAGTATATATAAGCTTCTATCCTTCACCTTTAACTAATTACAAATTACCTCCCAATACTTTCTAATTACAATAATATAACCCTTGTTCTTATATAGTCATTACCCTCCCCTCAAGTTGGAGATGGGGTCTCAAACACCATACCCAACTTGACTGCAAGAAATCGATGTTATGCTTCTCCAAGAGCCATTGTCATCAAATCTGCCAGTTGAAGAGCTGAAGGGATGTGGTGAGTTTGAAGGAAGCCATCTTGCTGTTGTTCTCTAACAAAGTGGCAATCAATCCTTAGATGCTTCGTTCTCTCGTGGAAGACAGGATTAGCTGCAAGATGCTCAGCTGATCTGTTGTCACAGTATAAAGGAATAGGACGAGGAATGTGCACCTTTAGCTGAGCAAATAGGCCTTTTAACCATATCATCTCACTTGAAGCATAAGACATGGCTCGATACTCTGATTCTGTGGAGGATTTGGAGACTGTCTTTTGTTTCTTGGTCTTCCAAGAGACCAAGTTCTTTCCAAGCATCATGCAGTAGCCAGAGAGTGATTTGGCAGAGTAAGCACAAGAGCCCCAGTCTGCATCTGTGTAGGCCGAGATATCAAGTAATGAATCCTTGGAATAGAATAAGCCTGCACTCAGGGTACCCTTGAGATATCTGAGAACATGGAGTGCAGCTTGGTAATGAGGAATCCTTGGAGAACTGATGAACTGAGATAGATGTTGTACTGCATAGGATAAGTCAGGTCTGGTCATGTTGAGGAAGAGAAGACGTCCAACCAGCCTCCTGTAGACTTCTGGATCTTCCAACATATCACCTTCATCTGGAGAAAGTTTCAAGCCTTTTTGTAGAGGAAACTTGGATTCCTTGGCATCTAGCATTTCAGTATCCTTGAGCAGATCCAAAGTGTACTTCCTTTGATGAATTGTCATTCCAGCTGCTGACCTTGATATCTCCATTCCTAGAAAGTATCTGACCTGGCCAAGATCTTTGATGGTGAACTTGGAGTGCAGCTGTGCCTTTGTGTTAATGATGACTTGTTCATCATCACCTGTTAGTAGTAAGTCATCTACATATACAAGAGTTGTCACAATACCTTTGGAAACAGGTTTAATAAATAAGGAATAATCTAATTTAGACTGTACATAGCCCAATGAAATTAGGAACTTAGTGAGCTCCACATTCCATTCTCTACTGCTTGTTTCAAGCCATATAGGGATCTTCTTAAGAGACACAAGGAGGTAAGTGTTTAGCAAAAACACCAGGCAAATGTAGCATCTTACTAAGAGAAGCATGACCTAATCTAACATGAAGCTTCTGCAAAAGCTCAACATCCTTACAACCAGTAGAAACACTGGATACAGATTTATTATGTAAAGAACTAGAAACATTTGAAACAGGAAAATTGATCTTGAAAGGCAGCTGCTCAGCAGTGCAGGAAGCCTGATCTTGTTGTAGCATGTACAGTCCATTCAGCTTAGCTCCAGAACCTATGACTTGATTAGTGCCAAGGTCCTGGAAAAACCAATTGCTTGCTGTAAAGACTGCTGCTAAACTAGAATCATCTACCAACTTACCAACCGACAATAAATTGTGCTTAAAACTAGGCACCAGTAACACATTTCTAAGCATAATAGAATCAGTCAAAACCAAATTACCAATCTCAGTAACACAAGCAACACCACCATCAGGCATACCAACACTAATAGGTTTAGCAAGTAATCTTTTATCACATAGTAAATGATCAAAGGCAGTCATATGATCAGTAGCTCCAGTATCTATAATCCAATCAGTATCCTTTGAAAACCTTGCAAGGAAAGCCAAATTATAAGACATTGAGTTACCTGCCATATTGGTCACAGCACAGTTGATCTGACTTTTGTCTTGCATAGCCCTTAGACGCTCTTGACATAGGGCATTTACCATTGCCTGGTCCACCTTTAGGCCACTGCTGGATCCACCAGTGCTGGAAGAGTTGAAACAAAGCTCTTTGGTACCACCTTCTTCCAATGGTGACTCTAAAGGACCTTCAGAAACTTCATAGGCATTGTTAGCTGTGGGCTTTCCATCTCTAGGACCTTTATACCATTCAGGGAACCCATGCAACTTGAAGCAAGTGTCCATGATATGTCCTTTCCCTCTGCAATGATAACAAATCTTGTCTCTATTGTCCTTCCTGAAATCCTTTCTACCATCTTTCCCAGTTTGAGATTGAGGCTGAAATGGTTGTTGGGACTGAAACCTATCACCTCTTCTTGCTGCTACCAAAGCCATAGTATCCGACTGAGAACCAGTTGACACTCCTTTCCCTCCTTCAACCTGCTGCACCAAATAATAGGCCTTGTTGAGCGTCGGAAGAGGATCAGTACCAAGAATGCTGTTGCACACCGATTCATAGCCTTCACCCAATCCAACCAAGAACTGCATTAAGCGGTTCCTCCCTTCAATTTCTGACACTTTCTTGGTAATTTGACAAGTGCACGCAGCCATTGCACCACAACCACAACTCGGATAACCCTCCACACTTTGTAACTCATCCCAAATACGCTTCAGTTTATTGAAGTACTCAGCAATCGACTTATCACCTTTAGTAATATGGATCAATTTCTTCCTCAATTGGAAAATCAAGGGCGCATTCGCCTGGCTATACCTTTCAGAAAGCTCCGACCAAAGATCTTTGGCCGATTCAACACACATAAACCCATCGGACTTACCATTGAATTCAGCACCCAACATCTTACCATATAATACGCACGGATCCAACGCTGCAAATCCACCGAATCCACCCGCGGTTTCTCACAAGTCCCATCAATAAACCCAATTTTGTTCTTCGCCCCAAGAGCGAGACGAATTCCTCGACTCCATCCCAGAAAATTTGAACCAGAGAATTGAAACGAAATCAATTGCGCACCTGGACTGTCCGAATTGGCCAACGCAAGCGGATCATTGTTGTTCGATTGAACACCTGTGTTCACGAGACCATCAATTCCAACTTCATTCGCCATCTCAAGAACCAATTGCTAAAGATCACCAAGATCCGACGCCGAAATCTCTTCGCACACAGCAAGCTTCTCGCACCAAGCAAGAAACCACCAAACCACACAGAAAACCTCACCAGCTACGGTTAATCAAAGTTCCACACATCTTTCTCTCCAATATTATAAACATCTCAATTATAATACATGTAAGGACATTCTGTTAAATTTGGATGGGTCCGATGAGGCTAAAGACAAGCTAGATAGAGGTCATGCGCGGGTCCACGTATCGGAGACACGAACAACATACAAACCCTACGGGGTTCCATCGCAAAACCAATTGGCAATGAAATGAGTTGCCCGCCAGACTTATATGTACTGATGAGAATTTAAATCCACGAGAAATGAAATTTTCAATGTGGAATAACCCCATATTCCAACATATTTACAATGAGACAAATCATATTCCCAAATAGTACTAGGGTTAAGTAAGTTAACTTTAAATACCTTATGAAACCCTATTTATAAGTATATCTCTCGCAGTGAAACTTGAACCTATATTATACTCCTATTGTTTGGTAATATATAGCTTTTTTTTTTTACTTTTTAACATGTTATTTTAAGGGTTAAAAACTATATAAAGTATAAAACTATGTAAAAATAATTAAAAATTAACATTTTATATAGTTTTTGTTGAGATGTAAAGACCAAATAATTTCACAAAGTATGAATCAATAAGTCTTAGTATATAAGTCGATCAGTGGGTTACTTCTTCTATTATTAATTGGTTTTAGGATTAAGTTTCACCATACTTACTAAAGGGCTTAAAGCACACATGTGCACATAGATACAAATCCTTATATGTTTGTTTTCTGCTGTATTTCTTTTGCTATGTTGTATGTTTAGACGGCTTGCCGTCTGCCGACTTTGTCGGCCTCTCGAGGTCCGGGCCTGTCCGGCCTCGAATTATTTCCTTATCAAAAAAAAAAAAAAAATACAAATCCTTATATACTTTAATAGGAACATGTTAAAAAGTAAAATAACATCTCTTTTTTAAACAAAGATAGTATAAAGTTGATAAACTATTCCCCTATATTTCTAATTGATTTTGGATAAAAGTTTATTAAACTTTTGTTCGTGATTATTCGCCTGTTTTCATATGATTATTCGTCTATAATTATGTAATTATTCGCTCGTACAAATAGTGTAAAAAATTGTAAAAAAAAAATTCTAACGAATAATCGCCCAATACCACCGAATAATTTCATCCCATCGAATAATCTCTCAATACCAACAAATAATCAGAAATTATTTTTAATTTCATCCGTTGATCTTCTTAATTCAATGATCCAGATTTGTTAACATGATACACAATAAGGATTGTGTACATTTGATAGATCGTATATGTGTGTCTATATATATAAGTTTGACGCACATTACTCTCTTATTCCAATTTTGCGTAACACAATTTTAAAATAAGCTATTGATAATGGCTTGTGGCATCAAGTATATTTTATTTTTTAGGTCGATAGTATGAACTATGAACTTTAAAAATATGTATATCATATTTATCATGTGAATTTTTAAAATGGTTGGAGAAATAGTGTCAAAAAATTAAAAAAGGACCTCAATATTTATAATAACATTTAGGCATTCAAAATCTCATCCAATCTTCCCTAATTTTCTCTTCCGAACAAGTGCAAAAATGATTGCTTACCCACAAATAAGAACTCCAAAATTGTTGTATTGTGTTTTTAAAAATAAAAAATAAAAATTCAAGCTTTTGAAGGTTCTTTGCTAATTGATTTCTCTGATCCCCATCCCTTTGGCGGGGATCAGAGAAACTCTTTGCGACACTCCTTCCTCGTCATGCATCTGAATTAGTATCATCAATTTGAAACACCACGCATCTATTAAAAAATCTCCATGATTTTTTCATTGCATTAGAATTTTTGATAGATTTTTTAGAGTTTAAAGGAGAAAATTCGAGATATTTATTTTGATTTGTTTATCTAGACTCCCATATATTGAAAATGTTGTCTAATACGGATTTCATACACGAAAAGGAAGCTAGAATGGAAGGATGGCTTTTTCTAAACAAATCAAATCATTTTGGTAGGCATAACATTCGCAAAATGTATTTCGTTCTCGAGGACTTCTATCTTAAGAGTTTCATCTCTAATCCCACCTCTGATAATGAGGTATTTTATTTGATCTGGTAATTCCTTGATTGTATTTGTTCTCATCTTTCATCTCCTTTTATGATGTTTTTTTTCTTCTGATCTATAAGATCCATGTAAGAAAGAGGTCTTCATTATATTGTTTTTAATTTATTGGGCTTCTTACTTCTTAATATGTAATTAAGTATGCTTGCATTGATTGATATACATTATGGTTGTTATTTTTTTAATTAGTCTTAATTATACTCTCCGCATTGACATCTAAATTTCATCTTCAAAGTAAAATAAACAATTTAGTTGGCTTTTTGCTTTAGTTCAACTTCCATTTATTATTTGGGTCTCCACTTCAATATAGTTATATCATTGGCCTCTGGCTTTTGTGGGATTATATTGTTCAACTTATTTGTGCTTTTAGTTCAACTTAAATGTACTATGGTAAAGCTACATAATATATAAAAACTAAAATGAAAATGTTATACTTGTTTCTTTTGATAGATACCTGTAGGGAATGCAATCATCGACTCTTGCATTCAAGTCGTTGATAATGGGAGGAGGAACATTCACAATAAGGTTTGAAGTTGGTTGCTAGCCTCTCTTTGTAGTGAGTAATATAGTTTTGTTATTAATTTTGTACTTAATTCATATTTTTAAAAAAAATTATGCAGGCTTTCTTCCTTTTTACAATATGTCTCATCAATTCAAATCCTACACAAAAAATGAAGGTTGTATGAATTTCTAACAATCTCCGTACTGTTCATTATATACAAGTAACAACTAATTGAACTCAATGTGGATAAAGCATTTAGTATTTAATTGTACACAGTTGGCTACAACAAGTCAAGAAGACGCAAGAAAATGGATTCATTCATTGAAGGAGAGTACTATAAAGGTTTTTGCTTTTCTAGCTGGCTTCCCCCCTCTTATCCTTTGTTTTTCACTTTAGGAGTTCCTCTAAATAGTGTTTATTTTTACATTTAATTGACTATAAATATCAGAAGCAATGCCCACACAATGGCAAAAACATAGCCCACTTTTTCAACAGTAAATGGCAATCAATCAAGTAAGTATATACTCATGCATGGACAAACTAATTTTTCTATGTCCCAAAATTTTGTGATTGTTCATTAATGGTCCCTAATGTTTATATTTGATTATCGTGGACCAACATGAGAGAAGTGTGTCATTCTTTTCCCTCCGCCTAAATTCTTGATACAATCTTGTGTTATTTAACCAACAAAAATTTGGAGAAATAGCATTCATAATTTCTAGTTGCGACTACATTCATGAAAATTGCATTTTTTTTAAAAAACTTTTTCTTGACCCATGGATAACAAATAGCTAGGGTCCATCTGATATAAGATTATATAAGGTAAACGAAATAAAAATAAATTTTATATAGAAATTTATATGATATAGAAGTTTTGTGAGTCTGGAAGAGATAAATCATTTTGGTATGAAAAAAAAATTGAAAATTATTAGAGGAGTATATGAGATATAGTAACCCTTTGCTCAAATTGGTGATGAATTGAGGAAAAGAAAATAAATTTTGTATGAAGAGTGATGAGACATAGGTAATGATTAGGATTTTAAAAATGGATTTATTTCATTACCTTTATATTTTTTAATTTATACCAAATGAGCCCTTGGTATATATACTTCATACCAATTGTTATTATAGTTACCGCTTAATTACTACCTACCTCCTGTATATAATATAGTTATTCATAGTTAAGGGACTAGTTATCATAAATAAATAATATGAAGATTGAGGACTAGGTAGAGTAAGCTACTCTTTTAAAATTGCACTATATTTTTCTTTCTTGTGGTTGGTCAAGTTCATGATTAAATGCAAGTCTAACTATTAACTACACAGTATTAATTAATGTGCAGAATGAGTCATCTAAGGATGACACAATCTAGTGGCGCTCTAGACTGTATTCCACATTCTTCCACATATATGGATGTTTTTACTTCTCATGTCAACACACCATCCTCCTGGAAAATTATCAATTGTGTGAATGGTATGAATGGATTATATTTCTATAACACACATACTATTATTAAAATTGGGGGAAAATCATCACATATATATTTAGATTTGAACAAATTAATCTCCATTTGCATCATGAGTTTTGAAAAATCTCTTTTAGGCAATATAAGAATTTTTTTATATATCTCAAGCAAAGTCTATTGATTGATTGTATAACTTGTATATAGTTAGTGAACTTCGTCAATGGTCTAATAAACATACAAGTAAAATAAAAACAAACCTCATTTTCTCTTGATATTTCTCAAAATTTTGAATGTTTGTTTTAATAATTATTATCTTTATAAACAAATTCAGGCTTGCGTATATTTAGAGAAGCTCGAACTGGGTTACGTCAACAGGTGGTTTGTTTTACAATGTGATAGTTTTCATTTGTTTTGCCCAATATTCATTAACTATCTAACATAATTAAGATATCTTAATCAGTTATCTAGTGCCCATCCTGCAATAATGGCAGTTGGTATTGTTGATGGATCTCCAGAAGCTATCTTCAATACTTTGATGTCATTGGGTTCTTCTAGATCAGAGTAAGACTCTTTTGTTCATAAAACCTTATTATTATTAAGCTATTTTCTAGACCTTAAATATGCACTCAGATCCAAAACTACCATATAAGTTGATTGATGGTTAGATATGATGGTTTGGACGCTCTTCTAAATAAAACCACTCCTCTAACAACTATCCTAAATCTTGATTGATATGCTGTAATTGCAGATGGGACTTTTGTTTCTATAAGGGCACTGTAGTTGAGCATCTTGATGATCATACTGATATCATCTACAAACAGTTAGAAAGAGAGTGGTTGCCTTGGTAATTAGGGCTTTCTAAAAAGTAACTACTTTGGGAATGATTTTTTTAATGTTTCTTGTAATATATATACATAGTTGTGCAGGGGAATGCAAAAAAGAGACTTACTTTTGTGTCGCCAATGGAGAGTAGATAACAACGGAGCATATGGTACTGAAATGCTAGTTTTCCTATATCAGTATGTTGTTATAAAAAAAATTAGTAATTTTGAAGGTTTTTGTTGCCTACATGGTGTATATACAGTAGTTCGACTCAACTCGATTATCCACATGAAGTGTCCTCCACAAAACAACTACATTCGGGCATCCCTTAAAAGTACTAATGCACGTAATTTCACCATCGTCATTAACCATATTGTTATTTTCCTTTTTTTATTGATTATTATGATGATATAGGTGGTGGATACATAATCACCCCTACAAATCAAGGAAAACAATCAATCGTCAAACACATGCTTGCTATTGATTGGAAATCATGGAGATCTCAACTTCTATCATCCTCCGCGAGATCTGTTACAATCAATATGCTTGAGAGAGTTGCTGGTATTAATCATAAAATGATTCTTGACATGCTTTTAAATTATTATTTTGAGTATGTAATCAGTTGTGTCTTTTACAGCATTGAGAGAGATGTTCAAACAAAAATCAAGGGCTTACGGCGAGTTAATAAGAGAAATCGATGTTCCAGAAGTAGAAGCAAAGGTTAACAATAAGACTGAAGCTGATTTCCCCATACATATCCACATAAGAGAGCAAAATAATCTCATTAAAGATGAGGTTAAGAGAGCTTCATCGAGTACAAATCTTGCTTATCTAGAGGAGGAACCGGATAAATTTTTTGACGTTTATGAGCCTACGGTTTGTGACAATTTTGAAAATGAGAGGTCTTCTTCTGAATCTTCAAGATTAGACTATGAGGTAAATTTATGTCTTTATAATTGACATAAATTTCATATATTATAGTATTCCTAACTAATGCATGATCGACGAAAATAATGTTCAGGAATTTTTTATGCCTAAGATACCAACAGATGGAACAATGAAGTTTCATGATCCTTCAGGTGAGATTAGTATATTTTGTGTTGGAATGATATATGAATCTCACATCGAAATGATGAATTTGTGGAAAAGGTGGGCTTGGACTTTAAACCCGTTCTCAGTTCAGATCGCAAGCCGCAAAAGTTTTAATATTTGTATTGTTACAATTAAGGTGTATTGTTGTATGTGTCAAGTTAGTCACATTTTTGTTCTTTTGCTTTAGCTCAAGAGGAGTTTCAAGAGAGCGTTCCAGTTGAAGATATAAGTTGCAATTATGGATCTACTCTTCCAATAGACCTAACTTCCAAATCATCTTGCAATTGTACAACTTCTGATCCTTCATTGTTTTCAATACGGGGAAAAAATTATCTAAAAAATCAGCAAAAGGTAATGTAATCCACCTACCAATTAAATAGCATCATTGTTCGCTTGGAACTTGTTTTCATAGATGGAGTCCTTGCCCTACATTTTCAGGTAAAAGCAAAGGAACCCATGATGCAATTGGTAGGTGCAGATTGGATTAAATCTAACAAGCGAGAAGATAACCTTGCTCAACGTCCTGGAGGCATTGTACAGGTTAGTTTAATCAATTCCGAATGTAGGTCTACTATCGTGTACTTGAGTAAGCTCTAATAAAGCAACATGAACCTTTTCACACTAGATCCTTAGTTTGACCTACATTTTATTTTACTTGGTTACATTGATCTTATATACTTACGACTTCAGGCATAGTAACATAAGGTGTATGTTATGTACCAATTGTAATTGCAGAAATATGCATCACAGGGCGGATCCGAGTTCTTCATTGTCATCAACCTGCAGGTAACTCTTTCACACTATTCTAAATTTAAAGTAAATCTTATTTTAGAAGTTATTTGTTGCATTTGATATGAGCAGGTTCCAGGAGCGACGACACATAACTTGGCAATGTATTACATCACAAGAACTCCTTTAAAGGAAAACCCTCTACTTGAGAGATTCGTGAAAGGCAATGATGCATTCAGGAACTCCAGATTTAAGCTTATACCATACATCTCAAAGGTAAAATTATAAGTTGTCAAATGATTTTTGACCATGAATATTATTATATAAACTAAACACTGATGGCTAATGTGTAGGGACCTTGGGTAGTAAAGCAAAGTGTGGGAAGGAAACCGTGTTTGTTGGGCAAAGCACTTGACATCAAGTACTCTCGAGGGAAGAACTACTTAGAGGTTTATAATGATATCAATTGTCATATTGTCAAATTTCCATATTTCTTTGGTACTCAACTGGAATGTCGCGATGATCTTGAATTGCAGATGAATGTTGACGTTGGGTCTTCAAAAGTTGCAAAAAGAGTTGTGAATCTTGTTCTTGGTTACGTGAACAATCTCGTCATAGAACTAGCATTCCTAATCCAGGTAACAAGTAAAAATTGTGGCATCATTTATACATGGATTATATATAGCATGTTACATTGTTGTGGTTGTTTAAACTTGGGAAAATGACTTAAAATAATATTAACTATTAGATTTGAACAAAAAAAAATATGAATAAAAAATAGTCTTAAAATAATACAAACTATCAACTTAGCTATAACAAAAAATAATACAAACTTTAAAATCAACCAAAAATAATACGGAGTACAAACTATGAAATTTCAAGTTAAAATAATAAAAAAAATTAAACTTGAATTAGGGTAAGATTCAAAACAAAATTTTATTTATTAAAATTACAAAAATAATCCCCAATTAGTCGTACACTACACAAATCCACGCTTTACATTTTAAATATATCAAAACCACTATTTGTTTGTTCAATACCCCAATTTTTAAAATTACATAAATTCTAGGCTATGATTAGTTTTTGTTTTTGATAAAATATGGATAAAGTGGGTTTGATTTTATGTAATTTCAAAATAAAAGGTCTTTTTTTTTTGTAAAGGTGAATGAATAAATAATGGTTTTGATGTATTTAAAAATAAATAGGGTGGATTGTGCAAAAGTGGCTATTTATATTTTTTTTTGTAATTTTAATAAATAAAGTTTTGTTTTGATTCTTTCTCTAATCCAAGTTCAAAAGTTTGTAGAATTATTTTAAGTCGGAAGTTTATAATTTGTATTATTTTGCCTCATTTTAAAGTTTGTATCATTTTTTGCTTATAAGTTAATAGTTTGTATTATTTTGATAAATATTTTATTCTTATTATTTTTGGTTTATAGCTAACAAATCAGTCGATTTGAACTACGGTTTTTGTGAAAGACTAATCAGGCCCATCTCCCTTTTTGTTTTTGACTCTTTTCCAATATAAGTTGAAAAGGTTGTATTATTTTTAAGTTTAAAGTTAATAGTTTTTTATAAAAAAATTTAACAAGCTTGTACTTATTAATAATAAGTATAAAATTGTTAAAAAAATTATTAAAAAATCTAGATATTTTTGTATTCATATTATTTTTGGTTTATAGTTGAAAAATAAGCCCATTTGAATTGGGTTGGGGTTTCTTGTGAAAGACAAATCGGGCTTATAGTTGAGCTCGGCCATGGCCCATCTCCCTTTCTTGGGCTTATACTTGTACCGCTATTTTTTGTGGGCTGGCCTATAGGTTCTTATATTCTTTTCAAGGACAAACTGCACTTATAATAACCCATATTTTAGGATATTTTTTCCCAAAATAAAAAAAAAATAGATAGGGTGGGTGCCTGGGTGGGGATTGGGGTAAAGGAGGGAACAAAATCTTAAGCGTAAATTTTTATTTCGGAGATCTTTGCAATGTTCTAAGAGGTTTTAGGCGGCCGTTAGATGGCGAGTGGTTGTCTAGCGTCTAGGTGGACAGACAGGTTCATATGGGGGACTTAGAACAAACTTGGTTATTTTCTTATATTTTAACGCATAACACATGCCAATAAAATCCACAATATCACTCACAAACTCAAATTTACGGTGCTTAGCTAACAATAAAGTAAATAAACGCTAAGGTACACGTACGACTGGCGACTCTAAACCTCCTAATTAGCAAATACATCCCAAGTTAGGGGTGCCTAGGTGGATAGGCGGGTTCCTAAGGGGACTTAAAATAATATCACTCACAAACCAAATTTACGGTGCTTAACTAACAATAAAGTAAGTAAACGCTAAGGTACACGTCCGACTGGCAACTCTAAACCTCATAATTAGAAAATACATTCCAAGTTAGGAGATAAAAAAAACCTATGTCGACAGATCACCTGTTTAGATGCTAAAACTAAATAATCGCATAACTATACAGGCCTAAGCGGCGTCTAGGCGGTGTCTAGGTTGATTTCCTCCTAGAGACCTGCACAGGTTTAAAAATTTCTAGGCGTCTTCCTCGCCTCAGGCCTAATTTATATAGGGGCCCATACAATTTGTTTTGGTTATATGACCTCTTTTATTAAAGGAAAATATAGTAGCCCAATTGGTTAGGAAATGATGCAAATGAATCTCCCTGTAAGGGTTTTTTAATTTAACTTTTCCCCAGTAATTTTATTTTTGTGGTATGTTTTTTGGTGGATGCGTTGGATTTTTTTTTATTTAACTTTCTGTAAGGATTTTTTTATTTAAAATCCACCCCAGTAATTTTATTTCTTTGATCTAGTAAGGGTTTTTTTATTTAAATTTTCCCCCATTAATCTTATTTTTGTGTTTTTTTTTTGGTGCGTTGGATTTTCTTTATTTAATTTAACTTTCTTTGGTCTAGTTAGGGTTTTTTTTATTTAACTTTCCCCCAATAATTTTATTTTTGTGTTTTTTTTGGTGCGTTGGATTTTTTATTATTTAACTCCCTTTGATCTAGTAAGGGGGTGTTAGATGATTAGAAGAAGAGATTACTTCATCATGAGATTTTTTTTAAATTTAAATTCCAGTGTTTTGTTTGTGCGCTTGATTTTTTTTTATTTGACTTCCCCCATTTGGTTAGGGACGCCCAGCTGATTTTTTTTTAAAAATTTTAACTTTAGTTTAAATGATTTTTGGTATGAGAAAACTATTTAAAAAACTATTTATTCTACCATAACTTATATATATGCATACTATGTTATAGGGGTCCAATAGGGCTGGAAATCACCCGTGGACGACCGATTCACCCGATCCCCCCGACCCGATTATACGGGTGAAAAACCGAAAAAACCGGGTGATGGATGGGTGATGGGCGGGTGAAATGGGTGATGGGTCGGGTGATGGGTGATATGTTTTTCACCCATTACCGGACCCATCACCCGACCCATTACCCGACCCGCTAACCCACCCGATTATTTAAAAAAAAATCTTAGTTTATAAAAAAATATAGCCTAACATAACTACATATTTTTCTTTTTTCTAATTATATCTTCTCTATTCTCTAATTGTTTTTGTGCAAAAAAAATGTAAAAGAATATAAACTTATTTTATTTAACCTCATATCACATCTTAAAAAAAATTATTTGTTTTGCATACACTACTAAAATATTAACAATTTCGCTCATTTCAACGACTTAGCATTTAGTGTGTTAAGACATGATTTAACCAAATTGTTTTTCCTTTTTTTAACTACGAGTTTAGCAAAGGGCTAAAATTCATCTCATTTGATTTGATATTAAACTTTTAATGCTAACTTTGTAAGATGAGGATAATGATATAATGTATGAATAAACCTTTTATACAATTAATAAGATTTCCCCATTGACGTGGTTTGTGAAATTATCAAATATGATCGATTTCTAAGTATGACCTATGACTCTTTTTCTTTTGATTTAATTTACTTCACCCAATTATCCACCCGACCCACCCGATTCACCCGACGGATCGGGTGATGGGTGAAAGATTAGACGGACGGGTGATGGGTCGGGTGAAATTTTTTTGTGACGGGTCGGGTGGAAAAATGGCTTCACCCATCCATCACCCGACCCATTTCCACCCCTAGGGCCCAATTTTAAATTTTGCCTCGGGCCATAAAAAACCCAAGTCCGGCCTTGGTCCTCCCGTCTAGCGCCTAGACGCCGCCTAGATGTAGGTCCGATTTTTAGAAAACTGGATCTTTGTCAAATCTATTAATAAAGTTTTTTTTAAATAAAAAAAAAAAAAAAAAAACTAGAAGAACACAATTCATTTGTCTAAAAGTGATGTTTTTTCAGCTCTTAAACATTACAGTAATTAATACTATTGTACTAGTTTTTGCAATCTCGCTAAAGGAAAAGAGAAGGGTAATAAATTTTATGTGAAAAGTTGTATTATGAATAAATTTTATAAGCATAGAAGAGATAAGAATATTAATTTTTGTATGAAAAATAAGATAACTGAATAATGTTTAGAGGAGAATATATATAAAGAATATGCCGTGCTCAAATAGATGATTGAAATTAATCAAATTTTAGATGAGAAGAGAGTGATTAAGATTTTTAACAATAAATGAACCTACTTATAAATGGACTATATTTGTTTTGTTTCTCTTTCACTTTTCCAATCTTATGCCAAACGAACCCTAAACTTACAACATGTAATCCTTTTTTGTGTGTCTAATTTGATAGGCAAACACAGAAGAGGAGCTACCAGAGTGGCTCCTAGGAACCTGTCACCTTAATCAGTTGGACGCTTCTAAAGCATTTACCTTGAATTGAGCCCTTCATTGTATATAAACACTTCGACTTAAGCAGACCCAGGCTAACCCGTCCCTTTCAAAGTTTGATTTTGTAACGATAATGAAATTATGTATGATTTAACTTGAGGCTCGCTTAATTATGAAATCATCTCGAATCCGTCCGTGCTTGCGAGCTTAACATGGAGGTTAAGCTTGAGATTATGGTCCCAATCCGGTATTTGTGAAGCTTCAATTCATTCATAGCTAGCTAGCTATGCAAATGCAGATGACGATTTTTAGAACTCTGAGTCTCACAAGCATTAATTACTTGTATATTACGTTGTTTGCAGTGGCGGTCCCATAATCTTGTAGATGGCGGGGGCTAGGAGCGAAATCGTTTGGGAGAAAAAAATAATAATGATGAAGAAATTTTGTAGAAAAATATTAAAAGAAAACCTTCACTTTTGGTTTAAATATGAAATTTTTAGTATAAAAATTCATACAATAAAAATTAATAGAATTTTTTTATATATGTAGTTTGATGAATACTTTTTTGAAAAATATTGGAAGAAAACTAGATATTTTAAACAAAAATTGTGTTATAAAAATTGATAAGAATGAAAATTATTGGAAAAGACTCCATAAATTGTAGTTTAAATATAACGTTAATAGTAAACAAATTCATAGGAATAAAAACTAATAGAATTTATTTTATATATATGTGTAGCATGAATTGGGGAAAGAAGGAATGTGTGCTTGATTAATTAGAAATTTTAGAGGCTGCATTTATCTGAAAATAATGGTAGCCAGGCACAATTTTTTTTACAAATATTGTTGCCTTGTAAGAAATTTCTTAAATGCAAACATTTTTCTTAATTGTTTCCTTATTGGTGACGAAACTTGATACAAATAGCACGTACATGTTACCAAAGATGTCTACAACATATATATATATATATATATATATATATATATATATATATATATATATATATATATATATATATATATATATATATATATATATCGAGCTCGGAAATTTCTAAACATATTAAATCGAGCATAGCTTCTTTTTTTTTCTTTTTTTTTTGTGACGTGGGGGAATCGAGCATAGCTTGTTTCTTCTGTTTATTACTTAAAAAACTATTCATTAGGAAAACAATGTAAACTCGAATAATTGAAACTCATCAAAAGTCAAAAACTTGTAGATGATAAATTTTTCAACGATAAATTAAATATTCTCACTCCATCGTCCAATTATTTATCATGTAACACGTACCTAACAACTTGACTAATTAAGTTGCTCTTTGGAAATTTCAAGATTCAGTTAAATTGATTAAAACGTGATTCCATTTTTATAAAGTGAAATGGCAAAATTTAAAGTGGTCTGCACTTATTTTAAGGGGGTAAAAGCTATATAAACTATTTTTTTAACGAATTTGTTTTTAAAAGTTTATACTTATGACTAACAAGTATAAAATTATTATAAAAAAATAATATTTTACAGTGTTTTTACCTCCTTAAAAACGTGCAACAAACGATTTTTAATTTGGAACAGAGAGTGGATAAATTTGTTTTGATCCACCATTTGTTTGAGCAATGGGTGTATACAAAAATCGTTTTTCTTAGACAAACTTTATTTGAAGTAAAAATTTACTTTCAGATCCACCCTTTGCTTGAGCAAATTGAATTTATGGGTGCGAATGTAAGGCGATATAGTATCCAAACGAAGATTTCTTGAGAGTGAAGCTTGGGTTTCGTTTCGTCGTATCCTATCGACCCAGTACTTGGAGGAAACATACCAGTACGTAGGCGTGGCCACGGGTCCAACCTGGTGGGTCGACGGGTTCGATCCGCCAGGTCAAGGGTCGGGGAGGGGTGGCCCGAACTCTACTTGGGAATTCCACAGGTTGGCGGGTTCGGGTCACCCGGCGGGTCCGAGGGTCAATCGGTCGACCCGTCGGGTCTGACACGGCGGGTAGGGCCCGGATTGGACGTGTTTGCACCTTTTCGGAGTTTTCGGAATTGTCGAGAACGAGTTTTGAACGCAAATACGTTTGAAAAATATCATTTCGTGTTTGTCGTTTAGGTACAAATTACAATATTACAAGTCTACAACTACAAATTACAATATTACAACTCTACAACTACAAGTCTACAATTGTACAATTTGTGTATGAGTGTGGGGAAATAAAAGGGAAGAAATGCTTGAATCGGTTTTCCGATTGCCTACGTATCCTCTCGGGGTTGAGGAATTAAAGCCCATGTAGTTCTTTTACCTGTGTATGTCTGAACCCCAGCCCGGTTACCTACTAGTCTTGATTGTCAGACCCTCCACCTCCTAAGCCACCTGTGATCGCGCCGTCGATGGAGCTCCCAACGGATTCTGTATCCACTCCGTCATCGTCCTCGGAATCAGTCCCCAAGATGTTCTTCTACATCCACATATTCACCTTCTTCCAATCTGCAAGGCAAACTCGTGCTTCAAGGTTCTCGGGAAGCAACCTTGATCTCTTCTCCGACATAATCTGACCTCCGCGACTAAACAGTTGCTCGACCATTCTAGAAGATTCTTGCAATGTATCGTGGAATCCAGAAGTTTATAATCTTCTTAGCTCCTAAACCTTTTACAGTCAGAACAGATTGTAAAGGAATATTGGGTTTCATAAATACTAATCTTGATAATATGAAAGCGCATGGGAGACTCATGCGTTGGCAATTAGCCCTTAATCAATTCACTTTTATTGTCGAACATGTGCAGGGATCAAAAAATTCTCTAGCAGATAGCTTAACTAGAGAGTTAGCTGATGGACCAAAGAAATCAAATTCGGTGGGAGAATCCGCAGTGGGTAACCCACCCATGGGATATTGATCTCTTAGACGAAATACGAGGATACAAGGATGGGTTTCCCCTCCAAGTTTTTACATTTCTGTTGATTTTGGAAGGTTTACTGAAAACAGATTTCGTCGTGGACTTTTACAAACGAGATACAGAACGGTTATACGATTCCTAACCATGGAGATAATAATAAAAGTTCTCCATCTACCTATTGAACTCCAGGAAGACATCTGCAGGAGATGGAGGATGAGAGATTTCAGAGACTTCTACTGGACAGTAACCCTGAGGGATCACTATACTCCAGCAGGGATCAGAGAGTGGTGTAACCATTTTTGTATAAACAATGGCGCCGGAGTGGGAGGAATCTCATTACCACTTACGGCACACGTTTATACAGAGTATCTAAAAGCCTGGAAATATGGAATGTGTAATGGACTCTACAAATACAAACGACCATGGCCAAAGGAAGAAGACCAGAGTGTCATGTATAATTACTTCACTAAATTCAAGAAGGAGGTCTTCCTCAAAGCAACAAAGTTTGAGAGGATAGAGGAAATAAGTGGTTGTCGTGTTATCAGTGTTTGCATGGATGTTAACCAGGGAAAAACCCGGTTACCATATTATTTGATCTTCCTGCTATTTACTGAAGAATACTGGTACGTGATAGATCCAGTAGTAGAGAGAAGAATCGACACTATAAGGCATTCATGGGAGGCAAGAGCAAAAGGATTCTTTTACATCTACTACCACATCACCAAGTATAGACACACTGATTGTGGGATATTCAAGCACCAACATAATTACTGTACCTTCTGATTTGTTTTTGCTTTTACCATGTGAACCTGTAAAATAATGGATGTATTGTATGCTTTTACTGTTTGTTTTTATTAGGCCAGCCTGTAGGTAGGCCACTTGCTTTAGTCGTTAGAGAGGCATCCAATGCCTTTCGACTCACTCTATAAATAGAGCATCCCTTCAGAGTTCAGGGACACAAAATCCCAGAGAGAGAGAGAGAGAGAAACATATGCTAAGAGAGAAAGAGTCTTGTAAATCAAAAAAGAAGTAGAAGCGTTTTAAATTTGAGTAGATTGGTGTTTCCATCACTCTAAGGTTCAAAACCCTTCAATGGATCTTTTGATATGAGTGTTAAGTGTGTTTAAGTTTTAAATTAGGAGTGCTTGTGTGTTGTAATATTTCCCAATTTCAATAAAAGTTTGTTTTTAAGAAAGGAAAAGCTACTTAATCGAACACTATGTTCTGAATAATTAGTTTTCTTGATTCCAATCCTTTCACATTCTAAAATCAAAAAAATTGAGAGTTAGAGACTACGGTTTGAGGTAGGAAACGAAACAGATCTGAGCTGTGCTTGAACTAAGGGAGGCCTGGTTGAAGGTTAGCCACCTCTAGAAAACCGGAAGCTAAAGGAACGCCGGTGGGCCAGTGTAACTACGTTCAGGTATCGATCAAACCTCTCTATCTTTAAGTTTTTAGTTGCAGAGCGTGGTGGGCTTGAAACCATAGAAAATTCATTATTCATAATATAGTTAGTAGATTATGGTAGTTAGTACCACCAAAAGTCATTTATAAGTGTTCTATATTGCATCTTGAGTATTATTGTCGAAAACTAAAAAGTTAAGACCAAGTTTGTAATTTAGTATAAAGTACGGGTACCTTTTGAAAAATCAAAAGTAAAAAGCTGAAATCTTTGAATATTTTTTAAAATAGTTTGAAAGGTTGAATATTGTGGTAATTATTTTAGAAAACTTGAATATTTAGGAAAAAAAAATTCTAAAATTAACGGGTAATTCTTCCAAAAGAGCATATTTAGTAGGGCTGTGCATCGGTCTAAAACCTAACCTAACCGAACCGAACCGAACCGAAACCGAAAATCTCAAAATTTCAAAACCGAAAGCCGAACCGAAAGTATTAGGTTCGGTTCGGTTATTTGCCGGTTTGGTTTGTGTTCGGTTCGATTTTAACATAATTGAACCGAATGTCAATAATAAAAAAAATTAAAGTATACAAATATATATACATTGTGTATTAGTGTGTGTGTATATATATACACACACAAATATATATACCTTGTATTTTTACACTCTATTAGTAAGTATTTGTGTATTAGTATGTTTGTATTACTGTATACAAATATATATATACACTGTGTATTACGTAGTAGTAAGTATGTGGGTATTAGTGAGTATGTGTATTAGTGTATACAAATACATATAGTGTGTATTAGTAATTAAGTATGTGTGTATTAGTGTATATATAAAGTATATAAATATATATATATATACCTTGTATTTATGTAGTGTATAAAAAAATTCGGTTTAACACAAATCGAACCGAAACCGAACACAAATCGAACCGAAATCGAAAAATGGAAATTCTCGAACCGAAAGCCGAATCGAAAAACTTCGGTTAGGTTCGGTTCGGTTAGGTTTGTGTTGGTTCGGCCCAAAAATTCGGTTTGAGCCGAATCATTCACACGGATATATAGTTTCAATTTCACCTAAAAATTTTACTCATAACCCGCCCACAAACCCACTCTATTTTTGCATAAATATACTTTTATTTATATTCTCTCCACTTGGCAAAATATGTGTTTAAAGTATGTGTTTAATTTTGTTCAAAAAAACATAACATTGTAGGTATTTTAGTTTATACTTTACACAAATACTTTTATAATGATTAATAGATTGTTATAATGATTAAGACCATCCACAATGGTGGTGTGCAAATGTGTATTTTTAGACATTTTTTAGCTTTATTGGTTGTTTTGGGTGTATGCAAATGTGCACATTTGAGTATGTGATGTGCAAATTTGAGCACACCATCTCCCTCATGTGCAAAATCTTTTACAAAAAGTAAGACAATTTTATTGGTTTATTTTTTTTATAATTTTATTTTCCTTTTTGTTTTAAATAAATTGTATTTCAATGGTGTGTAAAAAATGCACATTTCCCCAGTGGAGCAAATTGATAAAAAGTTGTATTTTTACACATCTTGTGCAAATGTGTATATTTTACCTAAAACCACTGTTGATAGTCTAATAGATTGTTACAAAAATACAAGGTTTGCCTTGCTCCCCACCCTTGAGTCGACCCATACACATAATTTTTTTTTTTGAAAAAATTATTTAAAAAATAAGTTTATAATTATTATGTATATTATTTTACTATTTTTTCATAATTTTACTATTTTACTATTTTTTCAAAATAACAATCTATGTGAGGCATTTTTTTATAATAATTTGTATTTATTATAAATAAATAAGTAATGACTTTTATTGAATGGTACAAGATCTCCCATTGCTCTTTAAGTAGTTATAAAACCCATTTCTACCCTATCACTTGTACATTATACAAACAATTATAGTTTTTTATTTCAAGTTGTTTTGATGTAGTTGCTCCTCTCTTTTTTTTAGTCTTTTTATATCATAATAGTTAAGCTATTTGCCAATTTATAGACATTCAATTTACATATTTTTGTCTTCTCAAAAAAAAATTTACATATTTTTGAATCAAATTTCATTTAAATAAACACTCCACAGTTACTTGGGTAAATGAAGAGGGTTTGGTCACCCCAAATCGTTCATTGGGTCATTCGAATAAAGTCAAAAGAGTTACTAATTCTTTACTTGCTTGGAAGAGCAAGCATTCATAATTAGTGTCCCTATCTTTCACAACACAAGCCTTCAAAGCAAGCAACTTCCCACTTCCATACCAATCCCACCACCCCCACCCCATAAATAAACAAACAAATAAAATTTCTTAAAAAAATATCGACTTTATTATTTATTATTATACTAAAAATAAAATATATGTAATAAATTAGCAAACAGAAGCAACAACAATAAATAAATAAAATAAATAATGGCCCAGCCCTATCCATTCCCAATCCCCCATTATATAAATCAAAGAAATTTATAACAAAGGAATATAAAGAGAGAGAGAGAGAGCGGAAAACAAACTTAACGGTGAATTCAGTTTGCAGATTGAGAAGTGGATCGATCAATCGGTCGAATTAAGATGCTACCGATCACGACGATGTTCTACATCTTCATCTCGACGATCGCATTTCTGGCGAATCCTGAAGAGTCCCTCATCACCACGTTCGGCAGCAGGCATCCGCCCCTTTTGCTCTCCGGCATCGGCTTCGGCTTCGTCATCCCCGACGCTCCCCTTCTTATGTAGCTCAATTCAACTCCCTTCCATGGATCCATCGATTCGATTCTACACGTACAGCAAAGTACTGTTTGATTCTCGGTTTGTACGTTTCATTTTTTGATTTGCTTAATTTGTTTTTCAGATGTACATATGTATACATCGATCGATCTTCGTCGTGATGAGTTCCGTGGGAATATGGGATGATTGATTGTTGTTTACCGATCTCCTGATATATGAAATCAACGAATTGAAATTCCTATTTTGATCTTCGGTTTTGGGAGGTTGAGGGATATGAAAATTACAGAGTATAATTGAAGAAGATAGGTGATTGACTGATTGCCGATCGACCTGTTTGTACATTTCTGTATATAAATTACGAGACACTAAATTTGGAAATTGTTTTTAAATTTTAATTATTTTAGCATTTTTTAATGTAGATTTTTTTTTTTTAAGGAAATCTTTTTCAATTTAGAGTTTTATCATATGTCTTAGACATAAGATAGAAAAACCGTAAGGAGTATAAATTATTTAAGATAGTTTCGACCAAAATCAATTACTTAAGATAGGAAAAAATATCATGGAGTGGGGCAATTGATGTGTATGATTTTGATGTTTTTGTAAGAGAAATGTGGGGCAAATGATGTGTATGATTTTGATGTTTTTGTAAGAGAAATTTGTACTCCGCAGCCACAACAGAGCGAACTATTTTTTCGCCTTTTACTAAATAAAAATTTGTAATTGGATGTATCATTTTTTTTTATGACGAGAAACTTACATTTGGCGGTAAACCTCGAGTACGTGACCCAGCCGGCAAGAGCCACACACCAGATAAACCGGTTTGCGCCGACCGGCTCGACCCACTAATAAGAAAGCAAGGCAAACCTTGAATTAAAATCCCAAGAAAATGGGCGGAGACATGAATCGAACCGGGACCTCCTTCCCACCCCCTTGCTCCTCACCACTAGGCCACCGACTAGCCAATGTATCATATTTTTACCAAGTAAAGATCCAGATTGCTTGGGCCATCATAATTTAAAAAAAAAAAAGTGGCGAAGAAGATATTCATTTTATAAGAAAAGAAATACTATATATGCATCCAAAAAAACTTTTTTTTTATGGGAGAATTATTTGGGTGGAGTTAACTTCGGTTCGTTGGATCTCCACCCAATCATATCCTTTCCGAGGAGACCATTATGAATAGAATCAGCAAGCAAGAGGGAATAATTTTTATGCAAAACGTTCTGCTCCTAGAATGAAGAGGGACGAGGAGAGCATGTTTCCCTTTCGGAGTCCCCTTTCAGGGAGAAGAACCTCAGTCAGTTCATCATTAACATAGGTTGAGAAGGAGATTGTTCTAACATATTCTTCTATCTACTACGTAGTTTATAAAGCTTTTTGCGGTTTTCGAAAAAATAATTTTACAAAACTCTATATAATTTGTTATGTCAAACAGGAATTTACTCTTTTAATCTATCTACAAAGACTAAAATTTAATCTAAATTTTCATATAAATTTTAATCTTAAATTAGATTATAATTTTAAACTAAATTTATCCATTGGTGCTCAAAGCTTTTCAAACACAAACACCATGCAAATAATAATACCTTAGGAGGAAGCCCAAGTCACCAAATTGGCAAATTCTAACCGAGTAGAAATCACCTACAACATAAGGGCGTGACTTATGTGTGACACTAAATTATTTATATTATAAAATTATTTTTAAAAAAATCAAAAATTATACTCCGTATATGTATCTTTAAATAATTGTAAATATATATATTTATAAAAAAATTGATAAAAAAAAAATCATGATTTAAAATTTTAATAAATTTATATTACAAATAATCGGTCTTTCATCTATATGAAATTTTAAAGATGATTTTTCATCAAATTTTTTTCTAAATATATACTTTTAGTTATTTAAAAGATGAATATAATTTTTGAATTTTTTTTTAATATAATTTTAGAACCTAAATATTTACTACTCCGTACTATTTAGGGTTAGGATTTCTACTCATTCCAGCCCTTCGCATGTCGAAGGGTTGTCCACCCCTAGTCGTGCTTTTCATCTATCAAGAGTTACAGGACGTACTATACTGCCCAACCAATAAGCCTTATCCCAATTGCAAAATAGATTTTTTCGAATTAATTTTCCAACCAAAATTTACGATGTGACATTTGAATGTAGGACACTTTAATGTTTAATGATGTAGTGCCATATTATATTAAATGTTTAAATGTTATTTATGTAAAAATAATTGATAGAGTCAAAGTAATTTCATAAGATATCCAGGGGTATAATCGTCTTTTACTAGGTGAACCCTAATCAAAAACTCTAATCCTCATTATATATTCGGGTGATTTACTAGGGTTGATGGGGACTTCTCTGACAGCTGACACCTTCTGACTTGAGCGTCGGAGGCTCCTCCAGGGAAGCGAGCTCCGCCTCTTCTTCTCCTTCTAATCTATGCAGGAAAATCGGTGGACGGGGAAGAATCGATGCAGATTTGATATGTTACATTTGGCGCCATCTATGGGAATCCGATCAAAAAGCACCCAAATCGGAACCCTAATGAATGAGGTTGGTGGCCATGAACGTCGGGCTCACTGCGAAGCTTTTCCCAAGGCGCAGGGGCATGCCGGACTACCACCGTTCCTTGCCTGGTTCACAATCCGAGCCTCCATCTCGAGATCGTCATCTCGGTGCATGGAAGTCAACTCGATATCGCCGAGGTTGGGTCATTTGCCTACATCAGCGCATATGCGACACTAAGCTCTTCGACGGGCCATCGACCCTTCGCCGTGCCGGCCACATCACCGTCGCTGCAACTCGCGAGGACCTTTCGTCGGGTTCGATTCGTCCCTGCCTTCAAACCCTCTCTCCATCTCTGTCCCAGTACCACCGAGGAAAACACCAAGCAAGGCTCACCAGATCAACGGGAGATCGACGGCTAACCAAGCAATCGGTCAAGGGAGATCAGCACACCGATCCGCATACGCGACTCGCTGCGGGTGTTGCCTCTAATCGGCCTTGTCCGTCTATCGGCGGCCGGGTGGCGATGGTGTTCGTCGGTGTCAGATCTCCAGCCCAACCACGCTACCACTGTAGATCAACCTTGCCGTCTTCAAAAGTCACGCTCGAGGATCTGAACCCGGGGACACGCCGACAGCGTTGGGGGTAGTCGGGGTCGCCCGACTATACCGCTCATGGGTAGCGTCCTTCCGACAGATCCTTTTCCGCCATCGAGATCAAGGTCAGAGGCGCGTCCGAGGATGCAGCTTCGAGGTCCAACGCCGCCGCTCTCTACAAACCCTATGAGGAAGACGATCTGATGATGACTTTGCAAACTGGGGTTAATTACAAAATCAGTCCAGAATTCTTGGAAATTGCAGCTCAGTCTATGCATTTAAGATAATTGCAGAAAAGGCCCAACTTCCATAAGGTAAGATATCTCACTTGGAAATGCAACGTATCGTGCCCGGCCGGTCCAGCATATGAGACCGAAAAGCTAAGTTCTCTATGTCCTATTTTGATGAAAAGTTTACTCTTTAGTTAATCATATTATAAATTCTTGAAATGCTTATATGCGCATCTATATATCGAACAATGTTATATCAAAACCAAAAAAAAAAACAATTAAAGAATTGTCACTCATGGCCAAAGAATCGCCACTCAAAACCAACGAATCACCACTCATGGCTAATAAATCGCCACTCATGGCCAACGAATCGACACTCATGGCCAATAGATCGTCAATCAAGGCCAATAGATCGTCAATCAAGGCCAATAGAACGCTAATCATGGATAACGAATCGCCACTCATGACCAATAGATCGTCACTCAAGGCCAATAGATCGCTACTCAAGGCCAATAGATTGCCAATCAAGGCCAATAGATCGCCAATCAAGGCCAATAGATCGCCAATAAAGGCCAATATATCGCCACTCAAGGCCAAAGAATCGCCACTTAAGGCCAAAGAATCGCCACTTATGGCCAAAGAATCGTCACTTACGACCATTTAAAGCCAATTTTAAGCCATAATAACCCCGTTATGGGTCAGCAAAAGTCAAAATCAAGCAATAAGAGCGTCACTTACGACCATTTCTTTGGCCATAAGTGGCGGGGAAGAATCGATGCAGATTTGATGCATTACAATAATTATTATTATATGAGTAAATTATATGAGTAAAGTATTATTATTATTATTATTATAAATTATCATTAAAATTTTAAACTTTTGGATGTCATGTCAAAAAAATTGAACAAAAAAATGGTCGAAATTTGTCCAACATCAAAATTGATTTAATATGGAATAGTTTAAGTACCTTTTAATAATTTTAAAATTTGTATTAATATAATTTTCATATTACTATCGATTCATACATATATTTTTTCAATTACTTTTCATCATTTTTTCTTTTTTTTTTTGAAATTTTAATAGTACCAGTGAGCTGAGAAAAGAAATTTAAAGACGAAACTAATTAAAATGTAACGGCCAGGGATTAGAAATCCCGAGTTATGTTTCGAAGGATGGAATCCTTCGTTAAGATCTTGTACACCGAGTACATGTTAAAGTTTTGAAACGAATATTAGTAGCGGAAAGTGGAATTTCAAACACAAATATCGCAAGGTCCGTTAGAGACTCAAGATAACACCCTTGTACCTGCCTTATGGCCTAAGTCGTGAAAACCATTTTAGCATTCAAACCCAAGCATAAGAGCATCAACATCAATTGGTTTTTATCAACCCCTAACCCCCTCTCTCTCTCTCTCTCTCTCTCTCTCTCTCTCTCTCTCTCTCTCTCTCTCTCTTCCAATATAGGTAGATGATGAATGTGAATGTTTACCTGACTAGTGGAAGGGGAAGAGGCAAACCCACCAGGAAGGGGTAAACCCACCCCTTCTCCCATCTCTTTTTCTATTTTAAAAATAATTATAAAAGTGGATTATCTCTCTCTCTCTCTCTCTCTCTCTCTATATATATATATATATATATATATATATATGTATGTATGTATGTATGTATGTATGTATGTATGTATGTATGTATGTATGTATGTATGTATGTATGTATGTATGTATGTATGTATGTATGTATGTATGTATGTATGTATGTATGTATGTATGTATGTATGTATGTATGTATGTATGTATGTATGTATGTATGTATGTATGTATGTATGTATGTATGTATGTATGTATGTATGTATGTATGTATGTATGTATGTATGTATGTATGTATGTATGTATGTATGTATGTATGTATGTATGTATGTATGTATGTATGTATGTATGTATGTATGTATGTATGTATGTATGTATGTATGTATGTATGTATGTATGTATGTATGTATGTATGTATGTATGTATGTATGTATGTATGTATGTGTGTGTGTGTGTGTGTGTGTATGTATGTATGTATGTATGTATGTATGTATGTATGTATGTATGTATGTATGTATGTATGTATGTATGTATGATGCTGATATGACTCGATGATCACGAGACTTTTTGCATGGCGGAAAGCGAGAGTTGAGACTCTGACTTCACCAAGTTGCGATTAAATAGATGATCCACATAGAATGCCAAGTTGCATATCCCTCTCCTACCACCGCCCCTCTATTCGATAGGGTGGAGACTGGTTAGCTCATGAATGCATTCCATTTAACCAAACCATTTATCAAACCATCATATTTGTAGTCATGTTCAAAATAATAATCATGCTTGTAATAATAATAAAGGTGTTACTCATAAAGATGTTACCAATGACTCGAATGGCTCAGGACGAGACCCGATGGGGCTAGGTCGTCCTATTACCCTAGCAAAGACTCTAGTTACTTCATAGATAACGATCGTTCCGTTTACATGCGCATACAAAATAAGAATGCTCATTCATTCATGTAATCCTAGCATGATACTACGGTGGCATGCTATTATGATATGCAACACCTAGTACATCATGCACATATAAGCATGGAAGTGTTCTAGCAGAGCAGCAAGATAGTAAATCGGCACACAGCAAGTCACAATCATAGAGTATTACCTAGATGTATGACGAGAATATAATGAGACTACTTCTATGGCTACTCTAGCACACATATCATATGCATCCACTCAGATAGATATATAAACAACTCGCATCATTCATACTTTCCATTCCAACATGATCAACCATAACATCATACCATTAGCCAACTTATCGAACCATAACAACTTCCATACTTAGCCAAGTTCGCATGCTTATAAGGTTACATTCATATATAATAGTTTATCATCATGCATAATATTCTGCAAGACACTACTCATGCTATAATCACATTACTATGACATCATGCCATTAATCATACATACATGGTATTAGTCATACATACATGGTATTAGTCACACATTCATAACATCATGCTAGGCAGTCACCGGAAAATTCAGATTCCCAAGTTATTCTCAAAACTGTTTCAAAATCCGAGTCAAATAATTAGGACTTCTGACCTTTGAAATATTCGTCAAGTTTATTTTCCAAAACCCAAGTTTAAGTCATCAAGTCAGTCATTTCAAATCCCCAAAACGTAAAATCCAACTTTCGAAAACATTCGGCAAAATCCCTAAGCTTATCAAGTTAGACTCTCGACCATAGGGTGTTTCGCCGCGGCGAAACATACCCAGCGAACACCCCGTGAGGCTAGGGGTGTCGCGACTGCGAGAGTGGCATTTGCCCCTGCGAGATAGGCATTCACCACCGCGAGATGGGGAGCCCCAAAGGGGTTCCTTTGGGATCCAAATCGTCGCGGCGACAGGGGCCACTCACCGGGGGGAGATAGAACCCCAAGGCCCAGTTTTGACTCTCGGCTGCGAGTCCGACCTTGGAGCTACTGATTTTAGCTCGCTCTGGCCCCGTTTGTCGTTGTTAGCTTCCGTATCTCTCACCCAACCATTTCCCATCATCAATACCCATGTTAATATACACATGACACAAGAAAATCAAGAGAAATGAGGATCATCGCCCTTCTTTTCCTTCGGTTTGCTCGTGAAGCTTCATCCGGGCTCCTTTTTGGCTTGTTCTTGCGCGAGGTGACTAGAATGCATGTGGGGATGTTAAAGTCCAACATTTATATTAGCAGGAGGTGAAAGGAGGGAAAAATGAGCTCTTACCACTCCTAAAACCGAAAACAGTGCTATGTGGTTTTCAAGGGCTCATTGGAGGCTTCTCTTGGATGTTTGGCTCTTTCCAATGCTTGGAGGATGTTGAGGAGGTTCTGGTGGAGCTGCTACTACTGGCCATTGAAGGGAGAAGGGGGAAAGAAGCTAGCTTGGCCTTCCTTGGACACAAATATGGAGGAAGTGAGATAGAGAGCTTGGTTTGGGTTCTTGGTGTTCAATGGAGGAAAGAAGGAAGAAGATGATGTTGTTGGGGTTGCTGTTGGGATGGAAAGGGGTTGTAATGGTGGTGTTTTAGCAGTTGAAGGGTGGGGTCTTTGGGCTCTTGGAGCTCACTACAAGGATGAAGAAAGGAGGAGAAAGGGAGGGTCTTTGGATAAGGTTTTTGGAGAATGAGCTTTAGGGTTTGTGTTTGGATTTTTGTGGTGAGCCAAATGAGACATAAAATTTAGATTTTGTAGAGTCAAGGAGGGCTTGGGATGAAGGCATAACGTGATGGGAAAGGGGTGTTGAAGGTTGTTTTGTCTCCTTGCTATATTTGGGGTATACAAGGCAAAAGGGAGGGAAAAGAGAGTTGTGGGTGTTTCACCCATTTTAGTAAGGAATCTTTGACTCAAAATTCAAATGGTGTCACATGTCTCCCTTGGCTCCAATATGGGTTAGGGTTTTCGATTTTGGCATGGGAGAGTGAGGGCGAGTGTCATCAATCCTGACATACGAGCTTGAATTCTGAAGTTAGTTTTCCAATTCCCGCTCTCTCTATCAATTCAATTTTTTAAAATCCGAGGAAGATGTCACCATTCCAAGTCAGTCATCAAAGTTCGATGTTAGGTCGGAAATTCGCTCTATGAGTTTCAAAGTCGATTTGTTAAGTCGATGATGAGTTTTTCTTAAAATACCCGATTTAAATACGTTTTAAATTCTTTTATTCGAAAATCATGATTTGAAAACCCGAACCTTTAAATAAAATAACCCAACCTTTGTAGGATTGCTAAAAAAAATCTCATATTTCAATTGTAAGAAAAATAATCCAACCTCTAGGAGGTCCCGGCTCATTTTTCTGACCATAAATTGGACAAAACAATCATATGAAATTAGTGAAATGATATCATTCTTACTAAAACAAGTCAATATCAGCCAAAATTCATCAAAATCTTAATTTCGTCAATTATATGTCTTCATTTTTGCCTAGATTTGTAGTAAAAAAAAGTCAGAATACTTTGGTAGTACTTTTCATAACGATTATTTTATTTTTTACCATTAAAAGGAATAGATATTTTTTTTTTGGAAAAATGACTTTAATTTTTTGTTAACCTAGCTTTCCTATTTATTATATTTTGAGCCCAAATTTAAATTTTCGGGGGAATTTTGTCCAGAAATTGGAATCGTATTATTTTTGGTTAATATGAGCATAGTTTGTATATGAAATCATCATTTTTAAAGTTTGTATTATTTTTTATTCCCGCTTGATAGTTCGTAGTATTATTTAAAGTTATTTTTTCTTTCCTTTTTTTTAACATTTGAGTTATGACGAAACCTGATTTTCAGAGTCCCGTGTCGGCGGGTTCCGGGATCAAGTCGAACGCGGGCGAGCTCAGACGATCGGGCTTACCTGAGACGCGCGACGAGATTAACGTCGGCGTACCCAAACCTGTGCTGATCCGAGCTCAAGCCATTCGCGGACAACCGTTCTCCCTACAGGGCTCCATCAAGTGTCGGTCTAGCCGAGACTAATCCCGCTTGAAAAAGGGGGGCTCAAAGCCAGGGAATCCGGCCTAAGCCTAATGAGATTCCAGTTTTCGACCTCTTCCAATGAAGTTTTTGAGCTCTATTTATAAGCAAGGTATACTGGGGCATGGGCGACATTTGTCCCTGTGATGACGATACGTGTCGATCAGAATTGGACATTTGTCTAGGCTTGTATCATAGTGGGGTTTTCAACATTTATACAGGTTTTTCGATCCGCGGATAGTTTCTTAGCCGCAGATGCCTTGTACTCGAATCTCGGCTCGTGTTCGCCCTTTTAGCATCCTGTTTATAAGGTTCTATTTATATAGCGGGGAACCTTATTTATTTATGATATTTGTTAATATCATTATTTATATTTCGGGCATCATCAAGTTATTTTAATGAGTTGGGCCAAATTTGAGAAAGGGCCAAGGGATAGAAAACTCTCTGATGGGAGAAGAGAACGCATCTGGCATACGGCTCACGCACCCCCAATTCCGGGCTGCACAACCCAAATCCCTTAATTCAAACATGAAAACCGGCGTGTCTCCTCCGGATTCAAGCCGCAAAACCCATCTCGATGCTAAATCGAGGCCCAACCTGGTGATCTCCACGCTTTTGATTTTGCGCTTCTCACCGAACTACGGTGTGTTCTGGGGGATTTCCATGGTTAGCAAGAACGGAGGTCGGAGTGCTGAAATCCATGAAATCGAAAGCCGAAGAGTAGTGAAGGTGGGGAAAAACTTCAGAAAAAGGGAAAAGTGGCTCGCTGGAAGGGGAGAGGGTATTCTGCTTCATGTTCGAGAGCTCCGTTGTGGCCTGGCGGTGGTGGGGCTTCTGGTTGCACAATAGGTACGGGATGTTTGGGAGCTTTTAGTTTTGGATTAACTTGTCTTGCCTTCAAGGGATTTTTCTTCCCTAATTGCAATATAAATCAATATTTGTGGTTCCGAGTGAATCATCTCAATCCTCTCTTCTCTATGTCATATGTTATTCTTAACTTATCTTACTATAATACTAACCGGTGGTTCTCATCTTTGATTATTTTTTATGCTTCAGACAAGTCCGAAGAAAATAAACCGTTAGGGGTCTCATTACACGATGCCCTTTCAAAAACCCCCCCGAATTTCGGGCCCTAAACCCTCTTTTAAGGAAAAAACTTGTAGCGGGTTCCTCGGAGCTCTGCTATAATGTAGACAAGAGTCGCAACAATTTTGTTGGCAGGGGTTCTTGCTGATCTCGGTGAATCTGGCAGATTTCAAAAGAATCCAAGGGCGTGCCCTGGTGATCCTCTCCTGCTCGTTTCAGGGGTACCTCGTTGATTGCTCTTACAAATCCGACCCGGCTTCATTCATTTTGAAGGGATCAGTTTCAAATTGCTCTAGGAAGTGGTTATGTTGCGATAAGGCCTCGACTTGTCGTATATATTCATTTTATTCTATTAGTAAAATTGAACTGTGGCTTAGTGTGGATCTTCTTTGTGTGTGGTTTGATCTTTACATGGGGATTCCTTCCCTGGACAATTGGGTAAGAAAATTGGAGTGGCATATGATGTGTAAAAAATTTCAGCTTGTTTGTAACCAATTGCTCATACTCTTCATTCTCTCATTTTTTAATATATTCAGGTGGATTTGGGAATTTTTTCTAAGGTTAATTTGTGAAACTAGGCTGGCAAAGAATTTTAAATTTGTTCTTTGTGTCTACTTGCTTCAACTCGGTTTTCAATCATCCCTGTTTGTTCTTGAGAGCTCCACGGTTTGTTCCAGTATCAACAATGTTTCTCTATTCGATGTCCCCCTTGACATCAACATCGCTCATCCTTAGCTTCAGTATCTTGTTCCCTCAGTTGTTGGATGTTCTCAAATATTGACTATGAACCTATTAATTTATCCGGTAGTGCTGATCTTGCCTATTGGCTTTCTTACCCCAATCAGCTTGTTGTTTTGGAGTTTGTTACTCTCTCATGGGATCAAATTTCGTCCCCCATCCAGGATATACTTCAAGGATTTAAAGGAAACTCCATGAATAAATTATATGGTCACATAAGAAGAGTCCTTATTATTGTGCTTTTCCTTATTACACTCCTATGTACATCCCGCGACAAAGCTGTTCACTTACTGTTTTTATTGGATATTTTACAACTCCTTTTGAACATTGATGTGCTTAAAGCTTGCTTGGTTGATATACCTTTGGATGACTCTCTATTTAACAGTATATATTACCTTGTGCTTAAGTCTATTTTACCTAGTAAGTTTAATTGTCTCGCAATTACTTGGTCTGTTGTTGGTGGAACAAATTGGTTGGAATCCTTTTGTTCTACTATTGCACATTCACAAGGAAAATGTTCCTTCTTCTTGGGTCTCATTTGTCTATAGTATATGTCTGATTTAATGGTGATCAAACTTAAGGTCTTGAGCCATACATACCTCCCTTCCGAGAGGGTACACATTTGCATCTCTTTCTGCAAATAGTCAGTGTTCTAATGAACTTAGCATTCAAGCTATGTAAAAGAAGATCTTTCTCTCACTTCCAACTCTTTTCTAAATTACGTCTTGATATGAGGACCTGCACCTCTTGTTTTCATATGAAATATAGTGAAAATATTTGGTACCACTTGTTTGGGGTCTGCGAATTCTCGCCTCAATACTATCTCAAATATTGTTATAAATGAGACTAAACTATTGGAATTGTAGAGGTTTACGAAAGAAAATGTTCTGGATAGAAGTTGATGTTTTGTGTAAAAATGAACATATTCAAATGTTGGCACTAACTGAAACAAAATCAGAAACCATTCCAGATGATAAACTTCGGAAGCAGATTAGTTTCGACGAGGCTGTCTGGTCGCCTAGTGTAGGGCGTTCTGGTGGCCTTGGAATACCGTGGAAAACACACCAATTGATAAACGAACTCATATCGATAGAAATTCACTTGCAAAGTATCATTGGTCTAAGATATGAAAACATAAATGACCGAGTCTTGATTCTCATTCTATTTGTTTATGCACCTCCTGGCCCCCGTGAGAAAGATTCGTTCTGGGAAACATTAACAAAAATAGTTAACAATTCCTCTATTCCTTGCATAGTTTTGGGGGATTTAAATGAAGTTGGGAGGGGCGTATTCTCGTCCTTCTCGGTTCGCGCGACTTCTTCAATTCAAAAATAATTGTTCACTCATGGATATTCGAACATTCGAGAATCCATTTACTTGGAGAAAGAGTCATGAGAGTGAATGCAACATCCACGAAAAACTAGATCGGGTTCTGGTTCATCACCAGATCCTTCACAGATTTCCCATCCTCATCACTAAAAATGGAGTCTTTTCAACTTCAGATCACTGTCCCATTTCTATTACTCTTGAGAGTAGTGCCATTTTCAAAGCCTCCCCTTTTAAGTTTGAAAATGCATGGCTTCAGCGGAATGATTTTTGTAATATCGTTAAACAATCTTGGAGAGCAACTTGCCCTGGATCGACTATGTTCCAATTAATGTTCAAACAAAAAATTCTTAACCAAAAAGAAAAGGCTTGGAATAAGCATACTTTTGGAAACATATTTCATCAGCTTAATGAGGTAGAAAATGAGTTGCTTAAAATCCAATCGCTCGGGTCGGTGGGAAATCCAAATCCAAATAGGACAAATAGAAAAGAATCCTGCCTTCTTCGAAAAAGGGAAAATCTACTTCTCTTGCAGAAAACGTTCTGGAATCAAAGAGCAAAAACAAAACACCTTAAGCGGTCAGATTCCAACACATCGTATTTCCACCGTGTGGCATCGGGAAGAAGACATAGGAAACAAATCCGTAACATTCTCTCTGCAGAAGGCACCTTGATTGTTGGGGGAAGAAAATGTTAAAATTGAAATTAAAAATGATTTCGAAAAACGTTTTAAAAAGGAGCCAACTGATGAAAGACTACTTAACGAAATGCTTAATCTAATCCAACCCTCCATTACTACAGTTGAAAATGAATTCCTCACTCGAGATCCTTCCAATAATGAAATAAAATCTACAATGTTTAGTTTGGGTAATAATAAATCCTCAGGTCCTAATGGATTTACAGTAGAGTTCTATATGAAATATTGGGATATTGTTGGAATCTCTATCATTAGAGCTGTAAAGGGCTTTTTTCATTACGGAAAAATGCTTAAACAAATAAATCACACATTCATTTCATTACTACCTAAACGGGATAACCCTTCTACTACTAGTCACTACCGTCCAATCAACTTATGTTCTACAATGTATAAAATCATTTCAAAAATTCTGACAGAAAAGATTAAAACAATTATTGGTAAACTTATTCACCCTCTACAGGGAAAGGTGGCCCTTGTAAGAGGTCAAGGGTTCAAATCCCACTTACACAATTTGTGTAATTAGTGGGTGCTCAAACCTTCATTGGTTTGGGTGAGCTTGCTTGGTAGCTTGTCGCCTGGCTTAACCGGTTCGCATCCTTTGCAGGCTAGGGCCCAGACTCGTGGGGGCCTAGTCGATAACCTCAGAACCCCCACGTCACAAAAAAAAAGATACGTTCTTATAGATCATGAAATCTTCCATTCCTTCAGAACGCGTACGGGTTGTGAGGGATGGATAATAAAACTAGACATGAAGAAAGCATATGATAGAGTCGATTGGAATTTTACAAAAAAGATTTTAGAGAATTAAATTCGGGTTGTACCCTATTTTCATCACTTGGGTCATGGAATGTGTAACGACTGTTTCCTTCTCAGTGCTAGTAAACAACGACCCTACAAACATGTTTTTTCCCTCTCGTGGACTTCGTCAAGGGGATCCTCTATCCCCATTCCTGTTTATCCTAGGAGCTGAAATCCTAGCTAGAAAACTCTCAGCAGAAACAAATATGTATAGTAGTCCAATTGGATTTGCTTTTGGTAGAAACGGCCCTCGGGTCCCTTTCCTATCATTTTCCGATGACATCATTATTTTTGCAAGAGGCAGTGTTGCCGCGGGGCAGAGAGTTAGAACAATAATTGATACATACTGCAAAGTATTCGGACAAAAAGTTAATTATCATAAATCTAGCTTCCAAGCTACAAAAGGCATTCCAAACACTAGGATATGAGAACTTAGCAATTGTTTAAACATTACGAACGAAAACTCATTGGAAAAATACCTCGGTTGTACGATTATTAATGGTAGAGTAAACAAACACACTCTTGAAGACATCATCTGCAAATCTAAAGAACAACTCACTAAATGGAGAGCCAATGCTTTATCACAACAGGGACATGCAATCCTAATTAATGCAAACTTATCGGCCAAACCGTTGTATACAATGCAAAATTTTATGTTACCCTCATCGATACATAAGGAACTAGATCAGATTAATAGGATGTTCTTCTGGAATAAAGATCTTCAACACCGTTCGCTTATTAGCTGGGTTCGGATTTGCAGATCGAAAAAATGTGGGGGAATAGGACTCAGAAAATCAAAAGAGATGAATGAAGCCCTTCAAATGAAACTACTATGGAAAATTCTGGTTGAACCTGATAATGTATGGGTTACTCTAATCAAGCACACAAGTATCTTCGTTCAGCTAACATCCTTGAGTACAAAAAATGAGGTGACTCCTCATGACATTGGGCCAAACTGACAACTCTTATTGACAAATTTAAGTTAGGGCTTATTTGGTCAGTTGGAAATGGGTCTACCATCCAATTCTGGACGGATAATTGGATAACGACTTCCTCTCTACAGGCCAGGGAAGATTGCCCCCAAATTAACAACATAGAAGAAACTGTTACTTAGTGATTACATTTTGGGTGTCAGATGGTGGAAGGAAAAACTTAACAATGTATTACCAAATAACATAGTCCAAGAAATCCTGGACATTCCACTTCCCATTTCTCCCTTTGAGGATCGGTTGTATTGGTGGCCTGATAGAGTGGGTTGGTTCACCTCTTCGAGTGCATACAAACTAATCACATCCCAAACCTCTCTAAACTTAGACAATAACAACGTCTGGATCTGGAATGTGGATGTTCCACCAAAGATAAAAAATTTCTTATGGAAAATTTGCCAGAATGGTCTCCCGACTACTTCTAGATTTGCCCAACGAGGGGCCTCTGTTCCTTCCACATGTAGCCTTTGCAATGGTGCGGCAGAAGATGATATTCATTTCCTGTTTGAATGCCAATATGTGCGTTCTCTCTTCCGTCTCCCTACACACACGAACTCTACAATATCCAGTATGATGAACCAATCATGAGATATAAAACCTATCATGTCCTTTCTTGGAAACAATCTTACCTCTGTGTCTAAGGTGAAGCTTGCTTTCTCTTGGTGGACGGCTTGGTACATACGGAACTAATTTGTGTTTAGGCAGATCCCCATCCCTCACCGTGACCGTTCTTTACGCACTATTAAAACTCATAAGGAGAACTGGAGTAAAACTTCGCACTTTGAATTCAGTCTTGATGAGGATCCCCCCCTACAAAAACAAAATCCCAATCACCCAAGGAAGAAAAAGAAGCATGGAAATATTACATGGCGCAAACCCCCTAGGGGAACCCTCAAGTTAAAATTTGATGGATCCACGATAGCAAACAATGACAGGTCGGCTGGAGCCAGTGGCGGCCGCAGAAGTCGCCGAAAGGTGGGGCGAAATTGAATTATCCACATTTATCTTCACATTACCATTATCAACATTTGCAACTCATTGCGAGGAATGGATGAACCAACAATTAACACTTTGTTGATTCGAGCAAAATATTAACCCATACCGAAATCCCTTATCATAATTCATAAACAATGAAATATATGAACCAACACTCGATTTGAAATTCAAATATTTGATGTAAAATCTTCTTATATTCTTTGCTCTGAATCAATTCGAATTTCAACATCTCAATTAGAAAAAATGGATGAAAATAATACGAACTATCCACTGTGAACAAAAAATAATATATCCGAACTTTAAAAATCACAAATTTATATACAAACTATCTCATATTAAACCAATATTAAAATAATGTCCATCATTTGCAAACCAAAATTAGTTTGAACATTAAATATAATTAATAAAAGATTTGGGTAAAAATTTATAAATTAAATGGTGGAAAGTGCAAATCACTGTTCATCTTCTTCATTAATTCAGTGACATACTCAAATTGATATGTGCATCGATCTCCTCCCTCAATCTCTCGCTCTCGGTCTTAATTAGTCGATCTCTCAATTACTCCTTGTACAATCTATGGGGCTCAGATTTCACACCCATGGAGACATGCCTCTCTCACTCACAATCTTGACTTTCCGCCCTCTCTCGGATCTCAAGATTGAACAGCTCCTATGGCTGCCTCCCTCGGATGCCGACTCAATCTCGATTGATCCCTCTTATCCCCATGCCCTCTCCCTCCTATCACCTTGCAATTTACGAGCCCGGGCGAAGACGACGGAGCCCAAATCAAGTCACGTATAGGTGGAACCAAGAGGGTCGAAAGGTGGGGCGGCCGCGTACGCGCGCCCCACCCTGCGGCCGCCCCTGGATGGAGCCATAATCCGGGATTGAGACGGTCGGCCGATACACATTAGCTACCAGAAACTTGGTAAACCAAGTCCACTGAAAGTAGAAGCTCTTACTTTTAAGTTGGGAATCCAACATGCGCTACAACTCCGTATCGACAAAATCCAAATTGAAGGTGATTCCATTATAATCATAAAACATCTGAATAAAACATCTAAATGTCCTTGGGAAATAAACTCTTACTATCGACTATGAAAGAAGTTTCCTTTTTTCATGTTCTCCGGTTAGGCAATAGAGTGACGGATAAGGTTGCACATCTTTACCACTCTGCCTGAGGTGTCGATATCTACAACGATTCTGGTCCTTTAGCCCTCATCCGTAAGGATGCTGTCGGATAGAGTTCGCTCGTCCGAAATTTTTCCTAATAAAAAAAAAAGAAAAAAAAAAGACTTGGGCCAAATTTAAAAGAAGGCAAATGAACGGTAAAAACCCTAGCCCTTCCCCTTTCTCCTATCTCAGCCTCAGTCACGTTCGACTCTGTCAATCTCTCATCTCAACTCTCTCGCACGGCGTCAAGCTCCAGCTCCTCCCTCTCTCACTCACAGCAGCGGTCCACGCAAGTCGAGCTTCCTTCGTCTACGGTAACGAGGTCGAGCCCCTTCCTCTCCGCTTTCTCTCACTCATTGTATGTCTCACGTACTCTCTTTTCTCTTCTGTTAGACTCTTTAGTCATTGTTTGATTCGATTTTCATCAGATTCGAGCATTGGTTATCTTCTCCATTCGGAATGAATTTGTGCTGTGCTAATTTTTGGTTTACATATACGAGTGTTGACGGTATCTGAAATGATCGTTGATGTCATTGCGAAATTTATGATGGCGATGAAGTGATTGTTGATGGAATTGTTGTTTTTCATGCCTCTTCCACTTTGCCGTTGCTGATGTTAAAGTGACTATTGATGACCTTAAATCTTGGAGCTATCCGAAGGGGAAGAGGTAGACCGAAGAAGAAGTGGCTAGAGGTCATTCGTCAGGACCTCGATCGACTGAGCCTCTCGGAAGATATGACGTCAGATAGGGACCAGTGGAGGAGGGCCATCCGGGCCAGTGAGGTGTAGAGTGTTGGGCTAGGGTGTTTAGCCTTGCAGCCTATGCTTTTCGCCGGTCGTCTTCTTCGTTTACTTATGTTTTCACCTCTTTCCTGTCTCCTGACTTATAGTTTCCTTGTCTTATTTTTCTGGGTCTATCGGAAACACTCTCCTGACCTGGTCGGGGTATGAGTGCGTACATCCTGACCCCCCAGACCCTGCCTTTACGCGGGATTTACTGGGTTGTTGTTGTTGTTGTTATTTTGTTGGTATTTTGATGTATCTGAGTCTTGTTTTGGAGACTTGTGTTATTTCAATATTTTTTGTCTATTAATCTTCTTCTTCATTAGAATGTAATGCTCTTTCATTTGATATATAATTTAAATTGTACTTAAGTGTATTTATGTCTTATCTTTTCAGGAATGCCGTTTTTTTGTCTTCGTACTCGTACTCGTGTCCATATTGGTAGTCATCTCCATCTCTGCGCAGCTAGGCGTTAGGGGAAGATGAAGATGCGTAGGTTGTTTTTGAGTTCAGCTTCTTCATGGAAAGCATATCATTCTTGTTTTCCGCCCAAGCTATTGACTCAGTTAACCTTTGTTTCAAATCTATCCCATCTCTCTGCCTCTGAGAATTATACCCAATTTTATGAAAATGCCAAATCTCCTCATGACCAGTCTCATTCAGATATGTGTTTTAGTAATCAGAAAGGAACCGGTCTAGTGTATCTTGACAGTATGCCTCAAAATAGCCATCCTCATGATCGGGAAGCGGATGATTTTATGGCTGATGTGGAGAAAGTCTATCGAATTTTAAGAAAGTTACACTCCCGGGTTCCAAAACTAGAGCTTGCTCTGCTGGAGTCTGGGGTAGTCATGCGGGCAGGCTTGGTAGAACGAGTGCTAGGTCGTTGTGGGGATGCCGGGAACTTAGCATATAGGTTTTTTGTGTGGGCTTCGAAGCAACCAGGTTACAGGCATAGTTATGATGTCTACAAGTCTATGGTTAAAATTTTGGGTAAAATGCGGCAATTTGGTGCAGTTTGGGCATTGATAGAGGAGATGAGGAAGGAGAGTCCTCAGTTGGTTACCACTGATGTTTTTGTTGTGCTAATGAGGAGATTTGCATCTGCAAGGATGGTTAAGAAGGCAATAGAGGTTTTGGATGAGATGCCTAAGTACGGTTGTGATCCGGATGAGCATGTTTTTGGGTGCTTATTAGATGCATTGTGCAAGAATGGGAGTACGAAAGAGGCAGCATCTTTGTTTGAAGATATGAGGGATAAGTTTACTCCTACAATTAAGCATTTTACTTCTTTGTTGTACGGTTGGTGTAAAGAAGGCAAACTTATGGAAGCCAAGCATGTGTTGGTGCAAATGAGACAGGCAGGGTTTGAACCAGATGTCGTGGTTTACAATAATTTGCTTACTGGTTATGCTGTGGCGGGGAAAATGACCGATGCATATGACCTATTGCAAGAAATGAGAAGGAAGTGTTGCTATCCTAATGCGACATCCTATACAATTTTGATTCAGGCACTCTGTTCGCTGGAGAAGACTGATGAAGCAATCCAAGTATTTTCAGATATGCAGGCAAATGGATGTGATGCTGATGTTGTGACATATACGACCTTGATCAGCGGGCTATGCAAGTGGCGTAAGATTGATAAAGCTTATGGGCTTTTAGATACTATGCTTCAAAGAGGCCATATGCCGAATCAGACAACTTATCTGCATATACTATTGGCCCTTGAGAAAAAGGAAAAATTTGAAGAGTGTGCTGAACTAGTTAATGAGATGAGGAAGATTGGTTGCTTACCGGACCTAAGCATCTATAACATCCTTATCCGTTTGGCTTTCAAATTAGGTGAAGTGGAAGAAGGTGTTCGGTTTTGGAAAGAGATGGAGGCAAGTGGGCTTAGTCCAGGGCTTGCCACCTTCACCATATTTATTCATGGACTCCGTGACCAAGGCTGTTTGGTTGAAGCTTGCAGTTATTTCAAGGAAATGATTGGTAGAGGTGTTTTAAGTGCCCCTCAGTATGGTACTTTAAAGGAACTACTCAATTCTCTTCTAAGAGCTGGCCGGATCGAGATGGCTAAAGATTTATGGGATTGTATCATCACAAAAGGATGTGAGCTAAATGTGGATGCATGGACAATATGGATTCATGCTCTCTTTTCAAATGGGCATGTGAAGGAAGCTTGTGACTATTGTTTTGACATGATGGAGGCAGATGTGATGCCACATCCAAGTACCTTTGCTAAGCTGATGACGGGTTTAAGAAAGTTGTACAACCGAGCAATCGCAGCAGAGATTACAGAGAAAGTGAGGAAAATGGCTGCAGATAGACAGATAACTTTCAAAATGTACAAACGCCGAGGAGAAAGGGATTTGAAAGAGAAAGCTAAGGCTAAAATTGATGGAAGAAAAAGGAGGGCTCGTCAACGTCAATGGGGTAGAGGCCGCAGTAAATCTGACCTTGTAGTGTGATAAAAGAGGAGAATTTTGAACTTTCACCTCAATTGTACTTGGCTGGAGATTTGTTTTAGATAAATTATGGGCTTATATAAGATGGAATTTAAAGCTTGTGGATCTCTGGAATATGGTACACACTACACACCTCTTTCAGAATTTCATTTCAATATTCTTGCCTTCTATTAATGTGCTTTGTATAGATTTTGTTATTCAAAATGTATCTGCAATAAAATGTGTTTCAACTTGCCTGTATTGTGTAATCATCCTTAGATCAGATGTGCATGTTCATACAATCATGGAGACAAGTTCAAAATCTGTTAGCTATCTGAGATTCCGAGAATGGATCTATTTGCTGTTAAAAATCTTGCCTGTTTTTTATCTTCTAGTCATCCATGATTAATTCATCAAATTGCAAGAGCTAGGTGAACACTTTTTTCTATGCAATTTTCTTTTTAAAGCTTGTTTATAGCTTCTCTTTTCTTTTTCTGATGCTGTTGGTTAATGTAATTAAGTCTGCAATTCAATGATTACTAAATAACGAAATCTACTTTAAATAAGAGGAACTGTGCACACTGCACAGTATCTGTTTTTATACAAGTTCTTCATGGACTGCTTTGCAGTTTATGAAAATGGAGCTGTGCGCCTTCATACGCAGTAAAATTTTCTGCTACTGTTTGCGAAAGAGCACTGCTCCATTTTCAGAATACATTTAGCTTAAATGTATTTGAAGGTCTTTTCTCATCTCATGGAGCAGTTCTTGCTATTATTTATCTGAAATGTTTGTTTGCATTATCTGCAGTTTGACAGCCCGAACGAGCTTCTTTCTGGGTTGGGTTGTCCCTAGTGCGGGTCTTTGTATATCCTACTGGAGACTACACAGGAACTTCAGTCTGCTGAAAAGAGGTAAAATACGATGTGAATGTGTTGACTCTTTCTTCGTGTTATATAGGTAAAAGGTAATGGAACTGCAATATGTTATATCACACTGAAATTGGGCGTCTTTGATAATTTCGCATGAAGTCACAAAGGAGCAGAAGATAACAGAAGTTGAAATCAAGGATTTGATGAAGTATGATCGTAGTGTGTTGGTAACAGTTGGGAGTGCGAGGCATTTGTTTGCAAGGTATGCTGGGCGCAGATGTTATAGTATCACACTAAACAATTCCTGATTCCCTTCATGATCATATCGTATGAAGAAAGGGCTCCTAATTCCCTCAGAGCCTCTTGAATTAAACTATTGTACAGTTTGTACTGCTTTTAGTCTAAGACTCTTAAGCTCTGGTGAGTATAGTACCATGGTTGGACAATGTTGATCAGGGGGATACATGTTAAACCGATGACACCTAAGCCAAGGAGGTGACCCTTGTTTCTTCTTTGATAGAGGTCAGGAGTTTGAGCCTATCCATTTGTGTGCTTGTCTGGCTTGGATGCTTTGCAGGTTATTGCCCGGCCTGTCGGGACTAGTTGAACTATTAAGTGTTTTGATACTATCCAGATCCATTGGATCCAAATTAAATGTTGAACCATATTACGAGTTCATCATGTAATTCAAGTCGAAAATATGCACTTTTGCCATATGTTTCTTTTCTCATATACAGAGGCATTGCATTACTAATTTATGGATACCTGTAAGTAAGGGCCTGAGGATCAGAGATACTCTAGACCCAAAAAAAAGATCACTATGACTCCAACGCAAGCCGTGACGTCACCTCGTCGTTTTCCTAAAATTGGGAACTGGTATCTCAATGGAGGAGCGCAAGTGTTTTCGATCGGATGTGCAAGGCCTTGGACCAAAAAAGAGATCACTATGACTCCAACGCAAGCCGTGACGTCATCTCGTCGTTCTCCTAAAATTGGGAACCGGCCTTTTCCTCTGTACATATAAAAAGGGCTCTGTTACCTCTTTTTCTTTATCCCAAATTCCCAATCCATCCATCAGCTTGACCATAAAGCTTGAGAGTGTGAAACCACAGAGATCAATGGCACACCAGGTGAGGAGGATCAAGCTGGGCTCGCAGGGGCTCGAGGTTTCGGCGCAAGGGCTCGGATGTATGGGCATGTCCCAATCCTACGGCACTGCGAAGCCCGAAGACGAGATGATCGCCCTCATCCACCATGCTATCAACTCCGGCATCACCCATCTCGACACCTCCGATGTCTACGGCCCTCACACCAATGAAATCCTCATTGGCAAGGTACTTTTCTTTGTTCAATTTGAGGACTGCTTTGATTTTGAGCTGAATTGATCATTTGCTGGTAATTAATTAGGCCTTGAAAGCCGAGGGGATTAGGGAGAAAGTTCAGCTGGCTTCCAAGTTCGGGATTTCGAGATCGGGTCCTGGTGGTGGGATGACTGTTTCCGGGGACCCTGCCTACGTGAGGGCGGCCTGTGAAGCCAGCTTGAAGCGGCTTGATGTCGACTGCATCGATCTTTATTATCAGCACCGGATCGATACTAGAGTTCCCATCGAAGTCACTGTATGTGTTTCAAACCCTCTTTGGTCGAATTCAATGTGGTAATTGTATACTTCTATCAATCTAGGAAGGGATTGTTTAACAAATAGAGTAGAATTAAGGGTGTGTTTGGTACATGGCGCTTTTTGGGTAGCTGAAGCTGATTGATTATTTTTATAAAATATGTGTTAAATTAAACTGTTGATAAGTTGGTAATGTGATTGATAACCTTATCTAATAAGATAGCTCCTAAAACTAGCTGATAGAAAGAAAAAAAAGTTCTGAAAAGCTTGGAAGTGTAGTTTGTTGAAAATTTAATTTCAAAATGTTAATTAAAATATAATCTTAGTTTATTTTATTTAAAAATATACAATATCAAAACAAAAATATCTGAAAAGCTATTTGTGTTGCCAAACACAGTATAAATCACTATGTTGTTATGATTTAGCACTTCCTCTATGAAATATGTCTTATAGACGAGTCCCCTAAAATTCCGAGGCCTTGTAATGGAACTGGTGTTATACAGCCCCGAGTCTAGTACTCTAGTTTACTTCTTTTTTAACTTCCAATTTCATTGATGAATAGATGAGTGAGCTGAAGAAACTCGTCGAAGAAGGGAAGATCAAGTACGTCGGTCTTTCTGAGGCATGCCCTTCGACGATTAGAAGGGCACACGCCGTTCACCCTATTACCGCTGTGCAGATAGAGTGGTCCTTGTGGACAAGAGATGTCGAGGACGGAATCATACCCACCTGCAGGTCTCAACTCTCAACCAGTTAATTCTGTTTTGTTACTCCTTCAACTGAAATTAAACCACCACTTACACTAGTAAGGTCGGGATCCATCTTCTAACACATCAGTGAACTGTGCAGAGAGCTTGGAATTGGGATTGTCCCTTACAGTCCGCTGGGGCGAGGATTCTTTGCCACCGGACCTACGCTGATTGACGACCTTGTCGAAACCGACTTCAGAAAGGTATGATCCTGCTCTCAATCACTTAACTGATCCAAAAAATTTCAAGTAAACAACATCTGTTCAGGACATGGTACCTTGATGTGTGTACAGAGCCTACCGCGATTCCAACCCGAGAACATGAAGCATAACAAGAAGGTGTACGAGAAAGTACACGAAATGGCAACGAGAAAAGGATGCACCCCGTCTCAGCTGGCGCTTGCGTGGGTGCACCACCAAGGCGACGATGTGTGTCCCATCCCTGGCACTACCAAGATTGACAACCTCAACCAGAACATCGGAGCATTGTCCGTGAAGCTAAGCCCTGAGGAGATGGCTGAGCTTGAGCACCTTGCTAGCCCGGATGTTGTTAAAGGGTTCAGAACTATCACTTCGATGCCTAATTGGATGAGTTCCGAGACTCCGCCTTTATCCTCATGGAACCCATAAGACAAGAACTCATCCCTTTACTTTGAAGTACTTGCAATAAATACATGGAATCAGTTTTGTACACTGATGTTGAGCTTCATCTTGTCCACAGAGAGTGCCATCTATGAAAATGTCATATTGTCATGTGTTGTGTTCTCAGGTTTTACCTAATTGCTTCTCCAAAATTTTATTTATTTTCTATTTACCTATTTCCAGCCATTTCATCCCATAAGATTAAAGTGATGATGCAGTGAATTTGATCCAGTAGAGTTTAACAAGTAATCTATCGGTTATTGTATCATTTCTCTCTATGATCCCACAGATCAAGTAAAGTGACCTTGTGTAAATGAATCATGTTGGATTCAAATAAAACCAGCAACCATATATAACTAATTGGTACTAGGCTCGAACTGACTATGAACCCATTTTAAAGTTTGTTTTTTATTGAGATTCCACTCTTTATCGAATTTCGTAGAGTTCACAAAATTTCTCTAAGTTACTAATTATGGCATGAGCAAGAGGGCTGCTCTATGAGCCGAGTAGCTCAAATTCAGCTCGGAATCGGCTCAAAAGGCCCGATCCAAGCTTGTTCATTTTAGATTGGAGATTTTGGAGTTTTTGAAGAATTTTAAGGTATTTTTTGGTCCAACAGATTCCCCATCACGTTCTTCAAAATGGAGAACAGAAAAAATGGAGAGGATTTCTTAAATCTGCAGCATTCTCCAGACTATATGATTTTCCAAATCTTCGAAATGGAAAAGCTGTTGGAGTTGAAACAAAAATAATTTGAAGAATATGTATTTCGTTTATCCAATTTGAAATTTTTTCAGGAAAATTGTTAGAGATGACTTAGTAAGTTAAGTATAGACACATTTTAAAGTTGAATCCAAATTAAGGCTTGAGCTTCACTTGTTTCCAAAGAAGTTGAACATAAGCAATCAACCAATGATTGTCTTATTCAACTAGAATAACAGCCGTATTGAGTACTTGTCTATAATTTTTTCTCCTTATCTCTTTGAAGATCCAAAATTCGTGGAGTCCTTCACTAGTCAACAGCGTGAAGGGGATTTTCTTGTCACCTAGACACCTAGTACTCGATCAACGCAAGCCGTGACGTCATTACTCACTAGGATTTGAAAAAATTAAGAAAAATACGGCTTAAAACACCGCCTTTTTTCAAACCAATTCCTGTTTATAGAAAAGGACTTCTTACACTCTGTGGTTATAATTATTCCATGGATCAACTTAGTTCATCAAACTTCCAACATCAATTGAGAAACCGAGAGATCGAATCACTAGATGGCGCAGCAAATGAGAAGGATCAAGCTCGGTTCGCAGGGGCTCGAGGTTTCGGCACAAGGGCTAGGATGCATGGGCATGTCCCAATCCTACGGCCCCCTCAAGCCCGAAGACGAGATGATCGCTCTCATCCACCATGCTATCAGCTCCGGCATCACCCTTCTCGACACCTCTGACGCCTATGGACCCCTCACCAATGAAATCCTCATTGGCAAGGTATCTTTTTTTGTCATAGAAAGGGTGTTATGTTAATTTTCTTTGACTGATAAATTTTAGGCTTTGAAATTGGGAGGGTTGAGGGAGAAAGTTCAGCTGGCTTCCAAGTTCGGAATCTATAGATCGGTGGCGGGTGGTCCGGCCAGCATCCGCGGAGACCCTGCCTACGTCAGGGCTGCCTGCGAGGCCAGCTTGAAGCGGCTCGATGTCGACTGCATCGACCTCTATTACCAACACCGGATTGATACCACCGTCCCCATTGAAGCTACGGTCCGTACCCTTTTGTGGCTTTTTTTCTTTGATCTCTATTACCAAACTTTTTTCATGACAAAAAAAAATGATGAAATTGATATAGATGAATGAGCTGAAGAAGCTGGTGGAAGAAGGGAAGATCAAGTATGTTGGTCTATCCGAAGCATGCCCTTCGACGATTAGAAGGGCGCACGCGGTTCACCCTTTGACTGCGGTGCAGTTAGAGTGGTCCTTGTGGACTAGGGATGCTGAAGACGAAATCGTACCCACCTGTAGGTATGAAATGAACCTTGCAATTTGAGCTCAAACTGAATGCATAGGTGATTCGGTTTATTGATCCATCAGACTTTGACAAATGTGCAGAGAACTTGGAATTGGGATCGTCGCATACAGCCCTCTTGGTCGAGGATTCTTCGGGAAAGGTCCTGAGCTCATCGACAACCTGATTGAAACTGATGTTAGAAAGGTATGATCCTTGCTTAAGTGCTTCAAAATCTTGAAGTGAATAACATGTTGGATTTATGATATTTGCTCTTCAATGGGATCGCATTATAGAACATACCGCGGTTCCTACCCGAGAACATGGAGCATAACAAGAAGGTGTTCGAGAAAGTGCACGAAATTGCGACGAGAAAAGGATGCACGCCACCTCAGTTGGCGCTGGCGTGGGTGCACCACCAAGGCGACGATGTGTGCCCCATCCCGGGCACCACCAGGATTGAGAACCTCAACCAGAACATCGGAGCATTGGCTATCAAGCTAACCCCCGAGGAGATGGCGGAGCTCGAGTATCTCGCCAGCCCGGATGCTGTGAAGGGGTTCAGGACGCACACTTCTACTCCTAACTGGAGGAACTCCGAGACTCCGCCTTTGTCCTCTTGGAACCCATCAGACAAGAACTAATCCCTTTCAGGCTTGGAGCACACCTCTACTTACTCAATATAGATGTTTAAGTTTACGTTGTAAGTTTGACGGTTCACCGTCTGTCCGACCCTAAAACAAAAAAACAAACAAACAAACAAACAAACATGAGAGGGAGAGAGTAATGTATCAAAAATAACATAAGAGGAAGAGTATATGTACTTTTTTATTATATCCAAAAGGAACTCGATCGACATTTTCAATTAATTCCCATAACTGAACGCTCATCAATGGTTGAGCTCTTCGGCGCGACTACCTCCGGTGGGGGATCGGAGTCCTCCATGGTCGACTCTATTATGATGCCGATCCTCCACTCCGCCATAAGCCGCGCTCACGGCAGGATCCAATCCAGGGACGGCGTCCTCCAGCGACTCGCCGAGCGATCCAAGTTCTGCGATCTCGCCGTAATGCAGCTCGACGCCTGCGTCTCATGCCTTCAATCGGCCAACCACGACGGAAAGCTCGTCGCCGATCTCACCGAGATTCGCGATTGCCTCCTCGGCCGCCTCACGGAGGCCGAGCGCGCCATCGCTGACAAGGATAATGAGCTCCAGAGGCTCCGAAATAGGGTTCGAAATCTGCGATCGATCAAGGAGGAAAAGAACCTTCCGGATGAAATTAGGAAGGTTGATTTGGAGAGAGAAAAGGACGGAGCGGATGAGAGTAATAGTGTTCTGGATTGTGATCAGATTGGATGGGAGATCAATAGCTTTAAGAAGACGATTGATGCGGCGATGGTTGTGATGCAGAATGCTATCTCCGTGTCCGAGGCGCGGCCATGTGAGCTGAAGTTTTGTTGCGAGATGGAGAAAGAGATCATGACAGCTCTGTTTGCTGGTTTTGTGAGGGATTTCCAATTCAGATCGGAAGAAAAATCGTTGAAAAGTAGAGAGAATTGGAGTGCGTTAGGTGATGATTTGTCGAGTTTGCGCTGCAAGCTGGAGAGTTTCGCTGGCTCCATGGCTGAAGCGAAGTCTAAAAATCCGTTGATTAAGATCAAGGAGATAGATACTGAGGTGGAAGCCATGGATAAAGGAGTTAACAAGGTATCAATGATAATAAAAGCTCACGAGACCGTCATTCACAAAAAGAGTGACAAGGTAGATGCCATAAAGGAATCAAATCGCAAGAGATGCAAGGAAACGGATGAGCTTCTCAATTGTGTCCAGGGGCTTCTTCAGAGATTGGATAGTTGTGTTGATAAGAATCCGAATCATGAGAAGGTAATCTTTGTTGATCAACCGGTCACATCCAAATTCAACATGAGATCAGAAGATACTGAAGAATCGAAATTACGAGTTGAGATCACTGAAGAAATTCAAACCATTCTTTTGAGATGCATGATGAAGGATTTTCAGCAGCATATGCACCTGATTACTACCAAATCTATTGAAGAGACGAATACGAGTAGTAAAGAATTGAATTTGCAAGCTGTGCTTACAGGAGAGATTCAAAGGATTGTTCTGAGATTTGTGATGAAGGATTTTCAGCAACATATGCTTGATCAGTTCAAGGTAATTTCGATTGGTCAAGGTGTATCCATGGATTTGTTTCGTGGAGCTGTCAATGATGCTGAAGAACTGAATCTGCAACGAGTGATCTCAGAAGAAGTTCAAAGCACTCTTTTGAGATGCGCAATGGAGGAGTTTCAACAATTTATGCATGACCATGAGCTGACGAATTCAATTAGACAATTTGTCCTCATGGATTTCTTTCGTGAAACCATCGAGAATGAGTTGAACAAAAAAATGGCTGATCATTGGAAGAATAACGAGGAGTTGAGAACTGTATGCAGTACTTTGATTGCAAGCGAAACACGATTGCATATAGAGAGCGCCGTCAGGGATGAAGTCTACACTCTTGCCTTGAAAGACATTGCAGATACTTGCGCGGTTGAAGATGAGGTGTATTGGTCCCCCATACTTGATAAGCCGAAGGATACGTATCAATCTTGTAACATTGATTGTTCCTTACAGTGCAATCTCTCTATTAAAGAGAAATCCAGTAGTGTTGACACAAAAGGAAGCAGTAGTTTCATTCAAAAGCTAGATTCCCTCTTGTGTTACTCGGAAGAGCAAAACTCGTTATTACGTCCAAGTTCTGATTGCGAAAAGGAACACAATGTGGAGTATATCATACGAGATTCAGAACACGAAGAAGCTCTGATGCTTGAGGAAAACAACAGAGAGATGAACTTCAATTCAAGCTGTGACAAGTTCAAAAAGGCTTTAATGCAGCTAGGAACTAGTAAGATGATACTCAAAGATTTAAATGATGGCGATAATGAAGGAGCTCCCTGTAATCCGAAACAGGCTCATAGTCACGGTTTATGCTTAGAAGTGACGAATGGGCCAAATAAGACTAACCACATAACTGGTTTTGGAATTTCACAGGGAGAGTTCTCACAGGCAATCACTGATTCGGAGAATGTTCTGCATCAGAAACTCGACCTCAACTTCATCAGGTAATGAACTTCTTTCCATGTGTAAAATTTTCAAGAAAGATGCTGAACAACAAGGGCAAATTGTAGGTTAGCAATGCTAAAGAATCAACTGCTGCAATTTGTGGGATCAGCTTCCTCGCTTAGGAGGAAGGAGTCGCTGTACAAGCAAGCATTCATAAGACGATGTGAAAACCTTCAAAAGGCCGAGGCTGAGGTACAATACATAGGAACTCATTTCATGTAATCCTGTTAACATCGACCTGCAAAAGCATTAGATCTTGCCTTGTATATATATATATATATATATATATATATATATATATATATATATATATACTGTAGGTGGATATTCTTGGAGATCAGGTGGATAATCTTTTGTGCCTTCTTGAGAGGATATACAAAACAATACAGTATCATGCACCTGCTCTACAGCAATGTTCAGGGGTGAGTATCCATTTTCAAATTTCAACTCAGTGATGATATTTGATTTTGAGATGAACTCCATTGAAAATTTACATAGGTCTCAGTTTAACTGAGCAAAACTTACATCCAAATCAAATCCGAATGTTGTGAATATGCCCTGGGGACATTGACTGGTGAGAGTAATCAACTACTGTAATTAAGCTAGGTTATAATATGTCACCCTCTTTCATAAGATTAACAAAGACTAATTAAAGCAGTGCCATCTTTGGTATGAATGTTGATGTGAGATTGATTTCAGCCTTCTCTATAAGCCATAAACATTATTTAGGAGTTGTCTAGGTATGAATTGAAGCCATGAAGGCAGTACTTGCTAACTCTAGGTAGTTTATATTTGTGTTATAATGCAGGTACTAAATATATTGACATTGATCAAGAAAGAGTTGAATCGGGTGATGACGTAGAATCTTAGATATATAAGAACGGGGATGTGGAAGTTGATAAACTCTTCAACTAACTAATATCACGTACGTACTTACCTACATAAGTCTTAATTCATGACCAAATTTGAGATGATTAATCTAAACCTATTAATCTAATCTCAAACTTGAAAGTTGGTGTTCTTTTTTACTCACAAATCACTAGCTCAAACTCTTTTTTAATTTTTTTTTTTCCAGTTTTTATTGTGCCAAGTTTTTTTTTTTTTATATATAAAACTCAATCACTTTTATTCCAAAATCATAAGATCTCCAAAGACAATGTCAAAAAGAGGCGAAGGTAAATCGTCCTCAGAAAACACAAAATAAGAAGCACTAGGTTTAATTTTCGCTAAAAAATTCGCAACCTGATTTCCTTCACGCTACACATGACTCCAAATGCATTGCTGAAAACCTTGCGTCATCCGAAGTATCGAGTGCAGTAGTCTGCCCCCCCCCCCCCTAAACGAGACATGTCGACGACGAACGAGTTGGATCAACTGCAAAGAATCCGACTCGATAATGATGCTATCCATATCGTGCTCCTCCGCAAGACTCAGCGCCCAGACCACCGCCTCAAGCTCTGTGACAAGTGCATCGGAACTCCTCCTGTATAGACTTAGCAGCTGCCCAAATAAGAGCCCCGTCCTAATCGCGAGCAATAGTCCCGATCCCGCAACCTGCATCTGCACTGGCTGAAGCATCGTAGTTGATCTTCACTAGCCCGATGTCCGGCAGCCACCAACGAGCATAAGATGGCCCAGCTCGAAGCTCTCCCTGCACGTACAGCCCGACCCATCTCATCATCCCTCCTCCCCTTTTCCACTCCAGCCCACGCATCCTCCACCAACAACCTCGGCTGCATCTGAACCCCCTCGAAAATCCTCTTGTTTCTCGCATGCCATATGCTACTCGACACCACTGCCCGGATTTGCTGCAACTCTTCTCCCTTCTCATTAAAAACCTTCTCCGCCCATTCCTTGAAGCGACAGCAGCCCCTTTCTGTTTTCTTCAGCTCCGGCAGCAGCTTCCAGCATTCCCTAGCTGCTTTGCATTCATATAGCACATACGCGCATGACACTCTCCTCCCTTGCACAAACATTACACCCACCCTCTTCCACCACCCTCCTCCTCACCAAAGCCTTCCGACAAGGCACAATCTCCTTACATGGTCGCCAAAGAAAGTTACGGATTCGTGGAACAACCTTAATCTTCCATAGCTTCCGCCACAACTTGCTAGATGACCTTTGGTCCGACGTCTTCGCTCCACCCTCCTCTCTCCTGTGTTTCTCCATGTAGGCATGGTAAGCTGACTTTACAGTAAACTCGACACCTGAATCTCCTCCCTAATCTACTCACTCACGTTCTTGCCGAACGACACCTCAGACTTTGCAAAGTTAGCCTGTTGTCCTAACGCTTCTCCGTAAACCCGAAGGATATCAACAATTTCCGAGCTCTGTTGATTGTGTGCCCTTGCAAAGAGAATGTTGTCATCAGCAAAAAAACAAATGTGAAACTATCGGAGCGATCTTAGCAATCCGGATACCCTTCCACCTACCCCTCTCCTCACTCCTCCTGATCAAGCCAGATAGCGCCTCACTACACATTAGAAAGAGATAGGGCGATAGTGCACCCCCCCTGCCTCAATCCTTGTGCTGGAGTGAAAGTAGGGGACGAAGCCCCCTTCACAAGGATGGAGAAGAGGACCGATCTGACACACCTCATCACCATCTCAACTCACTTCGGATGGAAACCCAACTTTCCCATACAGTGCTCCAGGAACCTCCATTCCACTTTATCATACGCCTTGGCCATATCTAGTTTGATCGCTATGTAGCCCTTCTTGCCCACCTTCTTCCTCTTCATAAAATGAAATAGTTCGAAGGTCGACAAGATATTGTCTGTAATCATCCTACCTGGGACAAAAGCACTCTGATTCGGCGAGGCGAAATAATCTTACTCAAACACACCTTCAAACGGTTAGTCAAACACTTTGCGGTGATCTTATACAAGACATTACATAGGCTAACGGGTCTGAGGTCCTTCATTCTAAACGGAGAAGAAACCTTTGGTATTAATGCAATGAAAGAGTGATTTAGACCCTCCAGAAACTCATCCCCCGATAAAATATCTAAAACAAACTTGGTCACCTCAGTCCCGACAATATCCCAGTATTGTTGATAAAACAATGCTGACATACCATCCGGGTCAGGGGACTTTGTAGGATGTATAGAAAAGAGAACCGAACGTACCTCCTCGCCAGTGAACGGGCGCAAGAGTTCAAGATTATCCTCGACCGACACAATTTGCGAGATCCCTTGAGAAGCCAAGCCTGGATTAGCATTCAGATTTGTCATGAAGAGTTCCCTAAAATAGGCCATCGTCACTCCCTCCATCCCTTCTCCACTTCGCCATTCCATTCCCTTCTCATCCACCAGCCTCCTCACCTCATTCCGCTTCACACCCTTCCCTTCGCCTTCTAATGAAAAAATTTAGAATTTATGTCCCTCCATCTAAATTCATTTGCCGTAGGTCGCTGGTACCACAGGAGCTCCTCTTCCTCCATCAGAACCTCCTGATCCTCCCTCTCAAGCTCCCTCGTTCTCACTACTTTATCACCAGTTATTCTACTCTTTTGCATTCTTCGCAACTCCTCCCTCACCTTTTGGAGCTTAACCAAGATATTCCCGAATGTGAACTTGTTCCAATCCTGTAAGTCCCTAAGACATCTGGCTATCTTCCCTTGTATATTCCCTTCTCTCATTACCCCCATCCATTCTTCACTACATTCCAACTCCCCTCATGCTCCGCCCACAACGCCTCAAACCTCGACGAACGCATACCCCTTCTCTCATCTCCCCACTCCTTCTCTACCTGAAGCGGGTAGACCATTACCGGTAAGTGGTCTGACCCACTCCTCTCCAAATGAACGACTGATGTACCCAGGTATAGCGTTCTCATAGCCTCATTACACACCGCATAGTCCAGTCGCTTCTAGATAAATTCATTCCCCTCCCTGCCATTGTCCCATGTGAATCTACAACCCTCAAACGGAACCAGAGACAAGCTGCAGTGCTCCAGAGCCGACCTAAACCCATCCATCGCATCAATCTTCGGATGAAGCCCTCCTTGTTTGTCCGTGACACACAGAACGTGATTAAAGTCCCCCATGCACAGCCAAGATCCATGTGGTTTCGTGCTAAGCTGTCTAATCAGGCCTCATGAGTGATGTTTATCAACCTGTCTAGGCCACCCATACAAACAAGTCAGCCTCCACACCCCTCTACTCGGAATCTGTAACGATTGCATCCACATAATGCGTTGTATACGACTGAATAGCAAGGACAAACTCCTCTTCCCATAAAAGACGCAGTCCTCCTGATTTTCCCATACAGTCCACTGTGAAACAATTTTGAAATCCCAATCTCATTCTCACCTCCTCCATTCTCTTTCTCTCACATCGTGTCTCCATCAAGAACACGATTTTGGGGCCTTTCCTCCTCACTAGATTAGTGAGTCTCACAACTGCTCGGGCCTTCCCCAATCATCGACAATTGTAACTGAGAAGACTCATTGATTCCAGCCGAGGAGGGACTCACCCTCCCCAGCCGATGCATTTGGTGCAACCTCTAACTCCCTACGCCTCTTCCTCTCACCACTCTCCATCCCATTAATAAGCATGTCATCACTCATCTCTAGCCCAGCCTTCCTCTTTCCCACTTGATTTCCTCACTCTCCTCCCCCTTCGCCATCCCCTCCTTCCCCTGCCACTAATTCATTCCCTTCTTGCCTTTCCTAGCCAACCTCTTCCAATGCTTTTTTAAATTGTGAACCCCCTCTTCTGTTCTTTCCCTCTTGTCCCATCCTCCCCACTACCCTTTCCCTCTTGTGTTTGTCCCCTCTCTCTCGGATTTTCTCCTTTCCATTCTTCCCCTTCTCTCCTTCTCTTCCACCCCATCCCTACTAGTCATTTGTTTTGTGAACTTGTCACTTACCTCCACTTCCTCTCTCACTCTCTTCTCCTTCCTCTCCTAAGATACTCGCAAGTGTCCTACGCCCTATCCCCTTTTCTTTTGATTCTTTTCTTTGTGCATTCGACTGTCCTCCCCACTCTCCTTAATGAAACTCTTCCTCTCCGACTCCTTTAGTCCTCCCTCCCTCTCTAGCCCTCACCTCACTGGTGATGCCCTAAGTCGATCACCAAACTCACGATGCTCTCCTGCTCGCAATCCATCTCTACGTGATTGAGCCCCCCACACCTATAACAGTAGTTTGGCAACCGTTCATATTTTATATCCACCCATATATGCTTCTCATTCACCCTCATTAACACTCCTCTTCTTAATGGTTTCGTTACATCCACCATTACCCGCAATCGAAGGAACCTTGCACATAGCATATAATCCTCATCATCTGTCTTTAGTAATCCCTCAAAAAGGTCCCCTATCACCATAGCAGTGTCCTTTGTCACCAAACTAACCGGCAAATCATACTCCCTGATCCAAAACGAAACCTTTTCAATAACAATCTCCGAGGGTTGTTCCTCGCCTGGTTCACGCATGCAAACAAAGCCTTATCGAAAGCCCAAGACCTTCCTCTCATTACGTTCTCCCTATCATCCCCAGTCTTGAATTGAATCAGAAATAAGTTGTGTGTCAATTCCCTAATGATAAAACCATTCTTAAGTCGTCACACACTTTTCATGGCCGCTTGCAGCGCTAATGAATTGAACGGTCTTATACTCTTACCATCATCAAAGAACCCACCATCACAAGTAAAAAGTTACTTTTTTCTTTCACATTAATTTTTTCTTTAATCAAAGAACCCCTGTCCTTAAATCTATCCCCCCCTCATGTCCCCAAGTAAACTAAACTAAATAAAGGAAAATAGATTAAAAACAAAAAAGAAAATGAGTTTATGTGAAAGGGGACAGGGAAAGGGGACGGAATTGGGGACAAAAGATTTGGACCCCTCGCGGTACACTTTAAAATTTGTGACTTTTTACAAAAGTTATATAAAATATTATTTTTTGAAGAAAATTAATATTTATTACTAATAACTATTAAATTTAAAACAATATTAATAAAAATATTAATATAGTTTATACTCCTTAGGTACTATAAAATTAAACATCTTATATTTCCGATCAATAGATCAATAGAGGACTAGTACATAATAGTAGAATGTAAAAATTAATTACCAATTAACATGTCTAATTTTATCACTGTTTTCAAGAAACTCATAATCCTTTTTTTGAAGGGTATTACATTGATATCTAAATTTTTTAAACGTGTTCGCTATATACACCCCAAATCATGCACGTCTTTAAAGACGTGCATGGTTTAAAGGGGTTAATTAATTTTTTTAAAATGCTAATTAGTCAGAAGGGTGCACGTCGTTAAAAACGTGCATTTTTTACGTTTAGATTTGCGGTGTATCTATCAACACCTTTTTAAAACATGTTTACATAGAACTTACCATAAATGTTTATTAGTGTTTCACTATCCGTTAATCCGTTATTTAGGAAATTATATACTTTCCCTAGTCAACCAAAAGCGGGCAGCAATGCATTTGTGATTGTCTAAACTCTAAAGTCGGTCACAGAAAAGCCCATGACTCACTATTTCAACGTGGCATCAGTCTATTCGTCGTGCTTTAACGCCTCAACCATTCACAACCCACCACGTGGCAACCTGGTCCAGCCCCAGTTGACCGACCTCTCCGACCCTTCACTGATCCAGTGGTTCCTTCGATTCTTCCCACTTCAGCCAGATCCCCTTTCTCTTTCTCATCTCCGGAAAAATCGACGCTCACCATGGCCTCTCGATCTCCATTTCTCCTCTTCGTCTCGCTCTTTCTCCTCCTCCTCGCCGCCACTGCAGCCGGATCGTCTCCAGCGAAGGAGGATACTCTGACCGTGGACGACGACGAGGACCTCAGCTTCCTCGAAGAGCCGAAGACAGCTTCCGACGACGGAGATCATGACTCCGCCTTGGATGCCGGCGAAGACGACGGAGGAGAGTTCGGGAACTTGGACGGTTTCGAGGATGACGAGGACTGGAATTCGGAATTCTCGACTCCCAGCGTCGATGACAAGGACGTGGTGGCGCTTAACTCTTCCAATTTCGCCGATTTCATCGCCAGTAACAGGTACGTGTTGGTTGAGTTCTACGCTCCGTGGTGTGGCCATTGCCAGGCTCTGGCTCCGGAGTACGCGGCTGCGGCCACAGAGCTGAAGGCGGAAGGTGGAGAGATCGTCCTGGCCAAGGTGGATGCTATGGATGAGACTGAATTGGCTACTAAGTATAATGTTGAAGGTTTTCCAACTATTTACTTCTTCATCCATGGCCAGCACCGACCATATACTGGTCCAAGGACCAAGTGAGTGAGATCACTTTCTCTTTCGCTGAATTTCTTCCTTTTGTTTAATGCTTCATTGTAGATGAAATTTGATTGATTCCTTGATGAATCTCCATCTCTACAAAACATAGTTATTGCTTGCGAGCGACACTGAAGAAATAAGATTAGATCATATAAGCCTTTTAGTCATGTTTCTCCAAGTTGTCTGGAAATTTTAATTGCTTGCGCCACTGTAGATACAAGCTCCAGAGTTGTCTGGAAAATAGAAGTGTCTGATGTTTTACTAATGTTCTTTTAGCAGTTACTAAGCTAAGTGGGCTATAACTATTTCATCATTTTGCTAGAGATGACATTGTTTCCTGGCTGAAGAAGAAGACTGGACCAGGAGTCCAGAATGTAACAACAGTAGAGGAAGCTGAGAAAATTCTGAGTTCTGGCTCTAAAATAGTGGTGGCATATCTTGACAGCTTGACGGTATTGTTAACCCCAATTCAAGTTCTTATTGTTTGAAGACACTCTTAGCATAAACTCTGTATTAATTACTATGTAAAATAAGAGAAATTCTGAGTTCGGAAAGACTCTCTTCGATGTAGTCGGGAAATAGTGCGTACAACTTGGCCCCCGGACTGGGATAAACTGGGAACATTGTTGTTGTTTTATAAGAGAAATAACTGATGGAAGAGATTGGAAGGAAGTGTGTTAATAGATCTGTACTTGTGGACCGGTATTTCTAGGGTCCTAAGAGCAAGGAGTTGGAGGCTGCTTCAAACCTCGAAGATGATGTAGACTTCTACCAAACTGCAAGTCCTGATGTGGCAGGAATTTTTCAACTTGACGCAAAAGCCAAGCGCCCTGCTTTAGTTCTATTAAAGAAAGAGGCTGAGAAACGATCTCTCTTTGGTTGGTTCACTTCTGTCAATATCCCTCTGTACTTTTTTCCTTGAAATTCATTTTACTCAGTAGCCATTGGCTGGTATGCATAGATGGTGAATTCTCCAAATCGAACATTGCGGAGTTTGTATCTTCCAACAAGCTAGATTTGGTGATTACTTTTACCAGGGACAATGCTCCACAAGTGTTTGAAAATCCAATTAAGAAGCAGGTATATCTTATTGGCCATATCTTATTCGGGGCAAAAAGTTGGATTTATATTTCCCTTCTCTTTAGGTGTGGTAGACTAATAAGGGTTAACTTTTTTCCCCATAGGTATTGCTTTTTGCTGTCGGAAATGAGTCAGAGAAGCTTATCCCTGTATTCCAAGAGGCATCAAAATCATTCAAGGGCAAGGTATATAGTTGTATATTACTTTGAATTTACAATTAGTATTTGTTCCAGTTTTAGTGCGTTAAAAAGTTTGCATGCACCAATAGCCTTCACAGAGAACAATAAGACCATATTAAAATACATGTTGCAAGGTAATCAGTTACAGTATCAAAGTACATGTTGCAAGGTAATCAGTTATAGTTTGGAGCACGGGAGAAGTACTTGCTAGATAATTTCAACTGAATGATGTTTTTGTAATCCTGTCAGAATTCTGCAAATGTACTATGATGTCACCATATAAATTTTATATCCTGTGAAATAGTCTTCAGAAGGTGTAAGTGCTTCTTCACGTTTGATGCATCTATCAACCCCCTTAACTAGAAAACTCTTAACATATATGGACGTTGGTTCAGTTTTGTCTATTTTTATGTTTTTGTTCTTGATGGATGGTATAGAACTATAGATGGTTCTAATAACACAAATCTACTTTTATTTCTCATGTGCCTTTTGGCCAATCATAGTTGCTATTCACTCATCTCAGTTTGTATAATTTGTGCCAAAACTGGATGTTTTGTATTCATAGTCATATTGAGATAATTAAACAAACTCCCATATCCATGTTTTATTATGGACTTCTATTTTTGGGGAAAAAAACTCATATTGGACCATGAACTTGGTTGTGGATCTGTTGCAGCTCATTTTTGTCTTTGTGGAGATGGACAATGAAGATCATGGCAAACCAGTGGCAGAATATTTCGGAATCACAGGAGTTTCTCCAAAAGTCTGTTTCAAACTTTCCTCTCGATATAGTTGTTTATTATATGGATTTTTCTTGTATGCGAGTGCTATGACATACACTAATCTAAATCACTGGTTTACATGCAGATAGTTGCTTACACTGGAAATGAGGATGGCACTAAGTTTGTATATGATGACGACTTGACTTCAGAGAAGATCAAGGTTTTTATGTTTCCTGTCCAATTTATTTGTATAATTAAAAATTAAAAGCACTTTTTTCTTCTTTAGAGTATAATGATTCCACTAAAGCTGCAACTATGCCGTTGATTTCTCAGTCATTTGCAGCTGATTTTCTGGAGGACAAACTCCAGCCATTCTACAAGTCTGAACCAATCCCAGAGACAGTATGTTTGACCTTTGGTCTTCAATATGATTTTAGTAAGTTAGATTTGGCCGTAAATTTTTAACAATATGTTATGATTCTAAATGAGCTCTTGCAGAATGATGATGATGTGAAGATAGTTGTCGGGAAGAACTTCGACGAAATAGTTCTAGATGAGTCGAAGGATGTACTTCTTGAGGTATTTACCCACAATCTTCTAGAATTTGAACATCCAACGTCAGTTACCGTTAGCTGATAGACAGTTCCAATTTTGGTAAAACCAGATGTATGCCCCATGGTGTCAACATTGTATTGCTCTAGAACCGATCTACAATAAGCTAGCCAAACATCTGAGGGGTATTGACTCTATCGTGATAGCAAAGATGGATGGAACGAGCAATGAACACCCAAGGGCAAAGGTAATCAAAGTTCACAATGAGCTTTTTTGCATTATGAATTTGATCTCATGCATCATAGCGTTGCTGGTACATGCTCTTGGTTTCTAAAGATTTTGTCTGCTTTCACAGTACAATTACAACAATGGAAATGGCTAAGAAAAATTACACCTCTGCTCGTAGTTTCACTAGCAAAGTTCATTTTCTTAGTATAGACATAGACTGCAGAGACTTGAGTCAGTTGTTCCATTTTTCCTTTGTAGAGTGATGGATTCCCAACAATCCTTTTCTTCCCAGCAGGAAACAAGAGCTTTGAGCCGGTAAGTGCATATTTTAACCAGTGATAGCTCATTTGATTATCAAGAGAAGTTGGGTCATCTTCTATAATGGGGTTTTGCAGATTACTTTTGAAGGCGACCGCACCGTGGTAGAATTCTACAAATTCCTAAAGAAGCATGCTGCTATTCCTTTCAAGATTAAGAAACCAGCCTCCCCTCCGAAACCACAGCCACCACCGGAGCCTGCTACTATTGAGGCCCAAGGGAGCAGCGATTCCCTCAAGGACGAGCTGTAGATTTCGTGCTAGAGACTGAGGGGTACAATTTTATGAGGCTTTAGTTTTCAATCTTCATCTAATTTGTTACAATGATCTAAAAACTTTCACAAGGTTAAGAGGACCTAATATTATACAAGTTATAGGTTTGAGCTAACTTATTAATAATGTACCATTGTTTTTCACGCAATATAAGTTTTTGCTGCTTTCTCCTTTGATGGTGTTTGGCCCTTCATTTACGAGGTTGTAGATTCTCTAAATTTGGATCATTTTGAGCTCTGATTAATTTTAGGTGAGAAAGTTTACCTTATCTATATACACATTACACCAATACAAATGTCTTAAATGATCATATGCAATTGTGCATAATTACATTGAATAATTTCATTCTATGTGACCTTATATCAGTGTGCACGCTTAGATATGCAAGGGATTTAGGACAGAGAAGTCTTGCAAGATCTGTTCAATGACTATCCCAGAAGCAAACATTCCGACCCCTATGAGGGCAGGCCTTAATGTGGAAAGTGTCATCTGATCAGCAAAGCCGTCTTTCTTGTCGTGCATCGCCCATGCCATTGCTGGTGGGAAAACTCCATATAGCATTGTCATGCAGTATCCTCCCTATTACAAGTCAGGAGTAGCTTAGATTTAGAAGATCAAGCTGAACTGAAACACCAGCAGGATTCACCATTGAAAGTCCACAATGCTCATTGCTCAGTGCCAAGGAAAAAGCTTTTTCAGCGTTTTGAAAAAATGGGACTTCTGTTCAATTTTCATGTTTACATAAAACATTGTCTACTACAACAGGAAATCAGGAGTCACTTACAGCGACATCTGTTGCAGCAGAGAAGGCATCGGGAAACTGCGTCGAAAAGAACAGTGATGGACCAACTGCCAACACCATAGCAGCCGAGCTTATTCCATTTCTCCCCCACCATCTTCTCAGCCCAAGCTCTGGTTTGCTGCACTGCTGTTCAAGTTCTGAAATTTTTAGTGCTTTCATAATCTAAAACACACCAAAAAGAAGAGAAATATCAATTATACTACCAGTGTCTTTGGTGATGACAGTGAATGCAAGTTAGAAGAGATGCTATGGTTAAGCTGCTCCTTGAAGAACTCGGAGAAGCTTAAGAGAGTTCCAATCATGGACGTACCCACAGCTAGCAGGGAGAAGGCTTCTACCATGAATGGCACACCGCTCCATCTCACCCTGAATGGCAATTGATTGGTTGAAGTTAGTTTGATTTGAGGATAAAAGCATTGCTCATAAGAAAAGCCGAGGACTGGGTGTCTTTTAGCTTCTTTGACAACAACTTCACCTCATAAGCAACTCAATAGGATCAGCGCCTTGGTCAGCAACAGATGAGGAGAGGCCTAGTGCTACGGCTTCCCACACTAGCAACGCCACCAATGGAATCAGGCTACCTAGAATTACTGATGTCCTTATTCGTGTAACATCACCATCAAGGTAAGCACAAATAACTGCAGAAAAGAGCAATAGTTTAGGCAAGAAATGAGCAGCTTAGGGGGCGGAAGACAGTTTGAGAAGTCGTTACCAGGGGCGATATCATGATAGACGAGAGAGAATATCATAACGGGAATTGCTGGAGGAACTTCACCCCAGTCGCCGCTGCTTCCAGGTCCTGCCCATCCCCCAAATGCAAGAGCTAGAACCTCAATCACCAGCAGAAGACCTGATCATCACCGACATTAATGAGTGTAACATCTCGGATCCCTAATTCCTATCCAAACGCACAAAAGTCAGCAAGTAACAAGACATGGCCTCTTGCTTACCTATCATACAGGCAGTTAGCCATTGATTGACATGATCAGTGGCTCGTGTTCCACCAACAACAATCAATAATGTGAAGACAATGGTGAAGCAGCAGGCAGAGACGGGTGCAGGAAGGTTCACCAAGGATGCAAGAATTTCTCCCGACTTGGAGCAATACGCAACCATGGAAGTATAACCGAAGAAGATATATGTAACAGTGGCTAAGGCTCCTCCCCATTCTCCTAGCGTCTCCTTAGCCATGGTTCTCATGGAGACGATTCCCAATTCGTTCCTTGCATTGCCATTGTTGCCATCTCCTTTCAACTTCCTCTTCCTCTTCAGTAGATTGACATTGACCTCCACTAGTAAGAGTGCTTCAAATAGTAGGAAACACCAGCATATGATCATTGATACTGATGTCGGAAGAAACCCCTGAAAACGCAACGAGCTCAGAACTCCTCCATTGCCATATGTCAAAGTAAATAACCATAACAAAAAGCTCAGTTCAGACATACAGCGGGCGACGTTCTCTGAGGCAGAGCAAGCATCCCTGTGCCTATGCTGGTGCCTACTATCATCGCTACCGCTCCTGCTACAGTTCCTTTCCCACCTCCTCCGCCTCCTTTGTCGCCGTTCTCATCATCATCATCATCGTCAGCTGAATCATCGCCGCTATCAGCACTGGTTAGCCCTCCAACTCCATGGCTGGCATTAGCTGTTCGGCCTCTTCTAACCGGAGCTGCTGATTCCTTGAGAAGCAACAATGATCTCCTTTGCTTTCGGCGCCTCCAAGAAGAAGAGGGATAGAAGCTTCATGGAGTCAGAATTCACAAGAGCAAGGAATAAATGATTCATGAGATTGGTGATCGATCATTAGTTTATATACATAACACGTGTGTGGACTTGAGTAATCGATACCGGTGTTGATTGTTCTGTAGGAATGGCAATGGGCGATAAGTCCACTGAAGCCGATGCAGATGCAGCTGCCATTGCAGGGAAGAAGATGAAGGGGAGATGGAGATGGACTCTATTCCCATTTTCCAATCATGAACTAAAGACACAGAGAGATCAGTGGACAGCAATGAATACACACGTTTTTTTTTTTTTTGTGGAGAGAGATTTTTAACCAAGATGTTTGGAGAAAAGGAAGAAGAAATAGACTACGATGAAAGAGATGCGTGGACGAGGACCATTCTCCTTTCACCAGCGAGTAGTCTATGTTTTTTTTTAAATAATAATAATAATAATAATAATAATAAATAAATAAATAAAAATGCATTCAACCTCGTTGATCGTAGTGCTATGATTAAGGAGGTTCGTCGTATGTGCCCTTCCATATCCCATTGGGTGGAGTTTTGTTATGCGCATCCCTCTTTGAGGCTTGAAGTGGAACAGATAGTTACACTAGGGGGATCAGGTTTTGGCCCTTTACAGTGGCGTTTGTCTACTATGCCCCTTGATTATGGTGGTCTGGGGGTCTATACTGCTGCAGACACTCTGCGCTATGCTTTTCTCGCTTCGAGACTCCAGTCCCGCGGATTGCAGGATCGTATTTTGAGGAGTGCTGGAGTGTCTGGTGATGGGACCTTTTTCGAATCAGCGGTCTCCAGTTGGGTTAGTGCCATCGATAAGGATGTCTTGGACATGTGCGTACTTCAGCCAGCCCCCTGCCTAATGAAGAAAATGGCTAGCTGCTACTACAAAAATGTGGACAAGCACCTCAAGGTGGACTTTGCTCTTACTGGGAGGGAAGAAGCTCTTATTGCGAATCTGAAGCTCCCTATGGCCCAACAGTGGCTAAAAGCTGCTCCTATTCCCGGTCTTGGCCAGGTTATGAATCCCGTTACTTTTCGCTCAATTATTAAATATCGTTTGGGGATTGAGTTGTTTAGTGCGGGTTCCAAATGCCCCGCTTGTGAGAAAGGCATTTTGGACGTGTGGGGGGATCATGCACTTGCTTGTGCTGTTGGTATTGGTGTCAAGCATCGACATAATGTGGTGCGTGATGCCTTGTATGATGAATGCTTGAAGGCCGGAATCTCTATTCGTAAAGAGGCATCTACTGGTATGGTTGATGACAAGGGAGGGGAGCTTCGGCCAGCCGATATTCTGTTCTACAATTGGTTCCAGGGCAAAGACACTTGTATGGACATTACAAGAACTTCTATCTTCAGTTCGGCTTGTCTTTCAAGTTTCATTCCGGGTAAAGCGGCTAGAGTGGCTGCTGACAACAAGAGAAAGAAGTATGAGGATGTTTGCAGGGCCAAAGGTTATCACTTTATGCCATTTTCCTTTTCCACTATTGGGGACCTTGATGATGACGCTATGGGACTTCTCAAGCGGGTGTGTGGGGTCGCTAAGGGGTTACCCGGATATAGTAGAGATTCTTGTCACACTTTGACTAGGATAGCATTTAGTATTCAAAAGGGGTGCGGAGCTCAGCTTGTTAGCCGGCTCCGATCCAATTTCATGTAGAAACTTTCATAATTTATTATTATAATAGTAGTAGTAATAATAATAATAATAATAATAATAATAATAATAATAATAATAATAATAATAATAATAATAATAATAATAATAACAACAACAATAATAATAATAATAATAAAATATTTGAGTGGTGTCAAACTCTTACTTACTAAGAGCATCACCAATGGTCGGGTTCCTGTTATTTCTCTCTCATTTTCTCATTCGTCCACCTCACTTTCCACTAACTTTACCCTCAACCCTCCCCAATTCATTTATCATACTCCACAATGGTCGAGTTGCCCAATAATTCATTTCATCACCTTTTCCATACCCCACTTTCAAATATTACAATAATTTAATTTATTTAGAAATTTTAAAAATTATTTAATTAATTTAATAATTATATTTGATAATTAATTTTAATACTTTAAAATAATTTAATTTTTTGTTAATAAATCCGAGAAATAAAAAATATTAATTTAACTTTTTTCTTATTAATTTTAATAATTTAAAATATTTTAACTAAATTTTTAATAAATTTTAAAATTAACAAATATTAATTTAATTATATAATTATATTTGATAATTAATTTAAATAATTTGAAATATTCAAATCAAATTGTTTATAAATGAAATAATTGAAAAAATTATTAATTTAATTATATAATTATATTTGATAATTAATTTTTATAATTTAAAATAATTTAATTAAATTTTTAATATTGTAATTAAAATATGTTAAGGGAAATTAAAAAAATGATTTGTGGAGTGACACATGGCGTAATATGATTGGGTTCGGATTTGGGAAGGTCCCCAATATATTGGGGCGCCTCAAATATGGGGAGGTAGACCACAATGGTCGGGTTGCCCAATTCGAGGCAAAAAGCAACTTGGGCAACCCACCTCCCCACCATTGCTGATGCTCTAAGCAGTACTCCCTCCGTTCGGAAATATAAGTCCATTGGCTTTTTGGCACGCTTTTTAATGAGTTAAAAACTATATAAAATAATAATTTTTTAATTAATTTTTTTACATAATTATATACTTATTAGTAATATATATATATAAGACTATGTAAAAAATTAATGAAAAAAATATTATTTTATATAGCTTTTAACTCCTTAAAACGTGTGCCGAAAAGTCAATGGACTTATATTTCCGAACGGATGGAGTAGTAAAAGAGTTAAGCAATCCTATTCACGATTGTGTTGATCGCACAATCTGGACATGAATGGTGGAGCGGTTGTGGTTTTCACCCATAATATCACATAGCTCGTATATATTTTTTTTTGATATAAGGCAAGGATTCGGGGGAAAGCTAAGTACGACTAGCCCCTTGCCCGATGGCGTCCCCACGAACGAGTTCAAAGATCTCAGCGGGAACGCAGTCCGCTACGAAGTGAGATGAGAGGCCAAGATGCGCTAGACGATTAGCCACCCGGTTGCCCTCCCTGAAGATGTGACCGAAAGTGACACGCTGGAAGGAACGACAGAGACCCATGGCATCCGAAATCAACATCTCAATTTCCCACGGATAGAGCCAAATACCCTTAAGAGCGTTTATGATCGTGAGGCAATCACCTTCAATCTCAAGTTGAGCAAAACCCCGCTTGGAGGCTTCAAGAAGACCCGAGGTAAGACCATAGCACTCCGCCTGAACGGCCGAAATCGATCCATGACCACGAGCGCCACAGGACAGCACCCTACCCTGACAGTCACGGATAACAAACCCAGATGCCGCATGGTTCGACTCCGTACGAGCACCATCGAAGTTTGGTTTGACAAAATCTGCAGCAGGTTTTTTCCATCTGACTGTTTTAGGTTTTGTCCATTGCCAGAAGGAGTTTTTTTTTCCTTTTATAATTCCATATTTGCTCGCTTTTGAGATACTTATGTTGTATAGTTTTGACCCATTCATTTTCTGGTTCTGCTAATATTTTCCACAACAGCTTCATTTGTAAAGCTTTGTTCATGTCTTTTGTCTTGTGGATTCCAATTCCACCATATTTCTTCGGTCTACACACTTTATCCCATCCTATCAGTGGCTTATGTTCTGGTCCTTTTTTCCAAAAGAAATTTCTGTTAATACGGTCCAGGTCATTTTGGATGCTTGTAGGAAGTATAAAGTTTTGCATTATGTAACTAGGTTTGGCCGCTAGGTTAGCTTGTACTAATATTGCTCGCCCTTGCTGGGTGAGTTCATTTGCTCTCCATTTTGATAGTTGGTTCTCTGTTTTTCCTATGACTTCCTGAAATGTATCTTTGCTTACTTTGCCATTGATTATGGGGCATCCCAGATATTTTTCTAATGCGGTTTGGTTGGTTATTTGTAGACAGGACTGTAGTCGTTGTATTTTGTCGTTTGGAATTCCCCTTGTGGCTTGGAATGCCGATTTTTGAAAATTTACTTTTTGGCCTGATATGCTGCAATACTCGCCTATGATCGTTTTTACTGTTCTACAGGCTTCTGTTGTTGCTTTAGAGAATATCATAATATCGTTCAGCAAATGAGAGGAAAGGAATCGTTGGCCCACTTCGCTGTAGAATTGTAGAATTGATGTAAAGTCCCCCTTGAGGGTTTCCATTCATTGATATAACATATATATATAGGTTACAAAGGTATTGGGCCTTAATGGGCTTTTAGCCCACTATACAATATTAAGACCTATGTAATCTATCAAACCCCCGCAGTCGAAACGGGAGGGGTCCGTACAGTGAGACTGGAACGAAAATCAATGAACAACTATCTAGGTAAACCCTTGGTGAATATATCAGCGTACTGATAAGAGGACGGGACATGTAGAACGCGGACATGTCCAATGGAAACCTTGTCCCTGACGAAGTGGAGATCAAGCTCAATGTGCTTCGTGCGTTGATGCTGGACTGGGTTGCTAGCCAGGTAGACGGCGGAGACGTTGTCAGTGTAGACTAGAGTGGCCTTCTACAAGGGGCATCGTAGCTCAAGCAGGAGATTGCGGAGCCAAGAGCACTCAGAGACAACGTTGGCAACACCCCTGTATTCGGCTTCAGCGCTGGAGCGAGACACAACGGACTGACGCTTGGCTGACCAAGATACAAGAGTGTCATTGAGGAAGACACAGTAACCAGACGTGGAGCGACGTGTGTCTGGACAACCACCCCAATCCGCATCAGTGTAAGCCACAAGATCAAGCTTAGAGGAAGGAGTGATGGTGGTGCCGAGCTCGAGGGTGCCGCTGATGTACCGAATGATCCGCTTCAAAGCCTGAAAGTGAGGTTCCCTAGGGGCATGCATGAACAAGCAGATCTGCTGAACAGCGTAACTGATATCAGGCCTGGTGAAAGTGAGATACTGAAGAGCACCGGCGAGGCTCCTGTACAGTGTGGGATTGTCAACCAAAGGACCAGAATGAGCACTGAGCTTGTTGGATGTATCGACTGGGGTTGCGACGGGATTACAGTTGACCATCTTAGCCCGAGAAACAATCTCTGCAGCATACTTACTTTGTGAGAGAAACAGACCAGATGCATGCCGCTGAACAGCAACTCCCAAGAAGTAAGACAACTGACCCAGATCAGACATGGCGAATTCCGCACTCAACTGCGAGATTATCGACGTCCGAAGAGCATCAGAAGAGGCGGTGAGAATGATATCGTCGACATAAAGTAGCAGGAATGCCAAGTCTGAGCCTCTGCGATAGATAAACAGAGACGTATCCGAACGGCTGCCAGTGAAACCCAAACGGAGCAGATGAGAGGCAAAACGCTGGAACCACGCCCGCAGAGCCTGTTTCAGACCATATAGAGAGCGCTTGAGGAGACAAACATGCTTTGGACGCTCAGCATCAGTAAACCCCGGCGGCTGAAACATGTAAACTGTCTCGTTCAGATGACCATGCAGAAAGGCGTTCTTGACATCTAACTGATGGATGGCCCAGTTGCGCGACAAAGCCAGACTCAGGACCACTCGGATAGTGGCAGGCTTGACCACAGGGCTGAAGGTCTCATCACAATCAATACCGGCCTGCTGAGATCTACCGTTCACCACAAGACGGGCCTTGTAGCGCTCCAACGTCCCATCAGAGCGGAACTTGTGACGAAAAAGCCACATACAGCGAATGACGTTCGCCTCCGGAGGGCGAGGAATAAGAACCCAAGTACCATTCTTCGTAAGGGCCCTATATTCGTCGAGCATAGCCGCCTGCCAATTCGGGTCGAGGAGGGCTGTTTTGTGGGAGGTGGGAACGGGGGAGAGGGAGGTCTGGGTGGGGACAGAGGGTGAATGGGAGTCGGGAAGGACGGGGGCAAGAGGGGCTAAGTAAGGGGAAGAGGCGGCGGGCGGATCAAAGGCGGCGAGGGTTGCGGCGGGCGCCGCATGAATTGCGGCGGCCGCCGCCAGGGAGGGGTGTAATGCTGCGGGCGCAGCATTTGTACATGCGGCGGGTGCCGCATGATTGGCGGCGGGCGCAGCATGACTTGCGGCGGGCGCCGCATGACTTGCGGTGGGCGCCGCCAGGGAAGGGTGTAAGGCTGCGGGCGCAGCATTTGTACATGCGGCGGGCACCGCATGCCCTGCTGCGGGCGCCGCACGTAGGTGACGGGAGGCTGCTTGGCGGGGTGATGGGAGGTGGATAGCGGGGTGATGAGCAGTGGTCATGGAGACGATCTGACGGGGTCGGAAGACACCGGAGACGCTGCGGGTGTGTGGTCTGGTGGTGGGGGGTGGTGGTGGTGGTGTTGGGGGAGAAGCAGGAGCACCGGGAGAGCTCTGGGGAAAAAGGAAGTGAGGGAATGGTGACTCAGACTCTGACGGAGACACAGGGGGTGTGGGAGACGCAAAGGGAAATCGCGACTCATCAAAGGTGACATGACGTGAGAGAATAATCTTGTGGGTCTTGATATCGAGGCAAATGTAACCGCGATGATCAGACGGATAGCCTAGGAAGACACATGGAGTGGAGCGCGGGTGAAGCTTGTGCGGGGCTGTGGAGGACTGGTTTGGAAAACACAAGCACCCGAAGGTGCGAAGGTGATCATACCTAGGCTCGGCATAATAAAGTGTCTGAGCTGGCGAGCGATGGTGTAAGGTAGTGGAAGGGAGAATATTTAGGAGATAACATGTGGTGGATAAGGCGTGAGGCCAATAGGGAAGGGGAATAGATGCGTGGAAGAGGAGAGACGCATCATGTTGGTAATGGTTCTGATGATTCTTTCTGCCTTGCCATTCTGCTGAGAAGTATAGGGGCAAGACAAGCGATAGGAGATCCCATTTGCGGCAAAGAAGGAGTGAAAGTCTTTGTTGTCAAATTCACGACCATTGTCACATTGGAAACATTTGATGGACATGTGAAACTGTGTTTTGATGTAGGTATGGAATCTGGCAAAGACAGGAAACACTTGGGACTTGAAATGCAACGGGAAGACCCATAAGTAATGAGTGTAATCATCAAGAAACAAGAGGTAGTACTTGTGACCCTCCTTGCTAGGCACAGGAGAGGTCCAAATGTCGCTGTGAATGATATCAAAGGGAGCAAGGGTAGAGGTCAAAGACCGTTGGAACGGCAGTCTGGCATGTTTGCCTAGTTGGCAGGAAAAGCATAAACCAGAGCGTGGGTCTTTAGTACAGGTGACAAGGTTCTGGGAACGGAGGACATCTAGAACGGCAGCGCTGGGATGGCCCAGGCGTGCATGCCACAGGCTGGATGATGATGCCGAGAGGGCGACCGGACACGACTGACTGGACGCAGGAGGTGGTGTGATAGGGTAGAGCTCCCCGGTGCTGTTACATCTCATGCGAGTAACCCCCGTAGTAAGATCGTTCACAGAGAAACCATAGGGATCAAACGTAAGGGAAACGTTGTTGTCAGTAGTGAATCGACGGACAGAGATAAGGTTTTTGACAATCTTTGGGGCAATCAGGACATTGTTGAGGTGTAGTGGGTGGTTTGGGGTCTGTAATTTGGTGTGGCCAATTCCCGAAGTAGCAAGACGACCACCATTTCCGACGATAATAGAGTGGGCAGGGCCCTTAAAAGAAATAGATGAGAGGTTACCTGAGGAGTTCGTCATGTGGGAGGTGGCACCAGTGTCCATGTACCAAGAAGAGTCTGAAGATGTCGGCTGCGTAGAGGAGAAGGCGTGATACAGAGCTGGCGGAACATAGTCTGGGTCAGGCGATGTCAGAGAGGCCTGAGGACCGACATGTCGAGGGGTAGGATATCTAGAGTATCCAGAGAAGGCGTGATGTTGGTGATCGTAGAGAGCCATGGTAAGAGCCGGTGAGGAGGGGAAAGAGAGAGAGAGAGAGGCGACGAGGAGACGACGTCGGCGACGGGAAGAGGAGGTGGGGCGGGAGGATCAAACTAGGGTTCCGTGAGGAAGAAAAGGTTGTGATACCATGTAGAATTGTAGAATTGATGTAAAGTCCCCCTTGAGGGTTTCCATTCATTGATATAACATATATATATAGGTTACAAAGGTATTGGGCCTTAATGGGCTTTTAGCCCACTATACAATATTAAGACCTATGTAATCTATCATTCGCGATGTTTTGAACCCGATAGCATTGCTTTGAAGATCGCTTTGTCGTTGTAGTCTTCGTGCCAGGATTTCTGCCCCTAGGATAAAGAGGTAAGGGGATAGTGGGTCTCCTTGTCTTAGTCCCCTTTTTGGTTGAAAGGTGTCAGTAGGTTCGTCGTTTACTAGTACGGAAAAAGATACGGTCTGAATACATTCTTTAATCCAGTTTCTGAATTTCTGACAGAATCCAAATTTAGTCATTACATCAAATAAGAATTCCCAGTTCACTCTGTCGTATGCTTTTTCCATGTCAAGTTTGATCGCTATCCATCCGTCACAACTCTTCTTGGTACGGAAAGAATGAAAGATTTCGTGTGCAATTAGCACATTGTCTTGGATTGCTCTGTCTTTGATAAAAGCGCCTTGCAGCGGATGGATCAGTTTGTGTAATACCGTTTTCAGTCTCTTCGCGAGAATTTTTGCGATTGCCTTATATAGCGTTGTACAGAGGCTAATAGGTCTATAGTTGTTTGTGGTCTTCGGATTATCGCATTTGGGGATTAGGGATATAAAAGTTTGGTTTATTTGTCTAAGGATTTTTCCGGAGTGAAAGAAGCCTTTGATTGCTTTTGTAATTGACGGTCCGACGATATCCTAATATTGTTGGTAGAATTCTACTGTCATTCCGTCAGGTCCTGGAGACATGTCTTTCCCCCATGGAAAAGAAAGCTTTTTTAATTTCTTGATTTGTTATTGGTTTTGTGAGAAGATCATTGTCTTGTTTGCGATATTTCTATATTTATTAGTTCTAAATATTCATTTAAGAGATTCTGGTTAATCCTTTCTTCTTTGAATCTTTTTTCAAAATCATTTCGAATCTCTCTTCTGATATTTTCATCGCCTATAATAGGCGTTCCTTCCGCTGATACAATTTCTCGAATAATTTTTCTATTCCTACGCCCCGTAGCGACTTTGTGATGATATCTTGACACCTTAATCAACTTGCTTCACCAAACACCTTATGAGAAATTATCAAAGTACAATTTATGAGGAATCTTTTTTTTATTATAATATACTCCTATTTATTTGGTTAAGTTTTTTTAAATGAAAAAGAACATTAGTTGAAATGGAAATTCAATTTCTTGCAAAATCACGAGCTGAAATCATTTAGGGATTTTTTTTAACAAGGTAAAGATTTTGATGGTGTAGACTCTACTTACCCATCATATAATCACATCTTTTCGAACGAGAGCGACAAGTTCTAAATGAGAAGCAAATGACCCTTGGAGCTATCGTGTGGGGAGAAAGTGTCAGGTCACATCGTTTTTGGTTTTTCTTGGTTATAAAGAGTTGGGATTTATCTTCTAACACAAGCTCAAGTCTATGTGTATGGTTTCATCTTACCCTTATAAATCACTACTTTTTTTCTTTATTTTTTCGAAAGTCTCAAACACTCATATCTCAACAGGAATTACGATAAATAAAGGTACACCAGTTTATCGGTCACCTAGTTTATCTCACATGGACGAAAGAGGTGTCTTCCGAACCCTGGAGCAAGAACAGTTGATCTCTCACAAACACTTTTATAAACCTTTTGATCGAGTTGACAATCACCTTCAATCATAATCCATGATGCTCCCAACTGCTTTGTTGTCATCACTTCCAAGCTTCAAGCGCTGCTGACATTGATCAATAAAATAAGGCATTGCAAATCCACACGATGCCCTAGTGGTCGTAAATATGGGAGTTTGTTTGTGAGCCAAATATAGTACTATTGACTAAATTTTACAATTCTCATAAATAATCAATAATAGAATAAAAAAACAAGTGTAATAATGGCTAATTTTCAATAATTTCATAAATAAGGAGTGTTAAAACAAAATACGGCTAAAAACAATCACTTGATCAATAAATTATTAAAGAAATACATATATACGTTGTATGCACACTCGATGTGTCGTGGTATGGAGGTTGTGCTTTGCTATTTCAGTGGGCCAAACAGCACCACTAATCTCAAAATTAATAATTTGATTGTGAGGTTTTCTTTGATAATATTAAAATACAAAATTGAAAGGATAAACCTTGACAGCATTTCAACAAAAGAAGCAGCATTGATATTTAATATTGATATTTAATAGGAACTAAAATTATGCACACGTACTGCCATAATTGGATAACACAAAGGAATCTTAGCCTTAACAAATCGATCACATTATTTTGTTAATTAATACGGACTACTGTATTATATACTTTAAACAAATGGTCTTTAAACGGTCGTTGGAGCAAGTGGTTACTTTGCATTATTAGTTTTCCTTTGTTTTCTTCAATAAATGCATTGGGTAAGAAATGTGTTCTTTATTTAAAATCCAAGCTAAGGTTTAGACCACCTATAACAACTATCTCATTTTAGGGATTTGAAGGTTGCCTCTTTTTTTTTTTTTTTTTTTGGAAAGTTAATAAATCTGAAGCTTTGTCTTGTAAAACTACATCTAGAGTTGGCAAGACCTAATCCAATCTGAAAATCTAGGATTTTAAACACACTAAAGTCACTTTAATTATTTTGACCTGATGCTCGAATTGATCCGAATTCAAACAAACTCAATCCGTTCTCAACCCGACTCATCTTTATAATCGCTATAATTTTCTCATTTTTAGGTGGGAAAACTAAGGAAAAAATGGAGGCCGAAAAGATTTAAATCTATAACCTCATCCAACACTTTGCCAACTAAGTACGTTAAACATACTTTATGCCTTATTGCTCGTTTTAATGCTATATTAGATCTAAAATTCGTAAAAAAAAAAAAAAAAAATCAAAAAGGACTCATAATTTTTTTTATATATAATTCTTCTGATCTAGAGGGGGGCTTGAGCACCCCATGTCCCTAGCTCCGCCCTTTGATCCAAACATATAATATATACCCAACATTGATCAAAGCAGCTGTATATTGCCCAAAAATTCGATCATGTTCGATCTGACTTATCCGATTGTCACCTCTATCTATATCCTCGACAACTATAAAACAAGTAGCTTTATGATCCACTAAAAACATCGTTCGTCTTTGACATGTGATGCATCTATCTCCATGCAATTCTGTATCTTCTCTACTAATCAGGGGAGGTAGATTTATATTTACTTGTTGTCCTTCCTTGTTTTTTCTAATCTTTCTTTTTGGCAGGCTTTTATCGCCTCTAGAGAGTTATAAGATGAAAAATTAATCACCCATATGGTTAGTATGCAAAATATTAAGATTTTTGGTCCACCGTCCAAATTATGTATATCTTATCTGGAGGGTACCCGACGAAAAAAAAATCGATGAAAAAACTATTTAGGCCTTAAAGAGGGCTCATTTATCTCAATAATACTTCATCAATCAAGCAAGAGTCTTTGACCCATAGTAGCAATTGCAATGGTTGAGACCTACTTATGTACGAGTGTTATCAATTTCATTTATTTTGCAATAGGAGTACTTCCAAAAAAGAGTACGTACGTGCACATCAATAAGTCAATAACTCAAATGACAATGTTGAAAGAACTCAAATTCATCATAATACAATGCAACTACCAATCCCCTATTATATAATATATTGCTTGGAAACCGACCAATCACAAATGTTTTCTTATTAAATATTCATCTTATCACACTTACTTTACTGTTGTTGTCTTTAATATTGTAGTATAAGAACAAATGTTGTTTTTAGTTTGCTAGAAATAAAGATGATACTTTAGTCTCTTGCTTTTATTTAAGAAAATATATTGTTTTAGGTAGTTAATTATTGATAAATTATGAGATTTTTTATATAAAAAATTGTATACATTAAGACTTACCGTAATAATTCTCTTTATTCATTTTCCGATATGCCATTTGTAATTAATTTGCAGTAAAAATAAATAAATAAATATGTCTACTTTATTAATTGAATTCATAACTTCTTTAATATAACTATATGCGAACCTAAAAGTTATAAGGAAGAATAGCATAATATACCCCAAAATTTATATAGGCTTTTTTTGCAAATGATTTGAGTATTGTTGCCAAAATTTTAAAAACATAGTTGCAACTGGATTTTTGTTTTGGGGCATTTATTTATATTTCTCTATTAACTGTATTACATATGAATCAGAGATATAACTCTATAATCTATTTGAGGGGTTCTTCCAACCAAAAATGACTCAATATTTTCAAAAGAATTTGAAGTTCGAACCTAATCATGTTTTAGGAGTTTAAACTAACTCAACACCCATACCTTAATTAGTCAACCGGTAGGGAGTAGATAGGAATTCGACCTTGTTGTGGTATTTTAAATTTTTTTATTTTTTTTTATGACGAGGAACCCACCTTTGGTGGCAAACCCCGGGCACGTGACCCAACCGGCAAGAGTCACGTGCCAGGTAAACCGGCTTGCGCCGATCGGCTCGACCCATTGGAAAGGAGCAAGACAAACCTTTGGATTTTAATCCAAGGAAAGGGGCGGAGGTAGGGATCGAACCCGAGACCTCCTGACATCCCCCTTGTTCTGGTATTTTTAAATTTCTATTTTTTCCCTAAATAAAGTAAAGGTTTCAGAGGTGTTATGTCTTACAAACCTATCACCTAAGACCATCCACAATGGTTTTGTGCAAAATGTACACATTTGCACAAGATGTGTAAAAATATACATCACTTTTTAGCAATTTGCTCCATTGGTAAAATGTGCATTTTTTACACAGTATTGAAATACAATTCATTTAAAACAAAAAGGGAAATAAAATCATAAAAAAAATATACCAATGAAATTGTCTGGCTTTTTGTAAAAGTTTTTGCACATAGGGGAGATGGTGTGCTCAAATATCCACATCACATGCGCAAATGTGCACATTTGCACACACCCAAAACAACCAATGGAGCTAAAAAAATGTCTAAAAAATACACATTTGCATACCACCATTGTGGATGGTCTAATAGTGTCATTTCAAACGTGGTTGATGAACACGATCCAGATGGGAGAGGAGATATCTTTGTCCTATCACAAGTCGAAGATGCATCACCTTATCTGCCATCTAATTAACTTTATAGAAAATGTGAAAGCAATCTACCTAGTGGCGGACCCAGGATTTTTCTTAGGGGGCTGAACAAATTTTTGAGTGTAATGAAACAGAAGAAAAACAGAGAATGAGAGATTGTATTCAATTGTGTGTCTTGGGGATTCTACCAAATACAATATATATAGAAGGAATTTCCTTGGTCTCCAAGAGTAAAATCTTATCTAAAAGGTAAACTTCTATCTAAGTAAATATACATATATCTTGCACATCCATATATAATAATATCATAACACTCCCCCTTGGATGTACAATCTTTATTCCGCTGACTGCCTCGTTAAAAACCTAGCTAGGAAAACCCAATGGGACAAAACCATAGCTTAGGGAAAAAGAGTGCAACCTTCTATGGACACTCTTGTTGTTCTGCCTCATTAAAAACATTGTCAGGAAAACCCAGTGGGATAAAACCTGATCGAAGGGAAAAAGAGTGCAGTGCATGTATACTCCCCCTGAATTCAACATCCTCCTCGAAGTCTTCTCATTCTTCTTAATGTCGCCGTCTTCATGAGCTTATGGTCGAATCTCAACATTGTCTTTGATGTGTATAAGCTGGAATGTCTTCGTGATTGACTTTGACGCGCTTGACTTCCATGTATTGGTATTGAGCTACTTTGGATGCACAAGCATAAGGTACTTCAGGACCTAGTGTGCTTTTCATTGTTGACCACGGGATCTGATGTATTAAATGGTGCTTAAGTTGCCTCATTAAAAACCTTACCTTAGAAAAACCCAGTGAGATAAAAAACCAAGATTAAGGAAAAGAGTACAACTTTGTATGGTACTTCGGCACCTAATTATATGTCACCACTTTCACAAATATAGGTAATTCATGCACTCTAATAAGGATCTTTAACCAACTGCATGTGACAGGACTTTGATAATAATGCTTCAGGCATTTTTAATCGATCCTTTCCATTTATATGGGTATGCACTTACAACGTTCGTCATTTACATTTGGAGTCAAAATTATATTCACTCCTGGTGAATACATTCTAATGTAACCTTTAATAGGTTTTTGTCCAATCAATTTGGTTTTATATTTTCCTTTGTACGAACATCCACTTAAAATCAATTGATACTACACTTTTCAATGTTGGAGCTACAGGTCCAAAAACTTCATGTTAAATAATCCATCTTTGCATGAATTATTTCTTTCTAGAATTTGGGTTATACCATGTATCCTTATGAAGGGAGTTGCCTCGTTAAAAACCTTGCTTTGGAAAAACCCAAATGAGACAAAAACCAAAGTTAAGGAAAAGAGTACAACTTTTCTCCCCCTCAATTTAGCATATAAATCACCAATTTTCTAAAGACATGATACTTCTGGACCCTTAATATCCTTTCACAATCTAATCGAAGATGAAAAGATCATTTGTCTTCATATCGTAATATATCTTTCTTTGTACACTCGAACTACATGTCGAGATATTTTTAGAATCTCTAATTATTCTTATCAAACACTTCAAGTGCAAACTTAGATATGTGCCATCAACGATAATCAAGGATCTGGTCAATTCAAGACAACTCATAATCAATTCTAATACTGTCAACATTCATGAAATCTCTTCAGGAGTTTTATACCAGTGGACATATCACCATTGTTTGAAGTTACTACTAGAACCTCGATCTAAATCATGCTAGTGCATTATTTGTTGTAAATGTGACTTTTGTCACCATATTTGCATTTATTAATGCCTTTACTAGCCTGTTTGCTATATAGTTTATTGAACTTCTAGTTCCCTTCTAGTTCTTGCAACATATTACTTCTTGATATCCTTTTCCTCTCCCCCTAAATACCGAGTATTTTATCATCCGTGATAAACTCTAGGTATTTGATCATCTATGGGGACCCAATCCTCCATATACATCATCTTTCTTGGTTTACAACAACTTAGTGTAATATGGGGAGGTTTCGGTACCTATACCAAACATTTAAAACCTTATAAATATAAAACTCTCTTCTGGAGATAAATTACAAAGGGGAGTTTATTCTATTGTTGACCGAAATCGAATCAAGCTCTTGATATTCATGCCTGCTTATTAGCTATTATTGATGACTCTACTAGGTCATCCCATGTATTAGCATTATCCTAAATGACAATCTCATAAGTAACGACTTCACTTGGTCGATTTAATCGTCAGCTTCTCAATGCTCATATATCCAAAATATCAATTTCATTGATAGCATTTCCATATTGCATCCACATTGCCAATATGGGTAATCTATTTATTATATGTCGAATCTTCTTTTGACATCCTCAACTAGAGGAAAAACCATTGCTTCTGGCAATTATCGGCTTTCACAATCCCAATTTATTTGTCATCACTCCTTCGCTTTAGAGTGTTTTGACGCTCTTATATAACCATCTTCTTATATGAATTTATTGCTTGATTATATCAACAGTCCTTCGAGGACTAATTTGATGCTCTTTTGGAGATATACATGCATAAGGTTTATGCCAAGTATAGAATTTATACAAATAATCACCAGTTATTTCATCCCGAAAACTTCAGGTTTTCTATATCATCAAGTACCAAGCTCTAAATCATTCTAACATTTTCATGCGATGATTCATTCGCAGTTTGGGAGATTACAAATCCAATAGGTAAACCATCATCTTTGACTTGTTCTTCCACATTCTCCTTGATGTGGGAGTCGACTCATACATGATTATCTATAATCATTTTCAAAATTATGACCAGTATCCTAACAACGGTCGCGCGCACCGTATCCTCTTTATGTCCTCTGCTGGAGGTAACAATATATATTGCATCTGGCAATAAAAGAGGTTATTATGAACCATAAGTCATTTAGCTAGCTATTTATTTGAGTTCTACCATACCCAAGTAGATTAAGAACAAGATTCCAAAATAAAGAGTCCTCGAGCTCTCAAGAATAAATTTATCGCTTTCAGACAATTTAACAAAGATTTGCTTCAAACTCTTCTCCCAAATCATCATTAGCTGAATAAAATTGGCATTATTTACCCATAATGGTTTCTTCAAGAAACATTTCCAATGCATATACATATACATAAAATGCAAATCAAAACAAATAAATAAATAAAACATAGATCCCATGTAGCTTCAAATAGCCAAATTATACTAATTATAACAAACCAAATACGACCAAGTTTGCAGAATCAAATGTGCTGGATCATCTAGGCTCTTTCGTTGATAATCTTTCATATGTAGAGATAAGTTTATCTACTTCAAGAGATAACTTTGATTAACACAAACAATATATATAATATAAAACCACATATGTTTATGACATACCAACTTTTAACAAGTTGTTTCTTCTGGAAACACTTTGAGTTTTGTGCAAAAGTAAATTCAAACATATACACCTCACAAGTAAATAATAAAAGCGATCTCGGTAAATTAAAATAAATGCACTACACATAATTAAATTTATTCGGCCACTTCAGGTGGATATCAATTCAGATATTTATCATTTGTTTCAATAAACACTATCATTCACAAATACTGTAGGTTCAATAACTATCTCAAATTTCAATTTCAAGCAATTTAAGTCATATACAAATCAACTTCATGACACATAAATAATGTCAACTTCTGGTGACCATGAATCAAACAAGTTTAACAACTTCAGGAGTTTATATTTCACCTTCTATGAAATAAATCATATATGAAACAAATAGTTACAAGTATATGATGAAATCAACAATATCATCGTATCTCATCACTACATAGATGAGACTAATATTTTAATCAATGCATGAATGACGTTATTTATTCATCAACTTATCAAAGTATCAATTCATATAGATATCATTTATCATGTATCCGTCCAATATATGGTCAATTTATCCAATAACCATATCTATATCATATATGCATCGTCAACCCCAAATCGCACATAATTTATCAATGCTTTAAATTCTTATATATCAAAGTATACTAGCAATATGGCATGATTTATGATATAAAATCTACATGTGCAAACAATAACGTCATACTGCAATTAGCAACTAAATGATAATCCATATTTAATGTACGAGATGAACTCATAACACACATATATAATCACTCATGATCAAGAGGCACAAAAAATCATAATTCAAATATATGATGTTTAGGCTTACCTGAACGCAAGCTCGATCGCTTATACCAATATTGAAAATCAGTCCAATTCCATCACGAGCCTTAAAGTCGAGCCTAACCCATATAAACTCACTACCAAGTAGAGTTCAATCTTCTAGGATTCGCCTCCTTTTACCATGATATCCTAGTGTGGATACGTGGACAAACCACTCACATGACACCATCCATCACCAAATCAAAATATTAATAAATTATTATCATGGTTTATTTAAAACACATATCATATAACATAACTCTATCCATCCTGATGTATAAGACCTTAAACCTTCTGAAATTCTAATTAATCAAGCAAAAGGAAAGTCAACGTACCTGTTATGTGAGCAACATGTACATAATCACACTCCGGAACAGGTTTACAATATTATCAAAATGACTGATTTTGATTAACTTTCCAATTGGCGATAATCTATCTACTTCGGGAGGTGAGTAATAAAAATATAATATACAAACAAAACAAAATTATAATCATTGATCATCGCTACATGGATGATATTTGTTGTTTCATCACTACGGGGATGATTTTATTGATTACATTAAGTAGGGATTTAATATTTTCTACTACGGGAGACCGATTAAACAAAATAATAAATTAAAAAAATCAAATTTCAATTACCTCCACTTACCTCCACAACGGCGCACTTCGGGATTAATATAATTATTTTTTTGCATACATTCTCTTCGGGGAATGTGTTTATCTATTTCACGATCTAAATCTCATCACTTCAGGGATGGAGAACGGAAACAAAATTTCCAACCCTGGAAGTTTGGTTCTTTTCTGTAATTACCAGAAAATGTGGGCCAATCTCGCAATTTCTAAATACACTGGGCAGGTTTCGCAATTGTTCTAAATTTTGGAACAATTCATCCGATTTCATCGTCTTCTTCGCTGAAAGTAAGACGTGAACAGCGGCAGCGAAGCTCTCCGATTACGCGGGCGGCGGTGGCCAGTGAGGACGAAGATGCCAGCGCCAACGACGTCACCGACGCCGAACCACACAAGATCCCACCATGACACGATTCCTGGCCCGATCGACGGTGATCCCAATTGAGGCGTTCCCGGCCAAGTCATCGTCTTTAAAGGCCTCAATTTCTTCCAGTACCCCCTCGCGTCGTGATCGGCGGGGACTCGGATCTGGCCCCGTCATCGAAGACATGCGGAGGAGGAACCGCAATTGGAGGCTTGGGTTTATGATGCAACCAAAGTGACCAGTTTTTCAGGCCTGTCCGTGCTTGGAACTGCCACCAATCCTGGAAATACTAACAAAATCCTCGTTGGTGAAAGCGGCGTCGTTGAAAGCGAGCAAAGCCGGACCTTGCCACTGAGAGGATGAAGCAATCGATACATGAAGCAATCGATAAGCAAGTGCGAAATAAAATAAATTATAATCGATCGAAACTTATCTTTAAAATTGACAACGATCTTGAGAAAAGGCTACGATCTTAAAACCCGGAAGAATCAATGGGAGAATGAGAGATTGTATTCAATTGTGTGTCCTGGAGATTCTACCAAATACAATATATATAGAAGGAATTTCCTTGGTCTCCAAGAGTAAAATCTTATCTAAAAGGTAAACTTCTATCTAAGTAAATATAAATATATCTTACACATCCATATATAATAATATCATAACATTGAGAAATTTTTTTATATGTATATATGAAAAATATATGAGAAATATTTTTTTTTAAAAAAATACATTAGAAAAATCATTAAATTTATTATGTAAATATCCATTTTTAGTAGAAAAAAACTAAGAGAAACAAAAAATTTGAAAAAAGTGAAGCTAATGGGATTTAAACTCAGTCATTTTTAGTAGAAAAAAATTAAAATTATCAAAAAAAAAGAGAAATTTGTTCATATGTATATGTAAAAAAATGTTTTTATTTAAATATATTGGAGATAAATTTTGATTTGTTATTTAATTAGACATTTTTAATAAAAAAAAATAAGAGAAACAAAAATTATGAAAAAGTGAAGCTAATGAGATTTTGAATTCATGATCTCAAGGTAATAACTACACATCCTTACCAACTAAACTAAGCTGTCTTTATGATTCTTTATTTTTTTTTACACTATTTTATGCCTAAAATTAGTAAAAAAAATTACTAAAAATATGGAAAATAAAATCTATGGCTTTCTTCCGGACTAGGGGGTTGATGCCATTCTGAACCCCTAGGTCCGCCACTGAATCCGCCTAATTGAGGGAGAATGATACACATTGTGTTGGTGTATTTTTTTTCCATGTGTAAAATTTTATAAAATTTATCCACTACTTTTAAAATTTTAAAAATTAACCCTAAAACATTTCTTTAAAACTCTATTATATCTATATTATAAAGAATAAACCCTAAAAATTTCAATAACCACTAATGATATCCTAAATTAAATGGTGAACCTAGAGAAATAACTTATCAAAAAAAAAAAAAAATGGTGTATGTGTAGGTGTGCAATGAAGAATGGCTATCGTCAAAGCTTGAATTCAATGTTTGGAGTTAATTATCCGCCCAGTTTATTTAAATTTGAATTGATGGAAAATGAAATATCGGAATTCAACACAACAAATAATCAAATATCATTATTTTTAAAAATAAAAAAATAAACTTAATTCCTTTCTCTTACGCACAAGATGTAAATTAGTTAGGTGTCAACGTCGATCGGGGTGTCGTGTAACGTGTAAGTAATTTAATTGACCATATCTTGAAAACCTTCAAATTAATTATAGGATTATACCGTTGCCCTTTTCATTTCATTTAATTTATGTATACCGTATACTCCTACTTGTATGTGTTTGTCACGCCAACGATTTTTCCTCTCTATATTTTTTTATAATCAAATATAGTAAGCAAAATATTTTATTCAATACTTTAATAGTTTAATGCTAGACACCAGAGTTATTAGAATCCCGATTCTATGCAAGTTTTTGATCCGAGTCGGACATATAGACTCCTTCATGCTAGGATCTACCTAGGATCATATGGGATCGTGTGGGATCGGTAGGATCTACCGATCATAGAAAAAATATCCGATCATAGCAAAAATCATATTTGTGTAATTGTATTTGTTTTGTTTGGATATTGGGCTTTCGGTATACAATGGACCTTTTTATTTTTTACTTTTTTAACAGTCCATCTTCTTAGAAATTGAAGGCAGAAGAGGGAAGACGTTGAATTGAAACCCTAAGACCTTTGTTTCGTTACTCAACTCGACAAATCCACGTCTGAGCGTATGAAATTGTTCATGATGTGGTTAATTGCGATGATGGCATTTGAAACTAGAGATGACCTTTGATATTTGGATGTGTAATTTATCTATTGTATGTTTGTCATATTTTAAGACATTATCCTTGTTTGTTTGTCACCTTTTGAGATATTATTCTTGACAAATTATGAATGTTAAGTGTTTATTATTGGACTATTTTAGTTACTTAATTGGTTTAATGGAGGAAAAGCTTAGTTTTATTTTAAAATTAAGGTATTTGTTTAGGATAGTTTGTTTTTATTTTATTTTTAATTTTTGTATAGGATCTTACGATCCGATTCTACGCCCTTGTCTCGATTCCACACTAGGATCCCGATCCTAAAAACAATGCTACACACATCTTAATTAATGTCCTTGTATTAAAATAAAACTTTGTCGGATGCTAGTATGCTACTATACTAAATTACTAATATGATTTTGATAATATGGCATATCTATTTATTTATTTTACGTAACGTTTCTTTGTTTGATTAAATATGTAATTTTAAAATATTATTTTTATTAAAAAAACATAATTATAAATATTTTAGTTTTTGCTTTGTAAAAATGTCCTTAAAATTATTACAAAATATTCTAAAGTTGTACCTTTTTTATGGCGAGGAATTCATGCCATCTTCGGTGGTAAACCTCGAGCACGTGATCCAACTGGCAAGAGCCACGTACCATGTAAACCGATTTGCGCCGACTGGTTCGACCCAATAGTAGGCTATGATACCTCGAAACTCTATTTCGCTTCATAGCGGTTTCACGTTTCTGGATATGAAGAAACTACGAAACTCTAGGGAAACGCCTCAGAAGCGTTTTTGAACTCATAAACGCTGATCGTTTCGTTGACCAAAAAAGTTATAAACATTGACCGTTTTCGCTTGATTAGAAACGTTTTTGCCTTGCTATAGGTGGCGTTTTCAGTAATTTTATAATTGAAAAAAAAATCAAACCTTAAATCATGCTTCCCCTTCCTCTCGTATGAAACTCCCGCTCCCCCCCCTAGGCCGCCTCCTTCTCCTCCATTTTCGGCCTTCCCTTCTCTCCTCCCTTCCGGCGACCCTCTCTCTATGCTCGGTGTGCTCTCTTGTAAACTCTCACTTGCTCAGTACTCTCTCTCACTTGGCTCTCACTATGCCATCCTTAAATGCTAGTAGCGATCCTAGCGAAAGTCATAGTGTTGAACAAAGTCAATAAACCGACTCTGCAACTGATGGAGTCGAAGAAGAGTAAGGACACTATTTATAACGGTATTGAACATTTCAATTTGTAGCCTTAATGTTGCATTCTATGTGTATGACTTGGTGATATTTTTATTGCTCTTATGTATAAATGAACATATAATTTATATTGTCGTTTCCTCGGCGTTTTCGTTTTCTACAAAATTTGAATTGTCGTTTCCCCATTTTCGTTTCCCTTCCGATTTCTGTTTCTGTTTCCATGTAGCATAGTTGGTAGGGAGCAAGACAAACCTTGGATTTTCATCTAAGGAGAGAGGTGAATGCAGGGATCGAACCTGAAACATCCTTACCACCTATTGCTCCACACCACTAGACCATCCCGACTAGGGACATCTGTAAAGAAAAACATGTCATTTTAGAGAAAAAATCTTATTAAAAATATCATTTTAAATATTTGTATATTTATTTTTCAAAATTGACCATACAATCTTGACGACCAACTCACTATTTAATCCAGGTGCATTCACGACTAATCTAAATTCTAGAGAGAGGGGTTCTTCCCTCTCTTTAGAATTTGCTAACCCTCATCTTCAACCTATGTATGTTCTTCCCTTTCTTGCCCAATCCTAGCCGTGCGACTTTCAAAATTACTGTTTTTGGTGGCCTTTGTCACGAAGTTAGGTGTATTTATGTGTTGATGAATGGTATTGACTCAAAAGTGTGGAAACCCCTAGGAATTTAGCGACACCATCAACCGGTGCCTCCTTGCCACCATTACCATCAACCGGCACCCCCTCGTCGTCGCTACCCCATCCTGCCTGTTTCCCCTCTTAGCGCCACCTTCCTGAACTTCGTCTAAAGGTGGCCTCGGCGTCATCCTCTTCCGGCGGCTCTCGAGGCTTCCGGAGGAGCCAGCCATCCCCTACTTTGTCTCCCTTCTCGGTGTCGGTTTCACCGGTGGTGGTTGGGTTCCCCTCTCGGTGCTTATGGCGTCTCCTTTCCCTATTCCGTCTCATGTACAGTCCATCTCAGCACCATCCTGTACCCGACGGTTCTCGGTGATGCCAGCGCCGCTCAGTGTGGCCTTGCATGTGAAGCCTTATCGATGGTTGGCCTGGGCTCAACGGGCTTCGAAGTCGGCCTTAAAGCTTGCCGTCTCCGCCCGTCATGGCTCCGCCGCCCGAAAGGGCTATTAGGTGTGTTTTACTAGGGTGGTTATCGGTTGCATCTCTGGGTGTTCTTGGTGGTCCTATTCTTAGTTGGGGCTCTAGCGTCCGGTGTCGGGTTTGGCTGAGGTCGAGGTGGTGTGTATCGAGGCGACCCTGTGATCCAGAAATTTCATTGGAGGGTCGTCTTCATTGCCCACAGGGACTCCTGATGTACCGCTGGCCAACGGTGTCATTGCTTCGTGGCGCTTGGCGTAGGGTCGTAGTCTATGTTGTCCACAACGTATTAGGGTTAGGTTATTTTGTTCGCCTTGATCTGTTAGCTTGTCACTGTTTGTATTGCATCTTTTTATTTCAGGTTATATGTTTGACGGTTCGTCGTCTGCCGACTTTATCGGTCACTCGAGGAGTCACACGTGTCTGATCCTCGAATTCTTACCTTATCAAATAAAAAAAATTAATCCAGGTGCACGTGCCCATCTTATGACATGTCCTTAATTGTGGTTCATCCTATTGAATTAGTTACACCAAATTTAAGTACCAAAATCACAACACACAATTAGTTAAAGTAACCCTCAAGACTTAAGAAATGAACTAGAAATTAGGTATTAGAGGGGTAGGAGTTATTTTAATCATAATGTTAGAGTAGGAGTTGATCCTATATGGAGTAGGGGTACATGGATGATGGATGAACCGTAATTAACGGCAAAAAGCCCCCACCACCACATAATCTCATAGAGGTCAAATCACCAGTGAGCTACTCCCTTTTTCAGAGAACTAGCTGAACTACCTTTTGTGTATTTTAAGATCAACTATTTTAGAAAATGGGGCCTCCTAACGTTTAATTTAGGATTATGTAATTTTGGATTATGTTATACACTTAGGGTGTGTATGGTAGGCTAAAAAACCTGTTTAAAAAAAATATTTGTGGATATTTATTTTTTAAACAGCGTTTATGGTTGTTTGAAAGACCAAAATGAACTAAAAACAGTTAAAAAATCGGAAATTTCACGAAGTACTCTTCAGGTATCGCTTAATTCACGCAGTAATCAATTCTTTGACCTCATTTGTAATTCTTTCACCTTATACCCTTCTCTCATCAATTTAACAGTTTCGGTTAAGTTTGAAATTAAAAATAAAACTAAAATCAATTTACTTGAAAGAATAGGGGAAAGAGAAGAGAAAACAATTAAGTCTCGCGCAGTCGCACAAGGGAAGCTTTGGGGCGCTGCTGGTCGCCGACGTTGGGCTGGAGGGGCACTCGTAAGTGTTGTTTTGAATCTTCCATGTTCAACCTTTTCATCTCATCAAGAAGGTCACTTAAATTCTTGATTTCATCAAGGATTGAACTCCCGAGATTGTCATCACTCCCCTTTATTGGCATTCAATCCCGAACTCATCCTGTTGGTTCCAAACCTCAGGGGTACCACGTGAAAGAGGTCAAAGAATTGGTCACCGCATGAATTAAGCGATACCTGGAGGGTACCTCATGAAATTTCCGTTAAAAAATTGTGTTAAAAAAAAGCTACAAAATAGATGTTATTTGGATGTTTATTTTGTACAATTACTATTTTACCCCTTTTATTTTTATCTTATTTGGTTTGAAAGTACCACAAAACCCCTAATAACAACCAAATAAACTCCATTTTTTCAAATAAACTGTTTTTCGCCTCATACAAAGAATGTCTTGTTGTTTAAATTTTTAACTATTTTTACCAACAATTTATAAATTTTACCCTGTTTATAACTTTAGTCAGTTTATTAACTCCGTCCCATACAAACTCTTATAAACACGATTAAATTATCGTCAAATGTACAATCAGTCATTGAATTTCGGTGTCGATGAGTTTTTTTAGTTCGGAGAAAGCATATCGATACATGAAGTCGATGTCGGCAAAATTGACACTCACGTTACAAAATCGACTTCCTGTGTCAACAAACTTTTTCCAGACTAAAATAGCTTGTCGACACCGAAAGCCGATGACCACACCGTCTGTACGGTTTGACGATACGAACCCGTGCGTATAACAAGCAGGTTAATATTTTTTGTAATTATGTCGAATCTTTTCTGCCTGAAAATAGTTTGTCTATATCGACATCTCGTGTTGACAAAATCTGCAAATATTTTACCAACACAGAAAGTCGGTGTCAACAAGCTATTTTCAAACAAACAAATAAAATTCACGTGGTAGTATGTATCGTAGCGTCTCCGCTATCGGGTTGATTGTTTCCCTGGAGTTCGTCCTCACTGCCCACAGGATAATCGGGTCTTGATGCACCGCTGGCCTACGGTTCTACCTCGTGTGGGGCTTGGCTTCGTCCGTCTTCTTCGTCCTCATCCAGTTTGATTTTGGTCTGCTTTGTTTCGTTCTTTGTAGTTTTCGTTTGTCTGAGTTTGCACCGTATATATTGTTGTTTGTTTGGCTTTAGACGGTTCTCCCGTCTGCTGGCTTGGCCGGTCCTAGAGTTTCAGATATGTCTGTACTCGATTCTTACCTAATCAAAAAAAAATATAAAAAAAATAAAAATTCACGAACATCAAAAAGTTAGTGAAATCGTTGGGTATATAGCAAGCCTAAAGAAGAAATTTACTACTCGATTATTTATTTTATGACTTTTTGTTTATTTTTATACATAAAAAAGTTTTGGGTGCTTCAAATTCTTGATTTGGTAAACCACTTATTACGTGTAATGTTTATGGATGAAGAGGATTAGAGCATGTGCAACTATAATGTAACCTCTTTCTCTTTTAAATTTTTATCCACTTATCATCATTTGACACTTTATTTATTTATTTTAAATAATTTTGTACTTTTTCTACCTCTTCCTAAGAGATTTACCTTACAATCATGGGGTAACCTTGTTCTATCACTTTTTCTATCTCATTAGTTTTATTTATAAATAAAATTAAAAAGTGCTTGATATTAATATTTTTTGTATTACATTAGATGAAAAAAAAAATAACATTATATTATAAGCAAATAACAAAAATAATTACATCAGTGTACGAGAATGGAATATGAAAAAGAAGTGCAAACAATATAATAGGTCAAGATGGGTATATATAGGAAAAAATTATACTCAAATTGTGGAGAAAAATAAAATAAAATTAATGGTATAATTAATATTTGAAAATAATAATAATAAATATATATTATAAATATATTTGAATAATTAGTACATCAAATAAATATAGTAATAAAAGGGTGATGACTAGACCTATCAAACGGGTCAATCGGGTCGGGTCATTTCGGGTTTTGGGTAAAACGGGTCTCGGGTAAAACGAGTTCCGGGTTTTTCGGGTTGACTCGAACCCGGGTTTGACCGGGTTTCGGGTCATTTCGGGTTTGTTAATTTTTTCTTTTTTAAATTAAAAAAATCATGATTTGATAATTTTGTGATAAATTTTAATTATATTTAAAAAAATAAATTATATATAATTATAAATCAACCGGGTCAATCGGGTAAATCGGGTCAAAATTATTGGGTCAATCGGGTCACCGGGTAGAAACCCAGATTACCCGGAAAATTTCGGTTTTTTCGGGTTCGGGTCGGAAAAAAAAATTCGGGTCAAAATTTCCGGGTCGTTCGGGTCGGGTCACCGGGTCGGGTTGTGTTTTGACAGGTCTAGTGATGACCACTTGTGGTGGAAGAAGTTACCTTAATAGAAAGAAGTAACCCTTTTCAACCTCTTCCCTTAAGGTTTGACATGAACCATGAGTTTACTTGTAAGACCTATAAGGTAAGTAAAACCCATGGTTGCACATGATCTTATAAGAGATAAAGATTATTTTGTAAAAATAATCTTGTTGGATTTTGATGGAATGAACATTATTATTGGGTAGGTCAGAAAAAAAAAACAATAATCCCCCATTAATTACAATCCCCTCGATCTCAAAAAAAATTAGATTGTTACAATCCCCTTAATTTTCCATTAACAATCTCTTTAATCTCATGTCAAACATCACTACCCACAATCCTGTATTTTCTACGGTTCTGTTATTTGCATGGCGAATTTCTTGCCAGACGCACGGTGTCGACGACGAGCTCCCAAATCGGCACAGAAACGGCCGAAGCCGGACTCCCAGGTCGACAACTCTATTGCCGAAGCCGAGCTCCCAATTCAGCAGACACGGACGGATGGAAGTAGCACAGGATTGGACGGTCAACGACAAGTCACATCGAGTCACCTCACCTGACGCCGATGCCGAGCTCCGAATTCGGCAGGGTCACATCGAGTCAGCTGTGCAGCTTTGCGTCCCATCCTCGCGCGGTGCCGTTGCCGAGCTCCCAGGTCGGCAAGGAGGGTGGCTCCGGATTATAAATTGAGGCTGCCCCGCCCTCACTTTGCACTACACACACACCACTCACCCACATACATTTTCGCTAATTTTTAAGCCCGCCAAGTCGGTCGGTAGCCCGGAGATCTTCTAAGGAGATATGACGAAGTTGCGCAGCTTGTTAGAGCGGTTTACGCGATCTTCGCGATCCCCTTCACCTCTTACCCCGCCGAGCGATCCACGTGAGCCTTCACCACAACCCCCGCCGAATGATCCTCGAGCGCAAGCCGCCGCCGAGGTATGTAGAGATCTTATGTCAATTTTATGTTATTATTGGTCAACATTTAAATGAAATAAAGATAAAATGTAGGGTATTATCGAGATTTTATGGAAATTTTAATGAAATTATAAAAGGAAATTAGATATGGAATTTAGATAAAATTAGATATGGAATTTTTAATGCATGAAAATGAGATATAGAATTTTGAATTCATGAAAAATAGATATGGAATTCTTAATGCATGAAAATTAGATATAGATTTTTTAATTCATGAAAATTAGATATGGAATTCTTAATGCATGAAAATTACATATGGAATTTTTAATGAATGAAAATGTAGATATGGAATTTTTAATGCAATTATAAAATTAGATAATGTAGATTTATGTGGAATGTAGATAAAATCATGATTTACATGGAATGTAGAGAAATGCAGGTTGAGGTATGTGAAATTTAGATATGGAATTGAGATATTGAATGTAGACATGGATTTGAGAAATGTAAGGTTGTTGGTTGGTACAACCACCTATTCCCTCGAAGCTCTTGAGCGACCTCTCTTCTGACTCGCATGTACTGGTCTTCTCCATACCCAAGAAAAGCCACTACGGCATGATAACCGCAATGACCATCAGCAGAAACCGGGATACTTCGATCAACACTGTTGAACATGAAGTTATGGATGTGAGTAGTCAACAATACCGAAGGATCTACCTCCCGATCTGTCTGCAGACCTCTACCTCTTGATCGGCCTCTACCACGCGCGTGAGCGACACCCTCTCGTCTCCCGTGCTCAAAGCCAGATGGGTCACGCTGCAATGATCGTCTCCATGTGGGACGACCTTTTCGATGGATCCCCGTTGGCTCTCTCATGGTAGACAACCCAGGGTTGTTCATGTTGTAGTATGCCTCCCCCATCAAATCCTGCTGATCAAGCGTGAGGTTGTTGCCATCAATCTCCCTTCGAAGGCTGACAAATTCCTGACTATTTGGAGTTGCGTCATTGTTGCCGCCACTAGATTCTTGGGGAGGAATTAGTGGATCCCACATTACTTGCTTCCAGAAGGGATGAATTTGCGAGGGCCTAATAGGTTGTCGGTTTGCGATCGCGTCTAAGAACTCATGTACACATGGAACACCGTAAGCGTCCCTCCAATGGCGATCCCTGCAAACACCATCATTACTAGCTGGAAGTGCCTTCGCCTTGTTGTAGTTGGCCAGCAGAAGATCGAAGCACTCATTAGTTATCAGCATCAATAGCGGGGCGAAAATTGGTTCACTCATGACACACCGTTTGATTGTCAACCGTGACTTCTCAAGGAACCCAATGAGTTGGTTTACCTGTTCATTGACCATGTTGTCAATGCATTCTGTTACGTCAACAAACCCACCAACAGCCGTCCCTAGCATGGACTTTAATTTTGCATGTGCTGACTCGGCACTATAGCATAAAACATCTATTAGTTTGACTTATATAGGATACTTAAATATTATAATAATTACAAATGTATACAATTCAATGTCACTTACTTATTCGTAGTTCGCAGCCCAAGATGTAGGAACTTATCAACCCATGCACGAACAATTGCCTCCTTGAATTCTATGAGCCAGGTGTCTTCAAGGTACTTCATAAGACCTCATCGTGCCTCCCATTTCGACTTCATCGCTTGTAGACGCACTTCATAACTTTCTTCAGTCTTTGACTCAAATAAGGCATTGCATTCATTGTAGAAGGCGGTTCGCTTCTCGCTCGATTTCGTGATCCTACCCTTCATTTCAATGTTGCACATAATATGATAGGAGCACAACATATGCTTTACCGTGGGAAACTCCTCCCGAAGAGCCTTGATAAGACCCAACTCTCTGTTTGTAAGAATTACTTCTGGAAGTCGTTGACCGCACAAATGGCGTACTCGCCGTAGTGCCCAACTATAGTGATCTGTGCTCTCCCCTTCCATGAATACGAACGCAATTGCAAATGTGTTCTTCGTGCTAGTAATCCCAACGATCTCTAGCAACGACATTTCGTACCTACCACATGAACATGAATTAGTCAAACAAAATGCTACAACGTATGACAGATATAAAAGTAGTCGACAGAAATGTGATTCCTCTTACTCGTTCGTCTTGTAGGTCGAGTCCATCACGTTAACATACGAAAACAACATCAAAAGATGTCGCGAGTTCGGATGTGATAAAAACACGTTAGTAACCTCGTCTACTCCTGCTTTAGAGGTCTTCCGTGTGGCAATAAAGTATCCCTTTTGGTGGAGTTTGTGAAGCGCTTGAGGCAGGTCCCTCCGTCCTTCTCCAGCGCTTCTCCGCAACTGGGCTCGTGCATTGTACACTTGACGAATGTCCTTCACGCAGTCATGATCATCATACTTCATCCCGCGCAGCATATCCCGCGGTCTTATCCCAATCACTGTATCACGACGAACCTGTCGATGTTGATCTGGGGTTAATCTACTGGCATAGAGATGTCCTAACATCACATCGTTTAGCTTGTGGTTATGCACACCGCATATAACCTTCATGGTCCAATTGTCAGCATCATTTTGACGACCCTCCAGCTCAAACAAGCATCTGAGCTTCGTCGTTCTCCCTCGCCTATTCACTGTAGGAGGAAAATCCAAGTCGACATCTGGAATATCTCTACCCCCTCCGTACTTATCACACACTAGACGAAAGGTACCCAATTCCCTCATTTTGTTCTTCCATGACCGAGTGATCACAAGTACCATGTTTTTAATCTTCCTTACGTATCTAGCCCATGCCTTCATGTTTACTTGATCAGCCCAATAACCATCGACCGTAAACATCGAACCATATTCTATACCCACATCTAGAGGTTGGTTTTGTTCCTGCATAATGTCACTTATGTACTAAGAACTTTTTTCGCACACAATCTCACTATATGGAATTTTACAAAACTATGCTTTATTATGTTTAGATTCAAACAACATATCAATTCAAACATAATTATATAAAGGTTCCCTCTATATAAACGTTCCGCTATAATATGTTTCTATTCAAACTTAATTATATAAAATATTTTCACTATATATATTTCCCCTATAATATGATTCTATTCAAACATAATTATATAAAGGTTCCGCTATATATAAACGATCCGGTGTAACAATAATAACTTACCTCGAGATTCTTCACGAGCTCATCCGGATCACTATAGCTAAAAATGTCGAACGGTAAATCGCCTCCACCATCTTCTTCCGGTAACGCCATTTCTCTCCGATGTAAGAATAGGGATTTTGAATCGAATACATTCAAATTTCACTCCGACATTGCTTCTTTTATAGGCTTTCAAAACTACCTCGGGCATTGGATGCCGACTTGGGAGCTCGAGATTGGCAACATGTCCTGCCGACTTGGGAGCTCGGCATCGACAACATGTCCTGCCGACTAGGGAGCTCGGCACCGACGCTGTGCCAATATCGATATGCGGCCGTGCAGATAACAAAAAGGATTTTCTAACATCTCTCCAATTTCCTAATCCCTAGCAACCTACCCTATAGCATCAACAAAGTTGTGTAGGGAGCTCACCATAATCAAGCTAGTGCCCATAAAATTAATGGAAATTTTCCTCACTAGGCTTTAAGGTTTTTCATTCAGCTGTGAATTTTGGTACCATGTTCAATTGATGCATTGGCCTGCGGATCTAAGGGGGTTTAGGATGGTTTCAACCCCTTTAATTAGCCTAGAGAAAAATGTATAAAAAATAAATTTTTATGAATTTTTTTTCCCGTAGTTTTTACTGATTTTAGAGATAAAATAGTGTAAAGTGAGTAATAAATTATAAAGACATGTTAGCTTAGTTGAGAAGGAAGGGTTTTTATTACATTAAGGTTATGATTTTTTTCATAAAAATAAGAACTTGAAATACAAAAACAAAAAATCTGGTAAATTGAGAGGGTGAAAAATCGTCACACGGATTGGGCGTCATGATACAACAAAAAGCAAATAAAACAACACAAAAAAAAACCCGCAATCCTTGGGCAGATTACATTAAGGTTGTGATTAGAAAATAATTCCGAAAGGGATTAGAAAATAATTTTAATAATATTATTATAATAATTTCTCCTCAGACTTCTCAGCATAGTTTCGGGTTAACACACAAATTTTCTTGTGATGTTTGATTTCCTCCCTGGTTTGGTCCGTATTTGTCCCCTCTGTTGGCGTCGTTTCGTCGTTGCTTTGGCATGGGTATGTTTAGTTCGGAGTTGGGTTGCAGCATCGGGCGTCCTGTAAGATTGAGAGGATCATAATTGTATTCGTGGTATTCGAAAATCCTTCATCTAGGTGGGGGTAACGTTGGTGATCCGCACTTCCGCATGTTTCTCCCTTTCCGAATGTCGGAATGTGGGTTGTTGTTCTCCCGCCTTCTCGGCGTCGAGGCGCCATGTGAATCGTCGCGCTCTCTCGTGTTCTTGGCATTTGTGACTCGCCTTAGATCTTCCTCGTCTCCTCCGCTCGTTGATGGGTTTTATGGGTTATTTAGGGGTTTCTTTCATTTTGGTTGATTTGTGTATTTCGTTTGTTGTATGTTGACGGTTTTTCCGTCTGCCGATTCGTCGGCATATTGAGTTATCAAACAACTTGTTGTCTGGTTCTCAAATTCTTACCTAATAAAAAAAATTAAGGTTGTGAGTTCAAACCTTATTTTTCATAATTTTTATTTCTCTTAGTTTTTTTATAGTAAAAGTACCTAATTAAATATAAAATTTAAGCTTTTCTTCAATATATTTAAACAAAAACATTATTTTCTATGTACGAAGACTCACTAGCCATGAAAAGAGTACATCTCCCGATGATTTGTGCGATGTGTGACCAATACGACCAAAATACTATCCACCTATTCATGAATTATTATCAATTCCTAACGCTAATAAAAAAAACATCGATATAGCTAGAGAAAACTATTAGAGTTCCTTTGGTTGGCAACCTAAAAACCCAGGAAATAGGAGAAATTCTTGTATTTGGTTGGTGTTTTTGAAATTAAAAAACCCAGGAATTTAACTTCCCGGGAAGTTGAATTCCCCCAAAATGGAGGAAGTTCACTTAACTAGTCTCCCCTAGGCAAGTTCAACTTCCCCCATTTTTAACTTGAAAATTTCCATTTCCTGCATTTAATCTCCTAGAATAAAAAATCAACCATACATATTTTTAGAATTCCCGTCAATTGGATTTCTCGGGAATTCAATTCCCATAAAGTAACTTCCCGAGAATTTCAATTCCCACATTGAACCAAACGAACCCTTAGAGAAGTAGACCATACTAATAAAGATATAAAAAAAATATTGGAAATTATAGGGAAACTTATGAGAGAGCAAATGGTGATACTAGTAATAAGCGGTGGAGCTAGTGAACAATTCGAAACAAGAGGTAACCACAACTAGAAAAGAACAAATTAAGGATGAGATGAAATATCAAGAAACACAACAATAGGAAAAAGAATTCCAACCGAAGAAAAAAATAAAAATCTCAGGTGGTAGAAACCCCCTAAAGAGTGGCTTAAATTGAACTTTGATGGATCGTGTTCCCCTGATAGTTCTGCTTCAGCTGGCTGGATTAAGAGACCATTGCGAACGATTGGTGGCGTGTGGTGCTGAGTTGTTTCAGTCTTGTACTCCAATCCAAGCGGAGGCCATGGGATTGAGACTTGATGTCTTATCTGCCATGGAGCTGCAAATTCCGAAGATTGTTATTGAAGGGGACTGCCCGACAATCATCAACTCCCTCTACAGGGTTTGCGAAAGTCCCTGGATAGTGGATTTGTTGATTATTGATGTCCTCCTTATGTCCTGTCCTTTGATGTGGTTCACTACTCACATGTTTACAGAGAGTCTTAAATTGCAGCAGATTTGGTGATGCTTATTTGTCATGGAGCTAACTTTACAACTCTCAACTCTCATTAATAGCTCCAAATTCTCGTACATAAGGACGCCTCGAATAGAGGTTTAGTACGAATTTGTACCTTTAAAAAAAGTAAAGAAGTAAAAAAAATTTGTACCGGTTTGGCGCTATCAACGAAGCCTGGTTGCGGGCTGAGAATGCCCTAGGAGCCGGGGTACGGGCTCGGAGGAGGCGTCCAGTCGGCGGGGAGCCATCCATTGGGACCGGGGTAGCGGGGAGCAGGACCACAGGAGTCCGATGGCGGAGCCCACGACGAGTGCTGTTGGTAGGAGCCGCGGTTGGAGGGAGGAGACGGGGGCCGAGGGGTGTACGGGTAGATGTTGAGATCGCCGGACGATACCAGGGCCTCAGCCGGAGGCGCCTTAGGAAGCGTCGATTGACCTGCAAGGCGAGTCTCTTGAAGGATCAATTGGGAGCGAGCTTTGCCGAAATCAGGAAGAGGATCCGTTTGTTGAATCATGGTGGTGACGGTATTGTACTCAGCAGGCAGACCAGAGATAATGCGAAGGACAAGGCGAGCGTTGTTGACAGGAGAGCCAACATTTGACAATTGGTCAGAGAGTTCCTTCATGTGCTTGCAGTAGGAACAGACAGAGGAAAAAGACTCGAGGCGGACGTTCGCCAGTTGATGCTCAAGATAGACCGCCCGCGAGTTCTTGTTGTCGTTGAAGAGGTTTTCGATATTCGTCTAAGCGGTTTGGGCACTTATGTTTGGCTCCAAGATGGCGAGTAAGAGATCTTGGGTGACAGTGCCATAGATCCATTGCAAGAGGACAACATCGACCTGATTCCATAGGTCATCGGTAATGCCTTTCGGACGCTTGACAGAGGCGTCAATGTGATCTAGAACATTGTGGGCACGAGCGGCAACACGAAATAGCTCCTTCCAGGAAGGATATGAACCTTTTTCAGCGCCAAGGATGATAGGGATAATATTTTTGACATTGAAAACGGCAAGAGCGGAGTGGAAAGTGGTAGGCTAGGGGGCGTCAGTCATGGCGAGAGAGAGAGAGAGAACGGTGGGGCGAAGGGAGGGAGGAGTGAGCCAGCGACGGCTGTGAGGGAAGAGGGGGGGGGGGGGGGGCGACGGCTGCAGTAGGGGAGGAGGCGGGGAAGGGCCGCCGGCGGCTGTGAGGGAGGAGGTGGGGGAGGGCCGGCGACTGCAGTAGGGGAGGAGGCGGGGAAGGGCCGACGACGGTAGGGCAGTAGGCGGGGGGGGGGGGGGATAGAAAAAAGAAAAGATAGGGTTAATTTAGATGAAATTCTAAAGGCTCAGATATCATGTCAAATTGGATAAATTCCCCTTAGGGTTACCACTCATATCATTAGAGAATATATATAGGTTACACATACAATAAATTACAACGAGGCTCTTAGGAGGCCCATTAAACTATAGTACAATATTACTATTATCAATATCAATAGATTCTTCAATCTCCTTCATTCTCTTTGATATGATTTGAAATAGCCGGCTGTTGAGAGGTTTGGTATGAGAGTGTCCCTCCCACAATGATTATAAAAAGACTAAAAATGATGGGTTATAAGAAAGGGTTAAACTCTACACAATAGCTTAAACTTTTGTGTTAGGTTGGTGGATCCCGACTTTATAAACACAAAAATAATAATAATAAATCAATGTAACCCAATAGTTAAGTGTATGAAAAAAGGCTAAGGCTAAGCATATCGAATTAAATGGCCCGGCCATATATAATACGGAGTATTAATTTAATAAAGCTTTTAGACATGTTTAGATATAAGCAAAGAAGTCATATATGACTTGAATACACAACCATAGTCCAAATCAACGAACGTATCTAAAATGTGCAGACCACATACACCTTTGATGACCAACCCGCGTTAATGTTTACATTGCATTGAAATTTATAATTAAAAGTTTAAATAAGAGGATTAATTCAGCCGAGAAAATGTCAAGTTGGTCAGCAGGTGTGGATTTGAGTCACTGTATAAGGAATGCTTGAGCCATTGAAGTAAACTATTACGGTCCCTACACATTTTTTTAAATAAAATAATATTATAAAATTAAATAAAATATTAAAAGTTAAGATAAAATTAAAAATGTATAGTTTGATTTTTTAAAAAAGTTCTCATATTAAATAAATATATAGATATACAAATATGGCCATTTTAAAATAATCTCATTGGAAAGAAAAAATAATATCATTTTAACATTATTTAAAAGATTTAACTAAAAGATAATTTTATGGATATTCTTATACTTTTAATTTAATATAGTATATATAAAAAATTAATACATAATTTTTTAAGATAAAAGTTTATAAACAATACTTAAAATATTATGAATGTTAACTCGGCTGGATCCGGTGGATTCAAGACGATGGAAGGAGGTCCCACATACGGGAGACTCGAGCAACATATAAATCCAACGGGGTTTCATCTCAAAACCAACTGACAATGAAAGGAGTAACCTTTCAACCTTATATGTTGTTCAATCATTCTTTATATTACCGATGTGGGACAACCACATTCCAAAAATGTAATTTTTATTTTTTTAAAGATAAAATTAAAATTAAAATAATTTTACCAAGTGAGTGAAACCTTGGGTGTGTTTGGATTCAAAATGCATTATGTTTATAATGCAAAATGATAAGGTGGTGTTTGGTTAACGCAATTTTTAAGGTATTTAGGTTATGATTTTTTTTGGATTCCACGATATATTATTTATAATACAATTATTTTATCTCGATTTATCTGATTATTTAGTTAACTTACGTACATGTTTTTTATTTTTACAACCAAATAGACACATAATAATAATAAAACGAGGTAAAATAATTGCATTATAAAATACAATGGAATAACCATGACAGACTGGCAGTACTAATTACGGTTATAGCATCTTTAATGGTGGTACTCCAAGTACCATAACAATAAAAATAAAAGGAAATGTAAGAAAAAATCATATTTTTGAAAGAACCCAAAAGAAAAAGTGAGCTCAAGTATCATACATATGATACTCAATATGACACAATACCATATAATATTACCTAATCAAACATTAATAGTAGGTCTCATTTGATTTTTACTTACCAAAAAAATTGCAAAAAAACAATTTTGATGCAAAAAGTGAAATAAAATACTTATGTCAAGTACCATGATTGTGGAGTATCAAATATTAAAATGAAGTGGATGATAAAGAATTGACAAAATGCAAATTATAATACTCAATATGAGTATCATGGTTAAAAATGCTCTTACGGGTACCAGTAGAGGCTCCGAAAGTCCAATAAGCAACGTTCCGTTCCAACGGTTCCATTCCACTCCTCCAAGGCTCCAACCACAGAGCCAACACATTTGACCAACATTTGCCGTTAGCACGTACACCCTGGGACCCACGGAGTCCACGTCATGATCCTGTGCCAGCGGCCGCGCCCGTCAACCAAGTTTATCAATAAATATTTTATTTTATTTAAAAAAATTAATTACTGACGAATCAATTAGTGCATCTCCATAATCCACTTTTTCTTATTACGCCGACCGACGGACCAAATAGAATGTGTAAACCCCACTTTCAGTCGTGGCCCCCACCCCCCTTGTCCACGTCCCCCGATCCAACGGCCACGCTCCAATCCGGCCCCACCGCCTGCCACGTAGACCGTTTTCAAACCGGAGTTGGACGTTTGGATATTAGAGCCACGACCAAACTTAACCACGGTTCCATTCTCCCTTAACCTTGGTTAACCTATTTCCTTGAACAAATTGAAAAAAATAAGGAAAGAAAAGCACAAAAACAGAACCTGCAGACATGCTTGTTTCTTCTTCTTCCTCCCCATCCCCTGGCTTATTTGGTTTCAGCCCCAACCTCCCCCTCTGAAAGCTTGATTGAGACTGTGAATGATTGCTTATTCAACACCTTCAACCCGTCCTTCTCTTGACAGCGAAACTCGTTGTGACTTTCGAAACGTTTCTTGTTTCTGTATTTCTAATTTCTCTCCCTCCGGATTGAACCTCTGGCGCTGAAATCGCTGTTTTTGGACCGCTGGAATTTCCGCTTTCTGGTATCATCTTCTTCGATTGCGAGAAGAATTGATTGATTAGGCAGGGTGAAGGCGGCTAGATATGGCGTTCGCTTGCAGCCAGTCGTCGGAAATGCAAGAGCCGAGCATCGAGACAGACAAACTCAGTTACGAGATCTTCTCCATCCTCGAGAGCAAGTTCCTCTTCGGCTATGACGACCAGAAGGTGTGGCTTCCGAAACAGCTCTCCCCTAGAATCCATCCTAGCATCGAATCGCCGCCTCCACCGGCGGCGACGTCGTCCGTTCACGACGGCGGCGTCAGCAACATTAAGAACCAGCGCGGAAAGATATGCGTCCTCAGCATCGACGGCGGAGGGATGCGCAACATCATCTCCGGTAAGGCGCTCGCGTACCTCGAGCACGCTCTCAGGGCGAAATCCGGCAATCCGGACGCCAGGATCGCCGATTACATCGATGTTGTAACCGGCGCCGGCGTTGGCGGGATCTTCGCGGCGATGCTCTTCGCGTCCGGGGACAACGGCCGGCCGATCTTCCGTGCCGACGATACCTGGCGCTTCCTCGCCGAGCAAGGCCCGAAGATTTACCGCTCCGGTTCATCCTCCGGATCTAGGATCTTCAAGCGAGTTTTGAGAACCGGAGACCGCTCGAACGGCTCGGCGGCGCTCGAGAAGCTGATGAAGGACGCGTTCACGAAAACCGGCCGACCTTTGACTCTAAAGGATACCTTGAAGCCGGTCCTCATACCGTGCTACGACCTGACAAGCACGGCACCGTTCCTTTTCTCGAGAGCCGACGCGTTGGAAACTGATAGCTTCGATTTCCGGCTTTGGGAGCTGTGCCGCGCCACGTCAGCCGAACCGGGAGTTTTCGACCCGGTCTGCATGAAGTCCATCGACGGTTCGACCAGGTGCGTGGCCGTCGCCGGCGGTTTGGCGATGAGCAACCCGACGGCAGCGGCGATCACTCACGTGCTGCACAACAAGCAGGAGTTCCCATTCGTGAGGGGAGTGGAGGACATTATGGTAATTTCCATAGGTACGGGCCAGTTTCTAGAAGAAGGCAAGAGCAGCTACGCGTATGAGAAGGTGAAGGGCTGGAAGGGGAAGCAATGGGCTCGGCCCGTGGCTCGAATTGCTGGGGACAGTCACGCTGATTTGGTGGACCACTCCATGGCCATGGCGTTCGGCCAGTCCCGCAGCAGTAATTACGTCCGTATCCAGGTCCACTCATATTCCCTTCCTTTGTCTTCCACATTGTCGTCTTTCTTGCCTTTTGGTCTTAATTTTCTATAATTTTATGATAATTTAAGTTTAATTATTGGATCGGTTGAGAAATCGTTTTCCGAATTGCTATGATCCGCCGAACCAAATTTGTTCCCGTTCTATCATTCCACTCTGTTTCATGCCATATCGAGTTATCGTTGCTTGTTTGGTCCATCTCTCATGACCTATAATTGACCTAACTTAGTAATAACTGCTCAGTTTTCGTTTTTGAAGGAGATAGGTATACGGAAATTTACATTTGTTTTTCTACAAATTGGGGATTTGCTTTGCTTATAAACAAAGGATATATGGAGAGACTATTTAATTACTGAGACTCAAAACTAGTCCACAATTCACACCCGGAGGTATAAAGTGTGAATGTGTAATGATGCAGTAGCCACTATCAACTTCATTATCCACTTCTAATCATTGACTTAATTAGTCTGTTTTTGGGTTAAACTATATACTAGTATATACGGATATTGAAATGCAGTATGGATGTAGAGGCACCACCTGTCTTGATGTATTCGTAGGTTTTTGGTGAGTTTGGTGTGGATATTTACAACATACAAGTGCCAAGGAATTTTTGATTCTTTTTAAAGCTTTAATTGCTTGTAAGTCTGGGTGTGAGGGCAAGATAGTGAAAGGCTGAAAGACAGGCTGGAGTTTTTGGTTTATGCAATTTAAGTTTATAGGGGATGGGCTGTTTGTGCTGTGCTTCTTGCTTGTTGTCAATGTCCGTTGCTTGGGGTATGGCGGGTGGCGAGGACATTTTTATTGTGTGGGTGTTGGTTGGCTTTCGTGGACTGAGAAAGCACAACTGGCATTTCACTGTACAGGTGAAATATACTGCGCAATACCCAGTTCAAGTTGGTGTTATAGTGTTATACCCAATTGGTTATTTGAGAATTGGAGAGAGGGGTGTGGGTCCCACTGCTGTATCCTTCATTACAGTGTATTCAATTTTTGCCTTCTTCCCCCTGATCTCCGAGTGATTGCTCTATGTTGTCTCTTGGCTATTCTCTATTTTGCAATCTTGCCTGCTCTCAATGTTTCTTCTTTTGGCACTTCTTGGGACATTAGACGTGGGTGGCACATCTTTCTGTCATGATGAACATTTGGCTGGATTTCCTTGTCTTCATAGAGTGCTTTCATGTGGTGATTCACTGTTGAAATTTTGTTAGTTTAGGAATTTTGGCGTTGAGTGTATTCACGGATGATGCATTTGTTCCCATGTTGAGTTTCCTAAACTGTTTCCACACGATAAGGGATTTTGGTAAGGAAAAGAGGAAAACATCTTTAGGGTTGGAAGTTTGAAAGGGCAATTGCAACTTCATATCCATTAATGTATTTGCTTTGATCTTGAATAATACAAGTGCGCTAATGTGTTATGTGAGCTATCTTATGTATGCCTTAGCTCTCTTAGCTACTTCAGTGCTTTAGAACCTAAACTTTGTTGCAATTATGTTGTTTAACTCTCCTTTCAGTTTTGTTTAAAGATGAGAATTCCCTGTGAAGGAAGCTCCCTATGTTGTTATCAATCTAAAGCTTCACATAATATGTTGCCTGTAGTAGGTGGTCCCTGCCCCATGGCACAGACCTCTAATTTTAGCTAAAAATAAAGTGGGTACTGGCTCATGTTTCATCCTTTGACTTGCTATTGATCAGTTACTTCAAAGTCCTCTCATGCATTGCTTTCAATTCCTTGTATAAATTATACTAATCCTTTCAAACATTTTAATTGTTCTCTTGGTCCAATTTATGATAAATCTTGAGCAACAACCCACCTAAAGTTCACCTAATATAACTCCTGCTTGTTGCAGCATTAAAAGTAAGGTGAAACTGTACTTTTACTCTATGGGATTAGCGCGTACTACTAACTGCCTTGGAGATCATATCAAATTTGATTTCCTTTAATTTGCTGACAAGATGCTTACATGGAGATTGAGATTGTCATGGATAGATATCATACTATCCTATTCCTGGAAAAATAATTTTTTTTGTTAATACAGGATCTATTTCCGGAAGAATTCGACATTTTTTATGCTCTTTGAACATTTTCAATCAGCTCTCTCGTTCGTGCTTCTTGTGGCATATCTCTAACATTGCCGTGTTTTATATGACAGGCTAATGGTTCTACATCTGAGAAGTGTGGCTTGAATATGGACACAGACCCCAGTCCTGAGAATGTGAAGACGTTGGTAGGAATAGCCGATGAAATGTTAAAGCAGAAGAACGTTGAATCCGTGCTTTTTGGTGGGAAGAGGATCGGTGAACAAAGTAATATTGAGAAACTAGATTGGTTTGCAGGAGAACTCGTACTGGAGCACCAACGAAGAAGCTGCAGAATAGCTCCTACTGTTGCATTCAAGCAAGCAACTCCCAGACCAAGCTGAATTATCCTTACAATTTAACTCAAGAGGAAACAGGTATACCTACATTTTAAGGTCTTTATCCCATTTTAGCGCACTTTATGATATCCTATTCGATTTTTGAGAAAGTAATAAACCATATAGCAGTAGCCTTATAGAGAAGACTATATGCAATGGTTCATCCTGCTGCTCATAGCCACTGCTCCACAGCGACATGCTTCACTTTAGAAAAGACAAAGGTTAAATTTTGGCGCCAAGGGGCATGATGGGTAGGTGAAACCGTGAAACTGAAAAGTGCAATATGTAATAATGAAACTAGATTTAGCCAAACATGATTTAAGAGTCAAAAGTTATGTTGGAGAAATGAAAAGATGTGAATGGTAGCAAAAAGGCGTGGCCCATCATCCTAAAAAACAAAATAAAAAAGGTTTTTGTCTTAAAAAATGTTAAAATTTTTAATCTTTCAAAATATTCTTACTACCCCTTAAACAGCTTGTTGCTTTTGAGTAGTTCTGATTTCCTGTAGTTCTTATTTCTATTCCATTACAGGAGCTAATGCTTAGGTAAACTTTCACTAGTGAATTAGGGTATACTTTCTTAAAATGATAAACTGGAAATGGGATGTGACTTAGTGGACTCCCCACTTAGCCCTCAGCAGCACCTACTGTACAGTGGTAGGGCACCTTCTCCATCTTTGGGTGATAGCGATTAAACCTGGGCAGTAGTAGTTGGTGATAATCCTATGTTTATTTGGCTCTATCTTGTCTCTTTTTGCAACTTGCATTGAATTTAGTATATAAACAAAGGATAGAGTTTCATCCACTGTGTACAGGATTCACTTTTCCTCCTTTACTAGTTCATATATTAGCCTCATTTACTCCTGATTCCTGCATTTATTCCAATCCATCCCTTTGATGATAATGCAGGAGGGAAATTTTTTGGAAGTAAGTCAATCAAAAGTGGGAAAAAAAGCAGACTCTTGCAATGCAATATGGGAAACAGCAAGCAGGTTTTACTTTGTGGAGAAGTGGGAAAAAAGAAAAGGTAAATTCAAAGAGTTGTAGTGTAGTAATAGGAGCACAGGGGTGAAATGGACTAATGGAGGATCTTGCTATAAACCTGTGGTAAAGGAAGATGGGTAAATCTTGGTGTGATTCTTTGTCTGCTGAATCACAGGTATATTGTTTACTTTGTTGGTGTCACTTCATCCTTTTTTTCCTTTGCTTCTTTTCACATTGAGACAATGTCCCTTCCAAGTACAGTATTAAAAATTACTCAATTTTCATTTTACAATCAGATTTGGGGCCTTTCAGAGTGAGAAAAGTTGTTTCTGTTTCCAAATTTCCTTTTCCATGTTTGTCTCTTTTTCCATTTTCTCCTCCTCTCTTCTTTATTTTTTTGCAGTTTTGGGTGATCAGTGGTGGTGGGGCTAAATTGCTTATTTTGTGTGGGAGCTCTGAATATATAATATGATGGGTTTTGTGGGGGAGTCTTAAAAGGGCTCAATTGGGTCCTCATGTGTACAAAGAAGTGGGTTCTCCATACTTCCATTCCATTATAGGGTTTGGTTCTCTTTGAATTGTATACTGACTGGTTCGGTATGTTTGTAATGTGCCATGTCTTCGTTTTTGGTTGTTAACCCTAACAATTAACAACTTGGGCATTGGTTTTATGCACAACATTGATCGTGACTTTGGTTATGACTTCTGAGGTGTCCTGGAAAACATGATAAGATGAAGGTGAGATGATGGGTTTGTTTGACTTGATGTGTTTATTGCTTTCGAAGATTTTGTGTGTTTGATAAAGAGCTGATACAAACTCCTTCAAATGTAGGAGTACAATTTTACATTGAAACAATGGTAACAAAATGATTGATAGAATAGCAAATTTGGTTCACCATCACGTAATTGAAGACAATTGAACTATTATATGAATCATTTTACACTTTTCCAGTAGTTTGTCCCACCAAATTCTAACGAGGAAAGTTAATTTTAATACAACCCCATTTGTAATTTTATTAATCAACATACAGAGAAGTTCTGGTCTAACTATTTGTATAATCTATATAACTTCAGGAAACCTATATGCATTCAATCCCTACCGTGTCCGTTAAATTTGCCACATTGTTTTACATAATAAAACAAAGTTGCAATTTTTTTAAAAAAAACAATAGATGGATCAATGATCCATCCATTGTGAGCTTGTTTAAAAAAAATTGTCACATTGTATTTATGTTAAGACTAGTCTAACAACTCATGGAACGGTTGGACAAATGAAATGGATTTAGAATCCGGAGGATTAAACGGATCTAAAATCAGTCCCTGTATACAATACCTACATCAACATGTCCAAAAAATTGAATGGTTCAAATTGGACAATATAATTGTAGCTGTTGTAAAACGGTGTTATTGAATAAAGTACTCACTTAAAAGTTAAAACTAGGCTCAGCTGTGTGTCTCAATAAAATTTTGGATTTCAGGTACATTTAGGTCCGAGTTTTTCGTGTTGGATTGGCTGATCACTCCGAAGCCCGAGATAGCCTACGCCCGAAATAACAGAAACTGAATAAACACAAACTTATGCATCTGAAACCTAAGATGTGCTAAACCCCCTGATCAAAACGACCAAAACCAGACCCCAATTAGTATGTAACAGAGAATGGAGGAAGGCATTTGCAACCTAAAAATATTTTGTTCTTCGTATTATCAGTATTTCTATAGAACTAAGCTAATGCTTCATAAGCTGTTCAGTCCATCCAATCTATATTACATTCATTGTCTGATTTCTTACTGTCAAATTGTATACAAATATACAGTGCACTAAATTAATAAAATGGTACAATATGCAAAAATGATCAAATTTAAACTGCTAATATGAAAAAATCAAGAGCCTATATTATTTCTTTTCGACACTTTAATGAACAAGTGAGGATGGATCACCAAGAAGATCTCATGTTCCGAAGGCGTAGTTTTTGGAAACTAAACTAGCAAGAGTTTGATCACAAGCCATGATGTCAAAAGTAGATTTGAAGAGACAACCATCTTCATGAACTATTGGCCTTGATTATCAAAATTTGAGCAGAAATTAGGGTCAATATAGGAACTGATAGCTTTAAAAATGAACCTAACAGGAGCTGCTGGAATCACTTTTTCCCCCTGCTGAGCCTCTGAAGGTGATAATTGATGGTTCCAAAAGGTTTTTTGTTCTTAACCGCCTGTGGAAGAAGAAGCAAAAAATATTTTATCATCAGAAGATATGGCTTTGCCGTGAGGGTTCGTGAGGACCTAAACCATGACAAGAGATGCAACGCCAAATTTATTCGAGCAACATACCTGAGCATCCATGCAGGTACTCAGAAGTTCCTTCTGTCGAACACACTTGTCGTCATTGACCTGGTTTAAGGCCAAGCAATTCAGAAACATTAGCATCTCCTTCATGCAAGGTTTGCTCAGAGACCCGAACTTCTTCGGATTGATGTAAACATTGCCAAATTTTCTGCCCATGATTTGCTTACTTCAATCTGCACTCTATACCAAGAAAACCCAGCATTTGTTGGATCAAAGTCCAAAATATAAAAGAGCAAGTCAAAGCTTAATTCAATGGCAATATGATCACAGCCAAACCCAAACAGCTTGACAGAAGTAGGAAAGCCCAGAAAGTTAGAATCATGCACACTCTTTTTACGAGAAGAACATGCACTGAATTAAGGGTATGTTTGTTTGTACAGTAGGGAATGGAAAGGGATCATCAAATCCCTTTTAAAAGTATATCTAGAGCCAAAGTGTTATAAAAGGCGCTAGGCGGCTGCTAGGCGGATTTAGAAAAAAAAACTTGGTTATTTCATTATATTTTAATATTTAACACATGTTGATAATTCATATTATAATATAATAATAATCTATAATATTGCCCATAAACCCAAATTTGGGGTACCTAATTAACACTAGAGTAAATAAATACAAAAGTGCACATCCAATTGACGACAGTAAACCACCTAAAATCCAAAACCATAAGATCAAATCAAAAGAAAATACAGACATCATCTAAAATACTTAAATACATCATCTAAAAGTCTAAAATCATAAGTTCAAGGTTTCAAGTCAAAAGAAAATACTTAAATACATACATCATCTAATCTTCTGTGTTTTCATACACCACCACATCATAACGATTTATTAAATTCCATTTAGAACTCATACAATTCATTCAATTCCAATTACAAGAGGCAAGAAGTTCACAAAGATTAATTCACAAATTTGTCACAAGAGTGCAATTTTGAGCAAAAAAAAAAATTACACTTACAGTAACTTGTAAGTAAATAACAGATTGACATAATCACAATAGATGTACAACAAAATTACAGTAGTTAAAACATAATTCCTTGTAATTCTGGGCAAAAAAACAGCAGCAGTACAACACTCAAGTAATTACAGCAGCAGTACACGAAGATAATGCAATTTTGGGCAAAAAATTACAACAACATTCAAGCAATCACAGCACTGCCAAAACACGAATTCAATCAATTACAACAGCACTCAAGCAATTTTAGGCAATTCAATCGACAGCAATTGCGGACTCCAGCAAGATTTCAGAGAGAGAGGACAGTGCTGAGTGCAAGAGAAGAATAACTGGAAGGAAGTGGAATCGGCGCAAATTCACGAAGAAGCGTCCGAGTCCGAGGACGGCGAAGAGAGTAACAGGGGCACTGCAAGAGGTGGTGTAGAGCGAGTCACCGGCCGGAAACTGTGGTCGACGGAGGCGTAAACGTGGAGATAAAGAGGATCGCCGACTGAGGGTTGGGGAGCGACGAGCGAGTCGAAGAGGATCTGCGAGCGTCGTGAGTGAACGCAAGCTGAGATTGGAAAGAAATTTGGGGGAAAAAGCCCTAGCCCACCTAGCTTTCTTTTTTTTTTTTTTTTTTTTTTGATTAGGAAAAGATTCGGGTGGGCAAGCCCTACCCGGCAGCATCCTTGCGGATGAGGTCAGTAAGACCTGGATTGTTGTGAATATCATTACCTCGGGCAGAGTGGCTAAGGTGTGCAACCTTATCAGCCACTCTATTGCCCATACGAGGTACATGAAAGTAACCTACTTCTTTTACAGTCGACAACATGACTTGAATATCGGAGAGGATTAGTTCAATCTCCCAAGGACATTTAGCCGTCTTGTTTAGATAGTCTATAATTATTTTGCAGTCACCTTCAACCTGGATTCTTTCAATGTGCAGTTGTAATACCTTCTGGATTCCCAGCTTGAGGGCGAGAGCTTCTGCCATGATGGCTTGCTGTTTTCCTAGTAATTTGTGCTCGATGGTGACAGGGCGGCCATTCCAGTCCCTAATAATGATACCAGCCGTACTGTCACCATTGGCTAAAGACGAACCATCAAAATTAAGTTTGAACCACCTTAACGGAGGCTTGCGCCATTTAATTGGACGTTGTTTTTCGGTCTTTCTTGGATAGACTCTTGAGGAGGGATGCATATCGTCATCACCATCACCGTCGATCGCGGATGTTCTCTTCCAGTTATCTATGTGTGATCTGACCAAATGGACGGCGGTTTGGTGCTGGGGGATTGGTGCTTGTTGAAACAAGTTTTGGTTCCTGATGTACCAGGTAGTCCACCAAGCGAAGGATAGATCAGTCAGAGCGGCAGTCGTTAAGCTGGTTCCAAGGCTAGATAGAATGGGTCTGAAATCCCGGGACTGGATTATCATTCTTGTAATTGTTGTTTGTTCTTGACACGGAAGTCGGTATATTTTCCGTATGAAAGGGCATTCCAGGAACAGGTGAGCCTCGTCCTCGGGAGCCGTATTGCATAGTGAACAAGTAGTTGGGACAGCCGACCCCCTGCACGATAGGCGCACAGCAGTGGGCAATCCATTTTGTGCAATCTTCCATAGGAAATTCTTCACCTTAGGGGGAACATCAGTTTTCCAAATCCAAGCGTTCGTATCGGTCGGAGCTGAGGATTGTGCTGTTATCAGTTTGTAGGCGCTGGCTGTAGTAAACCATCCTTCCCTATCTGGCCACCAGTATAGGCGGTCTTGTAGATTTGATTCCGGAATAGGAATGTCTAAAATTTCTTTTACAATGTTGTTTGGTAGTACCTTCTGCAGCTTTTCACACCACCATTTCCCCCCCATAATATAGTCACTAACGGTCTCATTCTGATCGTATCCTTGGATATTACCCACCCGAGACTCTAAGTTGTAGGTAGAGATCCAATTATCGGTCCAGAATTTTATTGAGCGTCCGTTTCCTACCGACCAAATAAGGCATGTTTTAAAAGTGTCAATTAAGTTAGCAAGCTTAGCCCATTGCCAAGAGCTGGATCCCGATCGTTTGTACTCGAAAATACTAGCAGAACGTAGGTATTTATGTCTGATTAATGTTACCCAGATATTGTTCGGTTCAGCCAGTATTTTCCACAAAAGTTTCATCTGAAGAGCGACATTCATATCGCCCGATTTGCGAATTCCCAACCCGCCATGCTGCTTCGGTTTGCAAATCCTATCCCAACTAATTAACGGCCGATATTGTAAATCCTTGTTCCAGAAGAAAGAACGGTTTATTTGGTCCAGTTCTTTATGTATAGCTACGGGGAGCATGAAATTCTGCATTACATGCAGAGGTTTAGCCGATAGGTTAGAATTGATAAGGGTTGCACGACCCTGCTGGGAAAGCGCATTGGCCCTCCACTTTGATAGTTGTTGTTTCGATTTGCAGACGATATCTTCAAAAGTACTGCTGGTGACTCTACCATTAATAATAGGACAACCCAGATACTTTTCTATAGAGTTTTTGTTCGTAATGTTGAGGCAGTTACATAATTCAAGGATTCTATGGTTTGGAATCCCTGGCGACGCTTGAAAACTAGATTTATGGTAATTGACCTTCTGGCCCGACACCCGGCAATACGAGTCAATTATCGATCTTACTTTGCACCCCGCATCCACGCTTCCTTTGGAGAAGATAATGATGTCGTCTGCAAAGGACAGGAACGGAATACGCGGCCCGTGTTGTCCAATCGGAAAGCCAATTTGTGGTCTATCCAGGCTGGCTTCAGCTGCAAGTTTACGGGCTAGTACCTCAGCACCCAACAGGAATAGAAAAGGGGACAGAGGGTCCCCCTGGCGAATTCCTCGGGAAGGAAAGAATAGTTCTGTAGGGCCGTTGTTAACTAGTACAGAGAAAGAAACGGTTGTTATACACTCCATAATCCATGAAGTAAAAGTGTCGTGAAATCCAAATCTGAGGAGCACATTCTTTATGAAGTGCCAGTCTACCCTATCGTATGCTTTTTCCATGTCTAATTTTATTGCCAGCCATCCTTCACGTCCCTTACGGTTTTTGTATGAGTGGAAAATTTCATGGGCAATTAGGACATTGTCCTGTATCGCCCTGTCCGACACAAAAGCTCCTTGTAAAGGATGTATGAGTTTCCCGATTACCTTTTTTAATCTTTCAGTTAATATTTTGGAGATTACTTTGTATATATTAGAACATAGGCTGATAGGCCTGTAGTGACAGGTGGAGGTTGGGTTGTCCCTCTTTGGGAGCAGGGAGATAAAAGTGTGGTTTATTTGACGGAGTATTCTCCCTGAGCGGAAAAAACCCTTGACCGCACATATCACTGATTTCCCGACTATGTCCCAGTATTTTGTATAAAATTCAGCTGTAAAACCATCCGGGCCTGGGGACTTGTTTTTGCCCAGACTGAACACCGCCGTCTTAATCTCTAGGTTTGATGGTAGTGCAATAAGGAAACTATTTTCATCTGTCGAGATGGAAGGATGAATTAGGTCCAGGAAGTTAGACATAAGCCCATCATCAATAGACTCTTTTTTAAATCTGTTTTTAAATTCCTTTTTTATCTCATTTCTAACGTTCTCCTCGCCCAGAATCAGTGTTCCGCTTGAAGAGGTTATGTTTCGAATTTGTTTCCTGTGTCTCCGTCCCGAAGCCACTCGGTGGAAGTAGGCCGTGTTCGAATCTGAGAGTTTGAGGTGTTTCGTTTTTGCCCTTTGGCTCCAATATGATTTCTGGAATAGAATTAGCTTTTCTCGCTTCGAAATTAGGCGTTTCTCCTTTGTTTGATATATTTGGGAGTTTGTCGATGATCCCGAGGACTGGATGAGCAAGAGTTCTGTGTCTAAATCCTTTAGTTGGCGGAAGATATTACCGAAATTGGTTTTATTCCATTCTTTTGCCCTTTTTTTCAATAGTTTATGTTTAAACAGTAGTTGAAACATAGCCGAGCCAGGGCAGGACGCCCGCCAGGATTGCTTTACAATATTGCGAAAGTCTTTCCTCAAAAGCCAAACGTTCTCAAATTTAAAAGGCGGGGCTTTGAAGGAAGACCCGTCGTCGATTGATATAGAAATTGGACAGTGATCCGAGGAAGAGAATGCACCGTTATGGGTTATCATATTTGGGAAAGATGTAAGAATCTGTTGGTGAACTAATACCCGATCGATTTTTTCGTGGGTGTTGAAGTTATCCTCCACAATCTTTCTCCATGTGAACTGGTTTCCAAACGTGGGTAGGTCAAACAAGTTGCAATCATTTTTGAAGGAGATTAACCGAGAAAATCTTGATGGTCGGGTAGTGGCTCCGCCTACTTTGTCAGCACTGCATAGTATCTCGTTCAGGTCCCCTAAGACCATGCACGGAATAGGGGAGTTGTTTACAATTGTTATTAATGTTTCCCAGAAGGCATCTTTATCATTTAGATTTGGTGGAGCATAAACGAAGAGCGCCAAAATCGAAAAACCCCACTGCACACTTTCTAGTCTAAGTCCAATAATACGGGGGGTGTGCACTGACACTGATATTGATACATTAAGCATCTGGTGAGTCTTCCAAATGACCCCAATGCCGCCCGATCTCCCAATGGACGGCGACCAAACCCCTTCATCAAACCCAATATTTTTCCACAACATATCGTCCGGAATATTTTCCGCTTTTGTTTCTGCTAGCGACAAGATTTGGATGTGTTCGTTTTTACATAGTGAATCTATTTCCGTCCAGAATGTACGTTTTCCTATTCCACGGCAGTTCCAGAAGCATATCTTCATAAAACATCATTGGTGATGAAAGGACTGGGAGGCGGAGTCCTTTCATCGACACAGTTTTGATAAACTAGTTTGTAAATACTCCTAAGGAGCCTTATGTTGAGGACACAAAAACTGCCCGTTACCCAGTCCATGCTAAACCTGGAAACCCAACTCTTGTGACGATACCCAGCCGAGGCAGAGAACCACCTGGCCCAACAGATCCCTTTCAGCACCATATTCAAATATTTTGAGAGCGGACGCGGACTAGCATGCAAGCACCACACCAGTAACCGATCCAACACAAGGGCAAGACTGTGTAATCCAGCATCCCGGAATGTTGTATAGGAGGCAGACGACGATCCTCGTATATAGATTCTCCGAGCTCGACGAGTATAGTATCTGCAGACCCTCACTTACTACAATCCCCGCTAGTCCAGACAATACCCGGAACCGACCACAAGCAGTGACGGTAACAATCGAACAGGTGCCATTGCCGATCATACCAACCTTCCCAATTCAACTGTCCTGACCAAACCCATAACATAACTCGGCCTAATGAGCCGTCCCATCTCCATCTTTTCCCATAACAATCTGCTTGAAGAATGACCCTTGTTATATAGCTCCTACACCGTCGCAGCCCACCCGTTTGAACAATTTTGGCAAACCCCCAACACAGTGGGCAGGCAAGGTAATTAGAATGGCCAATAATGGGGGAATGAGCAACCCCAGGCCTAAGAAGGCCACACCAGGAGCACATTAGATATACCAAAGACAGAAAACTCATCGCAACCAACATAAAGCAATCCCAGACCCACCCAATTGCCGTAAGATTTCGGCAAGCCACAACCGACCCAGTCATGATGTAGCAGCAAAAACCAGAGTCAAGGTAGATTAAACAACATGAAGAAGAGCATTTCATATAATAGTTACTGGGGAACATACATACACCTGTCCGGTTTTTGACAGTTCTACCTATAGTACATATATAATTTGGAATTTTTCCAAAATAAATGCCAGTGTGCAAAATAGTCTTCAATACACATATATAATTTGGAATTTTTCCAAAATAAATGCCAGTGTGCAAAATAGTCTTCAATACACATGTAGCAAGTTCACACGTAATTTTAATCAGAGCACAAACAGACTTGTCTCTGATCCCACCCACCAAGGTGATCAACCGAAAATAGTTCAGTAAATAGCACATATATCCAATACATTTTAAGTTACCATAGAACATGAAAAAGTCACTACAGAGCTCTAGTCCAAGATAATCGTTGAGCCAGAAGAGACAGAGGGCAGTTGAAATCACCTGAACCAAACCAGGGAGGGTTCTGAGTTCATCTTTAGAAGTGTATCTTCGCTTGTCTTTCCAGCCAGCAATGCACTGCAGAGATAGAACGACGGTCGTGGAAGTAATTTCCACAACAGTAATGTAGGAAAGACCATTAAAAGTCTCTATACCCACAGTTTGTTTAGAACCCTTTCGGGAGGCAAGGGGCCGTGAAGAGGTGTACACCTCAAACACGGATTTGATCCGACACCAATGGAAGGTGTGGTTTTGTGTCCGGCACAACATATGCACCAAATCAAATATCAGAACTGCGTATTTCAGAAGAAGTCTTACAACACCAGTGTGAGGAATGAAATTAAAGTTTTTGAGAACGAACCTGTCAGGAGTCATGACAAACCCGCTTGTGAAGCCGAGAGTCGAGAAACCAATGAGTCCAGGACTAGGGAAACCAGTGAAGAGACCCACACACCACACACCGCCCCCAGCCTGGACAGAGCCACCCCCGTAGCCCAATCTGCCGTCCCACGAGCAGCTGAACTCCGCCACCAACCACACACCGCCAGCAGACTCAGAGGAACCGACCCCGGAGCCAAGCGCGACAACCATCGGGCGGAGAATCGAAACATCGCTCACCACATCCCCGCAAGTCAGAAACCTCCTATTTCTCCTTCCGGGACTATCGTCGCCGCCGACAAGGCCCCAACGCTCGCTCAGCAACTTCAAGCCACACCACCACCCCCTCCGGCAAGAAGCTTTTTTCCTCTTCCTGAAATTTCTCCCTACCTTCTCGACGCGACGGCAACCACCTTCCCAGAGAACACGGCTAAGGCCGCCGAACTCACAGCCCACGAGTAACACCCGGGAAAAGCGAGTTGGAGGAGATAATTGAGTTGTCAACGGCTTGAAGACGCCGGGACTGGGGCTCGATTCAACATCGAGGGGGGGATTCAAAGCTTGATTCAGCCTGAGGCTCGCCGGAGAGCGCACGAGGGTTAGGGATTGTTGGTTTTGGGGGATGAAAAAGGGGGCGCGTGGACCAAATGACTCGCGCGTTCATTTTAGCCCAAAAGGGTTTTTTTCGCCCACCTAGCTTTCAGATCCGTCTAGATGTCTGTCCAGGTTAAAAAAATAAAATGAGAATAAAATAAACTGAGTAATGTTTATATTATGATCAATTAATCTTAACTTAATCATAGAGGATAATTTAACAAGGGTGTGTCTCACCATGCATCACAACAAATGGCTCTCCGTTTTTGTGGAGAACGCGCCTCATCTGGAGAAATCCTCCTCGAAGCAAAGAGAATAGCCTGAAACCCTAGGCTATTCCCTATTCATCGTCGCCTTCAATCTGATCGGCCTCTCTTGTGCACCCAATGATGGCCCTATTCTTCTTCTTCTTCCCGCAACTGGTTGCCAGATACGGCTCTGTGATGGCGGGTTCCAATTGGATCAAAGTACCACTTCAAATCAGAAGTTTTCGTACGGGATTAACCTTAATCCAACCCCGTGTGGTTTCTGGAGTGCTGAGGGTGAATTTGTGTGTTTAAGTGCGATGATTGTCCTTGTTCGGTCAAATCGACCTCCTCCATGGCTTTGCTTTGGGTGTACGGACTCCTTTTGGGGATCGATCTGGTGGTTTTCGATTGGCGCTTCGTTCTCTGTGGTTGCTGAAATTGATTTGGGGCTATTACTATTCATAGCCTCTACAGCCTTCCTGCATGCTCGAATCCGGGTTTGTGATCTTCCTATCTCTAATTCCCTCCTTCTGTTGTTGATTTCTTGCTATATAAACAGTGGTTGGTGTGTGCAATCTCTCCACACCTCCATACTTCTCATCTCTCAATCTAAACTCTCAAGTGCTATTGTTTCTAACAAAGTTTTCTAGTTTTTTCTTGAGATGGCTCCTTCCGCGGTCGACAAAGGGAAGAAACCCTTGGTTGCAGATGATCCTGCTTCAGTCGTATCCAACAACCCCATGGGTAACAAAAAGCCGAAGGGCTCTAACCTTCCTGAGGAGATGTGCCACTCCGATGATGGCTGTGAGGCTTCACGCAAGGCAAAGGCGGAGAAAAAGTTCAAGAGGAAGTCCCTCAATAGGGAGAAACTGCTTGCTCTCCAAGGCAAGGTCCAAGTGAATATCACCCTGCTCAATCAATCCTCGCTATTTGCTACTATTATCGGTGATGCTATGGAAGCCAAGGATGTCAGAAAGAAATTGAGGTATGTGTGGAAGTCTCTCTCTGGAGGTTTTCAGCTTATTCCAGTTGCTCACAACTGGTTTGAGCTGCGCTTTGATAAAAATAAGGATCGAGCTTGGGTTTGGGACAACCGCCCCTTCCATGTCGCTGGACAACTCATCCTCCTCCGACCTTGGAGGTTGGATTTTGATCCTCTGCTGGAGTCTGTTTCTCGCTTAGACCTGTGGATCAGGTTCCCTGGCTTGCCGGCTAAATACGTCCATGAGAGTATTCTCAGGGACATTGTGAAGGCTAATAGTCTGGGAACGATCATCAAGGTGGCGACTTTTAACTCTAAGGGAGCTCGTTTTCGCTTTCCTAGGGTGTGTGTTTTTGTCGATGTTACTAATATTGCTGGCAGGGAGATCTTTGTTATCAATGAGATGGGTGAAGTAGAGTCCTACCCTATGTGGTTCGAAGATTTCCCAATAGGGTGGGGAAGCTGTGGAGCAGAGGATCATATTTTTGATGTCTGTCCAAGGAGGAACTTATGCAACTTTGGTGCCTCTAATGGTGTCCATATGGAGGCTCCTCTAGTGCCCGATGATCATGCAAATGCTAATGAGGGAGGAGAGTGGGTGCAAGTTGCTGCCAGGAAGCCTACTGTGCGGCCTCCACCCATGTTTGGTCACTCCAAGGAGGAGCTTCTGAAAAGCTTTGGTAAGAATGTCACAATTTCTTCTGATTCTTCTTCTTCTAAGTTTCCTGGGAGCTCTGCTGGTAACTCAGCCTCTGCCACTCCTATTTTGATCAATGGCAATGCCTTAGCCCCTGTTCCTCTGTCAGTGGTGGTGCCTACTGTGCTCCCCTTCAAGTGTGCAAACCCAGGTGATGAGGATCCCAATTTCAAGGCGGAATTGCAACCCGGTCTTCACACTTTTGCTGCTGACGATGATGAGTGCTTGGATTTTGATGAGGATGAGTTTATGGAGGAATGTCTGGTTTCTGATGGTCTTCCTGACCCTGGTCTTACACAAGCTGATTATGAGGTAATCTTTCGTGATGTTCCCCCATCTGTGGAGTTCAAACTGCCTGATCTGAGCACTCCTGAGCGTCTAGCCGAGTCTCTTTATGAGCATCCTGTGATCCCTGCTGCTTCTCCTGTTATTTCTGATCATCAAGCTATGAGTGGAGCATCCAAATCTGAGTCGGGAAAGCGAAAGATGAAGACCGAGGAAGGTGATTCCGCCAGCTCCACCATGACTCTGATGGGTGGTAGCACAAAGAAGGGGAAGCATGTGTAGTGAACCACAAGTATGGCAGAAGGGAGTCCTCTTATGTTGCGTAGAGTTTCTCCTTGCCAAGGTAAGAATAATGCCACATAAAATTCATGGTGTTGTATGCAAGTGTGCTACTGTCTGGTGCTCTGTTTGGTATCGTTTTGGTTTAAGTTGGGTTTGTGTCGACAATCCTAAGTGTTGTATGGATTTCTTTTGGTCGGTTGTGTCTCTCTATGTTTGGAGGAATCTAGATTATGGTATGATCAATGTATGGAACCTTATTAGTCATGTAATTTCTGATGGTTGTATCTTAATTAATGGTATGGTAGTTAAAATAACTCAAGTGTGCTACAAACCAAAGACCACTGATAGCGCCTGCAGATTGAAGGAGACATTTATATGTGCTTATCATTTAGGCAAAAACACTACTCGATCAAATGTTGTTCACTTTGTCACAATTATTCTCAAAATAGGTCGAATCCAAGTTGTCAAAAAAGCCATAAGAATACAAAACCCCTATATGAAGAGCTCACCATGCTTCTTCATGCAAGATAAAGTTTTCATATGAAAATTTGTTTTTGGAATATAAGGGGAATTGGTAGACCAAATCTATGGACAGAAATCAAAGCAATGCGGTTGAATGAACACATAGCCGTAATGGCAGTAGCAGAAACTAAGACGGATAAAATTCCGCATGAAAAAACATGGACTGGAAGTGGATTTAACAAAGCAGTTTGGTCTGTGGGTAATGGGAGATCAGGAGGATTAGGAGTAATGTGGAATGAGAATTATCTGCTTAACGAAACAATTACAGTGGAAATACATCTGCCAAGAGTCATTGGTGTAAAATACTCATGCATTAGTAATAACTTTGTGGGAATGATTTTCTTCGTTTATGGACCCCCTAATGCAGCAAAAAAGGCTGAATTCTGGAATGAGATAACTAATATTATCTCCCAACAAACCCTGCCATGCATGGTTATTGGAGATCTAAATGAGATCGGGAACAATAACGAGAAGATGGGCGGTACCATATACAATTTTACTAGATTTCAAAGGTTAAATGACTTCAAGAACCAGACTGGACTATTAGATATTCCTGCTGTCGGAAACCCCTTCACTTGGAGGAAAATGGTGGGTGGAGTGGACAACATTAAAGAAAAACTTGATCGGGTGCTTGTACAACACCAATTTATAGAAACTTATCCGGACATTATAACCACAAATGGTGTGTTCTCAACATCCGACCATTGCCCCATTACTACGACATTGAATAATCAAATACAGTTCAAGCCACCACGCTTCAAATTTGAGAATATGTGGTTAAAGAGAAAAGATTTCCGTAATGTGGTTAAACAAGCCTGGAGAGCAAATTACAATGGGTCCGCTATGTTTCGACTGGTCTCAAAGTTAAGGACGGTTAAACAGAACGCCAAGGTATGGAACAAGTCCACCTTTGGAAATGTTTTCAGGCAAATTGAAATTGTGGAAAAGGACCTAGTCACATTACAATCTGTAAATTCCTTTAATCCATCAAATGGTCACAAAACTAAGGAAGCGATGCTCATTAAGAAAAAAGAAGCGCTCCTAAGATACCAAAAAGAGTACTGGGGTCAACGGGCAAAATCCAAACATATCAAAATGACGGACTGTAACTCAGCTTATTTTCGTAGAATTGCTACAGGGAGGAGAAATAGGAAAATTATTCGACAAATCACAACGTCTGAAGGAACTCTGATATTTGGTGAAGAAAATATACGTAATGAAATTAGACAAGATTTTGTGACAAGATTTTCTAAAGAACAAATAAATAAAAGACTACTACATAATTACTTGGAACTAATCCCCTCATCCATTACTGATGAAGAGAACAACTATCTTATTGCTCAACCATCTAATGGGGAAATCAAGAACGCAGTCTTATCTTTAGGTCCAAACAAATCACCAGGACCAGATGGTATGACAGCCGAATTTTTCAAAGAGTACTGGGATATAGTCGGGCTTGATGTCCCTCGTGCGGTTAAGGCATTCTTCCATTCGGGCAAGCTCTTACGACAAATTAACCACACTTTTTATCACACTACTACCTAAATGTGACAACCCAGCTAAAACAAGTGATTACAGACCCATAAGCTTATGTTCAACCCTCTATAAAATAATTTCCAAAATCCTTACAGAAAGACTAAAACGGGTAATAGGAAAACTAATTCATCCTCTCCAAGGTGCGTTCGTATCGGACAAAGCAATACAGGATAATGTATTGATTGCACATGAGATTTTTCATTCCTTTAAAAATCGAAAGGGTGCGGATGGATGGTTAGCCATTAAACATGATATGGAGAAAGCTTACGATCGTGTTGATTGGGAATTCACATCTAGTGTTCTACGGAAATTTGGGTTTCATAGTAAATTTATCGAACTAATAATGGAATGTGTAACCACCGTCTCCTTCTCGGTCCTTGTAAATAACGGACCAACAGAGGTTTTCAAAGCAAAAAGAGGGCTCCGCCAGGGAGATCCGCTTTCCCCCTTTCTGTTTATCCTTGGTGCTGAAGTGCTAGCTAGAAAATTATCGGCAGAGGCTCTTCAGCCCAACTCTGGTATAGGGTTCACATTTAACCGCGCTATGGTAAGAATCCCGTTTCTATCCTTTGCGGATGACATTATCATTTTCTCTAAAGGAAATCTGGAGTCATGCAATAAGGTCAGAAATATTATGGCTGAATACTGCCAAATATCAGGACAAAAGATCAATTATACAAAGTCTACATTTCAATGCTCCCCTGGCATAGTATCAACCCGTGTTCCAAACATTGAGAGCTCTTTAAATATAACCAATCAGGCAAAACTTGACAAATATCTTGGTTGTCCAATCATTAACGGTCGGGTTAACAAAACAACATTTGAGGATATCATCAACAAAACAACCACGCAACTTGCCAAGTGGAAAGCTAATACTTTATCACAAAAAGGACGTTCGGTCCTTATTAATTCAAATTTGTCAGCAAAACCGCTGTATACTATGCAAAGCTTCATGCTTCCGACGTCAATGCACTCTAATCTTGACAAAATAAATAGATCTTTCTTTTGGAACAAAGACTTACAATATAAACCACTGATTAGTTGGGACAAAATTTGTAAATCTAAAAGTGCAGGAGGATTAGGCCTAAGAAAAACTAAAGACATGAATATCGCCTTACAAATGAAGTTATCATGGAAAATTATGGCGGAACCGGATAATATATGGGTCAAAATTATTACTGCCAAATACTTAAGGGACATCCATATTCTTAACCAGGATAATAGAAATGCGTCGTGGAAAGGGCTGAGCTGGTCTGTAGGCAACGGGAAGTCCATTAAGTTCTGGGAGGACAACTGGGGGCCACCCAGTCCGTTAAAAGAACACTGTAAAGATATAGCTAGTATTGACCTAAATAGCACCGTGGACGAATTCATAGCCAATAATTCTTGGTGCACACAGAAACTTAATCAGGTACAACCTGACGACTTGGTACAATAGATAAGTGCAATTCCTCTTCCTGTTTGCACCATTGAGAATAGATTATATTGGTGGCCGGACAAGAAAGGCTGGTTCACTACCTCAAGTGCCTGCAAATTAGTTACAAATGCTACTGAACCGGTGAAGGACGATAATGCGTGGATTTGGAAAATAGATACCCCACCTAAGATCAAAAATTTCTTATGGAAAGTATGCAATGACGGTCTACCTACTGCTGGGAGACTGGCAAATAAAGGGCTTTTAATTCCACCATACCGTGGAGTGTGTAACCATCACCATGAAGATGTCGTACATTTGTTCTTCGAATGTAAATTTTCTTCAATGGTTAAAAATCTAGATAATAAAGTGAAAACAATAATTGAAAATGAGATTAGATCATCCAGAAATATCAAAATTTTAATGGCTAAGATTGGGCAAATGCTAACAAAGGATGAGAAACAAAAATTGGCTTTCAATTGGTGGACAATATGGTTAACCAGAAATCTTCTAGTTTTTCAGCAGGAGAAGCTGCCTTCAGAAATAGGGTTCCACCAGAAAGTGGAAGTACACCGTCAAAATTGGATCAAGGCAACCAAGGTTCTCGATGACAAACACTACGATAGTGGGCAGGAAAAAAGATCTAATGATAAGAGAAAGATGAAGAATAGAGTAAAATGGAAAAAACCGCCATTAGAATGGGCAAAACTAAATTTCGATGGCTCCTCAAGCCAAAACCGTCAGAGTTCCATTGGGTTCGTCATACGCAATGAAAACAGTGTAGTGATGGCAATTGGAGGGGAAACAATTGGAAAACAAACACCCCTTATGGCGGAAGCACTCGCTTTAAGAAAAGGGATTATGTGTGCAAGGCAATTGAATATCAACAAACTCATTGTTGAAGGTGACTCCCTCATTATTGTTAACTATTTCAATAAGGGTATAAAGTGTCCATGGGAAATCGAACTAGTCATATCTGACATTAGTTCCCTCCTAACTGGGATTAACGAAGTTTTGCTCACACGTATTCTTCGTTCTGGTAATTGCGTGGCTGATCGGGTTGCACACCTTGCCCATGCAATCAATAATCCCAACCTTCACAACGATCCTGATCTTTATGATCTCATCCAACAGGATGCTATCGGATAATGACTAAGTCATATCCGAATTTTTACCGAATAAAAAAAAAATAGAGGATAACTTAACTACCAAAAAACCATGCCTTCACAACATCCGATCACACTCAGATAACCTTAGAACTATTTCTAAATGAACTACCATAATGCAACCATTAAAATTGAACTAGCATTGACAAAACACAATGACTATGAAAATCTAGTTAGGCAGGCTTGGCGGCTCAACCCTACTGGCTCCCACCTTTTTAAGCTTGTCAAGCGTCTCCATGAACTCAAAAAGAAAAGTAAACTCTGGAACAAAAGAACATTTGAGAATATTTTCACACAGATTGCAAACACTGAAACCGAAATGCAACATCTCCAATCTCAACTATTCACAAACTATGGTAAACACATAGATATGAACACAAACGTCTGATACATAAATACAACCAGCTTGTGAATTTTCAGAAAATCTATTGAGGGCAGAGAGCAAAGAGAATTCATATTAAAAACATCGACACGAACTACAAATACTTCCATAGGGTGGCGACTGGTAGAAGGAATCGGAATATAATAAAAAAGCTTAGAACTATTTTATCTGCAGTACTACCACATCTAACTACCAAAAACTAGGCGTGGCCACAAATCCCGCAAATTCCGGTCCCGTCCCGCAAAACTTATGCGGGACGGGACGCGGGACGACCCGTCGGGATCCCGCAAATCCCGTCTCGTCCCACACACACATAATAATAATAATAATAATAATAATAATAATAATAATAATAATAATAATAATAATAATGTAATACAATATATACAACTTACATATATAAAAACAGTAGCTATTTTTAAAATAAAATAAAAACAGTAGGCATTTTGAATTGTGTAAAAACAGTAACTATATGATTTGTAATATATATAGCTTACATATATAAAATGACTACTGTTTTTACACGGAATAGCTTACATGTGTAAAATGGCATATATATATATATATATATATAGGGTTGGGTTCAGGTGCAAAGGTCACCAAAAGTGAGAAGGAAAGAAGCAATTTGATTGGTCCAAGAATGAATATGATTGGTCCACGTCAATTAAAAATTCCGGAAAGAAGTTGACACGCTGGCACTCAAAGCTGTCCTAATCCCGCGTCCTTGCCAGTCCCACTCGCACAGGCCGAGCTCTCGGTTCGTCACTGCCACGCGCCAACTAACCCCTTAATAAAAAAAATTGGTCTCCGTGTCTCTCATAGCAATCGAACCCGTGTCCTCAAGATATACTTCAAACGCCAAACACCAATGCGCCACAACAGCTTCTTTGTCAAATTAACCAACAATTAAAAAATATTAAAGTCAACTGACTTGTCGTTACACATTAATAAACCAACATATAATTAATAAATGCCCATTAAAAATGTGAAATTCATTCCTTTCTTGCAATCCACACCCTTAAAAATTACACATCGATAATTAAAATGTTCCAACCCAAATTTATTAATTACACATTAATTGACATATTTCGCCCTTAATTTTTTTTTTTTTAATGAATCAACTATAAAAATTAATTGACATATTAATTGACACATTAATTGACATATTTCGCCCTTAGTTGAGTCACTATAAAAATTACATGTTTTTATAGTTATCAAGAAGTGGTTCATCAAGTTATAAAGAAGTGGTTCATGGGCCTATAAGAAATGGTTCATCAAGTTATCAAGAAGTGATTCATCAAGTTATAAAGAAGTTATGAACAACTGGTTTATCAAAGCTATAAAGAAGTAGTTCATCAAGTTATCAAAAAGTGGTTCATCAAGCTATAAAGAAGTGGTTAACGGGCCTATAAGAAGTGGTTCATCAAGTTTCAAGAAGTGGTTCATCAAGCTATAAAAAAGTGGTTGATGGTCCTATAAGAAGTGATTCATCAAGTTATCCAGAAGTGGTTCATCAAGCTATAAAGAAGTGGTTCATGGGCCTATAAGAAGTGGTTCATCAAGCTATAAGAAGTGGTTCAGCAATTTTATTCACAGTGGTTCAGCAATTTTATTCACAGTGGTTCAGCAATTTTATTCACAGTGGTTCAGCAATTTTATTCAAAGTGGTTCAACAACTTTTTTCACAGTGGTTCAACCATTTTATTTGTAGTGATTCATATGGTTCACAAGTTATAAAGAAGTGGTTCTTGAAGTTATAAAGAAGTGGTTCATTAACCTAAAAAGTTTCATATTTTTATAATTTAATTTTTTTTTAAATGAGATTAAATATATTAAAATAAAATGTTTCATGAACCACTACTCTTTGTTTGATGAACCATTAGAATTTATTTCACGAACCACTACTATTTAATAATTATAAAATTTTCATTCTTCTTTTACTTTCTTTTAATGTTTGTTTTTAATTAATTAATTAATTTTCTTTTAAAATAAAATGGTTCACTAAACCAATCTCTATTTATTCACTGAACCTCTCTCTATTTAGTCACTGAACCTCTCACTATTTAGCCACTGAACCAACCTCTATTTAGCTACTGAACCAACCTCATTTAGTCACTGAACTAACCTTTATTTAGTCACTGAACCAAACTCTATTCAGCAATTTTATTCACAGTGGTTCAGCAATTTTATTCACAGTGGTTCAGCAATTTTATTCAAAGTGGTTCAACAACTTTTTTCACAATGGTTCAACCATTTTATTTGTAGTGATTCATATGGTTCACAAGTTATAAAGAAGTGGTTCATGAAGTTATAAAGAAGTGGTTCATTAACCTAAAAAGTTTCATATTTTTATAATTTAATTTTTTTTAAAATGAGATTAAATATATTAAAATAAAATGTTTCATGAACCACTACTCTTTATTTGATGAACCATTAGAATTTATTTCACGAACCACTACTATTTAATAATTATAAAATTTTCATTCTTCTTTTACTTTCTTTTAATGTTTGTTTTTAATTAATTAATTAATTTTCTTTTAAAATAAAATGGTTCACTAAACCAATCTCTATTTATTCACTGAACCTCTCTCTATTTAGTCACTGAACCTCTTACTATTTAGCCATTGAACCAACCTCTATTTAGCTACTGAACCAACCTCATTTAGTCACTGAACTAACCTCTATTTAGTCACTGAACCAAACTCTATTTAGCCACTGAACTAACCTATTTAGTCACTGAATCAACCTCTATTTAAACACTGAACCAATCTCTATTTAATCACTGAACCAACCTCTATTTATTCACTGAACCAACCTCTATTTAATCACTGAATCACTTGATATAAAATCCCTGAACCACTTTGTATTAAAACTCTGAACCACTCGGTATATAAACCCTGAATCACATGGTTTATCAAATAGTTGACAATAATATCCATAATTTGCAGCACCATTATCTATTAAATTGGGGTCATTTGGTATACAATTCTAAACATTCATCCTGCTAAAATCCAATGAATTTACAAATCACCAAACCCCTGAATAAAAATGGGACTTCATCAGATTCAGATTATGCAATTATTAAGAAATCCTTCTTATTTCTTTCCAATTACAAATGATTAGATGCAATATATATTACTGTATAATGATTTTCCAAGTGTACAAATGTCAAAGGTTTCATTCAGAGCCGAAGAATGACCACAATTGACCCCCTACCTCTCCTGCTTCGGTGGGCTGCTCCTCTGCGGCGACCCCCACGGTGGCCCTGCAAACAGGGCAGTCAACCGCCCTCACCAGCCACCGATCCACGCACCCCGCGTGAAACACATGCTTGCAATCCGGCAGCTCGCGGCACCGATCGCCGTCAATCAAATCCTCCAGGCAGATGGCGCACGCGTCCTCCGATCCTCGCGCGAGCCTCGTTCCGGGCAGCTCCTCGAGCTCGACGGGGGAGAGGCGGGGCGGGGCGGTGCTGCCGATGTTGGAATCAAAGTCGAGGAGGTAGTGGTGGTTGCTTCGGCGGCCGCAGCGGCGGCGGAGGGCGCCGCCGAGGAGGCAGAGGTGGAAGAGGATCATGATGGCGACGAGGCCCGTGGAGAAGTAGAACAGGGAGGCTGTTAGGGCCTGAATCATGGATCAACCGGGATCGAAGGAGATCGAAGGAGACAACCATGGATCAACCGGAGAGAAGAAGTTGAGAGGAGGTCGTCCAGTGCTCGCGCTGCCGAGGTCGCCGTTAGAGCGGATGGCTCGCCGGGAAGATGCGCGGGAGAGCGGGAGGCAGTGGCTATGGAAGACGGACTCTCCATCGAAGACGGAAATTGCTGGCTGGTGGATGGCTACGGCAGTCGGCAGGAAAAGGGAGCAGTAGTGAGAGGAAGAAGATGGCCGGGGCAACAAGCGCGTGAGGGTTGTTTTACATGTATAAAAAAAAACCCTAATTTCACCAATCAGAGTCCTTCTTTCCTTCTCACCGGACGGATAGCTTCTCACTTGAACCCTACCCTATATATATATATATATATATAGGGTGGGTCATGTGTAAACATCTCTTATTGTGTTTTGTGTTAACAAATCTGGACCCTTTATTGTGATGAAATGGAGAGTTGAGATTAAACCAATTTTTCCTGATTTTTTTTTATTTAAAAAAGGAGTGGGCCCCATTACTAATTTGTTGTTTAACTTCCACTTCTATATAAGCGCGTGCGTTGCAATTTTTGTTTTTTTTTTGTTTCTTTCTTTTAACCGTAATACCCTGTTAGAGATTTTTTGCCAGTAATTATTCGCTAAATTGATCATTATTATTCATCTGTAAAATAGCAAAATGGTTGGTCAATTTCACAATTTTGCAAATATTCTCTAGGTTGATAGTAATTATTCGTTAAGTTGATAGTAATTATTCACTAGGTTGAAAGAGTATGTAAATGTAATTCATGATTTCCCATATCTAATTACCCACATACGTATGAATACTTCCTTATTATCAATGAATAGTGACTCTCAACTTGCCGAATAGTTGATAAATTCATGGTCATGGACAATTTTACACAGAGTTTGATTTTCAAGAAAACCACATCTAATTACCCACATACATATGAATACTTCCTTATTATCAACGAATAGTGACTCTGAACTTGCTGGGTATTCGATAAATTCATAAACAATTTTAGACAAAGTTTGAATTTGAACAAACCTACGTCTAATTGGCCTTATACACATGAATAATTTCTAATTATCAACAAATAGTAACTATGAACTTGCCGAATAATTGATAAATTCATAAGCTTGAATTTCAAGAAACCTAATAATTTCCAATTATCAACGAATAATGACTATAAATTTGACCAATATTTGATAAATTCATAAACAATCAATAATAAGCGCAGTGACTAATAAGAACTAATTGAAAGCTTCACTGGTTGGAGAAAAGCTCGTAGAATATAAGAATCTCCATCAAAGGAGCAAATGCCAGACTTGTTTGTAGGTAGAATAACCATTAAAATTAGAATTTGGAACTGAATTCACATATCCCTCGTTACAATCTATCTCTAACTCGTCCAAGGAAACCTAATTATATAACATATCCCAAAACAGGATCTAAAACTTAATTTAATTCTCAAGCCCAATCAATTAAAAAATTAGTTCTAAACTCAACGCTAGCGGGAGGAGGACAGTGGTAGCGGCCTTCCGACGGGGTTTCCGAATTCGATCACGTACCTTCCACATCAAATCTGTAAGCCAAAATTTCAGATCGCCTTGGCCTGCAGAATACCTCCATCGTCCGCTCCGCCATCACCTGGTAGCAATCGTTGCTGCCGCCGCCGCTCTCTACTACTTCCCTCCTCCGATCTCGCCCTCGATTCGACGCCGGATTCGAACTCCCACTTCGCCGCCGATTGATTGCCGAAACCGCTAGGGTTCTTTTGGGATCCCCTCTCGGTTTCTCTATCCTGCGAACTTGAAAAACACTGGCATTCACACGCGTGTTATAGGGGTGGGATAGGTTTTCTATGGGGCCCACTAGTTTTTTAAATAGAAATAATTAACATTAAGAATTAATCGTGGCCTTCCATTATGCTTCGATCAAGGGTCAATATTTGTTAACACAAAACACCATAAGAGTTGTTAACATTTGATCCATCCTATATATATATCCTACTACGTAGTATAGTTTTAATAAGAAAAATTGATTAGTTTTGCGGGTACCTGCGGACTACCCGCACCAGCATTCGCGGACGGGCTTGGACACGACTTCCAACCCGTTAAGCGGGTTTAGCCCGGCTCGCGGCCGCAACAACGGGACAAGGCCCATCCCGTTTGATATAAAAAATTATGCATATATATTTATTACGCCTTTGAGAGTCGCAATATATACATGAAAATTTTGAGTTTTTTTTTATAATTTTTTTATTTGAGGGACAAGGCACCTCCCGTCCCGGTCCCAGTCCTGTCCTGCAAAAATTACGCGGGACGATCTCAGTCCCGTCCCGTCTCGTCCTGCGTCCACTCCTACCGAAAACCATGCCTTCACAACATCCAATAACACTCAGATAACCTTAGAACTATTTCCAAATGAACTACCAATAATGCAACCATTTAAATTCGAACTAGCATGGATAAAACACAAACGTCTGATACACAAATACAACCAGCTTGTGAATTTTCAGAAAACCTATTGGGGGCAGAGAGCAAAGAGAATTCATATTAAAAACATGGACACAAACTCCAAATACTTCCATAGGGTGGCAACTGGTATAAGGAATCGAAATATAAAAAAAAAAGCTTATCACCAAGGACGGAATCAATCTTGATACAGTATCGCAAATCCGAGAGGAGATAAAATCGGATTTCTTCGGCCGTTACTCTACTACCCCTCAAATACTGGGAACTTGTTGGCTTTTAGACCACATTACCCCAGCTCTTACAACAGAAGACAATGACTGGCTAATCCAACCAATATCGAACTCCGAAGTTAAGACTGTTGTCTTCTCTCTAGCTAGAGACAAATCCCCGGGCCCAGACGGTTTTCCTGTCGGTTTTTCCCGCTCTTACTGGCATATTGTCGGTCCCTCTTGATGCGTTGTAATTCCCAAAGAATTGAATAGATCGGATCTTGCGACGTCTTAAGGGAATCTTGACCCGTTCTTGAATTGAGCGTGAAAGAATGATGTGAGGACTCGTGATCGACTGAATGAATAACTGGATTTACGTCTTTGCCGTCACACTCCAAGTCACCTATATCGCCTGGCCTCCAATTGTAATCAAAGTGAATCAAATTGAGTTCAACAAAGCAAGGCCAAGGGAATGGAGTTAATAATGACGGTTTGACCCAAATACCAACCGAAATTAAGTTTGATTGAAAAAGGGTGTAGATTGTAGAACGTAAGAGAGTGTAGAGCGTAATTAGGGTTGAATAAAGAAGAGAACGCTTAGCCAAGAGCTCTTCTATTCAATTCAACGTAAGAATAAAAGATGACGAATACAACTTAAATAAGGTTTGATAGTAGATGAGAGTGGTTCCTTGCAAAGGAAACCCTAGTTCTCTCATTTATCTAATAAATTAAAATAAACATAGATAAATATTAAAAATATCCCATCTACCTAAATATCCAAAAATAGTCATAAGTAAGGAAATATCAATTTCCCCACTTTTTATTCAACAACTAATAAATGAAAATAAAGAAAGATATAATAAAAATATCCCAAGACAAAATCGGGCAAGGCAAGGCCCAGTCGATATCGAGTAACGCTCACTCGATATCGAGTCAGGCTAGACGATGTCAAGGTGGAATGAAGTTGCACACCAAAACCTTGAGTTCACGGTTGATCTTTGAGCAATGCGAGCTTTCACCGTGAATTGTCTTGTCGTCGGGAATCATCAGATCTTGATCGCTATCATTCTCCTTCACTTGATCACGATTAGTCCTCGAATTGTTGTTAGAAGGATTATCCAGAAGAAACAAGAGGAAATCAGCGATCTTTGGCCTGGGCGAATCCAAAGGCATCTTGAAGTGCTAAGGCTGAATAGTGAGAGCCATTTCCTCCACGGATCCCTTAAGGCTAGACGATGAACGTGTCAGGAACGGAGATGGAATCTTCACTGCCGGAGAAGACGCATGTAAAACAGGAGCTGGAGGGACTGTGGTCGCGGGCGCGGCCTGCACAATTAGTCTTCCATCGTGCTGCAGTCGGTCTCTTTGGTCATGGCCGCCTTTTCGGCTTGTTGTTGGCGCTTTCTTACCTGATCCTGTGACGAAAGGGTTTCTCGACCAAATAAATTGAGTGATGATGATGTTGCTGCAGAAGTGGTCGATCTCGAGGAAGAGTAGTCGACATCAAGTACAGTGAAAGCCTCCAGGGTGATCCTTGTCGGCCGCAGGCTCGTTTCCTCGTGATGGGTAGTCGACGTCGAGTAGAGTACTCGACGTCGAGTACTTCTACAACGTCTTTTACCTGCAAAACATGTTAGGAACACAATATCCACAATAGAAAAATCCAAAAATAATGATTTAAAACAAAAACCAACAGTATCTAAAATATAAGAAATAAGAAATAGTGGGTTGCCTCCCGTAAGCGCTAAATTTTAAGTCTTTAGCTTGACCTACTTCCAAGTTTTAGCCTGGCTCATCTTTGTCCGGAGGTATAGGTGGATCTGGTGGTTCCTCCGGTGGTGGGAAGTGTGGGATGTCATTCGGGGGCATCGTATGAAGAAGCTTGAATCTCCCCGAGTGAATGCTCCACGGCTCCACCCATTCATCTTCCCCGGCTCTAGCTCGCATGTATAAAGGAAGATATAAAGAAGATATACATACCTCATCATCATACCTCTTTCGCTTCATAGGTTGACTTGGTTGTGTATCTCCACCACAGCAGAACGGTGGAGCGGGAAGAGATATTTCCTTCTCATCCTGCGGAGCTTCATGCCACTTTACTAGGACCCCATACTTGAATACGAACATCGGTTGCTCAAAATCGTCGGGGATGGCCTTCACCTTGTAAGGTAAAACTTAAAAGCGACCTTGGAATACCCTGGGCAACAATGTCCGCTTTCTTCTCTTCTAGTGCTATTTCGTCTTGGGATCCTTCATATGATTCATCAACAATAGGTAGCAAAGTAGGAATGAAATTCGAGGAAGGACATACCTGATTGTCGACATCGAGTGGGTCAATTGGCTCGTCGGGAGGAGGGCATGGTCCTTTAGACTGAATGGAAGCCTTAAGCCTTCGGATTTCGTCTTCTAGCCGGGCTATTTCCCTTAATCGTGCCTTTCCCATTGCAAGCCTATTTCTCCGTCTCAAATCTCTGAACCATTCTTCCCATTCAGGATTCCCTTCGACAAAGTCTTCCATCTTTGTAACAAAGCTTTGAAATCAAAATCAATAAAGCACAAATTAGTAGCAAAAGCTTGGCACCTAGTTGGTACCGGTGAGGCGGGTAGTGGTAGGGTATGTGATAGTAACAAGAAAAAGGGATGGACTATCCTAAACCTCAAACACAACTAAGCTAGGCGCGATTAATATCTCCCCGGCAACGGCGCCAGTTTGACGAAAGGATTTCTCGACCAAATAAATTTATAGTCAAGACCCCGCTATAGGATAGTGGAGTCAGGTTCGTCCTCAGGAGAGAAGTCAGCAGTTCTAGGTTTAGTTGGTTTAGGGGTTCGAGAATAGCGGAAAAAGGTGATGAGGGATGCTGTCGACGTCGGCTAAGAATGGGTCGATGTCGAGGGATGGATAGGGAATTATGGCTGGTGTCGGGTAAAATCTGTGCAGAATGTAAATAAAGAAATAAAGTCATAAATGTGCAAACTTCCAAGTTAAGGGATCACCGCAACGATAATCAAACACATAAAAGATAAGATAGAATAGTTATGTAATCACATCAAATGAGTAAGCTTTCGCCTTTTCCAACAATTAGATAACCCTTTCAAGTAACCCTAATTGTATCTACCAATTTTATGTTTTATAATTCAAGTTGTTAACATGAATCTCTATTCTTTCGAGTAGGCAATAATAAACATATAAAAGGCAGTGGATGATCAAAACATAATAAATATCAAAAATTTACCTCAATTGTGCATGACTATCGTCGGGCTTACCCCAACCCTAGAAGAAGGAAATTAGAAAGCAAACATGATGAAAGAAAATAACTTTAACATTAAACTAAATCTAAAACTTACAAAACCTTCCAAACGTTCCTCCTCCTCTCTCTCTCCTCCTCCTTGCGTCCTCTCTCTCTCCTCTCTCCTTGCGCCCGAAGACGACTTGGTTTGAATGTATGAAAATCAGCCCCTAGGGCCTTATTTATAGTGCTCCATCTAGCTATTCTAGGAAATAACAACTATATCTATATCTAAATCTATTTATCTAATAACATAAGATAAAGTTTAATTGATAAAAGGAAATAAATCTATAAGGAAACTATATCTAAAGTGGATAAATCATCTTTCTCTTGATAGATCTTGATGTGGATAGATAGAATTCCACATATCTTATCTTGCAAGCTATTCTATCTTCTCGTATCCAACTCGATTTCGGACTCGGACTCGACTGGATTGTCCTCGACGTCGACCAAACTCCTCGACGTTGAGTAGGATTTTTCTCCCGGGGTTGCACTCGAGCTCGGGCAGTCGGGACTCGTCTGGTGTACTCGACGTCGACCAAACTCCTCGACGTCGAGTATAGTTGTTCTCTCGAGTGGTCTGGTGCTCGTTCTCGACTTCTGGGAGACATGTCGACCAAAAAGTTACTCGACGTCGACCAAATTGGTCGACGTCGACTAGTTCTGCGCGCTTTCAGCATTCTGCTCTGTTCTTGAAACGCACTTTCCCGAGTCCTCGTTCGTCCGATTGACGCATATGAGCATGCGTTGGAAAGCTCTTTTCGAGGGTTATAAATTTCATGAAGACATAAAAGCTTGATTCAGAATGATGAATGGTGAAAAATAGCGTTTTCTCCAGCTGCACCATCCTTAGCTTCTTCATGACTTTCCTTTAAGCTCCAAAGTGCGTCCGATTTCTGGGAAATTAAACAGAAACTAGTGTAGACTCCATAATTTGGCAAATAAGTGTGAACTACATAGATTCTGTACTATTCTAACCCAAATGTATGAAATGCATGCAAAAATCGATATAAAAGCAAGTGTAAAACATGGCAAATTAGGCTCACAATATCCTGCAAAATATCTTGAGGAGAAAGGGGTAGAAGAGTAACTCTCCTCCCATCATAGTTAAAGGAATATGTATTCAAGCGACCATCATGAATGACTTGCCTATCAAATAACCAAGGGCAGCCTAATAACATGTGACTACAATCCATTTTAACAAGATCACACAATCCTTGATCATAATAAGACCCAATATGAAAAGAAACCAAGCATTCTCTAGTAACAAGAGTATCGGAGTTACCGTCGGTGATGCCGTTAAGACCGTATGGTGTAGCTCATGGTGTTGTAGCAAGGTGGAGGTAATCAACGACCTTCTCGTTGATCAAATTACAACAGCTCCCTCCACTGATGATGACCGAGAGTGTGGCTTCCCTAACCACACACTTGGTATGAAAAAGGTTCTCCCGTTGATTGGTCGGCGGTGCTTCTTGAAGAGTGAGGACGGGCCGATTGACCAAGCAAAGTGGATCAGCGAAGGTGTTGGGGTCGATGTAGATCTTGTCCTCCTGAGACACATGGGCCGACTCATCCACTTTGACTGAGCTACGGGGATCCTCGAGCGCCTCTTCCGCATAGTAGTAATCTCCGATGTCATTGAGCAACACCTTCTTCTTTTGTGGGAAATTCCTAGCGATGTGCTCCGTGCTATCGCACGTGAAGCACCGCTGCTCACGGGAACGATCAAGCGGAGATGAGGTGGCAACCCTTCTTGTTTGAACTTCAAACCCTGTGCTAGGTGAGTCAGAGACTCCCTTGGGCTACGAGGAAGAGTTAGGCGAAAACTTAGAAGCATTAGGAGAAGTAGGTGCAAGAACAAACCTTCGACCAAAAGATGATTGGCTCAACCTCTTCTCCTCATGTTGTTGTTCATATAAAAGCTGCGCTTTGTGACAAAGAGTGTTAATGTCTCTAAAGCTATGAATAGCCAAAGAGTTAGGCAAAAACTTAGAAGCATTAGGAGAAGTAGGTGCAAGAATAAACCTTCGACCAAAAGATGATTGGCTCAACCTCTTCTCCTCCTGTTGTTGTTCATATAAAAGCTGCGCTTTGTGACAAAGAGTGTTAATGTCTCTAAAGCTATGAATAGCCAAAGGGTTACGAATAGAAACATTTAAACCAGCAAGAAACTATCGACAAAGGGCTCTTTCAGTAAGAAAAACATTCGCCTGGTGGGAGATTCTCTCAATCTCATCTCTAAACTCCATAGGAGTCCTAGTACCTTGGTGAAGGGTGGCTAATTTCAGCCTCATAGATTCGACATATTCCTCGGGTATGTGCCTCTTTTTCAAGAGGTAACGTAGTTGAGGCCATGTCTCTACTGGTTGCTTACCTTGCCTCCGACGTATGTCCCTTGTGCGGAACCACCATGAGCGCGCAAGTCCTATAAGGTGAAGGGTTACTACCTCAAGTTTTTCCGTCTCATCATAACGAAGGTGGTCAAGGACGTAGTCGGTGTGAGTCTCCCAAGCAGGTATGCCTCCGGGTCATTGACGCCATCAAAAGTGTCAAGCTTTACCTTAACGTCTTGATGTTGGGTGGCTTGATCATTGTTGTGATTCATGTTGGGGCGACCAAAGTTGGGGTGAGGAATATCATCAAAGGCGTCATCGGCCTCCTAGAATGGGTCCACAAGGAGGGGCATGCCATCAACATTCCTCTCGTTTCGCTGTCCTTCCCAATCGTCGAAGACCGAGTGGTCTCGAATGGGAGTCCGATGTGGTTGCCGTGGGGGAGGAGCGGTGGTATGACCCTCCTGGCGAGTTGTCTTGGCTGCAAAAACTTCATCATCGTCATCGGTCTCGCCGGGAAATGGATTAGATCGATGTTTAGGAATAAAAATTGAGCTATCATCTAAATGGCCCTTACCATGTCTCTTACCGGTCGAAGAAGATGACCCTTCTATATGAAATTCAGCAAGCTTCCTTTCCATCAATCACATCAATATGCCGGTAAGTTAGGCGTTGTTGGCGGAGAGCATCGACTCCAACCGTTTCTCCACCGCTCCGCTAGCGGAATCGATGACGAAGCGCATTTGCTCATTCGTTATAGCACCTGGTGGTGGTTAAGTGCCCAAGGCGGTAGACTTGTCGAAATTTTTACCCATGTTCCTATAAGCAAAGTAACAACACAAGTAATCCGAACAAATAAGCAAAGAAACAAGCAATGCAAGTCTTTGATCCTATGAGTGGTCGAAGTGTTTGAAAACAGTAATGCGAGGAAAACAAGGCACTAAATTGACAATCTACCATGGACACAGAACTTTACAATGATGAAAGTAGCAAGATCTCAATGCATAATGCAAAAAAATAGCCTCAAAAAGAGTAAACAAGGAGATGCAATCGATGATATGCGGCTAGAAAATGAAATTGCAACTAACAAGAGGATGCAATAAGTAATACAATGTGAAGCTCAAAAAATCAGCAACTAAGTAAATTAAAGCGAGCAACACAAGGGCTAAGAAGTGCACACACTCCATCGACTATTATTCGACAATTGCAACACGGCTCGGAGAAAGATGGGTGTGACCACGACCCCGGTGTCAGCACGGCTCTAAATCACACAAATAAGGGTTCTTTGTGGAGCTTAAAACCTAATAGATCATCAACATATAGCAAAAGATGTAAACTAAACAAATGAACAAAGAAAGTGAGTTACTAACTCACATAAGCTCTCGACATGTTTCTGAATTCTATTTATTTATTTATTTTTTCTGTTTGTGGTCTTGACTTTCTGATTATTATTTTTTTGAAGTAAATGCCGAACAGATCCTACACAATTGAAGATTTCACTGAAAGCAACCGTAGGCAAAAATAAAATAAAAAGAAATTAAAATGGAGATGATCTAATTAGTAAGCTAAATTAACAAATAACGGAAAGGCTAACAAATTGGAAAAAAAAATTAGGGTTCTTTTGTGGTGGAAGATCAATCATCACAATCAACCAAGAACTCAATCATAGGCATGATATAGCAAAATAAAGCAACAAAACTTGCAACTAAGAACTCAATCATCTTCCAAGTTATAGATCCAACAAGTAAATCACCAATTAGTGCCAATTTTAAGGTAAAAAGATGCGAAATTGAAGAAATTAATAGCGAATAAAATCAGCAATAGGGGCTGAAAAATTAGACACGAAATTAGATCACTCAAGTAAACGAATCAAGGCTTAGGACTTGCATAACCTTGTCTCTGATACCAATTGATGCTTTGTAATTCCCAAAGAATTGAATAGATCGGATCTTGCGACGTCTTAAGGGAATCTTGACCCGTTCTTGAATTGAGCGTGAAAGAATGATGTGAGGACTCGTGATCGACTGAATGAATAACTGGATTTACGTCTTTGCCGTCACACTCCAAGTCACCTATATCGCCTGGCCTCCAATTGTAATCAAAGTGAATCAAATTGAGTTCAACAAAGCAAGGCCAAGGGAATGGAGTTAATAATGACGGTTTGACCCAAATACCAACCGAAATTAAGTTTGATTGAAAAAGGGTGTAGATTGTAGAACGTAAGAGAGTGTAGAGCGTAATTAGGGTTGAATAAAGAAGAGAACGCTTAGCCAAGAGCTCTTCTATTCAATTCAACGTAAGAATAAAAGATGACGAATACAACTTAAATAAGGTTTGATAGTAGATGAGAGTGGTTCCTTGCAAAGGAAACCCTAGTTCTCTCATTTATCTAATAAATTAAAATAAACATAGATAAATATTAAAAATATCCCATCTACCTAAATATCCAAAAATAGTCATAAGTAAGGAAATATCAATTTCCCCACTTTTTATTCAACAACTAATAAATGAAAATAAAGAAAGATATAATAAAAATATCCCAAGACAAAATCGGGCAAGGCAAGGCCCAGTCGATATCGAGTAACGCTCACTCGATATCGAGTCAGGCTAGACGATGTCAAGGTGGAATGAAGTTGCACACCAAAACCTTGAGTTCACGGTTGATCTTTGAGCAATGCGAGCTTTCACCGTGAATTGTCTTGTCGTCGGGAATCATCAGATCTTGATCGCTATCATTCTCCTTCACTTGATCACGATTAGTCCTCGAATTGTTGTTAGAAGGATTATCCAGAAGAAACAAGAGGAAATCAGCGATCTTTGGCCTGGGCGAATCCAAAGGCATCTTGAAGTGCTAAGGCTGAATAGTGAGAGCCATTTCCTCCACGGATCCCTTAAGGCTAGACGATGAACGTGTCAGGAACGGAGATGGAATCTTCACTGCCGGAGAAGACGCATGTAAAACAGGAGCTGGAGGGACTGTGGTCGCGGGCGCGGCCTGCACAATTAGTCTTCCATCGTGCTGCAGTCGGTCTCTTTGGTCATGGCCGCCTTTTCGGCTTGTTGTTGGCGCTTTCTTACCTGATCCTGTGACGAAAGGGTTTCTCGACCAAATAAATTGAGTGATGATGATGTTGCTGCAGAAGTGGTCGATCTCGAGGAAGAGTAGTCGACATCAAGTACAGTGAAAGCCTCCAGGGTGATCCTTGTCGGCCGCAGGCTCGTTTCCTCGTGATGGGTAGTCGACGTCGAGTAGAGTACTCGACGTCGAGTACTTCTACAACGTCTTTTACCTGCAAAACATGTTAGGAACACAATATCCACAATAGAAAAATCCAAAAATAATGATTTAAAACAAAAACCAACAGTATCTAAAATATAAGAAATAAGAAATAGTGGGTTGCCTCCCGTAAGCGCTAAATTTTAAGTCTTTAGCTTGACCTACTTCCAAGTTTTAGCCTGGCTCATCTTTGTCCGGAGGTATAGGTGGATCTGGTGGTTCCTCCGGTGGTGGGAAGTGTGGGATGTCATTCGGGGGCATCGTATGAAGAAGCTTGAATCTCCCCGAGTGAATGCTCCACGGCTCCACCCATTCATCTTCCCCGGCTCTAGCTCGCATGTATAAAGGAAGATATAAAGAAGATATACATACCTCATCATCATACCTCTTTCGCTTCATAGGTTGACTTGGTTGTGTATCTCCACCACAGCAGAACGGTGGAGCGGGAAGAGATATTTCCTTCTCATCCTGCGGAGCTTCATGCCACTTTACTAGGACCCCATACTTGAATACGAACATCGGTTGCTCAAAATCGTCGGGGATGGCCTTCACCTTGTAAGGTAAAACTTAAAAGCGACCTTGGAATACCCTGGGCAACAATGTCCGCTTTCTTCTCTTCTAGTGCTATTTCGTCTTGGGATCCTTCATATGATTCATCAACAATAGGTAGCAAAGTAGGAATGAAATTCGAGGAAGGACATACCTGATTGTCGACATCGAGTGGGTCAATTGGCTCGTCGGGAGGAGGGCATGGTCCTTTAGACTGAATGGAAGCCTTAAGCCTTCGGATTTCGTCTTCTAGCCGGGCTATTTCCCTTAATCGTGCCTTTCCCATTGCAAGCCTATTTCTCCGTCTCAAATCTCTGAACCATTCTTCCCATTCAGGATTCCCTTCGACAAAGTCTTCCATCTTTGTAACAAAGCTTTGAAATCAAAATCAATAAAGCACAAATTAGTAGCAAAAGCTTGGCACCTAGTTGGTACCGGTGAGGCGGGTAGTGGTAGGGTATGTGATAGTAACAAGAAAAAGGGATGGACTATCCTAAACCTCAAACACAACTAAGCTAGGCGCGATTAATATCTCCCCGGCAACGGCGCCAGTTTGACGAAAGGATTTCTCGACCAAATAAATTTATAGTCAAGACCCCGCTATAGGATAGTGGAGTCAGGTTCGTCCTCAGGAGAGAAGTCAGCAGTTCTAGGTTTAGTTGGTTTAGGGGTTCGAGAATAGCGGAAAAAGGTGATGAGGGATGCTGTCGACGTCGGCTAAGAATGGGTCGATGTCGAGGGATGGATAGGGAATTATGGCTGGTGTCGGGTAAAATCTGTGCAGAATGTAAATAAAGAAATAAAGTCATAAATGTGCAAACTTCCAAGTTAAGGGATCACCGCAACGATAATCAAACACATAAAAGATAAGATAGAATAGTTATGTAATCACATCAAATGAGTAAGCTTTCGCCTTTTCCAACAATTAGATAACCCTTTCAAGTAACCCTAATTGTATCTACCAATTTTATGTTTTATAATTCAAGTTGTTAACATGAATCTCTATTCTTTCGAGTAGGCAATAATAAACATATAAAAGGCAGTGGATGATCAAAACATAATAAATATCAAAAATTTACCTCAATTGTGCATGACTATCGTCGGGCTTACCCCAACCCTAGAAGAAGGAAATTAGAAAGCAAACATGATGAAAGAAAATAACTTTAACATTAAACTAAATCTAAAACTTACAAAACCTTCCAAACGTTCCTCCTCCTCTCTCTCTCCTCCTCCTTGCGTCCTCTCTCTCTCCTCTCTCCTTGCGCCCGAAGACGACTTGGTTTGAATGTATGAAAATCAGCCCCTAGGGCCTTATTTATAGTGCTCCATCTAGCTATTCTAGGAAATAACAACTATATCTATATCTAAATCTATTTATCTAATAACATAAGATAAAGTTTAATTGATAAAAGGAAATAAATCTATAAGGAAACTATATCTAAAGTGGATAAATCATCTTTCTCTTGATAGATCTTGATGTGGATAGATAGAATTCCACATATCTTATCTTGCAAGCTATTCTATCTTCTCGTATCCAACTCGATTTCGGACTCGGACTCGACTGGATTGTCCTCGACGTCGACCAAACTCCTCGACGTTGAGTAGGATTTTTCTCCCGGGGTTGCACTCGAGCTCGGGCAGTCGGGACTCGTCTGGTGTACTCGACGTCGACCAAACTCCTCGACGTCGAGTATAGTTGTTCTCTCGAGTGGTCTGGTGCTCGTTCTCGACTTCTGGGAGACATGTCGACCAAAAAGTTACTCGACGTCGACCAAATTGGTCGACGTCGACTAGTTCTGCGCGCTTTCAGCATTCTGCTCTGTTCTTGAAACGCACTTTCCCGAGTCCTCGTTCGTCCGATTGACGCATATGAGCATGCGTTGGAAAGCTCTTTTCGAGGGTTATAAATTTCATGAAGACATAAAAGCTTGATTCAGAATGATGAATGGTGAAAAATAGCGTTTTCTCCAGCTGCACCATCCTTAGCTTCTTCATGACTTTCCTTTAAGCTCCAAAGTGCGTCCGATTTCTGGGAAATTAAACAGAAACTAGTGTAGACTCCATAATTTGGCAAATAAGTGTGAACTACATAGATTCTGTACTATTCTAACCCAAATGTATGAAATGCATGCAAAAATCGATATAAAAGCAAGTGTAAAACATGGCAAATTAGGCTCACAATATCCTGCAAAATATCTTGAGGAGAAAGGGGTAGAAGAGTAACTCTCCTCCCATCATAGTTAAAGGAATATGTATTCAAGCGACCATCATGAATGACTTGCCTATCAAATAACCAAGGGCAGCCTAATAACATGTGACTACAATCCATTTTAACAAGATCACACAATCCTTGATCATAATAAGACCCAATATGAAAAGAAACCAAGCATTCTCTAGTAACAAGAGTATCGGAGTTACCGTCGGTGATGCCGTTAAGACCGTATGGTGTAGCTCATGGTGTTGTAGCAAGGTGGAGGTAATCAACGACCTTCTCGTTGATCAAATTACAACAGCTCCCTCCACTGATGATGACCGAGAGTGTGGCTTCCCTAACCACACACTTGGTATGAAAAAGGTTCTCCCGTTGATTGGTCGGCGGTGCTTCTTGAAGAGTGAGGACGGGCCGATTGACCAAGCAAAGTGGATCAGCGAAGGTGTTGGGGTCGATGTAGATCTTGTCCTCCTGAGACACATGGGCCGACTCATCCACTTTGACTGAGCTACGGGGATCCTCGAGCGCCTCTTCCGCATAGTAGTAATCTCCGATGTCATTGAGCAACACCTTCTTCTTTTGTGGGAAATTCCTAGCGATGTGCTCCGTGCTATCGCACGTGAAGCACCGCTGCTCACGGGAACGATCAAGCGGAGATGAGGTGGCAACCCTTCTTGTTTGAACTTCAAACCCTGTGCTAGGTGAGTCAGAGACTCCCTTGGGCTACGAGGAAGAGTTAGGCGAAAACTTAGAAGCATTAGGAGAAGTAGGTGCAAGAACAAACCTTCGACCAAAAGATGATTGGCTCAACCTCTTCTCCTCATGTTGTTGTTCATATAAAAGCTGCGCTTTGTGACAAAGAGTGTTAATGTCTCTAAAGCTATGAATAGCCAAAGAGTTAGGCAAAAACTTAGAAGCATTAGGAGAAGTAGGTGCAAGAATAAACCTTCGACCAAAAGATGATTGGCTCAACCTCTTCTCCTCCTGTTGTTGTTCATATAAAAGCTGCGCTTTGTGACAAAGAGTGTTAATGTCTCTAAAGCTATGAATAGCCAAAGGGTTACGAATAGAAACATTTAAACCAGCAAGAAACTATCGACAAAGGGCTCTTTCAGTAAGAAAAACATTCGCCTGGTGGGAGATTCTCTCAATCTCATCTCTAAACTCCATAGGAGTCCTAGTACCTTGGTGAAGGGTGGCTAATTTCAGCCTCATAGATTCGACATATTCCTCGGGTATGTGCCTCTTTTTCAAGAGGTAACGTAGTTGAGGCCATGTCTCTACTGGTTGCTTACCTTGCCTCCGACGTATGTCCCTTGTGCGGAACCACCATGAGCGCGCAAGTCCTATAAGGTGAAGGGTTACTACCTCAAGTTTTTCCGTCTCATCATAACGAAGGTGGTCAAGGACGTAGTCGGTGTGAGTCTCCCAAGCAGGTATGCCTCCGGGTCATTGACGCCATCAAAAGTGTCAAGCTTTACCTTAACGTCTTGATGTTGGGTGGCTTGATCATTGTTGTGATTCATGTTGGGGCGACCAAAGTTGGGGTGAGGAATATCATCAAAGGCGTCATCGGCCTCCTAGAATGGGTCCACAAGGAGGGGCATGCCATCAACATTCCTCTCGTTTCGCTGTCCTTCCCAATCGTCGAAGACCGAGTGGTCTCGAATGGGAGTCCGATGTGGTTGCCGTGGGGGAGGAGCGGTGGTATGACCCTCCTGGCGAGTTGTCTTGGCTGCAAAAACTTCATCATCGTCATCGGTCTCGCCGGGAAATGGATTAGATCGATGTTTAGGAATAAAAATTGAGCTATCATCTAAATGGCCCTTACCATGTCTCTTACCGGTCGAAGAAGATGACCCTTCTATATGAAATTCAGCAAGCTTCCTTTCCATCAATCACATCAATATGCCGGTAAGTTAGGCGTTGTTGGCGGAGAGCATCGACTCCAACCGTTTCTCCACCGCTCCGCTAGCGGAATCGATGACGAAGCGCATTTGCTCATTCGTTATAGCACCTGGTGGTGGTTAAGTGCCCAAGGCGGTAGACTTGTCGAAATTTTTACCCATGTTCCTATAAGCAAAGTAACAACACAAGTAATCCGAACAAATAAGCAAAGAAACAAGCAATGCAAGTCTTTGATCCTATGAGTGGTCGAAGTGTTTGAAAACAGTAATGCGAGGAAAACAAGGCACTAAATTGACAATCTACCATGGACACAGAACTTTACAATGATGAAAGTAGCAAGATCTCAATGCATAATGCAAAAAAATAGCCTCAAAAAGAGTAAACAAGGAGATGCAATCGATGATATGCGGCTAGAAAATGAAATTGCAACTAACAAGAGGATGCAATAAGTAATACAATGTGAAGCTCAAAAAATCAGCAACTAAGTAAATTAAAGCGAGCAACACAAGGGCTAAGAAGTGCACACACTCCATCGACTATTATTCGACAATTGCAACACGGCTCGGAGAAAGATGGGTGTGACCACGACCCCGGTGTCAGCACGGCTCTAAATCACACAAATAAGGGTTCTTTGTGGAGCTTAAAACCTAATAGATCATCAACATATAGCAAAAGATGTAAACTAAACAAATGAACAAAGAAAGTGAGTTACTAACTCACATAAGCTCTCGACATGTTTCTGAATTCTATTTATTTATTTATTTTTTCTGTTTGTGGTCTTGACTTTCTGATTATTATTTTTTTGAAGTAAATGCCGAACAGATCCTACACAATTGAAGATTTCACTGAAAGCAACCGTAGGCAAAAATAAAATAAAAAGAAATTAAAATGGAGATGATCTAATTAGTAAGCTAAATTAACAAATAACGGAAAGGCTAACAAATTGGAAAAAAAAATTAGGGTTCTTTTGTGGTGGAAGATCAATCATCACAATCAACCAAGAACTCAATCATAGGCATGATATAGCAAAATAAAGCAACAAAACTTGCAACTAAGAACTCAATCATCTTCCAAGTTATAGATCCAACAAGTAAATCACCAATTAGTGCCAATTTTAAGGTAAAAAGATGCGAAATTGAAGAAATTAATAGCGAATAAAATCAGCAATAGGGGCTGAAAAATTAGACACGAAATTAGATCACTCAAGTAAACGAATCAAGGCTTAGGACTTGCATAACCTTGTCTCTGATACCAATTGATGCTTTGTAATTCCCAACGACTTGAATAGATCGGATCTTGCGAAGTCTTAAGGGAATCTTGACCCGTTCTTGAATTGAGCGTGAAAGAATGATGTGAGGACTCGTGATCGACTGAATGAATAACTGGATTTACGTCTTTGCCGTCACACTCCAAGTCACCTATATCGGCTGGCCTCCAATTGTAATCAAAGTGAATCAAATTGAGTTCAACAAAGCAAGGCCAAGGGAATGGAGTCAATAATGACGGCTTGACCCAAATACCAACCGAAATTAAGTTTGATTGAAAGAGGGTGTAGATTGTAGAACGTAAGAGAGTGTGGAGCGTAATTAGGGTTGAATAAAGAAGAGAACGCTTAGCCAGTGGCGGCCGCAGAACTTCCTGAAAGGTGGGGCGGAATTCCAAGCAACGAAAGTATTGCATCGTCAATTAGTTAACAAAATAACATTCAATGTTACAAGTCTACAAATAAATCCAAATGTTCAACAAAACCATTTAAGGTGAATACATATTGAATACATAATGGGAGGACGTCTACATTAGCATCAACATTATCAATCAAAGGACTAGGAGTTGAATTATCCACATTAGCATCATCAACATTTGCAACAACATTGCGAGGGGTGGATGATCCAACACTTGGTATTTTATTGATTCGAGCAAAATATCTATCCATACCGGAATCCCTATTCAAAATTCATAAGCAATAACAATGAAAAAAAGCCCCAATCTTCACACTTCAAATCACTTACAAAACTCAAACCCTAAACAAAGAACAACAATTTCAATTTTCCAAATCTCTAATCCTAATTCATTCATAAACAATGACATAAACAATTTATAATAATCAAAATCCCCAATTTTCGCACTTCAAATCTCAAACCCTAAAACCTAACAAAATTTCAATTCTCCAATTCTCCAAATCAATTCACATTTCAAACCTTTCAATTGCAAACAAATCAAATTCACCAACTCAATTCAAGAGGCAAGTAACTAAAATTAACAAAATAGGAGCAAAATTACCGATTTCGAGTCGAAGACTAGTGCGAGACTGAGAGTCGAGAGTCACAGACTCACAGCGGTGCAGGCGGCCGCGCCAGGCCGGTGGACGACTGGTAGTTGGTCGAGTGGTCGGAATGGTGCAGGCGGCCGGGGCGGATGGTCAGGCAGCGCAGCCAGGAGCCAGCCCTTCGCAGCTTCGCTCGCTCGCCCTTCGCTCGCTCGCCCTATGGAGTTCGCGTCTCAGCGTCGCAGCGCTTCCCCCTCTCTCAGTCTCTCATGCGCGTCTGTGTTGAGAAAATTAAAACCCCAGTCAAAACGACGTCGTTTTGACATAAATATATATATATTTTTTTTAAACCTAGGGTACCCGCGGCTTGAAAGGTGGGGCGGGCGCGTACGCCCGCCCCACCCCAGGGCCGCCCCTGCGCTTAGCCAAGCGCTCTTCTATTCAATTCAACGTAAGAATAAAAGATGACGAATACAACTTAAATAGGGTTTGATAGTAGATGAGAGTGGTTCTTTGCAAAGGAAACCCTAGTTCTCTCATTTATCTAATAAATTAAAATAAACATAGATAAATATTAAAAATATCCCATCTACCTAAATATCCAAAAATAGCCATAAGTAAGGAAATATCAATTTCCCCACTTTTTATTCAACAACTAATAAATGAAAATAAAGAAAGATATAATAAAAATATCCCAAGACAAAATCGGGCAAGGCAAGGCCCAGTCGATATCGAGTCAGGCTAGACGATGTCAAGGCGGAATGAATTTGCACACCAAAATCTTGAGTTCACGGTTGATCTTTGAGCAATGCGAGCTTTCACCGTGAATCGTCTTGTCGTCGGGAATCATCAGATCTTGATCGCTATCACCTCCGTCATCAAAGCCATCAAGGGTTTCTTCTCTAGTGGGAGAATCCTTAAACAAATAAACCACACATTCATTTCCCTAATACCCAAATGCGACAACCCACAAACGACAAACAATTTTAGGCCCATTAGCCTATATGTTCAACTGTCTACAAAATAATCTCTAAGATCCTAGCTACTAGATTACGACAAATCCTTCCCAGGATAATTCACCCACTACAAAGTGCATTCATAGCTAAATGATCTATCCAAGATAATATCCTAATTGCAAACGAAATATTCCACTCCTTCTAGCATAAAAATGGGTCATCCAGTTGGATGGCTGTCAAGCTGGACATGGAAAAAGCCTTTGATATGGTTCGCTGGGACTTTCTGCAAATAATCCTGGAAAAATTCCGCTTTAGTAGCATATTCCGCGGCTGGATTAAGGAATGCATAACAAGAGTCACATACTTTATTCTAGTTAACAATGAACTAACAAACTTGTTCACCCCATCAAAAGGGTTGAGACAAGGAGATCCTCTATCCCCATACCTTTTCCTACTCGTCTCCAAGGTCCTCGCTAGAGGACTCCAAGATGAGTCGACATTACAAGGCAGCCATCTTGGCATCTCAATCAAACGAGCTTGCTACAAAGTTCCTTTTTTGGCTTTTGCAGATGATATTATCATCTTCGCCTCTGCCTCAAAAAAAAAGCATGTGACCAAATCAATGCAATCACCCATAACTTCTGCCAATACTCGGGTTAACGTATCAATTTTCACAAATCAGCATTTTATACCACACAAAATACTACCAACACCATGATAAACACCATTAAAAGTGAACTCCAAATACCATACACAACCAATTTAGGGAAATATTTAGGATGTCCTGTCATTGCTAGTAAGGTATCCAACTCTACCTTCGAAGACATTACAAATTCGAGTAAAACACAACTAACAAAATGGACAACAAACAACTTATCACAGGCTGGAAGGTGCACACTAATCAAATATAAGTTAACTGCTAAACTATTGCACATCATGCAATGCTTCTTACTACCGACTCATATTCATAAGGAGCTAGATAAGATCAACAGAAATTTTCTATGGAACAAGGGACCTAAACAGAAACCCCTAATCAATTGGTTCGAGGTGTGCAAATCACGCCCTAATGGAGGTCTGGGCCTGCGCCTATCAAAAAACATGAACAAAGCCCTTCAACTTAAACTTCTCTGGAAAATTCTAGGAGAACCGAATAACCCTTGGGTTAAATTAGTAACTCAAAAATATTTAAAAGATAGGAATATCATAAATTATGAGAAAAAAAGGAAATGTATCTTGGCAGTGGTCAAAACTGGCTTCTCTTATCCCTCTCTTCAAACGGGGCCTTCGATGGGGCATCGCGAATGTCAAATCAATAAACTTTTGGCATGACATTTGGATCGGGGATGACCCATTGGTAGCTCAAATACCAAATCCAAATCTATTAGATAACAACCTAATGGTTAGTAGGTTTATATCTGAAGACTATATCTGGGACACCAATAAATTATATAACGAATTAGGCAACCTCGTCAGCATGGAAACTCTGGAAAAGATTACTCAAATGCCAATCCCAAAGCACATCCATCAAGATAGACTATACTGGACCCCTAGTAAAAATGGGTGGTTCTCAACCGCTTCAGCTATTAATATCATCAACAAAGCAAAAAATCACTCTATGTCTCAATTGCACTGGATATGGAAACTAGATGTAGCCCCAAAAACCATGGACTTCTTGTGGCGAGTCTCATAAAATGGGTTGCCAACTTCTGTCAAACTTGCATCCCGCGGAGTCGGCATCCCCACAGACTGTCCAACGAGGATCGTCTAGTCCGCTATTATAGTCCATATCGTAGTCCAAATTATCTCATTGGCTAAATTGAATTTTCTAATAATTTTCTTATTTAAGTGTTTGTACCTTATAATTTATTTTAATGCTTATCGGCCAATGAAATTTAAGGGACCATAAAAATGGACTACGATGTTGGACTAGACGATTTTCACCGCTGACTGTCCCTTATGTGGATCGAACTTTGAGGACACTGAGCACCTTCTATTCCACTGCCCAATAATAACGCAAACAATACAACACCTATCTTAAAAAATCTGTAACACAATTCGTCGTGCTTACGATTCCACTTCCAACACAAATGAAACACTATGTGCCCTTTACACATCACTAAGTAATACATAATTTTCATTCTTGGTATTTCAGGAACAAAGCCCTCTATGAAAAAGTTACTCCTAACCCTAAAACAATAACATCATTCGTAACAAACCAAATAACTAATTGGGAAAAGGCAAAAACTGATGACATAAGTACAGAACAGAGCATTCGCAACAAAAACCCAAATATCGGGAACAACCGAAAACGCATAACTAAATGGACTAAACCAAGACAAAACTGGTATAAACTTAACTTTGATGGAGCTTTATCCTCCAACAACATTGGCTCATATGGATTTCTCATCAGGGATTGTATGGGTAGTACTCATTATGCAGAATCTGGCCCTTCCCCATTTCCCTCTGTTATAAGATCACATTGTTTTGGTCCGTGGAAAGGAATACTTAAAGCAATAGAACTAAAAATTCCGCGTATCTGCATTGAAGGTTATAATCTCAGCATTATCAAAAGTCTCAAGTCAGGTACGTATTGCTCTGGCGAGATCGAGATGCTAGTATCCGACTCTATGTGCGCTCTAAACATGTTTTCAGAATATGAGATCTATGTCTATAGGAACGGTAATCAAGCTACTGACCGTCTATCTCACATTGGGATCGCTTTCTCTGGCTTGACTTACCCCTCAGATGAAGTTTTACGAAGTATCATCCGCAAGGATGCTCTTGGCTAGTTTGCTTTGCCAACTGCCAAATTCTTTCTTGTTCAAAAAAAAAAGTGGATAACTTAACCATTGCCTTTCTCTATTAAAAAAAACCGAAAATAGTTAACAAATGAGGTGGAAGCATTTACATCAGTGCATTTGAACACTATGTATTTTAGGGATAAATCATTCTCGATAACACCCTAACAACTCATTTACAGATTCATTTGGAGCTCAAAAGAAAAGATTTTACCTTTATAATGCTTAATCTTTATGCATGTATATATCTTACTCCCTCCGATCCAAAATACATGTCGTTTGACTTTTTTAACACATTTTTTTTATTAGGAAAAAATTCGAGGTCAGACATACCTGAACCTTGAAGGTCGACAAGTCGATAGACGGAAAACTGTCATAAACAACGAAAAATACAAAGAAGGTGCAAAATACAGGCAAACAGACTCTACAAGGCGAACCTAAACCCAACTAAACCACTTGAGATGAGGACGTAGACGAACGAACGAAGCCAAGCGCTACCCAAAAGCAACACCGCATGCCAGCGGTACATCAGGCGTCACCTGTGGGTAGTGAAGATGAACCTCCAAGAAAACGGCATTCCGGGAAAAGGAGACGCCTCGATACACACTGCCACGACCCCAACCTGACCCGACTCCGAACAGCTAGAACCCCATCAATCGGAGAAGAGAGTCTAGACACACCAACGTACAACCCACACCGCCTGTACAGAAAGCACCGAAAACTCTAGCTGGACACTGTCAGACCCAACTAGGGATTAGAATAATTGTTTAATTATAATATTTTTTTTAATTAATTTGTTTCAAGAGTTTCCGGGTCAGCTTTGGGCCCAAGACAAAGTCTTGGGCCTAAAGGAAGACAACCGGGCCCAAGGCAATAGGCTGAAAGGGGCAAGAAGGCCCGCTAGCAGCCAGCAGCATCGGGACCAAGGGACGCGAGGCCAAACAACCGGCAAGGACAGCAAGGGCGGCGCCAAGCTGACCAAGCAAGTGCGGAAGGGGGGCCACCAGTGCAAGAACCGGAGACGACCCAGAGAGCGTTCGACAAGGCGAGTCCAAAGAAGGAGCCCCGAGATAGGACCCGGCCAGAACCCGCGGGAGACGGGAAAGAAAAGGTCGAGGAGGATGGGACCAAGTAAACCCAGAACACCCCAGATCGATGGGGCCAGAGAAGGATCCAGGGGCCTGGTGCGGCGCGGAAGCCGGAGGAGGAAGAGGATGAAGGCGGACGGGAAGAATCCGAGGGAGACGGGAATTAATTGGCCGAAATTGGGTGTATTCCGGCCCTAAAACCGGCAAGCCACGCACAACCAGGCCAGCCACGGTCGTCGGTCAAACTCTGACGAAGGGGGCTAGAGATGGAGCCAGGGGTCGGAAGTGGCGGCAGAAGCCGGAGGGGGAAGCCGGAGGCGTTGTGTGACTCCAGAACCACGCCGGAAAATGACTCTGACTAGCGGAAAGCGTACTAGACCCCGGAGGGGTGGGTATGGGCTTCCGAAGGAGATTTAAGACTCCCGGAGGAGGTGTAGAGATCCCTCAAAGGAGAGAGTATTTCGACCCGAAAATTGTCAGTGTTGTTGTACCCCTGGCCGGAGATGGAGGAATATGGTTGCGGCCGGCAATGGAGGAAGATGGATGAGCATTGATTCCATGTTGAGGGAAGGAGATTAGGGGCGCGTGGGCAATAGCCCAAGGCGCGTTCTTTTTTCCCCGTTGACGGAGTTTTTTTTTTCAACCCGGCCACTATGATATTCTACTTCATATGACTTTTTAACACATATTTTAAGGAGCTAAAAACTATATAATATATAAACTTTTTTATTTTTTATAATTTAATACTGTACTTATTACCAACAAATATTAAGTTGTAAAAAAATAATTTTAAATAAATTGATATTTTATATAGTTGTTCCCTTCTTAAAATACGTGTTGAAACGTCAAAGGACATGTATTTTGGATCGTAGGTAGTAATATATAAAAGTGAACAAGATCCTCCATCCACTTCTTGAAACATAGTATATGAACAAGCTAAATCACTTGGTGTGCCATTAGTTAACCTTCAAACTCTACTAAAGAAATCCTATCGAACCATTCACGATTTAAGAATTGATGAAATTATGTCATCCCATTGACAATGGAACAATATCGACCTAACCATTCCGGAATGGTTCAACCGGAAAGGACTTGCGGATAATACCCAAAGGTCTTCGGTTCGAACCCCGGATCCCGCTCTTTATTTACCAAATTCAAGGAAAAATATCGACCTCAAGAGCTACTTGTCAATGGATCGAGAAATGAAGAATTCATTCAATAGAATCAAGAGATATACGCAACTCCCTACAAAAGAACTCAGATTCAAATCTTAAACATAGGAGTTTGGGGAAATGGCGAGTTCTTCTAATAGCACTCTCATGTACAAAGTTAATTGTTAAGCACATAAATTCAACAAAAGGAGAAAGCTAAGCAGATCAATTTAAGTAATCAAGCGATAAGGAGTTGAAAAAATCTGAACATGATGAAGGAGGATCTTGGAAACTCGAACCAGGTCTTCAGAGGTGGTACGCCCTATAGCTTCCCGTTCGGGAGACGTCGAACCATATTGATGACGACGACGAACCCAATTGGCGTGCTCTCATAACGCAGTGAACAACAAAAGAACAACAAAAGTTCACAATAAATACAGGTCATTTACTTAATACAGCCCAAACAAAAACCCAAAATTCGGCTGACTTAATTAAAACAACCCCAAATATAAAATAAAAATAAAATTGAAGCCCTGACTTTGCGAGATTTGTGTAAGAGAACTTTGGATTAATGATTATATCATTCAAAAGGCAAGGGTATAATCACTTCAAAGTCCTCAGCTGAGACAATCCTATCCCTCATACCCAAACATTTCCCCATAAGTATTCATATACTCCTATACCTCAATATCATCATTCTCCATAATTGTCCCATGCCAGTCAAGCACGTGACATGGGCAAGCAATCCAGCCTCATCGGTCGAAGAAGGTGAATGGGGCACTAAACCACTAGAGATAAGATAGTCGTTGTTCACCACGAACTCAGCTAGAACAAGACTGTTTTTCAGCTTTTCCTTCACTTTTTGAACCAACTCAAGAAGAGGAAACCCGTTATCAAGTAGAACTTGGTTGTGCCGGACTTTAGAGTGATTATAGCATTTAAAAGGCAAAGAGTATAATCACTCCAGAGTCTTCAACCGGGACAATCCCATATTTATGGACATACCCTTAATGCTATAATCACTCCAAATTCTAAGGTGGTGACTTTCATTTAAATCACATATTATTTGACAAATAATTTGACAAAAAATTGTAATTTGCAGTGATTCGAATGAAATAAAACATCACATTCCCAATCAAAAGAAGCTGATAACACACACTTCAGATTAATAGCTAAATTCGATCTATCTACCACCATCGGCGCACCTTTACTTCATAGACAAAATAAAGCCCACTTTCAACCAATTCTCCGTATCCCTCATATCCAAACTCTTCCCCTTAACGATTCATGTACTCTCATACCTCGATATCATCATCATTCGTAGTTGTCGCATGGTCAGTCAAGCACACAACATGGGCAAGCAATCCAGCCCCATCGATCGACGGAGGTGAATAGGGCAGTACACCCTAGAGATAAGATCATTGTCGTTCACCGCAAACTTAGCTAGAAAAGGACTGTTTCCTAACTTTTCCTTCACTTTATGAACCAACTCTATAAGAGGAAACTCGTTATCAAGTGAAACTTGTTGTTGGGAGACACCGGCCCAAATCCAGTTTCAAAATGGATTTTATACCTTCTCAACTGTCAAGGAACAAAAAAAAGTGTTATGAAATTTAATTAGAACGGGTTATTAAGTAAGGATGCATGTGGATGGGGTTTTGTTGATGATCATTTAGTTGGATATGGTTATACACTTATTCCCTAAGAGATGATGTTGTGATGACATATTTGCATATTAACTTTTTTTTTTCCAAGTGTATGTTGATGTTTCACATTCCTTGATGCACATTTGTTTAAGTCTCGATTGGTATGTTGATGTCTCAAACAAAATGCTAGTTTTTTATTTTTACAGTAGGCAAACATTGGGAGTCGTTGCTAACAAAGCAACCTAACTCCCGGATCAAACAAAATGCTAGTTAATGTAGCAATTAAATGAGTCTAATTCCACGTATTCTTCAATATAAACAATATAATATGTCTTGTTGGAAGATTTTCAGCTCTATGATTTTTGTGTCTTAAATATTTGCTTTTTTTTTTCAGTTCATTTGTGTGTTTGTGTTCCTTTAATAGTTATATTTGTAAGATCTTATTATAAAAAACAAGTAGAAGTTATGTAGAATTTCTTAACAAATGGTAGAATAAGAGCTAAAAACTATATAAAATCTTATTTATTTTAAATAACTTTTTCACAATTTAATACTTATTAGTGATAAGTATTAAATTGTGAAAATATAATTAAAATAGATAAGATTTTATACGTGCACAAAAGTCAAACATCGTTTATTTCCGATCGAATGGAGTATTAATCTGCAAGTAAATCTTTATATATTATAAATATCGGCCAAAAAGACAAATTAGTATATTAAATGACCCCCTGAGGACAAATTGGTATATTAAAAGCCTTTAGGGACAAATAGGTATATTAAAAGTGCTCTAATGGACAAATTGGTATATTAAAAAACTCTAGTTGACAAATAACCCTTTTTACATAATTGGACTTCCTTTTCGTTTTATTTTTTTAATAAAATCATGTTAATATATTTGTATGATAATGAATTGGTTACATACTCATATAATCTTATTCATTTGGTTATATAATCATCAAAAAAATAAATAAATTTGGTATATATTTCTATCAAATTATAAAACTATTGAATTTTTATCACTATTTGTCACTAATAATATATATTATATACATTTTATTAAATAAAAACTTTATTACAATGGTTGTTTATATAAATTGCACAAATTAAATTACCCCACAAAAATATGAGCTAGTATTTGTTTGGAAATCACACAAAAAATGTTAAATAAAAATGAAATATGAGAATTTTTATAAAACCGTTAGAGATGAAATAATTAGTTAAAATTATATTTCATATGTTATTATATAGTCAAATGAATAAAAGTTAAATAAAAATAATTATTTTAAAATATATGAAAATGTTTTTATTAAGAAAAATCAAATGAAATGAATTCAAATGAGGCAAAAAGGGCTATTTGTCCCTTAAAAGTTTTTTAATATACCAGTTTGTCCACAAGAGCCCTTTTAATATACCTATTTGTCCCTTGAATCTTTTAATATACCAATATGTCTTAGGGGGGTCATTTAATATACCTATTTGTCTTTTCGGCCTATAAATATCTGATATATATACTACTAAATAGACAAGTCTTTATAACGATGTGGCATAACGAATATCATTTTATATATGATACTTTACATGAGATTTTTTAAAAAATAATTTTTTGAGAGATTGATAAGGTACATTTATAGTAAAGATTTTTATGATTTTAATATTAATTTTTATTAATATTTTATAATAATAACTTTTTATATAGTTAAGGTTATAGTTTAAAAAAATCGTGTCATGACGCGAGAATCGTACTAGTTGATATTTTTTGTGCACTATATTTTAGTCTATCCGATTTTTTGAATTATCATGCATTTTGAAAAAGTTTTCATATTTCAAATTAGTTGACTTTTTGCTAAAATTTTATGTAAATTTACCGTTTCTAAAACATTCAATAATTATAATTCTAAATATTTCCATTTTTCTAAGCATATTTGTTATTTTTCAATTGATTTAATAGCATTGGAAATATATAAAAAGAAATAAAGAAAAAAATTAATTCAAAACGACAAAATGGAGGAAGTATTTTTAAAGATTTAGAAATGATTTTGTCTAATAGAAAGTGATACTAGCCTTATATAAGAAGCAATTTTAAAGCAAATTTATTATTTATTATTCCTTTAGTTAGTAATTAAAAGAAATTTATTACTTTTTGTTAATATTTGACTCAATTTTATTGACAAATCAAAGGACAGAATAATAGATCTAGAAGAAATCAAGGTGCATCGTATCAGCTGAACGTCTTCCATCGTCTCTCTCTCCTCTTCCCCTCGTTGAACCTGATCCGCCGGTGCAGATTCGCCGCCGGCGCCGAATGAAGACCTGAAACAGCTTGACTACTCGTACGCTTCTCTTTTTCGCCTCTGTTCTCTTTTTTACGTTATCATCCGAAAGATCTGGAGTTGCTCTCCGTTGTCGCTTGAAAAACGAAAAGCAATTTTTGCAGTTACTTGCGTTTTGAATTCGTGTATACAGTTCTCCTTCTTGGTTAGCGAATCTCATGGCTTAATTCTGAATCTCGTGTGTTTTTCCTTGATGCAAATGCGAAGGTGACAGTAGTTAGAGAGCGAGAGACCAAAGAAAGTCAGCCTGAAGCAGACAGAAAGGGAGAAAATCGCTAGACATGTGTTGTAATCTGCAGTTTGATCTGGAAAAAGAGATTGCAATGATCCGTATTGCTTGAGCGCCTAGACAGCTTCACTTTTGTTCTTTGTCCCTCTCTCCAGTCCTAGGGTTCGCCAAAATCTCTGTGCGGTATGCTTTCTATCTTAATCTCTTTTCGTTGTTCTCTTCAGATTTTTGCAATTCCCTTGTATGTGCAAGTCATTAGCCACTACACCATTGGTTACCTTGTTGGAGGGAAGGGATTTTGTTTTTCAGAAGAGGATTTCATATACATTTTCAATTTATCTCATATACCGCAATTTAGTATCTTTATTGCGGATTCGGTGGTCATCATTCCTGGGATTTGGAGTGTTCTAGGCCTTTTACGAATGAGGGTGTAATATTGGTTTGTGCTTCAGGTTGTTGCTTATGAGTTGATGGTATGCCACCTTTATAAGATCCATGATACTAGCTGATATTGATGTTGATCTTAAAAACCCAATTTCTGCATGTTTTCTTGAAATCCAAAGGTTAAGAATCCTGCAACTATGGTTCCCATACACCACTCCTCTCTCAGAACAGTCTGACTCTGGTAATTTATTGGTGATTGCAGATTTTTGAAGGGGTTCCTCCTACTCCTATACCTTGACTGGTTGATCGGAGTTTTCTTTGTTGAGTGTAATGGATAAAGTTGTAATGGCTTATACATAGATCCTAGTCATAAAGATCCTATTAACTTCATGTACACTCATGAGAAATGACCACTACACTGGTAATTCTGAGATTTTTCAGTCATACCGCTGTAGTTACTTGCCTTGAATCATGAGTTAGCCCCATAGGCATCCAGCATCCCTTCCCTAGACATGACCAGTAATGAGGGTATTTCTGATACGGTGATTCTTTGGGTACTATAAAAAAAGTTTAAAATTGATGCCGTTGCCTTTGATGGAAGATATGACCACATGCCTTATTTGTTTATTTATTAATTAGATAGTTCATAGTGATAGTTTGTATTTTATAGCTCGATCAATGTTCAAAGGTTTTGGTTTGCTACGATGAAACTTGTATTTTTGTATGAAAGGGTTCTTCGATGCACTTGGAAAGTTGCCCACTATGTAAAAACCTAAAAATCAATGGTTGAATGGTATGATATAGAATTGTTCAGAAAAATAACTAAAATTCTCAATAGCATACCTTTGTTTTCAGTAATATCTTGAACGTACCCTATTTCAAAAACTTTAAGGTGGGATTTTCCCCAAAACTACTTAAGAAAATGCAAAACTCGTGTATAAATCTAGTTGGTTTTATATCTCTAAAATGAATTTCAAAATTAGTCTTCCTCTTCCCTTTTCGCTACCAATACAACTCTATAATCTTAAATTGTGAGGAACATGTTTAGTGTTGCAATTCTTTGAATTGAATGGAGATCCACATAACATATATAAACGGTAATAGCTAATTAGTGCTGTTATGCTCTATGAGGATTGTGGAAAAGGAAATTCATCCAAATTAACAAATCGAAATTAAATTATAGTGTCCAGCATAAGACAATATGGAATGCTGCCAAGCAGATTGCCCTCATCCCTTAATACTTTTAGTAACTCTTACTAATGAAGAGAATAAACCTTTTATTAATAGTTTGAACAACTTAACAATTGCACATTAGTTTATTGAGGGAAACCAATAGAAAAAATAGAAATGATTAATATTGATGATTATCATTGGCTCCTCCTACCAAAAGAACAATTCTTGAAGGTAGAGAGGACAAAAAGAGAGAATAGGGTTTCTGTGGGGTTATGTTCTTTAATCTAATGAAATACAAACATCTTTTTCCTACTTTCCCTTGTTTGGGGTCTTCCTTTTATATCTGCTAAAATTTTGGAATAAGATTGCCTTTTTATTTAAAAAAAGGACCAGATGTAAATGCTATTTCCATTTCTTAAATGTGCTAGCACCTTCTGTATGAGGATCCTATTCATTTCTCTCTAAAAAGTGGCAGTCAGCCACAATTGTGGCCTTGTGTACTGTAGTAGTGTATCCTTTGCCCTTTTTTTTTTAAAAAAAAAAACAAAGTTGTGCAATAATTTTACATTGCCATTGCTTCCTTTTTACCTATGCATATTTTCCCCTTTGTGCAGGTGGGATGGAGTTCTCATTGCTGAAAGCACTCCTTAACAACATTTCTTCCTTCTTTCAATTGATATCTTATGACGACTTCGATTGTGAACCTCTGAGGAAAAACTATCGGAAGATGGAAGAAATATTCAAGTTGTTGAAGTCAATACTTGATGTGATTATTGATATTGATATAGTTTGTGATGATTCTCTAAAGAAGTCGCTTGGTCAACTTGGTCAGTTTGTTGATGAATCCAAGGATCTTTTTGAGAACTGGCATCCACTGGCAAGCAGAGTCTATCTTGTATGTATCAGGATCTTATTCTGCTACAATAAGCAAACCTCTCTCATTTAATCCATGCAAAGTGGCCATACATATAAACATTCAAGTTCTAATGTCCTTATATATTTTCATTTTTCCTGCACCGAAGTGTGAGATTAAGAATGATACACACATGAATGGTTCTCTATTTGTTTTCTTCAGATTTTAATGAGCACTTTATATTTTCCATATGCTCCCCGACCTATTTGTAGATGCGTGCAAAAAAATATGTTGATTTCTCAATAATGCTCATGCTATCTTTCTGTAGTGGTGGCTTGTTTTATTTGAAAAATACTACTTCTCTCTCTTTTTTCCCCATTGGTGTTGACTACCTTGGCAGACACTGTGACCATGATCCTTTAGAAGTAATGTACATTGCTTTTTTTTTTTGAAATATTGCTTAGGTTCTTCAAGCAGAATCATTAATAGATAAGATCAGGAGCTCTGCTTTGGAAATCTTCCAAGTTTTGAAAGATGCACATGGAAACCTTCCTGCTGAGTTGAGTTCATCATCTCTTGAGGTATCAAACTGGACCTCTTTTCTCGAAAATTGTGTATTTTTTAGCCAGGCACTTTCATTGATCAAGTATTAGATTACATATATGCTCTGTCTGGTTTACGAGGTTTTGTTTATGGCTGGATGTCTGATTCTGCCTATGGATTTTATTTAGGTTTAAACAATCTGATAAATTCTTAATGTTCAATTCATATGTTGTTTGACATACACATACTTGTTGTGCAGCACTGCATTCAAAAGGTTAAGAACATAAACTGTGAGCTGACAGAAGCTATTATTTCGGAAGCTGTAAATGATCATGTTGCTGGCCATGGGCCTAGCTCAGAGAGGTTGATCAAATTTGCTGATTGTTTAGGGTTAAGGTCAAACCAAGAGATCTTAATTGAGGCTGTGGCCCTTGAAAAATTGAAGGAGAGTGCGGAACAGGCTGAAAAGAATACAGAGGTGGAGTATCTTGAACAGTTGATAGCTGTTGTCATGTGCTTGCATGATCGCCTTGTCATGATGAAGCAGTCCCAGATATCTACTCCTATCCCAATACCAGCTGATTTTTGTTGTCCCCTATCACTTGAGTTGATGACTGACCCTGTAATTGTGGCCTCTGGGCAAACATATGAACGTGCCTACATCAGGAAATGGCTTGATCTTGGTCTTAATGTTTGCCCCAAGACAAGGCAGACCCTAGGTCACACCAACTTGATACCTAATTATACTGTGAAGGCCCTTATCGCTAACTGGTGTGAGATGAACAATGTGAAGCTACCTGAGCCAATGAAGTCAATGAGCTTAAGTCAGTCGTTTTCCCTTGCTTCCCCTATTGAAAGTGGCATGTTTATTGCACCTCATTCTAGAGGTGACCAACCAACATCACCTGATTCCATCAGGACTATTGCTGTAGATGGGAGGGCTGCATCCTTATCACCTCAACGTTATCATGAAGATTCTTCACATCCTGGCGTTGTCACAGAAGATTCCTTGGACATTGGGAGATTATCTGTAGAAAATGGACCTACTACGCACCCAAATGGTCAAGCCTCTTTGTCACCGTCAGGGAACGAACTTGCTAATGCTACACGTTCCCATGAAGAGCTATCCCTGGGGCGCAATGGATCTGCATCTATTTCCAGGATAGTTTCTGACAATAATGTACCAGAACAGCCATTTGAAGATCCTAGTCAGGCGTCACAGGGTTCTGCAGCTGATAGCAGTGATGGGTCAGGGGAACTGATGAAGGAGCTGCATAATGCACCTAATGTCAGCTCTGTGCAACAAGAATCTGACTTTCGACAGAGATTGACTTCTCGCAGTCAAACACTCTGGCGTCGTCCTTCTGGAAGGCATGTTCCGAGAATTGTATCTTCTCCTACAGTTGAAAATAGACCTGATCTCTCTGGCATTGAAAGCCAAGTTAAGAAGGTGATGGAGGACTTAAATAGCTCTTCCTTAGAGAAACAGAGAGAGGCCACAGTCGAGTTAAGGCTCCTTGCTAAGCATAACATGGATAACCGGATTGTTATTGCAAACTGTGGAGCCATTAACTTGTTGGTGAATCTCCTTAGTTCAACGGACTCAATGATTCAAGAAAATGCTGTGACAGCTCTGCTTAACTTGTCCATCAATGATAATAACAAAGCTGCAATTGCAAATGCTGGAGCAATTGAGCCTCTTATCTATGTTCTTCAGACTGGCAGTCCTGAGGCCAAGGAAAACTCAGCTGCCACTCTTTTTAGCCTGTCAGTAATTGAGGAAAACAAAGTGAAAATAGGGAGGTCTGGAGCTATTGGTCCTTTGGTTGAATTACTAGGAAATGGCACTCCAAGAGGAAAGAAAGACGCAGCCACTGCTCTGTTTAATCTGTCTATATATCATGAGAACAAGGCCAAGATTGTGCAGGCTGGTGCCGTGAAACATCTAGTTGAGCTGATGGATCCAGCTGCTGGAATGGTTGACAAAGCGGTTGCAGTCTTGGCAAATATCGCTACAATCCAAGAAGGTAGGAATGCAATTGGCCAATTTGGAGGCATTCCAGTCCTGGTCGAGGTCGTTGAATTGGGATCACCCAGAGGGAAGGAGAATGCGGCTGCTGCCCTGTTACAGTTGTGTACAAATAGTGCCAGGTTTTGCAACATGGTACTACAAGAAGGTGCTGTACCGCCATTAGTGGCATTGTCACAGTCTGGCACTGCAAGAGCTAAAGAGAAGGTACATATACAGTACTTTATCAAAACTCCGATAAAATTTACATAACCTTTTTCATATGATGGATACTAATCCCATGCCTCATATCTTTACAGGCGCAAGCACTTCTTAGTTACTTCAGAAGCCAGCGACATGGTAACTCTGGAAGAGGTTGAGTTAGTAAAACGACAATTGGGAGGGAGTTGTCATCTTCGCTGTATGTTCCTGTACATCTGTGTAAATTTGGTCTTGCATATTCTGCGTAGTGGTTAACAATATGATGCCTGAGGTGTGAATTTTAGCTGAATAGCTGAGGGATTTGATTCTTTGTTTGCCATTTTTAATAGATTTTTCGACTTCCAAGCAAGGAAATATGTGGCCTATCTTACTGGCCCCTGTATTTTGAGGTGTAGGGAAGCGAGTGACCGATGAATGATTGATTACTTCTGCCTGCATTTTTCTTGTCCTGAGGGAAATGAAATCTGTCTGCATTTTCTCATTTCCTGGTTGAATCTGCTTCACTGCATAGCATTTCATGTTTTTGCTTACTCTCTGTTCAAATCAGCCAGCGCCAACTGCCCAAAACTCAGCGTTTTGTTTTTATTTTCCTCCAAGCGACGAAAAAAAGGCCTGACATATCACAGTGTGCCATTTAAAGCAATCGATTGTACCTCCGATACTTCCCAACTTTGCCATTTTTTTTTTTTTGGGGGGGGGGGGGGGGGGGTAGTATCGATACTTCCCAACTGCTTATAAACAAGTTGAGTTTGTTCATATTCAGCTCATTTCTAAATGAGCTGAGCTTGGGTCGAGCTTTAATCGGTTTCGAGCTTAAAATGATGTTCATACTCGGCTTATTTAGTAAATGAACAAGCTCAAGTCGATCTTTTTTCAAATATTGAGCAACCCTACTTGTTCTGGTCAATTTGTCATAGTAAAATTTTGTAAATTCCACAAAAATTGAGTTATTCGAGCTGAGCTGAGTTTTGAATCGAACTTTGTCGAGCTCGTTCAGCAAATATATTGCAAGGAACAATATAGAGATGATAGAAACAAACGCGACCATATCAAAGTTCTCATTCAAATCAGTGTAGCAAAAATGACCAACCATACAGAATTGATTAAATCAAGAGTACGTCTACAATGTGGCCAATATGAAGGCACCCAAAACTGCACGCCCGTGTAGAAAAGGCGCATGTTCTTGCGTTTCGACACTGTCGCACTGCACACGTGTGGTCCAGTGCACAAGCAAGTTAAATGGTACCCCGCCTGTGCACGAGCGAGTTATGTAGCCCATCTCCGGACACCTACCAGCCTCGGTCCCTGATCTCCATGCAAGCCTAGCTCTAAGATCCAATCATAGAGAGCAAAGCTTGCTGAGCCTTGATCCCTTGGTACACTTCACCCATGCTCTATGCTTACAAGCCCCCGATGAAAATCAAATGACCTCGCCCGATGAGGTAATGTAGGTACGTACAATACTAGAGACGATGGAATCAGATCCGGGGGAGTTTATTTTTAATGGTTTGATGTTCTTCCATCTACTTGTTGATAGTATGACATTTCTTATTTTAAATTTCATTTTCATGACATTGGATATTTTCAATTCTATACATAGAGATTAGACAAAAGTACAAATAATCAGTACAAACAAAACTAGGTTCTTTTACTCTTGAATTTTGAACATGTTTTCATATTCAAACATCAAAAGGCAATCCAGTAGTTACAGCCATGAAGTGTCGTAACTCGTAAACAGGAAACTGGTCAGATAACTAGATAAGTTATGTGCAGTAGAACAAAATTTGGCTTATGTTACTATGTTAGTGTAGCAGTAAGGTAAAAAATGAAGTGCGCACCTCAAGGAGAACGATGGGAAGTAGAGAAGCATTGTCCTTTCTTGGAGCGCATATATTTCAGGGTCTCGGAAGCATGATTACTTTTCAGTTCATTTCTTCTGAAGGATCAGCATACCCGCGAAAGCTACAATACGGCTTATTACACCGAACAGAATCATGACCGAAATGCAATACCACCAATACCGAAGAGTATAACCAAATTTGAGAAGCACAGTACAACGTGTAATGAGCCATACTCCATAGTACCTGAATCAAAAAATCGTAAAAACATATGATATGGAATGGGTTAAGCGAGAATATTGTGTCAAGATGCAATAAAATAGAACTTAAAACATCAAGCTTGATGCTTTTCCATGATATTTTATGAAGTAATGCAGTTACCTCCTTGCAGTTGCTATCACAAGTGCTTCCAAAGCCCACTTTGGATAGTTCATATTGGCTATCAGCCTCAGATTAGGATTGGTCAGTGCTTGAGTTGCAATGAGAGTTGAACAAACAGGAAGGAGAACAGAAAACTGCAAGAAAGAAGTTAATTTGATCATCAATGTGAACAAACTTTTCTTAGGAAAGATGTTCAATAATATTATGTAGCTTAAAGCAAACCAACCAGCTGAGCAGGACCAGGATCAAGGTAAATAGCGAATGCGTAACCAATTCCGGTAACGCAATACACCAGACAGGCCAAAACAATGTAGATGTCCATGAAAGCAGTCCTTGGATTAGTGAAGAAGTAAAACATTGACAGATACACTATAGGCTTGATTAAAGTATTGAAGAGGTCAACTGTATCCTTTGCAAGGAAGCTTGCTAAGCTGCTGATACCAGAAGCACTCTCTCTCCAGTACTGTAACTTGTCTAGAGAAAACGTCCTTAATGATGCAACTTGACATAAAAGAGCTGACACAAAAAAGAAGCATATAAGCAAAAAGGAAGAAAAAATGAAAAATATTAAGACAATTACAAAATAGAAAAGAAAATTGGACATGCAGTAACGGCATAAAAATGTAGCAGTGGCATGCTTTTTCTTGATCTGTATATATGTTAAACAAAGAAATGAACAGATAATCAATTTTTTTTAAATAAAAGTAGCTGAAGACTTACAGACAGCAATTATTGTGTATGAATAACTAAATGCCCCAAAACTGGAATCACTAATGCTTGAAATGGCTCCTAAACAGGCACCAGCGAGTAATAAGATCAGATAATCTGTTGCTTGCAGCCTGGCTTCACGTAAACGCTGCTTGCTTATCCTGACAGATCACATAAATGAAAGTTCATCAAGAACACGAGCTAAGAGTTCAACATGCCAAATGGGAGTCACATACTCTGAATCAAGGGGGGGGGGGGGGGGGGGGGGGGGTCTTGGAGATTGATTCCTAATTGGTTCAGTAGGTAATTGAAGTGCCTGGAATGTATGCAGTGTTTTGGGGTTCTTCTGGTTGCACAACAGAAAAATAAGTGACTTGCCGTGTTTTAGTGGCTTATTTTAGAAGTGGTTAGTTTTTAAACTAGATTCATTGTATTTTTAACTTATTCTAATTTAATTAGTCAGGAGTAGGTTTTTAACGCAGTTGGAAGTAGAAAACAGTGCAAGGCTGTCTCATTTTCTTCTTCTTTTTTTTTTATCGGTTGGATTTCCTTTTCTTCTACTTTCACTGCTACTCTACATTATTTTCCTTCTCAAATAGAGCAGCAACTCAAGTGCAGCATCAATTACTGTTTATCACTACCAGCCAAAGACACAGAGAAACTAAAAAAGGCAGGATGCAGGGCAAGAAGATTGTATAAAGACTCACCTCCCAAGGAAATACTTGTACTGGAAAATTATATTGGGTGTTCTTCGGTTTGTGAAGTCCTTCTCGCTTAGGAAATTCTGTGAAATATGATCCCGCATGAGATGAATATGCTGTCTCATATCCTGCCATAATTCTCCAATGAAAGATTTTTCTTCATGCTGACTTCCATTACTCGTAGCCATAACCAGACCAGCCACATTGAACTGCATATCATCAGGTACTCGGCACCCATTGTGAAGCATCCATCTAAGTGGAAGCTCCTTGTAGTTTACGCTAGTGCTTGTGCTTGGTTCCACCAAACCTTCGAGGATGTCAATATAATAGTCTGGAGGATTAACATGATTTGGAACATTAATTCCGATGCTACTAAAGTATTCTTCAACAAGACTCACTGGCCCAAGATACGCCATCAGACCACCTTTTGCTAGTAATATTAAATCATCAAACATCCTGTACAGTGCATAGCTGAAAGCAAAAATTCAATCAGTATTGAAGGAAAATCACTCATAGAATAACATCTGTGTATCTAAACAATCACAAGATTGGGATTATAGATGATTGAAGATCACTGGTCCACTGCAGCAGTAATAAAGAGTAGACATACAATTACATAATACTGTAATAATAATAAAAGATGAAACTAACAAATTATTTAGCTAGTACTTCTGTTCTGACTAGAGAAAGCTATTATCAGGTGAACCAATTTTTTGTTTAGTTCCAAATTCCCCTAGACCAAGGATATCATTGTGTTACTTTATCCACTACTTAATCACTCTTTGGATTGTGTAAAACAGAAAATATTAGATGAATTTACAACAGTTGAGCAAAAAAATAAACTTCGTATCTGTATGCAGATTTACCTTGGCTGATGAACTACCATGCATATGTTCACTCCTGCATGAGCTTCATGTTTAAGTGCTTGGAGAAGCAATCTTGAGGATGAGCTGTCCAGACCAGACGTTGGTTCATCTAAAAACAGAAGAGAAGGTTCTGTGACCAACTCTAATCCAACATTTACCCGTTTCCTTTGACCACCAGAAATTCCTCGCTTCTCCACCGTTCCAACAAGGGAATCTCTTACATCCTGTAAGCCCAAGTTCTCTATAACTCGTTCAAGAATTAGAAATTTTTCTGCTTTCTGTAAGTCTGCAGGTAATCTTAAAAGGCCATGTACAAAATATAATTAACAAACTTGGAAATCAAGAGTGACCAGAAACATCTCAAATATAGAACAAGAAGAACATGAAAAAAAAAGTCACAAAAAGAATGAGTAATGACTATTGCTCATCTTTCAAATATAAGCCGTTCATTATACAAATTTCCTACAGCTGTAATCACATTTGGGGATTCTAAAAGTAATGCAAAACCCCATGTATAGCACGCTAACATTCTTGGTGATTACTTGATATCAAGTAATCAAGAGTTTGAAGCCCATGAGGATTACTTGATATTCCATAGTTTTTTTAGTAATCTACAAGGCAATACTACAAAAGCACGCTACATTAAGACCAATGACAAGTTTCATATCAGAAAGAATTTGACGTACCTACACCGAGCACTGAACCAGAGATTCTCCTCCACTGTCAAATTCCCATGCACAATATCATCCTGTGGCACAAAACCTATGAGTTTCCTATATGAGTGGATAGATGCAGGCTGTCCATTTATGTATATTAAACCGTTTCTTGTGCATCCGGTCGCTTTCCCTGCAAGGGCAGAGAGAAATGTTGTTTTTCCAGCACCTGACGGTCCCATTACAGCAGCAATATGGCCAGGCATAATTTTCCCCGTAAGACATTTTAAGAGACATTTCTTCTTCCCCTTCAATGTGAGGGTTAAATCTGTAAATGAAACCTCAATCAAAGGCCTTTTCTTCATAGGAGAGCTAGTAGCCATTGAAACCACACGTGAAAGGTTGATGTTTTCATTTTTCCTCTCACGAGCCTTCTCTTTCTGAATTTGAGCATATGCATACTTGAAAATCTGGGTCTCACTGCTCTCATTTGCTTTCCGTGTCTTCCTTTTTGCACTTTCATGCTCAATCTCAAGAGTAGAGCTCCCATGAATTTCTTTCTCACCTCCTTGCAATCTATCGTGTGCAGATTCTAACATTTCATCGGATCCATGAGGACCGTGATGATGAGGTAACAAAGAATCATCTGCCATGTTATCTACTACATTTAACATCCTAAACTTCCCTTGGTGATCTTTAGCAGAAAATTTTCTAGATAAAGTGGCATGCAATTCTGCTGCGTGCTTCTTAGCAGCCTCTTTTGCAGCTTTCCACCTTGCACGTGCATTTTCACTTTGTTGCACAATTCTTGCAGCTTTGGCTCTGGATTTGGCACGTCTCTGGTCACGAGTACTGATGATTTGGTCTGAACAGTTGTAAATGATAAGAAGAAGAGCTACTAAAACAACCTGCATCAGCCACAGAAAAGAATTAGTTCTCTCTTTTGTGATAGAGAAGATGATGCCCTTGAACCAAAAAGTAACAAGTTGATGTTTTAACAATTCACGTCGTGTGGATATGGCTTGTTCATGATGCAAACACAAAAGTCCAGTATTCATTTGGTCTTAGATCCTCCATTTTCTCTCACTGTATATGTATACAACAGTTTACAAACGAATAAAACGGGGAGATTCTAACACTTGGCCTTCTTCATAAACCCAAAAACCGAGAGTAAAATGTAAAGGACAAATGCTATGGCATTTATAACAAGCTTATCAATTTGAAAATTTGAAGTGTAGAATCACTATAACTGAGCATCCTGGGCTTTAGATAATACTAACATTTTTGGGTTGAGCCCGTCTTTTCACATGTATAGAGGAGCTTTTATAGCCTTAAAATACCAAAAAAAAAAGTAATAATAATCACTTTTTTGTCATCTATTTATAACCTAATGTCACAAAGTTCATTTCTGCATATCTTCAACAGAAGAAAGTCGTATAGAAGTAGGTTATCTCTTCGCCCCATATTTTAAATGCAAGGAAGATTCAATATTGAAGATGTGTAGAAAGATTTTGAGGCCTCCATCTAGCGTGAATGTAAGCTTTTCAGTGGCCTGATTCTTGTAAATCTCAAATCAGTTTTGCATTATTAGTCAAATATATCAAAATTCCAGCCCATGTACATAGAATAATCAATTAATGACTAAAAGAAGAATGAAGTAACTCACTATAAGCATTATTCCGTATGTATGAATATTCTGTTTAGGTGTATTTGCTTTACAGGAAATCAGCTTGGAGCAACCTGCATTTCCAAGAGCACGAACATCCAAAAAAGTCAAATCAAATGAACATATATCCATGGGCACATGCAGCATCAGGTATGGATATGACAATGACAGGAGGGAATGGAAGCAGTATATCATAGTATTGTTTGGAAACTTACGGGATTCAGATGTGGAACCTGTCCGGCAGTAAAATCTGGGGATCCATATAAAAGAGTCAAAATAGAAATTTGATCCAAACATAGATAAAGATTAGAAAACTATGAGTACGTTAGGAATCAATCATCTAACAACAGTGTTGGGTCGATGACAAACAGAAAATGCATAGCATTCCAGTAAAGTAGATTGTCAAGTACCCACTACTGCAGGGTTTCTCTTCAGTTGTGGTTGGGCAATATGACCCTTCAGGACAGAAGATTTCCCTGGTAGTGTCAAATCTAGACCACATATTTGCACCACCACAGTGATGCTCAGGATGTCCAGAAGGTAGCTTATAATTGTATCTGCAGAAATATAACAAGTTTTTTATAGAATGCCAAACCTTTGGAGGATAACTACAAAGCACTTAAAAGCTAAACAGGGTCTTACGGCTGACATAAGCCAGTTGTAGCATTATATGTAGCTTTCTGACAAGAAGCACCCAAGGGACAAGCTTCAAAAGAAAGAAAAAAAATAGAACAGTAACCAGTTAAAAAAGATATAGATTATGCAATCAAAATGTTATAAACGTGAAAAGAATCCAGAATGATGAAACAGACATTGTAAGGCACTGCAAAATTTAATTGTTTACCCAGAATTTTAGTAATGGTTTCATAATTACAACTAGTTATCTCCAAATTATAGCTCTTGATACTAGACCTAAATGCCCTACTTAATCCTTCAGAAAGGATAATGACAGTCACATAGAACGGGCAAATGTAGAGCTGAAAGATTAATGTCAAGGGATGGGTCAGTCAGATATTAGCTATGCAAAGCGGAGGAGAACATGTTGTCTTATAAGTAGGAAGCTGATGGCGGAATCTATGGTAAGATTAGTAAGATTAACAGGAAATGGATGTTGAAACCTTTATGGTGCTTGGGTCTACTTCAGGAATCTGGGGGTTTCAGATCACTCACCAAGTTTGTTGGACAGACAATAGGAAAAGACAGTTAGCAGGGAACCATTCAAATTCTTGAACAGTATAATGCAAGACCCAGGATATATGGTAATGGTTTGGAAACAATTAGCACAATAGACTAATGGGCTTACATGTATCATCAAATCACCAAGAAGCTGAAAAGGGTTATAAGAGAGCAAAAATGGATTTCAATGCAATAGAAAGACAAGAGGGGAGAATCTCTATAGCCAACTCTGAAACTAGATGAGACCGAAATTCAGATACAAGAGAAGATGTTTGATATCAAACTACTCACATTTGGGAGGACAAAAATGTTTCCTTACGAGTTGGAAGACTTATGTGGATTTAAAGAAACAACTGTCAGGAAAGAAGTCCACAGCCACTGGAAGAGGTTTGATTGATTGAGACAGCACAATTCTATTTCACCCTGCCCTTTTGTCCTTTCCCCAGAATACATGAGTAAGTAGATGGGTATGCTTATGATGATCCAGATTTTAATTACCTCAGCAGAGATGAAAGATCAGCTTAGGATTCTGATTTTCACATTTTTCATTAGTGATTAGAGTTCAAAACAGAAGGTATTTCGTTGATATACTCACGGAACATGCAAGTAAGCCCCTGTGGACAAAAGAAACCATCACAGCAAGGCTGACAATTAGCACTTCTAGAAGGCATTTCCTTTGAATTCGTCAAATCAATTTCATTTGTTCCATTAACACTGCAGGCCCATCCTGGCTCACACCCATTAACCCATAAGGATGAGTCACAATTCCTGTTTGGTTTTCCAGAATTAAGTCCCAGAACTGAAGTTTGTAGGTAGAACTTTAACTCTGCTGTGGTGCACAAGCGCTGTGAAAGATCACCTGTCAAAAAACTGTAAGCATCATAATCACAATAAAGAAATGTTGAATTTCTAGAAACAGAATATCAGCATTTAGATTAGAGATTACATTCTCAAATTAAAAGTCGTATAGATATATGAAGTCTAATTTCCATGTTAGATTCCAGAGTAAGAGTTTTGAAGAATCAATCCTCCAAATGCTAATTGCCCCAATAAACATGACAACCTATGGATGAGGGGGAATCCTGACGCAAGAACCAGTGAACATATCAGAAGATGCAAATTTCTCCAACAACACAATGTCAAACACTAAAAAAATGGTTCCAGTATGCCTTTGTGCAAGTCTATTGCAGGTAGAAATGCAGTGGGATTAATGTTCATTAACTCATCAGCATTGCGAATTTTATAGCAACTCCTTGTGGTAGGTAGCTAGAAACAGCTCAAGTTTCATATTTTAAAGCAACTCCTCAGCTTGAGGAGATGAAGATGAGAGAAACACAGTGTTCCTACGATTGGATTTAAGCACTTGTAGAAGTCGAAATTAGTGGTACACTATCAAAAGCGGACCAAGAAGCTACAAAACTGAAAGTAGTAGTAGTAGTAGCGACATTGTATTGATGTTCCACAAAACAAAAATCAGCACTTGGTAAAATACAATTCACAATCACACAGGCTTTCATATCAGCACATTAGGACCCTCAGGCTCAGCTACCTTGTCACTCCTTAGCAAATGGCAACTACTTAATCAGTATCGAAATCAAGAACATTGAGCAACTAAATGGAATACAGCATCTTGATGATAAAACTGTCAGCTTTAATTATAAAGATTCAAGGAATTGTTTTTTTTTTAGTTTCAATGTCAAGATTTAGCACTTACTAGTAGTCATCAAGCAAGAGGCTATAAATTCCATGCGGGAAGTATAATTGAACGCCATGTTCCAATCACTCAACCTGAAGCACCGCAGAAAGCCAAAGGAATAAAGAGAAAAGGAACAAATAAGCGTCGAACTTGCTAAACAAGCTGAAAGTAGATCGATTAATCGAAATACGAAGAGATAGAGTAATAGATCGATTACGGATCGGTGATACAGTCGCGGACTTCACCACGGAGCTCAGTGATGAGAAGCTGCGTGAGATTCGTAAGTCCGGCAGAGTAAAGCTTGTCGGCTTCTCCGATCAAGGCGGCGTTTGGCTGAGCAACGGCCGTACCTGTCACTACTGAGCTCAGTAGCATTAATACCGCCACAGAAATGGTACAATCAACCGCCATTACAGATTCCACGAGAGCGAATCAGTTCAAAAACTCAACTAATTTGCAGATACAGGGATCCAAAGTATCAGATTTCCCGCTAATGTGAAAAGAGATTAAACGGAAACGCTGTGGGAAAGTTTTCCTCCTCGTAAATAAAAAAGTCAAAAAAAAAAGGAAGTGAGATTTTTAAATGAATCTCATCAGGCCGTCTCTCTCGGCGCGTCTCTAGTGTTTGCCGTATTTTAATATAGATTGATGATTGATGCACTGCAACTTCCAATGTACACAGATGATGGTTTTGGATGGCAGGGCCGCAGGAGTACTTGCCGTTGGTTTCACGGTGGAGGTCGGTATTATCACACCCGGAAAGATTTTTGTTGAACCCCAAAATTTAAGGCTGGTAATAGGCACTGGGCAGGCGCGATGTTTGGTATACCTCCATGGTAGTCCACCTCTTCTATTTTTAGTCTATCATTAATTAACTATAGTACTAATTAATTTGTATGGGAAAAGTAAAAAGGTGTTTGTTATTATTAGTATTATTTTTTTATGGAAAAGGTGTTTGTTATTCTTTTTTTTTTTTGGTGCTAGGTGTTTGTTATTCTAATATGTAGTTAATGTAACTTGTTTTTTTTTTATATGGGTTGCATTAAAGATTTCACCTAATTAATTACGAAAAATACATAAATTCAATATACCTATTTTATTTGTTATATATAAACTCTTTTGTTGATATTATTACTTGTTTACCCTTACATATTTTAGTTTAATAAAAAGTTAAATATAATTTAATAATAATACTAAAAACTATTTTTAAAAAAAGGAATTAAGAATAGATATAGAAGATGTTAACTTTTTTATAAATAAAAAGTATCGAAGGGTATAAATAGAATGATATATATGAAAAATGTCTATATAATTAAAGAATTTATTAGGGGATCTATAAACTTTCAGGAAAAAAAACGATGAAAATGGTTTATAAACTGCGTTACCTCTTTCTTCAAAATGGAATTCCCCTAAAATTAAGTAAATAATTGGACAAATGCAAGTTAAAGTGAAATCAGGTTGCCTTAAATGTATTTCATGCATAATATAGGGTAACGAAATATAACAATGTCTTCGAAATTCAAGCAACCATTGTAAATTTGGGGCGGTATAAATGGTGATGCATTTTAAACAATTTTTTTCCAAAAGAACACTACGAGTACTCCGTATAACTTATTTTCAAATTCTTTTAGAAGACTTATTTTTCAATTTAAAATTGAAATAATACTTAGATTATATGATTTGATCATAAAGAACTATGATCCGATCATACTTATAGTAATTTGATTCGATCATACTTAGATCATATGATTTGATCATACTTCTCTATGATCCAGTCATACTTATAGTAATTCGATTCGATCATACTTAGATTATAGGGTTCAATCATACTTAGATTAATTCTTTCATACTTCTCTAAGATTTGATCATACTTTCAATCATACTTAGATTAATTCTTTCATATTTCTTTATGATTTGATCATATTTCTGATCATTTATTCCTTGTACCTTAGATTAACAATGATGTTATGATTCGATCTCAAATAATATAATTTTAGTTAAAAAAATATCAGTTAATCTCATTTATTTATAAAAAAAAATCTTAATGACTACTTTTTTGGGCAATTTTTTTTAAAATAATACATTTTATAGTGAAAAATATCAATTAATCATATTCATTTCTTAAAAAATCTCAATGACTTTTTTTTGGGCAAAAAAATTTAAAATAGTATATTTTGTAGTTAAAAAAATATCAATTAATCATTTAATTATGCAAACAATGAATCACGCTCCAGTTGTTCTCCATTTGCTCCAACAAAATTAATTGCTCCAACAAAATTACGGAGTAATTAAAACAAAGCTCCACCGCCTCGTCTTCTTCAATTCATCTCAGACAGTACTATTCATTCCTCTTCTTCTTTAATTCACACGGGTTTCAAGGCTGCCGCCTCGTCTTCTCCGCTTTCACCTTAGACAACACCAGAGGAGGGCCGAGGGAGACGGCAGAGGCCGTGGAGGAGCGGGAGACAAGCGCTGAGAAGAAATTGGGGCAATAAAAGGATGGTCAAAATTGGGGGTCTCGTTTCAGACTACACAGCGGGATGGGAGAGGAGAAGGCGAAAACGCAAGAGGCGGAAGGTAGAGATGGTGAGAGAGGTGGAAACGGAGGAAAAGGGGGAAGGGGCGGCAGTGACAGAGGAGGTTGAGGAGAAGCCGAGTAGGTGGTGAAGGAGGTTAACAACAGGAGAAGAAGAAGAGAGAGGATAGAGGGGAGAGGGCAGGGAGAAAAGAGAGGAGGAGGATCGGCGGAGGGAGCCGAAATCGGGACACCACGGTGAGCTAGCAGCGACGGCAGACGGAGAAAACCAACGAGGAAGAGGCCGGAGGAAGCTACTTTCTCTTTCTAAGAAGAAGAGGGACTCGCTACACCCAAACCCTACTTTTTCTTTTTACCTTTCCCACACAAATTAAATATATTAATTTATTAATTAATACTATAACTAAAAATGGAAGAAGGTGGACCACCAGGGTGGTATACTAAACATTTTCCGTGGATAATAGTCCAAATCATCTGTAGCAGCTTTTCACTTGGTCCACCTGTAATTAATTTTAATATATAATTAATAATAAAATCAAAATAAATAAATCAACAAAATCTTCCCCATTGTGGTAAACCGTAAGAATAGAGAAGAGAGGAGAAATGATCTCTTATTAGGGTTTCAAAGGACCCATTATATAGGTGTATACAAAGGAACTAGGGCTTCCTAGAGTTTATCCATCACAATATAATAATATTATAACACTCTCCCTTGGATAAACATCTCTAAATATTAAGACTGTCATATTAAAAACCTCGCCTAGAAAACCCGATGGGACCGAAACTAGGACCAAGGAAAAATACAAATGACATGTGATACGCTTTGGTGATACTGTCTCGTTAAAAACCTTATCAGGAAAACCCAGTGGGATAAAACCTGATCGAAGGGAAAAAGAGTGCAGTGCGTGTATACTCCCCCTGAAGTCAACATCCTTCTTGAAGTCTTCTCATTCTTCTTGATGGCGCTGTCTTCATGAGCTTATTGTCAAATCTCAGCATTGTCTTTGACCTGGAATTTCTTCATGATTAACTTGATGCGCTTGATTTCCATGTATTGGTGTTGAGCTGCTTTGAATGCACAAACATAAGGTACTTCAGGACCTAGTGTGCTTTTCATTGTTGATTAGGGGATCTGTTGTATTAAATGGTGCATAAGTTGCCTCGTTAAAAACCTTAACTTGGAAAAACCCAATGGGATAAAAACCAAAATCAAGGAAAAGATTACAACATTGTATGGTACTTCGGGACCTAATGCAATGTCACCATTTTCACAATTATAGGTACTCCAAGTACTCTTATAAGGATCTTTAACCGATTGCATGTGACGGGACTTTGATATTAATACTCCAAGTACTCTTATAAGGATCATTAATATGCCATTGAAAATTTCAATCAATCCTTTCCATTTATATGCGTATGCAAGTAACACGTCCGTCATTTACATTTAGATCCAAAATTATATTCACTTCTGGTGAATACATTCTCCATATAACCTTTGATAGGTATTTGTGCAATCAACTTGGCTTTATATTTTATTTTGTATGAACACCCACTCAAAACCAATTGATGTTGTACTTTTCGGTTTTAGAACTACAGGTCCAATGGCATCATGCTTAAAGAATCCATCTTTGCATGACTTGCTTCTTTCTAGCTCTTTTACTATGATTTTGATGTTGACATCCATTCTTTATTTGATGATCATCATATTCTCATAGGCTCATTCCAATTCTGGGGAATCGTATACTAAGAGCCTAGTGATCTCCAACACTTCTGGTGTACTTGAGAATCACTTGATATTCATTGAGTTGGAGTTACTCCTAGAATTTCCAAATGAGCTAGTATATGTGACTTTGTCACTTTCTTGGTCTTTAGTAAATGCTTTCAATAACATATTTGCCAAACCTTATAATCATTTCATTTATTAAACTTCTGGTTCACTTATATTTATCCGCGGATATGAAATGATAGAGAAGTTGCTTCCGTGCAATCTCTTTCTTAATTGTCTCATTTCCTCTCCCCCTAAATACCGAGCATTTGACCACCATTATAAGCTCTAGATATTTGATATCAATAGGGACTTAAACCCCATGTATCATCCAACTTCTTTGTGGTCTCGTTGTAGTTCATTTGGAGGAGGTACATCTCGGAACATATGTTGCTTATTCAAAACCTTTGAATGGCAAGCTCTCTTATGGAGATAATTAGGGAGATGTTATTGTGTCAAATTCGAAATGCAAACATGCATGGACCCATTTGACTAGCGACTCTTCTGGGTCGCCATGAGCTAACGTATGCTCAACAATGTGGTTGATAACATTCTCTACCTTATGTTTCATATGACCAAAGTGTTAAGACATCTATGATATTGGAATTACAATGGTCTATGTGATAATGTTCCGTAGTTGTCTCATTGAATCCACTCAAGAGACATTAGAGACTTTGCATTTACTTTGAATTTAGATGGTCATGTTGTTGATTTGCTAAGATGACAGACCATATATATTCGGTCACCCTTATAGAGGATCTTCGGGTCCTAGGATCTTCTGGTCCCTTTTAGTGGGTGTGTATGTGAATGTCAATGATCTCGCCCATCATCGTTTCACATGAATGACCGAATGCCACAAAGAAAAACATTTTATCATTAACTAACTTCTGGTTAGTGATAAGTTTCAATGGGATAAATGAGTGTCAAATAAACCATATATATACATTCTCACTTTGTAAGACTTGCTTCTGGCTAGTCATATGAGATATTGGTGTTCAATACCATGTCAATTCATACATATGTGTCATTGTTACTTCAGGTAACAAGATCAATGCTCTTCTGGAGCTATATGGTATTTATCCTGGTTTTTCCATTCATGATTGTTTGAGAAAACTTCGGGTTTTCAAAGTTGTTTGACACTTATAAAACCAAAATATTCAACCATTGAACTTCGTATATGGTGATCCATTTATTTAATTTAGATGTCATTGAATGGGTATTGTCAGAACTTTCGTTGATGTCATACTTCATGTATGAGTCATTTATAATGTTCTCCAAGACATTTAGAATTAACCGTATAACAGACCTAGCTATAAGCTACAACAATAACTTTGGTCAAGCGCTTAACCATAACCTCTTTCACACCCTCTACCAGAGGGGCATGCTTCAGGCAATGCTTAGAGGATAGTCAGGAAGTGGCCGACCTTCTTAATCGGATCGTGTTATGTAGTTACTTCTATAATCGTTATGAACTTGATAAAAACCCACATTCCATGTACTTCTTCAGGAGTACAAATGATAAAATTAGGATCATATACTGTTCTGGAGTTTGTGAAATCCTTTACTTTTCTACAGTTTATAAAATATTCTTTACTCTTCAGGAGTTAATAAAAATTCATCAGTAGAGTCTTCAGGCTCTTAGGTTGGTGTTGAAAAACTTCACAATCTACGGGATTGTGGTAAACCTTTCTCCCAAATGTTCATTTGCCAAACAAAACTCCGCATTAGATACTCATGATAAGTAGTTTCTTCGGGAAACACTTTGAGCTTTGAATTACAATAAGTAAAATCGTAATAATTTTATTCAATATAAAGCAATGAATAAAAAAACAAATAAATAAATAAAATAAAATTGTATTTGTCCACTTCAGGTGGAGCCATGAGAAAAACTTGTCAATTTATCATTTTCTTCAAGAAATGATTTTATTTATAAAATGATTCATTTGTCAACTTCGAGTGACAATTAGTCTCTATTATGTATATTTCGATCATATACTCCAAAAGATGATAAGTTGCAATTCAAAAATATAGTAAGTTATCATATAAACATTGTCCATATTCTTCAAGAAATGGTATGATCGATTATTACTCACTTCAAGGAGAAGACAACTTGTATACATTCACTTTAATTTCTACACTTCTGGGTATTTGTGCAAATTTAAAATAAAACTCATACACTTCTGGGTATGATTTTAAATAATCTTTATGAGGATATACAATATATCTCTTATCATTCATTTACTTCAGGAAATGAATATTGTCACTTCAGGGACAAATTTGTGTTTATGAGAGAGACATTTTATGAATTTTTTTCATATATCTCTTCAGGAGATTATTATCGTTACTACATGAACGATTTATGAGCATAAAGTGTTCATCATCTTCAGGGGATAAGTTTATTTATTTCGAGAGATAATGATAAATAAATAAATAAATAAATAAATAAATAAATAAATAGTTGATATAGGTAATAAAAATATAAAAACATAAATAAATAAAATCAAATTGGCATATTGTCAACTTCTGGTGACAATAAAATGAACATCTGCAAATACATGTTCGTCTACTTCTGGAGACTAGTGGAGAAACCATAATTTGCTTTGTTTAGCTATAAAAATCATCGGTACAAGGACGATTATGAATTTTAAAATTTTATCTATTACGGGAGATAAATTTTATCATGATATATAAGCTAAAATATTTATCTTCTTCCGGAGATAAATTTATCGCTTCTGGGATGATATATAAATTTAACAATTTTTATCTACTTCAGGAGATAATGTTTGTATACTTCGGGAGATAAAGAATGGTAAAAAGTGTATATAATATAATATATAAATATATGAATAGAAACACATAAAATAAAACAAATAAAATAAAAAGATAATCGTTCATCGCTTCAGGGATGAGATTCGTCGCTTCACCGCTTCGGGGATGAGATTTATTGCTTCACCGCTTCGGGGATGAGATTTATCGCTTCATCGCTATGGGGATGATATTCAACCATTCATTGGTTTCATCTACTTCGGGAGATGAGGAAAAAAAATAATTTAAACAAATTAAATAAAAGAATATAAAGATAAATAATAAATATAATTTCATCACTACGGGGATGAAATTTATCGGCTAGATCATCTCTGCGGGGATGAGATTTATTAATCAAATTTATCGGCTCGATCATCTCTGCGGGGATGAGATTTATTAATCACATTGATTGATTTATCCGCTTCAGGGGATAGATCCTTATTATGTATTTTATATCCACTTCAAGGGATAAAATTTACCACTTCAGGGGTTCACATTCTTCGGGATGTGTTTATATACTTCATGGGGCAAAATATGAAAACCCTATAAGTTTTAGGCCGTTTTCTGTAAATATATAAAATGTACTGCCCGATCTATGATTTTAAGAAAATTTTGGGCCGGTTTTGTAATTATTAAAAAATTAACCTTCTTCGTCGGTTTGGATTTGCAGAGAGTGGGCATGGCCGCCGACGTAATCGCCGACCTTCCAGAATTGCTTGCAGCTCCTCGAATTCACAGGATCGAGGAAGTCGAGCGCCAATGCTGATTCCTGTGGTGTGTGGCTGATCTCCAATTTAGGCTTCTTGGCGGAAGAAGACACGAGATCTCGAAACGGCGACGGCGCTCGCCTCTTGTCGGAGGAACTGGCTTCTTTGTGGGAAACGACGTCGCGGCCGCCGGCCTCGATTGCAGATCGATGATGTACTGCAATCAAAGTTGATTAATCATAGAGGTCAATCAATCGATGATGTACTGCAATCCAAGTTAATTAATAAATTTGGAAGACAAATAGTAGAAAACAATTAAGCAGAAGAATATAATCAATCGACGGAAACGGCGAATCTCCATGGATGGTGATTATTTTGAAGATGATAGATGATAGATTGATCATAGACGGCTAGGGTTTTTCGATCTCCATCAACTTGTATTCGAGGTCGATTGACGAGTCTATCGAGCGTGTAGGCTGAAGTAGAGCGCGGAGAACGCGTGCCCCTAGGGCTGGCCATTGTGCGCACCGACGAAGGTTGCCTTCCTTGGATTCAGCGGCGGCTTCGCCTTCGGATGCTGAGATCTTCCCAGCGACAGGGCTGCTAGTCTTCGGAGGCCTGAATGAGATTCAGATTGGTAGGGGAGGATTGCAAGGTTCTGCAATGTGAGGTTCGATCCCCGATGAGTGTAAGACGACAGGCTGTCGATCCTCCATGGTTGAACCTAAAATTGTTAATAGTTGTTCTAATTAAACCTAGATTCAAGATATATGAAATCAATCAATCAATCGATAAAGAAGTATGATAATGGAGAAGAAAATAATTATAATTGATTGAAACTTATCTTTCAAATTGACTTAAAAAATTTGAGAACCAGCTACGATCTTGAAATTCGATAAACCGTAAGAAAGAAGAGAGGTAGAGAGAAGAGAGGAGAACTAATCTCTTATTAGGGTTCCAAAGTACCCATTATATAGGTGTATACAAAGGAATTAGGGCTTCCTAAGTTTATCCATAACAATATAATAATATTATAACACCCATTCCCTTTTTTAAAGATTTTTCTCAACGTTGTAGATGTCTTTGCTTGTATTAATATATATGAGGTAGGCCTAAACTGTGAAGCACAGTGTAGATGATGTTGTTGGTGTAATTGAAAAAAGCAAAGTGAAGTGGCGATGATGATTAAAAAGGCCGGACTTACGGCTGCCACCAGACCGGAGTCCTGGTTGTGGTTCTGGTAGTAGACTGATGATTAAGTTTGAGGCAAAGGTTTAATCTGAGTTGCTGCTAGCCTGCTACTACTACTTTGCCCTTTAGTTTTTTTTTAATCAAAATCCAACTTAATTTACAATTACTTTTCTTCTACTTTGACCTTACTTCCATCGGAACATTTCATTTGAGCATTAATTTGCAAATTATACAAATGGTTGGAGTTCCCCCTTTATAACAAATTTCCGGTTCTTTCAAATAATCCTTGTCAGAATTCCTAGTCGTCGGGCGCAGTGAATGATAAAACTGATGGCGAAGGGCATGGTGGAGGCCCGTCCAATGAGTTGTGCAAAAAATCTAACAGAACATGTCCCTCATTTTTACTAGGGTCTAAATAAAAATTTATTAGCACTTATATTTTTTAGGGCGATTTGCAAAAGTAGATCAAAAAAAATCTTTGCAAACCTAGACTAGTACATTAGAATTTGGCTAAGGGTAGAAGGTAATCTAGTTTTGCAAAAAAAAAAGGGGGGCAACCGGATGAGGAAGTTGCAGGTAAGGGGAGGCCCGGCACTGTAGCACCATCTGTGGGAGAGAGAGATTTAGAGGGGGGAGGAACCGTACATGTCAGAGGAATTGGGGAAGTGGCGCCAAGAAAATAGGGAAAAAGGGGGAGCATTTATGAGGGAAAATGAAATTATTGAAATTAAGGGTGTCAATCAACACTTATATAAGCTTGATTGATGGGTGTCATTCCTTATTAAATGTTCTGCAAAAAGAGAGACAATATAGGAGACGAGTGGAAAGGTGAGGCAAAAGCATCCCCTTCATTTATAGTAACTGGACACTTTTTGGCTTACCAATAGAAAACAACTATCTTACCAATAGGTCAAACATGTCCTACCATATCTGGAGATTTTAGAGATAATATGGAGGGGATTGACCGTAGCTATTTTGGCGGGCTGTCAGTGTAATTTTGGCGCCAAAACAGGGTTCTTCAATGGGGGGAAGGGGAGAGCATTTGTCTTACCAATAGAATCTATTTGTCTTACCAATAGGCTAAATATGTCCTACCATACCTGAATATTTTGGAGATAACAGGGACGAGATTGACCGTAGCTGTTTTGGCGCGCTGTTAGTGTAATTTTGGCGCTAAAACGAGGTTCTTCATTGGGGGGAAGGGGGGAGCATTTATGAGGGGAATTTGCAATTATTGCATTAATGGGTGTTCCCCAAGCACATATATAAGCTTGAGAGGAGGATATGAGACACCATAACATGCCCTGCAAAAAGTGAGGCAGAGCAGGAGAGAAGCGGAAAGGACGGGGGAAAAGTCACACGTGCATCCGAGAAAATGATACAATACCCATCCTACCAATAGTACAGGTGTGGCCTGCCAATAGTTTGGACCTGTCTTGCCATTCCCGGAAAAGTGCCAGAAGTTTGTTGCTGGTAGTGGCAGCGATGGGTAAGTCATCTTCTACCTTTCATTCGTAGTTGTTCCCCTTTACTATATCAGAACTACCCCTAGGCTGATACTCTTTTCCCGTGTCGTACCCCAGGTGATAGGGTATGTATCAATGTCGTGTTTGACGATTGGTGGACTCTCGGGAGTGGGAGCTTGGTGTTCAAAGGAGAGGCATGTACTGCAGTTATGGTGGTGCCACAGAATATTTGCTACAACCAACTGAAGGAGAAGATAGTTTCCAAATTCGTCGTGGACATGGTCTTGTACGACATTGAGCTCACCTACCTCCCTCCTTCGATGGGGCGGGCTACTCCAATTCGGGTCCGGGACGACGATGACCTAGAAGCCTACAAGTTCTACAACACTGAATCCGGTGCACGAGCCTGGTCAATCGCACTGCACGTCACCTTACGGATGAAAACGACAAGCCCTTTCGCACGTCACCGCACTGCTCATCTATTTTATCGTCGTTGGGGGCGTCGAGGTTGAGGAATGAATTTACGTTCTCATAATGGATGTGGATGCTCGGGGTTTCTCATCTTAGACACCTGGGGCGTCGAGGTTGAGGAATGATTTTATCGTCAATGTTCCACCCAAAGTGATTCCCTATCTCTGGAAAGGTCTCATACACCCACAACTGCATACACAATTTGGTAAGATATTAGCACACACTTTGCATGACAACTTCATATAGTTGGTAAGATAGAAAATTCCATTTGCCAGGTCAGCATTCTAACTACATTTGGCAGGATATAAATAGCTCATTGGATTAGCCATTTGGCATGTCACACCAACACAAATATTGTAAATGGGCAAAGATTTATAACATCTTTTAAGACTTCACTAACCTGGAAGGCCATGGGAAACCCTTAGAGCGCGTACGTTGGCCTGTCTTTTAGGTGACTCTTTGCAGCCACCATGTCCTTCAACGTCCCAGCGAGGCTGTCATGTAGCCTCTCGTACACTAGCCGGCCCCAAGGGAAGTCCAGAAAACATGTGGTGTCCTCTAGCAGCAGCTTCACAACCCTCCCTCTGATTTGCGTCTTCTTCTCCAAGCCAAACAAAATGCCCTCCACTATGACTAGGAGGGCAAGCTAGTATTTTTTCATTAGGGAGCCTAAGTCAGTCTCTTTTTTGTGCTCCCACGCTCTTTCAACATCCTTCAGACACACCTTCTTCTTCTTGAAAAGCTGGTAAATGGCGTCCTTGTGGTCGCCCTCCATCACATCCGTGGGGGGTGGTGAACAGTTGAGCCCCGTTATCAAGGCGAACTCCTGAAGCGAGAATCGAACGTGATGCCCCTGGATGGCGTACCACATCTTGTGTTGCTTCCGCGTCTTGAGCTGCCAAAGGAGGCAGAAGTGCACCAACTGTGCGGCAAATTTATTTCTGGACCCCATCTTGACGATGCCCCCAAATTGGCTCTTCATCGGAGCCTTGTAATCCTCCCGGTCGATGGTTATGTCCAGTTCTTCAAGCAGTTCAAAACTTGAATGGGATAACGCCCTCCCATTGAAGTGATCTTTCTCCGCCAATGCCAACGGCCCAACACAACCTGCAATACATGTAACAATCTTAGGTTCCAAAGTTTTTTCCCAAGCATTACAACCACAACAAGGTAACTATCTCCGTTTCCTTACCCCCTGACTGCTTGGTCCTCCCCTAACTTTCTTCTTTGCTGCCTTTGACATTTTTTTTTGCTTATTGAGCAATAGGTACCTGCATTACAATCACCACACACGTGCGTTCAGACATTCAGGTCACAAAATCGGTCATACCAACAGTTTAAATATATCCTCCCAATAGCATATTAATTTCCTACCAATGCTGTTATCCTCTTCTGTCCTACCAATTTCGCATTTCAGACAAGTTTCAACACTACAAAACCAATCCACCAATAATTCCTACACCCCACTCGGCATACCAGTTGTTCAAATTTATCCTACCAATTTCATTACCCAGTCCTACGAAATCTGCTACCAAAATTTCATACACAACCTTTTATATTCCGTCCTACCAAATGTGCAAACTTCCCCTACCGATTACCCCTAATCTTGTGGATTCCCGACCCATCCGACCCCCTCCTTGCCCTTTTGTCCCCAATTTCTTACCCAACATCCCCTAACCCTTATCCATCCGTTTCCCGACACCCACAAACCCTAGTCGCACCCAACTCCCCAAAATCGACTCTTCAAAGGCACCCCTAACCCCTCCTATTTCATTCATCTACTGCTAGGCAATTGCAATGGCACCCCCATGTCTCAATTTCTTCACAAAACCGTCAATAACCGCACCCTCTTTACCCCAAAATCACAACTGAAATCACACCTCAACACTTGCTTACATTCTTCTTCAACTAGTAGAGTTCTGGGTGAAATCACCCTTCTTCTTCAACCGCGTCCTGTCGCTCCTCCTTTCTCTATGGTTTTTGTTTTCTTCGTGTCTCTCTCTCTCTCGCTTCAAACTGGAATACACCGTCTCTCTCCCTCCTCGTTTTGATTTTAGAACTCCCGCAATGCTTACCTGCTACACCCGGTGCTCAACAGTTCCAAATGACCGGCGATTTTTTTTGCTTGGGGTAGACGAGTTTAGTTTTGGCCTTTTTGGGCCTGCTAGGTGTTTTTTGCAAATAGGTCCAAATTTTGGTCTATTTTGTACCCTTTCCTCTATTTTTTTATGGTTCCAATAAATCACAATGTTATGATGTCTTAGTGGTAATTAACCCTGTCAAATCCAGCTACTACAAAGCCAAAGTCGCGGGTTCGAATCTCAATTGGGGTTGTTTTTTTGTTATTTTTTTGTTTAATATTTTAACATTTTCTACATGTAAAACTACATTGGACTTTCTTATTAACTATTTTTAATTAATTTTGGGTCTTCTTATCAACTAATTTTATTTGTTAATTTAATACATCCTCATGTTTCATTATTTTCGGGGCCTTCTTATTTACTATTTATATTATTTTTGGGGCCTTCTTTTTTAACTATTTTTGTTTGTTAATATAAAACAACCTCTTGTTATATTGATACAAACATAACGAGTAAAAATGACTAAAAATATAATAGAAAGTACTTCTATATTAAATTTATTTTATTTTTTTATTTTTTAAAAATAAATTTATATTATACTGATTTAACATGTGATTTATTAGTAAATCTTAATAAATACTCCTCCTTGTAAAATATTTATATTTGACTTTTTCGTAGGGTCTAGAAAAAATAAAACTCGACTTTTATTTATTTTTAATAATTTCATATATTTTTATATAGTTTTTTCTTTATTAAAAATTATATAAAAAAAATCAAATATTTTAATAAGGAAATAGTATTGAACAAATGAACAGGGCCCCAAAAATACATTGGACGACCCTGGCATGGTGAATCAACTTGTGAGCGCCAACGAAATTCTCCAACAATCCACCTTCGGTGTTGGAATTTGAAAGTCTGAGACCTGGTGTCACCCTCATATCTCCTATGCCACCCATGATTCACTTGGAAATCAATTAAAAAGAAGGTGAATTCGGATTGAATTAAGGATGAGAATGTGAGATAAAGTGAACCCTATGAGAGAGAATAACTTGGGAAGGAGATTGTGCAGACGAGTGGATCAACTTGCGAGCGCCGAACAGAGATCAACTTGGGAGATAGGACGCCGAATCTCCGATGATGGCTAAAGCTCCAGACGGGTGGTCTCAGACTTTGTCGGACGGAGAAATTTCATCTTGGAAGAGAGAGGGCGACGAATAGGGATGGAATCAATATCTCTAGGGCTCAAAAAGAGGAAGAACGATTAAGATTTTGTTGGTTTATTTATTTTATTTTATTGTTAATTATATATTAAAAGTATTACAGGTGGACTAATAAAAACAAACTGCTACAGGCTCTGCTACGTTATAATCATTTCAGTATTGTACTACTGTATTTGTTAAATTCATTAGTTTTGTTAATAAATTATATTTTGTTATATTAATTATATTAAAATTATTTTTTTAATTAAATTTTATGTGAATATTAAAATATTTTATTTAAAAAAATTTGATAAAAATCTTAAGGAATAATAAATTAACTTAAAATATAAAAAGATCATGCAAAACAATTTAAAGATTTTACTAAAAATAATAGGTTTTGTAACGACTTAAGACATGATATTGATAATTAATATAAATATTTGGATGATAAGATATTATTATTCAATAGATGATTAATTAATAATGAGATCTTGTCATTAGATATAATGAACTAAAATAATCAATATTAATGACTAAAGATAAAATAATTCAAGGTATAATATAATATTTATAAAATAACTCATGGTAAAATGATAAACTGAAGATAAAATGATTCAAGGTACAATATTTGTAAAATAATTTATGGTAAAATGATAGATTTTGTAATCCCTTGAGATATGAGATGGGTACATAGGATGACATGTGAATAAACTAATGAGGTCATTGTCTAACATGACTTCAATATATTGGATCATCATTAATTGACGTGTAAAAAAACTTAGGTCACACTGCACCAGAACACAACTCATAGACAAATTGCACCAAATGAGACTTAATGTCTCTGTTTTAATATATTATATGGATATAGATACATAGATAGATAATTATGAACTACTTGGTTCATATCTACCTCTTGATAAGTAAAATAAGATGTAGTGTTGCTAATTTTGTAAATATTTTTATTTAGGGGTAAATTACAAAAAAAAAAACCATCTATTAAATAACACTTCTTTCACTTAACTACCTATTAAAATATCAAAATTATACTATAAAACCGCCCATTAAAGATAACCTACCAACAAAACACCACCCAATAGGATTATTCTATTTATATTCTAAAAAATATGTTAACATCATCAAAGTTCTCTACTTTAAATAAAAGTCCAATTTCTTTCTTTCTTTTTAAATTGAACAAAAAAATTTGAACCCCCGCCTTCAACATCTCACCCCTCTCCTTTTAGAATTTCATGAAAAAAAATAGAATTTTCGCCAAATGCCCTTGAGGTTAAGACTAATTCGCGTTGTGTAAAAAAGTTTGACATATTTCACCAGATGCCCTTGAGGTTTCCAATTTTTCTGCCAAATACCCCAGAGGTTTTTATTTTTTCGCCAAATGCCCCTCTATTGAATATGTTAACATTTTTTTAATTGAGAATTAGTACTATTCCCGCAACATGGCACATATTTTTTCGCCAAAAACTCTAATTTGCACAACAAAAGGTGTTGAAACGAAAAAAAAGGGCAAAAAAAAAATATTACGTTTGCACAACAAAATGTTATATGAGCACAACATACCGTTATAGTTGCACAACGAGAAGTGTTGACACGAAAAAAAAAGTATTATATTTGCATAATATACGGTTATATTTGCACAAGCACAACATAATGTTATATTTGCACGACAAAATGTATTGACAAGAAAAAAAGGGGTTATTTTTAGAATCTCCATATTTATGGGCTTTATTAGTAAAATGTCTCCCAAGTGCTTCAAATTAGCAAAATGTCCACCGCCTCCCATGTGCCCCCCCCCCCCACGTGTACAACATGTGCCCCCTCCTGTTTCAGCGTTTTTTTTCCATTCCTATTTTTCTTTTTTTTTTTCGGCGTCACCACTTCGACACCGGATTTGCTGAAATCAAGTTGCTGAAACCGGAGTTGCTTTTTTTTTCTTTTTTTTTCGCGTCAACACTTCGACACCAGAGTTGCTGAAACCGAATTTGCTGAAATTATTGTTGTAATTGCTGAAATTAGTTTTTTTTTTTTTGCGTCACCACTTCGACGCCGGAGTTGCTGAAACCGAACTATTGGAACCGGAGTTGCTTTTTTTTTCGCGTCACCACTTCCGAAGTTGCTAAAATCGGATTTTTTTTAAAGAATGCTGAAATGGTAAAAAAAAATTCAAAAAATGCTGAAATGATGAAATATATGCTTGTGTGTAAGATATAGTAGCCAATGTTCTAAAAGACGCTAGGCGGTGGGTGGCCGCCTAGCGCCTAGGCGGACTTAGAACAAACGTGATTATTTCTTTATATTTCAACACATAACACATATCAATAATTCATATAATATAATAATAATCTATAATATCACTGATAAACCCAAATTTGTGGTACTTAACTATTACTAAAGTAAATAAACGCAAAAGTACGTGTCTCACTAGCGACTTTAAGCCTCCTAAAATCCAAAACCGTAGATTCGACTCAAAAGGAAATACATCCCGACTTATGGGATAAAAAAACCCTAAGTCAACTAATCACATGTTTAGAAGCTAAAATTGAACAATCGTCGAGCTAGGCGGGATTAGGCGGGGCCTAGGCGGGCTTTAGGTGGCGCCTAGGCGGGACAAGGTAGTGTCTAGGCCGAAATCCGCCTAGGCGTAAAAATTCCTAGGTGGCCTCCCGCCTAGCGCCCAGGCGCCGCCTAGGCGCGATTTTTAGAACACGGATAGTAGCCCATACAAATTTATAAGAATTAATTTCAGCATTTCGACATAACGAATTTTGCTAATAAAAATTAATGTCAGCATTTCAGATCCCACAAAAACATTTGCTGAAATTGCCAATATCCAAACTCTAAAAAGCAAACTCAATCACATAGCAAACTAACCACAAATTCCTTATTCGTTACCAATAAAAATGCTTAAAACAAATTGTATTTTTAATGTAATTTGTAATATTAATTTGCTGATAACGAAAATGATGAAAATGAGGAACTCACCTTGCAAAATCCTCTGCGCACATATGGATCGATTAATTTGATGATTAATTAACTAGGTGAAGACCGACAAGGGAGGAGGAAGATGAAACTCACACCCAGGAACTCACTTTGCAAAATCCTCAGCAACAATCGGTAATTCCGGTCGAAGTCAAGCACAAATTGGAGATTTGCAGCGATTGTGGTGAGAATTTTAGCGTTTCATCGCCAACTCCTTCCTCAGCCCGCCGGATTTCAGGGCACCTGCTTCCTCCTCTGCCTGTTCGGAGGTTTACTGTTGATAGGAAGAAATCGAGACTTGTAATAATAAAATAGAAATAAATCACAGCAAACCAGATTCCGTCCCTTGCAAATAATTACAAGACTTCCTCCCGATGCAGCAGTGGGAAGTCAGGATCGATCCACGAGGAAGCGTGTCAGCGGATCCTAGGCAGCGGAGAAATCTCACAGAAGTCGACAACAGGGGTCCTAGATCTCGAGTACAGCAACTCGACAAAAGATCGGACAGTCGAACACAGCGCAGTAGCAAGCACAGGGGTTGGTCGATCTCGACAAGAGCCTACTCGAGATCGAGTTGGGTCTTCGTCGACGTCGGCTTGGTTTGGTCGATTTCCTGCACACAGAAGCTACAACGACTTGGGTCGAAGATCAGTGCTCTAGATCGAGTAGTGCTAGTCGATCTCGAGGAAGACAGAGAATAAAAACGAAAGAAAATAAATGCAAAGGCTTTGGGATTTTGAACTAAACTGTATGTAAAAGACTTCCAAGATTGGGGTTTGCAACAACGATAACCAAGCATGCATAAGGCAGAAATAAAACAGATAATCATGTGAATCGCATCAAAGGACTAAGCTTTCGCCTTTTCCAACAATTAGACAACTCTTTGAAGAAACCCTAATTGTCTCTACTGATTTTATGTTTACAATCCAAGTTGTTAGCATGGACCTCCATTAGATGGGTAATAAACACATAAAAAGTAGTAGATGCTCAAAACTTGATAAAAGTCGGATCTTTACCTCAAACATGCAGGGCTATCGTCGGGCTCGCCCCAACCCTAGAAGTGGGTGGACTACTCGCGGTTCATCATAATTAAAGACATCAATAATAAAAGGAAATAAACTTGCATTAATGAAATAAAATAGAGCTTACAACCAAAGGAAGCCAATTTCGCTCTCGCTTCACCAACTCCTCTTGGCCACTCACTCTCTCTTTCTCTCTACTACTTCTCCTACTGAAATTGAATGATTGAATCAATAAAACTGAGCCCCTAAGGCTTTATTTATAGGCTTCTAAACCTTGCTATTCAAGGATAGAAACATCTATCTATGTCTAAAACTATATCTAAAAGCTTAATGATAAATAAAAGCAATAACATAATTAAATCTAAATAAGGGAAATATATCTAAAAGTCTTAAGTGGATAAATCTTCTTCTTCCATGATGTATCTTGATAGATCGGATAGTACTATGCAACCTTCGGCCCCAAGGAATCCCAATCCGAGTAGGATAGATCAAAACGCGTTACGCGGCTTCTGGAGGCTTCCTCGATCTCGAGTAGACATGTCGTCGACTGGGCTGGCTCGGCGTCTCGGCTAGCTGGTGCTCGACAGACTCGGACTCTGGCTCACCAATCTCCTCGATCTCGAGTATGGTTGTCGACATCGAGTTGAGATGGCTCGTCGACTGGTGTGGCTTGGCTGATCGGGCAATCCTTGTCGACATGCTCGGACACAGGCTCCCCGGGTTTGTCGACATCGGGTAACAGTCCTCGATCTCGAGGAAGATGTCCGGGCATGGTCGGGTAGTCTCTCCTCGACTCCGGGTAATTTCTCCTTAGATCCGAATAATCCCTTCTTGGCTCCGGATTGGCTCGTCTTTCGCTCCTTGACATGTGCTCTTCGTCTAGGGTGTGTCTAGGCGTGATTCATCGAGATCGACTAAGGCTTGTCGATGTCGAGTGACTTTGAGCTCCGGTTCTCGCTTCTTGATTTTCTCCCGAAATGGTTCCATATTCTGCAATATTAAACAGAAACTTATGTAGATCTCTATTTCTGACAAATACGCATATACTACATAAATCCGACATATTCCCAACCCGAAATATGCAAAATGTAAAGAATATGGAACTAAAATATGCATAAAGACATGGCTACTTTGGAGACATCACTTACTCGCCAACTCCTTCGCCGTGATCCAAGTCCTGGTAAGCACACAGACAAATCTGGAACGAGCCGTTGTTGAAGAGCGCGATAGATGTTGTTGAAGAGCGCATCTGGAACGCATCTGGAATGAGGCGTTGTTGGAGAGCGCATCTGGAACGAGGCGATGTTGAAGAGCGGCGGCCGAGGAGCGCGATAGATGCTCACCGGATCTGGAACAAGGAGCTATTGAAGATCCAGCCAGATCTGGAACGATCGCAACAAGCGGCGATGGCGTTCGATTATGTGTTCGGAGGCAGGGGCTTCCATGGTCGTCGAAGACGCCGGCGTAGGTAACGGAGGAAGAAAGCAAGTTCGGAGACAAGGCGGAAGGTAGCGGCTTGCATGAGAGCTTCAATTGTTGCCGCCAGCGAGATCCTGCTGAAATCGAGCATGAAATCGGCGACCGTCTAGATCTGGGGCGGAATCGTCTTAATCAAGCGAGCGTCTGGATCCAAGACGGATGCAGATCTTGCGAGATCTTGCGGAATCTGGGCTTGAGGGAGACGACGAGAGAGAGGTGCGAGCGAAGATGCCGATGGGAGGCGGTGATCTCCGAGGAGCGTTTGGGAAGAAGGGGCGAGGACGAGGGAGGGAGGGAACTCTGAATCCGATGATTCCGACCTGCTATAAGCGAGCGTTTGAGAAAGAGGGAGGCGGAGCAAGTAAGGGGGGGCATAGGGTTGGGTCGGTGGACATTTCCCCAATATAGAGGTGTCCGAGGACAATTGTTTAATTTAGGCCCAAAAAATGGCATGTGGGCCTAATTTTATCCAAAAAAAAAAGGGATTTGGGGAGGGGATGGACATTTTGCAAATTTGTTCAAAAGTTAAGACATGTAATATGGACATTTTGCAAAATGCCCCATAAAAAAATACCCTAGGACTAGATGCATAAACCCTAAGAAGCTAAATCATTAAAATGTATACAAAAACAATATTTTTTATGGGTTAACCACTTAGGTTTTATATATAAATTTAAACCTAAGATGTCGTATAATTGATAATTTAGATCAATGTAAAAAGTGTAATATGGAGTGTAACACAAAAAAGTGTAACAATTGATCCGCTGTGAAAGCTAGGGGTGGATACGGGACGGGACGGGATTAGGGTAATCCCGCGTCCCGTCCCGCGTATTTTTTGCGGGACGGAATTGAACAATTTTATTTTAAATCCCGCCGGGTCTTGTCCCTCATGGGATGGGACATGACTTGTCCCTCTGTTGAGAGAATGAAAGATGTGAAGAGACCAAAAGAGTCCCACATCTATAATATAAACAAAGAAGCCTTAGTATATAAACTAGTGGATTACTCCTCCTATTGCCAATTGGTTTTAGGATGGAACCCCGCTCGGCTTATGTGCTAGGCTATTAGCGTATGGGCGCACCGCGCACGTGTGCAAACGACCCCCGATCCCGAGTCCCAACGGACTTCAATACCCTCGTAAAAAAATATTCCAAAATAATCTAATAAATTCCAAAAATAAATTATTAACTATACCCAAAAATATTACATAATTAATTAATAATTACCTATATAATCCTAAATAGGGAATAAGTGCTACTGTTTTTTCTAGGAAAACCCCTACTGCTTATAGTATTATATTACATTATAAAACTAACCTACATCCAAACCCAAAGGGAAAACAACCGAAGAATTTGAAAGAAACCCGAATTTTTTTTCAAATTAGCCAAAAATTAAAAAAAATATTTTGGGATTAGCCAAAATATGAAACTATTTTGCGATTTAACCAATCCGGGGTAAAGTCGTTGTTTCAAACCGCGACTTTACCCCAAGTTTTTTAAAAAATTGATATTATAAGTAAGTCGCTGTTTAAAACAGCGACTTACCTTTTTTTTTTTAAAAAAAATGGCTTTTTACCTTTGAAAAGATTAAAACAAAAAAAAGTTATTATTGGGGAGACCACCACCGTCATCTTCAGTTTCCTCGCGCTCTCCCCTCCATCAATTTCTCGCTTGACTCTACTCTCCTATGGCTCCCTGCCACCGCCGGCTCGCTCCCCTTTCCATCAATTTCCACTTCACATCACTGCTCTGCAACATCACGACTCCTCGGCAAATTGATCGCTGGCTTCGTCCGAGGCAAATTGATTCCAGTTGGTGATGGGGACGTCTGACCTTTGCGGTCAGGGGAGTTGGGGTGGATAGCCGCCGGGGAGGAGTGGTGGTGGAGGCGGAAGAGGCGGCGAGGGTGCGGGGTTTGGGGTCAGGGAAGGCGGCGACAGTGGGTTATCGAGATGAGGGCGGTGGGTTGTCGACCGTGGGTTGTCGAGAGGAGGGGAAGGGGAAGGGGCAAGGCGGCGACAGTGGGGGGAGTTAATGAGGAGGAGCCTCAATTAAGGAGGGAGGAGGGGAAATCGTGGAGGGCTTGATTGAGGCATCATCCATGGGAGACGGCAGAAGCACAGAGGGCGAAGAGGATCTGGATCTGGATCCGGACAACCTCGTCACTCTCCGCAGGACCCCTAGCACCGCCGACGCCTTCGCCGGACAACCTCGTCGCCCTCCGTAGAACTTCCACTACCCAGCATCTTCGATTCCTTCTTCCTTCCCTACCTCGGCCGCCTTGAGAGCTATCCTCCTCCGCCCTCTGTCTATCACGCTGTTGCAAGGTTAAAAAAAATGTAAAAAAAAGAGAGTCGCTGGTTAGAACATCGACTCTCATGTTTAATTTTTTTTTGTTTCAGCCTTTTTCTATTTAAAATCACATTAAAAATGTAAAAAAAATATTAATATAGGTAAGTCGTTGTTACAAACAGCGACTTACCTATTTTATTATTATTTTTAAATCTTTGGGCAAAGTCGCTGTTTCAAACCGCGACTTTGCCCTGTTTTGACTAAATCCCAAATAATTTTGGATCTTTGGCTAGTTCGCAAATTTCTTTCCCTTTTTTGACCATTTTGAAAAAATTTCAAGAAACCCACTGTTTTTTGTGGGCATGAAGTGGGAAGTGGTATACTGGTATGTATTACATCATTCATAATTTCCTATTGTCTAATAATTAAATATTAATATATATAATATATATATATTTTTAGATATTTTTTTATTAATTTTAATTATTTATATAATTATATATACATATATACGGGACGGGACGGGATTTGCGGGACGGGATTGAATTTTTTTTACAAATCCCACCGGAATCTGGACGGGATCGGAACGGGATGCGGGATTTGTGCCTACCCGGCCACCCCTAGTGAAAGCATATGATATAGGTTAAACATATATCATTTTGAGAAAAATTCTACTAGATTATATTTTTTTTATAACTCTACTAGATTAGTTGGTTTAGCCATTTTGTTTAGGATTCATCAATTTCCTCTTAAGATTTTTCTTAATTTTTTGGATATTAGTCTAGTTCGATCAACTCATGAATCGCTCTACATTTGGATCGGATACTGTGTGACCTATTTAAGGAGTTGACCCATTTAAGGTTTTTCTTTTCTAATTAAATATATTTAACATATATCTAATATCTAGTTAGACATACCCAATAATTAAGATAAACTTTTATGTGTTGATAATAATCCTTCTTTAAATGGTAAAGAGCCTACTTTTTTTTTTAGCAAATTAACCTCTCATAACAATTTATTTATTTGTAATTTCAATTTTCAAACTATCGACTTATTTTAAAGTAAATGTTAGAATTGTTGGAGAAGAAAATTGCTAATTCCCTCTCGCAGAAGCGTTAAACTCAAAAATAAAGAGGAAGAGAAGATGAATGTTTCTTATGGATTCTGAATCGTTTCTCTCTTGTTTGATTTGAATATAATTACACAATATTTATAGTTACTCGTACACACATTTTGTGATTGATTGAAATTTGCTAAACAAAACTAATCACAAACTAAAAATAAATGTGGTGAGAATTTGTTTTCTAAAATAGAAAATGTTTAATTTATTCAAGGTTGATATATTTCTTCACGCCCCCTCAAACTTGAATATATTCTTTAATAAAGTTTCTAGCTTCAGCGATGCTGAGTGACACCAAGCATAGTTCTGAACTTCTCGAATTTTTCTGAGCAAAGTGGTTTTGTCATGATGTCAGCCACTTGTTCTTCAGATCTGCAGAATTCGAGTTGAATTTCTTCATGCTTAACAAGATCTCGAATAAAATGATATCGTATATCAATGTGCTTTGATCTTCCATGAAAAACTGGATTTTTAGCCAATGCGATTGCTGACTTATTATCACACATGATTGGTGTTGGATACTTCTGCGCATGTTGCAACTCCTCTAAATTTCTACGAAGCCAAACTGCCTGACATGTTGCAGATGTCGCAGCCATGTATTCAGCTTCCGCTGTTGATAAGGCCACCACTTGTTGCTTCTTAGAAGACCAAGAAAAAATACCATCTCCCATGTAGAAAACATATCCCGATGTGCTTTTTCGTGTCTCAACATCTCCTGCCCAGTCACTATCTGTGTACCCTTCTAATTTGTAATCAGCCGACCGTGTATAGAAAATTCCATGATTTCGAGTACAACTAACATATCGTAGAATTCTCTTAGATGCTTGCAAGTGTGACTGATACGTTTTCTCCATGAAACGACTGATTAACCCAACTCCATAAGCAATGTCAGGTCTAGTGGAAGTCAAATAGCGTAGACTATCAACTATACTCTTGAAATAAGTAGCATTTATCAGTTCTCCGCTACCTTCTTTCTTCATTTCAAGACGTTCTTGAACAGGTGTTCGAATCGGAGAAGAAGATTCCATTTTGAACTTCTTCAGAATATCACCTGCATATTTCTTCTGAGAAACAAATATCCCATCATCTGATTGCACCACTTCAATGCCGAGAAAGTACGACATCATCCCTAAATCAGACATCTCAAATTGAAGAGTCATAGCCTGTTTGAACTCCTGGATCATGGTCTCGTTGTTTCCAGTGTATATCAAATCATCAACGTACAAACACAAAATCAACAAGTCTCCCTTGTCATTTGACTTTGTGTACAATGTGTGCTCATAAGGGCATTTTTGGAAACCATCTTGCAGTAAGTATGTATCCATCCGTGAATACCAGGCACGAGGTGCTTGTTTCAATCCATACAAAGCCTTTTTAAGACGATAGACTTCGTTTTCCTTCCCTTTCTTCAAAAAACCCGGTGGTTGCTCAACATATACTTCTTCTTCAAGAACACCATTCAAAAATGCTGATTTCACATCCATCTGATGAATCTTCCATCTATTCTGAGCTGCAATATATAGAATCAAACGCACGGTATCCATTCTGGAGACTGGAGCAAATACTTCAAAATAATCAATTCCTGGCTTTTGCTTGTAGCCTTTGACCACTAATCTCGCCTTGTATCGATCGACTTTCCCGTCTGGTCTGTACTTTGTCTTGTACACCCATTTGACTCCAATAGGCTTCTTTCCTGTCGGCAAAGAAGTTAGCTCCCATGTGTCATTCTTTTGAATCGAATGAATTTCCTCATTCATAGCATTAACCCATTTTCCCTCAGCTGCAGCTTCTTCATAAGAAATTGGATCACAATCAACAAATAAGTAGAAGTTGACAAGAGATTCATCATTGAATATGTTTTCATCATCCTCGTCTCCAGTTACAACATAATCATTCAAATAAGTTGGTTGAACTCTTGTTCTTTGAGGATATCTGGATGTTCTTGGCTCTTCTGTCACATTAGGAGCTTCAACCTCTGGGGCCGAATTGCTATTTGAGGAATGAGTTGGGGAATCTTCTACCGTCAATTCCGAGATGACAACATTTCTAGTGAACTCGTTCTCTCCATTACTACGCCATGTCTCATCTTCAATAAAGTGGACATCTCTACTTATTATCATCTCATTTGTATCCGGCTTATATAATCTATAACCCTTGGTTGTTTCACTATAGCCAACAAAAATGCACTTTTGGCTTTTGTCATCAAGCTTCTTCCTTCGTTGATCAGGTATATGGGCATATGCAACACACCCAAATACACGTAAAGCAGATACATCTGGCTTTCTTCCACTCCAAGCTTCTTCTGGAGCCTTATCACGGACGCTTTTTGTTGGACATCTATTCAATACATTAACCGAACAAAAAACGGCCTCTGCCCATAAAGGCTTTGGCAATGATTTGGCTTTCAACATGCTTCTAGCCATCTCAAATATTGTTCTATTTTTCCTTTCAGCTATAACATTCTGCTGAGGTGTATAACTGGTTGTTAGCTGACGATGAATCCCTTCCTTCTTGCAATATTCATTGAATTCGTTTGATGTGAATTCTCCGCCTCGATCAGATCTCAAAGTCTTCAAAGAGAATCCACATTGCTTTTCAACAAGTTTCTTGAATTCTTGAAACTTCTTAAATGCTTCAGATTTCTCCTTTAGGAAATAAACCCAATTTTTTCGGGCAAAATCATCCACAAAAAGTAAAAAATACCTTTTGTGTCCGAGTGATTCCACCTCCACAGGTCCACAAATATCTGTATGCACTAGCTCCAATGGTTGCTTTGCTCTGGTTGATTTCCCAACCGGAAATGGGTCACGATGATGCTTCCCGAGAATACAACCCTCACAAGGACTATCAGGGGCATTGATTAGAGGGAGACCAGTCACCATTTCTTTTTGTGCCAATAATTTCAACCCTCTAGAATTCAAATGACCGAATCGCATATGCCATAGCCAGTTAATATCCTTCGCCATTGCTTGCAAGTTCATGGCAACACTTGTCTGAAGAGACAAAGGAAACATCCGATTCTTTGTCATTTTCACCTTTGCAATGTGTTTTCCACTTTTGCTCATAATGTTGCATACTCCATCTTCGATGTGAACTTTGTGCCCTTTTTCTGAAAGTTGACCTAAGCTCAATAAATTCCAAAATAGGCCGGGTACATAGAACACGTCTGCAATCGTAACATTAGTCCCATTCTTTGATAGAATACTAATGTTACCTTTTCCTTTCACCGGAATTTTAGATTTGTTCCCAAAATTGACTTCTCCTTGCACGGATTCGTCTAAAATTGAGAACATTTCTCGTTTTCCTGTCATGTGATTGCTACAACCTGTATCAAGATACCAAACATTAGAACATTTGGTATCTAGTCCTTCTTTACAAGAAAGAAGCAAATTTTCTTCCGCTTCAGCTACATTGGCATGATCTCCTTGTTCTGCTTGCGACCTTGTTCGGCATTCAGATGCATAATGCCCAAACCGGTCACATTTGTAACATTGGATCATTGATTTATCACGTGTAGAATTTACTCTTCTACCACCTCTTGTAGAACTGCCTTCTCCATTTCCATCTCTAGTAGAGGAATGAACATTTCCTCCTCTTCCTCGTCCACGACCACGTCCACGGCCTCAACCACCGTGATGACTCCCATGATTGGTCATGTTTGCTCTGCTTTGCAAAGCTTGCTCTGAGGTAGAGGTATTAGTTCGTTTGTTCATTCGTTGTTCATGTGAGGACAACGAACCCAACAATCTCTCAAAGGTCAAGTTTGAAAGATCATGCCCTTCTTCAATAGCAGCTACCACATAATCGAATTTTGCAATTAAGGATCGCATAATTTTTTCTATGACCCTTTTATCATCGATCGTTTCACCATTAATACGTAATTGGTTAACGATCGCTTGAACTCGATCAAGATATGGTGAAACTGATTCTGTGTCATTCATGCATAAAGACTCAAAATCCGCTCGAAGGGTTTGTAATCGTACTTGCTTCACACGATCATCGCCTTTGTAGGATTTCTGCAGGATCACCCACGCTTCTTTTGATGTTTCTGCCATTGATATTTTTTGAAATAGTGCTTCCTCCACTGCTTGAAAGATTGCATATAGGGCCTTTTGATCCTTCTTCCTCTTTTCGTTTAACAATTTTTTCTCTTCCTGACTAAGTGACTCATATGCAACCGAGTCGGTAACATCATCAAAGCCAGATTCAACAAAATTCCATAGTTCTTGTGAACGAAAATATACTTTTAGTTGGATAGACCAACTATCATAATTCTTCCCATTTAAATTCGGGAGTTGTAGATGCATTGTGTTGTTCGATGCCATATTTCTGCTCAATGTGTTTTTTTTTTATAATAGCTCTGATACCATATGTTGGAGAAGAAACTTGCTAATTCCCTCTCGCAGAAGCGTTAAACTCAAAAATAAAGAGGAAGAGAAGATGAATGTTTCTTATGGATTCTGAATCGTTTATCTCTTATTTGATTTGAATATAATTACACAATATTTATAGTTACTCGTACACACATTTTGTGATTGATTTAAATTTGCTAAACAAAACTAATCACAAACTAAAAATAAATGTGGTAAGAATTTGTTTTCTAAAATAGAAAATGTTTAATTTATTCAAGGTTGATATATTTCTTCAAGAATCATGTCTTTACAGTAAATAATCAAATATATATTCTGATATTTGAAACCTATACTTAACTTCAAATGATATTAATAAACAAGACCCATTCTCCAATTTTGTATCGCAACACAATTTCAGTCCACTTTCAGAAGATATAATATTGGATTTTCGGTGCGTTTTAAATGGTTTTTCTTTGTGCTCAAAAAAAAAAAATGGTTCTTCTTTCAAACGTAGACTACATTTACGCACATACATAAGTTGAATAATTAATAATAATAAATAAATAATAACATCAATAATTCTATGGGCATATTAGGCGGTGATTGCAACTTTTTTCTTTTTATGTTTTTTCGATCGTTCGACTTCTCGAGTTTCAGATATACTCGAATTATTACTTAATTAAAAAAATCAATAATTGTATGGGATGAATTATTAATGAGAGAGGCTTAACCCCCTCTCTAAACACTTAAATAATGCGATTTGAATGCGTGCGCCGATGAGCTACCACCACTTGTTGCGTATCAGACCCGGTGTCAAGTTTGGTAAGCTAAACTCCAGCTGCTTACTTTGACTTACCACCCCCAATCCCCAATCCACATTAATACCACTCCAACTTAAGATCGATCTTGTTGTTGTAAAACATATCAACGCCGGCAATTAAATTCCAATTCAACTGATCGATCTACAATGGGATGTTTCTCCTCCACCAACGGATACGAGCAACCAAGCGCTAGGAAGTCGACGTCGGTCAGATCCTCGACTTCCACGTCCATGGATAGTGTTAGTGACACGATGAGGAGATCGGGCTCGGGGTTCTACTCCCGCAATGCGTCCGATCACTCGAGCACGGAGTCGACTTCCAGGAACTCGTTCCCGAGCTCCTCTAGGAGGACCGATGATCTTCGGGCGTTCACTTTCGAGGAGCTCAAGGTGGCCACCAAGAATTTCAGCCGCTCCGTCATGCTCGGTGAGGGCGGGTTCGGCGGCGTTTTTAGAGGGGTGTTTCCGTGTGCGGACGATCGTGTGGCCAAGAAGGTTGATGTTGCCGTTAAGCAACTTAGCAGAAGAGGATTACAGGCAAGCTCCTCCTCTTCTTCTTTTTTCATTTTTTTAAGTGTTAAAAATTATATAAAATATTATTTTTTAAATAATTTTTTTAAAATAATTTCATACTATTAAGTATGAACTTATAATAATAAATATAAAAAAGTTAATATTTTATATAGTTTTATCATTTTCAAAAAAACATGTATAAATAGTAAACGATATATTTCAATTAATAAACAAACAGAGTATAAAATATCTAAAATGACCGTCTTTGTCGCAGTGTACAGTGTACACATCATTTTCTCAATTGTGTAGAGAGGGTATTTCCGAACAAACAATAGCATACTATTTGTCCTTGTGATTAGACCTATTAAAGGTGGGTTAGATTGGGAATTTTAGGGTTTGAGTTTGAACATGTTTCAATCCGTTATGCAAACAAAACTATCCAATCTTCCAACCTAAGTTGTAATTCGAAAATATCTAGGCACCCTGAGACGAAGAAAATAAGCTAAGCCACGAAATGCTTCAGGAGTTGAAAGTAAGCATAGATCTGGTGATTTTCGAATAGGTCAACCTGGTTCAGAAAGGATGCAAAGTCATTGTGAAGTCATGTGTAATGAACTTGGCAACTAGTTTTTGGTTTTCTGCCTCTTGAATTTGTGTCTTTGAAATGCAACAAGCAGGGGCACAAGGAATGGGTTACAGAGGTAAACGTACTTGGGGTGGTAGAGCATCCAAATCTAGTCAAGCTAATAGGCTATTGTGCCGAGGATCACGAGAGGGGGATCCAGAGACTTCTGGTATACGAGTACATGCCAAATCGTAGCGTGCAAGATCACTTGGGCAATCGGTTCCAAGCACCGATTCCTTGGCTGACTCGGTTGAAGATAGCCCAGGATGCAGCTCGGGGATTAGCGTATCTTCACGAGGGGATGGATTTTCAGGTAACTTGTACAGCTTCGTTGTGCAAAGTCGCGCATATTATGGATGGTTTTGTATAAAGCTGTTCTTTTGTATTGTTGGCAGATTATCTTCAGGGATTTCAAGTCCTCGAACATTCTCTTGGATGAGCAATGGAATGCCAAGCTTTCGGATTTTGGATTGGCAAGGCTGGGTCCTTCGGATGGATTAAGTCACGTTTCAACCGCGGTATGTATGCTTATCAATGCCCCTACTGAGACTGATTCGAGACTCCCATTTCTAAATGATCCATTGTTATCTTGATAGGTTGTCGGGACGGTTGGCTATGCTGCTCCAGAGTATATACAAACAGGGCGCCTAACGTCCAAGAGCGATGTGTGGAGCTTTGGAGTCTTCCTCTATGAGCTCCTCACAGGAAGGAGGCCTTTGGATATGAGCAAGCCAAGGAACGAGCAGCAGCTTTTGTGCTGGGTCAAGCCCTACCTCTCTGACCCACAAAGGCTTAGCGTCATCATGGACCCGAAACTACAAGGCGACTACTCCCTTAGGGTAGCCCATAAGCTTGTTGGCGTCGCAAACAACTGCCTTAACAAGCATTCAAAGGCACGCCCCAAGATGAGCAAGGTGCTTGAGATGATATCTGAAATTGTGGATGAAGCTGAAAGGGGCAGCCTCGAGTTGGTCCCTTTGCCGTTTAACAACGACAACCCTGAGAAGGCCAGATTGCAGAAAACATGGCAGCTAATTTTGTCCTGTGCACATGGCTGAAAGCCTGCTTAGCGCTTCATGAGTGCAGTGGGGTTTTGCAGCTTTGTATAATGCTACCTGATCCAATTTAGAGTTCCTTGTCTACCACGCTCTACTAAAAGCTGCATACTGTTTCTCAAGCTTCAGATGGCCAACAGGCATCAAGTAACAGACAGGTTAGTTCTTCTGATGCTACAGATTGGTCTAAGCATCAGAGTACCAAGTGATTAATTCAGATCATATATACAACAACGAAAACAACAGCAGCCCGGGGAATCCTACCAAAGCAGGGACTGGAGAGTCCATGTGTACACATCCATACCATACCCCAAACAAGTAAAGGGGATGTTTAGAGTGATCCAGTGCAAGTAGAATAGCAGGCATCCAATACAAGCAAATGATTAAATCAAGAAGAAAACTTGTGAAGAAGGAGATGATTTATATCTCAAATGTGATGTATAATCATCATGTTACTGCCTTCTTTTCCACATAGCGTATCAGAATGTGTAATAATTCATATGTTAGGAGCTACCTGCCATATATAGATATACTTTTTACAAGCTTAACTTTTTTTTATAGACAATGTTGAACAATTGTAAAAGACTTACTAAATTGAAACTTATGTAAAGGAAACATAAGTTTAATTGAGCTAATATTCAATATTAGTTCGGAGCTGCAAATTTTGCTCTGCGGGAAAATGTGAAAATAAAGATACAGCAAACTATTGCTCAGTGTTCAGAAAAGATGAGAGAGTTGGGGTAGCACACATTTGTAAAAACAATCAGATAAGGGGGCATGAGTGCATAATGGCTGAACACCAACTTTTATAATGCAGCAACCAAACAGGAAAAGAAGAAGAAGAACACTGTCTCGTTACAAGCTTCCTCGGACTCATATGGTTCTGAAATGGCATCTGCAAAATATTGCACCGCAGAATCAATGCAGTTAGTTTAATATAGAGTGAGTAGCTATTGGAGAGAAGGGAATGAAGACCATGATATTTTGATGCAGGAAGAATATATGAACAGACTGGAAAGAAGGGGTGCGAGACACAGGGAAACTGGCAGCTCGCTCCTAATATATGGATTACTTATCACACATGCTAATATGCTGTGTGGAAAAGCAAAAGGGGGTTGTTATGGTGATTGAAATGAATGCAACAATAATGACAAGTAAATTTGCTCAAAGATCACACATGATGATAACGCACATCCGATGATCATGGGGTGGAAATAAGGCATAGAAGTTAGAACAGTACTTATTTAACAATCCAAAGCATCAACAAATAGATGATAAACAAGTCTTATTATTTGTGAAAGCAAGAGAATTTCAACCGTCAGAGATATTGTTTAGGTTAAAACTAGCAGGCAATACGTAGTCAAGAGACATATAGCCAGGATGCGAAGGGAGGGGTGAAAATAATCAAATTTGAACTGAAATCAAGAAGAATCTAGTAAGAAAAATCCTTCTAATCCACAGAAATGATCACATAATTAATTCCGTGATAAAGAAAGAGAAAAAGAAGATGGAACTAGACTCTAGGTGACAAAGATTAGAGCAAATATGACTTCTCTCGACTTTATTTTAGAAAATTTATCCATGATATCCTTTATTACGTGTATAATATTAACTATACATGCGGGAGCTGAACATAGGAAAGGGGTTAGAATCAGCTAGAATGAATTCAGTCAAGGTGGATGTGACTGAGGAAATATCTGTTGACAGGGGTAATATTTTGAATTAGATAAAACAGATAAGGAGGGAGGGTGTCATTTGAGATCATTTATCTTCTATCTTTGATTCTTTGTAACTGGCCAAGTGCTTAATGGCCGGTTATACTATTGTTCTGGCTCTAATTTATCTCAGAGTACTTTTTTCTTGAATTTCGTGTGTTCGTGTATTATTTTCAGAGCTTGTGTGCTTTTGATTGCTCCATACAGTCATACTCCTAAGTTTATTATCCTAATACTAAAACTAACAATAACACCATGAGTACTATAAGGTCCATTAGAAGTGAAAAGGGGAGTAAAGGTGTTGTAATATACTACCTCCGTTCCATAATACATGTCCCTTTGCTATTCAGCACACTTTTTAAGGAGCGAAAAACTCTATAAAATATTATTTATTAATTAATTTGTTTATATAATTTGATACTTATTAGTATTAAGTATCAAATTATATTAAAGAATTAATTAAAAAAATAATATTTTATAGAGTTTTTCGCTCCTTAAAAAGCGTGTAAAAAAGCAAACGGACAGATATTGTGAAACGGAGGGAGTATCATCAGAAGGGAAATGAAACATACCCAAGTAAACCCCTGCCTGACCATGTTCTAGGAGTAACTGATATGCTCCTTCTTGCACCTTGCCTGATAACTACAACAGGTATAGCACAGCCTTGGTTCTTCTGAACTTCAGATGCAAGTTGTGACAGCAAATTATCTCCTGACTCGATAGCTCCAAACTTCAGTATTTGATCGCCCAAATGTATACCGTCTTCAGCTGCGGGGGATGTCTCAGCTATTTCATCAACCATTGCAAAGGGTATGTCTGTGATCATATCAACATCTCTCGCAGCATGTGTTGAAGAATCAACATGTTCTGTTACAATATGAAAAAACAGAAAACAAAGGTGTCCAGATCAGCCATTTTATATAGTTCATCCAAAAAGGCATGAATAAAGTGCTTTTTCCAGAATCCCCACTTAAAAAAAAAACAGTGAAAAACATGAGATTATTTTCTTAGATGTCTAAAAAAGAGTTAAGAATTGCCATAAAATAGCTACAAAAGATGTTTAACTGATCAGCAAGGCCATTACATTAATAAATTATATGCTAAACAACAAGAGTACATATGACATATTGTCAAGAGATTGCTGACAGGTTAGCAGCAACCAAACAAAAAAAGCCTGCAATGTGAACAACAATATAAGGACTTTCTTCACCTGCAGTTTGGACGTCCGACGGCTTAAGAACAACTTTTGATGAGTGCAGAAGTTGTATCTTCTGATCTATGCTCTCAGTAAGTTTCTTGTGATCACTCCTCAGCTCTATACATTACAACAATCACAGGACAGGGTTAGTAACAAAATTCAGTAAGTAGCTAGTGCAGAGTTGTAGTTTTAGCTAGAAGGGAATTCCAACAAATATATGAACCCTGTCGGATTACATGGGTTTCAACAAACTCACAATGATTAGAATCAGAGGATAACAAATGATTCTGCTATTTTAATTTTCTAACATAATTTCCACATCCACAAAGAGAGACTAGTATCAGTTTCGGCTAATAAATGTCAACAAATTATTCAGAACTCATAAATCTCCTTCACCTAAATTATGGGGTATGTTTGGCAGTCAATCAACAAGAATCAATTACTATCAACAGCACTAATTTGGTCTTTGGTGTATATCATGAATAACATTGTAAGCAACACCATTGAGTTTTCTTAGTTTTCATTCAAATTGGTTATCTTGAGAGCTTATTCCATCAATTCACTAATTCCAGACTTTGAAGAAATTACAGTACACCACACCGCATTAATCGAAGATAGTAATTGTGCTGATTCAGTGTATTAACCTCGCTTTCGATTTTTTTTACATACAAAAAACGATCTTTAAGGGAAAGAGCCAGAGGATAGACGATAGTTGTGTACCAGCTAATCGACGGCGGTCAGCTATGACAGTCGGAATATCAATATCTGCCCGCGGAAACCCCTGCAAATTCATGAACGAAAAAGAAAACCTAGTTTTCATACCCTAGAAAAATATGTGCGTACAGAAGCGGTAGTGGAAAGGGTAGGAGGGGAGAAAAGAGGAAGGACCTCGGAGTCGACGAGATTGCCAGAGAGACCAGGAGCGCCAGGTTGATTACGGAGGCGATCGATGATAGCGTCCATCTGAGCTTCAATGGAGGCTCTTTCCTCCATTAACGCCAGTGCTTCTGCCTTCAAGTTCGTCGCTACCATTTTTTTTGGGTGATTTTCTAGCTCTCCTTGAAACTCGTATTAGAGATTGGAATTCGACCTTCAACAACTGTGCCGATTTTGTGTGTGTTAGAGGCGCGGCAAGTCGGCGAGGACGAGAGAATGAGAGATGCACAGTAGAAAAGTTTGCTTGATTTTTTTGGTTATCGAAGTTTGCTTGATTGAGGTTGAGGAAAAATAAAATTTCAATCGGACTTGTGATTTCGACGCCAAGATTTTTTCTACAAATAACTGACGAAATAGCTTGGTCGATATTCGAAATTGTGATAAATTATAATTTAATTATCTATCTATATCTATATCTATATCTATCTATATCTATATCTATATCTTCTATATCTATATCTATATAATAAAAAATACTAAAACAGAGGCCGCTGGCGTGACCTCGCGGCCACGGAATTTTCTGGATTAAACGGAATTATTTTTGCTTACGTGGCATTTTCTGAATTAAAGTGGTATTATAGTTTTGGGCCACATCAATTAATATAAGCAAAAAAAACTTATCTTTTTAAATCAAATCATAACAACTAAGTTTTTATTTAATGGATAAACCGCAGAAAACCACCCCTAAAATTAGCCATATTGCTCACAACCACCCCTTATATTTCTATTTACCAAAAACCACCCCTAATAGCATTGCCGTTAACAATCAACCACCCCTCCAGTTTTCCATCCAAAATTCTGTTAAATACGTGAAATGACTAAAATATCCTTGCTTTCTTTTAATACATTTTAATGTAAATGAAAGGATTATAAAATAAAAGGTAGAGTAAAAAAGAAAAAGAAAAGAATGAATAAAAAGCAACCCAAAGGAACCCTTTCTTCTTCAACGTCTTGTTCAGATAAGATGTTCATCCATTTCATGGAGAATGTTGAGATTGAAAGGAAAGTAGAAGAGGGGAACATCAAAGGGAATGGGTTGTTAATTGAGTTTGAATATGAAATGATTTATGAGGAAAGGAGGGCTTTCTATCTTGTTCTTCTGGGCATGTAAGGAATTGAGGTTGGGTTGGTGGGATTTCCATGGTAAGTTATGCAAATCGACCCTATAACATCTCGATTCGACATTGATTGTTGTTTCATGTGATGAATTAGAGATTTGTGGTTGGATTGTATATATAGATGGCTGATTAGGGTTCCTTGGTGTTTCGCATAAATCAAACCCCAACATTGGGGCTTTTGCAGGAATTAGGCAAGGATATTGCTGGGTTTTAGAGCTTTGTTCTAGAATTGGAGAAGCTCTCACTTGGGTTGGTCGATTTGGTTAAGTTTGTAGGTTACCCTCAAGATCTAACAAGAAGATGGAGAAGAAGTCAGCGGAGTCGAGGCCCTAATCTAGATATGTCACCACCTGTCCACCTCCACCACCAAAAGACCTTCGATGGTAGCAGCGGTAGTCCACCATGGCCAAGGGAGATGAACATCGAAACCTCCTAGATTTGAAATGAAATCTGATCGAAGACGCCCCTTCTATCGAAGCCTCCTAGTTCTGTGCCTCTTCAACAAATTATGAAAATTATTGATTTTTTTATTTAATAAATTTGATTCATCAAATTTTTTCTCCCTGTCGATCGTTCCTAAACCCATGGCAAGTGTGTGTTGCTCACTTGCTAGTTGCTCCCCATCTCTCTCTTTTAATTAATTATTTTCTACTGTACATTATTGATTTTTTTTTTTTTGGTCGATGTACATTATTGATTTTAATTGCTTGTTTATTGTTAAATTGTATTAAAAAATTTAAAGGGGTTGATACTTGCGCATGATTTAACGGAGTACAGACAGAAATTCGTACAGGGTGGTTATTTGCTAACAGAAATAGTTTTAGGGGTGGTTTCCTACAATTATGCATATAAGGGGTGGTTTAGAGCAAATGGGCATATTTTTCTATGGCTAAAGATCAAATACATATATTTTTATAATTTATCCGGACAATTAGCATACTACCATATCTTTCTATGGCTAATGATCAAATTTCACGTAAATTCAATATTTAATTAGTAGTTATTTAAATCTTACTTAAGAAATTAAAGATTTAAGTTGAACGTAGAACAATGTTTATTAAATTTGAGTTTACGTGCAATTATACTCTTATTAAAAAGGGTCACAAAAATTAAATTACTTACTAAAGGAAATAGTTTTAAAAACCAGATTATGAAATAATTTTCCCCAATTCAATTATTTATCTGTACAAAATTAAGGTTGTGATTTATTTGTTTGAATATTTTGATGGATTGCATATGAATTTTAAATTTTTATTTTTTAAATAAATTGTGAAAGTTAAAATAGTTTCATTGCAATATTTATATGAAAGGTTTCAAGTATCTATGAATTAAATTAACAAAAATATACAAAGTGTATAAACAAATTATAACTAATCATTTTGTAAGAACGAAACATAACACCAAGTACGCCCAGATAGTAAAAAAGGATTGATCTTTAACCTTCACAATTTTAATGTGTTGTATATTGATATGAACTAAACATACTCTTAATTTAGTTTATTGTTAGTAGGAGATCTAAAAATTTCAACTAAACTATTATAATCTTCAAATTTCAGAAACAAAATGTACATTAAAGAAAACTATAAACTATCGAAATTTATATTTATGAACAAAAGAAGACAATTTATCTATTATAACCTTCAAATATCTATCTATATAATCTTTCTAAAAGGCTAAATTATGCAAGGATGAATTTATACGAATTAATATATAGGTCCATAACAGATACGTACTTGACACAAATTTTTGCAATTTTTTTTGATAGAATTCTGCAAAATTTTATTGTTACAAACTAAAAGTTTATCTTTTCTTTTTATCCATTATCAACGTATATATTGTAATGAAGATTAATCTTTTCTTTATCAAGCTAATGATAATCATATTTATATATAGAGTATATATATCAAATTAGACGTGAGATTTTTTTAGGTCATTTTGTGAAAGTTATGGCTCCTTAGTAGAAATAAAAGATAATTATGAAACTTCTAAGATATAAATAAATATCTTTGGAAAGAAAAAAAATGAAGAAGATGGAAATATAATTAAAAATTAATGTATTTTTTTTGTAATATACATGCATGATTAAAACATAATATAAATTATATATTTAATTATTTTTCCAACATAGATTTATCACTTTACCCTTTATCATACATGGTATTATAATGAATATTTATCTTTTTTTTTAAGTTGTTACGAAGTAATTTATTTATATTTGCTAACCATATATTGATTTTAAATGAAAAGAAGGTTAGTTTAGTTTATGATTAATTGAAAACTTCCCGAATAAAGATTATTGAAATAATGTTAATCTTTATAATTTAATAAAAATTAATAGTTTAAAAATAAATTAAGGAAGTAATAAAATATAATTTTTAAAGAAACCGCGCAAAGTCGCGGGCCACGATACTAGTAGTTATAATTTTAAGAGGAAATGGTCATATCATAGCGGAAAAAAATTTGCACTTTTAACCCTCGTCCTTAAAATTTAACACAAATAATCCAGTTTGTAAATTGCACAAAACCGCAGGTCATCTTCACCTCTTATAGCGGGTGACCCGGCCAAAAAAAAAAAAAGGATGGGAGGGGAGGAAAAACGAAACAGGGTAGAGAAGCGGTTTGTGGAGACTGGAGAGGCCAAGCGATGGTTTGTGGAGAGAAGCGAGAGAGGAGTCCGACGAATCGGAAAACGCATAAGGTCGGGGATGAAGTTGTCGCCAGAGAGGAGAGAAGAAGCTCACGTTGATGTCTAAGTGAATAGGTAAGCCCCCTCTCCATCTTCTTGAAACCCTCCTTCCTTTTTTCCCTTTTCTGCGAGTGTGGAATGTAAAATCGTCGGTTAGGGTTTGGGAAGAACGACGAGGGTGGCAATGATTAGAATGGAAATTGGGATATAGGGGAGGGGGAGAAGATTGATTGAGGTTTGGGCCGTGTTTGATTTGGTATTTTATTGTTTGAAAGAGAATTTGGGTGATAGGGGTTTCGAATTAGTATTTGATTGTTTGGAAGAGAAATTGGGTGACATAGGTTTCGAATTGGGTGACAGTGATTTCGAATTGGGTAACAAGGGTGTCGATTTATGTTTTTGCAATTGGCCTTGTGATGGTGGTCTCTAGCAATGGCGAGGGTGGTTTTGGGGATTGGGGGTGTGTGGCTGAGCGATTGAAAGATAAAGGGGCTGGAGACATGGTTGTGGCTGATCGATTGAAAGATAAAGGGGTTGGGGACATGAGTGTGGTTGGGCAGTGTTCGGTCGGAACATGGGCATGATTTCGAATGTGGTGATATGAATTTGTGGTTGGCATGGATTTCGAATTCAGTGACAGGGGTTTCCAATTCGGTGATAAGGGTTTGGATATTTGTTTTGTACTGCGAAATGGGAAAATTGGGATATGTGAATGTTTTTGGTGGGCGATTGAAGAAGGATTGGAGAAATTGGCATAGGTTTCGAATTGAGATTTTGGGTGTGTTTGATTTGGAATTTGTTGGTTTAAAAGATAAATTAGGGGACAAGGGTATAGTGACATGGGTTTGACAGTTTGTTGACTGGGAATTTAGAATTAGGTGACACGAGGATATGAATTTATGTGGAAAACTTATTATGTTCGTCTGACCCAATTTGCATGAAACAAATGGTGTGGACTATGAATCTAAGGACGAGGGGAGGGGTGTCCTCGAATAAGCGAGAGCCCCGATATGCAGTCCTGGAAAATAAGCACTTTCGGGCACGTGTGAACCAAGGATCGAGATTGTCGGTGCTAGCAAACATCGACAACTACCTCAACCCCTACGACTAGGAGAAGCTCCTTGGCGGCCAACTCAGTGAGTTTGTCTAGTTGGTGAAACGCGTCCAATTCTCATCACAACTGGAGCATTATGTACTACATCACCAGGTTTAGACGGAGAAGAAGTGGGAGACGTGGTACATGATACAAGGGAAGCTCTGGTGGTTCTCGCTGAAGGAGTTTGAATTGCCCTAGTTACTAGGTTGTGGTGTGGTCGACCTAGGGGGGCTGAGATGGAGGACGACAAGAAAGCTGCGAAGAAGTTCTTCTCCAATGACAGAATGACGATGGGGGATCTGGAGAACGACGTGAAGAATTCGTTGTTGAAGGAGCGAAGCGTGAGAAAACTATTTAAGCTCGTTCTCCTCCTCATCGTCGAAGGAGTGTTGTTGTTGGGGGGGGGGGGTTGGCAAGGAAGTTGTTGCGGGGTTGGATTGTGAGGCTGGTGGAGAATGTCAATCGCTTCTTGACATTCTCATGGGGGAGGATTTTTTATATATGAGACCATACACGCGTCCCTGAATGGCGCCATTACGCGTAAAATAGAGATTACCCTAGTTATATTTTTTCTATGAATGAAAAGCAAGCAACTAGCACTTCTCTTGATATCATCCACTTCAATGCGAGACTTTAGTAAATCGAACGACCTAATTTATAAGACGGATATAATATTTATTAATTTTATTAAACTTGTCTACGAAGATGAAATGACACGTTTTATCGAAGAATAACCCTTTACATCCCATGAAGTTGGTAAAATAACTTCATGTAAAATTAATTAAATCTTAATTACTCAATTCTAAATAAGTGGTTGAGATTTAAATTAGTTTAGCCATTTTTTAATTTATTTTTTAGGGTCGATAAATTTATATAAGGTAATCTTATTAACACCACGTAATTCAACTTTACGAGATCCTTACTGGAAGAATGGAAAGGAGCAATGTTTTTTATTAGGAAATACGTAATTCGAGGTCCAGACAAACCTGACTCCTCAAGAGGCCGACAAAGTCGGCAGACGACGAACCGTCAAACATACAACGTAAAATACAAAAGGTTGAATACAAAAAACGACCATCAAACCGTCATAGTCGAACAAACGAGCTTAACCCAAAAAAGCTAGGGAAAATGTAGACTAATTCCGGAGCCAAGCGCTACCAAACGATGACACCGCAGACCAACAATACATTAAAAGTCTCTGTGGATGATAAAGACGAACCTCCAAAAAAATTTCCAAAATACAGAGTCGTCTCGATGTACACCGCTACGACCCAGTCAGGTGGCCCGAAAGGGAGTAGTATAATTTAGGCGGGGAAATTTATTTCGTTTGCAAAATTAAACAAATAGTAAATCGAAAAATAAATACAAAACAGTAAAACATGAACAGCTTCAAATCGTGCCGGCCTCAACGTTTCAGCCACTCTTTCACTCTCTCCCCTCCCATCCCCCCAACTTCTCGTCTTCCTTCCCCCCCTTCTCTCTCTCGCTCTCTATGAAGTTGAAATTCAATCTTTCTTTCTACATTTTCCAGCATTTCTCTCCCTCTTCCTCCCCTCTCCTTCTCGCTCAGCTGGAAGGAATCGATTGAAGAAGATGTCGAAATCGTCGCTGAATTCTTCATCATCCGCTACCAGCTCCTTGAACAAGAGCGTCAATGGCTCCTTACAGGCTCCCACTCGATCCAGGGCGTCCGCCTCCAAGCGCTCTGTTACTCCGAATTCGCGAGCTCACCATTTCAATTCCGCCGCTGAGGGCGAAGGTACGAGCTCCAAACCTAAACATCGCTCTGTTACCCCCGTTTCAAGGAGTCCTGGCGCCGGTGGCGGCAGCATTGACGGTGAGCTGGTTCCGGTTGTTAGAACTGCTCCTGCTGGTAGCAAGCGCTCTGTTACTCCTCTTTCTAGGGCTGATTCCATCACCGCTCATGATTCAGGTATCTTTCACTCTCTCTTTCTCTCTCCTCCTCTCCCTGCTCTGTGTTTTGGTTGTTTGGAATTGTGTTCCGCCGACTTGTGTTTGCTAGTCTCTGATTTGGATGAGCTGCATTAGTGACATGTTAAATCTCATGAAAGGAGAATGTATTTCTTACCTGGGTTGTAACCTAATTTGCTAAACTAGTAAACTAGCCATTTAATTTGGTAGGAATGAATGTATAACGTGTATTTCCATTCCCTACTGCTTTCCACATTAAAGAATTTGCTGAAAGTTTTGAGGATTAGAAGATGTTTGTATGACCTTTGGTTTATTATTTGGTGATCAAATTGTGCGGAGAAAAAAGGTTTGCTACTAGCTCCATTTATTAATTTTGAATTTGATCAGGGTAAAGATTTTTTTTTTATTATTATTATTTTTCCACTTTTCCCTTCCAATTTCTGAAGTCAAACGGGGCGTTGTTCCTTTTCTTTGTGGAAAATTATGTTTTCTTTCTTTGTGGGAAAATACGCTTTCTTTTTCTTTTCCTTTTCTATTATTGACAAGGATTTGTTTGGTAAAATTAACCTCAATAGATTTTATTGACTTCAATCTAACACCTTAATTTATTCATCTTCGTTCCTTTTCGTTATGAATAGAACATTCTCGGGGAGATTTGTTGGGACAGGAATATCATTAAGTGTTTTCCCTTTGTATTTTCCTCTTATTTTGCTTCTGGCATTTGATGTCCTTTTTTTTAATGTTCTTGTTGTTTGCAATGTTTTGAGCTGGCAATTTAAAACTTGCGAATATCTTATGAGCTACCCTTGCTGAATGATTCATAAACATAACAGTAACAGAAGTAGGCTATACTTAGAAAATAAAACCTTAGCGTTCCAATGTGCCATGACCTTAAGTAAAGAAGATTCAGTTTTTATCATAAGAAAAAGGGGGTGGGGGCCTGGGGTTTTGGGAAGAAGGAAAAAAAAAAAATGTTATGAATAACTATCATATTATTATTACTAGATGAATCATTTCACATGACATTTTGGTGCATACAATATTGAAAAATTTACAGCATGCTTTAATGATTGGATCATGATTTGTAGGCATGATTGCATCCCATATCTTTTTCTCTCCTTCAATGTTAAAAAATTCAGCTTCCCTGTTTTATCTCTAGGCTAATTTTTTTTAGGAGCAACAGCGAAATGGGTAATTACTCTAGACGTGTTTGATGCTTTTTACTTTCTTCTTCTTTTGTGTTTGGCAATCACACCTTTTGCTTTGTCTTGTTTTTGTGGTTGGCATCAGTACCTTTTGCTATCTCCCTTTTTGATCGGTAGTTATATACTTTTTGCTTTCTGAATAATGACCCTTCATTCAGCTGTTTTCATTTAAAATTCCACTGCATGATCAGAAAAAAAAGATACTAGAAACTGCTGCAAAGAGTAAAACTCTGGGCAATTTTTTTTTTTTTTTTTAAAGTCTTAGGACAGGAATTCCTGCCTATCTAGTTCTGATCATTCTCAAAGAAATTAACAATCTATATAAACATGTAAATTTTTTCTGCAGAACCTGGAAGAGTTAGAGTAGCTATCAGGCTGCGGCCAAGAAATGCTGAAGATCTTGCCTCAGATTCTGATTTTGCTGATTGCGTGGAACTCCAGCCAGAGGTGATTGTTATTCTAATCTCTGTAAACCTCTCTTTGCTGCAGTTAGCTTGGTTCTCTTGCACTTGCCACTGTGGCAAAAATGGAAACGAAGGTTTTTTTATATACCGTCAACATCTCTCTGAACTTCCCAGTTGACCATTCTTTCCTTTGTTGTTGATGCAGCTGAAAAAGCTGAAACTTAGAAAAAATAACTGGAGTTCAGAGTCATACAGGTTTGATGAAGTGTTTACTGAAACAGCTTCTCAAAAGCGTGTCTATCAAGTGGTAGCTAAACCTGTAGTTGAGGTAAGTTCCAAACTTCTAATGAATAATGAATCCCATTAAAAAAATAGTAAATGAATCCCATTAAAAAAATAGTAATGGTTTTTCTGAGCTCAATGTGTTCACATTGTTGTCTTTATTTTTCCCTTCCTACAACGCCTGATGTTATGGGAAACTGTCTCCTAGATAAGTGTACCTTTCTTGAAAGCAAGCACTACAAGTTCTAGAAATGGGCAAACACCGCTTATAATGATAACTGCACAAACACCGCGAAATCAAATGGGAAAAATGGGAATACCACTTTAACATAAAAGGAAAAATAAATTACTTAAAAAAGTTCCTTATCTGTTGGTGTCTTGGCGATTACCAACTGTTGAAACCTCTCCTTCTCTCTCTATCTGTTTATTTCTCATCCAAACAAATTGATTACTTATATATATAGAATTGAACACTGAATTCATCCTTCTCTTGTGCATGCGTTTTATTTCTAAATTTTTCTTTGCTACTATGGTGTCTAGTGTCAACTTTGAGGATGGTGGATTCTGATTAATATTTTTTTTGCAGAGTGTATTGAGTGGATACAATGGGACAGTTATGGCTTACGGTCAAACAGGTACTGGAAAGACATTCACTGTGGGCAATCTGGGTAAAAACGATGAATCTGAGCGAGGCATCATGGTTAGAGCAGTGGAGGATATACTTGCAAACACATCTCCTGACCATGACACTGTGGAATTCTCCTATTTACAGGTGTGACATGTTCTATAAGATGTAATGTGGTGCTCATTTAACCCATTTACTGATATTCATGGCATGATACTATCATGGCATAAGTTCACTATCATGATGATAGTGAACTTAAAAAATGCTGTAGTCCACCATATAGAAACGTTCAAACCTCAGGGATATCATGTACAATATCTCATGGAATAAAATATCAATTTGGTTCCTATATACTTTCAAAAAGCTATTTCCACTTATATTTTATAAATTAGTGGGTGCAACAGGTGGTGGAATTTATTTATAATTGATACTCCCTCCGTTAAAAAATATAAGTCCTTTTAAGCTTAGATTTTTGTTTGAAAATATAAGTCCTTTTATATCTTCTAGGTATTGAGATATGTGAATTGTTACTTTTTGACTTTTTGCTCAAATTTTATTGGTTGATGAGGGTTGTGGATCATTAATGAGGGGTATAAGTGGAATAAATTTATGATTTTCTTAATTTATGTGCAAATGTCTAAAAGGACTTATATTTTTTAACGGAGGTAGTATTTATTTGGCTGTGTATTAAATGGAGTTGACTATGCTCTGTGACTTTGATTTAGCTATATATGGAATCTGTGCAAGATTTACTCGCACCAGAGAAGGTTAACATTCCTATCGTTGAGGATCCCAAGACCGGGGAGGTCTCATTGCCTGGTGCTGAGATAGTTGATATTCTAGACATTTACCACTTCATGGATTTGTTGCAAAGGGGTGATGCTAACCGTCATGCAGCAAATACAAAGATGAACACAAATTCTTCTCGCAGCCATGCACTTTTAATGGTCGGTAGCACATATAGATCCGTCTGTCTATTATTTTCAAGTTATTGAAACTACCTGTACATTGTCCTGGAATCTGGATGATATAAATGCTATTTCTCTTGTCTGTAGGTGTATGTTAGAAGGTCAGTTGCTGGGAAACCGAATGCAGAAAATGGGGGCTCTGGCTTATCAACAATTCGGAAAAGCAAACTGTTGATTGTTGATCTTGCAGGTTCAGAAAGAATTGACAAATCTGGTAAGTTGGGTGCTTGATGATTGTTGTTCATGTCATTTTTTAACTTAGGGAGTCAGTAATCTGGATGGTAATTAGCAATTTTTCATTTCACTGCAACATCTTGTTTTGCCATGTTCATATCTTACAGGAAGTGAAGGGCACTTGCTTGAGGAGGCTAAATTTATCAATCTATCTCTCACTTCACTTGGAAAATGTATAAATGCATTGGCAGAGAACAGTCCACATATTCCAACGAGAGAATCTAAGTTGACCAGACTTCTTCGTGATTCTTTTGGAGGTAAAGATGATAATTGTCTCAATCTAATTTTCATCGTCCAAGTTGACCAACTATTTTCATGATCTGTAGCATTGACATTGCTTTGAAAACTCATTGCTACTGAAGCGAATATTTTATTCATTCTTCAATGTACCCTAATCGCGGTTCTAGTTCATCAGGCTCTGCAAGGACCTCACTTATTATTACCATTGGACCTTCAGCAAGACATCATGCTGAGACTACAAGTACTATAATGTTTGGCCAACGGGTAAGAATACTATCTCAAGTTGCAATTCGTAAAATATTGTTAGGAAGACTTTTGCAAATATTTTGTTCTTGTGAAAATTGAAATGTGTATCAGTCTCCAATGCTTATTGTGCTACTTCCTTTTTCAAAAGTCATTTATAATTTTGCAAAAAAAGTTGTTTCTTTGTAACTCACTAACGTCCTTTTGGTCTTTTGTTTCCTGACCACTACTCCACTATTCAAGATATTCATGAATGGAAGAAGTAAAACTCCATAATTTCGTTGCAGAACATGATTGGAAGTATCTAACTCACCTTAACTAGTAAATTTTAGGACAAATTGACAACCAATTTTGGTTTCTGGTTAATCCTAGACTTTTTGTGGTCCCAGTGTTTTATTAGTTTGTTCAGACCTTCCCAACAACTTTGATAGAATATGCCTCAGTAAATCTGCTAGATAAATGATTCTATTTTTCAGTTTTTACTATTCATGTTTCTTCATGCACAGGAAAATCTTCTGCTGTCAATTGTAGTTTGACAGATTTAATGCTTGTAAATCTTTTAGTGATGCATCTTCTTTACATATGGTTGCAGGCTATGAAGATAGTCAATATGGTGAAGCTGAAAGAAGAATTTGATTATGAGAGCTTGTCCCGGAAGCTCGAAAGCCAAGTTGATGATCTTACTAAAGAGATTGATAGGCAGCAAAAGTTGAGGGATAATTATGTAAATGAAATGCAAAAGAAGCTCAAGGAGTGTCAGCAATCCTTTGCCGAGTCCGAAAAGAGCCTAGTTACTAGATCTGAGGTAGTAATCTGTCATGGGATATTTAGGCTGTAAAAATGTGTTAATCAATCTACCCTCTTTTCGCAAGTGTATCTGCCACTTACCTAGCTGATAATTAAATGTCAACATCTTTTTGGTCTTTTTCAAAATATTGTTGTGCAGATCCTAGAGAAGGAAAATGCACGTCTGGAAAAAGAGCTTCAAATTGTTATAAATGATTTGAATAATCAGAAAGACTGTGACAAACTTTTACGTGATGAGGTAGCACGCTTGGAAATGAGTCTAGAACATTTCAAGGTATCTTCTTGGACCCAATAGTTTGCTGATCTAATATGAATGTGCATAAATCATGTGATTCCATAATGAAACAGTCAGAAAGGGAGACTATCTGAGATTTGATTGAATTTTTCCAGGGTTATTAATGCTATTATATAACTATTTCATTTTCAAAATGACCAGAAACTGTTTGATAAATGAAATGTTTACGATTTCGTTTCAAGGGTGATGGGGAAAAGATAGCCTGCACAAAAAATTCTAGGTATGGGCTATTGTCAATTTGTTATGCTTTACTAGTATATGTTGGCAACACATTGTGGTGTTCTTCACTCTTGACAACTGGAAATTGTAATACTTGAACAATTTATCATGAATTTGGAAATCTGTAGTGACAATAGCCATCTGATTCTTTCCAATGAAAAGGTGCTCAGGTTTTGTAAAATGTTTTTTTTTTGTCCACACTTTTTAGTACACAAGTTCTGCTTCCAGATGCCTAAACTCTACCCTTTACATCACACCAGCAAGGGTGATTGGGTGAATAGAATACTAGAGTTATACAGAAACCGAAAAACTTTGAAAAATCCTTCAGTTATCCAAACAGAAAATTAGGGTATTTAAACAAAAGACCAGTTTGGATAATATTCAATTTGAGCATTATGAGATTGAGTATCATTCTGGGCATTAACTTTTTAATAATCAAGCAACTGATATTCAATCGAAAATTTCGTTTCTTAATATTTAGAATAGTCTACCACTAGTTCATTCTAACTATGGTCTCTCATTGCTTAATTTGTTTTGGAAACATATTTTGCTAGTTTTCATTTGTAAGTTTTGAAAAATAAGCCTATATATAAAGAATTTGAAGTTTGTTTTTGTCTTATAAAAATATATAAGTTTTAGCATTTCAAAACTAAAAACTTACAATGTTACCAAAGGAGTCCTAAAACTTTAGTTTGTCCTTTTATATAAGAAAAGGTTGTAATCCAATCTGACTATTCCGATTCTTGATTTTACTTGAATTGGGTTTGGGTATCAATTTTCTGGTTTTGGTGCCAAACCAATGCTCACCCTTAATTAAGACAGATAACTGTCAGGCTATGGCTGTCGAGATTTTGCTAGAAGCACGGTTCATGAGAATGTGAGCTGATCTGCTCCTTGAATTTGCAGCAAAAAGAGCAGGAAGAAAAATCTACATACCAAATGGGATTAGCAAATACAACTCAAATGTATGAAAAACAAATTGCCGACTTGATCAAGCAATTAGAAAATGAACGAGCTCGATGTGAGGGCTCAGAAAGGCAACTAGATGCCATGAAGAAAATCTTGAGTGATCATGAGATGTCCATCCAGGTTAGTGATGGATTTCCAGATTTATAGATTTGGTACATGTTTGTTGGTTTTTAGTTTCTCTTATCTAGTTACGCAATTTCTCACCCTCCTAGAGTTCATGTTTATAATAAAGCAAATTATGGTTTGCATTGATTTATCTACATTATACATTGTATTTCTAAAAACTGCATGTACAGCAAATAGTGATAAGAAATACATATTGATGTTGGAACTTGGAAGTATGCAAGTGAGTATGGCTTCGACGGTTTTTTCTAAATTGGATCAAACAGTATTTATACTTGTTGCAAGTGATTATGGCAAGTGGTATTTTCTAAGTTGGTTGCGTTCTTTCTGTCTTTCATGTTTTTGGTTAAATGGCTCCTTACTATACTGCTCCTACTTCACGATAAGACATTGGTCCTTCCTCAAACAGCCTATAATAATATAATGGGATATAATGGGCATGATTTATATACGTGCATAGTCTCAAACTTGCCTTTTGTTCTTTTTCCTAGCAACATCAAACAGAATACTCATCATGTCAGAAAGTACTCTCAGACACAACACAGACTTTTGAGAAGAAAATTGCAGAGTTGATGAAGAAAATAGAGGAGGAGCGTGATCATCGTCAACGTGCTGAAGAGCAGATTGAGTCACAGAGGAAACTCTTGGGTGCAAAAAATTCAATTCAGGTAAACTTGGTCATAACATATCAAAAGATTATCGGAAGCATCTGTATTTCTCTTCTTTAGGAATCCATATGTAGCTATACATGATGGGTAAGGACCACAGCAGTGTTTCAATTGCATCAGTATATCACTTATTTGGGCATTTGAAGTCCCTTAAATCACAGTGTGTCATATTTGCCATTTTTCCACTGTATTGAAATCTGTCATTGCAAATTACCTGCCTTATTAAAGTTGCTTACTTACAAGTACATTCTTCCAGAGAAAGGAAGACATTGAAATTAATGAACTGAGGTCGCAGCTTGAGGAAATGAATCAAAAGGAGCAAGCTGAGATAATTGAGTTAAAGGAAAGGCTAGAACAGAAGGACCTAGTGCATGAGGTTACAGTGAAGGAGATAGAATCACTGAGAGCAGAATATAAGAACCTTTTGTTGGAAAAGGTGATGGACATTTTTTTGAATTTCAACAGATTTTCTATTTAATTAAGTTATCAACTGCGAATATTGACTCTTTTTCTGTAAATTGATAACATTCAGGATAAATTAACAGGTGAACTTGAGATGTTGAGGGATAAGTTATCGGCCGAGGAGAAGCAAAAGCTGACAATTGAAAGTGAACTTCTCAAGTTAAAGAAGCTGGCACAGGAAAGTAATGAAGATGTTGAGGTAAATTTGCTGTTCCTTTTGGATTGTGTACCCGTTAGAAACTGTGTAGAGCTGTAAAGGTTTATCATTGCCTTTTAGGAAAAGAAATTGATTGTCAAACAACGAATCAGTAAGGGCTCGTCATCATTCCGATCTGCTATGGGCCTCCCTCGGTCATTATCTGGTCAGAGGACCAATCTTACTCAATTTTGCGAAGAAGGCAAGGGTTTCACTTTCATTGTCTTCACATTAGTGATTTGTTGTAGCATTTCTTTATACTTGATTTGACTTTTCTATTGTTTGAATTTGTGATCTCCAGTTGGGCTCGAAAAGATATTGTCAATGTTATCTTCTGATGATATTGATAATCAAATGCATGCGGTGAAGGTGGTAGCCAACCTCGCCGCTGAAGGTGGGCGACCAATTCATTTTTCCCCGTCCTTTTTAGGTCATTTTTAAGATTGTAAGCCTGATTATTAATATAATGGATATTATGACAGTTCTGAATCTCATGTGCTGCCACTTTTCGAATGGCAGTCAATGACATACTCTTCTTCCCCTTCAGATATCATAAAGTTAATGTACAATGTATATTAATGTTCTACCTTTCTCTTTCTTGTTGTCCTTCCCATTTCAACTTCAGATGTTAACCAGGAAAAGATTGTGAACAACGGGGGTTTAGATGCACTGTTCATGATCCTTCGTACGTCACAAAACACAACCGTTCTTAGAGTGGCTTCTGGTGCAATTGCCAATTTAGCAATGAATGGTACTTGGACTCTTTTTCTAATTCGTTACTACATGCATTACGCCTTGAATGAGAATTTTCTCCAGCATATATGCAATATAGAATGTTCTGGGTTTATATTATTATCAGAGTTTGGTAATAAGCCTTAGATGGAATATTTATGCGTGTGCCTGTTTTTTTAGTAGATTTAAACCATCAAAATTAAATTATTAGTAAAATAGGTAGTTTCTAATGTGAAAAACCTTGGAATTGTTTTGGTAATATTTGCCTATTTGGTTTGTCTTGAAATAAATAAAGAATCGTATTTGTAGGCTCTAAGTCTGCTTGTATTTGGGATTACTGCTGTTGAATACAAGGAAAGAAGAAGCATGATCTTTTAAACAGCCTAATGCAAGGGTTGGCTGCATAGGTAAACACACCCTAGAAGGTGATGTTTGATGTTTAGAATATCGTTGGGCTCTGTTTCCAGTAGCACTTTTAAACCTCAAATTGACAATGAATCCATCCCTTTGATTTTTAGTCATGCACCTCTTGATGGCTTTTGTTGCTTGTTTTGAGCACATTTTCCCTAGGCCTTAGCATTATAATTGTGTTGCATGTACTAAATCTGCACGTCACATACGGTGATGTTCATTAGTGACCACTTTGGACTAGCATTTGAATTTCTTATGTTGTTATTTCTTGTAAATCCATTTTTCCCTAAAAAAGAGAAGGCTAAGCTAACTATTTGTTTCTTCTCAGAGACTAATCAAGGATTGATAATGAGTAAGGGAGGAGCGCAGCTACTGGCAAGTACAGCATCAAAAACTGATGACCCACAGACTCTGAGAATGGTTGCTGGTGCAATTGCCAACTTATGTGGAAATGGTAAGCTCATCTTGATTTCACACATGATTATAAAATGTAGGTTTCATTGTGGCTGCTGCGTCAAGGAAGAATCGGTTACCCTAGAATGCACCTTTGATCAAAATAAATGAGTTATGCACAATTGAAAGCATGCTAATGCGTCTTAAGATGCCTCTATCTGCAGTGAAATTACATATGATACTCAAACAAGATGGATGCATTAAGGCGCTGCTTGGAATGTCTAGAACCAAGAATCCCGAGGTTGTTGCACAAGTAGCAAGGGGATTGGCCAACTTTGCAAAATGTGAAACGCGGGAGGTCATTGAAGGTTTGACAATAACATTTGTCTTATGCACTACTGTCAGTAAATGAAAATTTGGCAATTTTCTGTCTTGTGACTTTCCTTACCTGACTTGCAGGACACAGAACGGGCCCTTCGCTTCTTACTGAAGAGGGTGCACTTACGTGGTTGATTGGGAATTCTAACGATAGTTCATCAGATCCCAGTCGACGACACATTGAGCTTGCCCTTTGCCACTTGGCACAAAATGGTACTATTAATTTTCTGCTTTTTGATATAATAAAACCCTAATGAACTTGCCTTGCTGATCAAATTTAAAGAGGGCCATTTTGTTTTGCTTTTTGATTGAATGCTTGAGATTGGTTTCTCTTTTTAGCCGCAAAATTGTCTAATGAGTTGATTTGATGCAGAAGATAACACACAAGATTTTATATCCAGCGGGGGATTGAAGGAAGTGATACGAATATCACAAAAATCCGCAAGGGATGACATACGCAACCTAGCAACGAAAACCTTGAAACTGAATCCTACATTCCAAGCGCAGCTGAGGGTAGATGCAAATGTATTGTGAGGGTGCAGGAACTCAGATGTACTTGTAGATCAATCTTTAATACTCTTGTATTTCTATTAGTCTTTCTTAGGATGCAGCAGGTTTTAGCTAGCCATCATTCCCAGTATACGCAGACGCAGCCAGATGATTAATTGGGCTAGGAAGGATTTGATTTTCTTTGAGCATAACATGTGCTCGAATCATAGAAATCACAGTAAATGTGTTGCAACCAAAAACCTAGTTCGTCAGTAGGATGTTTAAAATTGGCTTTAGTCTTAAAAAATTGAATTGCATCTCGTTGTCTCTCTCAGCTCATCTCCCCTGCAATTTAATAATTATGTATAGTTAACTGCTAAATTACAATTTTGCAATCATCCCACCGGAAAAACATTCAACCTGTGTTGTTGCCTGTTGTGTCACCTAACCATCACCTACAGCATATTGGGAAGTATTCATGTAAGTATAAAACTCTGCTTGCAAAATCACAATACTGCAATGACTGTTTAGCTTCCATCAATCTGCATCCTCATGCTTAAATTCAGCTGTACGGTGCGCGTCAGGATCATCACCGTGGTAAGCGAAGTGCCAAACTAGCAGATTTATCCCTGATGTCATGCTACGATCAACATGTGAAGGGCCCAAAACCTAGAATGAGTAATTCCCTTGTTCTATCCAGTGGTTTACATGAAACAAGAAATATGGACCGACTGTGTGTGAAATGTGCATCCTCTTGTTTACCATTAGATTTTCATCATCAGTTTCATCCTTCTATCTTTGAGGGTGTTCAGTTTCCAACTTTTCCTCATTCTGTTCTGGTCCAGGTGAGTTTTCGTCTTTTCTATGATTAGATGCTGTGTTTGTTGAGCTGGAATCCGAAAAAATCATTAATGGATGACTTTTTTGAGGCACCTTCTGTTTTTGTCCATCATGTCTGTCCACCTCTTCCTTGGGCACAGAGTCACGTTTGTCCACCTCCTCCATAGGCACAGACTCGTAATATGATATACCATACTTTTGGCCATGAGTTAGTCCTGGACATGATCCCTGCAGAGAACAAAGAACCCCTCATTAGCTATACAATAAATAAGAGCAATTTGAATGTTAACACAAATACAGCCCTTCATTTGGTTTCTGCAAACTATGACAGTACTCAAGATATTGAAATAGCTATTATCCACAAAACCGTGCCCACACAAAACATTGTGTATATCTATTTATTGTTATTAGAACCAAAAAAGACATATTAAGGTAACATATCCATCAGATAGTAGACATTTATAAATTTTATATCTGATTTATCCAACCTAACCTTTATCAACCCTGAATTAGAAGTTTTGTCATCAAATGAAGCAGATGGGGGTCTATTGAGTTTCCAACCAATGTAGGTTCTGCTATCATTCTCTTGAGACTCCTGTGGAATCTTGTATTCCTGTCTCAAGCTGGAGCTATTACAATATGCCCCATAGTATGAACAATGTTCACGAGCTAGGGATATTTGAGGAGTTGCTGGCAAGAGATGACCTTCAGTGCTGAAAATGTATCTGCGCAAAAAACGATGTTCCGGAATAAAAAGACTCAAACTACTGAAGAATAGAATCAATGTACCATGACTTGGTCAAAATCCAAATTTTAACGCAAGGATTTACACTACTTGTAGGGCCCATTTTCAACGAGATTATCTGGACCCACAGCCAGATCAAAGAGAAGCCACAAATACTTCACCTGTAAACAAAGTCATCAAATTGTCATAAAAACTGGTGAAGTCAAAGATGAAAAGATAGAAAACTTCATAATTGTAAAAATTCAGTCATGGAACATGACCCAATTTCGGCTTGTAAGAGAGTATGTTTTAGCAAGTAGATCAGGTAAATGTATATTGGTGTTCACATTTATGTGCCAGTTGAAACTGGTGAACGTAGATCAAGGGATCCACAATAATTTGCACATACTTGGGTAGCAATAAGCAGAATAAGTTCAACCCTTCCACAAATATCACCATGCAATATTCATATAATATAATGATTTTAACCAAAACCAGATTTCTTCAAAAAAATAAAATATATGTACAACATCCTTTTAGCGGGAGATACTGGGTTTGTTGTTGTTGTTGTTTAACATCCTTTTAGCAGCAGGGAAGCAATTGTCAAGTGATACCAACAGGAAAAAGCATCCCCTTGTGCCAGTACAGTGCTCAAGTAAGGATTGCAACAAAAAAATATGACCTGTGCATTGTGGTTTTATGTAATGGTGACATGTTATACACTACAAGGCATAAGCTCAGTTAAAGATGTCTTCCAGCCATCATAAATCTGCAATGAGAATCATCTATTTAACTTTTAGCAATCCTTACAGTTTCTGCCAGGAAAAAGCTCTCCATATGATCTTCCTGTTTGTGATCCTCCACATCTGTTATATGACAATATCCACAAGGACACCGTGCACCATATTGCAAGCTTGTGAGAATGTCACGTCCTGCATCAAGATATCTTCAAAGAAAACTGTAAATTAAGACCATAAGGAGATTGAAAGGCCAGAGAAATAACTAGATTGATTTCTAGGTAGAGCCAGACAAAATAAGAGGACATCCAATCCAGAGCAAGCATTTGCAATCGGTCAAAACACTCCAAGAGTTGATTATTTACAATGCAAGATAAACGGTAATCAAATTCAATTGACTAAATTATTTCGATGTTCTAATATTAGGAAACACCTTGCCAAAAGCAGACATTTGTTTGCTGAATAGATCAATAAAACATACTCACTCCATTTTTAAATATATGTTGTTTTTAGGGTTTCTTTGCCTTTAGCAAATTATATGACGTTTTACCTCTATCATCTATGTGGTCCCATCTCTTTATTTTTTAATTTTTTTCGATTTAAAAAAATTTCAAATCAAGTCTAGTTAATCTAGTGATTATGGAGTACAGTAGCATTTGGGATTTAAATTATTAATGAAAATTGAAGAGCCCATGGAGCATTAATGCAAATCGGTACGGCACATTTCAGTTCCTTAATTTATGTGCAATTCTCCCAAATGACATATATTTAAAAACGGTACTCCTTCAGTTTAAAAAAATGTCCTTTTACTTCTTGGCATTTTTTTGAGCTAAAAACTATATAAAATATTATTTATTTATAAATTTTCATACTTTTTAGTAACAAATACGGAGTATAAAATTATTTAAAAATTTTAATAAAAAAGTTGACATTTTATATAGTTGTCAGCTCCTAAAAAAATGTGTCCAAAAGTCAAAGGACTTGTATTTTATAATGGAGGAACTATTTTACAAGTGATAATCATGCACACTTGTGCAATGTCTGCTCCTGATCACTTTCCTGAGTCTCTTATTCTCCAGATTTCCCTTTGTTTTGAGAGAAAGACAGCACACTAAATTGTATTGCAATCAAATAAAAAAGTTACAATACCCTACAATAAAAACCAACCTGGGATCTCTTGTAGCTCTGTAGAGCCAGTATGTACTCTCAATTAACTCTGGCCTCAGCGGATAGCTCTTCTGCCCAGGCTGGAATCCAGGTAATCAAATCAGCAAAGTACTTTTTAAAAATCAATGAAAGAATGAGATAAACAACAATTAAAAAAAAAGGCTGTCAATGGAGAAAAGACTATTGCTCCCTCTGGTCATAAATATAGGATGTTTTAGGAGATATTTTTATCGACAACATATGATGTTTTAGATTTCCCGGTATTTGATTGAATTGATTTGTGTTTTAGATTTTTTTAATTGATTGGCTATAGAGAGTAGTGAGAATTTAAAAAAAGTAAAATTTATGAAAAAAGTTGGTGTAATGATGATTTTAGAAGTGAAATGGATTTTCATAAAATGTGTCACTTGTTAAAAAATCTTATATTGTTGATCGGAGGGAGTATTTCTCAATGTAAAGAGAAGAAAAAAGATAGAAATAAGCTGCACACATAAGGAACATGTAACTTATATTTTCAAGAAGGTAGAAATAAGTTGCATGCATTGGAAACATTTAAGTTATACTCCGTTTTTTTTAATCCTCAACCCTCAGTGGTTGTTTATAATGGTCCTTAACCTTTATTTTGTTCAAATAAAATTCCTATACTATGAATTTGTCACAAAAATAGATCATTCTATCAACCTTCTGCTAACATACTTTGAATGTGTCATACAATTTATCCTCAGCCTTTAAGGGTCAATGCATGATACTCAACCTTTTAGGATTGTTTCATGATAGTCAATGTTAGGGCCTAGGGGCTGTTTCAAAATGGGCTCTAACCTTTGCATTGATTTATTGTTTCATAACATTTGATGGTGAATTATTGGAAACTTAAGGGAAGACCCAAGTTTGCAACATTCTTTTCATGTAGGTTCAGCCTTTATTACAATAAAATAAAGATCACAACTCCTAAAGAAAACCAAGTTATCTCATATAAGCATTTGTATCTAGACGAAAAGGTCAACTCGGCCGGCATATATTAATAACATTTGCTCTATAGGCTTCGTTTCTGAGACAATCCTTCTTCCTTACAAATTCCTGTAATTCCGTTAAATAAAATTTGCTTTTGATCATCCATTTCCAGGAAAGGAAAGCTAATACTTGCACTCATCACTAATATACAATGACCTACTTGTACATGCATCTGTTCCAGTTTGATCAACCAACATACAGAAAATGGTTGAAGAAATACCTGAACGCTGAGGGAAGCAAGATTAAAGCCCTCTGGAGTGAAACCATATTTTCTCCAAACACTGAAAAAGGCAGCATGAGTGCGAATCGCGGGGTCTATGTCTCCAGCTAAAACCTTTCAAAATCCATAATGAACTTCCATTAAAAAGCAGATTGAAGCATTTCTGGGACATGGCATATGACAGAGTTTTAAGTGTGTATGCATCTTCATAAGGGAAAGGGAAATAAATTAACCTGTAAACCAGGCCAGAAGGCTTGCAAACTGTTGAATATTGGCCACACAATAGCTGCAGAATCCATATTTACTTCAACATACCTATAAGTTTTTCTGAATGAGCACCATAGATGCAAGTAAAACAATAATAGAGCATCACAAAGAATCGTTATCTATTAAGTGTCTTCAGAAAGAAGCAAATACCAGGGATCAGAAAAAAGATGACGCATTGCAGCCCTATAAGCTTCTTGAAATATGAAGAGATACTCCTCGTCTCCCAACAAAATGTAAGCCTGGTGATTACAGTCACTGTTACCATTATCCTCAATCACTTTCATCAAAACCAATATCAAACTTCAATACTAGCACATAAGAGATATCATACTCCCTCAAAGAAGAATACCAATCCTTGTAACATTTTGCACACATATTCAGGAAAGACTAAAAGAATCACATTTTTACCTCTTATTAATTAGCCTCCACCCTTCACAATCAATAAGCATTTAAGAAAAAGTAAAAAAAAAACATAAATATCGTGACCCAATGCCGTAGAAAATGTAAAAGGATATTTCTTAAAAAAAAATTAAAGGCTATAGAACTTGTATTATTTAATGGATGGAGTATACAACTGAAGGACTATTTCATCAAGTTTTCTAAAAAGACACCCTTTCAAGTTAAGCCTTTTATAAAGCAATTCCTCTTCAAAAATATGTATTAGCTATTTGCCTCAGGAAGTGCCTATAAGCACCCTTGAAACGAAATTAAGTGATTACGAGAGGATATGCTTTTACTGAAATGAAGTATTCACACTCATTAAACATCTTACAATAGACAAGGGAGTCAATACGGCCGGATAGTCAATTTAAAGATATGCAACACAAAAACCATGATTAAATACGAGAAGTTCAAATTACATGTTGAATAGTTCATCTTCATGAAAATTCATCCGAAAAATGAAAGAAAATATTACGTGAATCTGCCACATAACCAATGTAAGTGCAATATCACGCGCTACATAAAGTTGCTGCGTTCTTTATTTGCGAGGGTTCAGGAAAGTAATGGAATGATCTAAAAGAGGGAGTTACTAGTATACATAAGCATTGAGGCATTGAGCCTCTTAGTTTATCAGCCTTCAAGGCCGAGCATATCTGCCATAGGCCGCTAGGGAGTATCTTCCCTGTGTTCTTTATTTCCAGTCAATTACAAGAGGTTCAACCTCAGTTTATCTTTCATTTCCAGTCATACTCGTAAGTCATACTAATCTCAATGGTTTAAAATTAGTCTGTGCCACAAGAGAAACAAATACTAAAAAGTGTGCAATTATCAACAAATAAATATGGAGTATAAGCTAAGAGGAATATAAACATGATAGAAATTTTCAACATAACTAATTCTAACCTTTAGGAGATACTCATAAAATGAATCAACGCTTGTGCCAATTCCAGCATCCTAAAGAGTAGTGATGTCACAAGCATTAGAACCGTACAAAAAAAAATTGAGCTATGGCATAAAAATTGAAGATTGTATGCAGGGGAAAAAATGCTTCTACAAAGTAGCCAATGATGAAAACACTAATTTTGGTTGCTGATGGATGAGTAAGTAGAGAATTGATGGGTAATTTTCATTTGCCATTCCCACCTTTTACTTTGACCAAAAATAGTCCCAAATCTCAAAGATTTTGTTTCATAGTTCATCCTTTCATCCGTTAAGATGTTGCTAATTTGCCTGCGGGGGTCGATCTCCCCTTTAAAGATAATTTTAGATTTTAGATAATATGGATTAAAACTAATTTAATCACATATTTTATGAACCAGGTAATCAATACATTGAGAACTTTAAAATTATAAAATCCTAGATCAATCAACTGAATGACAATTATCAACTATGGGTAGCTTCATTTTGCGATACATACACCACGGCTAATTAAACAAAATCCAATTCCCAGATGATTCGAATCTGCCAGGCAAATCAAACTTGAAGATGACAAAATTGAGTCAGTGCATCTTTCCACAATTGATTTAAGCATAGCCTCCATATTGTACAAAATTGTCCATCAGAATCAGCCAGCCAGGCAAACTTTCAAGAAGTCGCCAACTGCCAAGTAGAGCAAAGCATAGCATTGCAACCTATCCACCAAAGCCGGTGCCCAAAGCCACCAAACTTGTCTGCTCATAGTCAGCCAAATACTTATCTCAAGTCTAGAAACCAGCACCATGCTGTGTCACAACCATCCGGGCTGGTGCCAAACCACAGCCACGATTGTCGAATCACTGAACCTAGACTCGCCTCATTGTTTAAACACAATCAACGTACTTCTTGAACTCAATAAGTTTCTAAATTTTAAATACACAAATTAGTTTTATATTTTGTCTATTATTAGGTTAGTTTTAACTTTTCATCCATTTCATATATATAATATTAGCTTAGGGGGGTAGTATATTTCATCATGTAAACAAGTTAATAAACCCTTCGTAACTACGATAATATGAACTCTATTGTTAAAGTAACTGATCAGGTGATAATATGCTCATACAAATGCCTTGTCAGAATAATGGCTGTTTACCGAAGAGGCATAAATTTCGGGACTTGAATAGGACAGACCAAAGATTTGGGACCTAAAAAGAATGAATAAAAGTTACAGGATGCCGAATGGAACTTATCCAAGAGTTGATTGCATCCTAAATTGTAGCTTGTGTAGTGAAGGACATAAGCTTCATCACCTTTTCATTTCCGAGTATTTTGGTAGGCATTGACAAGATGGGTAACAACTACATCGAGGAGTATGCTCGGTGTAAGTACAGGGGTAAGTTAACTATGGCATGCCTGATAGCATACAACTTGCATGAAAAGGTTACTATATCAGCATATTATCGCCTTGTAATTATCAGTTATCTTATGAACTCAAAATATTCATGAGAATCAATCTTACTCTTTGTGTCCATTCACCGGTGAAGACATTGATGTGTGCCCCAACCAGGTTAAGCCTGGAACGCCGGGCCCATATACCACGAACTGCATTCTTAGTAACTTGTTCAAACACTGCAATCCATTGTAATGTAACAAGTGTATCAAGTTAAATGCAACGATATTTAGACAGAAATGAGTAATTTCATAGGCCATCAGCAGATTTGACCAACACATAATATATGGTAACAAAACCACCCTGAAGTTAGGGATTCTTTACAAAACTGCCCATATATTAGCAAATTAAGGAAAAGCCTCCCATAAATTTGGGTTTCTTTCAAAGAACCATCATGACTCTTTTTATGCTTAAACAATGATTGAAAATTGTCAAATTATCACTTGTATAGTTATAGTTATATAATTCAATACTCCCTCCGTTTAAAAATATAGGTCCATTGAGAAATTTTGTTTGAAAATACAAGTCTTTAGAGGTTTTCTAGGCATTGGGTTGCGGGAATTAGTATTGAAATGGAATTATGCCAAAAAAAGCTCACCAGGATCATTTGTTAAGCGGCTAAGAATCCCAAACTCCAAGGTCAAAGTACCACCACCAGCAGTTGATGTAATCTGAACAGAGTAATTAACTTCAGCAAATTGAACAGAAATACCAAAGGACAAGCAGATAGAGTAGTTGAATATTTTATGCCAGCTGGAATTGGAAAAGGGCAAACATAGTGACTGGCTATATAATTTACACTGTGATAGGAAATCCGTGCCCAAGGTAAAGTGCAATAAGTGTGGATTCTTGGGAAGTTCTGGGACAGAAGCATGAAAAAGAAAGGGGAAAGGGAACTTGCCTTGCTTTCATTTTCATCAACTCCGTGCAACAAGTTGATTGATCCAAATGGAATACCTGGAAAAAAAAAAGTGAAAAATAATAAAATATTCCCTTCGGCATGTCCAGAGAAACATTCAAAACGAAACTATAAACAGAAAAAATCTAATAACCAACATCAGAAAAGAGAAGACATGATTAAAGATATTATCAGACTTTGACCCCCGAAAGAAAAAAAAAATAAACAAACTGACAGCTCAACCTATGCTAGCAAGCACTTTCAGCTTCATGTAGGCTATGCAGCAACAAAATGCAAAAGTCGTGTATCAATAGCTAACACATAGCTAGTTCATCAAATTAAAAGACTTTAGAAACCCCCACCCCCTAAACAATCTCTTTTAAAAAGAAACAGCAAATATCAATAGCTAACATATCTGGACAGAAGCAATATACTATTACCCCTTTATGCATTGTATGGAATAATTCCATGGGGAAAATGCCAATGCTGCTGCACTGAAATTGCATCATATCCATATGGAAGAACTTCCTAGTATAACAATAAATTGATAAATCATGGATAGGTAAAAGTTGAACAAATTGTTTGACACATATATACGAAAATTGTACCTGTAGGCGTATCAAAGGCAGGCAACATCCTTCGAGCAAGATCCTCTGCCAAATTAAGCAGCTGGTTATCATATGATGGAATTCTCATACCCTGCCATCAAGAATATCTCATGTGAGGACAAAATGCTAAATCAGTTTGTTACAATAAGTTGTTCTAGGTTTACAGAGTACAGGCAGCAGAGAACGAAAAGCATTCAAGATCAATACAAGCAACATATACATTTTGTTATGAATATAAAAGCAGCAGAGGAGATGCTAGACGGTTAGGAGGGAAAGATAACATCACAAACAGTTACATGAGTGATAGGCCATGGTCACTATCTAGTACAATAAGGGCATTATCATCCCATTTAGGCATGAGATATATCTCCTGAGTTTGAGAAGTAGAGGTGTATAAGCCTAGAGAGAGTATCTTCCCCGTTTCCTATTTTTTCCCTCATTCCAGTTCAATACACAGGCCTGACCTCTAATTAGGTCTAACACATTTATCCCACTGGGAAAGTCAATTTGCACTGATAAGGGCATTCGCCTTAAATTACACGGATAAATGCAATTGTCCCCGTCCCCCAAAGGAAAAGCTATGTTGAATGATTTGAACTTTGCCAACCCTACGAAAAAACATAATAGCTTGTTCTAGTTATGTTTATTTTTTGAATGAAGGTACATACCCAGGCTTACAATAGATTACTCCTCTAGTTCCATTGGCTAGTTCTCATTTTAAATTTTGTAGAAGCTTGAAGCTCCCTGAAAAGACCTCTTAATTAGCTATCAGAAAAAAGGATTAACTTCATAAATCGTTGGCAAATGCACAAGAAAAAATACCGTAGCATAATCACTTGCAATAAGGTGGGCAGAAAGCAAACCTCCAAGGACCCGGATATTGGTCTCAAAAATTGATACTGTCTTATTCTGCAAATGTGAGAATAGAAGCACAATGTCAGGTTCATAAATACAGAGTATATGTTTAGCACAAAGTCAATAAACTCATCTACTCACTAGAACACATGCTTCAAATGAAGATGGGGCAATTCTCTTGGTGTTTGTATAAAATCTTATTCTCTTCTTATTCACGGATACAAGACAATGGAACAATAATCTGTTCATGTTCTGTTTGATGTTCTGACTACAGCTTAGAATGTATGCTCTTTAGTAATTTAATTTAATAAGAATAATGATAATGATGATACTGCATATGCAGAAAGGCCATTGCAAACACTGATTAGATGATGTGGAATATCCAAGTTAATTTTCTTTTCAATTTCATTTATTTGAAAACCATAATTATTAGAAGCTTTTTACAGGAATATTAATCATTATTTGCAAACACTCATTAGATGATGTGGAAAATATGTTCTACTCAAAAGTTTAACCAATTAAGGGTGCATTATAAGTTATAATTAACGGTCAGCAAACAGACCCTAAATTTTCACATTTCATTAATAATGCCACATATTTATCCCCTTATATTATTTTTTAAATATTTTATCAATAACAATTTTGAAAATAGAGAAATCTATTTTTTTACATGAATCAGTTAATTTTTTTATTTATATAATTTAAAATAACTTTTTTTTTTTGGACAAGGTTCAGTTGTATACTTGTATCCCAAACTTTTTAAATCTGGCTAATACTTGTAAAATCATTTTTATTTTTATTTTTGTTTTGCAAATTAAGTATGCCTTGGCAGCCTTAATAAAATTAATTTTATGTTTTAATCAATTTTTCATTATAAAAATATGTCCAAATCAATACTTTTCTTTTATTTACAACATTTCAATCATTTTTAATCATTTTTAATTATTTACAACATTTTGTTAATAAATATGCAATCAGAATTGGAAGATTAGTTGTTCTAATATTTTATATATAGAGTAGCAAAACAATCTAGAATTAAGTTTATTCTTAAAATGAGTATTGTGATAGTAGTTGTTTGTATAAGAACCACTTGTAGATTTTAATAATCTTGAAATTATCAAATTAAAATAGAGGTTTAGTTACAAGGTTTTTTTTGGCCAAGGCGATTTGCGATCTAGGTCGATTGACAATTGGTTACACGGTTTACACTTTACACTATATTGTTACTAAGTCTGCAACATGTTTGGAGTTTGGGCATCTCTCGTATATGGTTTTTGCTACGAAAAGATTCATAAAAATTCAATTGTGATTCATTCATTCGTAAAAACAAAGGGTGTGATATTGAAATTATTGCTTTAGAAGAGGAGGGTCAAGGGTGCATTTGTGACGAAGGTTGTGACAACTATTGAAATTAGCTCAATCATACCTCGGAGGTGGCAAAGACGGAGACAATCCTTTATGTTTTTCAATTAGCATGAGATAATGGTTTGGCATTTATCTTTGTGGATTTTGATTGTCAGATTATTAAATTCACTACATGTAGAACAAAAACTCTAATGAGGAATATGTTGGGTTTCATTTTGAAGAAGGCGGTGTCCGAGACTAGATATTTTTGAGCTTACACAACTGATCTTTTGTTAGGAGGATGGGCAATTAAATTGCATACCTATTTTCTCGCTCGAGTTAGTTTTGTTTCTATTCTCTGCTCATATTTATTTTTCATAGCTCTTCTTTACTTATTAAATTTCTTTTTATTTTGTTTAAATTTTATGATTATTAATTAATGAGAGATTTTTAATTTCATTTAAAGAATAATCTAATGGTGTTATTCAAATAATTTTTTGAATAAACTATTGAAAAATTATCATTATCATAAGCTTTACATAATCATTTTTGTTTGTAGATGAATATATTTTATTTATATTTTTTTGTTAATGTTTCTCTATAATTAAATCAGTAATATTTTTACATTGAATACGTGCAAAGCACGGGGAATAGCCTAGTTTCAAATCCTAATACCATAACATCTACTATCGAATTGCCCATTGATTTACAAAATAAGAAAAACAGATCAGAAATAAATTGATCCCTTGTTCTTAATGGGATCTGTGGAAGTTCCCTAGGAGCTAGACCACCCACATTTTGTTGGCTTAACAACACTTGTAGTAGAGGATTGGGGTCTAAAAAATTAAAACTTATTACAACTATGTCTAGACAGAATTCAGTCATTCACTTCAAATATAACATAGTAATTTAACAATTTCACAAAGTAATTGAGCTTTCAAGAAAGGCGTACAATTTGAAATATGCAATCTTAAGAAATTAATTGTGCAAATAAAACAAGCAGAGGTCATCCAAACTATCTGCACTATAATTTTTATTATAAAAAAGTAACAACTTTCCCACAAACCATGCAACCAAATAACTAACAAGTTACTCAATCCATGGTTTTATACTTACTATGTCAAAGCGTAGGTTTTTACTGATCCAATCGACAGCAGCAGTAAATCTTTCTTTATCGCCGAACAAAGCCAAAGTGTCTAAGGCGTCAACCTGCAATATATAAATAAATGATACCTACAAAAGGAAATCAAAGAGAATCATAGCAATCAGTAAAGAAAAGAAGTTCTTACCAAAGTTAAGGCATAACCACCAAGTGTATTTTCTCCTGAGCATGATAAAGGCTTTAACTCATCCAAGGGGAAAGCATGTTCCATATATCCGTCAAATGCATGGTAGAACATTTGACGAACCTGCATTTTGAGAAACACCATGTCACTCCACCAAAGGAAGGAAGACTAGGGTCTCTTTGTCATTTCATTGCAGACCTCTTGAAGATATTGTCAGGAATATTTGGCTAAGCAGTAAACATGTCTAAAGAAACCAAAAGCAAGCTCTAATTTGGTCCTTTAGCAAAGTTAGACACATATAAATCATATTTCCTAGGCAAATCATATATCATTCTATTATAGAGCTCACTCTGTGAAATTTAATCCGTGCTTTCTCTGCTATAAATTTTGTTATCTCCCACTGAAGCAGCAGCTAAAACAAACTGGACAAGGTACTTTGCTTTACAAAACTGGAGGTGCAATTTGGCATCCCATTGACAATCGAAGAAAACATTCCAAGACTTCAATTCACGTGATCTATCAATGAAATTCAAGCCGATTGGAATGGCAACAGGGTTTGCAGCACCACTAACAATAAGAGTGAAGGAATCAAGCAATCAAATCCTGTAAATTTTAAGTGCGCGGCTTTACTCACTGCCCTAAAGGGGAAGAACATTAGATAAACTCACATTCTAGGACAAATCAATAGTATCACCTATCTCTAGATCTCAAAAACAAACAAAAAATTCCAAGTTCATAGCGCCCGTAACAAAACCTAATTCTTCACTAACCAATGCAATACCTCATCTCTGAGCTGCTGGGCTTCTTCAACGGTGACGCTTTCAGACTGAATTTCGGCGACGAAATTGGATATGAGGATCGAGAGAACCAACATCAACCATCGAATCGATCGATTCATTACTTGAAGCTCTCAGCGATTTCTCTCGCCCCTTCTCTATTGCTATCCCACACACACTCGATCGTTCGGAAAAAGAGTAGAATTTGAGCGCTTTCACCTCATGCGATCTGATCTGCATTCGGCGCAGCTCTTCAACTCACGGCGACGAAATTGGATATAGAAATCAGCCTTTTTCTCTTTACCTCACTCTTTAGTTTTCTGTTAAGTTTGGATTCGATTAGGATGAAGATTATCTAAATTTTGTTTTTTTAAATATAGGAAAAAACACTTTAAAAATCAGTTTAAGAAAAGATAACCCATAGCTTAAGTACTATAGTGGTATATAAAGTCACTTGGGAAAATAACCAAAAAAGATGTTTTATTCATTTATTTTTTCCAATTTTTATTTTATATTAATTATTTTATTTTGTCATATGGAAACTTTTAATTGGAAGTGTAAACCTACACTTTTCCATATTTATGCATGAAATCAGTGTGTATGGACGTATGTGCATTTAAAGTTTTTCTTAGAAATAGGAGTACCCTCATTATGTAAAAGACAATTAGGTTAAAGTAAAACAATTACAAAAACTTCCACAATTTACATAATGTGATAAACCGGAGATAATAGAGAAGAGAGGCGCAGAGAAGAGAGGAGAACTGATGTCTTATTAGGGTTCCAAAGAACCCAATATATAGGTGTATACAACGGAACTAGGGTTTCCTAGAGTTTATCCATCACAATATAATAATACAGGGAATAGCACTAAATGCCACTTTTTGAAAAAAGTTTGCACAAATGCCACTTTTTGGGAAAATTTGCAAGAATACCATTTTTTCCAAAAATTTACAAAAATGCCAAGGTAAACCCTCCCCCAAAACCCCCTATTCTAGGTTATTATGCCCAAAAAAAATAGAAAAAATATTTAAATTACAGGCATTGTCAACCCTCGTTTGGGTGCCTTGGTTCGTAGTGGTGGTTTGTGGGTGTCGCCGGGGCTGTCCGGCCCGGCCCCAGGGCGAGGCCGGCGGCGGTGGAAGGCCGGCGGCGGCGGCCCGGCGGTGGAAGAGGTGGGCTCTGGCGCTCTGGGTTGTTGCTGTTCTCTCTCCTCTCCCTCGCTCTTGCCTTTTTCTCAGATCTGGGCGTTGGTAAGGGTTTCTCCGCCGCCGCTTGTCCGAGGTTGGTTGTCAGGCTGATAGGGGGTGGTCTTGGGTGTGAGCCAGGCGAGATGGGGCTGGTAATGTCGGCCTTCCTGGTTCGACGGATCGCTGCAGCGAGATGGCTGTTCCTCGGCGGTGGTGTGGTGGGTGGAAGGCCGGCCCCAGGGTGAGGCCGGCGGCGTTAGAAGGCGTGGGCGCCGCTTGCTCTCTCGCTCTCTACTTCGTCTTCTTCGTCCCTGTTCTCTCTTACCTGCCGCTTGCTCTCTCTCTAAATCTTTCTTCGTCCCTGTTCGTCTTCTTCGTCCCTGGTTTCCATTTTGTAGAGAAGGGTTCCGAAATGGGGTGATAGGGGTTTGACATTGGGTGACACGGGTTTCCATTTTGTAGAGAAGGGTTCCGAAATGGGGTGATAGGGGTTTGACATTGGGTGACACGGGTTTCCATTTTGTAGAGAAGGGTTCCGAAATGGGGTGACAGGGGTTTGACATTGGGTGACACGGGTTTCCATTTTGTAGAGAAGGGTTCCGAAATGGGGTGACATGGGTTTGACATTGGGTGACACGGGTTTCCATTTTGTAGAGAAGGGTTCCGAAATGGGGTGACAGGGGTTTGACATTGGGTGACACGGGTTTCCATTTTGTAGAGAAGGGTTCCGAAATGGGGTGACAGGGGTTTGACATTGGGTGACACGGGTTTGACATTGGGTGACACGGGTTTCCATTTTGTAGAGAAGGGTTCCGAAATGGGGTGACAGGGGTTTGACATTGGGTGACACGGGTTTCCATTTTGTAGAGAAGGGTTCCGAAATGGGGTGACATGGGTTTGACATTGGGTGACACGGGTTTCCATTTTGTAGAGAAGGGTTCCGAAATGGGGTGACAGGTGTTTGACATTGGGTGACACGGGTTTCCATTTTGTAGAGAAGGGTTCCGAAATGGGGTGACATGGGTTTGACATTGGGTGACACGGGTTTCCATTTTGTAGAGAAGGGTTCCGAAATGGGGTGACATGTGTTTGACATTGGGTGACACGGGTTTCCATTTTGTAGAGAAGGGTTCGGAAATGGGGTGACATGGGTTTGACATTGGGTGACACGGGTTTCCACCAGATCCGGAAAAGCACCCACCACATCCTCCCAAATCGGCCAGGGAACCGGCCGGAATTCAAGCCACGACTCCACTGGTTCCACCATGGCCGCCACCACAAGCGCAGAGCCCAATAGCGAGCAAAGGGAAGCGGGTCCGAGCCACCACTGCCCAGATCTGACCAGATCTGATCGGCGGTGGGGTTGGAGGGGTCGGCCTCGCGGGCGCGCATCGCGAACGTCTTGCTCCCGACGAGGTCGCGGCCGGTCAGGAGCTTGGCGGAGATCCCTAGCCAGCACTCGGCCTCCGCTCTCGCCGTGTGGGGCTCCATTGTTGAAGCTGCTGAAGCTCTCTGTGTGAAACGGCGATGGGGGGCCGAACCGGAAAAGCACCCACCACGGCCGCCACCGCAAGCGCAGAGCCCAATAGTGAGCAAAGGGAAGCGGGTCCGAGCCACCACTGCCCAGATCTGACCAGATCTGATCGGCGATGGGGAGCTCTCTGTGTGAAACGGCGATGGGGGGCCGAACCGGAAAAGCACCCACCACGGCAGCCACCACAAGCGCAGAGCCCAATAGCGAGCAAAGGGAAGCGGGTCCGAGCCACCACTGCCCAGATCTGACCAGATCTGATCGGCGATGGGGTTGGAGGGAGTCACCCGACAGTGCCGCCGACAATCTGGTGGTGGTTCTCTCTCTCTCCCTCCCTCTCTCTCTCCCCCTTGTGGTAACCTGCAACCGGCTTAGCCCTTCCCAGTTTTATTTGCAAAAATACCACCAATGGTAGTTGTGCAAATTTTCCAAAAAAGTGGTATTTTTGCAAACCCACACCAAAAAAGTGGTATTTGTGCAAATTACCCATAATAATATTATAACACTCCCCCTTGGATAAACATCTCTAAATATTACAAGACTGACATATTAAAAACCTCGCCTAGAAAACCCAACGGGACCAAAACTAGGACCAAGGAAAAATACAAATGACATGTGATACGCTTTGGTGATCTGCCTCGTTAAAAACCTTGTCAGGAAAACCCAGTGGGACAAAACCTGATCGAAGGGAAAAAGAGTGCAGTGCGTATACTCCCCCTGAACTCAACACCCTTCTTGTAGTCTTCTCATTTGGGTAGGCTTTTTGAACTTCTTGATGATGTTGATTGTATGAGCTAGATAGCCGAGTCTCAACATTTCCTTTGACGTGTATAAGTTGAGATGTCTCCATACATTACAATTGACTTCGAATGCTTGACTTCCATTTGCTGGTGTTGAGCTGCTTTCAATGCACAAACACAAGGTACTTCAGGACCCAGTGTTCCATTTGATCATGGAAGATCTAGTGTATTAAATGGTGTCTAAGTTGCCTCGTTAAAAACCTTAACTTGGAAAAACCCAATGGGATAAAAACCAAGATCAAGGAAAAGAGTACAACATTGTATGGTACTTCGGGACCTAATGCTATGTCACCATTTTCACAATTATAGGTACTCCAGGTACACTTATAAGGATCTTTAATCAATTGCATGTGACGAGACTTTGATATTAATGCTTCAGGCATTTTCAATCGATCCTTTCATTTATATGCGTATGCAAGTAACACGTCCGTCATTTACATTTAGATCCAGAATTATATTCACTACCGGTGAATACATTCTCTATATAACCTTTTATAGATATTTGTGCAATCAACTTGGCTTTATATTTCATTTTGTATGAACACCCAGTCACCCACTTAAAACCAAATGATGTTACACTTTCCGGTGTTGGAACTACAGGTCCAATGCCATCATGCTTAAAGAACCCATTCTTGCATGAATTTCCTTTTTCTAGCTCTTTACTATCATTTCGATGTCGACATCCATTTGTTTATTTGATGATCATCATATTTTCATAGGCTCTTTCCACTTCTGGAGAATCGTATACCAAGAGCCTAGTGATCTTCAATACTTCTCGTGTACTTGAGAACCACTTTGATATTCATTGAGTTGGAGTTACTTTTGGAACTTCCAAATGAGCTACTATATGTGACTTTGTAACTTTCTTGGCCTTTAGTAAATGCTTTCAATTGCATATTTGCTAAACCTTATAATCATTTCATTTATTGAACTTCTGGTTCACTTGTATTTATCCGCGGATATGAAATGATAGAGAAGTTGCTTCCTTGCAATCTCTTTCTTAATTGTCTCATTTCCTCTCCCCCTAAATACCGAGCATTTGATCACCATTATAAAGCTCTAGGTATTTGATATCAATAGGGACTCAAGCCCCATGTATCATCCAACTTCTTTGTGGTCTCATTGTAGTTCATTTGGAGGAGGTACATCTCGGAACGTATGCTGCTTATTCAAAACCTTTGAATGACATGCTCTCTTCTAGAGATAATTAGGGAGATGTTATTGTGTCAAATTCGAAATGCAAACTTGCATGGGCCCATTTGACCAACGACTCTTCTGGGTCGTCGTGAGCTACCTTATGCTCAACAATGTTTTTTTTTAACTTTATTTTAACAACATTCTCTACCTTATGTTTCATATGACCAAGGTGTTGAGGCATCTGTAATCTTGGAATTACACTGGTCTATATGATAGTGTTCCGTAGCTGTCTCATTGAATCCATTCAAGAGACATTAGAGACTTTGCATTTACTTTGAATTTAGATGGTCTTGTTGTTGATTTTCCAAGATGACAGACCATATATGTTCGGTCACCCTTATAGAAGATCTTTGAGTCCTAGGATCTTCTGGTCCCTTTTAGTGGGTGTGTATGTGAATGTCAATGATTCCGCCCATCATCGTTTCACATGAATGACTGAATGCCACAAAGAAAAACATTTTATCATTAACTAACTTCTGGTTAGTGATAAGTTTCAATGGGATAAATGAGCGTCAAATAAACCATATATATACATTCGCAATTATGTAAGACTTGCTTCTGGCTAGTCATATGAGATATTGGTGTTCAATACCATACATATGTGTCATTGTTACTTCAGGTAACAAGATCAATGCTCTTCTGGAGCTATATGGTATTTATCCTGATTTTCCATTCATGATTGTTTGAGAAAACTTCGGGTTTTCAAATTTGTTTGACACTTATAAAGCCATAATATTCAACCATTGAACTTCATATATGGTGATCCATTTATTTAATTTAGATGACATTGAATGGGTATTGTTAGAACTTTCGTTGATGTCATACTTCAGGTATGAGTCATTTATAATGTTCTCCAAGACATTTAGAATTAATCGTATAACAGACCTAGCTATAAGCCACAACAATAACTTTGGTCAAGCGCTTAACCATAACCTCTTTGACACCCTCTACCGGAGGGGCATGCTTCAGGCAATGCTTAGAGGATAGTCAGGAAGTGGCCTTTTTACCCGGGTCGTATTATGTGGTTACTTTTATTGGTTGTATCAACCAAACAAAAATAGTTTTGAATATGATAAAACCCACATTCCATGTACTTCTTCAGGAGTACAAATGATAAAATTAGGAACATATACTCTTCTGGAGTTTGTGAAATCCTTTACTCTTTTAGAGTTCATAAAATATTCTTTACTCTTCATGAGTTAATAAAAAATCCACCAGTAGAGTCTTCAGGCTCTTAGGTTAGTGTTGAAAACTTCACAATCTACGGGATTGTGGTAAACCTTTCTCCCAAATGTTCATTTGCCAAACAAAACTCCGCATTAGACACTCATGGTAAGTAGTTTCTTCGGGAAACACTTTGAGCTTAGAATTACAATAAGTAAAATCATAATAATTTTATTCAATATAAAGCAATGAATAAAAACAAGTAAATAAATAAAATAGAATTGTATTTGTCCACTTCAGGTGGAGTCATGATTAAGACTTGTCAATTTATCATTTCCTTCAAGAAATGATTTTATTCATAAAATGATTCATTTGTCAACTGCGAGTGACAATTAGTCTCTATTATGTATATTTCGATCATATACTCCAAAAGATGATAAGTTGCAATTCAAAAATATAGTCAGTTGTCATATAAACATTGTCCATATTCTTCAAGAAATGGTATGATCGATTATTACTCACTTCAGGGAGAAGACAACTTGTATATATTCACTTTAATTTCTACACTTCTGGGTATTTGTGCAACTTTAAAATAAAACTCATACACTTCTGGGTATGATTTTAAATAATCTTTATGAGGATATACAATATATCTCTTATCATTCATTTACTTCAGGAAATGAATATTGTCACTTCAGGGACAAATTTGTGTTGATGAGAGAGACATTTTATGAATTTTCTTTTCATATATCTCTTCAGGAGATTATTATCGTTACTGCAAGAACGATTTATAAGCATAAGGTGTTCATCCTCTTTAGGGGATGAGTTTATTTATTTCGAGAGATAATGATAAATAAATAAATAGTTGATATAAATAATAAAACTATAAAATCATAAATAAATAAAATCAAATTGGCATATTGTCAACTTCGAGTGACAATAAAATGAACATCTGCAAATACATGTTCGTCTACTTCTGGAGACTGGTGGAGAAACCATAATTTGCTTGTTTAGCTATAAAAATCATCGGTCCAGGGACGATTATAAATTTTAAAATTTTATCTACTACGGGAGATAAATTAATTTCATCTTCTTCAAGAGTTGTGATACATAAATTGTGTTTACTTTATCTACTTCAAGAGATAAACTACCACTTTTGGGATGATATGCAAATTTAACAATTTATATCTACTTCGGGAGATAATTTTCAATCTTTCACATCTACTTCAGGAGATGTTCCGTTCATTTACTTCGGGAGATGAGGATTAAACAAATATAATTTAAACAAATTAAATTAAATAACATATAAAACAAATAAACATAAATAATAGATATAGTTTCATCACTACAGGGATGAAATTTATCGGCTTGATCATCTCTGCGGGGATGAGATTTATCGGCTTGATTATCTCTGCGGGGATGAGATTTATCGTTTCATCACTTCGAGGATGAGATCAATTTATCATTCATCTAATCCAGGAGATGCGCTCGTTCATCTACTTCGGGAAATGATTTCGTTCATCCACTTGTGGAGATGATATATAAATTTAACAATTTTATCTACTTCAGGAGATAATTCATCTACTTCGGGGGATGAAAAATAATTAAAATAAACATAAAAATAAGATAAATAAATAAATAAATAAATAAATAAATAATTCATCACTTCAGGGATGAAATTCAATCGTTTATCCCTTCAGGGATATAATAAAATAACATCCACTTCAGGGGATATGATCGATTGATCTAATCGCTTCAGGGATTGAGATTACTTTATCCGCTTCAATGGATACTACAAATTGATCCAATCGCTTCAGGGATTAAGATTACTTTATCCGCGGGGATACTAAAAATTGATCCAATCGCTTCTGGGATTGAGATTACTTCACAGGGGTAAAATATGAATCCCTGAGAGTTTTAGGCCTTTTTCTGTAATTATGTAAAAATTACGGGCCAATTTGTGAATTTTAAGAAATTCTGGGCTGATATCGTAGTTAATTAAAAAACCTGCAATCAAACCTTTTCTTCTTCGTTGGATTTTATAGATCGGTGACGGCGGCGACCACTCGTCCTCTTTGAGGGCGCGTCTCGTGGGTTCGAGCAAGACAAATGATCTCACCTCACAGCCACCTCCAGCATCCCGATTCTGATCGGATAATCTATCATGGCTCGTTATAAATGGATCCGACAAATCAAACGGATCGAACTTGGAGCGCTATTTGATCGAACATGGATCGGCGTTGTCGATTTTGTAAAAACAATTGATTCACCTTAAACAAACAAAGAATCAACCAATTAATCAACTAGGGATATAAGTAATTGACTATAAAAAAAGAAATTGTAGAATAGTCGATCCGTGGCCGAGGTCGCCGGAGAAGGGCCGATCTGTGGTCTACGGCTCCATCACGGTGAACATTCTCACTGAATTCCTACAGGGCATTGGCGAGCGACGCGATGGTAGCGGCAGTTGTCAATCAACGCACATCATAATCTACACAAGACTAATTATGCTAAATCAATCAATTTAATCTTGTAAAACACAATTGAAAATTTAAAATCGACGGGATGAGCAATCGGCAAAATAAAAAAAAACAATTGACATATGCCCAGTTATATAATTAGGCGTGCAGCAGATCAACATATATGGATTTTGATCAACAAAATTTATTAAGGACCAATTTGAATTTGATCAAAATAGAAGACCATCGTGCCGAGGAGAAGAAGGAATGGAAATTTGGTGTAGATCGATTAAGTAACGAGATCCGATCAAAACTTATCTTTATAACGGACGGACACAAAGCTTGGTGGTTGTGATCTTAAAACCAAGCAAACTCGTGCTGATAACGTGTGATAAACCGAAGATAATAGAGAAGAGAGGCGCAGAGAAGAGAGGAGAACTGATGTCTTATTAGGGTTCCAAATAACCCAATATATAGGTGTATACAACGGAACTAGGGTTTCCTAGAGTTTATCCATCACAATATAATAATATTATAACACATAACACGTTATAAGCAAAGGTCTAAAAACCAAATGAATTTTTGAGATCTCAAGCCTCAAGGTAAAAACCTCAAATCTCAGCTCCTTAATTACAATTTTTTTTTACCAAAATCAATTTTTGGAGGAGTATACTTTATTGTTGCCCAAATTGGAAGTTTCTACACTAGAAACTCACAAAACTCTTAGATCTTCGCGATTTATATCATTGTTCAAATCCGATTTCAAAAAAAACTCACAAAGTAAAGAACACGAAAAAGAGGTTCAAAATCCCGATTTATATCATTGTTTTAATATGAGTTTTCATATAAAAACATTTTTTTCGAAAACAAAATACTGGAAACTTCATCATAGAGTTTAAAAAAATCCTTCATTCTAAAACAAAATTAGTAGATCTAGAATTATTAAAAGATATTTGCGAAAATACTACATAATACAATACCGTTTTGGACTTTGTATTTTTAAACTCACATCATGGGAACCTCCACTAAAAAACCCGATCGCGCAGATGATTTTTGGCCACCCACATAACATATAAAACCACCAACACCATTATTGCCACTACTCAAACCAACATTTTTTGTAAAATACAGTCGGTCTGTCTTTCTTTTTCTTGAATGGATGTCGGTGTTGGAATAATAGGAGGACGAGAGGACGGGGAGACAAAGATGGATAATGGAGGAAATGGGCCGGTTTGAAGCTGAAGTGGAAGTTGAGGGTGTTAGTGCGCATGATTTAGGAAGGGATAAAGAAAAAGCGGAGAGGGAGAGTGATTTTTTTTTTCGATACAAGATAAAAGTTTGGGTAGTGTCAGCCCCTTGTTCACCCACCACCAATTGCGTCCTTACGGCCGAGGACAAGAAACTTCGGATGTGATATGAGAACTCCATGGTCCATCATATGTCTGAGCTTAGCCACCTTATTCGCAACCTAATTCACTTCACGGAAAAATATGCTTGCAAGTAGCTTCCTCAAAGCACTGCAGAAGGTGCTTAACATCCGTGCAGGCACGGAACCAGAAATGAAAATCGGGGTAGGCTAAAATCGTCTTATACAATGAATAAAATTTTAAGAGTTATAAATATCACATGTATACCATAAATATACACATCTAGAAAAAAAAAACTAATAAAGAGAAAAATAAAATATATAATGAACAAAATTTAATTTTTTTTTTGGTCTAAAAATTTTAAGAATTATTAATATCACATATATAACACATGTATAAACACCTAGATAAAAAAAAACTAATGAAGTGAAAAATAAAAAATAAAAAAACCATTTTATAGGAGCTGTGTGAGACTTTGAGGAGTGCAGGAGAAGTGAAAGTAAAAAAAATATAACATTTTATAGGAGCTGTGCGCGCCTGCGCGGAGGGCAGGAGAAATGAAAGTAGATTCAGATGAAAAATAAAAACCTACAGGGCAAGGGCAAGTGGGGAATCGAACGCTAGTTGTTCACACTATGCCCATATTAGACTTTTAAAACCAACCAGATGAGCTACTCGAACTTTATGATATCTGCAACCTATATATAATTATATAACATCTAATATTTTGGGGTGGGCTTCAGCAAAGGTCATCCCACCCCGGGGTCCGTGCCTGCATCTGTGACGATCATCTCGATCTTCCATGGGCAGCGCCACACACCAGAAACTGAATTGATCACCGTGAGGCTATCACCCTTAAGCAATCAAGCTTAATCCACCGACAGCCCAAAGCTCTAGCAGCTAACATGCCAAAGTGGAGTGCAAGGGTTTCTGCCATCAAGGCCGAAATGGATCCACGGATGGAGGCGCCAGAAGCTTTGACATGACCGTGGTGATCCCGAATGACATAGCTAGGTGTTGCCTTTCCCGATGGTAGGAGCCATCAAAGTTGAAATTGAAAACTCCAACAATCGGTTTGGTCCATCTAAGACTTCACCTGGGTCTTGGTGTTGGTTGTGGTTTTACTTCGTTTGATTCCCTCTCATCCCAATATAGTGTTTTAGAATCCTGTAATTGGTTCAATTGTCGTCGTAAATATATCTCTTGTTTTATTTGATCTGTGTAGGTGTCGTTATTGAATATAATCTTGTTTATGAAGATCCATAAGCTCCACCAAATGGTGCCTAATGTTGTCTTCTGAGTTGTGTTGAGTTCGAGAAAATCTCGTTTGTAGTTTGTCTAATTGTTCGATCCATTATAGTTACACCTTGAATGATTTGTCTAATCCTCTAATCAATCTTTGATATCTTTCGGAGGGAATAGTTGCATCTTGTGAACAAATGTTCAGAGCTTTCATCCGTGTTATTGCAAAAGACACAAGAGAGTGAGAGTGCAATCACTACACCTTTATTCACAAGCCTAGTTTTCTTAGGGTTCCATTCATTACGAGTTTCCAAATAAAATTCTTGACTTTCGGGAAACAATCCAATCTCCAAATCCATGCAATGTCACTTTCTTGTATTATGTGGTGTCTCGTGATTTTCTCTAATGCTGTTAAAGTAGAGAATCACCCGTGACGACTAGTTTTCCAATAAACTCGGTCTTCAATGTCCACAATCGGAATTTTGACCTTTATGATTTTTGCACAATACTGGTTGGTAATATCCTTTGTAACTGATCAATTCTCCAGCATTTGTTGGTCTTATATGTTATGTGAGTGGTTAAGAATTTTATAGATAAAATTTAAAAGAAAAAGATATGGGCTAAACGTTGCAATCTAGAATCTATAATCGAACTTGAGATTTCGAGGAGTATGGGTAAAGGTAGAAGTGTAGAACCAATGGAATAACTACTTTCATTGAGTATTTCATATTTCAATATTATTTATTCATATAAACACCGTAAATGTAACATCGATAATAGAGGTATTTGCCGTTTTGTGACAACCTCAGGGCATATGACCGAGCTAATTAAGTAACCTCGACTAATCTTGCCAAACTTATTGTATAAGCTCGACAAAATTTTGAAATTTTGCCGATCTTATTGCATAAGCTCGACAAATTTTGCGGGAGGTTATTACATTAGCTCGGTTATTTTTGCCGAGGTTACTACATTAGGTCCACAAATATTCTCAACCTTGATTTTGACGGATATCATTATTGAAAACCATCCTAAAGTCATTGAAAACCATTTGAAAAGCATATTACGTTATCAAAAGAATTCAGTAATAAGATCGAACCGCTTCTTCATACATTTAAATGATTTCATCGTCCTTTTGAGATTAAGGTTCAATGAATTCGATAGGTAAATAAATGTCAATAGGTTTTCTCTTTTACTCTTCTTGACAATAGTCATTCTAACATGTCAATAACCTCACTCAAACTTTTTCCTTAACTTGTGTATTAGTGACCTTTATTAGTGTCCTTTTTACACAAGGTAACTTTTTCCTTTTTGCTTCTTTCTTTAAACCATTCAGGAATAGTTATACCGGAAAGGACTTGTGGGTAGATCCAAAGGTCCTCGATTCGAACCCCGTTCGAATGACCGCTCTTTATTTACCAAATTCAAGATGAGGCAAGTTTTGAAATGGGAATGTAAACCACACTTGAAAAAGTTGGAAATAGTCTTAACGGGCACTATGAGCCCACTGTTGTTGTCTATAGGTAGCATGTGGATCAATCGGCAAAACTACGGGGGATGAAAATCACATATTTTCGCATCAAGTCTGCAGAATGCTCCACACGCCATTTGCAGATTGATGCGAGACTCATCATGAATCCATGATAAGTTGATAAAGAGGTCACCAATGACAAGCAAAAAATGCATTGCAGGTTAGAACGTAATGCATATACAAACAATGTTTCCCCCAAAACTTGCAGCTAAAATAAATCCATAAAACATGTATTACCCCAAAGCTCAACTTGTAAATTGAGTTGACCGGTAGTTAGGACCTAATAGTTAGTAAAAGAGCCCTTTTTTTTTCAATTGAAAAGAAGATACAAGTTCAGTTTTGCAAGTCAAAATTTTACTCAACAATGGGTTGTTCTCCTTCGAGCTCCGATATTACGATAAGTGAATCTGTCATCCCAAGGGAAAGAGGCTCTGATTTTGGGTTTGGGTTGATAACCTGCAAAACCGAAGAGTCGATATTCATGAATTATTATATGGATTCTCAGGAGTTTGGATGATCAGTTGGTTTCTAAGAATGGAGCACCAAACATGATGGAAAACAGCTTCACCTTCTTGTTGTTCTTTATGTAACCAATGGCAACTTCTCGCCGTAGATGTGCTCTTTCAGACAGCTCGAAAAACGAAGGATGCTCCCCCTCCTTCATATAGAGCTTAATATCCTGTTGCCAAATTATCAGGGGCACGTTTGAGACTAACCAAACACTTCAACATAGCATAGATGCCATGACAGTATGAAGAGCAAAGAGCATGTACCTTGACATATATTTCATCACCCTCGGCGTTCAAAATGTCTTTCCATACTTCATTCAACTCATTATTCTCAGCCACTATATGCACAACGAAAGCCGCCCATCAGAAAAGAAATTGCAGTTATGCACTTTTTGATCTCATGTTAGGACGGCGGTGAGGTGATTGAGTTCACATACCTTGAGCTGTTACAAGGCTCATTACCTCCTCTGCAGCAATTAAGGTGAGGGATGGTTTGATTCTTGTGATCTGCACAGGTCAAGATTCTTATTAAGTAGTATAAAACCCTAAAAGGTCATTGTGATGAAACTGTTAAGATAGAAAGTTACTTGTTTGCCAAGCTTCGAGTCAACAATCTCAGCAACAAGGTTTTGCACCTATAACATAGTGAAAATATCACACCATTTCAGATGAACAATGATCACGACAAGCTAATTCTCTTACTCTTTGCTATGAAGGGGTTTTAGGAACTTACTTTTACCCCAAGTTTATTGCAGATGCTTTCAGCAAGGAAAAGAGAATATGCTGCTTGTTTATCACCCTTTGCTGGATCTGAATACAAACCAGCTAAATTAAGGCCATCTTTAGTTACTATAAACTGAAATTAGAGACTGTTACCTCCAAGCAGCCAGTCACGATCAGAGATGACGACAACAGACAAGGGGAGTTCCTCTCCCTTTTTGAAAGAATTCTGGAGTCTCTCTATCGCTTCCTTGACATTATCATAGTCCATTGGATTTCCCGTCTATTAATATAAGTGGAACCATCAGATGGTTAGGACGGGCAAGCCAAAGGGAGATGCATGAACAAGAAAAGTATCTACCATGTAGGAAACTCGGATGTTTTGAAGTTTCTCTCGGCTAAGGTTGCTTGTTCTAATTCGCTCAATCTCTGGAGCATCAGCCAGTATTTCCTAACATTGAAACATAAGAGTATTTCATCAAGTTCAAGAGAAGAAACTATTAAAATGCTGAAACAAGATGAAAAGCCAGAAATAGAGCACTGTAACGTTATAGAGGTGTAAAGCTTACCAATGAGCTGCCCGGACCAAGATAACTGTCATATTCTTTAATCATGTTCACAACATCGGGGCGCCAACCAAGCAAAAGTATGCATTCCTTAGGCCCTACACCATATTCGGTGGCCTGCTCCCCAAAAGAAATAATAAGTCATCAATGCTTCCTCTTAGTTTGCATGAAGCACACAATTCTGTATCAATATCTTAACACATAATACCTTTGAACCCTTATTAGGAAGACGCCTTGTGATACTCTGCAGACGCTCTTTTCTTCTTTTCAGTATCTCCCTGCGGGATTCAAGATTCCTTTCCAGAACTTCCAAATCACGGACTTCAGTAGTACCTTCTTTTAAAATCTGTGCATGGGCAAGCTGCTGACTTTTGCTTCCATAGACGGGAGCAATGAACAAAACCTTCAAGTTGTAAAATGATGCACAGTTATGACGAATTTCATATTCCTAATTGGGTAAACTTAGGCATCTTTTTATAATAGGAAATTACCCATGTGCTAATGTTCCTTTTTCTTTTACTATTTTTAAAGTGGATCTCTCAACCATATTGTATAAAACTAAACAAATGTGATCTGCAATTTGCAAGAACTCCCAAGTCTCCAAGCCTGTTAGCTCAATTTTTTTTTCTCGGTCTGACCCTTGGATCCTTTGCAATCTAAATAACATTAGCCCCCAAAGAAGGAAAGAGAAAGACATTTTCTTTCACCATTTTTTTAAATAACAGCTTTGCCAGAAGAGTGCAAGCATTGCCATTTAAAATGTAATGCTTTTATTTGGGGATTTAAGAAAAAGTTCCAAGAAGGTTGCATCTTCATCATGATTCATGATCATGCTTTACCCTGACCATTAAATTGCATCAAACTGAATTTCAAGAGTACACAAAACTCCAAACTGAAACTGACACAAACTCTATGGTCATTCCAGGTAATTGAAATCCTTAAACATTAAATGCTACTGTCAGATTTAGTCAATCGCTCTGGATAGACAATTAAAAAGTTTTAGACTGCAGGAGAACATCATAAAAAAAGAACAAACTTCCCTTTCAATTCTCGTAGTGAACTTACCTTGTCTGTTTCTTGTAAGACTTCATCTTCATTTGGGTGGAAATATACTCTTCCATTCCGATAAAGACCACATATAACTGCCTGCAGTAAGCAACTAATAGAAGTCAACAAATAAGTGGTTATACATCTCAATGTGTTCCGAGGCAGAAAATTAAATCTCAGAAGAGCATACTTCTTCAAATCCAAGTCGTACTTGCCAATACTTCTTGCCTGTTAGGCTGGGAATATTCAACAGGTTGAATACATTTTCTGCAACACAGAAGAACAATAGATTACCCAAGTACACCAAGTTACAGTGCATCCGCATAATTTAAATCTCAATTTGGCATTGTTTTAACAACAATTTAACCTAATTTTCGGAGTCACTTAAACAGATATTTTAAAGGCATCTGTTGGTTGGAGTATATGACACACTATGTGCATGGAAAATCTAAACTCATCTCATACTTTGATCAACTACTGGTTTACTATGAGTTCTTTGCACACACATGGAGCATAGGGTTGTTTTTAAAGCTTTGGTTTGTATAAAGAAGAAATCTGCTTTAAAGGAAACTCAACCATACTTCTGTAATTAAGCAAGTGCCTATAGATCTTGATAAGCCCTTTTTGCCTTGAGCATTGGACAAACAATTTGGAAGCCACGTTTTCCACGGGCTGTACTTTCATTCCTGAGATTGATTTTAAAAGCTCACATGTACTGGGACTTGAAACCTGCAAACACCGTCATAGATTAGATTAATGCCTCAACATTCAATACAAATAAAGATACTTCACTTTCATTGACATATAAACTTCATGACAACTAAATCATAGTCATTGAGAATGTCTTAAGAAAAACTAGTAAAATTGTCATCAGTTACTACCTCAACAATTGTGGGTACAGATTCCATCTTGAAAATAGGTTGGAGAGCCAGCACCGACAAAAAAGCATCAGTGTCAACTTCATACCTGATGCCCAAATAGGGGGAAAAAAAAAATTCTATGTTAGAGTGCAAAATACCTCACACATAAGGCCATTATAACAAAGGGCTTTTCTAATGTGTGCCACATTAGAAACCAAAGAAGCAAAGAAAACCCTAGGGGCTAAAGACTGTTTTTTAAATCTTTCTAAATATGAACACACCATAGAAAACTCCTATTAAAAAAAATGACGAGGATTAGATTGCAGAAAGCCGGGGGGGGGGGGGGGGGGGTTGTGATTATAAAAGCACCAAGTAAAAACTTAGTTCTAAATATTTTATGGTACCAGTTATTTGGCCTTTTCCACTCTCGGGTGTTAAACGCTGTGGATTATTCATATTGCAAGCATCGTTGATATTAAGATGAAAAATTGATACTACCTCCGTCTCGCAATACTTGTTATTTTAGCTCTATGCACGCTTATTAACAAAACCTATATTTACTTTACTTTTATAGGTTAAAGTACTTAAAAGTAGCAATTATTACCTATAAAAAGAGCAAACGTACCTATAAAGATAATAATTATAGCTAAAACAAAAAAGAGCAATCGTACCTATAAAGATAATAATTATAGCTAAAACAACAAGTTTTTTTATACAACTTTACTACTCTAAAACTACAAGTATTGCGAGACGGAGGGAGTACATATCAAGTTATAACTTTCAAATCAACATATGCTGTCTAGGCTGTTCGGTTTGTTCCCATTATTCAATTTTTTTTAGATAATATGGAGTATGTTGTTGTTGTTATTGTTATTATTCAATAAATAAACAGAAGACTTTTCCTGAAGTAAAGACTACTGCTAGAAAATATCCCTCATCATCAAGTTGAGCATAAATGACACTTCATATAATTCTTAGAATCAGTATAAATACCTTTAACATTATGAAACTAACAGATATTTAAAATTTGACAGAAAGAAAAGTCGTCGCACACAAGCCAAAAGCATTCAGCATGTAAACTGATGTCAGTCTCACCTATTTCCTTTTGTTGGCAATATAATAATGGCACGAGCCTTATTTGCCGCAGCTCTCTCGAATGATTTTGTCAAGCTTAGGCTGCAACTGCAGATTGAAATTGCCAAGCAAAGATTATAGCAGGCAAAAGATGTGCAAGTTGAATGAATCAATGGAAATTTAGTGTCACAATGAAGTAATTGGCCCTTTTTGAGGGGTTGATTTTGGTACAAATATCCCTAAATCACTCTGAGAGTATCATAATTCCACCAAAATCAACTACTTTGACACTATTGTCTATAATAACTTCTCATGAAAGATATCATGTGAAGTCCATTAAACATTGGTTTTAAAAAAAAAGATAACAGCATACTATTCAGCAAAGGATAAATAATAAAGGTAAATTAGGTTCTTTTGGAAGAGGCAGATATTCTGCTCTAATTTCCATTGAGAAAGGAACTGAACATATACAAGAAGTGGGCAGGGAGTGATGCAGGAGCATTTTTATCTTTAGTTAGGATATTTATCTTTTAATTAGGATTATATATTTTATAGGTTTTTAAGATAAATTAGGAATTTATCTATTTATTTCATATATTTTTATTGATAGAATCTTATTTTGCCTTAGGGCCCAAGTTAAGAATTAGGGTTTTCCTTAGGAATATTCCCTATATAAACTCGTTGTAGTCTTTATTTTCAATGAATCTGAATGATGAATTTTTAGAGAGTTTCTCTTTTATCCCCTTGGTTCCAAGACCCCTTTCTGGTGGATTCCAGACCTATCCCGTAGGGTTTCGACGCTTGCGAACCCTTTATCTGTGAGAACCCGCACTAGCGTGTTTCTCAATACTTCCGACTGCGTCAGGGAGCCCAAAGGCCATAATCAGAATTAAGGTAAAACCTAATAACTACACTAGCCTGATAGAGTAAGAAGTCTACTATCTATAGCAGAAACATTACGCCCAGAAGTAGCTTAGGGAATATAAAGATAATTACCAAAGAAAAGTTAAGAAAATTAAGTTCAAAGGACGATAAAAGACCGACTCTGGGTTCAATTCATTGAAAAAACATGGAAGACTAGTCTGGTAGTTGCTACACTATAGAAGACACTGCATGTACATTTTAGATAGTATGACCTTTTTGTGAAAATATCTATATGGCTTAAATCTTTAGCAACGTTGTCCGCTATCTTGTCCATCTGCTTCCTTGGAAGATCCGAAAGCAATAGAATTCTTTGCCTCCTGCGAAGACACCCAAAATGCTTCAGACTGGTTAGCCTTCGTGAACATCATGTTAAAGAAAAGTGCATTTATAAACAGTAAGTACCTAACATTTGCAGTGCCCAAGCGGACAGAAAACTCGTGATACTTATTCAGCTGCTTCAGTATAAAGGGCAGATGACTGTTGACTCCACAAATTATGATATGATCAGTCTCATGAACTTGGACTTGAGCACCCTCTCTTATCTTTTGCATGTTATTCTGTCAAGGGATGCTAGTAAAAAGAGTTGTTAGGTACTGATGAAATAGATAACTGCTTCAAAGATCTTATGCACATTGGATTTACCCTGAACTGTTCTGTCATAGTGCTTAACAGACGAGAGTAAAATAATATGCCCCAAATAGCAAGAATGAACCCAATAACTCGCTCAATACGTGTTTTTTGCTGCAATTTGACAAGAGAAAATTTTAGCCACTTAAGCTATGACCGTATCCACTATTTACCCATGGGTGAGAAATATAAATATCAGATGAGAACCACTACAAAAAATTTCAGATAGTATCACACTCTTAAATGTGTAGATGACGAACAAAGGCAAGACCAAGCCTCCCATAAGCAGTCCTCCAACGGTTGTGTATTCTTCCTGCATCAAGGAAGCAAACAAAGAGAAATATGTAATGCTTCACATGCAACAGACTAAACTAGTGAGGCAAAGAAAGCAGCAAACTATATCCCAAGGGATACATACTTGGAGCATTGTTGAAGTTTATATATATATACACTCCGTATATCAAAGACGGAAGGTAATGCTGCATTACTGCTCACCCACCCATCCAACCCCCCTCCTCCCTATTCTAAATGACATATTCCATTACCAAGATAAGCTTATCCCCACGCTTTATCTACTAACCTAGTAAGTATAAGTTGTCGAATTTTCCCTTTGTTACCTCCACAGTTCACTACTAAAAACACCTAATTTGAAATGATGAACTGCAATATACTGAACAGGAAGCAAGCAGATCCACATTGAACCCAGAACTTAGCTCAGCACATACCTGGCTTTAAAAAAGAGGAAACCACCAATGATAACAAATGAGAAACATGCCAGAAGCAGCACCACAAAGAACCTGAAAATATCCAAAAGAACCCAGAAAACAATGAAGCAACAATGTGGGCATAGATTGATAAAACATATTCAGATTCCAATTTCATTCAGACTTATACTGTTACTAAATCTGAATAATAGGACACCGCCAGACAGACAGACCGCACATTTTAAATGATTTTAAGAGAAGTCAACTAAACCAGACTTATACTGTATACTGAACTAAATCTGAATAATAAGTTTGAAGAGAAGTCAACTAATTTCACAAAATTTGTAGGAGCAAAAATAGAAACATTTTATATAGTATTTTCCTGAGCTTTGAATGCACATTTTAAATGATTTTAGAACAAAATTAGATGCCGATAAGTCGAACAGAAAAAAGGTACCAAAGGATAAAGGGAGACCATGTAATGGATTATTTGTACACGAGGTTCTGAGTCAAGGAAAGGCAAGATCTACTTTAACTTGTTTAACTACTACTCCCTCCCTCTTAAAATTTAAGTCGTTTGAGACTAATTTAGTTGTATAAAAATATATGTCATTTTAGGTTTTCTAGGTAAGGGATAGTAATGATTTGTATTGATTTGTGTGTTGTTAACTTTTTTTAAGATTTTGATTGGTTAAAAAAGGTAATGGGTATTAAAAAACAATAAAATTTATGAAAAATTTAGTGGAATGATGATGTTGACCGAGGGGTGAGTATTTTATTAAAACTTGTGGAAAATCCTAAAATGACTTAAATTTTGAGACGGAGGGAGTACCATAATTAGCCAGCCATTTAGCACCCTATATTGTCCCTCAGTAGGAAATGCCAACACTTGCAATACAAAGGCCGTATACCAACTTCAAATCAGGGCAATACAAAAAAACCACTTACGTTGCTACATTTCTCTCCACTTGCATGTTGAACTCATAAGCTATTCGGGCAAAGCAAAATTTCAAATCTTCAAGTGAAGGCAGTGAAACATCCAACTTAAGAGGCACTGGCTTATTTAAAGGATTAGACAGCGAAGCAAATGGAATGTGTGAGGAACCAAAGACTTGGGCAGGAAACAGGCTCAAATGATTGATTATTTTCGTAAATACAATGTTCAAGTTTGATTGAGCCAATCTGCACAAGAAAAATGCTGATATTGGAAAGCATCCTGATCTTATAATGTTGGCTTTGTTTTCCTGTACCTGCAGCTCAAAATTAAGGTTTAGACAGTTGAGGAATAATCATAGTTATCACTTCATTAGTATGACTATGCATAAGTCCTCAAAAAAAGGGGAAATACATATTCATGTTGCGTGTAAAAAACCTAAGGCTAAGTGATTATTCAAATAAAACTATAAACTAATTCCATCCTTCTTTTGTTTGTCAACATCTTTTTCGATACTTCCAGTCTTCCTTCTTTTGTCAATAGGATGAAAATGATTGGTTGTCAGTAAAATGACCAAGTAAGCTCTAAAGATCAACGAGTGGTTATGAATTCAATGTCCAAGCCTTCAACAGAAATATAAATAAATAAATAAATAAAACAATGCAAAATTAAGAAAAACTCAGCAATGTTACACAACAAAATCATTTTTCATAATAGCGTTGCAGACAAGCTGACTCAATTGTGACCCTTAACCCCTAATGCTAACCTTGATACAAATATAGAACTACAAGTTCTCATTAAAAAGAATGGTCTAGGCTAGACTACAAATAGATTGTAGCTGGACCTAATCTCTTTCCTTTATAAGGGGAAAAAAAGAAATCATTTTCAATTAACGAGTGTAGAAGCACAAAGATCAGATACTCTATCTTGCAAGTATGAAACACTCCATAAGAAATCATATTCATACAAGTAATGTAGCCTAAGAAGTACAAAAACAAGATATAAGCATGCCATGACGGCATGACCTAGTCGTATGAGCCTAAATTTCTTCGAGGCATTCAATTTGTGGTATTTAGAGAGAACGGTTTTCAAATTTCTAGTATATTGAGCAGTTACCTTATGATGATCACTGGAATCGCTTTTCAAGCTTGTAGCTTTTACATTGACAGAAACTCTTGAATGTCTATGACAGTGCAATTTATCGACTGATTTTAAAGAATTGCCAACCCACTTCCCTAGGAAAAGTATCAAACATCAATTAATATCAATGTCAGTATTTAGACTATGCTTAAATGGTCACTTAATGCAACCATTCACAACAACTCGCTTGCGATGTAAAAAGGTATTGTATTATTAAGTGTTAACCATCAATCACACAGTATCATAAATGTTTGTGCCTTTGTGGTTAAAGTGACTTTGTTTCATTGAAACAGGACCATCTCATCATTTCCAGATTGCCAAGTACATAGGCCTCATACCTCCCTACTGAAAGAGTATTGGGTTGGACAGATTCACTGACAACTCATTTAGAGGTGCATTAGGAGGCCAAAGACGACCATATATTTTGTTTGTCCACAAGGAATGATTAGTTTTTCTTTTCATTGTAGTATCATGAAGAATATGTGGCAGAAACATCTTTTGTTATGGGGGAAAGCTATGTGTTTATTTCGATTTCCCAACTCATCTTCAAGTATGAAGAAAAAGGTTTAGAAAGTGACGATTTGGTATTCTTATGGGCCTGAAAAGTAAGGAACCCAAGTTTTTACAGACCAGGCCCCAATTATCACCGAGAATTTCTCATATGGGAAGCCAAACCATTAGCTAAGGGATACATCATGAGTTCATATATGACGATGTAGTCGACACGCTTGACACAGGATTTAATCCAACAAATTTACACTAAATTAGTAGAATGGCATTTTAAAACTCAACTCACCTGGCATCTTATTGAGAGACAACAAAGCCGGAGTCCGAATCCAGCAAAGTTGGCAATTTAGTGTTGTCCTGAAATAAATTTGCATCTGAGTTACTGATTTGTCACAATGATAAAACTGTAGTAGATCATATATTCATCCTTTAATGATAACATACAGAAACCATAGCAAGGAGCATGATAAAGGATGCATTGGTCGGAGAATTTAATCTGCTATCTCCAGGAAAGAAACACAAAGGCCAAAGCAACACACGAAGCATGATAAACAATTACATCAATGTATATCAAAGCCAAAAGTGGCAATGTAAAATTACAATCTTTCACAAATAACCCCAAGAAATGAACCAGCTAGTTAGCTACATCAGAATAATTGAAAGTACTGAGTGACATATAAAATGATCATCAATGCGAAAGCTTTAGAAGTGACACTGCAGCAATATTGCATTATCAATAGACTTGGCATAAAATTTTGAAAGATTTGATGACAAAGATGCAAACTTTGAGCAACAATTCAATCATTTTTATTAATTTGCTGGACATCAAGACAAATGTCCATGCATGATTTGCAAGAAATCATGTACTTAATTCAACCCAAAAGGACAAGTTACCAAGACCATTGTAGATTGTTATCAGCTGCATTTTAGGTATGAAGTGCATTGCTTCATGTGCTTAAGTCAACAGCATTGTTCGAGATGCAAACTAACAAAATGTCAGGTGCATTCGGTAAGGGTACATTTTATCAGGTGCACGTACAGAAAATTACGGACTGAAGTTGGTCAATAGGATGAGATCCCAGCTTTATATGCAGTGGTAAAGGGATATATAAAGCAATATGTTCCACCTCAAACTCACGTAGGATCAGTTAATCTCAGAGATTAGAAGTAGAATCTTGAGACTCCCATTTCTACACACATAATAATTGGGGATAAATGCAAGCGATCAGCAGAAAGAGACATTTGAACCTATTGACCACTGTATACAAGAAAGAGCTAGTAGCATCTAAGAGATGTCATTTTAAAAAGGCACCTTTCCAACTTCATCTACTGTTTACTTTCAAGAAACAAATAAAACAAATCCACATCATAAAGGAGCATTTCAGGTCATCCAATCTCCTAACTTCTACACTCCCTTCTTCCTAATCTGAAATATACAAGACACTAAAAATCAGGTGGGTCACACTATATGCCATCCAAATCATCATGACTGCATTGGCCACTCAGCACAAACCGAAGCAACATAACTCACATGGACCTCAGAAACATTCTATCAAACAGTTGGTGTGCAACTCCCAGAAACACCAATGACCCAAATTTTCAAAAGGCCAGAAAATCACAAATCCACATTGGAGCTCACCTGTTGACAGAAGAAGGCATTGGATTCAAGCCGGGAAAAGGAGAACGAATCCATGGCCGGTTGCTCTGCAAATGGAGAAGCATTTTTCTTTTTGGTCAACACACAACCTCTATCACCATGAAAAGCCCATCGACTTTATGGAGTAAGCAGATGAAGCTCGTGCGAAGATTCCGAAGTAAGCAAGGAAGAATTAAAGACGACCCAGAAAACGCTTTTCCCTTTTTCTTCTTTTGGGTAAATTCAATTCAATCTGAGTATTAAAAAATGGGAGGAAATAAAGCGATGTCCAACCATTTGCAGGAGATGAAGTGAAGTGACCGCGCATTAAAAAAAGTGCCAAATTTTTGCTGTGCTTGGTGACCGTACGTATTTGCATCAGAAGATATCATCACCATCAGCTCTTCAAAATGCCTGAAATCAAAATCAAGGGGTACAGTCTATGTAGAAGTCATTGTCCGATACATGTCATATGTGTGACGTTATTTTCGCGTGTCTAAAATATCTTCCCTTTTAAAAACCTGAGAAATAAATATTTAGACATCAGATGAAACAAAAGATTTTTAAATGCCTCAAGAAATTAATACTAGAAAATTATCAAATACTCTCTCCGTCACTATTCACACATGGATTTTTAAATAAGATAAAAATTACAATATTAAATATCAAAAAAAATTATTAATTTTTTTAATAAATATGAAATTATTAAAAAAAAATGTTAAATTAACTATTAGGTTAAAGTGTTAACTTCTATATACAAACATTGAAAGTTCTCAAGCTTTTACAGTTTTTCTAATACATTCACGATCTAAAAGGATTTAAGTTAAGGTTGGGGAATTTAGAGAGTAGGAATCAAAATAAGAAGGAAAACCTTCCTTTGTTTTTTCACAAGTTTGCATTTGATCGTTTGGCATTATTATCCAAAAATCACGTCTAATATTTTGTGTAACAAGTGAATAACTTCCTAAGACAAGAGCATAAAATAAAATAACTTACCTAATAAAAAAAAATGTTTGAACGGTAAAACAACTTTTTATTTATTTTTATTAATGTAATAATTCAAAATCTCAGAAGAAGTAAGAAATCGAGATTCCAAAAAAACGACCTGACAACTGTCATGATACAACAAGAAAACAAGCAAAAACAGAATTTTAGAGAAAAAAAAAATGGGTATTGATTTGAAAATTACGTTGTACTTGTAAACTGAGTCAAACTGACTATCTCCATTTAATAAACGAGATCTGTATACTGAAGTAAATATTCACGTGCTTTTCTAAGTCCGTATAGATTGGTTAGTTGTTCTCGATCACACATTCGGACTGGTCCTTTCCGCCACCAACTCACGCCTTCCTTAGTCCCACCTAACAAACAATGTGCACAAAATACTTTTCACTATGCAAATAAAACCAAACCAAATGCAGTCCAGACCCCACCAACTGTGACAACACAAAAATGAACAGATAATCAAATCAGATCACCCAATCTCCTTGTGGGTCACCTACCAGTCCCACATTCACTAAACTGTCCAAACCCATTACACACAAGTTCGGAGGCTCGAGGCAATGGAGCATCGCACCTCAAATAACCGAAAGCAAAGCACATTGCACACAAGAGAATCACAGAAGGGCAATGTGTGTTAAGATGATCTGAAGACACCGTTTGTTCTTGGTCTACCAAGGCATGTTTTTCGATTCAGATGTGGGAACAAATCTACAACAACTCAACTACAAGTTACAAACAACAATCAGCATGATTATAAGGCCCAACTCAGGCTTCTTTTGAAGTTGTCCCACCTGACCTTGCTTTTACTCCATAGAACTTACAGGGGCCATGCCATTTTATACCGGTTATTAAAGCTGCATATGGTATACTATAAAAAGGGGCCAATTATCCAAAACCATTTATCCTAGTTTTAATAAAACCACCTTCGATTTCAAAATTTAATCATAAAAAACGCCTTCAACCCAAATCTTAGATAAATGACACCCATTTGATTAATCCCTTGGAAGCTTTTTAGTCAATTTTTGTTTTGATTGGTGTCAATTTTTCAAGATTTAGGTTTGAAGGTGACTTTTACCAAGTTTTTAAAGAAAGGGTGGTTTTGTTAAAACTATATAAATAAGGGGTGATTTTGGCTGATTGACTCATAAAAAACTATCAAAGAAACTTCAGATAGAGCTTGTGGAGGATGGGTGAAATACTTGGTGATGATTTTGCCTCTCCAATAGTCCGATGTTTCTGGATGACTGGATGCTTTGGTCAATAGTTGGAAGTTGGAACTACAGAGTGTTTGGCTCTGGATTCATATGGTTAGGTGGCGCATCCTGCGAGGAAAAGATTGCAGTGGCAAGTGACGCGGGCATTATGCATAATGCCTTGGACTGAAGGAACTGCATAGCCGCTCCAACATCTTTTTCCATAAGCCTAGCCACTTCTTGCTCCGTGCCATCATTTGCCCACTGTTCCCATGGTTGTTGATTGCCTCCAACTTCACCAGCGTCTCCCTGCAGGAGAATAGAATAGAATTTGAAGAGAAACAGATTGAAAGATTAGGTTACATACACTAACATAGTGGTTGTGCTGAGTCGTGTGTGTGACATTAATAATAATTCTGCTCAGAATGAGAGAGGACTGGAATGGGATGAGATGAATCATTGGACCTTAAATTCTCACATCATAATATACCACGACAAGGAGATAAAGTTAACCTCATCTAATGATTGACATTTCAACTGGCACTGCCTTTGACTATAAAGTACTCCCTCCGTCTCAAAATACATGTCTTTTTAGGACGGAGCACGGAAATTAAGGAGTAGGTTAAGTGTAATAATTAGATGTAAAAAGTAGGTTAAGTGTAATGATGATTAGATGTAAAAGTAGGTTAAGTGTAATAATTAAATCTAAAAAGACATGTTTTTTTGACAAAATTACATGGGCTTAAAAGACATGTATTTTGAGACGGAGGGAGTATTAAAATATGGAAGTCAGGAGAAATTATAATAATTAGCTGCCATTTATAATTTCACCAGGTTCAGCCTTTAAATGAAGTAAAAAATAATTGCCAACTCTGAAGATATGAATTCAAGTGTGGCAACATTGGAAAAATAACAAAAGACTCTTAGCCAAAGGCAGTGTTGTAGCGACATGACTGTGGCAGTAAAGAAGTGTCGATTGAATCCAAGGTAATAGAACGTGCCAGGTTTTCATCAACATGCAAGGGGTACATATAAGTAGTTGAATGGAAAGCTCTATTAAAATAATCAGAAAACATCTGAGTAAATCAACATTCCTTTTTCATTCTTATGCAACAAATAACATGTAAGAACTCAAGGCTTATTTCCAATTTTCTATCAGTAGGCTGTAGGCCTATAATCAAATAAAGGCTTGAAAGATACGCATCATCACAGAATTCTAGAAGAAACTTCAACACCAGAATTAATGCATCTCTGGAATATATAAAGGTCTAACTGACGATACTAGTTCTCATATTATTGTTCTAATCTGCAGTCTATAATTATATGAATTGTCTTTTTGGTACCATTACTAAATTTCTATGTTTAGTTGCCTAACAAGGTCCTGCAATCTGCAGGTACAAAAGAGTGCTTCAATCTTATCATATGGTATCAAGTGAATTAATCACTGCAGATCTGTATGTAAACATGAAAGAAACGATACTGATTCTTTTTAATCTCCTTCCAGATACAAATCACAAAAAGGAAATTTATTATCAGCCAGCTCACACTACCTGAACCAACGATGGTGGATTTTCAGCAACAAGCTGTGCCACAGCACCAGCTCCACCCAGTCTACTCATGCTCAAAACCTGCCAATGGTTGTAAAAGAAGATGAGCAATAAATGTTTACTTAAAACAAAGAAGAGGCAAAAAGAAAATACAGAGATCTCATGAAGAATCAACATGGATACTCTTTCCTCACAAGAGGCAAACAGAAAATACAGAGATCACAAGAATCGACATGAATATTCTTTTCTCACAAAAGAATGGTTTACAGGAGTATACAAACGATTTACCCAGCAAAAAAAACAAAAGATGAAGATGCTTCAAGAACTGCTGGTCTGATTTTTACCTTCACTTGAAGCCTCAAAAATTTAACATAATCCAGAACTTCATCCAGCATGGTTGCCCTATCAGTCTGTCAAGACAGATGCAACATTAACTTGAGCAAGAAAAAGGAAAAGATTTCTCCAAAGCTAAATAAAATATCTGTTACCAATTTATAGTTAATTATGTCATATTTCAAGAGATAGGTGGCAAGCTAAAAGAAGAGGATGAGATAAAATATTCATGATTTCACATCTCAAATCTCAATCAATAACTTTGAGTCTTTGGATATGATTTCATAGTATCAAGTCCTAATACTTATACATGATGTCAATTGTTGGAACCAAACTGATGTAAATTTTAAGGACAAGGAAGCCATAATGGCTTTTAGTACATAAGAGAAAATGAATAGCCAAACTGTCATGATATTCCTTGGACCCATGATTTCTTTCTTTTCTTGATTTTAAATGTTTCTGTATCGAAATTGGAAAACATATATCCACTGGGAGAGATATGTAATTGTTTAGGACAAGAATGACATAATGGCTTTTAGTACATAAGAGAAAATGAATAGCTAAACTCCGTCATGATATCGAAAGTGGAAAACATATCTATCATACATGATTGAAAAAAGCATATAAAAATTGGGTCCACTAGATGTTGCTCAAAAGATGGATGTAATTACTATACTTCTCAAAATTGTACACGATAAGTATATTGGAACTTATAATAATATTTTTCCTTTCCCTTCTACCAAAAGGAGTAGTCTTTACTCCCATGAAAAGTTACTCTGAAAGTTTTAAATGTGATACACACATGGGTTAGTTTGATTAGAGGATTCTTGAGAGCTAGGGGATGCCATAAAAAATGTGGAATCAGTTCTGCTATAGGCTGCAAAGGGTTATTTTGGATCATAATAGGTCATGTTCAGTGTAAAGGCATCAGCCAGAGTGTTTGGCCAGCGAGAGTTCATATCTACTGGTCAGCTGGTGGCTTAGTGAATGTGGAGTTTAGGATTCTTTGGTTTACCTTGGTTCCGTAAGTTTGTGTGTGCTTCTAGTGTTGAGACTGTGTGCTATTTTATCAACATCAAAATGTCAATGTTTTTTTTTCAGTATCCAGATTTCCTTAAACCTTGACAAATATTAGCATACCATTTATTCCTTTCAGAACTTCTATGAAATATCCAAGTATTTAAAACAAACTTGTATGAAATTTGACATTTTTCAGTGTGCTTGAACATTAAAAATATTAATATAATAAAAAAGAACATAAAGCTTTTTGTGATTGGTGGAGGGAAGTAAACCAAACTTACCTTGTTGCAGCTAGGAACTAGTTCTTGAAGTGCTTTCACTCTTTCTGTTATTCTTTCCCTACGCATCTACAAGACGAAAACAACATATTTTTAATAACCATTTACCCTAAAAGTAAATGGTTTTGATTCTTGATACAAAAACCAGACAAAGATACAAAGACTAAAAATTAAAGATCATCTTAAGTTCGTTTCCAGGAAGTTTATTTTTTAATCCTAGAGCGTATGCTTGCAGAATATTGGAACTAAAACTTGGTTCTTCGGATTATGATTTAAACTAAAAACTTGGTTGCCTTTGCCACTGGTGGAACCACCCTAATGACCCTATCTATCAGAATAAGAAGAGAACAAGGAACATTGCATTCAGTCCTAAAACAAGTCCTTTTAGCAAGAAGAGAAGGGTATTCTGTGATAAATTATGTATTAAACAACATTAATATCAGCTGGCTAGTTATACAAGTCTGATTACCCTCTCGGCAATGCTGTGAGGGTCTGTTGCTTGCCCTCTTCTAGCACGCACTTTTGGAAGAAAACAAGGTGGATGTTGAACAGAGCCAGGGTTACCAGTACCAGTGGTGGTTGTTTGCCCATGATAAACCTGCAGAATAAGTTGGGGATAATCAAATACCCAGGAAGGGTAAGAACAAGGAACATTGCAATCGAAGCATGTAACTAAGCTCATTGTTTTGATCTTGAATAAAAAATCTGAATGGTCAATGTGAGAATAAAACCTTCTAAAAGTGATAGAATGTTTACAAAAAAGAAACAGACCTGATGAGTAAATGGTTGAGCAGGTTGTGGTGACTGAGCTCGGATGTGCCCAAATGTTGGAAATAAGTTAGTCAAGGATCCAAACTGCCCATCCTGCACATAAATCGATATAAACTTGAAAATGTTCCGCTGCTCAGAGCTTATTAAACAATGAATCATACAGATTCCTTTATCATACTCTATTTGTCAATCAGATGAAATCTGAAAAAAGAGACCACACATAAAAAGCGGGCACATTCCGATATCCTCAACACCTACCAGCATCAACCAACTTATCTTTCTTAAGTACAGGTAAGGTATAGTTACAAAGAAAAAAAAAAGGAAAATTGGATGACAAGACCTAATGCTGGAATTATTAGACTATTCATAAAGTAAAGAAATAAAGAACTGAATAGTCAAACTCTAAGGTCGAAATCCACTATATCGTTGCCCATTTCTTTAGCTAAAGGGATTACAATTTCAAAACATAGAGGTAGTGAACAAGAAACCATTTGACAGACAATAAGACACTTCCTGAGTCATTCAATATGCACAAAAACAAAACTTAGAAAACCAATTCCAAGAAGCAAAAGTGCACCACGCCAGTTAAATATTCAATTGTTATTGTTCAAGAGTCAAGAGGGCAGGCAGTCTCCAACTACATGCTAAGTCACGAGGGCAGACATTTCAACACTCGATATATCCAGAAAAACAGTCAACAAAATATCAGCAAACAACTGAGATTCGGAGTTTCGATTAGGTATCACGGAAAGATAGCAAAGGATTTGCCGGATACTAGACGAGACCTAATGCTGGAAATTGGACTATTTCTCAAATAAAATAAAAAAATGACCAATCGAATTGTCAGAATTTAAGGTCAAATCCACTGTGTCATCACTCAAAGTCATCATCAAACTCCTACAAAATTCAGGAAGGTTTCAGCACGTAAACTGTTACCTAAACAAAACAGACAAATAATCACTCAGAATTCAGAGACAACCAAACTTACGCAGTTCACAGAAGAACCTCCTCCATTAACAAGGACATCGCTTCCAAACCTGAACCCGGTCTCCAGCGACGCGGAGCTCGAATTCGGCGGAAAACTCGTCACGAGCGCAGGCGTGCCGCCTAAAAAACCAGCAGACGCACCATCTCCAACGCCACCGGAGGTCAAATGAGACAAAGAAACGGTGGACGACGAGGCAGAGCCCAACGTGTGATCGTTCGCCAGAGAACTGCCCCCACCGGAGTCTGCGTAAATGGGAATCGCGAGGAGGCGCTGGAGGAACTCGTCGGCGGCGAAGCCATCTGGAGACGGATTCGTCCCCATGACTGCCGGCAAAGTAAACCGGAGGAGGAGCTTTTGGAATGTCGGAGAGGCAGCTTTTTACATGTCCCGCTAATCCGCACGGCGACCAGAGAAAGAAGGGAAAGCGTCTTTGTTTAAGACCGTCCAAGTCAAACAACAATGCGTATATTGCATTATTGCCTTCACCTAATTTTTCCTTTAAAGACCACTCGGATTACTTAAAGCGGTACATATATTGCAAAAGTTATAACGAAGTTACATAAGACGGAGTTCATACCAACTACCAAGTACCAAGGGTCTAGTGTAAAAACTATGATATCAAGGTCACGCGAGATCTAACTTCTTCAAAAGTATATCCAACTGAACTCTACCTCTTAGACTCTTCCCCTACCCAAAAGTATACCCAACCTTTACCTTTAACCTCGTTACTCTTGAATCCTTCGCCGACTCTCCTATCCACTCAGATTACATTTAAGGGAATATCTACCTATTCTGTCTCCGGTTAATTTACACTCGTACCAAATAACAGGGGTGGTAAGTTGGACACCGGTATAAGACTTTTTTATTAACCAACAAAAAGTCTATAAATCATACTTATTTAATGTGAATTTTGTTATAAAAAAAACATGTCATTGTAGATATTTTTATAGTTACTTTACGAAAATATTATTGTAATGATTAGTAAATTGTTAGTTGTAGCTTTCGATTGAGTAAAATAGTAGTGTAATGAATGGGGTATAAGGTCATGCACACCCCTGCATACTTACTTTTGTACTTAACCCATTTTTTTCCTGCCACGTCAGCACAAGTACATCCTTTACTGTTTGAGAGAATGGTGGTAGATAGCACACACACAAAAAAAAAAAAACTTTGCAATTTTGTCACTAACCCTTAAAATTGAGCATACATGGCCTGATTTGGGGCAAAATTGCACAAAAGTGCAGGTAAAGCCTACCAGCTTTAGAGGGGAGGGAAAAGGAAAAAAAAAGTGAAGCATTAAATGTTAGGGAAAAAATAAAAAGAAAAACTTAAAAGATAAAAAACCTGCTACATTTAATGCAAGTCAAATCGAATGAAATGTGGAGAAAAAAAAAAGAAATCGAGTATAAAAAGGAAGGAGAATCTGAGTTCCAATTTCATTTTGGGTGACATGGTGTTTTAATTTAGGTGACATGATGTTTAAATTTGGAAAGTGACACGGGAAATCTGGGTTCCTCTCTCCTCTGCTCACTTTTCACCTTCAACCGGCTGCCCAAGTCGCCTTTTATTTTGCACAAATACACCCCTATGCTACATTTGCAATTCTCCCAAAAGCGGTGATATTTTTGCAAAGTAAAAAAAAAGTGTCTACTTATGCAACTGGCCCTTACTGTTTTTATCAATTTCACTCACATCCATGTACTCCACTTACGGGTCATACCTCGACTTTTTTATCATTTAATACTTGTGTTATTACTATCCACAATGGTTTTGTCTATAATATATACATTTGCATAAGGTGTGTAAAAATACACCTTACTTTTTGGTATTTTGCTCCAATGGTCTAATGTGTATTTTTTACACACCATTCAAATACAATTGATTTAAAACAAAAAAAGAAAACAAAAATCATAAAAAATATACCAATAAAATTGTCTTGCTTTTTGAAAAAGTTTTTGCACATGGGGGAGGTGATGTGCTCAAATTTGCACATTACATGCTCAAATGTGCACATTTGCACACCCCAAAAGCAACAAATGGAGCTAAAAATGTCTAAAAAATAATACACATTTAGACATTTACACACAACCATTGGAGTTAGCGTAGTCTGCAAGGATTGTGTAAAAATACACATTTAGACATTTACACATTTGCACATTTTTTTCAAAGTACTGTAATGAATAATTCTAGTTCATTCTCTTTTTTTTCTTTTTTTTATTTAAGAAAATTCTAGTTCAACGTAATTTCCAATTTCCATTGTGGTTTTTATTTATTTTTTGTTTGTTTGAAAAAGAGCCCAAGGGAAGTGTAGGGCGTGGATCGATTAGCGTGGCCTGCAAGGATTGTGTTGTTTCCAAGGAATGAGGAGGGGAGGTGTGGGACCTAGAGTACCCTAGTGCCGTTTACAGCTCGTTTTTTTTACAATATCATTTTTCTTTTGGTTTATCAGATGTCTGGATTCCGGCCACGTCACTGGACGATTACGACGCTTTATTACTAATAGTTCTTAAACTTGTTTTGAGAAATTTTTGTCCAAATACTATTATTTTTTTATTGAAATTCATGATTTATTTTTTATCTATTCATAGGTACCAATATTATATATATAATTTACAATTTAGTAAAAATTTAAATTATTTTTTGTGCAATATAATATAATACAATATATAATGTATACAAATTAATATTATTATACATATTTAAATAAATGATTGGTGATGAAGAATAAATTAAAAAATGATGCCCTCTTCGTTGTTTAAAATACGATGTTTTACATCAAATTTTAATCATAACACGATTATCTAAGAATCTTGATTTAGGAAGACTAACATTATTATTTTTTCAACCGTGATTTAAATTTTAGTTTTAATTTATTCTTAGGGTTTAGATTCCAAATCTTTGGAAATAGTGTGTACGTAAATTAGAAACATATATAGATAGGTTAGAGGAGTTATTCGATCATTTTTCAAACTATGACTATGAGCGTCCATTTTTTTTTAGAAAAGGTACTATTAAACAAGGATTTTATAGGAAATTCATGAAATAGTTGTGATTGTACAAGTTAACCAAATGATTACAAACATGAACAGGAAAATGTATTGTACAAAACTCGAAGCAAAAGAATCCGATTGACAGAGCGAGGTTACCCGGGAACTACAAGAGGTCTTGGCGCAAGAACATGCACTCTGGTTTCAAAAATCTCGCAACGATTTCCTAATTAAAGGGGACCGAAACACTCGGTTCTATCACTTATCCACCATGTGAAGGCGTAAGTTCAATAAGATCACGGCGCTCCAGGAGGAGGACGACACTTGGGTGACGGAGCTGAGATCTTATCAAGCCTTATTCTGGAATTTCTTCAGCAATCTCTATACAGAGGAGACTGGTGCTATGGGCACTTATCTGCAACCACAAGTGATCTCCTTTCCACCGTTTACCAACTGCCAACGAGCCACACTGGAACAACCATTTACCCATACTGAGGTGTGGGAAATGGTGAAGCAAATGGGATCCTATAAGGCCCTGGGGCCGGACGGGTTCCCTGCCATTTTCTTCCAACACAACTGGGACACCGTTGGGGATCAGGTCACGAGCATAGTTTTGAGTATGTTGAATGATGCTCAGTTTCCGAAAGGGGTTGCCGACGCCTTCCTAGTCCTCATCCCCAAGGTATCAACTCCGACAAAGCCTGCTCGGTTTCGACCCATCGCTCTCCTGAATGTCATTTTCAAGATGGCGACGAAGGTGATTGTTAATCGCCTCAAACCCGCTCTTGGTGATCTGATCTCCCCTACACAGGCTAGTTTTATTCCGAAGAGGCAAATTGTGGACAATGTTGTGATCATACAGGAAACATTACACTCAATGTCGGAAAGGCGGAGGAGGAAGTGGATGATGATCAAGGTTGATCTCGAAAAAGCCTACGATAGAATCCGCTGGGACTTCCTCAAAGAAACTCTTGAGTTGTGCGGGCTACCGGTCGGAGAAGCTTATAGAGGTTATTATAAAATGTCAAACTCTTGGCAACTTTGAGGTGTTATTCAGTGGCAGTCGTTCAAAAAAGTTCCATCCGTCGAGGGGCATTCGACAGGGAGATCCACTCTCTCCTTACCTTTTCGTTATGTGTATGAGCGCCTCTCCCATATAATAGAAGGATTAGTCCGAAGCGGTTCTTGGAAACCAGTGAAGGTCGAGGAGGTGGCATAATGGCATTGCCCCACGTTTTCTTTGCTGACGATTTGGTACTTCTAGCAGAGGCATCAGTTGAGCCGGGCTGCGTAATCAGAGTTTGCATAGACCACTTTTGCAAAGCTTCGGGGGAGAAGGTGAATCACTCGAAGAGCTCTATCCTCTACTCTCGGAATGTGCCGGCTGGAATCAAACAGCAAATTTGTAATGCGCTTGCCATCCCAATGTTAGAGGAGTTCAACAATTACTTGGGAGTAGGGGTGTTATTCGAGCCGAACGAGCCGAGCTTGACATGTTCAAGTTCGGCTCGAACGGTAGACGAGCTGAGCCGATCTCAAGCCTAAAATTTATACGAGCTTTTTTTGGCGTTCAGGCTCGGCTCGCGAGCCCAAACACGTACTCGAGCTCGAGCTCGATAGGCTCGGCTAAGTCGGGTGAACGAGCCTAGGCTCGTTCAAGCTCGGTTAGGCCAATTTTTTTTTAATAGAACTTGGTCAGGCCATTTCTACACAATGGAATAGTTGATTTCATTATTCTTACAATCAATTTCAACAAGAAAGAAGGATGTATTATACAATTTTTAACAAAGGCAATATCACAGCAACAAAGGTTAACAAATGTCCGATTCCAAACAAGCAAAAGGAATCCACCACCTTTTGTGAAGCTGCAGTCGAAGATATCGAAGGAAGATTTGGGGAAGCCGATGCCATGGAATCTCGAATATCCCATTGGTGGAGTCGAAGGAAGATTAGGGGAAGCCGATGCCATGGAATCGAAGACGGATCTAAGAAGAAGATGCAGTGATGTTGCAGTCCTGGTGCCGCCTTGGGGGAGGTAAGGAGGATGGCGTCGTGGCTCGGCCGGTGTACAGAGGAGTGGCGACAACGGTTCGGTGGAGCCTGGGAGTTTGGAGGCGTGGAAGACATGGAAGAGATTGGACTGTGGAAGCATGGAGAGAGTACAAAGAAAGCGACTGTGAATAAGGACCAAAAAAAAAGCGGTTGTGAACCTAATTAGAAGGTAGGGCAGGAGATTCTAGAGAGAGAAGGGTATAAGAGATTGGGTTGGGCTTTATTTGCATAAGCTGTCCAACCTAATTAGAAGACTTTTATTTGGTTGGGTTCTATTTGCCCCTGGACATATCAGTAAAAGTGACCATTAAAAAAAAAGAGTAAGTGACGAGCTTCCGAGCTTGGCTCGGGCTCGGTTCGAGCCTAAAATCTTGTTCAAGCTTGGCTCGTTTTCCCTCTACGAATGAGCTCGAGCTGAGCTTTTTCGAGCCGAGCCCGAGCCGAGCTCGAGCTGTTCGGCTCAGATAACAGCCCTACTTGGGAGTTCCCACGACGTGTGGGAGAAATGTCGAGGGACCAGTACAACTACCTCCTAGAGAAAGTGTCCTCGAGGCTCCAAGGGTGGAAGTCCAGGACGCTATCACTTGTTGGGAGGGTGACACTCGCGAAATCAGTCCTCACAAGTCTCCCTTTGTATACAATGCAGTCCAATTTCGTTCCTCGAACCATCTGTGATGAGATTGACAAGAAGGTGCAGAGCTTTATTTGGGGTTCATCCCCAGATGAGAGGAAGATTCACCTCCTTAGTTGGGATACAATCACAAGACCAACAGATGAAGGGGGTCTTGGTATACGTCCCATGAGAGCGGCGAATCAATCAACTCTCGCTAGGCTCACTTGGCGGCTACTCCAATCCCCTTCGTCTCTATGGAGCCGGTTTGTAAGAGGAAAGTATTGCAGTGGGAGGTTGGATGTTGATATTTTCACTAGAAGGCCAGGAGCGTGGAGAACATGGCGTAGCATTACCCACGGTGCGAAAGTCCTTACGCCTCACCTGAGATCAGCGATTGGGAATGGCAATATCACATTATTTTGGATTCACCTGTGGATGCAAGACAAGCCACTAATTGATGCTACTACAACCCCAATACCGGAGGACATTAACAGCTCCACGGTGTCGGAGATGTGGCTAAACCACACCTAGAACTGGGATTTACTATCTCAATATCTACCGATTGAGCTCCTTTCGAAGCTCCAGGCAGTCTACATACCCAACGACTCCCACGCCAGGGACCGACTTTACTGGGGTCTTACTCCTTCGGGGACATTCTCCACCAGCTCGGCTATCCAGCAGTTAATCAGAGGCGATGATCCCAGCTGATAACTCCCTCCCTTGATGAAAATTGGAATAAGTTTCAAAGGCTTTGACAGTCTATATGTGTCAAAGGTTTTGAAACTATATCAGTGTTGATGAAACACAAAACCTGTTTATCTATAATATATGCTTAAATAATATTATATATTATTATATGCTTCCAGATATTATTATTCACTAACTTTTCAGGAAGTGTTTTTGAATTATATCCTTCCTTAAGCGCTCAAAGCTGAGAAGAATCAAATCGTGATCATGGTTTAGAAGTTTCCAAAGATAGAAGATTGTGAAGAGTCCATCTTAGGCCATGATCTGATATAGCCGTTGGTGGAGATCCTTGGCGTCGATTTGTTCTCTATAAAGAAAAAGGAAGAAGAGAAGGCATCTACAATTTTCGTTGAACACAAGCATTCATACATTCAAGCCCTCAAGCGAGATCTATCTTCTTCGTGTGCTCTCTGCTAGTCCTTAAGAGTCTGTTATTTCATTTCAAAGCATTTGAGAGTTACACAGTGAGCTTATAAGATATATTTCGTGATATTATTATACTCGAGAGTTTGTAACTCAGGAAGTGGACATTAGGCGATTGATTCACTAAGTGTAAGAGGATTGTATTAGATAGCATAAAGAGGTGGGGCTCTTCTAGATTGGTCTAGGACTCCAAGGGAACGTGAGTTGACTAGATTGCAATTGTATAGAAGAGATGCTTCTCGGTGAGCTATTAGGATCCTAAGTCTTGTGAATCAATAAAAACCGGTTGAATCCTAGGGTTGTGGAAGAACCCTAGGCGGGGACGTAGGCCAAGTTCGTGCCGAACCTCATAAACAACTCATTGCATCCTTTATTTACTGCTTTACCTTATTTTCGCACTTGGTTCGAATTGTTTAACTTTGTGATTCAGGTTTTCAGAGAAAAGACTAAGTCTAATCTCAAAGGGTTTTGCACGAGCTTCAAAAGTCTTGAGACTATATGCGAAAAACCGGCATACTCTATTCAACCCCCCTTCTAGAGTATCTTTATATTACTTTGTTTTACATTATCGAACCTTCAATTGGTATCAGAGCTTTACTCACTGCTTTCGATCTAACAATCTTGTGAGTTTTTTATCATGTCTGGTGAAGCAAGTGAAGGATTTGCACAGGGAAGGTCTACCAGTAGACCACCACTCTTTGTAGGAAACAACTTTGTCCACTGGAGATCATTGATGAAGATGTTCATTATAGATCAAGATCTTGAACTTTGGAACATCATAGAGAATGGTCCGAAGGTTCCAGAGAAAGACGGACCAAATGGAACCAAAATTACAAAGAAGGAGTCTGAATACATCCAAGCGGATCTTGAACTTGTCTCCAAAAACTACAGGGCTATTAACTTACTTTATTGTGGCCTTAGCACTGATGAGTTTAATCGTTTTTCATCTTGTAGGTCAGCTAAAGAGATTTGGGACAAGCTGGTCGTCACCTATGAAGAAACCAGCCAAGTAAAGGACACCAAGATCAGTATCTTCCTTCGAAAGTATGAGCTTTTCAAAATGAAGTCTGATGAGTCAATCAAGGCCATGTTCACACGATTCACAGAAATCACCAACAACCTTGACTCTCTTGGCAAGAGCTTTACAAACGTTGAGAAAGTAAGGAAGATATTGAGGTGCCTCCCAAAAGAAAAGTGGGGTCCTAAAGTAACATCCATAGAAGAAGCTCAAGACCTCACCACTCTGCCCCTTGATGACTTGCTTGGGAAGCTGATCACTCATGAGATGATCCTTAATGAAGACGATGGAGAACTTCCAACAAGCACTAAGAACTTGGCGCTCAAGTCTAAGAAGGATGAGCCCAAAGATGGATCTGATTCCGAAGATGAGGATGACGATGAGGATGATCCTTTTGCTCTTATCACAAGAGGCCTTGCACGAATCCTCAAAATGAAGAAACAATTCAACAACAAGGATGGATCAGAGTCTTCAAAATTTCGAGGTAAGTCTCAATACAACAAATATGATAAGAAGACTAAACCTTTGTCTTGTTTTGAATGTGGTGAAACAAATCATCTTGTAAAAGACTGCCCTCAAAAAACGAAGAGCCGGTCCAAGAAGGGTGATAGATGGAAAAAGAAAGCCATGGTGGCAACTTGGAGTGATTCTGAATCTGACTCCGATGATGAGAAGACCAATGTCTGTCTTACGGCCTCAGGAGTTGAATCCCACGATGAGAAGCTTGAGGTAACTGTAAGAGAACTTATGGCAAGTCCAAAAGAGGTATTATCGGAATTCCTTTCTAATATGATTGCCAATGAAGAGAAACTTATTGCCCAAACTAACACTCTTATTAAGAAAACTGTGGACCAGGAAAAAACTATTGAGGATCTGTCTATGAGGGTGAAAAGTCTTGAAGCTTCTTATTCAGGTCTTGACATTAAAGTGAAGACTCTTGACTCAGAGAAATCTGAACTCAAGCAAGATCTCTCCTCTCTAAGAAGTGAACATCATGACTTAGAGAACGAGAAGATCTCCTTGAATAATAAGATTCAAGACCAACAGACAGCTCTCATAAGTTTTACCAAATCCAAAGGCACTCTTGATAGGATGTTGGGTGAGCAACAAAGTTCTCTAAACAAAAGTGGTACTGGTTACAATCCAAGGTTTTTAAAGAAGCAACACATTACCACTTTTGTAAAGGCAAAAGGAAGCAGAACCTCTCCTATATGTCACCACTATGCTAGAAAGGACATGTAAAAGAGACTTGCCCCTATAGAAGAAAGGATCCATATATCATTCGCAATACATTTCCTGTTCATTTGAGAAAAGAACGGATAACACAAGTTTGGGTCCCCAAAGGCACTATTTTACCAAATATGGTTTACCCCAATAATGGATCCAAATTTGCTTATTGGTCTAGCCACAAAGGTTGATGTTTGTTTTGCAGGAGATCACCAAGGTGAAGGAGCACAAATGGATTATCGATAGTGGATGCTCAAGACATATGAGTGGGAAGAGTTCTCTCTTTCATGATCTAAAGGAGCAATCCACAGGAACAATCACTCTTGGTGACAAAGGAAAGTGTGACATCGTTGGTATTGGTAGCGTTGGGAGTGATTCCAACCATAGTATTAAAAATGTCTATCTTGTGAATGGTTTAAAGTATAATTTGCTTAGTGTTTCTCAATTATGTGATAGTGGCAATAATGTCAGATTTAACAAGAAAAGATGTCTAGTGTGCAGAGAAGATACAAGTGAAGTTATACTGACTGCATATCGTTACAACAATATATACGCTGTGAATGCTGATCAAGTGGCACAAGGAAGCTTAACCTGTCTAAATGCTTTGACGGATGATACAAAGCTCTGGCACAGGAGACTCGGTCATGTGAGTCCACACACACTACAGAAGCTTGTGTCCAAAGGGCTTGTAAGAGAACTACCTGAGATGGACTTCAAAGGTATTGATATGTGCAATGCATGCACACGAGGTAAACAAACACGTAGCTCTTTCAAACCCAAAAAGGTTGTAAGTTCTTCTAGACCCCTTTAACTTTTACATATGGATTTATGTGGTCCTATGCGAGTCAAATCTCCCAATGGTAAAAAGTACATGCTTGTTGTTGTTGATGATTTTTCTAGATATACTTGGGTTGCTTTTTTAAAAGAAAAATCAGAGGCCTTATTTGAGTTTTCAAAACTTTGTAAAAGAGTTGCAAACTTTAAGAAACGAGCCCATAGTGTCCATTCGAAGTGATCATGGTAGGGAGTTTGATCAACATCAGTTTGATTTATTTTGTGCTAAATATGGCATCTCCCATAACTTTTCTGCTCCTAGGACACCTCAACAAAATGGGGTTGTGGAACGAAAGAACCGCACCTTATAGGATATGGTCAGGACTATGCTTTTAGAAAATGCATTACCTAAAACCTATTGCGCTGAAGCTGTTAACACAACTAACTATATTTTGAATCGTTGTCTTATTCGTTCCATCTTAAAGAAAACTCCTTATGAACTTTTCAAAGGCCGCAAACCACTTATATCTTATTTTAAACCCTTTGGCTATACTTGTTTTGTTCATAACAATGGAAAAGATAATCTTGGGAAATTTGATGCGCGTAGTGATGAAGGTATATTTCTTGGCTACTCCACTAGTAGCAAAGCTTATAGAATCTTCAATAAAAGGACCCAGTTAGTTGAAGAAAGCATACATGTTATATTTGATGAGTGCAATGACGGTTCTTTGAGTAACATTCATGCAGAGAACGAGGAAGGTGATGATGCTGCCACCAAGAACACAGAGAATAGGAACATGTAGGAACAGATTCTCAACACTGAAGAATTAGCCCAAGGTGTTGAAGATTCGTCCAAAGCCCTTGATGTCCAATCCAACAGTGTTGAAGCGTCAAAAACTGTTGTAACTGAACCTAACAGGACCACGGAGTCAGATGTACCACAAATCAATCCTGCTAGTGTGAAGAATCAAGGAGCTGAGACCAGCAAAAGAAAATTAAAATACTCCTCATCACACTCATTAAAGGATATCATTTCTGACCCTACATCTAGTGTTCAAACTTGTTCTAAACTTAAAGATCGTTGTGCTTTTCACGCGTTTGTTTCTCTTATAGAACCAAAGAAGGTAGATGAGGCCCTTCAAGAGCCAGATTGGATCATTGCTATGCAAAGTGAGCTTAATGAATTTGAAAGGAACAAAGTCTGGACCTTGAAGCCTAGGCCAAAACATCAATCAGTCATTGGCACACGATGGGTATTTCGAAACAAGCTAGATGAGAATGGTAAGATCGTGAGGAGCAAAGCAAGGCTTGTTGCCCAAGGCTACAATCAAGAGGAAGGTATTGACTACGAGGAGACCTTTGCTCCCGTAGCCAGGCTTGAAGCCATTCGCATTTTATTAGCATTTGCATCTTTTATGAGCATAAAGTTATATCAAATGGATGTCAAGTGTGCTTTTCTTAATGGTTTCTTAGAGGAAGAAGTTTATGTGGCTCAACCCCCAGGTTTTGAAAGTTCGAAATTTCCCAACCATGTTTATAAACTAGACAAAGCACTTTATGGTTTGAAACAAGCCCCAAGAGCTTGGTATGAGCGCTTGTCAAAATATCTTTTAGAAAATGATTTTAAAAGGGGGTTGATCGACAAGACTCTTTTTATCAAGACCAAAGGAAAGGATATTTTGGTCATTCAAATTTATGTTGATGATATACTATTTGGTGCTACTAACACATCTTTGTGCAAGGAATTTTCTGACATTATGTGCAGTGAATTTGAGATGAGCTTGATGGGTGAACTCAACTTCTTTTTGGGACTACAAGTTCATCAATCCAAGAAAGGGATCTTTGTCAACCAAAGCAAGTACACTAAGGATCTCTTGAAGAAGTTCAAGATGGATCAATCTAAAGCAGCCAAGACACCCATAAGCTCAACCTTATCTCTAGATCAAGACAAGACTGGGAAGAGTGTCAATCAAAAGGAGTATCGAGGGATGATTGGATCTTTACTATATCTTACGGCTAGTAGACCTGACATCATGTTTAGTGTTTGCATGTGTGCTAGGTTTCAAGCTGATCCTAAAGAACCTCACCTCGTGGATGTGAAGAGGAATTTTCGATATCTCAATGGCACTAAGGAGCTTGGCTTATGGTACCCAAAGCAAAAAGATTTTACACTAATCGGGTATTCTGATGCAGATTTTGCAGGCTATAAGGTGGATAGGAAGAGCACATCAGGATGTTGCCAATTCTTAGGAGCATCCTTGATCAGTTGGCATTCAAAGAAACAAAACTCAGTTGCTCTATCCACTGCCGAAGCCGAATACATAGCAGCTGGAGCTTGTTGCTCCCAAATCTTTTGGATAGCTCAACAAATGAGAGATCTTGGCATCAACCTCAAAGGTATTCCCATTAAGTGTGACAACACAAGTGCCATATCAATCACGAAGAATCCTGTTCAGCATTCAAGAACCAAACATATTGATGTAAGGCATCACTTCATTAGAGACCTTGTCGAAAAAGGTGATGTGTCCATATCTTTTATTTCTATTGATTATCAATGGGCTGACATTTTCACTAACCCTTTGGCAAAGGACAGGTTCACCTTCATTAGACGAGAGATTGGAATGCTTAACAAGGATGCACTTTCGTAGGGGGAGCTTTCCCTTTACGAAAGATAAATTCTACCTAGTGTCAAGACCTTTGTGAACTATGTCAAGGTTTGTGAACTGAATGGTAGAGTACAGATATCGGATCATATATATTTGGTTAATATCTTTTTAGATATTTGATCAAGTATAATTTTTAACGGATTTCAAAATTATATATATGTTACATATTTTATTTCCCCATCCGAGTACATGGTTTATTTTTGGAACAAAATATTTTTGGATTCTTCCCTCCTTTTGTAATGGTTAAGAAGTAGATTTGAATTTTGAATGGAAATATTTTCAAATTGGTAACGTTATCATTACCCACATTGGAACCTTAAACCCATCCCATCACTCAAATCTCTCCTATTTAAAACCCAAACCCCACTCGATTACCTCATAACTTCAGAACTACCTAAAACCCTTCCAATTCTCCTTCTTCAACCTCTCAAATTGTTCTGAAACCCTAGCCGATTACCTCCATGACTCCCAAATCAAAGAAACCTCCACGTCCAAAAGACTTGGTGCCACCCCCAAGGGACGCCAGGTCACTGCTACTTCCCCTCCACCTGAACCCACTCCACAAGCAATCGTCCCAGCTGCTGTCCAGAGCACCATCGCTGAGAGCACGACTATAGTAACCAAGCGCTCTAAAAAACGCTCAGCGAAGAAACCTCTCAGTGCGAAGCAGGAAGGGAAAAAGAAAATCATCGCTGAGGAGGTGGATGATGAGGAGGAAGAGGAGGATCTCGACGCTATTCTGGAACGGGATGCCGCCAAGGAAGCTGAAGAAGAAGCTTTAAGGAAGAAAAAGGCCGAGGAAGAGGCCGAGCAGGCACAGAAGTTAGCCGAGGAGGAGGCCGAGAGAGTTCGAAAAGAGGCTGAGAAGGAGGTTCCCACTGAGGAGGAACCAGAGGAAGAAGACGAAGAGGAAGACGAGACCGGCGATGACGAGGATGCTGAAGGAGACAACGAGGATGCTGAAGGGTCCGCTGAGGACTTGAGGTTTGAGGACGAAGAGGACGAGGAGCCCGAACCTGTTCCCTCTCCTTCTCCTCCTCCTCCTCCCCCGTCTCCAAGGAAGCGGAAAGCCCCAACAGATGCCAAGCCTCCATCTCCCAAGCGTACCAGGAAGGGCACTCTCAGAAGCCTTGAGGCGCCTGCCAAGAGGACTGCTCCCACACAAGCACGCAGGAAGAACGCCAATCCACCTGCCCTCATTCAGGTAAATCAATCCTTGCCCTCTTCATGGTTTGAAAATGCTGAGATGACTGGAAAGTGGGTAGATGAGTTTCGAACTCGTAGGATTTGTTGTTCTGATTTTTTAGATCTTGCGTTCTTTGAAGCTTTGAATTTACCATGCATCTCTCTACTCAAACAATCCCCTGCCTGGACCCTTCTCAACCTTGAAGCTATCTACTATCCCCAACTTACCTGCATGTTCAGCTGTTCTACATAAACCTAAAAGCCAAACACAATGCCAACGGTTGGTCTTTGGAATCCGTCGTCAAGGGAGTTAGAATCTCTTTCAACTCCATTGACTTCGCAGATTTCCTTGGCCTACCTAGACCTTGTCCACCCTCTCCCGAGAACCCCACGAAAGAACAGTACCTAGCCCTTGCCCGATCCAAATATCTCCTACCCGAAGCATCCAACAGCACCTCAAAGCAGCTCACCCACTCATCCCTTACCCTAGAGGCAAAGATTATTTTTAACATCATTGTGCGTTGCCTCTTACCCCGTCTAAACTCTGGCTCTCTCCTTACCGATAATGCCATGATCCTTCTATACCGCATCTTAAACGGCCTTGATCTTGATCTGGCCAACACTATCCTTGGATCCATGGCTCACACTCGAAAAGCTAGAAAAGGAACTCCCCTCCCCTTTGCCACCCTTTTGACCCATATCTTCAAAGCTTCTAGAATCGATTTAAAAAATGAAGTACAACAGCATCATATGGGAAAGTTCGACTCCAAGAGCTTTGAGAAGATAGGCATCACTCGGTCCCCCCAAGGGACTTGGAGTCTTGCCTCTCCCTCAAAAGCTCTTTTCACTGCCTCAGCTATTGATGAACGCATAGACATCCTAGAGTTAGGCTTGGAGGAAGTTCGCCTGGATATTAAGGAGCTGCACAAAGAGTTTATGACGGAGATGAGCGGGGTGTCCAATCTGCTGCAAGGTCTGAGGTCGTTGCTCACTGATGATGCTCCGGACGATGAAGTTTAGCCTTATCCTACCCTATCCTTACCCCAAATCTGAAACATTGCTGGTTTTTGGAAACTGTTTCAAAACTTTTGGTGACTGTTTTACCTCCTCCCTTTGTTGAAAGACAAAAAGGGGGAGATGATCTGTGGTGTTAGACTTTTTAAACTGTTGCGACTCAAAGGTCTTGGAAGACCTTGGTTTTTGTTTTTAGTTGGATGTCTTTCATGTTTTAAAACTTTGATCCAACATTCGCCTAACTCATGCAGGTACTTAGTCTGATGCTGCTTATTTTATATATTTGACTAAGTTGCAGGGATGCACAGGTTTTGTCTTTCATCAAGGGGGAGATTGATAACTCCATCCCTTGATGAAAATTGGAATAAGTTTCAAAGGCTTTGACAGTCTGTATGTGTCAAAGGTTTTGTAACTATAGCAGTGTTGATGAAACACAAAACCTGTTTGTCTATAATATATGCTCGAATAGTATTATATATTATTATATGCTTCCAGATATTATTATTCACTAACTTTTCAAGAAGTGTTTTTGAATTATATCCTTCCTTAAGCGCTCAAAGCTGAGAAGAATCAAATCGTGATCATGGCTTTAGAAGTTTCCAAAGATAGAAGATTGTGAAGAGTCCATCTTAGGCCATGATCTGATATAGCCGTTGGTGGAGATCCTTGGCGTCGATTTGTTCTCTAGAAAGAAAAAGGAAGAAGAGAAGACATCTACAATTTTCGTTGAACACAAGCATTCATACATTCAAGCCCTCAAGCGAGATCTGTCTTCTTCGTGTGCTCTCTACTAGTCCTTAAGAATCTGTTATTTCATTTCAAAGCATTTGAGAGTTACACAGTGAGCTTATAGGATATATTTCGTGATCGTGTTATACTCGAGAGTTTGTAACTCAAGAAGTGGACATTAGGCGATTGATTCACTAAGTGTAAGAGAATTGTACTAGATAGCATAGAGAGGTGGGGCTCTTCTAGATTGGTCTAGGACTCCAAGGGAACGTGAGTTGACTAGATTGCAATTGTATAGGAGAGAGACTTCTCGGTGAGCTATTAGGATCCTAAGTCTTGTGAATCAATAAAAGTCGGTTGAATCCTAGGGTTGTGGAAGAACCCTAGGCGGGGACGTAGGCCAAGTTCGTGCCGAACCTCGTAAACAACTCATTGCGTCCTTTATTTACTGCTTTACCTTATTTCCGCACTTGGTTCGAATTGTTTAACTTTGTGATTCAGGTTTTCAGAGAAAAGACTAAGTCTAATCTCAAAGGGTTTTGCACGAGCTTCAAAAGTCTTGAGACTATCTGCGAAAAACCGGCATACTCTATTCAACCCCCCTTATAGAGTGTCTTTATATTACTTTGTTTTACATTATCGAACCTTCACCAGCCTTACAAACTCGGGATGGCGGCATGTTTGGAAGCTTCCAGTCCAGCAACGAGTCCGGACGTTCGTTCACCTAGCTGCCCATGACGCCTTTCTCTCGAACGGTACAAAGCTTCGTCGTCACGTCGCCAACTCAGACGCTTTCCCACGATGCTCCTCACCCGAGTCAGGCATCCATGTTCTTCGAGACTATGCGTTCATCCCTAAGGAGTGGGAGGGGCTACTTGTGGAACAGGGGATCAGCAATTTTTTTATCATAGCTCAATCCGAGAGTGGATTTTCTTGAACATTAAACAAGCATATGGATGGGCAATAACCTTCGCCAATATGTTGTGGCTCATGTGGAAAGCTAGGAACCTACTGGTTTTCGACAACAAGGAAGAACACAAGGGTCTTGCTAGGAGAGCTAAGGAGTTCACTTCTTGGTATGAGCAGAGCCGAAAGATTGCCAACCTACCTCATGGACCACCTGCAGTTCAATCGACAACCCCTAATCAGTGGAGTGCCCCGCCGGAAGGATGGATGAAATTGAATGTTGATGGTGCTTCCAAAGGAAATCCAAGTATGGCGGGAGGAGGAGGGATCTTGCTATCCTATACGAGCAGCTTCCTCTCGGCTTTCATCTTCAAGTGTGGCACTGCTATGGCTATCAGAGCGGAGCTCTGGGCAGCTCTTCATGGTCTAAGATTGGGTTCAACTCTGGGATTCTAGCGCATGATTCTAGAGTCGGACTCCTCTTTATTATGCAAATTCTTGAAGACCGGAGACGCCGTAACTCACCCGGATGCCCTCCTCGTTGAAGAATGTCACAAGCTACTATCTCGCCTGGAATGGGAAGTCTCGATCTCCCAAATTGGCCGTCAAGCCAACATCCGAGCCGATGCAATGGCACAATGGAGAAGTACTTTCTTGCCCCTTTCATGGAAGTTTCCACTGTAAACTTTGATTAAGCTTTTCCTATCAATAAAACACGGGTGCTAACCCGTCTTTCGGATAAAAAACAAAAAGAATACGATTGACAATCAACACACACACACACACACACACACACACACACACACACACACACACACACACACACACACACACACACACAGTATAGATCCTATGTGAGCAAGCCTTACCATGTAATTTGTGAGCAAATATTGATCATTGGATTGAAATGAATGGATGAGATTTAAGCAATTAGATTGATGAAGAATAAAGATTTCTATATATGTTTCTAATTTACGTACAAACTATTTCCAATCACAGTTGAAAAAAATAATAATGTTAATCTTCCTAAATCAAGATGCTTAGATAATCGTGTTATAAACAAAATTTGATGTAAAACATCATATTTTAAACAACGAAGAGGGCATCATTTTCTAATTTATTCTTTATCATCAATCATTTATTTAAATATGTATAATAATATTAATTTGTATACATTATATACTGTATTATATTATATTGCAAAAAAATTAATTTAAAATTTTACTAAATTATAAATTATATATGTATAATATTGGTACCTATGAATAGATAAAAAATAAATCATGAATTTTAATAATAAAAATTTAATAAAAAAAATAAAAGTATTTGGACAAAAATTGCTCAAAACAAGTTTAAGAACGATTTGTAATAAAGCATCGTAATCGTCCAGTGATGTGGCCGGAATCCAGGCATTTGATAAACCAAAAGAAAAATGGTGTTGTAAAAAAACGAGCTGTAAATGGCACCAGGGTACTCTGGGTCCCACACCTCCCCTCCTCCTTCCTTGGAAACAACACAATCCTTGCAGGCCATGCTAATCGATCCACGCCCTACACTTCCCCCGGACTCTTTTTCAAACAAACAAAAACTAAATAAAAACCACAATGGAAATTGGAAATTACGTTGAACTAGAATTTTCTTAAATAAAAAAAAAGAAAAAAGAGAATGAACTAGAATTATTCATTATCAGAAATATTTCATCTATTTATTTGATTTCATTATATAAAATTATGGGCAATTTGCATAACTATACATTTTTTTTTACTTTGCAAAAATGCCACTTTTTTGTGGAATTTGCAAAACTAGCATGTATGCTATTTGTGCAAATAAAAATGGGGAAGAGGAAAGCCGGTTGCAGGTCATCAAAAGGGAGAGAGATGAGTGACCAGGAGAGAGAGAGAGAGAGAGAGAGAGAGAGAGAGAGAGAGAGAGAGAGGAGGAGGAGGAGTGTAATGATGGGTTATGGGAAAAGGTGATGGGAAAGGGGCTTTCCACCCATTTGCAAAGTATAAAAAGAGAGGAGGAGAGAGGACATTCAGTTTCTTCCTCCCATGGACAAAAGAGCTGGAGAAGAAGGCCACCATTGAAGAAAATCCGCCGGCCTCAAGGTCCAGTTGCAGAGCACTTGTCGACCTCATTCCTTTTTCGTGTCAGTGTTCAGAAACTTTCGTGTCACTTTGGTTTATGAGAAACCCTAATTCTCAGTTGCAATGGGTAGGCGTCTCTCTTGTTTCTCCTCATGTTTTGCGAAAAGTAGATACCTATGAACCATAGTATTGATCACACTTTTCATTTTCAGGGGAAAACGCCAAAGTATGCGTCACTCTCGTCTTCAACGGTTGTTGGAACTGGTGACATGCATATGCATGTAGGTGACAAGGGTAAGGGTTCGGAGGTAATCCACTTGGGTGAGGTGATGGAGGCCATAGGGAAGAGTAAGGAGCTGGGTGCAGTAGACATTACTGACAGAGGTTTTGGAACTGGTGACAAGCATATGTATGAAGGGGACAAGGGTAAGGGTCTGGATGTGATCCAATTGGGTGACACAGATTACTCCTCAGATGACACGGTAAACTGCCAAGGTGACATGTATCAGGGGTTGGAGGTCATATCCACAAGCAGTCCGGAGGAGGATGAGGACGAAGACGTCGGAGTAAAGCGGGATGTCTGGGATAATTTTGAGTGGCAGGGTGTCGAAGATGACCCGGGTATGAGGGTATCGATGGAGAGGGACGAAGTTGAGGATAAGTTGATGAGGGAATTTGAAGGTTGGATTCCGAGGTTTAGCATATCCCCAACTACGATGGAGAACGTTCAAGCTATGGTGGAGAGAGCAACGCCTTGTACCCAGTATCCACGACGCAACATGACAGAACTTTTGGAGGGACAATTATTTGCATCGAAGACTGATGTGCAGACTCGTCTGAGTGTTTGTGCTAGCCGCATAAGGAAATCACCCTTCGCACTTGTGTGAATTTGATGATTACATTTATGAGCGTTTCTCCTACTTCGATAAGGAAATCACCATTGTCACCTGTTTGGAATCCCGTGTCACCTGAATTATTTATTGTGTCACTTATTTGAATCTGATGGTATGTCGATAACCAAAGTTTCAAGCATAACAACATAGTCAACTACCGACCAACAAATATCATAAAAATATCATAACATTCTACAACTTATGACCAACGGACATTATATAGAAAGCAACAAAGTTCATAGCAACGTACTACAATAACAACAAAGTTCATAACAATGGCCATCCAGCGGAGGAATCCATCGTTGTCAGACACGGATACAAGTCTAAGCTCAATCGCGTCCCCGCCTTCGACAACGTCCTTCCCTTTTCGGCCCCACAGTTTCTTCGGAGGGGGGGACTTTACTTCTCCATCACCTCCTAGACCTCTCTTACTCTTCTTGCCTTGAACGGGGTCCGCTTTTGCAGCCTCTGAGATCTGGCAATTGGTTAGGATGTTTCAACTGTCATTCCGATAAATTTTGTAATCCCGTGTCACCCAACTAAATAAATCATGTCGCTTGACATAAATAACCTTGTTAGTTGACTACTACAGATTCAAATATGACAATCCCAGTTTGTATTAACCCGTGACCCTTAAGTGAAAATACCATGTGAACTAACAATCAATTTACCTCCCCTTTCTGTCCTTTTGGTGGTGGTTGATCATCCACTTTAGGTGGTCCCTCCGTCTCCTCGGCCTTAATGTGGTTCTCCTCAACATCCCAATGTTTCCCCTTCATCCTCTCCATGAATATCTCTCATTTATAGTTGCATACCTCCTGGACCCCTCTTGCTCTTTTTGTCTTGAACGGCCTCGGCTTTTGCAACCTCTGAGATCTAGAAAATGGTTAGGATGTTTGGACTGTCATCCCCATAATTTTTTTAATCCCGTGTCTGGTCCCATCACGTTTTCCTAAACTCGGTCCGGCCTTGCCTCACTCACACCCATGTCCCCAGCCCCTTTATCTTTCAATCGATCAGCCACACAGCCCCAATCCCCAAAACCACCCTCGTCATTGCCATAAACCATCATCACAAGGCCAAGAGCATAAAAACATAAATCGAAACCCTTGTCACCCAATTCGAAACCACTGTCACTCAATTCAAAACCCCTGTCACCTAATTTCACTTTCAAACAATCAAATACCAAATCAAACACGGCCCAAACCTTAATCAATCATCTTCTACCTCTCTCATATCCCAATTTCCAGTCCAAACATTGCCACCCTCGTCGTTCATCCCAAACCCTAATCGAAACCGACCCAGAAAAAGTTGATTCGACAAATTCTGGTGAATCATCGATTCCCCAAACCCTAATCGGCGATTTCACATTCCACACTCGCACAAGGCCAAGAGCACAAAAACATAAATCGACACCCTTATCACCCAATTCGAAACCACTGTCACTTAATTCGAAACCCCTGTCACCCAATTTCTCGTTCAAACAATCAAATACCAAATCAAACACGGGCCGAACCTCAATCAATCGTCTTCTACCTCTCCCATATCCCAATTTCCATTCCAACCATTGTCACCCTCGTCTTTCATCCCGATTTCCAGTCCAACCATTGCCACCCTCGTCGTTCATCCCAAACCCTAACTGGTGATTTCACCCTCGTCGTTCATCGTAGAAAAGGGAGAAAATGAACGAGGGTTTCAAGGAGATGGAAAGGGGGGTTTACCTCTTCACTTAGACACGCCGGTGTGGTCTTCTTCTCTCCTCTACGGCGACAACTTCGTCCCCAACCTCCTGTGTTTTCCGATTCACCGGACTGGTCTCCTTCTTCTCTCCACAAACCATCGCCGGACTGGTCTCCCTTTTCTCCCCTCTCATCCTTTTATTTTTTTTTATATGTAAATAAGGGCAAAATTCGGTTAAGGGGAAGCTTGTGACATGCACATTTGTGCAAATTTGGGGAAAAGTTGGTAGTTTTGCAAATTTTCCCACACATGTGGTATTTTTGCAAACTTTTTTTTTATGATATTCACTACCATTTCCTGTAAAATTATTTGACAGTAGAAGAATATTATTATTGTAATATAATTTAAATAATAAATTTTTATTGAAATTAAGTAAATAAGATTGTAAAAAAAACCAAATGCGTATCAAATTGCAATAATTCATATACATGATCTAAAATGAAAAACATCAAAAGAAGACACGAAATTTCAAAGAAAATAATCACGCTAACACACAGAATCAAGTATCATGTCTTGAAGGCCCAAATTTCTGCCATATATGCTGACTTAAGTCGGACTTCAATCGATGATGCGAAGCCGAATCTCGAACTCGAGCCCTATTTGATAAGAATGCGATCATATCGGTAGGTATTCTTGAAGCGAGTGGCTCAGGCTCTTCCAAATGATCAAATTCAGCAGTGTGAATGTGTAGCTGATGGCTATCACGTTCGTCTTTTGTTGTAGGAGGAAATCGAGTTCAAAATATAATAAAATAAATCAAACCAGATCTTGCGTGCCCACGCAAATGATTACAAGACTTCCTCCCGATGTAGCAAAGGAAGTCAGGATCGATCCTCGAGGAAGCGAGTCAGCGGATCTCAGGTAGCGCGTGATCTCACGTCGGATTTCGACCTCAGGAGATTAACTCGATATCGACCAGTAGGTAGTCGATATTGACCAAATCCAGTCGATTTCTGGCAACTGCAGAGAGTCAGTCGATTTCGATCAGTTCACTCGATATCGACCAGTTCCTCGATTTCGACCTATACCTGCAGAAACACAAACAAGCAGCGATCTTTGCTGGATCGAGTATTAGAAGTCGATATCGACCAACACTGGTCGATATCGAGTAGGTAACAGTGCGTAAATAAAAGCCAAAGTTCGCAGATTTCGGAATAAACAATGTAAAAGGAAACTTCCAAGATCGGGGTTTGTAACAACGATAGCCAAACATGCATAAGGCAAGATAAAGAGAAATAATCATACAATCACATCAAAGGAACAAGCTTTCGCCTTTTCCAATAATTAGACAACTCTTTCAAGAAACCCTAATTGTATCTACCAATTTTATGTTTATAATCCAAGTTGTTAACCCGAATCTCTATTAAATAGGTGATAAACATATAAAAGACAGCGGATGATCAAAACATAATAAAGGTCGAATCTTTACCTTAAACATGCATGGCTAACGTCGGGCTCACCCCGACCCTAGAAGTAGGTGGACTACTCACTCTTCATCATAGCAAAAGACATCAATAATAAAAGAAAACTAAATTGCATTAAAATAACTCAAAGCTTACAACCGATCGAAGCCAGACAACTTTCGCTCCTTTGCTCCACTCGGCCTCCACTCTCTCTCTTTCTCTACTTGTGTTCTCTCTAACTTGGAATTCATAAAAACTAACCCCATGAGCTTTATTTATAGGCCTTAATCCTTGCTAATCAAGGTAAGAAAACTCTATCTAAACCTAAAGATATAAATTCTACTTGGAAATAAATAAATCTAATTTCGTAAACAAGATAAATCCTATGGGGTAATTAAATGTTCCACCCTTAGGATAGATAAAAAGATAGAAAAGATAAAATATCTAAAGTCTTCATGTGCAAGGAATCTTCTCTTGGAATATCTTCTCATTCGGAATTAGATAGACTCGGGATCGAACCGTACTCGTCACTGGAAGTTGGTCGATATCGAGTCATCTGCTCGGCTTTGCTTCTGGTCACTCGATATGGACTTCTGGGAGGAATATCGAGTTGCATGTTGGCCGATATCGAGTAAGGTAGGTCGATATCGATCTACCTTTGTGTCCTCTTGCAATGTAGAGTCGATCTGGAAATTTCGACTAGAATTAGGTCGATATCGACCACTCTTCAGTTCTCAGCATTCTGCTCCGTCTTAAAACGCACTTTCCCGAGTCCTCGTTCGTCCGATTGACGCATATGAATATGCTTTGGAAAGCTCTTTTCGAGGTCTATAACTCTCATGAAGACATCCGAACTTAATTTAGAATGATGAATGGCGAAAAGTGGGCTTTCCTCCAGCTGCACCATACTTAGCTTCTTCATGACTTTCCTTTAAGCTCCAAAGTGCGTCCGATTTCTGCGAAATTAAACTGAAACTAGTGTAGACTCCATAATTTGGCAAATAAGCATAAACTACATAGATTCTGTACTATTCTAACCCAGAATGTATAAAATGATAGACTAAGGAGCTGAAATAAATATAAAAACATGGCACAAATCATGGACATCAAATCCACAATCATATTATGCAATATTATACAAGCTGTCATTATTTTTCCAAGAAAATTCAAGTCTCAAACAAGTGCCGGTTGACGAATAATAGCAAATCGTTGTTGTAGTACACCAAATGCACGCTCCACATCTTTACAAGTTGACTATTGGATTTGGGAAAACAACGGTTGGGGGCTTATCACCAGGGGCGTATTGACCCTTCCATGCCTTTGGACAATTGATGCGGGGTTAGCCGCTGTTTTCCCGACCTTCTTGACGTTGTGGACTCGGACTCACAAGAACACAAAGAAATGGAACAAGTGAGACAAGAAAAACGCAGCAAAGGGGGATTAAACCTTGGGAGCAAGGCTGGACCAAATGAAAAGGAAAAACAGAATAAAACAAAGGGAAATGAAAGGGAAAGATAGGAGGAATCAACCTTGATGAACAACAAGAAGACCCATTGGGACAATGCACCAAGAACCAACTTGAATGACACCAAAACCAACCCTATACAACCTTACACAACCATGGCTGGCCATGGAAGCACAAGGAGGAGGTTCGTGCTCATCTCGGAATCACCAATCTTCGGGAAATTGACAAAACCAAGAACAACCGAACTAAATACAACACACATGCACACAAGGCATGAAGCTCTCACCTTTGGAGAGTGAAACAACTAGGTTTTCATTAACAAGATTCAAAAGTGTCTTCAAATGAGAGTTTACAAGCCTTAAATAGGAGAGAAAATCAGCCCAAAAGCAAGGGCCCAAAAACACAAGTTCTACTAAACCCAAACAAAGGCCCAAAACTCTAAGTCCAAAACAAGCAAGCAAATGAAATGCTAAGTATGGGTGGTGGCTGAATCACCCTTAGTCGAACCCGAGAATGGTGCGGTTTCAAGCAATGTGATGATGTCATCCTCGGGCTCCTTTGGTAGCACCAACTTCATATGGTGGATGATGAAAGCGTTAAGCTCCTCTCTTATCTTCTTAGCTCGTGACCTTGTGATAGGTCCATGTCTATCTCCAAAACAAGGTGCATTGGGTGGTTCTTGGGATGGTCCTCCATCAACAATTCTTCCAAGTCCATGCAATCAATACTCCTAATCATTCCAGGCCAACCACGTTGCTTCCCCCACATGAAGTAGGCGTTGCATGTCGGCGTTGTTAGGATGTCTTAGGTACTCATCTCCAAATAGGGAGATGATCCCATCAACGAAGTCTGACAAGCACAATCGTGTTGTTGTTGCGCCAATACGGACATAGTTACCGATCATATCAGCCGCAACTCCATACGCAAGCATGTGCATGGCAACAATACATTTTTGCAACGAAGATAGGCCTAGCTGGCCTATCTCATCTCGACGTTGTTGAAAGTATGGATATGCACCAGTTAGTGCATTCACAATACGCAGGAAACATGTCACCTCATTCGAAACTGACGCCTAAACATCACCTCTGGATAGGTCGGTGTCTCGGCAAAGTAGTCTTAGACTAGCCGAGCATGTCCCCCTTCACGATCTATGTCAATGTTACCTAGACGTGGTTGTCGACTAGAAGTGGAATTGGGTGCTGGGTTTGTTTTAGCTAGAATTTGAACCATGAAATTTTCAAGAGCATGATCAGAGGGGGTAGAAAAATCTTCTAGAGATGAAGAGCTAGAAGATGAAGAGAAATGACTGAATGACACTGGCTTCTTTGACATCGTTGGAAATTAGGTAACAAGAAGAGAGCAAGATGGATATACGGGAGGGGGTATATTTACTTGGACATGATCTTTGGTTTATATTGAAGAAAACGACATCTTCAAAAGGCATCAAAGGATATTTAAAAGGCATCAAAGTATCTTCAAAAAGAATCAAAGCATCTTTCAATGACATCTTTGAGTTGTCAAATTATATCTCGGACAATGTGTAAAGTAAATGCAAATAGAAAAGATAAGTGTCAACGATATTTCATTAGAGAGCTCGGGGAATGTGAATATGACATATTGATAATGTTACAAGAAATTGAACTAGTGAAACAAAAGCAAAGTATGAAAATTTAAACAACAACAACAAGGTACACAATTTAAAGTACATAGACTGGAAACTGAAACAACCACAGCAAGGTACAAAATTTAAACTTCAACAACCCCGTGACCAGCTCCATGTTGGCTTGTAGGCCACCCAGTTCAACCTGATGAAAACTTTTTCATCAAGGACTCTTTCAGCCACTCCTCTTGTGTTGAAAGTGAACCGGTTCATGAAATTAAGTGTTCAAGCATGTTGTATTTTCTCTCCCTTTCCTCCTTCATCTCAGTTTCCTTCCTTTCCCTCCTTGCACGCCTCTCTATTTCTCTTCTCTCCCTTGCTTCCTCTTGTTGTTGCAGGAGGATGGTCAAGTATGAAATAAATATAGAATAAAGATCAGACTGACTTCCCTGTCTCAGCAAATAAATACAAGACTTCCTCCCGTTGTAGTAGAAGGTTGTCAGGATCGAATCCACGAGGAAGCACGTCAGCAGTTCTTAGGTAGCAACAGATCTCACAAAAGCAACAAAAAAGACAGGAACAAAAAGACAGAAATAAAAGCAGAAAAGACAAAGCAAAGCAGAAAATAAAACAAAGCAACAGACGTACTCGATCTCGACTAAAGCCTACTCGAGATCGACAACAGCAAATCGACAGAAACTGAAAAATCGACAACAAAAGCAAAAACTCTACTCGACCTAGACAAGACCGTACTCGAGATCGACGAGGGCCTACTCGGTCTCGACGAGCTCCTCCTCTGTATCGACTAGAAAGACAAACTTAAATTGCAAATTTCGAACCCAAAACTCAGATTTCCGACGAAATGAATTCAATATATAAAAGACTTCCAAGGCTAGGGTATCAACACCACGACGATAACCATGCAAAGTAACACATAAAGGCATAAAAGATCATGCTTTCCATCAAAATAACTTTCGTTATTAACAAATAGGCATATAGAGGCTTTCGCATAAACCCTAATTGTTACTAACCCTTTTCACATAATTAACCCAAGTTGCATTAAGATCACTTTCGCTTCAATAACACAAACAAGGATCACCTTCAACTCTCGCAAAAGAATCATGCTCATAGGGATAGAAGATGAATTGCATAACAAGATCTGACCTTTACCGCATCTCCTCACATGGCCACCGTCGGGCTCACCCCAGCCCCAGAAGTGGGTGGACTACTCGCTCTTCATCATCAAGAAAGACATCAAATAACAAAAGAAACTAACTTGCATTGAATTTAAATAAAGAAAGCTTACAACCCACAAGACAAATCCGCTTTCGCCTTTCCATCTTGCTTGCTACAACTCTCTCCCTCTACTCCTACTTACTTGAATGGAACTGATTGTGTTTCTGAATGAATGAAAAACCAGCCCCTAGGGCTTTATTTATAGCCTTCTATTCCTTGCTAATCAAGGATAGAAATATCTATCTATATCTAAAATTATATCTAAAAGGCTTAATGATAAATAAAAGCAATAAAGGAATTAAATCTAAAAGGAAAAGATAAATCTAAACTAGGTAATATGTCTTCATGTTGATAGATCTTCCTTCCATAGATAGACTTGATAGATGTAGGATAGATCTCGGCCAACTCGACTTCCTTCGTGCCCAAGTAACTCCAAGTCGACAAGGATTGCTCACGGCGACGCGTTTCCAGAAGCTGGCCTACTCGATCTCGACAAGGGCTCGTCGATCTCGACTAGGATTCATCGTCGACTGGATTTCTCGGGTTACTCTGCTCGACAGGCTCGGATCTGGGCTCCTGGGCGTCGACGATCTCGACTAGGGCTCCTCGAGATCGACTAGGGGTATGGTCGAAGACGGCTCTCTGGTGATGTCGAGGACTTCTCCTCGGCATGGACTCGGACAGGCGCTGGGTGGCTCGTCGATCTCGGCAAGATCTCTTCGAGATCGAGTAGAGATGTGCTCGACGTCTTCGTCCTCGGCTTCTCGATTAGCTCCTCTTCTCGTCGACTCCGGGTGTGGCGCTGAGGTGTCGTCGATCTCGACTAGGTCTTGTCGAGATCGAGTTGGCTTCCGGAGTCGGGTTGGTCTGGCTCAGCTTTCTTGATCAGGCTTTGTCGACCAAGTCTGCTCGGACTTTCTACTCGAGATCGAGTAAGGTGTACTCGACATAGAGTAGCTCTGGCTGCAGCTTGGTTTGTCCTGGTTCTGTACTCTCGGATCCTAGACTTCTGTAGTTTCTTTCCGAGCTTTTCTGACCTTCCTTAGAGTTGCTGTAAAATGCCTCGAATTCTGCGAATTAAACAGAAACTGGTGTAGATTCCATAATTTGGCAAATAAACATAAACCACATAGATTCTGTACTATCCTAGCCCAAATGAATGAAATGTATGCAGAAATCGATATAAAGGTTACTGTAAAACATGGCAGATTCAGCTCACAACACCTCTTGCCTTTCTCTAGCATTAAAAGCTTCCCTCTGTAGCTCCATCTCTTCTCTCTTCATGGCTAGAAATTCATCAAACATTAAGTTATGATGTGACTTCACATCGTCGGTCGACTCACTACTGGCACCAATTGGTCTCTTTAGCGCTCGCTTGGTAGCCTTCACACCGGGCTTACAACTACATCAGTCCCACCCTCATTCAAAGCAGTTGGGGGGTTGGATCCTGGAGTGGGGGGTTGAATCCCAAAGTGTATGACCCTGATGCAGTAAGCTTTGTTCTCTTAATTTGAGGCACCTTCTTCACAGTGTTTCTCTAAAATTTGCCACTTTTGCTCATTCTTTAGAATGCGCCAAGCGTGTTCATTCTTGAAAGATGCGTGCCTCTCGTGGTCTATTCTCTATATGATCATGGCATTGTTCATTACATCGTCGACCGATTTCCCACTCGCCCTTGCCCTTGATGACTGGCTGAAACAACTAGCGAATTTGCTAATATCATGGCTAACTCGGCCAAAGTGCGCTCTACATCTTTTTGTATCGCGTGGAGCCATCCCTCCTCTTCTATTGTTGTATTATGTTGCTATTCTTGACCAAAACCGGGATGCCGACTGGTTGTTTCCCTCAACAACGTCCATATTGATGTTTAACCATGCACTAAGGAGCAACCCATCTTCCTTCTCACTCCATTGTCTTCTCTCTGTATGTCAATCAGGTTGTTCATCCACCTCTTCTTCTTGGACATCGTCTTGGGTGCTATAAGTTGGGAAGCTATCGTGTGTTCTCTGTAATAGTGGAGATTCGAATGAATTCGAATGGAAAGGACATTTGGAGTGGGATAATACTGCATGGGATTCATCATGTTGGGATATTATGAATGAGCTTGATCAAGAGAGGGTGGATTCAGGTTAGGATTGTTTGAGTTTGTATTAGGTTGTTGTTGGGTGTACATAGATAACATATCATAGAAGCTTTGTGGAAAGTTTTGTGCATTTTGATTTGGATCCATTTCAAGTGTCAAAGCAGGAGTTGAGCTTAAAAAGAGAGGAAACTGGATGGGTAGGATAAGTTATGAAGTTGGGAGGTGTATCTATTTATAGAAAAATTTGTCATTAACATTAATCGAACTTAGATTATAATTAATAACGCATATTACTGTAATCGAATTTTTTTTTACAAACATATGAAAAATGGGTGTTTATGGGTAGATAAAATTAATGTCTATTCAAATATATTTTTTATAATTTTTTTTGATTAATTTTAACTTAAGAAAATTAATTTTTAAAAAAATAAAGCCAACATTTCACTACATCACGGGGCTTTGCAAATTATTGCCCATGTTGAAAGTTAACCCACCCATCCATGTGTTAATTTATTACTGGGTATACATGGTAATAAAAGCTTTGAATTGTGTGAAGTACTCAACTTTGCCATGTTCCTCTACAAGTTCATTTTGAAGGTGTACATAGCTTCTTCTTTTTTATTTTTTTGTTGTCATAGTGCACACCATAGGTATAGTGATGTGCATGATCTAATAGTATATTTGTTGATTTCCTTATATTTTTTTGAAAGAAGTTAAAATGATAAATTTTGGCTAATGAGGAGTATAAGGCTTTTTGTATGAGACTAATATAATATTCAGGTATATCAAGTATTAGTAATATTATAGTATTATTTTGTACAAAGGAAAAAATGTTTTAAAAAATAAAATGCTTTAATTAATCCATTTAGTTGGGACTTAGAAGTAAAAAAAAATTTCACATTATGAAAAATACATTAATTTAAATGTGGGGTTGAAAGAATAAAGCCAACATTTCACTACATCACGAGGCTTTGCAAATTATTGCCCATGTTGAAAGTTAACTCACCCATCCATGTGTCAATTTATTATTGGGCATACATGGTAACAAAACCTTTGAATTGTGTGAAGTACTCAACTTTGCCATGTTCCTCTACAAGTTCATTTTGAAGGTGTACATAGCTTTTTCTTTATTATTCTTTTGTTTTCATAATGCACACCACAGGTACAACGATGTGCATGGTCTAATAATATAGTTGTTGATTTCCTTAATTTTTTTGAAAGAAGTTAAAATGACAAGTTTTGGCGAATGGGGAGTATAAGACTTTTTTATGAGACTAATATAATATTCAGGTATCAAGTATTAGTAATATTATAGTATTATTTTGTACAAGGAAAAAATGTTTTAAAAAAATAAAATGCTTTAATTAATCCATATAGTTGGGACTTGGAAGTAAAGAATTTTTCACATTATGAAAAATACATTAATTTAAATGTGGGGTTGAAAGTATAAAAATGCTCTAAGTATTGGTTGAACTTCATATAAATATCATTATAATATAAAAGGCATAAAAAATCTTTGAAAACTAGTCTGCTAGATATTCATCAGTAATTTTACTAAACATTTGAAATGAGTATAATCCTATGCATTGCACTAATGATGATGATGATCGTCTTTCTAAAGGCATGATGAGATTATAAGAGCATACATATAATCCTATTTTCTTTTTGAAAAGTACCTTCAAAAGGAAAATATTAGGAACTGCTCCAATCATTTTACTTCTTGGCAATTCGGTCGACTTCTCTCTTTAAGAAATAAATTTGAACAAGATCTCCTTTGGTTAATCGGGAATGGAAACAACATAAATGTTTAGTCTCACCCCTGGGTCCCAAATCAAGATCTGGAACAATTTAGAGTGAACCATGATCCAGAAATGAAAGTAAACCAACTCTTTAACTCTAAAAAACGCTGGAATATTCCACTAGTAAATAGCATCTTTCCCCCGGAAGTCTCTTGTAAAATTTTAGATATACATATACCAAATTGGGATACGCCAGACAAGCTTATCTGGAAGCTAGACCCAAGTGGAAATTTCACTATGAAACCAGTCAAACGCATGACAAATAACGCAACTCAAGCCTCAAAAGATCTAAATTTGATTTGGAAGCTAAATCTACCTCCTAGAATAAGAAGCTTTATGTGGAAAATGATGGGGTCTTCCTACCACTCAAAGGCTTAATAAATACGTTAATCGAGTTCCCAGCCAATGTAGTCTTTGCAATCAAGCGGAAGAAGATGAGGAACACTTAATGAGAAGCTGTCTTTTCACCAGGAAAATAATTGACCACTTTGAGCTACAAATAGGAAAATACTTCCAACATATGAATATACATGATTCCCACTCTTTTAATATAGATGAAATTCATCTTGGAAACAGAAATTTTGAGAAACTAGTTTTCATTTGGCAAACTATTTGGGAAATCAGAAATGAACTTATCTTTAGGAAAAAAGCTCCGGCCCCAATAGAAAATATCATTTGAAGAATCATTGTAAACATCCATGATTGGACCCAAATTGAAAAAGATAAGCATATGAATAAAACTACAAAGAAGAGATCTAAAGCTAAATGGAGCAGACCACCAAGGGTTGTCTACAAAATCAATGTGGATGGCTTTGTTAATACCACAGGCGCTTGCCATGTGGGAGGGGTTGCATGGGACTCCCGGGGCCATGTCATTGATCGATGCCGATTTGAAGGGTTTCAGTTTTGGGTAACCTTTCTAAGTTTGTTAACTGAAGCGATAAATTCGGGGTTGAGAGTTTTAACTATCTGTTAGTCCCTAGATTATGTTTGAGTTTTTTTTTTGTTCTTCGAGAGTTATTGATTGAAGAGGGGTTGAAAATTTCAAGTCTTGGTAGGTCCCCAGATTGAAGGTGTTTGGAGATGAATAGATGATGTTTGGTGTAGTACGTTGGTGAAGGGTTGAGTTTTTGGTTTAGAGAGAGAAGCTCTCATATTTGACCCGTACTTGACCTGACCCGAACTAGACCCGATTCATCCTTATAATTACTTTAATTTTCTTATTTTTAAATACTCAAATAACGTGAATTACATATAATGAGATCTAGTATACTAAATAAATGAAAAAACGAAAGAGGCAAAAGGAAAAAAGCTCTTACCTCTCTCTAGAATCTAGAGAGAAAGAGGAAAACCAAAACAAAAATTCTAATTGAATGATATCTTGGATTTCTTCTCTTTTGTTCAACATCAAGCACAATCAACAACACCAAACAACCCATATATTCAAAGAACATGTGGGCTTCAAGAAAGATCTCTCTCAAAGCATGGAAAATAGGAAGAAAACTCTCTCTTTAGGGAGTCCCAAATCTCCTTCGGGAGCCCTAAATCTCATGCGGAAGCTCTAATCTATTCTCTAATTGAGTATAAATTCATCTATCTTTCTCCAATTAAGCCTTTCGGCTGATATTTGATCTCAAATCCGGTGGTGTGTTCTCTGGTTGTCGATGATGGTGCTGAGTTTTTGTCAGCGGAGTCTGTGATGATCTGTTCTTCGCCCTCTTCCTTGTGGCTCGCTCCGTTGTCGTTCGCCCACACCCTGCCCAACTTCCTCCTTTTTGGACTTGCATCCAGCCGGTGGCCGTCTGCTCGGAATCGTCTCCTCCTCCCGCCTCCGCTCCGATCTTAACCCATCTTCCTTTTGCTTACGGCCGTCAGATTATTCCGGTACTGTCTTCCCCTTCCCAAATCGGTGTTGGTCTGGGTTTCTCCGACTTGGGGGTCTCCTCCCGTCGTCGGCGTTCTCTCTAGCCCAACCGCAGCCCTATAAACCCCTGGTTTCGAATCGCCCTCTCATGGGATCTCAATATTTGATCGTAAAGGGGGCTGGTTCGGGGTGGTGTGCGCTCGGCGTCCTCCTCCGGCCTCCCCTTCTCATCCATTGCCTGCTCTTTTCGGGGGCCTCGGACTTTTGTTGTGGCCGTTTGCCCGTTCTCCTTTCGGTAATCCTTGGGCGGCGAGATCTGGCGACGTTTGCTGTTGCCCTTGCTTCATACCTAGGCATTTTGTTTTGTTTCCTATTCTTTGGGCCCGATTCAAGTTCTTTGGGCTCAAGGCTTTGCCTCGAGCCCAAAGCTGGCCCGATGGATGAGTTTCATAGAAAAAAAAGAGGAGAAATGAGTTAAAAAATTAAATCGTACTAAATGTAGTAAATTATATTAATTTACTATATATAAATTATTCCCTATGGGGTTTGCGTAAATCCCATTTAGGTTTCTGGTGCGTTTCGATTCAGGTGTCGTATGGCTCTTCTTATGGTGTGACTGGACTTTCTTTTCCGTTTGATGGGGTTCTGGCAGTCGGAGTCGGGATAGGTTGGGGTCGTGGTAGTGTGTATCGATACGTCTCCTTTTTCCGGAAGAAGGGTCCCTTGGAGGTTCGTCTTCACTGCCCACAGGGGACTCCTGATTTGCCGCTGGCTTACGGTGCTGTTTCAGGGTAGTGCTTGGCTTCGTCCTTCGTCTATGTTCTCGTCTTGTTCGGATTAGTTGTGTTTTGTTTCGCTTGTAGAGCACTTTTGCCTGTATGTTGCACCATCTTTGTATTTTTTGTTTGTTTTTGACGGGTTTCCGTCTGCCGACTTGTCGGCCATCGAGGTCCAGATATGTCTGGTCTCGAATTTTTACCTAATAAAAAAAATATAAATAAATGAAGTTTAATAAAACTTAATGTGGCCCGACTTAACCCAACCCGACCCAACTCGAAATCTATTTGACCTGAACTTATCCGACTTGAAAACCTATCTAACCCAATCCGAACTCAACCAAACCTACAATATCTTCAACATATGACCGAACTCCAACCCACCCCATTTTTACAAAAATAAAATAATAAGTAAAAAAGAAAAATAATTTAAAAAATAATTATTTATTTATTAAATTAAGGATTTTGTTAATAAAAATTAACCATATGAGAAAATTTTAGCCTATCTGGCCCACTGAAATTTTAATTTCTGGTCCTCTTTGCCCGACCCGAATAAGTGAATAACTGATTGTTACCTTTACAGCCTAATCAGCAAACACTGTAAGGTAATTGTAACGTTATGCATAAAGCTCTCACTGGCCCAGTTCTCAGTCAAACGCTCTCCGTCATTTCTTCACCGGAAATTCGCGCTTGTAAGATTCTCCGGACTCTCGACGTCTCTTGCTTTCGTTGCTGGAAATAGATGCATTTTGTTTTCATTGTCTGGAATTTGGGCAAATCAGTTGCCGAACTTGATTAACTGGATCAATTTGCTTCTCCCGGCATGGATATCTAAAATTGGTTGATTTATATCTTAGTTTTTCACTTCCATGATCGCGTACTGACTGGAATTGATCAATTGCTTGCTGTATTTATAATCTAGTCTAGCATCCAGAAGACGAATCGTCTGTTTGCGTTTGGAGTAGGCTTCCGCTAACTTTAACGATTGCCTGATTTACTGATGTGGAGTTCTTTGTTCATTTGTAGCAGTAAATTGAAGTTTTAGCTCTGTTTTAGCTTTGATTTGTCATATTTGAGTCTTTATACTACGTATTGTGCATATATCAGACTATTAGCTATGGGTGATGCTGAACATCTGTCTTCGAAAACTCCACCTCCGTGTGTTGATCCTGCTATGGAGGTAGAATATGCTTCAATGTCTAGGTTACTACTGGAATTCACAACTATCTCTAGCATTGAGAAGGCCTGGATTTTCAAGTCAGGGGCAGGTACTTTTATTATATACTCGTTAATTATTACTTGATCTCATTGAAGAGGACAGGGCTTGCTTTTTTTTTTTCCTTTCACTTTTCTAGATGTCACTTCTAGAGGATAAGTCCTAACTTTATGCTACAATTTTGGAAGAAACAGAATCTAAGGCAATGTTCTACATTAGCCAGCCAAATATGTTGGCAAATGAAACCAGGAGGTTTGTTATGTCCGCTTATATACCGAAAGATGGAAATCCTCTATGTTTCCGATGGTCTCAATTCCCTGTTGAGATGGTCGGCGTGTCATTAGTGGTTCCTTCACCATCAGGCACTAAACTTCTTATCATTCGAAACCCCCAAAAGGATTCCCCTTGTACATTTGAGATCTGGGGAGAATCTCATGTGGAAAAAGAGTGGCACATTCCTCAATCGGTTCATGGATCAGTTTATGAAGACGGATGGTAAATTTATCATTCTTTTTTTGATGCGTGTGGTTTTGGGACTTTAAATGTTAAGTTAGAGGTTGAATGTTGACATTCTTCCTCACACTGGCTGCGAATCATATTGTTATTTGTATTTTCTGTTGGCCTATAGGTTTGAGGGAGTTTCGTGGAATTCCAATGAAACACTAATTGCATATGTTGCTGAGGAGCCTTACCCTGATCAGCCCACATTCGATAATTTTGGTTGTAAAGTTGGAGGTTCTTCCGACAAGGAGTATAACAGCTGGAAAGGCCAAGGAGATTGGGAGGAAGGATGGGGGGAAGCCTATGCGAATAAGCGGCGACCAACACTTTTTGTCATTCATACTGGCAGGTTCTACATCACCTTCTTGCCTTCTTTCCATCTCTTTCTTAGGTTATTAATAAGGTGAATTTTAAGCTTCACTTGTTCTCAAGAATTTGTCATTTGTTTTACACAGTGGTGAAGTACGTGCCGTCAATGGGATCACTAGGTCATTGAGTGTTGGTCAGGTTGTGTGGACCCCGTCTGGTCTAAGCCTGCAAGAACATTTAGTTTTTGTTGGGTGGTCAACAGGGACAAGGAAACTTGGTATCAAGTACTGTCAAAATCGGCCTTGCGGTCTGTATTCAGTCCCATGTCCTTTTGGCAAGTTGGAATCCACTGAATCTACAACCAGGTTACTTACTATGTTTCACCTGGAATGCCATTTATCATCTGAGTATTAGTGAACCAATGTACATTTTTTTTCCATGTTCTCTGATCAGAGCTCTTATATTTTTTTCCCCTCTGAATGTAGTGTCAAAAATAATGAATCAAAGCTAATCAGATTGACTGAAGGAATAAGTAGTGCTTTCTTTCCACGGTTCAGGTATGATTACTATTTATCGAAACTTTTAGATTATGTTTTTTGAAGACTAGTTTTACCTAAATACGTGCGGCAACAGTTTCACCTGGATGGCTAAACTCCTTTATCCTGATTGTCATCATCAGATTGCTTTAATTAAAGCCATATGGATGTACATCCATAATGAATAATAATGCATGAATTGATTGGGAATTCCATGTTTTTTTCAACTCTTGCTGTCCAGCTGTAACTGTCAGAAGATGCTTCTAATGTACATCATATCCATGAAAACTTCAACATTTGCTCAGGGTGAATAGGCAAGCTACATTTGGTATTACTTGAAAGTTTTGAGTTTCCATGAAGTTACTTCAAGTAACTTTCTTGTTAATGCTTTTCAAAAAGTTGTATGTCTTACTAATCCTTTATTTCATTAAAAAAAATCATCTCATGTGTACTTGTTATACCAAATAGCTTCTCTGGGACCTTCACAGTTTGTAATCAGACGCTTGATATTGTGAATTTTCCAGTCACGATGGTAAGTCTCTCGTCTTCTTATCTGCAAAGAGTGCAGTGGACTCAGGTGTGCATTGTGCCACACAGTCACTTCATAGAATTGATTGGCTAGGTGATTCAAAGTCAGGACCATCGCCAAATATAGCTGATGTGGTAAGCTATCATCTTCAAGATGTCAATTGGTGTTTTCTGTTCTGTTATTACCGATCTGTTTGCACTTTGCACTCTCATTTTAGTGTGTGGCTGTGTACTCCAGGAACTTTTAGTTTACCAAAGACATAAGCACATATCTTTTGTCCTCTCTTTATTGTCTCTGATTGATATGTTATAGGTAAAAGAGTGGTCTTCCTAGCTCTGTACTATTCACTTTTTAAACACATCTTAAACTTACTGTTATGAATTTCTGCTTGTGTTTTGCAAGTTCGTTGCTCAGTATTCAAGTTCCAGAATTTATCCTTCTCAGCCACAAATGCTAACTCTCTAAATAAGGTTTCCCTGATGGCATAATGTTGGTTGCCTTTTAGCTCTTTCCTTTCATTGTGACTGATGAAGTTTTTGATATATGTTTTGCAGTTTGTAAAGTTGCCAAGTTTCTTAAATTACTAGCTACCTCTCTTAAGAGTTGAGAGTGTGCCATTTTTAGATTTCATATTACCGACATCTAATTTGTTTTCATATCCAGGTTCCTGTTGTGCTGTGTCTCAAGGATTGTTCCTTCCCAGGGCTATATTGTACCAACATCCTTGTTAATCCATGGCTTTCTGATGGGCGTTCCATGATCATTTCTTCCATGTGGGGAAGTGCTCAAGTGATCCTGTGTGTGGACATTTTCAGGTAATTTTATTGACCATGATCACATTATAATAGTTATATTTGGACGTACACTCTAATTTTCTTCACAATATGCAGTGGTAAGGTATTGCGTATTACCCCTCCCGACTCAAATTGTTCTTGGAACCTTATAGCACTTGACGAGAATAATATCCTTTCTGGTAAATATTGAGCCAAAATAGACATTCTTACTTAGAAAGACACCAAATTGACGAAGTTTGAATAAAGTCACTCCCCTGTTTCTTTGTATTTGAAGTGTGTAGCAGCGTGGTAGTTGTTCCACAAATCAAGTATGGACAGCTTCTCAAGGAGTCAGTTAAGGGTTTGGCTTGGAGTTGGGACAATGTGTCTAGCCCCATCTTCAAATGTTCTACGAAGGTTTACATAATTTCCCTTGAGTTAATTGAGCCATTTCCTCTCTGTTGGATTTCTTCAGATGCGAAAAAGAGTTCATAACATTGTGCAGTGATTCTTTCAGGTAAGGTCATTGCTGTCGTCACTAGAGTTGAGCATAGTTAAAATTCCAGTGAGGGATACATCTGAAAAATCTGAAGAAGGTGATATAGAAATCTCATGATTAATTCTGTAACCTCATATATCACATATCTAATCGTTGATTAGATGATTCCTTTGTGCATTGATTGATTTCTCAGTGGCGACCCTTTTACTGTTTTACATTTTCCCTATTCCTTTCTATCATATTAATTTTTGATTCTGGTGGTTATGGTCGATGGTTAGGTGCGAGCCAACCTTTTGAAGCAATACTCGTGTCTTCAAAGGCCAGGGAGGTTGATGTATCTGACCCTCTAATTGTAGTTCTGCATGGAGGACCACATGATGTAGCCCCAACAACCTTCTGCAAATCCTTGGCATTTCTCTCTTCAATTGGCTTTAGCTTACTGATGGTAAACTATAGGCAAGTGGAAGTTTTAACGATTATGCTACATCTCTATACAAAGTCTTGAGCTTCATTTGGAAAAACTCTGAATTTTAACATTTTTTTGTTCTTCACATTTAGGAGGAGTTATGCTAAACCAAACTTATCTTATATAGGTCACTCCTGTTAATAACTTTTACTATTGTGTTGCAACGATTTGTAACCTTCCCTCTTCTGTCTTTTCTAGGAACTCAATTTTTACATTATCATGCACAGTTGCACCAAATAGTCTCTTTCATACTTGCTACGGATTTACTGATGTCAAACGTCTTCTTATTTTGAAACAACTGCATGTTTAACTTACGTCTTGTTATGGGAGAAAATCTAAACTCATCTATGTGGTCAAATGTTTGTTATCTTTTATATGCCTGGATCAGCTTTGGATATGAATATATTTGCTGTCACAATTGAGGTACACATACTTTTTAAGTTTTATTTGTAGGCTGGTTGTATAAGTGGAAGATTTGCATTGATCAAAATATTTCAACAAAATAATTTCTCAGCATCAGAGCAGTTGCAGTATACATCTTCACAATTACTATCTTCATATCAAGATTCTTCTGTTCGCAAAATCATTTGCAGGGGTTCTCTGGGATTCGGTGAGGAAGCATTGCAGTCACTTCCAGGGAATGTTGGATCCCAGGTTCTTCGACATTATCATGACCTTTTTACATTCTCGTGATTAGATTGTGTTGCTAGCATATCATATCGTATCTAAGAAAGAAGCTGTGATTGCTACTTCTTGGTTTCTGTTTACAGGATGTCAATGATGTGCTTCAAGCTATCGATCACATAGTTGATATGAAACTGGCTAGCCCATCAAATATAGCTGCAGTTGGAATTTCTCACGGTGGGTTCTTGGCTACCCACCTTATTGGCCAGGTTAGGTGTTATTTCCTTCCGTCTGTGTTGCTGTTCTATGCTCCTAAAATAAAAACAAATAAAGCACTGCTTTTTTTTATAAATAAATCCTGAAAAAAGAAAAAAAACTATTGGTATAAACCAACATCTAATATTCCATACATATTTTTTTGACATTTTACTGCCAATACAATTTCGTTTATTACAGACTGTTTTGTGCCAATGGTTTTATGTAGCAAATTTACCCTTCAATTTAAACAATGTATCTTCTTTGTTGGTAGGAAGCAGAAAACACGTGACCTTCATCTCTTTCTGTTTCATGTGATTACAACCGACAGGCACCTCAAAAGTTTGCTGCAGCAGCTGCAAGGAATCCGGTCTGTAACCTGGAGCTGATGGTTGGAACATCTGACATCCCCGATTGGTGCTTCGTAGGAGCATATGGAAGCAAGGGTAAATCGATCTCTACAGAGGCTCCTTCCATGGAGCATTTGGATGTCCTCTACCGAAAATCTCCCATCTCACACATCCATAAGGTATGCTTATTGCACATTAGTTCATCCTCAGATTTATTACTGGTAACATCTTGACTTGTTTCACAACAAGAAGTGAATCTAAATAATTTTATGACAGCCATGACATTGAGCAACCAAAGAACCCCATTTCTACATCGATGTTTAGGTTTTGTGTGCTTGTTTTGTTCATAGTCAGGTTTAGCTCGATTTACTAGACGTATCTGGCTTATCTTGATTATACATATATTGTTTTCAAATGTTTTGTACATATCCCAAACCAAGAAAAGTTAAAAGTCTTAGGCGATTTTGCTAGGCAGAAATTGTATTAACCTAGTCGGAGAATTTTTAAATTTCAGTTCGTTACATATGTACATGCATGGACCCAGCCCGCCCCATTTTTACAAAAATAAAATAATAGGTAAAAAATAAATTCATTTATTTGTTAAATTAAGGGTTTTGTTAATAAAAATTATAGTATGAGAAAATTTTAGTCTATCTAGCCCACCCGAATTTTAATTTATGGTTTTGTACCTGCATATGTAGCAACTAACAAACAGAGTTAAACGAAAGCAAAAGCATGAATGACTTCTTGCTGATAACTGGGCCAATTTGGCCATAGGTCTTACGTTAATACCCCATTGTGTCGTCACATTTGTTTTTAATGCCAAGTTATCCAAGGACTATGTTTTTAGGACCAAAATTTGTCATTTTGGCAAATGTGAAAGCATTAAGATAGCAACATCCATTTGCCTCAGTCCCCACTCAAGCAAGCTAAATACTCTGTAATATCCTTAAGCAAGAATAAGACAACGACTCCTTGACATATTATAGGGTCCATATGTGCTTCAAATTGCAATCCTTATCAGGTTAATTGTAGACCAACAAATCACTTCAAGGCATATTCTGGCAATTGTGCATGAATCAGACTGATTTACCCTTTAATTTCCTGCTAATTTGCAGGTAAAAACGCCGACATTGTTTCTGTTTGGTGCTCAGGATCTTCGAGTTCCTGTTTCCAACGGGTTGCAAGTAAGATTCAAACCTCTTCCGGGACTAGCAAAAATCTGTAATCAGAAAATAGCTTAATTTGCTTATCTTCCACTACTCTCTGTGTAACTGTATCTAGTATGCGCGAGCACTAAAGGAGAGAGACGTTGAAGTGAAGACAATTGTATTCCCAGACGACATACATCCAATCATCAGGTAAAATGCGTAACCTCTTGCGACATGAGCTTGGCTAATGATTCACACATCTTGCTTTTTCATGTTCTTGTTGTTATCGACTATGCGTTTGCAGGCCCCAGTCGGACTTTGAGAGCTTCCTTAACATTGCGGTGTGGTTCACAAAGTACTGTAAATAGAAACCAGCTTATGTTCATTGTTTTCATGTGAGTATGGGTGTTGTTAGATACACCGTAAATCTAGATTGAGCAAATGCACGTTCTTATTGACGTGATACCACGTTCTTATTGACGTGCAAGTAAACACTGAAAATTGAAGGCAAAACAGGGTCTATGTACCACGTTCATCTCGACGTGGTGTCACTTCATATCGACGTGGTGCTTAAATCCTGATTTGTGGTGTATTTAGTTTCGACGTGTGGGTATTAAAGAAAGGAAGACGGTTTTTGGTTCAAGAGTCGGCATGGGAATGAACTATGAAGGGCCTTTAAGACCTGGACGAGATATTGGGCCTACTTGATACAAAGTGGATGAACTGTATTTGGCTTAAAATCAGTAATGATAATCGAATGAATTGATTGGTTTAATTTGTATGGACACCATGATTCTTGGAGTGTTTGGGATGTGCATTCGCATGGCGAAACCTTCATGTCATTCTCATTTATGCACAAGTAGGGAGTGATATTGATGTTTCATGCTTTTTTTTTTTTTTTTGCAAGTTCGTTATATATGTCAAAAAAAGGGAGGAATCTATATAAACTGTTAATTTAGAAGAGTTTAGGATGACGTGTCAAGCTTAGAGGAATTTTAGGAGTCTCGACCAATCATTTTTTTGTTGCCATTTTTCTTTGATTTTCTTTAATTCTATTTTTTTCTTTTTTCTTTAATTCTCTTTTTTCTTTAATTTTACTAACTATTGGGCTTAATTCAAAATATTGATCTTAACCTAAATTATAATTTTAATAGTTTTTTCTCTCTAAAAAAACAATGGAATTAATTCAAAAATAAAATTAATAATAAGAAAACATAAAATTATTCTCTACCCATGAGTTTAATTCAAAATATTTAATTATCTGAACTCTTACAATCTATATCTATATAAACTCTTAATTTAGAAGAGTTTAGGATGACGTGTCAAGCTTAGAGGAATTTTAGGAGTCTCGACCAATCATTTTTTTGTTGCCATTTTTCTTTGATTTTCTTTAATTCTATTTTTTTCTTTTTTCTTTAATTCTCTTTTTTCTTTAATTTTACTAACTATCTATATAAACTCTTAATTTAGAAGAGTTTAGGATGACGTGTCAAGCTTAGAGGAATTTTAGGAGTCTCGACCAATCATTTTTTTGTTGCCATTTTTCTTTGATTTTCTTTAATTCTATTTTTTTCTTTTTTCTTTAATTCTCTTTTTTCTTTAATTTTACTAACTATTGGGCTTAATTCAAAATATTGATCTTAGCCTAAATTATAATTTTAGTAGTTTTTTCTCTCTAAAAAAAATGGAATTAATTCAAAACATAAAATTAATAATAAGAAAACATAAAATTATTCTCTACCCATGAGTTTAATTCAAAATATTTAATTATCTGAACTCTTACAATTATGTTATAATATTAATTTAATATATTAGTAAGATTTTTTTTTTAATAAAAAATCGCGCCATGGCGCGGGGATCATACTAGTATTGATTATTTTACTGTAACTCACATGCAACTTCGATCCGTTATATGGTGAGTTGGTACAAGCTCGTGTAAAAGTTATTGAAAACTCAATTTCTGTTTGGTAATGCATGTAGTTTTTTAGAGCTTTTGGTGTTAATATTCTATAATTTTAAATAAGTTAGATATAACATTTTAGTTTAATTAGTTTTTGAAATTAAATTTTTAATAACTATTCACCACAAGCTTTTCACATATTTATTCATTTTTTCATATCTCATTAGCTAGATTATATCGGATATTCTGTTAGCTGGATTACCAACCATCGTACTAGCTAACTTATGAAAACTATAATTTAACATGGGGCTTACTATTTGCACGGCCAAATTTCTGCGTTTTACACTGTTGCAACCGCGCACTCGCAGTGCGCGGTTGCGGTTTTTTTTTTTTTTTTTTAAAGTCGATTTGTAATTAGGTATCTTCTTCTTCCGACCTCTTTCTCCGTCCTCAGTTTCTATCAGTCTTTCTTCTTCGTCCTTGCAATGGCTTCCACTTTCTCCTTTGATCCTCTGAAACTTTGAGATCCAAATAAATTGCAGCGCTCTTCAGAATCGCTCTTCAAATCGAAGCCCTTCTACTTCTATTGTCTATCCCGGCGCCGATTAAAATCTGGGCACTAGGGTGAGCGGATCTGGTGTGGAATCTTATGGATCTGAAATATCCGGCAATGGGTAAGCCAAATCGGGTGGTGGCGCCACCAAAGAAGCTCCGAGGAGCCCTGGATCTGAGCAAATAAACCACACAGGAGTAGATTTGTTATTGCGAAATTGAGGATACAGGCGGAACTAGCGAGAAGACCCAACTTGATTCATAAGCAATTGAGGATACAGGCGGAACTAGCGAGACGACGATGATGGTGTTAGACCGGAACTACCGAGAAGATGATGGATCCGGCAGAATTGAGGATACATGCGTCATCGATCCGATCGATCGGTGGTGACTGAACAGAGATCAAGATAGGAGGATGAACATAGAACGAGATAGGAGGGTTAGGGTTCATCGGTGGTGAATGAACAGATCGAGGTGAGCCGGTTTCGCTCGATCCTAGGCGGCCGGAGATGATGGCTGGCGGAAGGAGAAGACGGGACTGCGAGCAGGAGAGAGAGGGAGAACCGCGCACTCGGGGTACACGTTTGCGATACGCTTTCCGTGCCATTGGCGATAAGTAGACCGTGTAAATAGCAACTCTGTTTAACATATATTTAACACACTTAATTCATCCGCTTTAGCTACACTATCAGCTAGCTATGTGTTACCAAACAAACCCCTGTATTCAAGGGTTCAAATCGCAACAACAAACCTGAAATTCCCCTTAAAGATTTGGAGGTTCACAATGTATACACCTTTTTCCCTATAACATTAAGAGATTGTTTTCGAAGAAGGATGACAATTCACTCGCATATATTCGACCAGAACCTGAATCACCCAACTTGAAAAATGGGTGAAAACTGAAAAACATGTCGGTGAAAAGTGGATGGGGGAGGAGTGGGTGATGAGTTGGATTGGATGCGAGTGAGACTTTTTTCAACCATACCCGGTTCATCACTTGACAGTCTTGACTCATCATCCACCACATGGAGTATGTTACTTGTTTATTTTATTGTTATGTATATGAATATAATAAACAAATAACATACTTGGGTGAAACAGTGGCACGATAATACAACATATGTCTGGTGAAAATAATATTTGCATGGTTTTATTATTATGATTTTTTTTTTCTTTACTAACCCTAATTCCCCAATTTTACCGTAGCACGACATTAAAATTTTGGTGAAATAATATTTGCAATGTAATATTTTTCGAGTACGTTCATCTGTTTCTAATGTTGAAGATATGTTTTGTATCATCTATGATTGATATGTTGTAAGACATAATGCTATCTAAATCTTACGTATCATTTTAAGATGATTTTTTTTATTATAGTTGAATGTTATATGATAGTTTAACTCTTTTTTTTTTTTTTTTTTTTTGATACAAAGCAAGATTTTGAGAGAAGTCAGATCCTACTGACGCGCCTCCCAATGGCGTCCTGTCGGACGAGGGATAGGAATTCCGGATGAGATGCGAGAGCTCCATGATCCATGTAGTGCTTGAGCCATCTTACTCACTCGCTAAATGGTGAGTAAAGTGAATATATATGAAGTGGTGGATCAGATGAGGTAATGAGTCTAATGACCCACTCATGATGAATCGGATGAAACGATATTCATCTATCCCTTTCCAAATGATCCAAAGTTAACCTATAACCAAACTAGTATGATTGGAAAATTAAAGGGCCAAAATTTGAAGTTATAAATGCATATAATGTATTGATGAGCCGTGTCTATCGAGGCATGGGCCTGACATTTGGTAGGTACGTTTGTAAATGTGTGCCAATTTGGGTCGTTAATCATATTTCAACCGTAAACAACTTCACTTCCAACAACTTTGTGGATTGCCCATCCTTATAGATGGAGGTTTCGGGTGTCTCCAAATCGATATCATCGAATGGAAGAGAGAAGGCACACGCGGCGAGTTTATGTTGTGACATGTAAGGATTGACAATGTCGATCATGTGTTAGTTGCGTTCTTCTTGCAATGTTGTTCGTCATTCTTTTAGTGTGCTTGTGTTCGCAAAGTTTGAGTCCATTTTTCTCATCTCATAAGAGATTTAACAAAAATCCTAAAAATTGTGTGTAAATTTAATCGTGTTGAGAAATATAAAAATATCAAATAGTTTCACATTGATAATCTCAATATATAACTTAGTGCTCGTATACATGACCATACGATCATCGATCACGATGATATGTCACCATTAATATACATACAAGGGTATTTGAACGGGGCCATAGCTCGTTGAATTAGCTAACATATCCTAACATGCTATTCATGAATCAATTCAGCCATTTAATTAGCCTGGTTGGAGGTTTTTGTGGAATTTGAAATCCTTTACACATACGTGAACCGTATACGACCATGCACAATAAAATATTCCTAAATTTTGATGAGGAATGGTTGAGAGATTTGGTATAAAGATTTCTCAATTCGGATATAGATAACCAAAAATTAAAATTCAAGTGGGTTGGATAGGTCAAAATTTTTTTATACGCATAATTTTCATTAATAAATTTCTTAATTTAATAAATAAATGAATATTTTTTTTTATTAATTCTCTCAATTTTTTTTATCTGTTATTTTAATTTTTAAAAAATGGGTGGGTTGGACTTTTGGAGCGGACCCCATACCCGCCCCTCGGTCCATCCCTAGTAGGCACTACTAGAGTGGGAGGGTCAACCCCTTAAATGGGCATACAGTAACCCGATCCAGATGTAGAGTGGGCAAAACCCACTTGAACTGGAAAGGATCAAAAAAAATTTTATATCGATAAATGAAAATTAACCTTGTAAAGGGCTCATCTTTATGAGGGATAGAGAAGTTAGGTTTTAAAAAAAAAATTTTTACAGTAGGCAAGAAGAGGGTGTCTTGACAAGTCAAGGTTCAACCCTAATCATCCTTACGGATGATGGAATACGAGAGTTAAAATATTACAATCATTCCTAGATTTTGCTATATAATTCGCAACAGAGTTAGAATCTCGATAGCAATGTAGTTAGTGAATAGAGCTGAACTTGTCCTTGTATCGACAGATCTTCTCGATGATTCTTGCAATTTTCCAAGGGGTATACCGGTATTGGGGACTAGCATATCTTGGTGAATATGTTAGTTGTTATGTATAGATATATCCATATCTTCTTAATATCTTCTTGGCTAAGACAGAATATTTAGAAAATATATGGATACATAACAACTAAGATATTCACCAAGATATGCTAGTCCCCAATAAGGGGGACGGGTTTGAATCGACTTTTATAGCATTGATGACACCAAGGCTATCACCTTCAATAATGATGTTTCGTAGGTCCTCTCTAAAGCTCGTTGAAGTCCTGCACAAACAGCATAGGCTTCGGTCTGAAGCACTGACCCATTAGTGGTGTTAGACTGAAAAATGTTAATAACCCGATCATCACTATTCTGAATAATGCCACCAATATAGCATTCTCCGGACAATTTCACTAAAACATCTACATTTATTTTGTAAAAGTCTCTTAGGATTTAAGCCACCTAGTGGGTTTACGTCTACGATGTTTTGGTTTTGTGGGGCTATCCTTTTTTTTGGGGGGGTGGATTAAGACCAATTTATAATGTTCGATATTACTTGGTTGACAATCCCTCTCGTGTGGTCCGTTTGTTTATGGTTGAGTATTGTTCCTGGCCTCCCACAAATCATTTATAATCTTCAAAGTGGAAGTTTTCATTTTTTTATGGTTGAGAGATCTTCCAACAAATCATTTTTTTGATCCTAAATTAATAAAAAAGCGTCCAGTGTGGTTTGAGAGTAACTGCATATAATCAATTTTGTTACTGACTGAGACCCTATTAGCCCCCAAACAATTAATTTTTCGTAGGCAACTTTGAGGGTAATCCTCTCTATGATTATGGAGGCTAGATACAACACTAACGACTTCGAACCTACTCGCGAAATTATTTTGATGCCAAATTCGAGATAAGATCTTCTGACTCTAAATAGAATTTGACATTTTCCTTTTAGAAAATTTAAGTGTACACATTTAGGCATTTAGCTGACAACTAAAAAAAAAAATATACAAGAATAGAAAATAAACGATGATAGAAAGCTTAAGGATCACCGACTAGTAAATCAGATTGAAGATCAAGAAAAAGTTGCAGACTATATTTTGCCGAACAAGACATGGAATGTGGAAAATATTCGAGAAGTCCTGCCCACAGACATTGTAGAAACAATTATAAGCATCTCTCTCCCCTCGCAAGAGTTTGAAGATAGACTTTATTGGAAATCTAGCCTTGATGGATGGTTTTTAACGTCTAGCGCTTTAGAATTAATCACGAACACTGACGACCGCGAACTAGAGATATTCTCTGGAATATGGAAAATTGACACCCCACCCAAGGTGAGAAATTTCCTTTGGAAAATGGTATCAGATGGTCTACCAACCAAAGTGAGACTACGAAATAAAGGAATACATACGCCCATGGATTGCATCCTTTGTAACTCTAGGGAAGAAGATGCTATCCACCTCCTAATGGAGTGCCCGATAACCTTAAGAATCATTGGATCTTTGGACAGAGCTATTGAACGACAAATTATAAATGTTGACAAAAGTAATAGAAGCGTAAAGACCATTACCAACGAAGTCTTCTGACACCTAAATAATGAACAAAAGGCCATTTTGGCTTTCTCTTGGTGGTGCATTTGGACTAAAAGAAATAAGATTATATTTGAAAACCAGAACTTAAGAACAATAGACAAACTGATAACTATAATAAAAAAACCACATGAAAAATTGGAAAATAACTAAACAAGATGAGCTAGATGAAGAAGAAAAAAAAACAACAAGAATCAAACCCAAAAACAACCCACGTAAAAGGAACATCATAAGATGGAATAAATAAGAAAAAGATGTCTTTAAACTTAATTTTGATGGCGCTAAATCTCTGTCTGGTTTGGCTTCTGCAGGTTTTGTGATCAGAGATGATGTCGGCAGGATGATCGCTTGCGATGCAAGTAGGTGTGGGAGGCTCTCAGCGCTCCAGACTGAAGCGGTTGGTCTGCAACTCGGGTTGCTGGAAGCCAGGAGGCTGGGGGATCCGAAGAATTGTTGTGGAAGGTGACTGCCTCGCGATCGTGAATGCGGTTAGGTCAATGGAGCATATGGTCGACTCCATGGGAGACGAATTTTGGCTTGTTTGAGTTGGCATTTGTTTCTCACATTTTCAGGGAGGCCAAGAGAGCGGCTGATCGACTCACTCATCTGGCTTTGGTGTCTGACTCATCGTCCTGGAGTTCTAATTTAGAGTTTCAGACTCTCGTCCGTAAGGACGCTCTTAGGTGGTGGTAGATCTGTGATTGACACTCCCCAAATCTTCTCATGTATCAAAAAAAAAAAAAAAAGAATCGAAAATCCTCAAAAAGTAAATAAAATATGCGTTTGGACTTTCGGTCATAGAAAACCCCTGAAAGTTAAATTATTAAGAATTTAAATTAAGTAATCTAAAATTCTATCCAACATAACTTCTCAATTCATATAATTTACACTTTATAGGAATTAAGTTTCTATAAAAAATTAACTTATCGTAAATTATATATTAAGTTTCTCAAAAACCAACAATAATTTAACTTTTCGGGAAAGATAATAATTAGTTTCAATGTAGGATTTTTTTTCAAAATATTCAAAGAAAAATAAAATTTTAGAGAACAGTTTATAACTTGACAATATTTATAAAAATATTCAAAATTTGCAGGGATGTCAGAAAAACGCGATCTTAGACCACGTTTCATTTACAATAAATAAAATCTAGACGTGGAAAAAAAACAAACGAAAGAACTGCGTTTCATAATTAATTTTAGGTAAAACGCGCACATTTATTCTAATTTCTATTTTTAAATTAAAAAAGTAAAAAATAAAAAGAATGAAACGCAACTTCATACCGCGGTTCATTTGTAGTGTACCCTCTGCTCCTTCTCCACTCCCACGTCCAATTCATCAATATGGCGCCCCACCTTCCTCTCTTCTTGGCTCCTTTCTTCTGTCGGCAGCCTCCCTACGCCGTTGAAGTAGTAACCTACGCCGACCAAGGTGGAAATTTTCAAAATATTTTGAAAAAAATTCTCAATGTAGTAGGCTGTTAAACTGTGGCTAAATTTGAGGCCGAGTACTGTTGAAAGCCTTGAAACTAAGCTCTTGTTGGGGAAGGCCGAAGGAGGATAATTTCGGAAGAATTCGTCCAATATGGCCGGTTATAAGCCTTAAATTTTTAAGAAAAAATTAGTTCTAAAATTTATCAATTTAACCATAATTAACTAAACATTCCCCATTGATCTAATATTATTTACACAATATCATTTTGGTAAGGCGTATTTTAGTAGCCATTATAGGATGGTTTTAGATGCATTTCATTGTCATGTAACCATGTTTTATGGTTAATTGCATATTATGCTCTTTTAGTGGTAAAGTTCGGAAACTATGCTATTTTATTGGATTTATGCAGATTCGTAGTCCTGACATGGTGAAGAGCTTGTGAGAGACCACAATGGAAGTCCAAAGAGCAAGGAACAATCAAGGAATGGTTAGAAGTTGATTTGGGAAGCTAATGAGCACAAGAACAAGAGCGGAAACGAAGAACATGGAGAAATCGTCTCTTTAAGTTTCTGATAACTTTGATTAAGGTTCCAAGGTCTCAATGAGAGTTGTAGTCCTTGAAAAGAGTTTTCCAACACATATTCATATGCGACAATCGGACGAATGACGACTCCATAAAGTGCATTACAACTTAGGTCTGTAGAAGCTGAAAAAGCGTGTGAAGATTAAGATACTAAAAATGAACTTAAGCAACAATCATCAATGATCAACATGAAACTTAGGAAGCACACAAAATTACTTTCTAAAATAAGAGGAAGGGAGAATAAGGAAAGCAGGCAATCAATGCCCTGCCGTCATTGCTCTTTCATCAATCCCAAAAACCCTACATTTAGGAGAATGAAAAAGTTTGTCTTATATAGGTCCAAAGAACATATGCTAGGCACATGGGGAACAAGTCACCTTATTACAAATCAAGGCTAAATATAAGTAAAATGACATGAAATGGAACCATATTCTCCATATCCCCCCTTCAAGTTGGACTTGCTTGGAGACCAACAAGTCCCAACTTGGAAGAGAGGAAAATGTGTTGCTTCTCACCGAGTGGTTTAGTCAGGACATCAGCAATTTGGACCCCTGTTCTCACATGTTGTGGATGAAGGAACCCTTCTTGCAGTTTTTCCCTTACAAAGTGACAATCAATCTTCAAGTGTTTGGTCCTCTCATGGAAGACTGAGTTTTCAGCAATGTGGATGGCAGCTTTGTTATCACAAAACAAAGGAATAGGTAAAGGAATTCGGATGCTCAGAGTATTCAACACACCTTCAACCCACACCAGTTCACTAGATGTCATAGACAAACTTATGTACTCAGCCTCAGTCGAGGACTTAGACACTGTAACCTGTTTCTTGGTTTTCCAAGAAACCAAATTTCTTCCAAAGAAGACACAGTAGCGAGTAAGAGATCGAGCACTGAACTGACATGATGCCCAATTTGCATCACAATATGCAGAGACATTCATATATGAATGTTTAGAATAATGTAGGCCAACTGAGATGGTTCCACTAAGGTACCTCACCACATGTATTGCAACATCAAGGTGATGTTGTCTCGGCTCAATCATAAATTGACTCAGATGTTGAACTGCATAGGAAATATCAGGCCTTGATAGATTCAGAAACAAAAGTCTACCAATCAATCTTCTATACACTTCTGGATCTGTGAGTACCTCTCCAACACCAGTGGAGAGTTTTAGTCCTCTAGGAAGAGGAAATACAGCTGCTTTACATTCATTCATCTTGTAGTCCTCAACTATATCCATGATATATTTCCTTTGGTGCAGAAATGTGCCTCTAGAATCATGCAAGATCTCAAGGCCGAGGAAGTACCTTGCCTTTCCAAGATCTTTGATGGTAAAAGCCTTGTGCAAGGCTAATTTGGTGCTTCTAATTTCCTCTTCATCATCACCAGTAATTAGCAAATCATCAACATACACTAGGGCCACAACAATGCCCTTAGGCACCTTCTTAGTGAACAAAGAATAGTCCTGTGAAGACTGAACATATCCGAGGCTCAACATAAATCTACACAGTTCCACATTCCATTGCCTGGATGTTTGTTTAAGTCCATATAAGGACTTCTTTAGCCTGCAAACCTACCTTGATTTATCTGTAACATAACCTTCTGGAGGCTTCATGTATACCTCTTCCTCCAATGTCCCATGCAAAAAGGCATTATTGACATCAAGTTGATACAAGGGCCAATCTTTCACTGTTGCAACAACAATCAAGATTCTAACTGTGGTAAACTTTGCAACTGGAGAGAATGTATGCTCATAATCCTTCCCCTTAATTTGATTATAGCCCTTTGCAACACGCCTTGCTTTATACTTTTCTATAGATCCATCTGGTCTGTACTCGATCTTGTACACCCATTTGCTTCCTATGGGTTTAATACCATAAGAAACTTATAATTCCACTAGTTCCCAAGTTTCATTTTTCTCAAGAGCATTTAACTCTAAATTCATTGCATCTATCCAGCATCTACTCTGAGCAACTTGTTGATATGTATAGGGCTCCATTTCTGTAGCCATCAAGGCAAATGACTGGACTATATCAGGCTCACCAATATCCCCAAAGCACTCTGCTAAAAAAGACTGAGACAATTAATTTCTATGCCTGTTATCTTGGCATACATAATCATGTAGGCGTCTGGGCTTGACATGTTCTCTTGTAGTTCTTCTCAATGGTGGGAAGATGGTCTCATCTTGCAACATCTCAGCAGAAATAGGGCTATTATGTCCATCTGATATCAAGGAATCTGAGATATGAAGAGAGCCATCAGAAGAAGCTCCAGTTTGAGAAGTAATTTGATTTGGTGTAGGATTATTAGAAGACTGCATAGGGTATTGCTGATGTATCACCTCATCAGCACCATTGGCAGGATTCACTAATGGTAAGGAAGGCTCCTTCCTTTTGTACTGATCAATCTTCGTGGACCCATCCTTATAAGGAAAAACATCCTCTCTACACACCACATCTATGCTCACAAATACTTTTCTATCCTCTAAGTCCCATAATTTATATCCTTTTTGTCCAAAAGGATAACCAATCAATACACATTTCCTTCCTTCAGGCTCCATCTTGTCCTGATCTCCATGAGCAATTGGGGCATAACATAAACACCCAATGACCCAAGTTCATCATAGCTAGGAGATTGTTTAAACAACCTTTCAAAAGGTGTGCCCCAGTTTAGCACCTCTGTTGGGAGCTTGTTGATCAGGCGAGTTGCTGCAAGTAGGCCGTCACTCACCCCAAAAACCAATGGGGAGACCTGCATGGATTCTGAGACATCTAGCAGTTTCCACAAGATGGTTGTGCTTCCTCTCCACTCTGCCATTTTATTGTGGAGTATAAGGAATAGTTTTACTATGGACAAGCCCTTCTGTAGCAAACGAATTCACACATTGATTTTGCAAGAACTCTGAGCCATTATCAGTTCTGATACATTTAACTGATTCATTAAACTGATTCTTCACATAGGAAAGGAAATCACTCACTACTTTGTAAACCTGCAATTTACTTCTCAAAAGGAATGTCCAAGTAACTCTGGTATTGTCATCAAGCACAGTGAAAAAATATGAGCATCCATTATAAGTAACATGCTTGTATGGTCCCCATAAATCCATATGGATTAATTCAAAAGGCCTTTTGGCTATATTATAACTTCTATCAAAAGGAAGTCGGTGATGTTTAGCTAGAGAACAAGACTCACAATGGAAATCTTTCAAAACAGATGCACCAAACATATTCAAGTGCTTCAATTTAGAACTTGAATTGTGCCCAAGTCTGGCATGAAACACATCCAACCTAGTGCTAGCTTTATTACAACTTCTAAAACAGTCTTCAAAAGCTCCACTCTGCTCAGGCTTCTCAGCAAACACCTTGTAGAGTCCATGCTTTCTGATTCCAGATAACGTCACTCTTCTAGATCCAAGGTCCTGGAAGTAACAATGAGTCTTAGTGAATAATGCAATAAGATCAGTGTCATCAAGCATTTTTCCCACCGATAGCAGTCTATGCTTAAATTCAGGCACAAGCAAAACATCATTCAAGGTAGCTGAATTTGTAAGCTGCAAGTTGCCCATTTCAGTGACAATTTTAATAGCTCCATCCGGGAGCCCTATATGAACAGGTTTAGTTTACCTTCTTTTGTTCAACAAGTCATGTGAATCAACTACCATATGATCAGTGGCTCCTGTGTCAATAATCCATTCAATTGGAAATTCTTCCTTTAGGACAACATTAGCATTAGTAAGAGAGATTACCTGCAAAATTTGAAAATGATCCAATACTGCTCTCAACTGCTTGCTTGCCTCTCGTCTTCTTCATGATTTCCTGATAGACTGCATTGACCATGACTGCATCCACACTACTTTCCACTGGCTCTGCGTCAAGAGAATTGTTTTGCACATCTGATCCCGCTGCATTGGCAGAAGCCCTGGTACTAGAATTTTTCTTCTCCTTTTCTCTCAGCTCTCTAAACCAATCAGGAACTCCATGGATTCTAAAACATTGATCAATGGTATGCCCTTTCTGATTGCAATGAGTGCAAGTAGAATTCTGCTTGATCCTCTTGATTTCTCTCATGTCCTTCCATTCATTTTTGAATGGTTGATTGTAAGAATTTGTTCCACTACTCACTTGGAACCTGTTGTTGCCTCTATTTGCAGCCATGGCACTAGATTCCGAAGGAATACTCTGGGTTCCAATGGACCCATTAGATGCATCATTTCCACTCTCAACCTGTTGCAAAATATAGTAAGCCTTGCTCACAGCTGGCAAGGGATCAGTTGCTAAGATCTGGTTCCTAGCTCCATTAAAATTATCATTTAAGTTGACCAAAAATTGCATTAGCTGATTTCTGGACTGTATCTCATTCAGTTTGCTTTTCAAATTGCAAGTGCAATTTCGCATTGCTCCACAACTGCACTATGGCACATTCTCAAGAACCTGCAACTCATTCCATTCTCTTTTAAACACATTATACAGATCAGCTAAGGACATATTGCCCTGTTGAACATTTGAGAGCCTCTTTTTTATCTGAAAAATCAGAGGTATATGTTAGATTGACCAAACCTCTAAACTACCTCGTCCCACAAACCCTTAGAAGATTCCACAAAAATAAATCCTTTAGCAACTGTCTTGCTCATAGAGTTTAATAGCCAACACCTTACCATAAAATCAGCTCGGATCCATCTCTCCAGATCCACTGATCCAGGTGCAGGCATAGCACAAGAGCCATTAATGAAGCCCAGTTTGCACTTAGATCCGAGAGCCATCATGACTCCACAGCTCCAAGTCAAATAATTAGAGCCATCGAATGGAATAGCAACCAACTGGGCTCCAGGATGATCAGAGTTTGATAAGAAAAGAGGACCATTAAGGTTACTTGTTGCAACCATATCATCAACTTCTCGATTGATTGCTTCACCAGATCTACCAGTACTAAACATTAACTTGTAAGGACAAGCAAAACACGATCAAAACACCTTAGAATTGATCCATCCGCTCTGATACCATGTGAAGATTAAGATACTAAGCATGAACTTAAGCAACAATCATCAATGATCAACAGGAAACTTAGCAAACACACAACATTAATTTCTAAAATAAGAGGAAGGGAGAATAAGGAAAGCAGGCAATCAATGTCTTGCCTTCATTGCTCTTTCATCAATCCCAAAAACTCTACATTTGAGAGAATGACAAAGTTTGTCTTATATAGGTCCAAAGAACATGTGCTAGGCACATGGGGAACAAGTCACCTTATTACAAACCAAGGCTAAATATAAGTAAAATGACATGAAATGGAAACCATATTCTCCATAAAGCGGCGTCCGCCGGTATCGCTGTTTTCGGATCTGCGCAACGCGGTCCAATTCTATCTTTGTGGAAACTCTATCTGTCCTTTTTAGGGTTTTGGCCGACGGCTATAGGTTTTATAAGACACTTATTTACAGCCGTTTGAAAGCATAGGATAGAAAAACAGAATTACGTATATTGTAACTGACTCCTTCCTCCCAAATTGATTAAAACTAAACACTCGATACGCCGACTTCTTCCCATCTATCAATTTATTTTGATACTTCTGCAAGTAGTGTTAATTGAAATTAAGTTGAAGGTATGTAGGTATTTTGTGCTATAATTATTGAGATATTACGGCATATACCATATTTATTTGAACGGATAGAGCAAATTTTGGCAGAGCAATGTGTAGCCATGTTTGCTTAATGTAGAAAGTATCTTTATCAACATTATTACTGAAACCTTGAAAAGGGTATAGTTATCATGTAACAAGAATATATCGTTTCATCCCAAAAAATAAAATAAAAATTCTGTTGTGGCAGTTGAATTCCATTTCTGGGTGATTAGTATATTTGTTGAAATATATTGAAACTATAATTATGCTCTTGTATGAGCTATTTAAATCTATTGTGTATATTTATTATAATCTATTAAAACTTAAGAATATATGATGTTAGTTACGATACAAATTAGGTATAAGTAATTAATTATAAGTTACAATAATGTGAATGTGTTGATTACATGTATAGTTACTTACAATAAGTAATCATGGTATAATACTATTAGTTACAACCTTACAATTTTTTTTTTGTTAACGAGGGTAACCCACCTTTGGTGGTAAAACCCAGGCACGTGACCCAACCGAAAAGAGTCATGTGCCAGGTAAACTGACTTGCGCCGAACGGCTAGACCCAATGGTAATAAGCAAGGTGAACATTGATTATTTCACCGAGAGAAAGGGCGAAGGCAAGGATCGAACCTAGGACCTCCCATTAACCCCCCTTACTCCTTACCATTGAGCCACCAATTGAAAGACAAAAGGAAATTTGAATTCTTTAATATGAAACCACAATAAAACATAGAGCAAGAATTACCTTCAATCCGAGACAATTCACAAGATGACTAGTTACTGATGAAGAAGTAGCGTTTATGCAATCAATAATCCAAACAATTTTCGTTTTCAAAATATAAACAAATTTTTATAAACAATCTTATCTATATCTAAACTATCTTATCCTATTTACTTTCTTTAATTTTCAAAAGATAAAAAATACTACTTTAAGGGTATTTAGAGGTATGGAGGGAATTAACTTTGTAATCTATGTCTATATAAAATACTTAGCAGAAGCAATCCTTATATAAAATAATGCACAACGTTGCTTCAAATTTGTTGTTTGATTATCTTCTATTTTTTTTTCCTTTTTCATCAAATATTAAAACGTGTGGTTTCATTTTAGCTAGACCATTAGTTGCCTCTTTAGTAATTGACGATCCTAACCCTAATTCTCATTCTCCACAAGTACTCTATTTCAAATAAATAGTATGCGTATTTATCCAAGCTTCTAATTTAAGATATTATATAAATATAAATATAGAGGCCATGAAACCGTTTAAACCATCTAGAGGATTCCAAAGTGAAACAATAGTAAGTTTCTTAGTCGATTTCTTTATTAGATAAATACATCATTTTTGTAGATTGTTATAGAATAAAAAATTGTCTAGATTCATTGATTTTCATTAACTTTGATCGGTTGAAGGACAACTAACATAATTGGTGGTGATTAAAAGTAGTGAGAAATTGCTTAGTACTTAGTTGTGGAAAGTTGCTTAATATGGAAAAAAGAGTGAGAAGCTACATTAAGTAGTGTGAAGTTGCTTAATAGTGGGAAGTTGCTAAGCAATGGTGGTGAAAAGTTGTGTAATTTAGTAACAAGTGGTGAGAAGTAATGAGAATTTGTAATGATTTTTTACATTACGTAACCTCCCTACTTTTGATGGAAAAAAAACCTCTCACTACTTCTCTTTTATCCAGGGGTGGAATTGGTATAATACCAGTTATTTTTCATCGTTACCACGTACCAACCAATTATAATTGGTAATGATAAATCTCGTACCATTACCAACCATATAAACCTTTGTACCAACTTAATTGGTAACCAATATAATTGGTTGGTAATGGTAAATTACCAAGTTTTGACATTAATATACAACTCTAAAATTAAATTTTAAATTTAAAAAACAAATATTACATATCTAAAGAAACACTTACCAAATTACATATCAATATTAATAGTTCATATAATTTAGTGATTTGCATGGAACTCTAAATTTAAATATTCAAATGCAATATTGTAAGGATTAATTATTTAACAAGTACAACAAAAATTGATCGAAACTTTAAAGTATGTTTGTTTGGACTAAGCTAGGACTTGTGACATTTCTTCATTGATTATAAAGCATTTTGTTAAAAAAAATCCAACCAAGTAAAAAGAATGGATCAATAAACGAATATGTCACATAAGCTATACATAATGCGATCAACAACAATATGTAGAATCTATTAGATAATTAACAATGCGACAAACAATTTGCATGACCGAAGACAAAATTTCCTAAGTGACAAACAATCTACATAATATAGATAATAATATATTATAAATTTGCACGAAGACAAAGTAACAAACAATCTACAAAACATTCAATTTTATTATTTTGTAAATTTTTCTTCTATATATTATATGTAGATTAAATTAGCTATTGAATGACATTTTCATAAAAATAATTTACTAAAAAAATCAAAAGCTTAGGAGTTTAACATCTTTTATTTTATTTAAGATTTTAATTAAATTTTATTTTTTTAAATATATATATATACATATAATTTGTTGGTAATGGTAATACCAACTTCGGCAAACTCATTACCATTACCAACCGACTTTAAGGATGTAACGGCCCAGGATTATGATTCCCGAGTTACGTTTCGAGGGATAAAACCCCTCGTTAAGATCTTGTGCTCCGAGTACAGGTTGAAGGTTTGAAACCGAAGATTTGTAGTTTAAAGCGGGATTTCGCACCCAAATCCTGAAAGTCCATTGGAGACCCCGGGGTAAACCCCTGTACCTGTCCTAAGTCTACAATACGGAAAACATTTTATCATGCAAAGGACATAAGTTCTGAAAACGATACAACCAGTTCCACGGCAAGGCCGGGTCAAACAAAGTATAAGTAGGAAGAAATCCAAAAAAGTGTAAATCTGGTGAAGTCATAGTTCAACACTCACTCTCCACCATATGAATGGACCCCGTCATAACAGCACGAAATCAAGGAGTGAAACGGGTACTTGAATCTAAAAAAAAAGAGGGGGATCTGGGTCAATCATCAGGTCACTCATGCGCGTGTGTAAACACACTCTAAGAGGCATATAATAAGCATCCTACCCCTAAGATGAAATGTGTAATGCAGTGCGGAAATTAAATCACACATATATATATACTGACAGTTTAATATAATGCAGGAAGCGATAAATGGATCCACACCGAATGCCAAGTAGCATGTCCCTCTCCTACCTCCACCCCCTTCCGATAGGGCGGAAACTGGCCAGCTCGTGAATGCATTCCATAATAATCGGGCGGCACACATGCCCAACCCACCCCATAAGAAATAATAAAGCCCGCAGGCAGCTTTCGCAATCATGCTCATAATATAAGTAAAGGAACTTCCATGACTCGATTGACTCAGGACGGGACCCGATAGGACTGGGTCGTCCTATGACCCTAGCAAAGACCCTAGTTACTTCACAGATAACGGTCGTTCTCTTGCAAGGACATATAGCAATCATATGATTTTCATTTTAGCTCCTAAGCGTGATTCTAGGTCGTATAATGCATGGACACTAGCCTACTATATAACACCCAGTGCATAGAGCGCCCATCATGAGTAAGTTCAAAGAACTTACCTGGAGAAGCGCAGAATCCAAACAATGATCAGCAATGGCAAGCAATCCAACATATCAGAGATCACCTAGTAATCCCATAAATAACATAATAAGTCTAAGTCTAATTTACACAAAGCATACAAGTCACACATGTAAGATACACACATATGATAACTCAACCATCTTGTCATTATTAACATTATCATCTCATCTTCAATTCTCATATTGTCTCATCATATCTCATAAATTAAGATCTTTCTCAATTCGATCATAACATCATCCTCATCAGCTCATGCCAACCTCCATATCATACATAACCAATTTCACATATTACCGTTTCATACTCACACTTGGCATACAGATATATATCAACATCATAATATCTAACATTTAATCTCATATAGTAAATCACCGCAAGTCATGCTATTAGTCACACATCATGCCGTTAGTCAAACACTCATATTATCATGCTAGTTAGTCATCGAACAAGTATAATTCCCAAGTTAGTTCCAAAACCGTTTTGAAATCCGAACCAAACAGTTAAGGATTTCGACCCTTGAAAATACTCGCTAAATTCCTTTTTCGATTTATTTATTAAATTACTTTCCAACCTTGAAATTCTTTTCCAAATTATTTATAAATCTTTAAGTCCCAATAATATATTTAAAACCCCCAATATCATTATATTTTATTTTAATTACCACTAACTAATTAAATAAGTAAACGGTTAAACCCGAACCAAACCGAACCCGCAATTATTAATCCCAACCGGTTATATAACAAATATATATATATATATATATATATATATATGTAATGTTAGCAAGGGCGGCCCACAAAGGCCGAGTCAGCGTCTTCTTCCTCCTAGATTCGAAGGAGACCCGCGCCCGCCTGTTCGGCCCGCGTTCGCTTCGCTCTTCGCCCGCCTCTGCTTGCACTCCCGCGGTCTGCTCGCTGGCTCAACCGCACCCTCGCCCGCTGGTCTGCTCTCTCTCGCCCGCCGGTCAACCTTGCTCTCGCTCACCACTCCTCTCGCGTCTCTCGCTCAGCTCACCTCTGCTCTCGACTACGACGGAGCTCTCGCCGGAGCTCTCGAGCCCGCTCGACTCCCCGCACTCAGCTCTCGCTCACCCGCAATTAGTCTAAGCATCGAAAGGAAACAAGACACCGAACGAGAAGGAGAAATAAGGCTTGGGAGCTTACCGATGCTTTCGCGACTTTGGAGCTCCGTAGAAGCTTATCGGAGGCTCGATGCACTGCGTCGGAGAGGGAGGAATATCGGGATCAGCCTAGGGCGAATAAAGAATGGTTAAAGGAGTGCGATTTCATGAGACTTTGGATCAAACGAGAGATCGAACTCACCGAACTCGGAGATGGAAACAGGGGAGCGGGGAGGACGTCGGGGCTGCGGTGGCTCATGTGGTTGCTCCGGTGGTGGCTCCGCTGCTGTTGGTGGCTTCGCGGGATGCTGCTGCAGCTACTGGTGGCTCCGAAGTGGAACGAGGGACGTCGGAGGTGAATAGAATGGCCACTGTTGAAGTTGCTTCGGCCCTTCAGAACAAGGAAGGAAGAAAGATGGGATGTGATGAAGATAGAGATGGCGTCGATGGCTCAGCAGGGAGGTGATGGTGAATGGAATGGTGAAGGTGTAGAGGGTAGGGGGATACCGATGGGTGACGGGGATTAGGTGAAGGTGATGGGAGTGGGTGAGGAGGAGTGTTGAATTGGTTAACAAATACCCGGAATTAAATCTCGAATATGCGAATTTTGAATCCCGCAATTAGTTTTCCGATGTTAGTTTCCCGAATCCCGCTCTCTCGATTGATTAGATTTTTTAAAACCGAAAAGAATATCGTCATCCGATAACTATTTTAAATTTGCGAGGTAACATGACGGAATCGTTCGACAAAATTTTAATTTCGGGTCGGAATTCGTTAAACGGGCTTTTAATTCGATTTAAATTCATTTTCAATTCTCTTTTTCCAAAAAAAAATTAGGATTTAAAAATCTGAGCCTTTACAAAGGAATTGGATCGGTAATACCGTACCAATATAATTGGTTACCAATTTAGTCGATACCAATTTAAATCGGTTCGGTTGGTAACGAATTGGTTGGTTTGTCTTGGTACATTTTACCCAGCCCTAGTTTTATCTCATACTAGTCGAAAACCCATGCATTGCACGTATATATTAATTTAGTTTAAATAATCATTTAAAAAATAAAAATATAATGTTAAAAGTTAAAATTCAATAACTAAATAAAACTAATATAAGTATTATAGTATAATATTAAATGTGTGGTATTTTACAATATAAAAAAAACTATATTAGAGATTAATATGTAGATATGATATCATAAAATAGTAAGTCTTTTTATGAACTTTTTTGGTTAATAATTCTAAGGGAAAATAACATAAAATAATATCAATTCTCAAATTCTAACAAAAAATAATAGGAATAGAAAAAATCTTAAAATAATACAAACTATCCATGTATAAACCAAAATTAATATGAACTATAAAATCAATCAAAAATAATACAAATCGTCAATGAAGGTTTGATAATATAAAACAATGTAATATAGAAATACTCTAAAAGGGGGGTTGAATAGAGTATGCCCGTTTTTCGCAGAAAGTCTCAAGACTTTTGGAGCTCGTATCAAACCCTTTGAGATTAAACCTGGATCACAAAGTTAGATAATCGAACCAAGTGCGGAAATAAGGTAAAGCAATAGATAAAGGACACGAGTAATTGTTTACGAGGTTCGGCACGAACTTGGCCTACGTCCCCGTCTAGGGTTCTTCCACAACCCTAGGATTCAAAAGGCTTTATTGATTCGCTTAGCTTAGGATCCTAATAGCTCACCGAGAAGCCTCTCTCCTATACAATTGCAATCTAGTCAACTCACGTTCCCTTGGAGTCCTAGACCAATCTAGAAGAGCCCCACCTCTCTCAGCTATCTAGTACAATCCTCTTACTCTCACAAATCAATAGCCTAGTGCAACTTCCCGAGTTACAAACTCTCGAGTAACACTATAAATGAATATATCCTATAAGCTCACAGTGACTCTCAAAGGCTTTGAGAAAAAAAACAAACTCTTGAGCGCTAGCAGAGAGTACACTTGGAAGACAGATCTCGCTTGAATGAATGAAAGCTTGTGTGGCACTTGTATGTTCTGTCTTCTTCTTCCTTTCCTTTATAGAAGTAACATGGAGCATGAGGGTCTTCAACACCAGATCTTCAACAACGGCTAGTTTGGATCATGGCGCCCCCGGATCTTCTATTTTTGGACACTTCGAAGACATGATCTTTCTTGAATTGGATCTTCTCAATATGCACCATAAGGAAAGATATAATTTCGAAAATACTTCCTGAAAGATTAGTTACACACACACACACACACACACACACACACACATATATATATATATAATATAAAAGAAGTATATAATAATATTAAATAATATTCGGACTTATAAAACAGGTTTTGTATTTCATCAACTGTTAATGCTCCAAGACCTTTGACACAAACATCCTGTCAAGGCCTTTGAAACATTATTCCGATTTTCATCAAGGGAGGGAGTTATCAATCTCCCCCTTGATGAAAGACAAAACCTGTGCATCCCTGCAACTTAGTCAAGCATAAATAATATAAGAGAAATCGGACTAAGTACCTGTAAGGGTTAGACAAATGTTGGATCAAAATTTTTAAAGCATGCAAACGCTATCCAACCGAAAACCAAAAATAAAAAACCAAGGTCTTCCAAGACCTTCAAGCAGATAGAGGTTTTCAAAGTCTAAACAACCACAGATCATCTCCTCCTTTTTGTCTTTCAACAAAGGGAGGAGGTAAAACAGTCACCAAATGTTTTGAAAATGTTTCCAAAAACCAGCAATGTATCAAGGATAGAGATAGGGTAGGGTAGGGTAGGGTTTAGGCTTTGTCGTTCGGAGCATCATCAGTGAGCCTCGTCCACAGTCCTTGTAGCATTTTTGAAATCCCGCTCATCTCCGTCATAAACTCCTTTTGATGCTCCTTGATATCCAGGCGAACTTCCTCCAAGCCCAACTCTAGGTTGTCCATGCGTTCATCGAAAGTTGAAGCAGTGGGAAGGGCTTTTGAAGGAGTGGCAAGACTCAAGGTCCCTTGGGGAGACCGAGTGATGCCAATCTTTTCAAGGCCCTTAGAGTCAAACTTACCCATATGACGCTGCTGTTCTTCATTTTTGACATCAATTCCAGAAGCTTTGAAAAGAGGAGTCAAAAGGGTAGCAAAGGGGAGGGGAGAGCCTTTTCTAGCTTTTCTAGCATGAGCCATGGTTCCAAGGATAGTGTTGGCCAGATCAAGGTCAAGGCCATTTAAGATACGGTAAAGCAGGACCATGACATTGTCAGTAAGGAGTGAGCCAGAGTTAAGACGGGGTAAGAGGCATCGAACAATGATGTTGAAAATTATTTTTGCCTCAAGGGTTAGGGATGAGTGGGTGAGTTGCTTTGAGGTGCTGTTGGATGCTTCGGGTAGGAGGTACTTGGCTCGGGCAAGAATGATGCAATTTTCTTTTGAGGGGTGTATTTCAGAGGGTGGAACTGGGCTAGGTAAGCCAAAGAAATCTGCAAAGTCATTGGAGTTGAGAGAGGTTCTAACCCCTTTGACAACAGACTCCAAAGACCAACCATTGGTGTCGTGTTTGGCTTTTAGGTTAATGTAGAATAGACGGGTAAGCTGGGGGTAGTAGACAGTTTTAAGATTGAGAAGGGTCCAGGCTGGGGATTTTTTGAGAAGATCAATGCAGGGTAACTTCAAAGCTTCGAAGAACTCAAAATCCAAAAAATCAGAACAGCAAATCCTACGAGTTCGAAACTCATCTACCCACTTACCAGCAGTCTCAGCATCTTCAAACCAAGAGGAGGGCAAGGATTGATTTACCTGGATATATGCAGGTGGGTCGGCATTCTTCCTGCGAGCAGTTGTCGGAGCAGCTCTCTTGACAGGCGCTTCAAGACTCCTGAGGGTGCTCTTCCTGGTGCGCTTGGGAGATGAAGGCTTGACAGCAACAGAGGCTTTCTGCTTCTTTAAAGACGGGGGAGGAGGAGAAGAAGAGGGAGATTCTTCCTCCTCTTCCTCAGACCTCGAGTCCTCACCGGACCCCGCTACATCTCCTTCAGCTTCCTCGTCATCTCCAGATCCCTCTTGCTCTTCTTCTTCTTCTTCCTCAGGCTCCTCCTCGGCTTCGGCTTCCTTCCGAATCCTCTCAGCTTCCTCCTCTGCCAGTTTCCTTGCAAGCTCGGCCTCCTCATCGGCCTTTTTCTTCTTCAAGGCTTCCTCCTCAGCTTCCTTGGCAGCATCTCTTTCCAGGATGGCATCGAGGTCATCTTCCTCCTCTTCCTCGTCCACTTCCTCAGCCAAAATCTTCCTCTTTCCTTTCTGTTTGGCACTGAGAGGCTTCTTAGCATAGCGCTTTTGAGAGCCCTTGGTAACAGTGGCCGTGCTCTCAGCGATGGTGCTCTGGACAACAGTTGGGACAATGGCTTGAGGAGTGGGTTCAGGTGTGGGAGAGGTGGCAGTGGCCTGACGTCCCTTGGGGGTGGCGCCAAGTCTTTTGGGTGTGACAACTTTCTTTGTTTTGGGTGCCATGGAGGAAATCGGCTAGGGTTTCTTTAGAAAAGGTTGAGAGGTTGAAGAAGGAGAAAGCGAAAGAGTTTGGATAATTTGAGAGTGTGATAGAATCGGGTACAGAATTGGGTATAAGTAGAGAGAGATGATGGAGTGATGGGACGGGTTTAGAGTTCCAAGGGAGGGTAATGATAACATTGCCAAGATTTGAAGAGTTTTCAATTCAAAATTCAAATGTTTCCATTAAAATCGGACTGAAAAACTGAAGGATTTAGTTCCAAAATTAAAAAATATCTTAACGGTTAAGAATATAACATAAAAGGCAATTTTGAAATCCGATAAAAATATAATTGACTAAATATCTAAAAAGATATTAACCAAAAATATGTGATCCGATATATGTAATCCACCATTTAGTTCACACACCTTGACATAGTTCTCAAGGGTCTTGACACTAAGTAGATTTTATCTTTCGTAAATGGAATGCTCCCCCTACGAAAGTGCATCCTTGTTAAGCATCCCAATTTCTCGTCTTCTGAAGGTGAACCTGTCCTCTGCCAAAGGCTTAGTGAAAATGTCAACCCATTGATAATCAGTTGAAATAAATGAAATGGACACATCACCTTTTTCAACATGGTCTCTAATGAAATGATGCCTTACATCAATATGTTTGGTCCTTGAATACTGAACAGGATTCTTAGTGATGGAGATGACACTTGTATTATCACACTTAATTGGAATACCTTTGAGGTTGATGCCAAGATCTCACATTTGTTGAGCTATCCAAAGGATTTGGGAGCAACAGGCTCCAGCTGCAATGTATTTGGCTTCTGCAGTGGATAGAGCAACTGAGTTTTGTTTCTTTGAGTGCCAACTGATTAAAGATGCTCCTAAGAATTGGCAACATCCTGATGTGCTCTTCCTATCCACCTTATAGCATGCAAAATCTGCATCAGAATATCCAATTAATGTGAAATCCTTTTGCTTTGGGTACCATAGTCCAAGCTCCTTAGTACCATTGAGATATCGAAAGATCCTCTTCACAGCCACGAGGTGAGATTCTTTAGGATCAACTTGAAACCTAGCACACATGCAAACACTAAACATGATGTGAGGTCTACTAGCCGTGAGATATAATAAAGATCCAATCATTCCTCGATACTCCTTTTGATTGACACTTATTCCAGTCTTGTCTTGATCTAGAGACAATGTTGAGCTCATGGGAGTCTTGGCTGCTTTGGATTGATCCATCTTGAACTTCTTCAAGAGATCCTTAGTGTACTTGCTTTGGTTGACAAAGATCCCTTTCTTGGATTGATGAACTTGTAATCCCAAAAAGAAGTTGAGTTCACCCATCAAGCTCATCTCAAATTCACTGCACATGATGTCAGAAAATTCCTTGCACAAAGATGTGTTAGTAGCACCAAATAATATATCATCAACATAAATTTGAATAACCAAAATGTCCTTTCCTTTGGTTTTGATAAAAAGAGTCTTGTCGATCAACCCCCTTTTAAAATCATTTTCTAAAAGATATTTTGACAAGCGCTCATACCAAGCTCTTGGGGCTTGTTTCAAACCATAAAGCGCTTTGTCAAGTTTATAAACATGATTGGGAAATTCTGAACTTTCAAAACCTGGGGGTTGAGCCACATATACTTCTTCCTCTAAGAAACCATTAAGAAAAGCACACTTGACATCCATTTGATATAACTTTATGCTCATAAAAGATGCAAATGCCAATAGAATGCGAATAGCTTCAAGCCTGGCTACGGGAGCAAAGGTCTCCTCGTAGTCAATACCTTCCTCTTGATTGTAGCCTTGAGCAACAAGCCTTGCCTTGTTCCTCACGATCTTACCATTCTCATCTAGCTTGTTTCGAAAGACCCATCGTGTGCCAATGACTGATTGATGCTTTGGCCTAGGATTCAAGGTCCAGATTTTATTTCTTTCAAATTCGTTGAGCTCACTTTGCATAGAAATGATCCAGTCTGGCTTCTGAAGTGCCTCATCTACCTTCTTTGGCTCAATAAGAGAAACAAACGCGTGAAAAGCACAAAGATCTTTAAGTTTAGAACGAGTTTGAACACTAGAAGTAGGGTCAGAAATGATATCCTTTAAAGAGTGTGATGAGGAGTATTTGAATTTCCTTTTGCTAGTCTCAGCTCCTTGATTCGTCACATTGGTAGGATTGACTTGTGGTACATCTGACTCCGTGGTCCTGTTAGGTTCGGTTACAGCAGTTTCTGACGTCTCAACACTGTTGGATTGGACACCAAGGGCTTTGGACGAATCTTCAACACCTTAGGCCAATTCTTCAGTGTTAAGGATCTGTTCCTGCATGTTCCTCTTCTCTGTGTTCTTAGTAGCAGCGTCATCAACTTCCTCGTTCTCTTCATGGATGTTAAGATCTATATCTGCAACACTTTCACTCAAAGCACCGTCATTGCATTCATAAAAAATAACATGTATACTTTCTTCAACTAACTGGGTCCTTTTATTGAAGATTCTATAAGTTTTGCTACTCGTGGAGTAGCCAAGAAATATACCTTCATCACTACACACATTAAATTTCTCAAGGTTATCTTTTCCATTGTTATGAACAAAACAAGTACATCCAAAGGGTTTAAAATAAGATATAAGTGGTTTGCGGCCTTTGAAAAGTTCACAAGGAGTTTTCTTTAAGATGGAACGAATAAGACAACGATTCAAAATGTAGTTAGCTGTGTTAACAGCTTCAGCCCAATAGGTTTTAGGTAATGCATTTTCTAAAAGCATAGTCCTGGCCATATCCTCTAAGGTGTGGTTCTTGCGTTCCACAACCCTGTTTTGTTGAGGTGTCCTAGGAGCAGAAAAGTTATGGGAGATGTCATATTTAGCACAAAACAAATCAAACTGAAGTTGATCAAACTCCCTACCATGATCACTTCGAATTGACACTATGGGCTCGTTTCTTAAAGTTTGCAACTCCTTACAAAGTTTTGAAAACTCAAATAAGGCCTCTGATTTTTCTTTCAAAAATGCAACCCAAGTATATCTAGAAAAATCATCAACAACAACTAGCATGTACTTTTTACCATTGGGAGATTTGACTCGCATAGGACCACATAAATCCATATGTAAAAGTTCAAGGGGTCTAGAAGAACTTACAACCTTTTTGGGTTTGAAAGAGCTACGTGTTTGTTTACCTTGTGTGCATGCATTGCACATATCAATACCTTTGAAGTCCATCTCAGGTAGCCCTCTTACAAGCCCTTTAGACACAAGCTTCTGTAGTGTATGTGGACTCACATGACCGAGTCTCCTGTGCTAGAGCTTTGGATCGTCCGTCAAAGCCTTTAGACAGGTTAGGCTTCCTTGTGCCACTTGATCAGCATTTACGACGTATATATTATTGTAGCGATATGCAGTCAAAATAACTTCACCTGTATCTTCTCTGCACACTATACATCTTTTCTTGTTAAATCTGACATTGTTACCACTATCACATAATTGAGAGACACTAAGCAGATTATACTTCAAACCATTAACAAGATAGACATCTTTAATACTATGGCTGGAATCGCTTCCAACACTACCAATACCAACGATGTCGCATTTTCCTTTGTCACCAAGAGTGATTGTTCCCATGGATTGCTCCTTTAGATCATGAAAGAGAGAACTCTTCCCACTCATATGCCTCGAGCATCCACTATCAATAATCCATTTGTGTTCTTTCACCTTGGTGATCTCCTGCAAGACAAGCATCAACCTTTGTGGCTAGACCAATAAGCAAATTTGGATCCAGACGGAATTGGACAAAGAAAAGAGAGTGCTTGTTGGGGTAAACCATATTTGATAAAATAATGCCTTTTGGAACCCAAACTTGTGTTATCCGTTCTTTTCTCAAATGAACAGGAAATGTATTGCGAATAATATATGGATCCTTTCTTCTATAGGGGCAGGTCTCTTTTACATGTCCCTTTCTAGCACAATGGTGACATATAGGAGAGGTTCTGCTTCCTTTTGCCTTTACAAAAGTGGTAATGTGTTGCTTCTTTAAAAACCTTGGATTGTAACCAATACCACTTTTGTTTAGAGAGCTTTGTTGCTCACCCAACATCCTATCGAGAGTACCTTTGGATTTGGTAAAACTTATGAGGGCTGTCTGTTGGTCTTGAATCTTATTATTCAGGGAGATCTTCTCGTTCTCTAAGTTATGATGCTCATTTCTTAGAGAGGAGAGATCTTGCTTGAGTTCAGATTTCTCTGAGTCAAGCGTCTTGACTTTAATGTCAAGACCTGAATAAGAAGCTTCAATACTTTTGACCCTCATAGACAGATCCTCAATAGTTTTTTCCTGGTCCACAGTTCTCTTAATAAGAGTGTTAGTTTGGGCAATAAGCTTCTCTTCATTGGCAATCATATTGGAAAGGAATTCCGATAATACCTCTTTTGGACTTGCCATAAGTTCTCTTACAGTAGCTTCAAGCTTTTCATCGTGGGATTCATCGTCTGAGGCCATAAGACAAATATTGGCATTCTCGTCATCGGAGTCAGAGTCGGAATCACTCCAAGTTGCCACCATGGCTTTCTTCTACCATTTGTCACCTTTCTTGGACTGGTTCTTTGTCTTTTGAGGGTAGTCCTTCACAAGATGATCTGTTTCACCACATTCAAAACAAGACAACGGTTTAGTCTTCTTTTCATACTTGTTGTATTGAGGCTTACCTCGAAATTTTGAAGACTCTGATCCATCCTTGTTGTTGAATTGCTTCTTCATTTTGAGAATTCGAGCAAGGCCTCTTGTGATAAGAGCAAAAGGATCAACCTCATCGTCATCATCATCTTCGGAATCAGATCCATCTTTAGGCTCATCCTTCTTAGACTTGAGTGCCAAGTTCTTAGTGCTAGCTAGAAGTTCTCCATCGTCTTCATTAAGGATCCTCTATAGCTGTTACTTTTGGACCCCATTTCTCTTTTGGAAGGCACCTCAGTATCTTCCTCACTTTCTCAACGTTGGTAAAGCTCTTGCCGAGAGAGTCAAGGTTGTTGGTAATCTCTGTGAATCGTGTGAACATGGCCTTGATTGTCTCATCAGGCTTCATCTTGAAGAGCTCGTATTTTCGAAGGAACATGCTGATCTTGGTGTCTTTTACTTGGCTCGTTCCTTCATAGGTGACGACCAGTTTGTCCCAAATCTCTTTAGCTGACCTACAAGATGAAATACGATTAAACTCATCAGTGTTAAGACCACAGTAAAGTAGGTTAATAGCCCTGTAGTTTTTGGAGACAAGTTCAAGATCTGCTTGGTTGTATTCGGACTCCTTCTTTGCAACTTTGGTATCATTTGGTCCATCTTTCTCTGGAATCTTCGGACCATTCTCTATAATGTTCCAAAGCTCTAGATCTTGGTCTATGATGAACATTTTCATCAAGGATCTCTAGTGAACAAAGTTGTTTCCTACAAAGAGTGGCAGTCTGCTTGTGGACCTTCCCTGTGCAAATCCTCCGCTTGCTTCACCAGACATGATCGAAAACTCACAAGATTGTTAGATCAAAAACAGTGAGTAAAGCTCTGATACCAATTGAAGGTTCGATAATATAAAACAATGTAATATAGAAATACTCTAGAAGGGGGGTTGAATAGAGTATGCCCATTTTTCGCAGAAAGTCTCAAGACTTTTGGAGCTCGTATCAAACCCTTTGAGATTAAACCTGGATCACAAAGTTAGATAATCGAACCAAGTGCGGAAATAAGGTAAAGCAATAGATAAAGGACACGAGTAATTGCTTACGAGGTTCGGCACGAACTTGGCCTACGTCCCCGCCTAGGGTTCTTCCACAACCCTAGGATTCAAAAGGCTTTATTGATTCGCTTAGCTTAGGATCCTAATAGCTCACCGAGAAGCCTCTCTCCTATACAATTGCAATCTAGTCAACTCACGTTCCCTTGGAGTCCTAGACCAATCTAGAAGAGCCCCACCTCTCTCAGCTATCTAGTACAATCCTCTTACTCTCACAAATCAATAGCCTAGTGCAACTTCCCGAGTTACAAACTCTCGAGTAACACTATAAATGAATATATCCTATAAGCTCACAGTGACTCTCAAAGGCTTTGAGAAAAAAAACAAACTCTTGAGCGCTAGCAGAGAGTACACTTGGAAGACAGATCTCGCTTGAATGAATGAAAGCTTGTGTGTCACTTGTATGTTCTGTCTTCTTCTTCCTTTCCTTTATAGAAGTAACATGGAGCATGAGGGTCTTCAACACCAGATCTTCAACAACGGCTAGTTTGGATCATGGCGCGCCCGGATCTTCTATTTTTGGACACTTCGAAGACATGATCTTTCTTGAATTGGATCTTCTCAATATGCACCATAAGGAAAGATATAATTTCGAAAATACTTCCTGAAAGATTAGTTACACATAATATATATAATATAAAGGAAGTATATAATAATATTAAATAATATTTGGACTTATAAAACAGGTTTTGTATTTCATCAACTGTTAATGCTCCAAGACCTTTGACACAAACATCCTGTCAAGGCCTTTGAAACATTATTCCGATTTTCATCAAGGGAGGGAGTTATCAGTCAAATTTTGACATAAATTATATATTTTATTATTCATAAAAAAAATTATCTCTCAAAATTACAAAAATAATCCATAATTAGCTGTACTTTTCACATATCCACCCTTATAGTTTAAATAGATCAAAACCATTATTTGTTCGTCTAAATTTATTCAATACAATCCCAATTTTTCAAGTTACATGAATTCTAGGCTATGTTTATTTTTTGTTTTTATAAGTAAAGCATAAAGTGGGTGTGATTTTTTGTATTTTCAAATTAAAAAGTGTTTTTTTTTGTAACTTTTGACAAATAAATAGTAGTTTGGGTGTATTTAAAAATAAAAGAGGTGGATTCGTGCCAAGTGTGACTATTTATGGATGTTTATTGTAGTTTTGAACATTTTTGTTTTAATTTTTCCCCTAATCAAAGTTCAAAAGTTTGTATTATTTTAAGTCAAAAGTTCATAGTTGTATTATTTTTGGAAGTTCAACTTATGTTTTAGTATTACATATATATATATATATATATATATATATATATATATATATATATATATATATATATATATATATATATATAAGGATATAAGATATACGATATGATATATAAGATAATATATAAGATACTACTATTTTTTTTAAACAATTATAAAAAAAATATAATATGTTTTTCAATACAAAAATTAAATAGTAAGTGGTCGTATTTAAAAAAACACTTTACATAATTGATACTTTGTCAAAACAAATATGATTGTGTTTCTATCAAATTATAAATAAAATTGCATAATCAAGTGAATAAGTGAATTATAATAGACTCATTTCTTATTTCAAAATTATCTGAAAAAAGCTACCAATTAGTATAAAATATATGTATGTACAAATTATTAAAATATAAGTTAAACATATGCATGAAATTGTGGTTGAAAATTGAAATTACTTATTTTAAAATTATGGCAAAAAAGTTACCTAGTTACCTAGTATAAAAGAATAGTAAAACTTGGAAACTTATATCAATAAAAAGTATAATAATCTATATATCTATATCTATATATATACATATACTGAAACTGATGCATTGGTATCTACGTGGCGGCGCGTGAGTGCATCCGCATACGTGGCGGCACGTGAGTGCATCTCGCAAAGCTTTCTCTTGTCAAAAAGAAAATCTAATAAAAATAATTATTTTATTTCACCATTAACACATATAATTGGATAGATGAAATATCTTATAAAAGAGTAAATATTATATAAGGAAAATTATATCAATATAATTAAACATAGTAGTAATAATAAAAATAATTAATAAACCTAATTTTCATAGTCATACTTACCAAAAAGATTAATAGATAAATATGTAATATTTGATAGGTGCTATTTTATTTATATTTAGATTATTTTTTTGTGGAAAAAATTATTTATATCAAAATCAATGATTTAATAATTGTTATTTTATATCTATCTATATTATTTTTTGAGGCCAAAATAAATAATTAAAATACTATATAGCCATATATGTAGCCATAATCCATCCGTACACAAATATTTTAGTAAACTAATGTAATAAATATATACTACATATTTAATAAAAAAATAATATTAAAATATTTTTAAAAATCAACTATCTAATTAAATTACATGAGATTTAATTAACCATAGATTATATATAACATGTCGAACTAATTTTATTTATATTTATATTAATTTTTTGGAGGAAAAAATAATTTATATTTAGATTAACGCATTCTCCGTACATGGGACGGGATCTACACTAGTGGTATATAAAATATAATAAAAATCGACACTAGTACAAAATTATAAAATTGGAAATAATACACAAAAAATTGAAAATATATGGAATAGAATAGAATAGTATGAAAGTATATCCCAATAAAAATCACTATTATAAAAAAAAGGATAGAATCAACAATGTGGCCATAAAAAAAAGGATAGAATCAACAATAATATATATGGATAGTAAAATGGGCGGGAAAAAATTTAACCAGAAGCTGACACGTGGCAGTGTAGCTTCTACTTTAGTATTGTAGATAAGATAAGATAAGATATAGAATGTTGTAGTGGACTCCCACTACTTCTCACCACTAAAAAGAGTTTTAGACACTGCTAATTGACATTTAAGCACTTTATCAAACTCCGGGCATGACACATTGCTAATTGACATTTAAGTCCTTTATCAAAATTTAAAAACTTTATCAAAATATAGATTTATAAATATGACAGATACATCCGTATAAAATATTTTACAAGTCCCATATGTTATGTATGAGTACTGTACTAGTTATTCATAAATACGAAATTCTAAAAATTAATAAAAAAAATTGATATTTATATAGTTTGTAGCGTGTTAAAAAGCATACCAAAAAAATCGAATGACTTATATTAACGAACATTATTATGCAATCAAATACTTAGGTTACTGGGTTTTGGATAGTATATGAGATATTTTAATGGAAACATTTGGTGAAATATCAATTTTCAAATTAAGTAAATGTCCATTTTTATTTAGTAATTAAGTAAGTGTCCATAATAATTTGATAATACCAAAATACCCTTGTTTTAATTTTATCCCCTTTAACCCACCCCTTTCCCCCATTTTCTTCAGATCTGCCGCTTCATTCCCTTTCTCTCTTCACCAATTGATCAAATACAGTCACCGTATTAATAGGAAAAGATGAAGAAGACGACGACGAAAGACCTGTTCGACGGGGAGAGAGAGTGGAAGGTGAGAGCGAGGAGGGCGAAGAGGAGGAGGCGGAGGGCGGAGGAGATGGAGATGGAAGAGAAGAGCCATCGGCGGAGGAGCCAGGGCTTGAGGAGGCGGTCCTCACCGTCTCTAGAGAATTCGTCGGGCTTTCAATGTTGATCTTGCCTTGATGCTCAAGCCGTCGGTGCCTACGTTTGTCGGGATTTGAGACGGAAGAAAAATCCTCAGCGTATATCAGGATTCTTCAACGCCCGCACCAACACTTCCTCCTTCGATCGCTCCACGTCGACGGTGGTGAATCGACGGACTGAGAGAGACTTGAAGCAACAATGCACTCGAACACATCTTTTAGATTCGATTTCAACTATCAAGCAGATCCAATTAGAATAGAAATCGATCGATATATCAAATTGAGATCTGTGAAGAAGGCATCTACTTTTGGCTTTGTTCAAATGGATTTGGGATTCTTGGTGATTCAACCCGCCTCGTGTGGTAATTGTGAGTTTCACCGGTTGTCAATTTGTGAGAGTTTGGAATTAGAATAACAAATATGAATTGTTTATTATTTTTCTCCATCGTTTCTACAAATTTAAGATTGAGTTAGATCTCTAGTTTGATGGAGATGTGTGAGCGTTTGAATCCGAGCGATCTCAATTGCGTTGTTGGAATTGGTTCCACTTTGCTTACTAGCTCTAGAATTGGTTTAGTAATATGTGTGAGCATTTGTAATGGTTTTGTTATTTGATTTTTGCGATAATTTTACTCCTTCTATAGATTTTGTTATGTTATATGGTTTGTTAATGAAATTGATTACATTAGATGATTTGGTGACATTAAGTATTGATGACATTATATGCGATTATGTGAGAAACAATTTTGTTGAAAATAATATTGTTGTTATAATAGTTGATGACAATAGGATGATGACGCTACTTTATTGTTGCACAACAGAAAACTGGTGACAATAGGATGATCACACTATTTTATTGTTGGTGACAACAGATTACTAAAGTAGGTTGATGACAATAGGGGTGGTGATAATGTTCTCTGTTTAGGGATAATAGATTGGTGACAATGTTTTGTATTTGGTAACAATTGATTTGTGATCGACAATGTTTGGTGATAGTGTTCACTTGTTGAGGACAATAAGTTGGTGAAAATAATGATCGACAGTGATTCGTAGTTGTTGACAATAGGTTAGTGACGATATTTTGTAGTTGGTGGTAGTATGTAGTTAGTGAAAATTGGTGGTGACAATATTTTATAGCAGGTGACAAAAAATTGGTGATAGTGTTCTGTAATTGATGACAATAGGTTGGTGACAGTGTTCACTAGTACCAAAAAAAATTCGTTAAATGTAACAAAAAAAATGTGTTATTATAAAAGTCAGTTGTCACCAAAATAATTGTCACAAACGACTGTCATCGGAAAAATATATGCAACTGTCACCAAAAAATTGTCATCAAATGTAGGCCTTGACCGAAATCTATGACCGAAAAAATTGTCACCAAGAAAAAAAATCAATTGTCACCAGAAAAAATTTACTCCAAAATTGTCACCAGGAAAAAAAATGTCACCAAAAAAAATGATTGTCACCAAAAAAAATATCAGAAACAGCTGTCATTAAAAATAATTGTCATCAAATCTAGGCATTGATTAATTGGTTAATGTTGACTAGTCAATATCAAAATTAAAAATAGTCAAAGGGGGAAGGGGAGGGTAAGGGTCAAAGGGGGAAGAGAAGGACAAGAGATGGGAATGAAGGGTAAAAGTGTCAAATATGGACATTTAACTAATTTTTTTTAAAAAGTGGACATTTACTTAATTATGTCCATTTTTTTGGACATCCACTAAATTAAACCTATTTTAATTAGGTAAAATGCTAATATTGTTGTTGGTTTCAAATATAATTGGGTTTGGGTGATTCATATTTCAGATATGTTTAGATCAGACAATTTCAATTTCAAATTGATTTTGAGTCGGTCTATTCAAATATAATCAGATTCGGTTTATCATTAACTTCAATTACTTTTAGGTCCATTCTTGAATTAGATTGAATCAGTCGGACGTATCAGAGCTAGGGGTGTTATGTGAACACGAGTAACTCGAATTCGACTCGTATTTGCTCGATAAAAACTCGACTCGAGCTCGTTCATTTTTTAAACGAGTTGAGTATGAGCACATTTTTAAGCTCGGTTCAAAACTCGACTCGTTCGAATTAAACTCGAATAGCTCGAATTTTATAGAATTTCAAAAAAATCTTTAAATTACAGTATAATGAGCAAGTAGAGCTGCTTAAAGCTCGAAGAAAGCTCGGCTCGAGCTCGTTTATTTCCTAAACGAGCCGAATATGAGCACATTTTTAAGATCGAGTCAAAATTTAGGCTCGGCTCGAGTTTGTTCATATCCTAAATAAACTGAATATAAACTAGCAATACTCGACTCGTTCAACTCGAATAACATTCCTATCCCTACTCAGAGCCAAACTTTTTTCATTTCCTCAAACATCGGTAAGGTTTGGTGTTGGATCGATTCAACAGGTCTGCTATCATTAGATCTCAAAGTCAACTAGAGATAAGCCCATTTGGCAACTAGCGGTTCTTGATTCCTACTTACTATTACCACATAATCAACATATACCATACATATACTATTCATAATCGGTTGCCGCCCAGCTTTAAATTAAAGTATGGGGGAGACTATTTCAACCTAGCCGGGTAAATTAATAAGAGGTCAGGTGATCGATGAGGTGATGGGGTGTCATGTGGGGATGATGCAGTTTGCATGTAATGCACAATCTAATTAATTACAGTGGTCCAACCAACCAGATTGCATATACATCAATATAGCTAATCCCTTTGAATATATAGCCTCTATCCGTGGCGGATCTAAGAGCATCAGCACTCATAAGGTTTCTCCTACCCTTTAGCTCCCTTATCCCTTCCTCATTGATGTGGGATCAACCCCATAATAAGAAGGGGAGAGGGAACCTTATAGTGGAAAGGGGTAACCCCATCCCTTCCCACCTTTTGCTTTTTAAAAATAATAAAAATGCGAGTCCTATAATTTTTTATTAGGTAGATTAAATTTTGATTTGTTAAAAATATGTGGTGAGGTATAAATAAAGTTAAAAAAATAGTAATGGGGTAAACTTAAGGGTGTGGGTTAAAAGTTAGAAATTCTTAAGACTAACTCTAATGGTATGGTGTAAATGCTTAAATATGTACATTTTGATGCAAATTATGCTCCAATGGTTACTTTTGAGTGTTTAAAATATGTACATTTGCACACAAAGTGCTCAAATATAAGCACATCACCTCCCCCATGTGCAAAAACATTTTATCACTTTTCAATAAAGTAAAGTCATTTCTATTGGTTGTTTTTAAGTTTTTTCTTTTCCTTTTTAATTTAATCATATTTACTTAGAGATATGTGTGTATAAAATACACATTTAATCAATGGAGTAAAACATCAAAAAGTGATGTGCAAACACCTTGTGCAAATATGTACATTTGCACACTTAGTCTAAGGGATGAGGTAGAGTTAGTGGAAAATAAGGTGTCAAAATATTACGAGGAGAGAGAGGGACGGGGTTTCCCCGTGAGTGCTGATGCTCTAAGGGGATTTGGATGACTAAAGCCCTCTAGTTCGGAAGAAAAATGTAAGAAATTTTTTTTAATGGATTTTTTTGTGTTATAACGAGAACGATAACAGACAAAGAAAGACACAGAGATTTAACGTGGTTCGGCAACGGTGTGTTACCTACGTCCACGGGCAGAGAAATAGGGATCTTTATTATGGAGGCAAACAAGAAACTAGGGTTACAATTTGGTAGGTTTATGAGTATATATAGTGTCTCAAGAAACCTAGTCAAACAATGGGCCTAAACCCAAAACAAATAATAAGCCCAATTCAAGGCATATTAACAAATCTCCACCTTGACTTGAATCCTCTCAGATGTATCAATCGCATTGCAGCGCCGGACGTACCAAATGCAATGCCATGCCAGATGTACCAGATGCGCTTCAATGCTGGATGTACCAGAATCTCCTCTTAGAAACAGATGCACCGTGACAAGTGCCAGACATTTCTCTACCTCAGATTTTTCCTCGTAGGAGGACCCAGATTGCCCCGCAGGGCAGCTCCACAGTTGGTGATATTAAACAAGTTCAAACAGTGTTGGAACTTGCTCTCCGGAACTAGCTTGGTGAACATATCAGCAGGATTATCAGATGTTCCCACCTTCTTCACCCTGATTCTCTTCTCAGCTTGCCAGTGTGCCGACTCACCTTCAAAAACAGTAGCCTTGTAGTTGGATGGAACACACTCCTCCTCCTCGGCCACATGCAAAGCATATCCCACCAGATTGTCAGACCTGGATCTCGCAGACCCTCTGATGTCAACCCTTCTTGGTCGATCTAGAGCAATACTCTGATGTACAACTCCACCTGTTCCTGTGTCTAGTGGTATATTCTTTGTCTCACCAGTATCTGACTCAGTAGTACCTGTTTGTGATGATTGGTCAGTGACCAACTCGGGTGCCTGAGTCTCTGCTGGAGTGAAGTTCAACTCCACCTCCTCAGCAACAGTCTCCCTAACGTTGACTGAAATAGCATCTGCAGCACCTGTGACTGCTGAACCTTTTAGGGTATACAAAGTCCCCTTTCCCTGCTTGACTCATTGCAAAACCACATTAGAGCCCTTAAACACGCGCAACTTTCCACCATAACCCGTGTATCTGAAACCCTTGTCGTCTAACACAGTTAGGGATATCAGATTCTTTGCCATAGATGGCACATGTTTGACTTTTTCCAATGTGCGAAACTTCCCATCGTTTGTCCGAAGCCTGACTGAGCCGATCCCAACAACCTTGCAGATGACATCGTTTCCCATAGAAACATTGTCCTTGTCTACACATCTATATGTTGTAAACAACTCTCTTCTAGGACATACGTGACATGATGCACCTGAGTCAAGAAACCACACATCATGATCTATGCGATTACCTGCCAGTAGAACAATATCTTCCTCAGAAGTATTTCCACCATGAACAACGGCTGCAAATCCAGATTTCTGCTCTTGTTGCCTCTTCTTAGGACAGTCATTCTTCCAATGACCTTTCTCCTTACAGTAGTTACAGACGTCGTCTGGTTTAGGGCCTGATTTGCGACCTTGCTTCTTGCCCCTTCTACCATCAGAATTGCCTCCGTTGGCCATAAGCCCGGAAGCCTGATTGTTTGTAACCGACGCGGTTGCCTTCAGACGCAACTCTCTGCTGTGAAGCGACGATCTGACCTCTTCCAGTGTGATGGTATCCTTCCCAACGACGAACGACTGAACGAAGTTCTCGTATGTGGGGGGTAGGGATACCAGCAGAATACGGGCAGCATCTTCGTCCTCCACCTTAACATCAATATTACGCAATTCAAGTAATAGCGTGTTAAGTTGATCAAGATGATCTCTGAGTTGTGTACCTTCCTGCATACCGCCAGCCCGAACAACCGTTGTTTCAGAAGCAACTTATTTGTCAGAGACTTTGTCATGTACAAACTCTCCAACTTCAGCCACAAGCCACCAGCAGTTTCCTGATTAGCAACCTCTATTATGACATCGTCTGCGAGACACAACATGATCGTCGAATGAGCCTTCTCCTCAAGAAGACCGTACTTAGCGGTGGTTGTATCTGCCCCCTTCTTGTCGGCGGTTAACGGTGCCCATAAACCTTGTTGCTTCAGCAAAGCCCGCATCTTTATCTGCCACAGACTGAAAGAGTTTCTTCCAGTAAACTTGTCCATCTTCACTACAGATCCAGACATCATTCTCAACAGAAATCACAACCAAGCTCTGATACCAATTTGTTATAACGAGAACGATAACAGACCAAGAAAGACACAGAGATTTAACGTGGTTCGGCAACGGTGTGTTACCTACGTCCACGGGCAGAGAAATAGGGATCTTTATTATGGAGGCAAACAAGAAACTAGGGTTACAATTTGGTAGGTTTATGAGTGTATATAGTGTCTCAAGAAACCTAGTCAAACAATGGGCCTAAACCCAAAACAAATAATAGGCCCAATTCAAGGCATATTAACATTTTGACAATTTTTACTAATTTTATAGATAAAATAGTGTAAAATGAATAATAAATCACTAAAAATAGTTTAGCTTAGTTGATAAAGAGAGACATTTATTATGTTGAGGTCATATGTTTTTTAGCCCACCATAAATTTTTTCTGGATCCACCATTGCCTCTATATAACCCTCTTTTATTAAGACTGATATTGAGTGACTCGGCTTCCTCACCTATCTATCTATTTTCTATACATATATTAATTAAAATCAATGCAGCGTCTTACACTCTTATATGTTGTGTTATGGTTGATTATATGGAAAAAAAATTCTCAAAAAATTTATTAAAATAATGTATTGTCATGATTTATAAAAAGTTAGCCCAAGCCATAATCAATCTATATATATTTTAGCTAATTGTTTAAAACATAAATCAAAACTATTGTTCACCTATATATTTACCATAAATATTTTATATAACCCCATTTCTATGATTTTTTTAACAATATCCAAATATTAGGTTATTTTAATTTTAATTAGTTTGACTAAGAAATAGAATTACAAGTCCCTTAACTTAATTAGTTGATGACAAGTCACAATAAAAAAAAAATATATTAGTTAACTAAATGTAATCTACATATATATATAACTTTGTTAATGTCTATCTATGGAAAAACTAGGGGTGTACATGGGATAGAGATTGGGGTAATCCCACGTCCCATCCCGCGTATTTTTTATGAGGCGGGATCCCGAATTCCGTTGGATCTTAACTCTCACGTGGGACGGGACTTAAACCGATCTTTTTAGGGTAAATAAGCCAATTGATTCATCGTTAACCATTATTGAGTAAGAGATTGTTGTCAAACATTATCGAATCCAGTTTCTAGGTTTTACAAACCTAGAGGAAGCTAACATTAAATTAAAATTTGAAAAGTCAACCCATATTTCATGTTCTACAAAAAATAAACTTTTGTTTATGTTTATGAATATTATACAGTATCTCGTGACTTCATCTTCTTTTGATTTATAAGATTTGATAGTAACAAAAGCAAAAAAGGAGGACTGAAATATCCAACTCATCTTGAATTTCATTTTTAATATCCAGTGTAAAAAAAAAACCCTTATTTTTGTTATAAGAGGAAAAATAAGAATAGAGTAATGAGAAATAAGAGGAAAATAAGAATGGAGTAGACGAGAGTCTTAGACAGCAGAGAGAGAGAAGAGGACTACCAATTTTTCCTGTAGCACCGAGTTGCGGATCGCCCCTCGCACTCTGACTGTGATTTCTTCGGCTCTGTGACTCCTGATGATTCTGTGCTCCACAATTTCATCCCCTTGAATGTTTTTGACATTTAAGGTTGCTGCCTCATTGCCAAATTATTTTTCGGTTCAAAACAAAAAGGACTACCAATCAGTGTTTACACAACTAAGATCCTCTACTACACTTTTCCTATTCCACTCCCTACAACATTAATTTATTGGGACAGTTTGTGAAATATCGATAAAAATTGTCTAAATTAGAGGAGTATCCATATATTTGAAAAATTTGCAAAACTATCCATCCCTTTTAACGGAACTTATTGTGCTGACATCTTTATCACCATCTTCTTTCTCCTTCCTTCGAATCCCTAATTCTACAAAACTCATCTTCAATCGATCTACCCGACGAACCTGAGGATGATGAGGAGTGAGAGAGAGAGAGAGAGAGAGATCTCGAGGAAGATGGCGCGAGTCAGAGCGAACGAGGTGGCGCCGGCGCTTCCGTCCGACCAGGCTCTTCGTGCTCAGACGCAGAAATCGTCGCCGCCGGCTCTCACCTCCGCCACCGGCTGCCTCCCTCGCCGCCATCACCGGACGCCTCCCTCATCACCGTCACCGGCCGCCTCCCTCACCACCGTCACCATTCTCTGTCGAGATCTGCTGTCTCTAAATCCACTCTCTGTCTCGAGGTCTTCGGACGTCTTCGGCTGTTTGCAATCGAGATCTCCCTTTCGATTGCTTCAACTGGTTGTGGCTCTCACCACCATCACCGGACACCTCTCTCACCACCGTCACCGGCCGCCTCCCTCACCACCATCACCACTCTTTTTCGAGATCTGCTTACGGAATCTGCTTGCCAAGGAGCCCGAACCTGTTTGCAAATAAGAAAACCTACTGCAGGAGGAAGGAGGACGAGAATTTGTTTGCAATTTTAGGTTTGGCTTCAAATTTTCTGAATTTGTTTGCAATTTTAGGTTTGGCTTCAAATTTTCAGAAAACCTACAGCAGGAAGAAGGAGGGAGAGAACTTGTTTGCGAACCTATTTAGGTTTGGCTTCAAATTTCTGAATCTCTGCTTGTTCCTAATTAGATGATATTATAGTATTGAATCTGCTTGCAAATTGGTATTATAGTATATATTGAATCTGCTTGCAAATTATATGATATTATAGTATTGATTCTGCTTGCTAATTAGAGTATTGAATCTGCATTTAGCCTGCTGCTTGCAAATTGGGTTGTTAGATGTCGATTTGGTATTATCCAAGTATCCTGGGTGTATGTCAGCATCAATTTTTTTTATGAAACTAAGCTTGCATTGGATCTGGTTAGTTTTAAACACCGGTTACTTTAGTAATGCAGTTCTAAGCTTCAAGATCTGCAACAAGCATGGGTGTATGTCAGCATCAATTTTTTATGAAACTAAGCTTGCATTGGAATGGTTTATATATGTCTACTTCCTTTTTAATTTAAATTATACAGATCAAGAAAGATACTGAGACTAGGCGCTCTGGAGGCGCTTGTGACGTCGCTAGAGAACCCGTTGCTGTGTCAGAATGCAGCGAGGATTCTGAGGAACCTGTGCACTTACAGCGGCGAAGATTGCTTCGTCAAATTAAGAGGCGTTGTTGCAGGAGTTCCTACGGTATGTCTTCGAATTTACATAGATATCTTATATGAGTGTCAATTTTGAACAAATAGAAATCTTTGTTATACACTTTTCATTGACAGGTTCTCAAAGGAATCAAGTCAAAGGACAACAAATTGCAGGAAGTGATGGTTGGATTAGCAGCAAGCACTTTCGGATTCTTGACTCCCGAAGAATCAAGGGCTTTGTTCGAAAGGGGCGGAATGACAGAGGCTGAGTTAGCATATAAGCTAGTTGAGATACTAAAGAGCTATCTGGATCCCCCTACAAAGGTTCCTAGAATCAGGCGATTCACAATAGAATTGGCAATTTGGATGATGAGAGAGCAAGAAGGAAATACCAAGCTTTTCAAGAAGATGGAGCTGGACAAGGAGCTGGAGAATGTTTTGGACACTACGTCGGAGATAGAGACCTTCAACATATTCTCCGGGAGTGTGGGTTTAAGCAAGTATAGGACGATGATTCACTCGCTCATCAAGACAACATTGGATTTGCTGGAAGAAAAGTGAACTGTATATACTAGAGCAAGCATGATGTAATTCATCTCTTCACAAACTAAAAGATTCAGCTTTAAATCATCTTCACGTGATGTGAGAACCTGAGATTGGCCCGGCTGAGTGAGCAGGTGATGGATGAGAGGTCCTGTAATATGCAGAAAAGTGTTTTTAGGGGGGGATAGATGCATAGTTGATATGAAAAAGTTTTCATCTTTTCAGATCATAAAACCAACTCTTAATTTGAGTAATTACCATGAAATGTTGAATGGCGAAGCTCTGCAAACAAAATGAACATTAATCTGATATTCAGCTATAGTTGGGCGACTACCCCAGCATGCCTGCAGTTCAGAAGTGCTCTTAGATATGCCAGAATGCAATATTTGCTTATCATCAGTCATGGCCCTCATGGGGAATCTAACATTGATCAATAATACTGACCTGGATTAGGGATAATGTATGAACAAATGTCTGAAATGTATTGTGTTATGTTTTATTTGATGCCATGCTCACATGGGTTATATGTTACTTATAAGGTCGGTTGTAAGTTGATAACATGTTGATGGGTTACTCATAAGTTATAAGGAATGTCTTGTCAAACAGACCCTAGAAATATAAATTGATGATATGCAAATATAAGATTAAAATATGCATAAATTAATTCACGTTGTGCAAATATAAAATTATTGATATCTAATACTTAGATTTTAATTTTTAATAAATAAAAAAAAAGTTGGGAAAATACAAATTGATGTTTTGCAAATTTATGATTATAATATGCAAATATAAATTGATGTTGTGCAAATGTAAAAGTATGATATGCAATTATAAATTGATGATATGCAAATGTAAGATTAAAATATGCATAAATTAATTCATGTTGTACATATATAAGATTATTGATATCTAATACTTAGATTTTAATTTTTAGTAAATAAATAAGTTGGGGAATCGAAAATTACCTTCAACGACGAAAAGAGAGACCATGAAGCCCATAGATCTAAAGCCCTAGATCTTCGATGAAATGCGCCGCCCTCGATTGCAAGAAGCCTCGGCCGCCGTGTCCACCGCCGGAGCCATACAGAAGATCAAGGAAGCCATGGGAGGGGAGCTTCTCCCTGGATCCACGATGAAAAGAGGGAAGGCATAGGTGAGACTGTGAGAGTAAGGGTATTTTCGTAAAATAAAATTCTGAAATTATAAGAGTGAACATTCCACCAATTTTTACAAAACCTAGGACACTCCTCTAATTAGAGCGAAAATTTGTGCCTTCGGCACAAATTTTCTCTAATTTATTTCAACATTTATTTAATCTTAAAAAAAATTTAATTTTTTTATTTATATTCCTAACATTTATTTATATATATATTTATAAAATTTTATTTTGAAAAATCATATTTTAAAATTTTTAAAAATTAAAAAGGCAATATTTAACAAAATATAATTATTAAAAATTTTAAAACATTATTTTTCAAAATAAAATTTTATTTTATTATTTTGATAAGGAAATAATTCGAGTGTCGGACAGACTCGACACCTCGATATGCCGACGAAGTCGGCAGACGGTGAACCGCCAAATTAAAATTTTATTTTGACAGTGGGAAGCACACAAATGCAATCGAACACTCGAACCTAACCTGAAAATGCTGGGGACAACATAGGCTAAGAGCCGATGCCAAGCACCACCTCAAAATAAATTTTTATAAATATATAAAACTAGATGTTAGAAATATAAATATATATTTTTAAAATTTTTAAAAACTAAATAAATATTAAATTAATTTAGTAGAGTAGGGAAGGGAGTAGAAAACCCAGACTGGTGTTTACATGTTCAAAGGGTAAACTAGGTATATTCGGAAAGTCATCTTTATTACTTTTTTTACATGAAAATTTTGAGAAATCAGATAACAAAGTACTTGATTTCTAGAGAGGTTGAAGGATCGACAGATGAACATGAACTAAGTCATGATACAATACAGGTTATATAAAATATTCATTTTTTATAAATTTTTTTAACAAGTTTGTACTTATTAATAATAACTACGAAATTGGTAAAAAATTATTTAAAAAACTAGATATTTTATATAGTTTTTATCTCCTAAAAAAGCGTGCGTGAATAGTAAAGTGATAAGTTTTTCCGAACGGAGGTAGTATATTTTTCGAAGTAATTGTAAACATCGAGAGTTCAAATTTAACTTTCAATATTTTATTCGTTATATTTTATTTTTAAATAAATATTTTATTGAAAACATAATATGATATTATGATATCATTATCTATATTATGTATCTATATCTAACTTTAAATTAGAAGACTTGGCTGATGTGGCGATCATTCCTTGAATTTAGGTAGCTGGACCTATCACGTTTTATCTTCCTTCCCCTTCCTAATTTTTTTTAGAAAGCCCATCCTAATTTTATTTCTTATTCCTGATTTCATCCTCCAGAGCATCGGGTGCTAGGGTTCACCATCCTCCGCCGCAAGGGGTTCCACATACCGCCTCTCCGCCGAGTCCATCTCCTACCGCCTCCGAGCCTTCACTGCCTACCCAGTTCCGAATCTTTCCTTCCGCCCTTCCGAATCCTTCCCCTTCCTGATTTCATCCTCCATATCATCGGCTCCTAGATTTCACACTCCTCCGCCTCAAGGGTTCCACATACCGCCTCTTCTCCGAGTCCATCTCCTACTACCTCCGAGCCTTCACCGCCTACCCAAGTCCGAATCCTTGATGCCGCTCCCCCTTGCTTCCGCCTCCGACTTGCTGCCTCTCCAGAGGTTTCAATATTTCGTCCCCCATGTCTCATATCGGAGGTTCCAGGTTTGTTGCTTATAACACCAAAAATCAATTGTTTTGTTGTTGTTCATCAAATCCCTAAATTCCGATCAGAAACCCTAGGTTCCTACTCTGTTCGAGGGCTTGCAGTCCGATTTGTTGATTTTTGCAAGTCGGTGGAGGTTTGGGCGCTATATATTTATCTGTTTTTGCCTAGGTTTCTTCCACACACCTTGGTTTGTCACGCTTGGGCAAACTTGAATATGTTACCCCCTGTCACATTAATGCCAGTTTATTATTAATCAAATATCAACAGAAACTTTCTCCATTACACATCCCTCCAGACACTTTCGGACAGAACTTTTGCGGAAGGTTTACTAACAAATTTGATCATATGCTGAAAAGGATTGTTGTCTAGAAATCTGATAATATTACTGCTTATTTAATTCAGAAGCCGGGAGTGAGACCATCTTGCAAATCACTTGGTCCACGAAAAGCCCCATGTCAACTTGCAAATCACTTGGCCCCTGCATACATACTTTTGGAATCGGGTAAATAGTCAGCTGCTTCCTTCCAAGAGCTATTGTTTTTGTTCTAATTATGTGATTTGATTCTCAATCTGCACTGTTTATCAACATAAATTAAACAATCTATTATCAATTTCTCTATGTTGTTTGATTTCTTGAGTTATATTTCTGTTCTTATATCACAACAAACAATTTAAAAATATTTGATTTTATATTTTCCACTCATTGAGAACTGACATTCATATGGAAAACTCCAGGTGCTTATTGTAATCATTATTGCCTAAAAATGTTGGCAATGATTGGAAAAGGTCAATATGATGTGGCTTACGATCCAGGTAAATTTTGTTAAGGAAAAGGAAGTCAAGCAAATACCAGCTGCAAAGTATCATATTTATTTGTAGAATCTTTTCATGTGTGTATAAACTCTTCCTGGAGTGGAAAATATTGAGTTTTCTTGAAGTCATTAATGAATTGATACCCGATGTAAGATATTTTGAAGTAAAGTGAAATTCGTTGATTTGTTTTGGGTGTTGATGGGAATGCTCCTTGACTTTTCCCTTTTAGTGGTAATGATTATAATTGTATTTATATAAAAAAATGATGCATTAAGTTACTATTTCATGTGTTTCGAATTGGACATGGCAGTGTATAAAATTGAGGAGAATGATTTTGGTATGTATATGAGAGATGCCACCCATCCTATTGGTGCCGAACCTTCCTTACCACTGTGCTCATGTTGTGGAGAATAACTTCTATGCCGATGTGTGTTTACACTATGATGGATATAACAGATGTTCTTTTACAATGTGTTCTACAACAATGACGCGATAAACTACTTATAGAATTGTCTTATAATTTACAAAATCTATATATTGAACTTATATCAGGGTTTTGCTTCTGCAGATCTGATCGAGTTTCACTTTGAGAAGCTCTTCAATAGAGCGGCTTCAGCTGTACTTGCGGATTTAACCATTGATGGGTTGGATGATCTTGATGACCTTGAGGTATGCTCCTCAATATCCCACAATATGACACTTCGTCCTATTTGCCCCTTTGATAGCTTAGTTAAGTTCTGCAGCCTTGAGACTTTATGCCTGTTGTTGGTGTGTATGGAGTATTTGTTGTAAAATTTGAATGAAATACCTATGTACAGCTCTTTAATTTCCCACCTTTCTACATCTTTTCTTATTTATTCAGATATCTAACCAGGCTCCTGATATGGCTGCTCGCCTACATTCTACTAGAGTCTTGGGAACCTTCGGCAATCATGCACCAGAGTAATATTATTGTGGCTCCTTTTTCTTTTTCAGTTTGTTAGTATTATTTGGGTGCATTTTAATTACATTGGCAATTACTCTATCTGCATAGTGCTGAAATAGATGATATAATCTTTAATTTGTGTTCACGTTCTTTTGTCTTAACTAATTGTCTCCTTTCTTACCATTGCAAAATTTATAATGTTGTGATGTATCCTTCCAATGTGTTTGTATTGTTCATAATTCATTATCCTCTTAAGTCTTAACACTTCAGGTATGCCATGAATGGCCAGCTGACTCAGAAGAGCGATGTTTATAGCTCGGATGCCGTAGGAGATGTACTCGGAGGATACCTCTGCCATTTCGCTACTTATGCTATTTCGTGCAGTTCAACGAGGTATTGGCAATATTCCTTTTCATTTACTTTAATTTCATACTCATATTTTTTAGGTTCCTCATTTTGTAAGATTAGCCTTACATTATTTCTTTTTATATACATTTTCATCCCTTCATATAACCAAACTATTTTTTTCCCCAAGAATCCTATGGACGAAGTCTAGCTAACGACAACATCCATTCATATATTTAGTTTTATATTCGTTAATGTATTTCACCATTTGTATTTTTTTCATTATTATTTTTGTTCATCTTTATAATAGATATTTTATATTTTTTTTCCTCGCGCACGCGCCATGGCGCGGGGACTGTACTAGTTTATTTATTATTATTAACGATAATATTATACATATTATCCATGTTTGTTATTATATTATTATAAACCATTGTTTATTTATTTATTTTTTGATTAGGAAAGAATTCAGACGAGCGAGCTCTACCCGGCAGCATCCTTACGGATGAGGTCTAAAAGACCAAAATCGTTTTGAATATCGACTCCTCAGGTAGAGTGGAAAAGGTGTGCAACCTTATCCGCCACTATATTGCTTAACCGGGGAACATCGATAATAAGAGTTCAACATCTGGCAAGAGCAGTTCAATTTCCCAAGGACAATTTGATTTTTTTGTTAAGGTGGTTTATGATTATAATGGAATCTCCTTCAATGTGGATTTTATCGATACGGAGTTGTAGCGCATGTTGGATTCCCAACTTAAGAGCAAGAACTTCTGCTTTCAAGGGACTTTGTTTTCCAAGTTTATGATAACAAATGTGTATCGGCCGACCCTCCTAGTCCCGGATTATGGCTCCCGCTGAGCTGTCATTATTTGAAATTGTGGATCCATCAAAATTTAACTTGAGGGTTCCCCTCGGGAGTTTGTGCCATGTAATCTTACCATACTTCATTTTCTTCCTTGTGTGATTGGGGATTTGATTGTGTAAAGGGGGGTCCTCGTCAAAACTACTTTCAAAGAGGGAAACTTTACTCCAATTCTCCTTATGAATTTTAAAAGTGCATAAAGAATAGTCTCTGTGAGAGATGGGAGCCTGTCTAAACACATATTGATTCTAAATGTACCAAGCCGACCACCAAGAGAAAGCGAGCTCTACCCTGGGCACAGAAGTAAGGTTCTTTCTAATGAAGGACACGATATGTTTTATATCTTGTTATTAATTGGTTTATAATACTGGATATGGTTGAATGTAAGTGTGCATGGAGATGGAAGAGAGAGCGCACATATTGACATTCAAACAGGAAGTGAACATCATCTTCTACTGCACTGTTACACAAACTGCAGGTGGAAGGAACAAAGGTCCCTCGTTGGGCAAGCCTAGACGCAGTTGGGAGACCATTCTGCCAAACTTTCCATAAGAAAATTTTGACCTTCGACGGAACATCTAAATTCCAGATCCATGCGTTACTATCTAAATTCAGAGAGGATTGACTCATGATTAGTTTGTATGCACTCAAAGTGGTAAACTAGCCCTCTCTGTCAGGCCACCAGTACAACCTATCGTCCATGGACAAAACGGGAAGAGGGATGTCCAAGATTTCTTTGACTATGTCATTTGGTAGCACATTGTTAAGTTTTTCCTTCCACCATCTTCCACCCAAAATATAGTCACTAACAGTTTCCTCTATGTTATTAATTTGGGGGCATTATTCCCTCGCTTGTAGAGAAGAAGTTGTTATCCAATTATCCGTCCAAAATTTGACGGTAGACCCATTTCCAACTGTCCAAATTAGCCCTAACTTAAATTTATCAATGAGAGTTGTTAGTTTGGCACATTCCCATGAGGAGTCACCTCTTTTTTTGTATTCAAGGATGCTAGCTGAGCACAGGTACCATGTGCTTGATTAGATTAACTCAGACAATATCTGGTTCATCAAATATTTTCCATAATAATTTCATCTAAAAGACAGATGATATAATAATCAAACTGCAAAACAGTTATGGTAATCGAAGATTTCCAGTCAACCACAATGTTATAGTGTGAGAGATCAGTAGCAAGTAGTTTTGTGCAAATTCCCATCAGCAGGGATGATGTAATCCATTCACGAGAAATAGAGAAGCAAACCCTAGGAGCGGAAGGGTAGAAGGCATAGCCACCTAGCTACTCAAACCCATGGAACCAAACTCGATACCCATGAGGAGCAACCATAAGTGTAAAGTTCGAATCAACAAGACAAGTATGAACAAACTTGAGTAAAACTCCGCTAGAAATTTTACCAAGTAGTTTAGGAGACCTTTTGGTCCTTTGTCTAGCATCATGTTCAAACCTCTTTCCTAACATCCCAGAATTGCAAAAAATGTAATGTTCCACATGAATGTAAACCTCATAGTCCCTTGACTAACATCATATGGGATACAAACCCGGAATGGGTGAGTTTTAACTAAGGCACGAATGCATACACCAAAGATAATAATCAGAACAACCACAACCAAAGCCTAGAACATACTATCAGAATCATATACAATGATAACCCAATTTTCAATCAAACTGAGGAAAGAGGCCACGATATCCCTAATCACACCAGTTTTTTTAGGGCCCGAAACTTAGGGGGTAGGGGTGAAGAGGAAGTAACCTCTAGCACCGGGTTTTTCAACCACCAAAGGGCGGTGATTTTTCTGAACATAAATATGCAATTAAGTAAGATCAGATGAAAGATTATATAGATTGACCAGATTGAGGGCACTAGAATCTTGAAGGTGGAGATGAGAGAAGAAATCCTCACAAGAGCACTGCCATAGGAGCCGGACGCGTGACCTAACAGCCATGGTGTATTCAACCAGTCTTGAGCATCCTTAGGGGATGAAGCCCCTTCTGACATCTTCTTTTCTATTTCGATCATCAAGCCCGAAAATCGGGGGGTAAGTTGTGGAGGAAAGGTAGGATCCTCCACAAAGGTTATGTTTTTCGGTGTTGATTTGACCGAATTTTTGCAAGACAACAATGAAATAAGGTAGTTAGGGATCTCATAAAGCAAATAAACGACATATAAGACCCACGAATGACAGTGCGAGGATAGGGCTGCATCACGATGCCCTATCCCAAATGAAAACAGAAAATGAAACGAAGAGCCGGAGACAGGGAAACCAAGACACCAAAGACATACCATATCAAACAAAACCGACTTGACCTACAGCCAAGCCCCAAAACACATCTCAAGCGCAGCCGTCGCCCCCAACAAGTGACCATCTTTTGTTGCTTTCTGAAGATCCTTCTCGCCGGAACAGTGACCCGCCGTTCAGAATGAAGCTTGAGGTGAGAGGAGGCACACCCGGAAGAATATGATTGAGATTTAGGAGCAAAAGTAGCACTACAAGTGCCAAACACCATGGACGAGGACCACCACACCCAAAGATCATCGAGAGGCAGCCCCCAACGCTGGAATCTAGAAGAAATGGAACTCGAATGGCCAACCCAAAACACTAATGAACAGATCCTGCTAGCGACAACAGCCCGACCGACGGAGCCCTGAGACCACGCTGGGTATTTGAAAAAGAGAGAAAGAAGAAACCTAAGCACATCCGACCCGGAGCAGCACCGCCATCCATCACTCCACCAGGGACAATGAAATCGGACCTGCTACCCCCGAAAGCAAGAATTCTCCCCCATGTTTCTAAACTTCTTGATAATTGCTCCACAACCCTTCCAAACAATCAACATCGCCCTTGAGATCGGGTCGACTTGTCTCACCGTCCATTGATCCTCCTTCTTTCTAGCTAACTCTCTTTCTTGGAAATTTAGGATTGCTCGGACGCACCGAGAAGAAATCAAACAAGGCTAGTGACAGGACAAAATCTTTGTGTTTCCTATCAAAATAAAACTCAAACCTACAAACTAGTAAAGAACTAATATTTAACCTATAGTCAACTTCCTACACATTCAAGCTTTCTAACGAAGTCAACTAGCACATGTTTGCAACGAAAGATTAAGAATCATAACGAACAATTCAAAACCCTAGCGATGATGAGATCCTAGCAAGGTGATCAATCAAGATAGCATCAAACACCATAAAGCATTCAAGCACAAAGAAGATGAAACATGCGATGGAAATTAGAACAAGAATAGAAAACTCACAATTCAACCAAACGGAGTCTCAAATCGTAGGCAAACCAAAATAGTTTAGTACTCCATTGTCAAAAGATTAGATGAGATCCCTAAAACAGCTTAAAACAAGCCTTTAAATAGGCCTAAGTACCGTCATAAAACCCTAGAAAATATTTCCCAAAGATAGGCCCAACTTAATAGGCATAGAAAATCGGCGCTGAATTCGGCCCAGGATTGGCGATCTGCTGGAATGGCCGCGGGTGCTGCCTCTGTGGCCGCGGGTGCGGTTTTCTGGCTTCTCTTGTTCCTCTGGCCGCGGGTGCCGTTTTGGCTCTTGTATGCCCCTTTGCCTCTTCCTTGTGCATTCCAACTTGACTTCTCTAGTTCGTTCTTGCCTCCATATGATCCATATGACTCTAATGAATGACCTCCTCCATTCTTCGAATCCAAAATCTACAATTACTCGCTAAACTTGTGTAGATTCCGCACTTAAGTACCAAATGAGCAAACAAGTAAACTAACCCTTTAAAATGCAATATATACATCTAAATGACCCTAAAATTGCTCTATATTGCCTATCTAAATATGCATTATCAAACTCCCCCACACTTAGCCTTTTGCCTGTCCTCGAGCAAAACAAAACATTTATGAGTCATTCATCCCACAAACACAATCCTTCATGCAATAACCTCATCAAAAGCAACATCTCTTCAAAGTGCAGACACAGACAAGGCAAACAAATGTCCTAGTAAGTATTTATGTGATCAAGTAACCCGCATGCTTACACATCCAACCTTACCAGGAATAAAGTGTTTTCGCTCGCACTCAAGTGTTTAGGTTTATCAATTAACACTCAAACTCTATCCAAAATGCAACTAAGCTACATAAGTATTGAAATTGAATCACAATCTCCACCGTGGATGTCATTACCGGCAAAAATCATCATGAGGTCTTTTATGGGTTGTAATGGGGCCAAGGTAGAAAACATAAGGTATTGAACAATTTAGGCCATGTGGTGCTCATAATCCGGGAACTAAGGAAGCAACCAAATCACAATACCACTCATAAACTCATACCATAACTCTAAAATGTAATACAACTCCAATCTCAAGCATATAACTTTACGAACCATACTCAACTCATTCCTTTTTTCTTTTTTTTTTCTTTTTTTTTCTTTTCTTTTCTGTTTCCCCCTTTTTCCCATGCTATATCAAATGATTTTCCTTGACTTTTACCCCTAAGTGAATTTTATCCTCCTTAGGTCCCAAGTAATGAATGTACTAGCAATAATCACACATCTCATAAGGGTACATCAAACATACAATCCACCACTAAAAACCATCATCCACATTATAAATATTCACCAACCATCCCTAATTCCCGGATGGGGTCAAGCTATAATTGGCTATGGAAAATCTTGTGGAGCTACAAAAGAATAGGCAATTAGGCTCAAATTGGCTTAAAGCAGAGGATCATATGTAAAGTGGAATAGAGTCAAATAGGGCTAATAAAGGTGCCTCAATCATGTGAAATTTACCAATAACAAACATAAGTACAGCCTTGACATAGATAACAAAATCAATTCCAAGAGGTAGAAGCATTGGAGAGTACTCACACACATGGAACAAGAGCAAAAAGGACTCAATGAAGTGCAGTCCCAATAAGGCCAAAAATCAATCTCACAAGGTTAAGTTTTTGTTGGATTCCAGTCATGCTAGGAACTTAGATCATACAAGCTCAATTATGTTCACCTAGCTATGTTTCACATAAAAACAATAAGTTGGATAAGGCTAAAGCAATTCAAGCATGTCATGGGACTTATATAATTTCAATAAAATTTTGAGGACTCACCTGGCTAGGTGGTTGTTTAGATAACGCCATATTTTATGCAAATGCATGATTTTTTTTTTCTTTTTCAATTTTTTTCATTTTTTTCTTTTTCTTTTTCTTAAAATAAAACTAAGATGCAAAGCATTAAAACATGAATGTTATGCAAAATAATTTAAACATGCTCGATATGCAATACAACTCTAATATGTACATTAATCCCCTCCCCCACACTTGAAGTTTTCATTGTCTCAATGAAATCAAAACAACAAAAATTAGAAAGAATAAGGGAGGAGAAAAGTAAAATTCACAAGCTCACTGGTATGGAGGAGGTGGAGGTGGGCACGAATGGAAGAGCGAAGAAAATGAACGAAAAGGAGACTGCAGAGCTGGCCGCGGGTGCTGCCCCCTGGGCTGCGGGTGCGGCTATTCCAGAACCATCCCCAATTTTTGGCCCCAGGTGCGGTTTCTGGGCCGCGGGTGCGGTAGCTGTGTTGTTGCCCGGATTTGCCGCGACCGCTGCCTTTCCAAAGCGTTGCCTTTCCTACCTTCTTCGTTCTCCCCCCTGAAAGGTTAGTCCAACATGGCGGAAAACAACTTCCTAAAATCTACGACGGTTCTAATTATGCTAAGAAAAATGAAAAATTAATAGAGAAAAGAAAACTTATAGTCTACTTACCTCGGGTTGCCTCCCGAGAAGCGCCTTGGTTAACGTCATAGACTCGACGGTTTATTCGTCCGTGCATTCAAGACTTACTCGGACATTGTTAGAGCCCTCAAAAGTAAATCAAACTCTCACGCCCATCCAAAAGATAAATGGATACAAAATATGAAAAAGCTGATAGAAAATTGTATGGTGTTCAAGAATATTACCAACTCATCATACTCTTGAGCCTGACTTTCAGTGGAGGGTATGTAAGACCACCAACTCAGTTCCGTTGGTAGCTTGTCAAAGTAATGCTCCCAAGGATCTATATAATCACCCAAATCCACAAAAGTATAAGAAATATCAATACCTTGCTTAGGAGTCACAGAAATCGGCTCTAGACCTAGTTCCTCAATAGGCAAGCCAGGTTTGATTTCTTTAGATGAATTAGGAGCCAAAACACATAGATCCTCATGCGTGCACTCATGAGACTCCATGTAAGGGTGCATCAGACTCTCTCCTCCATCTTTAATCAAACCATCGTCGTTTGTGTCTTGACTTTCATCAACTTGAGGTATGAGACTTTTCTCCGCTTCCAACTCACTCATCAGTTGAGCACGTTGGTTCCATTTTTCCTCGATTCGCTCCATCCTTTCAAGCATTTGCTCCATCAAAACCTGGTGTGTGAAAGCTTCTTCCTGCTCCACCTGGTGACCCATGTAGCAGAAAAAATCCCACATCTCTGATAAATCAAAACTCGCCAAGCCTCCGTTACTCATAGACTCGGCAAGTTCTTTGGTCTCAGGAGTCATGCCTTCAAGTACACAAATAACCATATCTCGCAAACTACATGGGTAACCTCGTGCATACCAAGCGTCCAATAAATTATCCACTCTCGTGAGATAAAGGTGAAAATTTTCCCCTTGAAACTGACATAACTTCAACATCTCAAAATATTAGTAGAGGGTGTCAGGAACCGAAAGATAGGTCCACGACGAGGTTAGATATATATACAAAAATCAATAGATACACAAAATAAAGAAATAAACTTAATTCCCCGGCAACGGCGCCAAAATTTGACAGGACAAAATCGTTGTGTTTCCTATCAAAATAAAACTCAAACCTACAAACTAGTATAGTGAGCAAGTAAGAGGTTGATCCCACAGAGAATCAAGTATTCCTATGTATTGTGTATTTACCAATTTAGAGAAAAGAGGGGTTTTGAGTGGTTGAGAATGAGAAATATTAACAAGTTAGGAGAATCAATAATTAAGAGATAGTTTCACCTACAATTCTCAACCCTATTTGGTGAGTTCGATCCTTGTTTCCTACTCAAGTTCTCTTCCTTTTCCAATCAAATGTTCTTATCTTGATTTAAATAGATAATTAGCCCTATGAGTTCTAATAATCCCTAACTCCTAGGCAATCTTAACACGGATTAAGGTTTAATCCTAGGAATAGCAATAAGTCTCAAGATGTATAAAGCTTATAAGCAATATCAATCCCCTAAAGAACTAATATTTAACCTATAGTCAACTTCCTACACATTCAAGCTTTCTAACGAAGTCAACTAGAACATGTTTGCTACAAAAGATTAAGAATCATAACGAACAATTCAAAACCCTAGCGATGATGAGATCCTAGCAAGGTGATCAATCAAGATAGCATCAAACACCATAAAGAATTCAAGCACAAAGAAGATGAAACATGCAATGGAAATTAGAACAAGAATAGAAAACTCACAATTCAACCAAACGGAGTCTCAAATCGTAGGCAAACCAAAATAGTTTAGTACTCCATTGTCAAAAGATTAGATAAAAAATTAGATGAGATCCCTAAAACAGCTTAAAACAAGCCTTTAAATAGGCCTAAGTACCGTCATAAAACCCTAGAAAGTATTTCCCAAAGATAGGCCCAACTTAATAGACATAGAAAATCGGCGCTGAATTCGGCCCAGGATTGGCGATCTGTTGGAATGGCCGCGGGTGCTGCCTCTGTGGCCGCGGGTGCGGTTTTCTGGCTTCTCTTGTTCCTCTGGCCGCGGGTGCCGTTTTGGCTCTTGTATGCCCCTTTGCCTCTTCCTTGTGCATTCCAACTTGGCTTCTCTAGTTCGTTCTTGCCTCCATATGATCCATATGACTCTAATGAATGACCTCCTCCATTCTTCGAATCCAAAATCTGCAATTACTCGCTAAACTTGTGTAGATTCCGCACTTAAGTACCAAATGAGAAAACAAGTAAACTAACCCTTTAAAATGCAATAGATATATCTAAATGACCCTAAAATTACTCTATAATGCCTATCTAAATATGCATTATCAGCTAGGCAAGGAGAGATAATTTTGAGGCTTGGTTTAACACGCTTTGCCCTAGGCACGATGTATACATCGACCAAAGCAGCACCCCAGGGAAGACGCCGACACCCAACTTCAGCTTCGGCCGTCTCAACTCCGGCTTCGACCGTCTCAACTCCGGTTTCAGCCGCCTTTCTCTTTCTCGTCAATTTGGTATGTCGATCCCCTGCCTTCCTTTCGTTCTAGGGTGGGCGGGTCTGGTTTCCATCATCCTATAAAATTGATTTAGGACTTTTTGGGTGGGTGGTCTTCTCTTTCCGTCTGCTACTCCAATTGTCCTCATCGTCGTCCTTCGCATCGACTCCTAGGGTGGTGCCTCTCTTCGTTCCTCCTTCCTCTCCTCCCTTTGCTTAATCCTCTATTTGGAGCCTTTCTTCCCCTGGTGCTTGGGCCGTTTGGTTGCTGTCAGCCTTGTGGGTCGTCGCCATCGTCGGTCGGTGTCCTGTGTTCCCACCGGCTTCCCAGTTGTGTGATGTCCATGTTTTATGCCATATTTCTATGCACATTTTAGCTCCTTATTCTAAGTACTTTTCATATTTCGGGTTGGGAATATGTCGAATTTGTGTAGTATATGCTTATTTGTCAATTATAGAGGTTTACATAAGTTTTGGTTTAATATTGCAGAATTTGGAGTCATTCCGGGACGAAACCATAGGAAGAGATTCTACTCGACTTCGACCAGGCCTTACTCGAAGTCGACTACAGCTGAAGCAGACTTGATCGAGGACAAAAGAAGAAGACAACTCGAGCACGAGCCGTACTCGACGTCGAGTACACTTTACTCGAGGTCGACTAGAACTGGGCGGTTATCTGAGCTCGACGAGGAGAAGCACTCGACAAGCAGAAGATTACTCGAAGTCGAGTACAAGCACTCGAAGTCGACCAAGCTTTACTCGAAGTCGACTACGCGATTTTGGGCCGTGAGTCTGTTGGGCCATTCCGAGCACATGTGGACAACTTGGGCACGAAGCAAGGCTGGATCCATCATGTTCTATCAAGATCTATCTATGGGGAGAAGGATTTTATCCACTTGAAGATATTTAGATAGTTTTCCTTTTAAGATAAATGTTCCCTTTTATTTAAGTTTTATCTTTAGAAATTAGATATACTTTCCTTTCCTTGATTAGCAAGGATTGGAAGCCTATAAATAAAGCCCATGGGGCTAGTTTTTATTCATTCCATCAAAAATTCAATTCTAGAGAAGGAGAGTAAGTAGAGAGAGAGAGTGGAGGCCGAGAGGAGTTAAGAAGCGAGAGCAAGTTGGCTTCGATTGGTTATAAGCTCTGTTTAGTTTATTAATGCAAGTTTATTTCCTTTTATTATTGATGTCTTTTCTTGCGATGAAGATCGAGTAGTCCACGCACTTCTAGGGTCGGAGCGAGCCCGACGATAGCCATGCGTGTTTGAGGTAAAGATCCGACCTTTGTTATGCTTTGATCATCCACTGCCTTTAATATGTTTATTGCCTACTCGAAAGAATAGAGATTCATGTTAAAAACTTGAATTATAAACATAAAGGTGGTAGATACCATTAGGGTTACTTGAAAGGGTTATCTAATTGTTGGAAAAGGCAAAAGCTTACTTCTTTGATGTGATTACTCGACGTCAGAAAGCTACTTGACGTCGACGAGGCCTACTCGATGTCGACCACCGTACTCGACATCGAACACGCTCACTCGAAGTCGACTTCCTCTATTGAACACCCGACTTGCCAAAAGCCTAAGTATGGGGTCCCTGTACTCGACGTCGACCAACCCTAAGCCCGAAGATTTCTGTTTTGGGCACGAAAAGGTAAGTCCAGATATGATTTCAACCCCTCCTCTGTCCATTAATAAATTTAATAAATATTTGAGGAGAGGTAAGGCCCCGTGGCGAGCTAATCTGCGAAAGATGAGAGCTGGAAAGAAGAAGAAGGAAGGCAAGGGATACTATGCAACTAACAACTTATCAGCTGAGCTTGCATACTACCATCAGGACCTAGATGATCCAGGAGAAGGGCCAAGCACAAGAGGGCCCTATATTGAGGGTTCTTAAAGAGAAACCGGAGAAGTCGGCCTAGTGACTCTAAAATCTAGAGCATGTAAATAAAACTTTTGAATTTTGGGACTTTGAAACTTTTGGTGTTGGTTTTGTTTGTTTTTGTTTTTAGTTTTGAACACTTCATGTGGAAAGTCTTTTCTTCGTGAAAAAGCTAACAATTTTCAGGTCGAGAAGCATAAAGGATCGCAAAGAGAGGAAGGAGAAGTCCCTGACAAAACAGTCGAAATCGACTAGGCCAGTCGAGATCGACCACGAAGAGGATCGAGCACATAGTTCTACTCGATGTCGAGTAGGCCACTCGACGTCGACCACCGGTTAGGCTTCCTCGACTTCACACTTTCACTCGACGTAGGATCTGTACTCGACGTCGAGGAGATCTACTCGACGTCGACTACCTTAGTTACTCGACGACCCTGTTTTGACTCTACAGCGCGTTATTCGGTGAGTTCCTTCCTTTACCTCTGTTTTTTATATTGTTTTATACAGTGAGGACACTGTATATTTCAAGTATGGGGTGGGGGAAGAGCGTAATATTATCTATTTATGTTTTATTCTTTATTTTGGTTTTACATGGTGAATTTTGAGTGAATTTTTAATTTTTGTGCTTAATTGCTAAACTCAAAGTTTTATGAGACATCTCCCAAATCTTGTAAAATTGTTCAAAGAAATAGAGTCATGGAAGTTATATTGAACTCGACGATGCAAAAATTGGATTCATTAGAAATATAGCATGAAATTGCCTAGTAAAGGGAAGTCACAGTGAAGTGCATATTTTGATTAAAACCATGAAAGGAGGTAAAATTTGATGTTGCTTTTGACATGTTGCATGATAAGAGGATGGAGGACTTTATATTTCCATATAATGCTCATATTGTTATATCCTAGCCATACCTATGCTTATGCTTCACAAAAGCCATATTATGTCTTATTTCAATTATTGCTCCACATGTTCTAAATATTGTCATTCTTTACCTTATTTCCTATCCGGGGATTATGTTAAGAATGATGTTACATTATGGAGATGTTATATGGTATTTATGTTGTTGTTATCATTATTGGAGTTTGGCAAGAATGTTTGAAATATATGGAAAATTTAATGAGAGAAAGAAAATCCGATAGCCTCAAGAGATAAAGGTAGATCGACCCTGCTCGTTGAGATAATAGTTCAACTAGATGGGACACCACGGTGAGGAGTCCAAAGCACTAAGTATCCGGGGCCATTCATGACACCCATGTTTGTGACTCGCGAGAAGGCAATGCCGATGTTAGAGAGGTAAAAGCATAATATTGAAAAAAAGCAATGAGCGAAAGGTGAGAAATCAAAAGAAGAAGGAATGTGGTATGAAAGTTTGGAAATTACTCCATTTCCCCGGATTATAAGCACCACGTTGCCAAAAATTGCCCACATTTAGCTTTTTACCAATCTACTCCTTATTGAGCTTAAATTAAAGTCCTCTTGATTATTAATGCTTTGTCACATGAATTGTTTTTGCATAACCTTCCTTTTGTGAGTAAATGTTGCTTTTATTTGCACATGTATGGATTTGTGGCATAAGTACCTTTTCGATGATGGTAATTGATTGCAGGGTTATATGAGAATGAATCTATGATGTTGAGAGTTTTGAATTCTTCCCCTGAATGACCATCCAAGTTATTATTTGGGGACAAGCAAGCTTAAGTATGGGGTGATTTGATGTCCATGTTTTATGCCATATTTCTGTGCACATTTTAGCTCCTTATTCTAAGTACTTTTCATATTTCGGGGTGGGAATATGTCGAATTTGTGTAGTATATGCTTATTTGTCAATTATAGAGGTCTACATAAGTTTTGGTTTAATATTGCAGAATTTGGAGTCATTCCGGGACGAAACCATAGGACGAGATTCTACTCGACTTCGACCAGGCCTTACTCGAAGTCGACTAAAGCTGAAGCAGACTTGATCGAGGACAAAAGAAGAAGACAACTCGAGCACGAGCCGTACTCGATGTCGAGTACACTTTACTCGAGGTCGACTAGAACTGGGCGGTTATCCGAGCTCGACGAGGAGAAGCACTCGACAAGCTGAAGATTACTCGAAGTCGAGTACAAGCTACTCGAAGTCGACCAAGCTTTACTCGAAGTCGACTACGCGATTTTGGGCCGTGAGTCTGTTGGGCCATTCCGAGCACATGTGGACAACTTGGGCACGAAGCAAGGTTGGATCCATCATGTTCTATCAAGATCTATCTATGGGGAGAAGGATTTTATCCACTTGAAGATATTTAGATAGTTTTCCTTTTAAGATAAATGTTCCCTTTTATTTAAGTTTTATCTTTAGAAATTAGATATACTTTCCTTTACTTGATTAGAAAGGATTGGAAGCCTATAAATAAAGCCCATGGGGCTAGTTTTTATTCATTCCATCATAAATTCAATTCTAGAGAATGAGAGTAAGTAGAGAGAGAGAGTGGAGGCCGAGAGGAGTTAAGGAGCGAGAGCAAGTTGGCTTCGATCGGTTGTAAGCTCTGTTTAGTTTATTAATGCAAGTTTATTTCCTTTTATTATTGATATGTTTTCTTGCGATGAAGAGCGAGTAGTCCACGCACTTCTAGGGTCGGGGCGAGCCCGACGATAGCCATGCGTGTTTGATGTAAAGATCCGACCTTTGTTATGCTTTGATCATCCACTACCTTTTATGTGTTTATTACCTATTTAATAGAGTTCCAGGTTAACAACTTGGATTATAAACATAAAATTGGTAGATACAATTAGGGTTTCTTGAAAGAGTTGTCTAATTGTTGGAAAAGGCGAAAGCTTGTTCCTTCGATGCAATTTGCATGATTATCGTTATTTATCTTGCCTTATGCATGTTTGGTTATCGTTGTTGCAAAACCCGATCTTGGAAGTCTTTTCCATACATTGTTCAATTCGAGATTTGCATTCGTTGGTTACTGTTTCTACTCAACTTCGACTAGACCCTAGTCGACGTCGACCATTGACCTTCGATCGAGCAAGATTGATGTTGCTTGTGTCTCTGCAGTACTCGACAGGCTACTCGACTACAACCAACCTACTCGACGTCGAGTAGGGCTTGTCGACGTCGACCACCACCCAACGTCTTCTGTTGCTCGAAATCGACTGTACTGACCCCTGTCGACCACCCTTAGTCGAGGTCAAGTACTCTGTGGTCGATCACCATCCGTGAGATTTCTCCGCTGTCTAGGATCCGCTGACACGCTTCCTCGAGGATCGAACCTGACTTCCTGTTGCTACATCGGGAGGAAGTCTTGTAATCATTTGCTTGGGCACGAATCCGGTTTGATTTATTTTATTATATTTTAAACTCGATTTCCTCCTACAACATTGTGCGCCTTTATGTGGGTTGGCCTTGCTCACAATCCACTCCATTTGTCTTCACTTTCAATCTCTGGTGTCATTCCCAGCGGCCTGTGGTGTCGAGCCTGCCTTGGCTGCCTTCGCCCTCTTGGTTTCCGTCGTTTTTGCTTGCCCTGCTCTGCCCTGTCATCTTCTGTCCTGGGCAAGGTGCTTGGCGTGCAAGGATCAGTTTCGTCCTTGCACGACAAGGTTCTACACCCAATTAAAAAAAATTAATTAAAATTTATACATTTTTAATTTTATATGTTTATATATATTTATAAACATATACTATATATAAACCTAAGAGGGTCGGAAAAAATACCGTGAGGGTCTTGACAAAAATCCCGAAAGGGTTTTCTGTTGCGTTTGTACGAGGATGATTTTTCGGCTGCGTCTTTGGTTGTTTCTTGGCGGTTCTAGTCTTAGTGGGGGCTCTAGTGTCCGGTGTCGGGTCTGGCTGGGGTCATGACGGTGTGCATCGAGGTGACTTCGTGTTCCGGAAATTTCCTTGGAGGTTCGTCTTCATCGCCCACCAAGCGATAACACCGCTGGCCAGCGGTGTCATCGCTTGGTGGTGCTTGACTCCGGGTTTAGTCTACGTCGTCCCTTGCTGTTTTGGGTTAGGATCGTTTGTTCGACTGGACAGTTTGGATGTCGCTTTTTGTATTGCACTGTTTTTTTTTACGTTCCATTGTATGTTTGACGATACGTCATCTGCCGACTTTGTCGGCTTCTTAAGGTGTTAAGTTTGTCTGATTATTGAATTATTACCTAATAAAAAAAAATGAGTGACTAAAGCGGCAGTCACCCTAGCAAACTAGTCGTTGAATCTATCCAATTCTCCTATGCTGAATTTGATTCTTATCCAGTGTTTCTTGCCCCTTGTTTTTTTATCTCTAATATAAGGGCTTGTAGTCCTTGTACCCTACCGTGGATCAAAAAAAAAATCAATGGGATAAAACAAAGAATAAAGAAAAGGAAAAATGACCAAAAATAATACGAACTATCAACGGTGAACCAAAAATAATACGAACTTTCAAAACTACCAATTCATATACAAACTATTACACATTAAACCGAAATTGATATAGGGTGCAAAATTTACAAACTCTAAATTCATTTGAACTCAATATATAATTAATAATAAATTGGGGTCAAAATTGTAAAATTTATAATCTCATTCTCCATCCCCAATCTGTAGAACAAAATCAAGAACAGATGTCGACGACAATGGCGGGCCTGCTACACGAGAGCCATGAGGTCAGCGGCGACCGGCTGCGAGACCACAAACGAACTGGTTCGACGCCTCCAGAGGCGCCAACAACCCCCGAGCATGCTCTGAGCATGCTCGAGGAGGGGCGGATAGGGCCGGATAGGGGAAGTTAGTTTTGTCAAAAACGACATGGCGGACAATGTACATTCTCTTGGAGGTGACATCATAGCAAAGGAAGCCCTTGTGGCGAGAGCTATAGCCAAGGAAGAGGCATGGGAGAGTGCGGAAGTCAAGTTTGTAATTGTTGTAGGGACAAAGGAAGGGATAGCAAAGGCACACAAAGACTTTGAGGAGGGTGTAGTTGGGGTCGCGAGAGTAGAGGCGATGAAAGGGAGACTCGCGGTGAAGGTTAGGGGAGGTGGTTCTGTTGTGGAGGTAAATAGCGATGAGGAAGGCATGCTCCCAAAATGGAAGCGGTAGCTTAGCTTGAGCAAGAAGAGCAAGACCTTTCTCAACCACAATTCTGTTACGACGCTCGACTGCACCATTTTGTTCTTGTGTATAGGGACAGGACAACCGGTGGGTGATGCCCTGAGACGCGAGATATGGGGAAACGGAGCGGTATTCTCCTCCCCAGTCCGATTGAAGTGTTTTGATGGTGGTGTTGAATTGTGTTTTGATCATTGCAAGGAAAGCAAGTAAGATGTTATGTAGTTGGGATTTGTGAGACATTAAATAAATCCAGATAAATTTAGTGACATCATCAATAAAGAACACAAAGTAACGAGAACCGTTTAAGGGCAAAACAGGGGCGGGGCCCCAAACATCCGAATAAACTAAATCAAACGGAGAGGCAGAGGACACATGGGTTGCAGGGAGATGCAACCTGCGACTTTTGCCAAACTGACATGCTTCGCAGACCGGAGGAAGCTTATTTGATGTGGTAGGTACACTGAACTTGGACACTAACTGACGGAGGACAGACTCGTGGGGATGACCTAGACGCCGATGCCAACCTTCAAGAGACGTACGGGAACTGGTGAGGGCGGTGGTGGATGGTGATGGGGCGGTGTTGTGGAGGCGATATAGGTCATTCTCAGTTGTTCCGCGGAGGAGAATTTTGTCCTGCAAGGTCTTGACAAAGCATTTGTCACTATGAAATTCCATAATCACCGGATTGTCATTTGTGAGGCGAAAAACGCTAAGTAAACTTTTGGTTAAGGCAGGGACGTGAAGTATGCAAGGTAAAATGACTTTAGCAGACAACCCAAGTAAATAAGAGGAACCAATGTGAGAGATAGGAAGACGGTTACCGTTACCCACAGATAAGCGATCGGAGCCGTTGTAAGCGTCGGAGATCTATAGCTTCTGTAGGTCAGGCGTCACATGATCGGATGCGCCGGAGTCAAAGTACCGCGAGGGGTCGACGACAGATGACGGCGAGGAGAAGTTAGCGGAGCGCTGCTGAGAGGACGAGTCACAACGACGGGGCGGAAATTCGGACTCGTTCAGGCGATTGTAGAAGTTGAGGGCGAGGTGGCTGAGCTTGCCACGGATCTGGCACACATGCCGGCGCCCTGTCTTCTGGCCGCGACCACCACTGGGCATACCGTCAGGAGAAGAGGCGGGCTGCTGCTGCTGCCCACGCCCTCCCGGCGATCGTTGGTTGCTGGTGGGGCGCTGACCGCAAGAGGCGGTGTTGGCAGCGAGAGCGGAGGCGGAGGAGTTGAGTGTAGCCGGTAGCGGGAGGAGGGACGATGCGGTCTGTTGGTCTTGGATAAGGCGAGCCTCCTCTTGGAGGAGAAGACCCACAAGTTCTTCGATGTCCAGGGTGCCGCCTTTCATCATAAAAGAGGTGATGAACGGACTGTATGCGGAATCCAGACCGGTGAGGATGTAAGCAGCGAGGTCCTCAGGATCGACAGTGTACAGGCTTTCAGCAAGGGAGTCCACAATCGCGCGCTTTTGATTGAGGTAGTCCATCATGGTCAGGGCCCCTTTCGGAAGGGACTGAAGCTGCTATTTAAGAGCCATCCGATGAGCCCGGGTTTGAGCCTGGTTTGTGCGCTCAAGGGTGGGCCAAGCGTCGGCGGCGGTGGTGCAGCGAGTGATGAGGGTGAGGGCACACTCCGCAATGGTGGAGCGGAGCCAGAGGAGCACGAACCGATCACGGCGACGCCAAATGGGGTTCAACAACATCGGCGTCGACATTAACAACGTCAGAGTCAGCAATCGACGTCGGAGTCAGCAACATCGACTTCAACGGTGTTGACCTCACCATCGATGTAATTTTTTTTAAAATAAATTAAATCAAATTTTGGTTTAAAAAAAATTGTAAGACGAAGAGAAATTGGGAGGAAGGAAGAGTAGAGAAACGGGAAAGTGGGAGGAATTAAATTTTTTAAAAGAAAAAAAAAAGAAAGTTTTGGTTTAAAAAACATTTGTAAGATGGAGAGAAAAGAGGGAAATGGGGGAACGTGGGATAAAGGAAGAGAAAACATATGAGATAAATGGGGGAAAATGAGAGGAAGGAAAGAGTGCAGGAAGGTGATGAACTAACTAATATGGATAGTTGGTAAAAAGACAAAAAATATGGACATATGGGTAAACGCTCCTTTTCAGATTGACAAACACAATCTGGGAGATGACTTCTTCACTAATCGAAAAAGGAGATAGTCTTAACCGATAACATCCTTGTTGATTAGAACGTCGCTATAAATGTCTATCCTCTTGGCAAAATGACAAAGATGTACAACTCTATCAGTCGTTCTGTTGTTATCTCGGGGCACGTGAGAGAAGGAACAATCTCCCACGTTGGACAAAATCGTTTTGACAATTTCCGACCTGACTCGCCTGATTGCCACCTCTACTTATATAATAAATATTAGGATTAATTTTATATTTAATAAGAAAAAGATTTCGATTTACAATTATGGGCGATATCCTAGTGGACGACGTCACGGCCGGGATGATCTTAGGTATGGAGTTCGATGACTAAGATTTTTGCAAAGGTCAAATTTCATAACGATCAGTGCCAATTTCAAGTTCCAATATTATTGTTATTGGTGTTGTTATTATTATTTTACTTAATAAAAAAATTCAAAACTTTCCAACCAGTTATTCATGGGAATGGAATTTGCCAAGATTTGGTAAGAAATCCTCACGCATGTTCCACCGAAAAAAAATAGAAATTGCATGATTCTTTGTATCAAGTTGAATAAAATTGAACTGCAATCAACATAAAAACAGATCAAATGCAATAAAAGAATTTGCTTTCTCTTTAGTACGAAAAGAATTGCATTCCGAGGCATATAAAACAACAGAATTGATATTTACGTGGTTAGTGAATTCGTGGATTTTGTGTGTGTCCATAGTTACTAGCTAGCAGCACATGTGTCGAGTGAGGTTTTATCTTAAAACCAATTAGCAATAGGAGTAGTAGTCCCCTAGCTTATGTAGTAAGACTTGTTTGTTCATATTTTCAATGTGAGATTCTTTGGTCTCTTCACATTCTCTCAACAACGTTCATATTTTTTTTTAAATATTCGAAATCTGTGAACTCGCAATGCACATTCACACTTTTTTTAAAATATATTTGTAACATGGGACAATCAACTGGGATCGAGAAGTATGAATTCGCGGTCAATTGCGATCACGAAATGTGAATTCGCACTTTATTGTTCACATTTTCTTCAAATTTGGTTCCGATGTCAACATAGAAGTTGCAGTTCTACAATTTTTTTTTCCCAACGCATACTCATAATAAACGATCGGATCACTTAAGTTTTCAAAAAGTGTATCACAAGATCAACTTATTGAGCCGACAATTTTTGTTGACTTGTTCTTAATTCCAATGTCAACATAGAAGTTGCAGTTCTACAAAAGAGCCACCGAAACCTTCAAAAAGTGCATTACAAGATCATCATATTGTGGGGACAACTTTTGTTGACTTATGCTTCATTTCGATTCTCTTCTTCTTCTCAAGCCGCCATTCTTGTCTTGTTTTGTGCTCTTTTTTACATTTCCTTCGTTCATTAGTCTCCTCGTCCCACCTTGAATCTACTGCACCTGGAATATTAGTGATAACTCCACTCCCTTGATGAAAATCGGAATTAGTTTCAAAGGCTTTGATACACAGTTTGTGTCAAAGGTCTTGAAGCTACAGATGTGTTGATGAAACACAAAACCTGTACTTTATTATATTATGTCCGAATATTATTATATGCTTCCAGATATTATTATATATGCACTAACATTTCAGGAAGCTTTTCGAATTATATCTCCTTCCTTGGGCTGAATAACGTGGAGAATAAAATCGGAAAGATTGTGGCTTCAGAGTTTCCCAGTTTAGAAGATCTCAAAGATCCACCCGCAAGCCATAATCCAAGTTAGCCGTTGGAGGAGATTCTTTCCTCAAGTGGCGCCGATGATCTTCACTATATAAAAGAGATGAAGAAGAGAGAGAGTACTGACGTACATTCAAGAATATCATTGCACAAACAACCCTCACGTTTACGATCTCTCTTCAGCGTGTTCTCTCTTCTTGTTCTTAAGAGTCTTATATTTTGTTTCAAAACATTTGAGAGTTACACAGTGAGCTTATAGGATATATTCAGAGAGAGTGTTATACTCGAGAGTTTATAACTCAGGAAGTGAACACTAGACGATTGATTCACGAAGTGTAAGAGGATTGTACTAGATAGCTGAGAGAGGTGGGGCTCTTCTAGATTGGTCTAGGACTCCAAGGGAACGTGAGTTGACTAGATTGCAATTGTATAGGAGAGAGGCTTCTCGGTGAGCTATTAGGATCCTAAGTCTTGTGAATCAATAAAAGCCGGTTGAATCCTAGGGTTGTGGAAGAACCCTAGGCGGGGACGTAGGCCAAGTTCGTGCGGAACCTCGTTAACAATTCGTTGCATCCTTTACTTACTGCTTTACCATATTTCCGCATTTGTTCGAATTGTATAACTTGTTTGTGATTCAGGTTTTCAGAGAAAGGATTAAGTCTAATCTCAAAGGGTTTTGCACGAGCTTCAAAAGTCTTGAGATTATCTGCGAAAAACCGGCATACTCTATTCGACACCCCTTCTAGAGTATCTTTATATTACTTTGTTATACTTTATCGAACCTTCAATTAGGTATTCGAAATTGATAGCAATTTTCCCTATTTTTTCTCTCATCTTTGTTAGTGAAACTGAAATTGTACAAAAAATGAATTTTTTTATGGAAATAAAAAAGGTATATTAGGTATTCGGGTCCTAAACAATATTCTAATTCGGGTATTCGAGTAGTTGAATTGATTCTATTGGTGAGTTGCCATCAATTCAATGGTGGGAGATGAAATCGATTTTGAAGTTAAGACATTCATCTTGCTAAGAAATTGTTGATACTAGTGGGTTACAACATTGATAGCATAAATTTAGATGATAATATTAGGTCATATTTAGGTTAGTTATATCACATATTGTATATGAGTTAGGTAGGATTTGCATATTAAGTCATATTTAATTTAGTTATAGTACGTGCAAGTAGATATGAGGTGAGAAAATGATTCTAATGAACGAAGAAAGCGTCAAGAAGAGTCCAAAACGAGATAAGAGTAGAGGCTCGGGAAAAAGAAGAGAGCCAAAACGAAGAATAAGTACGTACTTAGCAAATGTTGTTTACTCGACAGGTTGGATTTGTAACACACTTTTTGGAAACTTTGGTGGTCCGATTGATTATTATGAGTATATGTTGATAAGCTCTTTTCGATAGCTACAACTTTTACGTTGACATCAGAATCAAATTCAAATACGAGGTGAACAGTAAATTCCAAATTCACATTTTGTGATCGCCATTGACCGCCATAAAAAAAACATATGAATGGGTATTGCAATTTAATTTGTGAATTTCAAATATTAAAAAAAAAGTGTAAACACACATTGCAAATTTACAAAATCCACAAACTAGTAATGTGCATTAATTTGCCATCATATAATAGACGATACCATTTTGTAATCTGACGAAACTTTAGACAAATTGATGCGGGATCATCCAAGACACCTTCGGACACACATATACTTAGGGATGGACCTATGATTCGAGCTCAAGAGAATGATGTCATCCTCAAGAGGAAGAAGAAGGTTCCACCATGGGAGAAGGTGGAAACTTACGTTTTTAGATTCGTTTAGCATTTGACAGCTCTTTGACGTCTCAGTAAATTGAGTCGTACGCAGTCAATATTAATCGGATTGAGGCGTGCTATACCTTGTCGGAACGAGGACGAAGAGATCTACAACTTTGCTGTTGAAGGTTCTTCCAGATTCGACATGGAGCTTGGCCGAAAATCACATTCTTTGCAAGCTGTCACTTTTTGCGCGGCCGTGCAGATAGGTGCGCGGGCGTGCAGCTCCGGGCTGTTGAATGCTGGCCATTGAGCCTTATGTGCTCACGTTGGACTTGGTTAAGTTGTTAAGTTAGAAAACTTAATTAATTGTGTTATTTTTAAGTTACTTTTAGGTTACTTAAATAATTCCTTTTATTTATTATCTTAATTAGTAAATCAGCCCTAGGTTATATATTGACGGCTGATTCCATTGTAAAACATCAGACGTATCTTTTTATGAAAATTTCAGTTTGTGTGAAACACAATTGAGAGAAAGTCAATCGACTCGAAGCGTGGCTCGTCGATTGCAACTATTGGTATAGATCCTGCTTGGTTTGCTTTGAGTTCGTCAACCTCGCGAGAGCTTGGTGATCCAGGTAATCACAAGTCCCCTCCTTGTGCCTCCAAGTTGTCCGCTTGGTTGTGTAAGGTTGTAGAGGCGGGCTTTATAGTCGTTGGTGTTTAGTTCCTACCCTCTTAGGAGGCCTGGGGTCTTCATCTCGTTCTATTTTAGTTCGAATCAGTCTACTATCGGTCGTGTCTTTGTTATCAATTTCGAGTCTTGCATATTGTTCATCGAGTCTTTGAGTCTTTTGCTTCCGTTCTTGTTTTGCTTCCGTTCTTGTTATCTCTTGTTTGATTGTCGAAGATCGGGCCATCCTACGGCTAACCCCGTATCAAATTGGCATCAGAGCTTTGGTTTCCGACATCAAAGTTGTGTCTTTTGTTTCCCTAAAACACAAAACCTACCAAAAAAAAATAGAGTCTTTCTTTGTTCTTGGTTTTTACTTCTTTAATTCTTGAATTTGATTATTACTAATCCTTTGTTTGTGATTGTTGTGGTTGCTAGCCTAAACACATTAGCCGAGACCCCCTTGCAAGTGGCTACTTTTTTGCCTACATCACTGTCGACGGCAGAAGGAAGCCCAAATCAAGTTTGGCCGCACCTTGCAAGTTTTCACAAAACCTACTGTTGCTTTCTATCTTTGGTCTAATTTCATCTATCTTGATCTATCCACTTTCTTGCCTTATTTAATTGTTGAAATTTGTGGTAGATTATTTCCTAATTGTCTATCATAGATTATACAAAGGCTTAGATAGATATACTTACCAAAGTTAGCCAAAGTTTCACCTATATATATATTTCATAAGGGTTACATATTTTATTTTTCTTTCACCATAGCTTAAATTTTCAAGAGTCTTTTTATTTCATAGATAGTTTCTTGCATTAGTCAAAAAAAAAAAACAGTCCGGTATTTCAAAAAATATATATATATATATATATATTATTACATTCAAAGCTTAGTCCTAGGAGGATAAAATTCACTAGGGGCGAAAGTAAGCTTTCAAAAAAAAAAAAAAGATTGTTGAGATCTAGTGCAAAAACTTTCAAGGACCAATTTTGGTGAAATCCTATAGCCCTAGTCGAAAGTCTCAAACACATGCCTCCCAAACCATAAAAATTTTTTTTAAGCCCTACCTTGCAACTACAACATCCATACTAAGGGTTTAAATCAAAAAGAGGTAAAAATCCAAGTTTTTTCTTTCTTTTCTTTCATTTTCTTTTCCTATTTTTGTGTGTCGTGTACTGCAGTGCCCATACCGACCCCCTCCAGCCTCGGTACAGCCTCGTTACAGTGTCTGCTGACCTCTGTTTTGGTCGATTCCGAGCTTCTGCCCAGCTTGTGTCGAGCACTTTCTTCGTTGTTTCTTTGTCCTTTCTCTTGATTACTCTCTTTTGATTGTTAAGTCCTTGCTTGAGTGTTGATTTGCCCAAAGCGGATTGCCCCAACAAGCGTGACATACCAATTAGAGAGGGAGTGTGAGCGAAACACTTGTGAGGTTGTTTATATTTCTCTAACCTTTACATATTTCTTTGTTTGTTGTTTTGTGATGGCTAATATGCAGGGACGAGGGAAAGGAAGATGGCAACAAGAAGAGTACTACTTCTCAGAGGACGACGACGACTTCCAAGAGGATGATTTTTGGGAGCAACGTCCTAGACGAAATGATAGAGGAGGTCGATACCACTATCGAGCATCTAGAGAGCCTGCGCAAGATGGCATAGGTAAGGTAAAGGTAAAGATCCCTCAATTTTATGGTACCACCGATCCAAATGCATATATTGATTGGGAAACTAAAATGGATCGAATATGGATTTGTCATAACTTCTCTGAACATAAAAAGGTGCAACTAGCTTCCCTAGAATTTCAAAGTTTTGCTTTAATTTGGTGGGATAATCTAGTTAACGAAAGAAGAAGAGCCCTTGATGCGCCTGTCGCTTCTTGGATTCAATTAAAAGCACTTATGAGAAGTAGGTTTGCTCCTCCACATTATGCTAGCGAGCTTAGACAACGATTAGAAAATCTTAAGCAAGGTAGCAAAACTGTTGAGGAAACCTTTTATGCAATGCAAGAAACCATGGCTAGAGCTAGTGTAGTTGAACCCTATGAAGATACTAATGCTAGGTTTCTTAGAATTATGCACCCCGCCTTAGCTCATGAAATTGATTACTTTCCTTATTCTACGCCTACTGAACTTTTACATTTAGCTATGAAAGTAGAAAGGAATGCTAGATACAGGAGCCAAGGTGGTAGAATGCCGAGTGGGCAACCCCAAAGGTGGCACCAAGGCCATGTGCAGCAGCCCCAAAGGAGGTTTGATGCCGGCTCAAGGGAGAGAGCAAGCCAACCCCAAGGAAGGAGTGAAGGACGAATGCCTCAGGAGCCCATCGACAAAGGCAAAGCGCCTTGGAACGGACGTGATTCGTCTGGGGCATCTACTGGCCCTAAAGGGAGTAATCCTAACTCTTCTCCTCTTAAACCTTTGTACGTTCCTTGCTTTATATGTCAAGGTAGAGGACATGTTATGAAGGATTGCCCAAATAAGAAGACTTTCATGATTAATCACATAGGCAAATCTGAATCTGACAATCCTAGTAATAAACATCATGAGCATGTTAATAATAATGCTAATCAACGTCTTGTTCCTTCTAGTGTAAATAATCAGTTTGTAGATGAAATTAAAGAGAATGTTGCAAATGATCAAGTTCTTAGTTTACTTGCCTGTGATGATAATGATTGCGTTGGATATGAGCATGATGATTCTTTGATTGATTTAAGTGTTCAACCTATTTTTTATGATGATAATCAAAGAGAAGATTTGTGCTTAGAAAAAGTCAAAGTTTCTAATATGATCATTGATGGTGAAAATTCTTCTACTATTGCTAGCCTTGAATTAGTTGAAAATCCGACCTTGAAAACGGATGAAAACTTGCTAGCATTGGATGGAAACTTAGAGATAAATGAACAAGCTAAAGTGCATATTCAATTAGAACCTTATGCAGATGCTATGAAATATGAATTGTGCACTAATAAATTTTCTTTTCTTGGTTTTGTAGAAAGCTCTAATGGTCTACAAGATAGCGAAACCAAGATCAAATCCATCCAGAAGTGGTCAACCCCTGCACCAATCGGCCTCGAGAGGAGTTTCCATTGGCATGAGGTATTCGATCCAGGAGCTCGTGTGGATGCATTTGCGGAATCTTATGCGACCTTGGATTCGAGGTCGAATCCTTTTCAAGAAAGGGGGAATGATGCGGGATCATCCAAGACACCTTCGGACACACATATACTTGGGGATGGACCTATGATTCGAGCTCAAGAGAATGATGTCATCCTCAAGAGGAAGAAGAAGGCTCCACCATGGGAGAAGGTGGAAACTTACGTTTTTAGATTCGTTTAGCATTTGACAGCTCTTTGACGTCTCAGTAAATTGAGTCGTACGGAGTCAATATTAATCGGATTGAGGCGTGCTATACCTTGTCGGAACGAGGACGAAGATATTTACAACTTTGTTGTTGAAGGTTTTTCCAGATTCGAAATGGAGCTTGGCCGAAAATCACATTCTTTGCAAGCTGTCAGTTTTTACGCGGCCGTGCAGGCAGGTGCGCGGGCGTGCAGCTCCGGGCTGTTGAATGCTTGCCATTGAGCCTTATGTGCTCACGTTGGACTTGGTTAAGTTGTTAAGTTAGAAAGCTTAATTAATTGTGTTATTTTTAAGTTACTTTTAGGTTACTTAAATAATTCCTTTTATTTATTATCTTAATTAGTAAATCAGCCCTAGGTTATATATTGACGGCTGATTCCATTGTAAAACATTAGACGTATCTTTTTATGAAAATTTCAGTTTGTGTGAAACACAATTGAGAGAAAGTCAATCGACTCGAAGCGTGGCTCGTCGATTGCAACTATTGGTATAGATCCTGCTTGGTTTGCTTTGAGTTCGTCAATCTCGCGAGAGCTTGGTGATCCAGGTAATCACAAGTCCCCTCCTTATGCCTCCAAGTTGTCCGCTTGGTTGTGTAAGGTTGTAGAGGCGGGCTTTATAGTCGTTGGTGTTTGGTTCCTACCCTCTTAGGAGGCCTGGGGTCTTCATCTCGTTCTATTTTAGTTCGAATCAGTCCACTATCGGTCGTGTCTTTGTTATCAATTTCGAGTCTTGCATATTGTTCATCGAGTCTTTGAGTCTTTTGCTTCCGTTCTTGTTATCTCTTGTTTGATTGTCGAAGATCGGGCCATCCTACGGCTAACCCCGTATCACAAATGAGATGCAAATTACAGCTAAAAGAAATGAATCACAGAAGGAAATTGAAATCATCATTGGAAAGTAAGCAATAGAGAGCAAAACTGGGTTTCAATTTGTTGTAACCTCCTTTCCCGCTCTCACACTCAGCTGCAAAAGGAGACTCACAACTGACGCCGGAAAATGACCAAAATGCCCCTGAATATCTAGCCTAATTACAATGTAATATTGCTAGATATCAAAATGTACATTTATACTCATATATCCCCTTCAAGTTGGACCTACACAAGGTAGAACAACTCCCATCTTGAATCGAAGAAACTCATGTTGTTTAGCTCCCAATGCCTTAGTCATAATATCAGCAATTTAAAGTGCAGATGAAACATGAGCCGTTTGAATGAACCCATGTTGCACCATCTCGCAAAAGAAGTGACCATCAATCCTAACATGTTTAGTACGCTCATGAAACACCTGGTTGATGGCAAGTTGTTGAGCTGACTTATTGTCACAAAATAAGGTGATTGGAAGCTCCACATTAGTGCCTAGATCACACAGTATGCCCTCTAACCAAACCAACTCACTTGTTATGGCAGACATGCTTCTGTATTCACTCTCAGTAGATGATTTAGAGACAACCTTTTTCTTTTTAGTTTTCCATGACACCAAAGAGCTCCCAAGAAAAACACAAAACCCTGATAGGGACCTTCTTGTGCCCATGCAGTTTCCGCAATCTGCATCAGTGTATGCTTTGACAGAGAAAGATGACGATGCTGAGTAAGACAGTGCACAATTGTAATTGCCCTTGAGATACCTTAACAAGTAAGTGACAACATCCCAGTGAGGCTTTAAAGGATTTTGCAAAAATTGACTTAACTGTTGCACTGAGTAAGAAATATCAGGTCTAGTTAAGGTGAGATACAGAAGCTTGCCAACAAGTCTTCTGTAATCTTCAGGGTTAGGAATGGGATCACCAACGATGGATGACAACTTAAGACCATGTTGCATAGGAAATTCAGTAGGTTTGCAGCCCTTCATATGAGCATCTTTGAGAATATCAAGAACATACTTCCTCTGATTAAGAAGGATGCCTTGTGAGGACCTAGCAATTTCCATTCCTAGAAAATATCTTGCCACCCCTAAGTCTTTGATAGTAAAGAGTTGATGAAGAGCATCTTTAGTGGCTTTAATCTGAGCATTTGAATTGCCTAATAAGAGCATATCATCAACATAAACCAATGCTAATGTCATGTTACCTTGTGAAGACTTCACAAAGAGAGAATAATCATGGATGGACTAAACATAACCAAGTCTGATCATAAACTTTGTGAGTTCATGATTCCACTAGCGGCTAGCTTGCTTGAGCCCATATAGAGATCTCCGCAATTTATAGACATGACCTTTAGGCACTTCAAACCCTAGAGGAGGTAACATGTAAACTTCTTCCTCTAAGAATCCATGAAGGAAAGCATTGTTGGTGTCAAGCTGATGCAGAACCCATCCCTTGCTAGCAGCTAAAGCCAAAATGACATGAACTGTAGAGAGCTTAGCAACTGGTGAAAGGTTTGCTTATAATCCTTGTCCTTCACTTGATTACATCCTTTTGGCACTAGCCGAGCTTTGAACCTTTCAACATTGACATCAGGTCTATACTTGATCTTATAAATCCATTTGCACCTAATTGCTTTCTTACCATCAGGAAGGGGAGTGGTTGTCCATGTGTGATTATTAGAAAGAGCCTTAAGCTCAGTTTCCATAGCCTCCTCCCACTCAGTGATGCCTTTGGCCTGAGCATAAGAATTTGGCTCAAAAATAGAACACATGTTCATGAAAGATTTGATGTATGTGGGAGACAAATATGCTAGATTGCAAGAAGAAAATACAACAAAGGATTCTAAAGATGAAGAATCTGCTATAACATGACCTCTAGTGGGAACTTTGGAGCACACATAATCTTGGAGTCTTGCAGGAAGTTCGGTCTGCCTGTGAAGAATCATAGGTTGTGTAATATTAGTTGGGCTCAAGGTCTGCTCATCCACATTATCACTCTGCAACTGAGAAGACGAAGTGCTGCCAACATAATCCAATACAACATTATCAAAGGACCCTGTGTTACTAGACTGATGACCAACATTAGGTGAGTGATCAGACAAGTGATTTTCAGAAGAGCTGGGCAAAGAAAACATGGAATCACTGTCATCTGACCAATTGACAACATGAGGAAATGGAGAAGACTTCTGAGAAGGATGCACAGATGACACCTGTTTGAAGGGAAATATAGACTCCACAAACTTTACATGTCTACTGATAATGATGGACCTTTTCTCTAAATCAAATAGCTTATAAGCCTTCATGCCATGAGGGTACCCCAAGAAAACACATTTCCTAGCCAAAACAAACAACTTATCTCTGTGATCATTGGGTTGAAGTGCATAACATAGACAACCAACAACTCTAAGCACATCCTAAGAAGAAGAAACTCTGTACCAAACTTCAAAAGGGGACTTCCATTTAAAAATAGAAGATGGCATCTTGTTGATAATATGAGTAGCACTCAACACAAAATCTCCCCAAAATCTGATTGGAAGACCAGCATGAAGCCTAATAGCCCTGACAGTTTCTAACAAATGCCTATGTTTCCTTTCTACCCTTCCATTCTGCTCATGAACCCCAGGAGCTGATCTTTGATGCAAAATACCCCTATCAGCAAACAAATCAATGCATCCCTTTTGAGTAAATTCAGTCCCATTGTCTGTTCTGATGGCCTTAACAGACACTTGGAATTGAGTCTCAACCATATTAAAAAAACTGGTGACCAATCTCAATACTTGTAACTTATCTTGCATAAGGCAAGTCTAAGTAGATCTAGAGTGATCATCCAAAAAGGTCAAAAAATAATTTGTACCACAGATAGATGGAACCCTGTAAGGCCCCCAAACATCCATATGAATCAATTGAAAAGGCGACTTAGCAATAATGTTACTCCTATCAAACTTCAGTTTGTGCGTCATATTACAAGTATCACAATGCAATTTCTAAACATCTGGCTTGCAATCCAGAACATGATGTAATTTGGAAAAATTCATGTGACCAAGTCTAGCATGCATAAGCTGTAACTTATTACAATTCAACAGAACATTATTCAAAGAACTAAAACTTGAAATCTTCAGCTTCTCAAAACCAGCAGTCTTCAACACATATAAACCTTTTTCTTCAGTTCCAGTAGCTATCACACGATTAGTTGTAAGGTCCTGTAACTAACAGGACATAGCATCAAAACTGAACCTTGAGTGCTGATCATGAACAATCTTAGAGATTGATAACAGGTTGTGCCTAAATTGAGGCACCAAGAGCACATTGTGCAGGATCAAAGTGTCACTCAATCTGACATTACCAATTTGACAGACTCTAAGATTATTCCCATCAGGCAATACAAGCAAAATAGTAGGAGACAAATCAGCAACATCAGAAAATATATCTTTGTCAAAAGCAATATGATCAGTAGCACCATAATCCACAATCCAAGCATCATTATGAGCTTTATCAGTTGCAATAAGAAAATAAACATTTAAGGTACCTACAAATTGAACCATGGCCTGGTTTGCAGAACTATCAACACTCTCCACATGGACCACATGAGACTTGCCTTTCATCATCTTCAATATCTTTTCAAATACTACATTCACCATGGCCTGATCAGGTTTCACTTCCATGCCCAAACCATCAAAAGAACTGTCATGTTGAGTACTTTCCATCTGTGCAGCAAACTTCTTGGGGAGCTTAGGCTTTTCATCCTCTTTTCCTCCTTTAAACCATTCAGGATAGCCAATTATCTTGAAACAGTAATCCTTCGTGTGACCCCTTTCACCACAATTGTCACACAATCTATCAAACTTAGCATTCTTGTAATCTCTCCTATACTAATCATTCTACTTAGAAGACTCTCCAACACGAAATTTATTTACTGCATTGGCTTCCACTTCAAGATGCCTAAACTTAGCAACAACAAGAGCAATAGTATCATCTTGAATGGAACTTGTAACACCTTTAGCCCTTTCTATCTGTGTAGCCATTTGAAATGCATTGTTGATCCATGTCATCGGATCCTTAGATAGTACATTACTTCTGAGATTTTCATAAACATCATTTAATCCCATAAAGAATTGCATGACTTTGGCTTTCTTCTCTCTCTCCAACATTTTCTTAAGTAATCCACAACTGCAATTATTAAAACTCTACAAGTACAACTTGGAATGACATCAAGAAATTGAAGCTCATTCCAGATTTTCTTTAATTTCTCAAAATAAGCGCCCACAGAAAGATTACCTTGTCTAATGTTAGCCAGATCTCTCCTGTGTTGATACACCAAAGGATCATTTGATTCATGAAACCTCTCCCTGATTTCTTTCCAAAGCTCTCGAGTAGATTCTACATACATAAAGCTTTCAACGACTTCATGATTCTTGAAATTGAGCATCCAGCACATAACCATTGAATCTGCTCTCATCCACTTCTCATAATCTTCACTCTCCTCAGGAGGTTTCACATAGCTGCTAGTTATAAAACCTAATTTAGCTTTAGCACCAAGTACCATTTTTATGTCACGACTCCAACTTGTAAAATTCAAGCCATTAAACTGAATCGACACTAATACCATGCCAGGGTGATCTGAATTCGAAAGGAAATATGGATTGACATGAGCTCCACCCATACCTTGAGCATCATCGCCGAATTGTAATCCATTTGGGGGAAAATTCCATCCCCGAGCAGCTCCATCAGGTCCTGGCAGAGTAACAACGACGAATGTGCCACGATCGGCACCACCATCTCCATGAGAACCAGATCCTTGTCCCTGATGATTTCCATATTCTCGTCAAGCCATGAAATCAGCAATAACAACGAGATCTGCGCCTTTACCAAGAAATGAGATCCACAAACAAAATCAACACCAACTTACAAAACAGAAGCCGATCAAGGATCAATCCTTGCGCTCTGATACCATTTGGACAAAAGAAGATGCAAATTGTAGCTAAAAGAAATCAATCACATAAGGAAATTGAAATCTCCATAGGAGAGTAAGCAAGAGAGATCTAAACTGCGTTTCAATTTGTTGTAACCTTCTTTCCCGCTCTCACACTCAGCTACAAAAGGAGACTCACAACTGGCGCCAGAAAATGACCAAAATGCCCCTGAATATCTAGCCTAATTACAATGTAATGTTGCTTGATATCAAAATGTACATCTATACTCATAGAAACAATTACAAATTAATGGAATTTAACGACCAAGTAGTTTTTTTGGTGGCCCCAAACCTAGTTTCTGGATTGTGGAAGCAGAAGGCACCGAGACTCAGCTTATGTTTTACGTACTTGCCCATGGGTTGGTGGTGACTAATTCCATTATTATAAATTGGTTTTAAAATGAAAATACATTGAATTTATATACCTAATTATGCACTTATATTGATTGGTAAATTGAAATAACGAGAACTCTCTCTTTGAGAGCTTTTCCAAAAACCCTCGCCGGCTTCGGGTGGGAGCCCACATCTCCTTCGAGAGTCCTAATTCGGCTTCGGCCGTCCTACCCAGGCTTTGGCCGCCTCTAATCCGGCTTCGACCGCCCTACCCCGGCTTCGGCCGCCTCTACTCGGGCTTCAGCCTTCTCCGCACCTCAGGGTGTCGCCACACCTTTGGGTTCGGCGCTCCCCCTGTTGAGGAACAAGCATCAATAACCCATGTCTAAAATCGTCCTTCGATTTTTGTTCAAAACCCAAATTAATTTTAGGGATTTGGTGTTTCTTGGATCTTCTCTATTTCTAATCTCCTCTCACGTCAATTCCTCTATGTATGCAATTGTGTGGCCTGGGATGTTTCTCTCCATTTCTTCAATTGTTTTTGCCCAAATTTTGTGTAACCCCCATGTCTTTGGGGATGTTGTTTTTGCGTCGCTTCCCGTCTACTGCCGGTGCATCTTGCCTCTATTCTCTTCGGAGGTTGGTTGATGCTTGGTTGATTCCCTGCCGCCGTTGCTTGCCTTGGCACCGAAGAGGTTTTCTTCTCCTCCCCTAAGCGGCTCCTCTGGTCGCACCTTCACAACCCGCTCTCCGTCGTCGGCGCCAATGTTCTGGCCCTGATTGTTCACTGTTGTGTAATGCCTCCCCTCTCTGTTGTTTCCGCTTCTTCGTTCCTTGGGTGGTGGTCGCCGGAGAGGGGTCTCGTTCCTTTGCCTGATTGGCTTATGATGGCTAATTGCATATATGGATTTGATTGGCCCTTAGGAATTTGGAACAAATAAAAATGAAAATAAAAGTATTAAATAATAATAAATAATTCTCGGAAGGGTTTGTGTATATTTCGCTTGGGCTTGACCGGTCTGTTGTGATCGGTCTTTCGCGGTTCGCTTTGCTCTCGGGTGGCGTACGTCTCTGCTTTGGTGCAGCTGGGGGTTCTTTTTCTATGTTGAGGTTCTAGCAGTCAGAGTCGGGTCTGGCTGGGATCGAGGTAGTGTGTACGGGGCGACTCCATGTTCGGGAAGGAGCTTCCTGGAGGTTTGTCTTCACTACCCACAAGGATTCCTGATGTATCGCCGGCCAGCGATGCTGTTTTTGGACGGTGCTTGGCTTTCGTCCGTAGTCTACGTCCCCTTCGAGTGAGATTTAGTTTTCTTTGGCTCGTTTTCTTGTAGGGTGCGTTTCCACTTGCTTTATTGCTCCGCTTTTTGTTTTTGTTTTCAGTTGTATGTATTAACGGGTCTCTATCTGCCGAGATTCAGGTATATCTGATCTCGAATTATTTCTTAATAAAAAAAATTGACTGGAAAATCCTCCTCATTTTTTTCATTCCGATGTAAAAAAAAAGGACAACAACTTCAATATATATACTCAAAATTAGGTGTGGAGTCGAATCCCCAATCCAGCTCGTCTGTCGATTTACCAACCTCTTAAAATTTAAATATAAATGATCTCGAATTATTATTTAAAAAAAAGGTATGGAGTTGATATTGGGGTTTTCAAATGTACCAAGCGTGGCATAAATAGGTAGATCATACATGAAGAATGGTTCCTTGGAGGTTCGTCTTCACTACCCACAGGAGACTCCTGATGTGCCGCTGGCTTACGGTGCTGCTCTAGAGTAGTGCTTGGCTTCGTCCTTCGTTTATGTCCTCGTCTTGTTCGGATTAGTTGTGTTTTGTTTCGCTTTGTAGAGCGTGTTTGCCTGTATGTTGCACCATCTTTGTATTTTTGTTTGTTTTTTACGGGTTCCATCGAGGTTCAAGTATGTCTGGTCTCGAATTTTTACCTAATCAAAAAAAAAAAAAAAAAAAAAGGTAGAGCATACATGAAAACTATGCACATGCACAACCACTCATACGAACAATTGCCCATCTTGCACTCATTTGGATTAATTAAAAAAAAGAGTAAGGATTTTATAACATGCACATGTCTATAGACATCTTCTAGCTAGGAAATCCTTAATATCAAATTTACTAACTTAGCTACCTCTAGGGGTGGCATGAGGTCACTCGAACTCAGAGAATATATATATATATATTTGTAGTTTTTTTATAATTTAATGATTAAAAATAAATCAAAAAGTGTGGCATGGAATGATAATTTGAATTATAAGACCTTACTTCAAATCTCTATAGCTTATTTTTATTTTATTTTTCGGCTCCGCGCTTATCTACCTACTACTACTAAAATAAAAACTCCGCCCCCATGAACTTAGTTCAATCGGTCACAGGGATAATATTGGGAGTAAGGATCAATAATCGAGTCTCACCAGCGACAGTGTGAGAGCAATTTCTTAAATAAACTTGTATGAAAATTTGGCCGTCCCTTTTGACACTGCTCTTCGCCCGTTTCTTCTAACCCATTCGCATTTAAAGTCGATGTTGTGCAGTTGCACTTGTATCCTCCTCCCCCACTTTTCTCCTCCATGTATCGTATCCCTATTTAATTCATTCCCAACCCCCCCAAAATGTCTTCATAAATTACCTCCTTATATACACATCCATTGTTTGTACACCCCCTCCACCGCCACATTACCACACTCATCGACAACCCTTCCTCGTCCATGGCGAGCCCACAACCCCATACCAACCCGAGCCCCAGCCGCAGCAGCTCGAGCCAGCTCCCCAACTTCAAGCTTTCGGTCAGGCTCAAGTATGTGAAGCTCGGCTACCACTACTTGATCTCCAACGGCATGTACCTCGCCTTGATTCCCATCCTTGCCCTCGCCCCTGTCCACCTCTTGAGCCTCGATCCCGACGACTTACTCAAGCTCTGGGATCTCCTCCAATTTAACCTCCTCGCCGTCGTCGCTTGCTTCGCTCTCTTCGCCTTCCTCGGCACCATCTACTTCATGACCCGCCCCCGGAATGTCTACTTGCTCGATTTCGCTTGTTATAAGCCTGACGATTCCCTTAAGACTCCCGGCGACGCCTTCATGGAGCGGGCTATTTTAACCGGTAAATTTATAATCTGGTGCGTCGGATTAAGAAGATCTAACAGTTTATTTATATAAAACAATGATTGATTTTTTTGTTCGATCTTGTGTTTTTGACAAACTAATGAAGGGGCATTTACCCAAGATAACATCGACTTCATACGTAAGATGATCGAAAGATCGGGGCTTGGGCCGGAGACATACTTCCCACCAGCATTGAGGCAGAAGCCACCGAACCCGTGTATGGAGGAGTCGAGGAAGGAGGCCGAGATGGTCATGTTTGGAGCGATCGACGAGCTGTTGGAGAAGACTGGCGTTAAGGCTAAGGACATCGGAATCTTGATAGTGAATTGCAGCGTGTTCAACCCGACCCCTTCTTTGTCCGCCATGATTGTGAACCACTACAAGCTCAGAGGAAACATCCTTAGCTATAATCTTGGTGGGATGGGCTGCAGCGCCGGTGTCATCGCGATTGGTCTAGCCCGAGACCTCCTCCAGGTAAATTTATTCAACAATAAACCCAACATGTAAGTCAGACTGAGTTCGATCTATTTGACATGGTGAAATTACTTTTCCTTGTAGGCTAATCCGAACTCCTATGCTCTTGTGGTGAGCATGGAGAACTTCACAATGAACTGCTACTTTGGCAACGACCGATCGATGCTGCTCCCGCTATGCCTGTTTCGGATGGGAGGAGCCGCGATCCTGCTGACGAACAAGCACTCGGACCGAAGGCGGTCCAAGTACCAGCTCGTCCACACGGTCCGGACCCACAAGGGAGCGGACGACAGGAGCTACGGATGCGTCCTCCAAAAGGAAGACACCGACGGAAAGAACGGTGTATCGCTCTCCAAGGACCTCATGGCGGTGGCCGGAGAAGCCCTGAAGGCGAACATCACCACCCTCGGGCCCTTAGTCCTCCCCATGTCAGAGCAGCTCCTCTTCTTCGTCACCCTGGTCGCGAGGAAGGTGTTCAACAAGAAGATCAAGCCTTACATCCCGGATTTCAAGGTCGCATTCGAGCACTTCTGCATCCACGCGGGAGGCAGGGCAGTGCTCGACGAGCTCGAGAAGAACCTCGAGCTCACTGAGTGGCACATGGAGCCGTCTAGGATGACTCTTTATAGGTTCGGAAACACGTCGAGTAGCTCGCTGTGGTACGAGCTGGCCTATGCGGAGGCCAAGGGGAGGATTCGGAAGGGGGACAGGACATGGCAGATCGCGTTCGGATCAGGGTTCAAGTGCAACAGCGCGGTGTGGCGCGCGCTGAGGACGATCAACCCGGCAAAGGAGAGGAATCCATGGATAGATGAGATTGATAAATTCCCAGTAGTTGTGCCAAGGATTTCACCAATTGCTTCGCCTAAGAGTTGTTAAGAGGCGAAGTGTCCGATTCATTTTAGGTATATTTAAAACGTAACGATTTGATGTGCTCTGGATTATAACATGTATGGACGATACATTAGGTGGAAAAATGAATCAAAATAAAAAAGGCAAACCAAACAAAGTTGAATTATAATTGGTTAAGGAAATAACGAACCAACTTCCCTATGTTGGTAGGGTTCGTATTACCGTTCCAACAAAGTACTGTATATTGTATTTAAATTTTTGAAATTTTATTTCATGTATTAATATATATTTACCGCTTATATAAATATAAAGTGACCTCCAGTATTACGGAAGCCTCTAACAATTTGTCGCCGGATCCCTCGCTCCTTCGATCTCTCCGTGTTCATCTTTACTGCAGCCCACTCTCTCGTTCTCGGCCTTAAGGGCGAGGATCAACGATGGGTTACTGTGAGCCTGCAATCATCCATTCCATCTTCAGATGATTGGATTGGAGTATTTTCTCCTGCAAAGTTCAATCAGATACTTCCACTTCCATGGTTGCATTCTACTTCCGACCTCGACCAGCAACCGGCGCCGAGCACCATCCCGCGGACTCCAGCCACCATCTCCGGCCACCAGCCTCCTCTCTCCATTGAAAATTTAAGGTAATTTCGAAAAACCCCCAATTTATAGGGTTTGCTGAAGTGTTAAATTGGGTAGGTTTTAGGAATTGTTTGGTTGAATTGGAACTTGTTTTTGATTAATTTGTGGTTGGAATTAGATTGATAGAGGGTTGTGGTTGGGATTTGGTGGTTTTTGTGCTTATTTGTTGAAATTGCTACTTTAGGGGAATTGATTTGTAGGCTTTTGATTGATTTTGCTATCGGTAATTTAGCTTAATCTGTGTTTTCTTATTTAGTTTATGGAAGGTAGGATTGATCGTTTTATACTTCATTGATGCGGTTTTGCAATATTATTATGGGTGGGTTTGGATCCTGTGAATTTGGCCTTCAAATTCATTTGATGCGGGTTGTAATGCTGGGTTGTTGTTGTGGGCGGTTTGACACACAGATATGTGGGGACAACAAATTTTGCTTTGTTGGTGTCCGTTGTTTGCTTTTAAAACATTGGGATTTTTTGCCAGGTAGCCCTGAAATTTTGCATATTTCGCGTAGTACTCAACTTTTTTACATATTTCGTCAAATAACTCTGAGGTTTTGTTTTTTTCCGTCAAATAACCCTAAGGTTTTATCTTTTTCGCCAAATAACCTTGTATCCCTAATTCACGTTTTTTTTGTTTTTTTAACAATTTCTTTGTTAAATAACATTTTAAAAAAAAAAAACTACCTAGTTGGTGAATTTGGGAGATTGACCATGGTAAAGAACAAGTACAAACCGAAAAAAAAAAAACAAATCCGGATTTGTATTGTATTCTTGGGTGGTGATTCCTTTCTTATTTTGAGGCTGATTTGGATTGCCTTCTTTTGACTTGTTTGTGTGGATTTCCTACTAAATATTGTCCGGCATTATCCCATTTTGTAGCGGATGATTGATTTCTTATTATTTTAAGATGTTGAGAAACCATTGCGTTTGTTTACTTCTAATGATGCAAGTTTTCTTATTGCTTGCTTGAATGAAAATACATACAAATGGTAGGTTTTGAAGTTTAACCAGTGCAACAAGTACTACAACTAAAACAAACACCACCACCCAAGAATACAATATAAGTCCGGATTTGTTTTTTTTTTTTCCGGTTTGTACTCGTTCTTTGCCATTGTCAATCTCCCAAATTCACCAACTAGGTAGTTTTTTTTAAATGTTATTTAACAAAGGAATTATTAAAAAAAAAACAAAAAAAATGTAAATTTGGGACACAGGGTTATTTGGTGAAAAAGATAAAACGTTAGGGTTATTTGGCAAAAAAAACAAAACCTCAGGGTTATTTGGCGAAATATGTAAAAAAGTTGGATACCACGCGAAATACGCAAAACCTCAGGGTTACCTGGCGAAAAATCCGTAAAACATTTTTGACGTTGAAGTGTAGAGGCAAAACACTCAATGAGAAGCGATGATTGAAAGGTATATTGGCTAGAGAGGGTAGAGGCGCATAGATGCCTGGTTAGATAGGAGTAGAGTTAGGAAGAAGAGTCGGACCATTTTTTGTGAGTAGGGGATATTTTTTTATTGGGTATACGAAACACCTATGCCCATTGTTGATAGGGCGCCCTGACAAGACCTTGGTCTTATTTTTTGTAATTACGTTTTCCAATCTATAAAATAACCACTTCAAAAAAAAAACATTTTTGACTCGTTATCGATTTCTTTGCTCTTGTATGATGTGCTTTTGCTTCTTTAATTGTCTTATCTAGCCTTTGCTTTATGTTGATTCGTGTGTATTTTAATGGTTGTTTATAGTTGTTCTTTATCTTTTTAGCTGCGGTTTTTGGGAATTTTTTTTCTAAATAGCCAAAAACCGAAAAGATATTAGCGGAATAGCCAACAAGTGAAAGTTATTAGCGAAATACAGTAGTCAAAATAGGGTAAAGTCGTTGTTACAAACATCGACTTACCTCTATTTGTATTTTTTTTAGTTTTAGATTAAAAGAAATTAATTTTATCTAAAAATTTGAAAAAAAACATGAGGCGAAAAGGTCAGAGAGGTGGAACTCGGAGTAAAACAAACGGCCATCGCCGAGAGCTCCTCCTGAGCTTCAATTTCACCAGCGACCTTCAACCCGTCGCTTGTTCAATCTCACATATGGCCATCGCCGAGAGCTCCTCCCGAGCTTCAATTGTACAGATGGCCATGGCCTTCACCAACGACCTTCAAGCCGAATTCGGATTTGATTTTGGTCGTCGCTGAGGTCGCCATGGGAGAGTGTTGTTCTTAGAACTGGAGAAGAACAAAGAGGGAGGAAGAGGGTGTCGGTGGCGAGCAATTGGAACTACTTCGGGAAATTCAAGAACAAAGAGGAGCAGATCGCTGGTGAGCATCTGAAACTACTTCGGGAGAGTGTCGGTGGGGTTCTCATCGGAGATCTGGAGAAATTCAAGATTCCGAGGCCGTTCATCACACCGATTGCGCTTCCCCTTCACCGATTTGCAGTCCACCGCCGACGAACAGGAGAGGAAGCCGATTTGCAGTCCACCGCCGCAGCCGACGAACAAGACTTTGCCCCCCTCGCCGGCGATGGCCTCCTAGCTCTCTCCTTTGAGAACTCGCGGGTCGTCCAGGCCCTCCGAGAACTCGCGATGGCCACTGGGTCTTTGGTGGAGGAGTCCACCGCCGATTTGCATTCCACTGGCGAAGGTCGGGTGAAGAACAAAGAGGGAGTAACCCTATTCAATCACCGAATTGCAGGATTGTGATTCTTCGAACTGAAGAAGAACAAAGAGGGTGGAAGAGGAGTAACCTATTCACGTTTTGAAAGAAAAAAAATAAAAAAGGGAGAGTCGCTGTTTCGAACATCGACTCTCCCAAATATCTTTTTTTTTTTTAAGTTTTCAGATAAAATTAAGTTTCATTAACATAAAACTAAAAAAAAATATAGGTAAGTCGTTGTTTGTAACAACGACTTACCTATTTTATTAATTTTTTTTTAAAATCTTGGGTAAAGTCGTTGTTTGAAACAGCGACTTTACCCTGTTTTGGCTATTTCGATAATAATTTTCACTTCTTGGCTATTTCGCTAATATCTTTTCGATTTTTGGCTATTTAGAAAAAAAATCGGTTTTCGGTTTGTTTTTTCATAGTTTATGAAGTCCAGGTTACTGGATTGAGCCTTACTTTTCTGGTGGCTTAGTTAGTTGTTTGTTGAGATTTGTTTGTGCTCTTGTTAGTCTTTCTTTGCTTGTATCAGGCTTTCTGTCCTCCTCTCTCCCCCTCTCATCCGTCCTCAGCTTTTCTCCTTGGATGGATGCATCCCCCTCTCTAACCTCCACTTCCACACCGATGTGGGTATATAGTTAAAAATTAGACTCTATAATAGACAACAACAATAACAACTCAGTATATCCTGCGATGAAGCAGGGTCTTGGGGGTAAGGATGTACGCACTCTATAAGATTTGGGGACATACCTATTTGTCGTCCCGCTCCACCACTATCGCCTCAGCGCCGACGTGATGTCACCCCACTAACCGACCACCACGGCTCCACCGCATTGCCCTCTTCGCTCGCACCGCCCTCAATGAGTCACCCTCTGTTCGCCTCTTTTCTTCTCTGCATTGCTTCTTCTGTCAATTTTTAAAAAAAAACATGATTTTTTTACTGAATTAGTGTGTAGTTTTATTTTCCTTTTTTAAAAACATGCTATTTAACAAGGGAATTATTAAAAAAAAAAGGGTTAATTTGGCAGTAATGGTTTTGGTGAAAAAAATATGAAACATCAGGATTATTTGGCGAAATATGTAAAAGAGTTAGGTATTGCGCGAAATATGCAAGACCATAGGGTTATTAGGCGAAAAATCCAGAAAAAAAAAAACTAGTCATAAAACTAGCCATTACAATGACTAGTTCCACATATTTTGCTATATAATTAATGACCTTAGATTGGTATGACTTATTACATCTATTTTACTCTAAAAACCATCGAATATTTCTGGAGAGAAGGAAGATAGATCTGACAGCGAAGGTGGGATTGCACGAGTATGTGTATTTGATTAATCTATTCATATATTGTTGAAATTCAATTAGTTTATAGTATAAGACATTATTTTTCCGATATGGAGTATTAAATTAGATGAAATCATGATTTATCTAATCTTGAATATTAGTTTAGATGAAATAGTGATTGTATGATATGAAATCTTAGATTAGATGAAACCGAGATTTATCAAATATTAAATCTTAGTTTCGATGAAATCGTGATTTATTTGAAATGGAATCCTAGGTTTTACAACTGAAAGAGTGTGGCCCGATATGAATTCGTTGATGGCATAAATGAAGGAAATGATAATACCATAGGTTTTACAACTGAAAGAGTGTGGCCCGATATGAATTCGTTGAGAAATTGGGCGCGTAAGAGAGCTATTACAAGAATTTTCGTAATTGCGACTTATAAATCGTGGAGTAGCTAATTTTTATGCAACATTTGGGTGAATTATTTTAAAATGTGAACATTACAAAGTCTATCGAAAGAGGTGCAAAGTTGTGGACGATGATAGTGACAAGAAAAGTATCAAACTCAATACGCGAACCAAAAAACATAAATGTCGATTCGAGTTTAGTGGTCGAGAGTATCCGAAGGGTTGTGGAAGGTCGAGGTGATCGATGGTGTTCACAACCACAACCATCCGCCTAAGTTGATTGGTTATTCATTTGTCAAGCGGTTGAAGCCGAATGAATTGGTTGACATCAAAAACAACACTAAAGCAAGATCGAGGCCGAAATATGTACTCATTAAATTGCACCATAATGTGACAACTAAAAATGAACATGACGTCCACTAGACCATCTGACTCATAGAAGAGTCGTCAACGCTCTCTCTCTCTCTCTCTCTCTCTCTCTCTCTCTTTTTACACTTGAGACTCTAAGGCGAATAGTTGTCGAGTGAGAGCTTATATAGACCTTTGCTAGGACTTAGGTTTTGCAAAAGCTCCTCACTTCAAGTACGGATCACCAACACTAAAAAAAGAAGGTTGAATCTTATATTGGGCTAGATTAGGCCCAAACAGGACACCACATGTCCATAACCCTAGCTCTGGATTAGAGGCCTATATAGTTGAAATAATATGCACATAACATCTCTTAAAAGTTAAAATAGGTCATATGCTAAGCTAAGAGATCCATACTTTAAATGTCTTTTACGATCCTTGCAACATAGCTAATGTCTTATACAATAGAGTAAGTTAATTATCTTATTTCAACCATAAAATAGTTCATGTAATATTGCTAGAGTTAAGTGCTAATGCTACACATTTGCCTAGCTAAACTATTACAACACAATGTACAAATTTATAAGACATAACAAGTACTTCTAAATACCAAATTTGTCCTTTAAGAAAACGTGTAAGCAGTAAGATTTAAGAGAGTACAACACTAGCTACAACTTCCCTTTGCAACATGCATATATGTTGGCTAGATAACAACTCTTAACCGTATTAATTAATTCAATGCTCCAAATTGCTGTATTCTCGTCGAATTAATTTATAAATAAATGCAAATTACACCATCGTCCATATTTGGGTTTTCAAAAAAAAAAAATCACCCAAATCGCTCATTTTAGAGTTTTAGGTGAATTCGTTAATTTACAAACCACTCTCAAAAGTAGCATTTGATTAAAAAGAAGAATTAATTGTCTCCTTTCTTTCCAAACGAAAATGTGTTGTAACTTGTAAGTGGTGATTTCATTTTTGTTGATCATTAATTTTGAGAGGACAATTTGGAGATTAAGGGTAAGTTTTGTAACATCGAGCTAATGGAGTAGTTGAAGCTGATAGGGTAGTTGAAGCTGATAGATTAAGTGCGTTAAATATATGTTAAATTAGAATTTTTATAAGCTGGTAAGGTGTTTGCTAACCTAGCTGATAGAGTAACTGATACAAACTAACTGATTAAATAGAAGAAAAAATGAATATTATTCCAAAAAACTGGAGGTGAGTTGCTATTGAAAATCCAATTTAAAAAGCTAATTAAATTAAAATCTTATATTTACTTTATTTAAAACTATTAAAACCAAAAGTTCCGAAAAACTGACAAACAGACTAAGTCTTTAGCCGTGTAAACGAGGCCGGACAGTTGATTGGTTGGGGGTTGATGCAATTTGCACATAAACAAAATGAAACACAGAGTCGATAAGTTTGGCCAACCACCCAGTTGCTTGCCCCATCTAGGTCACTGCAATAAATTGATTACTGCTTGGATCTGCACACTTACCATTTCCGGCACCCACCGTTACAAAAATCTTATCTGTTGCCACGTGCAATGCCTTACACACCCCTTTTTTAATTTTTAATTGATTTGTTTACTTTATTCTTACAAAAACTCAGCTGAACACCGTGATCGATGAGTGGCAACATGCTATGCTAGTCGGGGCCTCGGGTCCTAGTTTCATCAACAGAGGCTGGTGACTGGTGAGTAGTATCGGGTTAGGCCTAGAGCTTAATTGGCTATAGGTGAGATTTCGAGAATCCCGGCCGGGTCGTATAATAATGAGAGTCGTACTGGGTTTATTTTGTTTTTGGTAATAAGATCGGTATTCACCACTTTATACAAAAGCTTAAGCTATTGTGTATTGTATGGTTTTATACCACTCACAATCAACAGGGCCGTGCGGATACTTTTAGGGGCCCTGTGTAAAAAATAATTAGACCTTATTCGTATATTGTGTTAATGATTTTATCTTTTTTTTTTTATAAGTTGCCTTATGTAAATTGTTTTGTTATTATTAAAATATATATAATTATGTTTTTATTTTAAAAAAATCAACAATGATCCTATTTATATTTACAAAATGCACAAAAAGATATCAAAATCCAAGGACGGTGAGGCCGGGGTATTGTAATTCAAAGTCAACTTTATGGACATTAAATTAATCAAAATTTACTCAAAAAAAAATTAATCAAAATAGGAACAAGGTAAAAATTTGAAGTCGATCTTTGAACATTCTTTTAAATATAAAATGGTTGTGAATGATTTTTTAAAAACGATAAATATTATTTTCTTAAAAAAATTTATATGATTTTCATAATAAGTTCACTATTTTTTTATTATTATTTTGGGGGAAAGTTCATTAATTTCTCTAAGTAATGGGCTTTGTATGTTTTTTAAAAGAGAAAGATAATATTTTTTTTTGAATGATTAAAAAAATAAAAGGTGCAAATTCCTTGGGAAAAAGGCCCCTTAATAAGTTAAGAATGAAAAAAAAGATAATAATATACTTAATATAGCACTAATATAGTTGTTTGTGATTTTATGAAAGAAAAAGAAGAGCAAATTATACAAAAAAAAAAAAACAAAGATCGGTGTTGTTGCTAGGAGTCGAACACGGGACAGCACAAAGGATGGAAATTTTTGGAGCGCACCATACCAGTGGACCAAATTGGACAGCATGTTTCGCTACCAGACTTTTTATATTTTACTAAAACTAAAACGTTATGGGCCACCATAAAATTTGGGGGCCCTGTTCAGCCGAACCACCTGAACCTCCCTTAGCACGGGCCTGACAATCAATGTGGGATGATTATCTTTTATCCCAATACGCCCCCTCAAGTGCAACTTGCGTGGATCAGATCGACACTTGAACAATTTTTTTTTCTTCTTCTTCCGGGTCGAGACTCTCAATCTCTTTATAAATCGCCCGATTTTTCGTTTTTACGACGGATTTCACCATCTCAATCGCCACTTTGTTGAATCATATTTTAGAGGTATTCAACACAACTTTGCTGAATTATGATTGTATGACGGGTAACTACCTGACGATTGAGGGCAGGGCAGGGCTTCTGACGAGCAAAAGTCCAATGAGTTTGGAAGTTAATCCTTAACCAACAGGATTATGGTCTAAGGGGCTAGCGGTGGTTTCGCGTAAATAATAGACTATGTTTCTTATTTTATATGTTTATTTTTTACTAGTCAGTGTACATGGCACATCTTGTAATCCTCATCTTGTAGTCCAATGAATTTGGAAGCAAAGACCATGTTTCCTATTTTATATGTTTCTTATTTTGTAGACTATATTTCTTATTTTATTTGTTAAGATGACTTGAATCTAATTGGATTATATTTAAACTTTATTGATATACCTACTTTAGATAGAATTGGATTTACCTATTCTTATTTTTTTTATCCGGAGCCTATGAAGCATTTTATTTATTTAGTCATAAGTTATAGAAAGAAGGCAGCAACCCCTCTATATTTTTATTGATAGATATATCCTAATAGAAGTAATTAATCTCTTCCAATCACATCCTAGAGGTATTCATTTCAACACAACTTTTTTTTTTAACATTCATTCATTTTTATTTAGAGTTTTTTCCGGTAAATAATGATGTTTAGTTAGACTCTAAAACCACGGTTCGGATCACCTATTACCTACCATGTAACTCTCTCCGTTACATGATTTCTATTGGTCCACCTATAAACCATTTATCTAATTAAATTTTAAAAAAATTATTGGGTAAATCTTAATTAAAATATAAAACTTATTTCCTATATTAAAAATAAAAATTGCCTTCTTGTAGCATCACGGCACCCAGAAAGTTCTTCTCTCATCTCCATGTTTACGTTTGAGAATTATCCAACAGTGCAATAAAATTTCTATGAACTCTTCCTCCACCTTCTCCATCGTCGCGAACACAACCTTTGTTGCCAATTCATCGAAATTAGCCCAATTGTCGCCAATTTCATATAAACGATCACATCCTAATTACCCTAACCCCAACCGAAACCCAATTGTTGTCTTCTTCATATCCAAATTCAACAAATCTGCTATAGATTTCAAAATATTTACATTCTCAAATTCATTCACGGTATTTCATAATTGCATAGTTACTTTCGGAACTGCCACCCATCATCACTTGTTCCAATTAATCCACAATGGATTAGCCAAAGTTGTCGTGAGTTGTTCCATGTGAAAGAAAGTGGAACTTAATTTGTTGCCTTGTTGGTGTTGAATCGGCGTCGCCAAAGTCCACGTTGAAATGGAGGATTGATAGTCATATTCATGCTAATTAATTAAGCAAGTTCCATTCACTTGTGTTGGGAGGCCAATTCAGCATAGTGGCATACACACGGGTTCGCTTCGGTTACATATTTGGCATCGAATCCGAGAAATACAAGTGCAAGTTCGGGCCACCCCTTGACCCTTGATCTGATGAACGAGAGATCGAGAGATGCTAACAGGGCCGGACCTGAGATTTTTAATGTCCGAGACGAGATTTTAAAATAGTGCCCCCTACTATTTTCAATACTAACAAGGCGAAATCTGGTTTTTTACCAAACATGACGTGTGCAGGAGCTTTGAGAAATAACTGGCGAGAATGACCTTTAATAGGGAAAAAAATTGAGACATTTGATGGATGCCAAGCAGTTCTTGTAATTAAGTGCACTCTCTTTGTTGATCTGGTTTATACCTTCTATGGGTAGTTCTGTAAGGATCTCTTTTATTCGTACGTGCGTAGTCTCAGACTCTTACACGGAAGAGCTCTCTTTGAGTTTTACAGCTTACAAACTTATTTTTGCACTTTAAATCTTTCATAAATATTGCTATTTCTTCAAGTGACTTATGATACGGGAAAGGGAAACAATGTATTGGATGCAAATGATGGAAGACTAAATAATTATTAAATACCTGCATTTGTGATTGTCAATTTGAATTTAATGCAGCTCACCACAAAAGTTATATTTTGACTGCATCGAGTTTCAAAGAACAAGAAAAACAGTGTCTTTTTATTTTTTGAACAAATAATGAAAAAACAATGTCTTTTTTATTTTTTGAACTAATAATAAAAACAATGTCTTTTTATTTTTTGAACTAATAATAATGAAGCTAAACATAAACCCGATCGTGATTACCGGATTACGTAATCATGAAATTGGGGGCAAAGAGCTTACAAAAAAAAAGGCGTTAAACAGGGGTGTTCAAAATTCGAACTGGGTTTGTCTGCAACCCCAACTGAAATCAATCCATCCCGTTACTACTAAGCCAAATCACCCTTTTGTATCAAAACCCACTTCACTTCTATGTATTAAAAATAAACAAATACTATGGGCCCCCGAGTTGATTGGGCCCGAGGCGAGCGCCTGTTGAGCCTCGCCTCAGGTCCGACCCTAGATGCTAATGACTGGTGTATGAGACAAACCACTTGGTGGACCCTATTTTTTGGGTAAGAAAGAGAGACATAGTTATCGCATAGATTGTACTACCTTCCGTCATCTAAAAGAAAGTAACAAACAAATCAATCTCTGTTTCATCTTTTCTCTTTTGTGAAAAATCAAGGTTCACATCTTACCATTAAATTTAGTTGATCGAGGCAAATTGATTTACTTGATACGGGGCTTTTGTTTGTCGGGTCACGGGTTTTAGTGTTTTACAGAGGACTCTTGACGGCATGACCAGGCCTGTCACCAGTACTATAGGTCGAGTTCAGTGTCCCCTTCCGCCGCTGGATTTGAAGCGGCCAAAACCGCAACAGCCAACAACGCTCTCTAACCCCCCACCCCAGCATTTATAGTTCGTTCAGAGTAGTTGCTACTTAATCGATCCAATTACCCCCCCTCCATATCCCTATTTATTCCACTCCCCACCCTCTCTAAATCCTCATCTCTTTGTACAAAAACCCCCCCAACTTCACCCAACTCGACATCGATGCCGAACCCAGAACCCGAACCGAGCCCGGCCTCGAGCCGGCTCCCGAACTTCACTCTTTCGGTGAGGCTCAAGTATGTGAAGCTCGGCTACCACTACTTGGTCTCCAACGGAATGTTCCTCGCCTTGATCCCACTCCTCGCTATCTGCCCTGCCCATCTCTTGAGCCTCGACCCCGACCACTTCCTCACCCTATGGGATCTCCTCCGGTTTAACTTCGTTGCCGTTGTCCTCTGCTCCGCTCTCGTCGTTCTCCTCGGCACCATCTACTTCATGTTTAGGCCCCGGAGTGTGTACTTGCTCGATTTCGCTTGTTACAAGCCTGACCCTTCGCTTAAGACCCCCGGTGACGTCTTCATGGATCGAGCTTGTTCCGCGGGTAAGGGCCTGTTTGGCACCACAGATTAATCTCTAGTTTAAGATTATATTACAATTAAAATCTAGTTTTTGTAAGGTTATTTTTTTTAAACCGCGAAAGTTGTGCCATAACTCTTTGAAAAACTCCAATAAACTTATTATTCTCGTGTTGTGACAAATGAAGGGTCATTTTCCCAAGAAAACGTCGAATTCCTACGTAGGATGATCGAGAGATCGGGGCTTGGGCAAGACACGTACTTCCCACCTGCATTGAGGCAGAAGCCTGCGAACCCGTGTATGGAGGAGGCGAGGAAGGAGGCCGAGTTGGTCATGTTCGGAGCCATCGACGAGCTCTTCGACAAGACCGGCATCAAGCCTAAGGACATCGAAATCTTGATTGTGAATTGCAGCTTGTTCGACCCAACCCCGTCTTTGTCCGCCGTGATTGTAAACCGCTACAAGCTCAGGGGAAACATCCGCAGCTATAATCTTGGTGGGATGGGCTGCAGCGCTGGCCTCATCTCCATTGATCTCGCCCGCAACCTCCTTCAGGTAAATTTTATAAACAGGTTAATATAAGATTAAAAAATATAAATTTATTTTTTTAATTTAAAAAAAAAATTACATTCAAATAATTTAATGGTGCATCGAATACTACAGAAAATATATTCAGTGGTGCTGACACCCATATATAGATAAATAGAAATCATGACATTAAAACCAACATATAAACTCAAATGACAAATTAACTCTGCACATTTATTTGACCATGTTCAAATATTTTTATCCTTGCAGGTTCATCAAAACTCCTATGCTCTTGTGGTGAACACAGAGCACTTCACTGTGAACTGCTACTGGGGCAACGACCGATCGATGCTGCTCCCGAATTGCCTGTTTCGGATGGGAGGAGCCGCGATCCTGCTGTCAAACAAGGGCTCTGACCGAAGGCGGTCCAAGTACCAGCTCGTCCACACGGTCCGGACCCACAAGGGGGCGGACGACAGGAGCTACGGGTGCGTCTTCCAAAGGGAAGACACCCTCGGAAAGAGCGGTGTATCGCTGTCCAAGGACCTCATGGCGGTGGCCGGAGAAGCCCTGAAGGCGAACATCACCACCCTCGGGCCCTTAGTCCTACCCATGTCAGAGCAGCTCCTCTTCTTCGTCACGCTAGTTGCAAGGAATGTGTTCAAGAAGAAGATCAAGCCTTACATCCCGGATTTCAAGCTCGCGTTCGAGCACTTCTGCATCCACGCGGGAGGCAGGGCAGTGCTCGATGAGCTCGAGAAGAACCTCGAGCTCACTGAGTGGCACATGGAGCCGTCTAGGATGACTCTTTATAGGTTCGGAAACACGTCGAGTAGCTCGCTGTGGTACGAGCTGGCCTATGCGGAGGCCAAGGGGAGGATTCGGAAGGGGGACAGGACGTGGCAGATCGCGTTCGGGTCAGGGTTCAAGTGCAACAGCGCGGTGTGGCGCGCGCTGAGGACGATCAACCCGGCCATGGAGAAGAATCCATGGATAGATGAGATTGATAACTTCCCAGTCAATGTGCCGAAGATTGCGTCAATTGCTTCTCCTAAGAGTAGTTAAGAGCCAAACTCTTGACTCATTTTAGTTGGCTTTGAAAGCTAGTGCAACGATTGATGTATTTTGATAAATGTAACATATTTAGAAAGATTTGCTTCCAATATCTAAATCGGTTTTTCTATCCTATACCCTCATGGGCATAGGATAAGAAGCCCGATTGAAAAATATTTTCCCTGAATACATCCGATTTATCTATTTTTAAATTAGATTATGCAATTCACTCATTTTTATTTGGATTTTTCTTTTCTCATAAAGTAACCTTATATGTGCTCTTAGGACACACAATAGACAAACTGTATATATATTGGCATGGAGACCTAGACCGGCACCGGTTTGTAGGTGTGGGAGATTAGATCTTGAAGGTATCCGTAGGGGATAGGCAGACCAAAGAAGAGTTGGATGGAGGTAATTCGATACGACCTCTATCTTTTAATCCTTTAAGAAGATATGGCATTGGATGGAGACCACTGGAGGAGGTGCATTCCGGCTGCTGATGTTTAGAGTTCGGAGATGTGGTGTTCTGTCCTTTTTGTCTATATTTCTATTCTAACTTCTTTTCTGCTTTATTTCTGACTCTTTTTTCCTTATGTGTGGTCTGGAACCATCTAGTATATGTGTCTTATTGTTTTTGGTTTATCGGAATCAATCTCTCAACTTATTCGGATAAAAAGTGTGTATATCCTAACCTCCAGATCCTGTCTAATCGCGAAATATATTGCAACGATATTCTACCTCAAAATCAATTGATGCATATTTCAACGCGTCTATAATCAATGTGGAAAACATATCTCAACACGTCTATAGTCTATACTGTCGTTGACCGCCTTGAATGGGAGAACAACTTCGATCAAATTGTGACAGACTTTGATATTTGTAGTAAAAGTTATGTAAAATCAAAATTTAATTGTGCAAGTAGGGTGACCCCTTTCGAGGAGGATCACCCTATGATAACTGTGTAGCATATCCAAAATTAATTTCAATAACTGTAGTCTGGAGGCAGTGTAGCCCATAGTAACTAACTACCAAGGAGTTTCCATATTGGTATTTTGTTTTCTTAGTTTCGTTTGATTGAGCTCATCCGCTCTATTTCTATATCAAATATTACCCATTTTAAAATATTGATCTTGATCAATCTATTCACAAGTGAGTCTATATTTCTACGAGAAATCAAATTAAATATATTGGATCATTAAATAACGTGTCAAAAAAGACGTGTTTTGATTACACCAGAGAACGAAATATAAACATATTCTTTAGGATCCGACACATAAAAATACACGTCTTCATTTTAGTATATTATATAGATTATTTTATAACTTTCGTGTTGACATCTATAGCAAAATTGTCGTTCTAGAAGTTGATTTTTTTTCATCTCGTACCTCCCAACATAGACTAAGTTTAACGTCATTTGAAAGACTTGTACGTGTTGGGATGTCTTTAATGCATGTCTTAGGTTTTTATCCATAAGAGATTTATTATAAATATTTTTTATAATAGGTTTTAAATAATAGTATAGGTTTATCTATATCTAGGTTTATGTATTTAAGCGGAACCCATTAGTGGAACCTCACAACCAATAGGTTAGGAACTCCCGGTTAGCTGCCGCAGATGCGCTATGGAGGTCAGGAACGCAAGAAAGCCGAGCTTGGGCACGAACGAGAAGAAGTTGAAGGCTCCGATGGGTCGTAGTTGAAGGGCGCCGGATGCTGGCTGGGTTAAAATTAACACTGATGGGACGGTTAAGGGATCCGGATTAGCTGCGGCGGGCGGCGCTTGTCGGGATGAGGCGGGCAACTGGTTGTCGGGCTTCACCTTTAACATTGGTACTTGCTCTGTTGCCAACGCCGAGCTGTGGGGTATTACTAAGGGACTGGAGATGGCCTGGGCTCTTGGACACAGGAAGGTGATCTGCGAAACGGATTCCATGGTTGCCATTGATTTGCTGAAGAAAGGGGTGCCCCCGTCGCACCCTAGCGCTAGCCTGGTCCTTACCTGCCAAGGCTTCTTTTGTAGGAGTTGGGTCGTCGAACTCCGCCATACGCGTCGTGCTGGGAATCAGCTCGCGGATCTCCTCGCGAACTTTGCTCTCTCTTCCCCTCTTGGTTGTAATTTTCTTGTCACTGCACCTTCGTGTGCGCTCTCTATTCTTCAGGCTGAGGCCCAAGGGGTCGTTACTACCCTTTCGGGTTCTGCCTAATTGCTCCCTGTATTACTCTACGGGTTTTGAGGGCCCTTTCCCTCGTTCTAGTTTTTGTTTTGCTTACCAAAAAAAAAGGAACTTAGGATAGTAAGAGAAAAATATGTGAGAAAACTTTTGGAGAAATCAACGCGCTGGGCCTAGTGCCCACGCGCCCCCAAATCTGAAATTGCCTGCCTTCTTCCTTAGAGCAAGTCGCGCCGGCCGGCTCCTTTCCGTCCGCCGCCGGTTAGCCTCCATCACCTCCATGTCATTCCTCTCGTCCACCCCGGTTCCTCCCCCACCGATCGAGTGTCCTTATATCTATTGATCCACCGGTCTCGATTCGATTCGACTTCGTTTGGTGTCGCATCGTCTTGATTCTAGGCGCATTTTGATATCTCATGTGTCGTGGTGCCAAGTTTCGTCTCCAGGGGTGGCCGCTTCTTCCCCTATCTGACCACCTAGTTGTCGCCGCCGTCGCTCACCTCTCTATAAAACTCCCTCCGGGGCATAAACATGGGTCACAACCACTGTGTCAATTAGTGCTCACCTCTCTGCTAGTTCACCTTTGTTTGTTGTTCCTTTGTGTGTTGTTCCGTTCGCCATTGAATATTTGCCCGATTGCTGTTCTTTCAATCGGCATCCCTATCCCCCTCTCCATCCTTTCGGTGTCGATCTCGCCCTCTTCGTGGATCTCGGGATTTTCTTGGTCTCCCCTGTAGCCGCCGGTGCGCTGCCGCGCTGATAGATTATATAGGTCTCCTCCTTCGACCACCGCCCCTCGATGGTCCCCGGTGCCTGGCTTCAACCCTCATTGGCTACACTCCGGCTCCCCTGCCTTGAGACATGCCGGTCCTCATGCCTATCTGACATCGTTTGATCAAGGCTATGTTCCGCCGGTTGGGCATCACGTCTTCTCCTCTATGCAGCCGACGTCTTCAGACTCTTCTTGGTACATGGACACTGGTGCCACCTCCAACATGACGAACTCCTCAGGTAACCTCTTCTCTATTTCTTTTAAGGGCCCTACCCACTCTATTATCGTCGGAAATGGTGGCCGCCTTGCTACTTCGGGGATTGGCCACGCCAAATTACAGACCCCAACCCACCCACTACACCTCAACGATGTCCTCATTGCCCCAAAGATTGTCAAAAACCTTATCTCTGTCCGTCGGTTCACTATTGACAACAACATTTCCCTTGCGTTTGATCCCTATGGTTTCTTTGTGAACGATCTTACTACGGGGGTTACTCGCATGAGATGTAACAGCACCGGGGAGCTCTACCCTGTCACGCCACCTCCTGCGTCCAGTCAGTCATGCCCGGTCGCCCTCTTGGCATCGTCGTCCAGCCTGTGGCATGCACGCCTGGGCCATCCCAGTATTGCCGTTCTAGATGTCCTCCGTTCCCAGAGTCTTGTCACCTGTACTAAAGACCCACACTCTGGTTTATGCTCTTCCTGCCAACTAGGAAAACATGCCAGATTGCCGTTCTAACGGTCTTTGACCTCTACCCTTGCTCCATTTGATATCATTCATAGTGACATTTGGACCTCTCCTGTGCCTAGCAAGGAGGGTCACAAATACTACCTCTTGTTTCTTGATGATTACACTCATTACTTATGGGTCTTCCCGTTGCATTTCAAGTCCCAAGTGTTTCTTGTCTTTGTCAGATTCCATACCTACATCAAAACACAGCTACTGCGTTTGTCGTGTCCGGTGGTCTAGTGTCTTATTGTGTTGTTGTTTTCCGGCTTCCGCTGTCATAGAGTCGCCTTGTCCTCGGTTGTGATTCTCTCGTTCATTCATTTCCTTCGGGCCCAAGCACATGTTCCTTTGGGCCCAAGTGTTGGTCCTTGGTGCCCAAGGATGCTAAAATGTGAATTTCAATATTGCTTTTATTCTATTGGTTTAATAATATTTTTTGTACAACTCCCAAAAGGGTTTGACCGAAAATTCCAAAAGGACTTGACCAAATCCCGCAAGGGTTTGACTAAATTCTTATAGGTGAATTTTTATTGGCGGTTTGTTCGAGAAGTGTGCCGCTCTGCTTCATACGTTTCTAAGAGGTCTTCTTCTTGGTTGGGGGGCGTGGAGTCTGAAGTCGGGACTAGCTGGGGTCGTGTTGGTACGCTCAGGGCGTCTTCGTATCCGGGATTGAGTTTCCTTGGAGCTCGTCTGCACTACGCACATGAGTTCGAGTCATGCTGTACCGCTGGCCTGCGGTACCACTGTTAGGTGGTGTTTGACTTCGTTCTTCGTCGGCGTCCTCAGCTTTCTTGGGAGCTGATCTTCTTGGGTCGTCTTGTTGTAGAATTATATTCTACTTGTTTCATTTCGCTTGTTATTTATATTTCTGTCTTTTAGGTTGTATGTTTGACGGTTCGCCGTCTGCCGATTTTGTCGGTCTCTCGATGAGTCAGGTCTGTCTGACCTTCGAATTATTACCTTATAAAAAAAGTAAGAGAAAAATACATGAAATTAAGATGAAGAAATATGGGATTACAAGAAGAAGAAAAACACATCATGTCAATGAGCAAAATTAATAAAATTGAAGAATGAGTACTGTTCAGGACTCATTTGGCAAATAGAAAATGAAAAAAAGATAGGGCTTTGGAAGAACAAATGGTTGGACGACGACAAAAACCTCAAGGACCACCGATTAATTAGTCAAAAAGACGACCAAACAGGATAGTAATGATGAACCAACACATGAAAAACTGCGGAAAAAAACCAAATAGGATGACTTAGATGATGAAGACGCAAAAACAAGATTAACCAAACCAAATAGTACGTAACCCGCCAAAGGAACACCATTCAATGGAGGAAACTTCAGGAAGGTTTTTTGAAACTCAATTTTGATAATGCTAAAACTTCTTTTGGTTTTTTATTAGAGACGAAGAAGGGATGATGATTATATTGCTTATGATGCCAAAAGATACGAGAAGGTGTCGGCATTGCAAGTAAGACAATTGGTCTGCAACTTGGCCTTGTGGAAGTCCGGAAGAGGGGGATTATAAGACTTACAGTAGAAGGTGACTGTCTCACGATTATTAGCGTGATTAAAGGAGTCTGGAAGACCCCCTAGGAGATCGAAATGCTTTCTGTGAACGCTCTCCTACTGGTTCGATCCTTTGAGGTGGTCGATCTCCATCTCTCAAATCTTTAGGGAAGCCAACATGGTGGCTGATCGTCTATCTCATCTGACTATGGGCTTCGAATCTTCTTCTTGAAGTTTCGATTTAGAGTTTCAGACTCTCGTCGGAAAGGACGCCCTTGGCTGGTGGGTATAATCGTGGTTGACGCATCATAATCCTCCTTGTATTAAAAAGAAAAACTATGTGCGAATATCAAGGAAATTTGGAAATATTTAAAGGATTCTTCTAAATTCCTTTTAATTAAAAAGAAAAGGAAGTATTTTAAGAAAGACTTGTGAGGAAAAGAAAAAACTTCAATTAAAATTAAGCTTATTCCATCTAGGTTGTTTTTTAGTTATCTTGGTTCGATTATATTGTCTGGTGCATTCTTGATATGTGTTCTTGTGGATTCTGGTATGGTTCCTAAGTCAGATCTAGTTAGTGTCATGGTTGTGTTGTTCCTGACAGCTCCATGATTTGAAAAGCTTTTTCCTGAAGTCTCGTCTTACACTTTCTCCATGAGTTTGTTTCCTATTGCGCTTGCCTTCTGACAGAACTACTTGTATTGTGCTTGACTGTATTCCCTTTCATCTTTATCAGTTGGAGTGTTCTTCTTTATGGCAACTTGCAACACAACACCTTCTCTTCTTGTTTGAACTACATTCATTACGCATTAAGCATTTGTGAATTATTAATGCAACAAAAAAATGTGCGGAGTATTATTTTTTTCCTTATGACGTTGAGATTGCATAACATAAGTAAAATTAGATGGGCATGTTAGCATTATATTATTTATACGTGTACAGTTACCATTGTACCCTTAGGGTTTTCACCCATTGATATATATACAGGAGTAGGCCTCTGAGATCCGCAAGGACTCAGTTCTCCAAACACTTACATGGTATCAAGCTTTTGTGTGAAACCCTAATTTTTGTTTCACACCTAACGATCCACTACGCCGCCGCAGTCCCAAGCCGCCGCCGCCGCTAGCCACGCCCTAGCCGCCGCCGCCAGCCCAGCCGCCGCCGCCGCCCCCTGCTGCCGCCGCCTCCCCCACTTGCCGCCGCCGCCGCCCCCTTGTTCCTCCTTTCTCCCTTCCGCCGCAATCTCCCCCCCCCCCCCCCCCCGCCCTTCTCGATGTCTACCGACGAGATTATCAACCCAATCAACCCCAACCCCATTCCACCCAACCCTAACCCTCCACCACCACCACAAAACCCCTTTCACTCCGCTAAATCCGTCACCAACATCAAAAATCAAATTCCCCTAACCCTAGATCTTAAAAAGGTCCAATACCACACATGGGCGGAGCTCTTCCAAACCGCCTGTAAGGCTCACGACGTCATCACCCACATCGACGGCTCTGATCGTCCGACTGATGTCCCTGAGCCCCTATGGAACCGCCTTGACTCCATCGTTCTTGGATGGATCTATGCCACCATCTCTGAGGACGTCCTGATTACCGTCCTCCAACCAAACTCTACCGCCCGTGATGTATGGCTCCGCATAAAGGGTCTCTTCCATGACAATCAATCCGCTAGGGCAGCGGATCTTGAGGGCAAGTTCATCAACACCGTCAGGAAAGCTTCTCCACCGTCTCTGACTACTGCCTCGCCATCAAAGCCATCGCTGATCAACTAGGCGATGTTGGGCACAAGGTTAGCGAAGAACGCCTTGTTCTTCAACTTATCAACGGCCTTTCCACCAAATTTGATGTCGTCGGTGGCATGATCAGCAACACATCGCCACTTCCGACCTTCATGGTGGCTCGCAGCATGCTCTCCAGGGAGGAGAGTCGTCAGGGACGCCCCCAGGGCCCTTCCCATGTCCTTGTTTCCTCCAAGGATTTCATAGCCCCGGACCCCCTTCCCCACACCCAACCCAGACAACCCCAACAGCGCGGAGGAAGCGACAGAGGCGGCAACAGCAGCGGCCGCTGCCAGGGAACTGGTACCCGCAGCAGCAATGGTCCCCCGCTCCGCCGCCCTGCCCTTATCCGACGTGGGTGGGATACCCCCCGCCAGACTTGGTCTTCCCGCAACGTCCGCCATAGCAGCAGGCCCCATCCCCGGCGATGTACGCTTCACAACAGCCTCCAGCGCACCCCATGCACACCAACCTCTCCGCCGCTTTCTCCACCATGGGACTTCAGCAGCCGGACGACAACTGGTACATGGATACCGGGGCCTCCTCTCACATGACGAACGCACCGGGTAACCTACAAACTGTTTTTAATTCGAGCACTTTACCGTCTGTTTATGTCGGAAACAACGATTCTCTTAAAATTGTCGGTTCGGGTCACACAACCCTTCCCAATGCCCCACCCCTTCGCCTCAACAAAGTCCTGCTTGCCCCTGACCTTGTTAAAAACCTCATTTCTGTTCGTCAATTTACCGTCGATAATCACGTGGCTGTCCAATTTGACCCGTTTGGTTTTCTTGTGAAGGATCTTTGTACGGGGACCCCAATCATGCGCTGCAATAGTTCTGGCGACCTCTACCCCATCACCAAGGCTCGCCAACAGTCTCCCACCGCCCCCCTCGCCTTCGTCGCCCATCGTTCTGACTTGTGGCACGCTCGTCTTGGCCACCCTGGCGACCACGTGCTTCAATGTCTCCGCACTAGTCATTTAATTTCTTGTAATAAAGCCTCTGGCGTCTGCATTTCCTGTGAAATCGCCAAGAGCAAGCGTCTCCCTTTTAGCATTTCTCATTCCAGTACATTTGCACCTTTTGATCTTTTGCATTGTGATTTGTGGACATCTCCTATTTCAAGTGCTAGTGGTTTTCGATACTATTTGGTTGTCCTTGATGATTTCACCAATTTTATTTGGGTTTTTCCCCTCCGTCACAAATCGGAAACACAAAGTCACATTGTCAATTTTCACACATTTGTCCGCACTCAATTCACTTTGCCCATCAAGGCTATTCAGTGCGACATGGGAGGAGAGTTTGACAACAATTTTGTTCGCTCCTTTTGTCACCAAAATGGGATATCACTCCGCTTCTCATGCCCCCAAACCTCTCCACATACTATTATAGTTATGGTTTTGTCATCAAGGCAATCCTTTTAGCTAAGGAGGGTGGCATGTAAGAATGTCTTCTATATAATATTTATATGGTACATGTGTCTTTGGTTTAATTATATTAAGTCCACATACTATTATAGTTATGGTTTTAATATATATATATATAAGAGTCGGAACCATGATGAATTAATACTGGGTTAAAGACGTTAAAATCCGGGATCATTTAATATATATGAAAGGATCTCCCTCTTCTCCTGCTTAACACATAAGCATTCATTCTCTCTCAATAAAAGCAAATACTTTCATGTAAAAGAGAATGAAAGAAGAGTTGGTTACTCGTCTATTAAAGTTTTCAACTCTTCCATTAAAGTTAGATGTAACTCTTTTATTAAAAGAATGAATGAGAAACTGATGGAATTGTGTAGATGGTTATACGTACTTCTACATTATAAAAGAAGAGGGAATGAAAGGGTTTTAATCCATCATAAAACAACTAAAAGAAAATGCGAGGAGAAAAGATTATTTACTCGTATCCTGAATCGTGTTTCCGCATCAAAGATTAATCTAATGGATTCAGGTAGTGTTTGTATATGTCTTCTTGCAGGTTAATTGTCACATGTTGATTTGTGTAAAATCTAGATCCTATATATTATTGATTTCATGATCGAAATCGAATAAAAGCTAACAACAAGTGCTGATAGAATCAGACAATTGACCTTGGTGACGAAGCTTAAGGATGGATATGTTGGTTACTTAGTAGGAAAGGAAAAATGCGACCATGTCCGAGGTGGTTCAGCCGGAAAGGATCTTAGGGTAGTACCCGAACATATTCAGTTCGACTCCGGACATGGCCGCTCTCATTCCATCAAAATCAAGGCAAGGAAAGGAAAAAATGCAGCTCACTGTCTTGTAACTCTTGCTGGTGTAAGATTGATTAGCTTTTTTTTTTTAACGTTTCTCTATTTTGGAGAATGAGATAAATATTGGATCAAAACATAAATATCAGATCCAACGAACATAAAGACCATAAGGCATTTTAATCACATATTAGTAGAGTGGGCGTCCTAATGTGTGATGGATTAAAGTATGGGGTGTCTTGATTACTTATTAATAGTGTATGTTCTAGTGCATGTGTGATTAATTGAGTATGAGAGACATGCATGTCTCGATCGCATACAAGTAGAGTGTGTATTGGTTTATATGTATGATCGATTGGCTGAGGAGGCATCTCGATCACATCCAAGGTTGCGGAGGTTGTCAAAGTTAGAGAAACGGATAGCATTTGTTGGAGGGAGGATTCCATGTTGATACAATGACCTCAGAGATATCAAAATTGTTCAAGATGATCCCACTTTTTGATGAAAATTCAATTCGATCACAAGGAGATAGAGAGCATATAATCACATCCTTGGTGAGATATGAATGACATGAGTGATGCACGTTATTGTTCTTTATTTACCTATTTAAGGATGGGAAAATGGTCATATATAAGTGAGGTGTCGTTAGTTGAGATAATATAATGATCACGTGAGATATCCTTAAGTAGAATGGTGGTGGCTCCACCGGCGGAGAGAGGGGTGGGCTAGTATGGGCCCCAACCCAACCCCCCCCCCCTAAAAAAAATGAATTTTTTTATTTTATTTTTTATTTTTTTGCTTACATTTCCTTCAAACCTTAACTAGTTTTCATGCTTATTATGACAAATGTGTTGAAATTGTCCCTTAGTCCCCACATTAGCCTAATGTTTTATGAAAAAAGCATTATTAGCTTGCCACTGTGAGTGATTAGAGATATATATTAGAAGACAAAATTTAATTTGATTAATGAAATATGAGCTTATACTTTTATGTCTTTTATGTTATTCGGTAATTTAGCATAATTTTGTATTGAGTTGTTCTTTTAAGTTTTGAAAATAGTTGTTCGTTTTACTAATTAGTTCACTCTTGACCAAAAAAACACTAATTCGTTCACTAGATTGTAAATTGACCGTATGAACACTTTTTGCAATGATTTTACTGGTGTAAAATTTGTATATCAATTTATACTTTCGGGTTCTTTGAATCTCGTCCACCCCTTAATGTTGTCCTGGCTTCGCCACTGAGTGGTTCCTATGCGGATTATATGGTATGATTATATAGTGAGTGAAAAGGTTGCTAAATTCGATGGATGGATTATGTTGTCTCATAGTATATTGTAATTATCCATTGTTTGACACCTTAGGCCATGTTTATCAGTTACTATTCAAGATACTAAAATTACTATTTTTTTATTCATCTCTCTCCGCCACATCAGCCTAGCATCCATTCCTTACTTTTTCCACTTTAACAATCGCATCCCTAGCATCTCATAACCTATCTTTTTTTTACAAATTCAATTTACGAATATAATCCTCTATAACAATTATTTTCAACATGTTTATAATATGATTATAATATTATATTATTATTTAATTACTAAATTTTAAATATAAAATTTAGATGATTTATAAAATGAATAATTAAAAGTATATACGCCCAAGATTCAATTTTTCAATGAAAATTACAATATAATTATATCAAAAGAAATCATTTTTTTTCAAAATATGTCGAAACATATTCAACATTGATGTCTATGTGTAGAGAAAAATGAATCTAGTATTATCTTAATTTTAATTATTATTATTTTTCACATTTTAAATAGCAAAAATGACATTATTTGAATGTAATTAAAATGAGCCAGGTTAAATCTCAACCGTTGAACTCAATCGATCTTAGCCGCTCATCCCTTCTGTCAGCGAAATGGTGCCATGTGTCCTCCCCATTTGCACCCTTGCGTCAGCCACTCAATCCTTGAGTCAGCCACTCAATTACAAGCATCCATTAGCATCACTCCTTAAGTTACATCCCACAAGCATCTCTCTCCCCTCACTTTCAATATTTTATGATTTTTTTTACAAATTAGCATCTCCAACAGTTGCCGTTAAAGTTGCTCTTAGAGACTGATGAAGAGTGCGGTGGTTTGTACGGTCAAGAAGCTTCTTGTTAGTAAATGCGTAGTATTATTTAGAAGGATATTATTTATTTGTGCATATCCATTGTCACGTTTTTCACTAAAATCTATTGAGAGTTATGCGGGAGTAATGTACACAGGCACACATGACATTAGTATCCCAAAGCATAAGTACGGTGAGGCTTTATTCTAAAACCAATATTTGAAAATAGGAGGAGGAGTTAACTAACTTATCCTATCCCCGTTTGGAAAAAACTTGTCACTTTACTATTCACGTACGTTTTTTTACGAGATAAAAACTATATGAGATATCTAGTTTTTTTAATAATTTTTTTTAACAATTTCATAGTTATTATTAATAAGTACAAACTTGTTAAAAAAATTATAAAAAATGAATATTTTACATAGTTTTTATTCTAAAAAAGTGTGCGTGAATAGTAAACGACAAGTTTTGCCGAACGGAGGTAGTATTGTTTAATTAAAACTAATTTCAATGTGATTTTTTTGCCCCAATGAATATCTTAACACTTTCATCTTTTCAGGCCTTATTGGTTCGAGTGGAAGGGAACGGAAGATCGAACCATTCCGAAATGGCTCACTGAAAAGAATTGAACTTACGGGTAGTACCCAAAGATCCCCAGTTCAAACTCCGTATATTATCGCTCTTTATTTACAAATTCAAGGAAAGGAACGGAACGGAAGAGAAAGGAATATTATCATCACTTTTTTAATGAGTCTAGAAAACAGATTAAAGTCTCTTCGGAGCCCACCCAAGCAAGTCAAGATACATCGCCTATAAGTATAGGAAGATAATGTAGGTACCATTATTTGGGTGTTTGCCCATCCATGTTGCACAAGAATGATGGAGGTGCACCTGTAAGTTAATGAGCCACATGCATGTTAAACTCAACAGGCATGCAGGACCATCGCCACTTCTAATACTACAATAATTAATAACAATTTGATCCTATATCACACTTGTTGTATGTAAGTTGTGTACGTTATCGGTCTATAGTCACCTAGTCGGCGCGTAGTAGCGTTGGCTCATAAATGATAAATATATATAAACATTAAATTAAAGCACGTACGTACCATTAATGTATGTTTTCTCTCTTGAGTGACGAAATCGCTATCATACTCCGTATATATTCATCTTGATCTCATTATTACTTAAAACAATGATTGTTGCAACGAAGCTAGCTCTAAGAATCGAAGACTCAATCTCATACGACAACTTGCATAGACAAGTTGAGAAGCAGAGATTATGGTGGTTGCAAGAGCAAGTTATGAGATAAGACACTTATCAACAGAGAAAGGATATATAGTTGAGAAGGGCATCAAGGCCTTGGTGGGAGTTTTTGAACTGAGGACGGGACGTGTGGTGAGAGGGAATGTGTGCTACAACTTGTGTTGCGTGTGCCTTTGCACAAGTGGAGTTGTTATGGCGGTGAAGAGATTCCCGAAAATGACTTTGATTCCCAGTTTTAGCATACCAAACATGAAAATGGGAATAATTCATTCTCATTCCCATTCCCAATTTTAGTGATACCAAACGGGCCCTAAAAAGGGAGAAAGTGTGACCCTCAGGACCTTCTGTAATTTTGATGATAATCTTTAAGTGTGTTACAAACGCTAATAGGTTGATAAGGTGGCCTTGAAGAGATCGAGGAAATATCAAGGTGGGTCCTTGATATGCATCACAAATTCCGATCCTTTGCATGTGGAATCAAATTAAGATCCCTAGGTTCAGTGGCGAAACCTGTACAAAATTTTTGTAGGGGCCAAAAATAATTTTTTTTTAGGGTTTGAAACCTAGCCATGCTAAGAGACTTATCATCCCTACGCCATTTTCATTCATATGAAAAAATAAAGTACATGTACAAGAGGGGACTTGATGCAAAAATTCCGTACAAAAAATAAGTTATAGCAAATTCTATCTATATAGTATGTAGCACTCTACCTTCTTTCAATGGTTTTCATCGTCTTTATTCTTGATTAGGATTTTTGATATATTCTAGTATTCCAACTTTGAATTAGGGTTTGAATTAGGATTTAGGAGATATCACACTTTTCAATTAGAAGATATATATTAAGGGGTTGAGATATTAAAAATATAAAAGTTGAAAATAAAAATCTATTTACGTGAAATTAGAAAGGAAATCTAAATGTTTTCAAAAAATAAAAAATAAAAGAAAGAAAATATAATTAATTAATTAATAATCCTATTTAGAGTAATACTAGTGTAATACCCGTGCCTTGAAGGCACGAGAGCTTGATCCATTTTAATTTGAACATCATTTTATATATCTATGCTTGTGTGTCTTAAAATATTATTTATTTTTCGATAGTCATTTAAGATGTCTAAAATATTTAAATTATAAAAAAAAATTGGCTCTAATTGATTTTTATAATTAATTTTTGAAATCGAATATTTAAAAATTGATTATTACATGTTCGTTGTATGTAGACATTGTGGGGAATATTGCAATCAGTTAAATATGATAAATCAACGATTTCAATATCCAAGAATAAAATCAGTCAAGACTTAACGAATGTTCAATGTACGTAGACGATTAAAATAGATCACAAATTGACATACAACATATCAAATTAAATAATATTTTAGTATAAAATTAGGAAACAAATATGTTTAAAATAGGAAACAGATATTTTAAAATTTCAGCAATAATATTGACCAATGAGAAAATACCATTTGAATAAAAAATTCAACTTTAATTGTGGGCGTGACACGTCAGCAAAATGCTAGCAGAATTAGTAATTAATATTAATAGATATGCATATATATACATATATTATTAAAAAAAATGCCGGGGTGGCCACGGCCCCCACCCACCTCCAACACCTTCTTCCACTGCCTTCGTCGAGTGTGTCTCCCGATCTTGCATCAGCTCTTATATTCTTGTTTGTTAAGAGGCCTAAAGACCAAAACTCTTCAAAGGTAACAACTTTAGCAACAGTTCACGGAAGCTCATGAGCTTTAGCAATAGTTCGTGGTTTCAATTCTGTAGCTCACATTTCCATGGCTATATCCAAATTTATTTGTAGTGTCATCAAAGGAAGTATATCACATGTTCGCCAAATTGAACAACAAACCACGGGGTCGGACTTGTCTCTCCAAAGTGCTCGAGAAAGACTCAACGATGCTCGAGAGATTCTCAAAAGTGTTTGAGAGTGCTCAGAGGAGGCCCTTTCATCACTCACATGAAGCTCGGAGAGATCGGACATAGACTTCGATGCTCAGGAACCCAAAATGGAATATTCCGACCCAGAACACAAGGGTTCCAACCCGGAACTTGTCGTCTGCGAGCGCTTGCGCTCGACGATGCCTTGAGAGCACTCGGGTGGTGCTCAGTATGGTCCCAGGGTACTTGGACAGGGCTGCTTGACACTCATGGGCGTTGGCCTTGGTTTTTCCCGAGCCTCATTGTGCGTTTAGGGTTGTGTGTGGCTTGTGTAGGATTGTTTGCGGGATGAATCTTGTTGTATGAATATGTTAATGTGGAAGCTAGGGGTTGGAGGTTGGAATCAAAGAACACTTAGCCAAGTGCTTTCCAATTAAGTTAAACCTATTTTGAAATGTAAGAGTATTTAAATAAGGCCAATTCATAGTGCCAACATTGTGAAGAGCTTGGGAGAGACCAAGAAAGATGTCCCAAAGAGCAAAGAACAAGCCAAGGAAGAGTTAAGAGACAAATCGGGAAGCTATGGAACAAGCGCAAATGAAAGACATGGAGAAATATCATCTTTAAGCTTCTGATAACTTCAATTCAGCCTCTAAGGTCTCATGAGAGTTGTATTCCTTGAAAAGAGATTTCCAACGCATATTCATATGCGCCAATCGAACAAACGACGACTCTAGAAAGTGCGTTACAAGTTTGGTCTGTCTAAGCTGTCAGCAATAGCGGTGCCCGCCAGTTTTCCAAATGCACCTGTCGTTCTCACTGTTTCCGAATCTGTGCAACGCGACCCAATTCTATCTTTTTGGAAACTCTATCCATCCTTTCTAGGGATTTTTACTGACGACTTGAGGTTATTTATTAGACCTATTTTCACCAGCTTGGATTCATCTAATCATCTAACATTCAACCACCTTTTCTATTTCAATTCATTAGGTTTTGAAGTTTTGTTTTCCATTCAAGAGAATGAATTTAGGTAAGTTATGCTTGGCTAATTCTCCATTGTTTTCATCCGCACTTTTGAAACTTGGTTGATTGTTTGCGAGTTTCCAATAAAGTAGTATTTCTCTCTCTAATATCTTTCAATTTCCCTTGTGTTTACTGTTGATATCATTATTGATCACCATGATAGTATCTTACTAGGTATTTGTTCTTTCGTATTTGAATGAACTCCGTAGTAGCATGCTTAGGATTGTGAGGACCGTGTTTGATCATGACTAGGTAGGGATTTCGACATATGTCTTAAACATCAGTTACTTTGTTTACTTGGTGTTATTCATATGCCTAGATTCTTAGGAAATTGTGCTATCTTTATGTTGAATCTTGGCCGTGCTTTGGTTACATAAAGGTGTAAGGGGTTAAATTCACTCGTTGTGGTTTATATAAACTAAGATGGGAGAAATTCGTAGAGAATTAACTTTAATTGGATTCGATGACCAATAAAGCCAACCAATGTCGAGAATTTGTGGGTGAAAACATCTCTTTTATCTATCACTTGCTTTTGTTTATATTAGTTTCTTTTATTTACTTTTATCCAATATTTTGCTTTTCAATCAATAATTTCACAATTCTTGAAAATATTTGTTTCTGTTATAACGAGAACGATAATAGCGAAGAAAGACACAGAGATTTAACGTGGTTCGGCAACGGTGTGTTACCTACGTCCACGGGCAGAGAAATAGGGATCTTTATTATGGAGGCAAACAAGAAACTAGGTTACAAATTGGTAGGTTTATGAGTATATATAGTGCCTCATGAAACCCTAGTCAGACAATGGGCCTAAACCCAAAACAAATAATAAGCCCAATTCAAGACATATTAACAAATCTCCACCTTGACTTGAATCCTCTCAGATGTACCAATCGCATTGCAGCGCCAGACGTACCAAATGCAATGCCATGCCAAATGTACCAGATGTACCAGAATCTCCTTTCAGAAACAGATGCACCATGACAAGTGCCAGACATTTCTCTGCCTCGGATTTGTCCTCACATGAGGACTCAGATTGCCCCGCAGGGCAGCTCAACAGTTGGTGATATTAAACAAGTTCAAACAGTGTTGGAACTTGCTCTCCGGAACTGGCTTGGTGAACATATCAGCATGATTATCGGATATTCTCACCTTCTTCACTCTGATTCTCTTCTCAGCTTGCCAGTGTACTGACTCACCTCCAGAAACAACAGCCTTGTAGTTGGATGGAGCACCATCCTCCCCCTCCTCGGCCACATGCAAAGCATATCCCACCAGATCATTAGACCTGTATCTCGCAGGCCCCCTGATGTCAACCCTTCTTGGTTGATCTAGAGCAATACTCCGATGTACAGCTCCACCTATTCCTGTGTCTAGTGGTATATTCTTTGTCTCACCAGTATCTGACTCAGTAGTACCTGTCTGTGATGATTGATCAGTGACCAACTCAGGTGCATGAGTCTCTGCTGGAGTGAAGTTCAACTCCACCTCCTCAGCAACAGTCTCCCTAACGTTGACTGAAACAGCATCTGCAGCACCTGTGACTGCTGAACCTTGTAGGGTATACAAAGTCCCCTTTCCCTGCTTGACTCCTTGCAAAACCACATTAGAGCCCTTAAACACGCGCAACTTTCCACCATAACCTGTGTATCTGAAACCCTTGTCGTCTAACACAGTTAGGGATATCAGATTCTTTGTCATAGATGGCACATGTTGGACTTCTTCCAATGTGCGAAACTTCCCATTGTTTGTCTGAAGCCTGACTGAGCCGATCCCAACAACCTTGCAGATGACATCGTTTCCCATAGAAACATTGCCCTTGTCTACATATCTATATGTTGCAAACAACTCTCTTCTAGGACATACGTGACATGACGCGCCTGAGTCAAGAAACCACACATTATGATTTGTGCGATTACCTGCTAGTAGAACAATATCTTCCTCAGAAGTATTTCCACCATGAACAACTGTTGCAGATCCAGATTTCTGCTCTTGTTGCCTCTTCTTAGGACAGTCATTCTTCCAATGACCTTTCTCCTTACAGTAGTTACAGACGTCGTCTGGTTTAGGGCCTGATTTGCGACCTTGCTTCTTGCCCCTTCTACCATCAGAATTGCTTCCGTTGGCCATAAGCCCGGAAGCCTGATTGTCTGTAACTGACGCGGTTGCCTTCAGACGCAACTCTCTACTGTGAAGCGACGATCTGACCTCTTCCAGTGTGATGGTATCCTTCCCAACGACGAACGACTGAACGAAGTTCTCGTATGTGGGGGGTAGGGATACCAGCAGAATAAGGGCAGCATCTTCGTCCTCCACCTTAACATCAATATTACTCAATTCAAGTAATAGTGTGTTAAGTTGATCAAGATGATCTCTGAGTTGTGTACCTTCCTGCATACGCAGCCCGAACAACCGTTGTTTCAGAAGCAACTTATTCGTCAGAGACTTTGTCATGTACAAACTCTCCAACTTCAACCACAAGCCGCCAGCAGTTTCCTGATCAGCAACCTCTATTATGACATCGTCTGCGAGACACAACATAATCGTCGAATGAGCCTTCTCCTCCAGAAGGTCGTACTCAGCGGTGGTTGTATCTGCCCCCTTCTTGTCGGCGGTTAACGGTGCCCATAAACCTTGTTGCTTCAGCAAAGCCCGCATCTTTATCTGCCACAGACTGAAAGAGTTTCTTCCAGTAAACTTGTCAATCTTCACTACAGATCCAAACATCATTCTCGACAGAAATCACAACCAAGCTCTAATACCAGTTTGTTATAACGAGAACGATAATAGCGAAGAAAGACACAGAGATTTAACGTGGTTCGGCAACGGTGTGTTACCTACGTCCACGGGCAGAGAAATAGGGATCTTTATTATGGAGGCAAACAAGAAACTAGGTTACAAATTGGTAGGTTTATGAGTATATATAGTGCCTCATGAAACCCTAGTCAGACAATGGGCCTAAACCCAAAACAAATAATAAGCCCAATTCAAGGCATATTAACAGTTTCTCTGTGGGATCGGCCCCTTACTTGCATCCTATACTAGTTTGTTTGTTTGGGAATTATTTTGATAAGGGAAATCAACGGTTTTCCGTCCGTCGCCATGTATGTATTGCTGGAGAATTCTGAACCTAACATATAAGTGGATGAGCTACTCCACCTAATGTCAATTGATTTTGGGATGGTGCCCCAGTCTGATTTATATGTTGGACTTTCTAGTCAGACCCAACAAGACTTTGGACTTTCTGGTCGGGTCCAACAAGACTGTCCCCCAACAGATATGACTTTTACTAGAGTTTCATAGGTTTTGCAATTAATAAAAGAAGCGGGCCTATTTGAAATCCTCCTCAATGCAAAAGGGAGGTTGTTTTTTTTTATCCTGTACTATTTACGTGTAGTTGGAGGATTTCCCCCGGAAATTACGTGTCCTGTTTTATTTATTGTGCGTGCTTTATTCCACCTAGTTTAATACGGAGTAGTAGCGCTAATACAATCTCTGAATAGCTCCTTACAAAGTGAGGTCTTTAAAGAAGAATTGTGGTGGCTTCTGTACGGATCATACGGTGATGATCGAATATATAGCAACAGATGGAGAGGTTACTAATTAGCCATGAGGGATGGATTATGTTGTCTCTTCGTATATTGTAGGGGCACTAGGGGGTGTATCAATGTAAAATAATCAGGTTTAAAAAAAAGAGTAGAAATAGGTTGTTTTTCTTTTTAATCATGTATGAATGTCAAAAATCATGTAATTATGGTTAAAATTTTGAGTTAAAAAATAAGCCAATGGAATCTGTTTTTTTTTAATGTGTTTATTTGGTTTATATGGTTTGAAGTTACAATAATATCTCTAATAACGTTGGCAAAAAAAATACCCCTAATAACAACCAAATAAACTCCAGTTTCTACAAATAAACTCTTTTTTGTCTCATACAATGTTTATATTATTCCACAATCTTTCAACCTTTATTTTTACTCAATTTTTCAATTTTAACTGTTCTTAAATTTTAACTCCGTCTCATACGGACCTACGTTATCCCATTTTTACACCTTAATTAGAAATTGGCGAAGAGTGTCGTCGTTAATTAATTTGTACCGTCAAGAAGCTTTTTTCTTCACATTTTTTTTGAAAAAAATCTGTTAGGACGTACTTGTGTCTAGAAGTCATATGTATACAAATGTACGTATATGAGTTCAATTCAATATTGTGGTTGTGCGCCCATGCGTTAATAGTCTAAGCACATAAGTCGAACGGAGTTTCATCCTAAAACCAATTGATACTATGATTTGATCTTTCATATTTTCAATTTGACTCTTTTTAATCTCTTTACATCTTTTATTCTCTCAACATCTCGATCTACACATATGAATGTGAATACCCATTTGCCACATAGCCTCGGAGCCCAACCAAGCAAGTCAAGATACATCTCCTATATATATATATATATATATATATATATATATATATATATATATATATGAAGATAACGTACGTACCATTCATTGTTTGGGTGTTTGCCCATCCTTGGAGCACACGAATGAGGTGCACTATATATGTTAAACTCAACAGGCATGCAGGACCATCGCCACTTCTAATACTACAATTACAATTTGGTCGTCCCACTTGTTGCATGTATGTATAAGTTGTGTACGTTATGGGTCCATAGTCGCCAAGGCCTAGTCGGTAGTAGCGTTGGCTCATAAATTTAAACATAAAAGCACCACGTATACCATTCATATGCATGTTTTTCCTATCATATATCTTCACATCTTTAATACTTTATATCATTATTACTCAAAACAAAGATTCTTGCAACTAAGCTCATCGAAGAGTCAATCTCATACGACAACTTGCGATTAAACTTAACTAATAAATAAATGCTAATTAAAGTCCAATTACATATGGTGTGTACATGGTCTACGTATCCAGACCTGTCAATTTCAGGTCCGGTCGGGTCGGGTCACTTCAGGTCCTGGGTAATACGGGTTTCGGGTATTTTCGGGTTGACTCGAACCCGGATTTGACCGGGTTTCGGGTCATTTCGGGTTGGTCAATTTTTTCTTTTTTAAATTAAAAAAAAATCAGTATTTGATAATTTTGCGATAAATTTAAAATTCTAAAATTAAAGACGTTATTCATAAGTTCTATAGTGCTTGTAATTATATACTATATCTGATCTAAAATATTTGATTTTTATTATTTCTCATAATTTTTAATAAAATGTGATAATATATAAATATAAAAAATTTAAATAATTTTTTATAAATAATTTTATTAAAAAAATTTATATTTTATATATTATTACATTTTATTAAAAAAATATGAGAAAAATGTTTTTAATAAAATGTAATAATATATAAAATATCAAATTTTCAAATAATTTTTCAAAAATAATTTCATGCAATTAGTAATAAGCATAGAATTGTTTTCATATTTTAATATTTTTTAGAGTTATTATCTTCTTAAAAAAGTCTGTTGAAAAATAAAAAAATCAAATACTATCAATCAGACGGAGTATTACACAAAATATAAAAGTTGATTTGAAAATGAAAGATCAAGTGATCGTAATTATAAAATGTGATAAATTGGAATCTCCATAAAAAAAATTAAAAAATTAATCATATATAATTACAAATAAACTGGGTCAACTGGACAACTAGGTAAATCGGGTCAAAATTACTGGGTCAATCGGGTCACTGGGTCGAAACCCAGATTACCTAGAAACTTTCCGGGTTTTCGGGTTCGGGTCGAAAAAAATTTCCAGGTCAAAATTTCCGAGTTCGGGTCGGAAATTTTCCGGACGTTCGGGTCGGATCGACCGGGTCGGATTGTGTTTTGACAGGTCTATAGGCATCCATGCAACGCTCCTTAATTATATTTTGGAATATATATAATTTATCGTTTACTATTAAGCAAACTTAAGAAGAAGGACAAAAACAGTATAAATATTATTTTTAAATTAATTTTTTTACAGTAAGCAAAAATTAGAATGTCTTTACAAGTAAAGATCATCCTTGATCATCTCGACGGATGATATTACAAAGCTCCCTGTTAAAAGGGAAGGTACAAGAATTAAAGTTATGATCATTCTTAGCTATGAAATCTGTTGTTAAGTTGACTTCTCTGAAGCAGTATCGGAAGTGTACTAGTGAGCAGGTTGCTTTGAGTCTTTGAATCTTCTCAATTACTCTGAAAATCTCTCATGGTATTGTTGCTTTGCTCGAAAGAGATTTGACCACCATCAAGCAATCTCATTCAATAATGATATTCTTCCATCCTCTTCTCCTGGCTAGATCTAATCCCGCACAAAACGCAAGAGATTCGGTTAAGGTTACCGATCCCTTTGAAACTTGATGTTGGAAAATTTCAATTACTTTTCCATTACAATCCCTAGCAATTCCACCAATTCTACATTCACCAGTATTTTTGACCGTTCCATCTACGTTAATTTTAATTTGTCCTCTATCAGGTTTCTTCCATTTTATGTTCTTACGTTGTCTTTTCTTTCCATTGGCTTTCGTTTGTGGTTGGTCATTCTTCCACTCTTTAATAGAGTTTATGATTTTTTGCACCATTACAGCAGCATTTTCGGCTTTTTTGTTTTTAAAAATTACAAAGTTTCTAGCTTCCCATATTTTGTGCCAGATAATGCATAATTCCTCAAAATAGTGATTACTCTTCCTTATTTGGCTTACATATAATCTTTGAGTATTTGTGCAACTTATACCAACAAATTGTCTCTGAACATTTTGTTCCTATATATGTGCTTAATATGGACCTAGAATTTGGACATTTTAGGAAGAGGTGGGTGACATCTTCATCCTCAAGGTTACATAATGCACACACTGAGTAGGAACTCTATTGATATATTTGTTCAGTCATATTTTTGTAGCAAGCCCATCGGACGCAATTTTCCATACAAGGTTACGCGTTCTTGGAGGGGCGTTGAGTTTCCATATCCATCCAAAGTTGTCTGTTCTAGTTTCATTAGTTCTTAGGACTTGAGATGCATATTCGGTTGTGAATATATATACCTTGAATTGGTAAATAAAGAGCGGCCATTCCGGGGTTCGAACCGAGGACCTATGGGTACTACCCACAAGTCCTTTCCGGTGAGCCATTCCGGAATGGTTAGTGAATATATATACCATCTGCACTATGTTTCCAAATTAGTTTATCTTCCACTTCCCACTCAGGAACCTGGATATTAACTAGTACAAAAAAGGTCTTACACAACGGTTATTTATTAACATAGACAACGGTTATTGCATTGTTGTCTATGTTAGTGCGTTTTTAGATAAAACAACGGTTGAACCTATGACAACGGTTCCTATAAACAACGGTTATAACCGTTGTCTATGAGACTCCAAAATTTTGAACAATCAATATTACACAGTTATAACCGTTGTTTATGTGTCATATAACCGTTTTTTAAGTGTCATTTAACCGTTGATTATGTGTCATATAATTGTTGTTTATGTACAATCTAATTGTTGTCTAGATGGACTATAATCGTTGTCTATGTGCTATATAACTGTTGTTTATATCCCATATCACCGTTGCCTAAATTCTATTATAATTGTTGTGTAAATACAATTGAATCGTTGTCTATATACAATCTCATTGTTGTCTATATACACCACAACTAGACCTGTCAAAACATAACCCGACCCGAAAACCTGACCCGATCGCCCGGAATTTTTTGGGTCAAGACTCGAAAATTTTGACCCGGAATTTTTTTTTGGCCCGAACCCGAAAAACCGGAAATTTTTCGGGTAATCTGGGTTTCGACCCAGTGACCCGATTGACCCAGTAATTTTGACTCGATTTACCCGATTGACCCGGTGACCCTATTGACCCGGTTGATTTATAATTAAATATAATTAATTTTTTTATATATAATTAAAATTTATCGCAAAATTATCAAATCATGATTTTTTTAATTTAAAAAGGAAAAAAATTGACAAACCCGAAATCGACCCGAAATGACCCGAAACCCGGTCAAACTCGGGTTCTAGTCAACCCGAAAATACCCGGGACCCGTTTTACCTGAGACCCGAAGCGACCCGACCCGAACCCGACCCGAATGACCCGTTTGACAGGTCTAACCACAACCATTGTGTATGTACCAAATAACCGTTGTCTAAACTCCATTTAGTCGTTGTCTAAATACAAATGAACCGTTGTTTATATACAATCTAATCGTTGTATATGTATATTTGAACCGTTGTGTAACATATTTTTAAATTTGAACGAACTAATAACAACGGTTAAACTAGCCATTGTCGATCTATATCACTGTTTTTTTGCATATTGAATTTTAGCATATTTACACACAATAGTGCAAGCACCTGTAATAGATCCGCTCCAAATTATCTTTGAAAAATACCACAAGACAATGACATTAATTACTACTAGTATGTAATATCAGTCACAAAACAACTAACATTTGTCATAGTTGTGGGAAAAAAATGAATATATATATCTCCACGGAAATTTGGCTATAACAAAGAGTATAAATAAGCAAATATATATATATATATATATATATATATATATATATATATATATATATATATAATGATTTAAATTCCTGTGCATACTCCATTGAACTTATATGTTGATAATGTTTGACGATTTCTCTCGATCAATTACCTGCATCGATATCACGATGTAAAAGTATATTTACTAGTCAATTTTAAGTCATTGAACATACATAGATAACTAGCTAGTGTGATAAACAAAACAAAAAAGTAGATGCAGGGCTGTGCCAATCATTTTAAGGGTCATGTGCGAAATTGTATCGATAAATAATTATATACTTTTAATTTGCTAAATTTTACTCCCTCCGTTCAACAAAACTTGACGTTTTACTATTCATGCACGCTTTTTTAGGAGCTAAAAACTATATAAAATATCGACTTTTTAAATAATTTTTTTTAACAATTTCGTAGTTATTAATAATAAGTACAAACTTGTTAAAAAAATTTTTAAAAAAATGAATATTTTATATATTTTTTATCATTCTAAAAAAGCGTGCGTGAATAGTAAACGATAAGTTTTGTTGAACGGAGGGAGTATAATTTTATCTCTTAAATTAAAATATTGCTAAATTTATCAAATTTTTTATTAAGTTTACTAAAATATTTAAGAAAAAGATAGTGATTATCTGTTTTTAAACACTTTGTTTTTATTAAAAAATAATTTGGGACAAGAGAACCCTTGTCGATATTTTTAAACGCTTTTTTTTACTTAAAGAAGATTTGGGTTGTTCTCAAAAACACATATACAAATTTTTATTCATTTTGTTTTTACATTTTTAAAATTTAATTAATTCTATTAAATGTAACAAGTAGTAGTATAAAATACATATAGGTTGCTCTTAAAAAAAACCCAACAGATAGAAAAAGAAAGAAAGGTGCAAAACAAAAAGAAAAGGTCTCATCCAACTCACATTTCTTTTTTGGTAGAAACTCACTCACATTTACCTGTGCACTATAGTAAATTAGGAAAAAAAAAAGAAAGAAAGTAAATATTATATAGATGTACCGTACATTAAATTAGGAAAAGGGGAAAAAATGGGCAGTTTGTTAAGGATCGAACGCGAGACGCGCCAACCACATTCATTTAGGTGAGCGCAAACAGCCATTGAGTGTCTGAGTGAGTTGAATTTGTTGAAAAACACCTTGTCTGATAATTATAATTGTATATTTACATCTACTGTAGATGTAAATATACAATTATAATTACCAGATAAGTTTTTTTCAACAAATTCAACCCACTCTTCTCTTACTTCATCAACTTGAAATGTCGTGGAAGGAAGTTCCGGATTTGTACAAATGTGGGAAGGGGTCTAGAGATGTGCTGGGTTCCTTAGAAAAAGTCTTGGAATTGAAGCTTCCAAAATCAGCAGTAGTGTTGAATCTGAATTTCATAGTGGCTTGGATGTTTACTTTAATTAAAAATGAGCAGGTTTTGTTGTTAAAAAAGAAGAAGATAATTAAACATATTATAACCCTAAAAGGTCAAAGAGAGTATAGATAAACACAAGAGTAGTATGGATATCAAGGAATTGGTCAGATTTACTCATGATTATAATCAATAAATTGGTGGTCCACTTAAAACATGAATTTAATCAATAAAATGCAAAGCAAATGGTTAAATGTTCGATTAATACAACAACAAGGTGAGTCGATCGATGGTGAGGTGTGTGGGATGATTGTGTTGGGAAAAATCCCTCTTCGTGTGATTAAGATGACAAGACTCACTTTTATAAAAGTAGACTTTGTATTATATAGTGGAACATTCACAATTACAACTTTATATATTTTGTAGCTTACTTTTACACTCACTCTTACTAGGATTGATCTCTTACACACTTAGGATTGGATTTGCTTTGTATTGGATTTTCTTGGATGCCTCCACCCAAGAATTACCTAGATTAATTAATGATTCTTTTTTTTTTTTTTTGAGCAACATTTAATGATTCTTGCATTTGCAAGAAGACTCTAGAGATCTCTCATATTTCTTAGTCTTCTCCCATGATTTCTAATTTAATTTGGGCCACTTACTTGCAATTTGGTTTTGGGCCCATAAACTTGGATCTTATGGTGGGTGATTAAGGAGGGATCGACCCAACAGATTGAGTGGTCCAACAAGTTGCAAACCTCCTCTAGTCCGATTCACAGTTTCTTTTCTTTTGTATTGGTAGACTTGTTACAATTGAATTTTTTTTCAAAATATTCACTAAAAAAATAAATATTTATCGTTATATTCACACATCCAAAATATTTACGGAAATATTCATTTTTCCAGGTTGCACAGAGAAACGCGGGTTGAAACCGCGTTTCATTTGTATGTTATAAATTTTAAAACCGAATGAAAAGTGGGTAAAAAATAAACGAATAAAACGCGAGTTCAAACCACGTTTTATCCTTTTATAATTTTAATTGACAGAGAAATTAAAAAAAAAACAGAAAAAAAAGGGTAAAGCGCGGGTTTAAACCGCGCTTCACCCATCTTCTTCCCCCTTTGTGGCAATGGAGACGGAGCCGATCGGAGGGAGGCGAAGGAGTCAGAAGCAGCGGAAGGAGGCGCTACCGGAGGCGAAGGAGGGAGTCGGCGCCAAATCGGAGGTCGGGGAGAGGGAGGGAGTCAGAGGAAGCGGCGAGGGTGAGGAATGGCACCAGAGGCGGGAGGGAGGCCGATGGTAGGTTGGGGAGAGGGCGGGTGGGGAATGGCACTGGAGGCCGGCGCCGTTGGTGGCGGAGGTCGGGTAGAGGAAGGGAGGCAAATGCAGCGGAGATGTGGGCGGGGAGGAAGGGCTCGAGAGGTCGACAGTGGCCAAATTGCCTGAGGATTTGCCTCCTCCGGTGGCGCTCGAGAGGTCGGAGCAGGAGGAAGAGAGATGGATGGACAGGCGGCGAAGGCACTCTCCGGCGGAGAGATGGATTGGGCCAATCGAACGCCACCGCCCTTGCCTTCGAACACAATCGCCCTCTCGCGAACACGAAATCGCCCTTGCCTCCGAAGTCCGAAACGTCAAATGTCCTACTAAATCTTCCGTTATGCTTTCCAATTGATAATAGCCGGCCCGTCGGCCCAGGTTTTGAAACAGCTCAATGAGTCAGTCATGAATCTTATCGTTAAGATGCACTACCCGACTCATGTCGATCAGATAGCCCTTCGGGCAACCAACAAAACCCGGCACATCCAATTCCGATCAACAACTTGGAGGTATGGCTGAGTGGCTTAAGGCATTGGTTTGCTAAATCGACATACAAGAAGATTGTATCATGGGTTCGAATCCCATTTCCTCCGGCACGGAAGTGGAACGAGCGGGCGAAATTACATGAGAGAAAGAACTTCTTGGTGGAGTCCAGTCCCCCGGCGCCGGGGCCCTGGATGCGCTAGCGATCGGCACATAGGGGAGTGGTTGCTTGCTTACAAGCCTGGTATCCTGCACCCTGCGTTCATGATATCTACATTCAACTGTGCCCCGGAGACACGGTCAAAGCACGCCCGCCCAGTGTGCTTCTTTCACGACATGCTCTGGTCCCGGGTGTCTTCCAGCAGCCGCTGCCCTTTCAAATTCATCCGGTGCCATTCCTCACCCTCGCCGCTGCTGCTGCCTCTGGCGCCAACCTCACCCTCGCCGCTGCTGCTGCCTCTGGCACCGACCTGCACAACGAAGAAGATAACAGGTGAAGCGCGGTTTCAACCCGCGCTTTACCTTTTTTTTTGTTTTTTTATTTCTTTCTCAATTAAAATTATAAAAGAATTAAACGCGGTTTGAACCCGCGTTTTATTCGTATATTTTTTACCCATTTTTTATTCGGTTTTAAAATTTATAACTTACAAATGAAACGCGGTTTCAACCCGCGTTTCTCTGTGCAACCTGCAAAAAATGAATATTTCCGTAAATATTTTAGATGTGGGAATATAACAGTAAATATTTATTTTTTAGTGAATATTTTGAAAAAAAATTCGTTACAATTTGCTCAACCAATTACAACCAAACAAATTTACTAATTTAAGGACGAAAAAAGTATCGGAATCCCTCCGAAGGTAGTTGGGTAGTAGTAGAACAAACGAGGCCCGTGAAGGTATCTATATAATACTACGTAGTTTTTAGTGTTTATATTCAAATGTGGATTTTTACTTAATATAAAAACTAACAAATTCAACACATTTGTGCTTTCACATAGGTTGATCGAAAATTTTGGATTTCTTACTGGTATCAGATCATGTTTAGTCTGGATTCATTTTCTTGGTTTCAAGTTTATTGGAGATATATTAGGACATATTTGTTTTACGATTTTTCTATCCTATTCCCCAAGAGCATAGGATAAGACTCTAAATTTAGATTTTTTTTTAAATTTTTAATTAGTTTAGCTTTTTTTTTTTAAATTAGATTTTTAGGATCGCTTGTCTTTTTTGTAGGAAATCTTTCCCAATTTAGTGTCTTATAAAAACCGTTCATTTTAATATATTTGATATTATTCTTATATTGTATTAGGATAGAATCATTATTCGTTAATAGTATTATATTAGGCAGAAATATATATTTGATAGATTTAGTTTATCAATATTTTTATCTTACTTTATATATATATATATATATATATATATACGCGTGCGCGCACACTAAAGTTTCTATAACCGATGCATAACATCCTATATATGTGGCGCATTGTAGTTGATTTTAGAAAAAAAATAATAATATGTTGTCATAATTTATAGAAATTTATCTAAACCACAATCTATCTATCTATATTTTTTGTTTATTTGATAAAAATATAAATAAAAAATATTTCATAGTCATACAATCATACTTAGGAAAAATATTAATAAATATATAAATATGTAATATTTGAAAGGTGCTATTATATTTATATCTAGATTATTTTTTGGTGAAAAGAATTATTTATATCAAAATTAATTAACTAATAATTATTATTTTATTTATATCTATATTTTTAAGGCCAAAATAAATTATTAAATTAATATTATAAAACCATAATATGTAGCCACAATCCATTCGTGCATAGATATTTTAGTAAACTAACATAATAAACCTATACTACATATTTAATAAAAGAAGAATATTAAAATATTTTTAAAAATTATCTATCTATTAAATTACTTGAGATTTAATTAACGATAAATTAGGAAAAAAAACATTTACCTTATAAATGTGAATTTCATTTATATTTTGAGAGAATCTAAATAAAAGATATTTAGATTATATATAATCTATCGAACTAACATTATTTTTTTGATAAAATAATAATAATTTGTATTTAGACTATTATTTGTTTTTTTTTGTTTTTTTTATTAGGTAAGAATTCGAGTTCCGACATATCTGAAACTCGATGGTCGGACAAGCCGGCAGACGGAAAACCGTCTAACAACCGAAACAAAAAATACATCATAACAAACCGGTGCAAACTCAGACAAACCGCCCTCTACAAAAAACGAAACCGAGCAAACCAAACCAGTCGGATCTGGACGATAACGACGGAGTACAAAGCCGAACCCCACTCTGAAGTAGAACATCAGAACTCAATCATCCTTTGGACAGTGAGGACGAAACTTCAGGGAAGTAGTCAACCCGAGAAAAGGAGACGTCGCGATACACACTGCCACGATCTCAACCTATCCCGACTCTGGCAGTCAGAACCACATCCAAGGAAAAGAACGCCAAGTCACGCCACTACAGAGCCGCACAACGCCTGAGTAAAGAGCACCCATAAACCCTAACGGGATCTAGTCAACCCTAATGGGATTTTGTACGAGCCCTTGCGAGCGAGTTTTTTTTTAGATAAGGTAATAATTCGAAGGTTAGACAGGCAGACGGCGAACCATCAAACATACAACCTAAAAAAGACAGAAATACAAACAAAAAGCGAAAAGAAACAAGCAGAAATAAACTCTACAACAAGATGACCCAAGAAGATCAACTCCCAAGACGACGGCGAAGAACGAAGTCAAGCACCACCGAACAGTGACACTGCGGGCCAGTGGTACAACAGGACTTTAACTCTTGTGGGTAATGCAGACGAACTCCCGGATATGGAGTCGCCCTGAGCGCACTACCTCGACCCCAGCCAATCCCGACTCCAGACTCCACGCTCTCTCAACAAGCAGAAGACCTCCTAGAAACGACGAAAGTAAAGCCGCATGCTGCTCGAACAAAACATAAACAAGATTTCGCCCATAAGAATTTAGTCAAACCCTTACGGAATTTGTTAAAACCCTTGCGAGCGAGATTTGATACACTTGCGGGGTTTTAATCATTATATTAATAACAAATATAAGAATATATACTGGATAAATAAAAAATTTATTTTAATTTTTCCTCCCCCCTCTTTTGGATAGCTTAGGTGTAACGGCCCGGAATTATGATTTCCGGGTTACGTTTCAAGGGATGAAACCCCTTGTTCGGATCTTGCAATCCAGGTACGGGTCGAGGTTTCAAACTCATTTTAAGATTAGTAGAAAGAGGGATTTCAAACCCTAAAACCTCGAAGGGTTGTTGGGTACCCTTAACCTGTCCTAAGACTATGTCACGGAATCTATTTCAAACGAAAGTAAGGCGAAAGCAAAGTAAAGATACAAGTGTCACGGCAGAACCGGTCAAAACCAAATCATGAGTGTGTAATTACCATTTTACTAAATTAGGATATTAGCCAGGTTCTTCGATTCGCCAAAAGGGAACCCCGTCATATAGACATCGAGCACTCAAATCTGCAGAAATACCTTTAAAAGAAGAACGGGGAAAGGAGTCAGATCGAGCCACTCATGCGGGACCAGCAGTCCTCGCTGAGGCCACATAGTATGTGCTATACCTAATAAAGATGCTCTAATGCAGTACGAAAGTCAAACACACTAGCATGCTCCTAGTCATAATAATGTGTAAAAATACTGTAAAGGGCCCAAGACAATGCCAAGTGGCATATCCCTCTCCTACCTCCACCCCCTTCCGATAGGGTGGAGACTGGCCAGCTCGTGAATGCATTCCATCATAATCGGGCGGCACGCATGCCTAACCCGCTCCACAATAAAGCCCGCAGGCATCTCATAATATAAGGAAGTTCATGACTCGATTGACTCAGGGTACCCGATGAGGCTGGGCTACCCTATGACCCTAGCAAAGACTCTAGGACTATCACAGATAACGGCCGTTCTGTTTCAAACGCATAAAGTAAGCAGATGCTCATTCAATTAGTGCAACCTAAACAGGATACTACATGACATGCTTTTATGCATATGCAACACCTAACATAAAATGCAACAACAGGCATGAATGTCCAACCTGAGTAAGCCCCCTAGGGAACTTACCTGAAGATGCAGAACAACAGGTTAATACAAGCAAGGGCCCAAATGCAAGTCCAAAAGCAATCCAACCGCAATACACACCAATAATCAAGCCATTCTCATAAGCTACTAACCAACATTCTCACACACACGAACCCAAGTTCTCAATATCCTCAAAACCAATCGACAATAAAACCATTTTCCAAAACCTTTCCGATATGATCGACATCAACCAAAATCATTCCATTTCCAATCAAACCCATTGATAAAATCGTACCAACCACATTCCCGAAATTCCTTCTCGAAATCAACATCATCAAACCAAGACAAAGAATCCCGACATTAGACCTTAAACCCAATATCTCAAAATGATATTATGAAATAATTCCGGCATTTTATTTAAAAAATCATTATCTAAATAGATTCTGGCCATCAGGATTTTTGTAAATCACCCGACAACATATACTAAATACGACATCAAATAAATCTATTCTCAAAAACCCCCCCATTTAAATCCAAAATCAACAAGTCATTTCAAAATTCTCACTTACATATTTAAATCATTACAAAAAAAATACATATCCCATGTAATAACACTTTTAAACGTAATTTATAATATATGATGAGATCTCAGAAAATGTATTTTCATTATAAAACTCAGAATCACATAATAATAATAATAACCATTAATAATAGTATATAAGCTTATCATATAAATAACATAACATAAGCAACATAATATATAAAGTTATAAACAATAACAACAAACCAATCCCACAAGCCCAAAACCTGGAAGAGAGAAGCCCAACCCGGAAAACCGACCCGGATCCGATATAAAAGGAGAACCGGATCTGAATCTCTCCCCAAATCTGAAACCCATTAAATGTGATATAACCCGTTTCACGAAAACCGGGTTAGGCCCAACCCGAAGGCCCAACCAAAAAAAGAAAAGATAAGGAACGGATCCCTGCCCTCTTCCTCGCGTATTGAACAGAGCTCTCAGCCTCTCACGCCGGACAGAAAAGGGGCGGAAGAAGGAGGAAACCCAGGTTCCGGCGGCTCTCAATCCCGACTCGCTCTGTTCACCAGGGCTCCCATCTCTCGCTCGCCAGCCGCCACTCATCCTCGCTCAGATCCGCTTCTCCCTCGCTCGCTGCTGCTCTTCCCTCGCTCCCTCGCACCCGGATCTCGCTCGCTCGCTCGTCCCCGCTCCTCTCTCTCGTCGGCGCTCTCTCACCAGCCCCCGAATAAGCACAAGGAACGATAACAACACAGAGATTCGAAGGGAAGAAAACAACGAGAGTTGGAGGGGTTTAGGGACGCTCACCGGCGGATTCGAAGGTTGCCGGAGTGCTCGTCGGAGACGCTCGGCTTCGTCGGAGGCGGTTTCTTGAGCGAGGAGGCCTGGGAGAGAGGTGGGAAGATTAAAAGAGGGACCTTTCGCAGCTCGAAGTCGAAAGGAAGGAAGGACGGACCTTATCGATTTAGAAAACGGAACCAGCGGGGGCGACATCGACTGCGCTCGGAGGATCTCCGGGGAGCTGGTGGTGCTCAGGCCCCTCGGAGGTGCAGAGGCGGGGCGCCAGGGAGACGCTCGGGAGCGCTCGGGGCTGCTGCTCGGCGCCTAGAGCTGCTGCTGCTTGCTGAAAGAGGAGGAGGAAGGAGCTGAAGAGGACTTGGCCTTGGCTCGGCCTGTGCAACGAAACAAGGCAGCACCCTCGGCTTTGCTCAGAACTCGGCTGCAATGAAGGACGAAGGAGAAGAGTGTGACTGCTGAGTGTTTAGGGCGCTGCCTTTCTCAGCAACAGGGGGAAGAACAAGGGGGAATTGCTCTCAGGCTCAAAGAAAGGGAAAAGGATAAGGGGTGTTTGGATTCTTGGGTTGAGTGGGTGTTGTAATGGTCAAACAAATCTGATTTTTTTAAAAGAACAATTGTTGTTGGTTTTCCAAGAATGGGGCAACCCATAAAGGAGGGGATAAGATTTACCCAAAAGGGACAAAATGAGTTAAAATTGGTCAACATGGAAACAAGTGCAGAGATTTGATAAGAATTGGTGATATGAGACGGAAATTGCGGTCCCGAAGGTAAAGTTTAAATACTCGGAATTACATCTCGAAACCCGTTCGCTCGAACCAAAATCCGACTCTATTAAAATAACGCTTCAAAATTGTGAAGATATCGACATCCCAAAGTTTATTTCAAATCCCGAGGCAAAACGATAGAATTGTCCTTCAAAGTTAAAAATCGGGCCGGAATTCGCTTTAAAAGTTTCAATTTCGATTTAGTAATTTAAAGACGAGTTTTCCTTAAAATATCCGAATTTTTTTTTATTTTTTATTTTATTTTTTCGACTTAAATCCATTTATATTATTTATTATTTAAAAATCCGGGCCTTTACATTAGGTCCCAACTCAATACTTGGGCCTCAAGCACCAAATTTAGACCTGCTTCCCACACTAGTGAGAAGATCCGCGGGTGAAGAAGACTTCATATCGCCAATGAGGCAGGCCAGCACGACGAGAAGAATTATGGGTGAGCACAGCGAGCCGCATGCCGAAAGGAAGGAGGGTGATCTGCGAAAGGGGGAAGACTCCATGGCCAACGTCGAACCCAGGTCGGGAGGAAGATGGAGACACCGATCCCAGCCAAGGGATGGAATCGGAGAACGACAACAGGAGCAAACAGCCCCACCGGCTGCGAGTTGGACTCGGAGCGGGGGAGGGTGAGGGTGACAGCATCTCACCCACCCTGACCCATGAGACACGAATTAATCGGAGGGGTCGGGGAGCGATGAAGACAACCGAGGGCAAAAGCCCCAAATTAATTTGAGGGCAAAAGATATTCTAGAATCGAGCCGCCGGGACATTCTATGGATTTATTTTTTATTTGTTGAAATCTATCTAGATTATTATTTATAATATTTATTAATATATTCTCCGTGCACATGACATAAGCTACACTAGTCTTCTTGTATAAAGGGTTCAATAATAACATTGTAAGTGTGAGTTTTACCTTTTTTTACTACGAGGTTTCCTCCATTAATCTATTAGCTCCTATTTCGCGCCGCTACTACTGATACCAGATCAATTAGTTGCAATCCTGCCTATCTCCATCTTGGTGAAACAATATACTGCTGCCTTACCTTTCCCTAACTATCATGCATGATGTTGGTATTCACTAACTATCATAAAAACTTAATTGCTATATCCGACATACATGGAATCTCCATTAACACCCCGTTACATATTTCATATATTTATGCATGTCTTTATCCTGCTTAGTTAAAAAAATGTATTGAATATCCTACTTAATTATTAAAAAAAAAATGTATTGAATAATATTTTTACCGATTAGGCCATTTTGTCATCAACTGGTTCATTCACAGTCGTTTTGTTCAAAAAAATCAGGAAATGGTTTTTAATATTAGATCATTTTATTCCCAATTATAATATCATAATATAATGCTATTTTTGAAATTATTTCCTGAATTATATTTAAGTCGCTTATTTATTTATTTATTTTATTAGATAACAATTCGGGTAAGGATAAGCTTATCCGAAAGCATCCTGCTGGATGAGGTACCGAAGACCAATGTTGTTATATAAATCATTACTCGTGGTAGAGCGACAAAGATATTCGATCGTAAATGGTTTATTATTATATCAATTTCTTAAGGACAATTTTTACAATCTCTCTAGAAATTAAGAACACCTTAATTTCATTGAAGAAAACTCGCTCATAATAGTAAACCATATACGATAATACATAAATTTAACAGTGGGAGATGGTGAGTTTAATTTTTCAGGGACAATTTCTAGAGAGATTTCTTCCAATGCTAATGCCTCAGCCATGAACGGAGCTAATTTGTTTGCCAATGATTTCAGTGTTAGGGCTCGTTTGGTATTAATATCTAGATATCAGATATCGGATATCAGTTCCGATATCTGATATCTAGTGTTTGGTATGGCTAGATATCGATATCTAGTGATATCGATATCTAGCGTTTGGTATCCAAAAGCTGATATCTGTTTTTAGTATCTGCAGATATCGATATCAAGTGATATTTATATATCAATTTTAGCCTAATTTGATATACTAATTTGAGGGGAGGTATCACTTGATATCGATATCTTGATACCGATACCGATGATATCAAGATATCAACTGATATTGATATTGATACCGATACCGGCATCTCGATATCGATATTTATCCCTTAATACCTCAGCCGCTCAGCCCTAAGTCGGTTCTAGGCCTGATACATGAGTCGAGTAGCTCGGGATCGACTCGGGCTCGTCTCGGAAAAAGCTCGACTCGGGATCGCTCGAAGGTATAAACGAGCCGAGTTCGAGCCTATTCATGAGCTCGATTCGAGCTCGAGTAGCTCGCGAGCTCGAAGACCCTAAATCCCTAGATATAAAACCTAACTCCTTCCGCTCTACTGCTCCCATCCATTTTTTTAGGAATGCTCCCATCTCCTAGAAAGTGAAAACCCCAGCCCTAATCTCTCTTTCTCTGTCTCCGATCGTTTCTCGGCGTTCTCGCTCCCTGCCTCCGATCTCAATCGTCGTTCCTCATCCTCGGATCTGGGTAGCCCTCCGTCGCGGCGTCGCCCCTCGCCGCACCTCGTCATCCTCCCATCTCCTGTCCCTCGTCGTCTTCCTCAGATCCAAGTCTCGCCATTGCTCGCTTCCGCAGATCCAGGTCTGGCCTCTGGGTCGCCTCTCGCCCTCTCGTCGTGATCCTCAGATCTGGCCTCTGGGTCGCCTCTCGCCCTCTCGTCGCCTCTCGCCCTCTCATCGTCCTCAGATCTGGCCTCTGGGTCGCCCTCCGTCGCTCGCTTCCTCTCTCATCCTCAGATCTGATAACTTCTGGATGTTTTTCACCTTCTTTTCTGTAAATTGGTTGTTGTTTAGGCTTCGATTCCATTTTGTGTGACTGATTGTTGTTAGTTTCATCTGTAAATTTGTTCTTCAGCAGTAGCTATGATTTCACACAGAAGAGGGATACTTGTGTTGCTTGTAAATTTAAATCGTTTCCATATATTGCCCTTTGGGTTCATGTTAAAGGTCATATGTAAATATGAGAATGACAAAGTGCAATATATTTAGGTCATATATAAATACGAGCTCATCGAGCCCGAGTTCGAGCTCGTAACGAGACCAATCGAGCTCGAGCTCGTAATGAGCCCAATCGAGCTTATCAAGCTCGAGCTCGAGTTCGGGCTCGAGGACAAACGAGCTCATCGAGCCGAGCTCGAGTTCTACACCAAGCTCGCGAGCCGAGCTTGAGCACATATATATACTCGAATAGAATTTGAGCTCGAGCTCGAGCTCGGCTCGTTTAAAAATGAGCCGAGCTTGAACAACTAGTACTCGAGCTCGTAGGCTCGTATATTAGGCCTAGTCGGTTCTAGTATGTTGGAGTATATGCTGTAGGTAGGGCATGTGCTATTTTCATTTAAATTAAAAAGGAAATAAGTTTGCAGTTTTGAATTCATTAAATTGAACCAGCTCATACTAGGTAACCCGTACCCGCCTATATTTATGTCTACGCGTACGTGACAGCAAAAATAAATTGACTGCAATCATAAAAAGTTTTGCATCCTTCCCGGCCCCTTCGTAGTCTCCTGACTCGGTCCTTGGACATCCTTTCAATCCGTTTTTTTGCCTTTTGTCTTTGCCCAACGTCTAATATAGATAGTGAGGGAGTTGAGATTTGAACCCAAAACTTTTTTATTCTCCTTCCTTCTTTCTTTTACCACGTTTTAAATATCATTTAAATATGTTATTACCTTTAAAATACTAAATACGTGCAAAAAAAAATATTTTTTTCCATCAGGAGGTGCTCGAGCACCTCAAGCACCCCTAGCTCCGCCACTGGCCAGGTAAGGTTCAATTCTAAAACCAATTAGTTTACATATTAAGGCTTTTTTCTTCATATTATCAATGTGAGGGGTCTTTTCACATTCTCTCAATAGTGTTCCCTAGAGTTCCTTGTGTGTGTCTTTCTTTAGCCAGCTGATTCGTTTGTTGTTTGGTCTTGTTTTACAGTGTAGTATAGCTTGCACTTTTCTTTTACTTATACTTTTTACTTTATGTCAGTCGTTTCTCGTTATTTCCATTATGTTATTTAATTCTCCATCTACCGGTTTGTCCGGTCTTTCGGTTTCTCTAGGTCTGTCTAGATAATCAACAACAACAACATTCCCAGTTAATCCCGCCTAGGCAGGGTCTGGGGGCCCCAGATGTACGCACTCTTTCCCCGACCAGGTCGAGAGAGTGTTTCCTAGTGGTCCAAGCACCTTCGAAAACTCATAGAACAGCTAAAGATAGAAGTACAAAACAAAAAAGGGGACAGTAGGAAGGCAAGATAAGGGAAAAATGGGGCGGTGAAAGGATACGGATTTTGCAACTCTGCTGAGACTCGGCTCAACCCTCTCTGACCTGGATGCTGCTCCTCCACTGTGACCTATCTCTAATCATAAGCTCTCGTTAAGATTTAAAAAGGCCAGATCTTGTCTGATAACCTCTCTCCAATTCTTCTTTGGTCTTCCTCTACTCCGCCTCACTCTGTCAATATCCAAATTATCACATCTCCGAACTGGCGCACTCACGTCTCTCCTCTGAACATGTCCAAACCAACGAAGCCTTGTCTCCCGAAGCTTATCTCGAATACTGCTTACCCCTACCTTTTCGCGGATAAACTCATTTCTGATCCTGTCAAGTCTAGTATAACCATTCATCCATCTGAGCATCCTCATCTCTGCCACCATAAGTCTCTGTTCTTGCGCTTTCGTTGTCGCCCAACACTCCGCTCCATACAGGATTGCAGGTCTGACTACCACTCTGTAGAATTTTCCTTTGAGTTTTGGGGGCACTTTCCTATCGCAAAGGACTCCTGACGCAGCCCTCCATTTCTGCCACCCTACTTGAATCCGATGCCCGATGTCTTTGTCTACACCTCCGTCACTCTGCATCACTGATCCTAAGTATTTGAAACTGTCTAGATAATCGAATTCTTATAATGCTTCAAAAAAAATATTCGACTCTAAGGGTACAAGATTAATACTCCGTATCCTATTTCTATGTAGTAAAAAGAACATCATAGCTTTACAAAATTACTAGTGGACTACCCCGTGCTAGGCCATGGGATTATCGAGTTTTATATAGACAAGTTTATACATTCATATATTAATCCAATTAAAAACATATCAAAATTATCAATTAATTAAATAAAAGCTCGGTCTAATCTATTTGATTTTTTAGACTTTTTTCATTTCATATTTTAGTTATTCCTTAAATTAAGTATGCAAAGTTTTAATTTTTCATCTAGATTATACTTAAAATATTTTAGTTTTATTTTTCTATACATTATTTTTTTCTTATCGAAAACTGAAATTATGGCAGAATGTGGATCTTATTATTATACGGAATACCTATTTATCTAGCTATCAATGAAAATTTTATAGTAGGTGTTTTAAAACATATTATTGTATATAATTTAATTTTTTATTTTCATTGTATATTTTTGTTTGCTCAACTGTTGATTTTTTTAATCAAATACTCGAGTGTTGGTTTTAAAATAGATAATTGGTTTTCTAATTTCAAAATATTACACAAATAATTAATTAGATAATATCATGGTGGTGACTAGTTATGCATATGTATCACATTAATGGTAAATTATACATAATGGCATATGTATCACAATAACTAATTGGAAAACTAATTATATTATCATATGTATCACATTAATGGTAAATTATACTCCCTCCGTTAATTAAAACTTGACGTTTTACTATTCACGCACGCATTTTTAGGCGTTAAAAATATATATAAAATATTAATTTTTTTAATAAAATTTTTAAACAACTTCATTCTTACTACTATTAAGTATAGATTTATAAAAGCAAATGTAAAAAAAGTTGATATTTTATATAGTTTTTAATATTATAAAAAACGTACATGAATAGTAAACGACAAATTTTAATTAACAGAGGGAGTACATACTGGCATGGTAGTGACTAGTGAGGCGGGTCTTACTTTACAAAGTACGGAGTATATATTATGTATAGAGTCACTGTTTCTATAAAAGTCTCCTTTGGATTGTGAAAAATGTCGAAATTATAAACATTTGGATAAATTTATGAATTGACAACTTATCATTAGAATCTTTCCTAGGAAACCATAATAAAAACCTTCCGAGTGTCAGACATACTAAATGAAGAAAAATAATTGGAACAACAATATATTAACAAATTTCCCCCCAAAACATAATACAAATAACTCAAACCATAAGAATTCTAAATGGGACTCCCTGATAAACTGATTTGTAAATTAAATACAAATGAAAACTTCACTAGAAAATCCACGTATCTATTGAACTAAGCCACGAACGATACAAACAACTTTAGATGGATTTGGCAACTCAATTCACATTCCCCCGCGGATTCATAATCTCATATGAAAAGTTGCAGCTGATGAACTAACTATGACAACATGCCTAAATAAATACTACAATAGAGTACCCTATCAATGTTATCTATTCAACCCAGACAACGAAGACTTTCAACACCTCTTTATCAACTACCTAGTATCTCGTTCAATTGTATTCAAATACGAACAAATTACATGGAAATAATTCCTATTCACGTCACAAATTCCAATCCCCTAGAAAACCTGAGGACAATGAAAGAGATAAACAAAAATTTCACCGATTTATGTTTCCTATGGCATGCTATTTGGGAACTCGGGGTCAGTGTTATTTTTAATAATAAAAGGAATACAAATGTGACACAAACTGCTCATTATACTAAAACAATGGAGAAACTTGGGCTCAAACACAACAACAAGAAGTATCACAAAATTAAAGCAAAAACAACGAATAGTCCTCAATTGGAAACGACCACCTAGAGGCTTCAACAAAGTAAACGTAGATGACTCTATCAAACCCTCAAATAATTACAATGTCGGAGGTATAATTAGGAATAATTATGGCCATGTCATTGATATTTTTCAGATGTCAAGTTTGAAGGCCGACTCTGTTTTACAACTTTCAAACCCTCAAATAGTTACAACTTTGAAGGCACTTGAAAGAGGAATCCAAAATATTATCGTAGAAGAGACAATCTTGGAGTAACAACAACTATTGAAGATAAGATGAATGTGTCATAGGAAATACTTGGAACAATTGAGGAAATTCACCGTCTGAATAGAAGTTTCAACAACATCACCTTTAGACAGTGCTTCAGAGAGTCTGATTCATGTGCAGACCACACTTCTAAATCTAGCGAAACTTGTAACATGATTAACCTCCCTTGAATATGGAGCTTTGTACCATCATCTAGAGGGATGATCAAGGTTGATCTTTGGTTCTACTGTAAAAAAAAAAAAAAAAAAGATGTATAGGTATAATAGAAGTTTATGAGAATAGAGATGATTAATTATAAGATAGATGTGTAAATATATTAGACTAGCTAATTGTAAATAAGGTCAAGAATGAGGTTATCGAAGATTATGTAGTAGTGACACTCAATATCTAAGATAAGCTCTGTGAGTCAAGAATTCGATGATTTGGTCATGTTTATATGAGATACCCAAATACCCCGACCGAATGCATATGTGTGACAGTTTTGTTGTTAATCAAAAGTGTTCAAAGTAGCAATAGAAATATAAGGAGAATTGGGAAGAAGTGATTAGCTTAGGCAAGACCTTCCATTTTAGATATTGTCACAAGGACATGCATATTAATGGATAGAATACATTGTAAAAGTACTATTCGAGTTGAGAATGACTAGTTTTGTGCGTACAGCTTAAGGCTTTTTTGGATTGTATTATTTATTTATTTATTTTTATTCCCCTCTTTATTTGTTTCTTCTTCATTTTTATTTTTAGTTATCTTGTCTTTTTGTTTTTGTTTTTTTGTTTGGTTGTACTTCTAAATGACAACTTCAATATTATTACTCGAAAACACTCTCATCTTGGCGTAGTGAGAAAAAAAATATACATCTTAATCTTTTACACCATAATTTGAGCTGGATGTATAGAATTTATTTTCATTGTATGGATTACAAATATTAGTTATCATAAGTGAGATCAAGTATGTCTCAAAAAAAAAAAAGTGAGATCAAGTACAAGTCCATTTAGGATCGAATTGGGTCGAATCCAAGTCACTTGTAATCGAGTCAAAACTAACCTAATTCAAATAACTTGTTTTTTTTATAGGCAAAACGCATGTTAAAACAATTGTTCACCAAATATTTAACGGAAAGGTTATATGCACCAAACACATGTGTTACATATATACATACAAATTCAGGATCCGCTCGAACCACATGGTGACACCTATCCATCAATAAATGAGCGCATCTGATACAAAAAAAAGTAGTTGACGAATTCTTTATCCGTTCAATATATGCAACAGATTTATGATACATTCACATTTTTTTAAAAAGAAGAAGTTTGAAGTTTTTGAAAAAATATTTTAAAAAATCTCTTTTTTTTTTAAAGTTTAAACTTATTTTAGTTTTAAAATTTTAACATGAATGGATCATGGATCCATCTATGTTATTTTTCAAAATTTATGAACCATTGTTATTTTTTAAAATTTTTGTAATGATTACCAAACATCATGTGTCAAATTGTAGAGCAAACAAATTGTACATTTATTCTATTTGAGTGCATATAGCACCTAATCTGAGTGCATATAGCCAGACACGGATCTTGGGGTGGGCTGGTGTGTGCTGCAGCCCACCCCATTTTACAAAGTAATATATAATATATGTAAAATATTAACCATGTTGTTTCACTAGCACAGTTGGTAAGGAGTAAATACAAAACAACAACAAACAACATCCCAGATAATCCTGCATTATAGCGGGGTCTAGAGGGTCAGGATGTACGCACTCTTTCCTCGAACAAGTCAATAGAGTGTTTCCGATAGACCCGGAAAAATAGGACATTAGAACAATAGAACCACATGATAGTAGGTCAAACAGAATGCACAAGAGACATAAAGGTCAAGAAGATAGGGAGGCGAAGTAACAAAGCATGAAAATCAGAGAAGACATCCAGACACCCCCCAAAACAATACCAAAACACTCAACACTACACGTCCACAACCCGAATGTGCCACCTCCAGTGGTCTCTATCCATAGTCATATTCTCAGCAAGGTTCATTAGGTTGAGGTCATCTTTTTTCATCATTTTTTTTTTATGACCCTTTCAAAGACATGTATTGCAAGGGTCCTCTTTTTCTGGCTTTCTCAATTTCTTTTTCTTAGTTCATAATTTTAGCAGTGGAAACTCACAAACAAAGCCCTGTCATTGTTGACACTCATCATATATGTAAAATTGTAAAAATTCTATGTAAATTCAGCCTACTCAGAATTGTAATCTTGGTTCCGTACCTGCATATAGAAATAGTCATATTTAGCTTGACTACACATATAAAATGTGCTACTCCGAATAACACTGGTTGAAATTAACTTTTGTACAAGTCGGCCATTTTTTCCTAAATTCACTTCTGTTTTTTAAAAGCGGTTTCATAACTTATTCTCTTAATATAAGTAAAACATTTTTTATGATATAAATATGTTGTTTACTAATACATATTTTTTAGAGTAATAAAAACTACACAAAATAATAATTTTCAACATTTTCTAATACTAAACACATATTTTGTTGAATTGGTTGAGACTTGAGAGTATTTATTAGTGTGGATTAGATAACGGGCAGCGTTTACCCGCCAAGTCTGACCAAAAATTGAAGCAAAAGGAAGCAAACGGGCAACAATTGTGGGCAAGCGGGCAGGCGGGCAGCATTTAAAGTTCGTTGAGGGTAGTTGCATCCTCCCTCCTCCCCTCCAAATTTCCCTGAGAAGCTTCCGAATTCCCCTATTTAATCCCCTCTGCAACCCCTCCCAATCTCCCATCATCTCTTCATTCACTCCCTCCCACACCTCTCTGTACAAATCCCCCCAATCGTACTACATTCAAATCACAATCAATGGCGAGTCCCGAAACCGAAACAACCCCGACCACCTCCGGGAGGCTCCCCAACTTCAAGCTTTCCGTTAGGCTCAAGTACGTGAAGCTCGGCTACCACTACCTGATCTCCAACGCCATGTACCTCGCCTTGATCCCGCTCCTCGCCGTCTGCCCCGCCCACCTCCTCAGCCTCGAGCCCGATGACTTCCTCAAGCTTTGGGATCTCCTCCGCTTTAACTTGGTTGCTGTCGTCGCTTGCTCCGCTCTCGCCGTCTTCCTCGGTACCGTTTACTTCATGAGCCGCCCCCGGAAGGTCTTCTTGCTCGATTTCGCTTGCTATAAGCCCGACTCCTCCCTTAAGACCACCGGCGATTTCTTCATGGAGAGGACTATCGATTCCGGTAAGTGATCGATTGGGATGGTTGATTCCAGTCCTGTCTCCAACTTGGTTGACTTCTCTGAAACGTTTTTTTTTTTTTTTTAATGAAGGGATATTTAGCCAACAAAACATCGACTTCCAGAGGAAGATACTCGAGAGGGCCGGGCTTGGACCAGACACATACTTCCCGCCCGCATTGAGGCAGAAGCCTGCGAACCCGTGTATGGAGGAGGCGAGGAAGGAGGCGGAGAAGGTCATGTTCGGAGCCATCGACGAGCTGTTGGACAAGACCGGCGTCAAGGCTAAGGACATCGGAATCTTGATTGTGAATTGCAGCTTGTTCAACCCGACCCCGTCTTTGTCGGCCATGATTGTGAACCACTACAAGCTCAGGGGAAACGTCCTCAGCTACAATCTTGGTGGGATGGGCTGCAGCGCCGGCCTCATATCCGTCGATCTCGCCCGCAACCTCCTCCAGGTTCATCCGAATTCTTATGCTCTTGTGGTGAGCATGGAGAACATCACATTGAACTGGTATTGGGGCAATGACCGGTCGATGCTGCTATCGAATTGCTTGTTTCGGATGGGAGGAGCTGCGATCCTCCTGTCGAACAAGGGCTCGGACCGAAGGCGGTCCAAGTACCAGCTCGTCCACACGGTCCGAACCCACAAGGGAGCGGATGACAGGAGCTACGGATGCGTCTTCCAAAGGGAAGACACCCTCGGGAAGATCGGTGTATCGCTCTCCAAGGACCTAATGGCGGTGGCCGGAGAAGCCCTGAAGGCGAACATAACCACCCTCGGGCCCATAGTCCTCCCAGTGTCGGAGCAGCTCCTCTTCTTCGCCACCCTGGTCGCAAGAAAGGTGTTTCAGATGAAGATCAAGCCTTACATCCCGGACTTCAAGCTCGCGTTCGAGCACTTCTGCATCCACGCGGGAGGCAGAGCAGTGCTCGACGAGCTCGAGAAGAACCTCGAGCTCTCCGACTGGCACATGGAGCCATCTAGGATGACTCTTTACAGGTTCGGAAACACATCAAGCAGCTCATTATGGTACGAGCTCGCCTATACCGAGGCCAAGGGGAGGATTCGGAAGGGTGACAGGACATGGCAGATCGCGTTCGGGTCAGGGTTCAAGTGCAACAGCGCAGTGTGGCGTGCGCTGAGGACGATCAATCCGGCCAAGGAGAAGAATCCTTGGCTAGACGAGATCGACAACTTCCCTGTCCATGTGCCTAAGATTGCATCCATTGCTTCTTGAATGGTGTTTGAAACCATTCTCCAAAGAGTTGTTGTTAAGTGTGATTAATTCATTTTAGGTTCTTCAAAGTGTAAGGATCAATATGTAACAAGCAAGGATTTGCTTTCCTGATTGATCAATCAATCAATATATAAATACATACTAGTAGTTTTTTTTATCTAAATCGATCCAAACCAAAGTGTCTATATTTGAATTCAATTCAATACCGAGTCAAAAAGGATGATCGAGTTAGGGTTCGGGTCATTTCAGATACCGAGTCAGACTGGTGTCTCTCCCAATATGTGGTGAGATGTTGAATTCCACAAATTCTGTATGGGGATGAACTGATTTGTACTAATAAGGGAGGGGAGCCCTAATGTATAATAATACTAGAAAAGGACGCAACACCTACATTGCCAGTTGCCATGTATCACTCTCATGAAAGTGTGGAAAGTGGTAATTGTGTGAATTCAACCTGAATGTCAGTTGTAAAAAGGAAAGAGGAACGATATGAAATGAGAGTTACACGAATACAGCCGAAAAGACGCACAAGTTGGTAAGAAAAATACCCATGTGAATATGATGAACCTGTGACTTGTTTGTATCGGCCTATAATTAAAACCTCAAGGTAATAAATAATCTTGATTGTAATTTTTATTTTTTTCAAACTGTTTTATCCTTGAAATTATTTTAAAATTTTTTGAATAAAACACTTTTTTTTTCTTCTTTTAAGAGGATCTCCTCCGATAGCTTCTTTAAAAAATCTCTAAAATAGATAACTAAGTAATAAAATTTCTAAAAAATTTACCCTCTAACTCCAACATTTTCTCAATTATACATATTTTTGCATTTATTATATATTATAATAAATGCATAATTTCATAATATAATAATTGAAATTTTTTAAACTTTGACTTGTACAATATTTATACCATAAAATAAATAAATTCGATTTATTTATTAGGCAAAATTACAGAAAACCACCCGTTAAATATGCGAGTTTGCAATTAACCACCCGTTAAAATCGAATTTACAGTAAACCACCCATTAAAAGTACTCCGTCAACAAGTCACCACCCATATCCAACCTAGCGTTAAGTTTCCGTTTAGCAAAGGTAGAAAGACACAAATGCCCTAGTAATTAAAGAAAACAAAAGGAGAAATAGACCAAAAGAAGGAGCAGATGAAGACGATCGATCACTCGCACAATCTCTCCTCTAAATCTTCTGAATCGTGCGATCGAGCGAAGAATCCGCAGAGAAGAGGAGACGACAGGCGATTTGAGTCACGGAATCGAAGTCCTGCTTGTCTATTGCACATGAGAAGGTTGGTATTTAATTTAGGGTTTAATTTGTAAAAATTTGGGGGTTTTGTCGATGGTATATAGCAATGGTGCAGAAAGATGTTCTCTTTTGGTGTTTTAATACTTTGGTGCTTGTTTTAATAACCTAAAACCTACTTCCTCTACCTCAAAATTGTTGCTTGATCTATGATAATCTCTTAATCTGGTAGAAAAGAAAAGAAGGTTAGTATCTATTTTGGGTTTTGATTTTGAGTTTTGATCTTAGTCACCGAATTGAAGGTTAGTATCTATATTTGCAAGGTAGGAAATACAACATACAACTTCATCTCACAGTGGGAGTGCAACTTCATCTCACCGAATTGAAGGTTAGTATCTATTTTGGGTTTTGATTTTGAGTTTTAACAGCTTCCAAAATTTACAGATTTTTTTTCTGTGCACAGATTTTTTTACAGCTTACAAAATTTACAGATTTTTTTCTGTTTACAGATTTTTTTTTCAGATTACAGAATTTACAGCATCTACATGAATACAGATTACAGCTGCTGATTACAGATTATATAATGCGTGAGTATATGGCTTCTGAAGGGTGCTTTTTCTGTGTATAAATGAAAGAAAACCAACTTAAATACTACTTCTTTGTAGGAAATATATTAGTTTCATATCTGTGTTTCTGAAGGTATGTGGAAGGTGGAATGGGTTCTGTATTCTTAGCTATTAGTAGAGCTGCAGCAGAAGCTGGGGCTCATATAGTGACTGGTGCTTCAGTAAGCTTGTCTTTGATTGGAAACCCAAATTTATTTTAAACTCTGATGATTCCATCCATTTCTCTTTGTTCTGAGAAATATTGTTGCCTATGATGTCCGTGTGTCTTGCACTCTTGCTGCACTCTTAAAACTGAAGTTAAAACAGTTTGTTTATTTCCCCACAGATAAGCTTGTTGAATTGCTTTTGTAAGCCGGAGATATATGACAACTTTTTTGTATGAATGAAGATTGAATTTGGGATTTTGTTGATTTAGAGTTTACCTTTCTGAAATTGATTCTAGGTTGAATTGTGTTTGATTGAATTAGTATTTAGGGTTCAAATCATGGTTGTATTTGTTGTTGTTTATATGTGTGATTTTAATAAAGTCTATTGGCTCAAAGGGAGAGCATTGTGTGATTACACATGAAGTGGGTTCGAATCCCACATAGACTACAAAAGCACTATCTGGAGTTGGTTGTGTCTCAATCAATGTTTCAAGACAAAAGCCAACAACCAAATGTGAAGTTTACAAATAGATCACTGTTTTCTCAAAAGATGCAAACAAATTCCACCGGGAGGCCACTTTCTACTAAAAAGGAAAACAGAACACATACACACCCTCAATATCACAAAACTAAAAAAAAATATGCAAAGTATAATCAAAATGGTCTTGAGAAGGTGAACAAGGCATATCACAAGCCAAAGGGACACAAATAAATCCAATATGAAATTATTGTGAAGCGCGATTTAATTGGAGATTAGCCTATGCGGGATTTGAACTCGCATCATGCGCGTGCGCACATCACTCTACCACTTGAGCTAATAGGCTTACAATTTTCTAAACAATAAAATAGATCATAACTAAACTGTAAAATAGACAAACAAGCAAACAAATAATATTTTTGTGCTTCAGTATTTCAGATTCATTCTCCAATCATTAAAATGTCATCTATTGACTTTATTAAGATTTACAATAAACTTGTGCCATGGATAATAATCTTCAAAAAGCATAACAAATCAGGACTTGTTAGATTTTTCTTAATCTTTCATTTTGTCTCAGTTCCTATCCCTTTGAAATGAGAATTTTTGTATTTCCCCCTAACAAGTCTAGAGAGAAAACAACACTACTGCAGGTCTAGAGGCTATAACAAATCAAGGAAAATGTACATAAAAAATGTGATGTAATTGACATTCTTGAGAAGCATCTTAGTACACTTAACTTTGTCATACAATGGAACTTTGAAGCAACATTTGGATCATAAAGAGAGAATAAATAATTATAGTTCATAGATCAAAAACAGCCATAATAAATTTCCATTGTTGAAGTCAAAATCCATGACATATCTAAAATCAAGCAAAAATTGACCCCAAATTTTCGAAACCCTAACCCTTAAATTTTCACAAACCTAGACATGAGATGTGGAAAATTCAAGCAAGAGATGTGGAAAATCTTGCATTAGCATATCGAAATCCACAAATTTGATGAAAATCAAGCAGGAGACGTGGAAAATCTAGAACATACAATGGAAAGATTGAGTTGCACATCGCTCAGAATCACCCTTTCCCTTTATCGTCCGCCGCTGCCAAGGTCGGAGCCACCGCGCCGTTGTCCAGATCCATCGTTGCCCCCACCTTCTTCTGATGAAAATCAAGCAGGACTTTGGTTCGGTGACTCAAATCGTCTGCCGTCTTCGATTCGGTCACTCAATTGCAGGATTCATTGGGTTTTAGAGACTAATCTTCACCTTCTTCTCTCATAGTCTCGTGGGAATACACGAACGGGATCGATCTGGGCTAATCTTCATCTTGTTCTCCTTTTGTTTTCTTTAATTCTAGGGGCATTTGTGTCTTTTTGCCTTTGCTAAACGGGAAATGGATACCAGGTTGGATATGGGTGGTGACTTGTTGACGGGGTACTTTTAATGGGTGGTTTACTGTAAATTCGATTTTAACGGGTGGTTAATTGCAAACTCATATATTTAACGGGTGGTTTTCTGTAATTTTGCCTATTTATTATTATCATTTTTTTTTGTTGAAAATATCAATGTATTTTTCTGAACTAGGGGCTTCAGCTGTCCCTTTTAGTTTTACCTATCACACCAAATTAGCAATAAGTGCTAATTAGACAACCAACTAATACAGTCCATCTGAAAATGGCTTGCGAGTTCAATTTTTTTTGGTGAGTTCAATTTTTTCTACTTAAATACTTCGTAATACAAATTGACCCTTATCTTTTGTAATTTCTGTGATAGACTGATAGGCATAGGAAGTACAGAGTATTAATTAATGCTGCAATTAGCAACAAGTTGCCAACTAAAAAACAAATAAGTTCGAAAATGGCCTGAAAATTCATTTGCTGTTTCGGGTGGAGTTTTGACCCTCCATTCGAAATAACAATGGTCGAAAGTGTAAAAAAATAAAAAAATCAACTCGAGCTAGTTTGTTTACAAGAAAGGTCGAGCATGAGAACATTTTTAAATTTGATATAAATTCATTATCAGATCGATTTGAGCTCGAATTTCGTGAAACTTGGAAAATTTTCCCTAAATTACTACCATAAATCAAGTCGATTGAGCTAAGCTCGAAAAAAGTTTGTCTCGAGTTACAAAACAAGTCGGGTTTTTAGAGTATGAACACATTTTACAGCTCAAGTTCAAATCAAAGTTTCACTCGTTTCTAAATGAGCTTGATATAAACTACAAATGCTCAGCTCATTTAGCTCAAATAACAATCCTAATAATGACCCCCTTTTCTTGAACCTAACAGAGGCAAATCGCACATGGTGTGTGATTATAAGAACACTGACCCATTCAACCAAGGGCGAGACACCAAATTACCATTCGTGAACAAAGACAACCAAAATCTTGCTGTAATGACATTAATTATAGACAACAATAATCCTACCGATTTCAACATCCATGAGAGAAAATTTAACTTGCACGAAAGCATTCATTACATGGGGGGGTATAGTTGGGTGGGCGTTGGGAGGAAAGGAAGACAAATGAAAACCAACTTTGATGAGTATTATCCACTACAACAACTTTGACAAGCAAACAGCAAATTGACCCATCCAAGATTAAAATCTAACCAACCTGTCATGAATACTCCAAGAACATAAAAACTAGGGCGTGTTTAGGGAAATTATCAGTGTAACGGATAATTTCATACAAGCACAATTGTTAATGTTAGCCCTACTATAGATTTAGAATTACAGGTTCTCATCCATAAGTTAAAGGATGAACTACTATCCAAGAACATAGAAAGGAAGAAAAAAACAAAGGAACTGATAGAGCGTGGCGTGAGGACAGTAGTTTTGCAATGTGAACACAAAATCTTGTGATGCAAGTAATCAAGTATAAATAAACATTTAAGGTTGGTAACCTAACCTGGGCTACTCAGCACTTTCCTGCTAACATGACAAAATGCCCTTCGGTAGCTCCAAAGATTGGGAAAGAGGAGTTTTACATACACATGAAACATCACTGTCAGTTCTAATACTATGAAGAAAGCAAGACAATAACTTCTCTTGTTGTGAAGGCTAGTTCCAGCAAGAAACAATTCACACTCTGCAAGAAATCATGCATGTTCATACAAGATGTTATTTGACAACGATTTTCCAATCCTAGCGTAAGTTACAAGATTCCTGTAGTGAAGGTAAACCAAGGCAGCATTGACTTGGAATTATATGAATGGGGCAAGCTCAAATTTGTACGTAATGAGGGAGCCAGCTAAACTCCCTTGACTTGTTAAGAGAAACTAGATTCGGTAAGTTAGGTTGGATAGGGTTGCATTTACCTACATGCCCCAGATACCGCGTGCTGTTCCCATCCTGTTGTTTGGTCGAGATGTCAGTTCAAATAATATCCTAGCAAAGGAGTCAGACTGTTTGTTGTCAGAAAAGAGAAGCTCCGCAAAGGCATTCTCAAACGCCACCATTAGGGTTCGGTTCTGTGGTTCTGACACTAGGCTTTCCAAGATCATAGCTGCCTTCCGACAAATTTCTGGCACTGGATGAGGAGCCTTAATAACCTTCAACAATCTTTCTATGGCCCTGAAAAACAAAATGGTGAAAATTTATGTCACAAGTTGTACACTGATGAAACACAAAGGAAATCATCCCATATTATATACAGTAATCAGCCATTTGCATGGTGAATAAAACATGTCAACTTTAGAAGGAAAAATATTTTCAAGTACATTTGTATGACAAGATCAGCACACTTTTTCGTCTATTCACTTCTTTTGTATATCATTTTCCTTCATGTTAGGAAATTCCACAAAGACAAGCTTACCATCGTTCACTCGCAAGTCTAACCCTGCTGTCCATATTGACCTCTGCAAGGTTATAAAGTGCCCCAACAGCTGCTGCTTGGGTATCAGCAGTTGGTGAGCTCAGAAGATCAACTAGCCGCCTATAAATCTGCAATAAGATTTTAAGCATGATAAATTGTCAAAATATTCAAATTGAATTATGTCAAATTTCATATTCGAGTTTCATAAGTAACAGATAGCAAATAACCTGTGCGGTAAATGATAGAAGGAAAGGCTCATTCTCAGGATTTATAATTAAACGCCCAAGCAATTCGGCTGCTGCACAATGCCATGCCTTCACCGGAGAGTCTAGCATGCCCAGAATGGCTTGAACTGCATCTTTTTCCCTGATTAGTGAAAACAAGTACTCTGTAACATAATTTGAAGCAGAACTTCCCAATAATCATTAGTCAGAATTCATATTCTACGAACTTACTTAATACTGATGGAGGAAGGCTTTGAGGAACTGAAAGTTCGTAAATTAAGCAAAGGGCCCAAATTTACTATAGTCTCAAGAGCATTAGTGACAAGCTCCTCATCCTCTGTTCAAAATGAAAATCAATCAGCTAGTAAATAATCCTTGCCCACAGGAGAGTTTCATTCAGATTATAATTCAAAGACATTCTCGTGTTCAAACTTGGTATGGCCAATGGGCCTCATGCTGATGAGCTATTCATATAGTCATATGTAGTGTATCAACCAACCTTATTCATATTACTCAGATGGAGATAGATTATATTATTTTTCAAGTTAGATACTTGTTCTGGTTTCATAAGCTCTTTCATCAATCAGTTCCTCGCTTTCTGTCCAGGCTAGAGAAAGAAGATGTTTGTCCCAAATGGGGTCATGCGCTCAAGATTGCATATTTATTGGCTCTACATATATGTCAACAGGACATGCAAGGTACAATTTTATTTTTATTTAATTTTAATAGACTGTACCTATGTGCTGATCTTTTATGCACTGAAACACTGTTTCCAAACAATGACGATGCTGGGCCATTATCTCTTCATTTAAAGGCATGAAAGAGAAGTTGCGGATAATATTCGATGCAGCAACAGCACATAGCTGCCTTTCTGCACGCCCTTCTTCATCCAGGTTGAAGAGACCATCTTCCTCAAACCACCAATCTCTTGATGGCCGCTTGGTAATAGCTTTCTTGGCTGATGAATCAGCCAGGAATGAACTCGACCCACCACTGCATTAAGAAAATTCAAAGCAAATATTAATCTCCTTCCTCTTAGGAGCCTTCGATCATGTTGTTAAAATAATGTGACATGAATAAAACTTTAAGTTGAAATTTCCACTTAATAGTTGTTTTGTTTACTTTCCTTTTTCAATGCAATAAATAGCCGTTTATGAATATATCACAAGTAGCTGTAGATAAACGCTTAATGACTTAAGCAGTTTACAAAAATGTGTATAAAAAATAATATGCAGGACTTGCTTTGTTTGCTGGTGATTGCCAGTTGAGCCGAGCACCCCATATTCTTTCCCAAATCCAGTCACAGCATAATTTTCTCCTAACACTCTTACTCTTTGACGCTTTATAAGCTCCTTTGATAAAGCTACATCACGCCAATCATCAATCTGTCCATATAGTAAATTATCAGACTAAAGTCAAAAACAGAAAAGCACGAGCACACACTTCAAAAACGATAGTAGTGTAGTTCCTTAGATGAGTGGTGCATACAACTTGAAGAACAGCATCAAGCAATCCTTGTATTTTAGCTAGAGGAGTTGCATCCTTGCGCACTTCATCCTTTTCTTTGAAAGAAAGAACAGTAAGTGTATTCAGTGCCCATCTTATCTCACTCTTTAGGCCGCTTTGAAGAGCCAAAACTATCCTCTTATGATTTTGGTCTGCAAAAAAAAGCATGTTAAAATCAAAAGCATGCTCAAAAAGGGTGGGACTTCCAAGCCAAACATGAGATGCTCATTTGCAAAAAGAAATTTCTAGAAAATTAATCATGACTGGATAATAAGAGACGCTCAAGATTAACAAGTAACAACTCCTACCCCCGCCCACAAATCTTCTACATCAACTATTGACCGAATGCTACCTTGCGGTTAAGATTTTCAAGAGCGAGGCATATACAATGCAATGTTAGATAAATAATCACTCCATATCACAACACCTGTCTTTCTTTCTTTTCTTTTCTTTTTTTTTCACTGTTATTAAGGAAGATTGGAATTGTAGGAATAGAAGGTATTGTCTAAGGAGATGTTAATGATGACAAGGTTAATGGAGAAGGTGAGGAGTCAGTGCAATAAGTATCTAACCAAACATTAAGTAAAACAAAGTGAACTAAAATATTTTAAGAAAGGTTAGATCATTTAATGCTCTAGGAAGACAAGTATTGAGATACCGACTACTCGAGGGAGTAATAACTATCACATTGTTTCAACAGCTTGTCTAAGATAACTAGAAGATAACTAGAGTCTAAAATTAAGTATGAACATCCAACATAGGTGCCCCAAAACCCTGCCTTAAGCCATGAACACTTGCTCACAGGGCTCATTGTTTACCACTACCATTCGCGGGTTATCCTACTTTTGAGATGCATATACTCGGATGAGGTCAACAAAGACAACATTCACGAATCAAAACCTATGGACCATGATACTCAGGATAGAAGCCATAGAACGCTCTATAAAACAACTGTGATAATCAAGTTCGCGCACGACGATGACATGGACTAGGGTTTTTGGATCCTCATTCTTTTCTGCTAAGCAAGCCTTGACGAAATTAGCTCGAGGTTTGAGCATCAATTTGAGATCTCTAATATCACGCTCACTAAGATAATCATAGCATAGCACTAATATAACCATTAACTTGAGAAGGAAAAGGAATTTCAATCGGAAGGCAAGAAATTGTGCAATTAACCGAGCAATACTGATCCTCTCATTGACTATCATGTCCATGAAAAAGATCACACAATCGAAATAGCAAATCGAATTATACCATAGGGGAAAGAACAGATAAAGGGGATTTAGGGTTTCCGGCAGAAACTGTAACTCACCAGCAAATGCACTATGAACTTGGAGAGTGGGACCTAAGAGAGTCGATGGGGCAACAGTATCAGCGGCAGCAGCAGCTGCGGCTGCTGCGGCGGCACTGTTAGTACCGCTCCCGAATGGCCGGCCTCTCTTAGGCACCGGAGCGGAGGCTCCGCCGGCGGGGACCCCTTGTTTTCCCTGCGACTTCTGCATTATTTCACCAACCCCCTCATCGTTGCCTTTTTTGCTCGAGTCTCAGATTTACCATAATCATTTGGGCCCACGAACATAACAAATGGGCCTAATTAATAGATTTGGGCCCGATTGGGCCAAAAGGCCCACTTACAATTTATGGCTTAATTACATAGTCTCTTGCATGAAATGTAAAGGAAGAGATTTTTAATTTTAGGAAAAAATAGAAATTCAATTTTTTTTTATAAGGTAAGAATTCAAGGGTAGTCTGACACCTCGATTGACCGACTAAGTCGGCAGACGGTGAACTGTCAAAATATACCATGAAAATAACAAAAGGTGCAAACCAGGCGGTGACAAGCAAACAATTCTGAGCCAGCAATTTGATCTCCGATAATGGAATAGAGTTTTTTTTTTAAAAGAGATTCGATACACCAAACTTTTTTAATGAAACTATCATGTTAAAAAGAAAAACAAAAGGATTAGAGAAATACAGGGATAAAAACCAAGGAAAACAACAACTATCATGATTAATGAAAATTCATTTAAAATAAAGAATTGAAGCTAATAATTGAGTGATAAAATCTCTTATTACTTGATACATATTTGAAAGGGAATCTAATTGAAATAATAATGCAAATGGAATGGTTGGAGGAAAGTGGTAGTGGAAAAAGTTAGGGAACATTTTTTGTCTTTAAATGGCAATGGCTAAAAATAAGTGTTCTTCATATAGAGGCTATATATATATAGCGATTGATGTAATTAGGTGAAGTCCTAGTTAATATTCCGAACCACAACATACCATAACCCATATGTTTGGTCGTTTTTGCACAAAATAAATAGGGTGTTATTTTCCTAAAGTTTATGGAAACTGCTCCCAAATAGAATAAATTAGTCAACGTCAAAAATCACCGTTTATATATGCATACTTGATTTGGGGGGGGGGGGGGGAGAAAGAATTTGAATAGGGACATGAATAACAACTAGTTAACTACTCTTGCTTCTTCTGTAATAAGAAAAAAAAAATTGGTAAACAACTTATTTTCCTATTGGAAGTAGTTCTTATTTATTCCTGGTCTTACAACCACCTAGTGACTTTTGAGAGTGGTAATGGGTGCTCGTAAATTGACTACTTTCTTGTCAGGAAGGGAGACAGGAGCATATGCAGATATTGCAAGTGCATTCCGTTTGGAGGTTTGACTACCCCGCACCGTCTTCTAGTGTTAGAGCTCGAGTTCAAGGGTTGCAGAAGAAGGACGGTCAGCAGGCACATGCCTAAAATCAGATGGTGGCGACTCAATGAGGAGAATGGGGCTCTCTTGAGGGAGAAGATTTTGGTAGAGGCAGAGAGGGGAGGATCGTGGACAACTAGGGACAATGCAGACTTAATGTGGGAATCGGTGGCAAGTTGCATCCGGCGAACAGCTTCAGAAGTCTTGGGCATTTCTCGGGGGAGTAGCAGACACAAAGGCAACGAGACTTGGTGGAGTGAAGAAGTGCGAGAAGGGTCAGGGGGAAACAGATGGCATTCAGAAGTTTGGTGAGTAGTACCAGCGAGGACGATAGGGAGTGTCGACTAACAGAATACATGCGCAACAAGAAAGAAGCCAAAGTGGTTGTGGAAAAAGCTAAAGAAAAGGCATTTGAGCATATGTATAAGGCTTTGGATGAGAAGGGGGGAGACATATTGCTTTTCTCCTTGGCGCGGGCCAGGGAACGTCAGAGTAAAGATTGGACAGACCAAGATGTATTAAGGACGAGTCGGGTAGAGTGCTTGTGGATGACACGCGGATTCAGCAGAGATGGAAGAGATACTTTTCTGAGTTGCTTAATGAGGGTTTTAGAGCAACAGATGGTACTTCGAGGAGTAGTAGTCGTGATGATTTTTCACACTGCAGACGCCTATCTTATGAGGAAGTGAAGGGGGTTGTAAGTAAAATGAAGAGTAGGAGAGCTGTGGGGCCTGATGAGATTCCAGTTGAAGTGTGAAAGTGTTTAGGCATTAAGGGAGTAGAGTGGCTTACCCAACTTTTCAACGTTATTCTCAGGACTGGGAGGATGTCAGAGGAATGGAGACTCAGCAAGTTAATCCAATTATATAAGAACAAGGGCGATGTACAACAATGCAACAACTATAGGGGTATTAAACTCCTCAGCCACACAATGAAGATTTAGGAGAGAGTTATTGAACGACGACTGAGAGGGTTGGTTATCGTTTGCGAGAACCAGTTTGGTTTTATGCCAGGAAGGTCAACTACAGAAGCTATTCATCTGATGAGGCGCTTGGCGGAGAAATACAGAGAACGGAAGAAAAATCTGCATATGGTTTTCATTGATTTGGAGAAGGCATACAACAAAGTGCCAAGAGACCTTATTTGGGAATGTTTGAGAGCTAAATGGGTTCCAGAATCCTACATGAGGGTTGTTAAGGATATGTACGAGGGTTCACAGACTAGTGTGTACTCTCATAGTGGGGACCCTGAGTACTTTGTTGTACAAGTGGGCTTGCACCAAGGCTCGGCTTTGAGCCCGTTTCTCTTTACAATAGTCATGGATGTGGTGTCAGGAAGTTTCCAGGGTGGGATCTCGTGGTGTATGTTGTTTGCGGATGATGTTGTCTTGGTGGATGAGACTAGGGTAGGGGTCAGCAGCAAACTTGATTTATGGAGGGATAAGCTTGAACAGAAGGGCTTTCTTTTGAGCAGGACAAAGACGGAATATATGGTTTTCAGATTTGGCGAAGAGGAAGTAGGTGAGGAGGGGGTCATGTTGGGTGGAGACCTTGTTCCGAAGAAAGACAGTTTCAAGTATCTGGATCTGTGATGCAGAGCGATGGAGGGGTCGACATGGATGTCAAGCACCGGATTTAAGTAGGTTGGCAGAAATTGAGGGCTGCATCAGGAGTCCTATGTGAGAGAAAAGTCCCACTTAAGCTCAAGGGTAAGTTCTACAGAGTGGTGGTGAGACCAGTTTTGTTATATGGGGCAGAGTGTTGGGCGACAAGTAAGGCACAAGAACAGAAACTAATGGTGGCGGAGATGAGGATGCTCAGATGGATGTGTGGGGTCACTTTGCATGACAGAATCGGAAACGAGGCTATCAGAGAAAGGGTATTTGTGGTCGGTATTCAGGCTAAGTTGTGGGAAGCGAGACTGCGATGGTATGGACATGTTCAGAGAAGAGATCCGAGTGCGCCTGTGCGCAGATGTGACCATTTGGCTATCGACATCAGGCGGGGCAGAGGTCGTCCAAAGAAGAGCTGGCGTGAAGTGATTCGACAGGACCTGGCCGTTTTGGGACTCACAGAGGAGATGTCACGCGACAGAGTGCAATGGAGGAGTGCTATTAGAATTGTCGAAAACTAGTAGGGTGCAGTGTTTCCAGTATCGCGCTTTCCTACCGTCTCGTCCTGTTTTTGCGCATCTTTTTCTTAATTCTTGTGTGTGGTCTTTTTTTCCTTTATTTCTTATGGTTGTTTCTGGTGTGGAGTCTTGTCTTGTCTTCGAGGACTTGTCTTGGGTCACTAGAAAACACCCTCTCAACCTAGTCGGGGAAAGGGTGCGTACAACTCGACCCCCAGACCCTGCTTCAAGTGGGATATACTGGGCACGCTGTTGTTGTAATCACATGTTCGAATGCAAAATTTTCTATTAGGGCGAGTATGACAATGGGTTATTTTTTATGGGGTGTAGATTATTTTTAAGGAATTATATGAGCAAGGCCGGCCCAGAGGTAAGGGCAGGCTGGACGACCACCTAGGGTCCAATCCGAATGAGAACCCAACCCGAGATTGTACATATATGTAAATATTTTGCCCAAATTAAATTACTGCTCATTTAAAAAGCCCAATAAACCTACAATCCAACCTTAAAAGCCTAATAATAAGTGAATCAAAACTCTTCTACTTTCTTTATTTTTATTGAACGGTGTTTTTAGAGATGGTTGAAATTTATAAATGAGTCATCTTTTTTTATTTATTTAATAAACATATATCATGTCAACCTTCCTTATTTAACTCATAAGTTTAGAAAACCCTTAATAGTAATATACATTTTGTATTAGTGACTAATCATTTTTTAATTGTTGGATGAGATATGTTATTTAAGACTTTAGAGTTTAAGTGATGTTTGGTACGTTAAGGTGATCTAAGATATTTTATTAAAAAAAACTTATATATGATATTAAATTTATAATTTTTTTTTATATAACTAGGGCCTCAATTATTATTTCCGCCCAGGGCCTTTAAAATGATAGGATCGGCTCTGAATATGAGGTGGAGATTATTGTACTACCTCCGATCCAAAAAGGATGCCGTTTGACTTTTTAACACGTATTTTAAGGAGCTAAAAACTATATAATATATTAACTTTTTATTATTATTTTTTATAATCTAATACTTATTATCAACAAATATTAACTTGTAAAAAAATAATTTAAAAAAAGTTGATATTTTATATAGTTTTTAGCTCCTTAAAATACGTGTTAAAAAATCAAACGACAATCTTTTTGGATCGGAGGGAGTATGAATTATGGGGATGGAAGAGGTTGAGATTTTTTTTAAAAAAAATTCTGGTAGAATGTTTGGGGAGTATAGGGTTATTTTTTTAACCATAAAAAGACCAAAATGCCCACATCCCTTGTCTTCCTCTTCCTCCATTCTTCCCTGCACTCCACCACCAGCCTCCGCCTCTCCTCAATGTCGTTGCTGCAGCGCCACCATAGCACCTCCTCTTCATCTTCTCACACACTGCCCTCTAATTGAATCCACTCAAGTTCAACATTGAATTGCAAACCTTTAGGCCCCGCACAATCAAATCGACACAGATCGCTTCGCACCTCTCGTCCCCTCTATCTCCAGCCTAGAGCTCCCCTCTCGCTGCCCAGGCGCCGGAGTCCTCGCCACCTCACCACCAGCGCATCCATGGCTGAATGTGGTATGGTTTGTGGAGAACAAGAAGCCACAACAATCTCGACAACCTTCCTGGCCAAGGGTTGGATTATTGGGCTCGATAATCCCCGGATAACCTCAATCCTATAAGTAGCCAACCCCCCACCACCCCTTGCCAAACACCAGCCCCAGGGTTGTTTTTTTTTTAAAAAAAAAACTGACAATCCCCAGCAACCCCCTGCCGAACACGCCCGTAGAACACCTCCAACAGCTTTGGTAAAAAAATCTCTATTTTAGAGAAGAAATTTTTTCGTCATAGATATGGCGGCTGCGGGAGGGAGGGAGCATGATGATCTGGCGGCGCACCAATGGAGTTGTCGGGTTTGTGCACGAACATCCATGGAGAGAGATCAAGAGAGGATGATGGATCTTAGATCTGGAAACGGAGGAGGAGCAACAGCCATGGAGAGAGATCGAGAGATTTTGGATCTAAGATTTGGGAGGAGATTAGGTGAGAGAGAGAGAAGGACTTGAGAGATTAATTGAAATAAGGGGTGGTCAGTTTACAAAATAGTCCAAAACTCTGGACACTCCGCTAATTAAAATAACAATTTGTGTCTGCTACACTTTTTTTTATATATATATTATAAAAATATACATCAAACATCAATTTTTTAATGCTTTAGCTTCTAGGGTTTATAAATTTAAATTTAGAGTTTTTTTTCTTCTGAAGCCTCCTCCATTACCTCCCTTGTAGATGGACAATTTGGTTGCTTTTGAGTGTGTAGCAATCAACCGCTTCTCTTCAATCGAGATTTTTTTTCCATGAACAAATGGAGATGACATTTAGGGCTTGTTTGGTATCAATATACGCATATTCGATATCAGATATGGGTATTAGATATCGATATCAGAGATATGAGTATCAAATCTGATATCTCTGTTTGGTATGCTAAGTATATCAGAATATGATTTTCAAATTGGGTGAAACCAATGTTTGGGTTGCACAGAGGGATCTGTTCGGAGGGTTTTGGGGTCAGTTTGGGGTCTGAGGGATCTGTTCGGAGGGTTCAGAGGGTATGTTTGGAGTGGTCAGTTTGGAGGGTTTTTTGGGGTCGGTTTGGGGTCTGAGGGGTCTGTTAGGAGGGTATGCACAAAGGTGTTGCTCAGAGGGACGTCGGAAAGGTGCAGAGGGCTATTTGGAGGGCTGCTCGGGTCGCAAGGGTTTTGGGGGTCGGAAATGCTGTTGATGCTTGATGGGGAAGAGGATCGAAAGGGCTCAGAAGGGGTCGATGGGGAAGATAAACCCTAACCCTATGTCTTAAATTTCTATGAATTGAAAATTTCTCAACAAATCGAAGACCAAAGTAGAAAAAATAGACAAAAAGTGAAGAACATACCTTGATCGGGTTGAGAAATCCAAGCTCAAGGGAGAAATCCACAGAGAAAGCCATTCTGCAGAGAAGCGCCGAGGAAGAAAGAAGAGGACCGTCTATTTTGAGGGTTTTGTGAGTTTTAAATCCCTAATTCTTAATTATGCACCTTTATCTCCTAACTGGTTTTGTGGGTAGTGTTTGGTTTCGTCCTTCGTCTACGTCCTCGTCGTGTTCGGATTAGTTGTGTTTAGTTTCCCTTCTGTAGAGTTCTTGTCTGTATCTTGCACCATCTTTGTATTTCTATGTTTATTTAGGTGTGTCTGTATCTTGCACCATCCGAATCCTGTCTATGTATGGGGCACCATTCAACCGTTTAAAAACTATTAAAATTGGAGTGTTTATAATTACTTAGCATTTTTTATGTTTTACCGAAAATAGAAAAATACAATCAATTATATATGTAGATTAGATTATAATATAATGCGTCAATGATTTACATTAATATTGGGTGTCACTATGTACACCGCAAATCCGGATTAAGGATTTGCACGTCCTTAAGGACGTGCAAGTCCGGGACGGTGCACGTCCGCTAAAAACGTCTTGCACGTCCTTAACAACGTGCAAGCACGTCCTTAAGGACGTGCAATACTTGCACGTTGTTAAGGATGTGCAAACCCTAGTTAGGGTTTTGCGTTTAGGGTTTAGGGTTTAGGGTTAGGGGGTTTTCCGACGGTTTTGTAATGTTAATTGATAAAATTGAAGTGTTTATCTAGTGGATTTGAAGGATTTAGGGTCAAATTAAACCGAACACAAGAATTGTTAAGGTTTTCATTCGGATAATATGCGAATAACGTTACAAGGAACGGAAAAAAAGGTTTACATTCATAATCTTAATAAAGTTGTGGAATACAATCTAGGAAAATAGTAAAGGACGGCCGGACTCGGCACGCAAGGCTCTATATCTCTCAATCTGAGCTTGAAACGGAGCATCCCATCCTTCGACGCTCGGATGATGATGTTCGACCCATTCTAGTGGAGGCGGCGGAAGAGGAGCGTTAGGACGCAACCAGATCTATGAGAACAAAAATTTAGAGTTAGAGTATTGATATATGTATGAAAAGCATGAATAGGTAATAAAAAAGACGTTTGAAGTCGTACCGCGGCAAAATGGTCTTGGTTTCCGATGCAGGCTACACCAAGAGTTGCTGATTGGGGAGGGTTGTTAGCAGATGTCGGCGAGATCATGGGGAGACATGTGAACGGATGATGCCAAGCTAGGACGACGAGAGGAATCTGATATACCGTCGCAAATACTAAACCCATGATGGGTAGCTCTATCCACCGTCTCCTATCACCATGTGTGGCTCCGGCCCATCTCTGGTAGTCGACGAACTGCTGAAATGGGTACTCTCCCGTATAACAACCGACGTACAGATCAACGTGATCCTCCAAGTGATTGCATAGTAACGTTTTGAGTTCCGGGAAAGCAGTCTCGCCGATCGGTGATGTCAAAGCCGTCAAAGCACGGTAGCCACAATGACCATCCCCAACAGTGTCCCTCACCGTCTCAATATGACCGAACATGAAGGGATCAACGTTGTTTCGACCCCAATTGAACCCTCCGAACACATCATCACGTCCACGTCGAGCTGAGGTCGCTTGTGGACGAGGCCGAGCAGCATTTCGAGCAGCACGCGCTTCTTCTCTCTCAAACCTTTCCCTTACCTCCTCGTATGGCAACGGGTTGGTTCTGCAGGCATTCCTCGACCCCCGAGGCCTCCCCTTCCTTCGGACGCTTGCTGATGAGGGTGGGTGCAGCTCATCCTCGCATACATCGTTGGAAGCCGTGTATGAAGATGACAGCTCATACGGCAGTGGGGTGTCGTCGAGGTCAGTCCATGTCAAATCCATCCAGAACGGGTGGATGTCCTCGGCGGGTATCGGAGTGCCGGAGTTGACGTATGCCTGAATCTCATGGACATAAGGGATCCCGTAACAAACCCTCCAATGTTGGTCCGTGCATACCGGAGGAACCTTTTGGTTCACGACGTCCTGCCACATCTTGTACAGATAATCGAAGCACTTTTTGGAGATTAAAGTCTTTACCTCATCGAAAAGGTTGACTTTATACGCCGCTGTTGGCCATTTAAAGCGGTCGATCTCCAAAGCAGTTTGCAGCTCATGCAGTTGACAATCGTTGACTCTATGGATTGCATCGATCACGACGCGGAAGTCACCAGTCGATGAGTGAAGTGCCTCCTTCAGAACCTTGTGTTGACCCTCAACTCTGTACACATTGAAGTGCATACCACTAAATATTCGATATTATATCATATTGTAATGGGAGATATGAAGTAAGGTTGTACCTGTTTGTCGTACGGGTGCCGAGATGGAAGACATTATCTACGTAGCACCGTACTATGCTCCTGCTGTATGGAAGCCAAACCGACTCCAAATACGCCACCACACCTGGGAATGGGTGCCATGCAGCTCGTAGCGCCCGACGACGTCGGTTGAATGATTCCTCCGACCTCGATTCGAACAACCCCCAACAGTTGCCCTTAAAGATGCCCGCGTGGTTTAAATTCTTCGTGATCTTCTAAGCTGCTTCCTCGCATCTTCTCGTCACGTGTAACCAACAAAGGAGATGCTGGACGTCGGGGAAGACAACATTCAGCGCCGCCAAGAGACCTAGCTCTCGATCAGTCATGATAGCTTGAGGCTGAACCGTCCCAAGCAAGATCTGAAGCTGTCGCAACACCCATGCGTATGTGTCTTCGTTCTCTTGCGACATGAAGGCATAGGCGATGCAGTAAGTATTGCCTGAGGGTGTGAGCCCGACCACCTCGCACAAAGGAATCCCATATCTGCAAGTGTAAATATGTTACATATAAAATACTTTATAATTGGTTATATGTGCAATAATGTAATCGTAATTAAGTAACTTATGCATTTGTTTTGTATGTGCTGTCCAATATGATGACGTAATGGAACCTTCGGAGAAGGCGTATCCCGTCAGGATGCGCGAGGAAGAGGTCGCTCAAGACGTTGTCGTCATCCGGATGTCGTCTGAAGTCGTAGTAGTACCTTCTTTCCCGCAGATGGTGCAAGGTATCCTGGGTCATCGTCCGACTACCTCTTTCTTCGACGACCATCATGGCGAGCGTGTTGGTAAGGCTCTTCCTTGACGTGACGCTGGTATCATCCAACTGCCTCAATCCGTACCCAATGGATTTTGGAGGAGTGCTAACTTCCTTCATCCACCTCGCCATCTTCTTTTCCCCCTCTGTCATCTGTCCGGCGATGGCATGACCCTTCAAGCTCGTGGAAAGCCCGTGGTTATGAACACCATGGGTTACCGTCATGCGCCACTGACCCGACAGAGCTTCGTGTCCGTGTAGAGAGAATGGACAACCACTTATCTTCGTCTGCGTGCTCCGGAGCTTCCTCCCGCGTGGTCGGTACTCCCCAAACTGCTCGCAAGCAAGGAGAACCCCGCCTGGACGATTCGACGCCCTCGTCCAAGACTGCTTGATTACTAAAATCATGCAGTGTCTCCGACCCAAGTCCTTGAAATGCGTAACCATTTCGTCATGGTCATTCCAAACCCTTGGGTTCGAGAACTCAGACGTAAAGTCTCGAAACTGTATTCACATAATAGGAAATATGAACAAAACGGAACGAATACGAAATATGTTGACTCTACGAAACCTATCCGTACCTGGGATACTTGGAGACGAGGATTGCTTTGCGGCTCGGCCATAACGATTCTAACGGCGAAAGAATATATCGAAAGAAGTCGGACTTTATTTTGGAGTGCGGAATGAAGATGTCCTCCATCGCTTCAAATAGGCACTGTTGCGTTAATTGTAAGCAGAACCCTAGCACGTCCTTAAGGACGTGCTAGGGTTTAGGGTTTGGCTAGGGTTTTAGGGTTTGGGTAGGTTAGGGTTTTAGGGTAAGGACATTGCACGTCCTTAGGGACGTGCAGCACGTCCTTAACGACGTGCAGTTTCGACAAACCCTAAAACCCTAGCCAACCCTTAAACCCTAGCCTACCCTTAAACCATAGCCAATCTGTAAGGTAGTTGTATCAAGGAGCACAGAAACAGATTGTCAATTTACTTCGACAATCTGTTTCTGTGCTCCTTCACAAATCCTGAGGGAAGTTCCTAACCAAAATATGCATGAAAACATTATCAACAACATACACAAATAGCCCTCGACCTTGTCATATTAACGTTTTCATTTTCGTTATCGGGCAACCTTATCATATTAACGTTTTCGTTTTCGTTATCATGCAACCTTATCATATTAACGTTTTCGTTTTTGATGTTTACGTTCAATATGACTCTGAAGAAATGAGAAGAGTCTAATAGAAATATAGAGATAGATACAAAATCCGTAATATAAAAGTATAATATCAAGATAGAAACTGCAAAAGTACATCACTGGTCTACAGGATGGCGTACAGCATGATCCAAAATTCCTGTCACCTCGTCTAATAGCTCCTCAAGGCGAGGGTCGGTAGACAGGGCCCTCCAATAGCCCTCCATCTCATGCAAGCGGGCCGCCAACGCCGGAGGGATGACGGGAGGCTGAGGGAGGTCCACCCATGGGTCCATGCCGATCGGGTGGACGGGCGCTGGCGGGTCGGGATGGGGTGGCATGGTCGGCAGCACGTACGGCCGGCTCTACGATGCGTACCAAGGCAAGTAATCTGCAGTGACACCGGCCTGGCAATCCTCGCTGGTGCGCCTGTGCTCAGCCAGCCTGTAGAAGCGACCCTCGTCCTGCAGGTCCCGCCACCTGTTGTGGCCCGGGGCAAACACGGCGATGTACCGCGCGTTCTTCAGGGTCGTGTCGCGGCAGACCTGATCCGGCGCGATGACGGCCTGCGGGATCCCCTGGACCCGTCCGAACTGCCGGAGGCATCTATCGGGCATATACGGCTCCTCCTCACCGCAGAAGGTGATGGTGCCCCGATAGGTGGACTGACGGTACTGGCCGTCGAAGTCCAGATCACGCCCAAAAGACATCCACCGAACCTACAATTAAACAAATCAGATTTAATTCACAGCTAAGAATTATAAGTGATATAGATAGAGTCTCGAATACATACATCATCGACGGTAAGACGGTCCACCTCGTCTCGCAGCTCCCGCATCTTCTTCAGCTTCGCGTCGTCATTCATCCGCGTAGGCTGCTTCGGACCGATGAACTTCGCGTAGAAGCGAGGGTCATACTTCCTAGCCGGGTCGCTGGACAAATCACCTCGGAAGCGAGGGAAGTACGCCCATATCCAAGCCTTGACACAAAAAAGTATGTTGTTAGCATATAATTTAAATATTTGTAAACTAAAACTCTAATTCAACGGTCTCGTACCTGTAGGATCGGCGTGCAGCTGTCTATGCCCTTTGCACCTGAGCGGGTAGCCTCGCCTAGGCCCCTGTAGAGACATGCTAGGGCACCTGCAGCCCATGCAAGGGTGGCCGTCCGTGGGATGTCCCAAATGAGGCCGAATATCCTCCATGGGATCCGGCTCTGCGACTTGTCCACAAACAAAGTCGCGGCGAGAGCGATGGCCATGTAGGTCCTGTGCAGAAACAGACGCTGTGCAGGGTCATCCTCAGGCTGCCCCCCTCCCACATGCGTGCGCAGCCATATCTGCTCAGGATCAGCCGCGGCCTCTGGGTCACCAGCGGGGGCGGGGTCGACGAGCAGCCCGTGTCTCTGCTGCCACAGGGCAGTAAACCCAGTCACCAGAGGGCCGCCAGCGTGTCTGTACGACTTCAGAGTCGCAGGGGTGAGCTGGTAGTACTCCGCGATGGCGGGGGCCAAAGCGGCCGCGGACAGATGTGACGTGCAGGGCTGACCATCAATCGGAAGTCCCATCAGATAGGCAACATCGTGCAGCGTGATGGTCATCTCGCCCTATGGAAAGTGGAAGGAGCTGGTCTCCGGGTGCCAATGCTCCAAAAAGGTCGTGCGGGTGAACTCGTCCACACACTGCCAGTGGAGGGACCTGAGCTGGGGGACGTCGGATGGGAGCAGATCCTGCACCCAAGTCCCCGGGCCCTCAAATATGTAGGGCTCGAAAGGCAGCAAGTGAGTCGCCCGGTGGTGGAACTTCAGCAGCGGCAGCTCCACCGTAGGATCTCTCCACACCTGATACGCACGGTGATGCCTGTAAGACAGTAGCAGATCTCCCGGCGGCAACAAAGGGTCGACCTGCACAGCCGGTGCGGCAGCCTGCGCAGGGATGGGCTCGGGCTCTACCTGTGGGCCCCCCTGGCCCTGGGCCTGCCCCTCCTGACCGTCGTCAGCCTCCTCAACGACGTCAGGGATCACATCATCTGCAGAGGCCAAGGAGATCGTCGCTGGTGTGGCGGAGGTCGAAGGCTCGGGCTTGTGTGTGCCAGATGTAGAAGCCTCTGGCACAGCTGAAGTAGAAGCCTCTGGCGGCACGGCTGAAGCAGAAGTCTCCGGTACGGCTGAAGAAGATGCCTCCGGGATAGTGGGTGGAACACGAGTAGGAGGTCTACCCATGTCGGCCCGTCGCCCAGCGACTACGTCGGTGATGCAGCTACTCAAAACCTCAGGGGGTTCTAAAGAAGGCTGCAACCCCATCGTCGCATCGCCAGAAGGATCCCAAGGTGGCATAACCGACCAGAAGGTGTCGTGCTCGTCGGCCGGGGGGGTCCCCATCGACTGCTGGTACCGCTCTGCAGACGCGAGCAGATCGTCGACTGTGGCTGTCGAACTGTCGGGTACCGTCCTCTCTGGAATCTGGCTGACCGCTGCCCGGTCGGCGAACGTAATAGGCCGGAGGGTACCGTCCCCCCTCATGAGCCTCCCTGCCTGTTATTATGAAATATATTTTATTATAATTTATTATATTATAATTTAATATAATTTAATATATTTTAATGATTTTATTTTCTTTCAATTTAAATTTATTTCTATGTATTTTATTATATTTTAATGTTTTTATTTTCTTTCAATTTCAATTTATTTTTATGTATTTGATTATAATATATTATATTTTAATGTTTTTATTTTCTTTAAATTTAAATTTATTTCTATGTATTTTATTATATTTTAATGTTTTTATTTTCTTTAAATTTAAATTTATTTCTATGTATTTTATTATATTTTAATGTTTTTATTTTCTTTAAATTTAAATTTATTTCTATGTATGTTATTATATTTTAATGTTTTTATTTTCTTTCAATTTCAATTTATTTTTATGTATTTTATTATAATTTATTATATTTTAATGTTTTTATTTTCTTTAAATTTAAATTTATTTCTATGTATTTTATTATATTTTATTATATTTTAATGTTTTTATTGTCTTTCAATTAGAATTTATTTTAATTTATTATAATTTATTTTATTAAATTTTAATATTTTTATTTTAATGTCTTTTAATATATTGTAATAAATTTTAATATCTTGTAATATATATTAATCGTTTTTTTTGTTTTTCCATTAAAACTATCAAAATATATAAACTATATACTATCTTTCAAACTATATACTAAAACTATATAATATATCAAATTATATAGTATCTATCAAACTATATACTAAACTAATTATAATCTATCAAATTATATTGTATATTAAAATCTAAACTATAATATAAAACTAAAAAAATAAATCAAACAAAATAAATAAATCAAAAAAAATACCGGTGGTGTCGGGACCGGCGAAACCTCAATAGTCCGCCGCTTCCGCGGCGGTTCCGCCTCCGCCACTCCGCCGCCATCACCACCACCACCACCATCAGACGCCGCCATCACCGCCGGCGATGCGTCTCCACCGCAACCACCGTCACCACCGCCACCCTCCTCAACCTCCATGGGCGCCGCCCCACAACCACCCCCGGCCACCTGCTCCACCGCCACCCCCTCCCCCACCCCACCTGCTCCTCCCCCGGCCACCTGCTCCACCGCCCCTCCACCAACCTCCTCAGCCACCACCACCTCCTCTCTCTTCGGCTCCATCTCTCTGTCTCGATCTCTTTCTCTTTCTCTCTCTCCGGCGACCTCTCTCTCCGGCAATCCCTCTCTCTCGCTCTCGATTTCTCTTCGGCGACCTCTCTTCTCTTTCTCTCTCGCTCTCGCTCTGGTGTCTGACGAAGAAGGAACGAAGACGAAGAGGCACGTCCTCTTCGCCTTTTAGAAGATGGGCTTGCACGTCCTTAGAGACGTGCTGCACGTCCTGCTTCGGGTGGCTCTCACCCTACTTGCACGTCCTTAAGGACGTGGGGATTTGCGGTGTATATAGCCGAAACGTTAATATTCTGGCAAACTAATCGATGATATAATAATAAATTTTCTACTTGCACATCATTTTTATTACAAAAAAAATCTATAGGTTCTTACGACTTAACATTGTAATGTTGTATAATTGAAGTGAATAATCAATTACTGGTCCCGTACGTTAATCAATTAGTTGTTCTTGCCGGCTGGATCACGTGTCCGGGATTTGCCACTAAATGTGGGTTCCTCGTCATCAAAAAAAAAAAAAAAAAAAAAAGTAAAAAATGTCTTGAGGGTTTTGGGGATCGGTTTTCATTGGTTGGTAATCAGCATAAGAATAAACATTTTTAACGTCCATAAGTATCAAATTTCAACAGTAGTAGTTTCATCTTTTGACTATGGAAGGCAGCATATATACACTTAAGTCACTAACTACATTTAACGTATTTTATAAGAATGAGGCTATTGATAAAACCACGAAACCAAGAAACGTGACTATTGATAAAATGAAATTGGCAGAATCGGACAATAGTTTTTTTTTTTTTTTCCGTTTTAGAAGCGCGTAATTATACAACAACTCCCCAATCCCTGTTCTGTTCATCAACAGCAAAGCCCCCAATTTAATCGAATACTTTCCCCAACAAATTATAACATCGATCATGAACTTTAACTCCAAATCTTGATCCTGGAGTACGTTGTGGGGAAACATAACCCCTAGTGGTAGAGTCAGAAAATATTCCGAGGAGATACAATCATATATGAATGATCGATATCGTTTTGGATTAAATCAGTATAAAGAATTATATATAATATGGACAATAAATGATGTTATTTATCATAAAATGTCATCGGTTTATGACAAACCGCCATCATTTTTTTTTTGTTAAAAAAAACATATATAAATAAATAAATGAAATATCCTAATAAAAATTAACTAATTGATATGAGGATAAGAAACACAATATAATAAACATTGGCTTGTTTGGGATGGTTATATAGATATAGGTTATGGGTATAGAAAGTCCAATATCTATATACCTTGTTTTGGTATATTTATCCAAATTGGTACATGGAAATCAATCCTATATATATCTCTATATACTAATTCTAGGGTTTTTTTTTTCACTTTTGGATATCTATACAAAGTGGGGGCTATAGAGAGCTATAGAGACGTATGAGCGACTGAGCGAGGTTCTTCTCCTCCTTTTTCGTCTCTAATCTTCTTGTTCGAGTACAGCCGCTCTGCCTATGATGGATCATCCTTAACGGTTGACTAGACCCATTAAATATCAGGTCCTGCAACAGAACCTTCCATGAAAGCAGTCCCAAACGCAACGTTGGCATTACCAGTGTTGTGAAACCCAAAAGAAGCAGATTTCCTGAGTCCTGTGAAACCCGAAAGAAGCATATTTCATGTGCTTGTTGGGCTCTTCTCCCTGGATTCCCCCAATTAATCCAATCTGCCATTAGGTGACCCCCAATGTGAAAGTTGAGAAGGCATCAATCTTTTTTTTTTTTTTTTGATTCATTTTTATTAAATTTTCCTTTTTGTTTTTTAGTTCTGATATCTGTATACCCTTCCTAAACAGCAGATATAAGATATAGATAACAATCTTATACCCATACCTAATACCGATAGCTTGATATCTATATTTCATACCCATAACCTATATCCTATATTCTGAAAAGGTAAATATATAGATGCTGGCAAAAGCCAAGGAGTAACATAAAGTAAGATCATACCCTATATCTTATATCTATATACCCTTTCCAAACGTACATTGTTTTTGGTGACGGTTGTTATATGAGCCGAATAGCTCGAGCTTGACTCGAGTTTTGCTTGATAAAAGTTCGGCTCGAGCATCATGCTAAATGAGCTGAGTATGAGCTTTTTAAGCTTGATTGAAAGCTCGGTTTGGCTCTACTCAATTTAATTAAGCTCAAATAACACAAATTTTGTGAAATTCACAAAATTTCCTTTAAGTTATTATGTAATGAGCAAGTAAGACTGCACACTACTTGGAAAAAAAAACTCAGCTCGATCTTGTTCATTTACTAAAGAAGCCAAGTATAAGTTCAAATCCAAATATAGGTTCGACTTGAACTCACCTTGTTTCTAAACGAACTAAATATAATCAAGCAATACTAGACTTGTTTGTCTCAAATAACAACCATAGTCAATAAGTAACTTGTTGACTCTTATACATACAACAATGTATAACCAAATATAAAAAAAATTTAAACTTGCATTACTTCTTATCTAATTGTTGATGACCTCTCGTTTCGAAGCTCTCGAGATGAATTATAGTATGTGAATGCTAATTTAAGTAAAATATAAAAACATTATAATCTATTAAAATAAAATTAAAGTGATTAATGCACCTTTAATTTTTAAACATTCATAACTTTTTACTCAAATTTGAATTAGAACGTATTATATATCAAAACGAAGCTATCGACGAAAAGAATACACTTAGAGGGGTTGCGGGCGAGGATTGAGGTGCGGCCATCCTCGGATAAAGTGCGGTGGGCGAGGGAGATCGAGGCGCTCATGCATGCCTCTAATTAAGTTGCCGGTGATGAAGACTTGCCTTAGCTTGGAGATTTTAAAAGGACCTGTACGTAGGAGAGATGCCTTGTGAGTAATTTATTCACCCAATCCATTAGTTTAGTGATTCATTAAATTATATTTGGGTTTAAGCGCAGTTTTGAGTTTGATTAATATTAGGATTTTCATTAGTTCTAGGTCCGCTTTTGTAAATATTTTTAAGTGGAAAAGGATTTAGATGCAAGTTACTTATCTTGTTGCAATGGAAATTTTTATATCTTATTAATAGCCTGATTTCGTAATTGTCGATTATTTATAGACAGACATGCTAATTGCTAAGAATCTTTTTTTAAATATTCATTCAAAAATAAATAATTAATTAAATATTCAAAGTTTTAAACTATCTACAAAAATATTTATTTTTGTGAGATTAGGAAGAGAAATGCGGTCTCATATCGCGTTTTATTAACAAAATAGAAAATTTAAAATTTTAGTAAAAACAGTATAAAATTCACAAAAGAGACGCAATTTTTTATTTAATTTTATTACGAGTTTATATTATTATTTTTAACCAGAGATGTGGTTTGTAGCCTCGTCTCTTTAGTTTATTTTTCCGCACAACCTAGGGAGAGAGATCTCTTTCTTCGGTTTTTTTTTTCGCACAACCTGGGTTCAGATTCCTTTTCCAGCGGCTAGTGGTGGCAATCATTTTGTTTGGGTCGGGTTCGTCATATGTCGGATCAGGTCATATGTCGGGTGTATTGTATGGTCGTTCGGGTAAGTTTTCAAGTTGAGTATGTTCGAGCCAAATAGATTTCGAGTTGCATCAAGTCGGGTCACATTTAGTTTTATTATAAAATGATGATTTTTTTTCTTAATTACTAACTATTAAACATCATTTATTTAGTTATATTATATCTCATCTATCTTCTATATATACATATACTAAAAGCGATGATACTGGATTTTTGGATATCGATCGGGTCAGGGTTTGGGTGAGTCTGGTGGGGGAAGGAAGAAGGAGAAGGGAGACATCTCCGAAACTGGTAGCCAATTGGGGGAGGAAGGAGGGAGGTGCGGATTCCAACAATTGGGAAGGAAGGAGGAGGGACAATTGGGAAAAAAAAATTGCTTATAGTTGAGGATCGAGGAAGGGGTGCTGGGAGGCGAAGACTCGAAGTGGGTGAGGGCAGATGCGATATTGGGAAAAAAAGTTCTTTTGAGTTTTTTTAAAGAATGGAAAGATTTGAGTGGTGTAGACCCTGTCGATCCATCATTTAATAACGTTTTTGTTGGCGAGAGGTAAGAGTTGTAATTGAAAAATAATATCAAAACCATAGCGTGTTAATCCAAAGAGTGTTGGAGTTGTATAACTTTATCAGTAACTTGATTGACCTCGGGAAACACGCGAGTATAGGTAGCCGAATCAAAGCCCTACAACAAACACATGCGTCATAGATAATTACTTTTATTTTCCAAAGATATTTTTAAATTTCTTTTTTTTTTTATCTTAGTCCAGTTCGATCGACTCAGTCGCTCTACATCTGGATCGGGTACTGTATGACCCATTTAAGGAGAACCCTCCCACTCACAAGCGAGTCCATGTTTCCAAGAGGATTCGAACTTCGAACCTTTTAGCATGGGATGTAGCCCCACAACCATTACACCAACTTCTGATTGGTTATTTTTAAATTTCCTTAATTGAGTTGATGACCATAAGATTGTCTCCCAGCACCACTATCCTTAATAACTCCAAATCTTCAACTGTGATCAGACCAAAGTAAAGACCCAAAGCGTTAATTTGCCGAAATATGCTCATACGGTGAGAGATTGTACAATCTAATAATGCCAAGGTGGATGAAAGTTTTGATCCAGATTGAATATTCCCTCTATTATTATTTTTTCCTACCTAAGATTATTTTTGCCAAGGTGAGAGATTGGTTCATTATGTTCTTCTCGTGATTATCTTCTATACTTCCCTTCATCATACTGATAATATTCTTTACACAGAAAACGACAATTATCAAGAAAGAAAAAAAAATCCAAAATTTTAGAGTTTCTCTTTGAGTAAAGAAGCTAAGCCAGTCACTACTTTCGCTCCCCCTCTCTCGGAACTCCTCGGCGTTATAGCCGGCGGTTGCCACGGTGACTGAACAACCGCCACCACCCTCGGTGAGTGCAAACCCTCCTCTTTCCATCCGCCACATCTCCCCGTCGACGGCGTGACATCGCCGGAATCAGACACCTCCGACAAAGACTGCTCGCCGAAGATCAACTCCAGCTCACCCGCCTCAATCTCCGTCTCGGTACAGGTTTCTGAGTCAAACTTCTCTGCCTTCGGCTGCACTTCTCCGCCCTCAATGACGTCGCTGGGTCGCGGCGGCGATGCGGTGGCTCTGGTGTGCGGAGAGAGCCATTTGGCTCTCATGTACTCGCTTTTCCTCCAAGGGGGGATGTGCATCCCCTTCTTCTTCAAGCTCTGTCTCGCCGCCTCCGATACCGCGGAGACAATCAGCTCGAGCCGATCGGCCTTTCCGACGAATATGAACGGCAGAGATTGCAGGATCGTCCTGTACGCTCCCGTCGAGCGAGCGATCTCGAACTCCGATCTGAAATCAACGTCGATCAGTAACCTCTCGCTCCCTCCGGCCACAACCACTTCTATGTATTCGTAATCACCTGTTGTTGAAGATGCATTTGGTCGAAATTCAGTCCCAATGCGAATAATAAATTTTGAAATAATTCCCATTAAAATATAGGGAGGAAATTGATCTGTCAGAGAGAGAATGTGAGATCACCTGCTGGATAAGATGGAGATTTTTCCCAATGCGATTTACAGATGGAAGCGTCGTATCCCAAGGCAGATAAACCGTCCGTGACCATCTCCCTCAACTCGTCCTTCCTTTTGAAGCTTTTGCTTTGCTGCTCAACGATATTCGCCGTGTCCGCCAACAAGTTCCTCTCCACCATGGTTGAGCATGGCACTAAGCTCTACAGGCAGCAAATTGAAATTGAAGGGATTGGATTTTGAAATGGAAATTTTGAACAGTGCAGAACGAAACAATTACCTTGATGATATCAAGTGAATCGCCATGGGAAGCGGAGGTGGGAGCAGATTCGTTCCAGGAATCGAATTCGTCATCGGAGCTGTCGTTACTGTTTCCATTGAAGCAATTGCAGCGGTTACGGCCGAGTTTGGTCGCAGTTGCCGCCGCCGATGATTGCTTGTCGTTGCTCTCCTCCATGAAATTCTGGACCAAATTCGCCAGGCATATGGAGCTCGGCTCGAAATCAGCACCTGCTGCGGAATCCTTTGAAACATGGACGTCGCCGGTGGCGACGAATGACTTCTCGGTGGAGGAGATGCGCAAGACTCCAGGGAACTGGCGATCGAAGAGACGTCGGAGCCTCGATTTCAGTACCGGCTTGCTGGAATCGACTGGCCGCATTGATTCTCTCATCGTTGGAGAATCTATCGGCTGAACCTTCATTGGAGGCATGGCTAGCTACGCAGAGCGAAATCTATTGCTTTCTTTGGCTAATGGCTACTCCGAAGGACGATGAGCATCTGAATCAGCTACTCTGCGCCATTTTCGGAGCTACTGGAGCTCTGGAGAAACGCGCTTGAGTTTGATCTCAGACAAGGACGAGTGAACTTGACCAGTAACACAACCAAATTCAGACTCCCCAAACAAAAAAACAAATAAAATCCAATCTCCCTCCACACTCAATTAAATGCTCTCACCAGAAGCATCAGTTAATTATCATCGACTCCGATTTTCTCACTTGAGAAAATCTCAGTAAATCATGACACGAAATTAAATCTCCACCAAAGAAAGTCAATCAATGCAATACCAGATTCAGCCGCTTCCCTTACCTCGCTCTCCTCCAACCTATGCTTTTACAACTACAAAGCATTCATTACACATGGAAAGAAGAGGTACAATCTTGCATCATGATCATCATTTCACATTAAGCACGCATTGACCAGTTCATCACTGCAAGCAGCAATACACAGAGGAGACAAATCTCAAATCCGCTCTCCTACAGTCCTACTTGTAGTTATTCCTATCTAGCTAGATCGACCATAAATTCCTGAAACGCAACCGTTTCTATAAAGAATCGTTTCCTGGTTCTCGGTCAAGAAAGGGAAAGAATAAAGAAAGAAACGGAATCGGGAGAGCGAGCAATGCGATCGGAGTAAGAGCAACGATAACAACAAAAGCAGGTCACCGGTAAACTCATTTCACCGGCGAAAATGGCGGTCGCCGTTGTCGCAGGGGTGGAGTTTGTGTGTGATGTGAGTTGTCTGTTGCTTTGTCTTTCAAACTCTCTCTCTGAAAACTGGGGGTGAATGTGAATGATTGAGAGGGGGTTATGGATTTTAGGGATTTCACATTAGTGGGTTTGCTTTTTATACGAAAAGAAAGGGGGTAAACGGGAAACGGGGATGTTTGACAGTGTGAACGGAGGTTGTGGGTTGCATTGCAGGGTGAGGGGAGGGTGTGGTGTGGTGTGGTGTGGGTAAAATGTGACGGGGATGTCGACACTTTGGGCCGTTGAGGGCGACGTGGAGGACCGTGATTGGTTTGAAGTGGGCTAAATTCCCAAAATTGCCCTCGCGTTGAAGTGTGGGTTCGCCCCACTGCCTCATCCAGACATCCCTCGTATTATGAAATCTTTTTGAAAATTTTCTTATGCTACCCCGAATGATTGCATATTTATTTTGGTGTCCGGAAATTTCCCGAATTTTGGATTGTACCCCAAGTTATCATCGCAATTTATATGGTGACCCTAGGATATTATCAAAATTCAAATGCTATACGAGACTCGGCTCCGTTTGGCACCATCAGCTAGTTTTTCAAATCGGTTAGTTTTGATGTTATATAGTTTTAAATAAAATAAATATAAGATTTGAGTTTAATTATTATTTTTTTGTTAAAAGGAGAGACGAAGATCTCCGCGCATCTAGCCACGTTTTTATTGATTAGAAAAAATGGCTAAGTAGTCAGCAAACGGGGATAGTCCGACCCCTAACATCACTTTGCAGGAAATTGGAAATACCCTCATGCGGGTCAAACAATACAACCCAACCAATGTCATAACCGAAAGTTGTGTTGGTAAGATGGTTCGCAACGCAATTAGCTTCGCGGTACACATGCTAGCTGAAGCTGGATTAGCGCAATTAGTTTAATTAGCTTTTATAATTGAAGTTTTTCAACAATTACTTAATCAAGTTTTTCGAAACTTTTGGTTTTCTATTCACATGTTTCTATTAGCTATCCAAACAATTAGGTTTCCCAAACATCATTCTAACTAATTAACATATATTTAACACAAATAATACATAAGCTTAAGATACTCCATTAGTTTCAGCTATCTATCTCATTAGTTAACATTTTACTAAACAAAGGTCTTCATATCCAACAACTTCTCTAAAATTCTTTCAAAATGAAAAAATAAAATACATATTTTTTAAATTAGTTTTGCTCCAACACCAACAACTTCTCCATTTTAAATATTTGAATAAACATCTAATTTTGGAAAATGAGATGAAAAGTCTATTAAACTAAAAAACATATTAAAAATTTTCAAAAAATCCAAAATCTCAAATATGGAAATTTTATTGGAAATACCCTAATGGAACAATTTTTTAACATTTATTCGGATTATAATATTACATGGCGTAAACCTCATGTGTAGTCCCTAAACTTTGTTTTAGGATATAAACACGTCTTTCATTTTATTTGTGAGAAAATCCATTAAAGTGAGATTACTCCCTAAAATATTTTACTATTCAACACGTATTTTAAAGAGTTAAATACTATATAAAATATTATTTTTCTATATATTTTTTACAATTCATACTTTATATTATTAATAAGTATTAAAATGTGAAAAAATAAATTAAAGTATTAATATTTAATATATTTTTTAACTTTGTAAAATACGTGCAGAGTAATTAAATGTCCTGTATTATTGAAAAAAAATATCCTCAAAGACATTTTACAAAATTTTCTAACACTTTTAAAAAATAAGTTTAAACGATATATATGCTTCATAACGAGAATCTATATTGTTTGGATAATCTTTAAAATAAAAAAGGTTATTGAGTATTATTGTTATGTTCATTCTTAGCGCGGAAGTACTTGCATGAACATTGCAACGTGAATCGAATACTAACAGAGATATGGGTATATCCTTCAGTAGATGCGCGGCACTAAAGATCCCATTCTTGGCTTTTGCTGACATTTGATCTTGCGAATAGCAAACCACTCAACTTGCACTAAGATTCCAACGACTCTCAAGCAATTTTTTCATATTTCAGGCAAAATATTAACCTACATAAATCCAATTTTCAGGTATCGCATAACACTAGTAAAACTGCGATTCTTTCGGTTGTTGCCACACTGAGTATTCCTCAATCCAATAATTTGGAAAAATATTTAGACTGTCTGATTATCAATGGGAAAGTTAACCTGATACTTTCGTAGAGGTTATTCAATTCTCAAAAGAAAATAATAGTTGTCTAAATAGAAGGCATCATGTCTCTCTGCTGAGGGTAGGAATATCATTATCGAGTCGTGGGGGTAAGCATTATTGGCGGAGAAGAGGCAATAAATTGGGGATTGTAAGGACCAATGTTACGAGCTTCTGGAATACAATGAGATCTTCCTAAAGTTGATCATTATGAATGTTATGAAGAATTTGATCGGGAATCTCAATTGCAGAAAGAAGGCGATTCATTAGCTCGTTATTTAATCCGAATTGGGGAAATCCGTAAAAATTATTCAGCAAGCTCTAGAAAGAATTCGGGGGGGGGGGGGGCTATGAAAATTTGGAAAGTCGACGCTTTAATATAGTAAGAGATCCTTAATGGAATAATTTTGAATATCGATTCATTAGTAAAAAGCCGTCTCCCGTGTTTGAGTTATCGAGACAAGAACTTTATCTAAAAGTCAATACCCCAAAGGGCGAATTGGGAATTTATTTGATAGGAGATCAATTTTTTTTTTCCGTGAGCGCTCAACCGTTGTTTCTAATGCAAGCTTTTTTGCTACCATCTTCCATTCTACACGAACTAGACAAAGTTTATAGATAATTTTTCTAGAATAAAGAAGCAAAGGCTACACCTTTGATCAGTTGGGATAAGATCTGTACGAATACATCATCCAAAGGACTTCGAATCTATAAGACCGAAACCATGAATATTGCTTTACAAATGAAACTCTTATGGAAAATCATTGATGTGCTAGACAATATTTAGGTTCATGTGGTCTCGGCTAAATATCTTAAGGATACACCTTCTACAATATAACAAGCAAGGTAATACGTCTTAGTAATGGTCAAAATTAATGTCAATCGACATCTATTTAAACATGGCATGCGATGGTCAATCGGGGATGGTGCATCTGTCAGTTTCTGGTCCGACAATTAGGCCTACCAGTCTCCACTTGAAAAGGTTGCTATATCCCTCTCTTTGTAAAAACGAATCAATCTTGAAGGTAAGCAAGCTTATATCTACCAATAAGACATGGGACATCAACCTGCTTAGGTTGGATCTACATGATCTACTCCCCCCTAACGATATCGATCATATCCTCAACATAACTCAACCGACTATCCCTTTCTCGATCATTTGTACTGGGGCCCTGGTAGGGATGGCTGATTCTCAGCCAAATCGGTAGCTTCGATTGTACCACATGGAGAGGGAGACCCAAATTTCGCTTGCAATTGGATCTAGATCTTGGATGTTTTGCATAAAGTTAAGACATTTCTTTTGTAAATTGGCTCAAGATGGTCTTCCAACGACCGACATACTTCAACGTTCCCATGTTTCGATACTCTTGAGTTGCTGTTTTTGTGGGAATACTTGTGAGTCAGCAACTCATCTGTTCATCGATTGTCCGCTTTCCAAACAATTACGACATGAGATGAAAATTACTCTGCCTACCCAACCAGATGATTACCAAAACCAAAAATATAATCTCACCATTAACAATTTTCGTGTCTCGCTATAGAAAAAAGGTATGGCCGTTGTGACCCTCTATTGGTGGGCTAGCTATCTGGTATTTCAGAAACCAACTAGTTTTCGGACACATTAATAAGGTGTATGCAAAGGACCTCTCTGTGTTCTTTTTAACCTATTGTCAGACTTGGTAGGAGTCAAAATCCTTTCTATATACGGTTGCTCTTTAGGCTGATGGTGTTGCGTCATCTTTTGAGTAGGGATTGTGCTTACGCCAGTCCAATAACAGTAAGCCCAAACGCATGGATTCCTAGAAGAAAAAAAACCCAATCAAGTTACTTTAAATAAATTTCGACGGTTTCTTTCGAGTTTCTAAGGCTGCGTTTTATGGTTGCGTCATTCAAAATTCGGAGGGTAACATCGTCTATGTTGGTCTTGGCACTTCCTATAATAGTTTTTGCCTTATTTGCTAAAGCTTTGGGTCTTCGTATGGGCGTTCTAAAGGCTAAAAAGCTAAACCTAAGTAATCTCCTGATAGAGGGGGATTGTTAAGTGGTTGTTAATTAAAGCTATCCTAGGCGACTGGAAACGTCCCTGGAACGTACACTGAGCTTCTACAATTAGATAAGAATCTAGATCTTTCCTTCTTCTCTAATGTTGCTATTCGTCATATTTTCAGGAAAAAAAATGTTGTAGCATATAGGCTCGCATGCCTTGCTTACAGTAGCCATGCCGATGATAGCCTGGAGTCTGATACAGAACTGCGTGATCTCATCCATCAGAACACACTAGGAAGGACGCTCTATATCGTCGTCGTCCAGGCTAATTCTTATTTTGCTTAAAAAAATTATCGTGTATATAGTATATTATAATTATTTGGCTACCTATACACACAATTTAATGCCAATAGTACGGCGTTGTTATCGATTTTTGGTGTCGACAAAGCCGTTTTGCTTGGAAAAAAAATTGCTAACACCGATTTCTTATGCCCACAAAATATATGATGAATTTCCCGACAAAGAAAGTCGGTGTCAACAAGTTTTCTTCAAGCAAAAAAGCTCTACTGACACCAAAAGTCGATGACTGGTTGTACAATTGGTAAAAAAGTTGACTGCGCCAATGTCAGGACCCTAAGTTGTTACCATAAATAAGCATTTGTGACCGTCTTCTATAAAAATTGATTTTTTTATGGTTCATTTTTTTTAATTCCAATTCGTAGATAATAAGAATGATGAGAACTTGTTTCTAAAAGAAGAAAAAGACCTAGTGACCCCAAATGGATCATTTTCCCTATGGCTGGAAGAGAAGAATATTCTCTATATTTGAATATAAATAACAAAATTTCTATAAACACTCCACGTTAAAGGTAGGTGTCCAACTCGATAACGTTCAACCATAGGGAATTGGGGAGAGAGAAAAAATTCTATATTTTTGTTTAAACAAATTTTAAAAAGAAAAGAAAATAACGCTGCTAATATTTAAAGCGCGCATGTAATAAATGTAGAAGTATACCTAATAGAGAAATTGGTGGAGTTAAAACATACATACATTCATATATGTTTGATATTTTAGTGTTTGTTTCTCCATTATATATATTTTATACAAAATTTGTTGAAGACGCTATTATAACCAATTTTAATATTTTACTAAGTAAATGTTTTTTTTTAAAAAAAAGAATCCAAATACCTCATTTCCTTTACCCGCCTCGAATTCTTCTGATTCCGAAACTCCCTTTGAGCTGAATTAGTGGATTGTTATCAAAGGTGTCCCCCTCTTCCTTACAAGCCTCAAATAAAAAAAAGTAGATTTATTTTATAGCAGGCAAAAAGTAGGAAGTCTTTATCTAGCAAAGGATCAACCTTGATCATCTCTAAAGATGATCTTCCAAAGTTCCCTAAACAAAGGGAGTGTTGCGATCGTACATTCCAAGTATCTTTAGCAATAAAACAAAAACAACATTTGACTCTTTTTTTTTTGTGCTAACAACATTTGACTCTCTATAGCAAAGCTCGAAACAAATGATACTGAAGTTTTTTCTGAGCGTATTATATCATTTTGAGAATTTTCCATTGCACTTTAGAACTTTTGTAAGTGCATTGATCACTCCTAAGTCGTCACCTTCAACAATGAGGTTTCTAATGCCCTTTCTCAGTGCAACCTTGATACTAGTGCAAAAAGCTATTGTTTCTGTTTGTAACACTGATCTAGTTGGGATCCCAAGATGTAAGATATTAATAACCTAATCACTATCATTCCTCAAAATTCCTCCGACACTGCAGTCGCTTTAGGGTTTGACAAAGCCATCTACATTTAGTTGGTAGAAGTCTCTAGGTGGTTTTTCCTACTTCTGTAGCCTTGCTTTCCCTTTTCTAGGTTTGGCTTCTATTCTTTGTGCCTTGGATCAATTGTGCGCTTATGGATGTGATTGTTCAATGCACAACCTTTGCAAATGTTTTGTTTCTACCTTTATTGAAAATGATTCTATTTCTCAACTCCCAAAATCGAATGGAACAAAAAGCAAAAAGAGTTTTTTTTTTTTTTACAGTGGGCAAACAGTCGGAGCTATTACAAAGAATGTAAACGCGCTCCGGGATCATCCTTACGGATGATGGTACAAAGTTCCCTATTAAAAGGGATAGTAGATCTATCACTAATGATACCCCTAGTAGCTATAAAATCTGCAACTTTGTTCGCCTCTCTGTAGATGTGGTTGTACTCAACCTTTTCAAAGTTTGCCTCCATGATCTTGATTTGTTCAATTTGGCGCAAAATTTCCCATCTGCTATCTCTTCCTTTCGAGAGAATCCTCATTAGCTCTTGGTTGTCACCTTCTATGATTATGCGTCCTATCCCTAGTCTTGTGGCTACTCTCATTCCTTCTAGTACCGCTGCTGCCTCCGTTTGAATAACCGTACCATGATCAATTTCCTGGTAGAAAATCTCAGTAACATGGCCCCGTGAATCACGAATGATTCCTCCCACCTGGCAAGCGCCTGTGGGTTTGACAGAACCATCTACGTTAATTTTGTAGATGGCTCCTACTGGTCTATTCCAACTAGTTCTAGACCTTTTCTTCCCTTTGTTGGCATCTTTTTTTGTACTTGTAGGATTTGTTGTTCTCCAATCCTGTATATCTTTAATAATGCGGTTAATTAGGTTACAGTACGTGTCAGGGCTGGTATGTTTGAAGATTAAATTATTTCTAGTTTCCCATATTTTTTCCCAAATAACGACTAATTCTTCAAAAAGTTGGTTTCCTTGCTTGATTTGGGTAATATTGTCACATAGAGATCCTTGTAAGGAGAGGTTGTGAAAGAGCTTACCTGTTGTATGTTCGAACCGGGCTATTAGTTCCTTTGTAAAGGAGCACTTTGTAAAGAGATGAGTGGCGTCCTCATTTTCTTGATTACACAGAGAGCAGGCGTGAGGGACTCTATTGATGTACCTATTAAGCCTGCTAGTCGTGGGGAGAGCATCTATTTTAATTTTCCAGACTAGGTTTTTAAGCCGAGGAGGAAGATTAAGATTCCAGATCCAGTTATGGTTTTCAATGTTGTGGTTATGAGTGTTGGTAATCTTTTTTGCCGATTTGGTTGAGAAGTTTCCTGTGGGATTAGGCATCCAGATTAGCTTATCATGAGCTTGCCATGAGGGAATATTGAGGGATAAAATGCAGTTGGTTATATCTTGGGGAAAGAGACTCTGGATAAGGGGCTTATTCCAGAACTTTTGAGGGGTCAGGAGGTGACTGACTTTCATGTTTGGGTTATTGTTACCCATAAAGGATTTGAGGCATTTTTCAGGAACCCAAGGATCTTTCCAGATATTTATTTGGTTACCATCTCCTATAATCCAAAGCAGGCCTTTCTCAAATTTGTCTCTAAGGGATAGGAGTCTGCCAAATTGCCAAGAGGTGGTTTGATTTGGTTTGTCTCTGATGTTGCTATCTTGGAAGTATTTTTCTTTGATGACTCTTACCCAAATGTTATTTTCATCTGTGTAAAGTTTCCAAAGAAGTTTAAACTGAAGGTTTATATTTAAATCTTCAGCTTTTCTAATACCCAATCCTCCTTGGGTTTTACTCTTGCAGATGTTATCCCAGCTAATTAGAGGGGTATATCTTTCAGATTGAAGTTTATTCCAAAAGAAATTTTTGTTTATTTGGTCAATTTGGTTGAGAGTTCCTTTAGGGAGCATAAAATTTTGCATCAGATAGTTGGTTTTGGAACTTAGATTGGCTTGAATTAAGATGGCTCTGCATGCTTGAGACAGGTTCGAGGCTTTCCACTTTGACAATTGTTTTTTAAGGTTTTGGATAGCTTCCTCAAAGACCGAGTTACGAATTCGGCCATTGATCATTGGGATACCTAAATACTTTTCAAGAGTACTTGAGATAGGAATTCCCATGCTCTGAGCTAGTTCTCTAGCTAAATTTTGATTCACATTCTTAGAGTATTGTATAGAGCTTTTGCTATAGTTTATGGTGAGCCCTGAGAGATTTGAGAAGTTGTTTATCATATTTTGAATGGTATTTAGACTAGTATGAGCAGCTTTAGCAAAAATAATTGTGTCATCTGCAAAGGTAAGGAAAGGTATAGGATTACCGTTTTTAGTGAGCTTGATTCCAATTAGCGCATCCTCTTGTAGGGCTTCCTTGTGCATTTCTCTTGCTAGACCTTCCATAATTAATATAAATATGTACGGCGCAAGTGGGTCTCCTTGTCGGATTCCCCTGTTGGGCTTGAACTGTTTACCTGGACAATTGTTGACTAGAACTGAGAAGGATGATGTTGTGAGACACATCATGACCCAGTTGATCCATAGCGGATGGAAACCAAAGTTTTGTAGAACCGCTTTGATATAATTCCAGTTTATTTTGTCATAGGCCTTTTCCATATCTAGTTTTAGTGTCATCCAACCCGTTTTACCCTTTTTCTTATGAAAGCTATGGAAGATTTCATGTGCTATTAGGGTATTATCTTGAATAGATCTCCCTTCTACGAAGGCTCCTTGAAATGGATTGATGAGTTTGGGGAGAATAGGTTTCAATCTGTTGGCCAAAATTTGTGATTACTTTGTATATGGTGTTACATAAGCTGATTGGCCTATAGTGGTTGATTGTGGTAGGGTTATCAGTTTTGGGGATTAGAGCCAAAAAGCAAAAAGAGTTGAAATGTTGATTTGTTTCCTTCAAAGTCACAAGATTTTCCAAAAAGTTACAAGTTGGAGTCGGGGGAAAGAATTGCTTTCCTGTTTTTGTAGTATATTGTGGTATTATCGATAGTGTCATTGGACAAGTGAAAAACAAGATGACGATGTTTCTCATGTACTCCCTCTGTTCTAAAATATAAGTCATTTTGACTTTGTGACACGTTTTTTAAGGAGCTAAAAACTACATAAAATATTAACTTTTTTATTTCTTTTTAAAGTAATATTATACTTATTAATAATAAGTATAATATTATTTTAAAAATTTAATAAAAAAAAGTTAATATTTTATATAGTTTTTTAACTCCTTAAAAACATGTCACGAAGTAAAAACGACTTATATTTTAGAACGAGAGAAATAGATCACGAATGCAACATTGTGAGGGTACTCTATTGAAATATTCAGTCAACAAGCCACAATCATTCCAAACATTAATGGATTTACCATCTCCGATGATCCACAAAAGGCCTTTGGGAAAACAATCTCTCAAATTAAGAAGTCCCCCAAATTGTCAAGATATGTTGTTCCTATTTTTTTTCGGGTTTGAATCTGCTGTCCCCAAGCCCATCCCCTCCCACTGTCCTTTGAGTTTAATTGGTCCAGCTGGCTCTTTCATTTTAGTCTTCTAAACCCGGTTTATTAAATCAACCCGTTTTTATATTTTTAATTAAATCGATCTTCAACCCTATTCTCAATTTCTCATCAACACCCAGAACAGAGAACCGCTAGAGAGTTGCCGCCTTGCCGACGGTGGTTAGGGAGTTCTCATATCCATCGATCGAATGCACTGGGCTCATTCCATGGGGTTGTGTTGTTGTTTTTCGCTGCCTCGACGCATTCCGACCCCTTCTTTCTTGGCATCGTCCCACACAGAAAGAAAGAGCGTAAAGCACCGGTCGGGGAGGTGGAGCTCTCTTCCCCTTCGCCTTGTCCACCGTATCAAACCCCCTACGAAGAAATAGAATGAAAGGGATGTTGGCGAACACGAGGAATCCTCTCCAACGATTCCTTTGTCAGGTATGTGAACCCTAATATATCAGTCCCTAATTTCTCCAATTGATCTTCTTTCTCTGATGAAATTGAGTCGTTTGAAACCTCTAAATTGAGTTGTTTGTGGGGGCTATTAGTTTTGATGGGTTAGCTTGGCAATTTTTGTTGCATTGATGGTTTCAGTACCGAATGGGCTGGCTTGGTAAATTAGGGAATAGAGTATGACAGACAGTGAAGTAAGGATTGAAGAATATTCTGACAGAGTGAATGCATATATTTTTAAACTTGGAGATCAACATTCAGTTATACACATACCAAAAGGGAAGAAATCTTGCAGAAAACAAGGATAGAAAACAAGGATAAGATTAAATGTTCAGTATAGTACTTGGCAGATAATTGGTTTCAATGAAATCTCATCAAAGAACGTTGAGAGTTGAGACTTAAAATCAAGTGCCTAGTTCAGTTTGTAGGTCAACTTAGATGTGTCAAATTCCATGGTGTCATAAATTTAAGTAGGAAACACTACACATCGTGACCAAAGCGAGCAAGCTAATCATCTACAATTGTGAGACAAGAAATCACTCTGTAGTCATCAGGAAAACAATATATTTTCTTAACTACAAGTAAATTGCTGTCACTGGCAAACCCCAAAACTAAGAAATCTATTAGCTATTCCTCCATCAGAACACTGTTATTTATTATGTTCATAAAAAAATCATCAACCCATAAAAAATAGCATAAACAAATTCCTCCACGTTGCATATTGACAACCAACTTCTACTTGCTTTAACACAAAGGTGTTAGATCTATAGTTCTAAGCTAATGACAGGTAAGCAACAACCCTTTGTAAACTAGAGAAACAGACAATTTTGTCAATGAATTAGGGAAAACTAAGTGATGAAATTTTTTAGCCTATTAGCTCAAATGGTAGAGCAATGTGTTTTTACACATCGGTGTGAGTTCGAATCTCACATAGGCTTCAAAAATTTATCATTAAAGCTCGAATAAATAATCTGAGAAGCACCAGTTGAAATAGAAGATTAGCAAAAACTTTCTTCCAAATATTCTGCAGAACTTAGTTTAGCAAAAATCAGTTTAAGAATACTAATCTAATACATATAAATTACTTAACACCATGTTTTACTATGCCAACAATATAGCAAAAAGAGAAATCTTGGACACCAACATATATAGAAGAACATTAACAAGGTTGACTTGAAATCAGAAACATCTTCAAAATCTTAGACACCAACATATATATAGCAGAACATTAACAAGGTTGACTTGAAATCAGCAACATCTTCAAAATCTTGGACACCAACATATATAGCAGAACATCACCAAGGTTGACTTGAAATCAGCAACATCTTCACAATCTTGGACACCAGCACACCTCAAGGGTTGAAAAGTCATGCATCACTAGTTTGAAGGAGTTTAGCATAGGCATCATAGTCATCACACTAGATCAATAAGATAAGGCTTAGTGTAGGAAATAATTTTTAGGGGATTAAACTTGAAAATAGACAATATTAAGAATGCTAAAATCACAAAACCTGTTGCATAATGTTAAGCAAAGAACTTTGTTGAGCTGGAGCATTCATTTTGTTAACCTGTACATATTAACATAAACGTGAAATCATCTTACTGTAAATCAGTGCTTGAACCATCCTACTATTATAGATTGATAAGTAATCTGAAAAAATGATAATATTAAAGAACCATCCTACTATAAATCATCCAAACGTGACAAAATACAAGGATAATAGGCAGAAAAGTAATCTGGAATTATTATACCTGTGTAAGATGGTTTAGTTCGGTATTGATCATAGGTTGCTCTACTTGATGACCAATAAAAGTTTGCGCAGGATCATCTAATAATGCATTTTTCTTCACTCTTTTGGATCGTTTTGTCTTTTCAAGAGGACCTTTTGGCCTTTTACTGGACTGATGTCCAAGCTTTGGCTTTAACTTTAAGGCTGCAACTGTTTTCATCTGACTACGATCACTTCCTTGTACTTGACAACTTTCGGGAGTGGATTGTAAATAGTTCCCTCTTAAACTAAAATCCACTTCTCTGCCCAAATTGATGAGACTCTCTTTCACAAGACTATAAGCTTCCTCAGATTCTGCCGCTCTCGTGGTCAGATGAGTAGATAAACGACATAAATCTCTATAACGCCTTCCCATCGCTACTTTCGGGTCTAAATCAATCAAACTCTCATTGATAACTTTTGCACTCCCTTTTTTTGCATCATTTGTCCATCTTTTCAAGATGTATCTTTGAGGAATTCTTATAATACCCTGGTCAGAGTATATCTTCAATATGTGACAGCACAATATACCACCAAACTCAAATTTTCTACAGCTGCAAGATATCGTTTCTGAACTCTTATCATACGAGACAACATAGCTTGATCGCTTCATGACAGGCTTGACAATATACTTCACAATCTGTCCAACCCCACCATCCAAAGGCTTTTCAACCATACAGTCAAAAGCCTTAGACAATTCAGCTTGAAATAATTTGAACACCTCTGGTGTATACACGTTTGCTGCATGCTTCAGAATTTCACAAGTAATAGGCAATACCACTTTACTCTGACTGGCTTTGAAATCTGCGACCATCTCATTATATCGACGATCATCTAGTAGCCGCTGAAAGTGTTCAAAAAACCTAGGCAAATCATGTTTAGAACTGACGTAGTGCTTGATGACCTTGCTCATGCTCTTGCTTCGTTGTGTACTCATCATCTCTGCACAAAAAGTATCCCGCCCATAAACTAATGCCCATTTTTCCTTGATTTTGAACATCCTCTTTAGCCAGTCATTGTCTTGTAAATGATACTTTTGCAACATGTCATCCCACTACTTCAAAAAATCTTCCTCATAATCATGATCATAGACGCAACTCTTGAATACTGTTGAAAAATCTTTGAACCTCTCATATACACCACTCAAATGAATGGCCGCGTTCTGAAAAATGTGCCATATACACAACCGATGCTTAGTCTCTGGCCATTGTTCTTTAAGTGCTTTCGACATTGCAGCGTCTTGATCGGTGATCATCGTCTTTGGTAATTTTCCACCCATAGCCTTCACAAATGTGTCAAATAACCACATAAAAGAATCTGATGTCTCATCATATAACAATGCAACACCAAAAATAATGGTATTTTTATGATGATTCTCTCCAACGAATAAAGCAATTGGGCGCCCATCCTTATATTTGCGATATGTAGTATCAAAGCATACTACATCACCGAAATCACCATAGTCCGATACCATTCTTGCATCTGCCCAAAATATATTTGTGATCAAATCATCTTCATCCACTTGAATAGCATAAAAGAAGTTAGGGTCTTCTATTTGCATGGATTGCAAGTACCCCAGAACATTTTGTGTTTCACCTGGCCTGATTTTTACATTGCGCTTACTTCGCAAGTAATTGTTATAATCCACACGAACAAATCCAAGACTATCACGACCTCCCGCTTGCTTTGTCATGAACTCAAAGGCATTTCTGGGGGCAATACCTGACTTATCAGCCATATCTACCTCTATTGCTTGCGACGCTGACACCTTTCGATGCGATCTGAATAAATGAGCCTTACTTGGACTAGCGAAGATGTGATTATGCTCAGGAATAAAATTCACAACAGTATACTTTGGTGTATGACGACGACAAATTTTCATCATAGCTAAACAGCCAAATCTTGTCTCTAGTCGATGAGATTTGTAGATGTCATCTCGCCTATCTGATCCCCTTTTACCCTCACATGAACAAACAAATTTCCTATCCACCACTCTCTCCTTTGGTCCATGTGACTTGCTTTTTCGAACGGAGAAACCAATTTCCTTTGCATAAGCATTGTAAAATTCATAAGCAGCATCTTCGGTTTCAAACTCCATGCCAACTATTGGTATCATTGCTTTAGAGATCTTGTCATGGATGACCTTTTCAATTTCATTATCGACGCACAAATCAGTATGATCCTTTTCATTCTCAAATTCCAAACGTCTTTGTGGTTGAGCTTGTACTTCTGGTATAGTAGAATCCATTGCCTTCAAAATTATTCAAATGTAAATAATCGTTACATACATATATAAGATATAAGATTATAAGAATATGTTCATAACTTATTTAGCAACTAAGCATGCAATTAATGTGGAATCAATTGCCTTCAAGAATATGTTCAAATCTTATTTAGCAACTAAGCGTGCAATTAATGTAAAATCCATTGCCTTCAAGAATATGTTCAAATCTTATTTAACAACTAAGCGTACAAACCTAAGTCTTAATTTGGGTGAATTGAAAAGGTTGAATTTGCAAAGCTTGCAATTAATGTGGAAATCAATCTTTAATTTCAAATAACTACTTACGGTGTGGCTGTATCATCAAAAACTATAAGAGTAGAGGTTGTACCTTGTGTTGGCTATGGCAAGGGAGGCCCCGACGATGTCACCGACTCCGGCAGCGGGCACCTAGTGAGACTTGAGAGAGAGTTTAGAGTCCAAGGTATGCAGCGGGCACCCTGGCAATGTCACCGACTTTGGCGCCCTAGGTATATCAAGGGAAGAAGATGAATCGATAGTAGTATAGCACGTCAAGATTGAGACTTGAGAGAGGGTTTAGGTTAGGGCCGGTGTTCATGAACCATCAGATTTATTTAATATTCAATGAACCGGATTTAGTAGAGTAAAATGAAAGAGCCAGCTGGACCAATTAAACTCAAAGGACAGTGGGAGGGGATTGGCCTTGGGACATCAGATTCGAACCCGTTTTTTTCATGATTGATTCCGAGTGGAGATATTTCTCCTTGATTGTTCTTACTCAAATATTGTCGTGGTCAGTATATATTTTCCAAATAGTTTTATTTTGAGACTTATATTCATGTCTTCTACATTCCTAAAACCTATGCCTCTAAGCCTTTTGTTGTACAGTCCATCCCAACTGATAAGGGGTGTGTATCTTTCTGATTGAAGTTTGCTCTAGAAGAATTTTTTGTTTATCTGATCAATTTGTTGAAGGATGTCTTTAGGTAAAAGCAGACATGGCCACAGTGTGAGTTGTTGGTCAGTGACCCGCAATTTGTTGAAGGATGTCTTTAACCCGTGACCTGATCGGTCGTATGGATTAGTGACCCGACAAGTTGGTGACTCGGTGGGTCCGAGTCAAAGGGTCAGAGTGAGTTGCGGGTTAGGCTAGGGCTAGGGTTGAGCATCCCCCAACCCGTCAACCCGTTAGGTCAACTCGTCATTCCATCCATTCCTTCATTTTCGATGTGAGACAAAAGCATTGTCCTACATTGAAAATTGAGAGTTAGAATAAGAAGGCATGAAGATATGTGTGTCTACCCCATCTTCTCATAGCTCCCACTTCATAAGTTTTATTTCCTATTTCCTATATTGAAAATGAAGTACAATTTGAGAAAAATATTTTTCTCCTACATCCCACATTTAAATTGTAGTGGATGAAGGAAATAGTTTAGATATATAAAATATCTCATAGTTTTTCTTCCACTTCATATTGAAATGAAGTGGATATAGAAAGTGATTTGAAGAAAAAATCTTTCTATATTATTTTTCATTATTTATTTTTATTGTTTATTAGTCGATTTTTTTAAAAAAAAATTAATTTTTTTGTCATAAAGTAATCTGTCGAGTTAGCGTGTTGACTCGGCGGGTCAACGGGTCAATGGGTTGATCCGAACCCGCCAACCCGTGGGATTCCTAGGTTAGGGTCCGGGTCGCCTCCCCCCGACCCTTGACCCGACGGGTCGAACTTGTGAACCCGATGGGTCCAACCCGTGGCCACACCTAGGTAAAAGGAACGATTGCATAAGAGCATTTTTATCGGAGTGTTTACTGTTTAAGATACTAGGCAATTTAACAATTAAAAATTAGAACAGTGGATTAATTGATACTAGAGCGATTTTCCGATAGTATCGATACTTGATTTGCTTTATTTATTACCGTGTCATACCAGTTGGATGCGTGTTCAAATTTTCGAAGTCCCGGGGTACAATACGACGTCGCAAGGGCGGAAGGATATGGACAAACGACGCGTTTGGGCAATTGGAGGCCTGCAACCTGCACCTGCCAAAGTGGACATGTGGCACGTCCTCATTGGGCTGCAAGGAGAGGAGCCGGATGGAGGCCACCTGGGCGCTGATAGACGCCTGAGATCTTGGCTAGACATTTTGTATTTTACACATTAAAAATCAATATTGTTTTAATAAAAATATAAAGTAAAAAGTAAAAAAATTACCAAAATACTAGATTCATTTTTATCTACATATAGACATCAATTTCGAATATGTTTGACTATATTTTTTTTTACAATATTTCTCTTTGATTATAAATATGTCAAATATAATCCGAAAAATTGAATTATAATTATGAAATAATAAATAATGCAAGATATAAAATAAATAATTATTAAAAAATATTTTTTTAAATGTGGAAGTTGATATGAGTAGTTTTGGCTATTTAGTTTATAAATCATATTAATTTAATATTAATATTTGAATAATAATAAATGAATATAATAATATAATCGAGAATGGAAATAATGGTTGGAGAGGGGTATATTTGTAAATTGAGTTGATATGAAAAGATGAGTTTTGGGGATACTAGGGATGCTACTGATAAAGTGGGAAAACGAGAATGAGATGCTAGAATGATGTGGCGGAAAGAGAAGAATAAAATATTAGTATTTCTAGTATCCCTTGATAAATATGGCCTAAGGTAATTCGTTTTGGAGTAAGTTTTCTTCAATAAGAATTGTCCGACCTGACTGGGAAAAAGACAAGTATTTCCATTTTGATAGTTACTTTATAAGATTATTTAGAGTTTCATCGAAAACACTATTTGTTACACTTCCATTAATAATCGGAATTCCTGAATACTTTTTTCATTGCACTGGAGACCGGGATATTCATTTGTTGTTCCAACGAACATGCAACCGTCGGGCTAATATTATCAGAGACTTGAAGGGAGCTTTCACTATAATTAGTCCTGAAAGGTTGAAGAATTTGTTTAATATGTTTTGGGTAATATGAACGCTTTCATTTGATTCTTTTGCAAAGATAAGCATATCATCTGCGAATGTGATAAACGAAATCAGGGTTCTCGTCTAGGTGTTAATTTTTATGCCAACCAGGGGATAAATCGAGTTTTATTCTTCTTGAAGGGCGGTTGCTAGGTATCACGAAGACGTAAGGCACCAGGGGGTCACCCTAGCAAATACTCGTTGAAGGATTGAAGCGTTTTTCCGACACATTGTTAATCAGGAATGAGAAAGTAGTAGAAGAGATGCATTTCATGACTAATCCTACCCAAGTGGCAAGTGGGGTGAAACCCAAATTTTAATAGGATGGTCTCAATAAAGTTCCAGTTGATTTTGTTATAAACATTTCCATATCTAATTTGAGAGTCATCCAACATTTTTTTTCCTTTGTATTTGTGAAAATTGTGGAAAACTTCATGTGCAACAATGATGCTTTATTCTGTCATCTGACGTTGCCATATTTTATGCCTTTTCTTCTTCTTTATTCTCCCTCTTTGATGGACATTTCTACACGAAATCAAATTGGGGAGGAAGGTGGTCTTAGGAGCTTTGAACTTAACTCAATTTCATGCTAAGAAAGAATTATCTGAGGTCTTTTTCTGGAGATTTTTGGGGAGTTTTCAGGCCAGGCGGTGACAGAGAGGGAATAGAAACCGGTTCTTGGTCTCGCTGGCTCTTCCATTGGTGGGATTGTTTAGATCTGGAGCTTGAGGTTGGGAGCGGCGTTTTGGGGTTCCGGAATGGGGTCGACGGTTTGAGATACTGGACTGGAGGCATCGATCTCTGATACCGAGTTGGAGGCGGCAAGGGGAGCTATGTTTTTTCTTCTCTCTTCATTTTATCTTCATTTTAATTTAAATAGTTACTCTTTGTTAAGAAAGCTAAATAAACTTTCTGGTTGATTTTTTTTTAGTTTTAGTCATAAAATTAGTAAAGATAATAATTTAAAATACACATTTTTTTCTTGCGCTTGAGGGCTTTAGCCATCCCGGGGACCCCATGTTTGCCCATGGTTGAAAGTATATTCGATTTACTCTTTAACAATAACTAGTCTAGACCCCGTGCGCCACGCACGGGATTTTTAAAATTAATTTAAGTATAAACTATACATTGTGAAAAACTTCCTTATACATTGTGAAAAGCAGTATGCGTATGTCTTCAACGCGAGTTTCTACAAACTATGAGAAGAGGTAGGAGATAAGAGGGAAAAGTTTAGCCAGAAGGAGGTTGTGAGAGATAGTCCAAGAGAGATAAGAGTAAAAGAGAACTTTGATTATCATTCAACATGTCCTCTAAGATAAAAGAAATTTACATCTCCACACTATATTTACCATTAACACTTGAATCAATCTCCACTACATCTCAGCACATCATAATAATACACAATAATGTTTATCTAGCTTTGGGGGAAGAAGCCTTCCACTTGCCAATCTTTCTGAAATAAAAAAGTAAAGATGCACATATCAATATATTATTCTTGTGAACTATTTATTACACACAATTGAATATAAATAATCAGAAGCCATTAATTCCATAGTTAAGATCATGAAGGAACAAACACTATGCATCGCATTTAAGAGAACTTCGTCAACGGTGAAGATATTTTATTAAGCTAACCTGTCATCTACAACCTTCAAAACTTCTTCTTAGAAGCTCTTACCCCTATTGCTCTTTCATTGTGATAGTACTGCTTATCCACAAAGTTTAAACCAAAAAATAACTAATATGAAATTCAATTCTAATATACTGAATTTGTAAATGTTATGGGATTGGACAATTGTAGACTTAAATCTATAGAAACAGAAATCAAAAGATCAGTGTTTCTCATTAATCATTATCATACCCAACCTTAAAATGCAGTAGCATCATCCTTCTTAGTCGTGATGTGAATCAACATAATAACTTTAGAGGCTCATCTAGCATAGCAGGAATCAAACCAAACTTGTATTCTACTATAATTCTTTTTTTCTCCTAGTAAAACTGATGTTACTTATTAACTCAATTGGTCCACAACTCTGTGCACACATTACCTGTGTACAAAAGGAGAGTATAAGCTAGCTTTATCTTCCAGGAACTGACAAATTCATTACCAAAAAATCAGGGTAAGATAGAAATTTATGTTAGTATTGCTCAGATCTTTCACTTGAGACAAAAGAAAAATGGATTTTGCAAAAGAACATGCACAACATCTCCTCTGAAATGAACACACAAGCAAAATGAGTGCCCAAAAAATGTAGGCATATTTGGAAAATGATGGAATCAAAATGAAAAGCACCTGAAGCAAATGGGCAGGCAGCACTAGCAACTGAGAAGAGGACCCTTGTAGCCTAGTTTAGTAGTTTTCCTTTCTTCTTGGTTTCGCCTTCCCGGGTTAGTTCACTAGCAGCCGGTTTTGGGTTATTACATCTTTTCATTCTACATGTCCAAGAAAGTGAATGGGAGGGTGCAAGCTGAAAAAAACACAAATAACCCCTTTTCCCACACACTGCACATTCCTATCGATCATTTCTTCTAAACTTCTAAGCTGGGTTCAAGTTTGCCAAAGATCCTAAGTTGGAAGAATGCCAATTTCACGCTTAAACATTCCTAATTGAGTTAAAATCACTGTTTCCCTTTAACACAAAACTGGTGCAACCGTGCAAGTAACAGTTATTATTTATTAGCATAAGATAAATAAATTGAAACTTTAGACTATCAAATGTTTTCCATTGCTTATTGCTCATGTATTTTATATTGTTGTATTCAACTCAACAGGGGAAACAATCGAACAAATTAAATTTATACGAAACAAAGTGGAGCTATTAATGTTTGTCTGTGGTTGTCTGTATTGTACTTCAATTATCTAGGGAAGTCATGGTTTTTCCCCGTTTTCTAGCCGCTAATCTCCTCGTGTCGAATTCAAGCATTTTCCATAACAGTTGAAGGGGTACACGGTTTGCTTTGAAACCCTAACTGTTGGTTTCAATAAAACAGCGAAGAAAGAGAGCAAGAGAAAGAGAGAGACCTGGTTATATCAGAAGTGATACGGAAGGCAGCGGAAACGGTAGCGGCGGCAGAGGTGGTAGAGTTGGAATCGTCGTCATCGGTTTCAGGAGGATCAACGTTGAGTTTCGCTAAGGCAACAAACTTGGATGATGTTGAGACCTCTTAGGGTAATCATCGGCTGACAACGTAGCCTCCACATATGTAGGCGATTGAGCTCCTTCAGAGTCTCGACGACCGAGCCTCGCTCCACCGTAACCACCGGAGCTCTTCCCGACGACACCGCTCATGACCCCTCGTAACCTGGTAACCACTGGAGCCTCGCCCCCTCATATCCGTCCTTCCTGCTTCCTTCTTTCTATTGAGACCAAGGTAGATGGGGTGGTTTCAGATCGTGGGGGAGAGAGATCGGGTAGAGAAGGAGAGATTAAAGGAAGGAAAAAACCTCCGCTTGTTCAGATTCAGAAAGAAAGAGGAGGAGGAGGGTAAAAAAGGAAAGGAAAAAAAATAAGATAGCTCTCCACGTGGATAGGCTGAGGATGCTCCAAAAGACTCAGCTTTAAGATATAGGGGGGTCATGAAATATTTTCGTTTCTTCCCCTTTACATACTTTTGGGGAACAATGTTCACTTTCCTCTTATTATTATCTATTTATGTGAATAATATTACACATCTTTATTTGAAAAATTATATATCTTAATTTAGTTATTTTTTTTTAAAAAAAATAGTACCAAAAAGTTGAAAAAAATGTCTTTTTTCCTTTTTCTAAAGTTGAAAAATAGATTGATAATACTTTTCATTGTCAAAAAGTGAAAACATGCAATATGATATTTATCACTTTTCTCGTTTTTTGTTCTTGATTATGGATGTGGCTTTGACAATCTATAAAATGAACCAGAAAATAATCAAAATATAGTTAATTTGGATAGCTATTTGCACCATTATCATTTATTCCATCTTCTGTTTTGGGGTATGATGTTATTGATGCATAACGTTATAGCTAGATTATATATTTGGTTCCAACTCCTATGTATACGGTGTATGATCATCACTGATGTAAGAGAATTCTAGAACTTTTTTGGTATAAGACTGTGTCAGGGAAACGAAATGAAAATAAATTTTGTATTAGAAAATATGTTGTATATAAGTTCTTGTGAGTCTAAATAAAAAAAATGTTTTTTTTTGTATGAAAAAATTGGGAGAATATGGTAATGATTAAATTTTTTAACAATGTATCCCTTTGTCTTTCCTAAATTTAAACCAAAGGAGTTACACAAGCAGAGTCAAACCAGAGTTTTTTTTTAAAAAAAAATTACAGTAAGATGTCTTTGATATGCCAAAGATCATCATTAATCATCCTGTATGATGATGCTACATAGCTCACTATTCGAAAAGAGAGTGTTCAAATTACAAATAGAACTAGTCTTCACTATATAGTCGACACTCTGGTTTGATTCTCTATAGTAGTGTTTGACTTGGCTGCTCGTGAATTTACTTCTCAGTATCTGGATTTCTTCAATCGTTTTGAGGATCTCCCACGTAACTTTATCGGAGTCCCAAACATCATTTGAGTTTTAATTAGCTAGTTGTTCACCCCTAAGGGCATGTTTATCGGTATCTTCCAAGTATCGATACCTGCAAAAGTATTAATAAAATAATGAAATCATTGCAAGTAATGCTCGAAGGGATACTATCCCAAGTATTCTGGCAAGTATCGAGTGCATTAATGGGGAAACAGTATCTCATCATTCTTTAATTTTTTTTCCATCAAAAACACTCAAAACGATGTCGTAGTGTGCTAAATACCAAGGAAACAAATCATTTCACATTGCATGCAACATCACACATTTGCAGTGCAACAGGGCCACGTGTCAGATGATTATAGGCGGGAGAGGGGACGGCTGAGATCGAAGCTAGTGGGTGATTTTTAACAATTATAAAATGTAATTTTCGATATAAAAAATGTAAAAAAATAAAATAAAAATTATACCAAAATACTAGATTCATATTTCTCTACACATAGACATCCACTTTGAATATGTTTGATTAAATTTCGAAAAAAAATATTTTTGTTCGAATAATATTATATGTAATAATATCTAAAAAATATTTTTAATTATATTTCATTAACTTTTAATATTAGAAATAATTATGGTTTGAAAAAATTATAATGTTGTTTAAATAAAATATAAAATATATGATAGATGGTAATAATTTTCATGATTCAGCTACAAAGATAGTAGAAATAAGTGTTTTTATGAAGTGACTTGTTTAAATGAAATTTATATATTAGGTTATATGTGTAGTCACCGATTTAGTTTATAAATAATATAAATTTATGAATAATATTTTTAACGGAAAATGAATATTATAAATTAATCTAGATTGGAGAAATTGAGTCGAGAGGGATATAATCGTAAATTAATTTAATAGGAAAGAGTGAAAATAATTAAATGTGAAACTAAATTTCTTGATCATTACATACAATTCAATTAAGATAATGTATGAAAGTATGATTTCCTCTATTCTCTTTTTATTTGAGAATGGAAGAGTTTTTGATTACGTAAGTTCAAAAAAAAGAAAGTATTTTTAGTCTACTTTGCTTTCTTCTTTTTTCGCGTATCTTATATCAATAACTCAATCAAAAGGGTATAATTGTAAATTAAATTGATAGAAAAAGATAAGTTTTGGGATACTAGGGATACTATTGATAAAGTGAGAAAATTGAGAATGAGATGCTAGGATGACGTGGCGGAAAGAGAAGAATAAAATATTAATATTCCTAGTATCTCTAGTATCCCTTGATAAACATGGCCTAATTCATGTTAAGTAAGTACACCATATTTAGAAATAAAATACCTCAACTATGGAAAAAATTATCTACACTCACTTGCCTCCCTTGAGTCCAAATCGTTTGTCCCCGTATTTGTCCCTTTTCTCTATTCCTTCTCACAAACATTTTTATTATCTTGTTCTTTTACTATTTAGTTTTAATTTATTTTTATTTTTAAATAGAAATGTATGAAATGGGGATATGAGAGGGGGATAAGGAGGGGGGACAAATGATTTGACTCCCTCCCCCTCTCCCCCCGGGAGGGATCCGCTGTCCCACAAGGGACAGCCCCCTGAATTTACCTCCCCCCATCCCCCTAATTAAAAAAAAACAGGAAATGATTATAATTTAAAAAAAAAAAAAATTGATTAAGGGTAAGGTTTTGGTGAGGAGGGACAGGGTGAAGACAGTGCTTTTGGCACAGTGGATCTTCACCCCCTCTCCCCCACCCCATTCTCTCTCCCGGCCTCTCTCCCATCTCGTCATATCCCATTTTTATACATTGTATAATTCAAACACATCTTTAATTTAAACACCTTAAAATTTGTGTTTACCAACACCACTTTATCCATTTGCATTATAAAAATAATACAATTGGAATCCAAACACACAATAGTATATAGAGTGTTTCGACGAACCAAAAAATTTGTGTTTACCAAACTAACCAAAAGGTTAGTTTTGACTTATGATGTAAGTTTAATATTTGTACCAATCCCCTAAAATATTTGACACGGCCCTGCTAAAATGTATATAGAGTGTTTCAACGAACCAAAAAAAAATCTCCTTATATCACTTTCCTAATATTTACCTAATATGGGAATCTAAACCGTCCAAATAATTCTACGGTCAGGATTATATCCCTCTCAAATCTCATTTGCCCAACACCAGAAAATCTCTATCTCTCCTCTCTGTCTTCTCCCCTAACCTCCCGTCTCTACATCTCAGTCACAGTTGCTCCTTTCCCTTCCCAACCGCACCCACACCACCACAAGACACCTGCCCTCAAACAACCCTTCGACCTCGACCACCAGCCTTCTCACAATCTGCTCGACGGACCCCTAAACATCCCTACCATCTACCACTCTCTCCACCTTTGTCTCTTCCTGTATATCTAATATATAACCTTGCCAAAATCCAAACAGTACCAAATTTGTGTTAGAACAGAAGTCATCCCAAATTCAAGTACACCAAATTGATTTTAAAATTATGAATAAATTTGATCCACATTTGGCCCCATCAACCTCAATAGCACCACAATTTCAATTTTACACCAATCAAACAATTTTCCTAAAAAGAGAAATTAGTGAACACAATCCAATTTCCTGATGTGGTTGTCGGAGAAGATGATCGACGCGGCATTGGAGCATCTTCTGCCGCCGCGGCGGGATATCAAAATCACCAGCGTCGCCGCTGCCTTCGCCATGGCCATTTATTGGTACTTGTTCTCCGTCGACGGTGGTGCATTTGCCTCAATTAATGTCTTAGCAAACAAAGACAGAAAGCTTAGGTTCAGGGACGAGGGCTTACGGGAGGCGTAATTGGGGGTTCTAGAGGTCGAAGAATCCCCCGAGAGGGAAGTCACCACTTACCGTTGTCGATGCCGAAGCCGCCGCCATGGATGGAGCTTTAGAGAGGGAAAGCAGTGGCCTTGAGAGGGATTTTGTGTTGAAGTATATGGATTATAATTGGATAGTGTTCATAAAAATTTTGGGTAGCTACTGGTGTTGTCGATCGGAAATTCAGAATGAGCAGGTTATGGACATACGGTGGTGGTATACAGGTCCCGTGGTAGTCAGATCTTGGTGAGGGAAAGACAAAGGAAAAGGAGAGCCAGGATAGAATCTGGACCATTGAATCGATTGAACGTTTTAGATTGTCTCATTAGGTAAATATTAGGAAAGTAAAATAAGGAGAGGATCCGGTTCCTTCTATAATTAATACCTCTTGTAAAATTGCTTTTATTCAATAGAGAGAACTTATTTGATGAAAGTCAATGAGATCACTAACCCCATATGTTAAGTTAAATGTCCTTCTCATATATTAATTAGAGTAACCAATTATTTAATTGCACACCACCACCCATCAGAAATTCGGAATATATATTATTAATGTTTGTGACTTCATCTTTTTTTATCAAAGTCTGTGACTTCATCGATCTCAACCAAACCTTTGAAGATATATATGAATATATTTGATGCAGAGTTAATTGCTTACATGACATGATCAAAACTTGTATAACGGTTGGAGATCGAAATCTCTTTGCCTCACCATCAATATTCGAATGTGTTTGCTTTTGTCATATTAATAATAATTAATATGTTACTTGTAAATCCCCGTATCATCATTCATCACTATCATAATATCATTTATAACCGGGGCGGATATTTTCACTGCTAATCACCGCATAGGTATGCGGTGATCTTAATCCACTTTTTTTCAGACTCACCGCATATACATGCGGTGGATCCGTTGACCGTATACGAACCCACTGCATACCTATGCGGTGGGTTATGGCGACCGTATACATGCGGGGTTGTTAGGCAATTGAAAACCGTTTGTAGAAGTTATCCAAAACCGTCGCCATAACCTACCGTATAGGTATGTAGTGAGTTATGGCGACGGTTCAAACCTATTGTATACATATGCGGTGAGTTATGACGACGGTTTTAGAGCGTTATGACGACGGTTTTGGGCCTGTATACTCCTCGACCCACCGTAAAGGATTGCGGTGGCCCACCATATACCTATGCGGTGGGATCGTTGACTGTCATTAAAGCCACCGCAAACCTATGCGGTGATTAGCGGCGGAAATAGTAAAAATTAACGGTGAAAATATCATCACCCATTTATAACACGTACTATTTGGCGAACCATTTGGTCTTATATATTGTATTTTCTCCGTTCAGAAAAATATATCATTTACACAATGATCTTTAATAATGATAAAAATTACATAAAATATTAAAAAAATTATTTAGTTTTTAAAAACAATTTCATATTTAAGGTTCATTTGAATATTCATGTATAATACACAACTTACATTTGTTAAATCACACGGTGGATCATACGACGTGGGGGGTTCACACACCTAAGCACACATGCACAATTAATCAAGTCGAACACACAAGTCGAATGTGGTTCCATCTTAAAACCAATTGATATTAGGTGGGGTAGTCAACCTGACTTATATACAAGGCTTGAATTCATCATTTTATTTTATCCACGTGGGATGTTATTTTCACATCTTTCCACAACATTATACTAATACTGGATATATAGTCATAATGAAAGTATGATATTATTTTTATCATTTTTTTTAAAGTATATAAATAATAAACGTCAAAAGAGTATTAATTTTAAATAAATTAAGTTAAAACTCCATCCTTTTGGTTTCTTTTAATCCGTTTTTAGAAGTCAAAAGTCAAAACTAACCTTATCAATCTTTATACACATTAAGAATATTCGTTTCACCGTGTAAATTAAAGAGAAAATTTGGTGTTTTGTACACCTTTTGAGATTTAATTAGTTAATTAACCAATTTCAATACTCCCTCCGTCTCAAATTAAATTTCGTTTTACTTTTCGACACGCTTTTTAAGGAGCGAAAAACTCCATAAAATATTATTTTTTTAATTAATTTTTTAATATATTTTATACTTATTACTAATAAGTATATCAAATTATATAAAAAAATTAATTAAAAAAATAATATTTCATAGAGTTTTTCGCTCCTTAAAAAACGTGCAGAAAAAGGACAAATGACATTTAATATGAGACGGAGGGAGTATTTTTTTAGGCGTGCTAGCCCAAAAACAAATTTAATTAGGCCTCCCGTACCCCATCCTCTCCGTGTTGCTCTCGCTCTCCTTCTTCGCTTGCGATTTGCAGTCATTCTCCCGACGGGCTTCCTCCCCCGATTCCTTCATCACGAGGATCTTTGACGTTCTCTAATCTGGATTTCCGCCCCGTGCTTAGCCATATCCCCGAATTAGCGTCGCGCAACCCTGTTTCGAGCCCTAATTTCGAGTGTCGGGTGTTCTCTGGAGGTTGCCTGTTTGCACAGGCTGGTTTCGAGCCCTAATTCCGCCCCCACCGCTAACTTTCCGCCGTGAATCGAGCAGGTCAGCATCTCCATCGCCTCTTTTATCCCTTTTCATCGTGTATTGTTTGCAACTTGTTTAAATGTTTTCTTTCTGTTCATAGTTACTATCCTCAAATGGCAGCAACCAAATGGTGAACTTCCCCTGGGAATTTGGTTGAATTGTGTATGGATTTCTTTTGATGGTCTTTGTTTATGTTTTAATTGCACTCCAAGTGTTTGACAAAATGTCTATTCCCGAAAGTTATCCAGTAATTGTAAATGAAATATGAATGGAGTCCTTCTCCACCAAATTTGATCCCTCGGACTCTTAGTAATTGTAAATGAAATATGGAGGGATTTATATAGGAGTCGGCCGAGTATCTAAAACCTACCTAATCAAACTGGAATCTGTTTGCTTCTATTTCGTAATTAGTTTTAGATGTAATTGCATAACACATTCAATTCAACGTGTTGGATTTGTTTACTGATAGATGTTTGAGTGTAGAAATTATTCAATTTTAACTGTTGCAACTCGGAGAAAATCCACAGACCTTAAAAATAGCTTGTTATGTTAAATGACAGATGCGAAGAGGTTGATCGGCAGGAGATTTAGCGACCCATTGGTACAGAGTGACATGAAGCTGTGGCCATCCGAGGTTATTCCCGGAGCTGCTGACAAGCCGATGATTGTTGTCACCTACAAGGGCGAGGAAAAGCAATTCAGTGCTGAAGAGATCTCATCAATGTTACGTGCTTACAAAGATGAAGGAAACCGCATAGGCTTATCTCGGTACAACCATCAAGAACGTTGTAGTGACAGTCCCTGCTTACTTCAACGACTATGGATGCTGGTGTTATTACGGGCCTGAATATCATGCGTATTGTCAACGAGCTCATTGTTGCTACCATCGCCTATGGCCATGACAAGAAGTCTAGCAGCAGCGGCGGTAAGAATGTGCTCATCTTTGATCTTGGTGGTGGGACATTTGATGTTTCTCTACTTACAATTGGTGAGGACAGCTGCGAGAAGGATGTACTTGTTTTCGACATGAAGGCACTTGGTCGGGGTTCTTGCAGCCCATGAACAGCAAACGGCATAATGGTGAGCGGGTCGAAATGGACAAACGGCATAATAGGAGGACAAGAACAATTCTTGCAGCCCATGAACAACAAAAATGCATGACAGATGGGGAGCTAGTTGATATGTTTCATTTGTATCTTTGACATATCATTCACTTAGTATCTGTCGATATATCCAGAAGCTCTTCCTGTCATTGAAATGTCTTTAGAATTCATACTTTGTAGCTTCTGCCCTTTTAATCTTCTGCTTGGGTTTGTTAATAGTATTATACAATTATACCTGGGGAAGTTGTAATTAATTAATAACATCAACTTTGTAATAGTTGGTGGATAATGATATGATCTTTATGAATTGCAGGAAATTAGAATATTAACTTTGAAAATTCATGCATTTTATTATAAAATGTATTATCTTAGGTAGCTCTCGATGTAGGCTAGTAACTCAAAATGTGCAATTAACTTTTTTATACGAGTAAATAGGTATATAATATCATGTTGACTTGATAACCTTTACTAATCTCATGGTCCGTTAGTGCAAATGTTTTTACTATATGTTGATCTTTTATTTGTCTTGATTAATTTCATCTATTATTTAAAAAAATGTGGGATTTAAAAAAATAAATTAAATCCCGTCCCACTAAAAATATAAGGGACGAGACGTTGGATGACCCCAATCTCATCTTGTCCTATACCCACCCAAAATATGTCATCAAAACATTTTTAATAAAAAAATGTTATTGATATACAATCAGTGTTCTAAATATCGGACATATCGGGGATATTTAGAATCCGATACGATATCGACATATCGGGTGAAAATATCGATCAACGTGATATATCGGGTCAATATCGGCGATATATCGGATCAACGCCGATATATCGGGTCAATATCGGTGATATATCGGGGATATTTAGAATTGCCAACTTTTATAAGGCAACTTTAGCCTTTATGACCCGATATATCGGGTCAATATCGGCGATATATCAGGGATATTTAGAATTGCCAACTTTGATAAGGTAACTTTAGCCTTTATGAATGAAGTTGTTTTTATTTTGTGAAGTTTATTTGGTAATTTTGTATTTTAAATATTCATTTTTCATGTGTATTTTTACATTTTGAAGTATAAATATAATATTTATAAATTTTTTTAGCAAAATCGATAAATCTGATATATCCCGATATATCTCCGATATATCATTTTTACTCATAACCGATACGACCCCGATACCCGATATTTAGAACCTTGTATACAATCGACTAGATTAAACCACTTATCAAAGTGACATCATAGTAAACAAAAAATGTTATCAATAAAAATGTCATCAACAAACAAAGTCATCACAAATGATTGAGTTCAATATTCCATCAAAAAAAAGATTGAGATCAATAAAGTGTAATCACAAATGTCATTAATGAATAAAAATATAATAAACATGTCACCACAGGTGATTGCATCAATGAAGTATAATCACAAACGTGTCATCAGTGAATAAAAGTAGAATCGATGAAAATATATCGATATACAATTGATTAAATTAAAAAAAATGGCATCAAACGATTTGACTAAAAAAGTGGCATCAAATAATTACATTAGAAAAATGGCATCAAAACACTACTTTCAAAAAGTGGCATCCTATTAAAGAAAAAAAATGTAATCAAAACACTACTTTGAAAAGATATGGCATCACGGGAAAAAAAATCATCAAAAAAATTGACATAAAAAGTGTAATCAATAGTCAACCGTAAAAAAAAATGGCATCAATTGTCAACCTGACATCATAGTAAACAAAAAAATGTCATCAAGGTTTGAAAAAAGTGGTATTCAAAAAGTGTCATCAAACCATTTCATTAGAAAAGTGGCATCAAAGTGAAAATAAAATGTCGTAAAAAATGGCATCACAAAAATGTCATCACTTAAAAAAAAATCCATATTAGTTGGTCAACGGTCAACGGTCAAACAGTTGACCATTTAATACCTCATTTGGGGAATGAACTACCTAATTTAATTTAATAAGTTTTTTTATCTAATTAGCTAATTAAACTTTTTAAATAGCCTACTTACCTAAATCACCCTAAATTAAACTTGATAAAATAAACCTTTTTAAAATAATCATTATATGTAATCATCCAAAATTATTGAGTGGGGCCACCCAGTAACAATAATACTACGTAGATGCGATCGCCATATAATATGTACAGTGTGTCATCTTCTTCTTTTTTTTTAATCTTTGAATAATATATTCGATGAACTTAATTAGTAGTGATTTTAGTTGGTAGAGGGTAGAGGGTAGATCGAGTGACGGAGTCAGGATTTCAATTAGGGGTGCTAAAAAAATTTTGTGATTTTTTTTTCTGTGTATACTTATTAAGAAGATTTTATAAAAAAAAAAAACTGTTGAAAAAACAATAAAATTGTGATTTTTTAATGATTTTTTTGTATTTAAATAATTGAGAATGACCAAAAAAATAGAAGAGAAACAAAAAAAATAACAAAGAATTATTTTTAAAACAATATTGAAATAAAAGGTTAAATGTATAATGTAAACATAAATATGACATTTTTTATTGAAATAGTTGATAAAAACAAAAAATATAGAGATAAATTAAGAAGAATAAATGTTATAGTAAAGCAAACAAAAAGTGAAGAACTTGAGAATTGAAGTATTCTTGTTTCAAGTAGTATTTAAAGATGTTATATTACCTTAAAAATACTAAATATATATATATAAAAATAAAACTGTACCTTTAATTTATTGTCAGCATTTTGTACCTTTTCATTTGTCAACATTTGTATCTTTTCATTTGTCAGCATTTGTACCTTTTATTTAGTGTTTGCATTCATATATTTGAATAATAGGCTCCAATGTGCTCAATATATGGGGAGTTTTCAAGGAAACCTGGGATGGATTTTGAAGATAAAGTGTTTGATGATGTTTATTTATTTATTGTTGAACTAGTTTTTTCTGAGACTGAACAAAGCTCTAGGTGTGATGTTAGGCGTGCGATGATATATGATGAGGTTTGGTGGTGATGGTTATGTGATTTGTACACTTCCTTCTCCTTCTGTACCTGCAATTCCTTCTGTCACCGATGATGATGACTTTGAAATCCCATTGACAAGCCAATATGTCGTTTGGAGGAGGGGAATGTCTAGTAAGCTAGAGGGGGAGGGGGGGAGCATCTAGTTTTGTTTTGTTAAAGACAATAAATCAAATGAGTTCAGGTTTGAAATTTAAACTTTAGAAGACTAAAAAGGTCGGGGAAGTTGATAGTGAGGAGTTGTTGTGTATTGAATGGGGAGAGTGTAGAGGATGGTGCTGAAAAAGGGATTGAGAAAGGAGTGGGTCTACCTGATATAGTTATATACATATATGCACGAGGGCATATATGTATGTCCTTATCTTAGAGGTATTGCCCCGCTCAAGTTGAGCATAAGTAACTTACCTGCATCACGCAAGCAGTTGCACGAGGGCTCGCGGACATGTGTTACCTAACTTGGATAAATGACCTTTAGAAGTCTTTCGTTAGGGCCGGGATGCAGATAGAAAGTGCAAAAATGATATGCGGAGCGTTGGCTGGCCAACTTGAAGATGCCAATGAGGATCGTGAATGGGCTGGTACACGACTCTATTTATATTCTTAGACTCTCTCTCTCTCTCTCCCTCTCTCTCTCTCTCTCTCTCACACACACACACACACATAAAGCTCTTCCAAAAGCCCCTTCTCCTCTGTCCGAGTTCAGATTATATACCATCTTAGTTGTAAAGACTCGAGGATGACATATGTCCCCGAGGTGCCCCCACGTGGCGGGCTCCTTCGGATCCGTGAGGTGAGGGCATGTGTGACATGTGACCCTCGTTGGGGCTCCACTTCTTGAGCTTTTTGTCTGCGGACGACTTCTAGTTCTGCAGGCCTTGTCCTATGATCGTTTTGCCAGCCTACAAACTTTCTTTAAGGATTCCCACCAAGTCTCGGTACTGGGAGTGACGCGATAGGAACGCTTGTATGTTTTGGGCCATATCAAAAACATGACTCCTTCATATGACCTTTTGCACCACAAAAAAGTGCATTTTCTCTGATACTTAGCCCTCTTTGGCTCTCTCTTGGCTATTTCATACTTACATTTCTGGCTGCTTTTGTCCTCTGTTTACAACCATAACACTAGACTCTAGTGCCACACTCATGTGTAGTAATCTTCTTCTGACTTTCAATTTAAAGCACCATATGAAAGACCTTATTGACACTCAGTAAAGGAACCATTGGCAATATATAGACGGAGTATAAATTATGCAGATAGAAAGAGCAAAAATGATATGCGGAGTATAAATGAAAATTAAGTGGAGTGGTCTATATATATAGGGGAGGGTTCAATTGAGAAGAGGCGCTTATGGTAAGAAAGAAAGAAGCCATCTGATTGGAGAATTAAAAAGTAAGACACGCGCTTTCATTTTGTGGGTTGAAATGCACGCACTTCATTCCTTCCTTCTTCCTACAGACTGCTTCACCATCTCCGACTCCTTCGAGCACCAGTGAGGATTTTCTACAACATCCCCTACTCCCCTCCCTACACCATCAAATTAATTTAACATTTATTTAATAAAAATTAAAAAATATATTTATATTTCTAACATCTATTTTTATATATTTATAAAATTTTATTTTGAAAAAACAAGTTTAAATTTTTTTAATAATTATATTTTGTAAAATATTGCCTTTTTAATTTTTTAAAATTTTAAAATATGATTTTTCAAAATAAAATTTTATAAACATATAAAAATAGATGTTAAAAATATAAATATAATTTTTATTTTTTTTTAAAATTAAATAAATGTTAAAACAAATTAGTGTTGTAGGGAGGGGAGTAGGGAAAGTGGAGTAGAAGATCTCTACTCCTTCGAGCACCCGTCCTCATCCAGTCCGGCGGCCCGGACACATCTAGTCCTCCGATGGCCCGGCCACATCCAGTCCTCCGATGGCCCGGCCACGCCCAGTGCTCCGGCTTCCCGACCACGTCGAGTCCTCCGGAGGCCCGTCCAGTCCAGCCCCTTTCTCTTGTAGTCCTCCGGAGACTCCGCCAGCCGCGCCTCCGTTGGTGTTGATTTGAGGGTTGTTTGTCCTCAATTTCAGTTTTAATTAAAGATCTGCTTCTCTCTGCTTCCTCAATCCCACATCTCGAGCTCCTATCTTGATGACTTGATCCCGTGCCCCCTCCTTCCTCGTTCACCGCCGTCGCAAATTAACCACAAGCGCGCAGAAGAAGAGCTTCACGGAGATTGGTTGATCAATTTTAACAAAAATTGGATAACTCATCAATCAATCGGAGCAAAATTCAGATGGAGCCCAGAGAAAAGGGAAAATCTGAGGCTTCAACGAGCCTGGTAGTGTCGAAACTGGATCGGATTCGGAGAGCGGGGAAGATCTTGGGGACGGCGGTGCTTGCGTGGGAGGACGACGGCGGCCTCTGCAAGGACCTCGATTCCCGCAATGGATTTGGCGGATTTGTCAGCAACTGCTCTCCTCTCTACCTAGTCTATGCGTCTAGTTCAACGATGATGCACAGGACCTCAAGGAGATCGCGATTCCCGCTCCGACCACTCCATTCGCCTACTTCATCGCCGTTGGTTATCCACTTGTAGATAAGCTTTTGGTTACTTGATTGCCATGTGAAATGAACAAGAAAAAAAAAACAAATTGCAGCAATTTTTCATTCAATTTTTTATTCAATTTTCATTCATTTTTATTTCAATTTTCGATGCCTGTGAAATTCAATTTTCGATGCCTGTGAAATTGCAACCATTTTTTATTCATTTTTTCATTTCAATATCGTTGGAAATTTTTTTTGATTTTTTTATAGCAAGTGTGGGTTTTAAACAAGTGGTTTAGGATTTTTAATATCAAATGGTTAAGAGGTTTTATATCAAATGGTTCAGGGTTTTAAACCAAGTGGTTCAGGGGTTTATACCAAGTGGTTCATGAGTTTTATATTAAGTGGTTCAGAGTTTTAATACCAGGTGATTCAGGGTTTTAAACCAAGTGGTTCAGGGTTTTAATACTAAGTGGTTCATGGTTTTAATTTATAACAAGTGGTTCAAGATTTTAATACCAAGTGGTTCAATGTTTTAAACTTTTAATACCAAATGGTTCAGGAGTTTTAATACCAAGTGGTTCAGCGTTTTTATATCAAGTGATTCAGGGTTTTTATACTAAGTGGTTCAGAGTTTTTATACCTAGTGGTTCAGGGGTTTTTATACCAAGTGTTTCAGGGTTTTTATTCCAAGTGGTTCAGAGGTTTTTTTATACCAAGTGGTTCAGAGTTTTAAACCAATTGGTTCAACACATATAAATAGAAGTGGTTCACGAAGTAAATAGAAGTGGTTTAGGGTTTTAAACCAAGTGGGTACATATATATAGAAGTGGTTCATGAAGTAAATAGAAGTGGTTCAGAGTTTTAAAACAAGTGGTTCAGCACATATATAGTTAGAAGTGGTTCACGAAGTAAAGAGAAATGGTTCATGAAATAAATAATAGTGGTTCATGAAATAAAGAAGAGTGGTTCATCAAATAAAGAGTAGTGGTTCATCAAATAAATAGTATTTGTTCATTAAATAAATAATTAAAAATTAAACATTAAACGAAAATAAAATAAGAATGAAAATTTTTATAATTATTAAATACTAGTGGTTCATGAAATTAATAGTATTGGTTCATGAACCATTTTATTTAAAATAAATAAATAAATAATTAATTAATTAAAAAATAAATATTAAAAGAAAATAAAAGAAGAATGAAAATTTTACAATTATTAAATTGTAGTTGTTAATGAAATAAATTCTAGTAGCTCGTGAAATACGGAGTAGTGGTTCATGAAATAAAGAGTAGTGGTTCATCAAATAAATAGTATTGGTTCATTAAATAAATATTATTGGTTCATTAAATAAATAGTATTGGTTCATGAACCCTTTAATTTTAAAAACAAACAAATAAATAATTAAAAAATAAACATTAAAAGAAAATAAAAGAGTAGTGGTTCATGAAATAAAGAGTATTGGTTTATAAACTAATAGTATTTAACGTTGATTTTAATATATTCGTTATTTTTTTTAAATATAATTTGAAATTATAAAAATATATAATTTTTTTACAGTGAAATATATATATTTTTTTCTAATGTATAATTAATAAAATTATATGATGATGTTTTAATTAAATTTCAAAAACGTTGATTTAATTTTGAGAAGAAAACTGTTCAAGGGTTAAAACTTATTAAATTGTAAAAGGAACATGAAAAGCCGCTTGGTCCAGTGGTTGCCCCATTAATTAGGTGCATGCGGTTCCGGGTTCTATTCTCTGTATTGTGAAGGATGAGGCAAGCGTTTTATTTTAAATATATGTAGAGGCGCGTGGATGGCACCACAGGAGTGGAGCAAGGCGCGTGGGGTGGCTGCCGTGGCTCAAACGCGCGGGCTAATGGTAGCGAACGGACCAATGAGGTCGCTTCTTCCTTCTCACTATTGGAGTTGTGTGTACCCGAACCCAACCCTATACATATATGTGTGTGTGTGTGTATATATATATATATACCCAAGTGGTTTTTTGCATGTTTCATAAGATTAATCTACCTCATTCGTTAATTAAAACTTGTTATTTTAAAATTTTACACACTGTTTAAATACACTTATATCCTTAATTATTACTCTACTTTTAACTTTCTTTAAAACTACTATTAACACATATTTAATTATTAAAATGACAATTTTTTAAAGTATATGATAAAATACCTAAAATGACATTTTTTTTTAACGAGATTTCCATTCTAAAATGACATATATCATATTGTCCCTGATCTACATTAGTTTGACGACACTAGTACGTGCCATCTTATCACCCATGGTTTCTTGATATTTTCTTATTTGTTTTTTTTTCCTTGTTTTCATTATAGTTTCACATCTCAATTCACCAAGTATGCTACAGCCTACATGCATGGATTCCTTGCCTTTTAAAAAAGAGAGGTTAATTTGTAGTTTTTGTAAGAGATGTGTAGGCATATATATATAAAACCAGAAATTAAAATTCGGGTGGGCTGGACTAAGTAGGCTAAATTTCACATATACACATAATTTTTATTAACAAAACTCTTATTCTAATAAACAAATATATAATTTTTTACTTAAGTTTTTTTTTACCTATTTTTTAATTTATAAAAAAATGGGATAGCCCCCCTATATCCGTCTCTGAGATGGCCTACTACATAAATTGTGGTAATTTTTAAAAAAATTGATTACCACCTCCACCACCTCACCACCTCCACCACCGCACCACCGCACCACCGTCATCAACTCTACTCCTCAAAAAACACCACCGCCTCTTCTCGATCTTAACGCCTAACCACCACCATCACGTCACCATCGCTACCACAACTAGCCTCCACCGCCACCATACAGAAACAAAATCAGTCCGTCTATGTTGCGGGTCCACCGACTACTCCTCGGCTTCCGCCGCTCTCCGGTGGCCGCCTTCACCGCCGTTTGGGTGGGCATCCATGGCTGAGATCCTCTCGCTCCTCCTTGGTCCTTGGGGCCCAAGTTTCGGGTCCCTGTGGCCCAAGTTTTGGTTCCTTGGGGCCCAAGCTTCGGGTTCTTCGGGCCCAAGGTTTTGGGAAAAAAAAAACTCGAAAGGGTTGAAACCACTCTTTGAGTATACCCCGAAAGGGCCTAAATCCCGAAAAGGTTTGTATAACCAAACTTTTTTTATATAAACATTCCCGCTAGGGATGAACAAACTGCCCGTTTGGGTTCGAATAAAATCTTGTTCGTCTAAATGGGATTACTGGTGCGTCTTCGATGGTGGTTCTCAGCTGCAAGTCTGATCGATCTTGGCGTTCCCTTTCTGAGTTGTGGCTCTGGCATCCGGTGTCGGGTCTGGCTGGGGTCGAGGCTGTGTGTATCGAGGCGACTCCGCGATACGGAAATTTTCTTGGAGGATCGTCTTCACTGTCCACAGGGACTCCTGATGTACCGCTGACCAGCGGTGTCACTGCTTGGTGGTGTTTGGCGTCGGCTCTTAGTCTATGTTGTCCCCTTTGCATTCGGGCTTGGTTCGCTTGTTTCGACTGTATTTGTGTGCTTTCCGCCGTTTGTTCTACTCCTTTTTTATGATTATTATGTTGTATGCTCTGACGGTTCGTCGTCTGCCGACCTAGTCGGCCTCTCAAGTTCCTGGGTCTGTCCAGATCTTGAATTATTTTCTTATAAAAAAAACCCTAAATTAAAGGAAGTACATTTTGTACTAACTCTTGTCTCTCTTATCAATTGCATAAAAACAATTGGTAAGATAACAAAATGACTATTGCAAAGATGATATTAAATAATCTACACACATGCTCTTTTTTCCTTCGGAAAATAATAGCTACTGAATGGTCCAAGAGGACTAAGACCATGAAACAATGTTAGGGGAAGTCTTGTTGGGCCCGACCAGAAAGCCCAACATATAAGCCGGACCGGGGCACCATCCCAAAACCAATTGGCATTAAGTGGAGTAGCTCATCCACTTATATGTTGGGTTCAGAATCATCCCACTTCCGATGTGGGATTCACAAGTGTCCCAACAAATCCCCCTCTCACTTGCGAATCCATCACAAATCTAGCCCGGTTGGAATCGAGACCTCCACGCAATGGGTTCGACTAACCCGTCATCGATACTGATGTGGGGTCCATCTCAATCTTCGGTGCAACCGGCCCACCCGCCGAACCCGGCTCTGATACCAGTTTGTTAGGGGGAAGTCTTGTTGGGCCCGACCAGAAAGCCCAACATATAAGCCGGACCGGGGCACCATCCCAAAACCAATTGGGATTAGGTGGAGTAGCCCATCCACTTATATGTTAGGTTTCAAAATCATCCCACTTCCGATGTGGGATTCACAAGTGTCCCAACAAATCCCCTCTCACTTGCGAATCCATCACAAGTCTAGTCCGGTTGGAATTGAGACCTCCACGCAACGGGTTCGACTAACTCGTCATCGATACAGATGTGGAGTCCATCTCAATCTTCGGTGCAACCGGCCTACCCACCAAACCCGGCTCTGATACCAGTTTGTTGGGGGAAGTCTTGTTGGGCCCGACCAGAAAGCCCAACATATAAGCCGGACCGGGGCACCATCCCAAAACCAATTGGCATTAGGTGAAATAGCCAATCCACTTATATGTTGGGTTCAGAATCATCCCACTTCCGATGATGGATTCGCAAGTGAGAGGGGGATTTGTTGGGACACTTGTGAATCCCACATCGGAAGTGGGATGATTCTGAACCCAACATATAAGTGGATTGGCTACTCCACCTAATGCCAATTGGTTTTGGGATGGTGCCCCGGTCCGGCTTATATGTTGGGCTTTCTGGTCGGGCCAAACAAGACTTCCCCTCTCACTTGCGAATCTATCACAAGTCTAGTCCGGTTGGAATCGAGACCCCCACGCAACGGGTTCGACTAACCCGTCATCGATACTGATGTGGAGTCCATCTCAATCTTCGGTGCAACCGGCCCACCCGCCGAACCCAGCTCTGATACCAGTTTGTTAGGGGGAAGTCTTGTTGGGCCCGACCAGAAAGCCCAACATATAAGCCGGACCAGGGCACCATCCCAAAACCAATTGGCATTAGGTGGAGTAGCTCATCCACTTATATGTTAGGTTTCAAAATCATCCCACTTCCGATGTGGGATTCACAAGTGTCCCAACAAATCCCCTCTCACTTGCGAATCCATCACAAGTCTAGTCCGGTTGGAATTGAGACCTCCACGCAACGGGTTCGACTAACCCGTCATCGATACAGATGTGGAGTCCATCTCAATCTCCGGTGCAACCGGCCCACCCACCAAACCCGGCTCTGATACCAGTTTGTTAGGGGGAAGTCTTGTTGGGCCCGACCAGAAAGCCCAACATATAAGCCGGACCAGGGCACCATCCCAAAACCAATTGGCATTAGGTGGAGTAGCCCATCCACTTATATGTTAGGTTTCAGAATCATCTCACTTCCGATGTGGGATTCACAAGTGTCCCAACAAATCCCCTCTCACTTGCGAATCCATCACAAGTCTAGTCCGGTTGGAATTGAGACCTCCACGCAACGGGTTCGACTAACCCGTCATCGATACAGATGTGGAGTCCATCTCAATCATCGGTGCAACCGGCCCACCCCGGAACCCGGCTCTGATACCAGTTTGTTAGGGGGAAGTCTTGTTGGGCCCGACCAGAAAGCTCAACATATAAGTCGGACCTGGGCACCATCCCAAAACCAATTGGCATTAGGTGGAGTAGCCCATCCACTTATATGTTGGGTTCAGAATCATCCCACTTCCGATGTGGGATTCACAAGTGTCCCAACAGATCCCCCTCTCACTTGCAAATCCATCACAAGTCTAGCTCGGTTGGAATCGAGACCTCCACGCAACGGGTTTGACTAACCCGTCATCGATACTGATGTGGAGTCCATCTCAATCATCGGTGCAACCGGCCCACCCCGGAACCCGGCTCTGATACCAGTTTGTTAGGGAAAGTCTTGTTGGGCCCGACCAGAAAGCCCAACATATATGCCGGACCGGGGCACCATCCCAAAACCAATTGGCATTAGGTGGAGTATCCCATCCACTTATATGTTGAGTTCAGAATCATCCCACTTCCGATGTGAGATTCACAAGTGTCCCAACAAACAAGATTGAAGCTCACTTAGCTACTCGCCTTTTCCATGTTGGAGATACTTAGCGTTTTGGTTATGCATCAGAAAAGACCGGGTGGCCACCTACACAAGCAAATTGTTGATAAAACTCCAAAATGGCATTTTCTTTTGATCCAATTTTTTTTTTCTCCTTATCATTCAGGAAAGGCAAGAAAATGAAAGCCCATAAATTGGAATAAAAGGAGGTATGGAGGAGAGATTCACTGGTGTTAAATTACGGTGGGTCACACAACGTGGAGGGTCACACGCCCAAGCACAACACGCGCTAACCAAACCGAGCACACAAGTCGATTGTGGTTACATCCTAAAACCAATTGGTGTTAGGAGAAGTAGTTCACCCACTTATGTATAAGGTTTGGATTTACTATATTTTTCATGTGGGATAACTATCTCACTTCATATTTCATATTCTCAACAGCTAGCACACTCCGATGGACATTGGGCCTAACTTTTACAACCATAAAGTGGCGGATCCTGATACAATTAGTTGAGGGGTTGGAAAATTAAACCCTACATTTTTTTTTTCCTGAAAAATCATCAATAGTATGAATATATAGTTAGAATAAAACCATAAATCGTATATACTTTATTTCACGATTTTCAAATATGTTAATATAGGATACTAATTTGAAGGTTTCGGGTTTAATTATAGTATTAACTATTAAGTTACGATGTTTAAAAAACAATAATTATGATAGAAGTATACAGTTAGTCATGTAAATAATATATATGTTCAATAATTAAACGTTTATAACTTTTTACTCGGGTGTCGGATTTGAGCTTATAATATATCAAATCGAAGCTATCGATGAGAAAATATATATATATTAAATTTCATTTTTGATTGGGGATGCGACTGCCACCCCTGGTCATTTAAAGGAGCCGCCCCTACAACCATAGCGCCGGAAGAAAGAAGAGAGATGAGAGCGAGATCGGGAGAAGGAGATCCAAATCTAAGATAGGAAGAACAAACATGAGAATGAATACAAGGAATTAGGGGTTGAGCAAAGGTCAACGTTGGAAAATATAAACAACTTATTTGTAATTCAATAGAAATTATCTTGTCAATAATCATTTAATCATCTTGTATATAACCTCACTCTATAAATTATTAGTCTTTCTAAACTTTTTACCCCTAAAGTTAGCAAAATTATCGAATAAAAAAACCCATAACCCCTATGTCTCAAAATATAGGTTGTTTGACTTCTCGACATACTTTTTTAAGAAAATAAAAAAAACTCTATACAAATATGTTTTATATAATTTCATACTCATTACTAATTAGGTTGAATTTTTTTTCATTTCTTCATTATCAACATGATTCACATGGAAGTTGGCAGCAGAGATTGAGGGAAAATTGACTATGACCTGTCTGGAATAATTTCCATATGCATTCGACAAAGAAAAACTCTCTCTTTTATGAGAGTTCTAAATCTCCTCCGGGAGCTCTAAATCTCCTCCGAGAGCCCAATCCACCCCTCTGGGGTGCCTACCTCCTTCCTTTTTACTCCGCCTCCTCGCTCGAGCCTTGCTCCGGCCTTGCTCCGTCAATGGTAATACCGCTCACTTTTGAGCCAGTCCAACCCGTCTCCGGGAGCCCTATCCACCTCCGGGACATCAATTTTCTTGGGGCTTTTGAAGATTTCTGGACAAGGTTATCATTCTTACTGTTGGTTTCAAAAAATTCGAACAGAAACGTCTCGTTTCTCCTTGTTCGGGCTCGGCTTCGCCGTGCTCTGTAAATCCAGTCTCCTACCTCATCTCCGACTGATTCCGGCCGGCTTCGGGTCTCCTTCCTTCCGGGTCTCTTTGTGGTGCCATCCTCTCGGTGCCTCCCGGCCTGGTCGACGTTGCCCTGTTCACCGGTTAGTCTCTCCCGATTCCTCCTCGGGTTATTGTTCGGCGTTCCGGGTCAACTCCCTTGGGCGCTCGACCCCTTGACACCATATATGACCCTTTCCGTCATCCCCCATCCCAGATCCCGGCGAGTCATCTTCATTCTGCCGCCTCAATGCCTCCTTTCCCTGTCGTCCGTGGGATCTTCCTCTTCGCTGCAAGTGGGGTTTTCCCCTAGGTTGCGAGATTGTGGGCTTTTTCTAGGCCCGTAAAAATTTGGAATAAATAAATATGAAAATAAAAATTAAAAACAATAATAAAACAAATAATAATATATAAATCCCGATAGGGTTGCTTAAATCCCGCTAGGGTTTCTGGTGCTTTTGGATCAGGTGTTGTGTGTCTCGACGCTTGGCGTGACTGGATTTTCTTTTCCGTTTGATGGGGTTCTGGAAGTCGGAGTCGGGATAGGCTGGGGTCGTGGCAGTGTGTATCGAGGCGTCTCCTTTCTACGGAAGAATGTTTCCTTGGAGGTTCGTCTTCACTGCCCACAGGAGACTCCTGATGTGCCGCTGGCCTACGGTGCTGCGTCGGGGTAGTGCTTGGCTTCGTCCTTCGTCTACGTCCTCATCTTGTTCGGTTAAGTTGTTTTTAGTTTCGCTTTTGTAGAGTTCTTGCCTGTATTCTGCACCTACTTTGTATTTTTATGTTTGCTTAGACGGTTATCCGTCTGCCGACTTGTTGGCCATCAAGGTTCATGTATGTCTGGCCTCAAATTTTTTCCTAATCAAAAAAAAAAAATTAGGTTGAATTTTTTTTTAAAAAAATAAGATTTTATTGATTTTTTAGTTTCTTAAAAAGAATATCGAAAAGTGAAACGACTTATATTTTAAGTTATCTTGTTGCCTTTTTGACAATCAATCTAGACTTCAATCTTATGATTTATGCTAAGGATTGTTTGTTTAGCATTTCAATCATTATGTTATGGATTGTTTGTTTAGCATTTCAATCATTATTTTTTCCTGCTGGTTTTGACATAAAGAACCAGGATTTGAGTTATTGTATATAAAATGAAAATTGCATCCCAACTGTAAATGGTGGTCTGGTGTAAGAGCATCTACAACCCAGAGTTGTCTTTACCTTTTTTTTTTGACGTTGAATAAAGATTAGGTCGGGTCGGCCGCAGCAGAAGCCCTTCCTAGCGCATCCTTCCGGACGAGAACAAGCAATTCTGGATCATCCTCACAACAATCGTCGGCAGGGCATGCATGGGCACTACGAGCAAGGTAGTCAGCCACGACATTTGATTCCCTGAAAATATGACGAATAACAACATAAGAAAAGGACGAAATATCTAACAAAATATCCGATTGTAGCAGCTCGATCGTCCAGGGGCATATCCAATCCCCCAGTAAAGCCTTTATTACCAGTAAGTTGTCCCCTTCGATCTGAAGGTTTAAGATCTGCAATTCCTTAGCACGTAAAATACCCATTTTGAGGCCTAGGTTTTCAGCAAATACAACGGAGACATTATTGCAAATAGCCCGATGTAAAGACACAACCACACCCCTAGAGGTGTCTTTACCTTAAGGTATCAAGATAAGATATTTCCTTTTCTTTTGTAATTTTTTTTTCTTTTAATGAAAAAGTAACCCTACTTTTTTCATGATGGTACATATATAAAGGGGAAGAGGTTTTCCTAAGGTGGAATGTAAAATTATAATAAGGAGAAAGAAAAAAAAATCGAAAATTTCGCGAGGTACCCCTGAGGTATTGCAATTTTCGCGAGGTATACAACTCTTTTATATATTTCGCATGGTGCCCCTGTGATTTCTTTTTTTTTTTCGCCTCATACCCTTGTGGGTTAGATTTAACAGATTTGGGTGATTTCCGTTAGTTTTCAATTTAAAAAAAAAATAGAAAGAAAGCACGGACATAAGAGAAAGAAAGAAGCGAGCGCCGTCCTCGCCAACGTCGGGAGGGATTAGGGTTTCCTCCTCCTCCACTCCTTCTCCGTCACCACCGGGAGAGATGCCGTCCTCGCCAACGCCGCCACGGTCACCGCTGCCGACTCCTGCACCTCCCTGCAAGTGGGCACCGTCCCCATCTTCTTGCTCCTGCACCTCGGATACTTCCTGATTTCTACAGACAGAGCACGCCAGAGGCTTCCCACTCGCAGCAATGTTAAATTTAACATTGCTCCTGCATCTTCTCTTTGATACTTCTTGAAAGTGGGCGGTGGCACCGCCCCATCTTCTTGCTCCGCCCCATCTTTTTTTTTGATTGAAAACTAACGGACATGGAGGAGAGTAGGAGCCAGGGAGTGGGAGCCTCCAGTGAGGGATGAATTGGGAGAATTCGGTGTGGCGGTAGCAGGAGGCATCAGAGAAGTCCTAATCGAAGAAGGAGGAGAGACAGACGCGACGAAATTAGGGTTTGGGGAATGAAATTAGGAAAGTTGTGGACTTCGTCTCCAATACCGGCTCCGTCGGGGCGGTTCTCGGAGGTGGCGATGTCCTCGTCGGCGAAGGAGGAGAGGTGGCGGTGTTCTCGGAGTTGGCGGTGTCCTCGTCAGCGAAGGAGGAGAGGTGGCGGTGTTCTCGGAGGTGACGGTGTCTTCGTCTGGTGGAATTTCAATCTGATTCGCTCGCTTCGCTCACTCTTCGCTCTCGGTTCTCCGTCCACTCTTTCTTTTCTTTTTTAATTTTTACTGCAAACTAACGGAAATAAAAAAAACTGTTAAATTTAACCCACAAGGGCACGAGGCGGAAAAAAAAAAACCACAGGGGCACCATGCGAAATATGCAAAAGAATTGTATACCTAGCGAAAATTGTAATACCTCAGGGTACCTCGCGAAATTTTCGGAAAAAAAAAAGAGGGTAGAGCTTTTCATGGTTGAAGATGGTCTAACTACCGATGTAAGAACACATGTAATTTTGTACTGCTACTTTAGTATACACATGAAGTTTTGTGGATAGTAATTGTTTCATACAATCTTTAAGCCCACCCATTAAATGATTATGTTTGGTGGTATCATTTACCACTAGTAGCAAGGTTGTTGACACATTAATTCCATCGTTTGGCTGACACATTAATTTCTATTTGTGTAATAATGCATTTGATGGTGTCAATCTCAAAATTAGCAATAAGTTGAGTAGATGAAGACAAGGTGGGGCCGGAGGGTGTCCAATCTTGATAGGGCTGGTTTTAAAATAACAAATGGAGTAGTGAATACTACAGTACTGACTACTGAGTAGTTTAAATGAAGAATGCCAAATTTGTTAGTGATAATAATTGGTGTTTAATTTTAAGTACAGTAATTGATTCCCACCTTGATAATAATTGGTGTTAATACAAAGTACCGTTGGTTGTAGTAGATCCCCACTGTTTTTGCAAGGCTTGCTTAACTTCGAGACCTTTATCTTCATTTGGGCTAGGGAAAAAAAAAATTATTTGATTAAGTAAAAATTCGAGTTCAGACAAGAATGAAGCTCGAGACGCCGACAAGGCGGCAAACCATCAAGCATAATAAAAGAGATGTTCTTAATAACAAACAAGCACTGTTTTGCGGATGTTAAAATTTTAAACTGAGTCATTCTAAGTTGAAAGTAAAGTAACTAGTTGGTCAGATTGTAGAAGATGATATGGTTCCTATTTGGAAAATTTACCATATTTGTATAAAATGTGTAACTATAAGATTCTCTCTCTACTCCCTTACTAAACACAAAAAACGACAAAAAGTCACTACGGAGTATATAGTGTATAATGTGTATTACTGTAGTACTAGGTGATCAATGATCATATTCATAGTGAAGGGCCCTTATCTCTGACAATTTGAAACTGTCCTTTTTCACTTTGGAAACTTGAACCAACAACTATGTAACAGAAACTTCAGGATAACATTATAAACAACACCTCCACAAATTTCGGTCAATTCACTGTACTATGGAACAAAACATAGGAGTATTGTACAAGTGTATACTGCACTAATGCATTTGCATCAGGCAAGTTTTACTTGTATGTCAAAGTCAATTGTGCAACTTGCTCTTGCACTTGCACATAGCTAAGAGCCTAAGACACATCACACATGATTTCTGTGGGCAGTTTATAGTTGAGGCTTATCCACAAACTATACACAATAAAGGTTTCAAACAACCAGGAAACATCATAGTCCCAATCTCCCTTCATCTTCAGTTTACTAGTATTATTTTAGCATTTGCAGTTGAGGACAGCATTAAAGGTTCTTTTCTAAAAATAAAAGAAATGATTAAAAGATAAGCATAAATCATAATTATTAATTAGCCCAGAGAGTAGTCTCCTAATGTGTGCTTTAGGCACCTAATATTCCTCAATTTTATTCGTTTTTCAGAGACTAAATAATCACCCATTAGAATTTAGAAGAACTTTAAGATTAGGATTTAGGAGGTACTATAAAGTATCAAAATCACAAATTCCTAATAATCCAAAAATGGCGGGGTAAAAAATAAATAAAAGCAGAAAGAAAGGAGGAAAAAGGAAGAAAGGGGCCTAGTGTAATTATGGGGATAATAATGGTGATTGATAAATTTCATTTTGAAGAGGGTAGCTGCTCGTTGGCCTCCCTAAGCTCACACCACACACTCACCCTACAAAGAAAGGGAAGTAAAGGTTAAAGCAAACCTGCACGTGACGTATGTGGACACTGATCATTGACCCTTTGCATTTAATCCTCTCCAGCTTCCTACAGTACAATCAAAACATGTTCTTGTTCAATAAAATCATCCACCCAGGTAAAAGTTACTAGTATAGTACTCCGTATTGTTTTAAAATGAAGAGGATCTAACTAATGTATGTATGTATTGATACAAAAAATGGGGACATAATTTATGACACTAGGACTGGCACGACACGAGGAATGAAAACCCGTGCACTGATACGGATTTTGCTGAGTAACACTATGGCTCAAGAGGTAGAAGAACACGGTATATGATGAAATCGTATCAAGGGATAATCAAACTGGTCAAAGTCTGGAGGGGAACTAAAGTGCAAATCACCCAGCAACGAAAATCTACGTGTCGGATGGTGCATTGAACTGGTCCAAAGTTTCATGGTGTAATAGTAGTTGGGAGAAAGGAACCCCACAGAAAAGTTCAAAACCAAACCGATAAGGATATCATATTCATATCCCATGGAATATGCTTTAAAAACCACAGAAGATGAAAGCACCATTGTGAAAGTAATCACCCAGAATGCAAACGGCACCATCAGCAAAATAGAAAACATGATGAAATCGGAAAACAGAAGTGTGTGTGCCCCCACTGGTATTCTAGAAGATTATGAGAAAGCAAGTTTGTCAGTTGCGGAGAATACTATTAGTATGATATATATATAAGAGGATTAAGTATATACCTGTTGTCTTGTCTTCGAGATAATGAGGACAGCTTCATAGAGACGCGAAATATGTCTGGTCTGCAACAAGCCTTGGCCAACAATTAGGTCCTCGATCTTACGTGCGTTTCTATTCCAAAACCGCTGGTTGTGATGTGGTAATTGTGGTTGTCCTGTAATAGTTCTAAGACCAGAGAAAGTAAAAACTGGTTATGAAAAGGAAGGTAATTTCCACAATTGATCACCAAGAACTGCATTTTCTTAACCCATGGTATGATAGATTTTGAAAAAAAGATGATACAAGCTAAAGATTACTAGTTCTTGCTTAGATAAAAATACAAAACAGGGTACAGGAAAAAATGTCACGTGAGTGCACGCTATGTTAATAGATGAGATCAAGACACGTCTCATGGAACTTTTACAACTTGGATGGATTGCAGCGCGTCTGAAATGGCAATGACAAGGTCACCAGACTTTATCATCCCTCTAGCTTTTAGCAAAGAAAAGGTTTTGTTGAGGTTGGTTTCCATATCATCAGAGAAGCTCAAGCGGAATGGTATCAGGCCCCACTTGAGGTTCAGCCTTCTCCTCACTGATGTTGTGGAAGTGAATGCAAAGATTGGGCAGTCAGGTCGGCATCGTGACAAGAGAGATGCCATGTGACCTGTTTTAGTGTACACAAAGAGGGCATCCACTTCCAGATTATTTGCTGCAACATTAGCAAAAAATGCATATCAAACCATTAGTAACCTGACTATCAGAGTAGCAGAGGACAACCACATTGAGGGTAAAATCCAAACTTCACATCAAGATATCTGAGATGCACGAAAATTATGCAAGTGTCATGAATTAATTAATTTTCCAGTGTTAAATGCAAGAAAAATAGCATGTGAAATGCAAGAACATTAAAAAATGCTTTCACTGAAAGAGGACACCGAAGGAAGATCTTCGAATTTAATGCAGAAATCCATCACAATTTTCTAAAAGATACTTACCCATGCTGGCAGCGGAGTTGCAAATTCCTTCTGAAATGATATCTGAGAAAGAGGATGCTATAGGAGGAAGGTCCATGGGTTCATAGTTTTTTTCATCCCTCCACCACTTCTCAATTCTCACGCTAACACTCCTCAAGACTGCCAATGCCTTCTCTGGGTACTGTCCCATGGCTGACTCACCTGAGAGCATTAAAGCATCAGCTCGTTGCCTGACAGCTTCAGAGACATCAGCAACCTCAGCTCTAGTAGGTGTTGGGTATTCAATCATGGACTCAAGAAGTTGAGAAGCAACAATGACAGGCTTATTTAAATGTCTGCACTTTTGGACAATGCTCTGCTGGACGGAAGGAACCTGCTCCAATGGGATTTGTGCACCAAGATCTCCCCTTGCTACCATAGCTCCATCTGATGCTTGGATGATTTCGTCTAAGTTTTTCAATGAATCAACACTTTCTATCTTTGCAATGATGGATATATCACTGTATAGGAATCAACCAAAAACACAGTTATGCACCAACAGAGGTTCAACCAAAAAAAAAGTCTTAGGTGACAAAAGGAGATAGATTAAATTATCAACAACAGGAGGAAGTTCAACTAAGACACGGGCACTTCCTTGCCAACAGACCATATCCAAATGAAGGTGCAATTTCGATATAGAGTGTACGTCATAGGAAAGATCTTTTGGCAATTTTTATCACCTGAGCCACAAAAGGTGATTGTTGGCAACATGAAATTTTGTATTCAAATTGTCTCACTTTTCTGATTCATCTAAAGGAGGGGAACAATTCCTCCATATTAATCAACCCCCTCTGCAATGATACCTTTCCCGTGAACGAGCTGCAATGTAGCTCTTCAAATGCTTGATCACCTCAGCAGATTTGACAAATGATACAGCAATAAAATCAACCCCCTCTGCAATGCCAAAGTCAATGTCCAACCAATCCTGAACAGGAAGCAAGTTTTGAAGCATGAAATAGAATAATATATAACAGATTTACACGACACGAGAATTACACCAAATTTCCCTTGACCATCTGGAATATAAGAAAAGAGTTCCTATCTATAAAAAGCAAGTTCAGATTCTTATCTATGCAATATGAAGAGTACAATCATGTAAATAGAAATTATTTTATTTCAAGATAAACACAACAAAGACATTTACAAGCTCATGCAACAAATACTAAAGCTAAAACCTCGCATTTAGACTTCCTTTTGGAACAGAAGCCAGAAACAACTGTATGCATTTTGTTTTGTTTTTTCACCTGATATTTGATATATATGTAGGCCACATTGTAGAATATAGATGCTAAAATATTAGTGAACTCTATACAGTAAAACTCAGAGAATAAACTTTGGATTGACAACTCAAGTATATTGTCAGTGAAGACATAATATAACTGATTCATCAAAAGGAGGATCCAAATAGATACAAACCATCTTAGATAGGTCAATAATCGAAACCACTAGATCAGTTCAAGTTACATTAAACTACTCTCATAACAGTCTGTGGAATCCCAAATCACCATCCATATCTTCTATATCTTCATTATAAGTAGTCATCTTTCATCCAAAAAAAGGGGGACACATTCAACAACATTTTAAAATAATGATAAAAGAAGGAAGCAAGGAAGAATTAACCTTAGCTGAAATAGTTGGAAGCATTGCATTACGCTCACGGACAACTTGCCCATCCCGCCAAAAAGTTAAATTAGCCCGTGGGAGAAGAATGCCTGGATCTGTACAACGACAATTGACATCAGGACCAATCTTCTCAACTACTTCGAATCTTACCATTCCACCATCCACAAGAAGCTCATCTCCAGCATTCACATCTGTGCAACAAAATAAAAGTCAATAACAAACTTTTACTATATATGCCAGTGCAGATCATCTCAAAATAATGCATTGCGCTTAAACAAACATAAAATACCAGCAAGGTGGTAAACCTTTCTCAGCTGGTAAGCAACGAAAAAGCATGTATAAATACGGAAGAGGATATGATAAGTGAAACACTGACCTTCAGCAAATCCATCATAGTTCACGGTAATGGTACGTTCTGGACGAGATCCATCAAAAGCACGTACAGTAAAAGTCCAGATTTCTCCATCCTGCATCAACAGAGAAGCCGAGTTGCTGTGTAGGAACAAACCCATCTTTCGATTTCAAAATACAAGAATAGAGAGGTAAACCTAAATCTTAGTAAATCAGTTTAACAATGGTACATTATGCATAAACTTCAGTCAAGTATTTTTCAAGTACATGTCAATCATCTAAAATAGAAAATTTCAGCTTCACCAGGGATAATGTTCAAAGACTTTGGAAAGACTAGACCAAGCTTCTTATCAACTACGTGATGCCATCAATTTAACCAGCAGCTGATTTTAGGCATGAACTTCCCTACATGTATTAGGTTAATGGGCTAGGTACCATTAAGTTGGCTCAGGTTCCACATTCCATAGCAGCTATAACTGAATCATCTACAATTCAAATTTTTGGAGAAGTGGTTGACACGTGCAAATTAAGAGCAGTGATTTTAATGTATACAGAACAGAAGTACAGTGCCAAGTTTACAACTCTGTTGAATAAGCATATATCAAAATAATCTAAAAAAACGTTATGTTTGGCATGCATACATTATACATTGTAAGTTTATTATCAACACAAATAATCTCATTCACAGCTTTTTGTAAGCAGTCAACAAATCGCATAAGACATTGCTGTTTCATTCGTGTATATTATACTGATCTTCAAATGTATAACACCATCAACGAGTTAATGCATCATTAAAAACCAAAAGCACGAATGAATCCAAGAAGTTTTGATCGCAAGAACCAAAGATATCTAACGAAGCAACTACCACTTCTAAAATTAGAGCTCAAATGAACTGTAATATAAAAAGGCAAATGGAATTCGAAAGGCACAGATATACCTCAGGTTTCTCAGAGGGAGCACCACCAAGATCCCCCATGTGAATCTCGCTACCTTCAGTATCCATCATGATAGCGACGGCGAATCCTTTCTCCTCGTTCAACTTCCTCACTCGGTGAATGACTTGGCGGTGCCAGTCGCGCGTGCCATGACACATGTTGATCCTGGCGACATTCATCCCGCCAACGGCGAGAGCCTCCAACTGCTCGAATCCGCAGGTGGCGGGGCCAATCGTACAAATCAGCTTCGTTCGGCGAGTGCTGAGGAAGCCGTTCTCCTTCAGCTCCACTTCCGTCGCTGCGTCCACCTCGATCCCCGACAGCAAAGGCGGCGGAGGAGCGACGGCGGTGCCGTTGTAATCGGCGCGGTTGAGGACATCGGAGGTGAGATCCTGCGGGGAGGACGATGAGGAGGCGCGAATTCGGGAGGTTTTGGAGAGAGGAAGGAGGAATTTGGCGGTGGAAGAGGAGAGAGGGAGAGAGGAGTTGGAGGATGGAGTGCGGAGGGGAGACCGGCCAGCGGAGGAGATCAACTGGAGGGATTGAGACATGGTGGATCGTTGAAATGAAGGTCGCATTCGCCGGAATGCCGGCGGAGAATGCGAGGGAGGAGAGAGTGGATAAACTGTGGCACTGACTACTGAAGCACCGAGTTCTTCGAAATATAGTACGGACTACGGAGAGTATCTCACAGGTGAGTTCTTTGGCACTAAAATTGTATTCAAAACGGTGTCGTTTGGGCAGTAAACATGAGGATCACTGAAGCATCTACAAGTACAACCGCTCCCCATTTTATATTCGAAAAAACACATCTATATCTATATCTATATCTATATAAACTCTTAATTTAAAAGAGTTTATACTGAGGTGTCAACATTAGAGTGATTTTAGGGGTTTTGACTAATTATAATTTTCTTTTTTTCTCTTTAATCTTTTTTTTTAAATTCTCCTTTTTTCTTCTTTTTCTTTTAATTCTCTCTTTTTCTTTAATTTACTAACTATCTATATCTATATCTATATAAACTCTTAATTTAGAAGAGTTTATGCTGAGGTGTCAACATTAGAGTGATTTTAGGGGTTTTGACTAATTATAATTTTCTTTTTTTCTCTTTAATCTTTTTTTTTTAATTCTCCTTTTTTCTTCTTTTTCTTTTAATTCTCTCTTTTTCTTTAATTTACTAACTATTGGGCTTAATTCAAAACATTGAATTCAATCTAATATAACTATTGGGTAACTCAAATTCATTTACTAACTATCTATATCTATATACTATATTAATTTATGTCACATGTCCTCTCCATGTTCAAAGTTATTTGTGAAAATATTATTTACATAATATCATTTTATTATGGTAACTATATTTTCTAATATTATTTTTTTTGAAAAATATTCTAATATTAATTACCCAATATTATTTGATGTTACATTTTTTAACCAATGGGATTAATTCAAAACTTTTATCTTTCACTATTTATTATTTATTTTTCTCTTTATCTCTTTAACCCAAGATTTTTTTCTATTTTTTTTACACATTTACTAATCAATGGGTTTAATTAAAAAATATTGAATTAAATCTAATGTCTATGATTTATCTATATCTAAATATTATTTATAAAAAAAATCGCGCCATGGCGCGGGGAACGTACTAGTTTCAATAAATTTACATTTTCGAAGAATTTTTTTTATCCGGTAATAATTCGGGTGGAATAATCCTACCCGATAGCATCCTTGCGGATAAGGTCTTGAAGACCTATATCAATTAAAATATCGAAGCCCCTAGCAAAGTGGCAAAGATGTGCAACCTTATCAGTCACTCTATTGCCATTACGGGGCACGTGAGAGAAGGAGACTTCTCTCACACTCGACAACAAAGTTTTGATATCGGACATCACTAATTCAATTTCTCAAGGACATGTGGAATTTATTTTTAAATGATTTATAACTATAAGGGAGTCCCCTTCAACTTGTAACCTGTTTATACCCAACACGCGAGCTTGGATTATCCCATATCTTAAAGTCAAGGCCTCGGCTTTCAGCGGGGTCTGGTTGTCAATTCTGTCATAGCCAATGTGGATCGTTCTACCCTCCCAATCTCGAGTAGCCAATTGAGTTGTCGATTGTTGTTGTTATCAAGTGTAGATCCATCAAAGTATAATTTAAACGTACCAACCAGTGGTTTTCTCCACTTAGTAGCTTTTTGTCGTATTCTTGACTATGTATGATTTGTAGCATTATCCTTTCGAGTACATTGAAAATTATCCTCATTTACATTCATGGAGGTTTTCTTCCAATTTTCCAAGTGAGTTGCAATGATGTGTTTAACAGATTCCCGATTTGGGATGGGTTCGTTTATGAAATTTGTTGATTTTTGATGTACCATATAGTCCACCATGTTACCGCTAGTTTTTCCTTTTCATATTTTGTCAGAGTGCTACCAATTAATGACAATATAGGAGAGAAATCTCTCGAATTTGCAATCAAGTTGACCATAGCCTGATTTGTACCCACGGACAATGGGAGATGGAAGCTAGAAAATTGGCCTTCGACAAAAAGGTGTGTTTCATCTTCAATTGCATTGTTACATAGTACACAAGTTGTTGGTACGGAGACCCCTTTTTGGGATAGACGGGTAGCCGTTGGAATACCCTTCTGTCATAGTTTTCATAGAAAGTTCTTAATTTTTGGTGTTGTGTCAATTTTCCAAGTCCATGAATTACTGTCCTCACTGACTGTTATTTTTAGTGATTAGTTTATAAGCGTTAACTGTTGTAAATCATCCCTTCTTATCTGGCCACCAATATAGTCTGTCATTAAATATACTTTTAGGAAGAGGGATATCCAATATTTCTCTTGCTATCTGTGTGGGATTGTGTTATACAAGTTTGATTTTCTTATCTTTCTTTTATGGAATTCTCTATCTCATTCCACAATATAAAAAAATTAAAGGGAAAAAAAACAGTGGAACCTTGAAGCATTTTCCAAATTTTGGAGAAATTTTGAAGTTGATTGATTTATTAAAATAAAATCAAACTTCAAATATTATACCAGGACGGACGGACTTGGCTAGGCCTTGACCATATTTTAAGCCCATTACACCGGGACGAGCTTGGGCTAGGCTCGGTTTTTGGGCCTAGTGCCTTGTCCAAACCTGTCCTCATTACCGAGCCGGGCCGCCCAACGGGCTAGCGTCTAAAATTCGTTTTCTATCCGAAATCGAACTACAAAAATTTTTTTTAAAAAAAAGGCAAATCACAAGATTATACCAATACTTTCAAATGTAAGGCAAATCAGGACAATATTAGCTTACTAACAAATGCAAATCAACGTTATATTGTACTACTACTTTCAGGCGACACTAGGTTTGAGAATAATTAGCACTGAGTAGTATGACACTTGTAATATAGTTATAAATTATACTCCGTCTGTTAATTAAAACTCGTCGTTTATTATTCATGCACGCTTTTTTAGAATGATAAAAACTATATGAAATATTAACTTTTTTTAAAATTTATTTTTATAATTTCATACTTAATAGTAACAAGTATGAAATTGCTTAAAAAATATATTTAAAAAATTAATATTTTATATAGTTTTAACTCCTCAAAAAACGTGCATGAATAGTAAAACGTCAAGTTTTAATTAACGGAGGGAGTAGAAATTATGTATGTATTTTTATTATGTTAATAATATATATAATACTATATATAACTTATATAATTATAATTATATATAATATTAATATAAAATCGGGCCGCGCCTATAGGCCCGCTTGGGCTTCACCCTCTGTCCAAGCCCGGCCCTCTGGGCTCAGCTCATCGGCCCGCTTGAGCCAACTACTCCGTCCAAACCCGCATATTTTCTCGGATAGGTTAGGCGGCGCGGGTTGGCCTATATTTGCTCAGGTCTCTTCCCAAATTAGTTTTTTTATCATTGTTTTTTTGTTTTGTTCATAAAGAAGGCTACTGCTTATATAATATACTAGTTTAGTACCCGCACTTTTGTGCGGTTTTTTTTAAATTAATACATTTAATATTAAAAAAATGTATAAAAAAGTTTTGTTGATTTGTTTTAGTTCTTATCAATTAGTAACTAACAAAATCTTATCAATTAATAACAAACAAATCATATATTAATCTAATATGATTAACAAATCCTATATTTCACCAAAAAAATAAATTAACAAATCCTATATCAGCCTCCTCATCTCTGCCCTTCGATTTGTCGGCATGGCTGCGAGCCGGTCAATGACGTTGACCTTGTGGAGTACGCCGATTGATCGGCAAGGAGGAGCCATGGGTACTGGTAGTACGCCGTAAAGGGATCGAAGAGCACGAGGATGCATCCGGCGACGAGCGAGTCGAACACTGACTTCCTCGTGGGGCCGTCCCTTGGCGGTTGCAAGCAAAATTCGGATTCCGTTAGGCTCTTCACAACTACCTCCATCCGCGTGCAACGATGCTCACGACAGTCGAAGAACTTGCACTTTGCTGGCAGGCGTGCATTGCTCGATCAAGATCGATCGGATGCTTTCTCGGTCATCGGGGCGCGGAGCGCCGAGGAAGTTCACCAGATTCTTCCTTAATTTCTGTGTGAAATCACGTATCATTTAGCGTAATTTGGCCATTTTATTGCTCAATTTGGTAGATTAGGGTTTCAATTAGGGAGAGATCGGAGAATGTATTGTGTACCTGCATTAGCTTCTTCTGCCAAGCGACGATCTCGTTATCTTAGCACGGTGGAAGAAGGAAGGGTGTGGCACACCGATGTCGTTGATCTGTCATGGCTGGCGCTCAATTGAGTAGTTTCATAGGGTTCTGCAACTTGTCTAGTCAAGAAATCGAGTCCCCCAACCGACATTGTCCACGCGTTTGAAGTCTTAGGGGACCTTGCCCACTACAAAGAGGTGATCCAAGTCGAACTTCCTCTTCCAGAGGTTTTGCTGGTTGAGCCACTCGATGAGCTCATATGAGAGCTTATCCTTTACTTCTAAGGTTGTGTTCTCCTTGAAGTGCCATCTCAAGATGTCGAATCCGCCATAGTAAGGCATGTAGAAAAGCTTAGTTTTCTTAGATCAATATATATACATATATGAGTAGAGATTTCAAGTACGGTAATTGATTTTTCTAATATTTTAATTAGTTAAGTAATATTAAGTAATTAAATAGATTTTTTTACTTAATTAGATAAGGTAGAATCTTTGCTTAATTAGATTTTCTAATTTATTAAGATTGGGTTATATCTTACTAATTATGAGATTTTCTAACTAACCAATCTTAACAACTAATAAAAAATCTTAACAATCTTAACAAATCCTATAATTAAAAATAAAAAATCCTACTTTAAAGGAGAAGCCGCCACATGGGTTAGGCGACTTCTCTTTTAGTATTATAACTAGCATAGTACCCGTGCGTTACGCACGGGATTTGTAAAGTATTTTATATTTTATAGAAGATATTACCATAATTTATTTACATTATATATTAGATGTATTCAAGGAGGGTAAGAATCCCGTAGAGTTGAATTCCGTGGAGTTGGTAGGATTACCCCAAAAGAATCTATCAACCCTAAAAAATAAATTAAAAAATGGCTAGACTAATTTAAATCTAAATCCTTTATTTAAAATCGAGTGGTTAGGATTTATCCAACTTCACATGGAGTTATTTTACCAATTCCGTGGGATCCAAAGTGATTCAAAGGATGTATTTATAAATACAAACACTTGAGTAGTAATTGGTTATCAAATTTTATATTGTGCTTAAAATGCTATACTTTTTAAATAAAATATCTTATAAATTGTGTCAATCAAACAACCACTATTGTGTAAATTTTTTAATTACATTATCTAAACATAATTTACTATGTATTTAATTTAAAGTTTACATTATTTTAAAAATTGTAAAAATTGTTAACCAAACACTATTCAAGTTTGAGGGACCCATAATAAATTAAACTATAAATTTAGTGAATTGAGATTAAATAAATTTATTATTGAGTAGATAAAAGTGATTTGACTTATTAACTTATTCCCTTAAGATATGACATATGTTAGGTAAAAAATTAAAATAAATACGATTAAATAATCATAAATATTATACATTTCAAAATTGACCAAATTTAAAATATGTCAAACCAAATTTCTATTATAAGTTTGATGTGTTCATGAATAGCCTATCTCAAATATAGTAGCAGGGACAAAAATGTCATAATAGCACATTTACTTAATTCACTTACCAAAATGAACATTTAGAAAAATAACCTATCTCAAATGGACATTTACCAAATATTACCATTTTGAATGGGTTGTTATTTTTTTTTAAATCGATTAGGTTATCAATTATATCATATTTATGATAGTTAAATGATAAACGATGTTTCTTATAGTAAACTAGGGAAACAAAGCCCCTTAAAAGCGGAAGCCCTCGCCCTAAAACTCGGAATCCAAAATGCTATCCAATTAAGTATCGACAAAATTCACATCGAAGGAGATTCTAGTATAATTATTAATCACTTACTTGAAACATCGAAATGTCCTTGGGAGATCGAACTGATTATGTCAGATGTTAAAAGCCTTTTATCGACTTTGAAAGAAGTTTCTTTATTTCATATTCCCCGTTTGGGCAATAGAGTGGCGGACAAGGTTGCACACCTTTGCCACTCTGCCCGGGGAGTCGATATTCACAACAATCTTGGTCTTTTAGACCTCATCCATAAGGATGATGTCGGGTAGAGCTCGCTCTCCCGAATTCTTTCCTAATAAAAAAAACGATGTTTCTAATTTTATATTACCAAGGACATAAGTTAAATAACGTTAATTTGAAACGATTTTGCCAAATTGAGCTATTTAAAATTGATTTTCTTTGTTATGCATTTAGTGATGGATAAATCTTTACTAATTAAGGTTTTTAGCTTATATCAGCAGATTTTAATACTTTAGTGATAACATCAATCATGTCCCAATATAAAAAAGCAAAATAATCAAAATCAGTTTGATAATTAGAGAGAAAGCGCATTAGAGCAAACCTCTATACCTACATGCATCCGCACATGATGGTTTTGAATGAACATTCACATCTATTCACATCTATATAAATATATTGTACAACTTAATATTTGAAACTACGAAAAGAAACTAAATGTATGTTTTTTAAGATACTTTAAGAATGAATTTGTTTGTAAATTTAATTTTTCTATAACTTTCAATATAATATATTTTGTTATAAATCCCAACTGGAGGTGTTTGAGAAATGAAGAAATAGGGAAATAGTCAAGTTGGAAATTTATTAACAAAATCCATATTAAAAAAAAACCTGATAACGTTCTATGAAATCAAGGGCCAAAGTTTTAAGCCTCTCAAAGTAGATTGGTAAATTATTAAATATTTAAGTTAAAAGGATAATTATCAAGTTATTGACTAAAAAAATAAAAGTTTCAACAAAAAATGCAACTTTGTTCAAATTCAACTGTGTAAGCATAATTATTGCTATTTAATTAAGTTTTTAATCTGATTTTTTTCCAGTTTAGGTATTTATAAAATACTATTTACATTTATGTAGTGAAAGTTACACAAAAATTCTTTTAAAAACTTATGCAACAATAAAGAAATTTTTTTTTATACTAGAAAACAGTTATTTCATTTCGAATAAACTTATAATCAGATATAGTGAAAATATTTGGTTTTATTGTACGCATATTTAGTTTGGCTTCAACATCTTATTATAAATCAACACAATATGTCAAATAAAATCAGCAATCAATGATTCCATGATTAAAATAATTAGTTTTATCATCTACAGTCATTAGGTCCGGATTTATTTCATGAAGTATCAAATAAAATAAATAATATATTGAACAAAATGATTGAAATACTAATTTAAAATTATTATATATTTAAGTATGAAACTCTTGTAAATAAAGTAAAAAAAAACTACATTAAAATATAAGATCAAAATATTGTATTAGCATTGGTAACCAAATTTTGAAAAATATCCATAAACTATTATAAAAACATCTTCAATGGATTTAGATAAACATTGATAACCCTTCTCGGTTGAATATCAATTATTGACAATTTTAAAATTGGGTAGAGAACCCATATAAAATCTCATATATTTGAATAACAAATTTTTATTTAAACTACAATATTGGAGTAATTAATAATTAAGCTAATTGCTTATTTAAGGTGGGTCCAAGAGGCATAAAAATTCGCCACATGAGATTTTTAGGTCTATAATTAAGGAGAGTTTGCCAAGTGGCATCATTAACATCTGTTTTAGTATTATATTAGATATTAGATATTGATTTTATTAAACAGTAAATGGTAGTGGATATACCACTTTGACCGGGCCATTGCAAAAATAACCCCCCCGGCCCAAATAGCAAAAATGTCAATTTGATCCAAAAATTGCAAATGTAACCGGTAACCCAAACCTGTTGCAGCGGGTAAGAATTACGGTTGAAAAATGGAAAGAGAAAAGTGAAGAAAGCAAACCTCACATCAACGTCTTAAGTCACAGTCATACCTTCAAGAAACCGTAGAAATTCGAAGTGGAAACCGCCATTGGAGGGAAAAGAGAGAGAGAGAGAGAGAGAGAGAGAGAGAGAGAGAGAGAGAGAGAGAGAGAGAGAGAGAGAGAGAGAGGTGGAACTGGTTGCTGTGAGGCCGGAACTGAGGACGACGCCGGGAGAGAGAGAGAGAGAGAGAGAGAGAGAGAGAGAGAGAGAGAGAGAGAGAGAGAGAGGTGAGGCGCTTACTGTGACGGCGGAAACCAGAGGGAGGGACGACCCGAGATTGGAGAAAGACAAGCCCTGGTGCCGATTTCGCCATTGAAGAGAGGTAAACCCCTGTAATAGATCTCGAAGCTTTCTCCTTTAATGGTAGTTCGGGGGATTCAAAGCATGTAAAATCAATTTAGGGCCGGTTGGAAGAATTGGGGGATTGGGGTTCGAAAAATGGGAATGGGAAACCCTAACTGGAAATGTGGTCGGGGTTTTGGGGATAGGGGTGTTAAGGATGAAATTGAAGGTCGAAAATTGGTAGAAGAGGTTACACAACCCCAATCAAACAATGAAATTGGGGATGGGAAAACTCGTCAATGGCGAGCGGGGTCCTGCTTATGGATAGGGGAAACGATTGAATGGCTAGGTATAGGAAAATCTGGGAAGGGTTTATTTTGTGCTATGCTGGTGGTTATTTTGTCTGAAACTGTGGGTACTGGGTAGTTAGTCATAGAGGTGGGAAAGGCGAACTTCAGAAAAATCGGGGAACAATGGCATGAATTTGCAGGATATCCAATGCCATCATGTTAATAGCTTTTGAGTTGAATAGCCAAGTAATTCCAATTTCATGCTCAGATCATTTGAATGAAGCTTTTTGCCTGGAATTTATGTTTCTTGGGTAGTTAGATTTTCTATTTTTGTTTCTGTCATAATTTTGGGTGGTGAGTTTATGGGTTTGTTGTTCCTATCAAGTCATGAGTGTGTACCTAATTGTGTATTGTTTTGTTTTGCTTGATTTTGTATCTACTTAATTTGCACAAAAACTAGGAGTTCGGTGTTTTTTTCTACGGGCTTTGTGTTGGATCTTGAATGCTGATTATTTCTTTCCTTGTTTCTGTATTTTGTGATTGTCTCTATGGAAACGTGGTATGTGGTTACTGGTTGATTCTAAAATCTGGGTAGGGTTTGATTTGGGGAATTCAGGGAGGAGGGTGATATTGTTATATAGTTAAAGAAGACTAGTAAACTTGTTTTGAGACCTAGTTCATACCGTATTTACTTGGCAATTGTGTGGTGTTGTCAAATACAAAATGTTAAAACGTCTGGCAGGAAAATTACTTTGACCGGTTATTCATTTGTAAGTACTGGCTAGGATTATTGCTGAAATGGGTGTTATCTGAATGACAGATTAAGGACAATGGCAAAAGGCAAAGGAAAAAAGGTGTCGACCCCTTCGAGCAAGAAGGTATAAGCTGTAATATCTTATGAGCCAGTAGATTAGGGGCGTTACTTTTTTTGTGTATGTGATGTGAACATAGCTACTCTCTTATTATATTTGTGCAGGCGACTCATGCCCTTCCTCCGTCGAAGTATTTTAGAGGGAGGTCCAACCAGTTCTCCAAGATGGGTGTACTGACGGGCATGGATGATGGGCTATCTGCAACTGATTGGCAGATGCTGAAGGATAGCAGGCTCGGCGGCATTGTAAAGATAGGAGCCAATGTGCCCTACTGCTCAGCCCTTATCCATTACTTCCTGGAGAGGCAACTCAAAACTCTCAAGAAATGTGAGACATGGTATGAGATCCAGGGGCGACTCCTCCGGTTCTCCATCAAGGAATTTTGCCTAGTCACAGGCCTCAAATGTGGTGCAAGGAATCGGGCATTTGAGGCGGAAGATCACAAAGGCGCAGTCCGGAGCTTCTTTGGAAAGGACAGGGTCAAGGTGTCCGACCTTCCTGTCATGTGAGAGGTCGCAAAGGCGAAAGAGAGAAGTGAGCAGAAGAGGTTGAAGCTTGCACTCCTCATCATTGTAGAGTGCATCCTGCTGCCAGGGGACGTGGGCAGGGGAGTGAATGGGTGGGTGGTCGCCCTCGTTCAAGACCTCGACCGATTCTTTGACTACTCGTGGGGTAAGGTATGTTATGAAGCCACACACGAGAGTCTTGATGGGGCACTGGTCAGGAAGGTGGAGCAGGGAGTGAAAGGTGGGAATGAGAGGTCCGGGTACTCGCTCAATGGATTCCCATTAGCGTTCCAGGTACGAGTTCAAACTTAATGCTATTCAATACTTGGCTAGATTTTTTGTTTGTATGGCTGGGGTAATTCTGAGTATGGCCAAGGTGTTTGCTAAACTGGCTAGTAAAGTACTATTATTCTTGGCGTGTAGATTTGGATCTATGAAGCAGTGCCGGGTGTGGACAACCACTTTGCCAACAGGAGTCGGGGGGTTATCTTTCCCCGATGCGTCCGGTGGACCATAACGGAGGCCCACCTCCCCTATGAGAGGGTGAAGACGATGCTGGACATAGAGAATGAGGATGAGATCAAGTGTGATGATGCTCGGACGACCCTTATTCCTGAAGCGGCTGAGCGGGAGAGTTATCTGGGTGCTGGGTACCCCCACGAGGAACCCGATGCCTTTTTTGACAAGGTGGCGAAGTCGTACGAGGATTCATTCCCACCTGTCGGCATTCAGGCACAAGAAACACCACCTTCCCCCAGCCATGGATCCCCTGAGGATGCAACGATTATCACGATGCTCCGAGAGGTACTTACGCGGTTGTCGAGCCTCGAGAGAGCAGTGGAAGAAATCAAGAGCCACGTCAAGGATGCAAAAAATGCCGGCCCAGAGTCAGATACAAAGCAAGAGGTTAGTCATGCCATGAGGCCATTTTCACCCCTTAGTAAAAAATGTCCCTTGCTGTCGCCTTTGCGCGTCGTGCCTTCCAATAGCTGCAAGTAACTCCAAGCTCGGACTTCGATAACGACTGTATGTGGGCTGGAGTTACCGGCTTACGGGTACCAGTGAAAGTGTGAAACTGCATTGCATTTCATCAATCGTGTCAGGTTACAAACTGGCTAGAGTGTTATGAACACTGAGTAGGACACATAATAGAGTGGCTAGTGTTTAACGGTAGGGGGTCAGTAATAATATTTTTTACCTGGATACAAGACTCTTCCCAATAAGCTCGGACGTTGCCTGTCGATCGTGGTTGTGTCGAACATTAACCCCGCAGGTGTGCTCCGGAACGTACTTCCTCACTTTCCACAAACTAGTTTTCAGGTATTTTGACACACGGCACATCCACTTGCACTCGGGATCGATGCACACCACGGAGTACACTTCCGGCGACGACCACTTCACATGTGTATCAAAACAACCATCCAACGCAGACCACCTTACCCGGTTTTGGACTTCCTCCTTGGACTTCAACAACAAACCCTCATGAAGGTCAGTGTTCTTTCTTCGGGGGTCCCCTCCTTTCGGAAAAGCTTTGTCCAACATCTTCTCAACATCCTCGGTCGACATCCCCGGGGATTTCCTCCTCGAAACCCATCGTTCGGCCTCGTACATCTCATCATCGGATGATATACAACCCACTGATGAAGTTTCCTCTATCGACTCCAATTTGAGTACTCCGATGTTTCCATACTCCTCCTCCGGCAAGCTCGCCAAGTTGACGGAAACAACCCTCCCTTTATGCCCTCCCACATTTATATTATCCTCCTCATCACTACTCAGACATACGATTTGTTTCCCCCGGTCCACGTCCAGCAGTTTACCTCTCGTCTCCTCCGTCGCGGTTGTTGGTTCTGCCCTAGCTGTCTGGATGACCTTGCCATCAGTGTGGTTTTCCTTGCCAGATGAAGTATTTTCCTTGCCATCAATGGTGCTATCCGAGCCGTTATCCGAATTCAGAAGAAGATGCGAGTTGGACCCATCGACTGTCATATCAACCAAACCACCCTCTTCCACCACGAGTGTTCTGTTGTCTCCGCCTGGTGATTTGCTGCGTTGTTCCATGTTCTCACACATGGACAGACTTCCATGATGGCTGTGACCTTCGTTCACCGATGCGTACAAAGGAAGGGGCCATGTGCCATCGCCACCCCTTGAGTTGCAGTACTTGAAAGCATCCCAATCACTTTCATCATCCACTTGAATCGGATAACATCCCTTCGTCTTCGAATCGAGTAGATATTTCAACTCCAACTCAGAGCACCTTCGGTCAACCGCGAGCTTCTCCATTATCTTACTCTTGACGGACCCAAACGACATGGTCTCCTCTATGAGCATTATTTTGTGGGCGTTTTGACCTTGATACACCCATCCTCCTTCGAGATGCTCCCATCGACCATTGCAAACGAGAGTAAGTAATACCACCCCTTTCTCCCCTGCGAAATTATGAGGTTAAGATGGTCCTCTCAGTATATGTTAGAGGTAAGGGAAGGATGGGGAAAATTTACTACATGTGAATACAAAACATAAATCGTACTTACCCATTTTCGTTGAGGTCTAGATTTTGCAGATGTCACGTGTATCCCTGTCTATGGCTACATATATTCTGTTGATGACTAGGAATTCCTTTTGCCTGGCTAGTAACAGAATTTCTGGGTTTTATCCTTCCAACTAGACGTTAATGGCAGCCATAGAGAAGAAGCAGATGTTTTGCACTTTTTGTGTCCACCTGGCGAGCTCCCACATCTCCTTTTATACTCCCTCTGAAATTCCCCCTGTGTTTTCCCTCCATGTGGTTTTGGCGGGAATTGTTTTTGTGAGAATGTGACACCCTCTCTCCTAGCATTTAATGCTTGTCACCACACCCTCTCTCCTCCCTCTCTCACAAACATCACTGTACCTCTGCAGCCATTCCTTTTGTTTATTTTTTTTTTGGCCAAAATGATTACCTCCCTCCCTCTCTATACATTCGACACCTGTCCATTTTTTTCCCTCCTTTTCCAATGGTAACCGGCAACCCATTGTAACCTTTCCCCAATAATTTGCAAGAATGACATAATGTCATTCCATTGCAAAATTTTTAGGCCGGGGTCATTTTTGTAAAGTTGCCAAGATTTTGGTATATCCATGCAAATTAGCCTTTATTAAACTCGCTCAATATTAAATGTTTACAAGTTTTGTTCTATTATTAATTAGTAAAGTCTGGATGGCGAGCGGGGAATTGAAATACACAAAGCTTTCAACGGTATCAAAAACACTATTAGCAAGGGATCCTTTGAAATATGAATATGGTATAGCTTGAGAGCCCATCTCCCTTCCATTATGTGTCATCGACATTGCTTGATGAGGAAAAAATCGACATGACTGGCCGCCCAAATCATCTTGCAGAGCACCACCATAACAAAAGCTCTAACAAGATTCTCACGCGAAGCTCCATCGACATTAAGCTTGACCCACCACGGTGGCGGATTTTTCCACAACATCGGATTGGGTTGGTGTGCAGTGCACGACCCGCCTACAACAACGCTCACTTGCTAGAAAAGGCTATAGAGATAGAGAAGTCAACCATGTAGCTGACTTCATAGCTAGAAAAGGTATCAATTGTATTAAATCTACATCTCCTTTTACTAAGGAGTTGTACACCATCATCCTTAGGGATGATCCTGGATGTTTGTTACGGCTCTCGTAGCAAACTCTAACTGTTTGCATACTGAAAAAAAAAACGCTCACATGCTCTTCTCCATTGCGTATGCTACTCACGATCTCCTAGCCTTAAAAATTAAGGCCTCCACACTTTCAACCTCTCTCTGGAAGACTTAAATATTCACCATATAGAGCCACTTTTACATATTCACCATGTAGAATCCTGGTGGTAGAGGCGAGACCCTATAGCTCAACCAAGCACCCCTAATTTTAGCAAAATCATAATGGGCATGGGCAAGGCTGTATTCGAGCCGAACGAGTCGAGTATTCCTTGTTCACATTCAGCTCGTTTAAAAAACGAATCGAGCGTAACTTTGGACTCAATTTTAAGAATATGCTCATACTTCGCTCGTTTCGGAAATGAACGAGTTCGAGTTGAGCTTTTTTTAACCATTAAGCAACTCTATCCACTCAGAACGTAGTAATTTGAAGGAAATTTTAAAAATTATCACATAATTCGAATTATTCGAGCTTAAATCGAGCGTGTCGAACTTTGAATCAAGCTTAAGGGTGTGTTTGGATTCCAAAATGCATTAATTATAATGCATTATTTTTACCTCGATTTATGTGCATGTTTGGTTGTATAATTAAAAAAAGTCGCAAAATCGAGGTAAAATAGGGTGTTGATAGATACACTGCAAATCCAAAGGTAAAAAATGTACGTCCTTAACGACGTGCAACCCCTCTGTCTAATTAGCGTTTTAAAAAATTTAATTAACCCTTTTTAACCATGCACGTCCTTGGGGGACGTGCATGATTTGGGGTGTATATAGTCCACACGGTAAAATATGTGATGTACCAAACATGCACATAAACCGAGGTAAAAATAATACATTACTACTTCCGATCCAAAAAGATTGTCGTTTGACTTTTTAACACGTATTTTAAGGAGCTAAAAACTATATAAAATATCAACTTTTTTAAATTTTTTTTTTTACAACTTAATATTTATTGGTAATAAGTATTAGAGTGTAAAAAAATAATTTAAAAAAAGTTGATATTTTATTGATCAGAAAGAAAAAAATAAATTTAGGAAGATTTTGAGTCGGTTAGAATTTTTTTTTAATATATCATGATTCAACGGATTGTTTTTTAGAATATATATCATGATGGAGTTTGTATTTTTAATAGTTGATCGTGGGTTTGTACGTATCAATTAATGGTTCACCAAATGTATCTAAGGATTGGTCCTTGGTTCGATCGAATATGTATAAATCTCATGGATTTTGTGTCAAGTTTTGGTCGAATTTGTTTATAAGTCATTCTTCAGTGTAATTTGTTTCTTAGATGTTGAACAAGCTTTGTCGACTTATTTAATGTTTTAATTTGATGGATTTGTTCTCAAAAAAAAAATTGATCTTTTATTTTTTACATGTCAATTAATAATGATATAATATTTTTAAGCAACATAAATTGATAATTATAATTAATTTTTAATATAAGTATTCAACCACATGTATTAAGTAGTTATAAAAACCTATCATATTACATGTAGTTATTTTTATAAATATTATATACATTAAGCTATTTTATCTTTAGTTATTAAGATTGGTTATAATAAACGATCATTAAACCTAATGATAAGATTTTATTATTTAATACATATTTAACTAAAAACATTTAAAATTATGTTATATTTATTTTGATTAAATTATTTTATCATACAATAACCACTAAAGAGATTTATTTATTACCGATTTGATATAATCTTTTATCTACATAGGGTTACAATTTAATTAGAAGAAAAAATTGGAATAAAGTGTTACCTTTATTTTATTTTAATTTGTGTCCGATCTCTATCTATCCTACCATAATCAAAATTATCTTGATTACTTTATTTCCCTCATGCCTAATAGGAACTAAATTAAGAGTTTTCTTTTCAAATTAACACCCACAAATTCCATCAAAATTTAATTTTTATTTTTAAAAGTATCGTGATAATTAAAGTTGGTAATTTTCTGTGAACTAAAATTAAATACTCCTTATGTTCAGTAAAGGATGTTATTTTGCTTTTAAGTATATTTTAAAGAAGTTAAAAACTATATAAATATTATTTTTCATAATATAATTGATATAATGGAATTACTAAATTATAAAATGATACACCGAAATATAATTAATTAAGATACCACACAAGAGCGCGGGTTGTAAAACTACATATTATACTAAAACAAATACATGAAAATCCTCTATGGTGGGCTCTGGTGCAATTTGAGCTGAGTTTTTTTTTTTTTGCCACATCGGTTAATGATGATCCGATAAATTTAAGTCATGTTAGACGCTAATTAACCTCATCTATTTATACACGTGTCATCATATGTATCCATTTTAATTAATGATTAAATTAATTTTTAGCATAAATATTCAACCTCATATCTTACAAATCTTATCATTTTACCTTAAGTTATTTTATAAATATTTTATCTAGAAAAAATCTAGATTAGATTAATTTACATAAAAAATGTTAGATTAGTTTTATCACTAACGAAAATTGATTAAATTATATATATAGAGAGAGATGGAGAGAGAGAGAGAGAATCAGTTTAGATATATTCCATTAAATTATTAAACAATCACATTAACCAATTGAGATAATCCAAATCGATAAGTGTTTATCTTTAACAAAAAAGTTAATTTATAAACGAATTTCATACAAATATTGCTCACGTACCAACTATTTTTTTTACCTTTAAACAATCACATTAAATAATAAAAATTAATTTTATCTTCAACAAATAATTAATTTATAAATGAAATTTATGCAAATATTGCTCATTTGACAATTAATTTATAAACCAAATTTATACAAATCTTATTGCTTTGTTTAGAGAAAAAATAATTTTGTTTTATGGAAAAAAATAATGAAATTACATCATACAAATTTGAAATTAAATGTCTTTAATCCGGCCTATAGATTACATTTTACCATAAAGTAAGTGTAATGAAGTGGAGCAAGATAAAGTATGTATTTTATAATATTTTAGCAATTAAAAAGTCAAAAGATAATATTTTACTTAATATTTACGATCTTACACAATTTGTGTATGGATAATAAAAGTCGTATAAAAAACCCGCGAAGATCGCGGGCGGTAAAACTAGTTTTATATAGTTTTTAGCTCCTTAAAATACGTGTTAAAAAGTCAAACGACAATCTTTTTGGATCGGAGGGAGTATAATTTATGCATTTTAGAATCCAAACGCACCCTAAAATGTGTTCATTCGACGCCTTTTAAATCTTTGCTTGTTAAAAGAAAAAGGGAAAAAAAATCATTCAAGGAGTCAGCTTTTTTGAGCGTGAAGAAATTATCTGAAAATTCTGTAATCCACCATTTATATACACGAGCGAAGGAGCGATCTCCCCAACCCGACAAACAGACACCAGTACCACCTTTGAAATCCAACTCCTCTCCCCCTCTCTCCCTTTCTCCAATCCGCTCCGATTTTCTCCTTTCAAGCACGCATCTTCTAATTCCTCAAGGTTTGATGCAATTTCTCTCCCTTTCTCCATCAGATCTGTACTGTTTTTCTAAGCTAGGGTTTGTTTTCCCCCCTGTTTTGATCTATAAATTGACTTGTATCATATGTTTTTCCCCCCAGTTTGTTGAATTTCGATTTGGGAAATTGATCGAACAGCTAGAGGAACACGGGATGGGGGCACTGATGTCCAAGCTTTGGTTCATGTGGTTCCCCGCGAAGGAGTACAAGATATGCGTTGTAGGGTTGGATAATGCCGGGAAGACCACTACCCTCTATAAGTTGCATCTTGGGGAAGTCGTCACCACCAATCCCACTGTTGGTAGCAATGTTGAGGAGATTATCTATAAGAACATCCGATTTGAGGTAATCTTTCCGATCCTTCAGCTCTTGATTTGACTTCTCTATTTCCTGTTTGATCTGTTGAGTGCTTCGAATCCTTCGATTTCAAAGAAAGGAAATTAACCTATCAAAGATAAAAACGCTTCCTAATCAATTGCCTGCTTTCCTAAATAGTACGATCCTGTATTATGCTTTACTGTCTAGTTTCTACCTTGCTAGATTTATGAGATTGGGATGAAGTGCGTTGCTTTTGGATGGAGGTTAACCTGTTTCCTGCTGTGAAATTGTGTTTGATTCCGTTTATAGGGGTGGATTGATCAATTTGATCAGTGTATCAGCTTGAGTAATGTGATTTCTTAGGCCTTAGGGAGAGTGTAAGACCTTATGAGAATCGGGATTTAAGATTGCTGTTTCTATGGTGTCCTGTTTGAGTAATTCAGGTGTTGATGACTTAATATTTATTATTTTGTTGCTACTGGCTTGTATACGAAGATGGGGCGGGGTATCTTGGTGGTTACGTTGGACAAAGCTAGTTAATTGTTGTAACCCTCCTTGGAGATCTAGATGTGGGTTGGGTTTCCTCTTGAAGGGTCTCTGAATTTGTGAGATGTTTTAACCTGGTGGCATTACTGTCAGTGATGATGTTAGTTTCAACTGAAGATGATTATGAATGTCATTTATGACGAAAACAACATTTGAGATCAACTCTCTATGTTTGGTTTCATGAACTCTATATAGGGTCAAATCCGCACTTCTTTTGATATGGAGTTTGCGAGTTATCAAGAAACAAACATTTGAATCAGGATTGATTGAGGCCATTTACAGAAAGCTGTTTATTTGTTAGGTTGCACATCGACCAGGATCATGTCAAAGAATAAAGAGGGCTGCACAAACTCCTTTTGGAATGATATTTATCTTGATTCTCAAGGATTCTTGATTGGGAATACAAGACTTATTTTAGAGCTTGCTTGTAAAAATGAACTGCTAGGTGGGCTTCTTCGTGGATGTATATTTCTGAAATTACGTAGTAAAATTTAAAAAAAAAATGCTGTAAATTTTCGAAACAGAATGCAATGGAAGGGTATGGGTGTATAACTATATAAGAGTTTACCCTCGTATTCTAGGTTTCTGTTATGCTTTGATTCCATTCCATTGTGTGTTCCCTTGCAAAGGATCTCCATGCATCGAATATACCCTCTTCCACCACTTCCCAATCCTGCTTATTCTGAACATAACTAACAAGTGTACGAACAAAGCTGTTTAATGCATAGTAAATTCTCTTTTGCATATCCGATGATTCATTAATACATGGCCTTGATTTCCAGGTTTGGGACCTTGGTGGCCAAGACAGGCTGCGAACATCATGGGCCACATATTACCGTGGGACTCATGCAGTTATCGTTGTTATTGACAGCACCGATAGAGCCAGGATTTCAATAATGAAGGACGAGCTATTCCGTTTACTTCCACACGAGGACCTCCAAGGGGCTGTTGTGCTCATCTTTGCTAACAAGCAGGATCTAAAGGATGCTATGTCCCCTGCTGAGATCACTGACGCTCTTTCCCTTCACAGTATCAAGGATCATGACTGGCACATCCAGGCGTGCTCTGCACTTACAGGGGAAGGGCTTTATGATGGAATGGGTTGGATTTCCCAGAGAGTCCCTGGCAAATCACCTAGTTAACAGTTCAAACATTTTCAGCTGGAAGGATCTTGATTTTGCACTTATGGATACTGCACAGTAATTAATGATATGTTAGAATAGATGCTGCTTGTTGTTTAAGCTGGTTTCTGATTGTTTTGTACCATTTGATCATGTGAGAGGAACAGGAACAAGCCCTTCTTTCCTGCCAAATTCAAGGATCCATTTACAGAAATTTTCCGATTGAGACAAATTTTATAGCTTTCCAACGTATACATCAATCAGCTAGTATCTTCCCCCTCTATAAGACTATAAATAAATGTGCCCCGTCTATCAGTCGGATCTTCATGGACAGGGCAAAACAGAAGGAAACATTAATCTTCTGATCTTCGTGAACAGGCTGTATATAAATTTTCCATTGATATTGAAAGCTCCAGGAACTTTTGTTACTGCACGCCATGGTTACAGTATCCAGCAGCTGCAACCCTTTGATTCTTGCAGTCCTTCAAACCAGCGATCCCACAATGGGTTCGCAGGGCCGTTTGTTCTGTAATTTGATCTCAAAGACAACATATAAATGAGTAGATCAATATGAAATTCAAGACTAGTGATAAAGAGGCATTTACGTTGGCAGCAGCGGATCAGGTTTGGCTAGGATAGCACTCTGCAGGCTGAAAGTTGAAAAACAAAAGAAATTTGAGATGATCGTCCAAACCAAACAGACGACGAATAACTGCAGTTCTTGAAATGTTCCATTTATGTACTTACTCTTTACAGGCTTCTGAGGCTTTCTCCATCTTTTCTACCTGATCCAGTTCTTCCTACACACCAAAAAATAAAAGAATGTTACTATTGAATATTTCAATATTTACTGCAATGTTACCTTGCTTCATCTCATGTTTCATTTCGCAGTTACTTGATTCCTGGACTTAAATATGATATCACATACATAGTATATAGAAGAAAGTGAATGGCCCGAATCTTTAAGCAAAAGCTGTTTGCATCAATAACAGCAGCGACACACGAGAAGTTAGAAGTCAAAGAACTATTAGTACAAGGCAGGAACTCTACAAGCAAGATCAAACAAGGGGGTTCAAAACCATAATATAACTCAAGAGATATTTAACTAGTGATTTGTAAGGTATAAAAAATTGTGCCCAAGGATTTTCAACCACAGTAGCTTATGCATCGGCATTCAGAACAAGGGTGGTAAATGGGAAGCTAGCAGTAAGACCTAAAAGTCCTAAAAACTCTGCAAGCAAGACAGGGGTTCGGGGGAATTATGGTAATGAAGATATTAACCAATCGGAGATAGATATCACAAAACAATTCCACAGAACTAATAAGCATGTATTCTATCAGTAATAATGAAGATGAAACTGAAAGTTCAGTAACTGGAAGCAAATAATACAAGAGGTAGCCTAGCTCTAATTATACTATGGGTTCATGAAAGGGAAACAATACGATCCTGGACTGATGACGCTGTCAAAAATAAGGATACATTGAAGGGTTACTATCAGCTAATGCAGGAATAGGATTACATTTAGTTTCAAGTTACCACAAAGCACTGGTCTGATCATCTGATTGCAGTATGATCACAATTTAGTGAAATCTTAAGACAGCTCAAAGGAGTGGGAGGACAAATGTCATCAGCGCCACTCGGAAGAGAAGGGCGGCTATTACGAATACAAATCCATAAGCAAAGGAGTCTTGGTTATGGAAATCAAAAAAATTGTTCAGTCAACAATGTGCAGTCTAACCAAAACCAAATGCCCATACTTCGGATTAACAAAAAATGTGTTCTCTTGGATTCACACTGTCATGTATAAAGTCAATCACATACGCAACGTAACGGACCAAGGGAGGGCTGAGCTAGAAAACAAGATTCATGCCCAGAAGTAACAATTTTAAATAGGATCAGATCACAGAATAAAAATACATATGAAAGCCAACAAGGACAAAATGGTCCCTCCATCACTCCCCACACAGCAGTTCTTTCTCATGATCAAACTTAATGCCACAAATAAATGTATTTGAATATAGCAAAATCAACAATATGCATCTAAAATTCATCACAGAAAATCCATGACACCAATTACCAAATACCTCCTCCAGAAAATCAACTAGCTTAGCAGTAACAGCACTGAACAATGAAAGTTGAGTTCTTTAGCCACAAATTGAAAATCCAAGTATACACACCTCCAAAAACCTGGTTTCTTGTTCAAGGCGCTTGAACTCGGCGAGGATCTGGTGCTTCCCTTTGGTATCAGAGGAAGGACCTTGCGGATTCATACTTCACCCGCCACAGATTGAACAGGAAGAAGGAAAAAAAAAAACCTAAATTTGAAACAAGGAAGCGGAACTGGAAATTTGCAAGCAACAAATTAAAGGAAGCGCATTGTGGGTTCAGAGGTTGAGTGAACAATGGAGGACAGAGGAGAGTTGTTGGGCAAAGAGACAACAAATAATCTGTGAAATGGTCATTTGAATTTCTTCATATCCTCCGTATGAAAAGGGGAAGAAAAAGTTTGAAGCTTTTGGGAGACACAGGAGCTAGCAGAGCTTGTTGGGGAGGTGATAGTGGATTTCTACCTGCACTGGGGCAATGGGGAGCTGGACAAAATCTGGGTTTCCTTTTTCCACCACCAAAAAAATTTATTGGTTTCTTTCCTTTTTTTTAGTTAAATTAAATTATTCAAAAAAAAAATATTTAAGTCACGAGTTGATTAAATGTTACCGTACATTTTGACTTTTCAAAATATTTAAAAATACTCTCAAGTATATTAATATCGAACGTTTTTAAAATACTTTGATAGGATGACTCGTAATAGGATGCAGTGGAGGAGTGTTATTAGAACTCGAGAGCAGTAATTGGGTCATACATTTCACTCTTACCTGTCTGCCAGCGTCACTTGCTTTCTTGTCGACCACACCGTACACCCTATAGTAGCATTGAGTATTGTGCTTATCCTTCTCTGTGTTTCTTTATGTGATAATATTTATTCCTCACAGTCTTGGTGTGTTGCTTGTACTGTGGAGTTTGTGGGCATCCCTCTCTGTGTTTCTCCCTGTCTTCTGGGTTATAAGGCAACATCCTCTCGACTTTGTCGGGAAAATGGTGCGTACGATGAGGCCCCCAGACCTTGCCTCTGGCGGGATATGCTGAGTTATTTAGGCAATTTTACAAGTATTTAAAATACTGCAAATTGCAATCCAATACTCTATTATTTAGGCAATTTTACAAGTATTTTTTTTTGTCCTTGGATACACATTAGATATTCTCATTTCGATGTATGGACTATATGGGAAAATGCATTGAAACTAAAAAAATCACTTTTTAAAAATGATTTTTTTTTTCATTTTGGATTTTCTTAATGTGTGTCAAGTAACACACATTAGAAAAATCATTTTACTTAATGTACTATTTGTTAGGATTAAAAAGTATCCCACATTGGTGGTAGACCAAAAACAACAACAAGAGTATAAGGGAGGGGAATCCTTTACCCATTGACTTAAGCTTTTGTCTTAGAAAGATGAATCCTAACCTTATAAGTTATAACCTAAAACAAAATACAAGTGGAGGAAAAACTCTTAATTACTTAACGGCTTAAACTTTTGTGTTAGATGTGTAAATCTCAATCTTATAACAAAAAATAAAATGAACCCGATACGATTTTTGTTTTTATATAACTCGACCAGGATTTTATCGGAATTTCACACACTATCTCTTATTCATATCTTGTTTACAATTACCATTCAAAAGATAAAATGTCCCATATCTTTAACATAAATAAAAAGTGATTAAAATTAAATTTAAAGATTAAGGGTGATTCTATTAAAGTTCAGACTAGTCTAACAAGGGCTTTGTTTTTTAAGAATTTGACCCAACTAGTTTATTTATTTATTTATATAAGATAAAAACACAAATTATGGAGTATTTTGGTTGATGGACAAAATCAAAATTGGCTGGTTATTATACTATTATTGTTTTTTTTTTAAAATCAAATACTATTAGTCTATTATTGTTGTTAAGTTTGGTCCCCTCCTTGTAAAGGGTGAGATATAAGATTTCCCATCTTTTTCCAACCGCTTTCTCACGGAGGCTTGTAGAGTTGTCTCCTTTCTCGTGTACTGCTTGCGTGCCCAACACTACCCCCTGCTCACGTGATTTCCACGCTTTTCTAATTCTCTTGTCTCTCCAGGACCATGGAAATACAATGGTCGGGTTATGTTTGAATTTTGTCAAGTAAATTTAGATCAAGAAATTAAAATATGTATATCAATAACTCATATATCAATATATTGATCCCAAATAATTAGACATGTAATTTAATTAAGGCGTAACTTCATAAAACCACCCTTTATTTCACCTTTTGTTCACAAAACCACCCGTTATTTTCTAAATTACAATTAACCACCCGTTATTCATAAAAACCTATCAAGTCACCACCCATCTTCGATTCTATCCATTAGCAGCCCTAAAATGAGTAGTAAATGACTATATTACCCTTAACCCTATATAAACCTAGGGGTGGACACTAGGGGTGGGCATAATTACATGTAATAATTGAAAAAGGCCTTTACTTTTTGGAACAAATAAATTGCTTTTTAGAACAACAATGAAAAATACCCTTAATATTGAAATTATTTACAATCAATACCCTCCCGGCCTCCCCCTTCCTCACACCATTCTTCTTCCTCTCTAATGGCGGTTTCTTGCTTCCTTTCAATCAATTGGATCGTGAATAATGACCCTGGATTTTGGATGAGTTTCATAATATAGGTGGATCATGAAAACATTAAACCCCCTCAATGTTTGAAGAAATCGAAAATCAAAATCAACTCCCTATTTTGGCGAAGCGGCCGTCAAATATCCGAACCGAGAAAGTCCAAGCAAACAACAGATCGGGGATAGGAAACAACAATGAAATCTATAGGTTTGATTGAGAGAAAGAGGGGGGAGAGCAATCAGGGAAGATGACGAGATCTTATTGCAAAGTGTAGACGCAAATCAAACCCTCCTTTCAGTTGTTGCGACCAAAATACACTTGGTCGTTGCGACCATGGTTCATCTGATCGTTGCGACCATGGGTATTTGTAAAAAAAAAAAATTGGTCGCAACGACCAATTGATATTTGGTCGTTGCAACCACTTGGTCATGCGCTAAACGGAAATTTAACTCTACACTAAACGGAAATCGTGTTGAAAAACTGTTTTGAAAAATTGAAAAATTTTACAGTTAACTGTTTTGAAATGATGAGATATTTCAATACAGTTAATTGATTTGCTTTTATCCACCAATTCAAAGCAATTACAATCAACTGCTACAATTAATTGATTAACTGCTTTATCCATTAAAAAAAGTTGTACTCCGTAAAAAATTGTTCTGATAGTCTCTCCATCGTTTTTTCTCTCTCCTCTCTCTCTTTCCCTGATGGCCGAAACCCTCTCTAAATCTCTCCATCGCCCCCATTCGCCTTCTCCCTCACACAGTCACACCATCACCGACCGTGGTGTAGGGATCGTACTTGCAAGAACTGTAAAAGAGCAGCCATGGCGGACGGGAGATAGGGAGCGAAGGATCCGTTGGAAGGCGGATACGAGCTCCGAAGGACGTAGGCGGATACGAGCTCTGGTGGAGATTTAGGGTTAGCAGATCCTGGTGGAGGTTGACAATGGCGGGGACGATGAACGGCATGTAGTACGGATCTCTGACGAACACTTCGTTCTCGACGGCAATTTACCAGATCTAGTTCGGGACGCCGACCATCAGGTCGATTCCAGTCTCCATCAGCCCTAGCCTCGATCTTCCAGTCTCTCTCTAATCTCCATCAGCCCTAGCCTCGATCAATGGAAGCTTTCCCCTGATCTTCTCTTCGTTCCCTGTAATTGAGGTCAATGGAAGTTTTCCCCTGCTTGTTCCCTGTAATTGAGGTCAATGGAAGCTTTCCCCTGATTGTGCAAGTGGAAAATTGAATGGAAAAGTAGTATTATTCAGTACTACGTGGTATTGTTCATCAATACATTGAGGCCACAACTGTCGATACAATTATCAATTAATTGGAGAATTGAATTGAAAATAGCAATTAATTGTGTACCAATTAATTGTTAATTTTAATTCAATTACGTTATTGAAATTTTGGTAATTGAAATATCAATTAATTGCTTTTCAATTAATTGAATTAGCAATTAATTGAAAATGTCTACCCCTAGTGGACACAAATCCCGTACCGTCCCGCATCCCGTCCCGATCCCGGTGGGATTTAGAAAAAAAAAATCAATCGCGTCCCGCTAAAATTACACAGGACGGAGAGTTTGCAACTTTGCATCCCGCATATATATAAAAAATAATATATATATATATAATTAAAATTAAAAAACTAAGAATATATTTATATTATATACTAACATTTATTTAAACCCAAACTTTAAATTTTAAAATAATAACACAAGAATTTTAATACTAGTAAAAAGAAGCAGTACCCTAGAGCTGTTGGCAGCTCTCGGCAAACATCCATCATTCCATTTTATTGGCAGCTCTCGGCAAACATATAACAAATAATGTAAGAATTTTAATACTGTAATGGGATTTGGTAAGGTTTGACATCTTTATTGTTTGGTATTTTTAGAGTTAATTGTATTAATTTTTAATTTTTTTTACGTGGGACAAATCCCGTCCCGTTAGGGACAAGATCCGGTGGGATTTGAAAAAAAAAATATCAATCTCATCCCGATCCCGTCCCACAAAAAATACGCGGGACAGGACGCAGGATTACCGCAATCCCGTCCCGTCCCATGTCCACCCCTCTATAAACCTATTTCAAGAAACCTAAATCGGTTGGAAACATTGAAGCCAAAAAATCTATGAAATCTAAATTAAATAACCCTAAATTGAAATATAAATTAAACCTAAACTCAATAAATTGGTACGATTTAGCTGGAAAATTTGAAACCCAAATTAAAATCTCATAAAACTAACATCTATTCATCATCATCGGCTATTCGGTCTTGATTCCCAATTTCGTCATCGTTGAAGAAAGATTGCGCAGTAGCATTGAACAACGAGGACAAAGTATGTCATCCTCGAACCAAAATCGTAGAACACGGAAGCCGGAAGGAAGAGGCTTCGTCTCTCCTGGTGCTCTTCAAATAGACCGGCGGTGGGAAATTGATAGGTTTCTTGAAATAGTTTTATATAGGGTTAAGGGTAATATAGTCATTTACCAATCATTTTAGAGCCGCTAACAAAGAGAATTGAAGATGGGTGGTGACTTGATAGGTTTCCATGAATAACGGGTGGTTAAGTGTAATTTAGAAAATAAGGGGTGGTTTTGTGAACAAAATGTGAAATAAAGGGTGGTTTGATGAAGTTATGCCTTTAATTAAAATGTATAGATAAGTTTATTATATACTCGATTCGTTCGGAAAAACACGTCTTTTAGTATTTCACACGCGTTTTTTAAATTTAGGATGATAAAAACTATATAAAATTTTTATTTTTTTATTTTTTTTTTAAAAAATTTGTACTTATTAATAGTAACAATGAAATTGTTTTAAAATTTTATAAAAAGCGATATTTTATATAGTTTTTTTATCATCCTAAAAAAACGAGTGTGAATAGTAAATGTTATGTTTTATCGAACTGAGGGAGTTTATAATTCAGTTGAAATGCATATAAATATTAAGACACCGGGAAATTAAGTACTTCATATGTGTATATATGGGTTGGTAATTGTGTTTCATGGAAGTCTCAACAACAACCTATACTCATATAGTTGCTTTATCTTCTACTGAAGCAGAATAGTACATTGCCACCACAGAAGCTTGAAAAAGACACTATCTAGCTACAAAGTATTCCGAAAGAAATTGAGAAGAAGCACTACACATATGTTTTGCATATAGTTAGCCAAAGTGTCATGTATCTTTGTAGAGATCCCATGTATCATGAACGTACTAAGCATATTGATATTAGATATCATTTAATTCATGAGAAAGTTGAGGATAACATCATTCATGTGAAAAAGATACATGGTAGAGTTAATTCTGCAAACTTTGGTACCAAGATTGCGCCTTATGATAAATTTGTGTTTTGCAGGAATTTCCTCAATTTGGAGGAACTCCCTTGACCATTGTGAAGTGTGTGTGGGCTGAGGACGAACCTAGCAGAAGAATCCACTTATCTGAGAGTTTGAGTGTGCCCAGTGCAAGTCTTAGAAAAGTAGAGGGGTGTTTGTAATGTTATATATTTACTATCCTAGTCTTATATGTTGCATGTAATTATATTGTTACGTGTTTGAACTGTAACATGTGTGTATATCTGATGAACAATACATATAACAGATATTATATATTATGCTATGTATGGAAGCATGGTTGTAGTTAGTCCTGACTGAATAGTATTGAGTCTAGTTCTTCGACTTGATCTTCTAAAGAGACCAATGGACAATAATGGTGTGATAATACAATGTATAATATATAATATGTGTATAATATGTATTGTGTGTGTGAAATTCTGAATGGGCCTTAGCCCAAACAGAAGCCCAATGATCAAATGGAAGAGCTGAGCTGGTGGCCCAAAGTTTCCCGTGTGCAACTTATGTGTGAAACGCAACATTTGTGCTAGGGTTTGAGATCTCCAGGTGACCTAGCTATATAAGCTACTCTTCTTGGTTGCTTGGATCACTTCTTCAACTCTTGCCTCCCTGTCTCCTCAAATGCTCTATTAGACATTTCTTTTAGGGTTTGGTTTCCAAGCTCCTTGGCCTTAGTTTTTGAGCTAGAGATTGGCGACGATGGTTGAAGGTGTCCTTCTGGTGGCTTAGTGAGCTCCGACACTTAGCTTTGGGTTGTCGCTCTTCCTTCCAGGAGATCTAGGATTGAATATCGAAGCGTTCTTCGATCTTCGCTTCCCACACAGGGGGATTTTCTTCTCCTTTTAACTTTTGATTCACATGCATGCTTAGATTTAGGGATTATGTGTATTCATTATTGTTTCACCCCTTATACACACTCTTTATAGTGGATTTGGCCAACTCTTTAGGCCTTGTAGATGTAGGCTTTGCCAAACCACATAAAATCGCTTGTATTCGTCGATCTTGTATATTTCTCATTTCAATCTTTCATTTTCGTTTCAATCGCTTTTGCTTCAGCTCCAAAACCGATTTCTGTTTTTCAAAACTTTAGGTTTTAAAGTAGTAAGACCATTCACAATGGTTTTGTGCAAAATGTACACATTTGCACAAGATGTGTCAAAATACACATCACTTTTTAGCAATTTGCTCTATTGGTGAAATGTGCATTTTTTACACATTATTGAAATACAATTCATTTAAAACAAAAAGGAAAATAAAATCATAAAAAAATAAACCAATAAAATTGTCTTGTTTTTTATATAAGTTTTTGCACATAAGAGAAATGATGTACTGAAACTTGCACATCACATGTTCAAATGTGCATATTTGCACACATCCAAAATAACTAATGAAGCTAAAAAATACGTAGTATTTAAAAAGTATACATTTGCACACCATCGTACGGGGTGGTCTAAACGAAGGAGTGTATGATACAGATGGAACACGCGGCATATTTTGAATTTCCCCAGACATAATAGCTTGAAGATCGATAACTGATTCACCGATGCTTTCCTCCCGCCATTTTCCAACACTCACAAGTTGCCACGTGTCCTCGCGATCAGAGGGAAACTATTAACGGCTGAAAATTCACAGCCAGATACCTTCCTTCAAACCTGCAACAATTAAAAAAAGAAAATAAATACAGTAAAAAAAAAGGAAGGAAATTCCAAGAGTGTACCTTTCTTCAAGCCAGTGTTCACAGTGAAAGCCTTTGCCTCCTCCATACCTCCACCGATCTTCATCTTCTTCTTCAGAGACAATGCAGCTCCACCTCCGCCTTGCCGCCAATGGCGCCACCGCAGCGCCGCCCTACCTCAACCGCAATCGATCGCCATGGCAGCTGTTTTCCGATTCCCGCTTCCTTCACTCCAATTTCACGCGAGTCGGCGTCGGGAGGTGTCAAATTAGGGCTTCGAGTGGCGGAGCCTCCGGTGCCGGCATGGGAGACACGTTCCTCGACATCTGGAAGAGGGAGATGGAGCGTGATAAGATGGAGAAGCGGTTCCAGAGAGTTCTCAACAGCGCGCCGCAGAACGGTCACCCTGCCGGCGAGTCCGAGGGGGAGGAGAATGATTTTGAAGGCGAGGAGTTCGTGGAGAGTCCGGAAGATCTGGAGAGGAAGACGATTGAGTTCGAGAAGATTCTGGAGGTGCCTAGAGAGGAGAGAGATAGGGCTCAGCGTATGCAGGTAATTGACCGCGCGGCCGCGGCTATTGCGGCCGCCCGGGCCATTCTCGATCAGGATCCTCCGCAACCTCAACCGGATGTCCGTGATCGGAAGGATTCAGCAGCCATTGAAGAGAGTGAGATCGGAATTAGGTCACAAGATGGAGGTAATTTGGTTTCTTATTCATTGCTGTTGTTAAGCTTTACCTGTTTAATTAGGGGGTTTAGATTGGATTTATGACACTGCAGACCTCCTAGATGTGTCTTACTTATTATGTGGATTCCTGTCCAATTGCTTTACAGATTTTAGCTTCTGTCTGTTTTAGTAGCATTATCAAAGATTCAAAGTGGTAGGAGGATTAATTGTTGAAGATAATACTGTATCTGGAAGCATTTATTCTGGCATTTTCATTTTAAATTCCCTGTTTTGCTTGCATCATTTTGCAATTATGCAGTGGATGGTTTTTGGGTGTGAATTTGTGATATGGTCAGGTTGGTTGGAGGGGTCCCTTTTTATTGTGATTGGGACGTATCAGTTATCGGTTGTGAACTACTCTGATTTTGAGTTACGACTTTGACATTGTAGTTGGGAAGCTTATTTTATAACTGATTGAGACTTTCAGTGTTTCTTCCTAAACTCGTTGCTTGCCAGAGAAGCGCAGAATAATAAAGTACTTGTTCTACTTGTGTATGTGTGTGAATTATCAGGGAAACTGCCTCAGAACTCATACAATCGCCAAACCCGACCTTCTCAAATTGGAACGCCTGGACCGGACTTTTGGAGCTGGGTACCCCCTCCTGGGAATGATTCATTGAAGGATGGTAGCAGTAGCTCAAAAACAGCTCAAAAGCCTTCTGTTGATGCAAATCAAGTGAGTGAACTGTTGGAAAAAGATCCATCTGCTGATATCCTCAGGATCCCGTTGGAGAGCAAACTTTATGAGAGCAAGATTACATCTTCTCTTCCACCTTTACAGTCTTGGTTGGAAAGAGCAAAGATGGATGATTCTATTACCATTTCAGAGAACGCTGCCTTGAACAAAGACCACGAGATTCAATTTACGGAACATGCAGCAGAAGCAGCTCGTGCTTTGGATGAATTTGATGAAAGCCCTTCTCATGGGACTTATGATGATGGATCAATGTGGTGGAGGGATACGGGGATAGAGAGACGTCCTGACGGTGTGATTTGTAGGTGGACCTTGCTGAGAGGTGTGACTGCTGACAGAGCAGTAGAGTGGGAAGAGAAGTATTGGGAAGCTGCTGATGATTTTGGTTATAAGGAACTTGGTTCTGAGAAGTCAGGAAGAGATGCCAATGGCAATGTTTGGCATGAGTATTGGAGAGAATCTATGTGGCAGGTAATGAAGACATTTTGCTATGTGTTTCCTGCTGTTTTGAAATGGAGCACATGTTAATGAGCTTTTTCATTTGAGCTTGAGTATTGCAGGAAGGTGGCCTTATGCATATTGAGAAAACAGCTGACAAATGGGGAAAGAAGGGTGAGGACGACGAGTGGCAAGAGAAATGGTGGGAACACTATGATGCCTCTGGGAGGGCGGACAAATGGGCTCACAAGTGGTGCAGAATTAACCCAACTACGGAACTTGATCCGGGTCATGCTCATGTTTGGCATGAAAAGTACAATCCTAATCTGCTTGTTTTCTGCATCCACCTATGAAGGACTAGTTTATATCGCAGTTGTTCGTTGTTGCAGGTGGGGAGAGAAGTATGATGGGCTTGGAGGTAGCGACAAGTACACAGACAAATGGGCTGAGCGCTTTGAAGGAGATGGCTGGTCAAAGTGGGGTGACAAATGGGATGAGCACTTTGATCTAAATGGCAATGGCGTTAAGCAAGGCGAAACATGGTGGCAAGGGAAGTATGGAGAGGCCTGGAACCGAACATGGGGTGAGCAACACAATGGATCCGGGTGGGTTCACAAGTATGGAAGGAGCAGTTGCGGAGAGCATTGGGACACTCATACTCAGGAAGATACATGGTATGAGAAATACCCACACTTTGGCTTCATGCACTGTCTGGAAAATACAGTTCAGTTGAAGGAAGTCAAGAAGCCGTCAGAGACGGAGTAGCCATGTATGACCTTATTGATCCTTCTGTTATTTAACAACACAGAATGCAGTATTTACCAATACCATTATAAGGTTTGCACACAAGTACTCAACAAAGGAAAAGGGTGTAAATTCCTTACATGCCCATTTGATGAATTCCCTCAGTTCTTTCATTCATGCTGACTTTGATATTGGATTGCAGCAGGTTTCTTTAATATAGAGTTCAAACTTAAAGGCAAACATACATTGCTTTCTTGTATGCTGGAACGGAGACAGTGTTCAAACTGGAGCTTTACTATATGAGACTGTGAGTGGTTGATTAGATTCTTTGTGATGCAATTCAGATTACACACAGCTTCTTGTATTATTTGTACAATGAAGTATACAAGGGAGGATCCTTCATCCTCGGTTAGTTCCTGTCTCGATTTCCATACGAAAAAACGATTTATGAACTGAGCCTGTTGTAGTGCAAGGCTCTCTTACATGGTGATTTACCATAAATGTATGTATTATGCTGTTAAGGCTGTTGTAGGTTTGTTTCTGATACATATATAATACACTTACACTATGACTGTGTTCTGTATGTCTGTAACTTACTGTAAAGGCCTTATAACATGGATTTTAATAAATATTCACTGTTTAGATCTATCTTTGTTTTGTGCTTATCCAGAAATCAAAAGCTTCTGAAAAATTGATTTTATAAATCGGAGATTCTATAAAGATAAATCACTTTCAGAGATAGGAAGCGGTTTCAGGAAGAAGCTGGTATTGGTAGTAAGCAAGGTTTTTAGGATCGGGATCCTTGTGTGGGATCGAGACAAGGGTGTAGGATCGGATCGTAGGATCGTAAGATCCTAGACAAAAATTTAAAATAAAATAAAAAAATAAAATAAAAACAAACCATCCTAAACAAATACCTTAATTTTAAAATAAAACTAAGCTTTTCCTCCATTAAACACATTATGTAACTAAAATAGTCCAATAATAAGCATTTAACATTCATAATTTGTCAAGAATAATGTCTGAAAAGGTGACAAACAGACAAGGATAATGTCTTAAAATATGACAAACATACAAGAGATAAATCACACATCCAAATATCCAATAACATATCTAGTTTCAAATGTCATCATCGTAATTAACCACATCATGAACGGTTTTCAGGCACTCAGACGTGGATTTGTCGAGTTGAGTAACGAAACAAAGGGCTTAGGGTTTCAATTCAACGTATTCACTCTTCTGCCTTCAATTTATAAGGAGATGGGCTACCAAAAAAATAAAAAATAAAAAGGTTCATCGTATCTAGAAGGCTCAATATTCAAACAAAACAAACACAATTACATAAATATGATTTTTACTAGGATCAGATATTTTTTCTAGGATCGATAGATCCTACCAATCCCACACAATCCCATAGGATCCTAGGTGGATCCTAGCACGAAGGAGTTTGTATGTCCGATCCGGATCAAAACCTTGCCTAAAATCGTAGGATCGTAGGATCCGGATCGGAATCCTAATAACCATGGTAGTAAGTGACACACCAGCTGTGCATTCATGGAATATGGGTGGCTACAATCGATTTAAATGTTGCTAACACAACTAAGAAATCAGATTAGTGGAGATTTTTCTGTTAATGATCACCAAGTAATATTCCAAGCATGTATCGTTCCATTGGTATTATGTGACAATCTGTCTTTGTGATAATATATAGTATGTATTGTGTTCCAGTCTTGCATAGAAAGTGATTAGGTTGGTATTGATTTGATTAAAATAATTAAGAGTAGATTATTTTTATGGATGGCAACTGTGGAAGTTCAGAATATACTCTAGTACGTGAGGGGTAGAAATTATGTGACCAACTGACCAAGTCTATCTAGCAATGTTATTGGTTATAACTTACTATAATATTAATTTCTCAGCTGTAAATATGTTTGATCCTAATAAATATGAATATTATTAGGAGTAGAGAATGAATCGGGTTATGGGTGGATATACCTATTACATTACTCGATTCCTTAAGTAATTTTTTCTACTTGATTCACCCATTATCCACTAACTCTTGCATCCACATCCAATCCACTCTACCGCCTTCTCTCTCACTGTCGTCGCTCACATTTTCGGAATCGAAGCCTATCACTCCCGATCTCTAACAATTACAACTATATTTTTTTTAGTGTTAATTTCTTAATATTTTCTGTCAAGCATCCCCAACCCGGGAAAAAAAGAATTTTTTGTTTACCTTTAAGCATTCTTGAAATGATGAAAAATTTACGTACCTTCAAGTATCCCTGGAATGATGGTCCAGGATCCGCCCCTGGTTACAGCCGCTTCGCCTGGAATTGCGAAGCTTCCTTAATACACTGGTTTAGTCCGCAACCAGATGCGGAGTCTTTTCAAATTCTATTAAGGCCGTGTTTGGTTACATTTACGATTTACTCCGCCACTTATTGCAAAACGTGGTACACAATAAGCAGCGGACTTCTTTCGTACATCCGCGTTGGGCCGTGTTTGGCACGACGTCCGACGTACTCCACTTCATGTTGCAGACTGATTTCCGCAAGGGGTTGCACAACTTAGCGATGTATCCAGTAAAAATTACCGGTGAAGTTTTTATTAATACAAATTTTTGATATGATAGGAAAATACGAAGTATATTAGTATGGAGACGAATGAAAAATGAATAGAATTGTTATATGATCCGAGTAGTTTGAGAATTAACTCAAAAAAATTTCAGCTTAGACTCACCCATTTGTTAAACGAGTCGAGTATGAACATATTTTTTTAAGTTTTGACCCAATTGTTATATGATTCGAGTAGATTGAGCTTAATTCGATTCAAGTTCGAATATTGTAGAATTTAAACATTTTCCTCTTAATTACTATGTTATGATGAGTAGAGTTGTCCTATACTCGAATAAAGCTCGACTCTCGAGTTTGTTCATTTACAAAATGAGACGAATATATGAACATATTTTAAAACTCAAATATGAATTCAGACTCAACTTGAATTCGACTTGTTACTAAATCAAATAAATACTCTCTCCGTTAATAAAATTTGACGTTTTAGTATTCACACTTTTTTAGGTGTTAAAAACCATATAAAAATATTAACTTTTTAAATAATTTTTTTAAAAAATAATTTCATACTGATTACTACTAAATATGGATTTATAAAAATAAATATAACAAACAAGTTAATATTGTATAGAGTTTTTATCATTCTAAAAATACATGCATAAATAGTAAATGATAAGTTTTAATTGACAGAAACAGAATGAAAAACAACTATTCAACTTCTTTGCATTGAACATCAGCCCTAAAATAGTAGAATGAAGTGTGAAATGGAATCAGCCCGAAAATGAAGTGTGAAATGGTAAAAATGAATTGTATGTTTTTGGGTTATGAGTATGAATCAGTCTGTGAATGTAAACATATATGCATATTGAAAAGAAGTGCACGTGGTTATCAACGTGATCGAGCAGGTGGATATATGGGGTCACGTGATCGACTTGGAGTTGGGTCCCATGGCGTCGTGTCTACATGGAGACCCAATCAGATAAGGACTTCGAATCCTCCTGAATTCTGGTTGGAGATTTAAACTCTATATTTTTACCAACTCTGTATTTTTAATTCAAAATACGTTTTCATTTCTTCCCAAAACACCCGACTTTACAGCTGCACTTAGCTTTCAATTTATACCAATTTTTTTTTTAAGAAAACTTTTTCTACGGCCCAACAAAGGATTAGAATGATTAATCAGAATTGTCATAATCTTTTTGTAAAAAGTGTTTCTCATTTCTCAACATAAAGTTTATAACTTTATATCATTTTATAATGTCAATTGTTACGTTATAATCCTTTTGGATTTTTTTGCTTGTACATCAAAATTGCAACTCAAGCGTATTGTCATTATCTAGTTTATTAACTCGTGGTTATTTAATTAAGAAATGATTCGAAGTTCAAAGAAGATTTGGATCTTGGAGAGGTTGGGAGAACCGACAGACCGTTAAAGAATAAAACATACAACGAAAACAAAAAGGGTACACTTCAGACGACGGAAATAGAGTTAGAGGGGAAAGACGTATAAAGAAAGCCACACATGACCACATGCTTGCACTTCAGCTGAAGAAACTGGTGGAAGATAAGTCAAGCACTACCTGAGTAGCATTGCTGGAAAGTAGGTATAGCAGAACACGATCTCCTGGTGGTGTGAAAATATAAAAACAGGACTCCAGGAAAGCTTCTTTCGAACTCAAAACTTTCATAAACTCATATTCATAGCCACGATCTCAACTGGACACAACTCATACGTACCCACATCAACCAAAACACTAGACACCAAGATCACGCCAAAATTCAACCAATTCAACCACGAAAAATTGGACAAAGTGTATGATTTGGATAGATGTGATAAACTAAATGGATTAGATTGATTTTATTTTATTTTATTTTAATTATTTCAAATAATTAAAAAAAAAAAAGATTTACTTGTGGTAGATCCCAGCTAATGGAAAATCCAAAGAAAATTAAAAAGAACTATTGTGATTTTGCTTGTAATTAACTAGCTAAGGTTTTTGTTATATTTTATAGATAAATGAACAATTACGTACAATCTTATTAATATAATTTTTTTTAGGACATTACTATAATCTTTTATTTATAATAGAAACCTGATATGCAAATTGGTAATTCATAGACCGGGCGGAGGCTATAAACTTACCGTATACCTTAAATTATCATTTTTATGCAATAAAACCCATATTATTTTGTACATGTGAATAACTGAAATCACGTTTTCTATTTGTTAAAACTAGGATTACTTCGACCTATATAAATTAATAATAATTAATACTATTGTTTAAATTATTTTCCTAAAATTAAGCTATACTAAATACATAGTATTATTGAATATTTGAATGGAAGGAGTGTAAGTTTCAATTCCATCATCAGCTACGTAGCTACGTTATATATCCACGCAAAAGAAAAAATAAATACAGTATTAGTACTTTGACTGGGGTAGCCTTTATTGACTCTCCAACCCCTAGCTCAAAAATTAAATTTTGACCAATATTTATACTCCGTAATATATATATAAGACACCAATATATGTAACCCGTTTTTATTTATATATGCTATTACTCCGTATTAAATACGTGTAATTAATTCCAATAGAGTGGGTTTTAGTTGAAGTGAGATATTAGCTAAAAGTCTCGTGTGTTGACAAATGAAAATTTCTCTTTTATACTAATTCAAATATCTCCCCTAAAGGTCACCGAAAAAAAAATAAAAAAATATCTCCCCTAAAAGATATTTCAAAATGGACTACTGACATCTAAATTGCGACATTTTGGTGGTTAATCGGTTACATTACATGTATATATGACCCCCACAGCCTTATAATTTTGACTTTAACAAATTACCTAAGATAAATTCTTTTTTTTTTTTAATTTAAATTAATTCCCTTACCTCCTCGCCAAGCTTGTATATATAAATGGAGACAAACATAAACCCCTCCAACTAAGCTTGGAGTTATACGTATAAATATATGTTGTAATAAACCCATTCCATCTCTCTCTCTCTCTTGAATCTTGATCAAACAACATATACACCACAATGGTGATCATTGAAGAAGAGGTTATTGGGGAGCAACAACAAATAATGGAGGTTGGTTTTGAAGAAAGCTTTGGCTTGTTTGGCGTTGACGGTATCACGGTGGAGGAGCTGGAGGTGGTGATCCGGTCGTTGGGTTCTGACCCAACGCCCGAGGAGATTCGAGACCTGATCTGCGAAGCTGCTGACATCGCTGACGGTAGTGCCCCCCTTGAGTTTGCTCACTTTCTTAATCTCATCATCACAAGAAATTCCAAAGTAAGTGTACATATTTTCGACGTGGGACAATTATTCTTTCATACCTCCCAGCATATAACTTATAATGTTATGTTTTTTTTTTTAATCTCGCAAATTTTATAATTAATGTTAGTGTTGATATAATTGGCAGGAGAAAGATACGGAGGAAGAGGAGCTAAAAGAGGCCTTCAAAGTGTTTGACAAGGACCAAAATGGTTTCATTTCTCCGACTGCGGTGAGTGAAAATGGTTTAGATTAAAAATAAAGTAAATAATAATAAAGGGTGAAGAATTAAAAAACAGTGTAAATGATATGAATGCAGCTGAGGCAAGTGATGATAAATCTAGGGGAGAAGTTGACAGATGAAGAGGTGGAGCAGATGATAAAGGAGGCAGACTCAGACGGAGACGGTCTGGTCAATTTCGATGACTTCGTCAAGTTTATGATGTCCGTTTGATCCAATTAAATTAACTGAACTGATTGTGGATCGTCTCTCATTGATCGATCTCATAAGCAGTTGCGTAATTAAAGTTGTTTTAATTATGCAGATTAGGTAGATAGGTAGGCAGCTGATCTTGATTTGTAATTGTTGTAGATCTTACAATTGACAAACTCATGATAAGGGCTATTTTACGCCCCATTTGAATTTGTACTGTTTCACCAATTGGTCGGTCTTTATTTGGCTCTTAATTAGTGTGTATATACGTTAAGTTGTTCAACCGCGTAAGTAAGACTGGTTCGTTGCGGGTGAAAGTGGGTGGGTCGGGTTAGGTTGGGTCGGGTGGGGGTGCCCATTAATTAATTAGGAGTGCGCGCGTGCATATGAATATACGACCCATTCTCTTCTTTCTAATCTTTCTCGGTTCCCTTTTTCTTCTTCTTGTTCAAGTCGATCTGATCAGTCTCAGACTCAGCCTCCTCAGTATCAATTCAAGCTCCCAACCACATCCCTCCACGTGGCATCAACTCTTTCATGTTTCTAATTTTACATTTTTCTTCATTTATTGAAAATTTTCATTAGTTTTCGATAATAATATTTTTAAACTCGTATAAAAAAAAACCTTTGGCCTTGAGAATGAACGCGCTCCCACGCGCATGTCTCTTCCTCGACAAACCTTCACTCCAAACCCTAATTCCCAAATCCAAGTGTACCAAAATCGGCGAGATCTGCGCCAGTTTGTTCAAGGCGATGTGTGCCCTGGCTTGTTGATTCTCCTCAATTGGTGCGAAAATGAAGGGTCCTCCTTGGATCTGCTGGCCAAGAAATCGAAATCTGGCGGCGATGTGGGCTGAGCGGAAGGTTTTCGTTCAAGCTTATAAGAACTTCAAAAGAAGAAAGATTTAAAGCTGTTTGGTTATGGGGATGGGACGCCTACCGGCTTTAGTTTGGTGAGATTGTTCTCGGTGTCGATCGAAGTCCAGGTTCCTTCTTTTCCTTTTCTTTAATCAAATCTTGTGTTGTGCAAAAAACCTCTCCTTCTGGATGAGAATCGAGCAAAAACCCCTACTGAAAGGGTGGGCTATGCTTCCCTCGCTCAGGCGAGGTGAGTTTAGGCCACGTGATTTCAAAAACTTTACATGTTACTTGTTTCCTCAGTTGTCTGAATCTAATAAAGGCTTGATCTTTGATGGTTTGGCTTTGATTTCGGACGACTCCGAAAAACACAACTCTATGGTAAGCATTGTCAAAAAACCTATAGGGCTCGGTTCCGCCGAGCTCCTATCAAACACCTCCCGAAAGGGCCCTAAATCTCTCTATGTGGAAAAAAATCACAGGGATTCTTTTGTCCTTGGTGATGGTGGAAGCAAAGGTAGGAAAGCAGAGGCTGGAAAGAAGGCTAAGAAACTGGCTGTTAATCAGGAGAAAATGGGGCCTCCTATGGCATCTCTAACTGAATTGTTGAGGATACCAAGGGTTGCGACCTTCCGAGTAAAAATTTCTGTTAATTACTATTGGTTATTAATTCAAGCGTTCTCAAATCAGGATTATATCTCCTATAATGAAAAAATGGGGCTTATATGCTAAGTTCCATGGAAAAATTCCACTTTATGTTCATGGCGTTTCCATTGTGTATCAAGTCTAGTAGATACAATAGCTTGGCTAAATGCTTAAACTATCTAGGTGGCTGTTGTATTGCTTTGTTCCAAGCCTTTTATTATATATTCTGGTGGATTAATCATGGCCGACACAAGTTCAAGTGCATAAACTCTCTTATGATCAACTCCTTGCTCCAGGATTATAAAGGGTTCTTTTCTCTCTCTTACACTTTCAGTAAATCTCAAGTAATGAAAAGTCTGGATGTGTGGGTTGTAGAGAATAAGCCTTATCACATGCCTATTAAAATGAAAGAATGCATTCGAATGCAATACTTGCGACAATTATTCAAGGTGATAAAGCTCTTATATAAATACCAGGTGGTAAAATAACTACTGCCTGGGCCTCATTTGCTGTCTAGCTCAACTTAGTTTAAAAATCAATTTGTGGTTTGTGGTTGTATAATCCGCTGTCATGTATTATCATATGCTGGCACTTATCCTACCTTTCTTGGTGTTATATGCTGATGTGCTTGCTTCATATTGGCTACCTGAGTACGGTTATATGGAGTACTGTATTTTCAAACTGTGTATTAATGAAAAGCTCATTTGTGAACTGTATAGCTTTTCAAAACCTTTGGACTCATAATCTTCTGCGTGATATAAATCTGAGTTATATAAAGAGCAGAATAATGGCATACAAATATGTTGGATCCTCTTCTCATCCGGTGTGTATCATTTTGTGGTTTGGCATGTCTAACTCTGGCAAGGACCTAGGAAAGGCCGGTGTGGTGGTGCTTTCATTTCCAATGTCAATCATACTTTGTTTGGGCAACAACGATAATGCTGAGAACAACTTTCTTGAGGAGTTTCCCCGCCCCAATGATGAAGGAGGAATCACAGGCATACCCTTCTATATACAGATGAGTGACCCTCCCCTTGTCGCACTAAATATCTCTTTTTTCCTGCTAAATGTTTATATTGAAAAACATTGCCTTTGGAATCATACACTCCCTCCTGGGATTAATGCCCAGAAGCAAGAAAAAAAATGGGAAAATACAACATCTTTAGGAAAATTCAAAAGGAAAATACACAAAAATCACATACGAATAGAAAAGAACAAACATTAAAAGAGCAATAAATGGGTATGGGAGAGACCACCTTAAGCTCGACCATACTACAAAGAGGAAGTCATGATTATTCGTTTCTGGAACCGTAGAGGTATCGGAAAAACAACACTGTGGACAAATATAAGTGCATGGAACAAGGTGGAACACATTCAAATGGTTATCTTGGCAGAAACCAAAACTGATAAAGAACCAAGCGACTCGTTGTGGAAAAATGCGGGATACACTAATGCTTGCTGGTCTCCAGCTGTAGGGAAGTCCGGGGGAATTGGACTCATTTGGAACGAAAAATCACTAAATAACGAAACAATCTCAATCACAACTCATCTACCGAGAATAATTGGTGTGCAGTACTCAAATCTGAAAACAAATTTCGAGTGCAGAATGTTCTTTGTCTATGCCCCCCCTAATGCTAGTGATAAGGATGCGTTATGGTCTGAACTCTCGGTACTCATTAACCAACAAAGCACACCCTGCTTAATCATGGGAGACCTGAATGAAATAGCACAACCCTCAGACAAGAGTGGCGGGGCGGAAACCCTACCAGGTAGATTTCAACGGCTTTCGGACTTCAAAAATGCTTGCTCACTAATCGACATCCCATCATTTGGCAACCCATTCACTTGGAGGAAAAAAGCTTCAGGGCCAGATAATATTCATGAAAAAATTGACAGAGTATTAGTCCATCATGACATTATCCAAGGTTACCCGGATCTCGCAACCAAGAATGGTGCATTCTCCTCCTCGGACCACTGTCCAATCACGATCTGTCTCTCACAAAATTCTAGTTTCAAAGCCCCTCCCTTTAAGTTTGAAAATGTTTGGCTTGAAAGAAAGGATTTTAGAAACATTGTTAAGCAATCCTGGAGAACATTGTGTGTCGGGTCAGCCATGTTCCGGTTGGTCCAGAAAATAAAACCCTGAAGAAAAAAGCGAAGTTATGGAACAAAAAAACCTTTAGAAATATCATTCGGCAACTACAAGAAGTTGAAGACGCGCTTCTTGAAATACAATAAGCAAATAACTACCCCTAAAATGACAGAGAAAGGATTAAAGAACAAAATTTAATAAAAAAGAAAGAACAGTTGCTCCTGTTTCACAAGACCTTCTGGCTATAGCGAGCGAAATCAAAGCACCTTAAACTAGCAGACACCAATTCGTCCTACTTTCATAGAGTAGCATAAAGTAGAAGGAATCGAAAAATTATTCGATCAATTACGTCAGCAGAAGGAACGCAAATCATCGGTGAAGAAAATGTGAAAGAAGAAATTAAAAAAGACTTTGAAAGAAGATTCTCTAAGGAGCAAACTTACTCAAACAACAGTTTAGAAGAGTATATTGCCCTAATAAACCCAGCAATCACAGACGAAGAAAATAAAATGTTAATACAACAACCATCAAATAGTGAAATTAAATGCGTCGTCTTTAGTTTGGGAAATAACAAGTCCCCGGGCCCGGACGGAATGACAGCAGAATTTTACAAAGAATATTGGGACATAATTGGAAAAGATATCATACGAGCAACCAAAGCTTTCTTCCACATTGGAAAACTTCTCAAACAAATAAACCATACATTCATCTCGCTAATCCCAAAAAATGATAATCCTTCTACAACAGCTCATTATAGACCAATAAGCTTATGTTCGACCATCTACAAAATCATCTCAAAAATAATCACTGAACGCCTGAAAACCATAATGGGAAAACTAATTCATCCCCTCCAAGGGGCTTTTGTGTCTGATAGAGCGATTCAAGACAACATACTCATAGCGCATGAAATCTTCCACTCCTTCCGAAACCGTAAGGGTGTCCAGGGGTGGATTGCAATGAAGCTCGACATGGAAAAAACTTACGACAGAGTAGACTGGAATGATACAAGACACATACTGCAAAAATTTGGCTTCCACCCACATTTAGTAAATATGATTATGGAATGCGTGTCTACTATCTCCTTCTCTATCTTAGTAAACAATGGCCCTTCAGAGCCGTTCATACCCACCAGAGGGCTACGTCAAGGAGACCCCCTCTCCCCATTCCTATTTCTCCTTGGGGCTGAAGTTCTAGCTCGGAAGTTCTCACTAGAAATGAATACTAGTAAGGTGTGGGATTCAAATTCGGCAACTCCGGCCCTAGAATTCCTTTTCTAGCATTCGCGGACGACATAATAATCTTTAGCAAAGGAAATAACTCGTCATGCTTAAAAATTAAAGAAATTATTGAAGACTATTGCAGATTCTCAGGTCAAAAAGTCAACTATCACAAATCCGCATTTCAAACCACCCAAGGCATCTCTAGAACAAGAGCACGAGAAATTGAAGGCATCCTCAATATCCCTTTTGAGAAAAGCCTAGAGAAATACCTTTGATGTCCTATCATCAATGGACGCGTAGCAAAAGATACCTTTGGTGAACTAATCTGCAAATCAAAAGACCAACTAAGTAAATGGCGAGCAAATGCGTTATCTCAACAGGGCAGGGCAGGGCAACTTTAATAACCTCCAATCTGTCATCAAAACCGCTTTATTCTATGCAGAGTTTCATGCTCCCTGCTTCGATACATAAACAGCTTGACCAAATAAACAGAACTTTCTTCTGGAACAAAGATGCACAACATAGCCCACTCATAGGGTGGGATAAAATCAGCAAGTCAAAAGCTGCCGGGGGACTAGGCATACGTAAACCAAAAACATGAATGAAGCACTTCAATTAAAACTTCTGTGGAAAATACTAGCGGAACCGGACAACCCTTGGGTTCAAATTATCCAATATAAATACCTAAAAAATGAACACATTCTTAACTATAAGAAAAAAGGAAACGCTTCTTGGCAATGGACCAAACTACACTCATTAACAGAAAAATTCAAATCTGGGCCTATTTGGTCCGTAGGCAATGGAAAATCTATCAGTTTTTGGAAAGACAACTGGATAACAACCAACTCCATTAACAACATAATGAATATCCAAAACTCTGAAAATGAAACTGTAAGTGATTATATTTTGGGTGGTAAGTGGTGGAAAGAGAAATTAGAATCGGTCTTACCAGAAAACATCGTTGAAGATGTTATTAAGATTCCACTACCGATTAACAGCTTCGAGGGCAGACTCTATTGGTGGCCAGATAACAAGGGATGGTTTTCAACGAGTAGCGCCTACAATTTAGTTTCAAACTCAACAATCATAACTACGACGGGCTATAATTGGATATGGAAGATTGACGCTTCTCCGAAAGTTAAAACTTTTCTATGGAAGATTAAGCAAAATGGGCTCCCAACGGCTGTGCGACTAGCTCAAAAGGGTGTAGCAGTACCCACTACATGTACACTGTGTAACCATGGTCAGGAGGACGACATTCATCTTTTCCTGGAATGCCCCTACAATAACTTCCAAGCACAATTTCCTCAAAATATTGCTCGGGCAATTGACACACTTATATCCCAAAACAGAGATATGGACCAAATCATGCACTTTCTTAGTACCAATCTTTCTAAGGAAAACAAGCAAAATCTAGCTTTCAGGTGGTGGACCATATGGCATACGAGAAATCAAGCAATCTTCAGAAATGTTCCAATTCCGTCCGTGGAAAGTATTAAAAACTCATCTTAGGAAACGTGGAAAATTGGAAGAGAGCTGACAAACTACATCCACCCAAGAAGAATACAAACATGCCAAAGAAACAAAAACAGTTGAGATCCCAGGGAAAAATGAACTTATGGAAAAAACCACCCATTGGCTGGCTTAAATTAAACTTTGATGGCTCATCCATCTCGACCACAAAAAGTTGACGGGTTTCATATATCGCGACTGTCTTGGGAACCCTGTCTGCATAGGAGGAAAAATGATGGGCGACCATACGCCACTAATGGCAGAAGCAATAGCGCTAAAGCAAGGGATCGAAAAGGCAAAGGAACTCAACTTAAATAATTTAATAATTGAAGGTGACTCTAAGATAATTACGGATTCCTTACGAACAAATGCCAAATGTCCCTGGGAAATTGAGCTTGTATTGGCCGACATTCGAACCCTTCTTATGGAATTAGAGAACGTACGAATTTCTCACATTCCCCGCATTGGTAACCGAGTGGCAGATAAGGTTGGACACCTTAGCTACTCTACCAGGGGAACTAATTTCTATACCGATACAGGTCTCCTTGACGTCATCCGGCAGGATGCTTTCGGGTAGAGGGTCCCGTGCCCCATCCGAATTTTTACCTAATAAAAAAAATATATATTTTTAAACTCGTCTTAAATTTATAATAAAACTGTCTTAAATTTAATTATAAAATCAAGAGCATCTCCATCAGTTTCTCCAAAATGGAGATTTTGGATAATTTTAAGGTATTTTTTGATCCAAAAGATTCCCCATCACATTCTCCATTTCCAAAATGGAGAAGCAGCATAAAAAATAGACATGATTCCCTAAATCTGCAACATTCTCCAAACTAAACGATTCTCCAAATCTTTGAAATGGGGAAGTTGTTGGAGTTAAATAAAAATAATTTGAAGAATATGTATTTTGTTTCTCCATTTTGGGAAAATTTTAGGTGAGCTGTTGGAGATGGTCGATCTAATGATTAATTATATCCTCAGAAAACTCAATATATATACACCATTTTCAATTTTTTATATAAAAAACTAAAAGGCTAGTTTTTAAACAAAAACAATAGGGTAAAATGACATTTCTAATTTTTTGGTCGAAATCAGTGGTCTAGTTCACTTCGCATCGAGTAAGCTCAATAAAAAAGTTAAAGTGCTTTCTCGCAAGAAAGTATTCCTTTCTGAAAATTCGAATCCGGAAACTGAGGTTAAGAGTGGATAGCTCTCAACCAACTCAGAGAAGCCCCAACAACTCTTGTAAAATAGAGAAAGCTGGAAATTATTAGAGAAAATATGAGTTTTATAGGTCCAACAGCTCCTATATTCATCTCTAAAATAGAAAAACCTGAAGAGAGAGAAAAAATTTCTCTAAATTTAGAGAAAGATGGTAAAAACTCTAAAATTTAATTCTCCCCTATACCAATGCAAATTCATTGTAATTCATCAACCATTGGACAAGTTTTATATATATATGGGGTTGGGTTCAGGTGCAAAGGTCACCAAAAGTGAGAAGGAAAGAAGTAATCTCATTGGTCCAAATAGATTAAATTAATATAAAAAAAATTACGTTCCGCGTGCCCACTTCCCAAATCCCCCACCCGCATGCACATGCCCATTCCCCAAGCCCATTCGCATGCCACGCGCCTCAATACACGCGCATCCCTTTATTTTTTTATTTGGTAAGCACGCGGATACGGCGCATCCCTTTATTTCTTTCCAGCAAAATGGCATTGGGAAATGGGGAATTAGGAAGTGAACACTGAACAACAAACCTCTAACAATTTAAGTTTCTTGATTTTAGTTTATATTTGTTTTAGTTTATTCGATTTATTAAAGGGTTTTACCTACCTAAAAATTAAATTACCGATTATAATTTATATTTTTTTCCTAATTATAAATATAATATCATCTCTCTTTTTTTTTGTCATTAATATAATATTATCTCTAATTTATATTTCACCCTAAAAAATGCACAATTTTATAAATAAAAAAATATTTCACTCTAAAAATTGCACAGTTTAAATAAAATGGTTCATGAACCACTTCTATATATAAATATGTTGAACCACTTCTATATATATGTGCTGAACCACTTAGTATTAAAATCATGAACCACTTGGTATAAAACCCTGAACCACTTGATATTAAAAACCCTGAACCAGTACTTAGTATTAAACCCTGAGCCATTTGGTATTGAAACCCTGAACCATTTGGTATTAAAACCTTGAACCACTTGATATTAAAACATGAAACATTGTTATTTATTTCATGGACCACTAATATTTATTTATTTCATTCTTCTTTCAATTTTCTTCTAATGTTTATTTTTAATTATTTATTTATTTGTTTTTAAAATAAAATGGTTGATGAACCAATACTATTAATTTGATGAACCAATATTTGGGTGTAATTTAATTTTATCTACACATAGACACCCACTTTGTATATGTTTTGTTGAAAAAAAAATTGACAAGAGGTGGTTGAGCAATTTTATTCACAGTGGTTCAGCAATTTTATTCACAGTGGTTCAACAATTTTATTCACATTGGTTCAACAATTTTATTCACAGTGGTTCAACAATTTTATTTACATTGGTTCAACAATTTTCTTCACAGTTGTTTAGCAATTTTATTTACAGTGGTTCAGCAATTTTATTCACAGTGGTTCAGCAATTTTATTTACAGCGGTTCAGTAATTTTATTCACAGTGGTTCAGCAATTTTTTTCACAATGGTTCAGCCATTTTATTTGTAGTGATTCACAGGGTTCACAAGTTATAAAGAAGTGATTCACAGTGGTTCAACAATTTTTTTCATTCTTCTTTTATTTTCTCTTAATGCTTAATTTTTAATTATTTATTTGTTTATTTTTTAAAATAAAATTGTTCATGAACCAATACTATTTACTCCGTGAACCACTTCTATTTATATGTGCTGAACCACTTGGTATTAAAAACCTTGAACCACTTGGTTTAAAACTCTAAACCACTTAGTTTAAAATCCCGAACCACTTGCTATAAAAGCCCTAAAACACTTGGTATAAACCATTTGTTATAAAACCCCTAAATCACCTAGTATTAAAACTCTGAACCATTTGTTATAAAACCCCTGAACTACTTAGTATAGAAACTCCGAACCATTTAATTATTCCAAGATTTCTATTTCTCATTTTCAAGCAAAACTAACAACTGGTATAGTGGTATTGAAATTTGGGGGAAATTGAAATTTGGGGGAAAGTTATAGAACTTGCAGAGAGAAATTTAACTTTTGACCAAAAAATTGTGTCCTAAGGCCTCTTAATGGCTCTCAACATTAATAACTCTCTCACAAAAGATTAATTCATGTTTTTTGTTCTTCCTTTTATTTGTGTTGGATCTTTTACAATTGCTCATATAGTTATTTTCTTGAATACATGACCCATAAAGTTTATAAGGAATTTCAAAATCACATATATAGTTTTAGCTTTTCATCAATTAAGTATCATTGTTACAATTTGATTTGAAAATAAAAAAATTATTTTTTTATGTTTCTTTTGCAATACTTTCACTATTTTGAGCGTAATGATTTCTATTTGATTTTAACATTAAAATATAGATGAGAAAAAAACTTAACGGTTTGATTTTAAAATGAAAATAAAGACATACAACATACATTGCCCTCATTTTATACTTATATTTGTTTCAAATTATGCTCAAGTCCATGAAATAATTTTTATTTTTTCAAAAAAATAATTCTATAGTTCAAATTTAATAATTATTTTTGAAAAAAAATTGTTTATTTTATTTTCAATTTAATTGAGTTTTTCCTATAATTTTTTTAAAAAAAGATTTGTTTTCCTATTTATTGCTAATGTAAAGCTTGAGTTAATATAAATCTTTTTTTTTAATTTTCAAATTAAACGGAAAATAAAAACAACCTACATGAAGTTTTGTATTCTTGAAAATTAAATGTAAGTGGTCGGTTATAACAAAAAAGATTGACTAAATTCTTTGTGTTATAGCCCGATAAGAATTAATAATTAATGTATGACCGATTGTATTCTTGAAACTACAATGATCTTATGTCTCCCCATTTATTTTTTAGTTAATTTCTCAACCTGGTCACCTATTCCATTTCCACTTTTATATATATATATATATAGTGATCAAAGTTCAAGGTAATTTGTACTGGGAGATATGTTAACTTTCTTCATCCCACTTTTTTTTTTTTTTTTTTTTTTTTTTTTTTTTTTTTGCGTTTGTACGTAAATCTTCGGCCTCTCTTGGTGAGGTGAACAAAATCTATATGCAACTAAATGTGTTACAAAGCTACAATCCAAGGTATAACATTAATATATTGTTTATATATGAGGGTTTTTTTTCTCACCTAATTTAGTTAGAATTCATTTGGTTCCATCTATTAAGTATTTTTTTTCCTTTCAAAAGGATATATTGACTTACTTTATATTTTGTAGATATTAAATCGAGGTGATATATATGAGTTTAAAGTGATGATCGATTATTTGATAATTATATAACTTTTTCCTATCAATTTGTTTATATATGTACGTAGATCATATTATAATATAGTTGTCCATAACCTTATTAAATATGATTGAGGAGATCGATCAAGGAGCTTTGGATCAAGTTTGGATATCATATTTCAGCATATAGTATGAAGATTTCTAACTAGAAGCTAGGGGCTAGCTTGGTAAGGGACTCCTTAACCGTAAATCTCATCATACTAAGGTGCATGCAATCATTTACTTTTTTTACTTTTAAAAAAGGGCCTTTTGCTAAAATGACCCTATTATCCGAAAGCTTTCCATGAGTAACCCAATCCGGAAAAAAATTGCTAAAAAGCGGATATCCGCTTGCCAAGGGTAGCCGGTAGCAGGTCACCCTGTGGCGTATAGCTGGACTCCATCTCGGTTTCATGTACAGTGAGAGAAAGAGGGAGGGAGACATCTCTACTCCTGAAAAGCAAAGACCAGTGAGAGAGGAGGGAAAAAGTAGTTGTTGAAGTGGCAGAGGATAGAAGAGAGAGAGAGAGAGAGAGAGAGAGAGAGAGAGAGAGGTTAAATAGAAAAGTGCAGGCTGAGAGGACGTGAGGGTGTCAGTGAGGGGGAAAAAGATTCTTTCAACTAAATTATAAGTTTAAGAGAAAACCAATTGAAGAAGGAAGGGTCTGGGGGGTTTATTTGAAGGATCACGTGGAAGCAGTAAGTTGTAACTGGACATCCATATTAGATACACATGTCACATATTGTATTTCACTGGACACGATTGTAACTATGAAAAACACAGGTCATTTACTACCATTATCGAATGGAGAAGATTTATGGGAGAAGGAAAATCGCTATAATGAAATATTGTTTTATGTGTGGCCAATTATAATATTTACCCATATTTGGATGCCATGAGTTCGTTATCTCCGGTCGACACTAGCATGCTTTACCCATATTGGAATCGAATGGATAAGAGTGACAGTGAGGGGGCATAAACATACTTATAATTACATGTTAAGTTGAAGAGAAAAACCATGGAATAAGAATAAAGTGGGTGGAGGTGAATTCGTGGACCGACTAGCAATCGCGTAGTTGTAACTGGACATAACATGAATACGACATGACAAAAATGGAAATATACTGGACACAATATCTCGAAGACAGATTCACTTGTATTAATCAAATACAACACAGGAGCAAACATTTAAAAGATAGTAGGATAGAGTAGCAACATAGAAGACAGTGAAAACGAAATTTACGGTAACAAGAAGCGAAATTGCGGCTGCGTGGTGAATCTGTATCCATCCCAGTCGAAGTGTGGGCGCATATTGCGGGCACGATGATCAGACGTCTCGTCGCTCAGTGGGAAGTTGACCGTGAAAGTTCGGTCACTCCCATAACCGGACACACCAAGGACCCTCCCGGCCCAAAACCCATCGTTGTCGCGGCAGTCGACACGGTCTTCGGGCATGTAGGCGTCGTACAAAATACGAGGCGGTCGGGGACGAATTCGTTGCACCGGGATGACCTCCCTCAGCAACTCTCTTCTGTTGTTGCGTAGGAGGATCACCTATTCGACCTCCCAGTGGTTAGGATTCATTTTGCGTACAAGGGTCGCCTCGTAGAACGACCCGAGCATCCCAGACTGACCGCCGACAATCTCTACTTATTGATGTCGTCGGTACGACGGCGGCGACATTGGTCATGCATAAATCAACAAAAATAAGGTAGTATAATGATACAAGTAGCACAACTGAAATCTACACGAATGAAGTGATCGACAAACCTCCATCGTCCAATTCGTCGGATGATATAACGATGGGGACAGGTCGGGGAGGGAGGCCAAATGAGGAGCCGCGGTGGTGTGAAGAGGATGCCATTTCATTGAAGGGTTGTTGGAGAGGTTGTCAAATGGCAATGGGGATTTAAATTCACCAATTTGTGGGGAGTATGGATGGTGAATGGCTATCATATAAGTGGGGTGTTTGGGAAATATCAACATTGTTCAGCATGTGACCGTTGAGAAAAAAAAGACACAAAAAACAATGGGGATTGAATCGCAGTGTTTTGTTGTTGTCTACAATTAACATGGCAGTGTTCGGGTGTATACATGACACGTGTCATTTCTGACAAGACATAAATGAATGGGATTTACTTCTTGTCGTTAGATTACACATGACACCACTTAAAACCAACTACCCGGTCAATTATTGGCAACTGGTTAACAAACAGTTTTCTACTGGACACCTTTTGAAGGGGTTTTAGTAAAAGATTGACCTTCGTATAAAACTGGGTTTCCCACTCACACTTAATACTCATAAAATACAAAACCATAGAGAGAGTATACCCATATTAATTTCAAACCACGAAATACATTTTCAAACCATATGAAGTTAAAAGCAATGAATAAAATTTGACCAACAAAAAATTCAGAGAGACCAAAGGGGGGGGGGGGGGGAATCTTGCAGAGGGTAGAGAAGGACATTTGATAAGACAGGGGGGAGAGAGAGAGAGAGAGAGAGAGATTAAATCTCCCGCCCTGTCATTTGCGCCTGCAGATAATAAGAGGGGGAGGAGGGAGGAGGGGGAGACTATAAACCCATTCACGCGCTTGACACCTATTGGGTTTAACTGGACATACACCGGCTTCTTGGCGGAAATGAGTAAGTCTTCCTTCCATTTAGGTTATACGATACGTCTCTCCGTACAATATGTTCTACTCCCTGTAAAACTGAATGTCCGCCCCTCTAACTAATGGAACAGGGTAGAAATCGTTCGTGTGTATCACTGTATTGTTTGGCGGATGGTGGGCTTGTGAAGAGGGCACTTGGGTCGTGAAGTCGTCGAGGAGTCAGAAGGCCGTACTGGTAGACGAAAGTATTGACTACGTCTCCCTGAAGAAACAACTGATGGCCAAGTTTAATGTCGATGGGAGGAGGCATGACGTCGAGCTCACATATGTAAAGCCGAAGAAGGAAGGGTGCATACATTTTTCCATTGGGGATGACGAAGACTTGCAGGCCTACAAGTTCGTAAACGGTCTTTCCGGTGAACGATTCTGGCCTATCGACCTCCATGTCTCCCTGGTACGCAAGGTTGGCGGAGATTTCACCACTACGGAAGGATCCACAGCGGCCCATTCACTCGGGGGTGGCCCACCCTTGACCCAAGAATATCACCCACAATTTAAAACGAAACCCCGCTTGGCAGGGGATGAAGAATTGGAAGTTTTGGTAGCACAAGGTGTCGATCGAGAAGGAAGAGGTGTCCAGTTCGAAACGAAGAGTGTTCAGTTAGAAACGTCAATCGTCCAGTTAGAATATTCACGTGTCCAGTTAGAACCAAGTGATGAGTTGGACAACGTAGTCGCTAATGGCCGTAGAAAGCAGGTAATTTCTGTGAGCAGTGACGTCGAGGATGTAGTCAGCCCGTGGGATTACGAGGCGGAGCGAGCGGTAAGGGAAGTAGAGGAAGCATACCAACGCGGAAAAGGGAAGACCGGAGCATTTCCGACGACTGTGAAACTTGAACCAACAGAGTGGACGGGTGTGGCTGGGAAATTGCATAAGCGGCGCCGCACCTAGCGGGGGCATAGGAACTTCCAGTTGCGGCGCCTTTCGCAATTAAGTAGATAGTTAGCCCATTTTGGTTAGACGCCTTTCGCAATGAAGTATGTTTCCTTTCTGCAACTTCGTATGGGGGGTTTTGTTCTAGTTTGTTCTAGTTCTAGTTTGATCTATTATGTTAACGGAATGTCACATGACATTACTCCCTTTTGACATGACAATATCCGCTTTTGGCACGACATTATCCTCGTATTGACATGACATTTATTACAATTGACATGTCATAATTAAAAACCAACGAATACAACAAACCACCAATAACTGCAGAACCAAATGTCTAAAACCAACAAACATCAGTTTCAAATGAAGCAACAATCGCCGGCATACTAGCCAATATGCGGTCTAAACCAACTAACAAGTCTACACAAACCAACAATGTATATAAAATCAATGGGGGAGTTTTTTTAAGAATCGGATGGGGTTGTAAGACGTCTGTGAAAGATGGCAACACAAAGGGATTGGCGGTACGCCGCAATGAATTGATCGTCCAGGCCACGGAACTTGGTGTCGCCGGTCGCGAGGAGCTGCAGGTAACGGATGGTGTATGGACCACAGTTCCGTGGCAATAATGACTTACGATTGTTTGTTTTGGGGAATCCCCTTCACCCTTTTGTACGCCAAGGGTTTCGGGACTTTGCCGACCCATTTGACTCGAAGTTCGGGGTGGGCGTTCATCAAAATGGGGAGGAGGTGGGTCACCGGCTTCAGGAGGCCCGACATATGGCGCTTAGCGACGTGGCTTATGTCGGGATCGTAGACGTCCAATGTCCACTCCGCGAAGTTGATGTCAAGGGCCACCCAATACTCGTTCTTCAGATTCTAAGGTGCCAACAACCGGTCGACATCGGCCCAACCCGTCGGAAACATCTGCGACAACTTGCCGTCGAAGTATTGGGTCACCGTGTCGTCCCCCTTCACCACGTCAAGGTTCCTCTTCGCATTCGCTAGTTGCCTCTGCAACAGATACCCCCAGATGAAATCAAGAACGGCGACTGATAGCATACATTTAGGTAGGCATAATAGGTTGCATTTAGCTTAGTTAAGATGCATTTCATTGATGGATTAAGCACGATTTGCATATTAGTTCTCTATGTTGTCGGAATCGGAATCTACACGCTTTTATTGATTATTTCAGGTAATGGTGGATCCGAGGAGGAGACATGAGTTGATAACGCATTGGATGAGAATGTCTAGTTGATCGAAGAAGCTTACATGAAGATCTCAAGAGGTCCTGAGAAGAAGAAGCGAACCTAAACGAAGAACAAGTCTGCAGAAGTTGTCGCCAGACATGCTGAACTTGTTTTGCACTTTCTGGAGGCCTCGGTTGTCCGATCGACTATTATGACCATGCGTTGGAAAGCTCTTTCAGAGAGCTACAACTTTCATGTTGACGTCGAGAGCTGATTCAAGACGGATTTTCCGTGAAAGACCAATGAAGCGGCCTGCCGCATGGTGTGCAGCGGCCGCCGCCAGGGACGACGCAAAAGGAATTCTGATGCTGCGGCCGCAACTTACATGCGGCGGCCGCCGCATCTGCCGCCAGCGCAGATACGCGTCGTTTTGATTAAATAAACCCTAGATGCTTTTTGGTTTTTGTTTATGGCCGACTTTGGGATCTTTGATAAGGCCACTTTTTAGTTATTTTTGAATCACTTCTATTTTATTCTATTCATTAGACGCTTTAGAGATTTTGAGCGATGTCTTACATGAGGAACTAAACTCATCTATTCTGCCTGCAACTTGAAGCTTTATTCGGATTAATTGTGAGTTTCTAATTTTCTTTCCTTGTTTCCTATATTTGAATGCTTCAACTTCTTTGTGCTTGATTGTTTATTGTTTTGTTCTATCTTGTCTGGCCAACTTGTTAGATCAATTCAATCGTTAAGGTTTTGTAGATTCCTGGTTGTGAACCTTAACCTAAGTGGCAAACTTGTTCCTTTAGGGCTGGTTGAACTAATTGAATGAGTAGGAAGTTGAATGTGTTGTTAAATCCTTTTTTAGGGACTGCAAATACCTTGACTAATCTCTGAACTTAAAGCTATCAATTGGGTTAAATCCTTCTTTAGGGACTGTTCGATTGATAAGGGTTGCTAGGACTGGTTGGACTAGTAACTATATTAGGTCGGGATAAGGGCATTCATAGGAAACTTAATAGGACGAGAAGAAGTTACAAGGATCGCTTCAATCCAATAAAGTGGAAAATTGTAGGTAGAATTGCTTCTCCAAATTGTCTAAAAACCAAATTCCTTTGCTTTGCTTTATTCACTTCGCTTTGATAAAAGGCGAAACTTTCACACATAAAAACCCCCCTTTTGGTTACTTTGATTGACACTTAATTCACACTTGAATAATAATTTCTCTGTGGGATCGACCTCTTACTTATTGCTATACTAGTTATAGGTTTGAGTTTTCTTTGGCGGTATTCAACGATAGGTTTTACCTCCGTCAGCGACCCCTTCGTACTTGTCACCTGTATTGATGTCCTTCCGCAGGAGGGCGCAAGCTTGCTCAATACGCTGGACGCAAGAAAAAATCATTTATATGGAAGACCATATCAGGAAGAAGGTGATGCATCGAACCACGATGTGGGAACGTAATTAACCTCGAATGACACCCAGGTGGTCGGTGATTGAAGTGTCCCAAAGAACTGCTTCTCCAGTAGGGTGCCTTCGACCGACCGAACGGGGTCACTTCCGTCCTTCATCCACGCAGCGAACGCATCAACATCTGCCCTCGTCGCCATGCCTAGCTCGGCGGCATCCACTGGCTTCTTGCCCACACGCGGCTTCTTCACTGGTTGAGTTTCGTCCGCTTGTGACAACGTATCAGGATGTTAACGGGTGCTTCTTCTCGGTCGTAGGAGGGGCACCTCAGACTCAGCCTCAACCTCAGAGGCACCGGGTGCCACCAACTCTTCCTGCAACTTGCAGCCCATGGTGCGTTTAACATGACAGTAAAAACCAATTGACATGACATCAGATATATCTTAACATGACAGTCTCATACGCAAACCTCTATGGCCTTGGCCTTGTCCTTTACCTTGTCCTCCTTCGTGGGGTCTCTCTCCTCCTTGCCCTTGTCTTTGCCCTCGTCCTTGTCCTTGTCCTCGTCCTCCATGCCCTTATCCTTGTCCTTTACTAATCCCTGAACCTAAGCACATGACCTCTGAGTAAATTGACATATAATGGAATTGGCATGACATTTACTGACATGCACAAGACATCCAATATGAATAACATGACAGTAACATAAAATGACATGACGATTCTGATCTGATACCTCCGCGGTTATACTCCTCACCATGTTGTCCATCTTTGCGAGTAACCGTGACTCGATCTCTAATAGGGTAGCTTGTGTCTGCGTGCCCTCCCCTGATTCTTGCGTTGACCCACGTGCTCCCTTTGGTTGTTTCTTTGGTGGGGGTTTGACATTTGCGAATACGAACTCCCAGACAATGTCGTCGAAGAAGTTGCAATTGTCCCGCTTGTCGTGAGTGTTTCGGGCATCGCGGTACAAACAGGTAGCTCCCTCCACTTCATCGGGGGGTAGAAGCGGCCTCACGGCTACAGGGTCATTGAAGTGCCCGAGCTCCTTCGCCTCCTACAGTCGGGTTTCGATGGAGGCATACTCGAGGTTCGGGTCTCTAAACTCGTATCGCAGACACCTGGGGTACAGCTTCTCATCTATGACGTTCGCGAATTGGTCGGCCATTGGAGGGAGGGCTTCGTACACCCATAGCTGCAAACAAATGTTGTCCAGTAAACATTCACTCCCTGTCTAGTCAATAAATATTGGACGCCTAGTAAACGTGTATACGGCGTCCAGTGAGATCTGTGTACGAACCTGGAAGGTGAGAGGGAAACCCAGTAGGCAATAGGCCGGGTGTGCATTGGAGCTGCCCTCATCCCGTTGGAGCTTCCTCTCGATTGCACGGTTCAGGAACTCGTTCGTTTGCTCGTAGCAAAGCCGACCCCATGGAAACGCTAGGAACCTGTCAATGTCGCCGACAAGGTCGACCACCCACCCGTAAATGTAGTTTTTGGGTTCCTTCCCAAACAATACTCCCTCGACCAGCATCAACAGGACAAATTTGAACCTTCTGGTTGACGATTTCTCAGATGCCATTGCCACACGGAACTCCACCTCGAACTCGGACATCTTCAACTTTGAAACTCCAAAGAAATCAAACACTGCCTTCTCGAACGTCGCGTCGTCCTCGGGCTCTTCGCCATAGCCACAGTTGAGACCGGTGACAAGGGCGAACTCAGCTATTAAGAACCTCACGACCGCATCATGGATCTTGTACCACGTTTCATTCTCCTTCTTCGTCTTCAATTGTCGTTGGAGAACGTAGTGTACAAGCTGTCCCGAGAACTGGACCCTTGTGCCCAGTCTTGCAACGCCCCCAATGGGCTGTCCGTCAGGCGCTTCCAATGGGACTCGCTCAACCGGTTGTCAATGTTTACCAGAAGCTGCAGCCGGGAGTGTTGGTTAATTTTTGTTTTGAAGTGTCTGTCTTCCTCGATGGCGGACACATCCTGCACAAACTTGAAAATGTCAGCCACACTGCAGCACAACAATCACAACCTACATTACTCGAACGAAAGTCATCTTACCGCGCCGGAGGTTTGAGCTCTACGGTCTACAATCTTCTTTACACTTCGCTGCGACATTTTTAATATTCACCAGATATCCTGCATAATGGGAGACCAAAATTTAGTATTCTACAAATCAATTCGTCTCCCCCAATCGACGGTTCCCTTCATATCAATATCAAATGTAACATGACACAAACACAGGTACACATGACACATACTTGTGAATACATGACATTATACTTATTCAATCTGTACATCTCCAATTGCACACAAGTCACCCTATTCCAGATAATGTCGATTCCACATAAACGTTTCACCCTTTCTAACATTTTCCCTAACCCTAATGCGCCGCATTTCATCCAATTTCCCCCAAACCTGAACGTATCTACAGTCATACGCCCCATTTCGCCCAATTCCCCCCTAAACTGAACGTATCTACACTTACCCTGCTCCTGATAAGTTGGATTCGACAAGACAGTTGCCCAATTTCTCCATTCCCAAAAATTCCCTTCTCTCCCAGACGCGCAAACCCCAGTACCCAAACTTTCCACCATTTGTTTTTAACTTGGCGCCGGTTACTTCCTACATGACAGGGGGATATTGCGCACTGTCAACCCATTCGACCCCTTCTTCACATTTTCACACAATCAAAACTAGTTTAGGTTCTTCAAATCGGTTTCTCCCCTACGAATCCAAGCAAAACGTATTTAATCGGCATTGTGAGGGTTTACTTACTTCAAAATCGGCCTCTTCGTCTCCTCTCCTGCTCTGTCGTCTTCTTCCTCGGGTTGGCTTCTTCTTTTCGTCTCTCGCTCTGTCGTCTTCTTCCTCTTCTTCTTCCTTCTCTTCTTGTTTTCCTCAGGTTTGCATGAGCAACTGTTGCCCTCTCTCTCTCTTCCTCTTTTGTAAGCCGTGAGAGGCAGTTGGACTCGACAATTTTCAAATTAAACTGCTTTCTCTCTCACTCTTCCTCTCTGTCTATCCACATTAACTCCCCCACTTCCTCTCTCTCTCTCCACGATAACTTCCCCGCTGCCTCTCTCTCTCCACCCCGCTTCCTCTCTCTCTCTTCCTTTACTTTCTCTCTCCTCTATTCCGGTTATTTTCAACACCTTATATTATAGGGAAATTTACAAAAAACCACCCGTTAAATGTATGTCATTTCATTTAACCACCCGTTATATTTGAATTTACATAAAACCACCTGTTATAAGGTATTGTTAACAAAAAGCCACCTGAGTGACAAATGTGGTCCAATTCCCGTTCATGCAAAAAGACCTAATTGCCCCTCTCACTTTCACCATTTAGTCGGACTTTCTAATTATACGAGATCTAAATTGTTTTATTTAATTGTTGAAAGGTTGCTTCTCTTTCTTCTTCTTTCTTTGAAAATCTAGATCTGAAATAGTGGTTACTTTTCATTTGGCTTGCTAATCTAGATCTGAATGGTTATTGTGATTTTTTTTTTCTTAATTTAGTGTATGTTTCCACATATTGGGGAAAAAAGACAAAGAAATTGAAATAGACCAGGGGTGCGAAAGGGGACGATCAGCGGAAGACATTGATTTCTTGATTTTAATTGTGCTGGCAAATCTAATGTTGCAACAGAGATATAGGAGGGGATGCTATAGGGAAGGGAGATGTGATGAGATTAGGAAGATCTCGTCATGGCCTGACGGTGACATAGGAATTTCGGCAACCGGCGAAAAAGGCGGCGATAAATGAAGCGGGGGCTATGGTAATCGATGAGGGCGGATTTTGTAGGAGAGAGGGAGAGGAAAAGTCGGGTCGAGCCATCTACCACCCCCAATTGTAACCATCCCAATTCCACCGGACCTCACTAGTTGAGGAAGGAGGAGAAGGGAGATTTGTGAAAATCTGATAATTTGATAAGGATTCGAGGAATTAGGGTTTATGGGTAAATTAATTTTGATTTAGGAATTTGCATGATCCTTAATTTTATTTGGATTTTTGATTGAATAGGGTTATGGAGAATGCAGGGAGATAGTAGATATTCATCTTGCAGGTTTGGAGGTTTGGGAAGAAGAAAAATTGGAGGTTTAGACTTTGGAGAATAAAAAGATTGAAGGGAAGATTGAAGATGGAGCCCCAATACTCCATAGGAAGTAAAAAAAAACATAATTATCGAAGTAAAAAATCCAGTACATTTCTATGCCGTCCAAACTTAACGGGAAACAAGGCGGCACTTTGATGCGGGTGGCTCTTTGTTGATAGTAGCCTTATAATGGGTGGTTTTTTGTAAATTTAAATTTAATGGGTGGTTAAATGAAATGAAATACATTTAACGGGTGGTTTTCTGTAAATTTTCCTATATTATATAAGGTGTTTTTGTTTTTAAAAAATTAAAAGGTGTTTTTTATTAAAAAAAAATATTTTACAAGGTGTCTTCTTGAAGAAAAAAACTCATAAAAATGTAAAGATTTAATAAATAACTAAAACCAAATTATCAAGTATATAAAACCAAGATTTACTATTTGTACACATATACTGTTTAAATTAGTCAATGAGGATATAAAATAAGCCCTTAAATAATAGACAAAAATTATGTTAGGATTCTTTGTTATAATTAAATTAAATTGAATGTTTTGCTAGAATTAACTCGATATTTAATTTAAAGACGTTAGTTTTAACTTACGTTAAAACTCATGCTATACATAATGTCAAACTTATACTACCTCCGATCCAAAATACATGTCGTTTGACTTTTCAACACGTACACTTTTTTTAAAAATTTTTTAAAACATAATATTTGTTGGTAAGAAGTATTAAATTGTAAAAAAATAATAATAAAAAAGTTAATATATTATATAGTTTTTAGCTTATTAAAATACGTGTTAAAAAGTTAAACGACATGTATTTTGGATCGGAGGGAGTACTAATTTACATTTTAAGTAATGTTAAGCTTAAATGTTTAACTTTGCATTTCAAATAAACTTATTTACGTTTTTGAAAATTTTAAATTAAAATTCATGTTCGTCTAGTTGTACTAAACTATTTCACAATTTGCATAAAGTTTAAGGATAGCTAAAATTGAAATTGTTTTAAATAGAGAATATATGTAGTATGTAATAAATGTAGAAATTTGTAACATAGAGAAGCTATTGGAGTTGAAGTGTAAATTTTTTAGAGATTCTGGTACTTTTTTTCTCTATTTTAAAGAATTTTTAGAGGAGAAGTCGAAGAGATCGACGCCCTCCCCATCGAATAGTAGCAGCTTCCCAACGTCATGGATGCCGCCGAAACCAGGATGGATCAAACGAAACGTGGATGGGGTTTCAAAGGGTAACTCAGGGTTGGCAGGAGAAAGAGGCCTATTTCGTGCCTCCGATGGCACTTTCCAGGATGCATTTGCTTTCAAATGCGGATGGTGCTCTTAGGATATGTCGGAATCATGGGCGGTCTTCCACGGCCTCAAAATTGCAAGAGATATGGGTGATTCCAAGCTGATTTTGGAGTCAGATAGTGCGACCACCGGCAAGCTGCTAACAGAGGAGGTGGTTGAAGCCTTTAGTAACTTCCATCTCATTGAACAATGCAGGAACATTATCATGGACACGGGATGGGAGATCAAGACCACTCACGTTCGTCGTCAAGCTAACAAGGCCGCTGATGCCCTCACCAACATGGCCCTGAGCATAGCTAAACCTTTAGTTCAATTTCATAATGTTCCGAATCATATTCGTAATCTTGTAGTCTCCTCTTCTGCCGAGAGGGAGCCAAACTATCTTCTGCAATAAATTTTAAAGCCTCCTTAGAACCAAAAAATAAAATAAAATTAGAGGAGCTGTCGGGATTGTTCTTACAACACTCTTTATGAGTATTATACAAGAGGAAGAAAGGAAAAATACAAGGAAAAAACTCTCCTCTCTCTGAAGAGAGGTTGAAAAATCCCTTCGAGGCACACAACTTCCGGTCGATCGCGGGCAGTGGTGGGTGCGCCGCCGCCTCTTGGTGCTCTGCTTGAGTGCTTGGAGTCGTGCTTGCGCCGCCTTGCTCCGATCACCGACGTATAATCTTCCGTTTAGGAGATGAAAACCGTCTTCTACCACAACCTGCTTAATCGAACAAAAAGCTCATTCTCATTGGGGCTTTTACAAATCTATATGGTTGAGGGGCTTGTCTCACTTTTTGTTCTCAACCAATTCGATCAAATAAACCTCGAATCTTAGATTTAGGATTTGTCTCCTTCTTTTTTATATTCCGGCCCCAACCCCGCCTCCGGCTGATGTCACTCTCCGCCATCCTCCCCTGCGGGTCTCGGTGTGGCGGTGGTTATCGCTCTCGCTCCGGTGTCCCCCAAATCAAAATCCCTCTTCCGATTTCGAATCTCCTACACCACACTTCGATCGGCCTTGTTGTCCCCATCGACGTTGGCTTCGGTTCGCCTCGCCGTTGTCTTCCCGTCCCGGGTTGTATCGGTGTCGGTCTGGTGATGCTCCGTCGCCGGCCGTCGTTGGTCCTCGCCGGTTTGCAAGTGTTGGGACCTCTGCAAATTCACTGTTGGCATGCAAATCTCTTTTTCACACTTGCACGCCAAGCAATGCATCGGTCTTAGACTTGTCAAACAAGTCATTCGGGTTGGGTTCGGGCCGGGTCACTTCGGGTCTCGAGTAAAACGGGTCCCTGGTAAAACGGGTTTCGGGTATTTCTGGGTTGACTCGAACTCGGGTTTGACCGGGTTTCGGGTCATTTCGGATCGATTTCGGGTTTGTCAATTTTTTCCTTTTTAAATAAAAAAAGGCATGATTTGATAATTTTGCGATAAATTTTAATTATATATAAAAAAATTAATTATATATAATTATAAATCATACGGGTCAATCGGGTCACCGGGTCGAATTTTAGATTACCCAAAAAATTTACAGTTTTTCGGGTTCGGGTCGAAAAAAATTTTCAGGTTCGAGTCAGAAATTTTATGGGCGTTCGGGTCGAGTCACCGGGTCGAGTTGTGTTTTGACAGGTCTAATCAGTCTAATAAAAAATTAATAAGATAATAAATTAATAAGAAAAAGAAGAGTAAGATGGATATTTATATATTAATCCGGTTACCTACTATATCTATATATCGGGTTGGATTTATATATACTGATTCATTCTTTGAGTAAAATCGTCCGAAAGTGATTGATTAAATCCCGAAAGAGCTTGATTAAATCTCGAAAGGGTCTAAATAAAATTCCGAAAGGGTTCTTTGGTGCATCTTACAATGGTGGTTCTCGGCTATGAGTCTGATTGTTCTTGGCGTTCCTCTTCTGAGTTGGGGCTCTGGCGTCTGGTGTCGGGTTTGGCTGGGGTCGAGGCAATGTGTATCGAGGCGACTCCGCGATACGGAAATTTCCTTGGAGGTTCGTTCACTGCCCACATGGACTCCTGATGTACCGATGGCTAGCGGTGTCACTTTTTGGTGGTGTTTGGCATCAACTCCTAGTCTATGTTGTCCCCGATATGTCTAGTCTAGGTTCGCTTGTTTGATTGTACTTGTGTGTTTTCCACCTTTTGTACTGCACCTTTTTTTTCCTGTTCTTACGTTGTATGCTTTAACGGTTCACCGTCTGCTGACTTTGTCGGCTTCTTGAGGTGTCGGGTATGTCCGGCCCTTAAATTATTGCCTAATAAAAAAAAAACTCTTTATAAGTATTGACAATTCTAATTATACTCACTCATCCCTCAATTGCTTGCTACTTCCCTTTATTATTGAAGTACTCCCTTTATTATTGGAGTACATTTTAACTACTTCCTTCCTTCCATATTAAATGTCGTTTAGATTTTAGTGTACGCTTCTTAAAAACTCTATAAAATATGATTTTTAATCAATTTTTTTATATAATTTCATACTTGTTAGTAATAAGTATAAAATTATAAAAAAAAATATTTTATAGAATTTTTACATTCATAAAACGTGTATCGAAAAGTAAAGTGACACTTATTATGTAACAGAGGGATTGATTGATTAATGGTTGAAGCAACAACACTCCTAAATCTTTCTTCATTTAACGTATCAATTGGATTAATCCTCTCGAAAATAAACAAACAAAAATTGATGCAACCCTTTGAATTCTCAAATAATTTTAATTTTGAACAACACTAGGATTAATGCAACCCTCAGTCTCTGTTGCACGTTCGAATGTGTGAGCTTTTCTCACAATTTCAGATAAGGGAATAAAGTTGCCGATAGACTAGTGCACATCGACTTCTCTTCGTCGTTCGTCGTCGAGCAGATGTCTGTGGACATTGACGACGTTGTCCACCAGAATGCTAGTGTGCGATGGATCAATCACAGTTGACCATCCCAAATCCTTGCCTTATATATAAAAAAAATAGACTTATTGCTTAAGTATACCTTAATGAAAGTGATAATCTCTCTTTCATTTCATGATGTTTGGGAGATGGGTTAGGTTTTCATTTTGTGTGTTCAATAGTCAACAATCAACATATTACTCCCCCACTATGCCATACCCAACGAAGAGTGAGAATATCGTTCAATGTCAAGCCCTGCCGAGTTTCTGCATTTTGACGTTTGACAATGTTGAGATGAGATGTGATCACTTTTCATGTTGGATTAGCCGGTGGTGAGTTTGTATGGCTGAAGTCAAAATTAGATTTACCCGAAGGATGTTTTGTGTGGTCGATATGGGGTTTGGTCAACGAAAAGCAAGAACATAAGGCCGATATGGTTTTGGCCGAAATTGAATTGGCAAAAGCTAAAATTTTGATTAGTGTGGCGCAACGGAAGCACCGGAGTTAAGTTTGGATTGCCCGTAGGTGATTTGTGGTGGCCTAGGCCATAGGATAGATTTCTTGGCAGCATGTCGGAGCATTGGTTTGTGCCAAAATTTGGATAGTTGTCCGGAGGCGAAAATTGGAGAGGATCAAAGCCATTAGGCGAAAGGCTCGGATACCATGTTTAATATTGGTGTAAATGAACACACCTTCTATTAATTCACAAAAGAGAATATATAGAGCAATACATTGATGATGATGGAGAAGGTGGAGAGAGAGGTTGAGTGAATTGTTCTAACAATCTTGACTAATTCTATTAAACCTAAATAATGGAAATAATTAAATCCTAATAATAATAATGTATATTATTTTCCTAATATTCTCTCGCAGTTGAAGTAAGAGATATCGAAACTGAAAACTAGATAAATATGGAATAAATCATAAATAAAAGTTTTTTTTTAATTGTTGCACATCAAGCGCAAGTCACGGATGCTACAAGACTTGTCGATATGTTTGCTGGCAGACTGGTGGGGAGATTGAGGTCCAGGCACAAAGTCACCGGAGAGGAAGCGATCAGCGATCGATGGCGCCTGATTGCCCAATGCTTGGGAGGGAAAACCCCTTGGGAGGGGGACTGTTGCTAGTGGTTGTCGATGTCTTCCGACGGGGAGTGCTTGGGCTTCTTATGGCTTGCCCGGTGGCCTCCTAGCGCCCGGAACAAACGGGAAACAGCGGTTGCATTGTGCGATTGCATTTGATCCACAACATGGTTGCTTGTGGAGTGGTGGTGAGTGGTGATGGGGATGGAGTGGTGGTTATCAAGAGGACCGATGTGGAGCGCATGTGCGCCTGTGCACACGACCCCCAGTCATCGGTTCGAGTCGGACTTTGATATGGTATCAGAGCGGTTAGCCTAACGACCCGTCATTCAATCCTGTTCTGGGTTACCAGTGGTCCAAGTGTCAACTAGATGGTCATTCCTAGTTGCACTTGCGTGGGCGTGTTGAGATGTGAATGAGACCAAAGTGTCCCATATCGGAAAATTGAACATATCAAGCCCTAGTATATGAGTCAGTGGTCTACTCTTTTTATTGGCAATTGATTTTAGAATGGAACCTCACTCGGCTTGTGTGCTAGGCTCCTAGCGCATGTGCGCCGGTCCGAGTCAGAGTTTGATAGACAAATACATTTAGTTACCACGGTCGGTTTATACAAGGATTGAGACCCACCACCAAAACGTGTGTCGATTTATAACAATTTTTTTTTGTTTCTAGTTCGATATGAGATTTCCCCCCTCCCAAATCCCTTTCAACAATCAACAATAGCCTTGAATTGGGGATTCATAACTAATGATCATATCAATCAATTAATGTACAAATAAACCAAGTAAATAAGAACAATATATTCAAGATGGATGAGGTCTATTGCAAATAAATAGCGGCTTTGGGATCGACACTAATTAAGCCGAGCATATAATACGAGTGAGATTCTATCATAAAATCAATTAATAATAGAAGGAAGACTTGGATTCTTCATATTATCAATACGGGATACATTTGTATATTTTCACATTTTCAAAATATCCTTTTTGCGACTTTTACAGGTCTAGCTTGTAAGGCAAAAGCTTTCGTCTTTATTACTGGGATTCCTTCGAAAGAGCGACTAAGAATTCTTGATGTACAATGAAGCTCATCTTTTCATCCATTTGCGTTCGCATTCTCGCTCCGGTGAAATATCCACTGCATCAATCACTTGATTCGGCTGATCTTCGGGTTCCAACCCTTTTTGTTTCTCCATTGACGCCAAATTTATCTATGTTATTGTTGATTTAATTGTATTATTCTGCATCAACTGCAATTAAAGTCAAAAAGTCTCTTAAGTATATAAGGTCGATGGAATTCTTCTCCTATTCTCAATTGTTTTAGGATGAAACCCCAATGAGATCTATGATAGATCTTGAATCTTGATTGATCATCTCAACAACACAAATCATCCATGGAAGGACTTGCTTATCAAGCTAAAGTTTATACTTGCCACCATCACTTTGAATGGGATAAATCATGTGAACTGTGATGTTTGGCACTTGGCACAGCAAGACTGAATTCAAAAGATAGTCCAAAAAAGCTCAAGTCCACAACCTTGCCAATTTATAGGCCCATATATAGCCCATATAGGCCCATACAAAGCCCATATTATGTACTTGCTACTCTAGATCAATACTCCATAATGGAATGGATTTCTTACTTGGGAAAACTAATTAAAATACCCTCACCTTTGAGGGTATGGTAAAAATATATCCTCAACTTTCAAATGTAATAAAAATATCCCGACCTTTGAGGGTGGTGATAATATATTACCCTGTGTTTTCTCACGGATCAAAAATGCTGACAAGACAGCCTAGGTGATTTTTTTTTGACAAGACAACATACGTGAAGCCTTTTTTACAAATTAGCACTAAAATTGGGTTTTATTTATCAGTTTTCTTAGGAAAAAAAAATAAAACGATAACAAATTAAACCCGAAAAACGAAATTGATTCAACCAAGCAACTAATCTGGTCAAAATTGCCTCAAATTAACACAACACGACTATTCCTAACACCAAACCGACAACAAAACTAAACCAACAACAACAACGAAGAGGGGGAAAAAAACTTAGCCACCCAAATCCGTGAATGAATCAAAGGGGAAGAAGATATGAGAGAGACAGCTCAAGATAGTCGACAACGAGGGAGGAAGACTAACATTGAAGAGGCCGGAACCATGAGTTACCTAGAAGACCTGGAAGACAATTCAAGAGGCGACCACGGTCCACGAAAAAAGATATGAGGGAGGAAAAGGCGTTGGGTATGAACCCGCTCCAACTCTTTATTTTTTTTCCTAAGGACATTGTTCAAGAAAACCCTTGTAAAAAATCCGCGTAGGGTGTCTTGTTAGCATTTTTGACCCGTGAGAAAACACAGGGTAATATATTACCACCACCCTCAAAGGTCAGGATATTTTTATTACATTTGAAAGTTGAGGATATATTTTTACCATACCTCTAAAGATGGGGGTATTTTAATTAGTTTTCCCTTCTTACTTCAAGTTTGAAAAATATAGAATTGGAGTTTTTAATACAGATAAACGAGAATCAAACTTAAGAGGATATACATATAAACACAATATTTTAAAAGTACATCTATTATCTATAATATAGATATTCATAAAATAACAGTTATCAAATAATTACTTTCAATACAAATAATTTTTTTCACTAAAAAAATAATCTAAATATAAATAAAATAATACCTAACAGATATTTAACTATTAACATTTTAAGTAGGTATGGCTATGGATAATTTTGAGTTATACCTCCTTTTTTTTTTATATATATATATCAATTATCAATTAACTAATATATATAATTGTCACTTATGAATTTAATAAAAAAAAATTGAGGGAGTTTTTTTGGAATTAACAATAAAACGCCACGTAGGACCATAATTACTAGTAGTGAGTTATGAGACGTTCAAATAAATATAGAAAAGTTATAAATACATGCAATTAAAATAAATCAATAACATTTTTTTAATGGAAGTGCTAAAGTCAAAATAAATATTTTTATTAAAAAGGTAATACTCCGTATTATTTAAATGTCAATATATATAATCCCATATATATATAAAATTCAAGTAGCTAGGTTGATACACATGCACTACCGATTCAATAATTCAAACTATTTAAAGATATGTGGGTAACTTTTGTTGCCATCAATTTTAAAGTGATAACCATTCCGAGCTTTGTAGTAACTTTGCTGTACAAAAGTACTCCGTAGGTGTTGTTGTCAATTCTCAGAGGGAATCCACAAATTAAAGGAACGGCGATATGATTAATTAAACACAAAAAGGCGACCCACAAAAACAGACACCACAGTTCACAGTGTATAATTTTCACGAGAATCTTATGTTGATTACACCACACGAGAACACTCAAAACAAAACCAAGTTAGGTCAGAACCGGAAATTTCCCGGAACCCGGTTCTCCCTTGTATTATCTTTCTATCCCTCTTAATTTCCAACACATGCTACATGCTTTGTTGAACATAACTAATCAGATTTTAATGACTGGGAAGTAAAACAAATCAATTTGTCTTATTTAGATAAATAAATTAGAGATATTTGATTAAAGCCATGAAAAAATGGTGAGAAACGGAAGTAAATTAAATCACTTCAAATTGGTGGAAATTGATGTGAAAATCAAATTTAAAGTATTGAATGAACATATTCTTACCCTTTGAACGAACATAATTTTTCTACCATTTTCTTCTTAAAAATCAAACATATTTTTTTTTTCATATTTTATTATTTTTAGATTCTTACCTCTCTTCCCTCCTTCCTCTCTCTCCTTCATTTTTATCATCACTAGTACAAAATGTCAATTTTATTACATAACCATAATATCACGGATCTTATATATCCGTGATATTATGCCGTTTATGCTTAGAAGTTAGAAGGAACAAAAAATAATGGTTAAAAGCCTAATATCACGGATCTAAATAAGAAAAATAGGAATATTAGGGGTAGAGGACATAAGTGTGATAAAAATAAATATTTCGGATTTGAAAACAGGCCACACGCCCGGGATATTAGGTTTATTATCTCGTTAGAACATCCCGATTGAATAAAGCGGGATTTCGGACATTTTTTAACCTAGCAATCCCGTCCCCCCCTCTCTATCTATGTCTCGCCTCGCCTCGCCTCGCCTCCGAGTCTCACTGTTCACCCTCCCAAATCGATCGCTTCCTTCCACAAATAGCCTCTGAATCCCAAATCGCCTCCATCGACGAACTTCAATCCGCTCTCGTCCTTGCAACTCTCGTCGCCGTCGCTCTCAACTCTCAGCTTTCGTCGCTCACCGGCCATCTCGGAAATTTCAGCTCTCGTCGCCGTCGTCTATCGCTCATCTCCGCGGCCATCTCGGCTCTCTCTCTCTTCGCCTTACTCTGTGGTCCCTGTTCACCGCCCTCTGTTGTCCCTCGTCTCCCTCGGTGGTCTCTGTTCGCCTCTCGTCTCCCTATGTGGTCTCTCGCCGCCCTCTATCATCTCTCGCCTCTCTCTCTGCTGCCGCAGCCATCTCTGGTCGCAAATTCGCAATTGGAGTCAGCCCTATTTTACTCTCGTATGGTAAGTTCACATCTCCCTCGTTGTTCTGTTAATTTACCCTTGATAATGTAAGCTGAATATGCTCAATTTCATAGTCATATATAATAACAACAACACCTTATAAGAAATTTGGGTGAAGTACCTTGAAGGTGACGTTCTAAGCAATGAAATAAGGGGAATTAACAGCAAATAAAGCAGAGGCATAACTCCACAATGGCTGCCCAATTAGGCTAAGCTTATCAGCTGTGTCATCCCACTCTATCACTGTATTCTCTGCCCCTTTTCCTTTCACAGTTACATACCCCATTGTAGGAGGAACCTCCACTTTCTTCCTAACATTCCTCTTTCAATATTATAGTAAAGTGTATATCATTTTTACATCTGCTGATTATCATAGTGTTTGCAATTCATGTATGTATATTTTATATTCCTGCTGCCGAGTTTTCAGATAGCGAGAAAAGTGGAGTTGCCAGAGTCAATCAAACGTTTATTACTGCCAGGAGGAATGTAAGATTTCATTTCCTTTTGCAAGCTTGAAATGGTTAACTTGCAAAAATAATTTAGAATTTTATGTTGCCATTTAGTTCCAAATATGCTGGCAGCTATCCCTTGCATATCTGAATACCGTCTCAGGTGAAACCTTTGATTTCTTCATTAGAGAGACTGAGAGAGGCCTTCGGCAGCTTGATTTTGTTATTTAATGATGTTATAAGTAAAACAATTGATTTGATCCATGACATCATAGGCTCCTGCATTTATATTTGTGGATGAACTTGATGGCATTGCTGGGAGACATGTGCAAAAGGATCCGAAAAGGAAGGCCATATTTGACACTAGCTCTACTTGCTCAATTGGATGGAGAGTAAGTCCCTTTTACATCTTCCCTAAGCTTAAAAACTTCAGTAATGTTTCTCTTAGCAGGTGCTAATGATATATTGCAATTTAAATTTAGTGCATAGCTTGAAAAATATAAGAAACACCCTCTCGAGTTGCTCGGGGTAATCAGGATAACACTAGGTTGATAAGTAAATAGCTTCTTATAATAGCTTACTATTATCTTCAAACATGTGGTTATATTATAGTTCTTACTGTACATTTATGGTGTTGAATGGCACTTAGCAAGATGGAATTCTATTGTGTACCAAAATGAAGAGAATGTGAGTCTATGCATTTTCTTTATTGTGTTACTTTGCCCCAGACAAAGTTGTATATTTTATCTTTGATCTTGAAAGTTAATGAAATGCTAGAAATTTGAGAACAATCCTTTTTAGCTTGTTTCAGACATAGCTTTGGTGGGCAATCTTCATTGTGCAGGTATTGCAACAACAAGAGTGCAAAGGGGTCGATGTAATAGCCTAAATCAAGAGTAGCGGAAAGTAGTTGAAGAAGCTATTGTAATTTTTACGTTTTAAAGATATATTTAGTATGTTGGGAGCATTCCAAATTTGTAGAACATTAGCAAGTATGATTTCTCTTAGTAGAATAGAGTTTGGTTTAGCGAAGGACTCAATTTAGATTGTAATGAACTATTTGTCAATGTAATTCGGAAGTTATGGTTAGTTTTGTGGCCAAACTTTGTATTGTGTGTTGGAAATTGCCTGTGAAATGTACAGGTAGTGTTACAAAAATAAATAAATAAATTAAAAACCAGATATATATATATATAGCTCGGACCTACAAAATCGGAATATATATAACAATTTCATAGCACTAGCCTTCTATCACGGGTGAGGATCCGTGATATATCTGTAATATATTACAAGAGATCACACCTAATATCACGGACGTCTCCAGAGGAAATCCGTGATATTAGACTCATAAAAGAAAAATACAATAGCCTAATATCCCGGGCGCATCAAAGGTACATCCGTGATATTAGAGTGGTAATATGAAAAATACCACAGTCTAATATCACGGGCGTGTAAAAATGATATCCGTGATATTTGATGGCCTTACCTAATAGTGAAGCCCGGGTGTCTCTTTTATTAAATCCGTGATATTAGGCTTGAAATATCCGTGATATTTGACCTATTTTGTATTGTGCATTTTCTACCTTTTTTTTTTCTTCCCCCTCCCCTAATTATTAATTTGTCAAAGACACCATTAAGATAGACGCTGCAATTGAGAAAATGAGGGTCCCATTTAATAAGACTGCTACTTGAGTCAAACGAGCAGAATATTACATCATCATATGAATTTAAGCCAAGTCTAAATTTGTACTCAGCTTAAAACTATGATAATACTCAGTTTGTGTAGGAAATGAACGAGTTCAAACTAGCTGAGGTTTTGAATATTAAGCAATTCTACCCGCCGTTAACATAGTAAATTAAATGAGACTGCGTGAATTCTACAAATTTTGAGCTTCAATTGAGATGAGCCTAGCTTTGAATCGAATTTAAAAATGTATTCATACTCATCTCATTTAACTTATTAATTTATAAATGACCCGAGTTTAAACCGAATCTGAACTAAGCTCCTACTACTTAGCATTAGCTCATATAACCCCCTGCTTTAAAAATCACAACTTCAACGAAGCTATTTTGAACGGTTGTTTCAATCTATCACAAAGCCATTTTGAATTAAAACGATGCCGTACGTCTTCCTTAATTCTAACTTAAGTATAGCCAGTGATGGAGACAGAAATTGACATATGCTTCAATCTATAACTCAAACAAAATCATTTTTTACATTAAAACAAGACCCTATGTGGACCCCTTGTGTCTATCTTGTAACTCCATAAACCATGTATTTAAGTCCATAACACACCACCTTCATCACACTCATCCTCCAAAAGTACAACATCATCCTCCATGGAAAGCACAAAACTTCCAGGAGACTTGAGGCGCATTGAGCTCCTCCTAACAGTGCCCAGCTCCCTCAGCGAGCCGAGCAAGCGATGGCGCCGAGCCTTCGGAGTCATCTACTGCTACCGCGCCCTCCTCTCCCTCTCCCCGGCCTTCACCCGAGCCAAGAACAAGACACTCTCCCTTGCTAGCAAGCTTGGCCGCTCACCTCCTCACACCCTCATAAGCCTCGATCCCGAGCAATGCTTCTCAAGCGTCGATAGATCGACGCTCGTTGGGATCGTCAAGCAAAGAGACCTCGCCCTACTCCTCGAATCCGGGGGAGTTTCGGGGATAGCCTCATCGCTTAAGACGGATTACGAGGGCGGAATTCTAGGTGAGGAAAACGACGTTGCCATCCGTAAAAGCGTCTTTGGAACAAACACTTACTCCACGCCTCCCACACGAGGCTTCTTCGGCTTTGTGTGGGAGGCTTTCATGGACCCCACCATCCTCATTCTCCTCGCTTGCGCCGTCCTCTCCCTCGGGTTCGGGATTAAGGAGGACGGCGTCAAGGGAGGGTGGTATGACGGCGGAAGCATACTCGTCGCCGTCTTCTTAGTCGTCGCCATCTCCTCCGCCAATAACTACCGGCAAAGCAGGCAATTCGACAAGCTCGCAAGCGAAAGCAACGACATCCAAGTCGACGTTGTAAGGGGATGGAGGCGCCAGAAGATCTCGATCTTCGACGTTGTCGTTGGTGATGCCGTTTGCCTCAAGATCGGTGATCAAGTGCCCGCCGATGGGCTCTTCCTCGACGGGCACTCGCTGCAGGTAGACGAGTCGAGCATGACCGGTGAGAGCGACCCCGTCGATATAACCCCGACACGAAACCCGTTTCTGATGTCGGGCACCAAGGTAGCCGATGGCTACGGTCGAATGCTCGTAACTTCAGTCGGAATGAACACCTCTTGGGGAGAGATGATGAGCTCGGTGGCCCGCGACGATGGCGAGGAGACGCCGCTGCAAGCGCGGCTCAACAAGCTAACGCCGGCGTTCGGTAAGTTCGGTCTAACGGTCTCCGTTTTAGTCCTCGCCGTGCTGCTGATTCGATACTTCACGGGGCACACGACGGACGACCGCGGTGAGCGCGAGTTTACCTTGGGGTCCACCAAGGCGAACGCCGTGATGAGCGCCGTGGTGAGGATGGTGGCTGCCGCGGTGACCATTGTGGTCATCGCGATCCCGGAGGGATTGCCGATGGCGGTGACGCTCACGCTCGCCTACTCCATGAAGAGGATGATGAAAGACAACGCCATGGTTCGGAAGCTCTCGGCGTGCGAGACAATGGGGTCGGCCACCGCCATTTGTACGGACAAGACCGGAACTTTAACGATGAACCAGATGAAGGTGACCGAGTTTTGGCTCGGAAGAGAGATCGGTTTAGCCTCGTCGATCGAGAGAGGCGTTCTTGATTCGATCTGGCAAGGAGTTGCGTTGAACACGACAGGGAGTGTCGACATGGATCCAGCAAAAGGAGGCTACTACGAGTTCTCGGGTAGTCCAACCGAGAAGGCCATCCTCTCGTGGGCGGTGTTGGACCTCAAGATGGATGTGAATAAGGTGAAGAGGAGCTGTGAAGTTCTTCGTGTCGAAGCATTCAATTCGGAGAAGAAGAGGAGCGGTGTGTTGGTGAGGAATTCGAAAGAAGAAGATGGCGCGATTTATGCGCATTGGAAAGGTGCAGCCGAGATGGTGCTTGCAATGTGCTCAAGCTACTATGAAGCCTCCGGGGAGACGAAGGAAATCGATGATGAAATAAGGATGGAATTGGATCAGATTGTTCGTAGCATGGCGGCCTGCAGCCTCCGATGCATCGCTTTTGCACAAACACGAGTTCGAGAAGAGGAGGTCGGAGTCAAGGAGGATGGTTTGACACTGCTAGGAGTGGTGGGGCTAAAGGACCCGTGTCGAGCTGGGGTGAAGAAGGCCGTGCAAGACTGCCAAAACGCTGGAGTAGGCGTCAAGATGATCACCGGAGATAATGTCTTCACAGCAAAGGCGATAGCCACCGAGTGTGGGATACTCGAAGGAGACCGGGAGATAGAAGGAGCAGTCATTGAAGGTGTAGAGTTTCGGAATTGGACGGAAAGGGAGCGGATGGAGAGTGTTGATAAAATCCGAGTGATGGCGAGATCTTCTCCCATTGACAAGCTGATCATGGTGCAATGCCTGAAGAAGAAAGGGCATGTTGTCGCGGTGACTGGTGATGGCACGAATGACGCCCCAGCGCTCAAGGAAGCCGACATAGGGCTATCGATGGGGATCCAGGGGACGGAGGTGGCTAAGGAGAGCTCTGACATTGTGATCTTGGACGACAACTTTGGGACAGTGGTGACGGTTTTGGGATGGGGGAGGTGCGTCTACAACAACATCCAGAAGTTCATCCAGTTCCAGCTGACAGTAACCTTCGCAGCCCTCGCGATCAACTTCATCGCAGCAGTGTCAGCAGGCAAGGTTCCGCTGACAACGGTCCAGATTCTGTGGGTGAATCTGATCCAGGACACGCTAGGCGCTCTAGCTCTGGCTACCGACAAGCCTACGAGGGAGCTCATGGAGAGGCCTCCAGTGGGCAGGACCGAGCCTCTCATCACCAACATCATGTGGAGGAACATCATAGGCCAAGCCGGGTACCAGATAGCCCTCCTCCTGACCTTGCAGTTCAAGGGCAAGGCGATCTTCAAGGTGGACAGTAAGGTCAATGGCACCCTGATGTTCAACGCGTTCGTGCTCTGCCAGGTGTTCAACGAGTTCAACGCGAGGAAGCTGGAGAAGGCGAATGTGTTCCAAGGCGTGCACAAGAACAGGCTGTTCTTGGGGATCATAGGCATAACTGTCGCGCTTCAGGTGGTGATGGTGGAGTGCTTGCAGAGGTTTGCTGACACCGAAAGGCTGAGCTTGCGGCTGTGGGGCGCTTGCGTAGGCATGGCTGCTGTGTCGTTGCCTATCGCTTGCCTCGTCAAGTTCATACCCGTTCCGGAGAAACCAATCTTCAGCTACATCAAGGGGTCAGCAAAAAATGTTGATTCTTCTGCATAGTTCTTAATTTCATTCTTTTGTGGGTTCATATGATATATACACACCCCATATTGCTTATTTTGTTCAAGCCTAGTACTATGACAGTAAGCAGTAACTCAGTAATTTTCATAGACAATAAATGTATGATCTCAAATTCAGTACTTTTCTTATGTTTGATCAAAAGTTGAGGTTTAAGAAACAGTAACTCAGTAAGTAAGAACATACAAACAAAAATGTTTCCAATTAAGTGAAGCTGAACTATGACAGTAAGCAGGAGAAAAGACAACAAAAGCAAAAATAAAATAAAATATTGTATAAGCAGACAACAAATGTGTAATTCCAATTGTTGATTAATTCATAATTACAATTGACGCAAACATTGACCATTTGTGTTCTTACAGTATTGATATGTGATATCCATGTACTGCTATTTGATGTTGATCAACACAGGAAGGGAATTTAAAAAGAACAGAAATTGATAATCTCCACATCAGGAATAATACCAATCCGTACAAAGCATTAATGTTGTCATGTTGGTGGTTCTAAATTCTAATGACATTGACATATGCCTTATCTCTAATCCAAACACCACAAAGATTGACAGATGAGTATTAGAGAACAAGATTAGCATTGACACAGTCAACTTTTGTGATTTCTTTGGATTGCTTTACCACTTCATCATATGCCTAATTGTGATGAAATCCCTCCTCCGTGATGTCTGAAGACGTCACGGAGGAGGGATTTCTAGTAAGCTTTTAAAGTTGCTTCATACTCGGAGCTCGAACTCTAAACATCTAACCAAGGGTGACCTGAAGCACAAGATTTTTATAATGACATTATTGCAAATCAAGGGTGCTTTTACAAATCACTTTTACACAGATAAGCAAAAAAGCACAATCCAAAGCTCACAGCTGATGCCATAGGAAGGACTACAAGATAGGCAAAGCAAGCATCATACACAGGCAAACAGTAGGCCACAATGCAGATCATCTATCAAGCTTTTACACAGCAATGAGAAACAACCACAGATTCTTACAAATGGTTTCGTCAGATTTTCTCCCGTGCTAAAATGTCAAACACTTTGAAGCACGAGGGATTCGTCCCCTACTGCTGTCTATGCAGCAACAGCTTGAGGGACTTTGCCTTTTGTATCGGCGGTAAGGCTGTCATAGTAGTCGACTAATACCTTCCATCCGCCGGGGCACATGAATCCATCAGGCGGGTTCTCTCCGCTCTTCGCAAGAGTTCGCATCTAGAGATAAAGAGGAGGATGTCAGCATATGACAATTTGCATATTTCACAGTCGTTCAACCTTATAGAATGTTCTCACTAGCAAATAGAGTATACCTTTGTTCCAGATATGAAAAGGAAATCCTGAGACCTTGATGGGTCAAAGAATGCCATTTTGTTCTGTGTCTTATCATAAGCTGCAACCTGCAATTTCACAACAACGATGAGCATATTCAAATTTTCACGAGAAAACCCTATCTCAAACACACATTTTAAAATAACAGGTAAAGCAGCGAGATATCTTGCGCATAGATATGGGAAGTTGTATACCCTAAATGGTAGGATGTTAAGCCTCTCCAACCCTCGTGCCATGCTGAGCACCTTCTTTCCATGGTCAGCGTCATAAAGATCTCTCTTCTCGGTTGGGTGGGCCATACCAGCTGGGTCCCTGCCAACGATGTAGAAGTTGGCCCCAGCGTTTATACGAGCCTTAGCATGCCACTGCACCTCAGTTGGTCCAGCATAGTGCATAGGAGAAGGAAAGATGGATACCACAGTGGTCTCTGGATCCAACACCCCATCTTCAAGCACCTGCAAAATCATTGACAGTTAGTTTGCAAATGTATACAAATTGCACTCTCCCTTACTCATTCTTCAGATAACTCGGTTATAGATATGAAAAAGACCCGATTGCGTTAAAATTTCACGAAGCTAAGCACAGCAAAGGATTAAGGAAGGGGCTCATTACTTATGTCTAATGTGTGTGATGTCAAATCTAAAAAGGTTTTGGCTTTTCTGTGGAGATTAGAATCTGGCTCATGGTTGTTGCCCTTTGGAGTGTTTCAAAGTGTGCGATTCATGATTGGATGGAATCCCATCATAAAGCTTTGTGAATGACCGAATAGTGTCCAACATCAAATCTTTGAAAGCAATGGAATCACTCCCATCCTATTTGCAAATGAAAGTTCCCAAAAGACATGAGACTGAAAATTCCTCTTAATGGAGTGCATTTCCTACAGCATGGAACAGCTAGGTGGGCCAACATTTGTTTGCATCTGGTTCTCCTACATTTTCCACAATCTACAGATAAACCTACCCCAATTTTGTAGGCCCACTGTATTCCAAAGCAAGCTACTTTAATCCCACTAGCAACTTTCCAACAAGTCATTCCACAGGATGAATATGCACCTCAATTCAATAATGGCAGTCCAATGATAAGAAGATAGATGAGAATGGCAAAACAAACAAACAAACAAACAAACATGATGAATTTTCATATCTATGCATCGAAAACAACAGGCAATCCGCAAGGGAGGAGATCAAAAGCATAGAGACCAGGTAACATACCTTTTCGTGCTGCTTCATCCGCCAATCAAGAGGAACATCATCAGCCTTGGTGTAGCCTCCCAATGGGTGAAGCAACAGGATAGGATTCTTGTAACCCATCTCTAGAAGTCTACGCCGGGTATCAGTCATCAACAAAGCGTGGCCGTTGTGGACAGGGTTCCTGAGCTGAAAGGCAAACACAGCATCCGCATCACGCCTTGCGAATTCCTCACGGAGTTCAGCAGGAGACAGGCGGAATCGGTCGAGTCCGTCATGGTACTTGATGGGCTCTAAGACCTCCAAGTCACCCCCAATCAGCCAGTTTCCAGAGTTGGTTATAGCTTGATCAGCATAAGGCAATCCAGGAGCTGTTGTACCCCATGTTCTAGCAATTCTCTCTTCTTTGTTGTGTTTGTAAATCTCAATGCTGAATATGTCAAAAACTCTAAGTAAGAACGCAATCTAGCAAAGACCTAAACATTCCAGAGATCAATTTAACTCAAAAAAATGGATTTTATCCCTTGAGAATCAACAAATCATCACATATCAGGAAGATCAGCTCCAAGAATCAGATTAACCATCCCCCATCCCATGGAAGTGAACTCAAAAGGTTCAAGCTTTAATTAAAGTTGTCAGACATCCTATTTCAAAACCAAATTGACAGATTTGAACCCAATCATCTTTCCAAAATCATTCTACCTGATCAAACATCATAAAACACAGTAAACTTTAATCACCACATCCAGCAGGAGGAATTTAAGAACTCCGAATTAGCAACAATATCCACATTAATCGACAAATAAGTCAATCAAGCAATCGAATTCACAAGATCGCAAATTAAATTAGGGTGAAGGGAGGGGCTAACTCGCTGAGAATCGCGACGGGGTTCTCGCCAGTCGAATCGAAGAGCGCGACGCTGTTGGACTCGCCGATACGGGCCTTGTCGGCGTCATCGACGGCGAGGACAATCGGCACCGACATGTTGACGACAGAGCCGTCTCCGAGTCGGAGCGAGTTGAAATGAAGCGTTTGGAGGAACTCATTCTCTCTCATGAACCCGCGGAGGGGGCTAGCCCAACCTTCGCTGAGAACATGCACCCACTGAAGGTCGATCCGCGAGAGCTTAACCCTAGGAAGGGATAAAGCTTCTTTCTTTTTCACCCTCCTGAGCGGCTCATCCACGAGCAGCTCAACCAGCCTCCCCCCATCAGGTTCAATCAGCTCCGCCGAGATCCGGGATTTGCGGAACGAACGAGTGCGAATGGGGAGGGCGAGCTTGCCGATCGGGGCGAAATCGGCGGGGGCGAGCATGTGGCGGGGGTGAGGAAGGGAGGGGGTCGGGGATTTGGACAGGAAGGTAGCCATGGACGCCATTGATGAGAGCTTCTCTCCTAGAGGGAGGAAAGGAGCAACGATGGGTGACCCTCTAAATGGGGGTTTTTAAATAAGAGAGGGGTCGGTATTATCGTAATTTCGGCGAACAGTTGTCGCAATTTTAATTTTTGTTTTTTTGGGTTGGATTTGAAACAGTACGGAAATGGAAGCAGGTGAACAAATGGAAATTGGAGAAGGCAATGGGGCGTTTTGAGGAGAGGGATGAATGTAGACGGGATTCAGGGGAGAGGGGGAGTAGGCCACTCCACCACGTTGAATAGGAAATTTGGAAACGGCAAAAAAGGAATGATAATTAAAGGGGACGAACACTAAAATCTTTCTAAAGTTAATTTCCAATAATCGATTATGAATCTTTTTGGGTTCAACAGAATCTTGATTCTCTTTGTTCCATGGAACTGTTCGCTCTTACTGTATCTCTAGTAGAATGGTTTTTTTTAAAAGAAAAAATGACTCAAAATAATACTCCGTATCAATTATTAGACATGAACAAAAAATGATACGAACTAAAAAAAAAGTCTTAAAATAATACAAACTAACCACCTATAAACCAAAAATAATACAAACTTTAAAATCAATTAAAAATAATACAAATTATAAACTTTTAACTCAAAATAATACAAACATTTGAAGTTGAACTAGCAGAAGAATCAGATCACAAAATTATTTATCAAAATTAAAAAATAGGTGTATATAGCCACACTTTACACAAATTCATCCCCTTTATTTTTCTAGAACGCGCCATCACCCTCCTCGCTCAAAATCCATGGTAGAACTAAATCCCCACTCCTCTATATCAAATCCATGGAATCTAAGTGCTACACTTTTGGCACTAACTTTGGCCCCTAAAGCCGCTCTCTCTTCTAGAGTGAAGAGAGGGGTTGCGAACATCCCTTCGGGGCATATCCTAACCCGATTGTCGTTTCAATCGGTGCTCTAATCGATCCGTGTTCACCCTCATTTGGGTTCATCCCTCATTTGACCACTTGGGTGTTGTCGAAGCCTAGTTGTGAGTTTGCCTTCCTTCTTCGTCTACCTTCTTGTCTGTCCCGCCGTTGTCGGCCCGTGGTGGCTGCGTTGTTGCCTCTCGATGTTCCAACTGGGTATTCATCGTTGGGCTCGCTGCTCCTTTCTTCCTCAAAACTCATAATCCAGTCTAAATGCTCAATTTTTTGGGGGGCTTTTTGAAATACATGGGTGTGCACCTCAAATCTTTATCCGATATAAACCTTGTCGATCTGCTAGCTTTCGGTTCCAGATCTTGAGTTTTGATCTGCTTCTTCAAGCCTGTCTCGAAAGTAATCAAAATGGCATCAGCTGTCACCTTTGAACACCTCCGGCGCCGACCATGGTGTAGCCCTCCGCTGCTTGGCCTGCGGTTGGGGTTTGGCCCTGGCAAGTTCGCTTGAACTGCCTGGCGGCTCTTCCCTTGCCTCAATTTGGATTGGTAGGGTTTCACCCGTCTCTCTTTTCCTTGGGCCCGGGTGGCCCGAAGAGGAGACCCGAAAATTGTTCTTTGGGCCCAAGGTGATGCGAGACCATCTTCTACAGCTCCAGACACACCCATCATTCTTGGAGAAGGACCAATGACTCGAGCTCGTGCTAAGAAGCTTCAGATAGACTCATTCAACTTTGTGACTCATGCTTTGTTCTCGAGCAAGGTTCAACTCCCCGAGCCTACATTGAACACCTATATGTGCATAGGGATTCAAGATGAAGAGCCACCTTAGTCTACATGGCTGCCGAATTAGGCTAAGTGTTGGGGCTCCAACATATTTCCATTATTAGTAACTTTTATACTTAAGTTATTTTAGGAAACTTTAGGGGTTATTTTATTTTATTCCTTTAAATCATTATTTAGTTCTTTTTATCTCTTTTACTTAGGAGAACCGGCCCAGCAGCCTTGTAAGGCTATATATGCCGCATAACCTTCATTAGAATCAGTTGGAACTTTTATGAATACATATCTCTCATATAGAGCGTATACACATCGAGTGTTTGTTGATTCAACTAGAGCTGTGCTCGTTGGTCATTGATTGGTAATCTCAGCTTGGTTTGCTTTGCCGTTCATCAACTTCGCAAGACTTGGTGATCCGAGTATCCACAAGCCCCCTCCTTGTGCCTCCAAGTTGTCCGCTTGGTTGTGTAGGGTTGTAGAGGCGGGTTATATAGTCATTGGTATTGGTTCCTACCTTCTACGGAAGCCTGAGGTCTCTATCTTGTTCTATATAGATCGTTTCAGTCCATATCAGGTCGTGTCTTTCAATTCTTGTTCTTTAATTTCGAGTCTTGCTACTGTTTTGTCGAGTCTTGTTGCATTCTTGTCGATCTTGAACTTTCTTGGTCGATATCTTGCTGTCTTTGTTGAGTCTTGAAAGATCTTGATTGAGTTCTTGCGTTTCTTGCTTTGTTTGTTGCTGCGTTCTTGCATTCTTTATCGAGTCTTGATAGTTCTTGTTCAGTTCTTTGAGTTTCTTGCTTGATTGTCGAAGATCGGACCAACCTACGGCTAACCCGGTAACCCCGTATCACAAGGTTTTGCCTAGGGCCCAAAGCGGCCCGAAAAAATATAAAAAATAATAATAATTAAAAACTGTAGGCGAATTTATATATATTTATAAAAAGAAAATATCTAATAAGAAGTGACAACTAGAATGAGAAATAAGAAGAATGATTTATGTGATTCTTTATATATAAAGAATAAACCCACCCGAAAGAGTATCGATCAAAATTCCGAAAGGGTCATTGTACAAATATGGTAAGGGTTGAATAAACCCCACGAGGTCTGCGAAAACCCAAATTGAAATCGTAATAAGTTGATCTCCTCATACGCTCTGTGCTCTCTGGAGCTCTGCACACAATTTTTGTTGGATGTTCGATCTTCCTTTATTGGCCCGTCTTTGTTTTTCCTTTTGGCGTCGGGTCGTTGCTATGGCGTGGTGACATTTAGTTCCGAGTTAGGTTGCAGTATCGGGATTCCTGTATGATCGAGAAGATCGTGGATGTGTTCGTGGTCTTCGAAGATCCCTCATCTAGGTGGGGGCAAACGTCGGTGATCCGCATTTCCTCAGGTTCTCCTTTTCCGATGGTGGGTTATTGTTTTCCGCCTTCTCGGCGTTGAGACGCCGTGTGAGTCGTCGACTCTCCCGTGTTCCCGGCATTCGTGGCTCGCCCTAGATCTCCCTCGACTCCTCTGTTGGCGGACGACTTTTTCGGGTTGTTTGGGTTTTTCTTTCATCTGTACTATTTTGCGTGCTTTAGTTTGTTGTATTTTGGTTGCTAGTCCGTCTGCCGATTCGTCAGCCTCTCGAGTTTGAGGTTTGTCTGAGCTCGAATTTTTACCTAATAAAAAAAAATCCTCTTTATTATTTTTTTTGTATAAAGGTAATGATATTTAGATCGGTTGCGACACGATCACCCAAATCGTATCATTAACCCTGCGACAGGATCTCTACTCGAAATTGGAACCCTGCGGGACGGAGAGTTCTAGTCCTGTAAATCATGTCCCATCTTGCATATATATAATTAAAATATTTATATATATAATTAAAATTAAAAAAAATCTAAGAATATATTTATATTATATATTAGTATTTTTTAAATCCAAAATTAAAAATTAAAAATAATAATAATAAATTAAAAACAAAAAATAAGAATTTGACATGTGGTGGGAATGACATACAATCAGTTTAGAGGAGATGGGGATGGGTGGAAGTTGGAAGATGTGATAACATGGTAACGCTGGAGAAACGCTCTCTTCTATAGAGCTCCATGCCATCTTCTTCGGGAGCCCTGTTCTCCTCTAGGAACCCTCAGCTTGCCTCCTCGGCCCTTATAATCACCGGACACATCCATAGACTCACATCCTCCTGCTCACCTCCCGTCGGCCTAGCCCAAATCCTTGCTTCGACTGTCGCTAATTGGCTTTCGCTGCCCTAACTTGGGCTCGTATCCCTCTATACTCCTAGTGGGGTACCCTCGATCTCTAGTAAGCCCTATGTACATCCGCGGCGATTATTTATCACCGCTCTCAATACTCTCTTATCATTCATTTGGGGCGACTCGTGAGTGTCGGTGGCCAATCCGGCCATTTTCGCCTCCGTTCTCGAGCTCGCTTCGCTCTACCATATCTATTCTCCCTTAATCTGGTCGCTTTGGGGGTAGTTTTGGGTTGTCGGGTTCTTGGATTTGCCTCCTTCTCCTTCCTCTTCCTATGGCCATCGACGATTCCAGTTCGTCGGGGCATAGCGTCGTTCGGCTCAGGTGGTGATGGCACGGCTCGCTTCGGTCTTCCCCTGTCTCTCTTTCGCTTTCGCCGCTGCGGTCGATTCCCCCGTGTTTAGACTGGTCTTCGCCGCAGTCGCCAAGGTCTGGCGCCGCTGGGCTTTTGCCGGTGGTCGCTCGTTGCCTCCTCCGCCGGAGTTCGGCCTGGATATCACTTGTCCTGCTTCCCTGCCTCTCCTTGCTCGGTACGACTCTCTGTGACGCATTCCCGGATTCCTCGAGATTTCATCTTGCTCGGCACGGCTCTCTGAGGCGCTATCCTAGTTTTCTCGGGATTTCATATGGTGTGTTGTGTTGTGCAAGCTAGCTTGACAACTTGTGGCCTCAAAGACTTTTAATTTAATGATAAAATAAAAGTATATTAATAATCATAACAATATACTCCGTTATTGTTATTTCTACTCCCTATGACTAAAAGGGGTTAATTAAAATTATAATAAAATCTAAAATAATAATTAATAACTATTATTAATAAATCCCGATCGGGCTTAATTGGTATAATCCCGCTAGGGTTTCTGATGCTTTCGGTTCAGGCGATGTGGGGCTTTACGTTTGGCGTGACTGGATTATCTTCTCTGTTTGATGAGGTTCTAGCAGTCGGAGTCAGGATAGGCTAGGGTCGTGGCAGTGTGTATCGAGGCGTTTCCTTTCTCCGGAAGAATGTTTCCTTGGAGGTTTGTCTTCACTGTCCACATGTGTGTTCTGATGTACCGCTGGCCTACGGTGCTGCTTCATGGGAGTGCTTGACTTCGTCCTTCGTCTACGTTCTCCTCTTGTTCGGTGTAGTTGTATTTAGTTTCGCTAGTCCCACCACCAAGAATGTTTCCTTAGGACGATCAAGGCTCGCCGGGCGAGACCTTGAAACCGAGATCAACCGATCAGAGGAGGAGGGAATCGAGCGAGTCCCGCCGCCAAGAAGCCGGAGATGGTGACAGAAGACGATATAGAGCAGTGAACCACTAGACTGACGGGGAAAGACGCACCATTCGAGCTCGAAGAGAGTAAGAATGGGGTTAGAAGACTCCAATCAACACAAACCCTAAAGCAATTGAGAGATTGGAAGCAAATCGAAGCCTGCCAGCCAAGGACGGGCACGGATGTACCGACCTCCGAAGAGGAAATTAATCTCCGACGAAGAACACCTCAGTCGAGAAGTAAGACTCAACCTCCAAGGAGGGGTTTATTGTCTCTGAAAAGGGGTTATAATCCTCCGAAGAGGGGTTCTCAAGTCCGACGATGGTCGGAATTCAGAAACTCCGTTGAGGAAGATGGCTCCCTCTCTCTAGAAAACTAGAGAGAGGAGAGAGCGTCCGTGCTCTCCAACTCTTTTTAAAATTCTAAACCTATTTTCTGACATAGAATATAGCATCTATTATAATATTACTAATTTTGCTAGCATTTTGCTGACGTGTCACACCCAAAATTAAAGTTGAATTTTTTATTCAAATGATATTTTCTTATTGGTCAATATTATTGCTACAATTATTTGTTTCCTATTTGACATATATTTGTTTCCTAATTTTCATACGAAGATTATTTAAATTGATATGCTTATATAAATTTGTGATCTATTTTAAATATACTTATTTCCTTTTTTTCATATAAAAGATTATGTACATTAGACCTGTCAAAACACAACCCGACCCGGAAATTTTGACCCGAATTTTTTTTCGACCCGAACCCGTAAAGCTCGAAATTTTCCGGGTAATCTGGGTTTCGACCCGGTGACCCGATTGACCCGGTTGATTTATAATTATATATAATTAAATTTTTTATATATAATTAAAATTTATCACAAAATTATCTAATCTTGATTTTTTTAATTTAAAAAAGAAAAAATTAGCAAACCCGAAATCGACCCGAAATGACCCGAAATGACCCGAAACCCGATCAAACCCGGGTTCGAGTCAACCCGAAAATACCCGAAACCTGTTTTACCCGGGACCCGTTTTACCCGAAACCCGAAGTAACCCGACCCAAACCCGACCCAAATGACCCGTTTGACAGGACTAATGTACATTGATATACGTCGGACGACAATTTTGAATATTATCATTCTCTTTGGTCTTTTATAGCATTATTTCATTAATATCATGACTTTTCATATCAATAATATTATATATTTATTAGGACCACAATTTTGGATACTATCATTCCGAATGTCGGGTTGGTTGAGAGTCGGATCGGGTTTGGGTCGGGTCAGTTTTGTTTGTATTCGGGTCTATTTCGAGTCGAGTTAGATTCAAGTTGGGCTCGATCTCGGATTACGGATGATTCCGAATTTTCGGGTTTCGGTCGGGTCTGGGTTCGATGAGTCGGTCAGGTTTCTCGGGTTGGGTCAGATTTTGCCAGGTCTAACCATGATGATCAGAAGCCATATATTAATTGCTCCACATATTTATACAAGTCTTATCCATAATTTGTTATGTAAACTTTTTTTTTTAAAAAAAAATTATTTAGAATATCTAAAAATAAAAAAATATTGAGGGAATCATAGCAAATAACCCTTGCCCCAGAAATGTTTGCTAGCCTAACCCACTATCCACAACATTTGCAAAGGTTAAACCCCCCTCCCCCACCAAAAAATTGTATATTTGCCGGTTGGAAATAACCGGGACAAAGGAGAGAGAAGGTAAAGGAGGAGAGAGGGAGGAAGTGGGGTGGAGAGAGAGAGGGGCAAGGGGAAGTTATTGTGGAGAGAGAGAGTGGAAGTGGGAGAAGTTATTGTGGAGAGAGAGAGTTGAAGAGTGAGAGAGGAAACATTTTGATTTGAAAACTGTCGACCCCCAACTGCCTCTCACGGCTTACAAAAGAGGAAGAGAGAGAGAGAGGGCAACAGTTGCACATGCAAACCTGAGGAAAACAAGTAGAGAAGGAAGAAGAAGAGGAAGAAGACGACAGAGCGACAGAGCGAGAGAGGAAAAGAAGAAGAGGAAGACGACGTCAGTGCAGGAGAGGAGACGAAGAGGCCGATATTGAAGTAAGTAAACCCTCACAATGCCGATTACATTCGTTTTGCTTTGATTCGTAGGGGAGAAACCGATTTGAAGAACTTAAACTGGTTTTGATTGTGTGAAAATGCGAAGAAGGGGGCGAATGGGTTGATAGTAGGCAATATCGCCCTTTCATGTAGGAAGTAACCGGCGTCAAGTGAATAACAAAGGGTGGAAAGTTTGGGTACTAGGGTTTGCGCGTCTGGGAGAGAAGGGAATTTTTGGAAATGGGGAAATTGGGCAACTGTCTTGTCAAATCCAACTTATCAGGAGCATGGTAAGTCTAGATCCGTTTAGTTTAGGGGGGAATTGGGCGAAATGGGGCGTATGAATGTAGATGCGTTCAGGTTTAGGGGAAATTGGATGAAATGCGGCGCATTAGGGTTAGGGAAAATGTTAGAAAGGGTGAAAAGTTTATGTGGAATCGACATTATCTGGAATAATAGGGTGACTTGTGTGCAAATGGAGATGGACAGATTGAATAAGTATGCTGTCATGTATTCCCAACCATGTGTCATGTGTATCTGTTTGTGTGTCATGTGTACTTGTGTTTGTGTCATGTTAAATTTGATATTGGTATGAAGGGAACCGTGGGTTGGGGGAGAAGAATTGATGTGTAGAATACTGAATTTGGGTCTTCCACTATGCAGGATATCTGGTGAATATTAAAAATGTCGCAGCGAAGTGTAAAGAAGATTGTAGACCGTAGAGCTCAAACCTCCGACGCGGTAATATGGCTTTCGTTCGAGTAATGTAAGTTGTGATTGTTGTGCTGCAGTGTGGCTGACATGTTGAAGTATGTGCAGGCTGTGTACGCCGTCGAGGAAGACAAACACTTCAAAGCAAAAATTAACCAACACTCCCGGATGGCGCTCCTGGTAAACATTGACAACCGGTTGAGCGAGTCCAATTGGAAGCGCCTGACAGACAGCCCGTTGGGGGGCGTAGCAAGACTGGGCACAAGGGTCCAGTTCTCGGGACAGCTTGTACACTACGTTCTCCAACGACAATTGAAGACGAAGAAGGAGAATAAAACGTGGTACAAGATCCATGATGCGGTCGTGAGGTTCTCAATAGTTGAGTTCGCCCTTGTCACCGGTCTCAACTGTGGATATGGCGAAGAGCCCGAGGACGACGACCCGGAGTTCGAGAAGGCAGTGTTTGATTTCTTTGGAGTTTCAAAGATGAGGATGTCCGAGTTCGAGGTGCAGTTCCATGTGGCAATGGCATCTGAGAAATCGTCAACCAGAAAGTTAAGATTTGTCCTGCTGATGCTGGTCAAGGGAGTATTGTTCGGGAAGGAACCCAAAAACTACATTCATGGGTGGGTGGTCGACCTTGTCGGCGACATTGACAGGTTCCTGGCGTTTCCGTGGGGCCAGCTTTGCTACGAGCGAACAAACGAGTTCCTGAACCATGCAATCGAGAGGAAGCTCCAACGGGATGAGAGCAGCTCCAATGCACGCCTGGCCTATTGCCTGATGGGTTTCCCTCTCGCCTTCCAGGTTCGTACACACATCTCACTAGACATTGTATACACGTTTACTAGGCATCCAATATTTATTGACTGGACAGAGAGTGAATATTTACTGGACAACCTTTATTTGCAGCTATGGGTGTACGAAGCCCTCCCTCCAATGGCCGACCAATTCGCGAATGTCATAGATGAGAAGCTATACCCAAGGTGTCTGCGATACGAGTTTAGAGACACGAACCTCGAGTATGCCTCAATCGAAACCCGACTGCAGGAGGCGAAGGAGCTCGGACACTTCAATGACCCTACAACCGTGAGGCCTATTCTACTCCCCGATGAAGTGGAGGGAGCTACTCGTTTATACTGCGATGCCCGAAACACTCACGACAAGCGGGACAACTTCTTCGACGACATAGTCCGGGAGTTCGTATCAGCAAATGTCAAACCCCACACAAAGAAACAACCAAAGGGAGCATGTGGGTCAACGCAAGAATCAGGGGAGGGCACGGTGACAGAAGCTACCCTATTAGAGATAGAGTCACGGTTAGTGGCAAAGATGGACGACATGCTGAGGAGTATATCCGCGGAGGTAGCCTCGAAGATGGCCACGCTTGAGGAGGCGATTGAAAACATGAAGAGGGAACTGAGGTGGAAGGGGAATAGGGAGTCGGAGGAGCAAGAGGAAGTTCTGGGAAAGGAGGTAAGGTTCTCCTGCTATCCGATCAGAATCGTCATGTCATTTCATCTGACTGTCATGTATTTCATAATGGATGTCCTGTTAATATCACTGAATGTCATGCCAATTCCAGTATATGTCAATTTACTTAGGGGTCATGTGCTTAGGTGATAGCATGCATTTAGGTAGGCATAATAGGTTGCATTTAGCTTAGTTAAGATGCATTTCATGGATTGATTAAGTACAATTTGCATATTTGCTCTCTATGTTAGTGGAGTCGGAATCTACACACTTTTATTGATTATTTCAGGTAATCGTGGATCCAATGATGAGACAGGAGTCGTTAATGCATTAGATGAGAATGTCTAGTTGATCGGAGAAGCTTATATGAAGATCTCAAGAGGTCCTGAGAAGAAGAAGCAAACCTAAACGAAGAACAAGTCTCCAGAAGTTGTCGCCAGACATGCTGAACTTGTTGTGCACTTTCTGGAGGCCTCGGTTGTCCGATTGACTATTATGACCATGCGTTGGAAAGCTCTTTCAGAGAACTACAACTTTCCTGTTGACAAGAAGAGCGAATTCATAATAGATTTTCTGTGAAAAGCCCCTGGCTGCGGCCGCAAGGTTTGCAACCTTGCGGCGCCCGCCGCCAATCAATTTGCAATACGAAGAAACAGTGTGCGGCGGGCGCCGCATCTATGCTGCGCCTGCAGCATTGGTCGTCAGTGTTAATTCGCAGCGTTTCATTTAATTAAAACCCTAGATGTTCTTATTTTGTTTCATGGCCGACTTGGGTGTTATAAGGCCGACTTTTAGTTATTTTTCCAACATTTCTATTCTATTCTATTCATTAGACGCTTTAGAGATTTTGAGCGATGTCTTCCATGAGGAACTAAACTCATCTATTCTGCCTGCAATTTGAAGCTTTATTCGGATTGATTATGAGTTTCTAATTCTCGTTCCTTGTTTCCTATATTTGAATGCTTCAACTTCTTTGTGCTTGATTGTTTATTGATTTGTTCTATCTTGTCTGGCCAACTTGTTAGATCAATTCAATTGCTAAGGTTTTGTAGATTCCTGGGTGTGAACCTTAACCTAAGTGGCAAACTTGTTCCTTTAGGGCTGGTTGAACTAATTGAATGAGTAGGAAGTTGAATGTGTTGTTAAATCCTTTTTTAGGGACTGCAAATACCTTGGCTAATATCTGAACTTAAAGCTATCAATTGGGTTAAATCCTTCTTTAGGAACTGTTCGATTGATAAGGGTTGCTAGACTGGTTGGACTAGTAGCTATATTAGGTCGGGACAAGGGCATTCATAGGAAACTTAATAGGACGAGAAGAAGTTACAAGGATCGCTTCAATCCAATAAAGTGGAAAATTGTAGGTAGAATTGCTTCTCCAAATTGTCTAAAAACCAAATTTCTTTGCTTTGCTCAAAGCGGATCTTTTACACTCACAAAAACCCCCCTTTTGGTTACTTGATTGGCACTTAAATCACACTTGAATAATAATTTCCCTGTGGGATCGACCTCTTGCTTATCGCTTTACTAGTTATAGGTTTGAGTTTACTTTGACGGATCAACGACAGGTTTCCCCTCCGTTATTAGGTTCAGGGATCAGTGAAGGATAAGGATAAGGGCAAGGAGAGGAGGACAAGGACAAGGAAGTTCTGGGAAAGGAGGTAAGGTTCTCCCGGAATCAGATCAGGATCGTCATGTCATTTCATCTGACTGTCATGTTGTTCATAATAAATGTCATGTTATTTTACTGAGAGGTCATGTGCTTAGGTTCAGGGGTCAGTGAAGGACAAGGGTAAGGGCACGGAGGAGGAGGACAAGGACAAGGACGAGGGCAAGGACAAGAGAAAGGAGGACAAGTTGAAGGGCAATGCCAAGTTGAAGGAGGACAAGTTGAATGACAAGGACAAGGTTTGGGCATGAGACTGTCATGTTAATATATATCTGATGTCATGTTAATTTTGTTTAATGTCATGTTAAACGCAATGGGCTTCAAGTTGCAGGAGGAGTTGGTGGCACCCGGTGCCTCCGATGTTGAGGCTGAGGTTGAGGTGCCCCTCATACGGCCGAGAAGAAGCACCCGTCAACATCCTGATACGTTGTCCCAAGCGGACGAAACTCAGCCAGCGAAGAAGCCGCGTGTGGGCAAGAAGCCAATGGATGTCGTCAAGCTAGGCATGGCGACCAGGGCAGATGTTGATACGTTCGCTGCGTGGATGAAGGACGGAAGTGACCCCGTCCGGTCGGTCGAAGGCACCCTACTGGCGAAGCAGTTCTTTGGGACACTTCAATCACCGACCAACTGGGTGTTATCCGAGGTTATTTACATTCCCACATTGTGGTTCGAGTCATCACCTTTTTCCTCATATGGTCTTCCAAATTAATGATTTTTCCTTGCGTTCAGCATATTGAGCAAGCTTGCGCCCTACTGCGGAAGGACATCAACGCAGGTGACAAGTACGAAGGGGTCGCCGTTCTGGATTTCTTCTGGGGGTATCTCCTGCAGAAGAAACTGGCGGGCGCGAAGGGGGACCTTGAGGTGGTGAAGGGGGACGACACGGTGACCCAATACTTCGACGGCAAGTTGCCGGAGATGTTTCCGACGGGTTGGGCTGATGTCGACCAGTTGTTGGCACCTTGAAATCTGAAGAACGAGCATTGGGTGGCCCTTGACATCAACTTTGCGGACTGGACATTGGACGTCTACGATCCCGACATAAGCCACGTCGCTGAGAGCCATATGTCGGGCCTCCTGAAGCCGGTGACCCACCTCTTCCCCATTTTGATGAACGGCCACCCCGAACTTCGAGTCAAATGGGTCGGCAAAGTCCCAAAACCCTTGGCGTACAAAAGGGTGAAGTGGATCCCCCAAAACAAACTATCGTAAGTCATTATTGCCTCTTCATTTAGAAAACATTGGCACAGGTTGTGTGAGCATTTTTCGTTATTGTTATGTAGGGGCGACTGTGGTCCATATGCAATCCGTTACCTGCAGCTCCTCACGACCGACGACATCAAGTTCCGTGGCCAGGACGATTCATTCATTACGGTGTACCGCCAATCCCTTTGTGTTGCCATATTTCACGGACGTCTTACAACCCCATCCGATCCTTAAAAAAACTCCCCCATTGCTTTTATATACATTGTTGGTTTGTATCGACTTGTTAGTTGGTTTAGATCGCATATTGGCTGGTATGCCGGCGGTTGTTGCTTTATTTGAACCTGATGTTTGTTGGTTTTAGACATTTGGATATGCACTTATTGCTGGATTGTTGTATTCGTTGGTTTTTAATTAGGACATGTCAATCGAGAGACATGTCATGTCAATATGAAACTAATGTCATGCCAAAATGCGATAGTGTCATGTCAAAAGGGGGTAATGTCATATGGCATTCCGTTAACATAATAGAACAAACTAGAACTAGAACAAACTAGAACAAAACCCCCCATACGAAGTTGCAGAAAGGCAACATAATTCTTTGCGAATGGCGTCTAACCAAAATGGGCTGACTATCTACTTCATTGCGAAAGGCCCCGCAAATGGAAGTTCCTATGCCCCCGCTACGTACGGCGGCGCTTCTGCAATTTCCCATAAGCGGCACCCGTCCACTCTATTGGTTCAAGTTTCACTGTGGTCGGAAACGCTCCGGTCTTCCCTTTTCCGCGTTGGTATGCTTCCTCTACTTCCCTTACCGCTCGCTCCGCCTTGTGATCGCACGGGCTGACTACATCCTCGACGTCACTGCTCACAGAAATTACCTGCTTCCCACGGCCATAAGCAACTGCGTTGTCCAACGCATCACTTGGATCTAACTGGACACGTGGATTATCTAACTGGACGATTGAGCTTTCTAACTGGATACTCTTAGTTTCGAACTGGACACCTCTTCCTGCTCGATCGACACCTTGTGCTACCAAAACTTCCAATTCTTCATCCCCTGCCAAGCGGGTTTTTGTTTTTAACTGTGAGTGATCTTCTTGGATCAAGTGTGGGCCACCCCCGAGTGGATGGGCCGTTGTGGATCCTTCCGTAGTGGTGAAATCGCCGCCAACCTTGCGTACCAGGGAGACATGGAGGTCGATAGGCCAGAATCGTTCACCGGAAATACCGTTTACGAACTTGTAGGCCTGCAAGTCTTCATCATCCCCAATGGAAAAAGGTCTGCACCCTTCCTTCTTCGGCTTTACATATGTGAGCTCGACGTCATGCCTCCTCCCATCGACATTAAACTTGGCCATCAGTTGTTTCTTCAGCGAGACGTAGTCAATACTTTCGTCTACCAGTACGGCCTTTTGACTCCTCGACGACTTCACGACCCAAATGCCCTCTTCACAATCCCACCATCCGCCAAACAATACAGTGATACACACAGACGATTTCTCCCCTGTTCCATTAGTTAGAGGGGGGGACATTAAGTTTTACAGGGAGAAGAACATATTGTACGGAGAGACGTATCGCATAACCTAAATGGAAGGATGACTTACTCATTTCCGCCAAGAAGTCGGTGTCTGTCCAGTTAACCCCAGTAGGTGTCAAGCGCGTGAATGGGTTTATGGACTCCTCCTCCTCACTCCTCTCCCTCTTATTCTCTTAAGGGGCAAATGACAGGGCGGGAGATTTAATCTCATTCCCGCCCTCTATCTCCCGCCCTCTCTCTCTCTCTCTCTCTCTCCCCCCCCCCCCCCCATCTTATCAAATGTCTTTCTCTACCCTCTGCAAGATTCCCCCCCCCCTTGGCCTCTCTGAAGTTATTGTTGGGTCAAAATTTTATTCATTGCTTTGAACATAATATATTGTTTGAAAATGTATTTCGTGGTATGAAATTAATATGGGTATACTCTTCTCTCTATGGTTTTGCATTTTTTTAGTATTAATCGTGAGTGGGAAACCCAATTTTATACAAAGTTAAAACATTTACTAAAACCCCTGCAAAATGTGTATAGTGGAAAACTGTTTGTTGGCCAGTCTGTATTTATTAACCGGCTAGTTGGTTTAAAGGTGTGTCATGTACCGTCTAACGACAAGAAGTAAACCCACTTTATTAATGTCATGACAGACATGACACGTGTCATGTATACAACCAACCACTGCCATGTTAATTGTAGACAACAACAAAACACTGCAATTCAATCCCACACACCCCATTTATATGATAGCCATCCACCATCCATACTCCCCATAAATCGGTGAAGTTAACTCCCCATTTCCATTTTACAACCTCTCCAACAACCCTTCAACGAAATGGCATCCTCTTCACACCACCCCAGCTCCTCATCTGGCCTCCCTCCCCGACCTGTCCCCATCGTTATATCATCCGACGAATCGGACGATGGAGGTCTGTCGATCACTTCATTCGTGTAGATTTCAGTTGTGCTACTTGTATCATTATACTACCTTATTTTTATTTTATTTTATGCAGGACCAATGTCGCCGCCGTCATACCGACGACATCAAAGAGTGGAGATTGTCGGCGGTGAGTCTGGGATGCTCGGGTCGTTCTACGAGGCGACCCTTGTACGCAAACTGGACCCTAACCACTGGGAGGTCGAATATGTGACCCTCCTACGCAACAACAGAAGAGAGCTGCTGAGGGAGGTCATCCCGGTGCAACGAATTCATCCACGACCGCCTCGTATTTCTTACGACGCTTACATGCCCGAAGACCGTGTCGACTGCCGCGACAACGATGGGTTTTGGGCCGGGAGGGTCCTTGGTGTGTCCGGTTATGGGAGTGATCGAACTTTCACGGTCTACTTCCCACTCAGCGACGAGACGTCTGATCATCGTGTCCGCAATATGCGCCCACACTTCGATTGGGATGGATACAGATTCACCACGCAGCCTCAATTTCGCAGCTTATTACCGTGAATTTCGTTTTCACCGTATTCTATGTTGCTACTCTCTCCTACTATCTTTTAAATGTTTGCTCCTGTGTCGTATTTGATTTTCGCGGCTTGTTATCTTTTAAATGTCTCCGACATATTGTGTCCAGTATATTGCAATGTATGTCATGTCGTATTCATGTTGTGTCCAGTGACAACTACGTGATTACCAGTCGGCCTACGAATTCACCTCCACCCACTTTATTGTTATTCCATGGTTTTTCTCTTCAACTTACCATGTCATTATAAGTATGTTTATGCCCCCCTCATTGTCACTCTTATCCATTCGATTCCAATATGGGTAAAGTATGCTAGTGACGGCCGGAGATAACGAAATCATGGCATCCAAATATGGGTAAATATTATAATTGGGCACACATAAAACAATATGTCATTATAGAGAATCTGCTTCTCCCATAAATCTTCTCCATTCGATAATGGTAGTTAACGACCTGTGTTTTTCATAGTTACAATCGTGTCCAGTGAAATACAATATGTGACATGTTAATCTCATATAGATGTCCAGTTACAACTTACTGCTTACACGTGATCCTTAAAATAAACCCCCGGACCCTTCCATCTTGGTTTTCTCTTAAAACTTATAATTTAGTTGAAAGAATATTTTCCCCCTCACTGACACTCTCACTGATCTATCTGTCCTCTCAGCCTGCACTTTTATATTTAACCCCTCTCTCTCTCTCTCTCTCTCTCTCTCTCTCTTCGTCTCTCTGTCTCTCTCTTCTGTCCTCTGCCACTGCAGCAGCTGCTTTTTCCCTCCTCTCTCACTGGTCCTTGCTTTTCAGGAGTAAAGATGCCTCCCTCCCTCTTTCTCTCACTGTACATGAAACCGAGAGTGGAGTCCAGTTGTACCCCACAGGGTGACCTGCTACCGGCTCCCCTTGTCAAGCAGATATCCGCTTTTGTGCAAATTTTTTCCGGATTGGGTTACTCATGCAAACCTTTCGGATATGAGGGTCATTTTAGCAAATTTGCCAAAAAATATTTGAAATATCAAATGTTTACATAATCTTATATTTATATATGTATATAAATAATTTGACTAATATATTGAAATTTGATAACTCAAGAATTAATAAGAATATTTTATTCAAATATCAAAATAAAAACTAACTATAAAAAACAATAATTGTTAAAATAATATTTCTTTTTAAAATTTACATTTATTATACAATATAGACATCTTAAATTTTTATTGACATTTTTTTAAATATTTTTGGAGATAGAAGCAAAACGTCATTAATTTTAAAAAGAAATTATTTTTGCACCTGTTAACCTTCAAAAATTGAGGGAAATAATTATCCAAAATTAATATTTTAAATTTATACTTACTCTACACATTCTATATAAATTTTTAACAAATGATTTTTTAGAGATAAATAACATTTATTTTAAACATCTTAGGGCATGTTTGGTATCGATTATCGTTAATAAAAAACCGGGAATCGGAACAGGTGATTACGGTCTTGGTGTTTGGTATGACAAAACCCGAAGTGAAATCGATTACCAAGTAATCCCTTCATCCCCAATTTGAGCCATTCCCCCCCCCCCCCCCCCTTAACCTAAGGAATGAACCATTCCCACCATCTCCAACTCAAACCAACAGTTCAACCTTCATCTTCCTCCTATTGTCTGACCGTCGTTCTTGCCGTCGCCACCACTGTCTGCCGCCGTTGCCACCACCGTCCGGCCGCCGCCATCTTCCAACTCCGGTGTCACCCCATCGTCTAGATCTGGGATTTCCGCCCCGTCGTTGCCGCCGTAGTCCGCCTCGCTCTCTCTCCCCGACCACCTGGGATCTCTGCCACTTCCGCCACCGTCCACATCCACTGATGTCACCCCCATCTTCCAGATCTGGTATTTTCGCAGTCGGTGGTGTCACCTCCGTGGCTCCGTAGTCCAGATCTGGGATTTCTGCAGCCACCGGTGTTCCCCCCCTCCCCCCCCCCCTGTCGTGGTAGCATCGCCGCTAGCACCGTCTAGCCCTCCCTCCTCGTTCTGCAACCTTCGTCGCCCAATCCTCATCCTTGCCCAGTCCTCGTGCCTAGGGCTGGGCAAAATTTGGATCGGACCGGAATCGGACCGGGACCAGACCGGAAATTACGGTTTTGGATCGGACCGGAAGTATTACGGTCTGGTCCATGGTCCAAGAAATTCTAAATTCTGGGTTCCGGTCCAAACCCGGGACCAGACCGGAATTTCCGGTCCGGACCGGAATCCCTGTCTTTAAAAAAAAAGAAAAAAAAAAGAAAGGGGAGGCGTGCCTTACCTGCACGCGTCTTTACTATTCAATTCCTCCTTCAAAGTTCAATCCTAATCCAACCTCATAACCCTAATCCCCATTCCCCGCCTCTCACTCCTTGGAACCCTCAATGTCATTGAAGAAGGGAAGGAAGGTGGCCCCGACCTCCACTCTGCCACCTCCACCAACAACTCCGACGCTGGCGCCCCCTCTCGTTCGAACCCTCAGATCCGACCACCTCCACCAACAGCTCCGACCACACTCGCCTCTGGAGTTTCACCAACACCGGCTCCCACTTTCGCCGTCGAGCCCATTCCGGCCACTCCTGCAGGCGGCGACCCACCACCCCCAACCAGTCCCTCGTGCTCGTCAATCGCGCATCGATTCCACAGTACTACATCAGTAGCCATAGCCATAGGCGTTTTTCTTCTTCCCTCTTCTATTCTTCTTCTTCCCTATTCTATTTTGATAATTTTCAAATTGATTTCTGTATAGTAGAAATTAAAAACATTCAAGATTGAAGATGTTTTTCAGATCTAGTTTAGATCTAGATTTGAGATGTTTATCAGATTTCTAAATTTTAATTTGTGCTTGAATGTGGTCCAAACGGTCTTTCCGGTCCGTGGACCGGAAAACCCGGGACCATATATCTCGGTCCCGGTCCGATCCGCGGTCCATGTTTCCGAAAATTCTGGTCCACCGGATCGGACCGGGACCGGAATGTCCGGTCCGATCCGGTACAGACCGGATGCCCAGCCCTACTCGTGCCTAGCCCTCCCTCTTCACTTTTTTTTTAATAAAAAAATTAAACATAAATTGTGAGATGAATTTGTGTTATTTGTGTGATTTGTGAATTTGTGAGATTGGATATGTGTGATTTTAAATTTCATAGGATGAATTTGTGCATTTGTAGGTTTTGATATTTGTGAATATCTTATTCCGACATTATACCAAACAACATCACTAGGGAATGACTTATTCCCATTTTTTATTCTGATTCCGATTTCCATTCCAATTACCGCATTTATACCAAACGGGGCCTTAATTTTCCTTTTTAGTTTTATCCTAATGATAATAATTATATATGTATTTCAAATTATAATAGGTGATGTGTTTGAGTTTTATTACTATTTTACCTTATTAAATCATTTTAAAAATTATATTGTATCTCTTTCCAACTAATTTATAAATTAAAAAAAATACTTTATACATATTATTTTTTATTGTAAACAAGTATATATTACTCCCTCCGTTTGATTATATATGTCGTTTTACAAAAATGAACCAAAATTAAGAAAAGCAAGTGGACATTTACTTTGTACATATGATACCCCGAAACTCCATTTCATAGCGGTTTCGCGTTTCTGCATATGAAGAAACTCCGAAACTCCGCGGAAACACCTCAGAAACGTTTCTTAAAGGTCAGAAACTTTGACCGTTTCATTGACCAAAAAATTCAAAAACTTTGACCGTTTCCGTTTAGTTAGAAACGTTTTTGACTTGCCCAATGGCGTTTCCACTAATTTTATAGTTAAAAAATAAATAAAAATCAAATCCTAAATCACACTTCTCCTTCCTCCTGTCTCAAACTTTCGTTTTCTTCTATCCTTATCGCCCACTTCTCCTCCATTTTCGGTCCACCCTCCTCTCACTTACTAAGTACTCTCTCCCTCTAAGCTCTGATCGGTAAACCCTCACTTATAGAACTTTCTTTGATAAGCCAGAACTTAAGGAATAGTTAACTAACTAGAAGATTGATGTTGGATTGATTACTTTGTGTTGTTATTGATTATGTTAAGTTGTTACTTTAAAACTAAGTTACTTTATTTTGTTGGTTTGCAAGACATATTTGACATGTCTGTATTGATTTTTGTTAATGAGTAAGTACACTGTTTATCACGGTATTGAATATTTTAATTTGTAGCTTTAATGATGCATTCAATGTGTATCACTTGGTGATATGTTTATTGCTATTATTTAGACCTTTAAATGAACATATAATTCATATTGTCGTTTCCTCGACGTTTCCGTTTCCTACAAAATTCGGATTGCCGTTTCCCCGTTTCCGTTTCCGTTTCCCTTCCGGTTTCCGTTTCCGTGTAACATAGCTTTGTACTATAGTATGCAGCTTTTTACTTCTCTCCAACCCTCTAAACCACACATTAATGATTTTATTTTAAAATAAATTCAAATTATCAAACTAACAAGTACAAAAGGTGGGGGCCATAGATATTAATTAATAAAAAATTCAAGTAATTTGCTACACAAAAGAAACCTCAAAACATCTTTTATTATCAAACGTAGGGAGTAATATAGTATTATATAGATGTAAATGATGTTCAATTTGAAATGAATCAAAATCTCGTGCCTTTAAGGCACGTATATTACACTAGTTGTAAACTAAATCAACTTGTGATCAATAATATTAATTTGTTATTGCGTGACATATTTTTGTTAATTACCCAAAAAAGTGGTTACATTTTTACTTTATAATTAGGGTGATTTAGGTAAGTAGGCTATTTAGAAAGTTTAATTAGCTAATTAGATAAAAAAAACTTATTAAATTAGATTAGGTAGTCCATTCCCCAAATGGGGTATTAAATGGTCAATTGTCAACTGTTTGACCATTGACCGGTCAACGTTGACCAACTCATATAGATTTTTTTTTGTGATGGCATTTTTGTGATGCCATTTTTTTTTCACTTTGATGCCACTTTTCTAATGAAATGGTTTGATGACACTTTTTTAATGCTACTTTTTTCAAACCTTGATGACATTTTTTGTTTACTGTGTTGTCACGTTGACCATTGATGCCATTTTTTTTTACTGTGGGCTACTGATGACATTTTTTTATGCTATTTTATACCGTGATGCCATATTATTTCAAAGTAGTGTTTTGATGACATTTTTTTCTTTAACGTGATCCAACTTTTTCAAAGTAGTGTTTTGATGCCATTTTTCTAATGTAATTATTTGATGCCACTTTTTTTTTATCAAATCGTTTGATGCCACTTTTTTAATTTAATCAATTGTATATCGATATATTTTCATCGATTCTTCTTTTATTCACTGATGACACGTGTGTGATTACACTTCATTGATACAATCACTTGTGGAAGAAGGAAGAGTACTCGTAACGAGTGACTAAAAAATACAAAAATAAGTGCTCCAAAACAAGGGATCCCTTGCAAAATAGTGAAAATACAATGGACATGATTAGCCCACAACCTCGTACCTCAACTAACCAAACCCACTAGTTAAGCTAAAAATTGCAGCAGAAGTAACACTCAGCCCATAGATGATGCCAACCCACCAAAATTAGGCTCCAATCTATGTATTTCATTTACCTAAGTATTTCATTTACCTTGCCCGTAAAAAGTAAATAGACCCACGCATTAGCTGAAATATGCCAAACTAGCACCTCCATTCAGTATGACAGCAAGCCCCACGCATGAGCTAAAACAGACCAAAATTATCACATCCTCTCAGTATGACAACAATAGAAGCATCCCCTGTGTTGCTTCCTCTTCAATGTGAATTCCATTCTCCTTGCGCCCATTCTCCTTCTCAATGGAAGCAGCAACTCGTCCCTCATTATTTCCACATCCAGTCTCCTTCTTCATCTCAGTAGATGACGCAACAACTCCCTTCTCATTGCTTTCACCCCCCGCGCCAACATCCATTACCTCAACCAACGTGTCATCAAAACCGGTGGTGGCTCATCATCACCAGCGTCTCAACATCAGGAGGCCCATCCAAGCTTAGTTGTCCAGATTGCATAATGTGCAACCACTCCCTTGCATTTGATGCTTGTAATCCCAGCTGCCCAGATTGCATTGTTGATCTCAGTCATCAATGGTTGCATTCAAGTATTTTGATACAATCAGACACTTCAGTCAAGTAGATAAGAACTTACACAAAGACTTTCTCATCAGTAAATTCATTAAAAGGAATCTACCAGTGGACCAACAATCAATGATGTGTCATGGTCTATGATAGTAGCATATCCGCCCTTGCACAAATCTAGAGTTACCATATGGAGTTGATGATAGTATGGCATCTCATTTTTATTTCAGATGCTCCAGTTGCATGAACACAGTCCAACAACACAAGATAAAGAAAATGACAGAGCACAAGGTATCCTATGAAAAAGAGGTATCATTTAAATCAAAATGACAGAGCACAAGGTATCCTCTAAAAACAAAATGCAAAGAGAGACTAATTGCATCAGAGAAATGCCACCAAAATCACCTGCAATGTAAACCCAAAGAAGAAACAAAGATAAGCAGATGAGACTTTCGTTTTACGGAATCTCAGAATTCACAATTCTAAAGCAAATCCCTAATTCTATATGGAACTTTTGACAGCAATCGACAACCCTAATTGAACCTGCAGTTGCTCCCATTCCTCTTTCACAACTTAATCTTATATGAATTTGAAGAATCTCATATTATGATGACAGCTTTCAACTAGCAAATGATGCCAAAACAACAACAACAACAAAATCTATCTCCTTAGAATCTCAAAATTTGAAGAATCTCATATTCTAATGACAGATATAGGTTAAAAGAGAGACGAGCAATGTTGAAGCTAAAAACAAGCTTGTTGACCGATTCCAAGATGGTGGTGTTGAGCTGAAACAAAGGAGGAAGGCTCTCCTCGAAGAGTTAGCAGCCTCATTTCAGCTTGTTGACCGCTAAATAATGATGTCCACACAGCTGGGATAGCAGCCCTATTTTTGAATGATTAAGCCTTAAACTACATAAATAAACCAAGGATGCACCAGTTGCCATTTTTTGTTTTGAAGTACCAATTGCTACTGTTTTGACAATTGCTACTGTTTTGACGCAATTAGTATGAAGGGAATGAGATATTTCATCAATGAAAATAATCAGATACAAGAACCAAAATAAATCATGCAATCTAAATCAAGAACTCAAAAGCAAATAGCATCAAGTAACAATGTAATCTAACTGAACTACTCTATCCGATTGAAGCCCTGATACAACCAAAGAGGCGAATACTGGAGTTTAGTGAGATATTCTCCCAAAATTATTTAGAATTAAGGTCAAACACCTGGCTAAACATGAAAACTAACTGAACAACTCTATCCAATTGAAAATTTTCAATAAAAAAAGCAATGGCATTCACAACTACTGGATCAGCTAATGATATAGTCAAAAGAAGCTTGCCTGGAAGTTCCTTGAAGACGCCTCCGGAACAGTGGCAATCCCATACACTTGGCATGGCTCACAACAATTTGACGTCGAACTTGCAAATTCATCCAAAAGACAATTACAAGAAAGAACACAGTGACATATGAAACTCATTAAACCTCTTTCAAAATCAATTTTCAACTAATTAAGAAGGTTAGATTCGATAAGCGTAAAGGGAAGCTAGAAATTACAGATTGGTACATGTAGCTGTCCAACTCGTCCACGGCGTCATCTGCCGACAACAAATTCGCCAAAGCCACAATCTACAAAAGCCAAATCAAGACAATTTAGGACAGACAGGAGAGAGGCATTGAGTTTGAGAGGGCAATGTAGACTTGAGGCGCACACCTCTGGAGGGAATGACGAATGAGAGCGAGGACGATGGAATTGGGGATGTTATCCCTTGGAATCACGAACCTCTCTCACAGAGGGACGTTGTCTCCGATCTCGTGCATTTCCTCGTCCACTATCCATCACTCCGACTTGTCTCCATTTTACGGCATAGCGAAGTCGGAGTTTTGACGAGATCGACCGCCTCAGGCGTCGGATTTTCAAATTCGGAGAGGGTGGCTTGCTTCCGGACCTCAATCTCGTCGGAGAGGGAGACGATGCGGTCAGGGAGGGAGCGCTCGCGGGTGGCGAGGATAGATGGGGTTTCATGGGATTGAGATTTAAGGGATTGGATTTTGGATTCTAGGGTTTGGGATTGATGGAAGGGGTACAGAAGAGCTAAAGGAGGAGAAGGAAGAGGAGTTAGCAAAGGAGGGGATCTGGTGATGGAGGCGGCCGATCGAGTGAGGAGACGGTGATGGAGGTGGCTGGGTGATGGAGATGGCCGGATGATGGAGCAGCTGCTGGAGAAGGAAGGATGGAGCCGCTGCAGGAGGAATCGCGTGAGAAGGAAGGAGGGTCTAATTGACCTAAAAACTTTTAATGAGGGTTATAACAACTAAAAAAACATTTAAAATAGCTACTCACCTAATTAAAAGCTTGAAAGTGCACAAAAAGACCAAATTTTCTCTTATAATTATTAGGTTGTTTTCAACCGGAACTTTATAATTTTATTCCCTTTTTTTATGCAATTACTGTTTATTGTGGAAACCTCTATTATCCAATCAGAAACTGCACCTTTCATAAGAGAATTAGGGTGTGTTTGGATTCCATTACATTTTAATTATAATGCAATTATTCTACCTCGTTTTATGTGTCCGTTTGATTTTAAAAATAAAAATATCATAAAAATCGAGGTAAAATCATAATTTAACCAATTAATCACATAAATTGAGATAAATATAATTGCATTATAATTAATAAATAGTAGAATCCAAAAACATCATAATTTAAACATCTTAAAATTTAGATCAACCAAACTCCGCCTTATCATTTTGCATTATAAATATAATGCATTTGGAATCCAAACACACCCTTATAGCCAATAAGCTTATAACGATTAATTAATCAGTGTTCCCACCACTCTTTAGTTACATGAACTTTTTTTTTTCTTTTGAATAAAGTTACATGAACATTTAAAAAAAAAAACATTTTTCTCAAAAAAAAAAAGCTACATGAACATCAGTTAGTCCCAATTCAAACCGAACTAATTTTCTCAAGGTTTGTACATCAGTTAGTCCCAATTCAAACCGAACTAATTTTCTCAAGGCTTATTTACACGTCTTTGGTAAGTCCGAGTCTTAAGCCCTTAAGTTACTTTTTATTATTTATTCTTTTTATTTACTCAATTATTATTATTATTATTATTATTATTATTATTATTATTATAAATATAGGAGTTTACAAAAAATTAGTGGGAAGCCAAGAGATAATCTGGGTCCCCATTCATTTAGCAATAGAAAACCTCACCCTAATGAAAATATGAGTTGCATTATGAGCCCCTACATCGTGAGCTTGAGCAAATTTCTGGATCCTCCTTGGTTGAGTACGTGCACGGATTTCTTGAGCTAATTGCCAAATCTCCCATGGTATATTGTTCCTCTGATTGATGACATTGATCACAATTAAGCAATCACTTTCAACTATGGCTCTCCGAATCCGAAGCTCCCTTGCCAGTTTTATTCCTGCATATACTGCAAAAGCTTCCACTAGTATAACAGAGCTCATTCTAACATTGCATTTATGAATCCGAATAACATGGCCATAATTATTCCTAAAAATACATCCAACCTGAGGTTGACTACCAAATTTAACCGAAGCATCTACATTAATTTTGACGACATTATTTGGGGGATGTTTCCAACTCATTTGATCAGGGGGCCCAAAACGTTTTGTTAATTTGGTTTTCACTTGGTCTTTACTCCAACATGAAATCTTATCAACAGTATAAGTTAACGCATTGATAATACTCTTATCAGAGTTGTTTTGAAAAATAATTCTATTTCACAGTTCCCAAATTAAATGTCATAAATGACACAGATCTGTAAAATCTGTATTAATAGCCCTACTATTTAGATCATTTTTCTGAAACATTTTTTCAATTTAACCCAGATTTTGAAACTTGGGCTCATTATTGAGGATGCTTACCTAACTATAATTTCAACATTAATATCAATAATGCATTAATCGTAAATTTTTGTTATACAACTAACGTCTCATTAAAATTTAAAAATGAAATTTAAATAATTGCGTGTCATATATTACCATATTCCGTGAGGTGGAATTTCAGCCAATTTACGATACCACGTGTGTCACGAGATCGTCAACAAAAGAGAATAGATTAGATTACTATAATAAATCAGAGAATATTTTATTTAACATATATTTATAAATATAAAAAATATCTAATCACGGTATCATACGTATACATCAATTATAAATCTCGTGTTTATCCACGGGTAATTAATGGACTAATGGCAGGCGTAATATAGTGTTAGATGACTCAATTGGAAATAATAAAGTTAATATGAAAAAATAAAAATCAGTTTTTTTTTTCATTTTTATTTTTTTATGATATGAATCCAGTCAATCCACCTTCATTAGTAAACCTCGAGCACGTGATCCAATCAGCTAGAATTTTCACCAAGAAAAGGGGCTGAGACAGGGATTGAACAGAGACTTCCATAGTGTTAGGGAAAGGAGTGAGGAAATAAATATGTCAATATTGGCAGCTGGTCTTTTCTGCATTGTTGAAATACTTTACTGTTTTAGAAAAACAAATAATGTAGCCAACAAAATTGTATAATTAGAGGTTTGGACCACTTAGAGCATCCCAACAACTTTTGTAAAATAGAGAAAATGAACAATTTTAAAGAAAATATGAGTTTTTTAGCCCCAACAGCTTCTCTAAAACAATCTGTAAAATAGAGAAATAGAAAGAGAGAAAAAAAATCTATAAATTTAGAGAAAATGTTAGAATCTGTAAAATTTAATGGGTTCACCTCTTTCAATTCCTACCTATTTGTTCATTGGTTGTTGCTTATTGATTACATGAAGGTGTTGGAATTTTATTTATTAAATTATGAATTTATGTATCTATTATAGTGTATAATAAATGTAGCAATTTGTATAATAGTGAATCTGTTGGAGCTGTGGTGTAATTTTTTTAGAGATTTTACTATTTTGTTTTCTATTTTAGAGATTTTTTAGATGGGCTGTTGGGGATGCTCTTATAAGTTATACATTAAAAGCTTTGAAATCAGGATATAAAGATCTTCACCTAATCTCTTACTTTAAAAATAAAATGTGAAAATTCTTTAAAATATTTAGTAAATAAAAAAAATTATAAACTTTTAGATATGTAAAGTGGGTAAAAGGCAATGGTGGCCAACGATGTGTGCCCACTATGGCACTATATATGAAATTATTGCTAAATTTATTTAGTGGAAGCCTCTTGTACACATTTGTCAATTATATAGAAACTTCGTAAAAAAAGCACTAAAGAAATAAAAGTTTAGTATTAGTATTTTTAATGCTACGTAATATAATAATATATATATATAGTTTATATAAAATAAAGATTTGAATTGATCAGGCAAATCAATCGATGATCGACAGGGAGATTGAAGCCACAACCACCTTGACATTTAATTTGTCATGTATCCATGCTTCAAAAAATAATATACACCCACTATATATGAGTGATGGTTTATATTAAATTCATTTCCTTCAAAACAATAAAGAAAATATATATAATAAAAAAAACAGAATATGAAACCAGTAGGAGGTAGTAGAAAACAAGGGGTCAAGGGGATGGAGTGAGATCTCGGGATGGGATTCCATAAATAATTTTATGCCGAATGGTAGTGTCATGGTTATAATCTTTGTAATGTTTTAAACAAAGGACTATGGTTTATTTTTTACATGTACAAACTCTAGGTAGATGAGGTCACTTAGTGATGATTACAACTTAGTAACTTAGGCATGTCGTGATAAAGAAAAAATATATTGGTCCCTTAACTCGGTTATATTGGTATCAATGGCTAGCCTTTAATTTGGTTCACTAGGGGTGTGTTTGGGTGTAGAATGTATGGGGCTTGGGGGATGGCAAATTTGCCTCGGGTTTTCCGTCGGTGTGTTTGGGTGTAGGGATTTAGGCTGTTTGAGGGTTGGGGATTTGGGGGTTTCTCGGATGAGAATGGATGAGAAATTGATCCTCCTCCAAGGAGATTTGGTGGATGGGGATTGGTTTTTCCCCCGTTTTGCCCCTTCGCCTCCCCCAGACCCTCCATAATAGCATCCATTCTTCCACTCTTCCCTCACACGCTAATCTGGAAGCCGAAAAAACTCGATGATTCCTCAAGCGATCGAAACCGCCTACCTCCGCCGATCCAGACCACCATTCCTCCTCCGTCGTCATCATCAGGTACTTTCGACGCCCTCCACCATTGTTCTGTTCGAGCATGTGTACAGATTAGGGGTTGTATGAATTTCGTCTTTTCGAGTTAGGGCTTGTTCATATGATTTGGGGTTTTTTTTAAATTCCAATCTGACATTTTTAAGGTTTGTATGCACTTGTTCAGTTCGATTAGGGTTGTCTACACTTGTTCAGTCATTGTTTAGGTTTTTACTTGTTGCAAACGAAGGGTTGCTCTTGTCATTTATTTGCCATTTTAGGGTTGTTGTCATCCATTTCCATTTTTGGGTTCCTTCAAAAAAATTATGACTTTGTAGTTGCTGTTGTCATTCCTTTTATGAAGCATGTATATCGGACATTATTGGGTTAATGAGGCCATGTTAGGGTTGCTGATAATTGACAACTTGTTCCCCTGAAGTTTTGTCCTTTACCTCAAGACATGTGACTGCACACCAAGACTGTCAGTTTGTCGCTTACCCCTTTGCCTCTGTACATGAATGTGCAAAAAATTTGTTACCTTTATGAACTGCTTTGTAACTGATATGAAGTTTTTGGTGTATATATATAAGTGAGGGGCCAATGATGTTTGTCGCTTACCTCTTTGCCTCTTTACATGTTTTCAGGACTTGTATATGAAGTAAGGGCCCAATGATGCTTGAAATTACTTACATTATGCCTATGGATTGTCCCTGGCAAACCTTTGCTTTCATGTTGCATGTTATATTGTTGCTTGAGAAACCGGTTATTTTGAGGGCCCAATGATGTTTGTCATTTACCTCTTTCCCTCTATACATGTTTTCATTACTTGTATCTGAGTTGAGGACCCAATGATGCTTCAAATTTCTTACAGTATGCCTATTCATTCATGTTGCTCTTACAATATTGTTGCTTGAGAAACTGGTTGATTTGCATATGAGTTGAGGGCCCAATGATGTTGTCAATTATTACCTTTCCTTTGGTTTCCCTGACTCAGTTTTGAATTGACACATGAAGTTGGCATTCATTTCCTCTTCACCTCATGTTGATCAACTGATTTTCAAGGTAACCTGTGCATTTATTTAAGCACTGGGTGTCGTTGTACTTGCATTATGCCTATTCTGCTTGCATCTTCTATTGTTGCACCTTATGTTGCTTGAGGTCCCAATGATGTTTTCATTACTTGTATACGAGTTGAGGACCCAATGATGCTTCAAATTGCTTACAGTATGCCTCTTCATTCAGGTTGTTGTTGCAATGTTGTTGCTTGAGAAACTGGTTGATTTGCATATGAGTTGAGAGCCCAATGATGTTGTGATTTCATATTTCCTTTCCCTTGGTTTCCCTGTCTCAGTTTTGAATTGACATATGAAGTTGGCATTCATTGCCTCTTCACCTCATGTTGATCAACTGATTTCAAGGTATATGAAGTGAGAGCCCAATGATGTTTTCATTATGCCTATTCTGTTTGCATTTCCAACAGTTGCACCTTCTCTTGCCTGAGGGTCCAATGATGTTTTCATTACTTGTATATGAAGTGAGGGCCCAATTATGTTGCACAAACTGGTTTATTTGAGGGCCCAATGATGTTGTCATTGCTTATTGCCTTTCCCTTGGTTTCCTTGTCTCAGTTTTGAATTGATATGTGAAGTTGGCATTCATTGCCAACTTGTTGTGTTAATCAACTGATTTCAAGGTAACTGGTATTGTTGCCTGAGGGCCCAATGATGTTTTCATTACCTGTCATAGTTTCCTGAGGGCCCAATGATGTAGCAAGTCAACTTTTACAGTTGAGGGTCTATTCAAGTCACCTGTCACATTTTTTATTTCATGATGTATGCACTTGTTCAGTTCGAGTTAGGGTTTGGTCATTGCCACTTCACCTCATGTATGTGGGACTACTGCCTCTTCAAGGTAACCTGTGCATTTCACTGGGGTGTCAAGTACTTGCAATATGTCTATTCTGTTTGCATCTTCTCTTGTTCCAACTTCTATTGCCTGAAGGCCCAATGATGTTTTCACAACCTCTTTTCAACTGATGTTTTCATTACTAGGCGGAGTTGTTATTGTTGCACAAGCTGTGCATTCATTTGAGTGCCCAATGAGTTATTTTTCACATATTATTACCTTCCCTTTGTTTGCCTGTCTCAGTTTTCATTACATTTTTTTTTTGCTTGAGTGAGGGCCCAATGATGTTTGCCTCTTTACCTTTTACATTATGCCTATTCAACTGATCTGTCGGGTGCAATTTTTGTCTCATGTTTGAACTGGTATTGTTTCACATAGCTTACTGCATTATGCAGACGAAGGAAACACCTTCTGTTGTTGCACCTTTTGTTGCCTGAGGGCCCAATGATGTTTTCAGTACTTGTATTCATGCACCTTGTGTTGTATTCATGCACTTTTACAGTTTGAAGTTACTTCTATTGAGGGCCCAATGAAGTTACTTGTATTCATGCACCTTGAAGTTACTTCTATTGTTGCATCTTCTATTGTATTCATGTACCTGATGTTTTCATGCACCCTTGCAAGTTCTGATATTGTTGCACCTTCTATTGTGCCTACTCATTTTTTGCCTTTCTATTGGCAGCATGTATCCATACTCGGACACCGACTTGGACTCGGACGCCTCCTACCAGAGTGGCGACCCAAGGAAGTATTTCTGGCTCCGATCTGACTACACCGACGGACGGGGCCGCGACGACAAGGAGCTCCAGGACGACGCCACTTCTGAGAAGCGGAGAGAGGACGCTGAGGAGACGAATGCCCTCGTCGACCTCGCCAAGGAGGAGCTTGCTGTTGTCAGAGAACGAAATAGGACGCTTGTGGCCCGGGACGCTACACGGGTGTTGGAGCTCCATGCAACAAGGGGTGAGCTCGTGGCTGCGAAGGGGGAACTCCAGGCTACCAAGGCGCACAACTCTAGCCTTGCCTCCCGCCTGGTCGCTTCCAAGACGAGTAACGACCACCTGGTGCAGAGAATTGCTGACCTCTGCGCCTACCTGTGCGTGGTGGTCATCCTGTGCTTGTGGTTCAGGGCGTAGCTAGTCCCGGTGTTGAAGACCTTTTTTGTAATATTTGTGTGGCTTGTAAGTTACTTGTAGCATGCAGATACAATTTGGTTGAACTGATTGCCCCGTATTTTGGGCATGTTTTGGGGTTATAATGTGTAAGAACAAACAATCTCCCTCCTGTTTGCCTGCGATATTTTGTGCAGGTTGTTGTGTCCGTTCCGGGCAAGCAGGGCCGCCTTATTATGCACCAACTATGAAATGCTTATGTTTATATGCTCAAGTGTTTAGGTTTTTACTTGTTATGTGAAGTTATCGTTGTCATTAGTTCGAGTTACAATTGGAAAGTAATGCTGTAAAACGAAACCTGATCGTCTCAAAACACTTGGCAGTTTGCACCTACAAAGGGAACTCCTCCCTCGACAATCCTCGCTTCAGTAGTAGCACCTCAAAAGGAAGGCCTTGTGTGTTACAACAAGCCAACTAACATTAACCTTCAAAACGCGGCATGCGCCTGTCATTCCAAATCTGGCGAGCGATTTCGTCCCTCAGCCCCTTCATCCCTGTGATAGGTCCGCCATCCTCGTCCGAGTCATACAAGGGATCATCGTCCTCATGACCAATTTCCTCTTCGTCGTCGTAAGGGTCATCTTCGTCCTCCCCGTCGGACGGGGAAACATGCAGGGTGAACTCCGTGAACCTCGGGTCATCGTCCTCCACGGTCTCTGGCTCCGCACAAGACTGCCTGACGTAATTGTGGAGCGCAAAGCAAGCTATGATAATTGCAATCTGCTTCCAAATAGGGTACTTCGGGAGTTGCATTAGGATCTTCGACTTGGACTTTAATATCCCGAACGACCTCTCGATAGCGCCCCTGAGGGACGAGTGTGACTTGTTGAAGGCCTCTTTCTCGTTCGACGGTTGTAAAGCGGCGAATGTCGGGTGATGGTACTTCGTCGTCGAATAGGGAATCATGTAACCCAGCCGAAAGGGGTACCCTTTGTCGCATAGGTACTACCGGCCTACACAACATGAATGTGCATTAGGCAAGACAATACCACTTGACGTCCCTCAGCACAGTTTGGTATCAAGCTATGAATCATCAAACGTACCGGTAGGAGGATGTGGGAAGCGCAATGCAATTGTCCTTAGGGCGTGATCAAACACACGTGCATTGTGTGCGCTACCCTCCCAACCGGCTGATATGAACGTGAATCGCAGGTCGAAGTCGCATACCGTCATCACGTTGTATGTGCATGTGCCCTTCCTGCACCAAAACCTGATCTGGTCGCCCCTGGGTATCGCCGCTTGAATGTGGGTCCCGTCTATTGCACCGATAGCGCCCTTGAAGTACGGCCAGTACCGGTTGTCGTTCTGGATGGCGTCGGGTATGTTGTTGAAGTGGAGGTCCTGAGGGCGGATGATGTCTCCTGCGAAGCCACGGTAGCCATTGCATCTAGCCCCACACATTGCGTCTAGAACTTGGCCAATGCTGTCGGATATAGTGTACGAGGATTGTTGGAATCGTTCACAAGCATTTCGATGGTTGGCCCCCCAAGCCATCGTGTTGACGAAGATGGCAACCTTTTCCATCACAGACATCTGGATGGACCCTCGTAGACCGTATTGATGCTCAAGAATCCCACATAGTCGCACGAATGCACCCTTTTCCATTCTGAAGGAGTTGACGCTCCTCGTCTGCGACCAATGCGTCACAATGTGATAGACCCATCGTGCTCCTGTGTACGGGCTGATGTATTGGGGGACTTTATGCACATGCAGAAAGTAGTGCTGAACAATGGGGATGGCCTGCTGCTGGAGGATGAGACAAGCGATGACAATTCTTCATCGTCATCAACGGCTACGACGACGACGCTTGTACCCCATGGGTTGCAGCCTGCAATTTCAAGGTAACCATAACAATGAAGGCGTCATTAATAACTTCCTTGTTGAAGGTCACAGAAGCACACATATTACACAATCAGACACATTATTCACAAACGAAGGAAACGAAGGTCCCAGCATCAGACACATTATTCATAATTTGGTTTTGTAACACAAACCATAACAAACTGTTCACAACCTCAAATGATGGAAACGAAAGCCGAACGCAAAGTCGCATCATTACAAACTAACAAGTTTAATGTACGAAATTTTTTAAGTTGCAAAGGAAAATGGAGGGCCATCGGAAGGCTCGAACAGAGTTGGATGTTGATGTATTGGGATTCATGGGGGACAAGTGCCCAAATGCTGCCCGTCGTTCGTGGAGTACAGCCACTTGAGCGGTTGAGCCACACCATCCGAGACTCATTCATCTCAATCTCTAGGAACACCTCCCGCCTTTCGGGGGTGGGAAGGGTCAAGCTGAAGCACCACATGGGATCACCTTCCTTCATTAGCCCATCTGTCACCATGGTTTTCACAATGTCCATCACCTCCCAGGTGGTCCCATGTGGTTTGTTGGATGACACCTCCTCCTTCTCTCCCCTCGCCTCCCTCGCATCCCTCTCCAGCATGGCCTTCAATAAACTGTTGGTGTCCTCCGCCAATTCAGAATGTCGCGAAGCAAGCATTGAGCCCTCCGACTTCCGAATGTTGCGTTCTGGGGAGACGGTTGATGCCCCAGACCCGGAACTGGCTATACCTCGCTTTTTGATGGTGGATGGACCAGAACCTGCCGCATTCGAAGGACCCAAGCGCTGGGTAGGTGAAGGACCAGACCTTACCCCATTTGAAGCCTCGGAGGCAGGGACATTGTCAGGTGTGCTCCCGTGGTTAGGCTCTTCGTCGCAGATGTCGTTCATTGCTTGAGACATAGATGGAGTCCGGGTCTAACTGGGGAACAGCTCATCAAACTCCTCGTCTACCCCCTCATATTGGAAACCCGTAGGGTCCCCTGCATTGTCTTTTCCATTCCCTTGTCGACCATCGTCGTCATCGATGGAAATACACTCCGGCTGTCCTTCATCACAGGGGGGGTTCTTGAGATGCCCGGGTCGATGGGTCCATGGATGGGGCGACGCAGTACTCACCGGTGGCGACGGTGCCACCGTAAACTTGGTCAAACAAGTCCTCCAACTCAGGAGAGATGCTCTTCTTTCGGAACTTCCTGAAGTTATGGTCGACCTGCTCAATGGGATATGAAGGCATGTATGTGGGATTTCCTTAATTGCGGTGTGCACATTGAAGACGAGACAAACATAAAACGAGAACGTACCGCAATTTTCTTCTCCCACCATTCGTCAGACGCCATGATGGTTCCTATAATGGGATCCCAACCCAACCCAGTCTCATCCTTCTTCAGCTCTTTCCAACAGTTGTAATAACCTTTCATATCGCGAGTGCGATTCTTAAGAGTGTTGGTGTTGCACTTCTTCCCCGTCGATTTCTCAAACTGAGCTGTAAGGGGAACCCAAAAGAAGGCCTGCTCCCTTCCATTTTTTTCTTGTATGCTAGGAGAACTCACATCAGCTTCATCGTGAGGTCGTACGACCAGTAGAAGGCGGATGGATCAAGGACCTTGTCGTCACCACTGACGGGTGGCTTAGTTTTTCCCCTTCGATTAATCATCGTCTTTCGCTTACCTTTGTCATTGGGAACAGGCGTGGAATCCATGCCAATCTAGAATGGGTGGATGGCGAGGAATGTGAGGGCCCGATGGATGGCGATGCACAACAACAATCGAATGTTTCCAAGCAAATTAATAGTGAATTCAACTTCAACCGGAACGAAAACACTCGACACAAAAGCAGCAAATTCAGGAATCGGAACACAAGAAAACCCATCTGAATTAACACCTTCCCAACACTATCAAACTCAATTGCTCTTGCAAGTCAAGTACGAACTGAATTCATGAGGTGGGTTGCGTTTTAATTGCCCTTCTGGACTTGTGAAACCCTCAATTCCCGCCCTCGACCGTCATGTATGCATTCAATCAACTCCATATGACTCACGGCCCCAAACACAAGTAAACCCCCATTCAATTAACACATATTTCCCCAATTGCATAGATGACCTAACCCTAAAAACTCGGCGTTATTTTGATTCGAGCTCCTAAGGTGGGAGATGAGGACAACTTACATGTTCGACGATCAGTAGACGGCTTCGTCATCGGGTGCCGTCACAGCTGTCGGCTTTCCGGCGAGGGTGGTCGGGTGCAGTCCCTCTTCACCGTGGAAGGCCTTCTATTGCCGTCGCGATGACCGGGAGGCAGAGGTTCAAACAAAACCAATAATGTCGACAACCATGAGTGAAATGAATTTCAAGAGGGGTATGAATTGGGGGCAATTTTGCCTTTTTGTGTGCGTAAGTGAGGTTAATTCGGTCTTTGCCCGTCACTCCATCCACCAAAAAATCAAAATACAACCAAACACAAAACCCCAAAATTTGGGTGTTGAGTTTTCATCTCTTCCATCCCAAAAATCCATCCCCATCCACCACATCCCCTAAAATCCTACAAATCCACTAAAATCCATCCCGTTCCCAAACATACCCTAGATGAGGCTAAGTGGAGTATATATAGCGGTATAATAAGAAGGTCATTAGGTTGACAAACGTGTTGGGCCTCACAAAGTCCAACCCACACTTAAGCCCAACTCAATGGTTGAAGACTAGAACATTGATAACATGTCGACTATTTAAAGACCGGTTGTGCAACCCTAGCATACGGTAGCATCAGCTCTTAAAGGCGGCGATTTCTATGGTGCTCGATTTTCTTAAGTGCTAACTGAGATCCTACCTGTGCAACGAAGACCAAGAGCAGCTGAGTGTGAGAAATCTCTTGGTGTCCTTAGTCGGATGATTTCTCCCCCTTATTGTTGCTCTCCCTTTTAAGGTTCCTCCCAAAAGTATGTAAAATTAGTCTCTAATTATGTATTATATCTCCCTAAAATAAACCCTGAGAATTCCTTTAATAGCTCACCATAACCGGCCCAAACTAATATGGATGCGACACACTTAGATTCCTAGCTAGTGGCTTTGACAGTCATTGAGCGACTTAAAATACAACTAATGGATTTAGTAACTGTATACTTGTATGGATCTTTAGATACCAACATATATACAGATTTAGTTGGTTATTATGCTATAGGTTACTTGTCTGGTCCACATAAAGTCAAGTCACAAACAAGATGTGTGCTCATATATGGTTGAACTACTTTTTCATATATGGCGTTCAACAAAGTAGACTTTGGTTGCTACAACATCAAACCATGCAGATCGAGCTAATTGCATTGTACGAAACCGGAAGAAAATGTATATGGATCGAATCTTCATACACCATGTCCAAATATCATGTGGATTGAGCAAAAGTCAATAGTGATATTTAAAGATAATGCAGCTTGTATCGATCAGATTAAAGAAGGGTATATCACAGGTGACAAAACCAAACACATTTTCTCAAAGTTTTTCTCCACCCACGAGCTTTAAGTAGAAGGCAAGAGTTTTTTTGGGAGTTTTTTGGAGAGGTATACATCACATGTATTTTCCCACGAGACCCTTTTCTGGTCTGCGTGCTTTTGTAACTTGGTTACACCCCTCATATATATATTTACCAGTTCAAAAAAAAAGTGAAGCCGAGAAAGTGACTCGATATCGACCAGACGTGTTCGATATCGACCAACATGCAGTGACGGGTCCTGGTCGATTCCGAGCTCTACTCAAAGTTCTATCCGAAGTCCAATTGAGATATTCCCAAGAGAAGATTCCTTACACATGAAGACTTGAAGTTTTATCTTTTTTTATCTTTTTATTTATCCTAAGGGTGGAACATTTAATTACCCTTTAGGATTTATCTTGTTTTATCTATTTAAATTTATTTCTTTCCGAGTAGAATTATATCTTTAGATAGAAAATAGATATTCCTTACCTTGATTAGCAAGGATTAAGGCCTATAAATAAAGCCCATGGGGCTAGTTTTTCATTCATTCAATTCTAGAGAAGGAGAAGAGGTAGCAAGTAGAGAGAGAGAGAGAGTGGAGGCCGAGAAGAGTTAAGGAGCGAGAGCAAGTTGGCTTCGATCGGTTGTAAGCTTTATTTAGTTTTATTAATGCAATTTAGTTTTCTTTTATTGTTGATTTCTTTTCCTGCGATGAAGAGCGAGTAGTCCACCCACTTCTAGGGTCGGGGTGAGCCCGACGTTAGCCAAGCGTGTTTGAGGTAAAGATTCGACTTTTATTATGCTTTGATCATCCACTACCCTTTATGTGTTTATTACCTATTTAATAGAGATCCATGTTAACAACTTGGATTATAAACATACAATTGGTAGATACAATTAGGGTTTCTTGAAAGAGTTGTCTAATTGTTGGAAAAGGCGAAAGCTTGATCCTTTGATGAGATTTCATAATTATCGTTATTTATCTTGCCTTATGCATGTTTGTTTATCGTTGTTGCAAACCCCGATCTTGGAAGTTTTCTTTTACATAAGTTTATTCCGAAATTTACAAGTTTTGTTATTTTATTTCATCTACTGTCCACTCGATATTGACCACCTACTGCTCGATATCGACTTCTGACTTACGATCCAGAAAGATCGCTGATCGTTTGTGTCTCTGCAGGGAACAAGTCGATTTTGAGCAACTTGGTTGATATCGAGTCTCCCTAGGTCGATATCGAGTCACCCTGATCGATATTTGCCTGACGTCTGCAGAACCCCAAAATCGACTGGAATAGGTCGATATCGATTGCCCTAGGTCGATATCGAGTGGTCCTCTGTGGTCGATAATCATCCGTGAGATTTGCCGCTGCTTGAGATCCGCTGACTCGCTTCATCGAGGATCGATCCTGACTTCCTTTTGCTACATCGAGAGGAAGTCTTGTAATTATTTGCGTAGGCACGAATCTGGTTTGATCTATTTTATTATATTTTAAACTCGATTTCCTCCTACAAATTACGCTTGAATGATGTAAGCTAAATTGAGGGAGAGAATAATGACTACACTCTTTTTCCCTTAATGATAGTTTTTGGTCCCATTGGGGTTTTTTTAAAGATAAGATTTTTAATGAGCCAATATATAAGAAAGTTATCGAATGGGGGGTGTTATAATATTATATGTTATTTTATTGGTATTGGGTAACTCTAGGAAACCCTAGTTTTCTTATAAACTCCTATATAAAGGGTCATTTGAATCCCAATAAACAGATCAATTCATTCTCTAATTCTCCTCCCTACTCTCGCTTTTATCACATAGGGATGATTCTCCATGTAATTCAACTTTATGGAATTCTAGCATATATCAATCTATGGAGTTGATAAATAAACATGTATAGAATTTTAAAAAACATTGAATAATTTAAATTCAAACTTAGTGATTAAAACTTTACACCGATGAAACAGGGAGGTCATCGATTAGTAGACCTGGGCAAAGGCGGGCCGGCCCGCTCGACCCACCCCGCCAGCCCGCAAATATGGACGGGCACGGACATGGGAAAAAGCCCATGCGGGCTGCTAAGCCCGGCCCGTGTCCACAGCGGGTACGGAATTGGAAAGACCAATGTACACGTTGCGGGCCACTAAGCCCGCAACGGGTACCCGCTATTTTTTTATTAAAATTATAAAAATATATAATATAGTGTATATATACATATATTATTGTGTATACAAATATATATAGAATAGTGTATAAAAAAAAGTGTACCGCTTAAAAAAAACAGTATGCATACATATATTACTATACACATAAATATGTATTCAAATACAGTATGTATACAAAAAAACACATATATAGAATAGTATATATATATATATAATAGTACTATACACAGTTGATAACTCCCTCCCTTGGTGAAAATCGGAATAAATGTTTCAAAGGCCTTGACAGGATGTTTATGTCAAAGGTCTTGGAACATTAACAGTTGATGAAATCCAAAACCTGTTTTATAAGTCCGAATATTATTTAATATTATTATATACTTCCTTTATATTATATATATATATATGCTTAACTAATCTTTCAGGAAGTTTTTCGAATTATTTCCTTCCCTACGACAAGTGCTGAGAAAGTTCAAATCGGAAAGATTATGGCTTCATTTGTTTCCAAGTTTAGAAGATCTTAAAGATAGCCATGATCAGGAATAGCCGTTGGAGAAGATTCTCGGCGCCGATTTGTCTCAATAAATAGAGAAGGAAGATGAAGACAGAACAAACAAGTATTACACGAGCTTTCATTCATTCAAGCGAGATCTGTCTTCCCAAGTGTACTCTCTGCTAGCGCTCAAGAGTTTGTTGTTTATTTCAAAGCCTTTGAGAGTCACTGTGAGCTTATAGGATATATTCATTTATAGTGTTACTCGAGAGTTTGTAACTCGGGAAGTTGCACTAGGCTATTGATTTGTGAGAGTAAGAGGATTGTACTAGATAGCTGAGAGAGGTGGGGCTCTTCTAGATTGGTCTAGGACTCCAAGGGAACGTGAGTTGACTAGATTGCAATTGTATAGGAGAGAGGCTTCTCGGTGAGCTATTAGGATCCTAAGCTAAGCGAATCAATAAAGCCTTTTGAATCCTAGGGTTGTGGAAGAACCCTAGGCGGGGACGTAGGCCAAGTTCGTGCCGAACCTCGTAAACAATTACTCGTGTCCTGTACTTATTGCTTTACCTTATTTCCGCACTTGGTTCGATTGTCTAACTTTGTGATTCAGGTTTAATCTCAAAGGGTTTTATACGAGCTCCAAAAGTCTTGAGACTCTCTGCGAAAAACGGGCATACTCTATTCAACCCCCCTTCTAGAGTATTTCTATATTACATTGTTTTATATTATCGAACCTTCAATTGGTATCAGAGCTTTACTCACTGTTTTTGATCTAACAATCGTGTGAGTTTTCGATCATGTCTGGTGAAGCAAGCGGAGGATTTGCATAGGGAAGGTCCACAAGCAGACCGCCACTCTTTGTAGGAAACAACTTTGTCCACTGTCGGATACCCGGGTACCCGACACGGTTAGGGTATTCGGTTCCATGTCGGATACCCGGGTACCCGACACGAACCGCTTTTTTTTTTTTCTTCTGTTTTCGGATACCCAGGTTTTCGGTGTTCCTTCCCTTCACAGTTCACTTGTTGTACACTGAGTACAGCAACTTCAACAAAAAAATCAGTCCTCCAGTCCTTCAATCACAAATTACAAAGAAAATTACAAAGAAATGTTTCCATGGAGTAAAGAAAAGAAAAGTTGAGAAATTCCGCTACCGAAATGTAGATAGAAATCCCAAAGGATGAATTTGGAAATGTAGATCTACAAATCTAAAATCATCGGCCCTTTTATATGAAAATTACCAACACATCTACAATACCCAGCCCTAATAGAAGACGAATTGAAGGAGGGCGAAGGGTAGAAGACGAAAAGCAAAGAGGGAGGACGGGATTAGACGAACAAACTCGATTCGGTTGGGGGACGCATGCTGCTGCTGCAAATCTGAATCGTTCATCACGGGTTCGTCTGGAGGACGTCGAGGAGGAGTCCACTACTGGGAGTTCGCCGCCAGAAGGAGGAAGAAAGGGGAACAATATGAGGTCGGCGCAAAAACGATGAAGGCGAGCGCACTGGAGGAGGTGAAGGCCGCCGGCTGTGATTCTCCGATTGAGAACGGAGGGCGACTCAAAATTGGAACCTTCTTCTATGGCGCCATGGAGGAGAGCAAGAGAGCGAGTGAGAGAGAGAGCAGTGGAACGAAGGGTAGAAGACTGGAAGAGCGTCTGAATTATTTTGAAGAGCTGGAAGAGCGTCTGAATTTTTTTTGGAGAGGAAAGAGATTGTGTTGGTGTCGGCTAGGGTTAGTTTCAAGATAAGATAGATATATATATATATTTAAAAAAAAAGGGCGTGGGGAGGAGGAAAAAAAATGCCCACATGGTACTTGGCAAGATTCGAACCTGGGCTACTGTGTCAAACGCATTCTGGGAATAAGGCTTCTACCAAATGAGCTATCGGAACATACTGATATATCTTGGACTTTAAATATACTAATACTATTATTTAAAACCTAAAAAAAAATAAAAATTAAACGGTTCGTGTCGGGTACCCGACAAGGTGATTTGCCCGACCCGAACACGAACCGTTTACAACCGTGTTTTCTCAGTTCGTGTCATTTTCGTGTCGTGTTTTTTCGGTTTCGGGTTTTTTCGTGTCATGTTGTCGTGTTTTCGTGTCGTGTTTTTGGTTTCGGGTTTTTCTGCACACCCCTACTCGGCAAGAGCTTTACCAACGTTGAGAAAGTAAGGAAGATACTGAGGTGCCTCCCAAAAGAGAAATGGGGTCCAAAAGTAATAGCTATAGAGGAAGCCCAGGACCTCACCACTCTACCCCTTGATGACCTTCTTGGGAAGCTGATCACGCATGAGATGATCCTTAATGAAGACGATGGAGAACTTCAAGCTAGCACTAAGAACTTGGCACTCAAGTCTAAGAAGGATGAGCCTAAAGATGGATCTGATTCCGAAGATGAGGATGACGATGAGGATGATCCTTTTGCTCTTATCACAAGAGGCCTTGCTCGAATTCTCAAAATGAAGAAGCAATTCAACAACAAGGATGGATCAGAGTCTTCAAAATTTCGAGGTAAGCCTCAATACAACAAGTATGAAAAGAAGACTAAACCGTTGTCTTGTTTTGAATGTGGTGAAACAGATCATCTTGTGAAGGACTGCCCTCAAAAGACAAAGAACCAGTCCAAGAAGGGTGACAAATGGAAGAAGAAAGCCATGGTGGCAACTTGGAGTGATTCCGACTCTGACTCCGATGATGAGAAGGCCAATATTTGTCTTATGGCCTCAGAAGATGAATCCCACGATGAAAAGCTTGAAGCTACTGTAAGAGAACTTATGGCAAGTCCAAAAGAGGTATTATCGGAATTCCTTTCCAATATGATTGCCAATGAAGAGAAGCTTATTGCTCAAACTAACACTCTTATTAAGAGAACTGTGGACCTGGAAAGAACTATTGAGGATCTGTCTATGAGGGTCAAAAGTCTTGAAGCTTCTTATTCAGGTCTTGACATTAAAGTCAAGACGCTTGATTCGGAGAAATCTGAACTCAAGCAAGATCTCTCCTCTCTAAGAAATGAGCATCATGACTTAGAGAACGAGAAGATCTCCCTGAATAATAAGATTCAAGACCAACAGACAGCCCTCATAAGTTTTACCAAATCCAAAGGTACTCTCGATAGGATGTTGGGTGAGCAACAAAGCTCTCTAAACAAAAGTGGTATTGGTTACAATCCAAAGTTTTTAAAGAAGCAACACATTACCACTTTTGTAAAGGCAAAAGGAAGCAGAACCTCTCCTATATGTCACCATTGTGCTAGAAAGGGACATGTAAAAGAGACCTGCCCCTATAGAAGAAAGGATCCATATATTATTCGCAATACATTTCCTGTTCATTTGAGAAAAGAACGGATAACACAAGTTTGGGTTCCAAAAGGCACTATTTTACCAAATATGGTTTATCCCAACAATGGATCCAAATTTGCTTATTGGTCTAGCCACAAAGGTTGATGTTTGTCTTGCAGGAGATCACCAAGGTGAAAGAACACAACTGGATTATTGATAGTGGATGCTCGAGGCATATGAGTGGGAAGAGTTCTCTCTTTCATGATCTAAAGGAGCAATCCACGGGAACAATCACTCTTGGTGACAAAGGAAAATGTGACATCGTTGGTATTGGTAGTGTTGGAAGCGATTCCAGCCATAGTATTAAAGATGTCTATCTTGTTAATGGTTTGAAGTATAATCTGCTTAGTGTCTCTCAATTATGTGATAGTGGTAACAATGTCAGATTTAACAAGAAAAGATGTATAGTGTGCAGAGAAGATACAGGTGAAGTTATTTTGACTGCATATCGCTACAACAATATATACGCCGTAAATGCTGATCAAGTGGCAAAAGGAAGCTTAACCTGTCTAAAGGCTTTGACGGATGATCCAAAGCTCTGGCACAGGAGACTCGGTCATGTGAGTCCACATACACTACAGAAGCTTGTGTCTAAAGGGCTTGTAAGAGGGCTACCTGAGATGGACTTCAAAGGTATTGATATGTGCAATGCATGCACACGAGGTAAACAAACACGTAGCTCTTTCAAACCCAAAAAGGTTGTAAGTTCTTCTAGACCCCTTGAACTTTTACATATGGATTTATGTGGTCCTATGCGAGTCAAATCTCCCAATGGTAAAAAGTACATACTAGTTGTTGTTGATGATTTTTCTAGATATACTTGGGTTGCATTTTTAAAAGAAAAATCAGAGGCCTTATTTGAGTTTTCAAAACTTTGTAAGGAGTTGCAAACTTTAAGAAACGAGCCCATAGTGTCAATTCGGAGTGATCATGGTAGGGAGTTTGATCAACTTCAGTTTGATTTGTTTTGTGCTAAATATGGCATCTCCCATAACTTTTCTGCTCCTAGGACACCTCAACAAAACGGGGTTGTGGAACGCAAGAACCGCACCTTAGAGGATATGGCCAGGACTATGCTTTTAGAAAATGCATTACCTAAAACCTATTGGACTGAAGCTGTTAACACAGCTAACTATATTTTGAATCGTTGTCTTATTCGTTCTATCTTGAAGAAAACTCCTTATGAACTTTTCAAAGGCCGCAAACCACTTATATCTTATTTTAAACCCTTTGGCTGTACTTGTTTTGTTCATAACAATGGAAAATATAACCTTGGGAAATTTGATGCGCGTAGTTATGAAGGTATATTTCTTGGCTACTCCTCGAGTAGCAAAGCTTATAGAATCTTCAATAAAAGGACCCAGGTAGTTGAAGAAAGTATACATGTTATTTTTTATGAATGCAATGACGGTGCTTTGAGTGAAAGTGTTGCAGATATAGATCTTAACATCCATGAAGAGAACGAGGAAGGTGATGATGCTGCTACCAAGAACACAGAGAAGAGGAACATGCAGGAACCGATTCTTAACACTGAAGAATTGGCCCAAGGTGTTGAAGATTCGTCCAAAGCCCTTGGTGTCCAATCCAACAGTGTTGAGACGTCAGAAACTGCTGTAACTGAACCTAATAGGACGGACCACGGAGTCAAATGTACTACAAGTCCATCCTACTGGTATGACGAATCAAGGAGCTGAGACTAGCAAAAAGAAATTCAAATACTCCTCATCACACTCATTAAAGGATATCATTTCTGACCCTACTTCTAGTGTTCAAACTCGTTCTAAAGTTAAAGATCTTTGTGCTTTTCACGCGTTTGTTTCTCTTATTGAGCCAAAGAAGGTAGATGAGGCACTTCAGGAGCCAGACTGGATCATTGCTATGCAAAGGGAGCTTAACAAATTTGAAAGGAACAAAGTCTGGACCTTGAAGCCTAGGCCAAAGCATCAATCAGTCATTGGCACACGATGGGTATTTCGAAACAAGCTAGATGAGAATGGTAAGATTGTGAGGAACAAGGCAAGGCTTGTTGCTCAAGGCTACAATCAAGAGGAAGGTATTGACTACGAGGAGACCTTTGCTCCCGTAGCTAGGCTTGAAGCTATTCGCATTCTATTAGCAGTTGCATCTTTTATGAGCATAAAGTTATATCAAATGGATGTCAAGTGTGCTTTTATCAATGGTTTCCTAGAGGAAGAAGTATATGTGGCTCAACCCCCAGGTTTTGAAAGTCCAGAATTTCCCAATCATGTTTATAAACTTGACAAAGCGCTTTATGGTTTGAAACAAGCCCCAAGAGCTTGGTATGAGCGCTTGTCAAAATATCTTTTAGAAAATGATTTTAAAAGGGGGTTGATCGACAAGACTCTTTTTATCAAAACCAAAGGAAAGGACATTTTGGTTATTCAAATATATGTTGATGATATATTATTTGGTGCTACTAACACATCTTTGTGCAAGGAATTTTCTGACATCATGTGCAGTGAATTCGAGATGAGCTTGATAGGTGAACTCAACTTCTTTTTGGGATTACAAGTTCATCAATCCAAGAAAGGGATCTTTGTCAACCAAAGCAAGTACACTAAGGATCTCTTGAAGAAGTTCAAAATGGATCAATCCAAAGCAGCCAAGACTCCCATGAGCTCAACATTGTCTCTAGATCAAGACAAGACTGGGAAAAGTGTCAATCAAAAGGAGTATCGAGGAATGATTGGATCTTTATTATATCTCACGGCTAGTAGACCTGACATCATGTTTAGTGTTTGCATGTGTGCTAGGTTTCAAGCTGATCCTAAAGAATCTCACCTCGTGGCTGTGAAGAGGATCTTTCGATATCTCAATGGCACTAAGGAGCTTCGACTATGGTACCCAAAGCAAAAGGATTTCACTTTAATTGGATATTCTGATGCAGATTTTGCAGGCTATAAGGTGGATAGGAAGAGCACATCAGGATGTTGCCAATTCTTAGGAGCATCTTTGATCAGTTGGCACTCGAAGAAGCAAAACTCAGTTGCTCTATCCACTGCAAAAGCCGAATACATTGCAGCTGGAGCCTGTTGCTCCCAAATCCTTTGGATAGCTCAACAAATGCGAGATCTTGGCATCAACCTCAAAGGTATTCCAATTAAGTGTGACAATACAAGTGCCATCTCTATCACTAAGAATCCTGTTCAGCATTCAAGGACCAAACATATTGATGTAAGGCATCATTTCAATAGAGACCATGTTGAAAAAGGTGATGTGTCCATTTCGTTTATTTCAACTGATTATCAATGGGCTGACATTTTTACTAAGCCTTTGGCAGAGGACAGGTTCACCTTCATAAGACGAGAAATTGGGATGCTTAACAAGGATGCACTTTCGTAGGGGGAGCATTCCCTTTACGAAAGATAAATTCTACTTAGTGTCAAGACCCTTGAGAACTATGTCAAGGTGTGTGAACTAAATGGTGGATTACATATATCGGATCATATATTTTTGGTTAATATCTTTTTAGATATTTAATCAATTATATTTTTTTTCGGATTTCAAAATTGCCCATTTTAGTGATTTTCTTAACCGTTAAGATATTTTATTTTGGAACTAAATCCCTCAATTTTTCAGTCCGATTTTAATGGGAATATTTGAATTTTGAATTGGAAACTCTTCAAATCTTGGCAATGTTCATTACCCTCCTTTGAAACTCTAAACCCGTCCCATCAATCCATCACTTCTCTCTACTTATACCCACCTCTGTACCCGATTTCTTCACACTCTCAAACTGATCCAAACCCTTTCGCTTTCTCCTTCCTCAACCTCTCAACCTATTCTAAAGAAACCCTAGCCGATTTCCTCCATGGCACCCAAAACAAAGAAAGTTGTCACACCCAAAAGACTTGGCGCCACCCCCAAGGGACGTCAGGCCACTGCCATCTCTCCCACACCTGAACCCAATCCTCAAGCCATTGTCCCAACTGTTGTCCAGAGCACCATCGCTGAGAGCACGGCCACTGCTACCAAGGGCACTCAAAAGCGCTCTGCTAAGAAGCCTCTCAGTGCCAAACAGAAAGGGAAGAGGAAGATTTTGGCTGAGGAAGTGGACGAGGAAGAGGAGGAAGATGACCTCGATGCCATCCTGGAAAGAGATGCTGCCAAGGAAGCCGAGGAGGAAGCCTTGAAGAAGAAAAAGGCCGATGAGGAGGCCAAGCTTGCAAAGAAACTGGCAGAGGAGGAAGCTGAGAGGATTCGGAAGGAAGCCGAAGCCGAGGAGGTACCATCCGAGGAGGAGCCTGAGGAAGAAGAAGAAGAGCAAGAGGGATCTGGAGATGACGAGGAAGCTGAAGGAGATAAAGCGGGGTCCGGTGAGGACTCGGGGTCTGAGGAAGAGGAGGAAGAATCTCCCTCTCCTTCTCCTCCTCCCCCGTCTCCAAAGAAGCGGAAAACCCCTACTGCTGTCAAGCCTCCATCTCCCAAGCGCACTAGGAAGGGCACCCTCAGGAGTCTTGAAGCGCATGTCAAGAGAGCTGCTCCTACTATTGCTCGCAGGAAGAATGCCGACCCATCTGCATATATCCAGGTAAATCAATCCTTGCCCTCCTCTTGGTTTCAAGATGCTGAGACTGCTGGTAAGTGGGTAGATGAGTTTCGAACTCGTAGGATTAGCTGTTCTGATTTTTTGGATTTTGAGTTCTTCGAAGCTTTGAAGTTACCCTGCATTGATCTTCTCAAAAAATCCCCAGCCTGGACCCTTCTCAACCTTGAAACCGTCTACTACCCCCAGCTTACCCGTCTGTTTTACATTAACCTAAAAGCCAAACATGACACCAATGGTTGGTCTTTGGAGTCTGTTGTCAAAGGGGTTAGAATCTCTCTCAACTCCAATGACTTTGCAGATTTCCTTGGCTTACCTACCCTAGTTCCACCCTCTGAAATACATCCCTCAAAAGAGAATTGCATCATCCTTGCTCGTGCCAAGTACCTCCTACCCGAAGCATCCAACAGCACCTCAAAGCAACTCACCCACTCATCCCTAACCCTTGAGGCAAAAATTATTTTCAACATCATTGTTCGATGCCTCTTACCCCGTCTTAACTATGGCTCATTCCTTACTGACAATGCCATTGTCCTGCTTTACCGCATCTTAAATGGCCTTGACCTTGATCTGGCCAATACTATCCTTGGAACCATGGCTCATGCCAGAAAAGCTAGAAAAGGCTCTCCCCTCCCCTTTGCTACCCTTTTGACTCCTCTCTTCAAAGCTTCTGGAATTGATGTCAAAAATGAAGAACAGCAGCACCATATGGGTAAGTTCGACTCTAAGGGCCTTGAAAAGATTGGCATCACTCGGTCTCCCCAAGGGACCTTGAGTCTTGCCACTCCTTCAAAAGCCCTTCCCACTGCTTCAGCTTTCGATGAACGCATGGACAACCTAGAGTTGGGCTTGGAGGAAGTTCGCCTGGATATCAAGGAGCTGCAAAAGGAGTTTATGACGGAGATGAGCGGGATTTCCAAGATGCTACAAGGACTGTGGACGAGGCTCACTGATGATGCTCCGGATGACAAAGCTTAAACCCTACCCTACCCTATCCCACCCCTGAAACTTGATACATTGCTGGTTTTTGGAAACGTTTTCAAAACTTTTGGTGACTATTTTGATGACTGTTTTACCTCCTCCCTTTGTTGAAAGACAAAAAGGGGGAGATGATCTGTGGTGTTGTTTAGACTTTGAAAACCTATCTGATTGAAGGTCTTGGAAGACCTTGGTTTTTGATTTTTGGTTTTCGGTTGGATGGCTTTTGCATGCTTTAAAATATTTATCCCACATTTGTCTAACCCATGCAGGTACTTAGTCCGATTTCTATTTTATTATCTATGCTTGACTAAGTTGCAGGGATGCACAGGTTTTGTCTTTCATCAAGGGGGAGATTGATAACTCCCTCCCTTGGTGAAAATTGGAATAAATGTTTCAAAGGCCTTGACAGGATGTTTATGTCAAAGGTCTTGGAACATTAACAGTTGATGAAATCCAAAACCTGTTTTATAAGTCCGAATATTATTTAATATTATTATATACTTCCTTTATATTATATATATATATGCTTGACTAATCTTTCAGGAAGTTTTTCGAATTATTTCCTTCCCTACGACAAGTGCTGAGAAAGTTCAAATCGGAAAGATTATGGCTTCATTTGTTTCCAAGTTTAGAAGATCTTGAAGATAGCCATGATCAAGAATAGCCGTTGGAGAAGATTCTCGGCGCCGATTTGTCTCAATAAATAGAGAAGGAAGATGAAGACAGAACAGACAAGTATTGCACGAGCATTCATTCATTCAAGCGAGATCTGTCTTCCCAAGTGTACTCTCTGCTAGCGCTCAAGAGTTTGTTGTTTATTTCAAATCCTTTGAGAGTCACTGTTAGCTTATAGGATATATTCATTTATAGTGTTACTCGAGAGTTTGTAACTCGGGAAGTTGCACTAGGCTATTGATTTGTGAGAGTAAGAGGATTGTACTAGATAGCTGAGAGAGGTGGGGCTCTTCTAGATTGGTCTAGGACTCCAAGGGAACGTGAGTTGACTAGATTGCAATTGTATAGGAGAGAGGCTTCTCGGTGAGCTATTAGGATCCTAAGCTAAGCGAATCAATAAAGCCTTTTGAATCCTAGGGTTGTGGAAGAACCCTAGGCGGGGACGTAGGCCAAGTTCGTGCCGAACCTCGTAAACAATTACTCGTGTCCTTTACTTATTGCTTTACCTTATTTCCGCACTTGGTTCAGTTATCTAACTTTGTGATTCAGGTTTAATCTCAAAGGGTTTTATACGAGCTCCAAAAGTCTTGAGACTCTCTGCGAAAAACGGGCATACTCTATTCAACCCCCCTTCTAGAGTATTTCTATATTACATTGTTTTATATTATCGAACCTTCAACAGTGTATAGAGTATATATGCATTAACCAAAAAAAAGTGAATGTTCTAAAAGGCGTTAAGCGGCCGCTAGGCGGTGGGTGGCTGCCTGTTGATAGGAGGAAATCGAGAATGCAAATAAAATATAAATAAAGTACAGCAAACCAGATTCCGTCCCTTGCAAATAATTACAAGACCTCCTCCTGATGTAGCAGCGGGAAGTTAGGATCGATCCACGAGGAAGCGTGTCAGCGGATCCTAGGCAGCGGTGAAATCTCACAGAAGTCGACCACAGGGTCCTCGATCTCGACTAGGGTAGTCGACAGAAGATCGGGTTAGTCGAACACAGCAGCAGCAACTCGGCAATGGTGGTCGATCTCGACGAGGCTTACTCGATATCGAGTAGGGCCTTTGTCGACTTTGATTTGTCTCGTCGAGAACCTGCACAGGAGAAGCTACAGTGACTTGGTCGAGAATCAGTACTCGATATCGACAAGTGCTATTCGATATCGAGGAGACAGAGACTAAAATGAAATGAAAGAAAGTAAAAACAATTGCTTTGGGATTTCGAACTAAACTTAATGTAAAAGGCTTCCAGGATTGGGGTTTGCAACAACGATAACTAAGCATGCATAAGGCAGAGATAAACAGATAATCATGTGAATTGCATCAAGGACAAGCTTTCGCCTTTTCCAACAATTAGACAACTCTTTCAAGAAACCCTAATTGTCTCTACTGATTTTATGTTTACAATCCAAGTTGTTATCATGGATCTCCATTAGATGGGTAATAAACACATAAACAAGTAGGAGATGCTCAAAACAAGATAAAAGTCGGATCTTTACCTCAATTATGCATGGCTATCGTCGGGCTCGCCCCAACCCTAGAAGTGGGTTGACTACTCGCGCTTCATCGCCATCTCAGACATCATTGATTGGAAAGAAATAACAACTTGCATTAAACTAAATTCAAAGACTTTACAATCCCGGCGATCCAACTCTCGTTGAACGCCAAAACCCTAAAACCTTCGAACTCCTAAACTGTCTCTGTGAACTACTTCCTAACTTCTGAATTTGAATGACTAGAAATCAGCCCCAAGGGCTTTATTTATAGGCTTCTAAACCTTGCTAATCAAGGATAGAAATCTCTATCTATATCTAAAATTATATCTAAAATGCTTAATGATAAATAAAAGCAACAAAGAAATTAAATCTAAAATAGGAAAATATATCTAAAAGTCTTAATGTGGATAGATCTCTTCCTTCATGATGTGTTTTGATGATTTCGGATAGAATCGGCAAACTTCGAGCCCAAGGAATCCCAAACCGAGTAGAATTGATCAAACCGAGTAACGCGGCTTCTGGGACCGTCGTCGATCTCGAGTACGGCGTACTCGATCTCGAGTAGGAAAGTTGTCGACTGGGCTTGGCTTGGCGTCTCGGCTAGCAGGTCCTCGGTTTAGCTCGGTCATGACTCCTGGCCTTAGTCGATCTCGAGGAGAGCTCCTCGATCTCAACGAGTGTGGATCATCGACTTGGTCTTCCGAGGTTGTCGGGTGGCCTCTTGTCGACATGCTCGGACACTGGCTCCTGGGCTTCCTCGATCTCGACGAAAGCTCGTCGATCTCGAGTAGAAATGTTGATCAGCGCTTGGCCTGGTGTTGTCGAGCAGTATCTCCTCGACATGGCTCGGGGAATGTGGTCTGGCACTTGTCGACATCGAGTACTCTACTCGATATCGAGTACTCTACTCGATATCGAGTAGAGTGTTGCTTTGCTCCGCGTTGTCTGGTCAGGTCTCTCCTCGACTCCAGTGTATCCGGACTTGACTTGTCGACATCGATGAGAACTCAGTCAAGATCGAGTAGACTTGCTGCTTCCGTCTTTGCTTCTTGGTTTTCTCCCGAAATGTTTCCATATTCTGCAATATTAAACAGAAACTTATGTAGATCTCCATTTCTGACAAATAAGGATATACTACATAAATTCGACATATTCCCAACCCGAAATATGCAAAATGTAACGAATATGGAACCAAAATATGCATAAAAACATGGCTACTTTGGAGACATCAAATCACCCCATACTTAGACTTGCTTGTCCTCAAGCAATAACCGAACAATAACCAAGACCTACAACACATCCTTCAAGTCTTCGCCTTTGTCAAAAGCAACATCTCAAGTAGTAGCAATGTAAGACAAGTGAATTTAACGTCATCACACATATATGAGCGATCCATAGGCTTAGGCAATATAAATCCAACCTCACAGGGATAATGTGTTTACACTCAGCTCTCAATGTGTTTAGGCTATGTAAATCAACTCTCAACTCAATTCCATACACAATCTCATAAACATTGCAATTTAAACATGTATCCACTTCGCAACCAATTATGAAAATGCAACAAGAAATATCAGGAGGACTTCGCTCAATAGAAGTCTTCAAAGAAGATTTTATTCGGCGGGGTTGTAATGGGGCTTGGTAAGAAATAATAAGGAATGGAATTATTTGTCCATGTGGTGCTTAATAAAATTCGGGAATCAAGACTCCTAAATCTTCCAACACAACCAAACCATAACTTCTCAATCATATGCATCAACCAAAACTCTCCAATTTGTCTCAATGGAGTATATAACCTTTCAAACTTTCTAAATCTCCCCAAAATATGTATCTTGCAAATAATGAAAGAAATAAGGTAAATTTGGCTCATGCACTTTATTCGCAAACATATGTACTTTTTCTTCTCCCTTTTTTTTTCGGATTTTTTTTTCGAAAATAAAAACTAAATAACATTAATAGTGCATTTATAATGTGAGCCAAAAATCCTTTTACATAATATGCATAGCAAGATAAAAATTTAAAACCATCCCATATCTCAATAATTTCAACAATCCTTCCTTCTTGAAATGCAACATAAGCCCATTCTTTCCACAAACCATTCTTTCAACCAACTCTAAGTCTTAATTCCCAAATGGGGTCAGGCTCAATTTGGCTAAGGAAAATTTTGTGGAGTTCACATTAAAAGTCTCAGGCTAATGTTCTGGCTTCAAGCGAGGAAAATGCTGGGTAGGTAAAGAGAGGATAAAATTGGCTTAAAAGGTGCCTCCATCACTTAATTCTCATCAACATAAACATATAAATGTATTGGCTTTGAATAACTATTACAACATTTAGAGATGCATAGGAAGAGTAAATACACTCAAGAAAGCAGAGGGATTCTTAATGTTCTCCCTATAAGGCCAAAATTCTCACTTGGGACAATTTTTGTTGGATTTTAACCTTTAGCTTAGGATCATATGTGCTCAATTTCATCACAAGTTCACAATCCACATAAAAACCATTTTCGAGACTTAGGCTAAACCTTCCAAACATGCCATAGGGTTCACATGATCAAGTCAATCATTATGTATCATCATAGGACATCTAAGTTAGGGTATAAAAACAATGCAAAAATTTAAACATGCATATTTTTTTATTTTTTTTCGACATTTTCTTTTTTTTTTATTATTATTATTTTATGCAGAAATCAAAACTAAAGTATGACGAAAGAAAAAGGCATAAAATTTAAACATGAATGCATAATTTAAAATTTCACCATGTAAAACCAAAAGCAACACATATGATAATGAGCCCTTCCCTCACCCCATACTTAAAATTTACAGTGTCCCCACTGTATAAAATCAAATAAAAACAAGAGTAAAGGAAGGAACTCACAGGATAACACATCGAGGAGGGCGAATCAGTGTATGTCGAGTAGGTTCCTTGTCGATCTCGAGTAGATGTTACTCGATCTCGAGTAGTTTTTCTGCGTCCAGTGGATTCTGAAGTCGAGGAGCGTCTTGGCTTGTCGATGTCGAGTACGTCTACTCGAGATCGAGTAATTTCTGGGCTTCTCCTCCTTGTCGTAATCGACTTGGCCTTTGTCGATTCTGACTGGTTTCAGGGACTTCTTTATTCCACTTTTCGCAATCCTTATATGCTTGCCGACCTAAAAGTGTTAGATTGCACAAGAAACAAGACTATCCACATGAAATATTCTAAAAGACATAAAACCAAAACAAAAACAAAAAACCAAAAAGTTCAAAAGGTCCCAAAGATTCATAAAGTTCTATATACATGCTCTAGATTTTAGAGTCGTTAGGCCGACTTCTCCGTTTGCGCTCAAGGACCATTATTGTGGGGCCTGCTCATGCTTGGCCCTTCTCCTGGATCATCTAGGTCTTGATGGTAGTATGCAAGCTCAGCTGATAGGTGGTTGCTTGCATCATCCCTCTTCTCTTTCTTTCTCTTCCTTCCAGCCCTTAGCTTTCGCAGATTTTCTTGCCACTGGGCCTTACCTCCCTTTAAACTATTAAAAAATTTCTTTATGGACTGAGGGGGAGTAGAATTCATACCTGAACTTACCTTTTCGGACCCAAAACAGGAAACTTTGGGCTTGGGGCTAGTCGAGATTGAGTACTGCTTGTCGACCTCGAGTACAGGGACCCCATACTTAGGCTCTGGGCAAGTCTCTGGTTCAGCAGGGGTTGTCGACATCGACAAGGGCTTGTCGAGATCGAGTAGAAGCCTTGTCGAGATCGAGTTGGCTTTGTCGATTTCGAGTACAGTGTTGGCTCCTTCCTCCGCTGTTTGCTTGGTCCCGTGGTTGCTGATGCTTTTCACCTCCAGCCAGGAAACTTCCTCTTTTGCAGGGCCAAAAGAGAAATCTAACACCTCATCGCCTATGGTGAAGGTGAGCGATCTATTCTTGACACTTATTTTGGCATCTGCAGTAACTAAGAACGGTCTACCAAGAATAATAGGGCTAGTAGGATCTTCAGCACAGTCTATGATAAGGAAATCTGCTGGAACAAAGAATTTACCAACCTGGACAGGGACGTTCTCAACTATACCTGTAGGGATGACTACTGTATTGTTTGCCATGTATAGTTTGGCATCCACAGGTTCTATGCATCCTATTTTTACCTTCCACCGGATTGATAGAGGCATGATGCTCACACTTGCTCCTAAATCGCACAGAGAATCATATTTATATTGTCCAAAACCCACAGTAACAGAAAACTTACCAGGGTCAGGTCTCTTTTCAGGGAAGTGGAGTACTTTGCATTCGCCTGCGATCTCCGAGATAGATCGCTTCTTGCTCAGGATTTCCTTTAGAAATTTGACATGTCCAGGCATCTCTTGCAGGGCTTCTGTAAAAGGAATAGAAACATTCAGTTCTTGCAGCATATTAACAAATCTGGTAAACCTACCTGCAGTGGGATCTTTCTGTGCTTTGGAAGGAAAAGGCAGTGGCTTTTTCTGTTTCGGAGCCAGATCAGTTGTCGAAGGTGTTGCAGAGTCGTCGACGTCGGCCAGATGTTGCTCCTCGATCTCGACCACGGGCTCCTCGACATCGAGTAGGGTGGTCGACCTGGAGTTGCTAATCTGCGCAGCGGAGTCCGAGCTCAGCTTCTTGTCTTGGTCGAGTAGCGGCTTGTCGATCTCGACAAGGGTCTTCTCGAGATCGAGTACACCCTGCTCTGTCTCGAGTTGCTGTTCTGCCTTGCCTTGCTTTTTCCCGACCTCTGGCTCGTGTAATTGATGCCCACTCCTGAGTTTGATAGTTGCGACGTGTCCGGTCTTCCCTTTAGGATTTGGTTCAGTTTGCCCAGGGAGCTGTCCGGACGGTCGTGGGATCTGTGCAGCGATTTGACCCATCTGCGTCTCAATGCCTTTCTTCCAGATGTCTAGCTCTCCAAATTTTGTGTTGAAGTTCTGGAGCTGATTGTTGATGGTGTTTGTAGCCTACAGGTTCTGTGCATGATTCCGGCGCATCTCATCAAGGATCAGCTGCAGATCGTCCTTCTTTTGATCCCTTTCTGGATGTCCTGGAGCTCTGTAGGGTGGGGGATTCCTAGGAGGACCTTGGTTCCACTGTGGTTGATAGAACCTTTGATCTCCCATGTATCGATTTGGACCCCCAATGTAAGCTGCTTCCTCATGTGTCTCTGCCATTCTGACTTGCTCAGTGTGTGGGCACTCAGTAGTGGTGTGCCTCTGTGATCCGCATTCGATGCAAGGCTGATTGACAGATAGATATTTGACTTGCTTGAGAAGCTTGCGATTCTGGTCTCTGTAGAACTGCTCCCTGACATCTGGGTCAATCTCCTTTGCTGGCTCATAGAGTGGCATAGATGGTGCTGGCCTGGCATAGGAGTTCTCCTCATAGTTTGCAGTAGACCCATATTTGTTGTCATAATTAGTGAGCTTGTCTAGCACACCCCATGCGTCAACTGGCGGCATCGTCAGATACTCATAGCGAGTATACTGGTTGATTCTGTCCTTGGTGACTTGATCAAGAGAGTTGAAGAAGATCTCCTTAATGACGTAGGGTGGTTGTCCATGAGTAGGGCAAGATCGCAGCAGTTCTTTGTAGCGTTCACATGCCCTTGCCAGCGGTTCCCCTTGCTTCTGTTTGAAGGCGGTGATTTTCTGGCGGAGAAGTGCTGTTTTGGCGGGTGGGAAGAATTTATTTAGAAACTCTTGCTCTACTTGGGCCCATGTTGTGAGTGATCTTGGTTTCAGCCCTTCGAGCCACTTCAGTGCAGGCCCAGCGAGAGACCAGCGGAAAGCTTTCATCTTGACATATTCCAAAGTTGTACCTTCAGCAAGAGTACGACACATGTCATGAAAATTGGTAATATGCTCAAGAGGACACTCATTAAATCTTCTATAAAAAGCATTATTTTTAAGCTCTATCAGAAATTGAGTGCGAATTTCAAAAGAGTTTTCAGGGATTAGAATCGCCGATTCAGGCACGACGAGAGTTGGATGCATATAATCCTCTGCTGTAGTTGGATATTGGGCAAGCTCAGCTTCTGCTTGCTCCCTTGCTGCTTTCCCTCGCTGCCCTTTCATTGGCGATAGTAGTATCCTTTGCAGCTAGCTCCCTTGTAAGCCTCTGTATTAGCTGTTCTTGTGTCTCAGCGGCGGCCATGGCTCGTTTCAGTCTAGCGTGGGCTTGTATAAGGCGTTCTGGGTTGTCTAAGCCGCCAAACTCAGGTGGTTGACCAGAACGGCGCATATACCTGAAAAGTAACTCAGAGTAGACGTGAGATTCAATTACCTAAGGCGCGAATGATAGCCTCCCCGACAACGGCGCCAATTTGTTGATAGGAGGAAATCGAGAATGCAAATAAAATATAAATAAAGTACAACAAACCAGATTCCGTCCCTTGCAAATAATTACAAGACCTCCTCCTGATGTAGCAGCGGGAAGTTAGGATCGATCCACGAGGAAGCGTGTCAGCGGATCCTAGGCAGCGGTGAAATCTCACAGAAGTCGACCACAGGGTCCTCGATCTCGACTAGGGTAGTCGACAGAAGATCGGGTTAGTCGAACACAGCAGCAGCAACTCGGCAATGGTGGTCGATCTCGACGAGGCTTACTCGATATCGAGTAGGGCCTTTGTCGACTTTGATTTGTCTCGTCGAGAACCTGCACAGGAGAAGCTACAGTGACTTGGTCGAGAATCAGTACTCGATATCGACAAGTGCTATTCGATATCGAGGAGACAGAGACTAAAATGAAATGAAAGAAAGTAAAAACAATTGCTTTGGGATTTCGAACTAAACTTAATGTAAAAGGCTTCCAGGATTGGGGTTTGCAACAACGATAACTAAGCATGCATAAGGCAGAGATAAACAGATAATCATGTGAATTGCATCAAGGACAAGCTTTCGCCTTTTCCAACAATTAGACAACTCTTTCAAGAAACCCTAATTGTCTCTACTGATTTTATGTTTACAATCCAAGTTGTTATCATGGATCTCCATTAGATGGGTAATAAACACATAAACAAGTAGGAGATGCTCAAAACAAGATAAAAGTCGGATCTTTACCTCAATTATGCATGGCTATCGTCGGGCTCGCCCCAACCCTAGAAGTGGGTTGACTACTCGCGCTTCATCGCCATCTCAGACATCATTGATTGGAAAGAAATAACAACTTGCATTAAACTAAATTCAAAGACTTTACAATCCCGGCGATCCAACTCTCGTTGAACGCCAAAACCCTAAAACCTTCGAACTCCTAAACTGTCTCTGTGAACTACTTCCTAACTTCTGAATTTGAATGACTAGAAATCAGCCCCAAGGGCTTTATTTATAGGCTTCTAAACCTTGCTAATCAAGGATAGAAATCTCTATCTATATCTAAAATTATATCTAAAATGCTTAATGATAAATAAAAGCAACAAAGAAATTAAATCTAAAATAGGGAAATATATCTAAAAGTCTTAATGTGGATAGATCTCTTTCTTCATGATGTGTTTTGATGATTTCGGATAGAATCGGCAAACTTCGAGCCTAAGGAATCCCAAACCGAGTAGAATTGATCAAACCGAGTAACGCGGCTTCTGGGACCGTCGTCGATCTCGAGTACGGCGTACTCGATCTCGAGTAGGAAAGTTGTCGACTGGGCTTGGCTTGGCGTCTCGGCTAGCAGGTCCTTGGTTTAGCTCGGTCATAACTCCTGGCCTTAGTCGATCTCGAGGAGAGCTCCTCGATCTCGACGAGTGTGGATCATCGACTTGGTCTTCCGAGGTTGTCGGGTGGCCTCTTGTCGACATGCTCGGACACTGGCTCCTGGGCTTCCTCGATCTCGACGAAAGCTTGTCGATCTCGAGTAGAAATGTTGATCAGCGCTTGGCCTGGTGTTGTCGAGCAGTATCTCCTCGACATGGCTCGGGGAATGTGGTCTGGCACTTGTCGACATCGAGTACTCTACTCGATATCGAGTAGAGTGTTGCTTTGCTCCGCATTGTCTGGTCAGGTCTCTCCTCGACTCCAGTGTATCCGGACTTGACTTGTCGACATCGATGAGAACTCAGTCAAGATCGAGTAGACTTGCTGCTTCCGTCTTTGCTTCTTGGTTTTCTCCCGAAATGTTTCCATATTCTGCAATATTAAACAGAAACTTATGTAGATCTCCATTTCTGACAAATAAGCATATACTACATAAATTCGACATATTTCCAACCCGAAATATGCAAAATGTAACGAATATGGAACCAAAATATGCATTAAAACATGGCTACTTTGGAGACATCAAATCACCCCATACTTAGACTTGCTTGTCCTCAAGCAATAACCGAACAATAACCAAGACCTACAACACATCCTTCAAGTCTTCGCCTTTGTCAAAAGCAACATCTCAAGTAGTAGCAATGTAAGACAAGTGAATTTAACGTCATCACACATATATGAGCGATCCATAGGCTTAGGCAATATAAATCCAACCTCACAGGGATAATGTGTTTACACTCAGCTCTCAATGTGTTTAGGCTATGTAAATCAACTCTCAACTCAATTCCATACACAATCTCATAAACATTGCAATTTAAACATGTATCCACTTCGCAACCAATTATGAAAATGCAACAAGAAATATCAGGAGGACTTCGCTCAATAGAAGTCTTCAAAGAAGATTTTATTCGGCGGGGTTGTAATGGGGCTTGGTAAGAAATAATAAGGAATGGAATTATTTGGCCATGTGGTGCTTAATAAAATTCGGGAATCAAGACTCCTAAATCTTCCAACACAACCAAACCATAACTTCTCAATCATATGCATCAACCAAAACTCTCCAATTTGTCTGAATGGAGTATATAACCTTTCAAACTTTCTAAATCTCCCCAAAATATGTATCTTGCAAATAATGAAAGAAATAAGGTAAATTTGGCTCATGCACTTTATTCGCAAACATATGTACTTTTTCTTCTCCCTTTTTTTTCGGATTTTTTTTTTCTAAAATACAAACTAAATAACATTAATAGTGCATTTATAATGTGAGCCAAAAATCCTCTTACATAATATGCATAGCAAGATAAAAATTTAAAACCATCTCATATCTCAATAATTTCAACAATCCTTCCTTCTTGAAATTCAACATAAGCCCATTCTTTCCACAAACCATTCTTTCAACCAACTCTAAGTCTTAATTCCCAAATGGGGGTCAGGCTCAATTTGGCTAAGGAAAATTTGGCATGGGGATCAAAAGAATGGCGGATTTGAATCCTGCCCTTTTTGCTAAGCTCGGTTAAAGATTGGTGACCAATGATAAGGGACTATGGGGCGTTGTCCTCGCTAGCAAAAGTACAGCAGCAAGGCTCTCAAGAATTCACCCGGGGCGTGTCGTGCATACAAACTTATACATTAACCGCTAAATATATAAACCAATTGATAATAGTAGGAGTAATTTTTCAAAAATTGATATAATCATGTTTAGATGTGGAACTTTCTTTCGTATCTATATCACTCAACACTCCATCATCTTGGAGAAAGCCCTCTTCTTCTAACCGGAAAAAAAAAACAAAAAACAGAAAACAAAACCGCTAAACAAATTTGAAAACAATGGGGGCGGCGGACTAGTCTATAAAAACGGCTTTAAACAGAGGAAGGGAATAAATGAACGTGGCTTACTATTTTGTCTTGGTTCATAAATCTTTATCGGAGCACTACACCTACTGTTCTACACAAATTTAAATTAATTAATTAACGGAATTGCTAATTGTCGTTCAACAATGTGTGGTACTACTGGTGACTGGTCCAGATTATGAATGTGGCCCTGCCTTTTCGTTTGCCATCAAACCCAGTGGTATATATGTGGTGGACCTTTAATTTATTTGCAGCCCTAATTTGTTTACAACTTCTCATAAAACATAAAACAAAATTTGTTTACAACTTGAACAATTTTATTAAATCGTGGATATACCTAGTCAAAAAAAATTGACTAGGTAAATTTTTTGCACCATTTTGAATGTTGTTTTGAACTATACATATATACCTCCTATTTAGGGATGGCAATGGGCCGGGTGATGGGCGGATGATCTACTTCCATCGCCCGACCCACCACCCAAAACCCTTCACCCTATCCGACCCATCACCCACCAAATATTTCACCCGCCCCGTCCACCCATCACCCATCGGGTGATCGGGTAGATCGGGTGATAATTCGGGTGAAATACAAAACATCAAATTTATTAAAAAATTATTAAAAAACATATGTCGAACACATCGACGAATAAATATTAATCAGGAGCTCATTGCATTCACGTTTTCATTTTAATTAGGAGCCAATTGCATTACATATCTTCAAATAAAAATTGCATAACTTACTTTATGACAAGATATTTCCATTTTATTCGGTTGATACTTGATAGGTATCTTGAATTAGGGTTTGGGGGTATATTGATAATTTCACATATAAAATATAATTATATAATATAAGTCGGGTGGCGGGTCGGGTGACGGATCGGGTGATGGGTCGGGTGACGGGTGGGGAATGTCTTCACCCGAATCCGACCCGACCCATCACCCGTTCACCCATCACCCATTTAACATCCACTTTATTTCGGATTTTCACCCACTTTTTTGGGTCGGGTGCGACGGATATCCGTCGGGTGCGGGTGAAATTGCCATCCCTACTCCTATTTTAGGTTTTATCTGTACGAGTCAGACGAAGAGCACGTTCACAAGGGGAGCGGGAATTTGTAATAGTTGGCATGCTGAATCATTTACAAACTATGGGTAAGGTAAACAAGTGTTTGTTCTTTGCCATATTTCGTCTTGCTTCCGATGTGTTAGTGTTGTGATGTGTGGATGATTGTCCCACATCCAAAAACACGGAACCCCGGGCTTTGCATATAAGTCAGTGGGTCACTCCTCCTATTGCCAATTGGTTTTAGGATAGAACTCCGCTGGTCTTGTGTGCTCGGCTTGGGTGCGCATGATGCCCCGGGATTTATCATGGTACCAGAGCGGTGCGGCCCGGGACCCTGGTTGATCTATTACTGGGCTGACTTATATTGCGAGGTCAGACAGTTGCACTTGAGGGTTGGGTGACGTGTGGACCCCCATGTTATATGGCCCACTTGTTAGTGTAGCCGTCGAGAACTAAAGACAAGCCTGACCCGAGCTGTCTTTCCAAGGAACCCGAGATTGCTTGCACATTCATAGTAACTTTAGGAAAGGGTACAAAGGAGTTTCCACAAAGTGTCTACATCTTCGGAGATGACAAGGTGGCCTTCGGAATCAGCTCCCCAGTAGAAGGGGATGCTCCCGTCAGCATCCTGCAATTTACGCAGAACGAATCCTTGTCAGTCATATCGAAGGTTTAGCTTTCTCTATAAGAAAAAAATCGATAAATGTGGCAGTGTTACTCACAGAAGCAACAAATGCAACCATTGAGGAGATGTCAAAGAGAACGAAAGCGAACTTCCCTTTGAGGTCACCGACTACTTGATGCACAGGATAAGGACCTGTATCTCTCAAAGTTCGGTATGCTTCTATGATGATACCAACTTCGTTTTTCGACTTGCCTGATTCGTATTTCTGCTTAAGTGGTGCAACGTTCTCTATGTGGCCCCGGAACAAGCAGAATATATTGTCCATAACAGCAAATTAAAATTATGTTTCGACTCAAATTCCAAGCAAATTAATACAAATCAAATCAACAATTTTGCTAAACCAGCGGCGGACAACCTATAAACCCGAACGGGTTCCATCTCAAAAATCAAGTGACAATGAAAGGAGTAGACATTCAACCTTATATATTGTTCAAGCATTCTCTATATTACCGTGGGACAACCACGTTCCAACACCAACATTATGGAGATTGATCAAAGTGTTGATATGCATTGGTTGACCCGTAATCACCAAGGGGTTCGGAGGTGGAGCCCTTGGTCTCGCTGACCGGTCAGCAAGTGTTAGGTGACGGTGATGGAATCGAGTGACAACCATGGTCACAGGACGAGATGTTGAATCACAGAGCAATAAAGAAGAGGAAGATATGGTTGGGTTGGACTTGGACCTGGATCTGTCGTCTAATAAAGATGGGCTGAGGCCCAATAGCCAACCTGTAATCTTTGATGTTAGCTAGAGTATAGTTTAGTAGTATTAGTGGTTAGTTAGTTAACAGCTTATCTCTAATCCCTTATATATATATAGCCTCGTGTGTACTGAACTTCTTTCTCAAGAAATACAGAAAATCAGTTGCACAAAATCGATCTCCTAAAATCTACAACTTGAGTGGAGACGCTACCACGGCACCACTGTTGTTTCGGAAGATAAATACTTAATTAACAATGAAGGGCAAAAGGACATTGATAAAAAAAAAAAAAAAAAAAAAAAAAGACAACATGAGCAACTGTATAAAAAGATTGAAATAACTGAACAAAAGGTATAGCCTTGGAACAAAACCAGTTTATATGAATCTGTATACCCAACTTCTAAGGTTACAAAATCCCCCTGAGAACAAGATTTGAGAATAGCAGGAAAAGAAATTCCAAGGTTACAACTTACAAGGGACCTCTTACATCCGGTTGTATCCCACGGACTTGCTAAATAGCCGTTGGATGATTAGTACCTGAACTCCACTCGCAACAACCAGGAAGACGTATTCTAAAACTGTGTAGAGTATAAGCCTCTTTCTCGTGTTCTCATTTGCTGCAGATGGTCACAAGAGTTCCATTAAATTGTGAAGGAAGATGCAGTATGAATGTACAATGAAGTGGTGAATTATTGACTGAAGTAGCTAGAGGTCAGTCATCAGTGGCATGAGATGCCGGTATTATCAGTAGCAAACAGAGAAACCTTTGCATAATATTAGGTGTAAAACAGTTAAAACACATTGCATAAAAATACCAAGCATTTACATAAATTAGCATATGGTTTCAGCTCTTCATCGAAAGTGATAAAATTTGTGTTTATTGAACCCTATCCCAGAAGTCAGAACCATTAGCAATCTGGTATAACATTATTAAGAGCCGTCAATCTTCTGGTGGTCAAACAAGATATAACTGCTATGCTGTCTTTGAAAAACAATTCCCAACCACATTTCGTGCAAAGGCAAAGCATGTTGTTTTCCTACCATCTACAGAGGCCAACTAGAATCATATCAAAGGCATAACATAATGACCAAAATAAGAACATACTATGACGATGTCGTGTATCACGCGCCTTCAGATACTGCTGTTCTCCAGTTACAGCCTCCAATGCCTCTCGGAGCTCTGCAATCTTAACATTGATTGGGTCCAAATGTTCTACAATTCAAAGTAAACAATAAAAATACGTCCGGTTGCTGAGTGACTATTGCTGACACATAACAAGCTTGAACCAAGAAATTTACAAGGCAAAGTTATGACAGTCAAGCTTAGGTAGATAAAATAACTAACCGTCTTTAGCAAGATCATGCTCGGTTGGAATATGGCCCACATGAATATGGAATGCGACAGTATCAGGAGTAGAAGATGGATTATGGAAACAGAACTTATACATTCCACTACGTGGGGCCTTCAATTCGAACTTCTCCCCAGATGTGCCTTTCAGAGTATGCACTACATTATCAGCTGGGGATGTTACCTGCATGAGAAAGACAGGGTAGACCTTATAATATTCCCATAACAAATCAACTTCAAGAGATCAAGTCCAGTGTTAGTGACTGACACTTCTGTTTTGTGTTTTTTGTTCATAGGATTAGCATGCTGGAATTTCTAATGCAAAATAACGACATGATGCCAGAGAAACAGATGCCAGTCCATTCTAATAAAGGAGGAATAAGGTCAAGCATTGTAGTGAATTCAAAGACCTACGGGTCTCATTGTTGTCCACTTACAAGCCATATGACCTTATTTAGTCATTCACATAAGAAATCAGGCACTTGAGTTACAGTCATTGTGCTGGCTGTGTTCTACACAAGGCATTTCCAAGCTACAAAAATTTACTCTATACAAAGAAGGATAAGGAGGCATTTGTGTGAAATGTTGATTTCTATTCATTATCCAAATGGATCCTATCCTCTCAGGAGTTCAATCTCTGTATTAGCATAACTAAAAGAAACCAGTAAATTTCATGGACTCTAAGCCAGAATCTGCTAAAAATGCTCATAAGTCCTTAAAACCTTGAAAGATCAGTAACAACAGCTATTCTTTTGGGGTCCCAAAATTGCTCATCGATCTTATTCTTATGAACACCTTCAGAATCAAATAAGGACAAGTGCTGCCTTTTGACTTTTCAAAATTCTACAGATCAGTAATTCATTCAACAAGCTATTCAATGTGCATCAAGCAAGAGATATGTAAAGCAATAATAATAATATTAAAAAAAAAAAGATCAAACTTCAAATTAAATCCCTTTCAAGGGATCTACGTTTCAATGACAATATCAATCTCACATTTTACTCCACACACTCGTCTATTATGCCTTGAATTTAAGGAATTACACATCGCAATCACATTGACTTAGATGTTGACTCCTTCGATCAACGTATCTCCACGCAATTCAATTTCTCAACCACAATGTAAGATTTCACCGTCAACTAAAACCCTGTCGAGGCCCCCGAGTTCCATCAAGAACACAAACCAAACACATCAAATGCAAAATTGCACCAATTTCACGGAAATTAAGCTAAAGAGGAAACGGAATCAACTCACGGTGAAATCAATGCCGGGGTGATCAGAGCTCCAGTAAATGTCGTGATCAACGACAACAAAATTCCCAGATATGGTGTCGCCCTCGTGGAACACGTATTCAAAGACGCATTCAACATCGTCGACGGTAATAGAGAGAGCTTCACCCTCGCGAATGAAGCAGGAGCTGCAGAGCAGCCCTAGAACTACACAGATCTGCGCCCACCGCCTGCTATCTCCTCTCATCTCCATCTCTATCGATTTCGTCGGACACGATGGAAGAAATTTTGACTTTCAAGCTTCCACGACTCACTTTGACCTTTATTTGCTTGCGAGTTGCGACGTCGTGCAACTGCGTGGTTTGTACACGTGGCTGCTTTCTATTGGGTGGTATATTATGTATTTTTTTCCATGGAATAACCTTTTTAGGATATTTATTTTTCTTGCAGCTCTATTTCTAGTAATGCAAGCGAAACAATAATTTTTTAAAGGAAATAAATCCTAATTTAATTACAGAATTATTATTTTTTATGACGAGAAAATTCGCATTTGAATGGACTTTCATTTCAACCAAGAAAAGGGACGGAAATATGAATCGAATCGAAAACTCTTTACTTCCTTTGTTCCACATCACTATAACCTTGATTTTCTTACACGGATTGAAGACACATTTTTTGAACTTCTCTTTCCTTTATCCCATCTCAAGAGATGGATCCTTCATCTACAATCCAAATATCATCTTCCACATAACTTCCCTTCTTTGCTAATGTAAATGACTATGCTTCCTGGATCAAGAAGGATAAGACGGTTATGGCATACTAACTACTTCACTCACTCCTACCACAGGAGTGGTTGAAGAGAGGGCTGCCCACCCGCTGTTCCAGTATTTGCTTGACCCTTTTCTATCTATAATCAACAGTCAGACTGTCTAGAAGCTTATGGAGAAACCGATTTTGGTATGGGTACTTGAATGTACCTTCTCTCAAGAGATTTGGTCTTAGCTCATGGAGACGTTCTCAACTACCTCGATGGCCAACATGGTACAGACCCAACCGCAGCTTGCTTCCCTCAAGAAAAGATTCAATTCCATCACCACATCATTCAACAAAGCTAAGTCTCTTATCATTGCTCTTCAGGCCGTTTGCTAGCCTATTTCCGATAATGAATTTATTGTCTATCTTTTGTTGGCCTTGGGCAGGATTATGAGGTTGTTGCTACCTCATTATCCACTCAAATCCCTCTCCTCTCACCTTGGCTTGTTCTCTCTCCCGTCTCCTTAATTACGAGTCTCGCCTATCCTCTCTCACAAAATCTCTCCTCCAAAACACAACCCCCCACCTCACAAACCACAAGTCCACAACCCAGCAACCTCTCCTCACCAAAGTCATTCAAACTGATAACGGTTCCAAATTCAAACCACACATACCTCTCCTCACCAAGCTAGGTATCTTACATCCCCTCACATTGTTTGTACCGATCTTGTTCTTCTTCCTTAATCATCCTTACCTCTCACTTATTGGGACTACGCCTATGAAATCGCCCCTTACCTAATCAACCGTCTCCCCGCTTCCAGCTATCACCTTGCCATGTATCCTAACGGGAGGCGTGAGCCAGATATGTGTGACTTGAAAATAGAGGGGCTATACTAGAGGTGGTGGCAGACCATGTATAGCTGCGTTCTAATAATCTTTTGTTGATTTGTATGCAACTTTTACAAGCAGTTTGATTTGCATTGGAAGCTACGGAGTATCATGTAAAAATGTAAACAAACTCCCCATAAACATGATCATATTATCATTGTTCCATAATTGTGTATATGAACACAACACAATACAATCACAGGAATAGCGCGACAGAAACACAGAGACAAGCAGTCACCGTAGTATATCCAAGACCAACCATGCAAAAACACAGTAGTATATAAGCTCGTCTTTTATTACCATCCCCTTTCTTCGGCAAGGAGGGAGAGGAATTTTTTAAGTATATATATAGGCAGATGATGGTTTATGCTGCTGCATTGACGGTTTGATTTGCATTTTCCTTGTCGAGAAAGTTGGTCACATACTCCTTCCTGGGAACAAATCAAAATCAGTCCCTTGTTAGATTTATGGGCTTATGAGACACCTATAAATTCATTCATAGTGACACGCCATACCTTGCATCTAGATGGTCATGGGGACGGTTAAAGGGGGTCCACACCGGGTCGCCAACAAAAAGCCTCATTGCCTGCAAGGGTGCACATTTAAGAATAGAGGAGGATAATGTCCATAGTCCACAGCTCCACAAGTTGTCAAGGATAAGAAAAGTTTAATTGCAAAGAGAACATCATGTGTATATACCAAGTGAATACATCTCAAAGTCATACCTTAATGTAGTTATTAGAATCCAGTGTGAAGCGGTGGTAAATTCCAGCAGGTAAGACAATCATACCCCCTTTTTTCACCCACACGCGGATCCACTTGTCACTGTGATCCCTCACATCAAAGTAACCTTCATCAAAAGGGAAATGACTCTTTTAAGCAGGTTTTCATTCACATCCACTAAAATGAAATCAACTATGCAAGCCAAACTGAATGCAAAAAGAGTGGCTAGCTACTTACCACTTCCATCTACAGCATAACGGATCTCCTCATCAGTGTGCAGATGTTCCTCGAAGAAATTCTTAATTTTCTCCTCGTAGTTTGGAAGCTTTTCAGGACATACCTCACAGAAGTCCTATTGTAAAAGGTGGGTTACTGTCAGTAGAAGATAAGCAGAACAAGGTTCTATTTATTTTCTACAATATTTTTCTTGTATCAGAATCCTGAAATATATGTAATTTGACTTGAACGCAACAAACCATGTAGGAGTATCCACGTTCTTCACGAATCTTCTTCAATTCTTCATCTGTTTCATAGTTATCAGCATCTAAAAGCCAGCTGAGAACTCCGAGTTCTGAAATATTTAAGAAACCAATTATAGTCTAGTATAATAGGTAAATCCATATCCTGATGAATCATGAATGCACATCTCAGGATACACACCAGCAAGTTGATCCAGAGAGACAAATTCCTTGGGTTCACGGTGATGAGGAAGTCTCTGATCTTCATCACTGTCATCCATGTACCATGCTTGAAGCACTTCTTCTCGTGGATCCTACAAAGGAAGAATAAATCAAAAATAAAATACTAAACATGCATGATTCTTGAATTTCAAAATAATAACAGTAACAATGCACTCAAAATGTTGTCATTGGAGAAAGTAGTTATCAAACTCAATGACAAGATTCAGAACATAAGCTCTAAATCCTTGACAGTGCTACACTGTTACACAAAATTCGCATCTAAGGCTAGACTCTAGAGCCATTTGGTATAAAATGTAACAATTAAGATCCATATGAAGATTACATATGCCTTGCAGCCTGGGTGATAACATCCCCTTCTTGTTATTTACCCTAAATATAGGATCCAATTAATACCCCCAAGGAAAACAACACCAAGTGAAATAGAAACTAAAAAAAACTCAGCTTCTTTAACCCTAAATGAGTAGAAGACACAAAGGGTATAAGAGCCTGATCCCAAAATACATGCAAACAAATACCGACTTGAAAACCAAAAAATGGATAAATCAATCTTTCCAGCAAAGTCGGGAGGTCATAATAGAGTAATAAATCACTAAATCAAGCCTATGCATTAATCTTACTACAAAGACAAGGTGGGGTGGAACTGTAGAAGGCATTCCTTAAAGGACTCAATAAAGGCATAAAATTGAATAATTGATTCAAAACCCTCAGCTGCACAAAACCCAGGCCACAAAAAACAGCTCCAATTAAATGCACAATCTCGCCTGTACACGCAGTGATTAACAAGAATCAAATCCTATAGACATAAGGCCAGTTCAGTATGAATACATGTATTGGGTTGGTCTTAGGCGATTGTTTGCATGTATCGGGTTGTTAGTTACAGTATACTCCCGGTATCAGTAATAACTCACCTACTGTTTGGCAAGATATGCTTTAGGATAAGGTATCACATCCAAATTTTTGTAAATTAAATACTTCTTTCAGTTTTAATTTTAAATACCCAAACCTAATGTTAATGGTAGTAAAACTGAAATAGTATCGTCTAAATTTTTGTAAACTAAATACTGTTTGGCAAGATATGCTTTAGGATGAGGTTTCACATCCAAATTTTTGTAAATTAAATGTTTCTTCCAGTTTTAAATACCAAAGCCTAATTTAAATGATAGCAAAACAGAAATGTGAACTAAAAACGTCATTAATTACTTCCAAATTCCACAATAAACCAAAAATTAGGTGCCTTCTTCCAATTTATTTAGTTTCTGCTCCTGTTATTGGCAAATATTTAATTGGGAGAAAGTAAAAACTAGCATGAGAAACCCAGGTGAAGAAGACCACCGGGTTTAGGGATAATTTCTAAGTAGTAGCATCCAAAAGTTGGACAGAAATATTCAAAGCTGTTCACAAATTCTCAGACGCAGCTTCGAATTAGCCAAAAAAAGGAATCAACTTCTATGAGAACGCGGTGCCTGAATCGAAACCCTAAATCTCACAAGTCAGAAGAAGCAGTGAAGCCCCCCACAAATTCAGTTAACCAGAAGGATTGAAAAATCCTACAGATGCGAAGTAGAAATTAACGTATCCAAAAGATTAAAAATCAAGCTAATTAACAGAAGAATCACAAAAGCAACACGCGGAGAGCTATGAATCTTGATCAGACAAATTGTTCAGAATCAAAAAGGAACTTCACGAAATTGAATTAGGGCTACGAAGAGGCTGGATCGCTAAAAGATCGTGACGAGGCTGAAGAAGAGATTACCTTGGTTGCAGTTGCAGAGACCATCTTTGATAAGCTCTCTCCTTCCTCACGGGACTCAAGATTTTAATTTTATAGCCAAGCTGATACGAGTAAGACAGTGCGTTTTATTCCTTTTCTACACCGTATTTTTCTGTTGGTCAGCGTTGACCGTGAAATTACTTTTTTTTTTTTTATTAAGTAAAAATTCGAGGTCAGACATATTTGAACTTCGATCACCGACAAGCCAGCAGAGACCGTGAAATTACATAATCAACCTTCAACTTCTATAATTTTTTTTTGAACCGGAAAGAATTTGGCACCAAAGGCAGAGTCTTAGATGCCAAGTGCATCCAAATGGATGAAATTATGAAGCATCGAATCGTCAGGAGGTTCAGTACTGGCGAAGTCAAAGCCAAGATGCGAGAGACGATCAGCCGTCCGGTTGGCTTCCCTATAAACATGACGAATTTGAGTAGTTCGGAAGTGGCCAAGGGAGAGTAGACTGTCAGAGACAATCATTTCTGGGTTTTCGGTGAGCTTCCAGATGCCCTTTAGATTGTTTATAACGGTGAGGTTGTCATCTTTTATAATGAGCTTGGTAATCCCTAGGTCTATTGCCCCATTGATACCTTTCCAAATAGCAAACCCTTCCGAACCCGAGATTCAACTTCTAGAATTTGTTTAGAGAAACTATTGATCACCAATTTAGATATTTTTTTTTTTGAGAAACTAATTTAGATTTTTTGAGACGAATCATAAAGAGAATCATACAAATATGGAATGTTTCATGCTGCAATATTAGTGGAGGCTATATTATAAACGCACTAATGTTAGAGGTCAACATAAAATATTTTTTATGATCATCAAACTCTTGAATATTGTTTTATATAGAGGGAGATATTTTGCTCATCAAAATAATCAAATTCACAGTGACTTGTAGTGCAGCTCGGATCCGATAGAGTTTGTAAAAACCTCTATGGGTAGAGTTGGGAGGATCTCAGCCACTGATTTTAAAATCAGTGGCTAAAAATCCCCCCCCCCCCTCCCCCACCACCATCCTCAATTTTTTTTTATTTTTTAATTTTTATTTATTTTTTGTGAGAGGAGATGGAAATTCTATGTGATAGAGTTCCCCTTGAACTCTACCGGATCCCTCTTATATCCCTCTTTTATCACAATTCAAGAAAGGTTTCTTATATCCCTCCTAAATCTCTAACCTCTAACACCTCTGTCCCGTATCCTCTCCTCCGGCCGGGTTGGGTCTTCGTCTCCGGTCTCTCTTTGGCCGGTCTGGGCGTTGCCTTGGTCCTGTCGCCTGGTCCTCCAAACACCCTCACATCCGACGCTTCTGCCCCGTGCTCTCTCTCCTCCGTCCCCCTGGTGGTCTGTAAAACCTCCGACTCTCCTCAAAACCTACACTCCATTCCCCTCTCCTTGGCCCGGGTTCTTGGTCTTACGACCCAAGTTTGGCCCCTTTGGGCCTAAGAGATATTTTTAGAACTCTAATTCTAAACAAATAAAATTGTCCTACCTTCTTCTATCAACTTGGTTATTTTTTGACAAAAAAATAATTAAAAATAAAACAAGAACCCTTCTTATAAATCAAATCATTTCAAAACTCTAATCTTATCGGGTTTTTATTGATATAATTTTTTATATCGATATTTTCTTATCCTCTCCTTAGCTCCTTAAACACCTCTTAAACTCACATGATTCACTCGCTTCTACCTTTTTACCCGTTTCATTTGATCTAGTGTTTTTGTCCAGCCGAGTGGAGTCGTTTCTTGGGTGTGGCTTCGTTTAGTTTCCGGATGAAGTTGCAGTCTCGGGCGCCCTGTTGTTCGAGTGAACTGTGGAAGTGTTCGTGATTCTCGAAGATCTCTCATCTAGGTGGGGGGAACGTCGTTGATCCACATTTCCCCAGGAGATGTCCTTTCCGCTATTGGGTTTCTGCATCTGTCTCCCCGGCGTCAAGACGTCGTGTTTGTCCTTCGGCTTTCCCATGCTCTCGGTATTCGCTGCCTCCATCCGGTGTCCTACGTCTGTCTCTCTGCTGGTCTTCTTCACTTTGATCTTTTGTATTCGGGTTTTTTTTGTTGTTTTTTGTTATTTTGGTTGTATCATGACGGTTAGTCCGTCTGCCGTTTTTCGGCCTCTCGTTGTCCCAGACTTCAGTTGAAGTTTGGGACTTCGAATTATTTCCTGTTCAAAAAAAAAAAGAAAAAAAAGAAAGGTTTATTATGGATTGTTGGAAATGGGGAAACTTTTAAGGTATGGAAAGACCCTTGGGTTCCAAATGTGGAATTAGAAGCCTTCCAGGCTCAGGATGATCCAAACCTTCGTGTCCACCATCTTATGACTCGAGATAAACAATGGGACTTACGGATTCTAGATAGTCTGTTCCCGAAAGAGGTAACAAATCAAATTACAAAAATTAACATACCTTCTTGGAACCCGCCAGATCAGTTAATCTGGAAACTCAATCCGGATGGACATTTTACTACTAGTTCTTGCAACCATTTGCAACCGAATCAAGATACAAATTTGATGGGAAAAGAATGGATCTGGAAACTTAACATTCCACCGAAAATAAAGAATTTAGTGTGGAAAATTTCTCAGGATGCGGTAGCTACCAAGGAGAGGCTTAACAGATATTTTATTAGAGTCCCAAATGACTGTGTCTTCTGCAATGATAACATAGAGAATGGCAGTCACTTATTTTTGCACTGTCCTTTCACTAGACGAATAATGGCAAACTACGAACAACTTACAGGGAAATCCTTAATGTTATCAAGAAGTGATCGTACAACTATTCAAGAACTCTTTCACTCGAAACCGAACACGGATAGTTTTATACATCTTTTTCATATATGGCAAAACTTATGGGAAACTAGAAATAATACGATTTTCAAGAACAAAAATCCTGATTCTCCCCCTCAGATAGCATATAGGTCATTTTTTCAATTTAGAGAATGGCATTTGGCCACGACACAGGAGACTAAGAAGAATCCCATCCAAAGGAGAAACAGGAGGAATGCTGGCTGGAAGAAGCCGCCAAAGGCCACCTACAAACTCAATGTAGATGGCTCGACCAAACCCACTGGCTTCTGCCAAGTGGGAGGGATCCTGAGGGATAGTGAAGGACGTGTTCTGGATATGTTTCAACAGCGGATCACTAGCGGCTCAGCCATTCAATCGGAAGTTGTTGCCTTCTGCGCAGGTGTTGATTTAGCCCGAGCGAAAGGATTACGGAGAGTGGTAATTGAAGGGGACTGTTTAGAAGTCATCAGAAGTATTAATGATAGCTCCAAAGCAAGATGGGAAATTCTTCGGCAAGTGGAACTCATCAATAGAATGAAGGCTGACTTTGAGTCAATAGAGTTCATACACTGTTTTCGAGAAGCAAATGTAGCTGCAGATTTTATAGCTAAGTCTACGGACATTTGTACTATCTCTAACCTCCCTTTTAATAGGGAGCTCTGTACCATCATCCGCTTGGATGATTAGGGTGGCGTCCCTCTGGGACTCCCGCCCCCTTTTTGCCTAATAAAAAAAAAAGTAAATGATACTTCCTCTGTCTCGAAATTTAAGTCGTTTTAGGCCTTTATTCTTGTATCAAAATAGATGTTATTTTAGGTTGTCTAGGTAGGGGATAGTAATGATTTGTATGTTGTTGACTTTTTATAGACTTTGATTTGTTAAAAAATATAGTGGGTATTAAAAAATAATAAAATTTATAAAAAAAAAATTAGTGGAATGATGATGTTGACTGAGGGGTGAGTGTTTTATTAAAACTTGTGTAACATCCTAAAACGAATTAAATTTTGAGACGAAGGAAGTAGGTGAGATAGTGCAGATATGACATAATAGCATCATGGTTCATGGTGTCCGCTATACTTCGTCTTCCACTTGGTTAATCTTTCGAAAAAAAAGTGTGTAGAACCTCTCAAAGTGTTGGAGGAGATGCAGGATATTCGTGATGATCACCTCAATCTCCCGATGACATTTTCACTTGTTAGAAATGGAGTTCATGACCGTAATATTGTCTCCTTTGATGTCGACTTGTTGGAGTCAAGATTTCTATTTGTCACAACTTACAAGACTATCAACTATCAAAGAAGAATAATAGTTCAATGAAATTATAAGCAAAGGGAAGGACTCTTTAAACTCGACATTGAAATGGAGGAAAATTGCCTCGTTATTATCAACATAATGAATGAAGTTATGGAAGATCTCCTGGAAGATCGAGATGTTGGTTTCTTTGGATGGTGGAGGAACTGGCACCACCCAAACTATTGTCTTATTTAAACAAAAAAAAAAACTTTTAAATTCAATTTTTACAACAAATAATTAATAAATGTCAAAAAAAAAAACTCCATAAACATTCAGGTGAAAAATGAAAAGGGCCGAGTTGGGTTTGCCCCAGCGAATACATTATACAGCATTCATCTTGGTCGGAGGATGATACACATACACCAGGTGTATGCTGGTGTATCTTTTTTCCATGTGTAAAATTTATCCACTACTTTTAAAATTGTAAAAATTAACCCTAAATTTTTTCTTTAAAACTCTATTATACCCATATTATAAAGAATAAACCCTAAAAATTTCAATAATCACTAATAATACCCTAAATTTTAAATGGTGAACCCTAGAAAAATAAATTAAAAAAAAAATGGTGTATACATACACCAAGTTTATGTGTAGTCTTTTCCATCTTGGCCCAGCCCATTGCTTTTTTAGTTACTCCTTATTTAAAAGCAGATGGATAGTTAAGTTTAGGCATTTGTAGCTTACCTAGAAAGTCTAATATGGTATTCACGTTTTCCCATTCCTTTAGTAAGGGTAATCAAGCGGCTCCGGTTGGCGCATCTTTGATTGAGTTCGTCCATATTCAGATAGCGTTGTCCAACTGAGATTGTTGACATCGTTTGAAAGGACGTTCTTGAACAGCGGTTTAACTGCGGCTGACAACTTTCAAATTTTCGCCTTGCATACAATAAAATAAAAAAGTCTAATATGGTATGTTTGTTTTGAGTTTGACCCAAACTGTGTGTTTTAGTTGTTTGCAACTTGGGTTGGAAAAAATCATAAATATAAAACCCTTTTTTTTAAAAAAAATAAAATTCATCAGCACAATGACTAATGAGTAATGACACATTAGAGAGTGGAGACTATGCATAACTAGTTTTCTGCTATCACCTTAAATACTGAAATCGCAATTTTGTGCTGTAAGATTACGTAAATTCATATTAGTTTCAAATATTTTTTTCAAGGGTGGTAAGAAAATCAATTGGAGTTTAAAAATAATTTTGTCCTCCCTCGGTCAAAAAATACATGGACATTTACTATTCATGCACACTTTTTTAGGAGTTGAAAACTATATAAAATATTAACTTTTTTATTAATTTTTTTTAATAATTACAAACTTATTATCAATAAGTTTGTAATTATTAAAAAAAAAAGTTAATATTTTATATAGTTTTTACCTCTTAAAAAAGTGTGCGTGAATAGTAAAGGCAATGTATTTTTGGACGGAGGTAGTATTCAATTTTATTTAATTCAAAAATATTGTATATGCTTTTTACATGAAATGTGCAATTGAGAGATCTAGATATTGTAGTAGAGAATGTTTATTGTAATAGAGATTAGTGTTAAAGTCGGCTGGGCCCGGTGGGGCCAAGGCAAGCTGGAGAGATGTCGTGTGTGCGGGCCCACATACGAGAGACCCGAACAACACACAAACCCGTACGAGGTTTCTCAAAACCAACCTTCAACCTTATATGTTGTTCAAACATTCTCTATATTACCGATATGGGACAACCACATTCCAACAATTAGTCTAAGAACTAAGAAGTCTAAGAGAAAGATAATTAGACATGATCTTGCTTGCTTATACAGTTATACCTGACTGAGGGCATGGTGATAGATCATAGACAGTGGAGGACGTGGGATGTCTGGGGTCGTATCCTTCTCAGTTTTATGCTTTGGTTTGCATTCTTTCTTTACTTTCTTAGTACTATTTGTTTTGTTCGTTGTTTGTGCATGTTCTATTTGATTTTATGATACTGACGAATCATTTAGAAAGGATGTATGCACTCAAACCGTACCCAAAACAAAATATATTAGGTTTGTTGTTGTTGTTGCTGATGCTGCTGCTCTCTACAAGAAAAACTAGACGAAATATAGCCAAACCTAACTAGGATGTGTTTGGATCGCATGAATTTTATTATCATTATGTATTTTTGTATATTAAATAGAAAAGAGCATTATAATTATTCTTTGTTTTTCCTTAAAGAGTAGTGTTTGATTATTATTTTAAAATGCTTTTACCAAAAGTGCATCTAAACTGCTCTTATTTTCACAACACAATATATAAATTAACCTAAAAATATATTATAATTATAATCACATGCAATCCAAACATATTGAAATCTCAGGCAAGTAGGCAACACTTTTGATGCTTGAAATACTTATATAGTAGTATATATTATGAAACTTCGATCTAGAATAGGCAAAAAAGGAGGTAAGTATGTAAAGTGGAAGATTATAGAAGAAGCAAATTAAGTTTTCCCACCTGATATTACAACCAAAAAGTGAGAAAAAAGTACTTTAAAATGTTGCAAATAAAACATTTAAATGAGGAGAAAGCAAAATAAATGACATCAAAGGGTGTCTCTTAGGCATTATTCTTTGCCCATATTGGCACATTGCTACATTGGGATTTTGTTTTTCTTCTTTGGCTCTCTTTATTTTCTGCCTCAGTCCAATATATTCCTTTTCCTGTTCTATCTGCAGTAGAGATGTGTCTTTGTGTCACATGGGCCCTTCATCTGTATCTCCAAAATCCACTTCAAAGTTTAAACCAACACTAATTTAAAACATACATAAACAAAATAATTTAAATCAAAGCACTACACTACTACATAAGCTTTCATCATTTATAACTTCTTACTCGTACCTTTTTACATTGAAAGCATCCCAAAAAACACACTACAAGAACCAAAAACCAAAAAACCCCACCACCACCCACCATTTAGCTTATACCACAATTACATAATAGGGTTAGCAAGTACTTAGTTTAGTGCCCATGAGCTAAAATCTAATATGCCCATTTTAACTTAATTATACCACAATTACATAACATGGCTGTTGCACCCATAAGGAGCCATTTCACATTCTATTTATATCTATTGCTCTTCTCTGCAGCCAAGCTTAGCAGCTTTGAAACTCCTTCTGTCCACACCTCATACTCTCTCTGGCTCTTGCACTCGAACTCAACCAGCCCTCGGTCAATTGTCTTCAAGCCGAAGTACCTCCACTTCTCGCCGCCTTCAAGAAGGTGGCGCCCCGGCCAGGCGGGCATGTCCTTGACAACCTCCAACACCTGATCTGAAACATTTTCAAATAAAAGAAGGCAAAGGAATCAGATTAAAAGATGTCATGTTGCTTTTTGATGCTTTTATCACTCATTGTCATCACAAACCCCCTTTCTCAAATCCCCAGGTAAAGGAGTGTTGAGCTTGAGCCCACCATTAGACCAACTTTGGTTCACATTATGAATGACAGACAAAAGCAATCAAAATCTGAAAAAACACTGCCACTGCTGGGCTAGTGTTATACTGTTATTACTTACTCTTTTTCTTCTTGGTGATGGTCCCAGCAACATGTTTACTCTTCATCTTCAAAGTTACCTAGAGGGAGAATAAAATATGTGGGCATCATCAAAGACTGGGTAAAAAAAATCATGGCAGGTTCATCTTGGATCTCCATTATGAATTAGCCTTTACGCTTTTTCTTTCTAGCTAGCATGATAATTTGCTTGATGTGAAGTTTTGCAAAGATGCCTCTATTAACTAATCAAAAGCACAAATGATCAACTAATCAGTACTACTATGGACAGCTGAACCTTTTTGATCTATCTAATTGGTAGCAAGACAAAAAAATTCCACTTGGATCACTAATCATCTGGTAGGTGACTTCAATTCAATTCATGTTCAGTTACTTACTTGATTCAGTCTGTTGATGTAAACAGAGACAATCTTCCAGTGAAGATCACCTGCATCAGTAAAATTTGGTAAGAATTACTGGAGTTAGAGATAATAGAGTAAGCACAAAATTGCCAATGCCGGTACTGAGAAAGTTGTGATTCTACCTTTCCTTGTTCGCTTAAGCAACTCGCTACCTCTGGCAAGTAACTCTTTGCTGCATATACCGAGAAAGTTCTCCTCCGGAAGAAGCTCGCCGCTGTAGCTACCAGAGGAGCCATTACTACCATTGGCACCGCCACTGACCACACCTTTCTCCATTGGGAGAACAGCTGCTATGTTCCAAACATCCTTCAGTACCCTTGCTTTTAGTGTTGCTGCCCCGCGCAAAGCTGCAATCACATTGGCGCAACTCATATCAATCGATGCCACTTTGGGACACATGATTGTAAAATTATGCACAACAAGCAAATTGATCTTTAACAGATTATACTACATCTTTTACCTACCAATTAAGAATCAATTAATGCAGAAACCAAACAACAACCATACTCAACAACCACAGTACGGCATATTCAACTGTCATGGGACAAAAGTAACTCGTCGATTTTACTACTTAGACCGACACGTAAGACACGTTTAGTTGGGCACAAATCGTAGTACCTGTAGCAGCAGCTGCGGTTAACGTCATGATATCACCAGCTGATCGGACGTTAACAGCCGAGCTAACAACACAAGCCAAGTGCTCGCGCTCAGCGCCCATGGCCTCCGCAGCTTCGACACACTGAGCAGCAACCAGTGTTGCAGCAGAGGCCACCGCCATGTCAGTCCTCGCCATCTCCTGGTCCTTGCGGGACCCAGAGGAAGCAGCAGTAGCAGCAGCTATAGCAGCCACAGCGGCTGCAACACCAGCAACCGACACAGCGGCGTGAAGCTGAGCATTCTGGGCCCTAGTCTCTTCCTTCTTTTTCTCCCTTCTGTCCTTCAGCCACCTCCCCACCGTCTTCCCTCCCCCACCAGGGGCGGTGGCGGTGATGGACGTCGAACTGGTGCCCCTGTACTGGCTGCTTGATTGGTTGTTCAGGCGCCCATACTGCATCATCAAACATAAGATTATACCCTTGTACAGTTGTACTTCAGATTCTAAACTCAAATTCAATTTTTTTCGGAACAGAGGATGTATCAAAACATCCACCTCGTGTGGTTGCAGAAATCATTATTAAATGAAAGAAATTGAATACTGGTATGAGAGTGGATGTCTTCTCAGAAGTGCTAGTCTCGAGGTTATAATTAGGGCACAGTGGAAATCCACAAATCCATCAACTATCAATCAAATCAAGAACTGGAACAGAGAAAATTGGGAGCTCAGAGGCACTACTTCAGAAAGTCCAATGAATAATCACATGAATTTAGTGCGGCCATTACTAAACCCAGAATTTTAAGATCAACATGGAGCCAACAACAAGATCTTAACCAGATACTCCGTATTCCGTAGTGTATTGAATAGGCAAAACTCTAAATTCTTTATTCCAGGAAAATAAGCTTGCATTAAATGTCAGAAAACAGGTGTGGAATCATAGAACAGAAGTACTATTTCACAAGAGATACCCAGAAGCAAATAGTATTACAAGTGAACATTAAACAAATAACAGTCACAGACTCAAAACAACTTTATTTCTTGATTTATTTTATTTTATTTTACTTTATTTAGGGGCATGTGTTGAAGAAAGCAAACATAGGGCAGAGAACTGCAACTTTCACTCTCTGGGTAAAGTGACAAAAAATAAACAAGAGAGGGGAAACTGGGGAAGAGATTGAACATGGATTCGCTCTGTTTTAAACTGTTCACTTATCGTGCTTTGTAGCACTCCATTACAGACCCCAAAATTACCATCATCAACTCCATTTTCTCACATTCAGCGTGCTTAATTGTTTAATTAGAGAGAGAGAGAGGGGGGGGGGGGGGGGGGGGGGGGGGGGGGAAGAGAATGAAGACCTTGATGTCGTCGATTTCAGAGGGAGAAACAGGAGGACTGTCAGTTAATGATCCATTCAACGGTCCACTGCTGTGCGACAATCTCCCTGAGGACACCTCTTGCTGTCAAATTCAAACACATACGGAAGATGAATACTCATTAGAGTTGCTTGTACAGGAACAGGATCAAGTAGAAATTACAAACAGAGAGCGCCAAATTCTGAAAAGGAAAGCAAAAGAAATCAGAATCCGGAGGTACGATTCGAATAAAAACAAACCCAACCTGGTGAAGAAACTGGAAAAGGAAAAAAAGAAAAGAAACAGAAACATAGAGATCGGGAGTGTTTAACAGCATCATCTTCCTCAAGTTTCATTATCACTTACGGATTGGGACATGATTCGCTCCAGGATGAGCTGCGAGGTCTGCGACGAGGCGAAAGCGAAGGCGTTCCCGGAAACCGCCGACGAGTCATCGGAAGCCGGTTCACCGACGACGTCCTCCGGGATAGATGCGGAGCCGGAGGAGGCGAGGCCGGAGAGCATTACTCTGGAGGGGGCTAGGGCTTTGGAGACTTCGTGAGCAGAGGCGCTCCAGGAGCGGGAAAGGAACTCCATGGGCTCCCGGGGAGTCTCGGGAGGCTTAAAGAGCATTCCGGAATCGACGGGGACGGGGAGCCTCCAGGGATCAAGGACGGACATGGATTTGTCCATTGAAGAAACTGTGGAGGTGGAGGGATTGAGCGCGGGTGATGATGGTGGGGAAGGAGGAGGTTGTGTAAGTGAGAAGTGTCAGAGGGTTGGAAGGAAACGGGAGGACCCATTTATAGAGAGAGACAAAATATTCATTAGTACTTCTCAATTAATTTTATTTTATTATTTTAAAAGGGGAAAAAAAAACTTATTAGACCTTTTTTTACAACAAAATTAGCTAGCCAAACAACTTCTGTGGAGTTTTGCTTCATTCTTCGTCGGCGTTCTCAACGTTTCCGTTCTAATTTTGCTCAATTTCATTCGAACAACTTCGTATGTTCGATGGTTCATCTATCTCTCGACTTGTCGGCTCCTCGAAATTTAGCTATGTCTGAGTTTGAATTATTCTTAATAAATAAAGGGATGTTTGGGCGTTTGGGTATGTATGAAGGAAAATACTCAAGCATGCCGGTTTAAACAGGTAACAATCTAACTATTGAAAGTGTTTGACGTGAAAAAGAAGGATAAAAGAAAAGTTTGGGGTATTATTAGACATGATCCCTTTAATATACTCCATATTCTTTCAAGTTATTATTAGGATGGGTACTTGTTGGTAGATGATTAACCGGTGAACGGTGTCCAACTGTGATTGAGGATCTCGTCCGTAAGAACGTTATTGGACAGTGATTTAACTGAAGTAAGAAGTTGACTATCCCAAAAAATTTCGCTTATATAAAAAAAATATTGAGGTTTTCAACAATACTCATTTAAAATCACTGACAAAAATGTGTATATTTTAGTTTAGGTTTCGCCATGTTTAGAATAAATAAATAATGGTGTTCACCCTTTTTTTTTATTAGGAAAAAATTCGGATAAGGACGCTTTATCCGAAAGCATTCTTACGGATGAGGTCTGTAAGACCGAAATTGTTACAAATATCAATACCCATGGCAGAGTGGCTAAGGTGTGCAACTTTATCAGCCACTATATTGCCAAGACGGGTTACATGAATGAAAGAAATTTCTTTCATAGTCGCCCATTTCGCCCATTTGTATTTAGAGAAACAATTTCTCATTTGCTTTTTTATCCTACCGTCTTGTAACATGGGTTGGATAAAACTTTTAGAAAAACTCTCTCTTCAAATCTAAAAGTAGGGGTGGGCGCGAGATGGGACGGAGTCGTCCCACGTCCCGTCCCGCGTAATTTTTACGGGATTGGGACGGGACCAGGGGACTGAGTCGGGACGGGCCTTATCCCTCAAATAAAAACGATTATAAAAAAAAAATCAGGTGTATTTTTCAATTTTCAAAGACATAAGTAACATATATAAATCTATAATTTTTTTTATATTTTACGGGTTCCCCTATATACATACATATACGTGTGTGTATATATACACACTGATGTGTATTAAGTACAGTGTATACATATACATATCGATGATCATTACAACATATGTGTATATATATATAGATGTAGTAGCCACTGTTGCTTTCAACAACAAAAAAAAGAGCATTACGTACAATGTGTGTATATATAGATGTGCACACTGGTGCTTTCAAAGAAAAAAAAAGATGTACACATTGTATATTTAATATATATATATATATATATATACTATAATATATTATGTATAATATACATATTGTATAACATAATATATATATATATATATATATATATATATATATATATAGTATTACATTATTTTATTTATCTATATATGTATATGTGGGACGGAACAGGATTTGCGGGATTGAAACGGGTCGACCCGCCTCCCGTCACGCATAATTTTTGCGGGACGGGACCGGGATTTCTGGGATTTGTGTCCACCCCTATCTAAAAGTAAAAACTTAAAAAATGACAATTTTTTTTAGAAGAAAAATAATCTCATTTACAATTTTTTTTATTTACCATCAATAAACTCCTATTTTTATAACATTAGTAGAAAAATATATTAATCCTCAATAATACTTTACAACTAAATGCTACAGATTCTCAATATATAAGAACAGTGGTAAACATCTCTCCTCGTTTTTACTAAACTTTACATTCTTTATTAAACTTGCCATGACATAGAATTATAACAAATTTTAAACTTTCCTCTTCTATATGAAAATCATTTCACACATATGTCATATGAAATTAAGGCCAATGTTTTTCTCAATTAATGGTATAAAAAAATATGGACAATGAAGGTTTGAATTTTTATTTTTGTGATTAACCCTTTTTTTCAAACTTATTGAGATGTGAATGCCCCAATCCGGAAAAAAAAAAAGAAAAAGAATATGTGTTATATAAAAAAAATTAGGGGTGGGCATAAATCCCAGTCCCGTCCCGGATCCGTTCCGGTCCCGTCCCGATCCCGGTGGGATTTCGAAAAAAAATAGTAAATCCCGTCCCGGTCCCGTCCCGCAAAAATTATGCGGGACGGGACGCGGGATGACCCATCTCAATCCCGCAAATCCTATCCCGTCCCGCATATATATTATGATACTATATAAATAATATATTATCTTATACAGTATATTATATATTATATATAATAGATATATTGTGTGTGTATCTATATTTGATTCATATGTAGAGTGTGTACATATATACCCACTGTAATACAGTATATAGCCGTATAGGTATACGAAGGGTATACTTTGATCAACTGTATGTACGTTCTTAGTAATTAGCAATTTGATTGGCGTTCATAACTATATTCTATACAATACAGTGTATATATATTATATATTGTGTATAATTATATAATGTGTCCAGTGTGTATATATATAAAGAAAATTGTAAAATATAAAAAATATTATAAATTTATATATGTTACGTCTTTAAAACCGCAAAATGTATAAGAATTTTAGATTTTTTTTATAATGTTTTTTTATTTGAGGGACAAGGCCCATGCGGGATTGAGTGAATTCTGTCCCGTAAAAATTACGCAGGACGGGACGCGGGACGAGCCCAATCCCGTCCCGTCCCGTGCCTACCCCTAAAAAAAATAAAAGATAAAGGACAAGTATCTTTTTTTATTAGAAAAGAATTCGGGTGAGAGGGACTCAATCCGAGAGCATCCTTGCAGGTGGGGTCAAGAAGATCAGAGTTGTTGGAGATATCTGCGCGGCTGCGCCCCAGATGGATTGGCAAAAGTGTGCGTACAAATATCTTTAGTGGTTTAGTGACTGAGTCCATCCCATTTTAAATAGAGAACTAGTATAGTTCCCGCGCCATGGCGCGATTTTTAAAAAATAAATTGATATTATACCATTTCATAAAATATTATTTAAATATTTTGAAGTAAACATATAAAAACAAACTCACAAAAGTAAGATATAATAAGCTCAATCAAGATGGACTTCATTGTGATAGTATCGAATATTTGCAAATAGACACGGGTTTATATTAATTTAATATTATGAATTAAACCCATTGATTATTTTAAAGATGAAAATCAATTGGAAGAATTAAAAGGGGGAGAAAAAATGATTAGTTAAAAATAAGAGAATTAAAGTAAAAATAGAATTAAAGTAAAAAGAATAAAAAAGGATAATTAAATTAAATGAAAACTAAAATTAAAGAGAAAAATAGGATGGGTTAAAATTCCTAAAATCCCTCTAAGTGTGACACGTTAGCCTAAACTCTTCTAAATTAAGAGTTTATATAGATATAGATGGTTAGTAGAACTTAAGAAAAAAGAGAATTAAAAGAAAAGAAGAAAAAAAAGGAGAATTAAAGAAAATAAAAAAATGGCAAAAAAAAAATGATTGGTTAATAGTCCTAAAATGCCTCTATGATTGGCACATCATCCTAAACTCTTCTAAATTAAGAGTTTATATAGATATAGATATAGATATATAGATAGTTAGTAAATAAATTTGAGTTAAGCCCAATAGTTATATTAGATTGAATTCAATGTTTTGAATTAAACCCAATGGTTAGTAGAACTAAAGAAAAAAGAGAATTAAAAGAAAAGAAGAAAAAAAAAAGAGAATTAAAGAAAATAAAAAAATGGCAAAAAAAAATATGATTGGTTAATAGTCCTAAAATGCCTCTATGATTGACACATCATCCTAAACTCTTCTAAATTAAGAGTTTATATTAGATTGAATTCAATGTTTTGAATTAAGCCCAATGGTTAGTAGAACTAAAGAAAAAAGAGAATTAAAAGAAAAGAAGAAAAAAAAAAGGAGAATTAAAGAAAATAAAAAAATGGCAAAAAAAAATGATTGGTTAATAGTCCTAAAATGCCTCTATGATTGACACATCATCCTAAACTCTTCTAAATTAAGAGTTTATATTAGATTGAATTAACCCTTTTTCAAATCCCACTAGATACATAATTTTATTTATTTTTTCCTCAATTCATTTTTAATCATTTTAAAATTATTTTTAATAAAAATAATATAAAAATTATTCATAAAAGTCTGTGCTTCGAAAAAATTCTAGATGTGTAACAATGACTATGGAATTTGAGACTGTAAATTTCTTGAAGTTACCTAGAAGTACTATTAAAATTCCCCATTGTACGGTTGGATATGCTATATCAATATTGATGAATAAGACTATAAGAGAAATATATATAGTGTAAATTTAATTAAAAATGGTCGATTTTGTAAAATAATTCAAAATTGAAAAAGGGATTTAATAAAAGATGGGAAAAAAAAAACAAAAACAAAAACAAAAGAGAAGGCTGATTAAGGTCGCTGTGGAATTTGTCTCCAAGTGTCAATTGTACGAATCGGATCATCCAATAAGATGATTACAGTATATATTATCTATCATACGCTCCTTCACGCGAGTGATTACCACTCCCCTAAACCCAATCCTTCAATTTGAAGGACTCTTCGTGAAAACTTAATTATTTAAGTATATAATGAAAACTTATCATTTTTTTTTCAAAAAGAATTGAATGAGTAGTTGCTGAGAAGATTAAGTTTTAAAAAACTAATTAATTTATCTAAAATATATTATTTATTTTATCTAAAACTATATAATGTTAAAATCAAAACTATTATAATATTATCAAATAAAGCCAAAATCCGCGTCCAATATAAATACGGTTTGGTATGAAAAAATATACTACACATCCCCAATTATATCACTCAAGGCTTATTGATTGAATGTGTAAAATTTTATCGCAGTATATATCCGCTTTGGTTTCCAAAAGATGATAAGAAAGGAATCAATTTTGATTATATATGGATATTTGATATATGGGTATATATTTTGGTTTTAAGTAAAAAAAATAATTGAAGCAATTTAAGTATATTTTTCTCACAAAATACAAATAAACAACATAATTTGTAATCATTCCTCGCATGATTCTTGATGCCGCATCTATATTTTCCAACTGAATTATTGGTCAATTTTCATACCTATAGATTTCATTTAACAATAATCTCTTATGGCTTAAATATTTTTTTCATCATATACTTTCTCCGTTTAAAAATATAAGTTATTTAATTTTTTAACAGTTAAAAATTATATAAAATATTAAATTATTATTATTATTTTTTAAAATAGTTTCATACTTATTACTAATAGGTATCAAATTATTTTTAAAATTGATTTTTTTTTCAATTTTTTATATAGTTTTTTAAAAAGTATGTCAAAAAATTAAGTATTCATATTTAAAAATAACTTCATACTTATTAATTCTTAAAAAAAAATTGACAAAAATTAAATAACTTCATTTATTTATTTTTATATTTCCGTTTCGCCAAAAATATATACTCATATCCTCAAATTAATTATTGTGAGGCAAATTACAAATGTATTAAATATTTGAGATTGATTGGACAGAGAATGACATAGCATGGGACCGATTTTACATAGTAATTTGTACTCCGTAAGGTTTAAAGATTATCTATTGATAAAATAAATAAAAATATTTATTGACTAAATAAATGCACATTAATTATTTTCAAATTATTTTATGCTTTTACATAATATTTACCATTTGGATTTAGATCTAAAAAAAAATCAAAGAAATTTACTCAAATTCAACCCTTTCATCAAAATACTCGAATAATTTATTATGCCCAAATTTCCTAAGCTTGTAATAAATAATAGCAATTCATGAAAGAATTTGAAATTCTTTATTCTTCCAACATACCATAGTTTAAAAGAAGTCAATGTTATGGGCTATCCAAGACAATGTCTTAATTACCCATGAAATCTTCCATTCATTTAGAAATAGACGCGGAAAAGAAAGATGGATCGCCGTCAAACTAGATATGGAAAAGGCATATGATAGAGTAGAATAAGACTTCATATATATTCAAAGTTTTAGAAAAATTCGGCTTCTACCAAAAATTACGAACATGGATAGAGCAATGTGTTCAAACCGTCTCCTTCTCAGTATTGGTTAATGACATCCCCACAGACCCCTTCATATCAGGGAGAGGGATTAGACAAGGAGACCCACTCTCACCCTACCTATTCATCATAGGAGCAGAAATTCTTGTTAGGAAATACAAGCAGTATCTAACCAGTCAGACAAATCTATCAAATTCAAAATATCTAGATCAGGCATGAAAATCCCCTTCCTATCCTTCGCGGATGATATGATGATATTCGCCAAGGCAAACCAGGACTCGTGTCGAGGTGAAGAATATTATTGATTACTAATGTGCCATATCGGGACAAAAGGTCAATTTCCACAAATCGGCCTTTCAAACTACCCCAAAAGTCCCGAGCAGTATAAAACAACTGATCCAAAGTAAGATCCATATCACAAACTAGATAGCACTTGATAAATACCTCGACTGTCCCATTATCAATGGTCGAGTCAACCGAACCACATTTGAAGAAACAGTAACCAAAACCAGGCAACAACTCACGAATGGAAAGCCAACTCCCTTTCACAAAAAGGTAGGGCGACCCTAATAAGATCAAACCTGACAACTAGGCCAAATTATATTATGCAAAATTTTATGCTCCCCGCAACAATCCATAAAGAACTTGACCAAATAAACATATGTTTTTTCTGGAACAAAGATCAATCCTTCTCCCCTCTTATTGGTTGGAACAAGGTGTGTAAGAAGAAATGATTGAGAGGCGCAGGAATACATAAAACAAAAGATATGAACAAAACACTACAAATGAAATTGCTTTGAAAAATCTTAGTAGAGCCATGTAACCCATGGGTCCAAGTGATTAAAGAAAAATATTTGAAAGAAACCCCCATCTTTGAATACCAGCGAAAAGGTAATTCATCTTGGCAATGAGCCAAATCAATGGAACTAAAAGAAGAATTCTGCAAAGGACTAATATGACAAATAGAAAATGGAAATACGATCAATTTTTGGAAAGACATCTGGCTAGACGGAAAACCATTACAAGGTCGACAACATCCAAACATCACAATCAACGAAAATGACAAGGCGGAAAAATACATTGACACCAACAAGATATGGAATATTGATGAACTTTCCAACATCCTTCCGATGGATGTGGTCAACAAGATCGATGGCATCTACATACCAGAACACGAAATAGAAGACAGACTATACTGAAAACCAAGTAAAAATGGCTGGTTCAGCATGGTAAGTGCCCTAGCACACATCACAAAGCAAAATGCAGAAGAAACTTGTGACACGACATGGATATGGAACTTAGACACATTCCCGAAAGTTAAAAACTTCATTTGGAAACTTACACTAGATAGAATCCCGACGAGAACTAGACTAGCAAACAAAGACACTCATGTTCCCCTATCTTGCGCTTTGTGTGACCGGACGGATGAAAGCCCAATCCATCTCTTTACCGGATGCTACAACACCCTACAACTGATTCACAAAATTGACCCAAATATTGAAAAATTCATTCGAGAAATTGACACTAGAAACAAATCAATCAAAAACATTGTATGTGAAATTTTTACTAAACTCAACCACGAGCAAAAAGGAAGACTTGCGACGACATGGTGGAGCCTATGGACAAGCAGGAATCGACAAGTATTTGAAAATCTCAATACAACATCCATCCATACTATGGAGAATTATACTAAACAACAAATACAGAACTGGGCTACATCTAAATTGACTTTTGAAGAAGAGACCACATGCCACCACCAGAAAACTCGGACAACTCAACCACGAAGAAGAAGAAATTTGAGATGGAGCAAACCGAATGAAGGATCTTTCAAAATTAATTTCGATGGATCCAAACTATCTTCGGGGGAAGCTTGTTATGTCCGGAAAAACCGAACCAAATGAGCTATGTAGCTCAATGTAACAGTAACCGGAAATGAGGAGAGAATGAGGTGAGATGTAGAATTAGAGATAGAGAGATGAGAGATAGAAAGAGTATGTAAGAGGGAAAATATGAATTATCACCTTGCATACCCATCCTCTAGTCTTAAGGTCTATTTATAGACCAAGTTATGCCTAAGGCCATAACATTGTCCATCCCTTAAGAAGCCTTGACTCAAGGCTCTACAATCAAGCTACACATAACATTGCCCATCCCTTAAGGAGCCTGACTCAAGGCTCTACAATCAAGCTACACATAGGTAATCAAAAATAAGGATTTACTGAAAATTGAGGGCATTGTTGAAGGATGTGTGTAGCAGCTTCCCACGTAGCTTCTGAAGCAGGCAAATTTCTCCATTGGATCAACCACTCAGTTACAGGGTCACCATTTGATAAGTGATGAGCTCGTGTATCCAATATGGCCTCAGGTTCCGCTAGGACCTTCCCATCATCATCAGCTTCTGGTGGAAAGGGTGCCAAAGTGTGACCTTTTCTGAGCTTCAAATGAGAGACATGAAAGACTGAGTGTATCCTGGATGTATTAGGTAACTGCATGTTAGGCTCTTGATCAGTTGGTTATTGCTGTTGGTAGCCTAAGAGAGCTTATGAGGAGTAAAGCATATCAATTTCATTATGGATAATGGTTTGATCTACAATTCATGCTTTATATACACTCCTAACACCACTCCCTCCTTAAGGAGACCTTGTCCTCAAGGTCTTACAAAGAAGAAAAGTCGGGGAACTGGTGTAAAATGTGACCAGCAGGCTCCCAGGTGGCCTCTTCTGGTGGTAGATTGACCCATTTCACAAGCCATTCAACTACAGGGTCACCATTAGCCAACTGATGGACTCTGGAGTCCAGTACAGCCTCAGGGGCTACTACAATATGGCCTGAATCCTCCGTTGCTGGAAGCTCTGGTTGTACTGTCAGGGGGGCTCCTACCCTCTTCTTGAGTTGAGATACATAGAAGACTGGATGCAGCTTTGAAGAAGCTGGCAGCTGTAGGTGATAGGCAGACTCTCCGATTCTTTTGATGATCTCAAATGGCCCATAGAACTTGGCACTCAACTTCAGGCATCTCCTCAGTGCCAGTGATGTATGCCTGTAAGGTTGGAGCTTGAGGTACACCCAATCTCCTACTTGCAGTGTTCTCTCAGATCTTCTGGCATTAGCAAAGAACTTCATCCGTTCTTGAGCTGAGCTTAATCCTTACTTCAGTACTTGCAATGCCTCGTCCCTTTCCTGGAACCAATCATCTACTGATGCAGTTGTGACATGACTTCCTCGTGCTCCCAACTGAGGTGGCTGATATCCATGCAAGGCTTGGAATGGAGATGTCTTCAAGGCTGTATGGTAGGTGGTATTGTACCAACACTCTGCCAGTGCTATCCATCTTGCCCACTGCAGAGGCATGGCCGAAGTCATGCACCCCAAATAGGATTCTAGGCATTGGTTAACTCTCTCAGTTTGTCCATCAGTTTGTGGATGATAAGCTGTGGACATGCTGAGAGATGTTCCTAGGCTTGAGAAAAGCTCCTTCCATAGGTGGCTAGTGAAAACTTTATCCCTATCTGAAACAATATCTCGTGGTAGTCCATAGAGCTTGTACACATTGTCCATGAATAGCTGAGCAACCTGGCTTGCTGAGAATGGATGGCTGAGCAGCAAAAAATGACCATACTTGGTCAACCTGTCCACCACTACTAGGATCACATCGAATCCCTTAGATTTAGGTAATCCTTCCACAAAATCCATACTGATGGAGTGCCAAGGCCCTTCAGGAATAGGTAATGGTTGCAATAATCCAGGATAGGCAACCGTCTCGTGTTTATGTCTTTGGCAAACATCACATTCCTTGATGAATGTCTCCACAAATGCCTTCATTTTGGCCCAATAGAACAGTGCTTTGATCATGTGGTATGTAGCTCTGCCACCAGAGTGCCCACCAGTAGCCTCAGCATGAAATGCAGTAGTGATTTTAGATTTCAATCCATGGTTACTTCCAATCACCACCCTGCCTTTATATCTCAGGATATCACCTTGCCAAGTGAACTTTGAGTGTGGGTCCACAGCAGCTTCAGTTTTGATCTTATCAATGTCTTCATCACCCACATAACTGGCCTTTACTTCTTGCATCCAAGATGGTGTGATTACCACCATAGCTTGGCATTGCTCCTTGAGTACCTCTGGTGTAGATAATCCCCTCCTAGATAGAGCATCAGCCACTGGATTGCACCTCCCCATCCTGTACTGGATGGAGTAAGACAACCCAAGCAACTTTCTCACTGCCTTCTTCTGTAGGTGAGTTGTCACCTGTTGATCTAGCAAATGCCTGAGACTTTGATGATCTGTAACAATCACAAAGGGTTGAGGTTCCAAGTAATGGCGCCATCTCTCAACTGCATAGAGAATTGCTAATAGCTCTTTCTCATATGTAGATAAGAGTAGGTGCTGGCCATGTAAAGCCTTGCTAATAAAGGCCAATGGTCTTCCCTGTTGCATTAACACTGCCCCAATACCAACTTCACAGGCGTCTGTTTCAACTTGAAATGGAAGGGAGAAGTTGGGAAGGGCTAGAACTGGTGGGGAAGCAAGCAGTTTTTGTATCTGTTGGAATGCAGCTGTACTGTCAGTGGTCCACACAAACCCATCTTTTTTCAAGAGCTCGGTCAGGGGCCTGCAGATACTTCCAAAGCTCTTGATGAACCTCCTATAATAGCCTGCCAATCCCAAAAAGCTTCTTAGCTCTTTCTCAGATTTAGGTGTAGGCCAGTTGATAATAGCCTCAATTTTAGAGTTATCAGTAGCCACTCCCTCCTTTGAAATCACATGTCCCAAATACTCCACCTGAGCTACTCCAAAACTGCATTTAGATCTCTTAGCAAAAAGTTGATGACTCTCCATTTTACCCAAGAATGCCTTTAGGTGGTTCACATGCTCATCCATAGATCTACTGTAAACCAAAATATCATCGAAGAAAACTAAAACAAATTTTCTTAGAAATTCAGCAAATACCACATTCATGAGTGATTGGAATGTAGCTGGGGCATTGGTTAACCCGAATGGCATCACATTGAACTCAAAGTGTCCATTGTGAGTGCGGAATGCAGTCTTTGCTATATCACCTTCAGCTACCCTTACTTGGTGATATCCAGCTCTGAGGTCCAGTTTGGAGAAAATCACTGCTCCTTGCAGCTCATCCAACAACTCTTCAATATTTGGAATGGGAAACTTGTCCTTCACTGTAGCCTCATTCAATCTCCTATAATCCACACAGAAGCGCCATGTACCATCTTTTTTCTTCACTAGCAGTGTTGGTGATGCAAAGGGGCTCTGGCTTGGCCTGATGAGGCCTGTTGCTAGCATCTCCTTTACTTGCCTCTCTATCTCATCTTTCTGTCCATGTGGGTAACAATAGGGCCTGGAGCATATGGCCTCTGTGCCTGGTTTCAAAGGAATGTTGTGCTCACACCCACGTTCAGGAGGGAGGTGTGTGGGTTCTTCAAAGATTCCCTTGAACTGATCTAGCACCTCCTTAATTCCCTTTGAAATTGACTCCTCTGCAGCACATAGATGAAAGACCTGAGCCACCTGGACTATAGTTTCATGGTCATTACACTTCACTAGTGACTGCAGTTCCTTCCCTGTAAGGTGTTTGATTGCAGCTCCCTTTCTTGAATCCACAATCCCTTGTAACTCCACCTGTTTCCCTTCTTTAGAGAATGCTATGGTGATCTTATTGTAATCGAACTGGACCGGGCTATAATTCTTCATCCAGTTTACTCCTAACAGCAATTCAAATTCTCCCACCTTCAATGCTCGAATATCAAAGGAATAGCTACCCCCTTGCATACTCCATTTAAGGCCCTTACACTCCTGTCTACAGAAAAGCTTTCCCTTATTCAGACCTTCCACTATCATTAGTGTAGCTGGTGAGAGTCTAAAGCCAGCCTCCTTAGCCACCATGGGATCAACAAAGCTGTGGGTTGATCCGCTGGCAATGAGTATGTTGATCATTCTATCCCCAATGCAGCCCTTGACCATGATGGAGGTGTCCGAATCGTTCCCAGTCAGTGCTCTCACAAAACTTTCTTGTTCCTCATCAACCTGATCCCCACCTGTCAATCCCAGTTCTCCAGGTTCCATTTCCTCTTCCGATTCAGTGCCTTGAGATGTCAGAAATTTGATTGAAGAAGTTTTGCAGCGATGGCCAACGAAATACTTTTCTCCACATCTGAAGCACAGCCCCGGAGTTCTTTTGAAGTCGGATGGGTTCTTGGCTCCCGTCGGGTTTGCGCGCACCGATTCTTGCGGTCTAAACATGGAATTTCCTCCTTTCCATGGGATCTTGCTCATCTTTACCAGTGCTTGAACTGCATCATTATGCAAGCGCGCGAGTTCCAATCCTTCTTCAAGATCTCTTGGTCTCCTCAGTTTAACCAATGGCTTGATTTCCGATTTCAAGCCACTAATGTAACTTGTGACGAAGTAACTTTCTGGAAGATGGGGATTATACGATAGCATACCTGCTCGTAGATCTTTGAACTTCTCGTTATACTCCTCGAGATCGTCTTCCTGAGCCAATTTGTTGAATTCTTCAACTATCTCGACACCCTGCTTCTCTCCGAATCTGCTGCATAGGGCGTCGCTCATTTCCTTCCAACGAACGCCTCGTCGTTGCATCAAGTATCCCTGGATCCATGTATCGACGCGATCTTGCATATACATGGCCGCCAATTCCACTTTCTGGTTTTCTTGAACGCTGAAGATGGAGAAGTATTTCTCGCACTTGCGCACCCAGCTACGAGGTTTCTTCCCATTGAATGATGGGAACTCGATTTTTGGAAATCGATTGTGGCCTGCCAAGAATCCCTCGTTCCTCATCGGTGGCGGCCTGTAGTGTCCCGGATCTTCTGCGAATTCTCGATTCGCACCAGGTGGTGTCTTGTCCTGTTGATCGCCTCCGACATTGAATTGTGGAGGTGGTGCTTTCTGGCTTTGGATGCGAATCCATTCCGCGATCTGAGCCACATTCTGATCTGTTCGTAGCTGCATCTGGTGGAATTCCTCCGTCGACTTTCGGATGTCTGCAATGGCTTGCTGCTGTGCTTGGAGAATCTTGCACTGATCTTCCTGTTTCTGAAATGCTTCCGCCAGTTTCTCCTCCGTTGAAGTTGCGAATTGCTGTAGGTGCTGGAGCTGGCCGTCCATCTTCTCCGTCGTTCTCAAGCGCGTGCCGTCCGCCATAGCCGAGGATCACAAGTCTGATACCAATCTGTTAGGCTCTTGATCAGTTGGTTATTGCTGTTGGTAGCCTAAGAGAGCTTATGAGGAGTAAAGCATATCAATTTCATTATGGATAATGGTTTGATCTACAATTCATGCTTTATATACACTCCTAACACTGCAGTTTGTAGGCTACCTTGCCAATCCGAGCCAAAATTTGATACGGTCCATAGAACCGAGCACTGAGCTTTAGATTCTTCCTAACTGCAGCTGAAGATTGCCTATAAGGTTGGAGTTTGAGGAAGACCCAATCTCCAACTTTCAGTTCCCTATCAGTTCTGTTGGCATCAACAAATTGCTTCATCCGAGACTGTGCTTGCTGCAGATGGTGCTTGAGTTGTCTGACCATGTGTTGCCTTGAAGCTAGCCAATCCCTAACTGCTGTAGTGTTTTCAGACAAGGCAGGTAAGCCCATTTGAGATGACGGGCATCCATAGAGCGCCTCAAAGGGGGTCATTCTAATGGCTGAGTGGAAGGTAGTATTGTACCACCATTCGACTAAGAACAACAATTGGTGCCACCTCTTAGGAATCTCATATGTCATACATCTCAAGTAAGTCTCCAAGCATCTGTTCACCCGTTCTGTTTGACCATCATATTGAGGGTGCTAAGCGGAGCTCATGTCAAGGCTTGTGTGCAAAGATTTGAAAAGTGTCTGCCAAAACTGACTCACAAAGACCTTATATGTAACACCCCCTTTTTGATCCCAAAGGAGTGTTATAGCGCCAGTGAATCCACGGACTTTAATGTCTTTGAATTCACCTGAGGCTTATAGGGACATGCAACCATGCTCCCATAAACAAGATGATAATTTAAACAAATAAACTATGCGGAAGTCAATTAAATATAGTTTAAAATTTCTGATCACAATAACATAAAAATATCAAAACCATAAAGTAGGAATAACTCCAAAGTAGCTAAAACTAAAGTAGTAATGCGGAAACTTTAGGGTTTCAAAAACTTAGTAAAAGATTCAATAAATGATAGCCTGCTCTTCAACTCTCTCCTGCTCCGCTGCTTGCACTAGACCTGAGGAATATGGTCTGGTGTTTCGTGAGAACGAAGGACACCAGCCATCCAATAAATATGATGGTTAGTACAATAAAGACTAGCAAATGATAGGGAAAATGTTCAGACTTTAACCTTGCAGTGACCATAAAATGGTATGTCTCAGGTTAAGGGAATGACACAAATATTTATAGTAGAAACTGGTAAAAAGGCAAAATTCCAAACATGACTCAGATGATCGTGAGGATCGATGAGACGATAAGATAAGGAATTATACCTCGAGTAAAAGTGAAGTATAATATAACTGAATTGATCACCTATTAATAATCTCAATAATCACAATAATGTGTATATGTAAATATAACACAATATAAAAACTTAGTGACACGGGTCCAGACTCAACTACGACTGCGACCTGAGACTTTGAAGTCTAATAGGGACACGGGTCCAGACTCAACTAGTACTGCGACCTGAGACTTTGAAGTCTAAAAGGGACACGGGTCCAGACTCAACTAGGGCTGCGACCTGAGACTTTGAAGTCTAATAGGGACACGGGTCCAGACTCAACTAGGCCTGCGACCTGAGACTTTGAAGTCTAATAGGGACACGAGTCCAGACTCAACTAGGCCTGCGACCTGAGACTGTTTGAAGTCTAAATATTCCATGGAACCTTTTAGATTGGGCTTTACACTATTCCCAACCTGCGAGATAGCCCTCGCAACTGACTTTAAGTCAATCCGCACCACGTGAGATGCACATACTAATTATAACAAATTTATCGTTAAATACTAGGTGATCATAATAATGACATTACACCGACAAGGACGTACAAGCACGGATATTTCAAAGGATCTTAATATCGCATGCTATTTATTTGCATGAAAGAAACAAGCAGAATTTCATGCCATTCGGAAGATGAAAATGGGCAATTTTCACTTATCTCGAGTTATAAACAAACAATCATATTTAATACGCATAGCGCTATAATTAATTTAATAATTGCCCATTAATTTAACTCATGCCAATTTAAGAATAAAAAGATAAATTACATCAAGCAGACGGGTATGCAATTTATCGAAATTGGCAAGGAAATTGGCCACAGGGCCGCATTTGACACGAAAGAATTTAAAAGGCACATCAAAAGAATCACGAAACACGCAAAGGGCGATGAACTAAATCACTTGCCTTAACTTTCGATGATCAGCTGATGACAACAAGGCGAGATTTTAGCACCTATTGGGTCCAAAGGAAAAAGGAACATTTAATATTGATATTTTATACAATTAACTTTACTTAACTCAATTTAAAATTGAATTAATTCTATAAAGTTAAATATCTATACCAATACGAATTCCTCGGGAAGCGGGATCCGGCGTGAGTGCTTCGAGATTTCTTGGTGTCACTGAAACGGGCAAGAATTGAATAGTTTAGAAATATTGGCCACTTAACTTAGTAAATAATTAACTTAGGGCCATAAACGGAATTAGTATAAAAACAAGGGAGGATTTTGTAATTTCTTCAAAAGAAATTAAAATTCCCTGCTTTCATCCTCTTGGACTTACGTACAGGAACAACAAAGGGAAGAATTGACGAGCTCCTCATCGGCGATGGCTCATGGAAGTCGGCGATTGGAGCGGTGATGGCCTGTGGAAACCGGAGACGGCTCGGACGGTTATTGTCGACGGCAATCAGAGGCGGCGCTCGGACTATGGTTGGCGGCGGAAAATCGAGACGCAGGCAGTGAGGGCTCGACAGTGGTGAGCGGCGGCACAGCAGCAGCAATCGGTGGCGGCCGGGGACGTTCTCCGGCAAGGCTGGGACTGTGGTGGCTAGGCAGCGGTCGGAGGCGAGTGCGATGGTCCGACGGTGATGGCTCGTGGCTCAGGGTCACCGGTGTTTCACTGTTCGCGATCGATTTGAGATAGGAGGAGGCGGTGCGGTGGTCCGGCGGTGGTTGGGCTCGGCTGTTCACGGGAGAATTGAGAGGGAATAAGAGGACGGTGATGCGGCAATGGTGATGCGTGAGGGAGGAGATGAATAGGAGTCCGGGGATGCGGGTTTGTTTTGTGAGTTGTGGAACCCTAGGATTTCACGCGTATCTTTACTACTCAATTAGGTGAGATAAAAGATAAATGTTTGATTCTTTGTGATTAAGAATCAATTAAAATAGGGATTAAGGGTAGATGATAGAATTTAAGAAAAAGAAATAAAAGAAACGGATAAAGACTAGATAGAAGATAGATTTCTCCTCTTTTATCGGGATGAATATTATTTAATTTAATTTCATAAATTAAATAATATGAATATTTAGAGGATTTATGTAATTAAATCCATCAAATATTATATTCTTTAGAATAATTTAATTATTCTATTTCATATTATATATCTTAGGTGAATTTATTAAATGACCAAATTCACAAGATATATAATATAGTTTGATATAATATAGACTTATTTAATTAAATAAAAATAAGAAATAGCTCAAAAATAATTTGGGGTATTTCATTATCCCGATCTGGCACAATGCTGAATGGTAGCCCATGAAGCTTATAGATGTGCTCCATAAACAAAGAAGCCACAGATGCAGCGGAGAAAGGGTGAGAGAGAGCAATAAAATGTGAGTACTTCGTCAGTCTATCTACCACCACTAAGATGGTATCTTTGCCCTGAGACTTGGGAAGATCCTCCACAAAATCCATACTTATATCGCTCCAAGGACGTTCAGGGATTGGAAGAGGTTGTAGCAACCCTGGAGAAGCCACATTTTCATTCTTACTTCTCTGGCAAATTTCACAAAAGTTCACAAACTCAGTTACTGCAGCCTTCAACCCTTGCCAGTAGAACAGACTCTTGAGCCTTTGATAGGCAGCATGTATGCCTGAGTGGCCCCCCATTGAGTCCTCATGGAAAGCTTTCAACAATTTGACCCTTAAATCAGAATTGCTTCCAATGATCATCCCTTTATACCTTAGAAGCCCTTTTGTAACTGTAAACAAACCTGGGTTAGCAGACATTGCAGTGAGTAACAATCCTTGGATTACCTGGTCACCCTTGTAGCTCTAAAAAATCTTAGTGAGCCATGCTGGTTGAACAATAGACAATGCAGCACACTCACTCCCTTGGTCCTCAAAAACTCTAGATAGAGCATCGACTGCCTTATTTTCCACCCCTTTTCTGTAAGCAATCTCATAGTGCAACCCAAGCAATTTGCGAATTGCTTTTCTTTGAATCTGAGTTGTCAACTTTTGATCTAATAGATGCTTAAGAGGTTGGTGATCAGTCTTAATAAAGAACTTCCTGCCCTCTAAGTAGTGCCTCCACTTATCCATTACCAGCAATATTGCTAAGAGTTCCTTCTCATACACAGCTAACAGTAAGTGCCTTCCATGAAGGGTCTGACTCAGAAATGCTAAGGGCTTGCCATTCTGCATCAACACTGCCCCAATACCTGACTCACAAGCATCAGTCTCAATGGTAAAAGAAGGGTAAAATCAGGCATGGCTAGAACAGGAGGGGAAGTCAAAATCTGCTTGAGATCACTGAATGCCTTATCTGCAGCTTCAGTCCAATCAAAGCAATCTTTCTTAAGCAAATTAGTGAGAGGTTTTGCAATACAACCATATCCCTTAATGAACCTTATGTAGTATCCAGTGAGACCCAAGACTCCTCTTAATTCCTTAAGAGTTCTAGGAGGTGGCCAACTCAACATAGCTGAGATTATGTGTCCCAATTACTCTACTTCACCTTGAACAAACTCACATTTGGATCTCTTAGCAAAGAGCTTATGCTGTCTCATTAATGATAGAACCTCCCTCAAGTGCACAACATGTTGGTCTAGAGCATTACTATACACCAAAATATCATCAAAAAATACCAGAACTGTCTTTCTCAGCAACTTCCCAAACACATCATTCATCAAACACTGGAAAATAACTGGAGCATTAGTGAGACCAAAATGCATTACTCGAAACTCATAGTGACCATGATGAGTTCGAAATGCAGTTTTGGCTATGTCTACCTCTACCATCCTCACTTGATGGTAACCAGCTCTCAAATCCAATTTGGAGAACACACTAGCACCATTCAACTCATCTAGAAAATCTTCAATACGAGGAATAGGAAATTTGTCTTTGATTGTAACGTCATTCAACCTTCTATAGTCAATGAAAAATCTCCATAACCCATCCTTTTTCTTTACTAACAAAGTTGGGGAAGCAAAGGGGATATGACTAGGCCTTATGACTCCATTGAGCAACATATCCGAGACTTGCTTTTCAATTTCTGTTTTCTGGAAGTATGCATACCTATAAGGTCTGAGGCTACTTGAGACGCCCTTATCTTCAAGTTAATGGATTGCTCATGATTCCTTACGGGTGGAAGCTCTTTAGGCTCCTGAAAGACATCCACAAACTCATGCAAAATGGCCTCAATTTCCACTGGAAGCACTATAGTGGTTGTCTTAAGACTGCATATCTGTACCACCTGAGTCATATCTAATGGAGATTGCACCCTACACCATTTCTGTAGCTGTCTACAGGTGATAATCTTCACACAAGCTTGGTCTGAATTCTAATCATCTTTAAAGCCCTTTATCACAACTTGTCTTCCCAATTTCGTGAAAGAAATTTGAACTTCCACAAAATCAAATAGCACAGGGTTGAAGCCAACTAACCAGTCGGTTCCTAAGATCATGTCACTGCCCTCCATTTTCAATAAACGGATGTCATGATCGTAGTTGCATCCCTGCATCTGCCAAACAAACCCTTTACAGATTTTACCACTAAACATTGTCCCATTTATATTGTTAACCTGCATAATACCTTCCTTGCTAACCTCAAACCCAGCTTCTCTGGCAACTCTCGAGTCCAAGAAACTATGTGTTGCACCACTATCAATCAGTATAGTGATGGGTCTGCCTTTAACTGAACCTTTGCCACGAATTGTGCTTCCTGATTCCCCACCTGTCAAGGCGTGCACATAAACCTCAGTGTCTTCTTGCTCCTCATCAGGACCCCAATCATGGCAAGAAATGTCCACTGGTTGCTCTTTCCCTTCTACTTCTTGAGCAATCAAACTAAAAAGAGATTGAGTCTTACATTTATGTCCATGAAAGAACTTGTCACCACACTTGTAACATAGACCCTTCTTGGCGTCATTACACCTGCCTGTGCTAGCCTCTGAACCTGAAGATGAAGAAGGCTTTACCACTGAACCCAAGCTTCTTGAATCACTCTTATCCCCTTTGCTCACATTCTCCCTATTCCAAGACTGAGTCCTGAATCCAGAAGAGAAAGATCCGCTCAATTGTGGTCGCCATTGAGATTTGGAGACTCGAATCAAGGCATGCACTGGTTTGTGGTGAAGCCTTGCTTGTTCAAGCACCTCATCCATGGACGATGGTCTTCCCAGCTTAACCAATGACTGTATCTCAGACTTCAGTCCACTGATATAACTCGAAACAAAATATGATTCAGTCAATTGGGGATTGAAGGAAAGCATACTCGCATGCATATCTTCAAAACGTTCATTGTATTCCTATAGATCGTCATGTTGCTCCAATTTATTGAACTCCCCCACGATTTCAACTTCATGACTATCCCCGAATCTCAGACATATGGCTTCACAGAAATTTGTCCAAGAAACTCTCGGATTCTGCATCAAGTAACCCGCAACCATGCGTCCGCCTTGTCCGTCAAGTACATGGTCGCGATCTCTACTTGCTGTGCATTTGGGATTGCAAAAATGCCGAAGTATTTCTCGCACTTGCGTATCCAGTTCCTTGGCTTCCTTCCATCGAAGCTCGGAAAATCTAGCTTTGGAAATCGATAAAATCGAATGTCGCTTCCTCCTTGACTCGAATTCGGTTGGCCAGAACCTCCATTGAAGCTTGGATGCCACCTTGATCCCGAGATTTCCTGATCCGCCGGACCAGAACCTCTCAAGGAGCCTCTTTCACCCCTGGATGGTTGTGATTCACCTCTGGCGCCTTCGGTTTGTCGCTCTCTTCTGCTCGAATCAGGTGGATTCCTCACGAAATCCGCGAGCTGCTCCATCCTCAAATCATTGAGCTTCTTGAATTCTTCAAATTGCCTGATCTGTTCTTCTAGAATTCTCTGCAGGTCGGCCATGGACTTAGCTGTGGATGCCATGAATGACTTGGTGTCATCCCTGAATTCTTGGAACTAGGGATCCGACATCTTCGACCTTGTACGTTCCGCCATGGAATTGGATGCGCCGGTTGGGGAACTTGTTTTGATACCGAATTCTATTATGTCCTGAACAACCGAACCAAATGAGCTATGTAGCTCAATGTAACAGTAACTGGAAATGAGGAGAGAATGAGGTGAGATGTAGAATTAGAGATAGAGAGAGATGAGAGATAGAAAGAGTATGTAAGAGGAAAAATATGAATTATCACATTGCATACCCATCCTCTAGTCTGAAGGTCTATTTATAGACCAAATATGCCTAAGGCCATAACAAAGCTTCTGCATGTTTCATCATTAGGGATCACAGTGGGGCAGTCATCGAGTGTGACGGCTTCAAATGTGGACACATCTCAGTATTAGCTGCAGAGGCTCTGGCGATCAGAAGGCATCGCCAAGGCAAAGAAGCTTCGGCTACCGAGCATCATGATTGAACGTGACAGTCTGACCGTCATCAATTGTTTGCGAGGCCTGTGGTGCTGCCCGTGGGAGACCGAGATGCTAATTTCTGACACCCTGCTCCTACTCCAACACTTTGCTAGGGTGCGATTCAGCCATGTCTTCCGGGAGGTCAACTCCACCGCCGACAGGATCGCGCGTCTAATCCACACAATGCCCACACGGGACATCCTCGTAGATCCTGCTCTGCGCGTACTCATCCACAAGGATGCCCTTGGGTGGTGGTCCAGCGGGGCCTGACCTCATCCAAATATTTATCTTATAAAAAAAAAAGTCATGTTATATCATCTACATCCTAATAGTTTATAGATAAGTAATTTAAAAAATCTAAAATAGTGCTTTCGTGGTGGTAATGTACTACCTCCGTTCAAAAATTTAAAAAAAAAAGTTTTGTGTAGACATTTACACACAAATTAAAAAAATTAGTATGAACTTATTACCTTAACATCCTTTATTAATTATCCACAAATATATAACCCTTATCAAATAATAAAATTTGAGGAAAAAACCCAAGAAAGTAACAATTCTTGTATTTCAATACCTAACAAACTTAAAAGGACCTGAGCCTTATTTGACTAGCAATTAAAAAAACCCAAGAAGTAGAAAATCGCAATAAGTAGGAAAAAATTTGTGTTGGGTTGCACCTGAGATCTCATGGAGTTATTAAAATAACTCTATGTAAAGTTGGTTAAATTTTAACCACTCAATTTTAAATAAATAGTTTAGATTTAAATTAGTTTAGTCATTTTTTAATTTATTTTTTTAATCATTTGAAATCCACGAAATTCAACTCAATGAGATACTTACCGGGTTGGTTGGTATTTTTAAATTCTAAAAATCCAAGAATTCAAAGTTGAATTCCTAAAAATCCAGGAATTCAACTTTATGGGAAGTTAAATTGAAGGAATTTAATTCATTCAATTTAGATGACCAAAAAAAATTCCTTCAATTTGGAGGAAGTAAGTTCAGTTATCTAGTCCCTAGGTAAGTTTAACTTCCACCCTTTTTAATTTGAAATTTTTTAATTTTTTCATTTAATCCCCTAGAATAAAAAATCAACCAAACATATTTGTCACAATTTCCATGAATTGAACTTTATGGGAATTCAATTCCCACATCAAATATTTTTTTAAAAAAAAAGGCCTAAAAACATATATTCTTTGGAAAATGACCAAAAATAATACCAACTATCAACCTTCAACCAAAAATAATATGAACTTTTAAAGTGACAATTACATATACAAACTATGCTCATATTAACCAAAAATAATATGGTTTCCATTTTTTACTGCAATTTTGATCAAATGAACATTTATCGTGATTAAACAAAATAGAGGGTCAATATTGTGAATATAATTAAAATGAGGGGAGAATGTGTGATTTATATAAGCCTTTATGTTCTTCAATCTTCATCTGTGCAGTAGCTTCTTCCCAGACCTCCGACCCCCAACAGGTTTTCATGGTGGTTTGAGAATCAACTATTCTCTTCGAATTTTTGACCTTTTAAACTCTCAATTCATTGACAACATTCAATTCTAAGATTTCTCCTAACTCAAGTTGTTAAGTATCCCATCAAATTTCCTTACCCTAACCGCTTGGGTTCAATGGTAAAGCAAATTGATGTTCTTATTATGCCAAATTGGATTAGGGGAAGTGTTTACACAATCGCTACAACTCTACAAGGATAAATACATAATCAATTGGTGATTTCGATTTTGAATCATCCGTAAATTATAAAATTCCCAATTCCATCCTTCCTCTTCGTCTGCATCTATAACACAAATTTGAGTTCTCAAACTCACAAATACAATCAATTGGTGGTTTCCGTCATCGAATTCGTATTTTTTACCTTGTCGCCATCAACAACGATGCCGCACACCACCACTACAGAGCCACCATAGTGCCGCCCCTTTTCGGCGTTTTTGCCACTCTAGTTATCGTTGTCCTGTTGTGCCAGCGGCAAGTATGACACCGCCTTGTCTTGATGATAAGTTTCTTTATCGGTAAGGACTGCGAAAGATGAAGGTGTGAATGATGATTCTCAAACTTCCATGAAAATCAGGCGGGGGAGGAAGATGCAAATGCAGGAAGATGATGGACCGTGAACGCCCTTTCCAATTTCCACACAATTAAAAAATTGCCTCTCATTTTTAATCATGTTCACGATATTGACCCTTCACTTTGTTGTTTAATTACAAAAAATAACCATTTAATTGTAAATTGGGTTAGAAATATAAACCGTATTATTTTTGGTTAATATGAGTATAGTTTGTACATGTAAATGTCATTTTGAAAGTTCATATTATTTTTTGTTCAAGCTTGATAGTTGGTATTATTTTTGGTCATTTTTTCTATATTTTTTAAACAAATGCAATATATTGTAGTGTGTTGTTACTTGTTATGTGCCGATTTCACAACCAAATTCAAGATTGAAAACTAATTGAACTTAAGTTAAGATTGAAAATCACATTGAAATGATATAGGCACTTGCATATAGAAAATTTAGGTGATAATCAAAATTAAATGGTCGGTGAGATCCAAATCTAACCTATAGCTAAGTAGAGGGCGAACCTGCCGCTGTCGATCAAAGCCGCCGGCCAATTTGCCTATGCCTTCTACCTTCGCCGGCGCCAACGGCCCGACGCCCTGAACGACGGAATTAGTGGATCACCTGATTTTCGTATTCAGCCAATAATCCCTTGGAATACAAATTGAAGTACTCCCTCTCGAATTCTGATTCGTTTACACTCAGTGATCCATAAATGCTTCTTTGATACCAACTATTGTTCATTCAATAAGGATCTCGTGTAACTATTTTATGACAAAAGTCCATTCGCATTTTATAGACAACAAAGTTACTCTAAAATTCAATTTGTTAGTGAAATTACACAAAAAGAAAGAATTAAGAGGGATGGTTAAAGAACAAGAAATTGATATCCAAAACCACCCTAAGTTGTTTACGGTTACATATTCCTGATTGCTCCTACCGATTATCACAAAATCATCCTAAATTGTTTAGAGAAATTTTTTTTTTTCCATATACGTTCGATTTGTTTTAAATTATGTTAGAAAAAAACATTAAATTTATGATTTAAATATTTAGTTTTAGTAGAAAAAATTCAGAAAATAAAAATTATGAAAAAATGAGAATTTTTTTTATATGTATATATTAGAAAGAATGTTTTTGTTCAAATGTATTCGACATTTTTAGTCGAAAGAAACTAAGGGAAAAAAATTATATATAAAAAAGTGAGGCTAAAGGAGTTTAAAACTTCAAATCCATGATCTCAAGGTAATAAATATTGAAGATATTTGGCCCAAATACTCTTTCCAACAGCCCATTTAGTATTTATCATAGGTATTTGTGTTTGTTAGAGCAAACCCAACAACTTCTCTAAAATAGAGAAATAGGGATATTTGAAAATGGACATTTTTTTCCTTAACATCTCCTCCAAACTCATCTCTAAAATAGATAAATGGATGGAGAGAGGGAAACAATCTCTAAATTTGGAGGAAGAGAAGTTGATCTCTATAATTTAATGTGCACTTCTCCCTATATAGAATTTAATGATACTACCCCACATTTTCACCCATAATATAGAAAAAAATAATAATTTCATACTTAATTACACGCAATAAAAATATAATTATTTTTAAAAATTAATTTAAAATTGATATGATTTGATATAATATATAAATTAATTATGTTAAATCAATATAGATAGAACAGAACATCATAATTCTATGTTAACTTTTATAAATAAAACAGCACAACTAATTTCATCCAATTTAATGCTATAAAATTCACATTAAAAAATTAGTCTATAAAATTTTCACTTCAAAAAATATTCACTTGAACTCATAGCTCATATTGGAATGATTTTATTTTTATAAATTATAAATTAAGCCTTGTTAGTTAATTAATTTAATTAATTAATCATATATGATCATTCACTAATAAAATATATATTAACTAATTGAAATTAATAAGATTAAGTTTCAATAATATTTTATCCAATTTTATGATAACTTTTATAGTAACAATCTAAATTTAATATTAATACCACTTAAAAAATAAATATCAAATTTATCACTAGTTTTTGTTTTAAAAAAAAATATCACATGAGAATATAAGAATAATAAAAAATTAATATGTCGTGCAAGAGGATGAGTAACATATAATAGTTTACCAATAAATGTGAGGCTAAATGTTAGAATTAAGTTTAAATTAAGTTTTTAGAAATGTAGAATTAAATATCTTTCATAAATGCATTTATTTATTATAGTCTTTAATAAATGTAAGAATTTGTAAAATAGAGAAGCTGTTGAGGTTAGAATGAATTTTATTTTTAGAGATTTTGATATTTTAATATCTATTTTAGAGATTTTTTACCAAAACTGTTGGACTTACTCTAACAACTGTTCAACAAACATGCACTCTGTCTCCTCTCACCGCTTGCAAAACATGCAGCTGCCTTGGAGTCGGATTGAGTGTGGACACTAAGTTGTCATCAATGAACTTGAAGTATCGATCCGCCAATACTGACATGATTTTTTTGGGGACGGGGGATACAAACAAGTCATCAATATCCGAACCAACACAGGCTACATACCTCAAGATAGATTGGGTGAGGACGTTGTCAAGGCAACTATCCGAGCGCCCAGAAGGTGAAGACACTGACTTACTAAAAATGGATGTTTGGAGTTCAGCCGTTTAGAGACGAGATGCGATGAAAGCAAAATGACTAACATCCTCCGCCGAAAGCACCCCAAACCCACCAAGTTTCAAAGGAAGAGTCGCCTGACGCCACTGCCACGGACCAAACCCTTGGCCTCATGCAGTAATAGCCTGCTCAAGGGAGGCCCGAAGCTCATCATCAAAGCACCTTATAGCTCTAGGGAGGGCATGAGGGGGGCACGTTCGAAGAGCAAACATCAATCTAGAGACCCCGATACAATTTCGTAGAAGAAGAAATTCGCACTGGCGATCTTCTAGCTTCCTAAGAGTCCTAAGAGCTTCTATCGATTTGTCAACCCTCTTCATAATCAAGCTATTGCAGAATGTAGCACTGTTGCTGGCTGGGCCGCCTAACAATTTCACTCCCAACTTGGATCTAGAAATGTCAGACGGGAACATACGAACTTCAAAGCTCCTCGAATCTTCAACTGGCCAAAATAATTCAGTTTTTTGAATATTAATGCATATCCCCAACTTCGGACCCTCTTTAACCACAATCTCCAGCGCCTTAGCAACCTCCCTGGTGTCACCTGATAGGGTACCATCATCTAAGTACCAAGCGTTAATGTCAAGAGCACATGTGGTGTTAATTTTGGTGACAAGTGGATGCAACACTAAAGAAAACAAAAGTGGACCTAGCGGATCACCCTGCTGCACACCTTGACAAGAGCGCAAAGGAACATCCTGCCAATATAGACGAGCGGGTTGGGCATAACAGAATTCAACCCACGGAGCAATGGAGGGGCAACGGATGCGAACTTCCCGAATCAAAGCGCCTCTATCAACGAGATTAAAGGCATTAGAAAAGTCAACGAGAAGCAAGGACATGCCCCTATCCATACCCTTATCTAACAGAAGCCTGTTATTATTATTATTATAAATATAGGAGTTTACAAAGAATTAGTGGGGAGCCGAGAGACAATCTGGGCCCCCACTCCTTTAGCAATAGAAAACCCCACCCTAGTGAAAATATGAGTTGCATTATAAACCCATATATCGTGAGCTTGAGCAAATTTCTGGATCCTCTTTAGAAGGGCTATGACGTCTACCTCAAGTTCTCCCAATGCAGAAAAAGAAAAGGGTAAGAATTAAGAACCCATAACCAATGGTCTTACACTTATCTTAATACTTGACCCGCTTTCGACGACCCGCCTCGACCACCACCTATCCTGGAACAAAATCAACCATCCCAGATTGCGTCAAAGGGGATGACCCTGTCAAGTCAACACAAACATCCAGCCCTTCATCCCATCCATAAAGATAGCATATCAAACAATCAACTCTAGTAATGAGTGATTACCATTTTTTGATTCCATTCCGATTCCGATTACCATTCCGATTCCAGCACTAATACAAACGGGGCCTAAATCTATCATAATTCATGCCGTATGAGCATCCGAACATATGTAATCAAAGTTTTTATGTCACCGCACATGTGTCACCACTGGTAAGCGCGGTGACAGTGACTCCGTAAAAAAAACTCTTGAAAAGAAGTTGTCATAAAATAAAATTCATGTCACCACACACATGTCACCACTAATAAGAGTGATGACAGTGACCCCGTAAAAAAAAACTCTTGAAACGAAGCTGTTATCAAAATTTTAATGTCACCACTGATAAGAGTAGTGACAGTGACCCTATAAAAAAACTCTTGAAACGAAGCTGTCATCAAAAAAATTTCATGTTATGTCACTACACATGTGTCACCACTGATAAAAGTAGTGACAGTGACCCACTGACGGATCCAGGGGTGGGCTTGTATGGGACCAAGCCCACCCCAAACTGAAAAAAAAAAGAATACATATATATTCAAAGTATTAATGTTCATGCATGTGAGGTTGGTCTAGTGGTAAATTGGTGTTTTGTTGATTCGTTAGGTCCCAAGTTCGACTCCCATATATTTCTTTTCATTAGATTTTGTTTTATATCCCAAGTTTAGTATATTTTTAATTTATGTTAAGTATTTAATTAATATTTTATTTTTTATAATTTAATTAGAATATGGTTGGAAATATTTAAATAAAATCCGAATAGAATAATTAGGCAAAGTAGTGAATGAAATTAATATTTTATTTCTTATAAAATATTTCCAACAAATTTGTTTATTCACACGTTGGCTCCTAACTTGCCCACCCCAAAATATTTTCTGGCTCCGCCACTGCAGCGACCCCATAAAAAAAAAGAAAAAAAAAAACTTTTGAAACAAAGCTGTCGTCAAAAAATTTCATTTTACCACACACGTGTCACCACTGATAAGAATAGTGACAGTGACCCCGTAAAAATAAATATAAAAACTCTTGAAACGAAGCGGCCATCAAAAAAATTTCATGTCACCACACATGTATCACCACTGATAAGAGTGGTGATAGTGATCCCGTAAAAAAAACTCTTGAAACGAAGTTGTCATCAAAAAAATTTCATGTCACCACAGATAAGGGTAGTGACAGTGACCCCGTAAAAAAACTCTGAAAAGGAAGCTGTCACCAAAAAAATTTCATGTCACCACACATGTGTCACCAAATGTCATTGTCCTTGACCGGTCAATGGTCAAATTAAAAAATAGGGAGGAAAATGAGAAGGAATGACAAAATTGTCCATTTGGGACAATCACCTAATTACTTCATGAAACTGGACAAGGAGCAAAAAATGGGGTATCAAATGGATATTTACCAAAATTTTCCATAAATATTCACCCTTAGTAAGTCAAGCTATTTTGTATTTAATTTTTTTTACACATACTCTTTTACTTTAAAAATTAGTAAAAATTACCAAAAAAAAACAATTTTTTTCCTCGATTTCTGTCCAAACTAGAAAGATTTCAACCACCCCAAATCCCCCTAGATCTGCCCCTGTGCACATGCAACAATGAAAATTTGTATTACATGAATTAGATAGTGACGAAGCCAGAAACTTATGACAGAAGGAGGTAGAATTTTGTACAAGTTGTTCAATTACTCTTCAATATATTTGTTCTTTAGTTATCAAACCAAAACTATGACATTTTAGTTTAAATGAAAAATGTTTAGTTCAAGACAATATTTTTTAGGTTAAAACAACGACACTGTTATTCAAAATGACAACGTTTTAATTCAAAACAATAACAATTTAGTTCAAAACAACAACGTTTTAGTTCAAAATTGTGTCATTAGTTATTGTATATTTTTTCTCTTTAAAGAAAAATGATGTTATTGTAGGGTGTGTTTGGATTCCAAGTAGTTATGTTTATACTTTAAACACATTGAAAGTGTAGGTTCAAAGTGTTTATTTAACACTATTTATAATGTGTTTAAAATAATGTGAATATAAAATTAAACACCATATAAATTGTGTCAATTCAACTCAATTTTTATTATTGCGTAAAGATGATAGTTATTTAGTCACAATCACACTATATTTTAAGCTTAATGTAATTAAATAACATAATTTACAAGATATTTTATTTTAAATTTGCGTTATTTTAGATACATTTTAAATTGTGCTAGTCAAACAATTCAAAATTGTTTATCTTTATAAACACAGAATGAGAATTCAAACAACGTACGTTGTTATACCAGTAGTCTATAACAATGTTGTTTTTGTCTAAAAAGACATTTGTTTGAAATTTAATGATTCAATATGTAACTTATCATTCTCTTAATGTGCAATAACGTGTAACAATATATAAAAACTTTTAACATGCATAATTTCTTATGTAGTTTTCAAATTTAATAATATAACATCTTATTTTAAAGCTCTTGGGGTGAATTATATTATCAAAATATCAAGTTAAGTAAAATGTAAAAAGCATTGTGGTTTCTTAAAAGATATTTCAAATAATTAATGTGTTTAATTTTTAAACGTTCATAACTTTTTATTCGAGTATCAGTTTAGGAGTTAATATATCAAAACGAAACTATCAACAAGTAGAATAAATATAAAGAACTTGTCAAATGAAAAGAGGGGTAAATGCTCTTTAGCTAGCTCTGCTTGTGGTATTAGAGCCGACACTAATTAGAGACTTCGATTTATGGTAAAACTCTCATATTTTTTCTACATTAAATAAATAAATAAATGAAATATAGCTGAAGAAAAGAAAGCTAAAAAAAATAATGATATAAAATGCAATAAATAAATATTGAGTCGATATTTAACTTGTTGTATTCTTATCATGTAATAGTGTATAACTAGATATAAAAAATTTAAACTTGCGTAACTTCTAAACAAATTATCAAAATAAGTAATATAACTTATGATTTTGAACCTCTCGAGATGATATAAAAGTATTATATGTCTGATATAAAAGTATTATATTTTATTGAAATAAAATTAAAGTGATAATACACCTATAATTTTTAAATATTTATAACTTTTTACTTATATGTCTGATTAAGGCGTACTCTATATCAAAATGAAGCTATCGACGAGAAAAATAAACCTAAGTAATTTGTCAGATGAGAGAGGGAACATGTGACATGACCCTCATGTTCCCCTGGCTCCGCCCCTTAATCTAATATAGCTTGACTCTAAAGGTTAAAAAAACAAGGATAGGTTGGAAAAACCTTTTGCTAATTAGTGACTTGGGGGGTCCAAACTAGTTTGACCCTATTATTGTTTACCTATATACGAAGGTTATTATTATTAGCAACACCTTCTATAGTGTTATTGGGGCATATATATCTTGAATCCATACAAAGATACCTAATCATTGAATTCCCTTATCCCATCCTTATGTATTGTCGTTATCACAGTCGATCGATCGTTTTTCTTTAAGAATATGTAAATATTGTTACTGCCAATTTTGGCTTAGTGTAACGTATATCCATCAATTATGCAGGCATGTTGTTTGAGTTTGACAGAGAATAATTGTTTTCGGCATTAATTAAAGTAATACTCCGTAACTTGTAAGAGAAAGTATACCTTTTAGTCCCTTTTATATAATAGATTAAATAATTGAACAATTGTTAACTGCATATATAAAAGAAATTCTAACCTGTATGTTGTAATGTTATGTGTTATATTTCCCTAAGTCTTGCTTTCATATGTGTTGCATGTAATATTGTTATGTGCTTGTAAACATGTATGAGTGTATGATGAGTATACATATAACATATATTATATACTTGGATATACATGGATGCACAAGTTATTATTAGACTTGACTGAGTCGTATTGAGTCGAGAAATCGACTTGATCCTCTAACGAGTCTAGTACACACTTGTGGAGTGATAATGTATAACCTATAGTATATATAATGTATGTATAATATGTATGATATAAGGATTGGAGATACTTACCCGGATGTGGGCCTTAGGCCCATTCCCAAGCACAAAGATCTCTCCTGCTGAGCAAGCCTGGCGGCCCTGTCCATTGGAAGTGAAGCGCTGCGTTTTGTCTTGGCTTCACTTGAGATTCGAAGCCCTAGCTATTTAAGCTTGCTAGCAGCTTCTGGATCCTCAATTCAGCTCTCTCTCTCTCCTCCGTCTCTTCTCAAACGCTCTCAAAGGGTTCTAGGGTTTCTAGGGTTTTCTCCTGGCTCCTCCCCGGCGATTGTGACGACGAAGGCGTTAGCTGCTCTCGGTGATCTCCTGGTGGTGGCGCGGCTAAGCTCCTGGCTTTGGTTGCCGCTTGTCTCACGTCTGGAGATCTAGGGTTTGGGAGTTTCGAAGAGATCTTCGAACTCCGGTCATCCCACACAGGGGGATCTTCTTCTCTTTGTATCTCTGAAACTCGTACATGCTAGATCTAGGGTTTATCTTTGCATTGCTTGATTGTAACCCTCTGTTGAACATTACCTAGTGGATTCGGCCTGTTCTTGAGGCCCCGAGGACGTAGGCATCTCTTTGCCGAACCTCGTAAAACTCTGGTGTCGTTCTCGCTCTTGCATGTTTGTTTTGAGTTTCTTGTTCTTATCTCTCGCTTCCGCATAAATCACTTTCGTTATATATCGAATCTCGATTTCAACAAGTGGTATCAGAGCTTGAGTGTCGCGTTTCCGATTTCCTGGCTCATTGTTGAGTTCTAGGGATAGGTTACGGGTGTAGGGCCTCGGGCTGACCTAAAAGGCGACATCGCTGGTGCAGCACCCCCCCTACACGACATACCACTGCCTTGTTTGCTTAGATCTAGGCTTGTGTGTTTACGTTTCTGTGCTCTGCTCTTAGGTTCAAGGTTTTCTTGAATCTCTTGCGTGATTTACTGTGTTTTGTTAAGTTTTTTAAAGTTCTTGACTATAAACATGGGTGAATCCTATCGCTTAAAACCCTTCAATGGCACTACTGACTTTGCTATGTGGCAGGTAAAAATGAAGTCCATATTAATCAAAGAAAACTGCTATGAAGTGCTCTCTGGAGAAGATGTCGAAGAAGACAAAAAGAAGGATCTAAAATGTCTTGATAAAGTAGCACACAGTGAGATTATGTTGAGACTGACAGACGAAGTGGCTAGGCAAGTTCTTACTTGCACAACTACTGAAAAGCTCTGGAAAAGGTTGGAAGAATTATACTTGGTAAAATCACTATCAAGTAGGGTAAATCTCTTCAACAAACTCTTCAATTATAAAATGTCTACTACTTGCACTCTTGCTGAAAATCTTGACAGATTCTTGGCAATTACCCAAGATCTAGAGAGATGTGGTGACAAAGTTGATGAGACTCAATTGTGTGTGTTGTTGCTTAATTCTTTGCCTGCACAGTTTACTACTTTTGTTGATGTTGTTCAGTATGGTACTAATAAGTTGACTCAAAAGGAGCTTATTGACTCTATCATACAGAAAAATGAAAATCTCAAAGTGTTTAAAGCTGTGAATGGAAATAAGACTGACCCTAAACCTGAAAACAAAGATGAGGTTCTTATGGTTAAGTCTAAGTACAAAGGCAATAGGAAACCTAAGCAACAGGAAAATAAAGACAATAAATCTGATTCTGTGTCTTCTGATAAATCCAGTGGTGAAAAACCTGATAAATCTCATCTTTTATGTACTTACTGCAATAAAACTGGCCATCTTGAGAAACATTGTTTTAAGAAGAAAAGGGATATTAAAGCTGGTAAGAAACCTAATGTGTCTGCTGTTTGTGAATCCCATCCTTATGTTACTCATGAAGTTCTTGCATTATTAAGTGACACTGATTCTACTACTTGGATTTTGGATTCTGGGTGTACCATGCATGCTACCTTTCATAAATCTTGGTTCTTTGAGCTTAAATGTTTTGATGCTGGTACTGTTATGCTGGGTGATCACTCTATCCTTAAAATTAAAGGTGTTGGATCTGTTGCTTTAAAAATGTTTGATAATGTGATTAGAATTGTTAAGGATGTTAAATGGGTTCCTGATTTAAGGAGAAACTTGCTCTCTGAAAGTGCTTTTGAGGAATTACACTATGATATGTCCAGTTCCAATGGTGTTAGGATTATTTCTAAAAATGGGAAGCCTGTCATTAAATGCTTTAGAAAGAAGGGTCTTTATGAAATGTTGGCTACTCCTGTTTTGAATTATTCTGCTTCTGCCTTTACTGCTTCTGTGCATACTATGTCTCTGTATGATACTATGTTGTGGCATAATAGATTGGGTCACATTGGTAATAAAGGCTTGGAACACCTTCATAAAACTGGCATAATCAACTCCAAACCTTGCATGATTGATCTCTGTGAAAATTGTATCCTAGGAAAGCATGCTAGAAAAGGTTTTAAGCATTCATCTTATGTTGCTGCTGCACCTCTTGAATATATTCATTCTGATTTGTGGGGACCCTCTCCTGTTCCTACTGTAGGTCATAAGAGATATTTTATGTCTCTTATTGATCAGTACAGTAGGAAGGTCTGGGTCTACTTGCTTAAAACTAAAGATGAGGCTTTTGAAACCTTTAAAAACTGGAAAGTTGGAGTTGAAAATGAAACTGGCCTTACTGTTAAATGTTTAAAAACTGACAATGGCCTGGAGTTTTGTAATTCTTTGTTCAATGAGTACTGCAAGTCTAATGGTATTAAGAGACACTTAACCATTCCTGGAACTCCCCAGCAGAATGGTACTGCTGAGAGGATGAACAGGACTCTCCTTGAAAAAGCTAGATGCATGCTTATATCTTTTGGATTGAAACATTGTTTGTGGGGTGAAGCTGTTGTGACTGCTGCTTATCTGATAAATAGGACCCCTTCCTCTGTTATTGATTTTAAAACTCCCTATGAGTTATGGACTAAAAGAAAGCCAAACTTAGACCACATTAAACCTTTTGGTTGCACTGTGTTTTCTTATGTTAACCAAGGTAAGCTTAATCCTAGGTCCCAGAAATGTGTGTTATTGGGTTATCCTGAAGGGGTTAAGGGTTATAAGTTGCTTCTTGTCCAACCTGGAGTGTATAAAACTATTGTGAGTAGGAATGTCTTTATCAATGAGCATGAATTTCATTTTAAGAAAGCTTCTCCTGTTATCTCAGATGCTAACTTGCAGGTACAAGAGGATCAATTCTTTGTGCCTAAGCACAATGATGATGATTCAGATGATGAGTTTGACAGTGGTTTTTCTCCCTCTTCTTCCTCTACTCTCTCTACTCATGATTCTTCTCTGTCTACTTCTAATGATGCTACTGTTTCTGATAATATGCAAATTGATGTTGTGCAACCTCACCAATTCGGTGGGGGAGCAAATAATGAACCTAATTCCTCTTCTACTTCTCCTATTTCTGTGAATGAGGATGATGTTGTTACTTCTGTGCCTGTGTCTGGTTCTGGTACCTCTAGTTATTCAGCCACTGAAGGGCATGATTTGACTAATTGACAGTTGACTAGGGATAGGAGCCCTAGGACTGTTATACCAAATAGCAGGTTCATTAATAACATTGTTGAGTTTGCTTGCTTAGTTTCTGATGTTGTGAAGATCTTTACTCCTGAAACTTATGAACAAGCTATGAAGTGTATTCACTCTGCTAAATGGAAACATGCCATGAATGATGAGATAGAATCTATGAGGGTGAATAAAACCTGGACTTTGGTGCCTAAACCTGTGAATGCTAGATTGATTGATTGTAAATGGATCTACAAACTAAAAGATGGCATTTCTAAGTCTGACCCCCCTAGATACAAAGCTAGGCTGGTTGCTAAAGGTTTTACCCAAAGAGAGGGTGAGGATTACAATGAAATATTTGCTCCTGTTGTGAAATACAAAACCTTGAGATTGTTGCTTGCCATGACTGCTGTTTATGATTTTGAATTGGAACAAATGGATGTTAAGACAGCTTTTCTTCATGGTGACTTGGATGAGACAATTTATATGAGACAGCCTAAGGGCTTCATTGATTCTGTGCATCCTAATCATGCTTGCTTGTTAAATAAATCCATCTATGGTTTGAAACAGTCTCCTAGACAATGGAATATCAAATTTGACAAGTGCATGAGGTTCAGTCTAGGGTTTAAAAGGAGCAAATTTGATACCTGTTTATACTTTAAGGGTGTCAATAAGAGTCCTGTGCTTTATGTGCTTTTATATGTGGATGACATCTTGCTGATTTCTAAATCTGTTGATGCTATTCATGATATTAAAAAGAACTTACAAAAGCATTTTGACATGAAAGATTTAGGCATTGCTAAAAAGATTTTAGGCATGTCTATTATAAGAGATAGGAAGCATAAGAAGTTATGGTTGCACCAGTGTGACTATGTGCATAAGGTTCTTGAAAGATTTCATATTTCTGGTGATAAGATTAACAATATTCCTTTAGGTGCTCATCTTGATCTCACTAAAATAAAAGGAAAGTTGTCTGTTGCTGAGTTGAATATTATGAAATCCATTCCTTATGATGCTGCTGTAGGTTCAGTGATGTACTCTATGATTTGTACTCGTCCTGATCTTGCATTTGCTATTAGCACTCTCAGTAGGTTCATGTCTGAACCAGCTGAGAAACACTGGGTGTCTATGAAATATCTGTTAAGATACTTGCTTGGAACTGCTAATCTGTCTTTGTTATATGCTGAACACTCCTCCTCTTATAATCTACATGGCTTTGTGGATGCTGATTATGCTTCTAACAAGGATACCAGGAAATCTATTACCTCCTATGTATATACATGGGCAGGCAATTGTGTTTCCTGGAAATCCCAGCAGCAACCCATCGTTGCTCTCTCATCCACTGAAGCTGAGTACATAGCAACTACAGAGGCCTGCAAGGAGGCCATCTGGCTGCAAGGAATCCTTAAGGAGATAGAGAGGAAGCACTACACTTCTGTCTTACACATTGATAGTCAAAGTGCACTCTATCTCTGCAGGGACCCCATGTACCATAAGCGTACTAAACATATTGATGTTAGATACCATTTTATCCGTGAGAAAGTGGAAGATAATGTCATACATGTTAAGAAAATTGATGGTAAGTATAATCCTGCAGATTTTGGCACTAAAATTGTTCCTTATGAAAAATTTGTGTTCTGCAGGAACTTCCTCCATTTGGAGGATTTCCATGGGTGATCCTTGCATGTCTGGGCTGATGACGGATGGCTTTAAGTCCACTATGTTTAGGTTATAGTCTGCCTGGAGCAAGACTTAGAAAAATAGAGGGTGATTTGTTGTAGTGTTATGTGTTATATTTCCCTAAGTCTTGCTTTCATATGTGTTGCATGTAATATTGTTATGTGCTTGTAAACATGTATGAGTGTATGATGAGTATACATATAACATATATTATATACTTGGATATACATGGATGCACAAGTTATTATTAGACTTGACTGAGTCGTATTGAGTCGAGAAATCGACTTGATCCTCTAACGAGTCTAGTACACACTTGTGGAGTGATAATGTATAACCTATAGTATATATAATGTATGTATAATATGTATGATATAAGGATTGGAGATACTTACCCGGATGTGGGCCTTAGGCCCATTCCCAAGCACAAAGATCTCTCCTACTGAGCAAGCCTGGCGGCCCTGTCCATTGGAAGTGAAGCGCTGCGTTTTGTCTTGGCTTCACTTGAGATCCGAAGCCCTAGCTATTTAAGCTTGCTAGCAGCTTCTGGATCCTCAATTCAGCTCTCTCTCTCCTCCGTCTCTTCTCAAACGCTCTCAAAGGGTTCTAGGGTTTCTAGGGTTTTCTCCTGGCTCCTCCCCGGCGATTGTGACGACGAAGGCGTTAGCTGCTCTCGGTGATCTCCTGGTGGTGGCGCGGCTAAGCTCCTGGCTTTGGTTGCCGCTTGTCTCACGTCTGGAGATCTAGGGTTTGGGAGTTTCGAAGAGATCTTCGAACTCCGGTCATCCCACACAGGGGGATCTTCTTCTCTTTGTATCTCTGAAACTCGTACATGCTAGATCTAGGGTTTATCTTTGCATTGCTTGATTGTAACCCTCTGTTGAACATTACCTAGTGGATTCGGCCTGTTCTTGAGGCCCCGAGGACGTAGGCATCTCTTTGCCGAACCTCGTAAAACTCTGGTGTCGTTCTCGCTCTTGCATGTTTGTTTTGAGTTTCTTGTTCTTATCTCTCGCTTCCGCATAAATCACTTTCGTTATATATCGAATCTCGATTTCAACAATTTATTTAATTAACACCTTATTCAGTTATAATGAAAAATTATTCAACTAGAGCAGCTAGTTAGTTATATTTTTTTCATAACAAAAATATCTTTTAATTCTGTATATATCTATATCCAGGTTAGATTTAAGTGTCAATTATTCTAGTTGGGTTAACCTCTCTGAAACGATATTAACTTTCATGTACACATGATGAATGTGAGCCAACAAAAAAAATTTGAGGTCCAGCTGATAGTCAGACATAGAGCAATTCCAAGTACCCATATTGACTGCATTAATAATACATAGATTATCCCCTTTAATTTTGATATTTTGAATATTCCTAGCGAAGACTTTTATGTATGTTCTATACAGAGTCATAGCTTTTACACCAATGACAAAATTGTATTTTTTTTTTTTAGCTCTTAGGCATGGGATGTGTGTATTGTGAATTGTGATCTCTGAAAATATAACCTATGGAGGTTTCTCGGAGTGGAGTTTGGAGCCATCAAAGTTCAATTTGAATTGATTTTTCCATTTAGACTTTTTTTTTTCCAATTAGTGTTGGTACATCAAAAAGGTCTATTTTTACTTTTTTTTGGTACTAAGGTCTATTTTTACTAATTTAATCTCATGTATGTTTCTCACTAAAGATTTTTGTGTAAGATTTCATATATCCACTGATCGGGTAAGTACCATATGTATATGTGGGACACCATGAGATAACCAATTAACCATGGTAGGGTGGTTGAGACGAAAAAGATTTTAGGGTAGTACCCGATGGTCTTTAGTTCAACTCCCAGACATAGCCTCTCTATATTTATAAAAATAAGGGACACCATGAGATTATGGATATGGAGTACTTGTAAGCCATAGGCAAGTTATCATGTTCACTCTCAATCTTAAGTACTACTCGTATTAATGTATTAAATAGATTCACGTGCTTCCGTACGCAATTAATTCGCTCATTTGTCATTCATACAGGATAACACATAACTCGTTGTCTTTGTTTTTGGTAGGGTCGTTAATTTAACTGCACCTTTAATTTTACATAAAACCTAAATACACCGATAATTTTTACGGAATACACCGGTAATAGATCCGCAATAAATCGTAGACCTTTCTTTTTATATATAAAACATGGGGTGGGATCGCTAATGGGTTCATAAGGGTCCACAACAAGTTGCGGACTCATTAGCGGTGTATTTAGTAAAAATTATCGGTGTATTTAACAACCTCTAATTTTATCTCCTATATACTTTTCTTCTTTTCTTTTTTTTTCTTTTTTTTTTCTACTGTACACCCATATATGGTTTGCCCTCGATTTAATAGGTACTGAATAGTCTGAATCATGCTAAAAGTGGATTTTTTTACAATGGACAAGAAGTAAATCGACAAAGCGATCTCGAAGCCATCAACAGATGATTTGGATGACCCTACACAGAGGGTCGACATTAATTTTTTTTATCTAAGATTAAAATTACAGAAATTTAAGATTAAAAAAGTCTAGAAATTAAAACTTTTGATTCTTCCGATCTAAATTGGCGGCTTAGACACCTTGTCGGGAGCAGTAGATCGACATGACATTCTTAGCTTAAAAATGGCGACTTTGCTCATCAATCATATTGCATGTGATGTCTTGGACTCGAAAACTTGAGATTTGAACGATGAATGACAACAGACATGGATATTTTGTAAATAAGGTGATAGTTGGTTGGGAATTGGAATTTCAAGGAGAGAGAGGTGGAATCTGGCAGGCCAGATTGTTGGATGTAGAAGGGGTTGAGAGTTAGGGTTGGAGTTTTGAATTTGTATCAAATATAAAGAAAAGATTGGAGTTAAATGTGGTTGGAAGAAGGTTGTTTTAATTTGCATATTCAAGAGCCGGAGGCCGCCAAATCTTGAGCATGCAGATCTGGAAGGGGTCAAATATGAACAAAGGGAGAAAGGTGGAATCCAACGGTGGCAGAGGGGGAGACTGGGGAGGATAAGCCTGACAGCAACAGGGTCGGACACCCGGCCAAAATGGTCAAGCATGGCCAGGGGGCAAAAGTCGACCCGGGAAGGGGGGGGGGGGGGGGGTTGCCGGAGAGGAGATCGGGATTTAGTTTTGGGGTGCAGATTGAGATTTCTATTCTATGGCTATAGGGTGGGAGGGCGCGCGGTGCCGAGGAAGCTGCTGGAATACTTGTATGATTGGGGAATGTTATTTTTTCCAGTGACTTATTCCACAACTATATCAAAAAGGAAAAAACAAAAAATACAGGCAATATCTGGGCTTCAGTTTCCAGGAGGAACTTGCAGGAAAAAAGCTAAACACCGAAGTATATTTGCAATTGTGCTTTTGAAACTTGAATTAGATTTGATGTCTAAATTGTTTAGAAAAGGGTTGGAACTTGTCGTTTGCTTGCCTCTCTCTGGTTTTACTACTTTCTTCTTGCTTGATTTGGCGAAATGGTTCCTGGAGGCGGAAACGTAGCACCAATTTGAGATTTAGGGGCGGCTAGGGGTTAGAAATTAGGACAATAATAAGAGTAGAGACTAGATATAGAGGGCAAATCAAATACTTGTGTAGTTGTGCCTTGTCACTAATTTAGTGCTTGTGTCAAATTTCATTAATTGTCATAGTAAAATTATACAAGTAAGGTGTTATTAATTAGTTTACGGTTTGAGCTATGTGTTATAGATTATAAATGGATTTTAACTTTTATTCCACATATTAATTAAGGTGATGCTATAGACATTCGACACTCTTTGTTTGTAAAATATTGTTCTTACTTGAAATTATTTTATATGCAGTCATTTGGAATTCAATCGAGCTCAACACCTTCTGTGCTACAAGTGTTCATCTCCTCTGTGATACAAGTGTTCATCTCAAGAAACAACGTTCATGAAGCAGCTTTACAGGTATAACATCTCCGGATTCAATACAAGATATCAATCATATCAACTGGGTCAAGAAGGATATCCACAAGTTTTCAGAATTTCTCTTGTCATTTTTTTCCACTTGCTGAAACAACTATTTTGGGATTTTTGAGTCTTGACAATTCAATTTTGAATTGTCCTTGCATGCAGGAAGGTTGAGTATCAAAATCAAGGAAGGATGAATACCCACGTGCGAAGTGGGATGCAACTAGTTATATCCAAATATAATTGTGTACACTATCTTTTAAATGTTTAATCCTAATGCTTACATGCAACTCCACCATATATGGCTCCATATTGTTAAAAGATTTAGATCAGATTTGAATATCATAAGATGAGATATAGTACAATAATTACTGAATCAAAAAAAAATTATTATGTAAAAATTCGAGGCCAGACATACCTAGGGCTGGAAATAACCCGCGGGTACCTGCTCCGCCCGCTTTACCCGTATTAATTTTACGGGTGAAAACCTGCAAAAAAGCGGGTGACGGGTGGAGCGGGTGTGGGTGAAGCGGGTGATGGATGGATTATGGGTGAAGATTTTTCACCCATAACCCGCCCCATTAACCCGCCCCGCATAAAACCCTAAAATTTATATATATAATGTGTGTAATTTTACTATTTTACCCTTTTCAAGTTTAACTTCTACAAACCCCAATCCTTGATTAGTGCTTTGCCCACCAAATTTCAATTAGAATGAATATAGTCTTGGGCTTTCTCTTTCACGTTATAGAAAGGGATATATTGCATTATTATATAATTAGTATTATACTAATCATATACCCTTTCACTTTCAAATTTCAATTAAATCGTGATTTCAGTGCTTTGTCGATCAAAAATATAAATACATAAACCCATCGCCTTTTTAATTTTGAGTTAGAATTGGACTACTTGTGTTGATTTTGTTTTTCCCTTTGTTTCACCCATTGGGTACCCGCTCCACCCGCATCACCCGTGCGGGTCGGATGCGGGTGAAAAGGTTTGCGGGTGATGGATGGAGCGGGTGAAACTTTTTACCCGCGGGGCGGATGATGGAGTGGCTTCGTCCACCCATAACCCGCCCCATTTCCACCCCTAGACATACCTGGACCTCGAGGGCCGACTAGTCGGCAGACGGAAAACCGTCAAAAAACAAACAAAAATACAAAGATGGTGCAACGAACAAGCAAAAGCACTCTACAAAGCAAAACTAAACACAACTAATCTGAACAAGACGAGGACGTAGACGAAGGGCGAAGCCAAGCACTACCCTGGAGCAGTACCGTAGGTCGGTGGCACAACAGAAGTCACTTGTGGGCAGTGAAGACGAACCTCCAAGGAACCATTCTTCCGGAGAAAGGAGACGCATCGATACACACTACCACGACACCAACTTATCCCGACTCCGACTGCCAGAATCCCATCAAACGGAAAAGAAAGTACAGTCACGCCAAACAAAGAGCCACCTGATGCCTAAACCAAACGCACCTGAAATCCGATCGGAAAATATGCAAACCCCACACAGGGAATTATTTATTTATAGTTATAAATTATAATTCACTACATTAATATTATTAAAATTATTCTTTAATCCAAACGGGTCAGCTTTAGGCCCAAGGAAAATCCTTAGGCCTAAAAGACAGCAGGGTTCTGCCCTACCAAACAGGAGAGGGTAATTTGTATGCGGCCCACACCCGACCACAGCCATTGAAACCGGCGCTGTTGTAGACAGCTGCGATGAACGCAATCGAAGAGAGGGACGAGGCCCCAAACTTCGGCGAAGGCCGACTACCACCCGGTAAAAGGGGTGAAGGGGCAAGACACTAGAGAAGGAAGAGGTTTCACGAGGCTACAACCAAGCCAAAACACCGGCAACGAAAAGAAAGGCTCGGAACCGGGAAGACTCGGAAGAGCAGCAGCGGAGAAGAAGGGACAGCCAAGGCACCAACATCAGGCGGCGCCGCCGACGAGAGCTCGAGGAGCCCCTAGAGCGACGTTGTGGAGGCAAATCGACCACGACATCGGTTGTACGACATCACGGATGAAGAGCCCGGAGAACAGCGCACCCCAAATGGAAAAAAGGGGGTTTTCACTATAAATTGAGCAAAACGATCAGATCAAAAGGAGTTTTTCACATCCCAAAATCAACAGGGGGTTTTCACAGTCCAAAATCAGCAAGAGTCCCAACCAAAATGATAAGAGCAACACCACCCGAGAGCATATCTCGAAAAGATCAAACGATTCGGACTCAAATCGGAGTCGGAAGTGGAGATTTTACTTGAGGGTGAACAAAAAGCACGATGTCACACAAGAAGGAGAGAAGAAGCGGGAAGAAGCCGCTATAGTTCGGGCCTCCGAAGAGGTGGTTCGGGCCTCCGAAAAGGTGGTTCTAGGCTTTTTCTATTACTGTATTATTTTTTTAAAATAAATAAAATAATCCCTAAAATATAATTAAGCCCTTAAATTCAAAATTTTAATATATTTACAATCGAATTTGATTTTAGAAATATTAAAATATAATATATTTAATGATAAATTAACAAAAATAGATGAATGGGTGGTGAGTTATAAACAAAGACCATTCAAAGGGTGGTTTTCTGTAAGTTTGAATTTAAGGGGTGGTTAAGTGAAAACACTCATATTTAAAGGGTGGTTTTCTGTAAATTTCCCTATAAAATACTCACTCCGTTATAAAATATAAGTCGTTTGACTTTGTGACACGTTTGTTAAGTTGCTAAAAACTATACCAATAAAAAATATCATTCGAAGAATCATTGCAAACATCGGTGATTGGACCCAAATTGAAAAAGATAATACTAGGAATAAAACTACAAACAAGAGAACTAAAGCTAAATGGAGCAGACCACCTGGGACTGTCTACAAAATCAATGTGGATGGCTTTGTTAATCCCACTGGTGTTTGCCATGTGGGAGGAGTTGGTCGGCACTCCCGGGGACATGTCATTGATATGTTATACAAGAAAATTGTCAAAGGCTCAGTTATTCAAACTGAAGCCAGCTATCCAAACAAGTATGGAGCACGCAATTAGTAAAGGAATACGAAGAGTAATAATAGAAGGGAACAATCTACAACTCATCAAAGCCATTACCAGCAGTAATAATGTCAGATGGGAGATTATACATCACATTGAAAAGATCAAGCAACTGGAATCTGCTTTTAACCTTGTTCAATACATACACTACTAGGGCCGGGCAAAATTTGGATCGGATCAGGACCAGACCGGAACTTACGGTCTTTGGATCGTACCGGGATATTACGGTCTGGTCCACAGTCCAAGATATTTTAATTTCCGGGTTCTGGTCCAAACCCTGGACCAGACCGGAATTGGACCAGAACCCATATCATTATTAAAAAAAAAAACTAAAGAAGAGGATATATCGTTTCATATCATAAGCGTAACTTTCATTTCATCACTTTGCCCGTTCGCCACCTGCCCTAGGTCTCAAACTCCCTGTTCACCACCACCTACTCCGGCTACTCGCCCCTCGGCCCTCGCTCAACCCTCCCTCGCCAGAATCCACACGCCACCAGGCCGAGACTATTCCTCTCGGCTCTCTCCACCAGCTTCGTCCTGGGCGCCCCCTCTCGCTCCCTCGAACCCTCAGGCAACGGGTGCTCCGACCGCATGCGCCTCTGGAACTTCACCCCCGCCAGCTCCCACTCTCGCCGTCGAACCTACTCCGGCCACTCCTGCAGGCGACGTCCTACCACCCCCAGCCAGTCCCTCGTGCTCGCCAATCGCCATCTGTTATACAGTACTACAACAGTAGCCATAGGCGTTCTTCTTCCCTCTTCTATTCTTCTTCTTCCCTGTTCTATTTTGATTATTTTCAGATCGATTTCAATTAATGAGAAGCGAATCAAGTAACCGACTTTATAGCTTAGAAGGGTATCATTTGTAATAGCTTTACTATCCCTTTTAATAGGGAACTTTGTACCATCATCTTTAAGGATGATCAAGAAGCCAGATTGCAGCTTGTGTAATCGCTCCTAATTCTTGTCTACTGTTAAAAAAAAGGAGCTAAAAACTATATAAAACATTAACTCTTTTTTAATTAATTTTTAAAAATAATATTATACTTATTTAAAGTATAATATTGCTTTTAAAATTTTAAAAAGTTAATATTTTTTATAGTTCTTAGCTCTTTAAAAATGTATCAAGAGAGTAATTTATTGAATAAAATTAATACTCTAAAATACATATTTTATACTCCCTCCGTTTCAAAATAAGTATTGCTTAACTTTTTTTTTTACGTTTTTTAAGAAGGTAAAAACTCTATTAAATATTAATTTTTTAATCAATTTTTTTTAATAAATTGATACTTATTAGTAATAAGTATCAATTTATATAAAAAAAATTAATTAAAAAAATAATATTTTATAGAGTTTTTACCTCATTAAAAAACGTGCAAAAAGTCAAGTGACTTCTATTTTGAAACGGAAGGAGTAAGTTTTTTTTAATAAGAGAGGGGGTTGTACATCATTTCGAAATAGTTCAGCAAGAAAAGATTTACATATCCAAAAATCCTTAATTCGAAGTCTCTATTTACAAAATCAATAGGGGCTGTACACTAGGAATAGGATGGAGGGGCCGGGGTTTTGAATTTTGATGGCAAATAAGAGGTGTAAGTGGCTCCCAAATTGAATGAAGTGAATAATTAGTACTCCAAATGAATGGGACGTACACACGCTTTGGTAAATGGTATGGGTCCCCATTAATCTATCAATCTGATTAATTAGGCTGAGTTTGACATCTTGTTCTAGTGGTAAAGGTGAAGTACCCTAAAAAAGAAGTCTCGGGTTCGAATCTTACTTGGTGCATTTGGATCATATTAATTCCCACAAATATGTACGATCAAACGGTGTATACTAATCTGTAGGATCAAGCCGAAGTGGTGAAGTGGTCCGCGTGCAGGTAGGATTTCTGGGGTATGGGACCGCGAAGTGATGGGACCAGTCACTATAAAAAATTTACCTTACCAAAGTTTTACCTCTTCTCACAATCCCCTTCGAACTGGGGCTGAGGGGCGCTCGGGGTGAGCGATTTCACCTTTGGAACAAGAGTTTGACATAATATTATATCCATGGGATAATTATCTCGTGTCGTATATAAAGACACATTGGGTGTGTATGGTTAAAAATATAAACTGTTAAAAATTAATCATTCGTGAGTGTTTATTTTTTAAACAGTTTTTTTGGTTGTTTGGATGATCAAAATAAACATAAATGTGTTAAAAAATAAGGTAAAAGGGAGGTTATTTGGGTGTTTATTTTGTACAAGTATTGTTTTACCCCTTTCCTTTTAACTTATTTGGTTTGAAAGTACCACAATACCCCTACTAGCTAACAACCAAATAAACTCCACTTTTTACAAATAAACTGTTTTTCGCCCCATACGGAGACTATCTTGTTGTTTAAATTTTTAACTACTTTTACCAACAGTTTATAAATTTTACCCTGTTTATAATTTTAGTCAGTTTATTAACCCCGTCTCATACGAACCCATTATAAGGGTGATTTTTTTTTCTAGCTAGTGCGTATAGTAAGGGTTGGTCTATTAGTTTGATAAAGCTTGTAACTGATAAAGTATTATACACTTAATCATAAATGTAATACTTTTTACTTTTACAAGTAATAAGTGTTAAATTGTAAAAAAAATTTAAAAAAATAAATATTTTATATAGTTTTTAACTCCTTAAATTGAACAAGATCGGAGGATCTTGTGCAATATCCCTTTCGGCTTTCAGTGATAGATCCAGTACGTACTGTCCTAGACTCGATCTGGATTTCGAGGGAGTTTCTTCGTTTACTTTCTTTATCTCGTTCTTTTTCTCTATTCTGTACTAGAGCTATTGTTGCATATGTTGGATCTGTGTTTTGTATGCTTGAATCTGCAACCTACCTTGTAATCTTTATTGCACTTCGCAGATTTCGAGTGTGCTCGAGTCTTTCTCTACGCGAGATTCCATGGACGTAGAGAGAAACCTCGAACCTTGTCACCAGTTCTATGCATTGTGTTCTTTCAGTTCTGGTTCTGATTTGTCGATTCAGTTGCTTCAAAACCTGTTCGCAGATCTTGAACCCCAATATAAGAGTTTGAGAACTACACACAATAATATCGTTTTGTTACTGTTAAAAGTCAAAATACATACGGAGTAAATACTACGGAGTGTACATATTTAGTCTCATGCAACGACGGAACGGCCATGCGTACGGTGAACGTTATTGCAACGCTTCATTTATTTAAGCCTAATTTGATGAAAGAATTAGTACATAACGAGGGGAGCATAACCATAAATATTATTACGTACTTCTTCTACTTATTACACGCTTTTTAACAATATTAAGTATAAAATATTAATTAATTTTTAAAAATAATTTCATACTAAATACAATTATTTATTAAATTATTTAAAAAAATTATTTAAAAATTACTCCCTCGCATCTGTCTCAAGTCGTTTTAGGATTTTGTCAAGTTTTAATAAATCACTTACTCCTTAATCAACATCATCCTTCTACTAATCAAAATCTTTTTAAAAAAATCAACAACATTTTTTAACCAATCAAAATCTTTAAAAAAATCAACAACACACCAATCGATATAAATTATTACTATATCTTACCTAGAATACCTAAAATGACATCTATTTTTTAATACAAAAATAAAGACCTAAATTTTGAAAAGAAAGGAGTAACATTTTATAGATTTTTAAGCTTCTTCAAAAATGTGTTAAAAAATCAATTAGCCAGTCTCGTGAGACGCGGGAGTACTACACTACTACGGTAGGACTTGATTCAACGCCTGAAGAGTAGGAGTCTAATTGGGAGTACTATATATAAGTACAGTACATGATTGAAAAGACCTGAATGAATCCAATACGTACACTATATATATGCTACGGTCTCAACATAAAAACAGCACTATATACGGATATATGGATGAAAATCCTCTACAACACTATATACACCCTTACATACAACACAAAATTAGTTGTGTTAAATATTTATGATAAAAAAAATTCAAAAAAATATATTGATGTTACAAATAACTAATCATATATATTTGTATAATTTTTTCATGAAAAAACATATTTAAAAAATTATTAAAATTATTATTATCAAATCATTATCTTTTCAATTTTAATATTTTTTAAAATATGTTTTTTCATGAAAAAATTATCCAAATATATATGATTAGTTATTTGTAACATAAATATATTTTTTAAATTTTTTTTATCATAAATATTTAACACAATTAATTTTGTGTTCATACATAGGGGTGTATGGGAGGTTGTAGGTGATTTGGACTCCGGATATATATATATATATATATATATATATATATATATATATATATATATATATATATATATATATATATATATATATATATATATATATATATATATATATATATATATATATATATACACACTGTATCAAATAAAGGATGAATAGTATTATTGAAAGACCCCCTGAATCCCGCCCCCTGTGTGCTATGGTCTTTTTTTTTTTTACCAGGAAAGAATTCGGATGGTCAGTCGGCTATTTGAGAGCATTTTTTCAGCATACGAGATCCCTTATGCCCATATTACTCTCTTCTTTTAAAAAAAAATTAATTAAAATCTTTTAAAAAATAAGTAAAGGGGTAAAGAATCTATATCTAATATAATACTAAAACAGCTGCGAAGAATACACGTGGCGGCCTCACATTGAAAGTATCACGTGGCAGCCTTTCGCTTAACAAATCCCCATATATATTTAAAATAAATAAACTTAAAATCAATTTTATTAATTAAAATATTGAATTTGTTGACCAAATCATAACAACTTCTCCAAATTTACAGATTATTTTTTATCCAGGATTTTTAAAAGCCAAAAAATAATAAATCAGTATATTATTAATAAATAAATTTCACTAAACTCTTTTGAATGAATGAATGTTACGTGAAATTCATTTTGTTAATTTTTAAAACTTTTTTATTAGATATTTAAGGATTCTATTGCAACCGTTAAGATTTCCTTATCCAATACTAATCAATAATCAATTCTATTTAATTACTACTACTGTGGTAATCAACCGAATATAAAGCTAAAGTTAAAGTTGAAATCAAAGTTGAATATATAATTTAAGATTAGTCAATATTATATGAAATCAATTTCTTTTCCCGATCAATCTCGATTATATATCAATCCCTACTAATTATCTCAACCACTATCAATTATCTCAATAGCTGATTTATTGTTATTTTTTATTAACTAAATCAAATTTATCTTCCTTTTTCCTAATTTACCATAATATCTATCATAATCAACCGTTTCTTTTTTTTAATGATTGAATCAAATGTCAATGGTTAATTATATTAAATTTAAGGATCTTCATTTTCCTATTTTTACTAATGAATCTTAATTAATCATAAAATATTAATAATAATCCACCTTAATGAATTCTAATTTTAAAAACACTAAAATATTTGAAATTCTCTTTTTAAAAAAATTTCACTGGCTTATAATTATTTATGGGCCCCAATTTAACAATTAGCAAATAAATAAATAAATTTCACAAATTATAAATTTTATAAAGATTTTCTTCCATATATTTTAATCCATTTTCACTGAAATATTCGAAATTCTCTTTTTTTTAAAAAAATTAATAGAACTGATTGATAAATCAAAATATCGATCTCATAACAAAAAAAATTAACTAAATTGAATGTTTATCACCTAAAATTTAATGATTTTTATTAGATATTTGCTAACTCTATTTTTATTTTTAATAATACTAAAACAGAAGCGAAGGATACACATGAGGACCTCACATTAAAAATGTCATATGACACCATATGCTAATGCCACAACCCCTTTGACTTCAAAAATTCCATTGGTTTATAATTATTTGTGGGCCCCATTTTAACAATTATCAAATAAATAATTAAATTTCTCAAGTGACAAATTTGATAAAGATTTTCTTCTAGATATTTTAATTCATTTTCACTAAAATTAATCCATTTTCACTAAAATATTTGAAATTCACTTTAAAAAAAATTAATATAAATTATTGAAAAATCAAAATATCAGTTTGATAACAAAAAAATCTAAACTAAATCGAATGCTTATCACATATCTATGTGTTTTATCATGAATATGAATCAGTATTCAAATCTATTTTATTACTACAAAAATTGGTGATTAACTGAATATAATGCTATGCTTAGAATTCAAATGAAAGATGCATAATATTGCTCAATAAAATACAATTTCAAATTTGATAACATAAGATGCTACAAAATATTAATCAGTAATCAAATCTATTTTATTACTAAAAAATATGGTGATCGGATGAATATAAAGCTATGCTTAGAATTCAAATGAAAAATGTATAATATATGTTGCTAAATAAAATCTCATTTCAAATTTGATTAAATAAGATTCTAAAAATGATGATTTTATCCAATCAACTAATGCTTAACATGAATCATTTACATACTCCTAATATATAAATTTAAAAAAAAAACAAAAATTATTCATTATTCAGTAAATAGATATAGATTATTGTTTAGCCTTTTTTTGGACAGTTGAAATGAACTTAAATTAATTTAATTAACGATGGAGTTTAAACTAATAATTAGCCACTTATAAAACCTAGATTGTTTTCATAGAGTTAATGAATGTAGAAAAAAAATTATTACTCTAAATATGAAAATTTGATTTATTCGTAGGATGATTGGTATTTCTTTAGTTGGATGGATGTTAGATGGTCCAATCAAAATAATTAAAATTTAAGTTGTTTAGTCGTTAATGTGATTCTATATTATTACATCAATATATCTTCTCCGACATTTTTATGTGCTTTCATCCCAGAGTGCTTAAAATTTCATACACCTAGCATTTGTCAAATGTGTAGTCCACCTAACAAAATATTTGGTTCTACCTTTCAGCTTATTACGACAACAAATATTTGTTTAATGTTCAAAGTAACCAATCAAGTTGCTAAAAAACAATCAGAATGCGGAAAAAAAAATTAAACACTCTCCATATTAGTGCATGCAACTATTTCTATCTAAAAAGATGAGACATTGACATTTTGCCACATATATTATATATTGTTATAATAAAATTATTTTTTTCCATATTAATATTATTTGGCTATATCATTTTCATATTATTATATTATTATAATATATCTAATATCTAATATAAATATAAAATGAGAATAGATTTTAAACAATATAATATATTTTGCAAATCCCGTGCGTAACGCACGGGTACTATGCTAGTTATAATACTAAAGGAGAAGTCACCTACGACATGTGGCGGCTTCTCCTTTAATGTAGCGTTTTTTTTAAGATTAATTTATTTAATTGATTTATTTTAATGATTTGTTAATTTTTAATTGATTTAATTTAATTGTTTTTTATTTTATTGTTAAAATCTAAACTAATCAAATCTAATTTAGAGGAGATCCTAACCAAATCTTAAAAAATCAACGTGATGTAAATATATATGATTGATTTGGATGAGGCTATCGATAGCTTTTTTTTTTAAGATTAATTGATTAATTTTAATTATTTGTTAATTTATTGTTAAAATCTATATTTATCTAATTTAGAGGAGATCCTAACCAAATCTTCAAATATTAACGTGATCTAAATATATATGATTGATTTTGATCCCTCAACCTGCAATCGGTAGATTCTTTTTATTATTTATTATAAATCAAATTACTTATTTAAATACATAATTCATTCATTCATTTTTCCCTAAATCTTAACCGATTGATTTTCTTTTTCAATTTATTTTTATTAATTTTACTAAAACTATTTTGAATTGGATATTTTTGCAATTTTGAATTTGAATAACAATTCGGATAAACTTAAGTAACTTAAAAAAATCCAATTGGTTTTCTTTTTATTATTTATTATAAATCAAATTACTTATTTAAATACGTAATTAATTCATTCATTCATTTTTCCCTAAATCTTAACCGATTGATTTTCTTTTTAAATTTCTTTTTATTAATTCCATTAATATTATTTTGAATTGGATATTATTTCAATTTTGAATTTTAATAACAATTCGGATAAACTTAAATAACTTTAAAAAATCTAATTGGTTTTCTTTTTACTATTTATTATAAATCAAATTACTTTAAATACATAATTAATTCATTCATTCATTTTTCCCTAAATCTCAACCGATTGATTTTCTTTTTAAATTTGTTTTTACTAATTTCATTAAAATTATTTTGAATTGGATATTATTGTGATTTTGAATTTGAATAACAATTCGGATAAACTTAAAAAGCTTAGAAAATCTATATTGGATCTTTTCAATAAGATTCGTATACAAAAATACCCTTGTGTCTTCAATTCTATAAATTATATCATCTCTCCATCAATGTGTCTTTCTCACTGTAAGTTTTTATTCATCATTCTAATTTATTTTAAATTTCTTGCAATCTTGTCATCGATCTAATTTTTAGCATTTTATCTTTCTACTTTGATTGTTTGTTTATAATTTATTCGAATTGGCTCTTAATTAGTATGTGCATGCAATTGTTTGTTTATAGGATAGGATAGTGTAAAAGTAAAACTTTGGGAATCGACTTGATTTAGTTCAATTTATACTTTTTCTACCCCCACTCAATAACGTCATAGTTTTCAAGGTGAGTATTGTACAAATTTCTATTCTATAATTATAATTTACAAATTAAACTATTAATGTCTTTCTATGACCTTTTCACTTAATGTGGATGGTTTCATTTCTCTATTGGGATAAAAATTTCCCTATATTTTCAAAATCTTAATTCCTTTTTATTAAAATAAATATGTACGTGTGTTAAAGATGTTATAGGTAATCCAATTCGACCAGTTATCGATTCTCTTGCACTCACATTTATATAAAAATTAAGATCGTTATGTTTGTGGTTTGCCGTTGTTGCTGTGAATTCCCATCTCTCCCTTTATTATGTTTGATTTGAAATATATGCAATTGTACATGAACTCTCTTTTAATATATATGTACGGTAAAAACAAATCTCAACTATGTATAATAAGAGATAAAAACAAATCTCAAGTATACCTAACAAACCACAATAAATAAATAAATTTACTAAACAATTTTCAAATATAAATAATACATTCATTTATATTGTTCCACAGTATAATTGAAAGATGACAGATGCATTCGAAGAGAAGAAGAATAAATTAAAGAAAAGCAATTTCAACTCTAAATAACAATACATTTCATATATAATTTATGATTATTTTTACATACATGCATTTGAGTACAAATATTAATCAACAATGGGATAAAATTATGTCTTTAATTACAAATTTTCAAACTTTTTTTTACCATTAACTATATAATAATTAACAATGTTTAGATGTGAATAGTAGTACTTAGAGTTTAGAGTTTATTTGGAAAAATTATTTATACATTTTCTAATATTAAATATATTAATTTAAAAAAAAACCGCACAAAAGTGCGGGTACTAAACTAGTGGGATGAAATAGGAGAAGGCGCAAGGAGAGACCATGGGTGAATTGGGCACAAAAGATCTCATCTGGTTTTAAAAATGATATGAAGAGAATACTTTAAATTTATAAGACAAATTATTTGAAAATATGAGATATATAATCAACTATTTTAATGTAGATGAAGAAATAAAATTTATAAAAATAAATAGTAGAATGATTAGGATTGTAGAAATTAAAGTGAATTATTTTAAAACTCGTGTAATTTTTTTTAATAAACTATTTAGATCGGAAAGTGTATTAGTTAATTGGAGTTGTGCACCTATTTAGTGATTGTTAGCGAGATTATGACAATACTACCTCCGTCTCAAAATATTTATCACTTTACTTTTTGGCACGTTTTTGAAGAAGCTAAAAACTCTATAAAATATTAATTTTTTTCATAATTTTATAGACAGTTGTTGTATTAAGTATGAAATTATTTTTTAAAATTAATAAAATTATTGATATTTTATATAGTTTTTACCGTTATTAAAAAACGTGCCAAAAGTAAAATGACAAATATTGTGAGACGGAGGGAGTATTAATTAAACTATCTCACATTTAATTAATTATGATTATTTACAATATTAATTAACCTCCTCTAATATAATTGATTATATCCTAGCTAATTAATGAATATTCGCACGGAGATGGATCATTATAAATTTATAGCCATATTAATTGACATATATAATTAATGTAGACGGAAGAGAGAAGATTGTATGTGTAAATATACTAAGATGGATATATATCTATATTATATTATATTATATAGGTTCACGAATTAATGATATGGTGCGGTTGTTAATAGTAAGAGCACCAAATTTGTCCACACATCGGTGACCCCATCTACCTAACGTTCCTTCAATTCGTATGATTATTTTGCAATCAATTTACAAGTTGAAAAGTTTAATATATCATACCCCTACGCTAATTAATTTAGCCGAATAGCGGGTGACACGGACAATTTATTAACAAGGTGGCGATTATGGTTTCTCAAACCGTGAGTAACTGGCGACCATAGTTTCAGAAGCAATAAGAATGTATATGCGACGATTTTGAAAACCGTCATCATAAGTTCCTATTTGCAACACTTAATTGAGTGGCCGCCTGGCCAGTTTTAAAAGCCATGACTCATGAGAATGTTTATGGTGACGATTTTGAAAAACATCCCCATTTGCACCTTTTATGACAGACTTTTTTCTCAGGACGTCTCTCACAGTTTTAAAAACCGTGACAACCCGAGGTTGACTTAATTTCACTATATAGATTGGCTCACCATTAATTTAGTTGCAAATCTAATACGGTATATATCGATCACCATTAATGTATAGTATGAGATTGGATTCGATGGAGAAATCCATCCACCGTCCATAATGAGATGGGCCTCGTACAGCTAGCTAGCTAGTGACACTTGGATAGCTAGCTACAACCATTCCATCACAATTAATGATTTAAATTTCTTCAAATTCAAATCAATATAATTATTCACATTGTAGGTTTTTTTTCATAATTTTTTTAAAAAATTATTACATTTTCATTTATTATACTGTAATACTCCGTATTTTTTACTTTCTCAAAAGTTATAACTAATAATTCATTAATAATTAGAAAAAGATTTTTGTAGGGTAGAGATTACTCCGTAAAATGAATATAATAACATGTTTACTTAAAGTAAAAATGATTTAAAATAATATCAACTATCATATATAAACCAAAAATAATACGAACTAAAAAAAGTCTTAAAATAATACAAATTATCCACCTATAAACCAAAAATAATACAAACTTTAAAATTAACTAAAAATAATACAAACTATGAACTTTTAACTCAAAATAATACAAACTTTTGAAGATGGACTAAGTGACGAATCAAAACAAAACATTATTTACCAAAATTACAAAAATATGTGTATATAGTCACACTTTTCACAAATGCATCCCCTTTATTTTTAAGGGTAAACTGCAGAAAACCGCCCCTTAAATAGGGCATGTTGCTCAAAATTAACCACCCTTTAAATTTAATATTGTAGAAAACCACCCTTTATATAGTTTTTGTTTGCCAAAAACCACCCTATCTTTAATTTCGTTAAGTTTTAGAGGGAAAATCGGTAAATTACCTAAATATCCTTATCATATGGAGATGCGATATTAAAGGGGATCTCGAATAGGAGTTGTGGATAGATTGAGCTAGGCATGGATTGAAGAAGGTCCAGTATAGGACCGTAAGAGTTGTTGAATAATTTCAATTAACAAAGTGTATGTGGAGTTGTACATATGTACAGAAAGATAGGCGGAGAGTGAGTGGTGACAAGAAAATGATATGTATAGGGGTAATTTTGGTTTTTTCAAAGACATTTAACGAAACTCTTGATTTTGTTAAATAGAGAGTGGTCATCTAGGATTCGAACCAGGGACATTTGGGTACTACTCGCAAGTCCTTTCCGACTGAACTATTCGGGAATGGTTACATTTAACGAAACTCTAATGACACATAGAGGCGGGGTGGTTATTGACAAACAAAAGCTATATAAAGGGTGGTTTTATGCAATATTGAATTTAAGGGGTGGTTTTGAGCAATATGCCTTATTTAAAGGGTGGTTTTCTACAGTTTACCATATTTTTAAATACACCAAAACCACTATTTATTTATTCAACTTTACAAAAAACCACTTTTTATTTTAAAATTAAATAAAATCACATCCACTTTATCTATAATTATTCAAGAAAAAAATAGAAACATATCTTAGAATTCATGTAATTTTGGTTCATAAGTGGATAATTTGTATTAGGATGTTGTTAGATACACCGCAATTCCCCTTGTTTAAGTGCACGTCCATTCCAACGTGCATACATTTTCAATTAGTCATCACGCTTTTTCAATTAATTAGTCCACTTCAACCCAACACGTCCTTTTCGACGTGCAAGATTTTTGGTGTATTTAGTTTACACTTTTGTATTATGTTAGGGATTGAGATAATAAGGGATAATAATTGTAATTAGGAGGAAAGGGGGGTTTAGAGATATAAATACCTTTATCAGGGTATTGTACGACGAGGAATGAAGGAATGAATGTTATCCAGTTCCTCTCTTCTTCTATCTCTCGTTCTCTCTAATCTCCCGTTCTCGCTAAACTCTCTTCCTCCTCATACCAAACCTCCATTGAAGCCATTATCTTGTCCCATCCGACCTTCGGGTCCTGACAAATTGGTATCAGAGCGAGTCGTCCTCGGGAATGGCCTAAGGCACCGATTGAAAGCAACCGCAACCAAGCCGAGCTGTGGAGCTTCTTGAAGAATTCAACAATCTCAGCCAAGGGGATAGCCTGGAGGAGTACAATGAGCGGTTTGGGGAACTCCGATTATGGTTGTTGTCCATCAATCCATATCTGCTTGAATCGTACTTCATCTGTGCTATATCGACGGGCTGAAATTGAAGATCCAATCCCTAGTAAAATTGGACAGGCCTAGAGAATTGGTGGATGCCATGGAATTGGCTAAGCTCCGCAACAAATTGATTCCGGCAACTCAAGAACTGGTGGCGCAAACGAATTCGAAGCCAATTTCATCAATTTTCTCTCCAACAGAAACGGGAATCCCATACTCGACGTCGACGGCAGCAATCGATGTTCTTGGAGAAGAGCAAACGATTCAAGATTGTGCCGACCGGGAGCTCGAGGTGTTTGCAGATGGTGTTCTTGGTAATTCGGAAGCCATATGGATTGACGGTGATGTAGTAGAATCATCAACAACCGATGAAATTGTCACGCCGATCGAAGATGTGTACCAAGAAATAGATGGAATTTTGAAAGATCTTCGTTTTCCAATCCAGTGTGAGTCTTCAAGGGCAGAGGGGTTGTTGCAGCCTTCAAATCCGGAGTACGAAGACAGCCTCAAAGATCTTCATATTGGAAGCAACGAGTCAGAGGTAAATCTCAAACCCTCTGAGGTTAGAATCTATGATGATGTACCTAAAGAATTGAAGGATTTGGTTGTGCTCCTGATCGAGTGGATGGAAATTAGATTAGCTAATAAAAGGATGGTTCGCAAGACTGAATTTGGGGCGAATGTAGGCAAAGTGTTTGAAGAAATGTCAAATATGAAGTTGATGTTGTTTGGATTACCTGATGAGTTGAACAAGTTTAGTTTTCAACAGCTCCTTGAGTTGAGTACCTTGGCTTCTAATTGGAGAGGATGTGTTGCTAATTACACTCTTAGCATGCCAATTGGGGATTCAATGTTGTTACTGCCTTATGATAGAGGAAAAAATGGTGTAAAGGTTATGGCTGACAGTAAGACCTTAATTTTCGATACCGGGGGTACAGATTCATTAGGAATGAGTAAGAATAATAAGTTTTGGTATGCAGGGTTGGTCGAGATATATCGTGTGCTAGACGGAATTTTCATCTTTGATCTAGGGGGAGTACTAGTAGACCAGTTGCAGCCGGAAGCCTTAGTGTTATCAAAGTTGTTTTGTGAAGTTGCTAAAATTGCTGGTGTTAGTTTGCACCTAAAGAGCTGGATAGCAGGTAGAGTTGCAGGTTGCCTAGCTGAACAAAGGTTAGGTAGATTGCTTGAATTCATACGAAAGTCATTTAGGGTGGTGGATATATGGAGAGCCAGTTTCACCAATTGTTTTCTAGTAGCAATTCGTAGCGATTCCTGGTGCTATATAGCATATTACACTAGTACAAAAACGGTCTTACACAACGGTTATTTATTAACATAGACAACGGTTATTGCACTGTTGTCTATGTCAGTGCGTTTTTAGATGAAACAACGGTTGGACCTATGACAACGGTTCTTGTAAACAACGGTTATAACCGTTGTCTAAGATACTATATAACCGTTGTCTACGAGACTCCAAAATTTTCAACAATCAATATTACACAGTTATAACCGTTGTTTATGTTTCATATAACCGTTCTTTATGTGCCATTAAACCGTTGATTATGTGTTATATAACCGTTGTTTATGTATAATCTAATTGTTGTCTAGGTGGACTATAACCGTTGTCTATGTGCTATATAACCGTTGTTTATATCCCATATCCCCGTTGTCTAAATTCCGTTTAACCGTTGTGTAAATACAATTGAATCGTTGTCTATTCGAGTATATATATGTGCTCAAGCTCGGCTCGCGAGCAAGGTGTAGGACTCGAGCTCAACTCGATGAGCTCGTTTGTCCTCGAGCCCGAACACGAGCTCGATAAGCTCGATTGGGCTCGTTACGAGCTCGAACTCGGGCTCAATGAGCTCATATGACTCGAATTAATTCAGAAATTAACGTGAGCAACATTAAAGTTCAACAATTAACGCAGCAAACAGAAATTAAAATTCAGCAATTAAAATTCAAACATACATCAACAAAGTGAGCAACATTCGATTAGCATTCAAACATTCAGAATTAATTCAGCAAACAAAACCCAATTGGAATTGAAATTAAAGTGAGCAACAAAGAGCAACATTCCACACCATCTTGAGGGAAACAGCAAGATTTCAGCACCATTACAGCAACAGCAGCCAACAGCATTCCAGCAATATTACAACAACATTCCAGTTGTAAAATCAGTTGGTAACAAATTGATTCAATAAAACAGATTCAGAGGAATCACAAACAGATGCAATAAAATCACAAACAGATTCAATAAAATGAAAATCACCTAAGTCGATAATCTGAAAATTACAAGATGAAGCTTAAAAAATTTACAAATTACAGATTTTTACGGATTACAGATTTTTTTTTACAGCTGGTACATGATTACATATTTACATATTTTTACACACCTTACAAAATTTACAGATTACAGATTTTTACAGATTACAGATTTTCACAGATTACAGATTTTTTTACAGCTTGTACATGATCACAGATTTACAGATTTTTTTCCCTAATTACAGATTTACAACTTCTACATGAATGGTGATAGATTTCCAGCTTCTATTTATAGATTCTTTTTCCAACTTACAAGCTTTTTTCTGATTACAGATTTTTCTGTTTACAGATTTCAGTTTTTTTCCTTAATTACATAAATGGTTACAAAATGTTAATAGAAATTTTATATGATAATTAACAGATTGTAAACTTCAGAATTTTCAAAATGCAAAATACATGACTGAAGAGAAAATTACCTTTAGTCGATCAGAAATGATACACCAAGCCTATACAACGCCCAACAAAAGAGCTTTCCTTCGGTAAAAGAACTACTCTGGGGATTAACATCCAAGGTAACCAATTCTGTAAACAAGGATCCAAGGCCAGATTGTATGAACACATTAGATTGTGCAAGCTTGGCTCTACAACTCCTTTCAATAGACAACTTGAATATGGCAAGTACATCTCTTTTTATGATTGTTCCAACAAGCTAAGTGATGTCAAGCAAACATACATGTCGTCATTCACACATCTTATTGTATTTCTGTGAGAAAAAGAAGACATGTTAGAAGCCGAAATCTAACTTGTAATTGAACCAAAAAAACAAGAAGCTAAAGACAGAAAAGACCCATTTAATCAGCTAAATTAGAAGCATTTTATTAATTACTCATACACTACTACACTCGATGACAAGTTTTCAAGTCACTCAAACAAATAGCATGGGGATTGAAATAACATAAATTTTACCACTAACACTCAAAATTCGACTACTAACCTGTATGTCTTCTGCTAGTATAGTTAAGCCATAATTCCTGATAGCAGAAGCACTTGCAACAGCTCTTCTGTCCTTGAACATGTGGAATGTACGAGACTGAAACAACAATCAAGGAGAACAAGTTTATAAGGTTTAGATCAAGCGAGTCTCGGCTATCATCAGCATCACCAACTTCAATACATTATCCCGCAACAATAATACACAAGAAGCAGAAGACAGAAATGATCCATTTAATCTGCTAAGTTTAGAAGCATTTTATTAATTACCCGTACGCTATTACACTCGATGGCAAGCTTTCAAGCGACTCAAACAAATAGCATAGGATTCAAACAGCATAAATTTTACCACTAAAAATCTCCTAACACTCAAAATTCAACTACTAACCTGTATGTCTTCTAACCCTCAAAGTTAAACCATAATTCTTGCAGCAGAAGCACTTGCAACAACTCCTGTGTGAACTTGTGGAATGCAACAGACGGAAAGAAAAATCAATTTAAGAGAACTAGTTTTTATATAAAATGTCTCAAATCAAGTGAGTCTCGGCTATCATCAGCATTACCAACTTCTATACATTATCTTGCAGTATTAATATACAAGAAGCTAAAGCACTCGGTGGCAAGTTTTCAAGCAACTCCAACAAGAAAACTGGAATTAGTCCATGAGACATTTTAGCATTCACAAATTCAATTAACAGCCCCAAAATTAAATTCACAAATGCACAAAATTGATTCTCAAAATCACTAACCCTAATCAAAATTCCACAAAATTGGTTTCCAAAATCAAAACCCTAAACGAATTCTTATATCCTACCTATTAAATTGAATCTCAAAACAAATTTAGAGTAGAAATTGATAAACTATAAGCTAGTGCAAAAAACTAACCTTTTCAATCGAATCTGGGAATAAGGTTAACGGTTGCTGCAGCGGGGACTCGGATCGGACTGAGTGAGGACTAGGGCACCCGCCGCAGGCCAGCAGCAATGAGCAGAGGCGTCGTCTCCGCCACAGCCATCCACTGAGTGCCGGAACGGGGTGCGCTACTATGTGCGGGACATTCTCTTCGCCCTTCGCCAAATCGCAATCGCCTGCTATCCTTCTCTTCGCCAAGCCGCATGCCAGCAGCCATCAGCGGAGGCGCCTTCGCCGCCACAGCCATCCACTGAGCGCCGGAGCAAAGTGCGCCACTGCGTGCGGCGGAGCAGAGTGCAACAGTTCGCCCTTATGGAAATCGCCCTGACGCTCTTCTCTTCGACCTGTTTGGGAGAGAGAAAAAATCAGTAAAGTGTAAAAAAAAAACGCATCGAATATACTAAAAAGAACAAAGATTTTCTTTTTTTTTAAAAAAAAAAAAATTTCTTCCCTTCCTAGTTATAGGTGAGCGAAACACATCAAATATTAAATAAAAAGAAAGAATGAAGATTTTCTTATACCGGTCTTACCACTAGCATATAACAGTTTTTTATATATATTCGTTGTCTTTATAATTACAAAGACAACGGTTTTAATAGGGCATAAACAACGGTTCTAAGAATCGTATTCTTTGAGATGTCCTATATATCTACAACAACGGTTCTTTACATATCCGTTGTCTTTGTAATTACAAAAACAACGGTTTTAATTGGGCATAGACAATGGTTCTGTCAATCGTGTTTTTTGAGATGTCTTCTATATATATGAAAAATGGTTTTTTATATATTTGTTGTCTTTACAACTACAAACAAAACGGTTTTAATTTGACATAGACAACGGTTTGTCAACCGTGTTTTTTGAGATGTCTTCTATATATATGACAACGGTTCTTTATATATTCGTTGTCTTTGCAATTATAAAGACAACGGTTTCAATTGGGCATAGACAACGGTTATGTCAATCGTATTCTTTGAGATGTCCTATATATCTATGACAATGGTTCTTTATATATTCGTTGTCTTTATAATTACAAAGACAACGGTTTCAATTGTACATAGACAATGGTTCTGTCAACCGTATTTTTTGAGATATCTTTTATATGTATGACAACGGTTCTATATATATTCATTGTTTTTGCAATTATAAAGACAACGATTTTAATTGAGCATAGATAACGGTTCTATCAATCGTATTCTTTGAGATGACATCTATATGTATGACAACGGTTCTTTCTATATGCGTTGTGTTTGCAATTACAAAGACAGCGGTTATATCTAATAACCGTTGTGCGTCCCCAAAAACTCTAATTTCTGTCAATATAGACAACATTATTTTAAAAACCATTGTCTATAAGGCATTGTCTAAGACCATTTTTGTACTAGTGTTACAAACTACAGGGTGGCACTGTTAGTGAAGTACCTCTTGTTGCTGGTGTGGTACTTTGTTTACAAGTTGAATGAGGCATGTTAATGACAGGGGTAATACTTTCCTTCTACTTGGTGTTGCAAATTGATTAAGAATGATGATAATACACAGTTGGAAGGCTACTGGACGCCTACAATAGGTGGAAACTAATACTTGAGGCAATCTTTGGTGAATAGTTGGGAGTTGGTAGCAATTGTTATGATTGCTGTCATATTTTTTTAAATGTAGTAGGTGGACAACAAGTCATGGAGCTAGGTGCAAGGATATAGTGTCCCATGTCCTTACTCCATCAATGCAGCATCACTGACCCAAATTCCCACTTGTTTCCTCCATTTTTGGGTTCCTACTTGTTGAAGTCTTGAAGATTATAGCTTGCCAAACTTGAAGTTGCTGAAGATTGTGCATTCAACCGAAATTCCACTTTGTATTACATGCTTGCATTTGGATGTCCTTCATTAACTATTGTTGTTTTTGGGTTTTGCTTCTTAAGTTTTGAGGACAAAGCTTTATAGGAGGGGAGTAATGTTAGAGATTGAGATAATAAGGGATAATAATTGTAATTAGGAGGAAAGGGGGGTTTAGAGATATAAATACCTTTATCAGGGTATTGTACGGCGAGGAATGAAGGAATGAATGTTATCCAGTTCCTCTCTTCTTCTATCTCTCGTTCTCTCTAATCTCCCGTTCTCGCTAAACTCTCTTCCTCCTCATACCAAACCTCCATTGAATCCATGATCTCATCCCAACTGACCTTCGGGTCCTGACATATTATTTGGAGACTTTTTTTAGTTCGTATTATTTTTTGTTCATGTGTGATAGTTGATATTATTTTGAGTCATTTTTCCTTACTCAAATAAAACAATTTAAGATAATGTATTTTACCGAACGAGAAAAAGTATAACTTTGATCCGTTAAAGTGAAAATGAGAATCATAAATCAGTTTTATTCTCAGATGTCTCCGAAGAGACATCTGATAAACCTCCGACTCCGATCGGAGGTTGGGTCTTCGTCTCCGGTCTCTCTTTGGCCGGTCCGGACGTTGCCTCAGTCCTGTCGCCTAGTCCTCCAAGCACCCTCACATCCGACACCTCTGTCACGTGCTCTCTCTCCTCCGTCCCCCTGGTGGTCTGTAAAACCTCCGACTCTCCTCCATACCTACACTCCATTCTTATTTCCTTGGCCCGGGTTCTTGGTCCTTGGGGCCCAAGTTTGCCTTTGGGCCAAGGAGATATTTTCAGAACTCTAATTCAAAAAAAAAAAACTTGCTTATTTTTTGACAAAAAAATATTTAAAAATAAAACAAAAACCCCTCTTATAAAACAAATCATTTCAAAACTTTAATCTTAACAGGTTATTTATTGATATAATTTTTTATATCGATATTTTCTTATCCTCTCATGAGCTCCTTAAACACCTCTTAAACTTGCATGACTCACTCGTTTCTACCCTTTTATCCGTTTCCTTTGATCTAGTGCTGTTGTCCAGCTGAGTGGAGTCGTTTTCTTGGGTGTGGCTTCGTTTAGTTTCTGGATGAAGTTGCATTCTAGGGCGCCCTGTTGTTCGAGTTGACCGTGTAAGTGTTCGTGATTCTCGAAGATCTCTCATCTTGGTAAGGGAACGTCGTTGATCCACATTTCCCAAGGAGACGTCCTTTTCGCTGTTGGGTTTCTGCATCTGTCTCCCCGGCGTCGAGACGTCGTGTTTGTCATTCGACATTCCCATGCTCTCGGTATTCGCTGCCTCCATCCGGTGTCCTACGTCTGTCTCTCCGTTGGCCTTCTTCACTTTGATCTTTTGTATTCGGGTTTTTTTTTGGTTGTATCATGACGATTAACCCGTCTGCCGTTTTTTGGTCTCTCGTTGTCTCAAACTTCAGTTGAAGTTTGAGACTTCGAATTATTTCCGGTTAAAAAAAATCAGTTTTTTTTATTTCGTTTCCTTTTTATAAGCTTGAGCTCTACCACCTAGCGGGTTATATATTGTAGGCGAAATCGGGTATATATCCATAAAACCTTGATTAATTGGGTATATACCCATTAAAACCTCAAAATTGGTGATATATCCATCAAATCATTTAATTTTGTAAAATTGATCATAATATATTTCATTTATTCTATTGCATGTAAAACTTATTAAAATTAATTATGAAACTTAATTAAATTTTAAATAATTATAAAAATGTGTTATTGATTTCAAATTATATCAAATAATTTTTTAATACAATGCGATTTTATACAAACAAAATATATATTTTCCTTCTTTACTCTGGTTTATGGTCATTTTAATAACTTAATTATTTATCGGGTCCTAATGTACTACTGACCTACAGTTCTACTGCAGAGTGGAGCTTGGCTTCGTCCATCCGTTCGTCCTCGTCACGATTAGGTTTAAGTCGGTTTGGTTTCGCTTTTATATGCTTTTGCCTGTGTTTGCACCGTTTCTTTATATTGTATGTTTGTTCATACGGTTCTCCACTTCTCCGTCTGCCGACCTAGTCGGCCCTCGAGTTTCAGGTTTTCTTGAACTCGGATTTTTACCTTATCAAAAAAAAATTAACTTAATTATTTTGAATTTATACATGAAACTTGACTTTCAAAATAAAATAATTAAATAAAAAAATCTAATTATAATTATTTTGAAGTTTTTATGTCATATTTAAAAAATTAATTATGTTTTCTATCCAATAATTATAAATTGATAATTTTTGTAATTATTGGAAAATTATTAAATTTTAGTATATAATTCAACTAAAATCATATTTTCATTCAATAACATTAGATTAAATATATCATGGATAAGCAGACAAAATTTATATAATTTGATGGGTATAAAAACAATTTTAAAGTTTTGTTGGGTATATACCTAATTAATCAAGTTTTCATGGGTATATACCCGATTTGCCCCTATATTGTATGGATAGACTTTTCTCCATATATACTCCGTACTTATATTTTATTTATGTTTCTATAATCCAAAAACGATATGAGATTTTGGAATATCTAACGATAATATAATATTACTTCATCAATACGGATATATAGTACATTTTTGAGCTTTAGTTACATATATATATATATATATATATATATATATATATATATATATATATATATATATATATATATATATATATATATATATATATATGAATTTTCGCCTGGCGCCCTGAGATAAGGGCAAATTCACTGGGTATACAAAAGTTTTGAAAAATTCGCCAAATACCCCTGAGTTTTGTGTGTATTTCGCCCCGTGCCCCTGGCGAGTGAAAACTAACTGTGTCGTTAGTCCATCTGATGCCGCTCAATTATCGATGACTCCTGGTGACATTGAGGACAACATGAAGGTTCCATTTGATGGCCCTGTCACTCGTGCAAGGGCCAAGAAGATTTAGAATGCAACTAAGGCCTTTCTTGTCCGTCACCATGGAACTTTAGAGCAAGGGTTCAGGCCACCCTGGATCACTTGGCTCAAGGTTACACCGCCAGCACAGGAAGTGAGCTTGCGTCCACATTCAGAGCTCATGAAGACTCGTCAGCATCCCCCGTGACTCACCATGACTCGGCATCTCCAGGGAGCCACTCGGCCGAGTGGAGCAAGGGAATGTCGAGTGGAAGTGTGGGGCTTGGCCGAGTTGTCCATTTGTGGGCCAAGTTACATTAGTTAATTAATTACTTTATTATTTCATGCAATTAGATAAATAAGGTGGAATTTAATTATATCTCTTCTAGATATATTACTTTCCCACCAAGTTATTATATTTCTATCTTCTTAGGATTTATTTATCTTTAAGTTATTTTAATTATCTTAGATAGAATTAATCTATCCAAACCCTTTCCTTTGCAAGGAAGGATTGGTTAGATCTCTTAGAAACTTTACTATAAATTCATGTTACACCCTTTGAATTTAAGCAGATTGAAATAGAATTGAAAAAACCCTTAACGGATCAAGGGTTCTTCGATTATCAATCCCAAAGCTATTGTGCTCTATGTTATTTTCGGCAATCACACCAAACAAACCAAACCCCCACCTTGTCTTGTCGAGACCGAGGAAGCCAGCCGTTCCTACTCGAGACAGCCAGCGCTTCCGAGAACCCAGGCCTTGGCGTCGTCCGCGAGGAGATCCGCTCCCAGCGAGCGCGGCACCCGCGTCCTCGCTCCGCGTCTCCCGCGCCCAGTTCCCAGGCGCGCTCGCTCCCGCTCGCCCTCACCTTCGCTCCCGCGTTCTCTCTCGCCAGCACTCCCACTCCAGCGAGTGCTCTTGTCCCCGCGAGTCCGGCCCCGCGCACACCCTGAGGCGAGAAGCCTGTGTGCCCAGCGACGCCGCGCGCTCAGTCCCTCGCTGTTCTTCGTTCTCTCTTTCTGTCGCTATTTTTGTGTTAAAGTTGCTGAGTTTTTTCTAAGTTTAATTCCGTCGCTAAATCAGAATTCTAATCACTTGTCTAATTTGTTCCAAATCAGGAGATATCAAAGAGCATTGCAAGATCGGAGCAAATATACGGTGTGTTTCTTGATCTGAAGCCCACAGGCGAAGGATCGGGTATCCCAAACGTATCACCATCGTTCTATCAGAACGGAAGGGAAGAGAGGAGAGGCGCCAGAGGTACGAATCGTCGGCGAGCCCGAGGCCACCGGAAGGAAAGGCGGAGAAGGAGGCGACCCGACCTAGCGGGGGATTTGGAGAAGAGGGCTCGATGAAAAAAAACGAAGGTGAAGGAGATTTAATCGACGCCTGACCTGGAGAAGAAGGGGGAGGCCCATCCTTTAATCGATGATAAACAAGGCAGTCGCCAGAGGCGTCGCTAGGGGTGTTGGAGGCGTCGCTTGACTCGCTGGAAGGGGTGGTGGAGCCGCCAGCCAGGTAAGTCGATTTAGGGTTTGCAAATTGGGGATTTGATTTGTGTTTGCAATTTGGGACTTTGAATTGGGTTTTGATTTGTCATTAGTTCGAATTAGGGTTGAGAATTTGAGATTGAGGAATTGTTGAACTTGTAAATTCATTCACTGATTGATTCATGGATGAAACTGAGTGGAGTTGAACATTTGTCCCATGGAGGAGAAGCACCCCCAATTGGATCGAATTGAGGGTGGCAACTGATCTTGCTTACTTGAATGTAGTATGGTGATAACTATTCTGAGGTTGATGAATTGGGATTCCAATTTGGGGATTTTACGAATTGTGTAGTTTGATTGTTATTCAATTCTCCAAATATTTGAACGATGAATCCGAGTATGTCAGAATTTGGAGTGATTCAGTTCTTAGATATTTTCTGATCTTATTATTTATGGTAATCAATCGATTATCTGCTAAGTTCAATGCTGAATTTGGAAAGGATGCAAATACTTGGTTACTTTCGTCGTGTCATTGAGGTATATCTAAAGGTTTTCATGTTGATGGTCATTCTAACATCTGAGTTAACTTCCTATTAGCTGCGCATTTAATCATTCCAATGAATAATCCCTTCTAAATTTTGGCCTTGTCGGTACAGCTGATGTTGGTTAAGTCTAAAAATAAGACTTGTATTTTTCTGTTGGTTTGCTGTCAGAAAATCAGAAACTGATCTGTACAGATCAGTGGCTGGGGTTTTTTCCTACATTTGTGGCTTGTGATGTGTCAAGATATAGAACACTTCTTTGGTTTGCATTTTGTGGATAATTTGATTTGATTCAACTCTAATATTTGAGTTAGATAGCAACTGAATGTGAGATAAAAACATAGTAGTAGCTTAAGCATATATCGTTTGAAGATTAATTGAAACCTATGACAATAAGTGTGTTGTTTTTAGCCTATTAGCTCAAACGGAAGAGCATTGTGCTCGTGCACAAGGACGCGGGTTCAAATCCCACATAGGCTTATTGAATTCTCTAACCATTTAAGTAATTTGTTCACTTAATTTGAAAAAATAATTTTACATTCTTTCCCATATGATTATTAAAGAAATGATTGTGATTTAAGTTGTCATACATCTCAGATACAATATATTCCCCTATTGTACATCAATGAAAAAATGCATTGGTTGTGAATTCAGTAATTTCACTTTCCATAAATTTTTATGGTCATTCAACCGTTCTGCTAGAGTTGGAGTGGTTATTCCTACCAAGCTAAGGTATTTCGCATGGAGATAACAGCTAAATATTCAGTTTAATGCAAAATATTCAGATCCATCGATAAGAATAGAATGGAGGTTCTTAATGATTGTCAATTACATGTATAAACAAAAGCAAAGATTTGTAGCCTATGTGGGATTCGAACCCACATCGATGTGTATAACACATTGCTCTTCCATTTGAGCTAATAGGCTAATATAAACCAATATTTAAGTTGTATACATACATCTAAGTATATATAGTCATTAAACTTTGCAGACACTATATCAGGAACAACACTGAGACTAATTAGCTAGCATCAATTTGCTTCTTCATTTCTTTTATTTACAAATAACCATCAAGTGCATGTATAAGGCTTTTAAGCCAATCTATTAGGATAAAACTGAGATTAAACTCATTAGCTAGCACTAGTCATTAAACTCAATAAGTTGTGTTTGCCTTTTTAGTCTCATTAGCTGAAAATGGAATACCTGAAAATGGAATAGCTATGCCTTTCCAGACATTAAACTCATGCTAGAGCTTGCAGTAGGACTATAGGAGAGTCTATACTCAGATGAATTTTATTTCATTCTAACTTCAAAGTTAGAATGCTAAAAAAATGTAGAATATGTGGTTCATGTGTTCCTTTTGGACATGGACAAGAGCACTGCATCAAAGGGAGAAGGGCTGAGGTCAAGGAAAGAGTGCAAATGGGTGAGTGGTTTCCATACTCCCCCATTGATGTGTAAAAGTAAACAAAGCAAAGGAAAGCAAGGAGAGAGTGCAGATGGGTGAACAAAGAGAACTGGTAGAAAAGCGAAAAAAGCAAATACTGATATTTATGAAGACCAAATCAATCTCCATGACAATAGTAGCATATAAAAATACTCATGTGGTGCTTCATCTTGTGATTAACACATAAAATATAATTGCTGATACTCATATGGTGCACCATCTCCCTCCATGACAGTAGTAGCAAATCAAAAGAAAAAATACATCATCTATATGCACAATCAATGATTAAGCACGAGAACTCAAGTTTTATATGCTTTAGGCTACATTTTTATTCTATATGCAAACATTGATTAAGCACTAAAGCACGGGAACTCAAGTTTTATATCCAAACATTGATTAAGCACTAAAGCATTAAAGAAATTTGGCCCCAAGAATACCCCATTACAATCACACTTAAGCACTAAAGAATTAATACAAATGTAGCCTAACCAAATCAAAGCATCAAATCCTAAAGAAAAGTCATCAAAATCGAAACAGTAATTTACCCAAAAGTCGTGGAGTGTGATCTTGCGACTTGCAACCACACAGTAAACGAGCCATTCATTCAAAGAACAATTCAAGACCTAAATGAAATTAGGATTTAGAATGCAAGAAAGGACGCAGGAGTATCATGTTCAAAACACAAATTTCTTAATCGACTCAATCAAACTAAGAGCAAGCATTCAACGGAGAGAAATCGATAAATCTCATAATTCAGAAGGAAGTCAAAATCATACCATGAGAGCAAATTAGATACCCTATTATCCATAAAATCATCCACCAAATCATAATTTGAAGATCTTACAACGATAATCCCAAAAAAATTCCAAATCGAAAACCCTAAGTCGTGAACTTTTGTAAATCCCTAAAGTTCAAATGGAGAGGAGGGACTTACCTCAAGAGGAACAGGAATGGTGTCGAAGCCTCGAAGCCCTCTCTCTCTCCCTTCGGTTCAATGGTGTTGAAGCGCTCTCTCTCCCCCTACGGTTCAAAGGTGTCGAAGCGCGCTCTCTATGAGCACGAGCGTCTGATCTCCTTCTTTCTTTCAAGCTTAACGCCGTTTTAACGGTTGTGGTAAAGAAACCAACCGAGGGGCACGATGCGAAAAAATTACAAACCTCAGGGGCATTTTGCGAATTATGTAAAACTTTCGTATACCCGGCGAATTTGACCTTATCTCAGGGGTAATAGGCGAAAATTCCGTGTATATATATATATATATAAATAAAAACTCTATATAAAATATTATTTTTTAAATAATTTCATAAATAATTATATTCAATATGAAATTATTTTTATAATTAGTAAAATCATTGATATTTTATATAGTTTTTAAAACGTCTCAAATTTTTTTTAAAAAAATAGCGGGGAGTTTAGTAGATCAATAGACAAGAGGCTGTGCTTAGATTAATAAGCGGTTGAAAATTGCTGCAATTGGATGGTTTTGTGAGAGGAAGAAAAAATCCTCTTTTGAGAGGAAGAAAAAACCCTCCCTTGAGGGGTGACAGACACTAGTGGTGGCGCCGCCACCGGCGATTACGGAAGAAGCCCTCTTTTGAGGACAAATCAAACCTCATTCAGGAGCCCTAAACCTCCTTCGGGAGCCCCAATTCGGCCTCGGCCGCCCTTCTTGGCTCCGACTCCTTTGCATCACGGTGGACGGCATGGCTGTGTGGTGGCGAGGCTCTTGAGGAACAAACTCAGTTAACCCTATATATGGAAATTCATTCTTCAAATTTGTGCAAAAATCGATCTTTTTCCAGGGTTCCTGTTGAAATTGGGTCCATCTCCCTCCTTTATCTTTCCCCTTGAGCAATTTGTGTAGCAATCTCTTTCTCACATATTTTGTGTCTGTGTGCGGCGCGCTGGTCTCCCCTCTCTGGTTGATCTGGGTGGTGTCGATTCACTTCCTTGCCTCGATGTGGCCCTGCTTGCTTCTCCTCTGTCGGTCTCGTTTGGGTTGGGGTTCTCGTCGGCGGTGGCGGTGTTTGCCTCCTCTCCCGGTCCGGCACTGCTCGCTGATGGCCTGGTTTCCTCGCTCGCTTGGCTTTGCCCTGCTGTTGGCCATGCTTGGCGGGAATCTCTCGCTGTTGAACCGAGTGCGGTCCCTCATGCTCGTCTCCCCCTCGCCCGCCCGACTTTTTTTCGTCCGGGTTTGGCCGGCCTTGGCTCTGCCCTCTTTCCTCTCGGTGGCGTGCTGCCCTGCATATCCCTTGGCTGATTTCCTTTATGTCCGGGTCATGTTTCTATTGGCCTTGGGCATTCCTTGGGCCCGAAGGTGGCCCGGGCTTGGGAAATCGGCCTGTTACGCCTTGGGCCCATTTTTGCCCTAGTTAATTACAATAAAAAATAAATTATCAAATTATAACTTAATAAAACCATAATAAAATAACTCGGGTAAATAAATTTCGGAATTTTCTTGCGCTCTTCGTCCTCTCGCGGTCGTGCTTCACTTTCTCGGGTTGGTTGGAGTTCTGTCTGATGGATCCGTGGTTAGTTTCGGTTGAGGAGCAGTTTTGCGGCCCTGGTTGATCGAAGTGATCGTGTTGGTGGTGTTCGTGGTCTCCGAAGATCCTTCATCTAGGTGGAGGGAACGTCGTGTGATCCACACTTCCCCAGGAGTCGTCTTTGCCCTTCGTGGATTTCTGCTTTCCGTCTTTCCGGCGGTGAGACATCGTGTCAGCTATGCTGTCCCATGCGCTCGCTATCCACTTCTCCATGCCGGGTCTCCCTCTTCTCGCTGCTGTGTCCGCTGGTGTGCTTAGGGTCTGGGGTTTTCCGGGTTTATTTTGTCTAGTTCTTTTGTTGTATTAGGTGACTGTATTCTGTTTCCTTGTTGTATTTTTTTTGCTATGTTGTATGTATGTTTAGACGGCTTGCCGTCTGCCGACTTTGTCGGCCTCTCGAGGTCTGGGTTCTGTCCGGTCTCGAATTATTTCCTAATAAAAAAAAATAATAATAATAATAAGCGGTTGAAAATTGAAATAATGGGGGTAGAGAGTTAAAAATCCACGAATGACGAAAATCCACGTACTAATAAAAGATTACATCAAATAGGAGTTTAAATTAATTTTGGAAAAAGATTGGGGGCGGCCTGAATGAGTCGTGATTATATATGTTGGTTTGTGAAGATACGTTGAAAGCTCGCGGAGGTGTCACCGTCACTCATTTTCGAATCACAATCCCACAATACAACATTTTCACGCCACCCTAACTACTAGTGCGTTTGGATTCTACTAGTGAATTTTATTACACATTTCTTATTACAAACGAGAGATTTGATTGATTGAGAAAGAATCGAATTCAGAGTGTAGAAATGGAGGTGAGAGGAAGGAAATCAGAGAGAACGAAGTTCGGTTGTGACCATCAATGACGATTGCTTTATTTCGCTCTCAATTGGAGAAAACCATATTACATCTTGTGTTCTGAGATATTGATCTCATTTATTGCTGATTACAAGGAAGAAACTAAACAAACTTAGTTACAAATCAACCATGCTGCATCGTCCATTCTGCTCTTGAATAAACGGTTGTGATCTTCTGCATCCCAGATTGCTGACCTGGCATGGGATCCTTCTTCTTCCTCAGACGACGCACACATACTCTGCATTACCCCCCCTCCCCCCGCAAGCTGGAGCAGGATCAACGAACATGCCCAGCTTGATCAAGAGACTCCAATGCTACTGGAAGAAAAGATCTTGGTCAACACATTAGCTAGCTGATTGTGTGTGGGAAGAAATGACAATTGAAGCAACCCATCAAGCACCTTTTGCCGGGTAAAATGGCAATCGATTTCGATATGTTTCGTATGCTCATGAAATACCGGGTTACGAGCAATATGTAATGTCGACTTATTGTCACAATGAAGGGTAACCGGAGTGAGATTATGGAGGCCAAAGTCACGAAGTAAGCCGACTAACCAAGTGACCTCATATGCAGCTTGAGACATAGCTCGATACTCCGCCTCGGACGAGCTCTTTGAAACAGTAGCTTGTTTCTTAGAACGCCAACATATAGGATTTGAACCCAAAAGAAGGACATAACCGATGATAGATTGGTGAGAAATGGGACAAGCAACCCAGTCGGAATCGGAAAACGCCTACAGATTGAGGTCAATACCAGGTAAGAACTGAATACCATAACCCAAGGTGCCCTTGACATAACGCAACACCTGTAATAGAGCATCCAAATGAGCAACACGAGAGGTCTGCATAAATTGGCTTAGAGTTTGAACTGCAAAAGACAGATCCGGTCGAGTATTGGTCAAGTAATTCAATTTCCCAATCAAACACCGAAACTGAGATGGATCGGCAAGACTACCCCAACATTATCAATATCCAACTTCAAATCGATAGGAAGAGGAGTCACCACTGGAGAAACCTTATCTAGTCGAGCATCAGCAACAAGATCAGTAGCAAATTTTCGTTGATGGAGAATCACCCTGTCATCCAAATACACGACTTGCATTCCCAAGAAAAAATTGAGACGCCCCAAATCCTTGATGTTGAACAAGGTATCCAGTGTGATTTTAAGGTGCTTAATAATAGCAAGATTGGTGTCGGTGACAAGGATGTCATCAACATAGACAGAAACGATGACCAAATCATTCTCAGTGTGTTGTATGAACAATGAGGAATCGAATTTCGAAGGATGAAAATCCAAGGTGAGCAAGGTGGAAGCCAGTTTAGCATGCCACTGACGAGAGGCCTATTTAAGTCCGTAGAATGATTTCGTCAACCTGCAAACATTGCCTGATGAATTGGGAATCCCATGCGGCATAACCATGTAAACTTCCTCAAGCAAATCCCCATGGAGGAACGCATTATTGACGTCCATTTGATGGATCAACCACCCCTTTGTCACAACAAGAGAGATCAGTGCTCGAATGGTATTCATACGGACTACAGGTGACAAGGTCTCATCATAATCGATTCCTTGTTATTGAGTGTAACCCTTTGCAACTAATCGCGCCTTAAAGCGCTCAATTGAACCGTCGGCCTTGAGCTTGACCTTATACACCCAACGACACCTCACTGGTTTCTTGTGTGGTGGCAGAGGGACCTCCTTCTAGGTGTGATTGGCTTGTAAAGCCTCAATTTCTTTCTTCATGGCTTCAACCCATCGTGGATCTTTGGAGGCTTGAGAATAGGATTTAGGTTCAAAAATGAAGGTTGTGGGTGTAGTGACAGTGGTGCAGCAAATGGAATTAAAAAAACTGGGGGACAAGGGGAAATGAGAAGAGGGTAATGTGACATTCATTACATAGTCTTTGAGGTGAGATGGCAAACAATAGTGACGAGTAGAACGTCGAAGAGGGGGATCAGGTGACTGCACATCATGAACTGGAGAGGTAACTCCAGTAGCAACATCAGACAAAGAATCTGATGATACGACAATCTCAGTGGGAGCACAGACCCGGTCAGATGCATTAGTGGGATAATCAACTGGACACTCATCAGTGGCAATGTTGGGTAAAGGAATAGATGAAGGATCTGAATGTGTTTTGTGAAGGAAGGGAAATGTTAATTCATGAAATTTAACATCCCTGGAAACAAAAACCCTCATAGAGGCAATGTCAAGGAGTTTGTAACCTTTAATACCAGGAGGAAAACCCAGAAACACACAAGCACTGCTACAAGAATCAAATTTGAGACGATTAGCTTTGACAGTGCTAGCAAAGCACAAGCATCCAAAGGGCCTAATGTGTTCATACGTGGGTGGTTGGTTATATAGCTTCTCGAAAGGGGTAAGAAACTTGAGAGATGACAAAGGAAAACGATTTATCAAGTAAGTAGCATGAAGCACACACTCTCCCCAATAAGAAATAGGCAAATTTGATTGAAATAGAAGTGCTCTAGCAATCTCTAAGAGATGCTTATGTTTTTGCTCAACCACCCCGTTTTGTTGAGGTGTGTAAGGACAAGAAAGTTGATGAACAATACCCTTTTCTGTGTAAAAAGACTTAGCATCAGAATTGCAAAACTCTCCCTCATTGTCTGATCTAATAACCTTGACAGTAGCCTGAAATTGTGTATGAATAAAAGCCACAAAAGCTTGCAATACAGGAAAGGCATTACTCTTGTGAGAAATCAAATGTGTCCATTTAGTGTGAGTATAAGCGTCAACAATGGTGAGAAAGAAGCGATAACCATGTAAAAAGCTAAAAAGGCTCAAAAGCTCAAAAGGAATTACAGACATGTGATTTATAAGTGTGAGTATAAGTGTGAGTATTAGTGTGAGTACTATAAGGACCCCAGATGTCCACATGTAAAAAGCTCAAAAGGAATTACATATTTGATAGAACTCACAGGGAAAGCATCTCTACAATGTCGTGCTTTAGGACAAATATCACAGACATGTGATTTATTGAAACTAACACTTCTTAAAAAGGGAAATAAAAATGCATCTAACTTTAGGGAATGTGGCCCAATCGGTAGTGCCAATGCTACACAGAAAGATTGCAAGAAATGGGAGCTACAGAAGCTGCAACAGAACTAGAAGGCTTGGTGAGATACAATCCATCTTTCTCTTCACCAAGAACCAGAGATGTGCTCAGTGAAAGGTCCTGAAGTAGCAAACAATGGGAAGGGGTAAGTAAAACATTTTTGTTTAAGGTTCTAGTGAGTTGTCTGACGGACAAAAGGTTATAGACAAAGGAAGGGACGTGAAGCACGTAAGTTAAGACAATGTCTTTCTGTAGATGAATTGTACCAATGTGTTCAATCGAGGATCGTGTTTTGTCAGGTTTAGTAATATGGGAATTAGGTGGGGCTACGGAAAAGAAATGAAATAAGGACAGATTAGGTGTAATGTGATGGGTACCACCACTGTCTATGATCCACTTATGATCTTGACCATGAATTGAGAAACAAAAGACCTTACCTGCCATCATTCCTGAGGTTGTGGGGCTGTCATTTGTTGAATGCCTGCTCAACATAGCCAACAACTGACTGTACAGTTCTTTGGTGAATGCTGGCGCCTGATCACCAGTATCACGATCTCCACCAAAAGCCATATCAGAAGAGGAGTTATTAGCAGAATAACTCTTTTGTTGAGGTTTATCCTTATCATTTTTAGGATAGCCATGGAGCTTGAAGCACCTTTCAATACTGTGTCCTTCCCTTTTGCAAAACGCACAAAAATACTTGGACTTTCTCTTCGCAGAGTTGCTTGAATTCTGATTGCCAGATCCAGTCGAAGCACCCCCACTGTTCTTTGATTGACCATTATACCACTGCCGAGAAGGCTGGCTGATGGACGGTTTTTAGTCGCCGAAACCGTATCAAAATAAATTCGAACTTACTAACTAATGTAGCGTGGTAAGCACGAGTCGATCCCACAGAGAATCAAGTTATTCCTAAGTTAAGTCTATTTACCAATTGAGAGAAAACGGGGGTTTTTGAGTGGTGAGAATAAGAAAGAAAATAAAATAAACTATAAACAAAATAATAGAGATAACAATTAAATGACTAGTTTCATCTATAAACATCCACTTTAGTTTGACTAGTTGATCCTCGATTCTTCTTCGAGTTCTCTTTTCATCCTATTATTGTTCCTGTCCTGAACTTGTGTAAATTACTAGTCCTACGAGTCCTAGTAATCCTTACTAATTAGATAACCCTAACACGGTCAAGATTCAACCTAATAGTAGCATTAAGATTAAGGATTAACCAGGATACATGCAACACCAAGCTACGAGTCAGCATTCAACATGTAATTGATTCTCTACACACCAGTTTATTCCTACGAGTCCTAAAAAGGCATGATTGCTACTATGGATTAAGGTTCGCTACGAGGAATCTACAAAATCCTAACAATAATCTCAACTAGTTGTACGGACTAGAAGAAATCAACAATAATCGCAAAGAATCAATACGAATCAATAGGAATAGAACAAGAATAGAAATCTCACAACTTTATCAAACCAAAGCTTCAATCCATAGACGAAACGGGAGAGTTTAGATCTCCATAAAAATAAGACAAAAGACAATTAGGGTTTTAGGTTGGAAGAGTTAGTCGGCTACGGTTCTTGTCGTATGAATGTATATATATGGAAGTGATATCCTCGTCTAACTAATCTATATATAATATTAATATCTAATGTTCTATCTAATTTAATCCTAAATATATACTATATAATAATAATAATTCTAGCATAAACACCAGCATAATCACGTCATCACGTGGCTCCTTCCCTTCCTTTGATTACTATTTAGCCCGGTCCGATTGAAATACTAACAGCTTGTAGTTTGGCCCGCAATCATTGGCCCAATCATCCTTGTGAAATATGGTTAAGCTCTTGTGCTCACGGTAACGGCAAACGAACAATACCTCCCAATTTCTTCCAAAATACATGAATTATAATAAAACACGTGTGTAGACTCCGAATAACAAATAATATAAATTACCTATAAAATATGCATGAAAATAAGCTAATAATAATATGCAATTACATGACTAAAATAGACCCTATCAAACTACCCCATGCTTAGACTTTTGCTTGTCCCCAAGCAAACTAATAAAAAAACAGAGACGAACTCAAAAAGAAAAGAGAAAGACTCAAAGAAATTTCTACGAATGATCACTCATCAGTATGGTTCGCATGGCTACGAGAGTATTTGTTATGTTAAGCTCAAAATAGTTATGACACTATGAGACCCACATCAAACCCTTCATACTCATTGCTTTAAACTCCGATTAGGTTCAGGAGATGCTTGCATTCGGAATGTATTGAGCAATCAAAATCATTAAACACGGAAAAATCGTCATAAACACCCATAGATTACTAGGCCTTTTCTACTTCGGAGTTTCAATAAAGCACTTTATTTTTCTTTCTTTCTTTGTTTCCAACTATTTCTAATTATTTTTTTCTTCCTCTTTGCGTGAATTTTATCCTCCACAAACAGGATCGGTTACTAACCGTATTTTTTTTCTTTTCTCACGATTGTCGAGTGAATTTTATCCTCCTCGGACATTTCTATCAAGCTTGGTTTATTGATGATTCTTTTCACTCGAGTGAATTTTATCCTCCTCGAGCGGTGTAAGTGAATTTTATCCTCCTTACACTCATCAACCCAACATATATATCAAATTACATCAAAAATCACATCAAATAGATAACCGAATTTCCTTGTGCTTTTCATCAGGGGTTTAGACATATACAATAGAAATCGTATAAAAGTTTTTAAAGATTGCTCTAAACTGAACATCCAACCAGTAATCAAGTTATAACTAAAGCTCATAATCCAGATTGTCTATGGGAATCCCACAAGTGTCTTTATTCAATTAAAGATCAATTTTATTAACTCTTAAGCCATGAAAAACCATATATCATCATCGAGGTCATACCAATCATAGAAATAACTCTTAACACAACTAAAATGAGCAACTAATCAAAATCTAAGACTCAATATAACTTATATGAGACCATGAGATATTATCAAATACCTACAATGCAACCTATAATGCAATGCATAACAAAAATTGAAAAAGAAATAAAAAAAAACTAACACAAATATGATTATATGAATATGGAGCTACACTTGAATTCCCCCACCCCATGCTTAAAATTTTACTTTGTCCTCAAAGTAAAGAAAAAGAATGAAAGAGGTAGAGGAAACTCACAATTAAATCAGGCATTCTAGCAATAGCTTTCAATTCAAGATGAGGTAGTTGTGTAGCCGCTTAACCGATCCTAAAATTCAGCAAATTCTCACAGTTATAGGACCTGTCCAACACCACAAACAGCAGCAAAAACAAGCTAAACTTGCATAGCAATCAGCGGCAGATTCAGTTCAATAGCAAAGGAATATCAAAAGCATAAAATTCAGCAAGATAAGTGACTATTCCTAAGTATTAACACCCTTAAAACATCATAAAAGAGCAGAAATTACAGCCCTAGGTGTTCAGTAGAAGCTGTCAGCAACTCTTGGATGCAATTGGGATTTGTGAACCTTCTTGGAGTCAAAAAAATATAGGTAGTCTCCTTTGCAATTTGTCCTGGACAAAACAAAAAGCAAAGAAAGCACAAAAGACAAAGTAGTCCAACATTCCAAGCATAATAAAAACATCCAAGCGCAACGAATAGCAATTATCAATTTAGCATAAATCAGCCCAATAGATTATGCTCATCCATATTATGCAACTATAATCATGAAAAATTGATGGACGCGGGGAGCATAAAACACACAAGAATTAGAGGCATGGGCACACTAGAATTCACATAATCTGCACAAATCACCAATAGAAACTTTAACCACAAGTGGCAGACTATCTTAGCTCGAGAGGTTGAAATAGCACACATAATTCAGCCAATGTTGTATCATGGGAAGTTCAAAGGAAACAAAACACTAAAGTGATAACCAATAACAAATCAGAGTAGCAGCAATCCTTCTCGAAACAATCCACCCAAAATAGGACAATAGAGCAACACCAACAACATTACTTATGCAAGAAAAATCTCCAACAACACTATCCCAATCAAGAATCTCCAGCAACAAACATCAATTGTTCATCCAAGACTCAGCAACTCACAAATTCAGCATTATTAGACTTTCAATTCAACATTGCAAATCGACACAAAGACGGACTAACCTGTGCTGACCCGATTGAAATTGAAGCTGATGTCTCCTGTGCTGACCCGGAGAGGGGTGTGCTCTTCCTCGTTATGGAGAGGTGGTGCTGGGGCAATGCTGGCGGTCGGCAGGAGATCGGCGCGGCGAGGCGATGCAGAGGTGGGAGCCTGGCGGTAGAGGTAAAGGTTAATCTTTGCCGGAGTGGGGGACAGACGTCGGAGATGCTGCTGGGAAGGAGAGGAAGGCCGAGGGGCGTTGGGATGATTGTGCGGCGCTGGCTAGGGTTCAGGCAAAGAGGGGCGATGGTGGCGACCGGCGGCTTCAGATGGCCGAAGTGGCTTGATTGCAGACGGCCGGAGTGGTGGTCGGCTAGCCGGAAGAGAGAGGCGGCGCTCAAGGGGGTTGAGATGGGAAGGTGCGGTGACGGCGATGGTGAGATGAGGCATGAGGGTGAGGAAGATGCCGACCTGGGAAGCGAAGAAAGGATTCCACTTTTTTTTTTTTCTTTTTATGAAAATAAAAGAAATGTATAAAAAGTAATTCTAACTAAAAAGAATAGGAAAACCCTAACTAATGATTTTTTATGTCATTAACATGACTTATTCTTAATCTCAAATCCATACCAATCAGACATCGTCAAAGCCCTCAGCAGAGTGTCATATTCTTGTGTGCACATCTTACACAAGACATCATAACACACTAATAAATTGAAATTATATAATACTATATAAGTTAAAAACCTTTTCAATTTATCAAAGTTATGACTCCCTACTGAAGGAAGATGATACCACCAGTTCAGTTCCACTGGTGGCTTTTCAAAATAGCAATTAAAAGGATCAAAATAATCACCATTACCTTCCAAATTGCAAAATTTTACCTTTAGTACCTCTCGAGCCTCAGCAGGTGGCTCTAGACATGGTTCATCAACGGGCAAGCTCAGAATGAATGCATTTGATGGAGTAGGAGACACAACACATGAAACCTCATGCGTCGACTCAGGAGATTCCATGTCAGGAAGCACCAGACCCTCTTCTCCATTGTCAAAGAAACTGTCGTCATCCGTGAACAATTCCTCCTTGTTCTGTCCATCATTATCATGTTGAAACCAACTAGGAGGGAATGAATTTAGCACAATGACTTCGACAGGATCTTCCATTCTTGCACCTTTCAATGTCTCAGGGAATGGCAAGATGGATTGACTTTCTTTATCAACTTGCGGGGTGGCCATCTGCTCTGCTATTATCTCGCTTGATGTTTGAATAAGTTGGCTCAGTTGTTCCCCCATGTTTTGGATCCTCTCAGCATTCTCCTGCACCGCTTGTGTAAGGGCCTGGATTGCATCATCCGGATATATGACAGAGTCCGCTATTGGTAGAGATATCGAAGTGAAAGATTCTTCCTGTGCAACATGGTAATCCATGTAACATTAGAAATCCCACAACCCCGACAAACCTAACCGTGCCAGGCCTCCATTACTCATGTGCTCAGCAAGCACTCGTGTCTCAACAGTCATCCCGTCAATTATGCAAATAATCATATCTCGGATACTGTCTTGATAACCCCGTGAATTACGGATGTCAACATACCTCTGCAATCTGGTAAGATATTGGTGAAAGTTCTCACCTTGAAACTGCAATAACCTCAGCATCTCAAAAGTTAGTAGCAAGGGTGTTATGAACCGTAAGATAGGTTCACAACAAATTAGATATATACAAAATTGATAAACACACAAAACAAAGAAATAAACTTTGATTCCCCAGCAACGACGCCAATTTGATGGACGGTTTTTAGTCGCCGAAACCGTATCAAAATAAATTCGAACTTACTAACTAATGTAGTGTGGTAAGCATGAGTCGATCCCACAGAGAATCAAGTTATTCCTAAGTTAAGTCTATTTACCAATTGAGACAAAACGGAGGTTTTTGAGTGGTGAGAATAAGAAAGAAAATAAAATAAACTATAAACAAAATAATAGAGATAACAATTAAATGACTAGTTTTATCTATAAACATCCACTTTAGTTTGACTAGTTGATCCTCGATTCTTCTTCGAGTTCTCTTTTCATCCTATTATTGTTCCTGTCCTGAACTTGTGTAAATTACTAGTCCTACGAGTCCTAGTAACCCTTACTAATTAGAAAACCCTAACACGGTCAAGATTCAACCTAATAGTAGCATTAAGATTAAGGATTAACCAAGATACATGCAACACCAAGCTACGAGTCAGTATTCAACATGTAATTGATTCTCTACACACCAGTTTAGTCCTACGAGTCCTAAAAAGGCATGATTGCTACTATGGATTAAGGTTCGCTACGAGGAATCTACAAAATCCTAGCAATAATCTCAACTAGTTGTACGGACTAGAAGAAATCAACAATAATCGCAAAGAATCAATACGAATCAATAGGAATAGAACAAGAATAGAAATCTCACAACTTTATCAAACCAAAGCTTCAATCCATAGACGAAACGGGAGAGTTTAGATCTCCATAAAAATAAGACAAAAGACAATTAGGGTTTTAGGTTGGAAGAGTTAGTCGGCTACGGTTCTTGCCGTATGAATGTATATATATGGAAGTGATATCCTCATCTAACTAATCTATATATAATATTAATATCTAATGTTCTATCTAATTTAATCCTAAATATATACTATATAATAATAATAATTCTAGCATAAACACCAGCATAATCACGTCATCACGTGGCTCCTTCCCTTCCTTTGATTACTATTTAGCCCGGTCCGATTGAAATACTAACAGCTTGTAGTTTGGCCCGCAATCATTGGCCCAATCATCCTTGTGAAATATGGTTAAGCTCTTGTGCTCACGGTAACGGCAAACGAACAATACCTCCCAATTTCTTCCAAAATACATGAATTATAATAAAACACGTGTGTAGACTCCGAATAACAAATAATATAAATTAGCTATAAAATAGGTAAAATATGCATGAAAATAAGCTAATATAATATGCAATTACATGACTAAAATAGACCCTATCACTGGCCTCCATTGTTGGTGCTCTTGTTGTTCTGGTAGCTGGTACTAGGACCTTTTTGAAAGCAATTCAAGGCAGTAAAGTCGATTCCAACACTCGTGGAAGAACCCAGTTCTCTTTGCTTTTCTTCATCAAGACACATGCGATACACATCAGCAATATTCGACATCGGTTTGATCATCAACATGTTCGTTCGAACCATGTTGTAAGAGTCATTGAGACCGACTAAGAACTGGATCACTTGCAATTTAAGCAAGAATTGTGAAAACATACCAACAGCACCACAAGATCCACAGTTTTCGATCTCAATTAACACCACAAATTCGTCCCAAAGACGCTTGAATTTGTTAAAATAAGCACTGATTGCAAGATTTCCTTGAGACAGGGTGAAAAGCTCCTTCTGGACTTGAAAGATCCGAGTACAATTCGGAAATGCAAATCTCATCTGAAGATCGAGCCACAAGCTCTCAACGGAATCAAAATAGAGCAAGGTTTCAACGATCTCCTTCTCCACGAAATGCGTAAGCCAGGCAATAACCATACTGTTGCACCGCTCCCATTGATCAAGAAGCGGTGAATCAGCCGGTGGACGCTGGCACTTGCCGGTGATGAAGTCAAGTTTGTTTTTCGCTCTCAACGACACCTCCACATATCTTCTCCAGGGGTAGTAGTTGCGATCAGTGAGCAACTGCGTAGAGAGCACATAATGCGGATGATCCGAATGATGAAGGAACAACGCGTTGTTGGAATCAATTCCGAGACTGTCAACTTCTCCCGTCAATTGCGAATTGCGAGGATTATCGATTGAATCACTCATAGCTCTGATACCATATTACAAACGAGAGAATTGATTGAGAAAGAATTGAATTCGAGTGTCGAAATGGAGGTGAGTGGAAGGAAATCAGAGAGAACGAAGCTCGGTTGGGACCATCAATGGCGATGGCTTTATTTTGCTCTCAATTGGAGAAAACCATATTCCAGCTTATGTTCTGAGATATTGATCTCATTTATTGCTGATTACAAGGAAGAAACTAAACAAAGTTAGTTACAAATCAACCATGATCTGCATCGTCCATTTTGCTCTTGAATGAACGGTTGTGATCTTCTGCGTTCCAGATTGCTGACCTGGCATGGGATCCTTCTTCTTCCTTAGACAACACACACGTACTCTGCATTATTTCTTTAATATGTTTAAAATGATGTACATTTTAAATAAAATATTTCTTAAATTATACTATCAATATTAAAAATTATTATTACATAAAATTTATAATCACGTTATAATTATTTGAATGTAAAAAATTGACACATTTTTTAATACTCTGTATATTTTATCTAAAATTTATATTATTTCAAACATATTGAAAAATATGAAATCAAAAAAATATTCAAGTGAATATAGTTAGGGTGTTGCTATATACACCGCAAATCACAAGGTTAATATTGTACGTCCTTAAGGACGTGCAAGCCTTGTGTCTAATATTGCACGTACTTAAGGACGTGCAAGCCTCTTAATCATGCACGTCCTTAAGAACGTGCATGATTTGGGTGTATATAGCCGGAACGTATAGTTATAGAATGGAATCCAAACACACTATAGTCTTCGCTATGTATCATAAATTCATACGGAGTATATTAATCAGCTCTTTTGGTTCGTCAAAAATATAATCCTTTAAGAAATTGAACCTTTTTTTTAAATAAGTTAAAAAAAATAGTAAAATAGTAACTTTTTAGTTATTTTTTAAAATAATTTTATACTCTGTACTTATTGTTAATAATTATAAATAAATTGCAAAAATATACCAAAAAGCCATCAAACTTTCAAAAGTAGCACTGCTATTGATAAAATTGCATGGGGGGAGGGAATTGCTATTTTTGCAATTTGTGTGGGAACCCTCTTAACCGGTTGCAGGTAAAAAAAGAATGGAAAAAAAAAACAGAAAAAGAGGCGCAAAGGAGAAGCACTCCAGCGGCCGGAAAACCAGAGAGGGGTGGGGTTCATCAGGCGCTAGATCGGGCTGGAACGGCGGCGATAGGAGCGCAGGTCTACAAAGCGATAAAGGAAACACCAATGGAGGAGAAGACGATTATAGTCGCCACCACCAGGCACCACCTGTCGAAGAGAGACCGAGGAGTAGGAAACGCCAATGGATCAAGGAGAAGACGATTACGGTCGCCACCACCAGGCATCACCGGTCGAAGAGAGACTGAGGAGCAAGGGTAGCCACTGAGTCCTCCGCCGTGAGTACAAGCCACTTGAAGCCAGCCAAGCCGGCGGGTAAAGGGCGACGATCGACAGCCCCGTGAAGACATCGAACTCGGATTCACAAACGAGAAGGTTGTGCACAACATTGGGCAGAGCAAAGGCCGATTCAGGGAGATAAACCCAAAATCAAACAAAGCCCCAACACAATTTTGGCATTCGATTACAATTCGAACAAGGGGTCATGAATTTAGGGTTTAACGATCAACAAACTTTACCAGAGAACGAATATGGCGGAACTACGGCGGCAAGGGAGAGGTCGGAGTCAAATTAAGGCGGCTAAAGCCAGGATACGGCGGTCGAAGCCGGATTATGGTGGTCGGAGCCGGGGTCGGGGCTCTCTCACCCAAGTAGGAAGAGAGAGATTTGTTTCGTCACTGCTTTCTCCGACGGTAATGATAATTTATTATGTGTCAATAACAACGTTTTATGTGCCAATAATGGTTTTTTTCATGCCAGTAAAGGTGTATCCTATGCCAACTCATACGACTCGGACAGAAACTAGTGTCAGATGTATTCCGTGGCAAGACAATTTTATATGTGTCACTCTATACATTTTTTGTACCAATACTGTTAATTATTGTGCCAACAAAGGTATATCCCGTGCCAATTCACTGTGGATGGGCTATTCTTCTTCAAAATCCTCAGCTTTTTCTTCCCTTCCTCGACCTCTTCTTCCTTTTCCAAACGTGGATTCTCTCTCTCTCTCTCTCTGTGCAAATCTTACCACGCTCGAAGGATGGGGCTTCAGTTTCTTCTTCATCATCGGTTTTCGCTTCCTCTACGCTTGCCCTGCCTTGTGAAATCGCCTGAATTTCCAAATGGGAGTTTTGTTTTCCTTGCAGTTGATTTGACAGGGCTTATGGTTACCTTGAAGGAGCAGTTGGAGAAACATGTTACTTTTGCAAATTTTTAGAGTCCATTGTTACTTTTGCAAAATTTTGAGAGGGAGTGCTATTTTTGCAAATGGGTAAGCTTTTTGGTATGTTGGATGCAATTTACTTTATAAAATTATTATAAAAAAATAAAATTTAATATTTCACTATATATTATACTCCTCTAAAAGGACTTATATTTTATTTAATTGGAGATAGTATTATAATCCGTAAGAGGTAAATCTTATTAAAATTAAAGAGTAAATTGCATCCAATATACCAAAAAGCTTACCCATTTGCAAAAATAGCACTCCCCCTCAAAATTTTGCAAAAGTAACAATGGACTCTAAAATTTTGCAAAAGTAACATGTTTCTCCAACTGCTCCTTCAAGGTAACCATAAGCACTGTCAAATCAACTGCAAGGAAAACAAAACTCCCATTTGGAAATTCAGGCGGTTTAACAAGGCAAGGCAAGAGTAGAGGAAGCGAAAACCGATGACGAAGAAGAAACTGAAGCCCCATCCTTCGAGCGTGGTAAGATTTGCAGAGAGAGAGAGAGAGAGAATCCACGTTTGGAAAAGGAAGAAGAGGTCGAGGAAGGGAAGAAAAAGCTGAGGATTTTGAAGAAGAATAGCCCATCCACAGTGAATTGGCACGGGATATACCTTTGTTGGCACAATAATTAACAGTATTGGTACAAAAAATGTATAGAGTGACACATATAAAATTGTCTTGCCACGGAATACATCTGACACTAGTTTCTGTCCGAGTCGTATGAGTTGGCATAGGATACACCTTTACTGGCATGACAAAAACCATTATTGGCACATAAAACGTTGTTATTGACACATAATAAATTATCATTACCGTCGGAGAAAGCAGTGACGGAACAAATCTCTCTCTTCCTACTTGGGTGAGAGAGCCCCGACCCCGGCTCCGACCACCATAATCCGGCTTCGACCGCCGTATCCTGGCTTCAGCCGCCTTAATTTGACTCCGACCTCTCCCTTGTCGCCGTAGTTCCGCCATACTCGTTCTCTGGTAAAGTTTGTTGATCGTTAAACCCTAAATCCATGAGCCCTTGTTCGAATTGTAATTGAATACCAAAATTGTGTTAGAGATTTGTTTGATTTTGAGTTTATCTCCCTGAATTGGCCTTTGCTCTGCCCAATGTTGTGTACAACCTTCTCGTTTGTGAATCCGAGTTCGATGTCTTCACGGGGCTGTCGATCGTCGTCCTTTACCCGCCGGCTTGGCTGGCTTCAAGTGGCTTGTACTCACGGCGGAGGACTTGGTGGCTACCCTTGCTCCTCAGTCTCTCTTCGACCGGCGGTGCCTGGTGGTGGCGATCGTAATCGTCTTCTCCTCGATCCATTGGCGTTTCCTGCTCCTCGGTTTCTCTTTGATAGGTGGTGCCTTGTGGTGGCGACTGTAGTCGTCTTCTCCTCGATTGGTGTTTCCTTTGTCGCTTTGCAGACCTTCACTCCTATCGCCGCCGTTTCGGCCCGATCTAGCGCCTGATGAACCCCACCCCTCTCTGGTTTTCCGGCCGCTAGAGTGCTCCTCCTCTACGCCTCTTGTGTTTTCTGTTTTTTTTTTTTTTCCATTCTTTTTTCACCTGCAACCGGTTAAGATGGTTCCCACACAAATTGCAAAAATAGCAATTCCCTCCCCCCATGCAATTTTATCAATAGCAGTGCTACTTTTGCAAGTTTGGTGGCTTTTTGTAGGGGTGATATTCGAGCCGAACGAGCCGAGCTTGACATGTTCAAGCTTGGCTCGAACGGTAAACGAGTCGAGCCGAGCTCGAGCCCAAAATTTATTCGAGCTTTTTTTGATGCTCAAGCTCCGCTCGCAAGCCTAGCCTCAAACTCGAGCTCGGCTTGTTAGGCTCGAACAAGCCGAACGAACAAGCCCAAGCTCATTCAAGCTTGTCGACTAGGCTCATTCAGGCTCGTTCGAGCTCGGTATATCGTTCAAAGCTTAAATGTAAATATGACAGATTTACAGTAGCAGTTGTGTGTCTTAATAAGATCCAATAATATAGATTGAAACAAGATCCAACAATATAAAATTCTCAAATACCGCAATACAGAAACAAAATAAGTAATCCAAAATCTTTATTTTAGATCTCTGACACGGAATTCTCACCTCTTAAAACTCAAAATCGAAGCAGCAAACCCTAATTTCATACAAATCTACAGTTGAACCAAGAACGGGAAGGATAGATCTGAGGGAGTACTAAATCATCCAGCACCTGAGCAATACCATTGAACCATGAACGGGAAGGATAGATCTGAGGGAGTACTAAATCATCCAGCACTTGATCAACAGTAAAGGGAAAAAGAACGAACGAACGAGGGAGTAACCAGGAGAATGAATGAGTCACAAGGAGAACGAACGAACAAATCAATTGCTTAATTATTCAAAATCCGAACAAGAAGATGCAGTTGTAACAAGAAGATTACCAAGGAAGACAACCGAACGAATGAACGAGGGAGGCTTACCTGTGCTGCTGCTGGAAGACAGCCGAACGAACAACGACGATTCTGAGTCGAGGAACGATGAGGGAAGGAAGATCTCCGGCGCCGCTTGAGTCTCGTGGTGCTGATGATGTTCGCCGGCGCCGCTTGAGGAGGACGGGCAAACCAGAAACACGGATGAGGTGAACGAACGACACGGGAGAAAGAAGAGAAGAGACGCGAGCGGCTGAGAGCGAACAAAAACAAGCGCTTTCAGTTTCCACGCTTAAAACCCTCCTCCCTCCAACCCTAGGGGTACTTTTGTAATTTTATGTACCGAGCTTCTGGGCTCGGTTCGGGCTCGGTTTGAGCCTAAAATAGTGTTCAAGCTCGGCTTATTTTACCTCTTCGAATGAGCCGAGCTCGAGCTTTTCCGAGCAGATCCCGAGCTGTTCAGCTCAGATAACAGCCCTAACTTTTTGGTATATTTTTGCAATTTATCTAAAATTAAAATGTTAATATAGTTATTTTGGTCTACACTTTACAAAATTCCCATTGCGATAATCTAAAGATAAGAGGTAGTGATTCAATAAAGTAACAAAGTAAAGTAATAATTAAAAACATTAAATGTAGTATTTTAATATATTTTCCTAAAAAGCGTGAGTATTCATATTACGAGTTATTTTTTTGGTTCAAAGGTAGTCACTTAAGTCATTACAATATTGGGGGAGGGGGGATTTAAACTCATGACCTATTGATCACTACATGTCATCCTTACTAGTTAAGCTAGTTTACGATTTTTCTAACTTATTATCCAAATGTCTAGGTTGAGAGAATAAATGTCAAATACTTCCTAAATTTTAATTTTTTTTATTTTTAAAAATAGTTTTTATAGGGTCACTCTTTTTTTTTAAGTAGAGAATCTTTTATTGTTCATGTTGAGTTTGACCCAGCCGAAGATGCAATAGGAAGTCTTGTCACCTTGTTGATTTTCCTGAAGAGACGTAAAAGAATGCCTCAAAACTCTGGAGTAGAAAGAGCTAGTCCGATATCAGCAACTCGACTTTCCAAGTACATGTCCAAATTTCATACATCCCCAATGAGTTGGATCAAGTTAATAGAACGGGAGGTAATACGCCTTATAAACGGATGAATTATGTTTTTTTTTTGGAAAAAAAAAACTTATTTGGCTATTATTTTACCCTGTTCAACGGATCATGGACAACGGTTAAATCAGGTATGATACGAGTGAAGTGAATGTCGAATGACGGGTGAATCGGGTGGACTGAAATTTGAGCGGGTCGGGTGAAAAGTACTGTACAAGGGAAGCACCAAGGCCCCAAGGTGGGGTTGGACGAGTGCGCCAAACACGGCCTTAAGAAGAAGGGTGAACAAAAGTCAAAAGAAATAAATGGATGATAGACAAAAGGAAGTGGAGGTAGTCTACTCTAGGGGGGTCAAGTCCAGTGCATGCAGGGTGGAGTGAAGATTTGGATTGTATGAAGGCGATGACTGATTGAAAAGAGCCGTACGCCGCCGATTGCAGGGTGGCGTCTTTTCCGATGCTCGGCCGATGCGACACCGTTCTTCTGGTGTCTGATTTGACATTCGTCGCAGTTTTCCTTTCCCCATCTAGTTACTATTCCATGTTGCCTATTTCAATTGGGCCAAATTGGGCCTTTTTAGCCCACTCTTTTACAACACTTTCATACTTTTTTTAGAGAACACTTTCATACTCCGTACTTGTTAAGTACCAAATCTTCGATCAATAAACAAGCGTTTGTCTTTAACTATTCATGCACGTTTTCTTAAGTAGTTGAAAACTAAATAAAATATCAACATTTTATTAATTATTTTTAAATAATAGCATACATATTACTAATAAATATAGAATTGTTTTAAAAAAATAATTAAAAAATATATATTTTATATAGTTTTTAGCTCCTTATAAAGTGTGAATAAATAGTCCAAAGACAACCATTGTGGAATGAAGTTAGTATAATTTTATTTTTTTTTATCATTGGTTACAAATAATAAAAGTAAACTAATGGGGGTATGATTCTTGATTGAAAAATATTTAACTTTATTATATAATAGACCTTACTAGTGCTTATGCATAAAACTTCATCTAACTTAACTGTAACTGTGAAATCGCACAAAATCATGGAGTTGTAGCATGTAAATGGTTTCATTGAGATTTCCATGGACCATTTATCTGTTGGGCCAGACGGGTCCATTTGTGCCCATGGGTAAGCTAGTTAATTAGGTTACGAGTCTGGTTTAATTGAACCGTGTCGTGTGACATCTCAAGCAAGGTTACCTCTTTAGTAGGTAATCCATTATTGACCACCTCTTCAGAAGAGGTCGTTGCAACTATCAATAGCAACATTGATTGAAAAATTATGCACCAAGTCTCTTGTCATTGTCTCCAATGATATAAATTACGGACTATGTTTCAATGGTTATTTTGAGATATTTATAATGTTAATCATTTCGGAATAATTCACTGGAAAGAACTTGCAGATAGTACCCAAAGGTCTTCGAATATGGCCGGTCTTTATTTAGAGATATTTATAATGTGCGCATTTATTTTACAAGACGAGAAAAACTCGAACATGAAACCCATTGCTAAATGTCTAATCTATGTTCCCAATTTCATTATAAGCCTCTAATACGGCCCTTGGTCCAAAATCTCTTAGCCCATTTCCATTTTGATCCTATTGAAAATTGAAACATATTGTCTCATTAACCATGCCCGGACGAAAAGCAATACCATGAATCTTGATTGAAAAACATTTGTGCTTACTTTATACAAATCTAACTCTTTATTTAAAAAAAAAATATAGATTGATCAAACTAAGGCGGTCAATACCACGCAAGAACAATCTTTCTTTGCTACTACCTCTAGCCTCTCGGTGTTAGGATTCACCACATAAGAAGATAAAACGTACATCCGCTAGTAAGCTAGCATATAAGTTGAATGCAATGACATAGCTATAAAGCTTTTGGAAGGGGCATGATTATATATTTATGTGTTGTTTTGGATTAAAACGACGTCGCTTATGACGACAAATAATGTTGGTCTAAGATGAAGCGTTATTATTTTTTCATGTTAAAAAAAAAAGAAAAATAACTAAATAAATGAAGAGTCGAAGAAAAAAAGACTAACAACATCTCATTTCGACTTGAGTAAGTTCTTACCTAATTGTCAAAAAGAGTAATATAACATCTCATTTCGAAACTCTATATGAATTATAGTATATGCGAATGTCAATTTCAATAAAATATAAAGGTATTATAGTTTATTGAAATAATATTTAAGTGATTAATATACATTCAGTAGCTAGGAAGGGCACGTGAGTCCATGTTCCCTTGCTCCGCCACTGGCTAAATGAGATTCTATCGTAAAACTAATTGGCAACAGGAAGACTAGTATATATACAAGGTTAATTTACTCTAGCTTTTCGATGTGGGACACATATCCTTTCGCATCTCAACAGACAATATGAGTGTTCGATGAACACCTGAAGATCTTCAACTTGTTATAGGTGTACAATTTACTCATCCTGCTCCTTCCACTCGCCCTCTAGTAGCTTGAAAGTCCGTAGCCCATTAATTAGTAGCCCATTCTCCACGATATTTTCGAGTTGAAGCCACTCGGCGACTGGTAGTTGTCACTGGCAGTTCTAGAGAGGGATTCGGGATGGCTGCAACCCCCAACCCGAAAGAAAAACGTAGAAAAAAACAAAATTTTATGGGTTTTTTTTTATAATTTATACTAATTTTATGGATAAAAAAGTGTAAAATGAGTAATAAATCATAATTCCGATTCTTTAGTGCAAATGGTTACATAGACACATTTTGATATAAATTGTTCTCCAATTGTTACTTTTGGGTGTTTAAAATACGCACATTTGCACAAACGTGCTCAAATATAAGTATATTATCTCCTTATGTGCAAAAACTTTTAGGTAAGAGTTATGGATCCGCCTCTGATAGTGGGGTCTAGCTCAATAAAAAAATATGACTTTGGATGACAAAATTAAAAAAAATATCATGGGCTGCGAAAAATTAATTTACTGGCCCATAGGATGGGTTTGGGTGAAAAGAAAAGGTTATTTTATGGCCCAATAGTTGATTCTTGGGCTATTAAAATTTTATTCATCACCCAAAAGTTTTATTAGGTTTATATAATGGGTAAACTGCATAAAACCACCCTTAAAATACACCACATTGCACAGAACCACTCCTTATATTCATAATTACTGAAAACCACCATTTAAAACTGCTCTGTTTGCAAAGTAGCACCCATTCACCTTTTTCCGTCTACTCATCGTCAATACGTATCCTCGTTCATTTTTTTTAATAATTTTTAGCCAATTTTTATATTAAAAAAAAACAAAAATTATATAAGAAGGACTGCTTCTTCCTCCTTCGATCTTGTCAAGTTTCAACAACAATGGGATTTTCAACATCAGACGGTGGCTAGCTGGCAACAAGAGGCTCCAAGAAATCAATCTTCGAGGACAACGAGCGGATCTCTTCTTTTTTTAGGTGATTGTACTGTTGTAGGGGGAAAAGAGATGTCGTTTTGTTCTTCGTCAGATCTGAGACTATAGATCTCAGGTCTAGGTTAATTAAGTACAAATTGGGTATGAAAATCATGAGAATTGAGAGCTTGTTCCATTAAGAGTGAAAACCCTGTCCCAAATCGGTCGATTCTTTATAATTTTGTTAGTTGCAATTCTAGGGTTGGATGGCTCAAATTGATTATGGTTGCAGAACAATACACGAAGATGCTATACAGGGTATTTTCCTTTCGATTGGTCGGGGTGATAGTAAAGGGAGGCTAGAGGGAGTAGATAATGGTGATAAACCTTGGTGGTGGCATAATGTTCTTACCAGATCGAAAACAGTAGGTGGTGGGGGATCAAAGGGGGTTTTCAAGGTTGTCACTAATTTTCACCGACGGAGGGACGTTCTTAGTTTAGATGGAAACTTGTAGTTGGATGAGTTCAGGTATTGTGTTTACAAATTAGAGGTGTAGAGATTGCGAGGGGTTGAGTCCCATGAAACTCATCACTTTGGCAGTTTGGCTTCTCTCACACCAAAGGCTAAAGTTGTGTTCATTTTTTTTTCCTTTTTAAAAAAAATAAAATTTCATAAAAGTGGGAAAATGACATTAAAACTGAATTTTTTAAAAAGGGTAAAAGAGTAATTTTGTAACTTTAACAGCAATTTGGACGGAAAATGAAAAGGGGTGATAATTTGATAACGGAGCTATTTTAAAAGGTGGTTTTCGGTAATTATGAATATAAGGGGTGGTTTTGTGCAATATGGTGGTGTATTTTAAGGGTGGTTTTCTGCAGATAATTGTAGATTTTCTACTCATCGTCTTCATCATTCATTTCATTTCCGCTTCAGAAATTGGGGGAAATTGCAGCTCAGAGCGAGGGGAGAGGGAGAGACTCTCCGAGTCCGAGAGAGCATAGGAGGTATCGCGAAGGTGCTGAACGAGTATTGGAGAAAATCGTTGGGTACGCAACTCCAATTGCAGGCGCTGAAGGACTGTTTCAACGAGAGCCATTGGAGACCTAGACAGCGGACCGATGGAAGTGATGACGCCGATAAGTTGCGGATTGATGAGACAAGTGTTACACCATCGATGAGGAAGAATGGAGGGCCGATTGACGTGTAGACGAAGGGAGGAGTATCGATACGAGGTTCTAAAGAAGTCAATCGAGTCGTTTGTAGGTGCGATTGGCTTATCGAATGCCGCCAACAAGAAATCGCGAGTACCAGTGAGGTTAGCGTTTACTTTGATTTTCATTTTGAGGTTTTTTGCTGAATTAGGAGTCATGCCTGTGAGGAATTGATTATGAGATTTGTCTCCACTCTGATCCGAGGTTCTAAATATATTTGTCTCCACAGGTATTTTGCCACAGTAATAGTAATTCAGTTAGTTGTTCATGAGAAGCTAAATGGTTGTTGCATATCCTTACTACTGTTCCATGCTCTCACTTTCTGTTTCAAAATGTACTCACAAGTTCATGTTTAACAGTCAGCATCATTGATTGTAGACTTGAACAATTTGAATTCTAATGTTGATGTCACGAGTAAAGTAGGCTCTTTGATTCCAACTCTTTAACAATGTCCATTACAGTTTGGTTCTTGGTATTGCAATTTCTAAATGCCTCTTTAATTGAGAGTGATGAATTGTTTCATTGAAATTATTATGTGTTCATTCCTGGCAGGTGAGGTCCATGAGGATGTTAGAAGGTGTCTTATCTGAATAGTTTAGGCTTTGTGTAAATGAGAAGTCAGATGATTATTAAGGGTTCTACCAACAACTGAATCTTTAAATTACAACGAACATCACGGATCTGAGTATTTTTAGATATTTATAAATTTCAATAACAAGAATGTAAAGGAAACAGTCATGGGCATTTTGACTTGTATATTCTCATTTTATGTTCATGCTATATATATAGTTTACTAGCATGTGAATTCTACCTTTTTAAATTGACTTCTCTGTACTGTTTTGAAGGTTTGTTTCCATGACGAGTTGCGGACTGATGAGACAAGTGTGACATCATCGATGAGGAAGAATGGAGGGCCGATTCATATGTAGACGAAAGGAGGAGTGCTCGCGAGTGCAGATTGGAGACACGAAACTTGGTCGAGGTTTGTAATCAAGTCAATCGACTCGTTTGTAGGTGCCAGTGAGGTATCAAATGTCGCCAACAAGAAATCTCGAGCGCCAGTGAGGTTAGCGTTTACTTTGATTTTCATTTTGAGGTTTTTTACTGAATTAGGAGTGGTGCCTATGAGAAATTGATTATGAGAGATTTGTGTGATTTGCCTATGAGAAATCGAATTAAGAGTCGTTTGTAGGTACAAAGCCTATTTTATGCTGAATTTTCTTTGTTCAGCACTGCGTATGAGTTGCAATTTTGTGTATAGATGGTCACATGATTAAAGAATCATTTTTCCTGTGAACTTGTTTGCTATTTATTAACAGTCAGGCATCATTGATTGGAGACTTGAACAATTGGAATTCTAATGTCCATCACAGTTTTAGCAAATCAATAAAACTCACTGATTTCACTTATCATAATACACTCTTATTTAAATTAGGCTCTCTGATTCTCTTTAGCAATGTCCATTACAGTTTGATTCTTGGTATTGCAATTTATAAATGCCTCTTTAATTGAGAGTGATGAATTGTTTCATTGAAATCATGTGTTGAACAGAATGAATTTGGAGTTTGGGAGAACTTTTTGCCAAACAATGCAGTTGGTTCATCACCAATCTCCCATGGTTCTTGGAAATGGTGTGTGTGAGTCAATGTTGTTTGATGAAGATCTTCATAAAGAATGGAAAGCTGACCTTAGTTCCCTCTTGTTCATTCCTGGAAGTTAAGGTCCATGAGTATGTAGAAGAAGGTGTGTTTATCTGAATAGTTTGTATTGTATAGCCTTGTGTAAATGAGAAGCCAGATGATTATTTACCAACAATTGAATCTTTAAACTGATAGTTTACTACTAGCCTGTGAATTCTATACTTTTTTAAATTGATTTCTCTCTACTGTTTTGAAGGTTTGTTTCCATGATGCTAGTTAGGTAAAGCTAATGATCCGATTAATCCAACATCCTCCTAATATCCATGCTTTAGTTCATACAAATTTGACTCTTTATTCGAAATAAGAACAAACAAACCAACAAATATAGATTGTTGAAATTACTACTTACAAACAGAAAAAACCTCATCTATTTATACAAGGACAATAACTATCAAAACGTGATCGACCAAACAGCATCACCGCCATCCGCTTCTTCCTCTTCACTTGATCAAATTAACATCTGTTCCAGTAGAGACAGGGCGAAGTGTGTTAGCATAGGTGGTGAATTCCACCAGTGCCGGATCACCATCACGGTCTGCAATCACCTCTAACCTCCCGGCGTTAGGCCCCTCCATCTCATACACATAAACCTGCAACTTAGTTGCAAACACCAATACCCGACTATCGACAACACAACAGCCCTTCACATACTGTCCCTCCTCACCCAACACACCCATCTCCACCGTCGTCTTTTTCAACACCCTCCTCCACACCTCACTCTTGTAATCCTCCAAAACCCACACCGTAAACTCACAATCGGTAAAGTTATTACGGTCATTATCAATCCTCACAAGACAGACGGTTTCACTATCCGATGTCGACCTCCACTTGAACATCTTAAACATTCCATAGCCACTACAAGTGTTGCCGTCCTCCTCATTCCACGCACCCTTTGGTAGCTTAAATGTCCTCGAATGCGCCTTCCGCTTCGTATTGTAAGATGCAATGTATGGCTGCTCGTAAGCCGGCGACCTTGCTGCGTTTGGCACACTTGTACACATGTAATGTATAACAAGACCATCTTCGGGTCCTCGGAAGATGGCCACCGGTGTATCTCGAACAAGCTCTCTCCCTTTTATGGTCACGTCACACAATTCCTGGTCCCATATTCCGTTATGATAAATGGCAAGGTGCATATAGCAACCCCAAGAATCGTCGTCCACCTCAACCAATACCGGAACCACAACAGTATAATCACTCGCAAAATCAATGTCGGTTTCGGAGTTACTTGGATGACACTCCAACCTTAGCCCTTTCTTGACAATTTCGTGGGGCTTAAGCCACTCGGGGAAAGGGAGCGGGGCCCACCTCCTCGTGGCGGGATTACAGATTACTATTTCATTATCGTTGCTGCGGAGGACAACGACAAGTCCTTGACTTGAAGCCATAACACGGCCGCTTCGGCGGAGGAAGGAGAGCGACTCGTCGGGGATGCCCAAGGCGGACGATGGAGGTGAGTCCCCATTCCACGGAAGTGCGTGGGATTCCAAACTGTCGCAGACCTTGCGCTCGGGCTGGAGGAAGAAGCCTCCGTCGAACCGGGAAGATCGAAGGGACTGCAGCTTGAGGAAGAAGGGCTCCGAGAGGATGGAGTGGGCGGTTTTGGAGAGGGAGGAGAAGGTCTTGATAACCTGTTTAGCGGGCAGCCATGTGAACACCTCCCACAATTGGTCGATTCCCAACTGCTCATCACCAGCAACTTGTTTCGACGCCATTGAAATCTCCATATCGATCAACAGCTGCAACAAATTGATTATAATCGATCGGTGATCAATTAATTAGAATTGGCTGGACAAATTCGCACCGGTAAATTTGAATATATAGTAGACCACCTGGATATATATCTGTTTACATTATAGATAGAATCGTTATTTTTTTTTGGTAAGTTAGATAAATATAGAAGTATTTTATTTATTTATTTATTTATATCTATCGGAAGATAACAAAAAAAAAAGATAGAATTTATGTTACTCCGTATTTTCTATGCATGGAAAGATCTAACAACACCTACTTGCATTAATAGGAGATAAAACTATATCATGTTTAAACGTGATATATATTTTCCAATGTCTTTCTATCTTATAAGATGATCAATTAGGAAAGATACCCTGTTAAAAATAAACTATCATAAAAATCTAATTTAAAATTTAGCTAATATATTTTAATTAAAGATATATTTTTTTAAAACGTGAATCTTATCCTATACTCTTTCACTCATTTATTTAAGTGTGTGTGGCCAGTTAAAAGCATATCAGGTCAATTTTATCATGATTTTAGGGTTTAATTTACATATTTAAATTACCGGTCTTCTAGTTAAGTTAAAAATCTTACTAATTTGATATTAATTAATTAAAATCGATTGCATGCACAGTCTATTACTGGTTTTAAGAAAAAGATTTCTCACCTAAAATATTCACTTAATTAATTAGTAAATTAAAATAGACTTAAAAAATACCTTTCTCTTTTATGAGTTTTTTGTAAAGAAAAATATATGCTTTTTTTTTAAATCCTTACCGTGTAAGTTAATAATTCAAAATATTCGAAAAAAATATAATAATTCGACAATATATTTTTCTAATAAATCCCAAAGTCAAAGGAATGATACAAACTCAGTGATCGTGTAATAATGTAAGAAAGGAAAAACAATCAAAGCAAAAGCAAAAAAAATAGCAAAAACATAAAAACAAAAATTGCTCCAAAACACTTCTATTTATTATAAAGGAGATACCTGTTGTTGATGTATAAACCGGATCGAATCAGGTAGCTAGGAACGAAAAAGGATGAGAGCCCCACGTGTTACTTCTCTAATTGGTCCACACGAGCTCGGTCTAGATCTCTTTCGCCTTCGACTACGACGAAGATCGAAAGGTCCACAATCAAATTGCATCGGATGGTATTTGTGAAATCTTTTCATCACTCAAGTATATATGTTTCTTCTGAAATTAGCAAACTAGCTTTGCTTTTTTTTCTTTTCATTTCTTCTTATTCACGTAAAAACCATACAGCTATACAAGCCTAGCAGGCCTCTTTGTAACTTCTTTCACCAATGTGTCTTCCCATAGCTCCTTTTTGTAACTCCCTTAATTAATTTACCTAATTATTTATTTCTTAAATAAATAATATCTATTATTAATAATATATAACATACATATATATACACATATTATTAATCAACCATCACTCTCGTTAATATAGTCCGGCAACTCAAAGTGTGTGACCTCATAAGACCCATTTATAATAGTCATGGAATTAAACCGTTTAACCCCATCAATCGTAATTGTCTCTAGCAAAGTATTACGCCTCCTAAAATAATCGGATTGTATATTTCTATCAATTGTCGACCTATTCCATGTTTAGTCATTGCGCATTTAAATTAAATGACACAATTCATTCAATCTCCCACTTGTCCTTATACAAGCGTGCAATATAAGATACCTTTGTCTCTTAGTGTCTTATTTGATTATATGGTGACATTCATATCTATTATCAAATATGTTTCTTGAAATCCGAGTTTGAACTGTCAATTAAACGAATGATTACTAATAAATAATAATCAATCGGAGCATGGCCATGCATTTTCAGTTCAATGCATCACGGTGTGCATGAAGATTGAAGGAGAACTTCTCCAATCTCGTATCACTATGACTTCCACTCAACTTTTGACAATCCCACCAACGACCTTTATAACTCCTTTTACGAAAAGCGTTTAGCCTTGTCAAAAAAATACCAATCATCAAGAGAGACCATAACATACCAATCATGATCACCAGCTCTGTATGATCATGATATCATATCAGCCGCTTATACAAGTGTAGGCTCAGTTTCATCAAGTAACTTATACAGTATATATATATGAGAGAACTAGTAAATCTAAATAAGCAGTCTCATATCTAAAGAGATGGTCGCGCTAATAAGTAAAGACGATAAAGGCATACAAAACATAATAGAATCCGATGAATCACTGTGAACATCTATACACCTCTCCTCGCTAAATTTACGTGTGAATTTCCATAGCACCTTTTCAAAACGCGATACCAGCTAAAAATGTAGCTCTGAAATCCATGCTCTCCTATCAGGTAGGCTAGAATCGATCATCTGATCCTTTGCAACATAGCATATAGTAATTTAGGTGAAGATAATGGCAGGGGCGAACATCAGAAGGAGGATAAACCAGGACAGCTTTTCGTGTTGAAGGGATCTCGCTGCAATGGAGAATTTCGGCCAAGCAGAATAAGAAAAAACGCTATGAAGCAAGCTGTAGATGCTGTTACAATGCACTAGACAGGAGAAAATTGTTCGATGAAGGGATGAAGATTACCGTTATTGGTGGTGTCTTGAACAGTACTGGTGGCGGGTGTGCGAGCGCTTTGATTGAAAAATGTGATCCCAAGATTGTGGCAATCTCCATCAAGTCCACCTTAAGATATATAATCAAAAGCAAGTTGATTACAAAAGCTGGTGAGGGAAGTTGTACTAGGTATGATTGCGTTAGGAGTCTTACATTCTCGGAAGCAGGGGAGTGAAGAGGAATTCATGAGATTGTCATATCCCTCGCTACACGAACATGAATATGAAGAGGAGTTTGATGATGATGATCTGTTGCATGTGCCACCGCCACAAAAGTTCCAGTTGCAAGCTGCCAACAAAATCAAGATTTAGAAGAAGATCAAGGTTGATGAATTTGAAGGATGATGCCATGAATTATTCAATGTTACTGCAATCTTACGGTCAAAGAATGATGATCCATTGGTTGCAGTTATAGGTGCTGGTGATGGAGCTGGGGAAGCGCTCGGTGAACAGGAATAGTTTATGGTGCCTACACAAGATAAAAATAGAGCTTCAATTGGTACAGTGCTCCTCCATGAATACCAAACTTCAAAACATTCAACATGATTGACTAATTTTTTACCATAGCAAGTCTATGAATTTCCATCACACCGGTAGACTTTTGGAAACAAATATCCAAGTCAATACCGTGAAATTCTCTGCCTGTATGAAATATATTCAAAGATTCTACGTATAATCTTCCACAGTGAGATATCCAATTTCAGAACAACTCAGAACCATGCATTTTCCTTAGTATGTTAAATCCAATAGTATGATTTTTTGTCACCGATGTCTATGAACAGCATCAGGATCATCATTTTCATCAAGTGCATTACTGTCGTAAGAAAGTATTGCAGCATAAGTTTGTTTTCACTCCAAAGGCATCCGATGAATGAAATCAGAGAAACCCGTGACAAAGTAATCGAATATCAAATACATCTGCCTTGCCCAACAGAATTTCCAAGAAGCAATGTCTACCCTGCCTTGCCCAATAGAATTTCTTGATTGGAAATCAAAAGGTCAATTATTCAATGAAGCAGAGAATTCAACATATTAATCAACTAAGAGATAGAGCTATCGGGATAGGGGGGGAAAACTCACAATTGGGAAACACACAAGGAAGGAACTTTAAAGCATCACCGGAGAAGGGCTGTTTCCAGCCACGCTCACAAACACACTCAAAAGGGATCAAGCTGTTCTCAGTAGGCCTACAGGCCCCCTTTCCACAGGGTACTTCCTTGCACACATTCTCTGCACACCGATTAAAAAGCAAAATAAAAACCAAACGCATCATCTAATTCATTGGGTCATTTTATCGAACACCTTGAGTGTGCAACTAAAAACACAGACTTCAAAACAATAGAGTGTAAACAAACCGAAGATTGGAGAGAGGAGCGGCGATAGGAAGTCTGAGGAGGCGGCGTAAGGGAGGTGGAAGACAAGAACAAGAGATAGAGCCACCGCGATCGGGATTCCAAAACCTGGAGGAGCCATTAGCTGCTGCAATCAATTTGGTGTGGATCGGAGAGAAGAGGAGAAATTGAAGGAGGGGGGGAGATGTATTTGACGAAAGAGTGTGCATTTATTGATTGTTGGTAGGAGAGTTTGAAAAATGGGGATGGGTGGCTCCGAGGGTTGACGTGGGGTGGGGTGAGGGTTTATAGGGCGCCCCAGCGTTCAGTTGACGGCAACCGCACGCACCAACCTGATCGAAGAACACGATCCCTGTCAGTGACGTCAGGATTAACTAACTGCTGAACATTAAAGAGCGCCAAGAAGAGGTAGTTGGCAGTTCGACTTGATAGGTACGGTTGTGTGTGATATATATTTATACCTATAAAATAGATTCAATTTCCGAAGAAGTTTGAGAAATCAAGAAACCAAATAAAATAAAATGAACTTATATTGTGTAGTCGCAAATCGAAGGATACTTAAGTAGGCAATCTAGTTTTTTTTTAAAAAAAATTAAATATTTTAAAAATAGATTATGAGATTTCATAAATGGATTCTTTATTCCGCTTGGTAATCTCAATTATATATATTTTTTTATTAAATATTATATCCATTTTTCTAATCTATGACCCATAGACAAGAAGATAAGTGAGAAATTCTTCATTTGTGAGAGGCTGTCATGCGACTTGGATCTGATGGACAAGAGGACTATGCACAGTTGAAGTATTTGGTAACAGTTTCTTCACCTTTCTTCAGATGAGCCAACTGAAGTCAGATTTGGACGATTTGGCCATTGGACATACCTGCGTACAGAGAATGGAGACAATCCAAGACTTGTTTGGAATTATCACAATTAAGAATGTGGGACATGACTGATTCGGTAACAGTTATATACATGTTGGGGTAGTGTAATATTTCAAAAAGCCCAATATTAATGGGTTGATGAGGTAGACGTTAGAATGTTTTATTGAGATGGGCGGAGTATTGTTGGGAATTTTTTGGGTTCGGATACCTTATCTTGCACGCAGCCCTAGGTTTGATCTGCGTACACTTTTTTATTTTTGGTAAGGGTAAAATCCACCTATAGTTCATCAACTTTGATCAAATATTTAAACGGTCTCTGAACTTTATTTTTGTTCATTAAAGTTTTTGGACTTTAATACTTTGTAAACATTTGATCCCTCTATTATTAAATTGTAAATTGGGTGATTACCTCTATTATTAAAGTTTTTTTTCACGTTGCCAAAACCGGAGTTGCTGAAACCCCGATTTCAGCACAGTTGTTGATGCCAAAACCCCCCTCATGTTTCAACAGTTTTTTTTCCCGTTGCTGAAACCGTTTTTTTTTCCGCGTTGCTGAAACCCCGATTTCAGCACTGTTGTTGATGCCAAAACCCCCCTCATGTTTCAACAGTTTTTTTTCCCGTTGCTGAAACCGTTTTTTTTTTCCGCGTTGCTGAAACCCCGATTTCAGCACTGTTGTTGATGCTGAAACCCTGATTTCAGCAACGTTGTTGATGCTGAAATTGTTGCTGAAACCGTGTTACGGGATATAAAATTTAGCCTATGCGGGATTCGAACCCACGTATTTGCGCATAACACATCGCTCTACCATTGAGCTAAGAGGCTTTTAAAGGAGATTTAAAGCAAGTTCAACAACAACAATTTCAGCAAATTCTAATTTTAAAGCAAGTTCAACAGCAACAATTTCAGCCAAAAGAAGGATCAAACTAAGAGTCCTCACCAAAAGAGTAATTTCAGGATATCAGATCCCACAAAAAAATTTGCTTTTGTTGATGCTGAAACCCCGATTTCAGCACTGTTATTGATGCCGAAACCACGGTTTCAGCACTCATACTCTTTATGACATATTTATAAAACTATGCAAATCATATATTTAAGAATTAATTTTAGCATTTCAACCTAACGAATTTCGCTAATGAGAATTAATTTCAGCATTTCAGATCAAAAAAAAAGTGTTTAAATCTAATCCATTTCAGACCAAAGAATAAGAATACAATTAGAAAGAAATATTCAATTCATTTCTAGGATCATCCAAAACCTAATCCATTCAAAAAACAAAAGAACTTAATCATCCTTACAGGAAACAAATACAAGTATTCATCAATTTAAATCGAAGATGGCGGAAATCAGAAATCGGAGACAAATTACCAATTGGATTGAAAGGAAGGTGTACAGAACAGCTCTGAGATGGCCAGTTGCTAGAAGAAAGAGAGAGAATGGAGTTCTGATTTCAACAATATGCGGAAGCAATTGATCGAAGGAGAATTGATGTCAACAACGTACCTCAATCGATCGGCGACGAAGCAATCGATTCCTTGTTGAAATTGTCGGAGATGCCATTGGAGCCAGAGGATGGAGATGCAGATTCAAAAGAAGATGCATGAGTTCGGCCGAATCTCCGGCCATTGTCGATCTTCGTCGTCATCTCCGGAGAAGATCTGTTGCTCAGATCGGTCTAGATTTCCGCCATTTCCGCAAGTGTTGTGCTAGAGAGTCGGAGCTCATTGATTGATACACCACACTTGCAGATCTGTACCAGAGCGGAGGGAGCATCTAATTGGATTCTCTGAATTTGCCATTGACGGAGGGAGAATAGAGAGATCCGAGATGGTCGGTTGAAGCAGCCTTTGTATGCCGCCTCTGTACCAGAACGCCTGAAGCTGGATACGCCTTTGTATGTTGTCATCTTCCTCCACCACCGACGTCGCCGTCTCCTTCACCGTCGTTGCCTGTCGCGGAGCACGCCGAGGCAGATCTTGCGGTGGCCGTTCCCGCCACTGTCTCCTGCAAAGCCGATCATGGCGGCGCTAATGTGGCGGCAGGGGAGGACGAGGAAGGAGATGGAGGAGCCGGCTAAGGATTTGGGGGGTTTTTTTACCGAAAAGGCTCTGGATCGCCGATCGCGCGGTTCTCCCGGTGGAGAATTCACTCGGCGGATCGATTCACCGGAACTACGACCTCCCCCTCCGACACCGCCTCCATATCGTCGGTGAGGTTCAGCTCCCTGTCCACCACTGCCTCCTCGCGCTGCCGGGAGTTCAAAAGGAGTACCTCTGCACGTAGAGAAAGAGTTGCGGTACAAGATCAACAATCACAATCAACCAAGAACTCAATCATAGGCATGATATAGCAAAATAAAGCAATGAAACTTGCAACTAAGAACTCAATCATCTTCCAAGTTATAGATCCAACAAGTAAATCACCAACTAGTGCCAATTTTAGGGTAAAAGATGCGAAATTGAGGAAATTAATAGCAAATAAAATCGGCAATAGGGGCTGAAAAATTAGACACAAAATTAGATCACTCAAGTAAACGAATCAAGACTTAAGACTTACATAACCTTGTCTCTGAACACCAGTTGATGCGTTGTAATTCCCAACGACTCGAATTGTTCGGATCTTGCGACGTCTTAAGTGGAATTCTCGATCCGTTCTTGAGAAATCTTGACGAGACCTTGATCACAACCGCGCCGACGTGGACAATTACGGTAGGAGTGAATTGCCTCGGTCAACAATTGCAGCTTGACTTCCTCTTGCAATTGTAATTGCAATGTAACGCAAATTGAGTTCACCAACGCACGTAAAGGATGGACATGGAGTCAACAATGACGGCTGGACTAAATTTGCAATTGAAATTGCTTTGATCGGAAACGGTGTGGATGAAATAGCGTAAAAGAGCGTAGGGCGTAATTAGGGTTGAACAAAGAAGAGAACGCTTAGCCAAGCGCTTTTCTATTCAATTCAACGTAAGAATAAAAGATGACAAATACAACTTAAATAGGATTTGATAGTAGATGAGAGTGGTTCCTTGCAAGGGAAACCCTAGTTCTCTCATTTATCTACTAAATTAAAATAAACATAGATAAAGATTAAAAATATCCCATCTACCTAATTATCCAAAAATAACCATAAGGAAATATCAATTTCCCCACTTTTTATTCAATAAATGAAAATAAAGAAAGATATAAAAAATATCCCAAGACAAAATCCGGCAAGACTAGGCCCAGTCGATATCGAGTGACACTCACTCGATATCGAGTCAGGCTAGACGATGTCAAGGCGGAATGAAGTTGCACACCAAAAGCTTGAGTTCACGGTTGATCTTTGAGCAATGCGAGCTTTCATCGTGAATCGTCTTGTCGTCGGGAATCATCGGATCTTGATTGCTATCACGACGCATGTCCGAGATGTGGGGCTTCTGAAACGGGCATTCACCTGCTTAGAGACTGCAGCGTGGTACGTTCGGTGTGGGAATCCTTATCGGTAAAATTTGGGTGTAGCAATCTGTTTGCAGGGGATGACATCAGGGAATGGGTTTTTACTAATGTTAAGGAGGGAGACAGATGGGCGGCTCTCTTCGCGAATATGCTCTGGCTAACCTGGAAGTGTAGGGATCGCTTGGTTTTTTACCACATTGAAGAACACCAAGATCTAGAGGCCAAGGCGTCAATCTTCACCGATAACTACTTTCAATCGCTACACAAAGCAGATCTACCGCCTGGCCCCCCCAGCCCCAATACAATCCACTCCAATGGTTTGGTTGGTGCCTCCGGTGGACTGGTTAAAGCTCAATATCGACGACGCGTCGAAGGGAAACCCGGGACCGGCAGGAGGTGGGGGTGTCTTCTGTGATTCTGCGGGATCTTTCCTCTTTGCTTTCAGCTTCAGATGTGGAAGAGCCTTGGCTCTAAGGGCGGAGCTGTGGGCGGCTCTTCATGGACTCAGATTGAGCTTCGCAAGGGGTATTCCTAAGATCATCATTGAATCAGACTCGGCGGTTCTTTGTAAGCGGTTGGGAGACATGGCTTTTGACAGTCATCCGGATTAGTACCTGATTAAAGAGTTGCGAGAACTCCTGAACCGGCCTAGCTGGGAAGTTAAAGTCAATCACGTGTGCCGATCAGCGAATGAAGGAGCAAATGCTCTTGCCCAGTTTTCATTTTCTTTAGAAGTAGATTTTCAGGATTTTCAATCCCCCCCGTGTGTCTTTTATCCCACTTGGGTTCTATTTCTGTAGCTTGAACTTGTTTCGTTTTGAATAAAATTCGAGGGCCTGCATAGCCCTTGCACCAAAATAAAATCAAGTCTAGAAAATTAAGGGACACGTTGGACTTGGGGTAATGTAATATTTCAAATATTTTCTTTGCTATTTAGGGAAAATTAGCAAGGAAAAGGTTCAATTATCATGTTTTCACTCAATCACTTGTTATTTTAGTGAGATATTGAGACGTATTTAGTGAGATATTTTAAGCTGATAGACTAGGACATATTCCTTGGCATTGTTATCGTGAGTGAGTCTGTTGTGGCATGTGGGTAAACAGGCCATTCTTTGTGCCGCTAACAGGAAAGCTTCAGAGTAATGCACACTCCGTGAGTGAGTCTGCTGTGGCCTGCGGGTAAACAGATGGTATGTTTTTCTATATATCTTAATGCTTTTTTGCTTGAATGTACATATACCTGTTTCTCTCAACCATGTTCCTGGTATTGTTTCACAAATAGTACCCTTTGTTTCAGTCACAAACATTTATATGGACTTTGATCTTTGTTGTCAAAAAAGACCAACAAGGAGTACATCATTTTATCGGCTGAATTGCGACATTTGTTCTCAGGGAAGCAGAACATTAACATATCCTGAATTCATTTCAAATAAAAAAAACATATCCTAAATTCAGTATTATTGTTGAAACCAAAATTCCGCAAGAGAGTAAAGTAGAGCCTTTGATTAATATTAACACAATAAATTGTTGGATACATGAAAAACAAAACTCGCAAACATTAATTTACTGATTGAAAGCAATCAACAATTAAGTTACAATTCAAAGCAGTTCATTGTTTATTCAATTCTGTAACAAGCATCTGCATCACTACCAGTAGCTATGGGCTATGGCAGAGTCAAGCCTGCTCTTTTATAACCAAAGGAAATTTTCATGTAAAAGTTGAATGCCAACAAAGAAACACACAAGAAAATAGTACCAAGCAAAGCAAATCTCAGCCGAAAGATGGTGATTAATAATTGGAATCTTCACTGATAATCAGTAACAATATCTTCATCATGGATTTGCATTGGCTTGGAAAGAAAATTTTCAAAGATCAACATAAACAATAAAACAAAACAGAAAAATGAAATCAATTTCAGGATCAGAAACAAGTGTCAATCAGCAATACGCATCATTTGAAGCATCTAAGACTGGGGCGACAAAACTGCAATCATCACATCCAACAAAAGCAAGCAAAGAACAAACTGAAACACATTCAAAGTACATATTAGAGGGAAATCGTGATATGTAAGCAGAATTTTCAAGTAACAGAAAGCTTATGACAATTAGCTAACTGTGTCGCAATGCCTGATTTGAATTCAATCTTTGCCCGCTTAACGAAACGCCATGACACTATACAAGTCAGAGCACTAGATACCATAGGCATATGAAGTGAATACACGAAAGATAAATTTTAGAATTGAATTGGAGATCAGATGGTAGTGCATGTTAAAATTCCTCATTTGGATTCAGTTTAGCTGGATAGGTATCCTCATTTCTCCAATTCAACCACAAACAGATACAAATAAAAATTGATTTTTCAGGATCAGACATGAACTGTCAATCACCACAATGCATTCAAGACGCATATAAGACTGGGGCGACAACGAAATATCATCAAATCCATGAGTACGAAGAAAACGTTCAATCGCTAACTGCGAAACATAAAGACGCGGAATTTCTGACATCAAATAGCATCAGATTCATCAAACAGATCTACAACTGACAAAATGACAAAAACAGCAGCTTCAAAAATCTTTTCGGCATTTCAATTAACAACGAAGGAACGAAGCAGATGAGTTAGGGGCTTAGGGCCTCCACTCTCCACTCCAGAGCGGAACTTCGATTACCTCTTGCTGGGTGCCGCCTCCCATACCCTGCGGGCAACCTCGGGTTTTTATAGTCGTGATTGATCAGGGTTTTGCTCTTTAAAGCGAACTAGGGTTTATGGGGTAGAAATTAGTTGTGTAAATGGGCCAGTAGGCCCAGTAGATCAATGATCCGAGAAATATACAATGATAAAAAAAAAAAAATTCTAATTATAAATAATTCATTCTACTGAAAAAAATATAGATATAAAAATATAATAACAATTATCAAATAATTAATTTTAATATAAATAATTCATTCACCCAGAAATAATTATACATAAATAAAATAACACTTATCAAATATTTATCTATTAATTTTTTTTGGTAAGCATGGATATTAAATAGTTTTTATTTATATTTTATTAATTAATTAAAAAATAAATAAATAGATTGTAGTTTATGATCACTTTCTACAAATTACAGCAATATATTATTTTAATAATTTTTTAGCGGGAATTTTTTGCCTATAATCAACAACGCGCCATTATGTAAGACAATATGCATCATTTTTAGTATGTGTATATAGATTCATTTTGTATGACATTGCATTACTTGATTGATTGAGCAACATGTGTGTAGTGTGTATGTGTGTGAAGAAGGCAAGAATTAAGATGTGGTCAGACTCAGCTAAACCATTACCCAAGAACGAGAGAATCAAGCTTAGGATGAGAGGTCAAGGTAGAAGCTTCTGAGGAGAACCTAAGTCCTGAAACATTGGCAGCCACTTGGTTGACTTATCTGTAGACATTGGAGCGTATGGTGCTACAAAAGGATCACAACAACAATAGTGCATCCGAAATCAGCATCTCCATCTCTCAAGGGCGGGTCCAGATATCCTTCAAGGCATTGACCACAATCAAACTGTCACCTTCAACTTGGAACCGAGAGATTTGTAGGTCTTTAGTTGCGATCAATCCCAGATGAAGCCCCAAAGCTTCTGCTTGAAGGGGGAGCTCGAACTACACAACTCAGCACCACACGAAATTAGGCGCCCTTCATGATTTTTAATAATCTACCCTACCGACGCCGCTCCAAGATGGGAATGAGATCCGTCAAAGTTTAGTTTAAGACAACCTTTTGAAGGTTTTTTTCATCTAAAGTTTTTTCTCTTTCTCTATGGGTTTTTTTTCCATCTTCTCGTATTTCAATTCTACCTATATTTATATTTTTTTCTGTCATCAATTGAGCAACATATATAGTTTCATAGGTTTATTATTTCAGTTGCACATATGGGTGCCATCAGGACCAAGCTGAAAAAGCTCTCTTTTTGAGAGTTCCTTCCTCCTCTTCCGAGAGTAGCCAACACCTCCTCCGAGAGTAGCCAACACCTCCTCCGAGAGCTCAAACCTCATGCGGGAGCCTAAATCTCCTTCGGGGGCCCCACCTCCTCCTCTGGGAGCCTCGCCTCCTCGAACCTTATAAACACCGGAAACACCAAGGACTCACATCCTCCTGCTCACCTACGGTCTTCTCCCGTCAGGTGAGCCCAAATCCTTGCTTCGACCGCCGCTTATTGGCTCCGGCTGCCACTAATTGGCTTCGACAGCCCTACTTGGGACTCGTACCCCCCTCTTCTCCTGGTGGGGTACCCCCGCTCTCTGTCTTAGGCCCTTTGTACATCCGTCAGCGATTTTCCGTCACTACTCTCATTACCCTCTTCTCCTTCATCTGGGGCGGCTTGTGCGCATCGGGCGGCCAATCCGGCCGTTTCCGCCTTCGTTCTCGTGCTTGCTCCGCTCTTCCATCTTTACTCTCCTTAATCGATCTCGGTGGGGTTGGTTTGGGTTGTCGGGTTCTCAAATCCGCCTCTCCCTCTAACAGTCGACGATTTCTGTCTGTCGGGTCTTCGTTTCGATCGGTGGTGTTGGTAGGGCTGGTTTCGGTCCTCCCTTGGCCCCCTTTCACTTTCACTGCTACTGTCGTTTCCCTTGTCCTTGGACTAGTCTTCGCCGCTTTCGCCTGAGTTTGGCGCCGTCTGGGCTTCGGCCGACTGTCAGCCGTTTGCCTCCTTCGTCGGGGTTCGTCTTGGTTGTCACTTGTCCTCTTCCCTGCTTATCCTTGTCCGGCACGACTCTACGAGGCATAATCCCGGATTTCTCAGGATCTCTTCGGTTGTACTGTGCAAGTTTGAGGCTTCAATAACTTTTAATTATAAAAAGGAAAAAAAAAAGATTGGAGTGGTATAGCTATATACATACTGTATTGATATATTGCTTCCTAAAAAATATTGATTGCTATATCAAATACTCCGTATAAAAGTATTATATATATATATATATATATATATATATATATATATATATATAATATATATTGTAAATTGTAACAATTAGCTATAAATAAATTCCGGATTCTTCTCTCGCTCTTCGCCCTACTCGCGGCCGTGCTTCATTTCCTCGTGTTGTTTGGGTGTCCGTTTGTTGGTTCGTGGTTAGTTTCAGTTGAGGAGCAGTTCTGCGGCCCTGGTTGATCGAAGTGATTGTGTTAGTGGTGTTTGTGGTCTCCGAAGATCCCTCATCTAGGTGGGGGGAACGTCGTGTGATCCACACTTCCCAGGAGTCGTCTTTGCCTTACGAGCTGAGGATTTCTGCTTTCCGTCTTTCCGGCGGCGAGTCATCGTGTCAGCAGGTGTTGTCCCATGCGCTCGCTATCCACTTCATCACGCAGGGCTTCCTTCCTCTCGATGTTGTGTCCGCTTGTTTGCTTAGGTTTGGGGTTTTTCCGGGTTTGCTTTGGGTGTTTCTTCTGATGTATTCTACGTTTGTATTTCTTTCAGATCTTCGTGATCTCATCCTTCGGGATCTCATCCTTCGATACGCTCTCGGGTAGGCTAACAACCACCTGAATTTTTTCTTTATAAAAAAAAAACATATGGGTGCCATCAAATTAAAGTAGAGAAAATAGGCATTTCAATGTGAAAATTTCTGTCTCCTTATGGCTTATCTTATATAGTTTGCAAATTTGCACTGAGCCTTGCATAGTTGCCTTTTTTCTAAACTTGTTACTTATTACCCCGTACGTAGTAGTTTCATAGGTTATTGGATAAATGAGATACGGCCCAGTAATCATTTCTGAATAGTTTTCGGCCCAAGTTTCAATTTGTATACTCATTCTGTTATTCGTTCAGCAAATTAGTTCATGTGTTTTGTTAAGATGACAAAATTTATACGTAGTATTAAATATTAGTTTTAAAAAAAATCACAGTTTATGAAATTATTTTTAAAAATTAATAAAAAAAATATCATATTTAATATAGTTTTATCCTTCTTGATATGGATTTTGATTGAATAATCTTATAGTGTTTTCATTTCAAAAAGGGATTAACGCTATAAATATCCCGACATTAGTTAATGCGTTTTTAGGGATATCATGTTTAATGGGGAACTATATCCCAGAATTAAATTATTTTAGTTTTTTTTAATATTGATTTTCTATGGTCATTGTGTAGTTCATCCATAACCGACTGAATTAAAAATGGCACTCCGCCTTTGCGAAGAACGCGCCTCACGCGTCGGAAAAAAAACCCTCTTGCCTCCCAAATTGGAGAACCCCTCCACGAAGCAAAGAGAACAGCCTGAAACCCTAGGCTATTCCCTGTTCATCGTCGCCCTCAATCTGATCGGCCTCTCTTGCGCACCCAATGATGGCCCTATCCTTCGTCTTCATCCCGCAACCGGTTGCCAGATACGGCTCTGTGATGGCGGGTTCCAATTGGATCAAAGTACCACTTCAAATCAAAAGTTTTCGTGCGGGATTAACCTTAATCCAACCCCGTGTGAGATCTGGATTGCTGAGGGTGAATCTGTATGCTTAAGCGCGATGATTGTTCTTGTGAGGTCAAATCGGCCTCCTCCATGGCTTTGCTTTGGGTGTACGGACTCCATTTGGGGTTTGACTTGGGGGTTTTCGATTGGCGTTGCGCTCTCTGTGGTTGCTGAAATTGATTTGGGGCTACTTCCTTTCATAGCCTCTATAGCCATCCTGCAGGGCCGTGCCAAACATTTCCGGGGCCCCGTTCAAAAAAATCTTATAAATTATATTAGTGAAATCAAATTAAATAATCATAACATTATTTGTTAATCCTAGTGTTAAAATACTAAAAAAAATGACGAATCACACAATTACCTATATATGAAAAGATATTTATAAATGTAATATCAAATTTGAATATTATAAATAACAACACATAAATATATATTTTTCTTGCAAAATCTGATAAAAATACTTTTTAAACTTACAAAATGTTGAAAAATATTTAAATAATATTGTATTTATAAAAGTTTAGACTTTAGAGTAATTGATCTAAATATTTGAAAATAATGTGATAAATAAATGGTTTTAAATACAATTTAGTATAAAGAGGTTGTAGATGGTCCTTAAAAAAAATTAAAACATTTATAATTTTGTCTATTTATCTAATTATGTATGTCATTTGTAAAAAAAAAGTTTATTAATGGACAAAGTAACCAATGAATAAGAAGAAAAAGAAAACTAGAAAAGTAGTGTGCACATTGCAAAGTAGATTAAAAAAAAGTTCCTGTATATAGGAAACAAAAAAGACATAAGCTGCTTCCGTTGAGATTCGAACCCGGAATTGTAAAAATGGGAAGCGCTCTTTCCCAAGGCCTACACCAGCAGACTAGACAAGCTTTGCTGTTTAACTTGGAAAACAAACTATATATATACATAATTATTTTCATATTGGGCCCTAAAATTTCGGGGGCCCTGTTCCGTTGATCCACCTGAACATGCCTAAGCACGGGCCTGCCATCCTGCATACTCGATTCCGGGTCTGTGATCTTTCTACCTCTAATTCCCTCCTTCTGTTGCTGATTTCTCGCTATATAAGGTGTGGTTGGTGTGTGCAATTTCTCCACACCTCCACACTTCTCTTCTCTCTATCTAAACTTTCAAGTGCAAGTGTTTCTAACAAAAATTTCTGGTTTTTTCTTGAGATGGCCACTGCTGCGGTTGACAAAGGGAAGAAACCCTTGGTTGCAGATGATCCTGCTCCTGTCATAGCCAACAACTCCATGAGCAACAAAAAGCCGAAGGGCTCTAACCGTCCTGAGGAGATGCACCACTCCGATGATGGCTGTGAGGCGTCACGCAAAGCAAAAGCGGAGAAAAAGTTTAAGAGGAAGTCCCTCAATAGGGAGAAACTCCTTGCTCTCCAGGGCAAGGTCCAGGAGAACATCACCTTGCTCAATCAGTCCTCGCTATTTGCCACCATCATCGGCGATGCCCTAGAAGCCAAGGATGTCAGAAAGAAACTGAGGTATGTGTGGAAGTCTCTCTCTGGAGGTTTTCAGCTTATTCCAGTTGCTCACAACTGGTTTGAGTTGCGTTTTGATAAAAATGAGGATAGAGCATGGGTTTGGGACAACCGTCCCTTCCATGTTGCTGGGCAACTCATCCTCCTCCGACCTTGGATTTTGATCCCGTGCTGGAATCTGTCTCTCTGTTGGACCTGTGGATTAGGTTCCCTGGCTTGCCGGCTAAATACGTCCATGAGAGTATTCTCAGGGATATTGTGAAGGCTAACAAGCTGGGAATGATCATTAAGGTGGCGGCTTTTAACTCTAAGGGAGCTCGCTTTCGCTTCCCTAGGGTGTGTGTTTCTGTCGATGTCACTAAAATTGCTGGCAGGGAGATATTTGTTATCAATGAGATGGGTGAGATAGAGTCCTACCCTATGTGGTTTGAAGATTTTCCAATAGGGTGTGGAAGCTGTGGTGCTGAGGATCATGTGTTTGAGGTATGTCCGAGAAGGAACTTATGCAACTTTGGTGCATCCAATGGTGCTCAGATGGTGGCTCCTCCAATGCCTGAAGATCAAGCTGATGCTAATATGGGAGGAGAGTGGGTGCAAGTTGCTGCCAGGAGACCAATTGTGAGGCCTCCACCTATGTTTGGACATTCCAAGGAGGAGCTTCTTAAAAGTTTTGGTAAGAATGTCACAATATCTTCTGATTCTTCTTCTTCTAAGTCTCCTGGGAGCTCTGCTGGTAACTCAGTTGCTGCCACTCCTATCCTGGTCAATGGCAATGCCTTAGCCCCTGCCCCTCTGTCAGTGGTGGTGCCTACTGTGCTCCCCTTCAAGTGTGCAAACGCAGGTGATGAGGAACTTAGTTTCAAGGCGGAATTGCAACCCGGTCTTCACTCCTTAGCTGCTGACGATGATGAGTGCTTGGATTTTGATGAGGATGAATTTATGGAGGAATGTCTGGAATCTGATGGTCTCCCTGACCCTGGGCTCACACAAGCTGATTATGAGGTAATCTTCCGTGACATTCCCCCTTCTGTTGAGTTCAAGTTGCCTGATCTAAGCACTCCTGAGCGCTTGGCCGAGTCTCTTTATGAGCATCCTGTGATTCATGCTGTCTCTCCTGCTGTTTCTGACCATCAAGCTATGAGTGAAGCATCCAAATCTGAGTCGGGTAAGCGAAAGATGAAGACCGAGGAAGGTGATTCCGCCAGCTCCACCATGACTCTGATGGGTGGTAGCACTAAGAAGGGTAAGCATGTGTAATGCATCAGCAGTATGTCAGAAGGGAGTTCTCTTTAGTGGCGAAGAGTTCCTCCTTGCCAAGTTAAGAATAAAGCCATTCAAGATCCATGGTGATGTAGGTACTTGTGCTACTGTCTGGTGTTTTATTGGGTATCTTTTTGGTTTAAATTGGGACTGTATCGAAAACTCTAAGTGTTGTATGGACTCATTTTGTGTGGTTGAGTCTGTCTATGTTTGGATGATGCTTGATTGTGGTAGGACTATTGTATGGAACGTGTACTGTCATGTAATGTTTTATGGATGCATCTTGTTTAATGGTATGTTAGTTAAATTATATCAATTGTGCTATATGTTAGAGACCATCCTTACTGCCTACGGATTGGAGATGACAATTAGATATACTAATCATTTGGACAAAAACAGTAGTCGATCAAATGATGATTATTTAGACACAATTAATCTCATGATAAGTCGAAACCATTATGCCAAAAATGCAAGTAGAATACAATATCTCTGTATGAAGAACTCACCATGTTTCTTCATGCAACACAAAGGTGTCATATGAAGATTTGTTTTTGGAATATAAGGGGGATTGGTAGGCCTAATCTATGGACAGAAATCAAAGCAATGCGCTTGAATGAGCACATAGCCGTAATGGCAGTAGCAGAAACTAAGACGGAGAGAATACCGAATGAGAAAACATGGATGGGAAGTGGATTTAGCAAAGCAGTTTGGTCAGCGGGCAATGGAAGATCGGGTGGCATAGGAGTAATGTGGAACGAGAATTGTCTGCTAAACGAAACAATAACAGTGGAAATTCATCTGCCAAGAATCATTGGTGTAAAATACTCAAGTGTTAGTAATAACTTTAACGGAATGATTTTCTTCGTTTATGGACCCCCTAACACAACAGAAAAGGCTGAATTCTGAAATGAGCTAACTAATATTATCTCCCAACAAACCCTACCTTGCATGGTTATAGGAGATCTAAATGAGATTGGGAATAATAACGAGAAGATGGGAGGTACCATATACAATTTTACTAGATTTCAAAGATTGAATGATTTCAAGAACCAGACTGGACTTCTAGAGATCCCTGCGGTTGGAAATCCCTTTACATGGAGAAAAATGGTGGGTGGAGAGGACAGTTTAAAGAGAAACTTGATCGCGTGCTCGTACAACACCAATTTTTAGAAACTTATCCAGATATTATAACCACAAATGGAGCCTTCTCCACATCCGATCATTGCCCTATTACTATGATACTGAATAATCAATCTCAATTCAAGCCACCACCATTTAAATTTGAGAATATGTGGTTGAAGAGAAGAGATTTTCGTAATGTGGTTAAACAAGCCTGGAGAACAAGTTATAATGGGTCAGCTATGTTTCGATTAGTCTCAAAATTAAGAATAGTTAAACAGAATGCCAAGGTATGGAATAAGTCTACATTCCGGAATGTTTTCAGGCAAATCGATATTGTGGAAAAGGATCTTGTGACATTACAATCTGTAAATGCTTCTAACACACCAAATGGCAATAAAACCAAAGAAGCAATGCTCATTAAGAAAAAAGAAGCGTTACTAAGGTATCAAAAAGAGTACTGGGGTCAAAGGGCAAAATCTAAACACATCAAAATGACGGACTGCAACTCAGCATATTTCCATAGAATAGCTACAGGAAGGAGAAATAGGAAAATCATTCGGCAAATCACAACAGCTGAGGGAACATTAGTCTTTGGTGAAGAAAATATACGTAATGAAATTAGACAAGATTTTGTGACAAGGTTTTCTAAAGAACAAATAAATAAAAGACTACTACATAATTATTTAGAACTAATTCCCTCATCCATTACTGAAGGAGAGAACAATTATCTTATCGCTCAACCATCTAATGGGGAAATAAAAAATGCGGTCTTATCTTTAGGACAGAACAAATCACCAGGCCCAGATGGTATGACAGCCGAATTTTTCAAAGAATACTGGGACATAGTTGGGCTAGATGTTACTCGTGCGGTTAAGGCATTCTTCCATTCGGGCAAGCTCTTACGACAAATTAACCACACCTTCATCACACTTTATAAAATAATTTCCAAAATCCTCACAGAAAGATTAAAAAGTGTAATTGGAAAACTAATTCATCCTCTGCAAGGAGCGTTCGTATCGGATAGAGCAATTCAGGATAACGTATTGATTGCACATGAAATTTTTCATTCCTTCAGAAACCGAAAGGGTGCGGATGGTTGGTTAGCCATTAAACTCGATATGGAGAAAGCCTATGATCGGGTTGATTGGGATTTCACATCTGCTGTCTTACAGAAGTTTGGATTTCATAAAAAGTTTATCGACCTTATAATGGAATTTGTAACCACGGTCTCCTTCTCGGTCCTTGTGAATAACGGACCAACAGAAGTCTTCAAAGAAAAGAGAGGGCTCCGCCAAGGAGATTCGCTTTCCCCTTTTTTGTTTATCCTTGGTGCTGAAGTGCTAGCTAGAAAACTTTCGGCTGAAGCTCTTCAGCCAAAATCGGGTATATGATTCAAATTTAATCGTGCTACAGTAAGAATCCCGTTTCTTTCCTTTGCGGATGATATTATTATATCCTCCAAAGGAAATATGGAGTCATGCAATAGGGTCAAAACGATTATGACCGAATATTGTCAAATATCAAGGCAAAAGATCAATTACACAAAATCCGCATTTCAATGCTCCCCGGGCATAGTGTCTACCAGGGTCCCAAGCATCGTGAGCACCCTCAATATAACAAATCAGACAAAATTGAACAAATATCTCGGCTGTCCAATCATTAACGGGCGAGTTAACAAAACAACATTTGAGGAGACCATCAACAAGACAAATACTCAATTATCTAAGTGGAAAGCTAATACTTTATCACAACAGGGACGTTCGATCCTTATTAATTCAAATCTGTCAGCAAAGACATTGTATGCTATGCAAAGCTTTATGCTACCAACATCAATGCACTCTAACCTTGATAAAATAAATAGATCGTTTTTTTGGAACAAAGACTTACAGTATAAGCCATTGATTAGTTGGGACAAAATTTGTAAATCTAAAAATGCAGGAGGATTAGGCCTAAGGAAAACCAAAGACATGAATATCGCCTTACAATTAAAGTTATTATGGAAAATCATGGCAGAACCGGATAATATATGGGTCAAAATTATCACTGCCAAATATTTAAAGGACACCCATATTCTAAATTACCAGAATAATGGAAATACATCATGGCAATGGTCACAGTTAAGGAAATTAATCGTCCCATTCCGAAAAGGTTTATGTTGATCTGTAGGCAATGGGAAATCTATTAAGTTCTGGGAGGATAATTGGGGCCCACCTAATCCGTTAAAAGAACACTGTACAGATATAGATAATATTGACCTAAATAGCACAGTGGACGAATTTATAGCCAATAACTCTTGGAGCATACAGAAACTTAAACAGGTTCTACCGGATGAATTAGTGCAACAGATATGTGCAATCCCTCTACCTGTCTGCCCCATTGAGGATAGGTTATATTGGTGGCCGGACAAGAAAGGATGGTTCACAACATCTAGCGCCTACAAATTAGTTACGAATGCTATTGAACCAGTAAAAGATGATAATGCGTGGATTTGGAAAATAGATGCCCCGCCCAAGATAAAAAATTTCTCATGGAAAGTATGCAACGACGGTCTACCCACTGCTGGGAAATTGGCTAATAGAGGACTATCAATCCCACCATATTGCGAATTGTGCAACCATCACCACGAAGATGTTGTTCATTTGTTCTTCGAATGTAAGTTCTCTTCAATAATTCAAAGTCTAGATAATGCAGTGAAAACTGTAATTGAAAATGAGATTAAATCATCCAGAAATATCAAAATTATAATGGGAAAGATTGGGCAAATATTAACCAAGGAGGAGAAACAAAGAATGGCTTTCAACTGGTGGACGATATGGTTAATCAGAAATCTTCTGATCTTCCAGCAGGAGAAACTGCCTACCCAAATAGGTTTCCATCAAAAAGTGGAAGTGCACCGACAAAATTGGATTAGAGCAAACATGGTTCATCAGGAAAAGCACAATGAGAGAGGGTAAGAAAAGAGTTCAAAGGGTAAGAGAAAGATAAAGAATAGAGTAAGATGGAAAAAGCCGCCACCAAGTTGGATGAAACTTAATTTCGACGGATCCTCAACTCACAATCATCAAAGTTCCATTGGCTTTGTCATACGGAATGAAAACGGTACAGTGATGGCAATTGAAGGAGATAAAATTGGAAAACAAACACCCCTTATGGCAGAAGCGCTCGCTCTAAGAAAAGGAATTGTGTGTGCAAAGCAATTAAATATTAGCAAACTCATTATTGAAGGTGATTTCCTCATTATCATTGACTACTTCAAAAAGGGTACAAAATGTCCATGGGAAATCGAACTAGTTTTATCTGACATTAGTTCCCTTCTAATTGGGATTAACGAAGTCTTGTTTACACATGTTCTTCGTTCTGGTAATTGCGTGGTTGATCGGGTTGCACACCTTGCCCATGCAATTAATAATCCCAACCTTCACAGCGATTCTGATCTTTATGATCTCATCCAACAGGATGCTATCGGGTGATGACTTTGTCACACCCGAATTTTTACCGAATCAAAAAAAAAAAAACCGACTGAATTTCTTAATATATTCCTTTAAGGTAAAGGTTAGAAAGATCGTGGTTAATATCATCTAGATTTGGTAATGGGATATGGATATCTAACCATTAGTTCATAGGATGTGGATATCTACTTAGGTTGTGGTTCCGTCGCTTATGACCTCGCCATAAGCCACTTAGGTTGTGGTTCCGTCGCATCGTGATCGAATTCCTTCTGCTTTTCGTACGATATCACGGCAGTGGCGGCCGCAGGAATCTCTGAAAGGTGGGGCGAAATTACAGACGAAATTACAGACTTGATTCGACCCAACTGATAAATCCCGGTGGGCCATACAACCGTGGGGGGTCCACACGGCAGAGCGCATCATGCGCACCCAAGCCGAGCACACAAGACCAGCGGGGTTCCATCCTAAAACCAATTGGCAATAGGAGGAGTGGCCCACTGACTTATATGCAAGGCTCGGGTTATCGTGTTTTTCGATGTGGGACAATCTCAAGACATCACAACACGCCCCCTCAAGTGCAACTGCCTAGCCTCGCAATTAAGCCAGTTGCACTAGACGTCTTGAGCCTTAAGGCCGGCTAGCCCAATAGATCGACCAGGGTCCCGTACCGCACCTGCTCTGATACCATGATAAATCCCGGTGGGCTATACAACCGTGGGGGGTCCACACGGCAGAGCGCATCATGCGCACCCAAGCCGAGCACACAAGACCAGCGGGGTTCCATCCTAAAACCAATTGGAAATAGGAGGAGTGGCCCACTGACTTAATTATATGCAAGGCTCGGGTTATCGTGTTTTTCGATGTGGGACAATCCCAAGACATCACAACACCAACTTTCGACCCACGAGCCCCCGGAGTTTAGAGGGAAAAAAAATTATTTATATATATGATTTTATTGTAATAAGTAAAATTAGAATGAAAATTGAATCAATTAATTCACATAGGTCAATTGGTAAATGGGAAGGAGTGATAATTAAATTATACAAAAAGGGCTTGGGTTCGATTCCCTGCACCCTTTATTTATTGTTTCAATTTTGTATCTTGCTTTTGTTATCCTTTTCTCTATTTTAATTTTTTTTTCTTATCTTCATTTTGCCTTTGATCGTAAATAATAATTATAGTGAATTTAGACATATTACCTCTTCTATCTTATTAATTATGATGATGGTAAATAATTTATTTATATTAAAAAATTAATTATATCTTTTTATTTAGCATATCTTGAATGTTTTTTTTTGCCTAAAAGACTCAATTATAGGATGATGACATTTCAAATTATTTTTCTCGACTTTAGTAATATATAAGATTTCATAAATATTTTATACTTTTAAAAAAATACAACATTCAAAATTTCAACATCCTATTAAACAAATTAAATTTACTTAAAATTAATTAGAACTCATAAAATAGGCGAATTAAAAAATTATAATGAAAAGAGACTTATAATTAATTAAAACCTTTGTAGAAAAAGATAATTTATATTGTATAATGATCTATAATATTTGTACTATATCATATGACATAAATATAAACTTTTTATTGTAAAAAATCTCTACAATGAACTTTATAGTCGAAAATATTTTAAAGTTATGAGAACTAATTTAGTTTGTAAGAATTCGAATACTCTTACATACATAATAATATTAATTTGTATAGGAATCCAAGTTCCAAGAATGACTATAAGATCATAGGCCTCATTTTAATAATTGTCCGCAGGAATTCCGGTCACGAGTCGCAACGGACTTCATTATGATATCACTGATATCATAATGAAGTCCGTTGCGACTCGTGACCGGAATTCCTGCGGAAGCTCTTCAGCCAAAATCGGGTATATGATTCAAATTAGAGAGGTGAAACATATAGTCACGAGCGGAAAAGCCAAGCCAAACGACCCAACTCCCTAGTAAGAAGTCGCAAAACTAGAGAGGTGAAACATATAGTCACGATCCCATATATAAGGGTACGTGATTGAGATCGTAATCCTTGGATTGTAGACAGTCGATCCGCCCATGCCAGCTACCTTTTGCCCTCTCCGATCGAATTTGTCCGCACAATATGTAGGCTTGAAGATCGAGTGATCGATCGATGAAGATCTATACATAAACGCACGAGGGTGTCAGCCATTAATAGCTTCAACTTTGAATTAATGTAGGACCACCAGCCTCATCCTGCACAATACACATGTATGTTGTAAGTATTCTACTGAATGTTTTACATTCTGGTTGGAAATAAAATTAGAAGCCCATCTCACTGGTTTTAGATCTCGAATTTTGATCTTATATAAATAAGGATTTCTTTTTTCAGTCTATACCCAAGAGTATGGATTAAGCATTTATATGGAGAAATATTTTTTTTTAAATATTAATTATTTTAATTCATTTTCAAATGAATTTTTTTTAGAGTATATTGAGATTTACAGAGAAAAATAATGCATCCTCATTGTCATTGATACTGTTTTCTGAATAATATGAGGGGCCCGCCAGATATTTCAGTATCGGCCCCAAATGTGGCATAAGGGCTACTGTGCAGGTACGTACGTACATATATATTTCCACCGATTTATATTGAAATAAAATTAAGAGCAAGTAGTTAGTGTGTGTCGACACCACGTTATCAATTGATCGGCCAACGGGCCAACTCGGTGTGGGGTTAATTACTTTTTTTTTTTAATCAATATACATCAAAGTTAAGGTAGAGTAATACTCCCTCCGTCCTAAAATACATGGTCTTTTAAGCCTTGAATTTTTGTTAAAAATACATGGACTTTTAAGTTTGTAGGGTAATTATTACCCCTAAAAAAGTACAATAGTATATAAAATTTAAGAGTTCCCCCTCTATAATAATAATAAGATTTAAATATAAATAGATTTCCTTAATTATTGTGCAAATGTCTAAAAGACCATGTATTTTAGGACGGAGGGAGTATACAAGAGTAGCTAATTTCACTTGTGCTTTTGTAGGAAGAGATCTTCTGGATAAATGGTTTTTTAATTAATCACACTGAAAAAGCCACGGATGTATACATAATCGAGACCTAACATCTTATCGGGGATCGAGTTCAAAGGTCAGTAGGTCACATTTGGGACCTTATGTGACATTTGAACTTGCGAGTAAAATCCAAAAGTTATCGATTCGAACCCTGAATGACCGTTCTTTATTTATCAAATTCAAGAAAATACTTCTCCGTGCTTGATTTTGAATAATTAAGTCGTTATTTATTTTCACGTTCGATCACTTGGATTGTTTTATCTTATTCAATCCTTTTTTATTTAAGTTGCTTCTTGCTAACTTCTCAGATTCTCGATCCACACACCAATTTCTTCGATCTCGATCTTGATCGACCTAGCTATCAAATTTATCTGATATCTCTAATGATAAATCCATAATCAACTTTACGAACATATACATGGTCTCTTAATAACACCCATCTCGGATCCGATTTTGTCCCATCATTCCTATATATATATGCATGCATAACTTTTGAAGAACAACAACTTTGACTGGATATGGTTGCAATATCTGCATAACTGATGAAAAGGACAAGTTTTCCAACCCTACCATGTTCCCTTTCATACTCTCTCATTCGTATTTTAGTCAAAAAAAAAGAGGGGCAAGAAATTTATTGTGGAAATAAAATTCAGAGAGATTGAGATGACACAATGCAAATTAAGACACAGCATGTGATTGCCAACTAATATCGGCCTCTCACCACCATAATTACTCCATTATTTGTCTACAAATTGATTAATTCATGAGTTACTCTAATTAATCACAGTTCACAATGGTAGTTGAACTTTATTATTAATCCATAAAATCATTCTTATTAGCTAAAAGTCGCCGTTGTTAACAATCCACACACAAAACAATCACTCCTGTTCAATTATTCATATCTCAATAATCTTAATTTATTATATATATATATATATATATATATATGCTACAATAACCTTTAATCCACGTCTAATAAATAGTTTGCTTAGTGCATACAACTTAAAGTCATAATGTGAAGTTCTATTAACACACACACACATGCAATCGACCTAAAGTGAACCCTTAATGTATTAGCACTAAGAGTCTAAGACCAAGAGTGGCTTGGTGGTTGAGTTGTTAGCTATGCACCTATCACCTATGCACCCATTTAACCTAAGTTCAAATCTCACCGCTAACACTTAGCCCTTTTTCATATACTTTGAATTTAGCATACCCACTTTGTTTCCTATTTTTTCATTTGAATTTAGAATATCCGAAATCTAAATTCTGGTTCCGTCCCTGACTAAGATTTCACGAAAAAAAATTATATACAGTATTAGTATATGAAACTAGCTATGACTTTCCCTTTTGATGAACTCTGAAATTCAATGAATCAAACAACACGTGATCGGAAGAAAAAGGTTTGATTTATGTGTTTGATTCATGTGTTGAAGAGAGTAAGAGAAGAACATGAATAACTTCTCTTGCAACATGAGAAAACCTGAATTCGGATCGAGGAAAACACAGATCAATAATTGCTTCAACATGAAGCACTAAACTATAAAACAACCATTGAAGTCCCGATTATGTACAATAGCTTGTTCTGTACTTATAACAACAACACCTCTAACCGACTAAGCCCCACTTCTAACAAACTAACACACATCAAGAGACGGTTTTACCCCTATTATATTCTACTTATTACACAATTACCCTTAACAGAAATAGTAGTTGTAATATATAAAATATTGAGCATATAGTAAAACATACTATATACTTCCATAGCCCCCTGAAGCTAGACTTGTGAAAGGGGTCACAAAAACAAGCTTGGCACATAAAAAACGATGTTGTGAAGCCCCTAATGCCTTGGTAAAAATGTCAATTGTCTGCAGTGTAGTAGGAACATGGCAAATCTTGATGAAACCATCTTGAATCATGTTCCCGATAAAGTGACAATCCACCCTAATATGATTAGTTCGTTCATGAAAAAGGGATTAGCAACAAGATGCCAAGCTGCTTTATTATCACGGTGTAGCTGAATAGGCAAATCAACTTAATTTGATATGTAAATATGAGAGAAAAGCAAACATCCAATCAAGCTCACATGCTAGATATGACATATATTATTGTATTCATTTCTGTCGAGGACTTAGAGACCATATTTTGCTTCTTAGTATTTCAGGAAACTAGAGATGTATACCCAAGAAAACACAATAAACTAATAAGGTTCTACTAGTAAAGACATAATTTGTCCAACTAGTACCATTATAGGTTGATAAAATCATAGCAGAAGATGCAGGATATGAAAGGAAAAAGCTAAAACTGGCCTTCAAATATCTTAGAAGATACATAACAATATTCTAGTGAGTGTTAATACAATAATCGCCCCACAATTCTATTGTATTTCTCAGGATAAGGGAAATAATCAATGCCCTCAACCATGAGCTTGACACCATATTACATAGGAAAATCAACTTTCTTGTACGTAGTCGAGAATATCAACATCTTTCAATATATTTAGAACATATTCATCTACTTCAACAAAATCCTAGGTGAGCTTCGATGATACGGGGTTAGCCGTGAGATGGCCCGATCTTCGACAATCAAACAAGAACTAAACAAGACTCAACAAGAAACTCAAGATTCGACCAAGAAGGGTTCAAGATCGATCAAGAAACTCAAGAACGCAGCAAAGACTCGATAAACTAAACTGACTCGATATCGACTAAGGAGAAAGAAACGACGCAGCAAAGGAAATTAAAGAAAGACTCGAAATTGATGCAAAGACACGACCGATAAGGACTGAGTCGATCTATATAGAACAAGATAAAGACCTCAGGCCTCCTTAGAGGGTAGGAACCAATACCAATGACTATATAACCCGTCTCTACAACCCTACACAACCAAGCGGGCAACTTGGAGGCACAAGGAGGGGGCTTGTGGATAATAGGATCACCAAGTCTTGCGAAGTTGATGAACACAAAGCAAACCAAGCTAAAACAATACCAATAGTTGCAATCGATGAGCCATGCTTCTAATCGATTGACTTTACTCTCAATTGTGTTTCACACAAACTGATTTTCATTCAAGGGAAGACGTCTTATGTTTTACAAGGAGATCAGCCTCTATTTATAACCCTAAGGACCGGTTTTAGATAGAAATAATAATTAAAGAGAAATTAAAATAAATCCCTAAATTACCTAAAATAACTTAAATAAAGAAGGTCTCTAAAAATAGCAACAAAGATAGTTCCAACACTTAGAATAAATCTCGTCTAAAACAGTGACAGCTCAAAGAATGTGATTTTCGGCCAAGCTCTAGGTCGAATCTGTAAAAACCTTCAACAGAAAAATTGTAGATCTTTTCGTCCTCGTTCTAACAAGTTATGGCAAGATCAAATCCGATTAATATGGACTCCGTACGACTCATTTTACTGAGATGTCGAAAAGCTGTCAAATGCTGAACAAATCTAAAAAAACGAGCTTGCACCTTTGGATCTTCTCCCATGGTGGAGCCTTCTTCGTCCTCTCGAGGATGACATCATTCTCACGAGCTCGAATCATAGGTCTATCCTCAAGTATAGATATGTCCGGAGGTGTCTTGGATGGTCCCGCATCAATCTCCCTTTCTTGAAAAGGATTCGTCCTCGAATCCAAGGTCGCATATGATTCTGCAAATGCATCCAAACGAGCTCCTGGATCGAAAACCGCATGCCCATGGAAACTCATCTCAAGACCGATTGTTGTAGGGATTGACCACTCCTTGATGGTTTTGATCTAAGCTTCGTCAACTTGTAGGTCAATAGAGCTCTCTACAAAATCAAGAAAAGAAACTTGATTAGTGCACAATTCAAATTCCCTATCAACGTCATGATGTTCTAAAGTAATATGCACTTTAGCTTGGTTATTGATCCCTAAGTTTCCATCCAATGCTAGCAAGTTTTCATCATTTTTCAAGGCTGGATTTTCAATTAATTCAAGGCTAGCAAGATTAGAACAATCTTCACCATCAATGATCATATTATAAACATTGCCGTTTTCTAAGCATTTAGTATGACACAAATCTTCGCTTTGATTATCATCACAAGGCATAGGTTGAACACTTAAATTTTATTAACAATAAAAGAATCATCATGCTCATATTCAATGCAATCATCTTTAGATGCAAGTAAACTAAGATCTTGATCATTATTAACATGCTCATTAATTTCACCACTAGAATTTGCAGATCCATTTTTGTCTAGGGGATTAATCATGAAAGTCTTCTTATTTGGGCAATCCTTCATAACATGTCCTCTACCTTGGCATATAAAGCAAGGAATGTACATAGGTTTAAGAGTAGAAGAGTCATGATTACTCCCTTTAGGGCTAGTAGATGCCCCAGAAGAATGTCGTGCCTCTACTGCCGTCAATCTTTCATTTATCCGTACAAATGTCTCATTCACGGCTTCCAACTGTTTGATCATCTCGGCTCTAGTAATCATGTTGTTGCCCTGGTTAGACATGGCAAGGAAAGACAAACAAAGAACTATGTGACAGTTAGTAAAAATATAAACAATCTCACAAGTGTTTCGCTCACATTCTTCTCTCTAATTGGTAAGACAAGCTTGTTGGGACAATCCGCTTTGGGCAAATCAACACTCAAGCAAGAACCTAACAATGCAAGGCAAGGGAACAAGAGAGAGATCAAAAAAAATGACAAACTTGACAGAAACTGGACAACAAGGTCGAAATCGACCAAATGCAGACTCGACAGAAACTGGCACTCGGGCAGCACTCGACCAGCACAAAATCACTCGACAAACACTCGAGATGAAGAAGCTGGACAAGGTCGATATCGACCGAATGGCTCGACATCGACCAAAAGACAAACTCGACAGAAGCAGACACTCGAGCAGCACTCGAGCAGTACAAAAAACACTCGACACAGGAGAGAAAGAAAAGAAAATAAAGAAAGAAAAGAAAACTTGGACTTTTACCTCTTTTTTGATTCAAACCCTTAGCAAGGACGTTGTAGTTGCAAGGTAGGGCTATAAAAAAAATTATGGTTTGGGAGGTATGTGTTTGAAGGGTGTCGACTAGGGCTATAACAAATTCACCAATTTGGTCCTTAAGCTTTTTTGCACTAGACTCGACAATCTTTTTTTTTTTGAAGCTACTTTTGCCCCTAGTGAATTTTATCCTCCTAGGTCAAAGCTTTGAATGTATTCTTTTTTTTTTTTGAAATTTCGGACTCTCTCTCTCTCTCTCTCTCTCTCTCTCTCTTAACCTAATGCCGGAGAACTTAACAATGAAATAAAGGACTTGAAAAATTTATGCTAAGGTGAAAGAAAATAAAATATGTAGCCCTAATGAAATATATATAGATGAAACTTTGGCTAATTTGGCAAGTAGATCTATCTAAGGCCTTTATAATTTATGATAGATACTATGGAATATATCGATCTACCACAAAAATCTGAAATTTAATAAGGCAACTAAAGATAAAACAAGATAGATCAAAGATAGAAAGCTACTAGGGTTAGGAAACCTCTTGTTTTTTTGGATTGAAAGTTGCCGATCAGGAATCCCTTCCAAACACTGATGTCGGCTGAACAAGGTGCTAATTTGCTCCAATGTAGCTACTTTGGTCTCGGCTTGGTATGTGTTTAAGGCTAAGGCAACCACAACAATCACAAACAAGGATTAGTAGCAATCAAATCAAGAATTCAAGAAGTAAAAACCAAGAACAAAGAAAGACTCTATTTTTTTTTTGTGTTTAGGGAAACAAAAGACACAACTTTAATGTCGGAAACCTAAGCTCTGATGCCAATTTGATACGGGGTTAGCCGTGAGATGGCCCGATCTTCGACAATCAAATAAGAACTAAACAAGACTCAACAAGAAACTCAAGATTCGACCAAGAAGGGTTCAAGATCGATCAAGAAACTCAAGAACGCAGCAAAGACTCGATAAACTAAACTGACTCGATATCGACTAAGGAGAAAGAAACGACACAACAAAGGAAATTAAAGAAAGACTCAAAATTGATGCAAAGACACAACCGATAAGGACTGAGTCGATCTATATAGAACAAGATAAAGACCTCAGGTCTCCTTATAGGGTAGGAATCAATACCAATGACTATATAACCCGTCTCTACAACCCTACACAACCAAGCGGACAACTTGGAGGCACAAAGAGGGGGCTCGTGGATACTAGGATCACCAAGTCTTGCGAAGTTGATGAACACAAAGCAAACCAAGCTAAAACAATACCAATAGTTGCAATCGATGAGCCATGCTTCTAATCAATTGACTTTACTCTCAATTGTATTTCACACAAACTGATTTTCATTCAAGGGAAGACGTCTTATGTTTTACAAGGAGATCAGCCTCTATTTATAACCCTAAGGGTTGATTTTAGATAGAAATAATAATTAAAGAGAAATTAAAATAAATCCCTAAATTACCTAAAATAACTTAAATAAAGAAGGTCTCTAAAAATAGCAACAAAGATAGTTCCAACACTTAGAATAAATCTCGTCTAAAACAGTGACAGCTCAAAGAATGTGATTTTCGGTCAAGCTCTAGGTCGAGTCTGGAAAAACCTTCAACAGTAATGTTGTAGATCTCTTCATCCTCGTTCCAACAAGTTATGACACGATCAAATCCAATTAATATGGACTCCGTGCGATTCATTTTACTGAGACGTCGAAAAACTGTCAAATGCTGAACAAATCTAAAAAAAACGAGCTTGCACCTTTGGACCTTCTCTCATGGTGGAGCCTTCTTCTTCCTCTTGAGGATGACATCATTCTCACGAGCTCGAATCATAGGTCTATCCTCAAGTATAGATATGTCCGGAGGTGTCTTGGATGGTGTCTTGGATGGTCCCGCATCATTCGAGATATGTCCATCTCAAGAAAATATCTAGCAATCACTGGATCTTTTCTAGTAAATTCCTTATGTAAAGTTGTTTTGGTGGCCACAATTTCAGAACTAGAATTCCTTCTCACATCCATATACACAAGTGCCACTATCATGTCTAGATGAATCATGATTCTTAATGAATATAGAGTAATCATGCTTGGGCTATGCATATCCCAACTTAATTATAAACTATGTCATATGAGTGATCAACTCAAAGTTCCACTGCCAGCTTGTTTCAAATCATATAAACTTCCTCCTCTAAAAAAACCATGTAAGAAGGCATTATTAACATCTAACTAATATAATTTCCAATTTCTTGCAACAATAATAGCTAGAATTACTTTCACAACTTAGCCACTAGTGAAAAAGTGTGTTTGTAATATTTATCTTTTACTTGGTTATAAACCTTTGCAACTAACCTGACTTTATATCTCTTAATTGACCCATCTGGCCTGTATTTGATCTTCTAAATCCATTTAGAGCCGATATCTTTTTTCCTTGCAGGAAATTGGTCATTGTCCAAGCATTGATGAAGGCTAAAGCTTCCAATTCATTCTTCGATCATGGTCAATTGCCACTCTAGAATGTCTTTTGCTTCCTGATAAGAATTTGGCTCAAAGACCTTGAACACATTGAATAAGAGTGATAAATATGGTCGAGACAAATGAGATACATCTTTAATATCCATCACAAAAAAAAAAAAAAACACTTGACTGAGTGAATCAAAAGGACTAGGCACTCTATTAGGCAAACTACCACAAATGAAATCTTGTAGTTTAACAGGCCCATGTATAGTTCTCTTGCCCTTTGCAACCTGATCAAAAACCCGAGGAACAATACATCTTGCATTATCTGAAAGCACATGATCCGAAGAAAGGATCGGAATATGATATTGTCTCTTAATTAATGGGTTTGAGTAATAGAGGGAGAAGAAACATGTGAAGCAAACAAACTAAAATCAAAATTTTCATGATGAGAACGTACTAATATCAACATCAGACACATCATCGCCAAGGATGTGAGCTGAATTCACAAGATCGAGAGAGTTGTGTTCTTTTATCTGAAAAGACTGGTTGCGACACATACACCATCTTTAAAAGGAAAAATATTTTCTTGAAATTTAACATGCCTACAAATGATCGATGATCCTTCTTACTTGCAATATCATACAACCTAAACGCTTTCTCACTAGGAGGATATCCTAGGACACACATCTCCTGGCATTGATATCCAACTTATCATGAGAGTTTCTATTCATACCAGCATAAAAAAAGACAACGAATCACTATAAGATTGACATAAGAAGGAGGCACTTTGTATAAAATCTCAAAGGGTGATTTCCGTTTCAGCACTAAAAGGTGAGAGTTTATTCATAATATGAGTAGCACTCAACACACATTCTCCCCAAAACTTGATCAATAGCCAAATTTCAATAAGGTGCTTGTGCTTTCTCTCTCCCCTTTCATTATGTAGTGGGACACAAAAGTTGATCTTTAATGTAAAATGCCTTTAATTACGAAAAACACTCATTGCACTAATATATTGAGTGAACTCAGACCCATTATCTGTTCATTTCCATTGAACTCTGCTATATATTCTACATCTAAATCAAATATTATATGACTTTTTTAATTAAGGAGTTAATCTTATCACTTACAGATAGACCTGTCAAAACACAACCCGACCCGGTGACCCGACCCGACCGACCCGAAAAATTTTCGACCCGAACCCGAAAATTTTGACCCGAAATTTTTTTCCGATCCGAATCCGAAAAACCCGACATTTTTCGGGTAATCTGGGTTTCGACCCGGTGACCCGATTGATCCGGTAATTTTGACCCGATTGACCCGGTTGATTTATAATTATATATAATTAAATTTATATATATATAATTAAAATTTATCACAAAATTATCAAATCATGATTTTTTAAATTTAAAAAAGAAAAAATTGACAAACCCGAAATCGACCCGAAACCCGGTCAAACCCGAGTTCGAGTCAACCCAAAAACCCGAAACCCGTTTTACCCGAGACCCGTTTTACCCGAAACCTGAAGTGACCCGACCCGAATGACCCGTTTGACAGGTCTACTTACAGATGATTCTATTTTTAAAAGGGTTCGATTTTTAAGTCTCTTAAGAAGCAACTCCGTACTTCATAACAACTCGTACGAGGCCCGTGTCTTAGACTTGAGTTGATTAAAATTTATCAATTTATATATGTTTATATAGATTTATTAGTTGTAATTTTAACTATATATTATAGGTTATACATTAGGGAATATAAAAATGACTTAAAAAATAAAAATAATAAAATAAAGAGATGAATAATAAATAAAAAATGATTATGATTTAAAAAAACAACATCTATATATAACCTTAATTTATAAGACTTTGCTTACGTGTCATTCTTAGAGGAGTTTTAGGAATATTGACCAATTATGTTTTTTTCGTTGATTTTTTTATTTCTCCTTTTCTCTTTTTTTTTCCATTATTTTTTTAATCCTCCAATCTCTTTTATTCTTAACATATTTACTAACAATCTATATATAACCTTAATTTAGAAGACTTTGCTTACGTGTCAATCTTAGAAGAGTTTTAGAAATATTGACCAATTATGTTTTTTTCCTTGATTTTTTTATTTCTCCTTTTCTTTTTTTTTCCATTAATTTTTTTAATCCTCCATTCTCTTTTATTCTTAACATATTTACTAACAATCTATATATAACTTTAATTTAGAAGGCTTTGCTAACGTGTCAATCTTAGAGGAGTTTTAGGAATATTGACCAATTATGTTTTTTTCGTTGATTTTTTTATTTCTCCTTTTCTCTTTTTTTTTCCGTTAATTTTTTTTAATCCTCCATTCTCTTTTATTCTTAACATATTTACTAACAATCTATATATAACCTTAATTTAGAAGACTTTGCTTACATGTCGATCAATCTTAGAGGAGTTTTAGGAATATTGACCAATTATGTTTTTTTCCTTGATTTTTTTATTTCTCCTTTTCTCTTTTTTTTCCATTAATTTTTTTTAATCCTCCATTCTCTTTTATTCTTAACATATTTACTAACAATCTATATATAACCTTAATTTAGAAGACTTTGCTTACGTGTCAATCTTAGAGGAGTTTTAGGAATATTGACCAATTATGTTTTTTTCCTTGATTTTTTTATTTCTCCTTTTCTCTTTTTTTTCCATTATTTTTTTTAATCCTCCAATCTCTTTTTTTCTTAACATATTTACTAACAATCTATATATAACCTTAATTTAGAAGACTTTGCTTACGTGTCGATCTTAGAGGAGTTTTAGGAATATTGACCAATTATGTTTTTTTCCTTGATTTTTTTATTTCTCCATTTCTCTTTTTTTTCCATAAATTTTTTTTAATCCTCCATTCTCTTTTATTCTTATCATATTTACTAGCAATCTATATATACACAACCTTAATTTAGAAGGCTTTGCTTACGTGTCAATCTTAGAGGAGTTTTAGGAATATTGACCAATTATGTTTTTTACTTGATTTTTTTATTTCTCCTTTTCTCTTTTTTTCCGTTAATTTTTTTTTAATCCTCCATTCTCTTTTATTCTTAACATATTTACTAACAATCTATATATAACCTTAATTTAGAAGACTTTGCTTACGTGTCAATCTTAGAGGAGTTTTAGGAATATTGACCAATTATGTTTTTTTCCTTGATTTTTTTATTTCTCCTTTTCTCTTTTTTTTTTCCATTAATTTTTTTTAATCCTCCATTCTCTTTTATTCTTAACATATTTACTAACAATCTATATAACCTTAATTTAGAAGACTTTGCTTACGTGTCAATCTTAGAGGAGTTTTAGGAATATTGACCAATTATGTTTTTTTCCTTGATTTTTTTATTTCTCATTTTCTCTTTTTTTCCGTTATTTTTTTTTAATCCTCCATTCTCTTTTATTCTTAACATATTTACTAACAATCTATATATAACTTTAATTTAGAAGACTTTGCTTACGTGTCAATCTTAGAGGAGTTTTAGGAATATTGACCAATTATGTTTTTTTCCTTGATTTTTTTATTTCTCCTTTTCTCTTTTTTTTCCATTAATTTTTTTTAATCCTCCATTCTCTTTTATTCTTAACATATTTACTAACAATCTATATAACCTGAATTTAGAAGACTTTGCTTACGTGTCAATCTTAGAGGAGTTTTAGGAATATTGACCAATTATGTTTTTTTCCTTGATTTTTTTATTTCTCATTTTCTCTTTTTTTCCGTTATTTTTTTAATCCTCCATTCTCTTTTATTCTTAACATATTTACTAACAATCTATATATAACTTTAATTTAGAAGACTTTGCTTACGTGCCAATCTTAGAGGAGTTTTAGGAATATTGACCAATTATGTTTTTTTCCTTGATTTTTTTATTTCTCCTTTTCTCTTTTTTTTTTCCATTAATTTTTTTTAATCCTCCATTCTCTTTTATTCTTAACATATTTACTAACAATTGGGCTTAATTCAAAACATTGAATTCAATCTAATATAACCATTAGCCTTAACTCACATTTATGTACTAACTATTGAGTTTAATTCAAAACATTGAACATAATTATTAGTTGTGACACATCACATTTAAATGCATGATTCAGATTTCAAAATTTATAAAAAAGTTACAATGATATTGATATTATTATTACTGGGTGATTTAAAATATCTGTATTTATATATTATGCTTTAGACGAGATATAAAAAAAATATTTCAGAATTATAAGATACATTTATGGTAATGTTTTTTTTATCTTAACTTTTATTAGTATTTTATAATTTATTTATATGTATTATTAATATTTTAGTTTTAAAAAACCGCGCCATGGCGCGGGAATTGTACTAGTTTATATATGATTTTATAAGGGTTATTTGCAAAACTAACCTAAAAACCCGGTTGGGTTGCACTCCCTATCCCCTATCCATATTATTTGCAAAAAGTTAGCCCGAACCCTTTAAAATTTGCAGCCCAGCCGGTTACAATAGGGAGAGAGACCGGTTGCATTGATGGAGGAGAGAGAGGGAGACGTGTGGGGGGAGTTAATTGACAAAAGCATGTCAATTCAACTGTCGATAGTTGCTCCATCTCTCTCTCTCTCACAGAAAATAAAAAACGGAAGGAAGAAGATGAAGGAGTTCGAATAAGAACAAGAGCAAGTCTGTAAAGGAGAAGAAGATGCGGACATCAAACAGGCCACACACCCCGAAAATGGATATATTGGTTGTAGTTAGATGGGGAAATTGGGGGAATGGGGGGATTGGCGAAATTGGAGGAATTGGGGATTTTGGGAGAATTGGGGAAATTTGGGAACGGCTATGTGGAATACGAAATACCAGGAGTAGGGCGACTTGGATATGTTTAATCTTGCGATACCTTTGAACATTTAATGGATTTGCCGACACTTTGATTTCTGTCATGTTTGTAGTAGTCAGATGTCATGTTTATAACTCAACCTGTCATGTTTGTAGTAGTCAGGCGAGGTATGGTTTAATGTTTTCCTGGTTCTAGTGTAGCCCTCCCCCCTAAACCCAGGCGGTAAAAAGAGAGAGGATAGAGGGGATAAGACAGAGACAAAGATAGAGGGGGGGGGGGGGGAGTGACGGTAAGGGGGAATTAATATAATTTGAATTAAATCTTAAGTTTCAGAGAAAAACCATCGAAGGAGAAGCAAGTGATCGAGCTGGGGTTTATTTGCAGTTTGACGTGTAAGCAGTTAGTTTTAACTGGACACCAAAAGCAAAACGACATGCCACATATTGGAACCGACTGGACAAGAGTTATCGGAGAAACATATTCACCATCGACTTCGGATAAAAAATGGGTAAGTTTGCTTTCGATAAAAAAAAAATCAGAGAGAGAGAGAGAAAGTATGCAGAGGAGAGAGAGAGAGAGAGAGAGAGAGAGAGAGAGAGAGAGAGAGAGAGAGAGAGAGAGAGAGGAGTGAAAAATAAAAGTAAAGTTGCAGATGAGAGAGAGAGAGAGAGAGAGAGAGAGAGAGAGATTAGTGAGGATAAGACAGAGAGAGAAAAGTAAAAGAAGGTCTGCAGTGGAAAGAGAAAGCCTGCAGAGGAGAGAGGGAGAGAGAGAGAGTGAGAGTGTGTGTGTATGTATGTGAAAAAAGAAAAGTAAAGTTGCAGAAGAGAGAGAGAGAGAGAGAGAGAGATCAGTGGGGATAGGACAGAGAGAGATGGAAGGGTCCTCTCTCCTCTGCAACTTTACTGTTGCTGTTTCACTTCGAAGAAGAAGCAATTGGGTGGGGTTTATTTGCAGGTTGACATGTAAGCAGTTAGTTTTAACTGGACACCCAAAGCAAAACGACATGACACATATTGGAATCGACTGGACATGAGTTATTTGAGAAACAGATTCACCATCGACTTCAGATAGAAAATGGGTAAATTTGCTTGAGATTTGAGGGAGACACCTCTCGCATAACCTTTATCGAAAGCAAACTTGCCCATTTTCTATCCGAAGTCGATGGAGAATCTGTTTCTCCGATAAATCTTGTCCAGTTGATTCCAATATGTGTCATGTGATTTTGCTTTGGGTGTCTAGTTAAAACTAACTGCTGACACGTCAACATGCAAATAAACCCCCGCCCAAATGCTTCTTTGAAGTGAAAGAGTAAGAGTATCTTTTTATACCCCCTCACTGACACTCTACTGATCTCTCTCTCCTCTCATACTTCACTTTTCTTTTTCACCTCTCTCTCTCTCTCTCTCTCTCTCCCTCCCTCCTGTCATTTCTCAATTGATGTAAAGTCCTCCTTGAGGGTTTCCATTCATTGATATAACATATATATAGGTTACAAAGGTATTGGGCCTTAATGGGCTTTTAGCCCACTATACAATATTAAGACCTATGTAATCTATCAAACCCCCGCAGTCGAAACGGGAGGGGTCCGTACAGTGAGACTGGAACGAAAATCAATGAACAACTGTCTAGGTAAACCCTTGGTGAATATATCAGCGTACTGATAAGAGGACGGGACATGTAGAACGCGGACATGTCCAATGGCAACCTTGTCCTTGACGAAGTGGAGATCAAGCTCAATGTGCTTCGTGCGTTGATGCTGGACTGGGTTGCTAGCCAGGTAGACGGCGGAGACGTTGTCAGTGTAGACTAGAGTGGCCTTCTGCAAGGGGCATCGTAGCTCAAGCAGGAAATTGCGGAGCCAAGAGCACTCAGAGACAACGTTGGCAACACCCCTGTATTCGGCTTCAGCGCTGGAGCGAGACACAACGGACTGACGCTTGGCTGACCAAGATACAAGAGTGTCATTGAGGAAGACACAGTAACCAGACGTGGAGCGACGTGTGTCTGGACAACCACCCCAATCCGCATCAGTGTAAGCCACAAGATCAAGCTTAGAGGAAGGAGTGATGGTGGTGCCGAGCTCGAGGGTGCCGCTGATGTACCGAATGATCCGCTTCAAAGCCTGAAAGTGAGGTTCCCTAGGGGCATGCATGAACAAGCAGATCTGCTGAACGGCGTAACTGATATCAGGCCTGGTGAAAGTGAGATACTGAAGAGCACCGGCGAGGCTCCTGTACAGTGTGGGATTGTCAACCAAAGGACCAGAATGAGCACTAAGCTTGTTGGATGTATCGACTGGGGTTGCGACGGGATTACAGTTGACCATCTTAGCCCGAGAAACAATCTCTGCAGCATACTTACTTTGTGAGAGAAACAGACCAGATGCATGCCGCTGAACAACAACTCCCAAGAAGTAAGACAACTGACCCAGATCAGACATGGCGAATTCCGCACTCAACTGCGAGATTATCGACGTCCGAAGAGCATCAGAAGAGGCGGTGAGAATGATGTCATCGACATAAAGTAGCAGGAATGCCAAGTCTGAGCCTCTGCGATAGATAAACAGAGACGTATCCGAACGGCTGCCAGTGAAACCCAAACGGAGCAGATGAGAGGCAAAACGCTGGAACCACGCCCGCGGAGCCTGTTTCAGACCATATAGAGAGCGCTTGAGGAGACAGACATGCTTTGGACGCTCAGCATCAGTAAACCCCGGCGGCTGAAACATGTAAACTGTCTCGTTCAGATGACCATGCAGAAAGGCGTTCTTGACATCTAACTGATGGATGGCCCATTTGCGCGACAAAGCCAGACTCAGGACCACTCGGATAGTGGCAGGCTTGACCACAGGGCTGAAGGTCTCATCACAATCAATACCGGCCTGCTGAGATCTACCGTTCACCACAAGACGGGCCTTGTAGCGCTCCAACGTCCCATCAGAGCGGAACTTGTGACGAAAAAGCCACATACAGCGAATGACGTTCGCCTCCGGAGGGCGAGGAACAAGAACCCAAGTACCATTCTTCGTAAGGGCCCTGTATTCGTCGAGCATAGCCGCCTGCCAATTCGGGTCGAGGAGGGCTGTTTTGTGGGAGGTGGGAACGGAGGAGAGGGAGGTCTGGGTGGGGGCAGAGGGTGAATGGGAGTCGGGAAGGACGGGGGCAAGAGGGGCTAAGCAAGGGGAAGAGGCGGCGGGTGGATCAAAGGCGGCGAGGGTTGCGGCGGGCGCCGCCAGGGAGGGGTGTAATGCTGCGGGCGCAGCATTTGTACATGCGGCGGGCGCAACATGACTTGCGGCGGGCGCCGCATGACTTGCGGTGGGCGCCGCCAGGGAAGGGTGTAAGGCTGCGGGCGCAGCATTTGTACATGCGGCGGGCGCCGCATGCCCTGCTGCGGGCGCCGCACGTAAGTGACGGGAGGCTGCTTGGCAGGGTGATGGGAGGTGGATAGCGGGGTGATGAGCGGTGGTCATGGAGACGATCTGACGGGGTCGGAAGACACCGGAGACGCTGCGGGTGTGTGGTCTGGTGGTGGGTGGTGGTGGTGGTGGTGGTGTTGGGGGAGAAGCAGGAGCACCGGGAGAGCTCTGGGGAAAAAGGAAGTGAGGGAATGGTGACTCAGACTCTGACGGAGACACAGGGGGTGTGGGAGACGCAAAGGGAAATCCCGACTCATCAAAGGTGACATGACGTGAGAGAATGATCTTGTGGGTCTTGATATCGAGGCAAATGTAACCGCGATGATCAGACGGATAGCCTAGAAAGACACATGGAGTGGAGCGCGGGCGAAGCTTGTGCGGGGCTGTGGAGGACTGGTTTGGGAAACACAAGCACCCGAAGGTGCGAAGGTGATCATACCTAGGCTCGGCGTAATAAAGTGTCTGAGCTGGCGAGCGATGGTGTAGGGTAGTGGAAGGGAGAATGTTTAGGAGATAACATGTGGTGGATAAGGCGTGAGGCCAATAGGGAAGGGGAATAGATGCGTGGAAGAGGAGAAAACGCATCATGTTGGTAATGGTTCTGATGATTCTTTCTGCCTTGCCATTCTGCTGAGAAGTATAGGGGCAAGACAAGCGATAGGAGATCCCATTTGCGGCAAAGAAGGAGTGAAAGTCTTTGTTGTCAAATTCACGACCATTATCACATTGGAAACATTTGATGGACATGTGAAACTGTGTTTTGATGTAGGTATGGAATCTGGCAAAGACAGGAAACACTTGGGACTTGAAATGCAACGGGAAGACCCATAAGTAATGAGTGTAATCATCAAGAAACAAGAGGTAGTACTTGTGACCCTCCTTGCTAGGCACGGGAGAGGTCCAAATGTCGCTGTGAATGATATCAAAGGGAGCAAGGGTAGAGGTCAAAGACCGTTGGAACGGCAGTCTGGCATGTTTGCCTAGTTGGCAGGAAGAGCATAAACCAGAGCGTGGGTCTTTAGTACAGGTGACAAGGTTCTGGGAACGGAGGACATCTAGAACGGCAGCGCTGGGATGGCCCAGGCGTGCATGCCACAGGCTGGACGATGATGCCGAGAGGGCGACCGGACACGACTGACTGGACGCAGGAGGTGGTGTGACAGGGTAGAGCTCCCCGGTGCTGTTACATCTCATGTGAGTAACCCCCGTAGTAAGATCGTTCACAGAGAAACCATAGGGATCAAACGTAAGGGAAACGTTGTTGTCAGTAGTGAACCGACGGACAGAGATAAGGTTTTTGACAATCTTTGGGGCAATCAGGACATTGTTGAGGTGTAGTGGGTGGTTTGGGGTCTGTAATTTGGCGTGGCCAATTCCCGAAGTAGCAAGACGACCACCACTTCCGACGATAATAGAGTGGGCAGGGCCCTTAAAAGAAATAGATGAGAGGTTACCTGAGGAGTTCGTCATGTGGGAGGTGGCACCAGTGTCCATGTACCAAGAAGAGTCTGAAGATGTCGGCTGCGGAGAGGAGAAGGCGTGATGCAGAGCTGGCGGAACATAGCCTGGGTCAGGCGATGTCAGAGAGGCCTGAGGACCGACATGTCGAGGGGTAGGATATCTAGAGTATCCAGAGAAGGCGTGATGTTGGTGATCGTAGAGAGCCATGGTAAGAGATTTTTTTTTTTTTTTGGTGCAAACGGGAGGCCGGTGAGGAGGGGAAAGAGAGAGAGAGGCGACGAGGAGACGACGCCGGCGACGGGAAGAGGAGGTGGGGCGGGAGGATCAAACTAGGGTTCCGTGAGGAAGAAAAGGCTGTGATACCATGTAGAATTGTAGAATTGATGTAAAGTCCTCATTGAGGGTTTCCATTCATTGATATAACATATATATAGGTTACAAAGGTATTGGGCCTTAATGGGCTTTTAGCCCACTATACAATATTAAGACCTATGTAATCTATCACTCAATTGCTTTTTCTCTCTCTCCGCCTCTCTCCTCTGCAGACGGGACTTGTTCCCTCTCTCTCTCTCTCTCCTCTGCAGACGGGACTTGTTCCCTCTCTCTCTCTCTCTCTCTCTCTCTCTCTCTGGCCAGGTGTCACACATTGGAAGGTTGCACCCCCCTCCCTTACCTGCTACCGGCTCCAAGGGTTTCCCAATTATCCGGTTTCACCCAATTATAAACCGGGTTGGGTTAACCTTGCAACACTTTCGGGTTTTTGGGTTAGTATGTGCAATTCCCTCATTTTATAATTGAATATTGAAGTTAGTGGGACGGTCAGTCAAGGTGTGACATAACGACAATAAAGTGACGGTTACAACAATGAGGGTGATTAATAGAATATCCATTTTTTTCCAGTTACTCTTGGAGGAGGGGGTGAGAATTCTATATTGAAAGTTATCAAATAACTTACAATATAGAGATCATGTTTTTTATATATTGATTCATTTAATAACGGAGAAGATAACATGTCTCAAACTTAATAATGTGAAACGAAGATTTTTAATAATGTCATTTGAGATGAAAGATACTTTTAAGTGAAATAGGACAAATGTATTATTATATCAATAAACAAAATTATAAACCGAAAAGGAAGTCGAATTTTATATCCAAAGAGCCATATATATAACGTGTGACGATCCCATAGAGATCACATATATTGATACACGTTTTATAACCGTCAACCACGACATTGTCAAATTCGATGCTATTAAATGAATAATTAAATCATTCAAAATATGAAATATTAGTAGTCTGAAAAAATCATGATGGCCGGCTTCACACACGTAATGCAATGAGCAGAAAAAAGGGGTAAAGTGATAGTATACTAATGACAAATTTGTTGAAGAGAAAATACAAATAAGAAGAGGACCGACATTATGGACGAGTTACACCTCGGGAGTCATAAATTGTAGGTACATAGCCTGGTTGTTAGAAGTTACAACCCTACTCACTTTAACTGTGTGTGTATTAAAAACATTTTAAATTTGAATCTAATATTTTAAAATCTACTATTATGATCCCCGTGACATGACACGGTTTTTTATAAATAAAATCTTAGTAATATATATTAAATTAATATTATAAAATAATAGTAAAAGTTTAGATAATTACAGTAAATATTTTAAATTAAACTCATTGGTTGAGAAAACAATTAAAGTAGTATATATAGTAGTATAGATATATAGATGTAGATTACTAATATTAATTTTATGTTTCCTTATTAATTATTATTATTTTATATTTTGAATTAATCCCATTGTTTTAAAAAAAACTACTAAAATTATAATTTAGGCTAAGATAATGAATTAATTGATTTTTTTTAAAAAAAATTGATTGAATAATCTACTTTTAAGAAGAGAGTAACAACTCATCAAATAAAAATGCTTCTCTTTTAATAGTTAGATATAGACTGAAGATATTAAATAGTTTTGTATCGAAAGTATGAGCTCAACAAACCTTTTTTTTGGTTCATAAGTAGATGTTTAGGTCCTTACAATAAAGGGAGATGGGGTTCGAATTGGTGACCTATTAGTCGTTACATGTCATCCTTACCCGCTAAGTTAGAAAGACTTGACATGAGGTAAACAAACATAGAATATAAGATAATAAACTATTACTCCTATATATAACCAATTAATTTTATAACGAAACACTATTGGGATTAATTATGTGTTAGACTACCAACGCACGTGCGTCACTCAACACGATGACACCATTTCATAAACACATTACAACTTAGGTGATTGTGAACACATTATAAGAGTCAGTTTTAGGTGCAACTCATTTTTTTTTATATAAAAAAAGTAGAGGTTATTAACTTATTATACACACTCTAAGAATACTCTAATGAGCACACTGGCTTACGATGTTTGTTCCCTAAATCCAAGTGGCGCCTGAATGATCTACAAACAGTGTGAGGAACTGTGGATTGACCGGTAAACAGAAACATAATTAAGTTTTTATTTTTACATCTCATATACACCATTTTTTATATGCTTGGATTAAGATGTCAGTTAATGCATCCAGAGAGCACAAGTAATTTAAGATAAACTTTTGAGTGTTGTGGGGAGAGTTGGAAACTGCCATCTTGACTGCCATTGGGATTGAGAGAGTGAGGAGTTTGCATCAAAGTGAATAAACAAAGTGGTTGGTGTTTTCTTGATAAAGATAAACCATGTGCAACACCAGTACACCTCACTTAAGCTTCCCTCAACCAAAAAAAGAAAAAAAACCCCAACCCCCAAAGGGACCCTAGCTGAAACTCCCCTCCAAAACCCAATTGAGATCAACTGGTCTAAAATCCCCCCCCCCCCCTTTTTTATACAAGTAAGGTTTCAATATACCAGACAACCATATCTGAATATACCGAGAGACCGGAAATACCGATAGATGGACAAACCAACCATATCTGGATATACCGAGAGACCGGAAATATCGGAAAGTAGGAGAATGAATGTCGGGGTATCAAGAGCGGCCACCAACGGGAGAAACCGCACAGGAAAGCCTCATGGGGAACACAACTGCGGACGCCTCAGATTTGGACTCCCTCACGAGCAATGTTCTAAAAGGCGCTAGGCGGCCGCTAGGCAGCGGATGGCCGCCTAGCGCCTAGGCGGTCTTAGAACAAACTTGATTATTTCCATATATTTTGACGAATAACACTTGTCAATAATTCATATAATGTAATAATAATTCATAATATCACTCATAAACCCAAATTTGTAGTAGTTAACTAACACTAAAGTAAATAAACGCAAAAGTACATGTCTGACTAACAATTCTAAACCTCCTAAAATCCAAAACTATAAGTTCGATTGAAAAGCAAATGCATCCCGACATGGGGGATAAAAAAAAACCGAAGTCAATTAATCACATGCTTAGAAGCTCAAATTGAATAATCGTTGGACTAGGTGGTGCCTAGGCGGGCCCAGACGGGACCAGGCGGGCCCAGGCGACGCCTAGGCGGGACCAGGCGGTGCCTAGGCGACGCCTAGGCGCAATTTTTAGAACACTGCTCACGAGCCTTCAGGTGTCGATCGCACATCCACGATTTCTCAAACGCCGGCAAACACGAAAAGACGCCCACACCAACCTTCCGGAACTAAACTCGATTTTTTTTTTTTTAATTTTTAAATCAAAGTTTGATCCTTGCCCGGCAAGGATTAACAGTATCTTGTAGAAATCCCGTCTCTTCTTAATGTTTCTCCTCACCACCTGAATTTAAACAAAAAAAATAAAAAAAATAAAGAAAAAGGGTTAAAGAGTGGGGGTGGATTGGGGTAGGCCTGTTATATGAGCTGAACAGCTCGAGTTCGGCTAAGGATCGACTCGAAAAAAGCTTAACTCGAGCTCGTTCACTTATCTAAACAAGTCGAGCATGAACATGAATTTAAGCTCGGTTGAAAGCTCGGTTCGTTCAATTTATGCTCGAATAGCTCGAATTTTATGAAATTTCTAAAATTTCCTTTACTACTTAGAGCTCGAAAAAGAAAACTCGTTCATTTACTAAAACAAGCTAAGCTTGACACAAAAAAGAAAGCTCGTTTAAAAATTAGGCTCAGCTCGAGCTCGTTTAACAAATAAACCACACTTGAACATGTCAAGCTCGTCTCATTCGGCTCGAATAACACCCCTAGACAGGGGGTTCGGGACAGCAGATCGGACTGTCCAAAAAACCAGCCTATTGGATGACTTAAAAAATCATGGCCAAAAACTAGCCCCAAAATGGCCAGCCACAACCCCTATCTTGTGATCTGACAATCAACGCAAATAGTATTATAAAACAAGAGCCTTTGTGAATACACTGTTCATGCTGTTGAATGCTCACATGGGTTGGTTTCAATCCTGCATTCAACCATTTCAATTTACTCCCACCCCCACATCAAAGGAGACAAACTAAGGGGGTACAAAATGCCAGCATAAAAAACAATCCCTTTGATGGTTGATTCATCCATCTCTCAACTGGCTTTTTTATTCAGTAGCTTAATTAGACAGAATATGAAAGCTCACCAAACTAGGTCCTTCCTTCCTTCCATCTTCCTCTCCACTGCCTCCCCATTTCCTACATTAAACTAAAAACAATCCCTAATTTTTTCCACACTTGACAGCAACCAAAAAGGAATGATCAATTCTTGCAATTTTGGTTCTTAGTTTGTTTTTGCAATTGGATTATGGGGAAGGCTGGCAAGTGGATCAAAAGCTTCCTTGTAGGAGGGAAGAAAGACAAGGACAAGGATAAGGAGAAGCAATTGATCAACCCTCATTCGGTTGGGGTGACCGAGAATCCGGTCACCCCAATGGCGGTCCCTCCAGCCACTCCCAAGGAGAAGAGGAGGTGGAGTTTCCGGAGATCATCGGCTACCGCCCCTGGCCCCAAGGACTCCAGCTCCAGTGAGTCTACTCCGATCAAAGCCGCCCCTCGAGCAACCTCCGAATCACCTGACATCGCCAAGAAGCCGGAGGAGCTGCCTGCAGCTGAAGCTGAAGCAGTAGTAGTTGATGTTACAATGACAGAATCAGAGGCAGCTGCTGCGGAGAGCGAGATGGTCAGACTGCTACAAGATGCAGCTGCTACTAAGATCCAATCAGTGTTCAGATCTTATTTGGTATGTGGCATTCATTTACTGTCATGTCAGGGTTTCAGTGCAGGAAATATGATCAGGTTTTGATGTGATATGATGTGATGTTTGGGACAGGCAAGGAAGGCACTGAGGGCACTGAGAGGACTAGTGAAGATTCAGGCATTGGTTAGGGGTCACTTGGTGAGGAAGCAGGCCACCGCGACGCTCCGATGTATGCAGGCTCTGGTGACTGCTCAGGCCAGAGCCCGGGCTCAGAGGATCCGGTCCGCGGAGGAGGAGATGTATGCCAACCACAGGCATTCTGCTCACAGGATGAACAATCAGGACTACAATTTCCGGAACTCCTACCATGTAAGTCGTAGTCCACTTCGCACTGGATAGGCCTAATAATTCAAACAATTTGAATGATCTGAATGTGGCCCTGCAGGAAATGGAAAACGGGATGATGGATGAGGACATCAAGATAGTTGAGATGGATCTTGGAGAAACGAATCCGAAGGCGAGGAACGGCTACTCGAACTACCACAACAATGACAGAATGGACCACAGATTCTCACCACACTACGCGCCACAATTCGACTATGTAAAGCAAGATTACCAGAAGGTCTCACCGGCTCCATCAGCCATCACGGACATGAGCCCGAGAACCTGCAGCGGGCATTTTGAGGACTACTCCTTTGCCACGGCGCAGAGCAGCCCTCAATGCTACTACTCTGCAGTATCAAGGCCGGATCCATCAAAAACGCCCTTCGCATTTCCCCGCCAAGAGTACACAGAGCCGATGTCTTATGATCATCCGCTATATCCCAACTACATGGCCAACACACAATCTTCCAGAGCCAAGGCTCGGTCACAGAGTGCGCCTAAGCAGCGCCCAGACGCATTTGAGAGGCAGCCGAGCAGGAGGAGGCCATCGGTGGAGGGAAGGAATATCCCAAGGGCTGTTCGTATGCAGCGGTCAACCTCACATGTCGGTGCCACTGCTCATAACTACCAGTATCCGTGGTCAATCAAGCTCGACAAGTCCACGCTGTCTCTCCAAGAAAGCGAGTGTGGATCCACTTACTCCGTGCTCACAAATGCCAATTACTGCAAATCAGTCATTTCTTATGATGTGAGTGATAACATCAACTTTCAAGATCTTTGCAAGAACATATCATCAAATTTGCACTGACCTTTGCCTCTTTTTTTCCCCAATGCAGCCTCAAGGAAATAGATACTAGCACCGAGTTTGATCCAACTGAGTTAGCAGTATACAGAAGATCATGTTTAACAACAGCAGGAATCATTCGAGAAATGAATCAAATGATCCTGGCTATCGCTTGACGGAAAAAATAACCTTCAGAAGCTGCTGACATTTCCTCATAGTTTGGCAGCAACAAAGTGAGTGTGAGTGTTGTTAGTAAAGCATTTTTTTCCCTCTTGTTTGGCTGTAGAGTTTCTTTTTATGGTTTTGGAATCTTCTCTTTATTCTTCAATTTGTATGATCTTATTTTAGCACTCATGGTGTTCAGTAAAGGGAACAAAAATCTAATTTCCAACCAAAAGCCAAAAGGAAAAGTGAAAAAATTGTTGTTCATTCATAAGAACTCAGTAATCTAAAGATTCACAGAGGCATAAATGTGTAATCTGAAGCTCAGAACCTGATCATAGATCACAATATCCATTGAGTTTCAAGTGAAAATGAAACATTCAACAAATTTCTACCCAGAGAGAGATAAAAAAAAATTATGCATAAGCAAAATGAATGTAATGCTATGTATCAGGAGGTACACAATGGATTGTAACTTGTATTGCCGTTATCATGCCTGCATAAGGAGAGAGTGACAGGACAGATGATTTGCTATTCATGAACATACTCGTACAGTCGTACGGACTGATATCAGCCAGTACCTGTCTGTGCAAGGAAATATTGTCATTGTCCCCTACACAAATTCACAATATTTGTCATTTATGACAGATTAACATTCTGTCACAATGGCGAAAAAAGGGTATAGTATATTGTTGAGCATGTAACTAACTATATCATGTCAATGCTATGATGAAGCATAATTAAAGTGTCTTAGGCAAAAGATTACACACAACTACATAAGCTTAAATTAACACATGAGTGAAAAAGATTCAACAATAACATAGCTGTCATTAATCGCCAAGCGCCTTAGATGAATGCACAACACTCTTACTTGCAAATGGCAAAATGGAACGACCATAACAACAAAAGCCCGAAAACTCTTCGCAATTTAGTCTATTAATAGAGGTCTCGGTAAGCAATAACATTATCAGCACAAAGATTGGGTCAGCCAGCAAAATCCTTTAATCTTTGCCCAGTTTGAGAACGCCCAACTAAACAGCAGTGAGGGATAGATGGTCAAAACACTGAGCCAAAATATATCTAAACTCCCACCAGAAAACCCCTAAATGTTCCTGAAATGGATAAATCAAATCTCTCCTTTGAAGATATCATCTTGTTGTTTGACACTCTGACCAAATGCAGAGTAACCTAAATCCTGATTTCTAATTTTCTATCAAAATTGATAAATGCAACATGCCAACTAACAAGGAGACTTTGAGATTGGAAAAATGATGTACACCAACGAACCGCACTTGATAGCTTTTGACCCCTAATTTTGTTTTCAAATACAAATTAGGAAGGAAATCAATACCTGCAATTGGGGCGGGTTGTAGTAGCTGAGTATGAACTGCAGTGGCCTTTAAGCCTTTAAGGTAGTTTTCACATTTGAAGAATTCGTTGCCCTAATTGTTTTGGGGAAACTTCCGTTAATTTACCTATAGAATTCGTTTTCCATCAACAATGCAAGACATGTGAGTTTGCTTCTTCTTTTTTTTGTTTTTATTATTTAGAATGAGATCTAAAATATTTTAATTTATAGTTAGTGCAACCCCGATAATAGAGAGAAAAGATTTGCAACATTGTCGGTAGCTCTATTATCTAGGACTGTTATATGAACTAAACAACTCGAGCTTAGTTCGGGATCGACTCGAGCTCGCTCACTTATTTAAACAAGCCGAACTTGAACAAAATTTTAAGTTCGGTTCGTTCGAATAAAGCTCGAATAGCTCGAATTTTATGAAATTTCTAAAATTTCCTTTAAGTTAACATGTTATAACCAAGTAGAACTACTTCAAGCTCGAAAAAAGCTCGGCTCAAGCTCGTTCATTTCCTAAACAAGCCAAACTTGAACAAAATAAAAAACTCGTTTAAAAATTAAGCTTGGCTCGGCTCGAGCTCGTTTAACAAACAAACAAAGCTTGAACATGCCAAGCTCGGCTCGTTCGGCTCGAATAACACCCCTACTATTGCCTAAGCACATGGCATATGGCATAACTTTACTTCATGAACTTTTTCGGTAATTAATTTGATATCCTTCATAGGTATTTCAATTTCCCAAGGACATATGTCTTTTAATTGTAAGTGTTGTATTTGACGAAACCCGATCTAAAAATCCCATGATGGTGGGTTCCGGGATCAAGTTGGACGCGGGCGAGCTCAGACGATCAGGCTTACCTGAGACACACGGCGAGATTACCATCAGCGTACCAAAAACCTGTGCTGATCCAAGCTCAAGTCATCCACAGACCCCCGTCCTCACAGAGCTCCATCAAGTGTCGGTTTTTACTAGCCGAGACTTATCCCGCTTGAAACAAGGTGCTCAAAGCTAGGGAATTCAGGCTAAGCCTTCCGAGATTCCAATTTCCAACATTCGATAATGAGGCCTCGACCTCTATTTATAGTGCAGTTACTTCGACATGCAAGCCACTTTTCGCCACATATCACACGCTACATGCCATGTGTGATGGAGGCATGGGTGCCACGTGTCCCGGCATGCGTGTGGGAGCAGTAGACAGTTTATTGTCCGCGGACGTCTTGAGTCTCTATCTTGACTCACATTCGCCCATTTTTCATGTTTATAAGGTTCTATTTGTATAGCGGGGAACCTTGTTTATGATTATATATTCTTATTTACTCATTATATTTATTATTTATTTTTTGATGCATCGTCAATAACTGTATTTCGTCGTCCTAAGTTTTTGTATTTTATGTTGACTGGATTACCACTCTAATCTCTTATTCTATGCCCCATGTGACTATCTTCCATTAGTTTGGTCGACCCGTAGAAGCTTAATTTCATATAACCCGTAACTAGTTTTCTCCACTTGACATTTTTCACGCTAATCTTCTTTTTGGGCCCCTCTATTTTTCAAATTCATTTGCACTAATGTCCACCTTATTTGTTAATTTTCTCTAATTGTCTCGCGTTGTCCATACAAAGCTTGTTATCTCTTCGGCAGATGGGATGCTGCTTTCTCTAAATGTGATTTGGATTCTCCACCAATAAATTGTCACCTTTTCTTTCTCTTCCTTTTCCAGTTTCTCTAATATTTGACTCATTATTATCTTGATGTCTCTTGAGTAGTTTAGGGATTGTTATGTTATCTCCGTGATTTTGTCCATTTTTAGTGTTAACCCTCTTGTAAACCCACATTCAACGAACAGATAGACTTTATTCTTGCAATGATTGCCACATAAGGTACAAACATTGGGCAATGGAATTCTCCTATTAGCTAGTCTCTCTGTTGGTAGTCCCCTCTGACCAATTTTCAATAGGAAATTTTTAATTTTCGGTATCGTGTCTAGTTTCCAAATCCATGTGTTTGGATCATCTGGTTAGCTATCTGGGCTAATTATGATCTTTATTGCGCTAGCTGTTGTAAATCAGTCCTCTCGGTCTGGCCACCAGTAAAGTCTATCCCGGAGGTTGTTAGATATCGGGATGTCAGTGATTTCCTTTACTATTGCATGGCCAGTGTAGTTGTTCATTCAATTTCTCCTTTCACCATCCCCCCCTGAGATGTAGTCGCTAACTTTAGTTTCTTTGGTTGCATTGTATGTTTAGGCTAACTCTTTTGGTGAGGGTATGGTTGAAACCTAATTATCATCCCAAAAATTTATTGATTTATCATTTCTTATTGACCATATCAGGCTAGTTTTGATTTTTTCTATCAGTATTACTGGTATTTCTCCATTGCCATGAAGCGTTGCCGCACCTCTTGTACCGTATTTAGATATTTATATTTTATGATTTTGATCTAATAAGTTTCCGCTTCAGCTAGTTTTCCAAAAAAAGTTTCCTCTAAAGAGCTTCATTTATGTCTCTGGTTTTTCTGATTCCTAGTCATCCTTTCACCTTAGATTTATAAATTATGTCCCACCTTATTAGTGGTTTGTGTTGTAAATCTTTGTTTCAGAAGAATGTTTTGTTTATCTAATCAAATTCTTTATTGATACTTGTTGGTAGCATAAAACTTTGTATGTGTAGAGGGGTATGGAAGCCATATTTGAGTTTATAAAGATTGTACGGCTTTGTGTGAGAGGGAATTTGCTCTCCATTTTGTCAATTGTTCTTTCGATTTGCATATTACGCTATCGAAAGTTTCTTTATTAACTCTTGTAGTAGTTTGAGATGAGGATTTATAGAAATTTACTTTTTATCTTGATACTGACAGTGCAATATTCGTCAATAATTTCTTTCATTTTTTCCTCGTACTTATAGAGGCGTTTCCAAAAATAATTATATCATCTGCAAAAGTGAGAAACGGGATCTTAGGCCCTGTTCTAGCGAATTTGAAGCCTATTTTTCCTTTGAATTGACTAGACGCTTCTTATAATTTTCTTGCTAGATGTTCTGCACAAAAAATGAATATAAAGGGTGTCAAAGGTCGCCTTGTCATATGCCTCTAGATGGGAGGAAGGGTGTAGTGGGATCCGTTGTTAACCAAAACAGAGAATGAGATGGTAGTAATGCATTCTCTTATCCAACCAATAAAGATTGAATGGAATCCAATTTTTTTTTTAGAATCTCAAATGTGAATTCTCAATCAAACCTATCGTAGGTTTTCTTCCATGTCTAGTTTGATTGTCATCCATCATCTCTCAATGCCTTTTCTCCCTTTGAATGAATGGAAAATTTCGTGCGCGATTAAGACATTATCATAAATGGCTCTAGCTGAGATAAATTTACCTTGTAGAGGGTGAATGAGTTTTCCCACCACCCGTTTTAATCTCTAATAATAATTTTGGAAATAACTTTGTATGTTTTCGGACATAGACTTATTGATCTGTAATTATTAGTTGTTGTTGGGTTGTCATTTTTTGACAGTAGTGTGATGAAAGTGTGCTTTATTTATTTAAGCATTCTCCCTAATTCAAAAAATCATTTCACTGCATGCCCTAATAATTGATGGACCAACAATATCCTAATACATTTTGTAGAATCCAACAGTCATTCCATTTAAGCCTGGGGATTTATTTATTCCCAAGCTAAAGAGCGCATTCTTAATTTCACTATTTTTTACTGCTTAACTAACTCATTATTCTCGTTCCTTATGAGAGTAGGTTCAATGATAGTCAGCATGATTGTTTCTATTTTCTCCATCCTTTTTTAATCATTTTTCAAAATCCTTTTTAATCTATTTTTTTTTATATTTTCTTCTCATAAAACCTGGATTCCTTCATAAGAGGTTGTATGTTTTATGATTTTCCTCTTCCTTTTGTCTGGTGCTATTTTATGAAAGTACCCATAATTAGTGTCAGTTAATTTTAGATGTTTGATTTTTTCTCTTTGATTCCAAAATGACTTGTGGTAATAGGAGCGCCTCATTTTTCTTGAGAAGGTTAGTTTTATGATTTTCATCGTCTACTTCCCTTAATTGACGAAAATATTTACAAACGTCTTTTTGTTCCACTCCTTTGCTTTAGCCTTTAGGATTTTTATTTTAAAAATTAATTGGAACATAGCAGAACCAATGTAGTTAGCCCACCAAACTTATTCGGCTATATTGCGTAAATCTTTCCCCTGTAACCAAATATTTTCAAATTCAAAAGATATTTGAGTTTGTAGCACCTATTTTAAAAAGCTAAGACTATATAAAAATATTAATATTTTTATGAATATTTTTGAAAATTAATACTTATTGTTATTAGTAATAAATATTATATTTGTATTACAAGGAGACTTTGAGATTGGAAAAATGATGTCACCAACGAACCGCACTTGATAGCTTTTGACCCCTAATTTTGTTTTCAAATAGAGATTAGTAGGGGTGGGCACAAATCCCGCAAATTCCGATCTCGTCCCGATCCCGATGGAATTTAGGACAAAATAGCGAATCCCGTCCCGATCTCGTCCCGCAAAAATTATGCACGACGAAACGCGGGACGATCCCGGTGGGATCCCGCAAATCCCGTCCCGTCCCGCATATAATAATAATAATAATAATAATAATAATAATAATAATAATAATAATAATAATAATAATATTATTATAATATTATAGAATAATAATATATTATTAGTATTATTATTTTGAGCAAATATTATAATTATAATTATAATCATAATCTTCCATTTATAATAATAATAATATTTTTTTATAATAATAATATTATTATTATTTGAGCAAATATTATTTATAATTATAATAATAATTTTCAATTTATAATAATAATTGATTATAATAATAATAATAATAATAATATATAATATTATAATATAATTTAATAATAATATTACATTATAATAATAATATTATTATTATATAATATTATAATATAATTTAATAATAATATTACTTTATAATAAAATTATTATTATTATTATTATTATTATAGTAAAAACAAATTACACAAAGTTGGTTGGAAGCCTCGTAATAAATTGGGCTCCAACACCTTTTTGAATAGTAAAACCAACTCTATGAAAGATAAACCAATGACCTCTTGCTCTAGTGGTAAGAGTGAGGTGCTTCCTTGTGCCTCACTACCATGAGGTCAAGGGTTCAAATCCCACTAGGAGCAATTTGTGCTTGAGTGGGTACTCATGCCTTGGTTTGCCTTGGCATGGGTTAGCCTGTCTTGCGGCTTGCCGCATGGCTTACCCGGCTCGAGTGCTTTGCAAGCTAGTGCTTGGCCCGTGGAGGACTAGTCGATAACCTCGAAACCTCCACGTCATAAAAAAAAAACTCTATGAAAGATAAAATCGCCCTTAACAGACCCACTATCATGACTATTCGTAACCAACTGAACCCGCTTTAGGAAACCGATAGCACCACCCCCCCAACTCCCCAAAGGTGGAGAACGCAAATGCCATGAAGCAGTACCCCTTAGGAGTCATTGGCTCTGGTCGTGAACGGCGACGCCCCCACTACATCAACACAAGTGTCTCTACCCTTGTCCCACCCATACACTAACAGATCACCCGGCCTCAGCTCAACACCATCATCACTGCTCATACCTGTATGTGCTTCCTTCTGAACTGCGATGCCTGCTTTAAAACAAATGTCAGCTAGAACATCTCGAACCATATTGTGTCGATGCTTAGTCCCTATTCCCCTACTGCAATGTAGAGCATGATCTCCAAAAGGATCCATCCTATCAAGCTCACAACTGGGACAAGTTGGATAACCACTAAACATAGGAATTGAAAGATGGTACTGGAGGACAGAACGATATTGTCGCGATGGCATGGTCTGGGCAAGCCCCTCAATAGGAGTGGCCAACAGAAAATCTTGTGCTCTTTCTCCTCTCACAGCTTGTAAAATGTGTAACTGTCTTGGAGTTGGATTAAGGGTAGACACTAAGTTGTCGTCAATGAACTTGAAGTATCGATCCGCCATCACTGACATGAATTTTTTGGGGGGCGGGGGATACAACTAAGTCATCAATATTCGAATCAACACAAGTGACATACCTCGAAATGGACTCGGTGAGAACAATGTCAGGGCCAATATCAGGGCGTCCGGGTGCTGATGTGGCTAAACCAGCCTGATCAAGGACTCTGGAAAAAGTATGAGCATGCCCATCCTGGCGAGCTAGATTACTCAAAATGAAGGTTTGGAGTTCAGCCGTTTGTAGACGGGATGCAGTGAAGGCAAAATGACTAACATCATATGTCGTGAGCACGCCAAAACCACCAAGCTTTAACGGAAGAGCTACAAGAGGAAAATAGCTACAAGAGCTACAAGAGGAAAATAGCTAAATATGGTATTCTTCCTAACGATCAATCGATAATGAGACAGTATCTTGTAAATCTCGTCTCAATCCCTTTCCGTCCTGATCTAGTAAGATAATGTAGCCAAATATGTTGAATATTATAATTAATTATACAATCATTGTATGAATTAATAATAATAATAATAATAATAATATTGAATAATATAGTTGAGAAGAATACCGTATTCAACATATTATACAAATTAATGAATTATGAAACCATTTTTCACTTTACAAATTTATATAATATTTTATTATTTTTATTTGTGAGACAAGGCCCGTCCCGTCCAGACACCATCCCATTCCGATCCCGTCTCGAAAAAAAAGTGTCAATCCCGTTTCGATCCCGTCCCGTAAAAATTTCGCGGGCGTGCCCACCCCTAGAAATTAGGAAGGAAATCCATACCTGCAATTGGGGCGGGTTGTAGTAGCTGAGTATGAACTGCAGTGGCCTTTAAGGTAGTTTTCACATTTGAAGAATTCGTTGCCCTCATTTTTTTTGGGGGGACTATAGAATTCGTTTTCTTAAATTGATAAATAAAGAGCGGTCATTATGGGGTTCGAATCGGGGACGTATAGTAGTATCCACAAGTCCTTTCTAGTGAGTAATTCCAAAATGGTTAGAATTCTGATGGGTCATTCTAGAATGGTTAGAATTCTGATGGGATCCGGCACTAATACACCGGATCCCATCAGAATTCGTTTTCCATCAACAATGCAAGACATGTGAGTTTGCTTTTTTTTTTTTATATAAGGTAATAATTCGGCTACTAAGTATCATTTCGAATGAGATCTAAAAGATTTGAATCTATAGTGAGTACAACCCCGTTAATAGAGAGACAAAGATTTGCAACATTGTGAGTCCCTCTATTGCCTAAGCACATGACATATGACATAACTTTATTTCATGGACTTTTTGGGTAATTAATTTGATATCCTCCATAAGTATTACTATAATTTTTCAATACAGCTGTCTTTTAATTGTAAGTGTTGTATTATGATTTGAGGAGTCTTCTTCTATGATTAGCTTTCATATTTACAGTTCTTGTGTTTTCTTAAGGTCTTTGCATAGTGCAAGAGCTTCTATAACAATTGGATTTTGCCGTCCTAAGTTTTTGTATTTATGTTGATTGGATTACCCCTCTAATCCATGATTCTATGCCCCATGCGACTATCTTTCATTGGTTTGGTCGACTCATAGAAGCTTAATTTCATATAACCCTCAACTGGTTTTCTCCACTTGACATTTTTCACGCTAATCTTCTTTTTGTGCCCCTCTATTTTTCAAATTCGTTTGCACTAATGTCCACCTTCTTTGCTAATTTCCTCTAATCGTCTCGCATTGGTCATACAAAGCTTGTTATCTCTTCCTCTCCTTATATGCAGGGGAGATCGATCGATACGAAGGAGGATCCAGGTGCAGATTTCTCCCAAAACAAGAAGAGTTTAAAAGACATTTAATTTGAGACGGAGAGAGTATTAAAAACAAATCGGTTTTTCTATCCTATACCTCAAGAGCATAGGATAAGAAACTCTATTCGGAAATATTTTCCTCAAATACATTCGGTTTAGCCATTTTAAATTAGATTATGGGGTTCACTCATTTCGTTTTAGGGTTTTCTTTCCCAATAAAATATGGGTGAATTATATTTTTGGTCCCTAACCTTTACCACTTGTTTCACTTTAGTCCCCAACCTTTGAAACGTTTCAAAATAGTCCTTAACCTTTCTATTTCGTTTCATTTTAGTCCCTAACCTTTCAAAGGTTGTAAAATAGTCCCTAAGCTTATATTTGTTATTCGTTTTAGTCCCTGATATTAAAATATTATTTGAAATAATTATAAAAAATCACCCTAAAAGTTATCATAATGTATATAAATGAGTAAATTACCCATATAAAGAATAATTATAAAACAAATATCCAACTTAATGATTTTTTTTTAAAAAAAAAGATCTCTTTTATTATTCAAATTCATTATTTTAATGGATTAATACACATATATTGGATCTATGTATTGGTAAATAAGAAAAAAATATATCCCACAATCTCGTTTAGTTAATCACAAGATCTATAAATTTTATGAGAGCTTGTGAAAAAAAAAATTATGGATAATTTTATATAATATGCTCTTATGATAAATAGTAAAATAGTTTGAGTATTTTTCAAAATTAAAATTATAGAGTTAGATGATTTTATATACTTTTCTTTGTATGAATGATTTTATTTAAATTATGATAACTTTAAGGTGGTTTTTTTATAATTATTTCAAATAATATTTTAATATTAGGGAATAAAACGAATAAAAAATGTAAGGTTGAGGACTATTTTATAACCTTTGAAAGGTTAGGGACTAAAATAAAACTGAATAGAAAGGTCAAGGACTATTCTGAAACATTTCAAAGGTTAGGGACTAAAGTGAAACAAGTGGTAAAGGTTAGGGATCAAAAATATAATTTACCCATAAAATATCCTTATCTTATGTCTTTATGTCACATAATATACAAACTGAAAAACAATTACCGAACCATCGAAAGAAACAAAGTAAATAAGTACAGAGGGAAGGTATGACTTGATCGACACAGGGCCGGCCTAGAGGCAGGGGTAGGCGGGGCGACCGCCCAAGGCCCAATCTGAGTGAGGGCCTAACCCGAGATTGTATGCACATGTAAATATTTTGGACAAAATATGCTGCACTTGTTTTATAAATGTTTAAAAAGGCCCAAATTAAATTACTGCTCATTTAAAAAGTCTAACAAATATACAGTCCAACCTTAAAAGCCCAATAAGTGAATCAAAACTCTTCTTCTTTCTTTATTTTTGTTAAACAGTGTTTTTAGAGTTAAGTCTTTATTAGAGATGGTTAAAGTTTATAAATGGACATTCTCTTTTTTATTTATTTAATAAACATATATCATGTCAATCTCTCTAATTTAACCCTAAGTTTCGAAAACCCCAATAGTAGTATACATTTTGTATTGGTGACTAATCATTTTTTAAAATATTGTTGGGTGATATATGCTATTAGTTGTAGGATATGGCTTTAGAGTTTAAGTGATGATTGATATTTTAAATTGATGTAAGATATAAAAAATACTTATATATATATATATATATGGGTAACTTGTGCACAAGGCTTAGGATGTGCATTGTGCACAAAATATTATTCGGTGAAATGTGAAACATTATTCAGTGAAATTAGAAGCATTATTCGGTGAAATGTGAGTATTGTTTAGGGGATTGTGAAACATTATTTGGTGAAATTTGAGGCATTCCATATAAATTGTAACTATTGTTTAGGGAATTGAGGTTTCTTTTATTTGAAATGGATAAATAAAAAAACTAAACATTATTCGGTAGAATGTTATAAATTATTCAGTGGAATTGTGACGTTTTCATCTGAACTGAACGGAAAAAAAAAACATAACAGTGTTCGGTAGAATGTTTCACATTTCACCGAATAATGCTTAAAATTTCACCGAATAATGTTTCACATTTCACCGAATAATATTTGTGCACAATGCACACCCTAAGGGGTGTGCACTCTGGAACCACTCCCTATATATATATAGGGTAGGGTTCAGGTACGAAGGTAGCTAAAAGTGAGAAAGAAAGAAGCTATTTCATTGGTCTGTTTGCTTCCTTTTACGTGCGCGTTTAGTCTTCCCACGCGCCTCAGCCTCTCGCGCGCGTTCTGTACACGTGCTTGTCTTCTCTTCTTCCCGAAATCTGGCGGCCTCCCTCAAGCGCTCCTCCGCCCGGACCTCACCTCCGTTCACCTGCAGATTTCGCCGCCCGGACCTCAATGGCTTCGCCTACCATGTCTTCGACGGTTCCCTCGCCCCCTTCTCGCTTCGATTTTTTTTTTTGTTGTTTTTTTCTATAATTTGATTTCGGGAGGAATTTTAGGAAGAAGACGATGAAACTCAGTTCATACGCCTTCAGGAAGTGGTGCAATCTCATCCAGACGACCCTTCCAGCCAATTCACCCTCGTAAGTATCCTTCTATGGCTTGAATTTGTAATTTGTGGATGTCAGAGGATTTTAGGTTTTAGGTTTTAGGTTTCTGAATTTATTTTTGCTTTGGATTGTGCGCCGTAGTTGAGATTTCGGGAGGAATTTCTTTTTGTGGATGTCAGAGGATTTTAGCTAGGTTTTAGATTTTAGGTTTTACGATTGAGATTTGCTTGTTGGTGCCTCGCAATTGCTTGTGTTTGGTGGAATTGTTGTGTCGGATACTCGGATCTTTCATGAAAGCTCAAAATCGACATCTTTGTTTTGTTACTTCCAGTGGGATTGGAAATTTACAATGTTCTTCAGCCTCTCCTTTCCTGTGTGTTCTTAGTTACTCCGTATGATTTTACTGCCTGGAGCTGTTCTTTATATGTTGTCCTAACCTGTTCGTTTTCTGCAGAGGGACAGTTGGAAGAGTTGTGCTTTTTTTTATCAGTAAAAAGAGATGGTGATACTTGTGGATGGAGGCTGTCGGTTGAGTTGATTGTGGCAACTTCAAGGTTGTGGGTTGCTATGTCCATGATCTTCCTCCTCAAGGCTGTAGGATGTAGGTTGCTATGGTGATACTCGTAGAGATGGCAGTGATCCTTTGTCTGATTTTTCTAAACTTGAGGTAGGCTGTCTTAATAGCAGTGTTACCTCTCCGGTCTAGAACTTGTAATCGTACAATCGCTTGTAGGGATTATGCTTTACTTTTGCAGTGAAATCTTACCTCCACAGCAGGATCTGGATCGGCTAAGAGCAGCGCAACAGGATGGGCTACATTTTGAAGAGCAACCAAATTTACTGTGAATGTATATCATATTCAGCGCAACAGGATCGCGATAGAATTCTGTGCTATACAATGCTTGAAATTTCAGGGCAATAAGTATCAGGATATGTGTATAAAATATGTGTCAAAACTTGTTGGCTCATAACAGTTAATACGTTACAGTATACTGGTCTTTCTTGTTCTTGTGAAGCAATAAACATGTATCATGTTCTCTAGTTATGAATCAAAACAAGTACTTGAGACACCAGATGTAATTTCGGTATTTGAACCTTGCTGATTGGAACATTAATATATAAGATTTTAACATCTTGAAAGTGGTAGAACAGTTAAGAAGAGTTGTACTGAATCAAAAAAAAAAACCTAGCTAACAATATACTTAAATTAGCTAAGAAAAAAACTAGCTAAGAATATACTTAAATTATTTCATGAACCACTACTATTTATTTCATAAACCACTTCTACTGAATTCATGAACCATTATATATTTAGTCATGAACCACTTCTATTTACTTCATGAACCACTTATATTTGTATGTGCTGAACCACTTAGTTTAAACCCTTAACCACTTTTATTTACTTCATGAACCACTTCTATTTATATGTGCTGAACCAATTGGGTTAAAACCTTGAACCACTTGGAATAAAAACCCTGAACCACTTGGTATTAAAACTCTGAAACACTTGGTATTAAAACCCTGAATCACTTGGTATTAGAACCCTGAACCACTTGATATTAAGTAGTTACGAATATTCATAAATTATTTCATGAACCACTGCTCTTTATTTCATGAACCATTACTATTTAATAATTATAAAATTTTCATTCTTCTTTTATTTTCCTTTAATGATTATTTTTAATTATTTATTTACTTTTAATTATTTATTTAATGAAAAAATATTATTTATTTGATGAACCACTACTCTTTAATTATTTCATGAACCACTTTTATTTACTTCATGAACCATTATATATTTAATCATTGGACCACTTCTATTTATTTCATGAATCACTTCTATTTAATTCATGAATCACTTCTATTTAATTCATGAATCACTATTCATTTAGTCATTGAATCACTCTCTATTTATATATACCGAACCACTTGGTTTAAAACTCTGAACCACTTCTATTTATATTTACTGAACCACTTGATATAAAAATCATGAACCACTTGGTATTAAAACCTTGAATCACTTAATATAAAAACTCTGAACCACTTGGAATAAAAACCCTGAACCACTTGATTTAAAACTCTGAACTACTTGGTATAAAATTCATTAACCATTTGGTATTAAAACCCTGAACAACTTGGTATAAAAAAAACTCTGAACCACTTGGAATAAAAACACTGAACCATTTGGTTTAAAATCCTGAACCACTTGGTATAAAAACTCTGAACCCCTTGGTCTAAACCCCTGAACCACTTGATATAAAAAACCTTGAACCACTTGTTATAAAATAAAACAAATTGTAAACAGATTATATTGATGAAATCAATATAGCAAATTTGGACACATGAAAAACAAATTGCAAACAGGTTGTTCATTAACTCATTATAGCAAATTTAGAAGCAGACTCTTCACTTCAATTAGGTTGTTCAGACACATGAAAAACAAAACAAATTGCAAACATATTATATTGTTCACTAGTAACAAAATTCAATAGGAGTAAGTCAAAACCGAACAAATTAATTGCAGCCTATTGCACCAAACCGCAGCCTGTTCCATCCTCCCTGTGTTCTCCTTTCGTTTCCCCCGTCGTTGACACGGCCACGAGCCCGAGCACGCCGGACTGCCGGAGTCCACCCCGGAGCACCCCTCGCTTCCACTCCCACCACAGACGGCGCCCGATCTAAAGGGATTCCTCGAGTCCTCACTCTCACCGACGTCAACTTCTTATCCCTCTCCCTCGTCGTCGTTCCTATCGGATTTGGAGCTTCGTCGACCCCACAGCCCTCCGTCTCCCTCCTCCCGCTGCCTGCTCTCCTATCTCCTCGAATTTCCGGTGATTCGCACCCTACCTAATCCCTGCTCTCCTATCTCCTACCTAATCCCTCAAATTTCCGGTGATTCGCACCATACGAGACCTAATCTCGCAATTTTTCGTTGTCGGAGTTTTCGTTCCACTGGAAAAGGGCACACAAAATAAATTTGAAGAAGAGAAATGAGGAAGCAGACGCGGGAGGATGATACACATACACTTGGTGTATGTTGGTGTATCTTTTTTCCATGTGTAAAAATTTGTAAAATTTATCCAGTACTTTTAAAATTGTAAAAATTAACCTTGAAATTTTTCTTTAAAACTCTATTATAGTCATATTATAAAGAATAAACCCTAAAATTTTCAATAACCATTAATAATACCCTAAATTTTAAATGGTGAACCCTAAAAAAATAAATTTTCAAGAAAAAAAAATAGTGTATACATACACCAGGTGTATGTGTAGCCTTTTCCGCAGACGCGTGATGTTCACCCAAAAAAAAAAGTGCGTGTGTTGTTTCTTAATTAACCAATCAGATCACTTTTTTCCTTCTCATCGGACCGAATACTTCTCACTTAAACCCTCCCCTATATATATATATATATATCCTCAATTTTTTTTTCTTGTCCAGGAACTCTAAAATGATAGAATCGACTCTTGATCAACAGACGCAAACGCGGTGGCCTGTGACCGGAGAGATCAGATCGGAGGGTCGTTTTCAATATACGGAGCATATCATATTATCGCTGTCTTCCATTTTCAAATCAATCACTTTCCAAATATGACAAAGTCAATCACACTCCAAACAAAAAGAGATGAAGAGAGAATAGAAGTCAACCAATTCATCTCAGTTGACCTAGCTGCTTAGTGCATATTATAAGAACCAATTCTTATTTTTGGAATTATAATAATCTAATATAAAATTCGGGTTTTCTATCCTATGTCAATCACTTCTATATAGAAGCACATGAGATTGTCACGAATCGTTGGCCTCGAAATTTTTTGAGATTATATTTGTGGTTCCTACCCTCGATTATACACCCGGAACTTTTTTCCAATGCAATATAGAATTGAAATATTCCCGAGGCTAGATTTTGAGGCTAATTGGCAACAAATACAAATTTGAGGCTTTCTTTAAGTTTATATAGCAAAGATAAATATTCATGGCCATCTTCGAGGCCTAATTCAAGGGCGATTAGCCTCAAATCAAGATTGGAGCTGTTTTGGATGCTATCTTCATGTGTAGTTTAACAACTAATTTTATTTTCGAGGTTAAGTTCAATGTTAGTATTTGAATGATAGTACTTGAATGTAGGGTGGCTCAAAATGGACCCGACCCGACCCGACCCGGAAAACACGGGGTCGGGGTTGACCCGAGACCCCTAGGGGTCGGGTCTCGGGTCGAATTTTAGAAAATCCCGGGTCAACGGGCGGGTCGGGGTCAGACCCGGCGGGTCTCGGGGTTTGACCCGGTGACCCGGATTTTTTTTTTAAAAAAAAAAAAATATCATATGTATACACCATTGTATATACCATGTATATTTTGTATATATATATATGTTAATATGTATACTGTACTTATACTGATATACGCTGAATTTTTTTATGTATGAAATGTGTGTGTGCTATGTATGTATACAGTGTGTGTGCATGTACGTATACAGTGTGTGTGCATATGTATGTATACTGATATATATACTGTATAGTATATATAATGAAAATAATAAAATATAAAAAATATTATAAATCTATATGTATTACACCTTTGAAAACCGTAAAATATATCGGAATTTTAAAACTCGGGTTTTCGGGTGAACCCGACATCCGACCCGGAAAACCCGAAATTACAAATCTCGGGTTCGGGTCAGATGGCAGGTCGTATTTTTAAAGATCCCGGACCTTCGGGTTGACCCCCACCCCGAATGTTCGGGTCGGGTCGACCCGGATGAGCCACCCTACTTGAATGTTGACGTAGTTTAACAACTAATTTCATTTTGAATGTACAATCTCATCCGAAATAAAACTCAACCATACCAATTTTTTTTCCTTTCCGCGGGTAGACAAAGCACCAAATTCTTCCACCAGGATCAAAGGAAACAAAGCACAAATGTTAGATTATATGCGTAGTATAACCTTAAACACGAAAGCATACTCGATGTATATATTCATTTGACTCATAATCGATCAGTCTATTTCAAATTATATTAGATATGCCCAATATTTAGTAAAATAATCTTTTATGAATTTATAGTATGTTTTAAGTGTTTCCAAATGCCAACTCAATTTGCGCCTTATGGATCTAACTATAGTATGTCTTTCCTAATAATAATAATAATAATAATTAATAACTACGTACTATATAATCAAAGTTACCTTTTAAATATATATTATAAATAAAAATAATAAAAATAAATGAAGTTGAAGAAGGCAAGGTAAAAGCCGTGTTTTTGGTGAGAATTATATATAGTTTCAATCTTGAGAAAAGCAACAAAGATGATGGAAGCTTAAATTATCTCCCCATCGTTGCCAGTTCATTCCCACTCGAAGTCAGAATGCTTCAACCTATCCTGCAAGATAGGTTGAAGCATTCTGACTTCGAGTTTCTATTGACAAAAGCGAATGCTAGGTTGGCGGGATGGAAGGGCCAATCTCTAAGCCTTGCAGGTAGAATCGCGCTCTCTAAGTCAGTTCTGCAGACCATCTCTACTTATGCTATGAATACCGTCAAACTTCCTGCATCTATATGCAACAATCTAGACAAGATTTGCCGGAATTTTGTATGGAGTGGGGCAGGGGATCAGCGTCGTATGCACCTAGTTACGTGGGACGATGTGTGCAAACCGAAAGAACTAGGGGGGTTGGGTCTTCGGAAGACGAGAGACATGAACTTGGCCACTCTTGGTAAGCTTAGTTGGCGGTTGTACCATGATAAGGACGAGTTATGGGCGAGGCTAGTTCGAGCTAAGTACAAGCTGAGGGACGGGGCTGAGCTGCTGAACTGCTCGAGATCTAAACAGGGATCCCACATCTGGAGAGCGATTAGTTGGAGTACCCATGAGGTGCTCAACAAAGGGATGAACTGGCAGCTTGGCAATGGCAGGACCATCCATTTCTGGACGGATTGGTGGCTGCTGAATGCTCCTCTCCTCAGCCTAGCGCTGTCACAGGTAGATGAGGGTATGAAATTGGCTCGTGTGGCTGAGTATTGGAGTTCCGAGGGGGGGTGGAAATGGCAGGAAATTGCGAATGCGTTACCGGCGAATGTGCTCCTACGACTCTCGGCTCTGGCGATTCCCTCGGAGCCGGGTTGTGATGATGCTATCAGCTGGGAGCCCTCTCAATCAGGGATTTACACCATCTCGTCGGCATATCGATTTCTGGTGAGTCCTAATGCGCCGGGTAGTAACAGGAGCAACATTTGGAAACATGTCTGGAGGGTGGGTGTCCCGGAGAGAATAAGAGTATTCTTATGGACTGTGAGCCATAATAAAGTGCTTACCAATAGCGAGAGATTTCGGAGGCATATTGCGGATAGCCCCATATGTAGCAGCTGTGGCATTCAGGAGGAATCTACTACACATCTTCTTCGCGACTGTGAAGAGGCTTGGTGTGTTTGGGGAAGCTTGGTTCCGCCACATCGTCGTTCGCTCTTCCTATCCGCTCCATTGTTGGTTTGGCTGGAAGGGAATCTCTCGTTAGAGGATTCTAGTTGTCATGGAATCCCTTGGAATGTAATCTCTGTGCGGCCATCTGGTGGTTATGGAAGTGGCGCAACGGAAGAATTTTTGGCGATGGAAAGTGCGCTGTCGACAGGGGTGGGTTCGTGCTTGCCCAAGCTCGGTGCTATCATTCGGCAATTACACATCAGGATAGAGGAATGAAACAAAGCAGAAGGGAGGAGGTGTTGATCCAATGGAAGGTCCCGCAGGTAGGGTGGGCTAAGTTGAATTCGGACGGAGCTGTGTCACAAGAGCTTGGATTGGCGGCGGCCGGTGGAGTTCTTCGTGATGATGAGGGACAGTGGATTGCTGGGTACGTATGTAATATCGGAATCTGCTCAGTACCTGCTGCCGAGTTATGGGGTGTAGCCCACGGCCTCCAGCTTGCGTGGGAGAAGGGGTGTCACCAATTGGAAGTGGAGATTGACTCGCAGCTTGTGGTTCAGTTGCTACATAAACAGGTTCCTACGTCGCATCCTCTTGCTAGCTTGGTACATAGATGCCAAGGCTTTATTCGTAGAGACTGGGTGATCCGGTTTCGTCACGTATACCGCGAGGCCAATTCGGTAGCGGACTTTCTAGCTAGTTTAGCATTTAGTTTTCCTGTTGGGTACCACGACCTGCCTGACCCTCCGGGGGGAGTTGCTCAATTATTAGGGAACGATGTAAGGGGATTGGCTATCCCCCGCTTAATTAGGCCATAGTCGGTTTCTTTTTCTCTAATAAAACGCCCTTTGAGGCGCTGTTTACCAAAAAAAAAAAAAATCAATGCTGTAAAACCTGGTTTGAGGTACCGAACAGGTCAATCATTCAATAGTATAGACTCGGATCTAGATTGAACCATCCCTATCGAGCCTAAACAAAAATGGACACGGAGATTTGTTTATGAGGTTCGGGAAAAGTTCCCTACGTCCCCGGCTCAAGAGAGCGTTCCACTGTGCTCTAAAAGCAATAAACAAGCATACAAACAGTCCTAAAAGGCAGTCTAAACAACAACGGAATACAAGTCTTCAAGATCAAAACAAACAGTACAAGCTAATGAATAACCGGTTGAAAATCAGAATGAGAGTTGAAGAGCACTCCCTGATTTTGAGACATCGCTGCGACTCATCGGAGCTATGCCAGGTCGTCGTCCGCAGCCTAGGTCGTTCTTCATGCTTCTGTTGGTTTGTCGTCTTCCGGTTGTAAACTGATGACAAGATCTTGCAATCTTTGTTGTTGTCGTTCATTGGCTCTCCTCATCATCGAACCTTATTGTTGCTGTTGTAAACGATTCCCGGAATCGTGCTCATGGTTGGCTCCGAAAGATCGCTCGGTGTCGATTGCGCTCGCACTCGCTGGATCTTCCTCAAGAAGGCTCTCGGAGATCGCTCGGTCCTGATCGATCTCTCGCTCTCGAGCTTCACCAACACTGCCATGGCACCGACGCTCTCTTCCCTTTATCTTTTGATTCACTGGAGTGCCCAACGCCTTCTCATAACCGGAGCAGCCATGGGAGAAGCTCCCAGGCTCACTCGACGGTGCTTCGGGCTTCTCTTCTCGAACCCTAACCCCCGCTCTATCTTTTCTCCGCCTCTGTGTTTTCTCTCTCTGTTTGCTACAGTGTCCAGGAGCCAGAAGAGAGGCCTTTTATATGGCATCAAAACGACACTCAAAGGCTGAACAAGGAGGAGTTGTGTTGCTGGAGAAGCTGGTGGGCTATGTGGAGCTGTCCGGATCTGGGCCTTACCAAAACTGATGGGTTACCAACCCATTATACAACTCAAGGCTAAACACATAATATATGATATTATACATATGAGTAAACTATAGAGTTATAATATCTCAACAATTGCCCTCTTTAAGTCTAGTTTACGAAAGAAAACAGTAAAGAGAAAGAAAACCTAATTGCACAGTGGAACGATGTCCGTCATCGCAGTACCTGCACTTTCTCCACGCACGGTTAGCAATAACAAGTATTAAGCATAACAAAAGAGATAGAAATTAACAATTTCAGCAAGTCTTTTTCATAGTAATTAAGATCTGGCACATAAAGCATAAATTCAGCATATAACCGATGCATAAAAATTTATAGCAAGCTAGATGTGTAACCATGAAAGCATGTCTCATATAGACTACAAGACGCAAAAGTCTCTAAGGGAAGAGTCCCTCTAGTCAATGTGACGCATGAGAGGCAATATGACACATAATGCCCTCTCGAGACCAACACCACAAGCAACTCAGAAAATAGCAAGCATTTATACAACTAATGAATAACAATTAGCAAGTATAAGCAAACTGATTTTATGCAAGTGAAGGCCTAAGCACATACACTACGGACCTAGACATGTAGGCAAACCAAAGACTTAATAACAAGGTAATACATGTTGACATGAAAGTGAACAAAAACACTTAAGAACATGCATACATAAGCCACTGAATAGAGTAGTGCACAACCAGGTAAATAGCATGAGTAACACGCTGTCAGACCACCACAAAAAACACAAGGGAAAGTCTACATGATTCCCATAAGAAGAAAATAAGATAAGAAGGAAAAATAAGCCAAAAAACATGAAGCCAACAGTTTTTAAATTGATTATTCACCCAAATTACAAAGCAAGAACTTGCAAGTATTTTATGATCTAAAGGAGCTCAAGCATGTGAAATAGCCTACATTGACATTTAAGACAACACATGCAACCTCATGTCAAGACAAACATATATCTAGCATGAGAGAGCATAACTCAGTGAGTTTGTGAAAGCATGAGTTTTCCTTTTAGATTTAGGAATTGAAATACTTACCTTTGCCCCCTTAATTTTGGTGAGTGTATCAATTTTTACTGTTGATCGTAATTGCAACTGATTTGCAGCTGGTCCATGCTCACCCTGAGCTTATGAACTCTATATATGCTGTTGTCCTTGATTTCCTTCACTTTAATTTTCTTCTATTCTTGGTGGTGTAGTCCACTGGTTGGTTTTTCACCTATATACTTTTATCCTCTGAGTTCTTGAAGAATATTTCAGATGGGGAGGCTCCACCGAGCCATCATGGACCCCTTAGCTGCTTGACTGACAAGTGACAAGGTCACTCTTTCTTCAAGCACAACTTTCTTGCAAAACAGAAAGACAACTTGCTTAGTCATCTTATCTCAGAAAGGTTTCATAGAGGATGTCAAAAAGAGTAGAAAAAAGGAGATGCAAGTACTTATGCAACATATATGATTCACATATGGAAGTAATATGCCACAAAACAGTACTATATACATAAACAACAAATCCAAATAACATGATTTTGACAATGAAGTGCGGATTATGTAAAGCATTTAATCACAAAGATAAGCATGCTCAACAACACACAGAAATCATCTAAATATAGGATTTGCACATGACCATAAACTTGTAAATTATATGCTTTGAAATTTAAAGAAAAACAGCAAGGTTAGTCCTCAAAAATAAGAATTTAAAATCCTAGTTTATGTCCAGACAAATCATATCACATAGATCTTCAAACAAGTAATTCAAGCACAAGTAGAAATTCAAGTACACAAGGTGACAACAGAATTAATCATGCTCAAGGAATTACTTATAAACACATAACACCTGATGAGATATTAACAAGAAAACTATCTTAGAGTAAGGCCAATCAGAGATCACATGGATCTCATAAATCACTTAAGAAACAGAGATCACATAAACTCATGATAGTGCTAGACATTTTTGAAAATGTAAACGATAACTGAAAATAGAGAAAGGAACAAGAGGAATCCCTAATTCTCTCTTAATCAGAAGCTTGATGGAGCGAGCATCTCCAAGGATAACCATCGTCATGGTTTCCTAGTCAGCCAAGTTCGATGAAGCTCTCATCTCGAAGGACACCCACTGTGACAGTCGTGGTTCCTGTTCTGATGTAATTTCCTTCTCTTTCTGGCTCAAACCCCCAAGGTACGTTTCACCATCAGTTTCCTTAGCACTATGTGTTGTATTCTCCTTGCACATAAGGTAACACACTGAGTTAATCCTCACTTTCTTAGAGTAGGCCAATAAGATAGAAGTTTTCTGTCTACTCAATCAGGCAAGTAACATGTAGCATAGAGTTCCCACAACATATAGAAAGAACAGATCAAGTTAATCCTAATTTGAACAAAAAAATAGGAAACATGAAGATCTGCATTCTTAAGGGCACAACATGTACAAATTTCAAAACTAAGAGAAAGAAGCATGAATGTTGTATACCACATCAAGTTATGCACAAGACAAAGAAAAAACTCAAGAAACTTATGAAAGTTACTCATTTTCTATGCTCACAGAACACTTGAATAGACAACATGTAAAGCTTCATTTTAATCCCACACAAAACAACCAACAAACAGTTTTGACAAGAATTTGAATATGTCAACTATATCTCTATCATACAAGATAAAGAAGGACATTCAAATATGCACAAGAACCCAATATGCCAAGCAAATATACATTCAATTAACTACTAAAACATGCAAGAAACTTAGGACAACATATTACTGTGACCAGGAGTAACAAATATCCACTTTATCATGCAAGAAAACAAGTAGTTCAATGAGAATGTAAAGCTGACAGTAAGTGGGGTGTGCAACACAAAACAAGGTTGTAAATAATGAAGGTAGGGGATGTTAGAGAACATGAGAGAAGATAAATCTCAGCAGAAACTCAAGTCAGACTCATAAAAGAGCTCTAGGAACAAGTTATAAAGCAAGGCATGTAATCCATAAGCACAAAGCTGTAGGAAACACTAGCATAACATGTTCAAGACTTGAATAGAGGGAAGAAGAAGCACATAGAACCTCACATTAAAAACCCCAAACATCAGATATCATATACAAGAGAAATCTGACAAGCACAGACACTTTCTAAAGATGATGAATATGCAGAACATAGATGCTTTAAACATAGATGACAACTATGTCATAAGACGCAAAATTCATCAAATCAAGCATGTGTTACATAAGGAGTTCAAACAAGCACATATCAGTCCAACAAAGAACTGACCAAGATCTCAACCTATATGCATCTGTACAGTCAAGAATTCATATAGAAATCAAGGCACAAGATTGAACATATGTATGGTTGAAAGAAATACCAAATAACCAGCCATGATCAGAAGATATCATGTTCAAGAGTTACAATCATCAGTGAACACAAAACTGAAATTCAAGAAAGCACAAGGAATCATATCCTGAGGCAACTAAACAGGGTAGTAACCAACTTTCTTGAAACATAGTCATGCAGGAACACTTAGAATATGCAGCGGATGCAGTAACTCATACAAGAACATGAATAACAGTAGATTTCAAGCATAATCGAATAAGAAATATGCCAGAAATCAAGAACGAGCCAATGCTCTGATACCAATCTGTAAAACCTGGTTTGAGGTACCGAACAGGTCAATCATTCAATAATATAGACTCGGATCTAAATTGAACCGAATCCCTATCGAACCTAAACAAAAATGGACACGGAGATTTGTTTACGAGGTTCGGGAAAAGTTCCCTACGTCCCCGGCTCAAGAGAGCGTTCCACTGTGCTCTAAAGGCAATAAACAAGCATACAAACAGTCCTAAAAGGCAGTCTAAACAACAACGGAATACAAGTCTTCAAGATCAAAACAAACAGTACAAGCTAATGAATAACCGACTGAAAATCAGAATGAGAGTTGAAGAGCACTCCCTGATTTTGAGACATCGCTGCGACTCATCGGAGCTATGCCAGGTCGCCGTCCACAGCCTAGTTCGTTCTTCATGCTTCTGTTGGTTTGTCGTCTTCCGGTTGTAAACTGATGACAAGATCTTGCAATCTTTGTTGTTGTCGTTCGTTGGCTCTCCTCATCATCGAACCTTATTGTTGCTGTTGTAAACGATTCCCGGAATCGTGCTCATGGTTGGCTCCGGAAGATCGCTCGGCGTCGATTGCTCTCGCACTCGCTGGATCTTCCTCAAGAAGGCTCTCGGAGATCGCTCGGTCCTGATCGATCTCTCGCTCTCGAGCTTCACCAACACTGCCATGGCCCCGACACTCTCTTCCCTTTATCTTTCGATTCACTGGAGTGCCCAACGCCTTCTCATAACCGGAGCAGCCATGGGAGAAGCTCCCAGGCTCACTCGACGGCGCTTCGGGCTTCTCTTCTCGAACCCTAACCCCCGCTCTATCTTTTCTCCGCCTCTGTGTTTTCTCTCTCTGTTTGCTACAGTGTCCAGGAGCCAGAAGAGAGGCCTTTTATATGGCATCAAAACGACACTCAAAGGCTGAACAAGGAGGAGTTGTGTTGCTGGAGAAGCTGGTGGGCTATGTAGTTTATTGGGTTTTTCGTTTGGGCATGAAGTAAGATTACTGTAGAGAGGTTAGTTTGTAATCTTGAGTGTAAGTCCAAGTAAGGTTAAGTTATTGGGGTTGTTACAGTTAGCGTTTTAGCTTTACTAGGTGAGCTCTTGTACGAGTATATGTAGGTTGTTAGGATCATTCACATTGTAGTTTTTGGGTACATTTAATCAAATACAGAAAATTCCCAAATTCCGTTTCTTCATCTCCAAGCTCTTACCTCCATTGTAGGGGAGAGATCTACTTTAGTCTCTTACAGTGAAATCTAGAGATTGATTCTCTAGATTTCATATGGTATCAGAGCTCTCAACGATCAGATCCTGATCTAGAGCAAGCGCTGGTGTTGAGGTGATCTAATCGGAGCTTGATTTACTCCAGCTCCGGATGTTTGTGGTTGCTGATCGTTTCTGATTGGATTTCTGGTAATCTGTCACTCTCCTTGTATTTGATTGTGCGTTGAGCTGCGTTGCTGACGATGGATGAAGTTTCGGATGCAAACACTGGTAATTGTGGTGATCACCAACCGAATTTTGGGAGAAACAACCTGGATCCGCTATTCCTCGCTAATTCTGATCATCCAGGTATGACTCTCGTTTCTGTGCAATTTAATGGCGTCAATTTCCTTAGCTGGAGTAGAAGTGTTCGTATGGCTTTAGGAGCAAAGATGAAATATGGTTTTGTGAATGGAATGTGCATGAAATCGAATGAGGATGAAGATGATTATGAGCGATGGATTAGATGTGACTATATGGTTATGAGTTGGATTATGAATTCTATGAAGAGTGAGGAAGGCCATCTCAAGGAGACTTGCTTCAAGCTTGTGGGATATCCAGACTGGTACAAAGGTCCTAAAGGAAAAGGATCTCAGACTCGGTTTGCTGGCAATTCTCAAGAGATTCCACAGGTTGACACTCCTCTTGATGGTGATTCTCTTAGTGTGAATTCAGGTAGCTTCAGATTTGAGCAGAAGCCGGATGCACAACTTGTTAGTGCAGTGTTCAATGAGCTTCTGAAGATGATGAAAGGGAAATCTCCTGCATCAGATGTTGGTCCTTCGAATGTTCAGGGAGCAATGAATTTTGCAGTATAGCCTCATCTTCGTCTAATTGTAGCAGTTCACTCATGGATAAGCATCAAGTGTGGATTGTGGATTCAGGCGCTACGGACCACATCACATTTGATAAAAGCTTATTCAAGGAGTTAACTCTTTTACCTCAGCCTATTGTCATTCGGTTACCTGATGGATATACACAGATTGTTCTGTACTCAAGGACAATAGAGTTGAGTGATTCTGTGGTGTTAAAGGATGTTCTTTATTTTTGATCCTTTAAACATAGTCTGCTATCAGTCTCTCAATTGCTTGATAATGGTGATATGGTGTTCATCTTTTACAAACACAAGTTTGTCTACTGAAACGAAGCTTATACAAGCTAAAGCAGGCCAGTCGACAATGGAAACTTGAGTTGACCAAGCATCTCACAGGGATTGGCTTCACTCAATCCACTTAGGACTACTCCCTCTTTGTGAAAAGAATGGGTAGTCAGATCACAGTTGCTCTCATTTATGTGGACGACATGCTCCTCTTCGGGAATGATGAATCTGAAATTGCTCTTGTTAAGAAATCTTAGATGCTGCTTTCAGAATCAAGGATCTTGGCCTTGCTCGCTATTTCCTGGGAATGGAAATCTCTCGAGGGGCATCTGGCATTCGATTAAATTAGAGGAAATATGTTCTCGATTTGCTTACAGATTCTGGTCTTTTAGAATGTAAGCCTTCAAATTTCCCAATGCAAAGGGGCTTGCATTTAAACCTTGATGATGGTGAACTTCTCCCGGATCTAGAGTCTTACCGCCAGCTAATTGGGAGGCTCCTCTATTTGACAGTCTCAAGGCCAGATATTGCCTACTCGGTGCAACAGCTGACTCAATATTTGTCAGCTCCTCGTCTTCCATACATGAAGACAGCTTTATTCTTGCTGCGCCACTTAAAGAGCACCATCAATTGCTCTTTGTTCTATCCGTGCAACATTTCAATGACCCTTAAGGCATATTCGGATGCAAATTGTGGCAGTTGTATGTTCACGAGCCGGTCTCTTACAGGTTATTGTGTCTTCCTTGGGGAGTCTTTAGTCTCTTGGAAGACCAAGAAGCAAAGGACTGTGTCGAAGTCGACTGCTGAAAGCGAATACAGAAGTATGTAGACTATTGTAGGAGAGGTGATTTGGTTGGATAGGTTGCTCCAGGATTTTGGCATCTCTATTCCTCGGCCAATTCCTCTGTGTTGTGATAATCGTGCAACTCAACAACTTGCTGCTAATCCCGTGTTCCACGAGCGCACTAAACACCTTCGAATCGACTGTCATTTTGTGCGCCAATTGGTACAGGACGGGTTTATCTTCACAATTCATGTATCCTCCAATCTTTACTTAGCTGATTTGTTTACTAAACCACTTGGCGCTCATTCCGCTCAATAACACTTATTTCTCTCTCTCAAGCTTGGATTTGTGTTTGATCATCCGCGTCCACCTGGAGGGGGGATGTAGAGAGGTTAGTTTGTAATCTTGAGTGTAAGTCCAAGTAAGGTTAAGTTGTTGGGGTTGTTACAGCTAGCGTTTTAGCTTTACTAGGTGAGATCTTATATGAGTATATATAGGTTGTTAGGATCATTCACATTGTATTTTTTGGGTACATTTAATCAAATACAGAAAATTCCCAAATTCTGTTTCTTCCTCTCCAAGCTCTCACTTCCATTGTAGGGGAGAGATCTACTTTTGTCTCTTACAGTGAAATCTAGAGATTGATTCTCTAGATTTCATAATTACTAATTTGGAAATATTTTTAAAATTTTAATTACTTTACTTTTTCTTTTAACTAGATTCTTAAGGTCCAGTATTTTTTCTTAATCAGCGCAATATTAGTTTATCAATAGAAAGACCATTAATTAATATAACTTAAACAAAAACACCTATATATCTATATATAGTATCTATATCTAACTATCTATATCTATATATACTCTTAATTTAGAACACTTTAGGCTTATGTGTCAACTTCTCCTTAATCCCCTCTTTTCCACCAATCAAGTTTTTTTGTCCCTTTTTTAATTATTTATTTTCTTTAATTATTATTTTTATTCTTTTTTTTATCTCTTTAAACTAATCACATTTTTTTTCTTTTATTCTTAACATATTTACTAACAATTGGGCTTAATTTAAAACATTAAAGAAAAAAATGTAACCATCTATATATACTCTTAATCTATATATATCTATATCTATATAAACTCTTAAAATAGAAGAGTTTTTGCCTACGTGGCACGCCCACCTTAATCCTCTCCTTTTTAACCAATCACTTTTTTTCTCTTTCCTTTTTATTTCCTTTTTGCAATTAATTTTTATTTTTGAAATAACTAATCTATATCTATATCTATATAAACTCTTAAAATAGAAGAGTTTTTGCCTACGTGGCACGCCCATCTTAATCCTCTCCTTTTTAACCAATCACTTTTTTTCTCTTTCCTTTTTATTTCCTTTTTGCAATTAATTTTTATTTTTGAAATAACTAATGGGTTTAATTCAAAATAATAAATTAATATATAACTTATATCTATTTGTAAATCTTCATATACTATCACAATAAAATTTTAATGGATTTATTTCCTTTTTGCAATTAATTTTTATTTTTCAAATAACTAATGGGTTTAATTCAAAATAGTAAATTAATATATAACTTATATCTATTTGTAAATCTTCATATACTATCACAATAGAATCCATCTTTAATGAATCTATTATACTCTTCTCCTATGAGTTTGTTCTTATAAGTTTAATTCAAAATATTAAACTAATATTTTATTTTTTTAAAATCGCGCCATGGTGCGGGAACTGCACTAATTTAACTATTAAAAGAGAAGCATTTTTAATGAGGTGTCACTCTCTCATTAAAAGTAGGTTATTCAATCAGTTTTTAAAAAAAATTCAATTAATCCATGATTTTAGCCTAAATTACAATTTCAGTAGTTTTTTTAAAAAAAAATCTATATCTAACTATTAAAAGAGAAGTATTTTTAATGAGATGTCACTCTCTCATTAAAAGTAGGTTATTCAATCAATTTTTAAAAATAATTCAATTAATCCATGATCTTAGCCTAAATTACAATTTCAGTAGTTTTTTTTAAAGAAGGGATTAATTCAAAACATAAAATTAATAATAAGGAAACATAAAATTAATATTAGTAATGTGTGTGTGTGTGTGTGTGTATATACACACACACTACTACTTTAATTTCTTTTTCAACCATCTATATCTAACTATTAAAAGAGAAGCATTTTTAATGAGGTGTCACTCTCTCATTAAAAGTAAGTTATTCAATCAATTTTTTAAAAAAAAATCAATTAATCCATGATTTTAGCCTAAATTACAATTTCAGTAGTTTTTAAAAAAAATCTATATGTAACTATTAAAAGAGAAGTATTTTTAATGAGATGTCACTCTCTCATTAAAAATAGATTATTCAATCAATTTTTAAAAATAATTCAATTAATCCATGATCTTAGCCTAAATTACAATTTCAGTAGTTTTTTTTAAAGAAGGGATTAATTCAAAACATAAAATTAATAATAAGGAAACATAAAATTAATATTAGTAATGTGTGTGTGTATATATATACACACACACACTACTACTTTAATTGTTTTTTCAACATCCTATATCTAACTATTAAAAGAGAAGCATTTTTAATGAGGTGTCACTCTCTCATTAAAAGTAAGTTATTCAATCAATTTTTTAAAAAAATTCAATTAATCCATGATTTTAGCCTAAATTACAATTTCAGTAGTTTTTAAAAAAAATCTAAATGTAACTATTAAAAGAGAAGTATTTTTAATGAGATGTCACTCTCTCATTAAAAGTAGATTATTCAATCAATTTTTAAAAATAATTCAATTAATCCATGATCTTAGCCTAAATTACAATTTTAGTAGTTTTTTTAAAGAAGGGATTAATTCAAAACATAAAATTAATAATAAGGAAACACAAAATTAATATTAGTAATTTGTGTGTGTGTGTGTACACACACACACAAACTACTACTTTAATTGCTTTTTCAAAGCATTTAATTATCTAAACTTTTACTATTATTTTATAATATTAATTTAATATATCAGCAAGATTTTATTTAGAAAAAATCGCGCCATGGCGCGGGGATCATACTAGTAGTACATTATTAAAATAGAGACATGAAGTTGTACCAACAATTAACATCATGATTACTTAATTTGTAGATTATTTTTCATCAAAAATATTTGTACATTATTTGACCATTCTATAATTAAAGTAATTAAGCCTACCGTGATTGATCATTACATATTACAAATAAGTAATTAAAAACATGCTTAATAATATTTCTAACCTTTCTGGTCTCACAATAAACTATAACAAAAGCTCCCTATAAGTCTTGGAAAATGTTAGACCAGCCCTTGCGAACTCTCTTGCTCATGAAATGAACATCCCGATATCCAGGACTCTAGAGAAATATCTTGGCATTCCCCTTTTCTGTGGAAGGGTCAAAAATAGTATTTTTTAGGATGCTATTCAAAGCCTCAAGAAGCAACTCTCCAGATGGAAGTCTTCCTCTCTCTCCCAAGCAGGTAGGGTAACTCTTATCTAAGCAAACCTCTGCTCGAAAACAAACTACCTTATGCAGAACTTCTTACTACCAAAAAGGGTACTCCAGCAAATAGATCAGATCAACAAAAACTTTTTCTGGAATAAATTACAATCGGAATGATACACCCCGCTCATAAACTGGGAAAGAATTTGCAAACATAAGGAACAAGGGGGCTTGGGTCTTCGTCTTGCTGAAGATATGAACACTAGACTCCAAATGAAACTACTCTGGAAACTCAGCAAATGCCATGATAATACCTGGGTTAAGGTGATCATGAAAAAGTATTTGCAACATGATAACATTTTGGAGGCAAGCCCATCAAATCCATCTTGGCAGTTTGGTCGATTACTAAAACTCCGAGATATATTCAAGAAAGGCTTATAATGGATTATCGGTAATGGAGAATCAATCAATGTCTGGAGAGACCCTTGGATACATGACAGGACCTTGAAAGCCTTCCAAGCACATCATGACCCAAACCTCAAAGTCAATCAACTTTTCTCTCAAGACAGACAATGGGATACGCAAAGGCTACGACATCTCTTTCCAGAAAAGATAGCGTAACACATCATTAAAATCAAAATACCCAGCTGGGACACACGGGACGAACTGACTTGGAAACTCAGCTCAGACGGACAATTCACAACCAAATCGGTTAAGTAAATGTTTACCGACTACAACCAGACACCAATAAATAACCAATGGATATAGAAGCTAAACATCCACCCCCCCCCCCCTCCCCCCACACACACACCAAGAATCTAGTATGGAAAATTTCGCAGGATGCAATAGCCACCAAGGAAAGATTAAACCGCTATTTTAACAAAGTACCGATGCAATGCATCTTCTGCAATGACAGTATAGAGAGCGCCAATCATCTTTTTCTTCATTGTCCTCTCACCAAACGAGTTATAACTAACTATGAACAAATAACATGCAAACTTATGCTGCTAAATAATAACACTCACATGTCTATACAGGAAACCATCCAATCCAAACCTACAATGGATAGGTTTGAAGATTTATGCTTTGTTTGGAAAATTTTATGGGAAAAATAACATAATTTTAAAAAATAAAAAGATTGATAATTACCGCCTACAAATAGCCACAAAAACTCTCATACAAAAAAGGGATTGGCAGTTGGCCACTACCTCTAGTACAAATAACACCGCTAAACAAGAAAGAAAGAAAGTGAACATTGGTTGGAAAAAACTGTCTTGGGCCACCTACAAAATTAATGTAAATGGCTCAACTAAACCTACTGGCTTCTGTTAGGTGGGAGGGATTCTTAGGGACTGTGAAGGACGTGCCATTGATATTTTTCAACAGCAAATAGATAGCAGTTCCGCTATCCATACAGAAGATGTTGCTTTCAGCGCAGGTGTCAAACTAGCCCTATCTAAAGGATTAAGAAGAGTCATAATCAAATGAGATGTCTAGAGGTAATCAAGAGTATTAATGATAGCTCGAAGTCCATATGGGAAATTCTACGGCAAGTGGAACTTATCAAGAGAATAAAGACGGATTTTGATACCATTGAGTTCAGACATTGTTTTCGAGGAGCAAATGGAGCTGCTAATTTCTTAGCTAATTCTACAAACATTTGTACTATCTCAAACATGCCTTTTAATAGGGAATTCTGTAACATCATCCGTATGGATGATCAAGGTGGCATTCTGCCTAGGTATAACCACCTTCTTTTTGCCTAATATAAAAAAAGTAATTAAAATGCTTTTTTTTAAATCTATTTAATTACCTGATTCATACAAATAAGCATGTTGCAACATATGAATACTTCTTATCTTTAAATTTCTCCTTTAAATCTCATCCATTGATTTTCGTAATCCAACGCTCTATATCTATTCACAAATTATCACAAATATAATATAATATATATTTATATGTGTCTACTGTTGGACAAAAATGCACGATATAATTGTACAACACATTTTATTTAATTTTTAATATTTGAGTTCGACCCCTTTTGGTTATCCTCTTGATTCGAAGTCGTATCGATACCAAGATTTGAGTGGTTTTGGTGATTTGGGCTGCACCCGAATTTTAACGGGTTGCCTACGTATCTCTTGGAAGAGAATCAAGCCTTACGTAGTTCAGAGTGTGACAAATTTGAATTTGGTATTTAGATTTTTTGACGTCCTGGTCGTGACCGAACTCGACGAGCAGAAGCTTTGTATCGAGTCGGATGAGACACTTTGGATTTGATGGAAATTTGATATTTGGGACGACTTAGAGTCGAAAAGTGAATTTGAGGAGATTTGATTTGAAAGTTTGGATGTGACTGGACTCGGTGAGAATTTGTTTTACACCAAGTTTCCTACGTATCCACTTGTTTAGTGGAATCAAGTCACCGTAGTTCGGGATAAAAATGAATTTTGTATTTGATTGGATTTTTGACCGTAAGATCATTTGAGGGTGAGGATTGAACTCGACGAGCAGAAGCTTTGTATCGAGTCGGAATGGACAATTTGAATTTGTTTTTTGGCGATTGAACTCGACGAGCCTTGGCTTTATATCGAGTGTCCTACGTATCTCTTAGAAGAGAATCAAATCACCCGTAGTTCTAAAACGAACCAATTTAATATGTTTGGTTTTGACCTCATATTCATTTAAAGGGAATTTAGAGGTCGACGACTGTACCCGATATATTTTTAGAATTTAATATCGGGTTACCTACGTAGCCGTTTTTACCACGGCGTCAAGTCTTTACGTAGTTCTACCTTAACCGAGTTTATATTTGGTGAAACTCGATTTGAGGTTTTGACTCCGTTTTTTGTTGAAGTCGGTTTGAGATTAACCCACTAGAATTAACTGGCAAAGAATTTTATAAGTCAAAATTTATAGACTCGAATTCTCAACATATGCCAATTATAATTCGTATATTTTAGTGGGTAAGTTTTGTAATTAAATCAAAAATTTTTCAAGATGTCACAAGCATGTACGTATACATGACTTGCTTTTGGCTTTCCCTTTTTCTTTTCAAGTACATAGGCTGATCTTTCAATGGGTGGACAAATTCAACCCATTTTTTTTTAATCAAGCCCATTTCTTTTTACCCAGCCCATTCTTCTTCTTCAGCCCAAAATTTTGTTAGCTAATGAATCAGCAATAGCCTTCACCCTCCTGTACTGCGATTTGATATTTTTTCCTGACACAACAGCTTCGTACAAGAGAGAACCCATGAACGTAGCCACGCGGAGCTCAACCTAGAGAAGCTGCCAGTTTTCGAGTCACATCGAGGGGTTTCGGTTCAGATACTTCTAGGTGGAGCGAGTGAAATCGCAAGCAAATGAAACTATCCCGGAAAGAGGCTTTCGATGGGTGGAGATTCAGATTCACTTGCTGCCGATCGAAGATGCCGGGAGCTCCGGTAAGGAGGACAAGAAGCAGGTTTGTTTTCTTCTTCTTCCTTTTCCCTTCGATTGCCTCCAATTTGGTCTGATTTAGGTGATTTAGGTTTTGGAAAAATTAGGGCTGAGTTCAATTTGTTATTTGGGGATTTAGGATTTGGGACAGGCGCAAGAGCCTACAAGGGAAGCTCCGAGGCCCGGAGAGTGCAACAAGGCCACGGGTCATTCGAGTTTGAGTGTATGGGAGGAGGACCAGTGAAGCAAGGCGCTCGAGCGCGGCACTATAGAGTCGGAGAAGACCATTACCTCGGCCTCTTAGGTATGTTAGATTCACCTCCTTTCCCCCTTTTTTCAACTGAATCGAAACACCAATTCTTGCTAGGCATAGGACTGATTTGGATTTGTTCCAGTTTCCGAACAAATAGGTTAGTTCCTCTCTCTTTTCCCTTGACTTGGGTTGATTTTGGTGTTCTGGGATGAAAACAAAGAGGATGACCCAACCCCAAAAACTTCCCTGAGTTCTAATTTTGTTTAGGCTCAGGTTCTCTTTTTTTCCTTCATGATTCTTCATGATTCTTCTAGCTGTGCGGGTTGACATGGATTTGTGTCCAACTCAAGTTGATTTAATTCGAAACTTGAATTCCAGTTTCTGAATTTATTTTATTAGAAACTGAAATCATCATGACACCCCATTGTATTTCAATTTTCAACCTCAGTTTTGTTGAAAGGCTGAATGTACAGCATTTAGGGTCCCCGTTTAGTTGCAATTTGGTAGCAACAGGGAGGATGGACGCCTCAAATCAGTCCTTGTTTTTGGGTCTTTCATATTTTGTTTTTGGCTGTTGGATTTGACTTTTGAGAACTGCCCTGGAAAATTGATGAACTTGCTGATTGAGTCTCTCAAATTTTCAGCAGCACTTCGACATGATTAGGAATAGTTTTGTGGTTCCGAAATCCAAACCATATACTTAAAATAATATAACTGTACAAAGCTATATCATTTTGCATAGGGGGATCTTAGAAACCATTGAAACTACCTTGATTTCTCTTCTCCTTGTTGCTGCTGAATTTTTGTTTTGTTGTTTTTGGGTGCTTTTGCAGGTAGCTGTACTGAAACCAGAAGGAAGGGAAAAGAGCAAGCAACAAATGCTTTGCTTTTGCTGATGTTCGGAAGAAGAAAGCCCCATCTCCTCTGCAGTTACAGCCTTTTAAAGGAGAGCAATATGGGAAGTTACCTGCCACACCACACCACGTACTGCAGTTTTTCTTTATGTTAACTGCAATGCAGTTTTTTTCCTTTTGGTTTAACTGCAATGTAAAGCAGTTGTAACTTGTAACTAGCTGATGGGCCAATTGGGCCTTTTATATGTTTTAAGCCCTGCAACCCAATTTACAAAGTCCAATTTTGACTTTTATTAAATTTAGTAAAATCATCACATTTTCTCAATTTATAAAGAATATGAGACTTTACATTTGAATTCATGAATACATTTAATTCACCAAAATTTACCCTCCAACATCTACCTTTAAAGGAAGGTGTCAAGGAAATTAAGTAATTAATCCAAAAAGCTAGTACTTTGACATGGTCATCTAATTTACCCAATTGATCACTTTCAATTCAAACTATAGTAAAACAAAAAACATTAATTAATTTCAAAATCTCAAATCATATGTATATATATTTCTCTCTATATATATTACCTAAATTCAACCATATTTTATACCCTATCTAAAATCAGACACCATGAAGAGTACTCTCCTTCTCCTCCTCCTCTACCTACACTCCTCCCTCCCACCCTCCTCCCAACAAGAGCAGCCCTCTCCGCCACCCACCCCCGCCCCAAACCCGCGACTCGAAGCCGCCTTCGTGGCCCTGCAGGCATGGAAGGAGGCCATGACCTCCGACCCCAACAACTTCACCTCCAATTGGGTGGGCTATGATGTGTGCGGCTACAATGGGGTTTACTGTGCACCCGCGCCCGACGACCCTTACATCACCACCGTGGCCGGTGTTGACCTCAACCACGCCAACGTCGCCGGATACTTGCCTGAGGAGCTTGGCCTCCTCGCCGACCTCGCCCTCTTTCACATCAACTCCAACCGCTTCGCCGGATCAGTCCCGGCGAGCTTCTGTGAGCTCCGGAGGCTGCACGAGCTGGATCTCAGTAATAACCGATTTGGTGGGGAGTTTCCGCGTGTGCTTTTGTCTCTCCCTTCTCTCAAGTTCTTGGATATCCGTTTCAATTTCTTTCAGGTAATTAATATAAAGTCTTATTTATTTATAAATTGTTTGAATATGGGGTTGTTATTTGCGTATAAGCTCGACGGACTATTTTTCTCATTGTCAATTGATTTTGAGATGAAACTTCTTGGGTTTATGTTTTGTTCATATCTCTAGCTCGTATGTACGTGGACCCGTACACCACCTCTTTCCAACTTATCTTGACCCATTGCATCCAGCTGACTCTAACATAAATGATAGAGTTTTTATATTTGTAGTGCAATATAGTAGCAGGTAAATATAAGGTTGCGTATTCTTGATTTTATTTAAATTAATATATATTATAATATATTAAACCATTTTAAATTAGAAAAATATATATGTACAAGGTTTATGTGTTGAAACTTAATTAAAAGTATATATATTGATTAATTGAATTTGTGAAATAATTAATTAAAGTCATATATTTAAGGAAAGTTGTAATTTTAATATCAATTATGTACATATGTAGTAGTACTACCCAAGTTTGTCAAACAAGTTGATAACTGTCCAATTTATTGCCTTACAAATTTACAATTAGAGGATTTGGATCAGTTAGCATTAAAGTTGGAATTTTGAGATTATTTTAAGTTATGGACAAAAAAAAAAACATTCCTATATATACCTAGAGGATTAGGACATGGTCCATTTTGGATTACACGCTTTAACTGCAGTTGGTATGGTCCTTTAAGCTAGTTAGACTTAGATCTAGACGTGGTCACGGGTCACGGGTCGGATGGGTCAACCCATGACCCGTCGGATCGGTGACTTATCGGGTTAGGGTTAAAGGGTTGAAGGGTGGGCTCGAGTTGAAGGTCAAGATTAGGATCGGGAAATGTCAACCCGCGACCCGGCAGGTCACATGGGTTAGCCTTTGAAAATGTGACTATTATGGGCCTCATTTGAATGGCTTTTTTTTTAAAAAAAAAAAATTATAGCCGTTGGTCGGCTTGAAGATAGGTTTGTTCAAGCCTATAAACATGAAACGGTATTACATAAAATGACACAAATGCATCACAAAATCGTTCAACGTAAAGGGAGATTTTGTTCGACCCGGACCTGACCCGACGAGTAACTCGAACCTGTCGACCCGTTGGATTCCCGGGTTATGGTTCGGGTCATGCCCCCGGGTTCTCGACCCGACGGGTCGGACCCGTGGCCACGTCTAGTTAGACCTATTAAGGTTGTGAAAGGTCGATTCACTTCGGTTTAGATATAAACCGATTCATATATACTACCTTTAAAGATTTCACATCAACTCAATCCGGGTCGAATCATGCATTTTTTGACAAATGTAAAACTACTGATCGAGTTAGGTTGGGTTCATTAAACTTAGGTTAATCCCGACCAAAAAAAAAAACTTAGGTTACTGATGAGTCGAGTCATTTTGAAATATCTGTGTGTTCAGATTCGGGTCGGGTTGGGTTGAGTCAAAATGAATTTCAACTTATCAGGGTTTCGGGTTGAAGTGAGTGAAATGAGTCGGGTTAACTTTTTTGGGTTTCAAGTCGAATCGATATGGGTCTTTTCGGGTTTTCAATTGGGTTAATTTGCTTGGGTTCAAATGTCAATTTGTTATGCTATAATGAGTTGATTTTGTTTAGATTGGGATATCAAGTTTCATGTAGGTGAGTTAAATTAAGTTTCATTATTGGTAAATTGTAATTCACATTATTTATGTGTTTCAAAAAAGTATTTTTGCAAGTAACATTAAATACGAATCAAACTATAATTTACTCATTCTATTCATAATCTTCAATTATTAGGAATCCATGTCGGCCATTCATTAATTATGTACATAGTCGTTGCCTCTCGAGTGATCGAGCCCGATCACTCGACCCAAACCAACTAGACCAGACCTGACTCTGACTCAACCTGAACAATACCTGACCTAATAATCAAAGATATGAATAAATAAAAGGATAACTTGATCCGTATATATATAGTAAGCAATGCTAGCTTTATTTATTGGTTTTCAGGTTCCACATTTCAAAAGATTTATGGTGTGGGTCGGGTTTAGGTTTCGATGAATGAGTCAGAGTCAAATATTACCAGCTCTATACATATGTTTTATTTGATAAATGTTGATTAATCCCTTTAATTGTGTAGGGGTCCATACCAAGTGAGCTATTCAGCAAGAAACTGGACGCCCTCTTCCTAAACAGCAACAACTTCACCTCCACCTTCCCCCAAAACCTCGGCAGCTCCCCCGTCTCCGTCCTCATCCTCGCCAACAACCCTATCTCCGGCTGCCTCCCTCCGAGCATCGCCAACATGTCATCCACCCTGGAGGAGATCATCCTAATGAACGTAGGCCTCCGGACCTGTCTGCCTACAGACATCAGCAGGCTCGGAGGCCTCAAGGTGCTGGACGTCAGCTACAACCGGATAGTCGGGAGCCTCCCAGAGAGCATGGGGGAGATGAGGAGCCTGGAGCGGCTCAACGTCGCCCACAACGAGCTGTCCGGTGACATCCCGGAGAGCATATGCAGCCTTCCGAGGCTGCAGAACTTCACCTTCTCGTATAACTTCTTTTGTGGGGAGCCACAGGGTTGCTTGAGGCTCAAGTCTAGTGATGACAAGTTTAACTGTATTCCGTACAGGCCGTTGCAACGGTCCATTATGGAGTGTAAGGCCTTCCTTTCTTACCCTCCTATTAATTGCTATGCTCTTGGTTGTAGTCCTCCCCCACCACCTCCTCCTCCACCTCCTCCATCGCCACCGCCTCCTCCGCCGCCACCACCACCTCCTCCTCCTCCGCCTCCGCCTCCAGAAAAGCATTATCCACCACCATATTACCGTTAGAAACTTTGCGCCATTGTCACATTTATCATATGATAATACTTCAATTGATTGATCAATTCGAACAGGAAATGGAACGAGGTTTTGAGCGAATACATAAATGGTCATATTTAGATCGGATTATATGCAACAATAATCATCGATTTTCTAGACCGGATTATACTTGTTATATGTTAATTGTTGTTTGAGTGAGTTTTTTTTGGTCTGAATTTGTTATTGGGTACATCTGGAGGATTACAGATCCTCAACCGAACACGAGATCAAACACAGATCTCATATCTACGAAATGGAAATTGGGGAAAAGCTTTGGAAGGAAGCGAGAGCTTCAACTGAATTATGAAGAAAAGTTTGTTACAAAAACCAACTGCAGAATGTACTTCTACAAAGCTTAAAACATGACAACTTTATTGAGTGTTTTGCCCCTATGGAGTGTTGTTGCTACAAGCAACAACTTATTGAGCTAGCTAACGAGCTCTAGCTCTACATCCCCCCCCCCCCCCCCCCCAAGCTTAGCCATGGGTGAAGGCACAAGGCCAAGCTTGGAAGCCATATAGTGATGTTGTTGAGCGCCAAGCGGCTTGGTTAGAACATCGGCCAATTGAGAGGAGGAGGATACGTGAGATGTAGCAAGGAAGCCCTGTTGCACCATTTCACGCACAAAATGTCCATTAATGCATATGTGCTTGGTGCCTTCATGAAACACCGGGTTCGTAGCCAGTTGAAGGGCAGACTTGTTATCACAGTACAGGGGAATAGGATAAGCAATTGAAACTCGCAAATCATTCAAAATACTGTCAATCCAAACCAATTCACTCGCAGTAGAAGACATTGCACGATATTCACTCTCAATAGACGACTTTGAGACAATCTTTTGCTTCTTGGTTTTCCAAGAAACCAAAGATGAGCCAATGAACATACAGTATCCAGTGATAGATCTACCAGTAAATGTGCAATTTCCCAAATCAGCATCACTGAATGCTCGAAGATTAAACCCAGAGTGTGCGCTGAAGAATAAATCATGATGAAAGGTATATACCTCGCAGATACCTCAGAAGATGAACAATGGCATGCCAATGAGGGAGACGAGGTGACTGAAGAAATTGACTTAATTGCTGAGCAAAGAAGGCTATATCTGGGCGAGTAAGAGTAAGATACAATAGTTGTCCTACAAGACGTCTGTATCTGTCAGGATGAGGAAGAATGTCACCATTCTCAGGAGAAAGATGAAGACTCTTCTGCAAAGGAAATGCAACTGGCGTGCAATTCAACATTTTTGCATCCTGAAGAATATCTAATACGAACTTCCTTTGATTGAGAAGAATCCCTTTAGAAGTACGAGCTATTTCCATGCCAAGGAAATAGCGAGCTAAGCCCAGATCTTTGATGGTAAAAGCATCATCAAGAGCAGTCTTAAGAGTATCAATTTCGGACGGGCAATCACTGTAACGGCCCAGAATTATGATTTCCGGGTTACGTTTCAAGGGATAAAACCCCTTGTTCGGATCTTGCAATCCAGGTACGGGTCGAGGTTTCAAACTCGTTTTAAGATTAGTAAAAAGAGGGATTTCAAACCCAAAACTCCTCGAAGGGCCGTTGGGTACCCTTAACCTGTCCTAAGACTATGTCGCGGAATCCATTTCAACAGAAGTAAAGCAGAAGCAAAATAAAGCCACAAGTGCCACGGCAGAGCCGGGTCAAAACCAAATCACGGGTGAATAATTACCATTTTACTAAGTTAGGGTATTAGCCAGATTCTTCGATTCGCCAAAAAGGGAAACCCGTCATATAGACATCGAGCAATCAAAATCTGCAGAAAATACCTTAAAAAAAGAACGGGGAAAGGAGTCAGATCGAGCCACTCATGCGGGACCGGCAGTCCTCGCTGAGGCCACATAGTATGTGCTATACCTAATAAAGATGCTCTAATGCAGTACGAAAGTCAAACACACTAACATGCTCCTAATCATAATAATGTGCAGAAATACCGTAAAGGGCCTAAGACAATGCCAAGTGGCATATCCCTCTCCTACCTCCACCCCCTTCCGATAGGGTGGAGACTGGCCAGCTCGTGAATGCATTCCATTATAATCGGGCGGCACGCATGCCTAACCCGCTCCACAATAAAGCCCGCAGGCATCTCATAATATAAGGAAGTTCATGACTCGATTGACTCAGGGTACCCGATGAGGCTGGGCTACCCTATGACCCTAGCAAAGACTCTAGGACTAGCACAGATAACGGCCGTTCTGTTTCAAACGCATAAAGTAAGCAGATGCTCATTCAATTAGTGCAACCTAAACATGATACTACATGGCATGCTTTTATGCATATGCAACACCTAACATAAAATGCAACAACAGGCATGAATGTCCAACCCGAGTAAGCCCCCTAGGGAACTTACCTGAAGATGCAGAACAGCAGGATAATACAAGCAAGGGCCCAAATGCAAGTCCAAAGCAATCCAAAAGCAATACACACCGATTCCGAAGGGTAGCTCCGACGAGGGTCTGCGACGGCTTCAATGGCGAGGAAGAAGCCTGCTCCGGGTCTCTCAGATCCAAAACAGGGGAAGGAAGAGGCATCGAGGCTCCGACGGCGGCTCCGGCGGTCGGTGGCTGCTTCCGGTGCGCTTGAATCCAGAACCGGGGAGATGTGAGGGAGATGGCATCGACGGCGGCTCGGACTGCGCTCAGGAGGCTGCTGGCGGTTCTTGGCGGTCATCGGGGAGAGCTGTTGCTGCTTGAACTCATAAGGAAGAGGGGGTAGCTTTCGATTTGAAGGAAGGGGGGTGAAGTGTGCCATCGATGGTGGCCTGAACAGGGCTCGGCGGAGCCCCTTGCCGTGAATAGGAGGGAGAAACAGAGGTGACGGTGTTCGAAATCGAGGGCAGGAAGGCTGGGCTATTACACTGGAATCGGAAACAAAGGGAGAGGTGGTGGCTTGTTTCCTCTTGGTGATTGCAACCAGACAACGAGAGGAGTGAAGGAGGTAGGTGAAGAACAAGGTGAAAAGGGGAGGCGTGCTGCAGCTAGGGAGGGAGGTGCAGAGTGTTTGGCATTTTGCCCAAAAAAAAAAGTGTACATCTTGAGAACAAGGTGATAAGATTTTGCCACAATTATACAACCTTGAGATAAGTTGGAATTAGATAAGAATTGGTGAAATAAGACAAAATCGTGGTCCCGAAGGTAGAGTTTGAATACCCGGAATAAAATATCTTGAAACCCGTTCGCTCGAACCAAAATCCGACTCTATTAAAATAACGCTTCAAAATTATGAAGATATCGACATCCCAAAGTTTATTTCAAATCTCGAGGCAAGACGATAGAATTGTCCTTCACAGTTAAAAATTGGGCCGGAATTCGCTTTAAGAGTTTCAATTTCGATTTAGTAATTTAAAGACGAGTTTTCCTTAAAATATCTGAATTATTATTATTATTATTATTTTCCGACTTAAATCCATTTTATATTATTTGTGAAATTTATTATTTAAAAAATTCGGGCCTTTACATCATCCACCTCTAAAAACAAGTCTCGTCCCCGAGACTAAAACCAAAATAAAGTAGGAGATTAAGTTTGAAATTGATGAGTCCGAGGAACATGTCCAAGGATCTTGTAATCATCTCGGTTGCATCTTCCGGGATTCTCACAACATCCTAGTCACGATCGTGACACCTCTAATTGGCCTTGACAAGTATGCAATAAGCGCCCCTATCACATCCTCGCTTCGACTTTTCGGAAGTACCACAACACTAAAAGTTCTATAATAGCATCACTAGGTCTTAGCAGACACTCTATAGGCGCCCTCATAAAATGCGTGTATCCACTTCGTGAAGTATCATAGAGTTGCCCGAGTTGAAAAGTTTCTAAAGGGATTCCGCAATTGGGGAAGATTGGCCTCAAAATCGTTGAAACCCTCGATAGCGTTTATTCTTTAAAATCCAGTTATTTCCTTTCTATATCGTTCAAAATCTTCAAATCCGACGTTTAACCAAGAACTTTGCACCAAACAAGTCAAATCCCTTCAACTCAAGATTTCGTCAAAACCTCCCAAAACCAAATCAGTTTCCCGCATATCAATCAATCAAATTCAGAAATCAAGAGGTGGAATCATCCACCTCTAAAGGCTAATCCCATATTCTCTTCCTAGTTTCCAAATCATGCAACATCATTCACAACTCAACAAGTACCATATCATATCATAGTCACAAACTATCACATAACCGTTTGACATAAACATAAACATGCCAACAAGTCTCAAGTAACAAAGGAACAACAAACCTCAACATACTACAAATCATAAGGTATATCTACATCACACTGAAGGCATCACAGATGCATAATCGAATGCTCATCCCGTAAGCACACATGTCCAGAAATCAACGGGTTAGGTTTTATGGGGTTAGTACGTCAGTACACATCAATCTCACACTCGCATATCGATATCGCAACACAAGTAGAATAGATTCATTACGTTAACATATCAACACAACAAGGTCATGCTATTAAGGTTCAGAAAAGGAAAGATCAACCAGTATATCAGTCATCGAATGTCAGCATATTCACCAAACATCACCTTGACTCATCACAATGCCATATAACGATCATTTAGAAATCGGGTATCACTATCCTATATATTACAATTCATATTCATCCGCAAAGTCATATTCGTCATTTAACATATCCATAATCATGCTTGCCAACCATTAGTGCACCATCATCTTTATCACCATATAATATAACATCATGCTTTCGCATAATAACACGTCATTAATTATCTCATAGTTCTCATATCATATCATAACATGCTTCTAAAACGACATAGCAGGATAGCAATGCATCAATATATCACGATAATACTAGTCACTATCAATTAGAATTCAATATTGCAGATCAGCATGTAATATCATTGTATATCAGGTTCATCATGGTTGCTACAAGGCATCATGCCAGCAAATATAAGTAAATCACATAATCAAGAAAATCATCACTATCATACCAGTCAAAATAAAACACAGTCCACACTCACCCACAGGTTTAAGGAAGAAGCAGTCACGAAAATAATCAAACATAAGGCCTGTAGCATATCAATTAGAATTTATAAACATAACATCATGGGTTCAACAAGTCTCAGTTTACCATCATGCTCAATAATCATTGCAAACATCATATATGAACATAATGAGGTCAAGCTAACATGTTGCATTATAACCTTATCCGATACAATTCATGCTTCTTAACATATGCAGTTCACATTTTACAAGCAAAGGAATTCATAGCATGCTTATCAACTTAGAGTAGCAACACGTCAAGACATCATGGTACATGAGATCTATAAGTCATCAAATCATATCATCATAGATAACAGACAATCAGACAACGGTCATTATCAAGTCAGCACATCAACACATAAATCTCATCGCTAGGCCAGTGCAATATCGTCGTCAATAAATTCAAAAGGGTTAGCAATTCGAACGGAGAACAATCCCGCTTGCAAGTCATATCGTACACAGTAATCGTAATTCTCGATGCGTGCCCGTTTCGCCGACATCATAGATCCTGAGGCCCGTGGCTTATGGGCCCACGCTTCCGCTGCACTGCTCTATTGCTATCCACTTTTCGTCCCCTCTTTCATGCGTCGCTCGTCCGATGTATCGCGTAGGGGTTCAAGTCAGTGGAGATAGGGGAGCGACAAGGGAGGACAACTCAAGGTTCCTTTCGGAGGCAAACACGGACCAACACTAAAGACGACAAACAAGAGACAAGGCTCCGACCCGAGAATAGCAACGATGCCCTTATGGAAGTCTATTAGGTTATAATCGCGACAAGTAACACGAATTCATCATGGAGCATACCAATCACACTAATCGACACTAACATGTACCTATCTCGGAGGAACAACATTCGTATTCATATCAAAGACACAATCAAGTCCTACACTGATGCATGTGAGACAAGCTAACATTATAGTGTTCCATGGAAGCAGATATGTTTAGCAACTTCAAGCAAGATATGCAGAATCAGTAATGATCATGCAAGATTCAAAGTCATGTGGGATTTAATGAGGATGACAGGTGTCATGTAAATGAACGAATGTACAAGCATGGTACATGCAGCAACAGGGGAGGTCAACTATAGCATGGCGAGATATGGCATAACGATCAGGCTAAGCGTCATACGAGAACATATAAAAGCAGCATAATAACTATCACATTATAGAACAAGCACGACATGTAATCATTTAGCGAGTCATATTGGAAAACATAAGCCCTACATGATACTATTAGTACATATCAAGTATGAATACAATCAAGGCAATTCAACAAGATCCATTCTAATATTTATTCGTCATGTGTATGCGAAATCATGATATAGTGTGGTGTGTGGTCATGCGAAGTGTCATGTCATACGTTCATGCAAGCACGATATGATATCATAGAGTAATAGGGGAAATACTACCAAGCGATAACATGTAAGCATGCTAGGATCAAGTATCACAGAAATTAAGCAAGACAGTCATCGAATTCAACATTAATCCAATTAGGATGAGTAAAACATTTTAAGAGGACAACAAGAGGGAAGAAACACACTATCAGGGACCTAGCTCGAGAGAGAATCAACAGTAGTGTAGGCAAGGTATAATTCGCACAAGTCATGATCAAAGGTCCTACATGATACTAATGGCTCAACATAACACGCGATACATACATGCAACTAATCATGGCGGCACGTAAGAAATCAATTCAATTACATTCAAGCAATCTAGAAACATGAGGAAGGTTTTACGATGTATAACACGAGTTTAAGTAATGGCAATATGACTAGAATACGGGGCATGAGCTCAAATCCACATACTAGGATAAAACATGCATTCATCAAGACTCAATTATACCACACATTCTCCATTCCACGCAAGTAACACACAACGATATTAACTTGCAAAGTCATCAACACTATTCAATTGACGAATACAAAATGGATGGGCATGCGATAGATTCTTGTCACAAAAGGAATAAGGAGCATTGACGTGTCATCATCTAGCATGCCAAGGAGATCATTTACAGGCATTTGTATAGAGAAGAGTTGATCACACTATCATTGACCTAACCCAGGCAAAACAACAAGCATATAGGTTCATATCATGTGGTTCATGCTTCCAATTGATCATTAACGCAATTAATACAATATGCCAAGCAGGCATGCTATAAACAACATACAATCATGATAGAAGGCAATACATAACACGAGACTTAAGCAATGTAACTAGTCACACATGTAATAACACAACAACTTGGTACCAATGGTTATTCATAAGGCACGTGTCAGAGACTACAAAATCATGTCATGCAATTCAGAGAGAGTCCCCATTTCAACCAGGCAGAGATCCCTAAGGGCATCCATTGACTCTTCCCCAATTGACTCATCACCCTCTCTTTCTCGTTAGACTCTGGTAAGACTCTTTATGGTAAGAAGACACTGGTTGCTCATCATAATAATTGAGAAGGACAGCCCTAGAAACTCCTTACTTCTGACTCAAAGTGACATCCAGAACTTCCAATACTCACTCAGACAACCTTAATATCCAACCGTGATTCCCGACAGAATGTGGTTACCAACCCAATTCCCCGTGGGAGACACTGACATCCAGGAAAAGGCTAGATAGCACCGTCAAAGGGTTAACAAACATAGTGGAAGGGACTGTTTCATACAAACTGGGTTTGACAATGTAGAAATAAAGGCACTCCCGCTATCCCGTTTGCACATGTAAGTCAATGCACATTTAATTGTTAGGCATACCAATCAGGCTTTAGCATATCAAGCACTCAGCATAGAATAAGTCAATGACAATTATAATGACCATGTTCAAGGGAAATCATGCTCAGGCTAAATATATAAAGCACATCAAGCTATCTAATGTCGCTCTTCGAGGAGCGACTGACCGGAGGGGCAAAAACCTCGCGATCCTACCTAACTCGCCACTCCAACTACCTTGGTGCAATTTCATTGGAGTCTTCCGGACCCTCTGTAAAGAGCAAGCTAGTATTTTGCCTACCGTTCCCAACTACACCCAATAGGGTTGATCTAGCGCCTTTACTACCCACTCATGTCCCCGTTTAGTCGGTTTTCTTCCTTTATTACAAGTCGAGTTCATTACTTAGTCCGATTTCGGTTAGGCATCTTAACTTCATTTTGCCCTTCTTAAAATTCTTTCAAAAGTCCTTGAAATTTGTGGGCGATTTTCAAAACATCCACTCGACCCTTTTGTACCCGAATTGCACAACCTCAGCTCTGATACCATCTTTGTAACGGCCCAGAATTATGATTTTCGGGTTACGTTTCAAGGGATAAAACCCCTTGTTCGGATCTTGCAATCCAGGTACGGGTCGAGGTTTCAAACTCGTTTTAAGATTAGTAAAAAGAGGGATTTCAAACCCAAAACTCCTCGAAGGGCCGTTGGGTACCCTTAACCTGTCCTAAGACTATGTCGCGGAATCCATTTCAACAGAAGTAAAGCAGAAGCAAAATAAAGCCACAAGTGCCACGGCAGAGCCAAAAAGGGAAACCCGTCATATAGACATCGAGCAATCAAAATCTGCAGAAAATACCTTAAAAAAAGAACGGGGAAAGGAGTCAGATCGAGCCACTCATGCGGGACCGGCAGTCCTCGCTGAGGCCACATAGTATGTGCTATACCTAATAAAGATGCTCTAATGCAGTACGAAAGTCAAACACACTAACATGCTCCTAATCATAATAATGTGCAGAAATACCGTAAAGGGCCCAAGACAATGCCAAGTGGCATATCCCTCTCCTACCTCCACCCCCTTCCGATAGGGTGGAGACTGGCCAGCTCGTGAATGCATTCCATTATAATCGGGCGGCACGCATGCCTAACCCGCTCCACAATAAAGCCCGCAGGCATCTCATAATATAAGGAAGTTCATGACTCGATTGACTCAGGGTACCCGATGAGGCTGGGCTACCCTATGACCCTAGCAAAGACTCTAGGACTAGCACAGATAACGGCCGTTCTGTTTCAAACGCATAAAGTAAGCAGATGCTCATTCAATTAGTGCAACCTAAACATGATACTACATGGCATGCTTTTATGCATATGCAACACCTAACATAAAATGCAACAACAGGCATGAATGTCCAACCCGAGTAAGCCCCCTAGGGAACTTACCTGAAGATGCAGAACAGCAGGATAATACAAGCAAGGGCCCAAATGCAAGTCCAAAGCAATCCAAAAGCAATACACACCGATTCCGAAGGGTAGCTCCGACGAGGGTCTGCGACGGCTTCAATGGCGAGGAAGAAGCCTGCTCCGGGTCTCTCAGATCCAAAACAGGGGAAGGAAGAGGCATCGAGGCTCCGACGACGGCTCCGACGGTCGGTGGCTGCTTCCGGCGCGCTTGAATCCAGAACCGGGGAGATGTGAGGGAGATGGCATCGACGGCGGCTCGGACTGCGCTCAGGAGGCTGCTGGCGGTTCTTGGCGGTCGTCGGGGAGAGCTGTTGCTGCTTGAACTCATAAGGAAGAGGGGGTAGCTTTCGATTTGAAGGAAGGGGGGTGAAGTGTGCCATCGATGGTGGCCTGAACAAGGCTCGGCGGAGCCCCTTGCCGTGAATAGGAGGGAGAAACAGAGGTGACGGTGTTCGAAATCGAGGGCAGGAAGGCTGGGCTATTACACTGGAATCGGAAACAAAGGGAGAGTTGGTGGCTTGTTTCCTCTTGGTGATTGCAACCAGACAACGAGAGGAGTGAAGGAGGTAGGTGAAGAACAAGGTGAAAAGGGGAGGCGTGCTGCAGCTAGGGAGGGAGGTGCAGAGTGTTTGGCATTTTGCCCAAAAAAAAAAGTGTACATCTTGAGAACAAGGTGATAAGATTTTGCCACAATTATACAACCTTGAGATAAGTTGGAATTAGATAAGAATTGGTGAAATAAGACAAAATCGTGGTCCCGAAGGTAGAGTTTGAATACCCGGAATAAAATATCTTGAAACCCGTTCGCTCGAACCAAAATCCGACTCTATTAAAATAACGCTTCAAAATTATGAAGATATCGACATCCCAAAGTTTATTTCAAATCTCGAGGCAAGACGATAGAATTGTCCTTCACAGTTAAAAATTGGGCCGGAATTCGCTTTAAGAGTTTCAATTTCGATTTAGTAATTTAAAGACGAGTTTTCCTTAAAATATCTGAATTATTATTATTATTATTATTTTCCGACTTAAATCCATTTTATATTATTTGTTGAAATTTATTATTTAAAAAATCCGGGCCTTTACAATCACCAGTGATAAGCATATCATCAACGTACACTAAAACAATTGTGATATGCCCATTGATGTGCTTAGTGAACAAATAATGATCATATGCAGATTTCAGATATCCCAGATGAAGCAACAACTGACTTAACTTGACATTCCACTGACGACTTGCTTGCTTGAGTCCATAAAGAGACTTAACCAAATGACACACTTGACCAGGTTTTGCCCCAAAACTAGGAGGAGGTTTCATATACACTTCCTCATCAAGATTTTCATGAAGAAATGCATTATTGATGTCAAGTTGGTGAAGAGGCCAACCTTTAATAGCAGCAACAGCCATCAAAATGCGAACAATAGCAAACTTTGCTACAGGGGAAAATGTGTGTTTGTAGTCTTTGTCCTTGACCTGATTGAACCCTTTTGCTACTAACCTTGCTTTGTATCTATCCACAGTACCATCAGGTTTATACTTGACACGAAAAACCCACTTGCAGCCTATAGCTTTATGACCTTCAGGCAGCTCTGTGAGAAACCAAGTATTGTTGTTTGCCAAAGCCTGAAGTTTCTGATTCATAGCATCAATCCACTTAGAGTCCTTAGCAGCTTGAGTGTAAGAGCTAGGATTATATGTGGCCACAATGTTGAACAATGAAGCCACATATTCTGAAGAGAGATGAGTATTTTAATGCAAGAATAGAAAAAGCTTGAGATTGAGAAGAAGTAGCAGGTAAATCACATACGTAGTCTTGAAGATGTGTAGGTTTGTGTCTAGGCCTGCCAGATTGACGAGGAGAAACCACAGGGACATGAGCAGGCACAGGCACAGGCACAGGCACAAGCATAAGAGCAGGCTCATGATCCTGAACAAGGGGTGTGGTTGCTAAAGACTCATCTCTAATATCAGACACAGATGGGGAATCTGATACATGAGATGGCAAAGAGGAAAAAGTAGGAGTAGGCAAGAACATGCTGTGTTCAGAACCCTGGAGTGAGTAGGAAGATTGGCAATATCAACAAAATCAACCCCAGGAGAAACACGAGGAAGGTCAGGGACATGTAGATCAACAGAAGATGAAGGAGACTTGTCATGGAAAGGAAAAATGTGTTCTTGAAACACAACATCACGACTGGAGATAATGGAAAGATCACCAAGATCATATAAACAATAAGCTTTCTGACCTTGAGCATAACTCAACAAGACACACCGACGAGCAGAAGGCATGAACTTGTCTCTGCGAGTCTTGGGACACATAGCATAGCAGAGGCAACCAATAACACGTAGTTCATCATATGAAGGAGGCATACCATGAAGCACTTCATATATATGGAGTCTTCCATTTAAGAACTGATGAAGGCAATTTATTGATTATGTGAATGAAAGACATGATGCAATGACCCTAAAATTTCTTTGGAAGATTAGCATGAACACGAATGGCACAAGCAGTTTCCACAAGGTGCCTGTATTTGCGCTCTACTCGGCCATTTTGCTGAGGAACGCCAGCAACAGATCTTTGATGGACAACACCTTGCTCAACAAAGAACTCTCGACACTGAGAGGACATGAATTCAGTGCCATTATCTGATCTAAAGATCTTGATTTTGGCATTGAATTGAGTATGAATATATGCAAAGAAATGCTTAATAAGGTTGAAGGTCTGAGACTTGTGTTGCAACAGAAAAGTCCATGTAGCACGAGAGCAATCATCAACCAAGGTTAGAAAATACTTAGCCCCGCAAACTGAAGGAACCTTATAGGGACCCCAGAGATCAGCATGAACCAGATCAAACAAATGTGTAGCATGTGATTCACTAACAGGAAAAACCAGTTGATGCAGTTTAGACATAGAGCAAGTAGCACAGTAATAGTGTGTGAGATGAGAGCACTTGCAAAGTTTCAAATGCCTCATTTTAGACAAAGAAGTATGCCCAAGACGAGCATGAATGAGATGTAAATCAGTTTGTGCATTCACAGATGCATTATTACTAACAATATGTGTAGAAGCAGCAGAAGATCTCAAGAAATTGTGACGACTCACAACAACATTTCCATCTTGAAGCTTGTATAAACCTCCAACTTGATGTCCCACAGCTACCAAGCATCTAGTTAAAGGGTCCTGGATGACACAGAACATCTCAGTAAATCCAACAAAAAACTTCTTGTCTTTCAATAGCTTGGAGACTGAAAGCAGGTTATATTTGAACTCAGGTACAAGCAACACATCTGTAATGACAAGATCAGCATCCAGATGTACAGTTCCACATTGCAATACCCTTTGAACCGAGCCATTAGGCAGACCAACAAACACAGGTCTGTACATATCCCTTAGCTCAGAAAAAATAAAATGGGTGAATGTAATGTGGTCTGTCGCTCTTGAGTCAATAATCCAAAGTTTATTTGAGACATTGTCAGTAGAGATACTACCTACAAAATTCATAAAACTCTGATGAGAATTCTGATCATAAGCAGCATCAGTGGCAACAACTTTCCCTTTCTTCATCATCTTAACAACCTCATTGAATATAGCATTAACCATAATCGGATCTGGCAGGGATGATGAACCACTTCCTTTGTGATTCTCAGAGAAACCAGACTTCTTAGAGCTAGAATCGTCAATGGGACTCTCATCAATGGCCATGTCCTCAACATTAGAGGCAAACTTTGAAGGATTGTTTCCTCGTGGTCCTTCATACCAATCAGGATACCCAATCAGTTTGAAACAAGACTCTTTGAGATTCCCTTTCTCATGACAATAACGACAAACTCTATCAGATTTTCCTTTCTTGAAATCCTTTTTACCAGTGAAATTACCAGATCCTCCAGGAGCAGATCTAGACCGTGTCTTCCCATTTCTAACTACAGATAAAGCATTACCATCAATAACAGTGGAACCACCAGTAATTTCTCTTTGCCTTTCAACCTGTAAAACAGTATGAAACGCCTTGTTGACCGAAGGCAGTTCATCACCAGATAATATGTTGTTGCGAATATTGTCATAAGCCTCATTGAGGCCCATGAGGAACTGCATAAGACGGATCTTAGCGTCTTTGTCAACGATCTTCTTGAGAAGAGAGAAACTGCAGTGTTTGAGTCCACCACATGAACAAGTAGGGACTAAATCAATCATCTGAAGTTCGTCCCATAATTTCTTCAATTTTCCATAGTAAACAGCAACAGATAGATTCTCCTGCTTGACATTACATAGCTCCTTGTGCAATTGAAAGATAAGCGAAAAATTGGATTCAGCAAACCTCTCAACAACTTCAGTCCACAATTCCTTCGAAGACTCGACATAAACGAAAAGCTCAGCAATCTCACTAGTCATAGAGTTGAGGATCCAACTCATGACCATATAGTCGCACCTCATCCACTTAGCTAGTTCCTCTTCATTATTAAGAGGACGAACACAAGCACAGGTTATAAAACCTAGTTTGATTTTCGCACCCAAAGCCATCTTGATGCTACGACTCCAGCTAGAAAAGTTCTTTCCATTGAACAGAAAACCAACTAGTTTTATACTTGGATGATCTGAGTTGGAAAGATACAGTGGATTGATGTGAGCACCATTAGCGACGTCGGAGCTTTCACCGACTCGCTCGAGCAAAATGTTGAGTTGATCTTGTGGAGTAGACATCGATGGAAGCTAGAAGAAAATCAGCAATCGCTCTGATACCATATAGAGGATTACAGATCCTCAATCGAACACGAGATCAAACACAGATCTCATATCTACGAAATGGAAATTGGGGAAAAGCTTTGGAAGGAAGCGAGAGCTTGAATTGAATTATGAAGAAAAGTTTGTTACAAAAACCAACTGCAAAATGTACTCCTACAAAGCTTAAATACATGACAACTTTATTCGAAGGAAGGTGTTAGCTGAGGGGAATCAAAACGAAGCGTTTTGCCCCTATGGAGTGTTGTTGCTACAAGCAACAACTTATTGAGCTAGCTAACGAGCTCTGGCTCTACAATACATTTGTGTGGATGCAACTCTCTTGATCAAGGTGGTTTTCTTTTTGTACTTACGTACAAATTGTTTCTATTTAGCGAGTTTAACATTTTGTAATTTTCCGATTTTTTAACCTAGGTCAGATTAAGCTCGTTTTTTTATGAGGAAAAATTTCAAGTAGGAAAAACCTACCCAAGAGCATCCGAAATGATGAGGTATTGAAGACCTGGATTAGTCTAAATGTCAAAGCTTTTAGTCGAGCAGCTAAGGTGTACTACCTTATCCGTTGTTCTATTGTTAGAACGGAACATGAGAGAAGTATACTTCTCTCATGACAAAATTGTTACAATTTCGTCAAGAGAAGTTCAATTGTCCATGAGTATCTACCATTTATTTTAAGTTAGCACACCTTAACCGTTGATATATAAATATTCTACTAGCGTTTCATATAATTTTTTTTTAAGGTTTACTTATTTCTTTTAAAGATTTTATTTTTTAAATAAATATGTTTAACATATACTTATATACTGTGTATAGATTAGACCAACCAATTGTTAGCGGAGGGAAATCAAGTATGCAAATATAAAGATATAAAGGCAAACCGAATCTCTGCGCCACGCAAATAAAAATACAAGAAACTCTCCTGTTGTAGTGGTAGGGAATCAGGATTGAATCCACGAGGAAGCGTGTCAGCGCTCGCCAATCTAGTTCCAAAATCAGCCCTTGTATTGACTTAGCAGATCACTCAATATTGACTCAAATGGGTCGATATCGACTCGATCAGTTGATTTCCAATGATTACCTGCACAACGGAAAACAAAAGACTCGGCGTTGAGTTTGGAGGACTCGATATCGGGTTAGTATGACTTGATATTGACCGGTATGAGTCGATTTTGAGTGGTGTGCAGAAACTTAAAAACGTGCAAAAACTTAAATAAATTGTGTTGGAAAAGATGTCTGAATAGTATAAGGATGAATGAGAATAATCAACGAACAGAAATATCGCAAGTTAGTTGTTTTTATAAATCAATAAACTAAAGAACTTCCAAAGTCGGGGAATTATGCCACAACAATAACCATATAAGAATAATGCCAAATTCATGAAAGATTATGCATTTTCATCAAATAACTTTCGTTATTAACAAATAAATGGATAGGGGCTCTCGCATAAACCCTAATTGTTATTACCCTTTTTGATAATTAATTCATATTCATAATAAGATCACTTTCGCTTCAATATTACAAATTAGGATCACCTCCTACTCTTATAGAAGAATCATGCAAACAGGGATAGAAGATGAAATCGCATATAAAGATCATACCTTTGAGCATAAACTCACATGGTTATCGTCGGGATCAACCCGACCCTAGAAGTAGGGTGACTACTCGCGCCTCATCGCAATAACAATCATCATCATTGGAAAGAAATAATCTTGTATTGAAACTAACGTCGAGAAGTACAACCAAAGCTCTCCAATCTCTCTTCAAACTCGGCTCTCCTTCTCTCTCTACTCTCTATATTGCCTAGCTATGTGTTTGTGTCTTGAAGAATGAATAAAATCCAGCCGCCTAAGGCTTTATTTATAGGGCTCAATCATAGCTATTCTGTGAAGGAACAATTCTATCTACTTCCTAAGATAAAAGATCCTACCTACTTAAGATAAAACATTCCAAATAAAAATAATAAAAGAAATAAATTCCCCTAGGTAAATATGAAATTCACCAAAGAGGGTAAAAAGTCTCCAAAATAGATAAAAGATCTTCTCTTAATGCCCAAGTAATATCCTCTTAGATTCGGACTCAAAATCGCATCGGATCTTTCTGCGTAGTCACTCGATATCGAGTCAACTGACTCGATATCAACTCCTTCTATGTGTTTCGAGTGGTCACATTCAATGTCGGTTCTCCCTGTGTGAATGTTAAGTGAGCTCCATTCGATATCGAGTCAGGGGACTCGATATCGACTCCTCCACATCGGGTCGAGTTGCTTCCTTTGCTTCTAGCTCGATATGTTGGTAAGGCTCCACTCGATATCGGGTCTCTAGGTAGATATCGACCGAATCCTCAGTAGATATCGAGTGAATTCCAGCTTTTCTCCATCTTCTCCGAATTTCTCTGAAAATGCCTCGAAATCTGCGAAATTAAACAAGAACTTGTGTACATCTCCATATATGACAAATAACCATGAACTACAAAAATCTCATACTTTCCCAACCCGGAAATATAAAATATGGATAGAAATCGATATAAATGTAAGCGAAAAACATGGCAAATTGAGCGCATATCACCAATATATCCACATCCATTCACGTTGAACTCAACAGAATTAACAGAATTTTTCTTTGGAACAAAGGACCTATAGGCATAAACATCTAATCGGCTGGTTTGAGGTCTACAAGTCCAAACTTAATGGCTAGCTCGGACAATATGAACACCGCTCTTAACTCAAATTAATCTGGAAGATCTTAGCAGAACCCTCTAACCCTTGGGTCATGATTATCAAACAGAAATACCTAAAAAAATCAACACATTCTACAATATAAATGAAAAGGTAGCTCCTCTTGGCAATGGACTAAGCTATATATCAAACCTAATCCCAACCTTCAAAAATGGCATCGGATGGTCCATTTGTAATGGTGAAGCCATTAACTTCTGAACTGACTTATGGTGTGGACAAGTCACTCTAGTTGAACTCGCTAAGGATATCTCCAATTTAAACATTTCTACCACAATCAATCACTTCATCCAAAACAACAAAACTGGATATGGCAACTCCGGCAACTAGAGTTGCCATATTCCAGTTAGACCAATTAGACGAAACAACATTCCTGATCTGGATATGGCAACTAGAGTTACTCCCTAAAATTAAGGGATTTCTCGGTGTCTATAAAAAAATGGACTCCCGACGTCAGTAAAGCTCGCCAATTCAGGTTTGGGTGTTCCAACAAACTATCATCTATGTGATTCTTGTTTCAAATATTTGCCCCACCTACTTCTAGAATGTCCAATCACCACATAAATTGCGCATATTATCAATCGAAATCTATCGGCTAAACTCCAAAGAATTCAATTCCAATCACAAAACACATATCTCTTATATGTTAAACACTATAAAGAAGGACTTAGGTAAACACCAGTTCACCAAACTCGCCACAGCTTTTGGTGGTAGTCTAGTTCTTTAGAAACAAAGCTTTGTTTAACAATATAAAGCTTAACCCCAAAACCGTAGCTGATTATGCTAATGAACAAATATACATCGGGAACAAAGCCAAAACCTAGACCAATGAAAGCACCCAAGCACCCAGCAACATTCTAACAATAACCCCAAACAAACGACCCACTACCAAGTGGACCAAACCACCCCCAAACTATTATAAGCAAAATTTTGACGGAGCTCTCTCCACTTCAAACCTATAGGTACTTTCAGTTTCATTATTCGGGATCATCTTGGGCAACCCATTTGCTCGGGTTCGGGTCCCTCTCCCTTTAACTCTGTTATTGGTGCGGAGGGGTTTGCTCTTTGGTCTGTATCCATGTTGTCTTGGATTGGGACATTACCCACCTTCTCATTGAAGGTGATAACCTCTCCGTCATTAATAGTACTCTAAAAGGACTCTAGTCTCCTCCTGGAGAAGTTAAAATGATCATTTCTGATCTTGTCCTCTCTTCGCGTCGTTTTGTACTAACCTCGATCTATCACATTTACAGGGATGCTAATATGGATGTCGATCGTCTAACGCATCTTGGTCATGCTTTTTCAGGGTCATCGTTCTCAAACGACCTTGAGCTGGCTGATCTCATCCTTCGGGATGCTCTTGGCTGCATGGGGTCTCTCATTCTGCCAAATTTTTTCTTTTTTTTTTTCAAAAAAAAAAGAACCAACCAATATATATATATATATATATGTATATATATATATATATAGGTTGGCACATCAAACTTTTTTGGCACATCAAACTTTAAATCTAATAGGTATGCATATAGAAGAAGTAAGTTTTTGGTATAGCAAACACAAAAAACTTTATACACATTAATAGTGTTTGGTTATCACTTTTACAATGTGTTTTAAATAAAATAAATTTTATATAAAATATGTTGTAAATTGTGTCAATTAATTATATTAATTTTATAATGTAATTATAAACTTTATATAATACATTTCATTTAAATTTTATTTTCTTTTAAATATATTACTGTAAAAAATACTAAGCAAACACTCCTATTAAATTATTAATAATTATAATGTATTATAATTAAAATGTATTGGAATCCAACCGTACCTGAAGCTCTACATATTAATGTAAATTAAATACATATATAACAACTTAATTTTTTATGATGAAATATTGTGAAATTCTAGGAATCGCAGTTGGGTCGTGGAAAACAGGAGTTGTGTCGGGTTTATTTTTATTTTTTTCTATTATAAGGTCTGGATTCACCCTTCTTACACAAAAGTTTAAGTCATTGTGTAAGGCTAGTGAAATACAAAATATAATGCAATGATGAAATGAAGAGGGACTTTCCCATGAGGACAACTCTTACGGTGAAACGAGGGGACGAATATGGTGCGTTGGATTTAAAAATATCAATGGCTATTATTAAACTAAAATTCTTATTTAATTAATTAGAAAATAAAACTAAAAAAACGCTTCTCTCTATCAATATTAAGCGCTTTCAATTCTTCCTTTTTTTCAATCTTCTTTTTAATGGTCAATTATTCATATTTAAAAAATATAATATTCAAATTTATTATACTATGCATTCGTTTTGTAGAGTAAAAATTATAACATCTACAATTTAATACGTACACGGTACACACCCCAGTAAACTTTTTTACGTATTTAAGTGAGAATATATTCATATTTAAATTGTCTAATATTCATATTTAAATGGTTCAATATTCATTTTTAAAGAGATGATGTATTCATATTTAAATTGTTTAATATTCATATTTAAATTGACAAGTATTTTTATTTAAATATGAATAACCAATTATATAAATTAGAATAATTAAGTTGTTAAATATGGAATTTTTTTTCAAAATATTCACAAAAAAATAAATAATTACAAAAATATTCACACTTTAAAACTATTTACGAAAATATTCATTTTTGTCAGATCGGGCAGAAAAACGCGGTCTGAGACCGCGTTTTATGTTGCTAACTAGTCTTATTTTACCCGCACGCTTGTGCGGCTGATTAATTTATTTTATTATATTAAAATTATTTTTTATTTTTTATTAAATTAAGATGGTTTAAATAAACAAAACAATATGTATAATGGATCTAATATTTGTATAAATTTGGTTTATAAATTAATTGGTACATGAGCAATATTTGCATAAATTTGGTATGTGAGCAATATTTTCAAAATTTTGGTTTATAAATTAATTGTTTGTTAAAGATAAACATTCATTGATTTGAATTATTTATATTGTTTGATGTGATTGTTTAAAGATAAACAAAATTAATAGATTGGCATTATCTATAAATATCTGTAAATTAATAGTTTTAAATTATCTATAAACAAATGCAAAATCCGGGTTGAGTTATTCAAATTAATAATGCAAATCATATTCTTTTTCTTATTAGCGTTTTAATCCCAATCAATATGAAACGTACGGCAATATCAAATTAATAGGAAGATTTTTTTGAAATCTATCTTTAAACTAATGGTAATATCAACCAAGATCTTTTAAACATAAAATATTAAAATTGATTGAAAATACACATAGATAAATATATTAGGTCGTTATATGACGTGGCTAAAATATATTGGATCATCATTAATTGACGTGTCAAAAAAACTCGGTCAAATTGCGCCAGAAAACGACACGTAAACGAATCGCGCCAGAGCCCGCTACATAGGATTTCACGTCTCTGTTTTAGTATTATATATTGAATATTGATTTTATTTCCGAATGAAATGGGAATTTTTTGATTTTTTTACACTAGACACGCGGTTTGAGGTTTTTTTTTTGTTGTTTGTAAATTGAAAACAGGAGGAGGAAGGAGAACGGAGAGGAAGGAGGGTCGCCGGAAATAAAAAGGAGAACGGGGAGGGAGGGTGCTGGGCCGCCGGTCTCAGACACGGGAAGAGGCCGAATAGGCCGCCGGAGGAGGGACGGCGGAGGAGGAAGGAGAACGGGGAGGGAGGGCACTGGGTTGCCGGCGGTGGACGGGAGGAGGAAGGAGAACGGGGAGGGACGGAGGGAGGGCGCTGGGTTGCCGGCGGTGGACGGCGCTGGGTTGCCAGCGGAGGAAGAAGGAGAACGAGGAGAGGCCGAATTTCTCCCCTTCCACCGGATCTGAAAAAAAGGGACGAGAAAGGCCGAATTCGAGATGCAATTCGAGCAATTGCGCGATCGTAAAGAGGCTAGGAGATTCAATTCGAGCAATTTCGCAGGTGGTGGCCCGAGAGTCGCAGGCGGTGGTCGGTCGGAAGAGCCTCGGCGATGGGGCGCGGGGAGTCGCAGGCGGGAAGAGGCTAGGAGAAGGTGGTGGCGTGGCGGCTCGGGACTTGCAGGCCAGCTTGCAGCGCATGTTCCCCCGTCCCCCCGTCCACCGCCGGCAACCCAGCGCCCTCCCTCTCCGTTCTCCTTCCTCCTCCGCCGTCCCTCCTCCGGCGGCCTGTTCGGCCTCTTCCCGTGTCTGAGACCGGCGGCCCAGCACCCTCCCTCCCCGTTCTCCTTTTTATTTCCGGCGACCCTCCTTCCTCCTCCTGTTTTCAATTTACAAAAAAAAAAAAAAAAAAAAAAAAAAAAAAAAAAAACAAGACACGCGGTTTGAAACCGCGTGTCTAGTGTAAAAAATCAAAAAATTCCCATTTCATTCGGAAATAAAATTAGCAACATAAAACGCGGTCTCAGACCGCGTTTTTCTGCCCGGTCTGACAAAAATGAATATTTTCGTAAATAGTTTTAAAGTGTGAATATTTTTGTAATTATTTATTTTTTTGTGAATATTTTGAAAAAAAATTCTTAAATATGAGTATTAGTACAGATAAATGTACCATTTGTAAATGAATATTTATCAATTTAAATATGAATATTAGACATTTTAAATATGAATAAATCACTACTAATTATGAATAATTGACCATTTAGGAGAAAAAAGGATATAGAAGAAAGAAAGTACGGGAGCTTTGAAATTCTAATAACGCTTGAGGAGAGATAAAGCGGTTACTTTTTTTCCCACAAAAATAAAACAGTTACTTTTTTTTTGTTTTCTTTTTTAATTAAATATTTTCTCAATTTATTTTATAACCATTGATTTTTTCACATCCAATGGTCCAGCACTCTCCCCTCGTTTCACCGTAAGGAATGTCCTCAATGGAAAGTCCCCCATGAAATGAATGAATATTATGTTATATTTATATGAATATTGAGTTGTGTAGATATGCATATAAGAATGAATACTATGGTGTATGAATACAAATATGGTATTATTTTATATTATGTGAATATAAATAATATCATATTTATATAAACATATTTACATCATATTTATATTCACACAACATAATATACATATGTTCATGTTCATATAATATAACATTCATATGAATATGATATAATATTTATTCGTTTCTACCATATTTTTCATTTCACTAGAATCCTACTCAGGCTTCACCATCAATACAAGTATTTTGACTTGTCCTACAAACGGCTGACCTTTTATTTTTTTTGGTAGAAAGGACGAGAGCTAGCTCTCGATAAATATAAGAAAAGGCCTACATCGGAACATTACGGGGGATGGCCCTCCCCCGAATGTCATCGTCAATAACTGTAACAACGTCAATTGGCGGGGCAATAAAAACATGCAACCCGACCGAAAAAGAAAAGGAAATAGATGCAAGAGAGTCGGCGACACGGTTCGCTTCCCTGTAGACATGCCTCAACTGGACCTCCCAGTCTCGGGCTAATAAGCTCTGGCATTGTCGAACCAGGCTAGACAACGGATGACAATCTCCAACCCCTTTCTTAATAAGCGAGATGACAACTAGAGAGCCGGCCTCGACCACAACCTTCTTGTGGCCACTCTCCCACGCTAGCCGGAGACCATCGGCCAGACCCCACAGCTCCGCAACCGGCACGGTACAGCAACCTAATCGGCGCACATACCCAGTCATCCACCGACCCTGATCATCGCGGATGACGCCTCCGGCGCCGGCCCCGCCATCACTCAAAACCGAGCCATCCGAGTTTAGTTTAACCCAACCTTGGGGAGGACGGTCCCAGCTCACATCCTCCCAACGATGGCCATTAGCAACACCTTTCATACTGTGCAAGCTCAAGGCCTTAGCATATTCCACTGCCTTGGCTCGAATAAACCGAGCTTGATCCACGGCGCACCTCTGCCCGTTAAACACACGGCTGTTCCGCCAACGCCAGATCCACCAAAGGCTCGTCACATACATGCTCGGCCAGTCCACTTCTTCCATATACTTAACCGTGGACAACAGATTGCCACGAATCCAGGCCGCAAACTGCTCGGTGTAGAAGCTGGGTGCAAGGGACGAGGCGCCTAAAGCATCCCACATCCCCGAGATCTCCTTGCAGCCTCTAAAGAGGTGAGTGAGGGACTCAGGTTGGTCCGGGCAAGCGCTGCAGCAAGGGTCAGAGGCTAGGTGGCGGCGACACCTCTCCTCGTTAGTGAGAATCGCACCTCAGAGAACAAGCCACACAAAACAACGAACCCGCTCGGGGACCCTCAACATCCAAACCCGTTTAAACACCTGGTCGTCGATGAAGCACAGGTCTCGATTACTCCGGAGCATATCATAGGCTGATCTGATAGAGTAATCTCCATCCGGAGATCCCTGCCAGCACAATCTGTCCACCTCGACACCAGCTTCGTCAATCCCCATAGCTGCTAATTTCATTAAGATTGTGGACGGAAGAAGCGGTTCCAACTCCAACCACTTCCAACCTTCATTTTCCACCCAATAAGAACGAATTGACCGCTGCAGCGTCTCCTCGTCCAAGATCACCCTAGCAACAGATTTCAGCGGGTGATCGCCGATCCAACAATCCTCCCAGAACCGGGCAACCCGACCATCCCCAACAATCCATCGCACACCGGCAGCAACAACTGCACTCGCGCTTTGAAGCATGCTCGACCAAACATGAGATGTCCCAACCACTCCACTAGTCATGGAGCGGTTGTACTTAGCTCGGAGAATGTCACTCCAAGCCTGACCATCCTTACTAATTAGGAAACGCCACATGAGCTTTCCTGTGGTAGCAAGGTTCAGCTCCCTCATCGACCGGATTCCCAACCCACCATGTTCCCGGGGGCTGCAGACAGTCTCCCCATTGACCAAATGCATCCTCCTTCGATCCTCGCTGCCTCCCCAGATGAATTGCCTGCAAATTTTGTCAATCTTGTCACACGTCTCCGCAGGTAAAACAACTGAAGATCTGATGTAAATAGGGATAGAAGATAAAACAGATTTCGTAAGCGTAATTCTCCCTGCGAGGCTTAAGTACTTCCCCTTCCAACCGGCCAGGCGAGAACTGATCTTGTCAATCAGAGGGCCGAATGTGCCCTTCGTGACCCTCTTGTGCAGCACCGGCATTCCAAGATAACTCCCAAGGTCCTCCGTCACTTCGAAATCGCACTCCCTTCGCAGCTCCGCCACCACCTCACTCCTCACATTTGGAGATACAAAGAGCTTGGACTTCGACTAGCTCACACGTTGGCCTGAAGCTGCACAGAATCTGTCTAGTATGTCTCGAATAACACGTAATTGGCTAGTCGAAGCTTCAGCAACCAACACAATGTCATCTGCGAAAAGAACATGAGAAATATCAGGACCGGTCCTAGTTAATCTAGCGGGAATCCATATCCCATCCTCCACCGCCCTAAAAATAGCCTGACTTAAGCGTTCAACACAAAGAATGAATAAATAGGGGGAAATAGGATCTCCCTGTCGAAGGCCCCTTGTCGGCTTGAACTCGTCGGTCATCTCGCCATTGACAAACACTCTCGTCGATAGCGTGGTGACACATTCCTCTACCCAGCCGATCCACTCACCCGGGAACCCCGCATCACGCAATGTATCCAAGACGAAGTCCCATCGAAGACGATCGTAAGCCTTCTCAAGATAAATCTTGAGAATCATCCACCCCTTCGCACCTTTCTTCTTCCGCATAGAGTGCACAAGCTCCTGCATAACAACAATATTGTCAGTTATAAGTCTACCCGGCAGGAAGCTACCTTGCATCGGACTAATGAGAGAGTTAAGGAGAGGTCTCATCCTGTTCACAAGCACTTTTGTAATGGTCTTATACAACACATTACAAAGACTTATAGGTCGATACTGGGCCACGGACTCCGGCTTGGAAACCTTGGCCAACAGCACAATCAATGTTTCATTTAGATGTTTCGGCAGTGAAGCTGAGGTGAAGAAGCCCTTGACGCAATTCATCACCGACGGTCCCACCACTTCCCAGCACTTGTGGAAGAATGTCGCCTGATAACCATCGATTCCGGGCGCTTTGAAGGCTCTCATCTCGCGAATGGCGCTGCAAATCTCCTCGTCCGTGACCGGCATCCTGATCCCCTCCCAATCAGTCTCAAGCAGCGCCGGAAAGCCTCCCGAGGGCCAGTTCGTGGCCACATTCTCTTCCGCAGGAATGGTGTAGAGCTTACGGAAAAACGCCGTCACCATCCCTTCGATGACAGCCCCATCCGTAACAATCTCCCCATCCGCCCCCTTCAACCCATCAATCCTATTCCGTTGGCGTCGGATGATTGTCGACAGGTGGAAGAAAGTGGTATTCCGGTCGCCGGCACACAACCATTGCTCCCTAGATTTCTGAAACCAAAGAAGCTCCTCCTGTTCCAGCGTCAAGGCGAGCTCCGCTTGAGTGTCCTCCTCCTTTTTTAAGAGCTCCGCCGTGACACGAGTACCTAAATCATCTTGAATTTCCCGCAACTGAGTTTCCAGCTTCAGCTTTCTCTCCATGATGTTTCCAAAAACCTCCTTGTTCCAAGTCAGCAGGTGCGTCTGGAGGTCCTGGAGAGCCAGCGGCGTCGCCTTCGACGAGTCCCACGTGTCCTTAACAAGATCGCGAAATCCCGGATGAGTAGTCCAGGCTGCCTGAAATCTAAATGGGCGGCTGCTCCTATTAGTCTTCCTCGGCGGCTTCAGCTCAAGAAGCAACGAGCAGTGATCGGAATTAAATTTAGGTAAGTGCCTAATACGAGCCTCCGGCCAATCCAGACGCCCGTCAGCACTGATGAAGACCCGGTCGATCCTGCTGGCCCTATAGGTCGCAGGCGTTTTCCCTCTATCCCACGTGAAAGTCGGACCAGAGAAACCCATGTCGATTAACTCAGTAGCCTCCGTCCAATCCCTAAATCTGTCAGTGTCGGGGGAGAGATACCCAGCCCCGTCACTCCTCTCCCAATCATGAAGCACACAGTTAAAGTCACCCCCGACGAAGATCGGCCCATGGATGTTAACAATCGCCTCCTCTAACTCAGTCCAGAGACGGCGCCGATCAACTTCATTAGGATAAGCATAGACCACCACAAGGTGAAACATGTGTGGCCCAAGAGTGATCTCAGCTACAATAAACCTATCATGCCTTCTAGTGACCAGAACATCAACCTTATCGCTCTTCCAAAGGAGCCACACTCCTCCCCGGAACCCATCAGCTTCAACAATCTCCCTATCGGAAAAACCTAACCTGTCAATAACCTCCTTAGCACGCTCACCAGACAACTTCGGCCCAAAAATAGCCAACACATCCACCTTGTGCCGTCGGCTCATATACTTAGCGGCTCTGCGGAACCCGTCGCTACCGGCCCCGCAGCAGTTCCAAAGGATGCAATTCATTGGGATGGTGGGGATTTAGACGTCGAGTCAGGATCGACACCTACCGCCCCGGCTATGACACCACTCATCGAGGACTCAACCCCAGTTATCTGCTCTGTAACCATGCCATCAACCTTACTAGGCTCCTGCACCTGGTTATCATTGGCCCCTGATTCTTGCATCAACAAGTCGGCGTCGTCCCAAATTTCCTTATAAAAAGCCGATTGTTTCACCCTCCAAACCAATCCCGGTTCATCAGCCCTCCGACGCTTAGTTGGGCCTAAACTCATAGTCCCATTCGGCCCATTAAGCCCACCGTCTCTACTACTACCACCCGGCCTCCTAATATCCAGCCCAACATTTCTACTCTTAACCTTCCTAGTGGGTCTCTTTTTAATGCTCTCAACCTTATCCGATGTTCCAGTAGTGAAAGTAACGGCTTTACCATAATCAAATACCATATCATTCTCAACCGTCTGAACCGATATTCCCTCCTTGTTAAGAGCCTTAATTATATTCTTACCTTTATCACGATTCCCGGAATCTTCGCTAACATTGGCAGTAACTCCGACCTTATCGGCCTCGACTTCCAACGCACTGAAACTGTTACCGGCGACACCGTGATGTTCCCCCTTCCCGGCGCTGGTTTCGGCAACCTTAGCTTTACCCTTAGAGTTCCGACGACGACTCGGGACATCCATCCAAGGACCATAACAGCCCCTGTTCTCTTCCTCCACACCTTCCATCGAATTGTCAATGGTATCCACCTGTCTCTACTCAGCCCTAATGCTTCCTTCATCCTGATTCCGAGTAGCACCCCCGATTCCACCTTCGGGCATTGCATCGCTAAGTGACCATATCTCCCACACTTGAAGCAGATCTTGTGCAGTCCTTCATACTCGAGGAAATACCGTCGATCATTAATCGTAACTGTACCCTTGAGAGGTTTCAGGAGGTCGACTTCCACGCAAATCCGAGCATATCTCCCTCTACTGGAAAACAAGGTCCTATTATCCACCTTGACTGGCATCCCGATCCCCGACGCTATCTTCCATAACACTTCTTCTTCATAGAACACAATGGGGAGCTTGGAGATCCGCACCCATGCCGGAGATGTGGTAATGACGTCCTTCTCAGCATCGAACTCAGGACACCAAGCCTTAGTTATCAAATAGTGACCAAAAATCATCCATGGCCCTCCCGTTAGGGCATTACAGTAATCATACTCATTATCGAACCTCACCACGTAGTACCCATTAGGGAGATCCGCCAAGAACATCCGCCCTCTTGGCCGCCAAAGTTCCTTCAGTTTCCGCTCCATGGTATCGTAAGGCACAAACCCATCCAGCAACTTCACAATCACCGACGACTTCCACGCTAGCGCAAGCACATCCATGACCTCCTGCCCTATCTCTATCACCGGATCCCCTTCCGCTCCATTTGGGAAGGAGACCGACACTTTACCTTCCAGCAAACCAGGCGTGAGCCCTGCAATCCGAGCCGGTCCATCGCCCACCACAGTATCACGCCATGACTTGGGCCCATCCGGAGGTTCTCCTGGCGGCCGGAGCCGACCACTGCAGACCCCGCTCGATGTTGCGGCATCCTTAGGGTTTTCTTTTGGAGCGCTCATCCTTTTGCACGGCTGACCTTTTATTCCCAACAAATAATGTGACCCTCCCTTAAGGGACTCGATCTCATCTAGACCATAATATCTTAGGTTCCGCATGGGCCGGGCCTACTCGCAACATATAAAGCCGATAAAACTAAGTTTTATATGAAACCTAGTTAGTTTAGTCATCACACAAAAGTCGTTCTACAACATAACAATGTGCAAGCAACTACCATGTTCTCAACACAATAAAATAAACTAGAGATCTACAAAGTCTAAAGACCACTTCCAACGCCTTTCTTACATAAACTCCAACCCCTATCACCAAAAAAGGATCATTCTACAATGGCATATCCACAATGAGGAGCCCCAAACTAGGCTCCATCGTCGTCCTCTGGGGCGCTGTGTCGCTCCTTTGCCTCTTTGTATCACCTTCTCATCAGCTGTCTTCCTCGCCTTCTTCGTCCTTCTCGAATCCTCGGCTCCACAAGGCCTTCACAGCTCTTCAGGCATGGAAGAAGGTAATGTTTTCTGATCCTGAAAATTTCACCTCAAACTGGAGAGGCACCAATGTGTGCTCCTACAATGGCGTGTTTTGCGCACCCGCCCCAGACAACTCGTACATCGAGACTGTTGCCGGGATTGATCTCAACCACGCCAACATTGCTGGCTACTTGCCTAAGGAGCTTGGCCTCCTCACAGACCTGGCCCTCTTCCACATCAACACCAATAGATTCGCGGGTTCCATACCCAAGACCTTCGCCAATCTCAGCCTCCTCTTTGAGCTCGATGTCAGCAACAACCGGTTCTATGGATCCTTCCCTTCTGTGGTCCTATCCCTCCCTTCTCTCAAGTTCCTCGACGTCAGGTACAACAAGTTCAATGGAATAGTCCCCTCCGCCCTCTTCAACATGAAACTCGACGCCTTGTTCATCAACAACAACAAGTTCAAGTCCTCATTCCCCAAAAACATTGGCAACTCGCCTGTGTCAGTCGCGGTCTTGGCTAACAACAAACTCCCTGGGTGCCTTCCCACTACCATCTCGAAGATGGCAAACACTCTGGATGAGCTCATTCTCTCAAATGTTGGCCTCAAGTCTTGTTTGCCCTCGGAGGTTGGAAAGCTGAAGAGTACAACTGTCTTCGACGTGAGCTTTAACTCGCTCTCTGGGCCTTTGCCTAGCTCCATAGGAAAGATGAAGAGCTTGGAGCAGTTGAATGTGGCTCATAACAAGTTCAGTGGGAATGTACCAGCCAGCATATGCAGTTTGCCCAACTTGCTCAGCTTCAAATACTCTTTTAACTTCTTCGTCGGCGTGCCTGCACAGTGCTTGAAGCTCAATCCAACAGATGACAAGCTCAACTGCATACTCAACAGGCCCTTACAACGCCCTGCACAACAGTGTGACGCGTTCCTTTCTTATCCCGAGGACTGCCATCGCGTTAGTTGTTCAGCAAAGCTGTAGTCCTGCACTATCTCTAGAACATCTTATATGAATTCTCGTATGTTAGCGGCCTCTAATATATGTGTCCATGTTTTCTTATCTTGATGCTCAACTGAAATGATCTGTTATGTAATGTGATTGCATTTTTTTATAATGAAAGTTTTGAATTTGTGTTTGTTGATACAAAGGGCTATTTCTATGAAAACCTAATCTGTGAAAATGCAAATGAATTACACTCAAGCAAACAAATCTCAAGATCAATCAACTGAAAAGTTCCACTCTTCAACGTGCATCCAACTCACTGAACTTGATAATTTCAAAGGAAGTTCATTGAATGCAATTGTACATAAAAAAAGGGGGATAAAAATAAAATTGGAAATAATCTACCAGTAAATTTAAATCATATATGCAACTGCATATGTATGGAACCATTCCAAGTCACCGTAGAACTGAAAATGAAACATAGTTCATCATGAAATCAATTTTGCAGATCTTTCGGCATCAAAGGAAAAAAAATTGCTCAATCAAACATCAGAAAGAGTTGCATCCCACATGTGCAACAGCTACAATTTTCATGATATCATATACATTATAAGTTTTTGGTATTCAGAATCAACTTTGCACATTACAAGTTCTTGCAATAGCTGCCATATAAACAATGTCACTGCACTGGAAAAGTAGGCATTAAACAGCACAGACAAATGGAGAGAGCTTATTAGCATTAGAGATCAGCACAAAGTCTGCAACTAGAAGATCCAAACTACGCATACCCGAGAAATGCTCTCCAGAAAATTACACAAGAAAGCAATTCTAAAGAATAAAGGTTGTATCTCAAACAAGCTAACAAACTTAACTAAATTAATTACCTAAACCTTATTTATGTGAGGGCCTTGCGAAGCAGCCGCAGAAGCGGGGCTTCTTCTGCTTCCTCCTACTCCTTCCATGGCTATATACAAACTCCCTCAGGGTAATGCCTGTGCGAATCCGGGAGAAACTGCCCATCCCGGGTCCGCTGGTACTATTCTGTTCATCATCCAGCTTCAGTAAGGTGTGTTCAATCTTCTGCACCTCTATCTGTAGGCTTGCAATTCTCTCAGAATCTCTTCTCTCTTGTTCTAAGATATTCTCAATTAGGGCCTGCTCCACCTCAACTGGCTCTATTGCGTCTGTTGATCCCGAAGATGATGGGCTTTCCCTAATTGTCTTGGCCAGTTCAGTGTTCATATCCACTAGCTGCAAAACAGAATTCTCGGCATCTTGCAACTGGCCTTCTAATCTTTTATGGTCCACATTTTTAGACTTGCTCTTTTTGTAGGTCTCTATCTTCCCTCTCAGTTCTTGGAGCAACATCTGCAGGCTTGCCAGCTTCTGTGCATCAGAAGCAAGTCTCTCTAAAATGACCCTACTGTTTCTTCCTTTTTTTGTCTCGTTTGCACTCTTGGATACCTCTAACTTATCTACACCCAACTCCTTTTCAATCTCATCAGGGTCCGAGTCAGTGAGCTCTCCTATCTCTAACTCGATGTGCAGGGTGCCCTCACTCTGGGGTGGAGAAGTAGGCGATCGTGTCTTACCGAGGGTCGAATTGAGGGTGGAATCATGCTCAGGAGCTTCCGATAGCTCAAGCATTCGATCAGACAATCTGCCACTTCTTCTCCTTCTGCTGCTGCAGGACGAGGTATCAGAGACATGATCAAGTGGAATGTCTTTCATAAGGGTCCCATTTCTGAACTCAGGAGTTCCAGCTTCCCTGTCTACATCATGAACCATGATGTTTGGCTGTGAGTTACTTGTAGATTTCAGCTTTCCAGTCTCCTCTGATGCTGCTTCAAGCTTGCTGTTTGCACTCACATGCGCCGGTAAAGATAACTTTTCTACTAGAAGTATGCTCTCAATGGCCTTGACGCGATTCTGCAAGTCCTGCAACTCTGACAAGCCATCCAGCAATGAAGAACTTGGCTCCTTTGGATCAGCTAAATAGCTTTCAGTGATGTCTTGCACCACAAATTCCGCTGCCTGAAAATATACTCACATAGAAAGCATATACTTGTTTATAAGATACTAGTTGGCCATCGTGCATAGTATATCTAAAGTAGAACCAGGGCATAATATAATTGACTTGGAAGTTAGATCGTATCACTGAACCATCATTAACACCACAAAATTACAAGCATAGATATCGTCAGCAGCTTCCTTGTATTATTTTATAAAAACATTGAATGAGGAATAAATTAATACTTCTAGTAAATGCAATATCATATTCATTGTTCAAGAGAAAATTGCTGCCAGTATTTGTAGAAATCGGCACCTGTTTAGTAAAGTGGAATCATGAAATTAATTGAACCAAAAATAATTTTGATTGCATAAGAAAGAGACATCACCTGTTGTTCTTGAGTACTAGTGAAATGATGCTTTGACCGAAATGCAGGAGTTTGCTCTAAAGATGTAATGTTCTCCTTGAGAGAGGCTACAACAGGGACATATGCAGCCAGCTCAGTTTTAAGTCCTTCACTTTCAGTTTTCAAGAGGTTAATTTGTTTTCTCATTCTCTCAATCTCTACACTTCTTCTAGTACTCACATCCTCAAGATCTTCACACAATCCACTAAGCTCATGAACCTTATTCTCAAGCAAAGCTTCACGTACAGAAGATATCTGAAGATCAAAATAAAATGAAGTGGCCTCAGCTTCCCAAAGTTCAAACTCAGAGCTTCTCTCATGCAGCTCGGCACTCAGGATCACTTCTCTAATTTTACATGCTTCTATTTCTTCACTTAATACACCAACTTCGCTTTCCAAACTGCTGTTAGCCTCTTGAAGCAACACAATTTCCTTCTCCTGATGCTCTCTACATTCAGATAGTTCACAAATCTGCTTCTCCAAATTCCCTCGGGTTAAATTTAGAGCTTCATATCGGACTTTTAGGTCATCAACAATTGTATGCAATTCTGTGTTCATCTCCTGTGTGGTTTGAATTGTCCGCTCTGCATCATTAAGTTCTGTCTGCTTTTGGTTAAGCTGTTCCCTCTCACTGGAGCATTGTTGGTTCAACTGATCATTACAAACATTGAGCTCCTGATTTTTCTCTTCCAACTGTAGAATTAACTCCTTCAGCTGAATGTTTTCAGTTTCCTTCAAAGCCAACTTTTCTTCCAGTTCTCTTGCCTCGTGCTCAAGATCATTATAAGCTTCCTGAAGGCAATACATATCATGAGCAACTCGCTCCAATTCCAAAGTTGCCTGAAACCATGAGCTCTTGAAAACCACGGACTGACTACTAAAGCTTAGAGCTTCCTCAATGGCTCCTGAATTCTCCTCTTCTAGCATATGTTTTTCCTCTTCAAGACCTGATAACTTGTGTCGCAGAAACCTGTTTGCTTCGAGTAGAACTGAGTGCTCATTCTGAAGAACAGAAAATTTCTTTTCCAGAGCCTCCTGCTTCAAATTAAAACCCTCCATCTGAGCCTTTAGTGTTTCCTGCCCTCTTTCTTTCTCAATCACTACTATATCCAGCTGTCTGCTTCGCTTTAGAAGCTCATTTTTCTCATGCTCCAACATTACATGCTGCTGGTTCAGGATAAAGAATTCATGATTAATGGCTTCTTTTTGTGATGTGAGCTCCTGTCCCTCTGCACTCAATTGCTCAATTACAGCCGAGAGAACATTGTTTTGAATCAAAAGTTGCTGGCTTTCATCTTTGCTCTCTAAAATGTTTCTTCTGATGTCTTTTATCTTCCCACGTACACGTGGGAGAAAGATCTCTGGATCACTCTCACTCACATGGTCAATCTCAAGGGCCTTCAGGACCTGACAAATTCCTCTCCTGAGCTTGTCAACCCTGTCCAGCAGATACTCTGTTTCAAGGTGATGCATCATATTCTCACTCTCTAACTCAGTAATTAGCATCTCTGAATATTTTTCCGTTTCTGCATGTTTCTGACATTCGGAAACAAGAGTGCAGTGTTTTTCTTCCATATCTTTCATGAATTTCTGCAAGATTAAAATCTCAACCTGAGCATTCACAGCTTTTTGGAGTTGCTCTTCAAAGTCCTTCTTTCTGCCCTTGTTTTCTTCTTGGAGATAACGTATATGGTCATGCAAACCTGATAATCTTGCCTCATTAGTCAGCACTAGGCATTCATTTTTGTGCTTTTCAGCACCAAGGGAAATCCTCAATTCTTCTACATGATTATGAGTCAAATTTCTCTCCTTCTCAAGACCAGCATACTTGTCTTCAAGGTTTGCAAAACTTGTTGCAAGCTCTTTCATTTGCTTCTCTACACATTCCAATCGGGAGACAAGGCTACTTCTCTCAGTTAGAAGGTTAGATTTGTCATCCTTGAGATACTGGCAGAAGTCTTCCAAGCCTTTCGATTTTACCCTGAACCCTTCAAGCTCAATGTTTGCACCTTGGAGTGATTTTTCTAGTGTGATGTTATTCTCCAGTAGTTTCTGCATGCTGTCAGTGATTATCTTTAACTGAGAAAGCAGGGCTGTTTTCTCAGCTGTCAGGTTCGTCTTTTCCCCGCTTAGGATATTGCAAGACTCTTGCAATGCCTTCATCTTCTCTTTCGAACTTTCCAGCTCAACTTTCACATCAACGAAGGAACTCCCCAACAGGGAACTCCTCTGTACAAGCCCCTCCATGTCCTGTAACCTTCTCAAAAGGCCTTCTTTTTCTATTTTCCCCTCAATAGATACCTGCTTTAGCCGTGAGTTCTCATCTTGCAAGTCCCTGATAGATGACTTGAGACACTTGGGATTTATACCAGCAGACTCCACCTGCTGAAGTAAATCCTGATACTTCTTATACAAATCCTCTAATTCTTCTTTCAAATGGTTAAACTGCTTTTGGAGGACTTCGTTCAGCTCTGCTTGTCGTTTAACCTCTGCTTCAAGTTTCTCCTTGATATCTTTCACACTCTTTATCTCCTGCTGCATATCCTGCTCAGCTGCTGAGGAAGCCAACTTCAGATCATTGAACCCTTTGTTCTCTTCCCTTAAACATTGGATCTCTACCTCCAAATCCCGTTTACAATGCTCCAAGTCCTTCAACATTTGAAGCCCATTTCTAAGCTCCAATGACAGACTTCTCTGCTCCTCTTGAGATTGGAAGTGTGTATTCTGCAATGCATGGAGGTTTGCTTCAACTTGCATAAAACGAGACTGTTCATCCTGCAAACGGTTCATAAGCTTCTCTAACTCAGTCTGCTTCTCTGAAAGCTGTTGATCTTTTGCAGCAATTTCTTGCACCAGATCATTTGCCTCCAGCTTCAGTGACTGGTTCATTTTCTCCAACAAAGCACGTTGGTCTTCAGCGCCCTTTAAATTGGCTGATCCAAGCAACATCTCACTTTTAAGCATCTTGACTTCCTCTTTTGCTTCCATTAGGTCATTCTGAAGTTTTGAAATCATGTCCAAGCACTGCTGGTACTTCAGATATGCGTCCTCTTTCTCTTCATTTAATCTAGAGAACTCCTTCTTCAAGTCCTTAATTTCACATCTAGCCTGTTCATTCTGTTCACCAAGCCTTTCAGCATTTACATCAGCAAGCCGAAGCTTCTCCTCCAGCTCAGAAATCTTCCCCAAACTCTCATGATATTGAGAAAGAGCACCTTGCTTCTCAGTTTCGGATCTGGAAAGCTCTTGCTTGAGATTCTGGGTCTCACTTTCAGCTTCAACTGCTTGATCCCTCCACCGTGTGACATCCCCCTGAGCTGCAGTGACCATAGCCTCTAAAGCGGCTAGCCTTTCAGATGCATCTTTAAACTGGCAAAGACTTGAATCTCTTTCGGCTTCTAGATTACAAAGGGACTCTTTCAATGCTTTTACTTCACTTTGAGCTTCACTCGCATGCTGATCAAGTTCTTTAGCATCAGCCTGCGCTGAGTTCAACTCTTTCTCCAGATCTGACAACTTTCCCAAACTCTGCTGGTACTGAACAAGAGTGGCATCTCTCTCAGCCTCCATCTTAGTAAGTGCTTGCTTCAATCTTCGCACTTCGGCTTCAACATTTCCTGCCCGCTCAGACTGATTTAGTATCATAGTCCGAAGATCAAGAGTATGATTCTTATTATGATTCTCTCCTTGGAGATCACCCCTCAACCTCTCCTCTGCTGTCTTCAACTCTTTTAGCATGGCTTCCCCTGTCAGAAAAATCTCATTAAGCTGCTTTAAACTTGCTTTGCCCAGCGCAACATCGGAATCTTTGTTCAAGTCATCTGTATCTGGTGTATCATCATCCGGCATAAAAGGCACCTGGTTAGGAAATGCTTCAATCATCGTTCGATGTGCCAAGCGAAGCTCCCCTGTTGCATGATCATACCGTTCAGCTAATGCACGGTAGGCACGGTAGAATTCCTCAACTAGTTTCATGAGCTCAGGCCGCTTCTTGTAGTACATCTCTGCTCTTCGTGCGAATGAATCTGCATCTTCATTGATGATCTTTATCATTGACTTTACTTTTCCATCAATATCTGTTCAGTTTAACCGCGAATGTTAAATGACTTTGCTTTTCAAATCAATGCATTTCATATTGCTGATTTAACGTGCAGAGGCAATCAGAACAAACATAGTAACAAAAAAGCAAAAGAACAAAGAGTTTTTTTCCATTGGAGGAACATGAAGTAACCTGTAAGATTATCCTGGAGCCATTTAGAGTTCTTGGGGCTAATGTGGCTATCCCACCACCATGAATACGAGTGCCTTGACTCAGAATGCAGTGAGGCTGCCATGACTTCTGCAAAGTGCAAACAGTAGCAACCAAACGGATTTTGATTCAGAAGAGACTGCCTAGTTGATTAGTTCACCAGCTATCAAGATTGGCCAACAATCCCAGGCCAGGATTGAAAACCAATATACAGTACTGGCCACTCCTCCAAAGAATTTATCGGGGAAATCTTGCAGCCTTCTGTCATTTATCCATGCGCGAATCAGAAGATAAATCAGTGATTGCCGACGAAAAGAATTCCTCTGGATCAACATTTAGTAGCATAAATTCCTAACAGTACGAGTAAAGGGTTTTGCACAAATGCAGTTACCTTTTCAGCAATAGCACGAACACAATAGGCAAGTATAAATACTACCACCCCCAACAGCAATCTCTATACACTGAGAACAATAGAAAATAATCAATAAGACATAGACCCGTGTTCTTTTACTGTAAACAAACTTTGCAAATTATGGAGCTATTACATGAATAGGTATTTACCTTTTGACTCGATTCAATAGCTTGTCAGCCACTAAAATTACTTGCACAAGCGTCAACCCAATTCAACAGAAAGGAAGTAAGAGCCTAAGAGGTGCCTGATCCAGGTAAGAATTCTGACATAAATTCAGATCCTGGAAAATCAAAAACTCATTCATGTATCATAAAAATAGGGGAGAAATCCAAGGAACGTGAAGACAAAGGAGAAGAAAAGAATGAAAAGACTGATTCACTGAACTGATTCACAATATTTAGTCACTAAATCATCACTAGGCCACCATGAGGGCATGAGATCAGAGAAACCAGACAAAAAAAAAAGCATTCAACAGTGAGACCAGAACATGGTCCACTGGTTTGCAGCATAAACAATTCTCTCTTTCTCTCACTCAATCATGAAGAGACGCAAAAGCAATGAATCATGGAGAAGGCAGAGGACAATTGAAAAAAAGTTTCAAAGTTCATGCATCATAAAGAAGAAAGTAATCGAAGGAGTAAAGAAGATAAATTCCCAAAACAGGTAAAAAAAAAAAATCAATTCAAAGCCTCAAAATCCAAACAATTCAGGATTACGACAAGTCCGATCGGACAGCGAAAGGAGGAAATTAAAACATAACCAAATTTGAGACGCCAGGAGATCAGAAGCGGCTCAGGCTCACGAATTGGAAACATCGATTACGCTAAATGGATGAGAACTTAGGGTATTACGAGAAACAAAATTCGACAAATTGGCAGAATTCAAACCGAATTGATGAGATGCTTACCAAAAAATGAAATTAACGGACGGAAAATTGGGTGGAGGCAATCTGAATTGCAGCTGCGACAGTAGGATCCCCAGCTGCATTGTGAAGGCTTCAAGCCATATCCTCTCGCTCGGTCGCTCGTGATCGCTCTGCCTCAGAGGTGTGAAAAATGTGGTACGATTCGCTGTTTCGATGAGTCTATACACTACTCCAGTGCCGTTGATACATGGAGTTGAAGGGTAGCGTCGTAACTGGATGACGTCGAAAACGACATTAAACAAATATATTTTATTTTTTTTTAAAAAAAACTAATTTTCTATTGGCTATTCATTTTTTTATGATAAAAGTAACTCATTTATTCCATCAACCAACACACTCTTGGCTCATTCGGGGCTACACCCAATTTTAGAATTCGGTCAAATAATTGTTAAATATATTATGTGTATTTTTATTTTAAAAAATCTAATTAAATGAATGTTGATCGAGAAAATCCGAAAAAATGTATAATTTTAATGAAAATAAAAAATAGAGGTGGTTTCGTTATAAAAAAAAATTGGAGTTATGGGATTATGGGGTGCAAGTGTTTGGATAACTGAGTCCTTACCGGATCTCAGAGGTATACTCCTGTATATATATCAATGGGTGAAAACTCTGAGGGTACAATGGTAACTGTACACGTATGAATAATATATGCTAACATCCTCCCTCAGTCGCAAGCAGCTAGTGGTGAGCGAATAGCAAGACTGGAACGAAAAGAAGTGAAAAGAGGAGTAGGTAATCCTTTTGTGAAAATGTCAGCATACTGATGTGCAGAAGGGACATGAAGAACCCGGACCTGGCCTAGGGCGACCTTTTCTCGGACGAAATGGATGTCAATCTCGATATGCTTCGTCCGCTGATGCTGAACCGGGTTCGACGAAAGATAAACAGCAGAGAGATTTTCGCAGTAGACCAATGTAGTCGATCGAAGCGGAACTCGGAGCTCGCAGAGCAGGTTGCGGAGCCAGCATATCAGCCCTATTGTAGGACTTTAGAAAGAAAATTATTCTTCAAATTTTAAATGCCTTAAATGATTAGTGATTAATGATAGAAATTACTCATAAACGAAGTTGGTAACTTATTGCATTTTTTATACTATTAAAAAAATTAGAACAAGACAGAAGTAATAATAATTCTAAGAAAATACATAAATATAGAGACACCAAAGGTAGATGTATGATAGTCAATGGAAGGTTTGAACATCGTCTTTATCAATTTTATTTATTTTATGCCATATTTTAATTGTTTCCAATATTAGAATTAAATGATTGATTTCATGATTGCTCAAACTACCGATTCCTCTTCCATTGAAGCCTGGAAATTAATAAGAAATTAATGTGCTGAATTTATAATGAGCCACCATTTATGGCTTTGATTTGATCTCATCCACCATTTTTGCATTTTTGTCAATGTGATATTACTAATTTAAATGAGAGATGATCTTCAAGTTTTAAGATCCCACATTAAATATACAAGTACTATGACTGATAATTGAATGGTTGAAAATTTCATCAACGACAGAGAATTTTACAACAACTAATTATGGAGAATATGTTCCATTTCATGCCATTTTACTTACATTTAGTCTTGGTTTGTAATAAGGTGACTTGTTTCTAGCACATGATCTTTGGACCTATATAAAACAAACTTTGTCATTCTCCCAAAATGTAGGGTTTTTGGGATTGATGAAAGAACGGCAGGCATTGAATGTCACTTTTCTTATTCTCCCTTCCTCTTATTTTAGAAATAAATGTTGATTGCTTGCTAAGTTTTCTACTGATTTTGATGATTGTTGTTCAAGATCATGTTTAGCTATCTTAGTTTCACATGGTATCAGAGCTGATGGATCGATTCTAAGGCGTTTTGATCGTGTTTTGCTTGTCCTTGCAAGTTGATGTTTAGTACTGGTAGAACTGGTGAAACACTCAATCGAGAAGTTGATGATATGGTTGCAACAGGTAAACTTAATGATCCTCTTTTCTTGTCAAATTCTGACCATCCTGAAGCTCAGTTGGTTGTTGTTCCATTTGATGGCTCTAATTATTTGATTTGGAGCCGTGGAGTCATGATGACTCTCGGATCTAAGTGCAAACTGGGCTTCATTAATGGTTCTTGTGCTAAGCCTACACCTGGATCAGTGGATCTGGAGAGATGGGTCCGAGCTGATTTTATGGTAAGGTGTTGGCTATTGAACTCTATGAGCAAGACAGTTGCTGAAGGATTTATGTTTGTGGACTCTTCTAAGGGTCTTTGGGACGAGATAGTTGAGAGGTTTGGTCAGTCTAACATACCTCTGATTTTTCAGATCAAAAAGAGGCTCTCAAATGTTCAACAGGGCAATATGTCCTTGGCTGATCTATATAATGTGTTTAAAAGAGGATGGAATGAGTTGCAGGTTCTTGAGAATGTGCCTGATTGTAGTTGTGGTCTTGTGGAGCAATGGGAAATTGCACTTGCAATTTGAAAAGCAAACTGAATGATACAGTCTAGAAACCAGTTAATGCAGTTTTTGGTCAGCTTGAATGATAATTTTGATGGAGCTAGGAACCAAATCTTGGCAACTGATCCCTTGCCAACTGTGAGCAAGGCTTACTATATTTTGCAGCAGGTTGAGAGTGGAAATGATGTATCTAATGGGTCCATTGGAACCCAGAGTATCCCTTCAGAATCTAGTGCCATGGCTGCAAATAGATGCAACAACATGTTTCAAGCTAGAAGTGGAACAAATTCTTACAATCAACCATTAAAAAAGGAATGGAAGGATTGGAGAGAAATCAAGAGGATCAAGGAGAATTCTACTTGCACTCATTGCAATCAAAAAGGTCATACCATTGATCAATGTTTAGAATCCATGGGGTTCCTGATTGGTTTAGAGAGCTGAGAGAAAAGGAGAAGAAAAATACTAGTACCAGGGCTTCTGCTAATGCAGCAGGATCAGATGTACAAAACAATCCTCTTGACGCAGAGCCAGTGGAAAGTGATGTGGATGCAGTCATGGTCAATGTAGTATATATCAGGAAATCATGAAGAAGATGAGAGACAAGCATGCAGTTGAGAGAAGTGCTGGATCATTTGCAAATTTTGCAGGTAATCTTTCTCTTACTGATGCTAATGTTGCCCGAAAGGAAGAATTTCCAGTTGAATAGATTATTGACACAGGAGCCACTGATCATATGGTGGCTGATTCACATGGCTTATTGAACAAAAGGAGGTTGGCTAAACCAGTTCATATAGGGCTCCCGGATGAAGCTATTAAAACTGTCACTGAAATGGGCAGCTTGCAGCTTACAGATTCAGTTACTTTGAATGTTGTTTTGCTTGTGCCTGAATTTAAGCATAGACTATTATCAGTGGGAAAAATGCTTGATGACACTGATCTTATTGCATTATTCACTAAGACTGATCATTGTTATTTCCAGGACCCTGGATCTAGAAGAGTGGTGTTATTTGGAATCAGAAAGCATGGACTCTACGAGGTGTTTGCTGAGAAGCCTGAGCAGAGTGGAGTTTTTGAAGACTACTTTAGAAGTTGTAATAAAGTTAGCACTAGCTTGGATGTGTTTCATGCCAGACTTGGACATAGTTCAGTTTCTAAGTTAAAGCACTTGAATATGTTTGTTGCATCTGCTTTGAAAGATTTCCATTGTGAGTCTTGTTCTCTAGCTAAACATTACAGACTTCCTTTTGATAGAAGTTTTATAATGTAGCCAACATGCCTTTTGAATTAATCCATATGGATTTATGGGGACCATACAAGGATGTTACTTATAATGGATGTTCATATTTTTTCACTGTGCTTGATAACAATACTAGAGTTACTTGGACCTTTCTTTTGAGAAGTAAATTGCAGGTTTACAAAGCAGTGAGTGATTTCATTTCCTATGTGAAGAATCGGTTTAATGAATCAGTTAAGTGTATCAGAACTGATAATGGCTCAGAATTCTTGCAACATCAATGTGTGGATTTGTTTGCTACAGAAGGGATTGTCCACCATAAAACTATTCCTTACACTCCACAACAAAATGGCAGAGTGGAGAGGAAGCATAGGCATCTTATGAAAACTGCTAGGTGTCTCAGAATCTATGCAGGTCTCCCTATTGGTTTCTAGGGTGAGTGCCTAATAGCAGCAACTCACCTGATCAACAAGCTCCCAACAGATTTGCTAAATTGGGGCACACCTTTTGAAAGGTTGTTTAAACAATCTCCTAGCTATGATGAGCTTAGAGTCATTGGTTGTTTGTGTTATACCCCAATTGCGCATGGAGATCAGGACAAGATGGGGCCTAAAGGAAAGAATGTATTTTGATTGGTTATCCTTTTGGACAAAAAGGATATATATTATGGGACTTAGAGAATAGAAAAGTATTTGTGAGCAGAGATGTGGTGTGCACAGAGGATGTTTTTCCTTATAAGGATGGGTCCAAGAAGATTGATCAGTTCAGAAGAGAGAAGCCTTCTTTAATCTTTACCATTGGTGAATCCTGCAAATGGTGATGATGAGGTGATACATAAGCAATACCCTATGCAGTCCTCTAATAATCCTACACCGAATCAAATTTCTCCTCAAACTGGAGCCTCTTCTGATAGCTCTCTACAGATCTCAGATTCCTTGATATCAGATGGACATAATAGTCCTATTTTTGCTGAGATGTTGCAAGATGAGACCATCTTCCCCTCATTGAGAAGAACTACAAGAGAGCATGTCAGGCCTAGACGCCTACAAGATTATGTATGCCAAGATAACAAGCATAGAGGTTCACTGTCCCAGTCATTTTTAGCAGAGTGCCTTGGGGATATTGGTGAGCTTGATATAGTACATTCATTTGCTTTGATGGCTACAGAAATGGAGCCCTATACTTATCAACAAGCTGCTCAGAGTAGATGTTGGATAGATGCAATGAATTTAGAGATAAAGGCTCTTGAGAAAAATAAAACTTGGGAACTAGTGGAGGTTCCTTATGGTATTAAACCCATACGAAGCAAATGGGTGTACAAGATCAAGTACAGACCAGATGGGTCTATAGAAAGGTATAAAGCAAGGCTTGTTGCAAAGGGCTATAATCAAATTAAGGAGAAGGATTATAAGCATACCTTCTCTCTAGTTGCAAAATTTGCCACAGTTAGAATCTTGATTATTGTTGCACCAGTGAAAGATTGGCCCTTGTATCAACTTGATGTCAATACATGTGGTGAGGTACCTTAGTGGAACTATATCAGTTGGCCTACACTATTCTAAATATTCAACTATAAATATCTCTGCATATTGTGATGCGGATTGGGCATCATGTCAGTTCAGTGCTCGATCTCTTACTGGTTAATGTGTCTTCTTTGGGAGAAATTTGGTTTCTTGGAAGACCAAGAAACAGGTTACAGTGTCTAAGTCCTCGGTTAATGTGTCTTCTTTGGGAGAAATTTGGTTTCTTGGAAGACCAAGAACTGGTGTGGGTTGAAGGTGTGTTATGTACTCTGAGCATCCAAATTCCTTTACCTATTCCTTTGTTTTGTGATAACAAAGCTGCAATCCACATTGTTGAGAACCCAGTCTTCCATTAGATGACCAAACACTTGAAAATTGATTGTCACTTTGTAAGGGAAAAACTGCAAGAAGGGTTCCTTCAATCACAACATGTGAGAACAGGAGTCCAAATTGCGGTGAGAAGCAACACATTTTCCTCTCTTCCAAGTTGGGACTTGTTGGTCTCCAAGCAAGTCCAACTTGAAGGGGGGATATGGAGAATATGGGTCCATTTCATGTCATTTTACTTACATTTAGCCTTAATCTGTAATAAGGTAACTTGTTTCCCATGTGTCTAGCACATGATCTTTGGACCTATATAAGACAAACTTTGTCATTCTCCCAAAATGTAGGGTTTTTGGGATTGATGAAAGAGCAATGACGATTGACGGCAGACATTGAATGTCACTTTCCTTATTCTTCCTTCATCTTATTTTAGAAAGAAATGTTGATTGCTTGCTAAGTTTTCTACTGATTTTGATGATTGTTGTTTAAGAACATGTTTAGTTATCTTAGTTTTCACACTAATCACTTATCCGAAATCTATACTTTTATTAAAACCGATATAAAAGTTATTTCATACAAGAGTTACGACGACGAAGAGAATTACAATCACTCGGTGACATATTTACTAAAGTGTTACCATATGATATGTGAAATCAATATAATTATAGCAAGTGGAGAATATAGAAATCCCTAATTGATGAAAAAAGGGATGAAATGTCATGATCAAGGAGCAAAGACAAAGTCCGGTTTGGTGTTATGATTGCTACGTTTTACCATTCACACCCTCTATCTACCCCTCCTTTCAATTCATCCCTCCCTTGCCTTCAACATATACTTTTATATCATTACTTGCTTTAAAGCTATCTTCAACCTTTCATTTTTTAGTGAGATTCACATCTCACCGACACTTTCATTTCTTCTCCTTTTGATTTGATTACACACACGCCCTACCTCGCCCTATTCATCATTCCTGCATTGTTCTTCCTATATACTATGGTTCAAGATTCGGTACAATAAAGCAATGATCTTTCGCTATAGAAGTACGGATGATATGTTTCTGTATCACTCTTATCAAGAAATCTTTAAAATGAGTTGAGTCTGTCTTACGGCTTGATAATTGGTTTACCCAATTCAAGAGTCTTTGAAACTCATACGGATTAGCTTACATTACTATTGAAAATCAATTTGGGGGTACAATTGGACGCCGACCTAGATATAGGTGTACTATTAATATGAAAAAATAAAATCTCAAGAAAACAAGGATAAGTGTCGGCATTGACTTGAGGGATTGTTGAAGGAAAATATGTACTTATGGTTTAAGGAGCTTAATTGGTGTTATTTTGGATATGACAAGGGCAGCCCACCATTTAGAGTTCGCTACGGAAAATAGCCTAAACTTTAAATTGCGGAAAATATACTCAACTATGAGGTGAGTTTCGTACAACTTTTCAAGTCTTAGTAACGACGAGGTTTTTCCATGACGACTTGACAAAAATTTATATGGATAGTGTCACCAACGTCACCTCAACGTTAATGATCCAAAGTCTTAATAGTCGTGAACAAGGCTTAACTTTTTTATTTGCAACCCACCTAATATTTAAGGCCATTTATCATAATTTACCTCGTAGCTAAGGCTATTTAATAGAACTGTAAAAGTTTTGACTATTTACAGCAACAACCTCTAAAGCTTAGGCTGCTTCCCGTAATTAGACTTTATGATAATTACAATGATCCATCTAAGTTTTAGCTATAAAAGAAAAATGCCACCCACCATTCCACCAACCACATTGAATCATAGGGTGCGTGGAAAATCTGAAAAGCAAAGGATTTGAGCCCAACACCCACCAAAGATGGTGATCAAGGGGAAGGTGGAAAGCTTCTTGAGACATGCTTTTTCTTATGGACCCATTTGGTTAAATCGGATCCAAAATTTGTTTGCATTGTTTAATCCGGCGGAGACTTGAGGAACCCAACCCAGCTCATCACCAAAAAGAAATTTCCCCAATCCCTCTTTTTCTCTACTAAATTCCAAAACCTTGTTTGTCAACTTTTAGCTAGGTGTTGGATGGATGTATTTTCTAGCATAGAGGTTCAATTATTAGGGTTTTGTTGGCCCACGTTTGATAATGTCTCCAATTTCACATTTATCTTCAATTTGGGCATCCCATGTGCACCCTGACTTTCATACTAGTAATGTATATAGTACTATACCCTCATAGATTATGGACTTATGGTCCTTAGACTTGCTTCCACATCCCACACCCTTGTCCTAACAAGAGCTTATTGTGTTGTGTGACTTCTTTTCCAATTGAGCAAGTGTGAAGACTCTAGCTTAAAACTTGAAGCGTGTTTGACACAACATTTGAAGTAATGTTAGCATTACGAAATCTATGGCTGTTATGTGGGCCGATAGCTTGAGCCCGGCTCGGGCTTGACTCGATAAAAGCTAGACTCGAGCTTGTTCATTTTCAAAACAAGCAGAGTGACACATTTTTAATCTCAGCTCACTCGATTTAACTTTGAATATCTCAACTTAATACTCGAAAAAAAGCTCGTTTCGAGCTTGTTCATTTCCTAAACGAGTCGAGTATGAGCACATTTTAAGCTCAAGTCCATATTTAGACTCGGCTCAAACTCGACTTGTTTTTAAACGAATTGAATATGAACAGGCAATACTTGACTCATTCGACTTAAATAACAGCCCTCAAATGTTAAAGTTATGCATCTTTCCTTGGAAAGAAAAGGGAAACTTTAAACTAAGCAATAGCCAATAGCAACAAAAAGGAGCACTAGCCCCTTTTAGTGGGAGTGAAAGGCCCTAAAAAGTCTCAAAAGGCCTTAAAGATATGGAATTGATTTTGCGGGGCCCAACCAAGCATGAACCAGTGCCATCATGTTTGGGCCCTATCTGGTGCAGTGCAGGTGCATCAGTTGCTGGTGCTCCTCTGTCAGGTATGCTTACCCTTGTCCCCGGTTGAGTGTGACAACAGGGAATGAATATACATTATAAATGCCATATGGGTATCAGAAAACATTGCAGTTGGAACTTAACTCACCTCAGGGAACAACCAACATTCATCGCAACATCCCCTACCTGCAATAACTGATCCTGGCTCGATCATTTGGTTGTCGTCTTGATCTTGATCTTGGCTGCAAAAGGGCGGAAATCGACTAGCTACATTTCGGTTGCATTAGTTATTATATAGTGTAAATAGAAGCTAAGGTTGAGTCTACACTGAAACTTATAGGATCTTTACATTATGCTATATCGAATAATCTACACATGAGAGGCTAAGGAAATAATAGCACGCTACAAAACTATTTTACAGACTACTGCAGGAAAGAAAAGGATCAAAAAAAGGTTGGCAGGTGACTGAGGATTGTCGAATGGAGAGGGTAATGAAGAACATTACCCTGAAGGAGAGGCGCGAACTTGTATTAAGATTGACAGCAGAGGTGTAGGGTAGACAGGTTCAGTGGCGAGGAGTGAGGGAAGGGAATGACGGGATGGATTGAAGGATCAGCTTCCGGCTGCTGCTCCTAGGACCGGGTGGTGAGTGTCCGAGGCAGTCATGGTGAGGAGGAGAGATCCTCTTGCTGTTTGGAGACAGAGTCTTGATGGTGCTGCTCGGGGAAGTGTTCTGGAGAGCAGCAGGCAGTTCGTCCCCTGAAGCCGTGTCTTGGGGAAGCTGATCGGTTTTGTGCTGGGTTCGTAGGAAGGTTGATCTTCCAGGTCCATCGGGGTTTAGCTGTGAGCATGAGCTGAGACCGACAAATCTCGGGGGTTTGCCCTTTGAGGAACTTGGGAATGACATAGATGACCTGGATCAAGTGATCTCCATTTATGAGCTAAGAATTTGACCCGAAAACAGAGTTAATAGTTCATTGTTATTCACTGAAGCGTCAATATTAGACCTGAAAAGTCGCAGCGGTGTCTTGGGAAGCCTGGACCTGGGATTGTGGTCTTCGTCGTTGTGAATCTCAGGTTCAATCGAGGTGGTCCTTTCATCTGCGATACTCTCACGAGCAGGTGTATCTTCTTCCACCATTTCAAGCTCCATTCTTCCGATTGTCATGAATCCTGATTTATCAACAAGTGTAGTTAGAAAGCATTAGTAGTGACTAATGAGAATCAGAAACAATGCTACTAGAATAATATAAAGATTCTAAAATGCGACGAAAAAAACCAAGACATTTTTTAAGCTTGAAAAGGTGCACTTACCATCCTTCCTTCCAAATGTATTTTTACAGCTCTCACAGCGACAGTTAATAGAGCATCCAACACCGCCCTACAAACGGAAAGAACATGTTTCATGAGATCAACATAGGATGAGGTTAATGGGTTCAGGGTTTATGTGAAGAGGAAAAAACCTGATAACATTCACAGTATTTCTTCAGGCAGTTTGATTTCTTGCAATTGCATCCTCGTTTATGCCGTGCTGAAGCAGGAGTTTTGTTTGAATCATCCTGCTAGGAACCAAGGAGCCAAAAGCGGAAACTCACATTAGAAAAAGTTGATCTGCTATAGTAACAAATAGTGTTCCTTTAGAATTATTAAACTTACCACAAGATCATTTACTGAGTCAGAGCTTCTGATGACTTTTGGAGCAAATGCTAGTGGATTGCGAGATTCAATCTGTTTGCGTGTTGCTAGAACAGTTTCCTCATGGATAGGCTTGTTGAAGCAATCACGGCATGCACATGGCTCAATACAGTAGACCCCAGCAGCAAAGCACTCGCAATAACTGCGATAACGAGCACGAAACTAAGAAAACCTTAAACAAAGAGCATGAGGTCAAAATTTGAGGTTCTAGGTTTGAATTAAATCAGATAGCTTACAGTTTCAAGCACTTGGACTTTTTGCAGTTGCAGCGCTTGCAGGCCTCGCCTTCTCCAGTGTTTTCAGGGCGGCGTCTGTAAAATGGAATTCACCAGTCATGATCTTAATTCAAACAATAAGCAATAAGCATTCAATCAGAGTACGATAAAATGATAAATCAATTGTGTGGATAAAAGTATTGAAGTACACAAAGCCATGCCTCTTTTTCTTTGGACTATCCGGATGTAAATCTTCATTAGATCCATGTGCAGATGCCTGAGAAGCATCCTCTTCAACCTGAACTTCATTTTCGATGTTACCAAGGTCATCTGAAGAGTTTATAGCTGACGATATAAAATTCTCAGATCCAGTTGTTGGAGGCACTGTTATCAGTTGCTTTTCAGCAGAAAGACTCTCTGGCTTGAGAACATTGCCACCCTTGGAGGTTACCGAGAGTGCATTCAGGTGCAGGCCAATTCCTGGACGAATGTGATTGGAAGAATCACCTCCCTGCCTAATTGCTGACTGTGTACCGATGGACAATGTATTTGCCTCATCTTGTGATAATGAAGAAATAGAAATCGTACTACGCCCAACACTCTTCTTAGCTCCTGGAATTTCAAAAACAAGGCAACGCCTTCTTATCCCACGATGCAGAATATCCTACATTATACAAAGACATATTAGTTTGCAACAACACATTGATATTTATGAATAAAGGGTCACATGGGGCTTCAACTTATGATCGTAAGAAGTAATGTCTTCTCACCTGGTTTTCCAATTTTTTGCCAGTTTGGCCGGAAAGGCTTCCAGTGCAAGAAGAACTTGCATTACAATCCTCTCCCTGGTAAATTTGCTGTAGCTCGTTTACTTGAGTTTGTTGAGTGATCTGCTCTTTGCTCTGAAGCAGTAGATCAGAACTTGAAGGAGGTCCGAGGCCATGTTGCTGCTCCTGACCATTAACATCATCGTCCTCCGGATAGTGCGATAAAAGTGAAGCAAAAAGATCTATTTGTTCATCTATTGATTGCTTTTCCGAGTCTGTAGGAGTTCCTTGGACTTGAGGCGATTCAAAAATTAAGAGATCAGCAGCATCAGGGATCAAATTACTCCACTCACATGATGATGCATCCATGTTCTTGTCAGTTTCAACAGAACCCAGGTGTGCCCTTAGGGAGTCATCTCTCGAGGCTTCCTGAAATAATGGAACACGCGAGGAGGTGCCTGGCTCACTCTTCAGTTCAGACCCAGAAGACGGAGCTGTCCGAAGATCAGGACTGCCACAATCATATTTTAATTCCCTTGGCAGCTCAATAGCGAGATTTGAAGCCTCACGTGGTGCATCCGCAGAAACTTCATCCTTAGAGGGATCCGCATCTTGAACTTCATGTGGGGCTTCAGTAGGTGATTTAGCAGCATTACCAGTATCTTTATTTTCGGCATCTTTATTGTCAATACCAGATGAGAACTCGGCTTTTGCTAACTCCGAAACTAGATGTCTGAAGAAAAAAAATCGTTCGATGAATTAAAACACAGGAAAAGGTGAAACAGGAAACACCAAGAACAACATTGACATTTTGAGAATCGTTTTTTACCTTCTTAAAAATGTAGACTCCCTTTGAAGGCTGACATGGGGTGAAGTGAAAACAGATGGAGGAGATGTAAAAGTGAGACTGCCAAGCGTCTGTGAAATGGGTATGCTCTTTGAGGATTTGATGGGAGAAAGAGTGTTGACGAAGTTGGAAAATGGCGATTCCTGAAACAAAGAACGAAAACATGTTGAGACAAACAATCAATGAGATTGAAAACAGACCAATGCAACAAATAGCTATAGCAATTTCATAATCAAGGGACAGGGTTTATCTCCTATGACACATTTCCTTGGAATCTGGATGCCAATGGAACTAGGAGAGGCCTTGAGATCACATCAAGAGTCGAAAGTCAAAATGTAGCGAGGAAATCGGTCGTCGAAAAGATCATAGATTACTCTATTATACTCAATGGATACCTTTGAACACATGCAGCAATCCAACAAAACAGTTAACAGATACCTGAAAGCAAAAGCCCCAATTCAACCACGAAAGATGGGAGAAGGTAGGCCAGGAGTGGAAAGAGATTGAAAGCAACTACAAACAAAAACCCAATTCACTCGATTGGATTTGTTGAGCACACAAAAAACCCATAAATTCCGCAAACCAGAAAGGGTAACGCTATGCAGTATACATCTTTGACCGAAATAACACATCGTCACAGACAAATCAGGAGTTCGACCCAACAAGGGAAACTGATTCGAAGGACTAGAAAACACGATGAGCGCAAATGGGGGCAAATCGAGCGCCTCAAACCCCAATTGGGATACAGTAAACCCTACTTAGAAAATAGAAGCACGCAAAGTTAGAAACCAAATCGGCGAAAATCAATCTCAGAGAAAGTCAAGTAAGCAAAAAATGAAGTGGTTAAACAACAAACAACCTTCCAATTACATGAAAACAAGGCCTAATTGGACCCAAACCGACGAAATCAGAAGACATTAACAACCCGAAACAAAACGCCGAGGAACAAAGGGAAAACCTCAAAGTTGTAGCCGGGGGTCCCGATCTGGGCCTTCTCTGGAGTATCCATGGCCGAATCAAACCCTCAACACAGACTCCGTTCACAAATCAGACACTCGCGAATCAGAGTCTCGCCTTATGAAGGGTTTGTAGACCCCTCTCTCGCCGACCCACCACCGCCTGATGGTCACAGGTTCTCCACCGCTAAGCAGTAAAGGACACGAGACGAGAGAGAGAGAGCGTGAGTGATGGGGATGGGGATGAGGGATGAGGGATTATTATTCAAGTAGGGGAGGAGCGGGAAGGCGGGATAGGTAGCCAAAGATTGATAGTTTTCCGACCCGGCCCGACCCGAATTGGATCGGGTGGGGCCTACCCCCAACGCCACCCGGCACCCGTTGTGAAAAATCGCCAAGTGGGTGGAGAATTGGTTGGCCTTGGTCTTGCGACCCAGCCCGATGAACGAGGCGACTTCGGGTTCCCATTTTCTCCATTTATTTATTTATTTTATTTTATTGAATAAAATATATTGCGAGGAACTTCTTTTTTTTAAAAGTAACGTATACTTTCCTTGATTTTCTACATTGTAGTTTCGATTGTGTTGACTATTTAAGGGTAAATTACGGAATACGGTGTAACATTTTACCTGTTAAATACTAAGTGGTGGAATTTTTCAATTCACCGCCGGTAAAAAAAATAAAAAATTACACTATTTTATAAGTATTTTTGCATTTTCTTCTGGTACACAAACATTTGATTTTTTTTAAATGAAACATTTGAAAATTTTCAATCACGAGATTTCGAAGAACTTTTAATTCTGCAATCAATTGTCAAATCTTTTGTGAAATTTATGACTAAATTTCATAAAAATACTTTACAATTATAAAATCAACGGAAATTTCACGTGTTAACCCTATGGTTAAGCGTAATTCACATGGTATACAAGACTTTTCAATATTTCGCGAGGTAACCCTGAACTTTTGAAATTTTTTGCGTCGCGCCCAAAACCAGGGTTTTGATATAAAATCGTTAGTTTTAACTTTTACAGGGTTAAATAATGTAATATTAAAAAAGTTTGTGGAACCTTTTGAAAAATCAAGCATCTTCTTCTAAAGAGAATAGAGGCACGATACGATCCAGAGGGAGCCATAGGCGATTGGAGAGAGGAGGCCAGAGGCGATTGGAGAAGTGGAGGGAGGCGATAGGTGACTGGTGGCTTCGGCAATGGTGACGACCGGTGACTCCGGTGGCTCCGGCAGTAGTGGTGGCTCCGATGATGTATGACGTCGGCTGGTGGTGGATTGAGAGTTAACTAGGAGTCTGAGTCTCGAACGACTTTGAAAATGTACGAAATTTCTATTCAATTTCTCAAATTAGTTATTATATATTGATTGAGATGAGTGAACTAGGTACGAAATTCAGACCAATTCACGGTTTGAAGCTTGTAATTTGTAATTTGAAATTTTAGGGTTTAGGTTCCAAAATTTTGGATGATTATGTACATGCAATGTTTGACAAATAATGAGATTTATTTTTTACAAACTATGAAAAATATATAAAGAGATATTTTGTGTAATGTTAAAAACAATGATCAATGGCGTCATCACCCCAACCGATAGTGGGCAGCCGACATCATCAGCAGTTTCCCTTCTTCGCCAGAAAAAAAAGCATCGGGATCAATTGAGCACCAGCAACATCGGATTCTTCAACCAAGCTCCAGGCATCGTTGTTAATGGTAGTAACGGCGGCGGCAATTTCCCTTCTTCGTCGTCCTCTCTCCTCCTCCACGACATAACGATGAACTCGCTCTCCTCGTTCGACGGAGGAGGCGGATCCGGGAACGACGATCAGACGACTAGGGATTTTCTAGGGTTAAGGCCTCTTTCGCACAGTGAAATGCTCAGCTTCACCGGGCTCAGAAACGTGGCTACCGACGAAACCAGCACCGCCCGGAGCGACCACGTCGAGGATAGTCGGGGAGGGAGGTGGCATCGAACGAGGACAAGCCGACGTCGGAGTATACGCAGGAGAACGAGGCGAGCAAACAGGGGCGAAGAAGAAATGGGAACATGGAAAGAGATTTATTGAAGGGCAAACTTGATATTATGAAATATTTTTGAACATTTACTAGCAAAGGCAAAACCTTATAACAATTTCTAAAAGACCCGCCCAAAGGCCAACAAAAATAAAAATATCAAGCATTGACATCCTTGGTTTTTTTGTGTAATCGTGAAGCTTATCCAATTTATTATTTATATTAACTATATAAAATATTAATTTAATTTTTTTTATATAATTTCATATTTATTAATAATACTTTAATAAATATAAAAATATATATAAAAATATTTGAATTAATATTTATATAGTTATTAATCTATATATAACCTTAATTTAGAAGACTTTGCTTACGTGTCAATCTTAGAGGAGTTTTAGGAATATTGACCAATTATGTTTTTTTTCTTGATTTTTTTATTTCTCCTTTTCTCTTTTTTTTTCCATTAATTTGTTTTAATCCTCCATTCTCTTTTTATTCTTAAGATATTTACTAACAATTGGGCTTAATTCAAAACATTGAATTCAATCTAATATAACCATTAGGCTTAACTCACATTTATGTACTAACTATCTATATATCTATATATAACCTTAATTTAGAAGACTTTGCTTACATGTCAATCTTAGAGGAGTTTTAGGAATATTGACCAATTATGTTTTTTTTCCTTGATTTTTTTATTTCTCCTTTTCGATCTCTTTTTTTCCATTAATTTTTTTTAATCCTCCATTCTCTTTTTATTCTTAACATATTTACTAACAATCTATATATAACCTTAATTTAAAAGAATTTGCTTACGTGTCAATCTTAGAGGAGTTTTAGGAATATTGACCAATTATGTTTTTTTTCTTGATTTTTTTATTTCTCCTTTTCTCTTTTTTTTTTTCCATTAATTTGTTTTAATCCTCCATTCTCTTTTTATTCTTAACATATTTACTAACAATTGGGCTTAATTCAAAACATTGAATTCAATCTAATATAACCATTAGGCTTAACTCACATTTATGTACTAACTATCTATATATCTATATTCTATATATAACCTTAATTTAGAAGACTTTGCTTACATGTCAATCTTAGAGGAGTTTTAGGAATATTGACCAATTATGTTTTTTTCCTTGATATTTTTTTTTTCCTTTTCGATCTCTTTTTTTCCATTAATTTTTTTTAATCCTCCATTCTCTTTTTATTCTTAACATATTTACTAACAATCTATATATAACCTTAATTTAGAAGACTTTGCTTACGTGTCAATCTTAGAGGAGTTTTAGGAATATTGACCAATTATGTTTTTTTTCTTGATTTTTTTATTTCTCCCTCTCTCTTTTTTTTCCCATTAATTTGTTTTAATCCTCCATTCTCTTTTTATTCTTAACATATTTACTAACAATCTATATATAACCTTAATTTAGAAGACTTTGCTTACGTGTCAATCTTAGAGGAGTTTTAGGAATATTGACCAATTATGTTTTTTTTCTTGATTTTTTTATTTCTCCCTTTCTCTTTTTTTCCCCATTAATTTGTTTTAATCCTCCATTCTCTTTTTATTCTTAACATATTTACTAACAATTGGGCTTAATTCAAAACATTGAATTCAATCTAATATAACCATTAGGCTTAACTCACATTTATGTACTAACTATCTATATATCTATATATAACCTTAATTTAGAAGACTTTGCTTACATGTCAATCTTAGAGGAGTTTTAGGAATATTGACCAATTATGTTTTTTTCCTTGATTTTTTTATTTCTCCTTTTCGATCTCTTTTTTTCCATTAATTTTTTTTAATCCTCCATTCTCTTTTTATTCTTAACATATTTACTAACAATTGGGCTTAATTCAAAACATTGAATTCAATCTAATATAACCATTAGGCTTAACTCACATTTATGTACTAACTATTGAGCTTAATTCAAAACATTGAATATAATTATTAGTTGTGACACATCACATTTAAATGCATGATTCAGATTTCAAAATTTCTAAAAAAGTTACAATGATATTGATATTATTATTACTGGGTGATTTAAAATATCTACACTTATGTATTATACTTTAGATGAGATATAAAAAAAATTATTTCAGAATTATAAGATACATTTATGGTAAAGTTTTTTTTATCTTAACTTTTATTAGTATTTTATAATATATTTATATATATTATTAATATTTTAGTTTTAAAAAACCGCGTCATGACGCATGAATTTTACTAGTTATTATCATAATCAAATGTATAATTAAAAAAATAACGGACCTATATAGCCTAACATCCAAGATTCCAAGGTAAACAATTTGACAAGATAGACAAGTAAGACAACAACATTTCGCCGCGAACGTATATACTCCGTATTTTGTTGTATTGTACGTAAAGCATGTGCATTGTCTTTGTCGGTGTAGTCAAGTGGTGGCTATGCTAAGCAACTGTAGTCGAGTAATCGGCAAGTGTTTTCGATTTTTTTTTATTAGGTAAGAATTTAAGATTCAGACAAGCCTAACACCTCGACTTTTATAATTTCTTGTACAAACTACAAAGGTGATAAAATGTGAATTCCAGGGCTGAAAATAATATATATATACTGTATATACTAGTACTTTTCCCGTACCTTGTATGGGTGAGTATTTTTATTAAAACTTCTCGCTTTTGTTCCCCCTCGTACCATGAATATGTTTTATTTCATTTGAATTGTTGTCATGTTATCAATTACAACCCCTGTTATAATACAATAACACTTACAATCGCAAACAAAAGTCTCATAATTTCAGTCAAGTTTGATATCTTAAACAAAATATTCGACACATTAATTTTCTACTAACATCTTCTCATGTTGTTCTTCGAAATCTTTGATTATCATGATGAAGTACTTTTTTTCTTGAGACAATCGATACTTCAAATTTGACAAAAAATAGTAAATCACTCGCTTCTACGCTTCTCCTAGTATCCATCCTAATTAAAGGCAAAGAAAAGAAACCTTATAGTTTTTAGCTTAAAAAAACCGAATTCGAATCCTTTATGATATTTTATCTATTACACATCATTCTACACCTTTTAAATTGATCTAAATTATAAACCAATTTGATAAAGATACCTTAATTTGACAAATATATCTTAAGTTTAAATGTATAAACCCTACATAGCTAAATAATTTATAAAATGATATTTAGTGTGTGTTTTTTATAATACTTAGACCCTTAATTAATTAGAAAAAGGAACTCTATTTTTAAGTGTATAAACCTTAAGAGGCCAAAACATTAAAAAAAATGTTATACCTCTCAAATTGATGGATTACGAAAATTAGTTGGGCATGACTTGTGTATTTAGAATTTTTTTTATGAGTATTCAGTTAGGTTTTAGAACCAAGAAATTGATGGATCGTAAATGATAACTAATCAAAATAACATTCTTATAGTTGGTGCTTTGTATGAAAGATTTGACAAAAGACTCGTACATATAAGGAAATTTTTTTCATCCTTTTTAAAATCAAATTGTATTATATTTAATGGTGAACCCTTATCGTCAAAGGGATATCTTATTTCACAACCAGCCTATTAAATAGACTGAAAAATATTAATGTTGTGTGTTATAAGTTGTTTTAAGCCTATGTTTATTTTTATTGGAATCCAATGACACTATCACCTTCAAATGACGATTTTTTTATTTAAAAATTTTCACAACCCATATTGTATGTAATGTCACCCCTATGAAATTATCTACAAACGTTTATGATGTGTGTAATTATTCTAATTACGACCGTAGTTTTTCATATTATGAGTATAAAACACCAATAAAATTGATAAATTCAAATAAATTAGGCATAATTGAATGCTCAAGAAAGATTGTGAATTGCTCAATAAAGATTCACCGTAAACATATATCTTTCTTATTTACCTGTGGCTCGATATCTGAGCATTATTCCTCTTTACTCCTATTGTGCATGCATTCATGTCCAACGGGATGATTTCAGCTATCCTAACATCAACAAAGTTTTTTTTCAACAATACACCTCAATCTTATACGAAGGACAATCTCAGTCATTCAAAATATTGAGCTTAGTTTTAAAGGATTTGAAATTCCAAAGTTCGCAATAGCTTCCCTATAGTTAAAGGCACACAATGAAAGAATGAATTTTCTATCTGTTTGGGCAAAAATTATTCTATAAAAGAGCCAGTTCAAATTAAAAAGGGATACAATGAAAGAGAACCCCACGTATATTACAAGTGTAATACGAAGTAGTGTCCAAGAGCTTGTTGGGGAACATAGCAGCAACTACACGCGAGTTTGGGGTAGTAGCAAGCACCTAGAATCTACGAAAAAACAAAAGCAAAGCACCTCCCAATGAACCGAATACATGCAGCAATTGTAAAGGCCCGGGTTTTAAATCTTAAATTTCGGAAAAAAAAAAGAAATTAAAAATGAATTTCAATCGGGTTATTTAAAATCTCTTAAAATGAATTCCGGCATGATTTTAACGGATTTTCTGATGGATTTCAATTCCGCTATTTTGACTTGAGATTTTGGAATATGAGGGAGATTTTATCGAAGTAATTAATTCGAGTTTGGGAATTCAAATTTGTTATTTTGATGGGGGCATTCTTAATTTTGTCTCTCTCTCTCTCTCTCTCTCTCTCTCTCTCTCTCTCTCTCTCTCTCTCTCTCGTTGCTTCAGACACCGTTGCCTCACTGGGGGAAAGATTCCCTTGCCTTACCTGCAAATATACAGCTTGCATCCTTGTTGTTTTGTGCCAAATCTCACCATAACATCCCTCTGCCTCACCCTCCCTCTCACACCTGCATTTCCACCGAAAACCCTAAAACTTATCTACAAATTCAGCCCTCATCCTTTGCCTTTTCATTCATACCAAAACAGCAACAAAACCCCCATTTGAGTCCTGTGTTCGGAGCTAGGAAACCACCTCTGCCGCCTTAGCCACAAGCCACTGCACATCTTCGATTCAAAACCAGCACCACCTTCCTTGACTTTCCCTCTTTCGACCGCTGTTGTTGAGCCCAACCACCACCATCAGCGCCCTCTCTCCATCCTCGCAGCCACCATCCCCATCGGAGAACCTAGCACCGCAGCGCTCCCCTGTTGCCGAGTGAATAAGAAAGGGAAGGGGAAGCTGTCTGCCCAGCTCGAAAACACCAAAAAACCACGCCATCACCTCCCTTGGTTCCCGGAGGACGGAGGCGGAGCCCAGACATCGCCGGAGGCCAAATCGCAGTCGATTCCTCTATTTCTTTTCCGTTCAAGGTTTAGTTTGCTTCTCATGTCGATTTCGATTCACACATCCTTCAATCGTGCTCTTAATCAACCCTATCCCTTCCTAGGATCGAGAAACGCTCCTTCCCCGTCGAGTACAACCGGAGCCGCCCTCGGAGCATCCCGACGTCGGAGAATCGCGCAACGGTACTCCCTCTCTCTCTCCCTCCTTCTCACTCGCGCTTTTCTCTCTTCCGGGGTTAGGGTGGTCGGAATGGTGAGTCGTTCCGGTGGGCAAGGTCTGGGCCGGAAAGGAGGCCGCCGGAACCTGGGATCTCTTCTTCTTCTCTTCGTTTTTTTTTCCGACCGCCGATAGCAGAGCTCTGTTCTTTCGTTTGGGGGAAACAGACCTGGGAACCGGGTTCTCCTCCTTTCTTTTATTTTTGTTTTAGTTGAACCGGGTTCGGTTGGGCTTTCCGGGTCATGAGGCCGGATCGGGTCTTCCTCTTCTTTCCTTTGGGGTGGATCCGGACTCAGGGTTAAAAGGGTTGGGCCTCTTGTTTTGTTGGGCTGAGTGTTTAGGTGGTGTTATGAATTCCAGATTTAGTGTTATTTAATCCATTATATGGTTGTTATTATATATTGGTTGCCATATATATGTTATATTATAGGTTAAGTAAATTGGTATTTTGGTCTTATAAGGGTGGGTTGTTAAATGGATTAATTTTGGTGATTTCTTATATTTTAAATATTATGTGGAGCATGTGATTAGATGTTGTTTATAAATGGGATTTAAAGTGATTTGTCGGTTGTGATTTATAAATATGGTTGTGAAAATAGAATTATTTTGTGACCAAATGTCAGAATTTATTTATGTAATGATTTTGAAAATAAACATGCCGGGATGGTGTTAATAATATGATCGATTTTGGGAAATTGTTAAGGATTTAAATGATAAATGTCGGAATTTGGCCAAGTATGATTTGAGAAATTATTTTCACTTAATTTGGGAGTTAAGAGTTTGGAAAATATGGTTAGTACAATTTTATCAATGGGGTTGATTGGAAGTAAACGATTTTTGTTGATGTTGATCGTACCGGAAAGATTTTGGAAAATGGTTTCACTATCGGTTGGTTTTGAGTATGTTGAGAACTTGAGTTCCGTGCGTAGGAATGTTGGTTCAGTGGCTTATGGAAATGGCTTGATGATAGGTGTGTATTGCTTTTGGATTGCCTTGGACTTGCATTTGGGCCCTTGCTTGTATTATCCTGCTGTTCTGCATCTTCAGGTAAGTTCCCTAGGGGGCTTACTCAGGTTGGACATTCATGCCTGTTGTTGCATTTTATGTTAGGTGTTGCATATGCATAAAAGCATGCCATGTAGTATCATGTTTAGGTTGCACTAATTGATTGAGCATCTGTTTACTTTATGCGTTTGAAACAGAACGGCCGTTATCTGTGATAGTCCTAGAGTCTTTGCTAGGGTCATAGGGTAGCCCAGCCTCACCGGGTACCCTGAGTCAATCGAGTCATGACTTCCTTATATTATGCCTGCGGGCTTTATTGTGGAGCGGGTTAGGCATGCGTGCCCCCCGATTATGAATGAATGCATTCACGAGCTGGCCAGTCTCCACCTATCGGAAGGGGTGGAGGTAGGAGAGGGATATGCCACTTGGCATTGTCTTGGGCCCCTTTACAGTATTTCTGCACATTATTATGAACTAGGAGCATGCTAGTGTGTTTGAATTTCGTACTGCATTAGAGCATCTTTATTAGGTATAGCACATACTATGTGGCCTCAGCGAGGACTGCCGGTCCCGCATGAGTGGCTCGATCTGACTCCTTTCCCCGTTCTTCTTTTAAAGGTATTCTCTGCAGATTTGAGTGCTCGATGTCTATATGACGGGGCTCCCTGTTGGCGAATCGAAGAATCTGGCTAATATCCTAATTTAGTAAAATGGTAATTAAACACTCATGCTGTGGTTTTGACCGGTTCTTCCGTGACACTTGTATCTTTACTCTGTTTTCGCCTTACTTCCGTTTGAAATGGATTCCGCGACATAGTCTTAGGACAGGTCAAGGGTACCCAACGGCCCTTCGATGTTTTAGGGTTTGAAATCCCCCTTTATTATTGACCTAAAAATTGAATTTGAAACCTCGACCCGTACCTGGATTGCAAGATCCGAACAAGGGGTTTTATCCCTTGAAACGTAACCCGGAAATTATAATTCTGGGCCGTTACAAAGATGGTATCAGAGCTGAGGTTGTGCAATCCGGGTACAAAAGGGTCGAGTGTATGTTTTGAAAATTGCCCACAAATTTCAAGGACTTTTAAAAAGGATTTAAAGGGGCAAAATGAAATTAAGATGACTAAACCAAATCGGACTATGTAACGAACTTGGCCTGTTATAAAAGAGGAAAACCGACCAAACGGGACACGAGTGGGTAGTAAAGGCGCTAGACCACCCCTATTGGGTGTAGTTGGGAGCGGTAGGCAAAATATTAGCTTGTTCTTTACAGATGGGTTGGGAGACTCCAAGGAGATCATTATGAGTGTTATTAACTGATTATGTGCTGAATGCTTGCTGTGTTAGAGATCTGATTTGGATGCCTTAGCTATGAAATGTGTACTGACTTACCTGTGCAAACGGGATGGCGGGAGTGCCTTTATTTCTACATTGTTAAACCCAGCTTGTGTGAAACAGCCCTCCACCATGTTTGTTAACCCTTTGATGGTACTATCGAGTCCTTCTCCCGGACATCAGTGTCTCCCACAGGGAATCAGGTTGGTAAGTGCCATGGGGTTGTCTTTCTTGATTCTTATGATGATCAATCAGTGTCTTCTTGCCATGAAGAGTCGTACCGGAGTCCCACGGGAAAGAGGGGTGATGAGTCGGTTGGGGAAAGTTAATGGTTGCCCTTAGGAATCTCTGTTCGGTTATAATGGTGGCTCTCTCTGAATTTCATGACATAATATGATTAGTTATATTGCTTAGGTCTAGTGTTATGTCTTACTTTCTATCATGATTACATGTTGTCATAACATGTCTACTTGGCCTATTGTGTTGACTTGATTAATGATTGAATGGAAGTGTGAGCTGCCTGAAGTGAATCTGTCTCTACTAGGTCCATGATAGTGTGATAAAATCTTCTTTGTATGAATGCCTGTAAATGATCTCTTTATCATACTAGCTAATGACGCGTCGATGCTCCTTATTCCTTTTGTGACAAGAACCTATAGCATGCCTATCTATTTTGTATTTGTCAGATTAACTGTTGCTGATTATTTTGCACTTGATATTGCTGTGTGTTACTTGTGTTGAAGAGAGAATAAATGGTATAATTGAGTCTTGAGAAATGCATGTTTTATCCTAGTATGTGTTGATTTGAGCTCATGCCCCGTATTCTAGCCATATTGCCATTACTTAAACTCATGTTATACATCGTAAAACCTTCCTCATGTTTCTAGATTGTTGGAATGTGATTGAATTGATTTCTTACGTATCGCCATGATTAGTTGCATGTATGTATCGCGTGTTATGTTGAGTCATTAATATCATGTAGGACCTTTGATCATGACTTGTGCGAATTATACCTTGCCTACACTACTGTTGATTCTCTCTCGAGCTAGGTCCCTGATAGTGCGTTTCTTCCCTCTTGTTGTCCTCACAAAATGTTTTACTCATCCTGATTGGATTAATGTTGAATTCGATGACTGTCTTGCTAAATTTCTGGGATGCTTGATCATAGCATGCTTACATGTTATCACTCGGTAGTGTTTCCCTATTACGTTATGAATTCCTCTTGTGCTGGCATAGATGTATGATTGGGCACCTCGCATGATCACACACCACGTTGTATTATTTCGCATATGCATGACGAATGAATGTTAGAATGAATTTAGTCGAGTTACCTTGATTGTGGTCACGAGTCGATAAGTGCTAGTAGTGCCTGGTAGGGCTTATGATTTCCAATATAACTAACTAAAAGGATCACTTGTTGCACTTGTTCTATGATGTGATGACTATTGTACTATATATGTGCTCTATGATGGTTCGCTCTTAACATGATTATAATATGTCGCCACTGATGCCCTTCTTGTTATTTTGATGATGCCTCATGTTTCGTGAATATTATGTTGAGCTCCTCTTAATGACTCTTGACTATGCTTGTATTACATCATCTATCGCTAGTATCGTGTGGGACCCATGATTTCTAAATGTATCTTGTCATATGATTACGTGCCATGATTGACCTATTATATGATCATGGTGTTAGATGGGGTAGTTACTATGTTGCTATAATATGTTCTCGTATGATGCATACACCAAGCTCGTGCATTGTTCATATATGTGATAATTGTGATGCTCGATAAATCCCGCGTATCCTGTTTAAAGTTGCTGAGCATATCTGTTTTCATGGAATCACATACTACTAGTTTATCTCGCATGCATCCGTGTAGGACTCGATTGTGTCTTTTGGAATGAATACGCATGTTCTTTTCCCTTGAGATAGGTACATGTTAGTGTGGGTTAGTGAAATTGATATGCTCCATGATGAATTCGTGTTACTTGTCGCGATTATAACCTAATAGACTTCCATAAGGGCATTGTTGTTATTCTCGGGTCAGAGTCTAGTCCCTAGTCTTGTCATCCTTAGCTTTATTCGTGGTTGTTTCCGAAAGGAACATCGGGTTGTTCACTCTTGTCACTCCCCTATCTCCGCTAACTTGGACTCACCCGCGATAGCGACCGCATGGGAAAGAGAAAGGAAGTTGGATAGCAATAGAGCCGTGTGGCGGAAGCGTGGGCCCATAACCCACAAGCCTCATGATCAAAGATGTCGGTAGGACAAGTGCGTTTCGAGGATTGCGGCTACCGAGTGCGATGTGATTTGCAAGCGAGAGTGTCCTTTGTTCGAATTGCTAATTCTTCTGAATTGTTGGTGACGATATTGCACTAACCTGACGATGAGATTTACGTGTTGATGTGCTGACTTGGTAATGATTGTTGCCTGATTGTCTGTTGTCTGTGATGGTATGATTTTACGCCTTATAGTTCTAATGTGCCATGAACCATGATGCCTTTATGTGTTGATACTCTGAGTTGCTAAGCATGATCTAAATTATTGTACCTATAGAAGTATGAGCTGCAAATGCTAAAAGCCTGAACTGTTTATCTTCTGAGGTTATGATGCAACTTGCTATCTTGACTTGATTATGTGCATATATGATGATTTTTAATAATGATTGAGCATGATGGTAAATTGAGACTTGTTGACATATTTGCAATGCTTGATGATGAATTAATGATGTTATCATTCTAAATGCTAGTTGATATGATGTATACCTTGTGTATGATGATGTTCCTGATTGCCTCTCCTTTGAATATGTGGGTAAGATTCTCTTGTAGAGTGGTCGGAGAATTGCGGGAAAATTTGAGGGGTTAGGATGATCGATGGTATTACGAGATAAGTCATGAAGAGAGGGATGTTGGGTTAGGTAAGACCGGTTGAGTTGGGATCTATAAGAGGAAATCCTTGGTGGTCCCGATGAACTTTCTAGGTGAATCCTAGGTGGGGGTATGTTTAGGAACAGGCTGGCTAAGTGGTGATCGAGGAATTTCTAGAGGAGATGTGTGATTAGCAGGGCAAGATGCTTGTGAAACCTTGGGAAGTGTGAGAAGTGTAAGAAATGGCCTTTGTGGATGTTGAGGACATAGTGTAAGCAGGTACTCGAGCGCGAGGTTAGAGATAGGAGTGAGTTCTTAGAGGTGGATGGTGTGGTAGTGCTTGACGGAAGGATGGACGAGATTTGAGCATCGAGATGAATAGGGATTTGTTTGTAGAATTTTTGTCTGAGTTGACGTTGGCGAGTCTAGAAGAGGATTAGTCTTGGCTTGAGAGTGGAGATGGGCGAGTGGGGATTGTATTTTATTTTGACTGGTATGACGTGAAGATTTTCTCGATTATGTGATTTATTTATATTTGCTGGCATGATGTTAGATAGCGACTATGATGAATCTGATACATAATGATATTACATGCTGTTATGCAATATTGAAATCTAGTTGGTAGTGACAAATGTTATCATGATATATTGGTGCTCTGCTATGTTGTTTTAGGAGCATGTTAGGATGTGTCGTGATTTATATATATGAGATAATGATGTCTGATTACTAAATGATCGCTACATGGCGTTGTGAGGAGTTAAGATGATGTCTAGTGAGTATGCTGACATTCGTTGATTGATGTGCTGCTTGATCTCCCCTTTGCTGAATCTTAATGGCATGATTTTGTTGTGCTGATGTGTTGACAATGAGTTTTGTTTCGTTGACTCTATGATGAGGTGATACTTTTATGACTTTTGGTGTGATGTCGAGACATTTATTATGATTTTGTTATGTGGTTGAGATATGTATTATGACCCGTAGTAGGATGTAGAGATGTTGATGTGACCTTGTGGCACTGTGTTGGCATATGTTTGCGACTTGTCATATGATGTACTGATTGTAGATTGGTTGGTTATTTGGTTATGCATTTCTTATAGCTTGTGAAGCTTGCTTGAATTGAGACTGATAGCTTGTTTTGATTCTAGAAACTAGGAAGAGAATATGGGATTAGCCCTTAGAGGTGGATGATTCCACCTCCGAGCTTCTGAAATTGATTGATTGTCATGCGGGAAACTGATTTGGTTTTGGAAGATTTTGACGAAATTTTGATCGAAAGGATTTTACTTGTTTTGGTGTAAAGTTGCTTGGTTAAACGTCTTATTTGAAGATTTGAACGGCTTTGAAAAGGGTTAGCTTAGATCTGTAAAGAATGAACGTTACCGAGAATTTCAACGATTTTGAGCCTAATCTTTACCTTCCATTGCGCAATCCCTTTAGAAACTTTTCAAATCCGGGCAACTCTATGATACTTCACGAAGTGGATACATGCATTTTATGGGGGCGCCTATAGGGTGCTTGCTAAGACCTAGTGATGCTATTGTAGATCTTTTAGAGTTGTGGTACTTCCAAAAAGTCGAAGCGAGGATGTGATAGGGGCGCTTATTGCATACTTGTCAAGGCCAATTGGAGGTGTCACGACCGTGACTCGGATGTTGTGAGAATCCCGGAAGACGCAACCGAGATGATTACAAGATCCCTGGACATGGTCCCTGGACTCATCAATTTCAAACTTCAACCCCTACCTTATTTTAGTTTTAGTCTCGGGGACGAGACTTGTTTTTAGAGGTGGATGATGTAAAGGCCCGGGTTTTAAATCTTAAATTTCGGAAAAAAAAAAATTAAAAATGAATTTCAATCGGGTTATTTAAAATCTCTTAAAATGAATTCCGGCATGATTTTAACGGATTTTCTGACGGATTTCAATTCCGCTATTTTGACTTGAGATTTTGGAATATGAGGGAGATTTTATCGAAGTAATTAATTCGAGTTTGGGAATTCAAATTTGTTATTTTGATGGGGGCATTCTTAATTTTGTTTCTCTCTCTCTCTCTCTCTCTCTCTCTCTCTCTCGTTGCTTCAGACACCGTTGCCTCACTGGGGGAAAGATTCCCTTGCCTTACCTGCAAATATACAGCTTGCATCCTTGTTGTTTTGTGCCAAATCTCACCATAACATCCCTCTGCCTCACCCTCCCTCTCACACCTGCATTTCCACCGAAAACCCTAAAACTTATCTACAAATTCAGCCCTCATCCTTTGCCTTTTCATTCATACCAAAACAGCAACAAAACCCCCATTTGAGTCCTGTGTTCGGAGCTAGGAAACCACCTCTGCCGCCTTAGCCACAAGCCACTGCACATCTTCGATTCAAAACCAGCACCACCTTCCTTGACTTTCCCTCTTTCGACCGCTGTTGTTGAGCCCAACCACCACCATCAGCGCCCTCTCTCCATCCTCGCAGCCACCATCCCCATCGGAGAACCTAGCACCGCAGCGCTCCCCTGTTGCCGAGTGAATAAGAAAGGGAAGGGGAAGCTGTCTGCCCAGCTCGAAAACACCAAAAAACCACGCCATCACCTCCCTTGGTTCCCGGAGGACGGAGGCGGAGCCCAGACATCGCCGGAGGCCAAATCGCAGTCGATTCCTCTATTTCTTTTCCGTTCAAGGTTTAGTTTGCTTCTCATGTCGATTTCGATTCACACATCCTTCAATCGTGCTCTTAATCAACCCTATCCCTTCCTAGGATCGAGAAACGCTCCTTCCCCGTCGAGTACAACCGGAGCCGCCCTCGGAGCATCCCGACGTCGGAGAATCGCGCAACGGTACTCCCTCTCTCTCTCCCTCCTTCTCACTCGCGCTTTTCTCTCTTCCGGGGTTAGGGTGGTCGGAATGGTGAGTCGTTCCGGTGGGCAAGGTCTGGGCCGGAAAGGAGGCCGCCGGAACCTGGGATCTCTTCTTCTTCTCTTCGTTTTTTTTTCCGACCGCCGATAGCAGAGCTCTGTTCTTTCGTTTGGGGGAAACAGACCTGGGAACCGGGTTCTCCTCCTTTCTTTTATTTTTGTTTTAGTTGAACCGGGTTCGGTTGGGCTTTCCGGGTCATGAGGCCGGATCGGGTCTTCCTCTTCTTTCCTTTGGGGTGGATCCGGACTCAGGGTTAAAAGGGTTGGGCCTCTTGTTTTGTTGGGCTGAGTGTTTAGGTGGTGTTATGAATTCCAGATTTAGTGTTATTTAATCCATTATATGGTTGTTATTATATATTGGTTGCCATATATATGTTATATTATAGGTTAAGTAAATTGGTATTTTGGTCTTATAAGGGTGGGTTGTTAAATGGATTAATTTTGGTGATTTCTTATATTTTAAATATTATGTGGAGCATGTGATTAGATGTTGTTTATAAATGGGATTTAAAGTGATTTGTCGGTTGTGATTTATAAATATGGTTGTGAAAATAGAATTATTTTGTGACCAAATGTCAGAATTTATTTATGTAATGATTTTGAAAATAAACATGCCGGGATGGTGTTAATAATATGATCGATTTTGGGAAATTGTTAAGGATTTAAATGATAAATGTCGGAATTTGGCCAAGTATGATTTGAGAAATTATTTTCACTTAATTTGGGAGTTAAGAGTTTGGAAAATATGGTTAGTACAATTTTATCAATGGGGTTGATTGGAAGTAAACGATTTTTGTTGATGTTGATCGTACCGGAAAGATTTTGGAAAATGGTTTCACTATCGGTTGGTTTTGAGTATGTTGAGAACTTGAGTTCCGTGCGTAGGAATGTTGGTTCAGTGGCTTATGGAAATGGCTTGATGATAGGTGTGTATTGCTTTTGGATTGCCTTGGACTTGCATTTGGGCCCTTGCTTGTATTATCCTGTTGTTCTGCATCTTCAGGTAAGTTCCCTAGGGGGCTTACTCAGGTTGGACATTCATGCCTGTTGTTGCATTTTATGTTAGGTGTTGCATATGCATAAAAGCATGCCATGTAGTATCATGTTTAGGTTGCACTAATTGATTGAGCATCTGTTTACTTTATGCGTTTGAAACAGAACGGCCGTTATCTGTGATAGTCCTAGAGTCTTTGCTAGGGTCATAGGGTAGCCCAGCCTCACCGGGTACCCTGAGTCAATCGAGTCATGACTTCCTTATATTATGCCTGCGGGCTTTATTGTGGAGCGGGTTAGGCATGCGTGCCCCCCGATTATGAATGAATGCATTCACGAGCTGGCCAGTCTCCACCTATCGGAAGGGGTGGAGGTAGGAGAGGGATATGCCACTTGGCATTGTCTTGGGCCCCTTTACAGTATTTCTGCACATTATTATGAACTAGGAGCATGCTAGTGTGTTTGAATTTCGTACTGCATTAGAGCATCTTTATTAGGTATAGCACATACTATGTGGCCTCAGCGAGGACTGCCGGTCCCGCATGAGTGGCTCGATCTGACTCCTTTCCCCGTTCTTCTTTTAAAGGTATTCTCTGCAGATTTGAGTGCTCGATGTCTATATGACGGGGCTCCCTGTTGGCGAATCGAAGAATCTGGCTAATATCCTAATTTAGTAAAATGGTAATTAAACACTCATGCTGTGGTTTTGACCGGTTCTTCCGTGACACTTGTATCTTTACTCTGTTTTCGCCTTACTTCCGTTTGAAATGGATTCCGCGACATAGTCTTAGGACAGGTCAAGGGTACCCAACGGCCCTTCGATGTTTTAGGGTTTGAAATCCCCCTTTATTATTGACCTAAAAATTGAATTTGAAACCTCGACCCGTACCTGGATTGCAAGATCCGAACAAGGGGTTTTATCCCTTGAAACGTAACCCGGAAATTATAATTCTGGGCCGTTACAAAGATGGTATCAGAGCTGAGGTTGTGCAATCCGGGTACAAAAGGGTCGAGTGTATGTTTTGAAAATTGCCCACAAATTTCAAGGACTTTTAAAAAGGATTTAAAGGGGCAAAATGAAATTAAGATGACTAAACCAAATCGGACTATGTAACGAACTTGGCCTGTTATAAAAGAGGAAAACCGACCAAACGGGACACGAGTGGGTAGTAAAGGCGCTAGACCACCCCTATTGGGTGTAGTTGGGAGCGGTAGGCAAAATATTAGCTTGTTCTTTACAGATGGGTTGGGAGACTCCAAGGAGATCATTATGAGTGTTATTAACTGATTATGTGCTGAATGCTTGCTGTGTTAGAGATCTGATTTGGATGCCTTAGCTATGAAATGTGTACTGACTTACCTGTGCAAACGGGATGGCGGGAGTGCCTTTATTTCTACATTGTTAAACCCAGCTTGTGTGAAACAGCCCTCCACCATGTTTGTTAACCCTTTGATGGTACTATCGAGTCCTTCTCCCGGACATCAGTGTCTCCCACAGGGAATCAGGTTGGTAAGTGCCATGGGGTTGTCTTTCTTGATTCTTATGATGATCAATCAGTGTCTTCTTGCCATGAAGAGTCGTACCGGAGTCCCACGGGAAAGAGGGGTGATGAGTCGGTTGGGGAAAGTTAATGGTTGCCCTTAGGAATCTCTGTTCGGTTATAATGGTGGCTCTCTCTGAATTTCATGACATAATATGATTAGTTATATTGCTTAGGTCTAGTGTTATGTCTTACTTTCTATCATGATTACATGTTGTCATAACATGTCTACTTGGCCTATTGTGTTGACTTGATTAATGATTGAATGGAAGTGTGAGCTGCCTGAAGTGAATCTGTCTCTACTAGGTCCATGATAGTGTGATAAAATCTTCTTTGTATGAATGCCTGTAAATGATCTCTTTATCATACTAGCTAATGACGCGTCGATGCTCCTTATTCCTTTTGTGACAAGAACCTATAGCATGCCTATCTATTTTGTATTTGTCAGATTAACTGTTGCTGATTATTTTGCACTTGATATTGCTGTGTGTTACTTGTGTTGAAGAGAGAATAAATGGTATAATTGAGTCTTGAGAAATGCATGTTTTATCCTAGTATGTGTTGATTTGAGCTCATGCCCCGTATTCTAGCCATATTGCCATTACTTAAACTCATGTTATACATCGTAAAACCTTCCTCATGTTTCTAGATTGTTGGAATGTGATTGAATTGATTTCTTACGTATCGCCATGATTAGTTGCATGTATGTATCGCGTGTTATGTTGAGTCATTAATATCATGTAGGACCTTTGATCATGACTTGTGATGTAACTTTTAGGGCTGTTATATTCATACAAAGAAGATTTTATCACACTATCATGGACCTAGTAGAGACAGATTCACTTCAGGCAGCTCACACTTCCATTCAATCATTAATCAAGTCAACACAATAGGCCAAGTAGACATGTTATGACAACATGTATAATATTCAAGAGATCAAGAGATGAAAGACCTTTGATCATCTCTTGATAAAACATATAACAAACCTACAGAAGGTTACATCTTAATGAGTGAGACAACCATCACCCAACTATAATATTCACAGAGTTCAAGCAATGTATCCCTAAAAGTCATCACATATTTCTCCATAAATTTAGACTTAGTCATCCACAGAAAGGTGAAAACACAAACATCACGCTTTAATAACTCCTCTTCATGCTAAGTGATAGTAGAATAGGATTCTTGGCCAAGAAATCAAATCCATAAGACCATAACCATGATCTTCAATGTAATACTTCAAATTAGCCATCAATTTCTTTTCAAACATAGCCTAAAATACACGGTCTGAAATGGTAAATATATAGATAATAGCAATAGCTAAGGAGTAATAAAAAGTAAGACTATACCAAGCCTAGGATGGTAGTACTACTCACCAGCCCACTCAAAAAAAAATTCCTAGCCATCACATGATACCACTATTTGTCCCACTATATCCCCCAATCAAAGAAGCAAAACCGAACCCAAACTCAAGGCCAATCAAATAAATTTAACATATATTTCGTCAATAGCAATATATGTTAAATCTAAAGGGGGCCAAGATCAACATTCGGGAGACGCAACCAAATTAGGGAAAAAACGTACATGCCCAAGAAAATGAGGTCCCATATCAAAAAATTAGTCCAGATTAGTCCAACCCTCCCTAGTCCGTATCACTCAAAAAATAGACCCGGCTCACACAGTCACACAAAACAGACCCGACTCACTAAAAAACCGACAACCCACAAAACAGACCCGATTCATGACAGCACGTCAGCACCACAAAAAAAACACCGCTCTCAGTTATGTCATGACAGCAAGGTACTTCACCTTCTCAATCAACCTTCATCAACCCCTCGATCAGCCTGTGTGATCAGCCCTGATGATATGAATCATCGTCCGTCGACCCTACTTCGCAACCTTATCCCCCGACCGAGGATCTTTGATAGCGGATAAAGTGTTGTAGAGCTCATCCATAGTCAAGAAGACTCGGATATCCCCAGGGATTCGATTCGATGTGCCTTGGAGCAAGTAGCCCGCCCTTCCTAACACCTCCAACATCCTGCCAACGCTGCAGAGGCGGGGTTTTATATTTGCTAATCCTGATTCGACCATCCTCTGTTGCTCCTAAATCTTAATCCTCAGCCCAAGTAGCCGCTAACAGTGCAGCACAAACCACTTTACAATACAACTTTACCAAATAGGAACTACAAGATAACAAAAACACACATCGGAAGAGTGTTAAACTCACATCGGAAAAATATTGAACACTACCAACCAAAAAGTTGACACACATGTCGAATATGATAACAAAATGTCATGTGTATTTAAAAAAACACACAAGATAATATGTCCTAGTTAATTTGACATGTGTATTTAAAAAAATTAACAGGTGCAAGTATCTTATTCGACCAATTGTTTTAAAATTCCTTGAAAAACTACTCAACCTTCTTTCCTCTTCCTGTCCTATTGAGGTTTTCAGCTTTTGATATGCTTTCATGTGTCTAATTTAAGATCTAGTATGCAAGTATTCGAGACTTTTGTATTGATTTACATTTCTAATGCAATTGTATTGGTCAACTTAGTTAGTGGAGATATTGCCGTCTTCACTGGTTCTTTTCATAGTGAGGAAGTTGCACCCGAAGCATGGAATCACTCAATACCATCCTATTCGCTAGTCGCTACGACGACTTGAAATACCTATCCTGGACAGTTAAACCTATATGCATATCGGTGAGATTTTCTGAAGCTGTTTACAACCCCTATAAAAAGCAAAGGGAACAGCCGAAAGTTAATGGTTTCATGACTTAAATCTTCACAACTCTGGAAATCAATTCCTTTTTGTTGCAAGCCATGAAGTTGAGAAAGATTGATGTTGTCTTTGATGAAATGAAAATGCAAAAAGAAAAAGAAAAAGAATCTGTATTTGGGATCCAGTTCTTGCCTGTGTATGAATCTCGGACATTATTTTTTGGGTTTCACAATTCATCGATGTTCATATCGATTGGTTTTATATCATTCTTCGTTTTCGAATCAAATTGGATAAATCTAAACTGTTGCAGGAAAAAGAAAATTGAAAGAGAGAACAACCAAGCTGATACATACCTTGATTCGGAGAACTCGAATCTTGCTAAAACGAATCCTTTCTTCATCATGGCTTCTAACAGAAGCTTCAAATTCACCCGAGTTGAATATGAATTTGTTGAACTACAAACATTATTAGTCGCGATAAATTTCAATAAAAATACACTCAAGATAATATGTCAAGGGGGGAAACGGTTCCCATAGTCATTTGAGAAAATAAACTCTCAAACCACTACTTAAATATGCAAGAATCTACTTAGCTTTTCATGTATTTATGTATGTTTATATACAAACAGGTGCAAGTATCAATAATATTATAGATAGAACTGCAAGTGTACGACTATAGTAGCATTAAATATAATTTCTTATAAATTAACAAAATAGGAATATCATAGCATTATCAAAAGCAATGAAAAGTTTGAACAAACACACCTCAAAAAGATTCAAGACATTCCTTGCATACTCTTGAGGTGGTGACATTCCTTGCATACTCCCATAGAAAGACAAAACAGTGGTGTAAAAAAATCAGAGGATCTTCAACCTATAACAAAGAGAAAAGGAGATAATGTCTGGCTCATTTATGGAATTTAGCTAACCAACAGCTGCACACGCCTATTCAGTACTTCAGTTCACCACCACACAAGATCAAATATGACATCATGGCTTGAAAAAGGTCCTAAACTCAATCAATATTGCAAGCAATTTCAAATTCAATCAAGCATAGCAAGCAACTTGTTCAAAGGAAAGCCAGTTTCAAATTCGATCAAAATGAAGCACATAGCAACAACAACCAAAATCAATCAATATGGCAAGCAATTTCAAATTCAATCAAGCATAGCAATCAACTTGTTAAAAGGAAAGGCAATTTCAAATTCAATCAAACTGAAGCATATAAGCACTGTGAGCAAATTTAAGCAATTTCAGCCCTAACCTGAAATCCTAGCCGGAGATTTGAAAAAAATATGACATCTCGGATCCAATAGCATAGAAGAAGAAGAGTGATGGACTGCATCGCTGAATCGAAGTCAATAGATGATTGTCGAAATCGCCTAAAGAAGGAGATGAGAGAGTGAAATGAGCTGTAGAGGAGTTGTGATGTCGGTTCTCCTCCGATGGCATGTCTAGGCCTTTAGGGGTCTGTCCACGGCCCATACCTGACAAACCCCTACCAGATTATCTGGCAAATTCGCCTCCCCAATCGGCCTCCTGAGATTAGGGTTCACAGGACACCTGACAGGCGCAGCACATCAGAGCCACTACTCTCGCCGCCATCCTTGGAAAAGAACATCGACGTCTTAAACCTCGAATCCTCCTTATTCACCTCAACATCGGCGCCTCCGTGGCCTCGAACGACGCCGGAGGAGGATTTCTCCGAGGAAGGGAATGGATCCGGAGCAGCAAGTGCGTTGAAAGACGGGAGGAGCGGAGAGGAAGGCAAGGATTTGCCTCTTCCATGGCCGCGCCCGGGGATTAGGGCAGCAGATTGGGTCGGAACGCCTGATGCCTCGCCGGATTCGGGCGTCTCCGGCTGGTTGGCTATGAACTGGAATCGGGACAGGATGGTGCCCCCTCGGCCGGATCCGTCGCCGAATGAGGTTGAGTAGGTGGAAGAGAGTGTGATGAAGCCTGGCTTGGGCTTTCTGAGTAGTCCTCCAATGGCGCCTCTCATCTTCTTCGTAGACTCCCCGACCAAAAATATTCTTCTTAGACTCGTATTAGCGAAGTGTGTTCAGAGAAGGAGATGTACGAAACCGCCAGTGAGATTCAGGGTTCAGAGAAAGAGAGTTGATGATGAACGATTTAAGGAAGAAAGTGGAGATGAGCGGTTGAAGAGAGCGTGGCTGAGACGAAATTCTTAGGTTGTTCAATGTTGACACGTGACGCAAATTTTTACAAAGACCTTGCTTCTAAAATAATAAGTATAAGGGGTGGATATATATATATATATTGGTCTGTAAAATAAATATTACTCCATCAGTTCCAAAGCACATGGGTTTTTACATTTCGATACGCTTTTTAAAGAGCCAAAAATTCTATAAAATATTATTATTTTATATAATTTGATACTTATTGTGTTTTTGAACGGAAGGAGTATACAACCCTTACATTGTATCGTTAATTTGAAATCTAGGAAATATTTTTTACAATACTTTCAACCTATAATGTCAAGATAATAAATACCCTTCTCACCAAGTTAAGTTATCTTAGTGATTCATTAATTACTCTTTTCAAACTCTTTTACCCCTAAAATTAGTAAAATTACAAAAAATAAAGATATGGAAAAAAATCTCGGATTTTCTTCGGGTTAAGGGGATAACGCCACCCCGAACCCCTAGATCCGCCAATGAATACAACAATTAACTTTTTAACGAACCCAACTTTGTTCGTCATTTTTTTTCGGCCTTTTCCCCTAAAGATGTGTACATTCTACTCCGTGAAATATATGCATTACATAAATTTATATCTATAGAGAATGGTGAGTTGATTGGTTATTTTTCACCTTTATTTATATTTGATAGTCAGTATTAGGTAAAACTAAATCCCTAATTTTAATATTTTATACTTCCTTCGTTAAAAAATATATGTCGTTTTAGAGGAAAAAAATTGTTATTAAAAAAATATAAATTTAGATATTTTTGTATTCGTTTTCAAATTTTCCCTTATAATTTATAATAATTAGAGTGATGTTAATTGTAGTTTTCAATATATTGAAAAGGTTAAGTATTAGCTAAGGGTATAAGTATATGTTTATTCACATTCTTGAGTAAATGTGTAAATTTTGAGTTTTTTTAAAAATATATATAATTTGATTGTTGATAAACATAAACTCAAAAGTCCATCCCTTTATTTTCGAAGATGACAACCTCTTTTGGTAGTGTATAGAATTGAAAGTAACTTGGCATGGTGAATGATGATTTATATCACTTCCGAAAGACATCTTCCATAGACTACTCTTGTCAATGCGACATTGGATTAAAAATAACGGCATTTTCAACCATAAATATCATCGATATTTAAGAGAAAAATAATATAAAATCGATTTTTTTTTATTGTAGCATCATTTTAAAAAAAATATTTCCTTAATTAAAATACTTTGTTCAAAAATATTAGAGGAATCGTCCATTCAAACATCGCATGTAATAAACGTGGAATAATGTCGTGCGAGTCGTTATTTTTTTTTCAATAGAAGAAATCAAGGATGTAGTTTTGGAGCCAAAGTTAATAAAACGTTGCATTAGAGACACTAACTTAAAAAGCTCTCTCCTCTCTCTAGTTTTCTAGAGAGAGAGTCGTGAAAATCCCTTCGGGGTCTCAAATCTCATCGACAAATCTTAGTCCGACGGGATGAATTTCTCGTTCGGTACCCCTAATCATCTCTCCTTACCTCTCCTTGGACAATGATCGGGCCTTCTTGCTCGTAGAGTCTTCCCCGATCGGTGTAAATGTTTCTGATTGTTTCAATCGGCCACCAAATCTCCTCTTTCGCAGCCTGTGGCAGACGTGGTTTCCTCTGTTCTTTGAGGTTTCGCTTCTATTCCTCCCAATGTCTCCAATGGCGTCTCCTTCTCCGCCTTCAATCCGCTTCTTTCCGGGGTCATCAGTCATCGCCTTGTCGCCCCCAAGTACGCATCTCCATTGGCCTCCTCCCCGTCCTTTTAATCCTTGCTTCCTGGTTCGGTCGAGCCCGAAAAATCTCTAATTCTTCTTTCAATTCGTTCCCGGTCTAAGCTCCTTCTTGTTTCCTTTTTGGGTCCGTTCCTTTTGGGTCCCGGCTCCGCCGCCGCCGGCGTTGCGTTTGGGTTGCCGCTTGCCTTCACCCTGCTCCCCTCGACTGCGTTTGGTTCTCCTCGGCGCTGCCTGCATCTTTCGTGTTCCTCGCCATCGTTTCCTTGGCCGCTCCAGCGGTCCAGCCTTCCTTCCTCCGCCTGCCCGGGCTGTCTGCCGGTCCTTGCCGTGGTTGGATGGGCACCTGTCATATCTGAACTGTTGACGTGCTTGAGCTTTGGCTGTGCTTGCACGCCAAGTTCATTCCAAAAACAAAAACAAAAAAAAAAAAAAAAGGAAAATGTTGTCTAATCTTGCACGCCACTCTTTGTGCAATTACTTAAAAAACAAAGGTTACTAGTCCAAAACGGCTTTATTTAAATTCCGAAAGGGGTTGAGTAAATCCACCCGAAAGGGTTTGAGTAAATCCACCCGAAAGGGTTTGATTAAATCCCGCAAGGGCTTGACCATTTTCTTGTAGAGAAAATCTTGTTGGCGTTTTGTTCGAGCAGCTTGCGGCTCTGCTTCCGATGTTTTGAGGAGGTCTACTGCTTGGCTGGAGGGCGTGGAGTTTGGAGTCGGGACTGGCTGGGGTCGTGGTGGTGCGCTCAGGACGACTCCGTATCCGGGATAGAGTTTCCTTGGAGTTCGTCTACACTACCTACAGGAGATAGAGTTCTGCTGTACCGCTGGCCCGCGGTGCCACTGTTCGGTGGTGCTTGGCTTCGTTCTTCGGCGGCATCTTCAGCTTTCTTGGGAGTTGGTCTTCTTTAGCCATCTTGTTGTAGAGCTTTTTCTACTTGTTTCATTTCGCTTGTTTTCTGTATTTCTGTATTGTTAGGATGTACGCTTGGCGGTTCGCCGTCTGCCGACTTTGTCGGCCTCTCGATGAGTCAGACTTGTCTGACCTTCGAATCTTTACCTAATCAAAAAAATAAAAAAAACGTTGCATTATTTACAAGTGGGGGGACATGTGTCGCTAGATGAGTGGTTGCAGTAGGTGTCCTATTGGATTGGCGACAAGTGGAGTGATATGATTAAATCTGATTGATATAAATTGAAATATGTAATTTTCAATATTAAAAATGTAAAAAAAATTTACCACAATACTTGAGTCATTTTTTGCTCTACACCTAAACATCAATTTCAAATATGTTTGACTATATTTTGAAAAGAGACAATTGAATACAATTATGTAAAATAATACCAAAAAAATATTTTTAATTATTTTTCAATTGTAAGAATTAAAATTTTAAGAAGATATTTTATATTTTTAGAATAAAAAATATTAAATATTTGAAAATAAATATAATATAAATTTGATAATATTATGCTAATCAAAAGACATCGTTTCAGTGTAGTGCTTCAGAAAATAAAATCCATTATTCCGTGGGAGATTCTACATACCATCTCAGAGATTGTTGCCATCAAAAACCATTTCAATGTCATCGTTTTTCATCACTACTACAAGAGGTCAACTATGTAGCTAATTGTATTGCTAGAACTATAGGGATTGGTAGTCTCTTACCTCTCTCAACCTTTAGAGAGTTGTGTAATACTTTATTGATCAAGGTTGATATTTGAGTTTTCTGAGACAACCTACTTCTTGTCTATTGTAAAAAAAAAAGTTAACACAACGGTTAGTATAACCCTAAAAGAATCAAGGCTAGGCCAAGCAACCCTATCCCTTTTTTTTCCGAAGCAAGATAAGATTTAGGAAGGTTCCCGACGAGCGACAAGTCTTCCTAGCGCGTCCACACGGACAAAATCGGCCAGATGAAGATAAGTCGAACATCTATCCTCGGCAGGGTTACTATAAGCCAAACATGCAATCATATCCGCTACAACATTTGATTCCATAGATCTAAGAGGACTGGTCGGGCAGAGAGAGAAACGGTGAGCAATAATGTGAACCAAAAAGCCACCAACACCACCGGCTGATGCGACAATGCTTGTCCGGCCACCACCGACCAATTGGCCAAACCCATCCCCCTGAATGCCAATGAATCGGTGTGATAAAGCCACCCTGAAGGTGGATCTCACTGCGTATGGGATAAATCAGAAGCAACCACCGCCCTCCAAACCACCTTTCACAGGTAACCTCTGTCATGAACAGAGAAGGAGCAAGTGTGCTTGAGAGATCCCAAATGAAAGGGTAGGAGTGGAGAAGGAGGAGAGCAAGTGGGGGAAGCATAGGTAACCCGTTTTCGCTGATTTTCTACGATTCGGCTTCCTTTGGTGTCGATTCGGACTCATCCACCGGGGAGACCTCTTCTCTCCGATTCATCCCGCGGTGTTTGCCGCCTTCTGAAACGCCCTGCAAGGCCAATAACTCCCCTCTGGGGTTCAAAATCAAACCCCTCTTGGGGTGTTGTTAGCCGTAAACTGATACTTGTGTCGTCTACGCTCTCGGCCTTTTTGCGTGGATCGCTTTGAATCTCAAACCACCTAAATATGTCTTTATCCAGCCCTTTGCCGGCTCCGACGAGCCTCGGCTTGGCTGGTTGCTGGTGCTCCGCCGTTGCTCGACTGGGTTTTGGCGATTTCGGGCCGGTTCGACAGCATCTAGACCTCGCCGGCCTGTAGCCTGCCCCGGTCGTTGGTCCACCGTTGGGGTCTCCTCCTTGGTGTGGTGCCTGGCTGTGGTCCTGCCGCCTGGGCTTGGCTCCGCATCCTTGCTCACCCACTTCTTTGCCACCTCTCCTAGTGCTTGTCGGCGGTCAGGCTCCTTTGCCTTGCGTTGCTGCACTTCGGTGGCCATGGCGTCTTTTGTGGCCCGTGGGCTGGGCCCGAGATGTTTCTTTGGGCCCAAGGGTTATCCTTGGGCCCAAAGCTGGCCCAGAGGAAAAAAGTTGTTGTATATTTATATTTATTTATAAATATATGACAATAAGAATAATAAAAACAAAATTCCCGCAAGAGTATCAAATTCCGCTCGTATAGGCGAATACTAATTCCTGTTTGGGTGGACTACATCCTTTTAAGGTTTTCTGGTGCTCTTTACTCTGGCGGTGGGCTGCTCTACGATGGCGAGGTTCTCCGTGGATTTGGTTTTGACGTTCGGAGTCGGGATAGGTTGGGATCGTGGTGGTGTGTATTGCGGCGTCTCCTATGTTCGGGTTGACTGCTTCCCTGGAGTTCGTCCTCACTGCCCACAGGATGTTCGGGTCCTGAGATATCGCTGACCTACGGTTCTGCTTCCGAGCGGGGCTTGGTTTCGTCCGTCTTCTTCGGCCACATCTTTTTGGTTTGAATCTGCCTGATTTCGTTGTATTGTAGAGTGCGTTTGCTTGAGTTGCACCATTATTTACTGTTGTATGATGTTTGTTTGGTTTTTTAGACGGTTCTCCCGTCTGCCGGCTTGTCCGGCCTATCGAGTTTCAGGCCTGTCTGAACTCGAATTTTTACCTAATCAAAAAAAAAAATGCCAACCTGTTATCTTCTCCTAGATTTTAACTAATTCAACCAATCTCATATTTCATACCCTTTTATTTTTTCCCTCTCTTATGTACCTTCCCTTCCCTCTTGCTAATCAATTTTTTTTATATATACTATCTTAAATCGACCGCCGCCTCCTTCACACCTACCTTTTCTATGGCTACCACCCTTTAGCCACCATCTCCTATGAGTTATAGCCTTCATCGGTTCACCCCTCCTTAGCCACCAGACCGTGGCTCCGATGGTTCCATCTCCATCACCACCCCGAGCACGTACCTCGTCCCCTGCGTTGTAGCCGCCTCCTTGCCATTGCCGACGGGTGGACCTCCATCACCTCGAGCACGTACCTCGTCCCCTGCGTCCACTTGCCGCCCATCTTCATCGCTGGCTTGGCAGCCGGATGTGGTCACCGTCGACCGCTCTCCGACTCCAAACAGGTTTGTTATCACTCTATTTTGTTGATTTAAACAACAAAACTTGAACGATAAGTTGAAAAAAAAGAAAAAGAAAAGAAGGTCTGCGAGCCTTATAGATTCATTTTCTATCCGCTTCCTGGTCTCTTAGCCTGTTTATTATTGTGGTTTATTTATTCATGTCCCGTCTTATATGTTTGTTCTATTTTGCTTTACCCTTGTGGTAGCCTTTACGATCTTGTTATCGTCCTTAAGGGTATGAGATGGGTATTTGAGATTTGTTTTGGCAATAGTATGGCTAGAGGTTTGGTTTGCGGATTGGTGTACTTTGTTTTTCTTGCTGTGATATAGGTTTCATATGAACGATGGCTCGTTTAATTTATCAAGTTTGTAGACGTCGTGGAAATGCGATCGATACCTGTTGATTCTATTTAGAGTCCAAGTTGAGGTGTTCGCTAGTGATCCCCATAGTTCTCTGTGAACGTCTTCCGTTTGGCTGGTCGATTCGCCGGTTCTGCTTGCTTGTAGTTTACAGTGTAGGATGACATGTACTTTATTTCTGCATTTTTCTTTCTGTCATTTGCTTCTTGTTATTTCCATTAAGTCATTTGCTTATGCTATTTGCTTATGGTTGTACATGACGGTTGATCCATCTCCCAGCTTGTTCGGGCTCTCGATTTCTCTAGACTTGTCTAGAGAATCGAATTTCTTTCTTTATATATAAAAAAAGACATATGTTGACGTATGATCTTATTTTTTATTTTAGCTAATTCAATCAATCCCCTATTTCCTACTTTCCCCCCCTCTCCTACCCCCCTTCCCTTCAACTAATCCTTTTTTTTTCCTTTTTTTTTTTTTACAATTGATTTTAATCTTTCAAATAATCAATGAGTTCATTTCAAAATATTAAATTAATATAAACCTATGTCTATTTGTAAATCTCCATTTACTATCACAATGGGGTTCATCTTGATTGAGCTTATTATATCTTTTTTTTATGAGTTTGTTTGTATAAGTTTAATTCAAAATATTAAAATAATATTTTATTTAATTGTATAATGTTAATTTGTGGTATCATTAAAAATTTGCTTTATTTTTTAAATCGCGTCATGGCACGAAAAATGTACTAGTTATTTTTAAAGCAAGAATCAATGCTTATTCTAGACCTATAAAAGTGTCCTAAGTACTCAATTCGTCTCAAGATATAGGTCGTGTCGAAAAATGATTTTGACATTTTTTAAGAGGTAAAAACTTTATAAAATATTTTTTTAAAATAATATTATATTTAATGGAATTAAAATAAAAGTTATGATTCCATATGTTCGATAAAATATATCATTTATATTTTAAAAAGGGGAAACTCCCTTCGGGGCCTAAAAAACTCCATTCGGGGCAAGAACAACATGCTGCGCTAGTACCCCGAATCACCACCCTGTCTTCATTAGCTTCGACTACTTCCTTCCCAACCGTCATTAGTCTCGTCACCACCACCTCCTTCCCCAGACTTTTTTAACCCCTGTCCGTGCTTCTTTCAATCTTTTCGTCTTGGCCGTATTTCGGTTCGATTCATTTCCAAATGAAGGTCTTCGTCCGTTTTAAACTTCATACTAGGGTCTTTGGCTTTGGATTTTGCCGGCGTCATCATCCTCTTTCTGGTCGCCTTGTCCATGGATTTGTGAAACCCCCTCCCGGGCGAAGAAACCCTCCATTTTTCGAACCTTTCCAGAGCAAAATATTCACGTCTCCACCTCTTTATGCGAAATCTGGTTCTACCCTTCTCGGATCTGGCCCCTTGATCATCAATTTTATCAAAACTGTGCATTAGTTGTAGGTACATGTATAGACGCTCCTCTGCCGATTGGTGGTCAACAATGTGTCTTCTTCTACGCCTCTGCCTTCAAATTGGTGGGCGGCCATTTTCTAATACAAGTTGAAATTGAGAAAGACTAATCATAGTGCTTCCTTCGTTTCAGGTTAAGAAACAAAACCTATTTTGGTGAGATACCGGATAAAACCTCTTTGTGAGATGATAAGAGCGATTCCCTAGTGAGAGATGACATAATCAAAAGGTCGAAAACACTTGGAGTGCGAGGTCAAGAGTATGGAAGATCGAGTGTTGAAGATAGCTCGGAGTGCGAGGCCGAGAGCGATCTTGCATCACATATCCCTCAAACCCCTCATCCCCTATCTTACCATCATTCTAAGGCCTCCCACAACCCCATCATCCCGGATAAAACCGGATAAAACCTCTTTGTGAGATGATAAGAGCGATTCCCTAGTGAGAGATGACATAATCAAAAGGTCGAAAACACTTGGAGTGCGAGGTCGAGAGTATGGAAGATCGAGTGTTGAAGATAACTCGGAGTGCGAGGCCGAGAGCGATCTTGCATCACATATCCCTCAAACCCCTCATCCCCTATCTTACCATCATTCTAAGGCCTCCCACAACCCCATCATCCCCCTCAAGTCACTCCCAAACATCAAACGACCCTTCAATCCCTCTCAAAAGTCCCCTTGTTAGAATTCGCATATGCTCAGCGACATCTTGGTAAAATGTTGTTTTTCGCTTCGTCCGACCTCCGATTAATGAGATCTGCCCCAATACATGACCACAACTTCAAGATCCACAAAAGTAGTACTCACGAGGCCCTAGAAGATAAGCCAATCGTCGGGAAACTTGCTTTATTTGACGACTGCTCTGTTGATACATAAATTGTCAACAACTTCCCGACTTCTCATAACTCTCGTCGCCGATCCTTTTGCTCGAGCCCGGGCCCAATCTCATCACTTTATAAGGTCTTGAACAAATCACGAAAAGGTTTGATCAAAATCCCAAAAGGGTTTGATTTAAATTCCCGAAAGGTTGTACAAATCCCGAAAAGGCTTGGAAAATAACTTTATTAACGCTTTTGGACGAGTGGTGTGTGGCTTTGCATCCGATGTCTCTAGGAGTTCTTCTGCTTGGTTGCGGTCATGGAGTCTGGAGTTGGGAATGACTGGGATCGAGGTGGTGTTTTTAAGCCGACTTTATATTCGGAAATGAGCTTCCTTAGAGTTTTGTCTGCACTACTCACAAGAGATAGTTTTCTGCAGTACCGCTGGCCCGCGGTGCTACTGTTCGGTGGTGCTTGACTTCATTTTTCGCCGGCGTCCTCAACTTTTTTGGAGTAGTTCTGCTTATGTCGTTTCTTTGGTAGAGTTTTTCCTGCAAATTGGTTTGTTGCAACTGTTTTCTGTTTGTATGGTATATTTTACGCGATTTTCGTCTGCCGACTCGTCGGCCTCTCGAGAATCAGATTTGTCTGATCTCGAATCTTTACTTTATCAAAAAAATAAATTATTTAAAAAATAAAATAAAAGTTGATATTTCATGCGTGCAAAATTGATTAACTTGAAGTACAGTACATAACTACCCAATTCTTAACAAATATTGTATGGAAAAAAAAATAAAAGAAAATAAAAAGATAATGATGAAAATGTGTAGAATTTATATGCATTTTTTTAAAAAATCAAAATTTAAATATGCTTTAATTAGTTGATTGTTTAAAGCAAACACTCCCGCTTGTTCCTCTTTATTTTTTTTTGATTTTAAAGGTAAATATATTGCAGAAATTAGATATGTACAAATTTTGAGGTTCGACCCTTAGGCACAACCGAGACTAGCTCTATTGTAGCCTTGAAAGTGAGTAAGGCTCACATCCTACATCTGACCATAAGGGTGGGGGACAATGTCCATGTGTGGATCCTGTCTCTTCAAGCCACGGCTATCCGAAGTCGGACACACACCTCTATATGTTATGAGGTACCCTCCTCTTCGGCTCGGCCATCAAGGAGGTTACACCATAACACATAGAGCACCCTGATTCTAAATTCAGCCTATCGATACAAAATTACCCCTTTTTCAGTACAAACACAAAGACCTATTACAAAGGTGAAGCAACAAGGCCAAAAGGTTGCCTACACACATGAATCCTGGGCTTAGATCTTGTATTTGTCAAATTCTGGCGACCTTCCATGGTTGTGCACAGCAGCAAGCAAAAAGTAATACCTGTGCACATATTCTTCATCGTTATAGCGCCTCCATGGGTAGGTTCTCATTGATTAGTCCATCTTGTAGTTGAGGTGCTGCATTGAAGTGCAATGAGAACCTATGACTTAGCACCTTGTACACGTGGATCTTTATGAGATGTATGAGTTCATCTTGACTCCTCATGGTTTCTTCGAAAATCTTCTCATTTCTAGCTCTCCATATGTAATACACAGTAGCTGCTAGGCCAACCCTTTTTGCTTTTGATTGCCAACTTCTTCCTCTTGCTTCCTTTTTTAGCCACTTGAGAGCTCCCTTTAGTGTATTCATTCCTCTCCAAATTCCCACCCATTTCTTCACCTGAAACCATATTTGAGAAGAAAAATTACAAGCAAAAAATATATGATCATGAGTTTCTGATGCTTGATTACAGAATGTGCATCTTAAGTCAACTTCCCTTGTCTTGATCTTGTCTTTGGTAGCCAGTCTTGTTCTTGCTGCTAGCCACAATATAAAAGAGTGTTTGGGTATGATTTCTATGTCCCAAACAACAGTGCACCATGGAGGTTTCGGGGCTTTCCTTCTGAAGACGTCATATGCAGCACTGATCCTATATTTTCCACCCATGAACCACGAGTTTAGTAGCAGTTGAGCCTGCTCTTCAGAACCTGCAATTGTTAGTATCTCATTCTTGATATATAAAACTTTTTTTATTAGCGGAGAATCATTGACTTTGTGGGGTTCCCAACCCCAAACGCTTCCTTCTTGTAAGTATTGGTGATGTATCCATCTTATCCATAAACTGTCTTTCTTCCTTAAAATGTCCCAAAGGATCCTGGATAAGAAAGCTGTATTCCATGTCTTCAGATCCTTTAGTCCTAATCCTCCTTCTGCCTTTGGTAGACACACATCCTGCCATCTCACACGATGTGATTTCCATAAAAATTTGGCACATAAACTATTTACCTTGTCTATTAGAGTGGAGGGTGAGGGCAGGATTGAGAACCAAAAAGCTTGGATCCCTTGCAATACTGCCCTTATAAGCTCCACCTTTCCTGCATATGACAGAGTCTTTGAATTCCAATAACTAATGTTAGCTAATAATTTATCTAGAAAAGGGGAAAACTGAGATACCGTTAACTTTCCTGAGGAGATGGGTATGCCCAGATATCTAAAGGGAAAGGTACCATGGGGAAAACCTGTTCTTCTGGCAAGATAATCCTTATCTTCAGATTTAGCTCCAGCTATAAAGAAGGAAGACTTAGATGCACTTACCTCTAGACCAGATGCTTGGGAGAAATGCTCTAACGAGTCAAGCAAAATTGTGATGGAATCTTTATCTCCTCTGGATAAAAGGATGATATCATCTGCATATGCTAAATGAGAGATTTGCAATGTACCACATTTTGGGTGAAAGCTGAAAGAAGGAAGCCTTGTTGTGCATTTGAGAACTCTAGACAAGTAATCCACAGAAAGCACAAATATAAGAGGTGAAATTGGGTCCCCCTGCCTCAAACCTCTTTGTCCCTTAAAGAAACCATGCATACTACCATTAATATTAATAGAATAGGAAGTTGTGCAGATGCATTCTAAAATCCACATGATAAACCTATGGGGGAAATTTAAAGCAAGCAACATTTGTTCAATAAACTTCCAAGAGATAGAGTCATAAGCCTTTCTTAGATCTAAGTTAAGAATACATCTAGGGCTTATCCTTTTCCTTGAGTATTTCCTGATTAATTCCTGGAGTAGAAAAATATTTTCATTCATTACTCTACCCTCAATGAAACCAATTTGAGCAGGAGAAACAATAGATACCAGTTCTGGTTTAAGTCTACTTGCAAGAATCTTAGAGATGACTTTATAAATAACATTGCAGCAAGAAATTGGCCTAAAATCCCCAACTGTGTTAGCGTTTGTAGATTTGGCTATAAGTGCAATACTAGTATGGTTTATCTGCTTTAGAAGCTTGCCTGTGCAGAAAAATTCTCTCACAGCCTTGCTGACTTGATCCCCAGTTATCTCCCATGTGTCTTTGAAAAATTTTGAGGTATACCCATCAGGTCCAGGGGACTTTTCATCACCTATATCCCATAGAGCGCTCTTGATTTCATCGGGGGAAACAGGCTTGATGAGGGCCTCATGCCTTTCTGCCTTCAATAGTTCTCCTCCATCAGTAATAAAACTCAAATCAATGTTCCCTGTATTCCTTGCAGTTCCTAACAACCCTTTGTAAAAATTTTCAAATTGCAGAGCAACTTCATCTTTAGACATGGTTTCCAGGCCATCCTCCTTCACCAGACAACTGATATGGTTTCTACGCATGTTTTTCTTCATTAAACCATGGAAGTAAGAGCTGCATTTATCTCCTTGAAAGGTATGTCTTGCCTTAGCTAGTTGGGAGTTGAACTTAAATTCTGCTTCTCTAAGTCTTCTGGCTTCCTTTTTAGAAGTTTCCATGATCTGTAGCAATTCTTCAGATTCAGAATCCTCTCTTAGAGCTAGGAAGTGTCTCTCATATTCTTCCTCAGCCCTCTTAGCTCTATTAGCAATGTCTGAAAAATGTTTCTTATTCAGCTCCTTTAGAGGTATCTTGAGGCTTTTCAATTTTTTGCATAAGAGAAATTGTTCAGTCCCACTTCCAAAATATACCCATTTATCAGCTACAGTCTCTTGAAAATCTTCATGCTGTCCCCACATATTAAAGTATTTAAAAGTACTCTTCCTCCTTTCCTGGTGTTCAAGCACTTCCACCACCACCTGGCTATGATCATATGAAGCTTTTGGTGGCAAGTAGGTTGCCTTGCAATAATATTCAGAACTGTCCCAGCTGTCATTTACCATTACTCTGTCTATCTTTGTGGACTTATTTCCTTTGAACCATGTGTGTTCCTCCCCTGCCATCATTGCATCTTTTAATCCCAATTCAGCACACATATCCCATAAATCTGATATCTCATATGCTGTAACAGTCGTGCCATTTTTCCTTTCACAAGACCTCATTATCGCATTGAAATCCCCTTGGATAAGCCATGGCCCTGGTCTGCTATGACCTTCCTGGATAAGGTCATTCCATAATGCTCTTCTAGTTACTATAGTGTGTAGGCCATATACTTGTGCAAACTCAAACTTTCTCCCCGATACCTTGCATTTCAGCTGCCCACTTATCATCTGATCTGTGGTTTTCTTGTGTGTGAACTCCACTCTTGAGTCATCCCACATAATTACAATCCTGCCTGCTGTACTGAACTCAAAATTGTGCATGTAGCTCCATTGCGGGAAACCTTTTTTCATTATGTCTTCCAGCTTCCTTTGATCTAGTTTTGTTTCCACTATTCCTAGGAAAGAAATGCATTTCTCCCTAAGGAATTTCTTTACAGCTTTATGTTTAGGGGAGCTGTTAAAACCCCTAACATTCCATGCGCCTATTATCATTTTCCTTTTCTCATAAGGGTGCTAGGCCCTTTGGTAAACTGCTGCCCCCCATCAACACCTCTTTCTATGCTGTAAGCTTGGTTGTTTATCCCCTTATTTTTCCTGCAGCTTCTTCTAACTTCAAATCCTTCATTTTCATTGCTTATGCTTTTCTGAACAGCCTTTCCTTTATCTTGTCCCTGCTGTGTCTCTGTCTGTCCACTGTCACAAGGAGCCTGAGCATGCTCCTGAGTCTGAAATGAGTCTTGCACCCTTGGTTGAACTTGTTCCAAAGGGTATGTCTGTATTGCCTCCATATTTCCTTGCCATTGCATTACTTCCTCCGGCTCAGTTGAGCATCCATCAGTGTCTGCTAAAATTTGAAATTGGTTTTCCTCAACAAAAGTTACTTTCTTCTTCTTACTAATCTCAGCATCATTCTTTCCCTGTATTTCTCTCATCTCTTCTTCATGCCTCTTGGAAACCTCACTATAGATCTTTTGGGTTCCCGGGATGTCAAAAGCTCTAGGTGGGGGAGGAGGGGAGGATTTCTTTTTTTGATAGGCTAAATTAATTCTGTCAATGGAGGAGAAGAGGGAAGACTTTACATTGTTTCTGGTGGATTGAGAAATGGGAGAAGATGTTTTATAAGAAGCTTTTTTGGAGGGGGCAGAAGAGGATTTAGGTGGTGGAGGAGGAGAATTATGGAGGGGTTGGTTGGAAGAAGGGGTTGGGAGGAGAGGGGGGAGAAGGGAAGAGGGGATCTCAAAAGAGGTTGGGAAAGGAATTCCTGTAGCAGAACCGTGAGGATGGGGGAGAGTGGAAGTAGATTGTGGTTCTGAAAGGTTAAGAGCTTGAGTGGGAGAGGAGGGAGGACGGGGGAGGTTTGGAGAGGTGGTGGAAGTACTAGTTTGAGAAGGGACACCTGAGGTTTTAGGAGGCTGACTGGATGCAGATCCCTTTTTCTTAAGCACATTACTTCCTTTGTCAATTGCATAACTCTTGACTGCAGGGCATTTGTTAGTCTCGTGCCCATATGTTGTACACCTATTACACCTAGGTGGAAGATTCTCATATTCAATGAAGCACATATGATCTGGGGCATCATCAAATTCAATGTTAACCATTCTCTTCAACTCTTTGGAGCAATCCATGTCCACTAACACCCTTGCATATAACTGTTTTGTCCTATGCTCAGTGTATCCATCTGTCATGATAGGATCACCTATCTTGGAGGCTATCTTCTGCAACATCACTTGAGTCCAAAATTCTGTAGGCAGCTTGTGTATTCTGATCCAAATAGGCAAACTGGAGAACAAAGCTTTGTCAAAAGTAAAGCGCTCAGGCACACATTTAAGGAGCAAGGTGTATCCAGGCCCTGTGAAAGGCCCTTTGAGTAGGACAGCATCTCGATCTTCTTCATTATAGAACTTAAACATGAGCCAGCCCCCTTGTGCATTAAATTGATGCTTTGACCATCCCTCCTTCAATTTTCCTATGGCCTGGAGACCTGGAAATCTACCCACCACATAACCTACTAAGGCAAAACCATGCTTCCTCAAGGCTGAGACAGTCACTCTTGCTTGCTTTCACCACATCTCCTTCACCTGATTTTTGGTAAGAAAGTTTGAAACCTCTTAGCTTTGTGGCTTTCCCTGTAATAGTAGCCCAGGATCCTTGCAGGTGAGATGTATTAGAGGGGTTCAATGGGGTAGTTTGGCTTGTAGGAGGAGGGTGAGATGTTCTATAGGCTTCAGCAGGAGTGGGTTCCAGGTTAGGCCTGTAGGCTTGGGTATTAGTCTGCATAGGTGGGTTAGGAAGTGAGGCCTGTTGTAGCACTTGAGAATCAGTTAAAACACATCCAACTGCATTCAAACCAGAAGTAACAACAGTACTGGAGTTTTGAGGACACCCAGAACTTTCTTTGACAGCATCAGACACGGGAGCATTTCTCTTCACAGTTTCAGACCCAGATATAGCATTAGATGTAGATGGGAGTTCAGATTCAGGCAGTTTTTGGGAGGAAATATTAATATCATTATGTAAATCACATTGTCCCTCCCTTGGGATCTTTTGGACAGTTAAATTCACTTCATTCAAAGATGCAAGACTCACAGTTTGTCCCTCCATTGGGATCTTTTGAGCAACATTATGATCATTAACAACAATATTTTGTCCCTCCATTGGGATCTTTAGCATCTCATGACTCTCTACCCTAGAGGACCCGGCAAGATCCGGGGGAAGGGAGGAAGAAGGACATACCTGGGTAATACGGTTGGAGTTATGTATAGAAGTAGAGATAGAATCACCTGGAGCGGTAACCTGGATTTCTTGTAGTACCCCACTGCCATGGTGAAGCTGTAGTTGAGAGATGAGCGAAGGTCTTGGTAAGGTGCCCAGCACCGTCAACCTTGGCTTAGAACCATCTTTAGCCGCTTCTGAGATAGGGGATGGCGTGAGGGTAATTGCACGTCTGCCCTGGTTTGGAGAGATGCTCTTCTCCATCATGTATCCTCGTCTAGATCATAATCTTCTGAAAGAACACCGAAACAACCAAGTGCAGATCTGGACGAGGGCAAAGAGGGGAGCACGGGGATGGTCGGGAGCCGCCTGCCACCGCCGGATACAGCGAGGATCTGAGAAATTCCGACAATGAGCAGCCTTCAAGTCATGTGATTTGTGTTTGTTTTCCAAATTTGTGGAGCAAAGGTAAGATCTGAGAGATTAAGGATGATTAGAGGGAGCGAGAGGTCGGGTGGAGAAAACGGTGGCCCGTGGCCTCACCGGAAAGGGGAGAAAAGAGACAGGGAGCAGAATCAACCCATGGTGGTACGCAGTAAACAAAAACAACTAGGGATTAAAGAGATCTAGGGCTGTAGGGGACGACCCTTAGCAAGGAGATGGTCGGATCTGGAAGAGAGCGGGTGGGGAAGTACCAGGCAGTGTTTTTGTTCGCCGGACACCGCCGGAGGCGGCCTGAAACTGTGGGAAACACTTTCGCTCAGCTCATTTTATTTTTGACGGTGGAATAACCAAGCTGAGATTGCCTTTGTGTGATTCAAGATGCGATGTAGAGGAGACAGGAGGATGGGTAGACAAACGGCGGCTGTTTGCCTCGCCGGTGGGACAGTGGGTCGCCGGAAAACACTAGGTGTCGCCGGAAACGATGGTGGTCAATGGGTGAGCAGGTCGGTCAAAGGGAAGGAGGCAAGGTGGAGGTTCCACCTTTGAGAGTTTCTCTCTCTTACCACTTATAATTGGCCTAAAGTGGTTACGCGGAGAAACACTCTCTCTCGTCTCAATCTCAAACTCCAATCTCCCAATAACGACAAACCCAAATACCTCAACAATCCCCAAACCCAAGGAGGAAGATCAGCCCCGCCCCGGTTTCCGATCGGATTCTCCGGCCGTCTCCCTTCTAAATGTCTCCTTTACCCCCCTCCTCCTCCTTCCTCGCCCGGTTTCTCGACTCCTGCGGCGGTTTTGCGGTGGTGGACGGCGGTTTAGCTACCGAGCTTGAACGCCACGGCGCCGACCTCAACGACCCCCTTTGGAGCGCCAAATGCCTCCTCAGCTCCCCCGATCTCATCCGCAGGGTCTCTCTCTCTAAACTCTTTTCATCTCCGGTTTTCAGTTCATGCTGTACTCTCTATAGTTAACTTCAATCCATAGGACAATCAGCTGTTCAGTCTCATCTAATTGCTATCAGCGATTCGCCTGTGTTCATCAAATTGATCAATTTAAGTTGCTTAGAACAGCTTTATCATCAGAAATCGTTGCTTGTAGATCGATGGAGTTTAATTTCCGTTTCCAATATCACTGGATTTCTATCATTTGATGATATGTGATGTGGATTGAAATTTCAAATCATTATCAATGTTCCAGCCTTCCAGGTGTCTGATAATTGATGAATTTGAATTTATTTATTATTTTCTGTAGATAAAGCTAACCCATAACTTGTGCATATAAGACAGGTACATCTAGATTACCTTGATGCCGGTGCAAATATTATAATATCTGCATCATATCAGGTCAGTCCTAAACAATTACAAGCATCATGATTTCTTAAACTATTCATTTCTTAAACTGTGCATCTGTGTATGTTGTTGCATCTGTCGCAGGCCACACTTCAGGGTTTCGAATCAAAGGGCATCTCTAGAGCAGAAGGCGAAAGTTTGCTAAGGAAAAGTGTGGAGGTTGCGCGTGAGGCGCGTGAAATCTACAATCAGAGATGCACAAAGGGTTCTTTGGACATCTATGCCGATACAGAAAGCTCAAGGAGACGGCCCATCCTAGTTGCTGCTTCGGTTGGAAGCTATGGAGCATATCTGGCTGATGGTTCCGAGTACTAGTATGTTGTGCAGATCGTAATTGCAAGTCACATTTGAAGTATTTGTGTGCTTGATGCGACATGAAATTTTTGCATAAATGATCTTGCAGTGGAGACTATGGAGCAGCAGTTAATGTGGATACGTTGAAGGATTTCCACAGGAGAAGGGTCCAAGTACTTGCTGAATCAGGGGCGGATTTTATTGCATTTGAAACCATCCCAAATAAGCTTGAAGCAAAGGTATCAGTGACATTAGTAGATGGTTTCATATGAAGCTTATAGCCGAACTGATCATCTAAACTGCAATTGGTTATGCACAGGCCTTTGCGGAGCTTCTTGAGGAAGAAGGCATTAAGCTGCCAGTGTGGTTTTCTTTCAGCTGTAAGGACAGCGAGAGTGTTGTCAGTGGTGATTCCATCTCGGATTGTGCTTCGATTGCAGATTTGTGCAAGAATGTCGCTGCTGTTGGGATTAACTGTACCCCTCCTAGAAATGTTCTCGGGCTGATTTTGTCGATCAAGAAGGTCTGCACTCTGTCAACTCCTAATACACTAGTAGTTTTCTTGATATTGACTGATGCCTACTTGCAGGCAACCAGCAAGCCCATAGTGATATATCCGAATAGTGGTGAGACATACGACAGTGTGGCAAAGCAGTGGGTGGTAAGTGCTGTTTCGTTTTGCGCTGTTGCGTTTCATCAAACCTGGATCAATTGATTTTAAACCTCTTGCAGCCAACAACTGGGGTCGCAGATGAAGACTTCGTATCATATGTTTCCAAGTGGTTGGAGGCTGGGGCGTCTTTGGTAGGCGGCTGCTGCAGGACCACTCCGAACACAATCAGAGCCATTGCCAAGTCCCTCTCTAAGAAATCTGCCGAATCAACTTGAAAAGGAGAGCGTCTTACACTTGCATATATATAGCCTCGACTCGAAGTAGTATCACGCTGTGTAGTTCTTGTTTGACGGGCTATGAACCGACTCTGTATATGTTCCAATAGAACTGAGAATAAATGGAGTTGCGTGCTCTTTACCATCTTCTGTTGTACATTTTCAATAGTCATTCAGATTGACAACCAAAACCAACCTGTCATGCCAAATTTACACCAGACAAGGTGTGAATATCGTCATGGTTTCATATACCACAAAGGCTGATGCGGGAAGCAATAGATAAGCTTGAAGACAACATAACTAGAAGCAGCTCACGCCTTGCTAATTTATGTATGCGCGAAATCTCCAGTTTCCGCAACACAGAGATTAAAAAGAATAATAAAGCAATCTTCAACCTGTTTCCATTTCATTCCCTTCATTTTTCTACTAGATGCATCAAATCTGTCACCAGCAGGAACAGAAATTGAAACTGTGAAAAGGCAATCTTGAACATTAAACACAGAGGAAGATCCAGTCATCTTGTTGCTGAGCAAAAAAGAAGGCATGCCTCATCTGGTGTGTAGAGCACTAATAGAGTGGTCTTTTAGGACACTGCAGAGCCCACATCGATCGTCAGAACAAGAGCATGCTAAGATTAGCATATAAAATGGCCGGAGAAAGACTAAACAAATCATACCTTTCTCGGCCTTTTGGCTAAGATCAAGTGTAGTATCTGTTCTTATCAGTTTAATATCTGATATCTGATATGTGGGCTATTAGTCCACTTCGATATTAAATTTATTTTTTGAGGGGAAGATTCGTATAAGATAGCTTGCTATCTTGGGTCTTTATGTGTTGCCCATGCGTTGCACTATTGCACGGGCCTGACGCACCCCACCAATCTAGTCTCCAATTATACAAAAGGTATGTACAGTCTGTCAACCAAGAACTCGGAAAAAAAACTCCTGCAGTAGAAATATAACCATAATTGAAGACAGCTTATCCAAGGTCTTCAAGTTGAGCTGCAGTTATGATGTTTGAACTGAAATGGGTGAAAATGGGGTGTGTTTGTGATGGATATATAATAACCATAATTGAAGGCCACATAATCTGCCCGGAAAATGCTTGCCTTCCAGCAAAGCTAGTCATTCCACCCCTTTTCCAATCGCTCTCAGACAAGCTTCTTCCCTGCAAATGTGAAGTGGGTCAGAAAAGATGAAACGGGAGAAACAATTCACATATTGGAATTTTGTGGGGGAGAGAGAGATTGGAAGCTCTACCTCAATGGGATCGAAATTGGGGGTTGGCGTTTGGGGGAAATTAGGAAAGTATATGAGATCCACAAGGTTGCACAGGCTTGGCGAACCCCACAAAAGCTAGTATCAATTATTTATGGGTATGTTACATTCTATACTTCAACCAAGACTCATTAGCTAGAGAGTAACTAAAGCAAAAATCCATTCAAACCACCTTCAGCTCAATATGCTGATTCTCCGCATCACATAAATCATTTCAAATGGGACCTGCAGTTCAGTATTTGTTGGTCATTTTGTAATTCCTCTTTGTACTCCCAAGTCTTTTCTTTCATGATAACTAGAAAACAGGCAAGCAAGAAGCACTTAACAGCTTAAAACCTATAGGCCTCTAAAACAAAGATATGCTGGAAGGCAAGCGTTTAACACAACCCGTTTCACGATTTAAAACATACTATAAGCATCCGAAAAAAAATAAAAATGAAGAAATCCTACAATCATCTAATTCAAGGTAGAGAATGGAAGATTACATACCCGAATGAATAATGTGATCCTGCAGAAGCTGTAGTTGTCTTGAAGTTGGCAATATATGGAAGGAGAACCTAAATAGGTAAAACAAGAAACCCATTTCACGGTTTAAAACATACTATATGCATCCGAATTTTTTTTTGAAGAAAACCTACAATCATCTAATTCAAGGTAAAGAATGGAAGATTACATACCCGAATGAGTAAAGTGATCCTGCAGTTAGTTGTTTTGAAGTTGGCAATATATGGAAGGAGCACCTAAATAGGTAAAACAAGGAGAGGTGGAAACGACAAAAAAATTTGGACCATTTCTCGATTTGTGCGTGTCATCCTTGCGCAGGGGCCATGCTAATCTTCTCTGTATCGTTCCAATTTTATCAGATGTCTCCGAAGAGACAAGCTGTCTTGCTTCATATGCCTATATAAACTAGTGTATTTTCTTGATGGAAGGACAATGTGGGATAGACAAAGCAATACCTTCAAGTTATTGATGGTGGGAATGTGTCATGATGGAGAGATATTCAAATCCAAATTGCTAACCCTTTTGGGCCCTACAAGATTCAATACCCTACTAGAGTCTCTCTATTGCAGACAAAAATCCTGATGTCCTTCAATGCCCTCTGGACTTCTGGCCTCTCGTCATTCCTAAGAGCCTTGTCCTTCCTCTGGAGAAGATCACGTACAAACTCAAACCGTTTATGTAAGTAAGACGTGATCCTCTCAACCCAACAGCTCAGAAAGCAGGGACAGCAAACTCAAACAGTCAAACCCTTTGGGCCCTAACTCTCATGGAAAGCAGTGACAGCAAAGTCTACACTGAGAGCAACTCCTTGTTGGGTTAGTCTCAGGCTCTGAAAAAATCCTCTCAATCCAACAGCTCCCCCTCCGATTTCTTCACTCACTCCCATTGAAGCAGAGTAAAGTGACCTCCCTACTGGTACGCAGCTCTCCGACGAACTCTAGTGTATAAATGGACCATGGTATCCAAAGCTGGAGGTAGTCCAGTAGCTGCTCAGCTTCTTGCCAATCAGCCTGAAAAGCCGCTTCTTCCGATTCTTTTGCTGGAATTGTTCTACGAAAGCACAGGAATCGACACAACAATATACTGAATGCAGTAGTTTGGGATATACTGAATGCAGTTGCACACTACAATATTGCAAGGTGCAAATCATTCCTGCAGGTTCATTGTTTTCTTCCAAGTAAAGACAACAATGGTGTTAGATGACCTTAGCTTTTCCATTTCATTCCCTTCATTTTTCTACTAAACCTTAGCTTAGTGATGCATCAAATCTGTCACCAGCAGGAACTGAAATTTAAACTGTCAACAAGCAATCTTCAACCTTAAACACAAAGAGGCGCATGCAGTCACCTTGTAGCTGGCTGGGCAAAGAAAGGCATGCCTCATCTAGTGTGTTGAGCCCAATTGAATGGCCTTTTAGGGCACTGCAGTTCCCACATTGATTGTCAGATATCCAGAGCAAGCTTACAAGTGCATATAAAACAGCCACAGAAAGACTAAACAAATCATACCTTTCTCGGCCTTTTGGCTAAGATCAAGTGTAGTATCTGTTCTTATCAGTTTAATATCTGATATGTGGTCCATTGGATCACTTCGATATTAAATTTATTTTTTGAGGGGGAAGGCTCATATAAGGTAGCTTGCTATCTTGAGTCTTCGTGTGTCGCCCACGTGTTGCACTATTGCATAGGCCTGGCGCACCCCACCAAAACTAGTCTCAACGATTTATGGGTATGAATTTGACACTTCAAAACTGAACAGGCAGAAATCTATTCAAAGTAACAAACACCTTAAACTGAACAGAAACTAAGCAGGAATCTATGCAAAGAGTCTTGTTGTCAAAATAACTTATCTTCCACATTAGTCACTTGAAGCTGTTGAAATTGAAGACTAGATTCTTTTGCAATTCGTCTTTGTAATCCAAGCCGTTTCATTAACTTTAACTAAAACAGAGACAAGTAGGAAGCATTTAATACGAATCTGAAACAACGATACACCAGAAGGTAAGAGAATGGAAGCTTACAAACTGAGCCAGGATAGAAACAAATTATAATACCTGAATCACCAAATTGATCCTGCAAATCGTTGTGGCACTGGTTGTGACTGAAACATCTGCGATGAAGAGAGCTATGTAGTTAAATTCCAGAATCGGAAAGTGTTGAGAACAAAGTGAAGAGCTTGCCGAGGGACGTCTTGAAGATGAGTTGTTGCTGAGCAATATCCGCAGAAAGCACAAGGGGAGAAGTTGTAAGTGCTGACAGTAATGTTTTATGAATATAAAAACCAAAAATTGGGGGATGTAAAGGACACAATGAGCTGAGGGATAAAACGACAAAAAAATTTGGACCATTTCTCGATTTGTGCGTGTCATCCTTGCGCAGGGGCCATGCTAATCTTCTCTGTATCGTTCCAATTTTATCAGATGTCTCCGAAGAGACAACTCCTCTTCCTTCATAAGGCTATATAAAAAAGTGTATTTTATTCTAGAAGAGCCATGTGGGATAGGAAAAGATACCCCTCAACTCCCTTCTATGCAACCCTCTCTTCATGATTGAAAAAGAAAAGTCTTTGAAACTGGAATTCAAAAGAGCTGAACAGAAATGACTGGTGACATCCAAAACCAAGGAGAGCAATACACTTTAGCCTTTAGGTTATATTAGAAACCCAGGGAGCTCAAAGTAGGAACCATGTTCTTGTTGCAAAGGAAGGTTAGTAACTTAGTACTCGTTTTTGTAAATTAACAGAAGATTGATTACATATATTGGCCGAAAAGACTCTTACCTGCAGCTTTAGTAGTTGTCGATCCTGACATTCCTCACTCAGCTCCATATTCTATTTGGCTCTTAACTAAAACAGAGACTTGCAAAAGGCACCTACAAGCATCCAAACAAACATGACCAATTTCTCGTCTTAAAACATGCTATAAGCATCCATAAAATAAAGATATACAAGAATAATCTCATGCAAAGGGAAAATAATAGAATGTGAAAGTTGGATTCAACGAATGGAATTTATCCAAATGCAACAATTTGGAGGGGCAAATTCAGTGTAGTTTGGTTACATAAATGGCAAGTGTTGATTCAGATTGATCACAAACACCTCAAAATGGAATTCAAAAGAACAGAAGAAAAGGCCATCACCAAACTGGGTCTTTCCTATCAGTGGTTGTGCTGAATCGCTGATCCTAAAGCCACTTGCGGGGAAAACATCTAAAAGACTAAAACAGTGGAGAACAAGACAGACCTAAGTAAGCGCAAGAATTTCTCAGGGGGGTAAAAACAAACAGATTTGTATACATAGAGAAAAGTAGACAGGATAGTGAAGACTAACTAACATTAAAGACTTTCAACAGACATTTCAATACAATTTGCGATAGTCTAAATAAGCAGTCTTAGATTAGATTGGTCACAAGCAATCAAACTGGAATTTAAAAGAGCTGAACTGAACTGAACTGGCTGGAAACATCTAAAATCAAGGAGAGCAATACACTTTTAAGGTTATTTAATAGAGTTAGAAAACCTAGGACCTCAAAGTAGCAACCATGGCAATGAAACAACAAAATTGTACACAGAGACTTGGGAATTAAAAGTAGATTAATTACATATATAATACATTGGTTACAAGATCAGTATATAAAACATGAAAAGATGATGCATCCAAAGAAAGATGGGAGCAATCTAAATAAAACATGAAAATTTTCAGTTGATATTTGTATGCAATCCATGAGTCGTAATAATCATGCAAATGGACATGTTCAACCAAAACAACTTTTTGCCCAAGTTCATTTGATCTATGCTTTACCGGATTATGCATATGCCATAACACTGATCACAAATCTAATAAGCTTCTAACAAGCTATATGTAAGTCATGAAAACACAAAGGCTACAATGTTTAATCATTTCTCAACAACACAACTTTGCACATCATTTATGTATCAGCAAAGTATTCAAATTGATAATTGGTAACATTTTGCTTTCACTAATTAGAAGCTAAGAAAAGTAAATCGACTAAAAGATTAAACCCTGGTTTGCGGTGTAATCACAACACCCTTTTAACATATAGAGGAATGTAAATCAACTAAAACAATTGCAGAGACACAAGACTTGGAGAACCTAGCTACCATTAAATTGTGAAAGTTAGATTAGATTCAATCTAAATGGCTTCAATGTATTCTCTTCAATACCAAAGCCGTTAGTGTTGTGAGCAAGACCAAGAAAGAACTTCGGAATCAAGTCAGAAATCTTATTAGCTTCAGAGCACAAAAAGCCGAAATGGATTGGATCCTAATGGGCGAAGAAGCTTCATCCCTGTTCTTCAAGCAGATTAAAAGTGGAAAAGTTAAGAATTCCATTCTTAGTGTGAATGATGGTGACGGTGAGTTCAACAAGAAGTTGCTTAGTGCTGATGATGATTTGGAGAGGTCTTTCAACGATTCATTTCCAGGTGTTAAACTGCCTAAACGAGCGTGAAGAATTTTGCAGCAACCCTTCCAAACAATATGTTAAGAATGCAGTTTGGGACATAGCAGTTCAGGAGTTCTTTACCTTAGGCTTCCTTCTTAAGCAATTCAACGCCACTTCTAGCTGCATGCTCAGCTTCTTGCCATTCAGCTTTGAGACAAGACAAATGCTGATCCTGAAAAGCTGCTTCTTTCGATTCCCTTGCGGGAATTGTTATACGGAAGCACAGGAAACGACATCCTGATAGGAGAATTATGCTGATCCTGAAATGCTTCTTCTGATTCTCTTGTTTCAAAGTTGTCCAAAAGTGTTACTCTGAGTATGCCATTGAATAGTTTGGCATATACAGAATGCAGCTGCACACCACAATATTGCAACTGCACACTACAATATTGCAAGGCGTAAATCATTCCTGCAGTTTCATTGTTTTCTTCCAAGTAAAGACAAACACGTTAAGAGTAGATTCACAAACCTTAGCTTTTCCACTTCACTCCCTTCATTTTTCTACTAAACATTAGCTTATTAATGCATCAAATCTGTCACCAGCAGGAACTGAAATTTAAACTGTCAACAAGCAATCTTCAACCTTAAAAACAAAGAGGTGGGTGCAGTAGTTCCCACATTGATTGTTAGAATCAAGAGCAAGCTTACAATAGCATATAAAAGAGCCACCGAAAGACTAAACAAATCATACCTTTCTCGGCCTTTTGGCTAAGATCAAGTGTAGTATCTGTTCTTATCAGTTTAATATCTAGTATGTGGTCCATTGGGCCACTTCGATATTAAATTTATTTTTTGAGGGGGAAGGCCCACATAAGGTAGCTTGCTATCTTGGGTCTTCGTGTGTCGCCCATGTGTTGCACTATTGCATGGGCCCGGCGCACCCCACCAAAACTAGTTTCAGCTATTTATGGGGTTGGATGGTAATTTTACCTGTATTAAACTACAAACAAACAACTCTGACAACCTAACCTCTATTAATGTGAATTCAGTTGTCCCTCGGAGACAAACCCTTTAGCTCCATCCCTCCATTAAACTTGAAAAAAACCAAATGCTTTCTAAATATGAGACACTAGCATTTGTTTATCCTGATTCTCTTTGTAATCCAATCCTTATAAGCTGTGAAACCTATAAGAATCTGAAACAAAGATGACCCATTTCTTAATTTAGAACATACTTTAATTATCCGTAAAAAAAGTTAGAATTATTTTAATCAAAGGGTAGAAGGAAATATTTAAGAACTAATTTCTTTCACTTTAACCAAAACAGAAGCTAGTAAGAAGCATTTATAAGGTGAGAAACCTATAAGAATATGAAACAAAGATACGCCAACAGGCAAGAACTTTTAAAGCAAAACCCATTTCTCAATTTAGAACATACTTTAAGACCCAACAACTATCATTTTAATGGGTAGAAGGAAATGTTTAAGACCAAAAGTGTTGTTCTTTTTTAAAAAATTATAATACCTGGAACGTTGAATTGATACTGCAATTTATGCAGTTGAAAATCCAGAAATCGGAATTGTTACAAAATGAAGAGCTGCCCGAGGTCTTGAAGCTGAGATAGCTGTGGCTGAACAATATACGCAGGTGGCACCTAAAAAAGAAAAACAAGAAGAGAAGTTTTAAGTGTCCACAGTATCATTATTATCCGTTTAAAAAAGCCAGAATTGCCTGAGGAAAAACAAGAAGAAAAGTTTTAAGTGCATATAGTATGTGCGATGCGAAAGGCATGACGAACTAAGCTTGAAAACAGCAAAAACATTTTCTCAATTTATGAGTGTCATTCCTGCATAGGGGCCATGCTGATTTTCTCAGTATCATTGGCACTATAAACTAGTGTATTGTTGTAAGGTGGATATGGGATAGACAAAGCAAAGCCCTCAACTCAACCTGTTGATGGGTGGGGGGTTATGACATGAAGGAGAGAGATTCAGATCCAAATTCCCAACCCTCACCATGCCATCGAATAGTTTGGTAGTGAATGCATCTGCACACTATAGTAGCTGCTGCAGTTTCATTGTTTTCGTCCAAGTAAAGAGAAAAACAGTGTTTGAATCAATTCAGAGACACCTTAAGACTGAATTTTAAGGAAGTAAAGCCCGATTAAAGAGAACTTGAGAACAAGAGTCAAAGACATGGGCTATTTCACAATGGTGTTTGGACAAATTACAGTTAACCCAAACTAGCAAGCCGAGGTTCTCAATAATTAACAATTGATGATAAAATATATATGAAAGTGAATCAACTAAAACAAGCAAATGAAGTGCACAAGACATCACTATTCACTGTCCCGAGGAGGTGAACCTCCCCTACAGCTACAAAGGTAGCCCTTATTCAAGCTTTTCAACCCAATTAAAAATTTCCAGATGATATTCTGAATCATTTCATGAATTTATTATGCTGAATCTAGAGCAAAGAAAAAGAATAAGTAATTATATGCTGGGCGCGTGAAATAAATTAGTGTTACCAAAAGTATATGAAGCAGAGTAGAAAAAGAGAAGCTTAGAAATTGGATAGAAAAATCTGCAAACCAAAAGTATATGAAACAGAGTAGCAATAAAGAAGCTTACAAGTTGGTAGAAAAAATCTGGAAAAAAAATTTGGACCATTTCTCAATTTGTACGTGTCATCCTTGCGCAGGGGCCTTGCTAATCTTCTCTGTATCGTTCCAATTTTATCAGATGTCTCTTCAAGCCACACTGCTTCATCAGCCTATATAAACAAGCACAATTTTGTACAAGAAAACCGATGTGGGATAGGAAAAGGCTATCTCAAATCTCGACATGCTAATGGGGATGCTGTCCAATTGCCAGCCTTTTGGGGACCACTAAATCACTAGAATTGGAAGGAAACCAGTCACAACCCAAAAATAAGAAGCGAAGATAATCAGTATTCAAAACCTCGAACTGAAATCCAAAAGACCTCAACCAAAAAACCATCCAATGCCTTTGTCAAACTGGTCTTTTGCATTCATTTTTACTCTGCTCCTAAAGCCACCTGCTAGGGAAAACATCTAAGAGCCACGAGAACAAGAGAAACACAGGATACTTTGTAGAACTTGGCTAATGCTAATGAGAATTGTTCATCCAACACTAGCAACAAGCTTGTTTCCAGTGAACTAACTAGCCTACTTAATATTTGTAATGTGGACGATCTGGAGTATGTTGAGAGTTATTTTACCTGGACAGAATTTTGATCAATGATATACATGAGAACAAATGAACAATCTTGTGCTTGTCCAGGCCAAGGTATTCTTTAATACTACATCACCTTATCACTCCCCCGCGAGTCTTACAGTGTTTGACTTCTTCAGCTTGGAGCAGAAGTTTGACAGGGTCTAGACAATTGCAGCTGGTGATAAATCTGAAAACTGTGAAAGATTCAAAGAATGGTGTTTATCCAAATGCAACAATTTGGAGGGGCAATTCAGTCAAGTATGGTAACTGGTCATCAATTACATAAACCGCTTCAAACTGTTCAATCAGATGGATGATAGATACCTCAAACTGAAATTCAAAAGAACCGAAGGAAAAGCGATCCAATGCCATAGTCAAACTGGGTCTATCATATCAGTGGTTGCGCTGAATTGCTGATCATAAAGCCACTTGCTGGGGGAAAAACATCTAAAAGACTAAAACAGAGGAGAACAAGACAGACCTAAGTAAGCCCGAGAAAGTAAAATCAACTAAAACAAGGATAATGAATACTAAACATTAACAACTTTCAACAGACATTTCTATGCAATATGCGGGAGTCTAAACAAACATGGTAAATCTCAAGAACCTTGACTGAATATGCTCAATAGATGATTTAATGAATCACAATATTTCCGAATGTGACGCCAATACACACCATATAGGTTAAGTCACATAAATACAATCAGGATCCTTGCAAAGTGGAAAATAAAAAAAAGTGAAACAGGCCACACATATTTCATTCCGTGACATTGACAACCACAGTGACATAATATAGGTTAGTTTTCCTAAGAAAAATCTCCGAGTATTATATACAAGAAAGGAAAAGGCACATCATTAAAAACCTTATAAAATGACAAATTGCAAAGGTACACAATCAATAGTGGTTACAACAACATTTCTCTTTAATTGCTTGTTAGTAGCCTGGAAATCATTAATTGATCCAGAACTTGAGCCACCCAAGGGCAACCAATTCCAACAAAAAGTCTGAAACCCTAAGCATCTCAAACATGACGCGATAAGCAGCAGGTTGGATCACAATTCACAAGATCAAAATCAACAGGGTATGAAGAATCAAACTCACACGAAAGCTTCCGGAGCACACAAGTAAGTGCATCTGAAGAGATTGGGACAACGATCAACTTAAAGACGGATGCCGAGTACCGGTAAACACGACAAACCCTAGAAATTTGAAAGGAAAGCAAGAAGAAATTGGTGATGAAGAACTGACAGAGATACGAAAAGGGGGGCCAAAACTCACAAAGTTGCTCTGCAAGTCCCTTCTTCGACGGCATTTTGATCAACCGACATATGAAGCTGGCAAAAGCTTCAGTGAAACTTGGCGGGAACCTTCAGCTTCTTACGGGAAATGGTAATGGTGAGACTAATCGGGCCGCGTCCGGCTAATCGAGTCGGTCCAGAGGTGAACTTTATGGAAGATTTTGATCACTCAATTACACTTAGAGCAATCCCATTAGATTTCCATCTTTAATTTTTAGAGAATATTGATATGGTTTTTCATCCTAGAGCTTTCGTATTATTTCTCCAAAATAGAAAATGAAGAGAAAATAGGGAGATCGTTCTCTAAATTTGGAGAAAACTCTATATATTTTGGGGTGAATTCTATAATGGAAAAACGATTGGAATGCGGCAAAAAAAATATTCAGAATATTTGACTTATAATTCTCTATTTTGGAGATTGTTTTAGCGAAGTTCTTGAGCATGCTTTTAGAGTATTCCTAAATTTTCTTCAAAATAGAGAACAAAAATTCATCTTCCTTAAGAAAAATTTAGGGCAATTTGCACAACTATACAAGTTTTTATTTGGGTTTTCAAAAATACCACCTTTTTTGGAAAATTTGCACAACTAACATAGGTGGTATTAGTGCAAATAAAATTAGCAAAGGGCTAAGCCGGTTGCAGGTTGTCACAAGGAGAGAGCGAGCGAGAGAGAGAGAGAGAGAGAGAGAGAGAGAGAGAGAGAGAGATGGGACATCGGTTTTGGTGGGGGATTTTGGCGTCAAAATAGGAGAGAGAGGAGGTCATCATTGACCTATTTGTAAAGGTGATGGGAAAGGGTTTCCCTCCATTTTTAAAGTATAATAGGAGAGGAGGAGAGAGGCCATCAGTTTCGGTCTTCCCATGGACAAGAGAGCTGGAGAAGAAGGCCACCATTGGAGAATAACCCATCCGCATTAAGGTCCAGTTGCTGAGCACGTGTCGGGCGCTTTATTTGTTCGTGTCAGTGTTTGTAAACTTCCGTGTCACAGAGGTATCTGAGAAACCCTAATTCTCAGTTGCAATGGGTAGGCTTCTCTCCTATTTCTCGTCATGTTTCGTGAAGAGTAGATACCCATTAACAATGGTGCTGATCCGAGTTTTCATTTGCAGGGCAAAACGCCAAAGTCTGTGTCACTCTCATCTTCAACGGCCGTTGATTGTTCGATGGTGTCGGGTGGGTGTATTCTGGTGAAACCGAGCGGAAGAATGTGATAATTGAAAAGGGCATCGACTTCGCCTCTTTGACTCAACTGTTGAGGCTTAAGGTCGGCCATGATTGTTCATATGAAGATTGGCGGTTGTCTTACATGCCAAAGGGGGAAGAAGCGGGTCATCCGATAACGATAGGTGATGATGACGGCCTTGAGGCTTTTAAGTTTCTGAACTCGAAGTCTGGGGAACATCCATGGCCCATGGCGATATATGTTGGTCCAGTGGTGAAAGAGAGCCTTCAAGTACCACAACCCGACGTCGGGGAAGAATGCTTGAGTGGGCCTCGTAACTCTCAAAAGATGGACGAGCTGGAGGCAGAAGGTAAGCCACAACCAAACCCTATGGTTGTAGATGTGGGGTTATATGGCGGAGGAGGGGTTGGTGAGTCAATAGGGAAGAGCAATGATATAAGGGTGAAAAACAATGTTGACACGGGGTTTGGAAGGAGTGACAAAGATATATGTGAAGGTGACAAAGGTAAGGGTCCGGAGGTGATCATCTTGGCTGAGGTCATAGGGAAGAGGCAGGATCACGTTACTGAAATGGGTTTTGGAACTGGTGACAGACGTATTTTTGAAGGTGACAAGGGTAAATGTCCAGAGTCAAACCACATGGGTGAGGTGATAGGGAAGAGACAGGAGGACGCTACTGACAGCGGGTTTGGAACTGGTGAAAAGCTTAAGAGTGTAGGTGACAAGGGTAAAGGTCCGGAATTGATCCAGTTGGGTGGGGTGATAGGGAAGAGCCAGGAGCACGCAGCTGACAAGGGGTTTGGAAATGGTGACATGAATATTCTTGAGGGTGACAGGTGTGATGGTCTAGATGTTATCTACTTGGGTGACACGGACTCCTCCCCAGATGACACGGTAAAATGTCGAGGTTACATGTATAAGGGGGTGGATGTCATAGCCATTAGCAGTGAGGAGGAGGAGGAGGAGGACTTCGATTCCGGAGTGAAGAGGGAAGAAGTTTGGGATGATTTTGACTGAGAGGATTTTGAGGAAGATCCGGGTATGAGGGTGTCGACGGAGGGGGACAAAGTTGAGGATGAGGTGATGAGGGAACTTGAAGATTGGGTTCCTAGGTCCAGCACATCCCCACCTACGATGGAGAACGTTGAAGCTATGGTGGACAGAGCAACGCCTCGGACCCAGGATCCACGACGGAACCTGACAGAAATTTCGGAGGGACAATTGTTCGCCTCGAAGGTAGAAGTGCAGACTTGCCTTAAGTGGATTGCAGTGCAGAAGTGCTTCGAGTTTGTAGTGAAGAGGTCGTGTAACAAAACGTATTTAGTTGGTTGTGTGGACAGCAAGTGCACGTGGATGTTAAGGGCGTCGACTTACCGGCGCACGACTGTGTGGTCCATCCAACAGTATGTCCAGGAGCATACATGTGACCTGAGCATGATGCACAACCATAGCCGCTATGCTACGTCGAACATGATTGGACGCAACCTCGTGACCACGTAAGTGTTACTTTAGTTGCGAACAGCTATTTATGTCACACAACATTATTCCACATGTCACATTATGTAACTCACCATGACACCATTATATGCAGGTTCACCGGGACTCGAAAGGACCTCGTTCCCGAGCAAGTGCAGAAAATGACGAAGTCCGAGTATGGAGTATCGTGTAGCTACTGGAAGGCACGAAGGGCACGACTGACAGCGAGGGAGGTGAAGCATGTGACCGAGGAAGACAGCTACCGAGATATTATTCCATACCTGCACATGTTGGAGCAGACTAACCCCGGGACTTATATTAGGTTAGAGCTGGACGCATCCCAAAGATTCAAGTACGCCTTTGTTAGCTTCGGGGTATGGCGCAAGGCGATCCCCTACCTTCGAAAGGTAATACCCCATGTCGGTACTATAATATTGCATGTCATGTACCATACATAACCATGTCACCTAACCAGCTGGTGTCGATATCCATGTCCAGGTGATTTCAGTCGATGTGAGTTTCCTGAAAGGGAAGTTCAGGGGCACGCTTCTATTTGCGACAACCCAAGATGTAGACCACAATGTATACCCGATCGCGTTTGCGATTGTCGATGGTGAGAATCACGGGTCATGAGGCTTCTTCTTCAAGAACTTGCTACATGTCGTCGAGGATGCACCGGACGTAATGTTTGTCTCTGATCGGCATCTTAGTATCGTCAAAGGTTTGAGGGACCACTATGTGTTTGCCAAGGAAGGGGCCTGCCAATGGCATCTATTTCAGAATGCCAGGGTGAAGTACAAGGGGGTGACGGGCCTGCAGACGTTGTACTTCAAGGTGGCGAAGGCGTACACGAGGGCAGAGTTCGAGAAGCACTTCGCTGATTTCTGCGCTCAGTCATCCCCTGCGGGCCAATACCTAAAAGAGGCTGGATTCCAGAACTGGCCCCGGGCATACTTCTTGGGGATGCGCTACAACATATTGACGACGAACAACTCCGAGTGTCTGAATTCCGTGTTCAAGGAGCCCCGCGACCTACCCATCACAGCCCTGATTGATGTTGTCATCGAAACAGTATCCAAGTGGTTTTACGAGCGACGGGAAAAAAGCACCAAAGCGGGGTCGACGGTGAGCGATTACGTTCAAGGTGAGCTCAAAACGAGCTATGCGTTGGCAACATTCATGGATGTCAGAGTGCTCAGCGCACATGAGTACACTATCCGCAGAGGGGCCTCCACCTGGGTTGTGAACCTGTGTGCCCGGACCTGCACATGCAAGCGATTCGACATTGACCAGTTTCCGTGCCAGCACGCCATAGCCGCTGCAAGGTTTCGAGGTACCAATTTCTTCTCTCTCGTGAATGACTTCTACAAAGTCGCAGCATGGAAGGCGTGTTACAAGAATGTGCTATATCCGCTTCCTCCAAGAGCAGAATGGCGAATCCCCCCAGCCATGTCCAGCGCGGTGTGTCTCCCCCCGGACATGAAGCGGCGCCCTGGTCGCCCTAAGACTTGTCGATACCCTTCTCGGGGAGAATTTACCCGTTTCAAGCGCCGTCGGTCGTAGATGTGTTCCTCCATTGGTGGTCCAACGCCTTATCTCAGCAGCTGAGTCTTCTTTTGCATTTGCCGTTAGGGGTCAGTGGTTGGACCATTCTCTGTCTATGTTATTTTGTGAATGGGCTACGTACTTGGTAGTGTAATTAGGCTGTTTGTAAATATGACAAACTCTAAGTAGGCTGCTGTACTTTTGGGATCGGGTTACATACTACAGTTAAGTGGTGAAGAACTTCGTAGTACTTTTGGGGATGGATTCAGAAAATAACCCCTGTCACCCTTTTCGTACACAATCCTGCCCCAGGGGTAATCCAGAAATCGATCAACGTTCTCGACAAGCTTCACAATCCACCCTCGTATGGCTTTCCTGGGCTCTCCCCCAGCAGAACTCCTTCGACGATGAGGGGGAGAGCGATCTTAAAACGCATTCTCGCACTCGGCTCCTTCAAGATGGAGTTCTTGAAGGCGTTCTCTAGCTCACCCACCTTCATGTTGTCCATTTCGAATAAGTCCTTGAGAGCCTTCTTTGTCTTCTTGTCATCCTCCGTCTCTGTGTCTTCCCCCCGAACTCGACCACACCGCAGCCCAGTAACGAGCGCAAACTCCTTGATAGAGAATCGCCGGAGCTTGTCTTGAAGCATGTACCAAGTCTCCCACTTCTTTTCTGTCACAAGCTGCCGTTGTAACACGTAATGCAGCAGTTGCGATGAGAATTGAACCCGGTTTGCCATTTGCACAATACCCCCAAATTGGCTTCGCAGCAGCTTATCCCAATCGACGGGGTCGACCCAGTCGTCCAAGTTCACGAGCAGCAACACTTTGGAACAATGGTTGACCCGCCCTCGGAAATGCTTCTCCTCTAGCACTGCAAGTCGTGGCTCCACCTTCTTCAGTGGCTGGACACCCTTCCTCCTCAAATTCTGGGACCGAACCATGTTCTTCCTGCAATTAGGTGGACATGAACATAATCAATATCCACACAAATTCACCCCCCTACTTAGTAAATCTGTCTGCTAGTGTTTCACGATAAAAGGCTCATGTCACCTTAGGGGGTAACCCTTGTCACCCAACAGAATAAGTCATGTCATGAATGTCAGTTGGCTTCTCCCAATACTCCTACAGTACCCGTTTATGACAGGGGTTATTCTCCACTCTCACATTCTGGGTTAAAGGACCCGCAACCCTCCCACGCTAATCTTCAACCTCACTCGCTCTTCTCTGTCAATTCCTCAGATCCCCATACCCCTTTTACCCCAGATCTCTATTTCCCCGTATCCCCCAATTCCCCACATCACCGTTAACCCAAATCCCCAATTTCCGAATTTTCTCCATTCCCAAATTGCATGCCTTTGAACGAAACAATGGAAGAATGCAAATGAAGTGGGGAAGATTGCAAATTAAGTGAAGATTCAGAGTAGTAGAGATGGGTGAGGACGGATTTCAATAATCAATTGAGTTGTACCTGTTTTCTGGCGTCTTTCTCCCTTGTCCTATGTCGTCTGTTCAGAGCGGCCGGACTGCTGCTCTCCTCTTTCCCTTCAATTCATAACCGCCTCTCTTCTTGCCCTCTATTAATATTCCCTCTCTCTCTCTCTCTCTCTCTCTCTCTCTCTCTCTCCCTTGTGGTGGTGGTTTTATTCCCCAAATGCAATGAATGCAAGTTGGTGTAAGTTACTTTTGCTTTTCCTTTTATTTTCGAGAGACACAATAATTTTGTTTTTCTTTTTTTTTTCTTTTTTTTAAAGTGGGTCAAATTAACTGTGCACCCAACTGCCACCCTGAAAGATTCCTTTGATATTGTCGTTTTGTTATTTTTGTCCCAGTATGGGGTCACGTCTTTGCATGCAAGTGTCCCCTCAAAGGTTTTTTCGTGTCACTATTCACTCTTTCATATTCCTACGTATAGTCTAAATGACCCATGTCACCCCTTTAAATCCTCGTGTCATGTAACAACATATACCTTGTCACCAAATTGGATAGATACATATAACTACACTGCCAAGTTTAACAAAAAATATGTCCGCATACCTACAATATCCAAATGTTCACATTCGACAACGGCCAAGTTTCGCAAAATATCCAAATATTCCACTTGAACTATTACATGAGGGTGTTATCATTGGAAGCAAGTGTTCACAACAAACATTCACCAGACACTCCAAAGTCTAGCATCCGAGTCGACCATGGAATACCCCAACAGCTAGCATCTGGCGGTATGCCTCAATGTACGTGTCGTCCAATCGATCGAAGGTCGGGGCGGTCTCCAGCAGAAGCTGCATGAATCTAATGGTGTACGGGCCACAATCACCGCTGCAATGGGGAACAATCGGTCAGAACGCGGACACCGATTCCACATCCAATGAAACGAAATTGAACCATGTCATCCAACTTACCTTTGCTTGTTCTGTGGAAGGCTCTTGTCCCGGCGAATGGCAAACGGCGTGGGGACCTTATCCGCATACTTCACCTTCAGATCGGGGTGTGCCCGCATGACGACAGGGATGAGGCTTGTCACAGGCATTAAGAGGGGCTGGAGCTGGCGTTCCGTCACGATGTGGATGTCGCAGTCATACACCCTGACCTCCCACTCCTTCAGATCGATTGCAAGCGCAACCCAATGTTTGTTCCTCACGTTGAAGGGGAGGAGGATGAGGTCCGTACCTGACCACGGTCGCCCCAACGGCTTCGGAGACCGGCCATCTAAGTACGCCATCAATGCATCACTGGGGTCGTACGCTTCGGGGCTGGCGCTGTACTCCTTCCATTCCCGCGGTAGATAAATTCCCGCCAAGCACGTATCCACAACGATGACTCTACTACCAATGTCACCCGCTCTGTCTGCGACCGCTTTGCGCAGAAGGTAGCAACACTCCTCCATCTCCTGCATGAAGTGAACCGCAATTACAATCCAAAATCCTGACACGGGAAATTTGATAGGTGACAAGTGTTCATACCACTGTGCCAAACCAATGTTGGGGTTTCTTCAGGCAGTTGAGTAACTCCTTCGTCACATCCACCCGCAAGGTGACGTGCGTACCTCCACGTCCCCACTGCACGGTAAGTTTTTGTCAGGTATTGTGGACGTTCAACTATCTACATTCATCGTCTATTCGAGAGTAAGACACATAAGCTACGTACCTTGCCACCCAACTTGTCATGGCGTCGTTGTCCGTCGCGGACACAATTCCTAGCTCAACAGCATCAGCGGGAACACTGGCTATCTTCTGGGCTCGCGGTTTCTTGGCCGGGGGAGCCAGCTCCTCAACACCCTTCCTCATCTTCTTCGCCCCCTTAGATGCATACACCTGCGCTACCCGGGGCTTCGCCCTATCATCACCTTCAATTTTCTTTCCCCCTTCATAAGGACCAGACCCCTTGAAACCAACCTCTCTCAACTGCAAACATATCAAACTTCAGCTAAGATTGACACTATCCCTTGTCACATAATAGATATACTCATGTCGTACAACTACATTGTCCCTGTCACCATTAACTGATAGAAAAAACTTACATCCTTGCTCTCTCTTGCCGGCCCATCCCCTGCCTTGAGGGATTCACCTTCAGCTACCTTGTCCCCGACATCAGATTGCTTGTCCCCTGCCGTGGTCTGAAAAAATTTCGTGTCAGTTGCCATAAACGTTCATGTCACAAATATAATTTTCCTTGTCACCTTTTTTTCATAAATAAACCTGACCTTCTTGGTCTTTCCTTCCCCCCCCCCCCCATCCCCTGCCTTGACAGATTCAGCTTCATCATGCTTGTCCCCGACATCATCACCAACTAGCTTGCTCTCTCTTGGCCCCCCATCCCTTGCCTTCACAGTTTGAACTTCAGCGTGCTTATCCCCGCCATCATCCACTTCAGTTCCCTTCTCAACAGCAGCTCCAAACTGCAAATGAAATCAACATTCAATTAGGCCTCAAACTTTCCAGTGTCACTTAACATAACAAATCATGTCACACAGCTACATTCTTCTTGTCAATTCTTTCAGTGTCACTTAACATAACAAATCTTGTGATGTTTACCAATAACTTACCTTACCACCTTGTCCACCCTCACCGCCTTCAGCCGCAATTGACTTTATCAAATCATCAAGTTCGACCTGTAAAAAACATATTAACGTTTGATATTGAATCCCCGATTTCAAGCAGGACTAAACATCGAAACGCATGTCACGCAAAAACAAACTTACAAACTCATCCCGTTTTTTCTCATCGCCAGCTTGTTCTTTATCGGTTGCTTTTTGCCAGGCCGTCCCCTTACATTGACCATCCCGCAGCTCAGTCACGGCCACCTCCAATAATTTCAGCTGTAGGTGAACAAATTCGTACTTCATATCACCATAAGGTGACAAAATTCAACACAAGCGTTTTATTATGTGACAACTGTGATGAGTAATGAACACCCAACAAATGCAAATTCACACTTCATATCAGACTAAGGTCACCTAATTCACTTCTAAACAAACACATATCAGACTAGGCCCCCCTCAATTTCATACCAGATTCGTTCATTATCTACACTACGTGCCACTTGTCCAATTTCACGTGTCAGGAGTCCATTTACCCTAGTCACCACAGTTCTCCAGAGTCTCCACAAAACGAATAATTGGGAATTAATTGCGTACCTTTTCATCCATCTTCTCCATCCCTATTGACATTGTCTCAAACTTGTCCATAACTTGTTCCAAAGTCTTGGCCACGTCCCCCACCCAGTCGTCCTTCTCATTGCCTCCTCTTCGCGTCTTTGGGGACCTCCCACCAGGGGCTTCGAAATGTGTCAGGAAGGGTGCAACTAGGTCGTCGAAGAGGGGGTCGGACTTCTCATCATCGTAGACACAACCATCCATCAGCTCCAGCTCAGCCTCCTCTGGTATGAGTATTGGGTTAACATCAATCTCAATGGCCTCCTCTCCCTCAGCTTCGGTGCGGCTGGCTATATCAGCATAAGCTAGGTTCTCGCCCTTGAGGGTCCATCTCATGCAACGAGGGAAAGCCGTCGTCGACACCTTCGACGCAAACTGGACCCCCCATTTTGGCATGGATTCCAACAACCAAATATGCACCGCATCCCCACTCAAATTAATACATTTTCAGCATATGAATTACAAAATAATCATGGGTGTCGTCGAGAAGGTTACTTGAAAGAATAGCGGATAACCCATCAGGCCATAACCATTGCGCTTCTTTCGATCTTCTCCCTTCAACTCAGCCTCCCGGCGCTTTACGGCGCCGTTCAGTGAGACGTGTTGATAACTCCCTCCCTTGATGAAAATTGGAATAAATGTTTCAAAGGCTTTGACAGGATGTTTGTCAAAAGCCTTGGAGCGTTAACAGTTGATGAAATACAAAACCTATCTTAGTTATTCGTATATTATTTTATCTTATTATATACTTCCGTTATATTATATATATGTATGCCTAACCTTTTCAGGAAGTATATTCGAAGATTATATCCTTCCTTTAAGTACATATTGAGGAGATCTATTTCAAAATGGATTATGGCTTTGGAGTATCCATAAATAGAAGATTCAAAGATCAAGCCTGATTCGAAGGAGCCGTTGGAGATCCGGTGTTGAAGATCCTCACGCTCCATGCTCTTATATAAAGGAAAGGAAGGAGAAGACAGAGTACATAAGTGCTACACGAGCTTTCATACATTCAAGCGAGATCTGTCTTCCAAGTGTCTCTCTACTAAGCGCTCTAGAGTTTGTTGTTTATTTCAAAGCCTTTGAGAGTCACTGTGAGCTTATAGGATATATTCATTTAAAGTGTTACTCGAGAGTTTATAACTCGGGAAGTTGCACTAGGCTATTGATTTGTGAGAGTAAGAGGATTGTACTAGATAGCTGAGAGAGGTGGGGCTCTTTTAGATTGGTCTAGGACTCCAAGGGAACGTGAGTTGACTAGATTGCAATTGTATAGGAGAGAGGCTTCTCGGTGAGCTATTAGGATCCTAAGCTAAGCGAATCAATAAAGCCTTTGAATCCTAGGGTTGTGGAAGAACCCTAGGCGGGGACGTAGGCCAAGTTGTGTTGAACCTCGTAAACAATTACTCGTGTTCTTTACTTATTTGCTTTACCTTATTTCCGCACTTGGTTCGATTGTCTAACGTTGTGATTCAGGTTTAATCCCAAAGGTTTTGGTACGAGCTCCAAAAGTCTTGAGACTTTCTGCGAAAAACGGGCATACTCTATTCAACCCCCCTTCTAGAGTATTTCTTTATTACATTGTTTTATATTATCGAACCTTCACGTGTGTTGCAACATAAATGACCCGTCCCCATGGGAATGCCAAAAACCGATCCACATTCTCCACCAACCGGACGATCCAGCTCCGCAGCCCCTTACTCTGTTCCTCCCCTAACAACACGCCTTCCACAATGTACAGAAGCACTAGCTTGAATCGTCTTCGCGGGCTCCGCACCACCAACATTGAGTTCTTCAGCTCGCTCTCCAGGTCACTGACCGTCATCTTCTCGTTTCCAAAAAACTCCTTGATAGCTTTCTCGTCGTCCTCCATGTCACTAGCTCTTGGTTGACTGCACCGCAGCCCGGTAACTAAGGCAAACTCCTTGAGGGAGAACCTCCGGAGCTTCCCCTTAATCCGGTACCAGGTCTCCCACTCCTTATCGCTCGCAAGCTGGCGCTGGAGTGCATAATGCACCATTTGTGAAGAAAATTTCACGCGGTACGCCAACTGCACAACCCCACCCAGCTGGGAGTCAAGAAGCTTCTGCCAGTCGCCAGTGTCAACATAATCATCGATGTTGTTCAGAATCGACAGTCTTGAGCCCTGGTTCACCCGGGCCCGGAAGTGCCTCTCTTTCGGGACTACGTATTCAGGCTCTTTGTTCTTCGACCTCACATTCTTCGTCCTCACCATTTCTTTCCTGCAATTTCCATCAGACGAACAAAGTCAGTTTACAAATTATATTCATCTCCCTCTGTCACCTAACAGACTAACCCATGTCACTGTACCCCTGTCACTCAAGGTGAAACCCATCTCACCCATTTTGAATCGGAAGCCTATAACCAATACCTCAAACCTCCTTCAATAGGCCACCTACGACATCCACATATCCCAATTTCCACACCTCGCCATTTCCCTTATTCCGCGTACCACAACAAATTTCGGAACCCTTCTCTCCAAAATGGAATCCCCTGTCACCCAATTTCAAACCCATGTCACCCAATTCGAACCTCAAACCACCAATTTCCCCTATCCATAGTTCCCCGACCGTTGCCCTAACCCATTTCGAAAACCACTGTCACCCAATTGGAAACCCTAACCACCGATTTCCCCTTTCCATACCCGAAAACCACCCATGCCACCACCACCCACCATTCAAGCCACCATTGCCCTAACCCCTTCACCCACCGCTTCCCCGACCCACACCCGCATACAATACCACCAAAGGGAGAACAGTAATAGGGCGTACCTGTTCTGTATTTCATCGGGTCGTGGCTGGTGTGTCCTTTCCGGCGACGCTGGACTTGCCCGCTCTCTCTCCTTTGCTGTCTGCAACTGTCGAGGAAGAAACCGCAACCGCCCTCTCTCTCTTGCTATCTCCTGGCGTCTCTGCAACTGCCGATGAAGGGGTTTCCTCTCTCTCTCTCTCTCTCTCTCTCTCTCTCTCTCTCTCTCTCTCTCTCTCTCTCTCTCTCTCTCTCTCTCTCTTTGCTATTGTATTGGTTTGAAATGGGAGAGAGGTGGTGATTGGATTGCCCTTTACTAACCCCCTACTTCTCCTTCCCGCCTTGCCTCTCTCCTACTAGGTAGGCAATGATGCCTCCATTTTATTTTTCTTTTTTTTTTGGCAAAAAATACAAGGGATAGCCGGTTTGGGGGTGTTAACCTGGACACTTTTGCAAATTTGGGGAGAAAATGACATTTTTGCCAATTTTTCCAAAAGGCTGGCATTTTTGCAAAGTTTTTTCAAATTGTGGTATTTAGTACAATTTCCTCAAAAATCTAACCCAATTCCAATGGTTTTTCATTTTGAAGAATTATAATTTAATTTTTTAATTGTAAATTGTTATAATATTATTATATTGGGATGGATAAACTCTAGGAAACCCTATTCCGTTGTATACACCTATATAATGGGTTCTTTGGAAGCCTAACAAGACAGTCAGTTTCTCCTCTATTCTCTGTGCTTGTCTCTATTCTTAAGCTTTATCACACGTTATAAGCACGATACTCTCAGTGCTCAATGGAGATTGGAAATTGGCAACGACATCAATAAGGGAAGTATTAGATATTCATATGGAGTAAATTACTGATCAAATTAATTTGCTAATTTGTTGGGTGAATTCGACAGTAGTTTCATCACTTCAGTCACCATCACAAAATCGGGCGATTTGGCGAAGGCGAAGAGCAGAAGAGATGTGCTTGGCTCCTCTCCGGCGTGGACGCTCAGTGATTGTGACTCCTCTCCATCGTGGCGGCAACGGCGACGGAAACCACCGTCACCCTCCGCTGAATTCGACCGTATCACACTACTTTAGGGATCTAAACCCCTCCGATTTGATTTTGGGATTGATGCACGAACAGATCCTCGGTTCCATCGTCTTCATCGCAAGTATGACGACAACGGTGCTCCCTTGGCTGCTGATAAAAGGAGAGACAGTAACTTCTCCGGGGGCGGCCGTCGTGGCGGCTTCGGATACAACGATCGATTATTATTCAAGGGTTAAGTAATCCTATTTTTGTAATTGTGATCTGTGAATGATTGGTGTTCGATTACTGTGTGCAGGATTCATATCCTTAGTCTCTTGGAGGAAAGCAAACGGGGCCTCCGCAGGTCTTCGATGGCGGATCTGCGGATGGTGAGGCGACGCCGCCGACCTCCACGCGAGCCTCGACTTGAGAAGAAGCGGGGCAAGAAAGGTTGGACGGTGAAGCCTAGTCGATCCGGTAGCTGGGTGTCGGGTTGGATCTGTAACTCAAGGGAGAGCCCAGAACAACCGAAGTCGCCGACCGTCGATCGACGCCTCTGCAAATCTTCAAACGCGAAAGAAAGCCGAGGGGCCGCCGCTATTCCCTCTGCAAAATCTCGAGGAAGAAGAAACCTGTTTCTATTCAAATATATGGTAATTACAAAATCAGCCCTAAAAGTCTTTAAAATTACAGATTGACCCGTATATTTTATGTAATTACAGAAAGTGTCTAAAACTTTCAGGGCGGCATATTTTGCCTCTGTGAAGTATTCACACATCCCCGAAGATGATGTGTAATCAAATTTGTAGTATCCTCTGAAGCGGATAAAGTAATCTCAATCCCCGAATTGATTGAATCAATCAAAGTTGTAGTATCCCCTGAAGCGGAATTTCAATCCCTGAAGCGGAATTTCAATCCCTGATGCGAAATTTCAATCCCTAAAGCGGAATTTCAATCCCTGAACCATCCCGGAATGGCTCACTGGAAAGGACTTGTGGGTAGTATCCATAGGGCCATAGGTCCCCAGTTCAAACCCCGGAATGGCCGCTCTTTATTTACCAATTCAAGGAATTTCAATCCCTGAAGCGATTGGATCAATCGGTCGTATCCCCTGAAGTGGATGTTATTTTATTATATCCTCCCTGAAGTGATAAACGATCGAATTTCATCCATGTAGTGATGAATTATTTATTTATTTATTTATCTTATTTTATGTTATTTTTTAATTATTTTTCATCTCCCGAAATAGATGAACGAGCGCATCTCCCGAAGTAGATGAATGATAAATTGATCTCATCCCCGAAGCGATGAAACGATGAATCTCATGATCAAGCCGATAAATTTCATCCCTGTAGTGATGAAATAATATGTATGTTTATTTATTTTTATGTTATTTAATTTAATTTATTTAAATTATATTAGTTTAATCTTCATCTCCCGAAGTAGATGAACGGACCATCTCCTGAAGTAGATGTGAACGATTGAAAATCATCCCCGTAGTAATGAACTTTTTTTTATTTTCAGTTTTATTATTCATTTCAATTTGTTTTTTTTTGTCTTTAGAAGTAGACAAACATTATCTCCCGAAGTAGATATAAATAGATAAATTTGCATATCATCCCAAAAGTGATAGTTTATCTCATGAAGTAGATAAAGTAAACACAATTTACATCTCTTGAAGAAGATGAAATTCTTATTTATCTCCGGAAGAAGATAAATATTTTAGCTTATATATCATGATATAAAATTTATCTCCCGGAGTAGATAAAATTTTAAAATTCATAATCGTCCCTGTATCGATGATTTTTATATTTTAGCTTATATATCATGATAAAATTTATCTCCCGGAGTAGATAAAATTTTAAAATTCATAATCGTCTCTGTACCGATGATTTTTATAGCTAAACAAAGCAAATTATGGTTTCTCCACCAGTCTCCAGAAGTAGACGAACATGTATTTGCAGATGTTCATTTTATTGTCACCAGAAGTTGACAATATGCCAATTTGATTTTATTAATTTATTTATGTTTTTATAGTTTTATCAATTATATCAACTATTTATTTATCATTATCTCTTGAAAATATATAAAGGCATCCCCTGAAGTGGATGGACACATAATCATAAATCATTCCTGTAGTAACGACAATCATCTCCTGAAGAGTTGTATATGAAAAGGAAATTCATAAAATGTCTCTCTCTCATCAATACAAATTTGTCCCTGAAGTGACAATATTCATTTCCTGAAGTAAATGAATGATAAGAGATATATTGTATATTCTCATAAAGATTATTTAAAATCGTACCCAGAAGTGTATGAGTTTTATTTTAAAGTTGCACAAATACCCAGAAGTGTAGAAATTAAAGTGAATGTATACAAGTTGGTTTCTCCTTGAAGTGAGTAATAATCGATCATACCATTTCTTGAAGAATATGGATAATGTTTATATGACAACTGACTATATTTTTGAATTGCAACTTATCATCTTTTGGAGTATATGATCGAAATATACATAATAGAGACTAATTGTCACTCGAAGTTGACAAATGAATCATTTTATGAAGGAAAAATGACCAAAAATAATACCAACTATCAACCTTGAACCAAAAATAATATGAACTTTCAAAATGATAATTACATGTACAAACTATACTCATATTAACCAAAAATAATACAGTTTCTATTTCTAACCAAATTTACAATTAAATGGTTATTTTTTGTAATTAAACAACAAAGTGAAGGGTCAATATTGTGTGCATGATTAAAAATGAGAGGCAATTTTTTAATTGTGTGGAAATTGGAAAGGGGGTTCACTGTTCATCGTCTTCCTGCATTTGCATCTTCCTCCCCCGCCTGATTTTCATGGAAGTTTGAGAATCATCATTCACACCTTCATCTTTCGATGTCCTTACCGGTAAAGAAACTTATCATCAAGACAAGGTGGTGTCATACTTACCGATGGCGCAACCAGACAACGATAACTAGAGTGGCGGGCGGCACTATGGTGGCTCTGTACGTAGTGGTGGTGCGCGACGTCGTTGTTGATGGCGACGAGGCAAAAAATACGAATTCGATGACGGAAACCACCAATTGATTGTATTTGTGAGTTTGAGAACTCAAATTTGTGTTATAGATGCGGACGAAGAGGAAGGATGAAATTGGGAATTTTATAATTTACGGATGATTCAAAATCGAAATCACCAATTGATTATGTATTTATCCTTGTAGTGATTGTGTAAACACTTCCCCTAATCCAATTTGGCATAATAAGAACATCAATTTGCTTCACCATTGAACCCAAGCGATTAGGGTAAGGAAATTTGATGGGATACTTAACAACTTGAGTTAGGAGATTAGGAGAAATCTTATAATTGAATGTTGTCAATGAATTGAGAGTTTAAAAGGTCAAAAATTCGAAGAGAATAGTTGATTCTCAAACCACCATGAAAACCTGTTGGGGGCCGGAGGTCTGGGAAGAAGCTACTGCACGGATGAAGACTGAAGAACATAAAGGCTTACATAAATCACACATTCTCCCCACATTTTAATTATATTCACAATATTGACCCTCTATTTTGTTTAATCACGGTAAATGTTCATTTGATCAAAATTACAGTAAAAAATGGAAACCATATTATTTTTGGTTAATATGAGCATAGTTTGTATATGTTTATGTCATTTTAAAAGTTCATATTATTTTTGGTTGAATGTTGATAGTTGGTATTATTTTTGGTCATTTTTCCTTTTATGAATAAAATCATTTCTTGAAGAAAATGATAAATCGACAAGTTTTTCTCATGCATGGCTCCACCTGAAGTGGACAAATACAATTTTATTTTATTTATTTATTTGTTTTTATTCATTGCTTTATATTGAATAAAATTATTATGATTTTACTTATTGTAATTCAAAGCTTAAAGTGTTTCCCAAAGAAACTACTTATCATGACTGTCTAATGCGGAGTTTTGTTTGGCAAATGAACATTTGGGAGAAAGGTTTACCACAATCCCATAGATTGTGAAGTTTTTCAACACCAACCTAAGAGCCCGAAGACTCTACTGGTGTATTTTTATTAACTCCTGAAGAGTAAAGAATTTTATGAACTCTAGAAGAGTAAAGGATTTCACCAACTCCAGAAGAGTATATGATCCTAATTTTATCATTTGTACTCCCGAAGAAGTACATGGAATGTGGGTTTTATCATATGCAGAACTATTTTTATTTGGTTGATACAACCAATAGAAGTAATCACATAACACGATCCGGTTAAGAAGGCCACTTCCTGACTATCCTCTAAGCAATGCCTGAAGCATGCCCCTCCGGTAGAGGGTGTGAAAGAGGTTATGGTTAAGCGCTTGACCAAAGTTATTGTTGTGGCTTATAGCTAGGTCTGTTATACGGTTATTTCTAAATGTCTTGGAGAACATTATAAATAACTCATATCTGAAGTATGACATCAACGAAAGTTCTGACAATACCCATTCAATTCAGTGGCATCTAAATTAAATAAATGGATTACCATATACAAAGTTCAATTGTTGAATATTATGGTTTATAAGTGTCAAACAAATTTGAAAACCCGAAGTTTTCTCAAACAATCATGAATGGAAAATCAGGATAAATACCATATAGCTCCAGAAGAGCATTGATCTTGTTACCTGAAGTAACAATGACACATATGTATGAATTGACATGGTATTGAACACCAATATCTCATATGACTAGCCAGAAGCAAGTCTTACATAATTGAGAATGTATATATATGGTTTATTTGACACTCATTTATCCCATTGAAAATTATCACTAACAAGAAGTTAGTTAATGATAAAATGTTTTTCTTTGTGGCATTCGGTCATTCATGTGAAACGATGATGGGCGGGATCATTGACATTCACATACACACCCACTAAAAGGGACCAGAAGATCCTAGGACCCGAAGATCCTCTATAAGGGTGACCGAACATATATGGTCTGTCATCTTGGCAAATCAACAACAAGACCATCTAAATTCAAAGTAAATGCAAAGTCTCTAATGTCTCTTGAATGGATTCAATGAGATAGCTACGAAACACTATTATATAGACCAGTGTAATTCCAAGATTACAGATGCCTCAACACTTTGGTCATATGAAACATAAGGTAGAGAATGTTATCAAAAACATTGTTGAGCATAAGGTAGCTCAGACAACCCAGAAGAGTCGTTGGTTAAATGGGCCCATGCATGTTTGCATTTCGAATTTGACACAATAACATCTCCCTAATTATCTCTAGAAGAGAGCATGTCATTCAAAGGTTTTGAATAAGCAGCATACGTTCCGAGATGTACCTCCTCCAAATGAACTACAATGAGACCACAAAGAAGTTGGATGATACATGGGGTTTGAGTCCCTATTGATATAAAATACCTAGAGCTTTATAATGGTGATCAAATGCTCGGTATTTAGGGGGAGAGGAAATGAGACAATTAAGAAAGAGATTGCAAGGAAGCAACTTCTCTATTATTTCATATCTGCGGATAAATACAAGTGAACTAGAAGTTCAATAAATGAAATGATTATAAGGTTTAGCAAATATGCAATTGAAAGCATTTACTAAAAGCGAAGAAAGTGACAAAGTCACAGATACTAGCTCATTTGGAAGTTCCAGAAGTAACTCCAACTCAATGAATATCAAGTGATTCTCAAGCACACCAGAAGTGTTGGAGATCACTAGGCTCTTGGTATGCGATTCCCCAGAAGTGGAAAGAGCCTATGAGAATATGATGATCATCAAACAAATGGATGTCGACATCGAAATCATAATAAAAGAGCTAGAAAGAAGCAATTCATGCAAAGATGGATTCTTTAAGCATGATGGTATTGGACCCGTAGTTCCAACACCAAAAAAGTGCAACATCAATTGGTTTTAAGTGGGTGTTCATACAACATAAAATATAAAGCCAACTTGATTGCACAAAAGTCTACCTATCAAAGGTTATATGTAGAATCTATTCACCAGAAGTGAATATAATTTTGACTCCAAATGGAAATAATGGACGTGGTAGGAGCATACGCATATAAATGAAAGGATCGATTGAAAATACCTGAAGCATTAATGTCAAAGCCCTGTCACACACAATTGATTAAAGATCCCTATAAGAGTACCAGAAGTACCTATAATTATGAAAATGGTGACATTGCATTAGGTCCCGAAGTACCATACAATGTTATACTCTTTTCCTTGATCTTGGTTTTTATCCCATTGGATTTTTCCAAGTTAAGGTTTTTAATGAGGCAACTTAGACACCATTTAATACACTAGATCCCCCATGATGAAATGGCACACTGGGTCCTGAAGTACCTTATGTTTTGTGCATCGAAAGCAGCTCAACGCCAGTAGATGAAAGTCAAGCATTCGAAGTCAATTGTAATGTATGAAGACATCTCAACTTATACACGTCAAAGGAAATGTTGAGACTCGGCTATTCAGCTCATACAATCAGCATCATCAAGAAGTTCAAAGAGCTTACCCGAATGAGAAGACTGCTTGTTCAAGCCTTGTTTCGAGTCAAGTATTCATTTTATAGAACAATTTTTCAATTTTCACTCTGGACTAGTACCCATTTCTACATAACAGAGTATGGCTAAGGAATGGATAGTTAAGAAAAAAAAGAATTCTTTTTTTTCCTCGAGCCGAGAAGTGACGAAAAGTTTTCCATTTCTAATGGATTGGGCTTACTGCAAGAATATGAATGACTCCTCAACCTGGAGTTCCACCAGAAGAAGCAGGGGACTTCTTTGGGAAAAAGAACTTGAATAACTTCGTTTTTTTGAAGGAATTTACCATCTTTGACTGGGGCGACCCTCCAGAGAGCATTCACTAAGTTACTTACGGAATCTCAAATCTCTCTCTTCTCTTACGAGATTTCTAGTTGGATGAAGCTCCTAAATTAGAAGAGTGTTGAATTCAGAGGGAATATACACGCACTGCACTCTTTTTCTCTTCGATCAGGTTTTGTCCTACTGGGTTTTCCTGACAAGGTTTTTAATGAGGCAGTATCACTAAAGCGTATCACATGTCATTTGTATTTTTCCTTGGTCCTAGTTTTGGTCCCATTGGGTTTTCTAGGCGAGGTTTTTAATATGACAGTCTTGTAATATTTATGGATGTTTATCCAAGGGGGGGTGTTATAATATTATTATATTGAGATGGATAAACTCTAGGAAACCCTAGTTCCGTTGTATACACCTATATAATGGGTTCTTTGGAACCCTAATAAGACAGTCAGTTTCTCATATCTTCTCTGTGCTTCTCTTCTCTATTCTTACGGTTTATCACATAGATTAAATTTTAATTGAAATTTAATATAATTTTTGTAAACCTTAAAATTTAATTTAATTTAATTTTTTAATTGAAATTTAATGTACCACCCTAAAATTTGTAAACCTGGCAGTACTAATCAAGTTCAATAAATACTTGAAAATTGAATAGTTTATTCATCACATTGATAAATTTTATCTGTAAATCGGATAGGAGGGACAAATTCGTCTCGAAATCCACTAATTTGAATTGAATTTCATAAGATTTGTAATGCAATGCCGTAAACCTTTGGAAGCAATTCAAAGCCACCGCCGAAAATGAAGAAAGAGAGCTTAGAAAGATTGAGACAATAGGTACCAAATCAGATGCAGTACCCAAATTGAACCCTTTGAGTGTAAAGATTAAGACAAATAGTAACCCAAATTAGATGGAGTACCAAAGAGAGTCTTGCAAAAGTTGAAGAAGAACTCACCGTTCTTGGCAGAGAGATAGTTAAAGTTTCCTTCAATTGTAGTTTTTCTCTAAAAAAACGTGGGAAAAGGCAGGAAAAAAAAGTGCCGCTAAACAAATATAGCGTTGCTGCAAATATGGGGCAAACACTTGTATTTGCCCTGTTGATCTCTATTTTGGAGATTGGGTTGGAGAAATTGTTGGGCTAAATATATGACCATCCGCATCAGGCCATCAGTAAAACCCTATAGGTTTCTTAACTCCACTTTATCACTTCCTCTTTCCTTAAAAAACTCAACTTACTTTTTTACCCACATCCCTAAAACACATCTCAATTTCTTAACTCCACTTTCACCATCTATTATATCTTAAAAATATTTATAATCATATTGTTTTTACATTATTTATACAAAAATTATATTTCGCATAAAATAATATAATAATGATAAATAATTAAGATTTTTTAAAGTAATTTTTTTACGAAAATAAGATAATATCACGCAAAGTACAAATATATTGTAAATATTACGGGAATCATCTTCACTTAAACCACAAAACATCAAAATACCTTGAATAGGTAAATAAAGAGCGGTCATTCCGGGGTTCGAACCGGGGACATATGGGTACTACCCACAAGTCCTTTCCGATGAGCCATTCCGGAATGGTTCAAAACATCAAAATACCAGGGAAACAGAAATGACATACATGGAGTGCATGAAATAGAAAGCATCGAAATACAAAGACATAGAAATGAAATGTAGAACAATATTTTAATTTCCCAAATATCCATTTCCGAACTTCTTCCATATATGTTCGACCAGATCTTGCTTCAGTTGATAGTGTGTAATCCTATTTCGAAGCTTGTTCGGTTGTCAATGTATTCCTCCATGGACGCAGGTCGATTGGTGGAGTATGAAGTGTCAACACCCTCCACTTGGTCAAAATGTGAAGGATCAAAGGAAAGATTGTAGTTCTCCCGCTCGTCCTCCACTATCATATTATGCAAAATCATACACGCTTTCATTATTCTCCCCACCAGAGTAATATCCCAGGCAAGTGCTGATTTTTTTTATTATGGCAAATCGAGCCTGCAGGACTTCAAAAGCTCGTTCTACATCTTTTCTAGTAGCCTCTTGGTATTGGACAAATAATTTAGCCTTCTCTCCTTGTATGTGGAAGTTTGATAGATGGTATGAAAGTCGCCCAATCAGGATATATGTCATCAGCTAGATAGTAACTTAAACGATATTGATGACCATTAACTTCGAAGTTAACCGGTGGAGATATCCCTTTCAATACATCATCAAATACATGAGAACGATCAAGAACATTGATATCATTACACATACCTGGAGTTCCGAAGAATGCATGCCAAATCCACATATCATACGATGCAACCGCCTCTAAAACGATGGTTGGTCTCCCATATTTACCTTCGAACTGACTCTTCCATGCAGTTGGGCAGTTCTTCCATTCTCAGTGCATGCAATCGATACTACCGATCATTCGTGGGAATCCTTGTTATGCTCCAACATAAAGAAGGCGTTGTATGTCTGAAGCATTTGGTCTTCGAAGATACGAATCACCAAACGAAGTTATGGCACCATCCACAAAGTTGGTCAAGCATAGTCTGACTGTGCTTTCACCCAAACGAAGATATTTATCCACCGCGTCTGCACCCACACCGTAAGCCAACATACGCATGGTCGCAGTACATTTCTGTAGCGCAGATAGCCCAAGTCTCCCAGTGGCATCAGGCTTCTGTTTAAAAAATTCAACCTTACTTGCAAGTTCGTTCACAATGCGTAAGAATAATGGTCTTTGCATTCTGAACCGTCTTCTAAAAACAACATCTGGATACACCGAAAGGGGGTCTTCTGAAAAATAATCTGCGACAAGACGATCATGACCCTTCTCCCGTTCTCTATCGATGTAAGATCGTGTCCTCCTTGGTCTAGAACTTTTAGCCTCGACTCTTGACTTATCTAGGGTAGATAGATACAACCACTTCGCGTAAACTTTGTCAAGCTCATCAGATGATGAACCCTAAGAATGGTTGAGGAATTCATACATTTCTTGAGGATCCATTGGAGGTTTGTGTTTGGTAACTAAAAGAAGTTGAAAGGGATAATAGAAAATAGAGGATTTTATTTGTATTTAAACTACTTCGCAAATGATATTTGAAGATCATGTAGAACATAAATGTCAAAGAGCATTTTCGCAGAGCATTAAGCATCTTCACATAGCATCTTCGCAGAGTATTGAAACCATAAATTTTGGATTTTTGTGGCAAGGAATCTATGCAGATCATTGAGAAAATAGATGTCTGAAGCATTTGCGGCAGGGAATCCTTGCAGAACATAGATAACATAATAGGAATATTGTGGAGCTAGTACTTGAGGAAAAAAAAGATATGAAATGATAACAACAAACAAACCACAATGTGAAGCGATGCTTCACTTAGGGAAATTTAACACATGCACCCACAATAACAAACATACAAATCTTACTTATCTAGTTATCGTTATCCGGGAACAACTCTTTGATGAGACCGTCCCTGCATTTGATTTGCCAGTCTTCGAGGTTAGGCTCCATAATTAGCTTATTAAACAACATAACCTTCTACGCGACCATGTTATCACGAGAGGCTTTCGCCTTACCTGCATCTGAATCCCTTTTTCTTTCGCCGGTTTGCTCGAAAAAAGAATTGCACTGTCTCTGTAGCATCTTTGGTGGCTTGATCACTTGAACTCCCAGCAAGTTGCCTGCCCTTTCTTTTTGCTGCCTTTATGCCTTCGGGACTCACTAGAGCACTCTCACTTACAGAAGCACTCAACTGGGTGTCTGACCCTTCGCTAGATGTGTAAGCTCCAAATTCATTAATCTTGGTCCTCTTCGAGCCTCCTCCAACAGATGCGGCATTTGATGCAACCCACCCGTGGAATTTTGGTTCAGTCCTGAGTTCACGCCATGCATGCTCAAACAAAAAGTCATGGCCGTGGTCGCCTTTGTAAATAGCATGTGCATTCCTCATGACATCACAATCGTTTTCCCCACTACCTTGGCAATTTTTGGCACTCGTGTAAGCTCCCGCGAATTTGGACACAACGGATGAAATGTTATGCCATCTTTGTTTTATCGTGGAGAGTATCCTCTCAAACCAATCTTCCTCCTTATTGGTGGCATAATACTCAGCAACTCTCTCTCAAAAAGCATCCGTCGTTTGTTGAGTATTTGTTATAGAATCAGTGGTGGTGTTAATTCAACTACTAATGAGTAACAAATCTTTAGCTTTATTCCACTTGACTCGTGCTACCCTTTCAGTTGTGGCTCTCCCACGACCGCATCATCCACGAGTGTATCTCCCACCATTGGCTCTCCCTTGAGTAGCATGTTGGGATGAAACTTGAATCTCATTGAGACCTGAAATTGCTTCACCTTGGCTCCATGTATGCATCCGGGAAGAGCTCCCTTGAGATCCTGGGGTAATGGGAGATTGTGATGAAGACATTAGAGGGTATGGGTAAGTTTGAGTTGAAGAGGGATGATGAACATTTAAGTTATCTTGAAAATTTGGAAAGTTTAGATCATGTGTGTAATTTTGAGGAGAGGAAAAATATTGAGGGTTTGGGCTTGGAGATTCATTAATGTTTGACATAAAATCCTGAAAATTGTAAGGATATTGTGGATCGTTTGGATCCATCTCAAAGATGAAGAATAGTGTAATGAAGGAGATGGAGATGATGGAGATAGGGAGTGCTCGGTATATATATTTTTTTTTTCTGAAAATGATTAACAAAATCAAAATGTCCCACGGTTAGTGTATTTGGATGAATATGATGGCAAAACCCTCTTCACTCCTCTTCCACGTGTTCTTGTTCATGCTATGCATGTTGAATTGATGGCAAAGCCATCTTTCATGTGGTCACACAACTCACATGATGAACAAAACTATCTTTAGCTTGTGGGCCCATAAATTGCTAGAAAACTTTGAACAGTTAACAATTCTTGTTCAATTGCTAGAGTAGAATTAGTCACTGTCGTTTCTTCTTGTTTCTCTATCCAACGATACTATTAAATTAATATATCACTTTAAAACCCCTCTTAAAAATGGGCGTTACAGGTGCTCTAAGCCCAATATTCTCTAAAAGTTCTATTTTCTCCAAAATAGAGCACCTATTGGGCATGCTCTTATACGAATAAAAAAATATAGTCTCCAATTTGACTCATTTTGATTCAAACAGAAACGAACAAAAACTAATTCGACCCAACCTATCATTGACTCGACTCACTCGACTCAAACAATATTCAACTACTCCTTCCTCCGTTTCCTTTTAATTGATTTTTTTTCAAATCAAGCACGTAGTTTTAGAAAGGTAAAACTATATTAAATATTAAAATTTTAATAATATTATACTTAACACCAATAAGTATGAGATAAATGAAAAAAATTATTTAAAAAATTATTATTTTATATAGTTTTCACATTTAAAAAATGTGTATGAATAGTAAAAAAACCATTTAAATGGAAACAGAGGGAGTATTTTTTATCGGGACGGATATCTTCGCCGCTAATTTTTACTATTTCCACCGCATATGTTGGCAGTGGCCTTAATCCCCTTTTTTCAGGGCCACCGCATATACATGCGGTGATGCCGTTGACCGTATACGAACCCACCGTCACGTACTGCTGTGGGTTTGAGCGGAACAGGGTCCGTTATGTTAAAACCCACCGCATGGGTACACGGTGGCATCCACCGCATGTGTAGACGGTGGGTTTTGCATTATCCAAAACGGTTTTTCGAAATTATCCAAAACCCACCGCATACCATGCGGTGGGGTTTTAAAATTTAAAAAACCCCACTGCATGTTGATACGGTGAGTTTTTTACCATTATGGCGACGGTTCGAACCCACCGTATCCCCATGCGGTGGGTTATGGGGCCCTTAAATAGGCGGGCGGGCCCCATTTCTCCGCACGCTTACCGACTCTTCTCCAATACCAATCCCTCCCTCGCCTTTCGATCCTCACCTTTTTTCCGTCGTTTCTGTCCTCGACTCTCCTCACCCTTCCAATCTCTCGTCTTTCGAACCTCCTCACCCATTTTCCCTCGTTTCTGTCCTTCTTTCCCCTTGTTTTCCCGAGTTTTTTTTCTACTCCCACTTTCTACCTGATTGTTGATATGGTGAGAGATAGTTGACGTGAGGGAGATCAGGCTCGTGGTGCTGGCCGTTGTCAGAGAGATCATTTGTAGGTAAAAATTAAACTATATTAAATTCCAGTCAAATTATTTGTAATCAGAAGAAGATAGCGTTAACATATTATTGTTATATGAATTTTAGCCGGCTCCGACGATTCAGAGACGTGGTAGTGGTCGTATGGTGACATACAAGAGGGGGACATCCGGCTCGCCACATGTATGTTGAAATCAATTAAATAGAGTTATTTATTTCTTATGAAATAAAAGTATTAGTATGGAATCAGTAATTAGTTGTAGGGAAATCGTATAGAATTTGAGAATGAATACGATATCGAAGTGTGTGTGGCAATTAGAGAGTAACATCTATAATCGATAGGATTTAGGGAAAAAGTTATGGTATACAGACCACATTATCGCGGAGATTAGCAGATAGGGTGGTTTTGCAATCCGCCCGGAGGGCTGCCAAAAGGGAGAGACGGGCGTTGCGTGAGTCACGTGAAGAGATTGAGTCTATTCCTTTACATTTGTAGGCTGTAGAGGATCATATGGATAGAGACAGTCAGCTGATAGGTGTAGATAATGGGGTTGGGTCATCTAGTCAGTCAGTTGTCGACCCAAGCGTCGGAGTTGTCGACCCCAGTGACGTATGTGGCCAGACATCGTAGCCGTCTACGGAGACATACCAGAGTTTGGCGCAAATAGAGATGGAGATGATGACGGACTGCACTGATGACGCAGTGGTGCAGTCGGCGGATGAGTCTTCCCGAGAGAAGACTGAGCAGATGTTGCAGGAGTTGATAGGGGATGACCCAGCACTGCAGTCGGGAGCGGAGCGTGTGGATGATCAGTCGCAGACTCAGCCCGATGGGTTCGAGGCATACTTTGGGACTGGGTTTGAGATCGAGCAGCTGAACTCGTATGACGACACGACACGACACCGTTGGCCGGAGATGGGGGTGTTAGGACCAGCCATGGTGTTGGGACCAACCATGCTAGGGAGGGAGATCACGACGCTTGGGTCGCACACTTAGATTTTTCGTTGTTCACACCGCCAGTTGATCATGGTGTCGGGGGAGTCAGCCGACGGGTGATTCGGCGCCGCATGCAGATGTACGGGGATCGACGGGTGATTCGGCGCCGCAGGCGGATGTACGGGGGATCTAAGGCTAGAGGTGATATACCAACGGGTGAGGTTTACGATCCTATGGCGAAGCCTGGCGGTGCTCGTCCTCAGGAGATGGGAGGAGACGAGACGGCACCTGCCCCAGTGCATGGTGTGGAGAGGAGGCAACGCCAGCAGGACGAGGCTAGCAGTTCAGGGCATGCTGGGCGGGATGATCAGGCGAGCGGCTCTGGGGTAGCTGGCCCCGAATGGTCAGGGGGCTTATACCGTGTCACTGTTGAGAGATTACTCGGCACACATTGCACATGCAGTATGGAGACGGGAGGAGGTCGCCTCGGGGAGGATACTGCGTGTGCAGAGACGGGGATAGTGGTTGGGGCGTGTTGAGGCGTTGCTGGAGGAAGATGGACGGGAGACATGGTTTCTTGCAGTGCGGGACAACGGCCTGTGGGAGCTGCGAGACTTCTAGTGGGAGCTGCGAGACTTCCAGTGGGAGCATGTGGATCACAGTCTCATCAGTGCATTCATTAGTAGCCGGTTCGAAGATTTTTTGTGCAACTGTCAGCACAACAACTGGAACGGATGGCCATGCTGCCTTTTTCAAGTCGTATGTGTAACACTCCCTTTTATAAAACGAGGGAATGCCACAACGCTAGTGATTACTCGGACTTTAATGTCTTCGTAACCACATTAGGCTTATAGGGACATGCAACCATGCTCCCATAAACAAGATGATAATATTAAATACATAAATGAAATACAATTAAATCGCAGAAGCCTTTAAAAAAATAACTATTTATTAATCTTTTCTCTAAAATTGAGGATTTAAATTTACAACCTGATAACATTACATCGGAAGACTTTTAAATTTAATAAAGCATTTAAACTCCTATACAATATATCTAGAAATTTAAAAATGTAAATACAATGTTCAAATAACTTAAATGTCTTCTCAACTTCTCTTAGTCTTCTCTTCTGAAACTCGACCTAAACCTGCCGTCACAAACAATAGGACGGTTAGTTCGTAAGAACTAGCAAGCAACGACTGGAAAACTGTGACTACTTTGGATTTAAACTCAGTGACCATGATAAGGTATGGATCTAAACCCAAATGCGGTTATTAAGAATATTTATGTGAATGCTCAACAATTTAAAACACGACTCCCGAGACACGGATAACCCCGAAGGATTGAGTAACAAAAGATGCGAGTGACGAGCACTCTTAGGAACCATACTTCGAGTACAGATAGAATATAATACAACTTGAATTAATTGTGATCACTATAAAACATTTTTCTCACTATGTTAACAAAATGTATATATAGCACACACTTCACTCACTTCCTCACGTTGAGTAGCTTAAAACAAATTGATATAACACGCACTTCACTCACTTCCTCACGTTGAGTAGTTTTAACACAAGGTTTACACACTTAACACGTTTACCACTTTTATTATAAGTTGAAAGATTTACATCACACACTATTTGTTATAATATGATACCGACTCCGCTCTCACTAGCAGATAGCAGCCTACTACCGGAGGTAGTGTAACATTTCTCTACGGAAATGTGTTAGTTTCATGAAACCCTTTATAGACCGGGTTCTCGCAACCCCGACCTGTTTCCATTACTTTTATTACTTTACACGTTACATTCACTTTAGTTCACATTCACTTTTACATTTTACTTGATTGATCTTGATTCAATTGAGTTCCAATCGTAACACACAATCCTCACATTGTTAACTATTTACTTAAGACATCCTAGGTGATCACACAGCCCACGAAAATAACCCATGTTATTTAGAGGTAACATAGATGTCAAATGAAATAGAAGCAATTCAAATAAAAGGATGAAAACATCAAAGAAAAAGGCATGTTCGCTTCCTAACCCAATTAGCATGAAAGAATAAGAATAAATCATGCTTTAAATAAACGGTGAATAACTATATTATTATCTTATCTTAAGGCCACCCAAAATTAATCTTGCCAAATTTAAACTAAACGGGTAATTAAATCACACAAGCCATGAATTGCAATTTATTTTAATTAATTTGGCAAGCATTCCAAGGAAAGAAAACAACAAGACACGAAGGCACCAAATGAGCAGAAAGGCTCGAAAAGTCACTTGTCTAATTCGTCTTGTTGGATTTCGGTACCAACTATGGACTTCAAAGCATTTCGTGATGAGATTGAATAAATCGGAAACGACTCTATGCACACGATTACAAGAGACAACGAATAATTTAATAATTGGTATTTTATGCATGTAATTGACTTATTAATTGAAAATAAAAATTGAATTAATTATAAAGTCAATATTCATACCTATTAGATCCTCTTCGAAACCTTGTCTCGAGATGGTTGTGGCGGGATTCGAGATTAATGGTTGATGAAATAAGATTTTCCCATCTCGAGAGCACGAACAGGGTAGATCTCAAATCCTTGGAACGACTCCTAAAGCCTCTTAACCTAAAATTAATTAGATACTCTCAAAATTAATTGAAAACCCTAAATCGATATCTCTGCAGAATTCAGGATCTCCCAAAAATGGTTTGGTTCTAAAGATATTTTAACATAACAAAATTTTTAAAATATATAGAGGTAAACTTGAGTCAGTCTTTGAACTTTTCCAAGTGGTTTAACTTCGAAATTCGTTTTCTTTTAATCATGAAAAATCACGCAAGGTTGTGTCGCTTAAAAACGTTGACCGATTTTGCATCGACCATAACTCACTCAACAGGAAACCTTTTTCGACCATTTCAGAGGCTAAAATGGTGTGATTTTAAAGAGGAACTAGTCTAGACCCCGTGTGCCATGCACGAGATTTTTAAATCATGTATAAAACATAGAACTTGCTTGGAAAACAAAGATGAAAAAGTCTCTAAAGGCAGAGAGATGACTGCATAATGTACACATGATTGTTGATGTCATTGACGCTAAGAGGCCCATAACGCATGATAAAGGCAGAGAGATGGCAAGAGCACTAGAACCCATATATGCTACCTGCTGTTAGAGATGTGAATGAGACCAAAAGTGTCCCACATCGGAAAGTTGAACAAATCAAGCCCTAGTATATGAGTTAGTGGGCTACTCCTTCTATTGCCAATTGGTTTTAGAATGGAACCTCACTCGGCTTGTGTGATAGGCTACTAGCGCATGTGCGCCCGTGCACACGACCCCCTGTCATCGGTTCGAGTCGGACTTTGATATGGTATCAGAGCGGTTAGCCCAACGGCCCGTGTCGATCCTGGTCCGGGTTACCCAGTTGTCCAAGTCTCAACTAGATGGTCATTCCTAGTTGGACTTGCGGGGGTGTGTTAGAGATGTGAATGAGACCAAAAGTGTCACACATCGGAAAGTTGAACAAATCAAGCCCTAGTATATGAGTTGGTGGGCTACTCCTTCTATTGCCAATTGGTTTTAGAATGGAACCTCACTCGGCTTGTGCTAGGCTACTAGTACATGTGCGCCCGTGCACACGACCCCCAGTCATCGGTCCGAGTCGGACTTTGATACCTGCTCACAAACACATTTGTCAGGGCCACATGATTTTGGCTGGATGAAAAGAGTCGAGAGGTCGAAGAATGGTGATTTTTCTTTTCTAGGTGGGAGATGAGTACGAGAAACAAAGATAAAAGTAAATTTCCTAAATCTTAATTGATCCGACTTACCAAAAGTTGCTCGAGGAAACAAAAATAAGCTAGCATGCTTATGATCACAAGAATCGAAACATCTTGCCAGACCCTCAAAACAAAATGCATACGGTAAAGTGAAATTGGTCTAACTTGAAAGCATGACATTTTTTTTCATACCATCTTGGACTAAACCAAATTATTAAAGCACCTAAGGAAGGAAAAAATAGAGTACAATATCTTAGGGAGTACATCGCGGGCATAATGAAGAACTTGAACTGCTAATTTATCCTTGAAAACAAAAATGAAAAAATGAGAAATTTTTAGTTGGGAGCTATGTGACTTATGTTAGTAATGGATCTGTTAATTATCCTACAAACTTTGTACAAAGCTAAATGATATATTTGTCAGCCAATGAAATCCTAGATAAGAACAGAAGCTTTAGGATTCACATGCCTATATCTCAGAGTTCTAGTATGCTGAGCTTGTCTGCCTTGGCTGTGTGCGGTTTGAATCCGCAGCAGGGTAATAGGTAGATTACGAACCTCCTGTTTGCATACTTCACAAATCTTGTTACCTTTGACACTGAACCATTTCACGAGACACTCTTGGTGGGCTAAAGCAAGTCCACCTTTGCAGCTGCATTCCTTCACTGTCATCTATTTGTTCATGCTTCAACTGAACTTTCCTTGCTTTATATCAGGTTATCTACTGCACAAGTTTGAGCTGGAATGCTGATGGAAGTACTTTGTTCAGTGTAGCCACTGATACTCAAATCCCTTTATTAGTTCCAGCGTTGTTTATCTGCCAATCAATTGTTGAAAGTATGAGTTTATGGAAGAAAAGTAAGTATTAATTTCTAGTTCCTGGTCACATATAAACATCCACTACAGTTTACCTCATTTTTACACATCACGAGTATAATGCTTCTAAGTGCAACATCCAATTTTAAATTTGAGAGAGGCAAGGTATGAAATTCCTGGTTTAGTTATGAAATTCCTAGTTTTGTACTGAAACCCCATCTTAATACTTTATGTATGAAATTCCTAGTTTAGTACTGAAATCCTAATTGAAACTTAACGCAACCTCTATATGAATGTTTCAGAATCAAAATATATCAGATTTCCAAAGTGAGAAATTACTTGCAATAGATGCCAAGTGACAGACAACCCAGCAAATCCAGCCCCAAGCACAACACAACTGAAATTTTGAACATCAAGAGCAAGCAAACAACAAAAGCAAATCGAATAGGAAATTTCAGAAAAATCGAACAGCAAAAGCAAGCGAAAAACCTCAATCGAACACTCCTCAAACAACCTAACTATCTAATGTGTTTAACTAATCAAACAACAAATCCAACATGAAATTGAAAGGTACTCGAATCTAAATTGAGCAGTTGGTGAAGAACAACAACCAAATTCAGAAACAACAAATGGAAACCCTAAATCTATGTAGGCAAAAATCGATCTGTCTTCGTACCTCTCGCTATAGTCGCTGGTGAGCCTTCTTCGTCCTTCCTCCTTCACCTTCTTTCTCTCTCGATGGCTCATCCCCTCGTAGCCATCGGAGCTCCTCCCAACGATACCGCTCACAAACCCGGACGCCGGACGCTGAACCTACATAGACCATCCTCTCTCTAGACCTCTTTGGCGCCACCACCTAGCCCCGATTCCGCCCTTTCTCCTTCCTTCTTTCGATTGGGTCTGATCGTTCGTTGGAGAAAATGGAGAGAGAGAGAGAGAGAGAGAGAGAGAGAACGTGGGTGTGAGTAGGGAAGGAGAGAAGAAAGCGCCGGAAGGGGCAAAATTAGAGAATGGAGACGCTGGAACATGGGTGTGAGAATTGCAGTGTCAACAGCAATGCCTAAAGGCTCCGCAAATCGCTCGAAGACTTGACACTGCTTCTTAGGCGGCGCATGTTTCTCGGTGTTAAAGGTGTCAGCCTCAGTCGTCGTCCTTGCTGATGAAACTCGTCCTCACTGCTCGATTCCGCACTTTCTCCTCCTCCTTTCAATTGGTCGAGAGAGAGAACGTGGGTGGGAAGGAGAGAAATAAGTTAAAACATCGTGGGAGAGAACGTGGCAGAAAGAAAGAAAGAAGAAGAGATGGGTTAAAAAGGAAAGAAAATAAAAATTCAAAGAAGGTTCCACGTGGATAGGCTGAGAGGGCTGGAAAGTACTCAGCTTTAAGATATAGGAGGATAGAGATAAACGGGAAGAAGGAGCTACTTAACTATCTAGAGAGTGAAAAATAAGAATCGAGAAAAATCAGTGAGCAAATATATAGAGCAGTTAAGGGAAGGGTTTTTTTTTCATGAAGTTATTCGTGAGTGGGTTTTTTCTTTAATAACTGAATAAACGTGGTTGGAAATAAGTAACTACCTAGTGATATAGGATGATTAAATTGATTAAAAAATCAGAAGCAAATAATAAGGTTCAAAAAAATCTCAGTTGATTTTTAGGTACTGAATAAGCGGTTAAAATCTTTTAATTTTAAATTAATTTGAATTGATGTTGAAATTTTAAAAGCTGATTTTTAGGTACTGAATAAGCGGTTCAAATCTTTTAATTTGAAATTAATTTGAATTGATGTTAAAATTTAAAAAAACAACTAGTATAATCCCCGCACCATGGTGCGGTTTTTTTAAACTAAAATTTTAGAAATATAAAAAAATATATTATGAAATATTAATAAAAGCTAAAATAAAAATCATTACCAGAAATGTATTTTATAATTCTCTGAAAAAAATATTTTTAAAAAATCTCATGCAAAGTATAATACATAAATATAGATTGAATCACTCAGTAATAATAATAATAATAATAATATCATTATAACTTTGTTTAAATGTGATTTGTCATAACCAATAGTTATATTCAATGCTTTGAATTAAGCCCAATGGTTACATTTTTGTTCTTTAATGTTTTAAATTAAGCCCAATTGTTAGTAAATATGTTAAGAATAAAAGAAAAAAATGTGATTAGTTTAGAGAGATAAAAAAAAGAATAAAAATAATAATTAAGGAAAAAATAAATAATTAATTAAAAAAAGGGACAAAAAAACTTGATTGGTGGAAAAGAGAGGATTAAGGAGATGTTGGCACATAAGCCTAAAGTGTTCTAAATTAAGAGTATACTAGTATAATACCCGTGCCCGAGGCACGGGCTTTTTGTTTAGAAAATGTAATTACCTCAACATCATATATATAAGTTGTAGATTTTTTAGATATATTTCATGTTGACATATAATTTATAGTAAAGTGAACATTCTTAATATTCATATCATATTAAGTTTACAAATGTCTTATCACTAAATATAGATAATTATTAATGTTGTTATATCCCTTTGGTTAAACAATAAATAGATGATGACATCAATACTTTTCCGATTCTCATCTAATCACATTTTTAATCAAGTGATGACATCATTACCCTTCTACTCTAGAGATGACTTGACCTGCAATTTTAACATCCAAAGTTAGCAACCATATAAACATAATTGAATGCATTTAGATATGAAAACAATAGTAAAAATGAAGAGATTTATATTAGAAATTGTGTAATAAAAGGTAGAAATAGTCATTTGATTTATTCATAAGTGAAAAGAAACCTTAGAGGTAGTAACCGAGGAGGCAAAATTAAATATTTTATTTGTGTTGCATACATCGAATTGAATTATCAACGAAATAATTATAAAATTGAGATATGTAAAGGCGTAGAAGTTCAAGCTTTATTAGAAATGTACTTCCATTGAGCTATTTATCATATTTATTGGTGTTTATTTAAAACTTGAAATTTATTAAAATCTTATAAATTAATAATAAGTACTTTGATTTGTATATGTATAATGCTTTTATAAATTTTGGATTTCCGAGTTAAGAACGAATATTGTTTAGAACATATTGAGATGAGTATGCCAATTTATATAGCATTTTTAATTTAAATAGAATTTATTGGGTCGAATTTCTTTATTTGTTGTGGTAGCTAGGATTCGTACAATCTAGAAATAACGGACTGATTTTGTGATTTCCTCGTAATTGAATATAACCCTAATTGAGGTGGTATAAATATACCCATCACCTTAATAGCCGTCACTATTCACAGTTCACATTTTGGATCTCCCTCACATCTCCTTCTTCTGCGCGTCTGTCTGATTATATCTCCTCAATCTCTCAAATTCGCCCTTTAATGGCTTCCTCTGTCTCGTTCTCTATCCTCTCCGTCTCGCCCCTCTTTTGCTCCTACCCAAAACATTCTCAGCCCGCACCTCCCATCTTCACTCTCCTTTGTTACTGCATCATTCGACAATGGTGTCAAGCCTAGATCGAGGGCAGCTGTCACTACGGTTGATCTTCCCTGTAAGTCCGATATGTAAATAAAAGCAATATTGGTTGACAAAGAAATTGGAGTAAATAATTAAAATTATGAATGCTAGGCAATAAATAATCATACACGTGAAGGATAATGATCTAGTAATCACATATCGTGATTCCGTGATAAGGAGGACGATCAACCGAAGTCGCTTATAAAGAGCACAATCAACAAAAGCTATGAAACGGTGAATTAAAAGGTGCAAAAGTGTAACCGAAAACACCTACAATTAAATTAAGAACAAAATCAAGTTTGTGAGAATTGAATGATAATTATATGAAGCAAAAATTTTGAAGACAAAGCTTAATCGAATTGCGGAAACAATAATAAAATCAAAATAACAAAAAGAAAAATAGAAATCTAATAGTAAAATGTCAGATAAAGTTGGGAAGAAACAATGTCATTTTATTGAGCGAAGAAATGAAACACGATGTCAGACTTTAGATTGAGTTAAATATATAATACATCAATTAGTAGCTATATCCATTAGATAAAAAAAAATTAATAGATAAATACTTGGACTTAAAAAATATTACAGTTTGGGAAATCATATCCGAATCAAGAAAATCATATCTAGTTTCTTTTAGCAATATCCTAGTTATTGAATATTTTAAAAAAACTTTTATAGTTGAAAGAATCAAAACAAAATATTGATTTTTCCTAAAAAAACATAATATTGATTACGTAACAACCGATAAAATCTTAATAGATAAGATCAAACACATCAAATCAAATAAAAAATAAAAAAACATTTGTTACGTAAAAAAAGGTCAATAGTTCTCGTGCCTTAACGGCATAATATATTTTTAAATTAAATTAATTGATTATGTTATTCATGATCAAAGTAGTAATAATTAAAGTAAATTTAAGGTTATTAAATATTTTATTTGTAATTCAGATCATATACGAACTTAAATTAACGATGTGTGTAAAAATTAATTACTTTTGGAATAGTTGAGTAGAGTTGTAAAAATATATCAAATGCTCAAATAATTTTAAATTATTCTTGGTTTATGCAAAATAAATGGAAAAAATATAGTTAATTAATAACTTGCTGGTTTTCAAACCTATAAAATATTTTTATAGTAAAATAATTATTTCAATTACAACTGATTAAATGTGGCTCCGAAATTTAATTATAAGAAAAATAGATAGCCTAACATGTGCTCATATTTGCTAGCATAGTACCCTCTTATATAAATGATCATCAATTATATGCTATTGCCATATTATCTATAATAACCAAAATATATTTTTTTTTTCAAAAATCTGAATTAAAATATTTAAGTGCAGATAAAATTAAATTAATAAAGTAAAAATTTATTTGTTAGAAAAATATGGTAACAATATCAAAACATGGAAAAGAAAATACATTAATTGAAAAATAAATTAATTAAAATTATAAGCATTGATTAATGGTCTTCTAAATTGAAGGTGGGGTCAGGTTTAATATGAAATCGCCACATAAGCCTATAGTTAATGAGAGTTTGCCACGTGGCTTGAGAAACAGCTGCTTTAGTATTATAACAACGTTCGATCATGCATCCGATCGATCGATAAACTTGATAAACATAAACAAATTAAAGAAAAAGAAGCAAAGTTCCTACACTATAAAAAAAAATCATAAGCATATACTTAAAAATTATAAAGAAAAGGATAATTATAATTTGCTCTAGTCTCATTTTCAAAATTTGAAAGGTCAAATCTAAATTTAGATTAGGTTAAAATTCCGTAATTAATTGAATGACAATCTTCCCCCGCAAGTTAAAAAAAAAAGAGGCAGGATTCTAACATTCAATTAATGATAAGAGAGACATTTTTCAAGATAAAAAAACATCTAATAATAATAATGATGACTGGAAGGAATATAGTTGAAGGATTTTAGTTCGTTTAGATTTATTATGAATCAAAATAAACGGTAATTTGGTATTTATTTATTTATTTTAAATGAAATGATCAATTAGTTGGCTATAAAGTATAATGATTAAGGATCCATTCGAAAATGGTTTGATCAAACTTTGCATCCGATTGTGTATGCTCTAGTGTTGGAGGATTCAAAGTTTTTTTCTAAAAAAAAGTATAAGGATCCATTCGGTTGAATTAATTGGATAATTAAAAGAAAAATATTAATCAATTGGTTAGATAATATACTCGAGATTTGCATAATCTGTTTGGTGAGTTCAAATCCCGCTTAGCAAGAATGATTTATTTATTTTTTACAATAAAAGTAGGCTAAACAAATTAAAAATGGGTCCACTTGAAATCAAATATTTTTGGTAAATAATTAAATAAGTTAATTATTAAAAGTAAATTAAATAGGAAGGTGGGCCCATGATTGATGGAAAGCTTCCACATAAGCCTAATTTTAAGGGTTTGTGACATGTGGCATCTTAAGCAACTGCTTTAGTATTATAGTATTATATTAGATATAAAGTATAATGATTAAGGATCCATTCGAAAATGGTCTGATCAAACTTTGCATCCGATTGTGTATGCTCTAGTGTTGGAGGATTCAAAGTTTTTTTCTAAAAAAAAGTATAAGGATCCATTCGGTTGAATTAATTGGATAATTAAAAGAAAAATATTAATTAATTGGTTAGATAATATACTCGAGATTTGCATAATCTGTTTGGTGAGTTCAAATCCCGCTTAGCAAGAATGATTTATTTATTTTTTACAATAAAAGTAGGTTAAACAAATTAAAAATGGGTCCACTTGAAATCAAATATTTTTGGTAAATAATTAAATAAGTTAATTATTAAAAGTAAATTAAATAGGAAGGTGGGCCCATGATTGATGGAAAGCTTCCACATAAGCCTAATTTTAAGGGTTTTGTGACATGTGGCATCTTAAGCAACTGCTTTAGTATTATATTAGATATAGATATCACAAAGGAATTATCCACAAAATAGGAATTAATTTCGATCAAGGTATTCCAAATCTAAATTATAAAAATGAACTTTGCAAATATTTCATTTCTTCTATTTTTCCCCATATCACGATAAACATATGAAACATATGAGAGTCGCTTTAATTTTTATTTCACACATGTAGAATTTTCCACCACCCGTGATGTGTGATGTTAAAAACACAACAATGAATATGGTACCAGTTTTAAAAAGCAACAAATGTGACTCCAACTCTAATATATATTCCCTTCTGCTACAATTATTATCCACCTCATTCAAGGAAATCAAAATTGAAGAATTTATTCATATTTTCATTTGATCAAGTAGATGATTAAATGAACGGAAATCAAAATTGAACGTTACCAGCTCCCATACAATTATTATCCACCTCATTCAAGGAAATCAAAATTGAACGAAAATTCAGAAATCGAATAGCAATTAAGAAGGAAATTGAAATAGATAACCAATTGAGAAACTCAGAAACAACAATCTGAACATAAAACTCCCAATTTGTAAGTCAACAGCAGCCACATCACATGTCATGCATAACTTATCGGTTTCTCAAATCAATTGTTAGAAGACCAATGAGCTAAAGTTTTAGAAGAGTGACCTACTCATCTAGGCAAAAAAAAAAAATCTTACACCATTTCAATCAACAGCTGGACAAGCAAACAACAATTTCTAGGTGGAATAGTTAAAGAGGAAAGGTTTCACAAAACATGCAATTTGCGATGAGCTCCGTTACCTTGATCAACGATGGACGGCGGCGGCAAAATTTCTCTTGATACCCCAGCCCCGAATCCGGCCTTTTCTGCTTCCTTGTTTTGGTAGTTTCAGATCGTGGGAGAGAGAGAGCAGATAGAGAAGGAGAGAGAAAGAAAACAGGTCGTTCAGTTTTTTCAGAAAGAAAGAGGGAGAGAAGGGCAAAAACGGAAATGAGGAAAAAAAATTGGAGAAGGCTCCACATGGATAGCCTCAATGCTCTCCAAAATACTCAGCTTTAAGATATAGGAGGATAACATACTAAAAGACGAGAGTCAAATTCGAAAGGATATTAACGCAGTAACCAAAATAAGGGACGCCGGCACTTGCAGATTTCTGCCCAGAATTTTGAAAACGTTTTTTTTTTAAAAAAAATTTGTAAAACATAGCAACAGGCCTCAAATTGTTCACCACCTCGAGGAATCATATGTAAAACTAAATTCTTGTAATAAATCAGTCCCTTGTAATGAAATAATATAGGAAAACTATGTAGTTTATAGAAAGAAGAAGATGGAAGAATAAAACATACATCTACATTGTTTGATCCTAAGAGTTGAAGATTTGAAGGAGGAGAATGCGGAAAGATGGTCTAGTTTCCAAGAGGAGAAGCGGCCGATTTTCAAGAGGGGAATGGGGTAGAGTCATAGAGAAATAGGTTGATTAGGGTTAAGAGATAGTCCTCACCAAATTAAGATAAGAAATAAAAATAATTAATTTTATTTGATTAAAATTATTTCAACTATAGAGAATAATAATCCCTCTCAAATAATTAGTTTGGCTGAGTTATCTAATCAAATTCTCTTAAACTACCTTTTAAATAAATATAACTCAAGTTTCTAATTAAATTCTTAAGGAAAATTATATTTATTTTATTGAGAGTAATAAAATTATTTTAAAACATTTTACTACAAGACTTCCAACTAAATTTAATTATATAAATCATTTTATTAATAATAATATTATAATAATAATAATAATAATAATAATATATTAACATAAAATTATACATATTTGAATAAAATCAAAATATGATTTTAACAATTAGAATCTTTGTTTTTTTTATATATAAAATCACATACTTATTATAAAACTTTATATAATCTACTTAAAAGCTAACAATAATGATGAAACTTTTTTATATATAAAATCACATACTTATTATAAAACTTTATATAATCTACTTAAAAGCTAACAATAATGATGAAACTAGTTTTCACATAATAATATAACACTAAGAATTATCATAAAATTATTTGTTATTTATTTAACCTAAAAATGAAATACCCAAAAATACTTTGGGGTATTTCAATATCCTTCGAACGCGATCCATTCAGGCTTTCGCACTCGGTGGACCTAGAGTGCGTGCAGGGAGAATTCTTCTCTGATGTCCGTATGACCAGGTCGCATTCGTACAAATAGAACCCTGAGGCATACTATGTTCAAGTGACTGAGGAGATCAAATAGCTTATTAGCGAGTTCTTCTTCGATGTCGGTATGACCAATTCGCTACATATAGCGAGATACGCAGTGGAAAGAGTAGTGCGTCGTGCAAACGCCAAACTGAAGAAGTACTCATTCCACCGAATGGAGATTCGAATCTTCCCGACCTATGTAGACGAGTCGGTTGGTAGTTGTTCCGTACCATATGGTACCATATAGTCGTAGTGAGCAATGTGTGTCAGTAATTGGTACATTTAATTTGGAGAAAAAAATTGTATTTCATAAACCGAGTTCTAATTGAAATTGAAAAATATAATTTACCCATGATTAATGATTAGAGTACATTTACACAAACAACATTACCAAGTAGCGAAAATTAATACATTACGCACATACTACATAATTGGTAATAGATGTCTAGCAACTGCCTACAGACGATGTCGTCTCCTTCAGCGAAAATTCAATCTTCATCTCGTTGAAAGCATAACGTCTTTCGTTTTTGTTGAAAGACCTTCGCTTCTCGATTACATGCTGACTAATCTCTAGAGCGCCTGTGGTTATGAGATCGTAATGAAAATACTTCATAATGTTCCTGACGATCTCCGCCTCCGCTGATAAGTAATATGACTCTGGAAGTCCTCTGTCGTCAAAACAATGCGCACAAGCGAACTCAATTGGATAAGCTACGTCAGTGTCTGTTTCACATTGACACTGAAGGATAACGCACGGATTTCCCGTCGTGTAAGATGGATGCCGACAGGTGCATTCCTCCGGCCACCTGGGCTCCTTATAACGAATCAAGGTAACCGTGTAATCGAAATCACTTGCTGATCGATTGTAGGTTCGGACTGAAACCATTCTATTTTTTTTTCTTTTTTCTTCACACATAGTTCTTTGGCAATGGATATATATATATATATATATATATATATATATATATATATATATATATATATATATATATATATATATATATATATATATATATATATATAGGGATCTACTACATGTGCATGCGGTGGGTCCTGATTGACCCAAAGGAAAGGGGCAGCATGTTGGTTGCTCCTTCCTTTGGAATTTTTTTCTCGGTTATTACTCATTCCATCATGCTGGCTGCCCCTTTCTGCGGCCGAGTTATGCACCTCCATCTGCAGGACAACGTTAAGAACGTTATAATAATTCATATATGTACCAGAACTATCATATAATGCCTTTAACGTGTCCATCGAATGGCCATACCTTCGTCCGTGTAGCACAACGTCGTCTTTTGGATTTTTTTTGGCACAATTCCATCAGCAGGACAATGTCAAAGACGTTATGATAATTCATCGGTGTACTAGAACTATCATAACGCCTTTGACATGTTCATCGGATAGTCGTACGCGCACATGACCGTCAGACTGGTACATGGGAAACCGGCAACGTCCATCCGCATGACAACGTCAAAGGCGTGATAATAGTTCATCGTTTTAGCATAACTATCATCACACATTTCACGTGTCTAAAAAATATTAGTGCGCTGAACAAGTGTAGGGAAATTGGGCGGGGCGAGACACTTTGCACTTATATACAGAATACATCGCTAACACATGCGGTGGGTCCACCGCATGTGTAAATTTGGAGGTGGGAGGCCTATAAATGTGGCGCCCCACCCTATGTCCATGTCACTACAAAACAAAATGGTTAAGATAGAGGAGTTTGAAGGAGAGACAAGTTCTAGGATACGGTTCAAAATTGTGGTTGACAAATTTTCTTGGTCGTACGGGGATTATTTGTGCAACTGCGAGTATAGGAGGCGGTGTTCAACATTTTCATGCTGTCTTTTTCATGTCGTATGCTATAAAGGCATTCAAGGTGATACGTTCGCCTTCTCAGAGCCGGTGGAACTCGAATGCGTGAAAGGAGAGTCGTCATACACAGAGGACCCTGAGTCATACTACCGTGAGGCGGTGGAGGCGATCAAATGCTTAATTAGCGACGTCTTCACCGATGTCAGGCTGAGCTACACATTATGAATTGCAAGGTACGCTGTGGACAACGCAGTGCGCCCGAGACACGAGAAATTGAAGAAGTACGCATTCAACCGACTAGAGATCCAGATTTACCCGCACACTGTAGAGGAGTCGGTTGGTAGTTGTTCCGTAGTATATTTACCTCAACTGTAGTTAGCGTTGCGGTGTGTTGTTGGAAAAATGCTCTATTATTGTTGTATTAAACCCTGTAACCTAAGAACTTGAAGATGAGATTTCATTTACCAATGACAAAATTAACGTGGTGAAATTTCATTACAAGACCAACCAAATTGTCAATTGGCGTTTCATACAAGCAATTCTAAAATTAACGCCACTACCACTACCTACATTACTCGCAATACATCTAACATCTACCAACCGATGATCTCGTCTCCTTAAGCAAAAATTCAATCCTCATCATGATGAAACCACGCGTCTCTTATTGTCGTTGAACGATCGTAGCTTCTCGGTTCCATGCTGGCTAATCTCGAGAGAGTTTACGGTAATGAAATCTTGATGAAAATACGTCAGCGGACGACAGACGATCTCCGCCTCGGTCGTTATGTAATACGACTTGGGGTCTCCTCTGTCGTCGTAATAATGAGAACAAGTGAACTCAATGGGGGAAGCTACCACAGTGTTCGATTTACACTCGAAGCGAAGTATAATGCACGAATGTCCCTCTGTGTATGAGGGATGGCGATAGGTGCATTCATCCGGCCACCTAGGCTCGTTATGATGAATCAAGGTAACCTTGTAATCGAGATCTTCTGATGATCGATTGTAGGTTTGTAATGTGGACATTTTTATTTGTCGTAGTCCCAAAGCTGACTGCAGGGGTATATAAATAGGGGTTTTGGGGTAAGGATAACTCCATAGGGGGGCACCACCGCATACACATGCGGTGGACGTGACAAGTTGCCAGCGTTAACAACGCTTTTCCGCAAAGACTGGGAATATGAACGACTACTCAAGCAACGTGCCAAAGACCCCACGCTTGGAAAGTATCAACCATTCGTGGGATCTTGGAGGAGCACTCCTACAAAGCGTGGCAGTGTGTTGCTCACATGTAAGAAGTATGACGAGTACACTCCCCGCAAGAGGCTGAAAGTTGCCGGAGATGTGGCCAGCGTGAACAATCGCAGAGCCATTTCGAAGATAGAGGGGTGTCCGTTTGCGTTCTCGGGCGTGGAGTTCAAACGGGGCGAATGGGGGTTGGACGTTGTTCGCGGCAGGCACAACCATGACCTTCCCGCTTCGTTGAACGCTCACCCATACGTCGGTCGGATGGATACAGATGACTTACACGCTACATTGGCCCTTACCGTGGCTGGTACCCCATCGAAGCCGATTTTAGCCACCTTGAAGAAGACAGTTGAGACACGACAGAAGTTGAACTTCACATCGCGTCGACAAGTGTACAATGCTAGGGCAAAGTTTAAAGCTGAAGTGAGAGGAGACCGAACAATCCCGCAAGAAGCACTTCACGTATTGGGAGAGGAGTTACTTCTACTCTACAAGGAGAGCCCCTGACGATCCCAATAGGCTTCAAGATTTGTTCATCACGCATCCAAACGCTCGCCATCTTCTGGCCATCTTTCCATACATCGTCCTCATCGACAATACATATCGAACGAATGTGTATGTTTCTATCTCAAACTAATCGTTTACCCCTACCGACAAGGGTTTGAAAACTAAAATATGTCATGTTGTAGGTACGGGATCCCTTTGTGTGAGTTCATTGGATTCACTTGCACAAAGAAGAACTCCATCATTGGATTCTGCTTCATGTCGCACGAGAACACGGAGACGTATAGTTGGGCCTTACAACAACTCCTTTACCTCCTGCGAGGTAATCTTCCAAACGTTTTTGTCATAGATCGAGAGTTGGGGCTCATTGTCGCACTGCGAGACGTTCTTCCCAGTGCCAGACATATGTTGTGCACAATGCATGTCTTCCGCAGATGCAAAGAAGTTACTTTTCAGAAGTGGAAGAATCTTGATGTTGCAGGGCGTTTCAAGAACGCATGTTATGGCCTGTTTGAATCCAGATCAGTTGAAACTTTCAACGCCCGAAGGAGGGGTATGCATGAAGAGTGGGGCCACATCGAAGGTTTGATGTCGTATTTGGAGGAGAAATGGTTACGAGATTACTCGGAGAATATAGTTCGTGCATGGACATATGCAATCCAACACTTTGGTACAACCACGACGAACAGGTGCACCTCATTTTTCCTTATAAATTTCATGACACAAATAATTTGTTTACAATATATACAAATATTCACCTGCGAGTCCCACTTTTCTTGTAGGGCTGAGTCCGCTCATTCGGTGCTGAAGAAGAGCTTAAACTCTGCAGTCGGTGATTTTACTCACGTGATAAAAGCAATCGATCTGATGATGGCGGACCAAATCAGTGAGGTGAAGAATACAATGGGGCAAGCGAACAACACCTGGTCGACATACTCGTACGACCTATGGATATTCGATCGGATTTGACATATTGTGTCAAAGGAATGTTTCAACTTGTTGTTCGACATATACACGAAGATGGAAACCGATCCACCGTCGCAGCCATGCAGAGATAGATACTGGAGGGACGTCTACGGTCTGCTCTGCACACATGAGATGCAAGCTTGTCGGGACACGCATATACCGATCAAACTGTCCCAGATTCACATTTTTTGGAAGCAATTGGATTGGGATCGTCCATATGTTGACAACGTCCATCATAACACTCCGCTCATAAGAGCTGATGTTGACATATCACGCATGATCACGTTGTTTCAGAGTGAAGCTATGGACGAGGATACTCGTTGGAGGATCGCCTCAGCATTCAACGATGGGGATCGTCCCTCTCATACATCGTTGACTCCACCTGATCCCGAGGACGGTAGACCGACCGGGAGACCGAGGACTCGCCACCCATGTCAGACGAACCCTCTGCTTTGGGAACGTGAGCATGCTCGGGCCCCACATCGAGCCGATAGAGAGGGGAGCAGGGGATCAGTACGAGGTCGAGCTCGCGGTCAATCTTCATCAAATGAAGTAGATGTTGCAGAAGGCAATGAAGAGGGCACTGAGTCCAACGCAATTGCCGTCGACGACCCTCCTAGTGGCCGAGGAAGAGGAAGAGGACGAGGTCGGGGATGGGGTCATGGGAGGGGACGTGGCCGAGGTTGATCAGCATCGGAGCCTATAGGTGTCATTTCACCGACAGCACCTACGACGCTTCCGCCTCAGAATCTCCCTCACGTAGATTTCAATTGGGGTACTGGCAACATCGACGAATACATGATTACTTTCATACGAGCCGTCACGAATGTTGCAGGTGATGGTCACTGTGGGTATAGATCTTTTGCTTGTCTTTTGAACTTGGGACAAGACGCTTGGCCACGAGTTCAACGGGAGTTGGCGGTTGAGTTGTAGTTTCATGCACATCGGTACCATTACTATCTTGCCTTAGATGAGCTCATCATGAGTGTCAATTACTTCGACACGCGCGTGTCATGATGCTACTTATTGGATGTAGATTCTGATCATGGGCGAGGTGTTTGCCACGCTACACCAGCGTCCTTTGGTGATATTGTCGCAGATGATGCCTAAGTTGTGTCTGCCTTTGTACGCCACTGGAGGCCTGTTAGTACCGTCCTTCGAGGAGTTAGATGGGATAGCTTTAGTCGGTAACAACAACCACTTCGTTCCGGTACGTTTCGTATTTCATAGTCATTCATTTCTTAAAGTTTCGTTGTTCTCTTCTAATATCAATAGTCACATGTTATCCGCATATTTGGTTGTTGCCTGGCTCACCTCTGCCATTAGTATACACTACCTGAACACGGCATCACGAATTCACGATCCCACGGTCAACGAGTAGGACGAGCAGTTTGCAGCGAGGATTGCACGATACTGATCGAGCCTACCACCGTCGAGATGGTGATAATCCGCTGCTATTAGCACTTTTCATTTTCTTGTGTCATTTTGCGAACTAGATATGTTGACTGCTTTGGTTACTAGATATTTGTATGTGTCATTTCCCGAACCGCGTTCTATGACGTATGATATTTTTTAACCCACATTTTTTATGATGCTTGGCATTTTCCACACTCCGGTTTGTTGTTTTTACTATTCAATCTTTGTTTATTTTGAAATAGAGCAGCCATATTCGGAATCGATCCGGGGACAGTTGGATACTACCCCGATAAGTAGTTAAGTACTAAACGTTGCTTATTATATTATATACTATTTCTTCTAAACAAAACATATCATTTATATTTTTTTGATATTTAAGTGCGTTTTTTAAGATAATGGAAATTATATAAAACATAAATTTCTTAAATTTCAATTTATAATAATATATATTTCAAAAATTAATATTTTATGGGGTTCTTAACTGGCTATAAAACACCTCAAACTGGAATCAAAAGAACAGAAGAAAAGGCCATCACCAAATTGGGTCTTTCCTATCAGTGGTTGTGCTGAATCGCTGATCCTAAAGCCACTTGCGGGGAAAATATCTAAAAGACTAAAACAGAGGAGAACAAGACGGACCTAAGTAAGCGCGAGAATTTCTCAGGGGGTAAAAACAATTAGATTTGTAATACATAGAGAAAAGTAGACAAGGATAGTGAATACTAACATTAAAAACTTTCAACAGATATTTCAATACAATTTGCGAGAGTCTAAGATTAGATTGGTCACAAGCACTCAAACTGGAATTTAAAAGAGCTGAACTGAACTGAACTGGCTGGAAACATCTAAAACCAAGGAAGGTTATTTAATAGGACCTCAAAGTAGCAACCATGGCAATGAAACAACAAAATTGTACACAGAGATTTGGGAATTAACAGTAGAGTAATTACATATATAATACATCGGTAACAAGATCAGTATATAAAACATGAAAAGATGATGCATCCAAAGAAAGATAAGGAGCAACACGAACTAAATAAAACATGAAAATTTTCAGTTGATATATGTATGCAATTTATGAGTCATAATAATCATGCAAATGGGCAGGTTCAACCAAAACAACTTTTTGCTCAAGTTCATTTGACCTATGCTTTACCGGATTATGCATATGCCATAACACTGATCACAAATCTAATAAGCTTCTGACAAGTTATATGTAAGTCATGAAAACACAAAGGCTACAATGTTTAATCATTTCTCAACAGCACAACTTTGCGCATCATTTATGTATTAGCAAGGTATTCAAATTGATAATTGGTAACATTTCACTTTAACTACTTAGAAGCTAAGAAAAGTAAATCAACTAAAAGATTAAACCCTGGTTTGCGCTGTAATAACAACACCCTTTTAACATATAGAGGAATGTAAATCAACTAAAACAATAGTTGAGACACAAGACTTGGAGAACCTAGCTAACATTAAGAATTCCATTCTTGGTGTGAATGATGGTGTTGGTGAGTTCTACCAGAAGTTGCTTAGTGCTGATGATGATTTGGAGAGGTCTTTCAACGATTCATTTCCAGGTGTTAAACTGCCTAAACGAGCATTAAGAACTGTGCAGCATTCCTTCCAAACAATATGTTAAGAATGCAGTTTGGGACATAGCAGTTCAGGAATTCTTTACCTTAGGCTTCCTTCTTAAGCAGTTCTTTACCTTAGGCTTCCTTCTTAACTTTTCCACTTCACTCCCTTCATTTTTCTACTAAACCTTAGCTTATTAATGCATCAAATCTGTCACCAGCAGGAACTGAAATCTAAACTGTCAACAAGCAATCTTTAACCATAACCACAAAGAGGCGGGTGCAGTCACCTTGTAGCTGGCTGGGCAAAGAAAGGCATGCCAGTGTGTTGAGCTCAATAGAATGGTCTTTTAGGACACTGTAGATCCCACACTGACTGTCAGAATCAAGAGCAAACTTACAGGAGCATATAAAAGAGCCACAGAAAGACTAAACAAATCATACCTTTCTCGGCCTTTTGGCTAAGATCAAGTGTAGTATCTGTTCTTATCAGTTTAATATCTGATATGTGGTCCATTGGATCACTTTTTTGAGGGGGAAGGCCCATTTAAGGTAGCTTGCTATCTTGGGTCTTCATGTGTCGCCCACGTGTTGCACTATTGCATGGGCCTGGCGCACCACCCCAACAAAGCTAGTCTCGATTATTTATGGGGTTGGATGGACAAGTGAAGCATGGAAGTAACTCAGACAGAAATAACTCTGACAGCTTGGCATTATTTAATGTATATTCAGTTGTCCCTCGAAGACACTCTTTAGCTCCATCAAATGCTTTCTAAATATGAGACACTAGCATTTGTTTATCCTTTTGCAATTCCTCTTTGTAATCCGATGATTCCAATCCTTTTGTTTAACAGAGACTAGTAAGAAACATTTATAAACTGAAACCTATAAGAATCTGAAACAAAGATAATACCAGAAAGCGAGCATTTACACAGGACCCATTTCTTGATTTAGAACATGCTTTAATTATCCGTAAAAAAGAAGCTAGAATTATTTAATCAAGGGTAGAAGGAAATATTTAAGAACCAATTTCTTTCACTCTAACCAAAATAGAGGCCAGTAAGACACATTTATAAGGTGTGAAACCTATAAAAATATGAAACAAAGATAGGCCAACAGGCGGGAACTTTTAAGGTAAGACCCATTTCTCAATTTAGAACATACTTTAAGACCCAACAGCTATCATTTTAAAGGGCAGAAGGAAATGAAGAGCATTTTTCTATTTAAAAAAATTATAATACCTGAACCGTTGAATCGATCCTGCAATTTATGCAGTTGAAAATCCAGAAATCGGAATTGTTACAAAATGAAGAGCTGCCCAAGGTCTTGAAGCTAGCTGTGGCATGAACAATATACGCAGGAGGCACCTAAAAAGGAAAACCAAGAAGAAGAGAAGTTTTAAGTGCTCACAATATCATTATTATCCGTTAAAAAAAGCTAGAATTGCCTGAGGAAAAACAAGAAGAAAAGTTTCAAGTGCACATAGTATGTGCGATGCGAAAGGCATACAAGCTAAGCTGGAAAACGGCAAAAACAATGGAACAATTTCTCAATTTGTGAGGCTCATTCTTGAGCCAGAGGTCATGCTGACATTTCCTCACTTCACTCCATATTCTTTTTGACTCTTGACTATAACAGAGAGTTGCAAAAGGCACCTACACACATCCAAACAAACATATACAAGTCTTTAAGGCAATATGTGCATATAAGAGCCCAAAGCATGACCAATTTCTCAACTTAAAACGTGCTACTAATTAACCATCTTAAGCAAAGAGGAAATAGAAGCTTACAAATTTTGTCAGGAGCTTCAACCTTCATGTAGTACTATGGCTAAGCGATGTATGCAGGAAGCATCGAGGAAAAAAAGAGGGAATGATCCACATCTATTTATTGCAAGAAAGAAAGATGTTTAGTTGTGTTTGTTGAAGAGGGAAATGATGAGGCTATCTTTATCCTCAACCTTAGAAGAATGACAATCAGCCATATTCAAGAGCCTCTTCCTATTTGAATAGAGGAGCGGGAGGCGGATTCACTGCCATCATCAGTGATTCAGTGGTCATAGTTGGAGCGAACTAAGATTTTAAGAGATTTATAAACGAACGACTGAATAGAGGAGCCGGTAAGGTGTTTTTTGTGTCATGTCACGCTCTACAAATTTATAAACGAACGACTGAATCAGAGCACTAAGGCGGTTAGTTAGTTTTCAAAAAATTGTAATTTCATTTCAACAATATCAGAGTGGCGCAGCGGAAGCGTGGTGGGCCCATAACCCACAGGTCCCAGGATCGAAACCTGGCTCTGATAAGTTTTAATTATTTTTTAGAGATGCCAAAACTTGAACTTATTCAGCAGTTGCTTCAATTGACAGTGAGTTCCAAAAGGAAACTTATTCAGCAGTGGCTTCAATTGACAGTGACATTTTAGTTCCCAAAGGATGCATCAGCATCAGGAGTTTAATTAGCTCCGTCATCGATTAACCTTTACCTTAAGTAGCTCAAAGCCTCAAACATATGGTGTGTTTACCAGCTTATAACACCTACTTACATGTTCAGTAGACTTAATATATGCTAAAGATTAGAGTTCTATCTTCATTTGGTAATCATTCTCACACAAGGATTTGCAACTAATATTGATTAGAATCTGCTTAGCTAATTGAAGGATGATATTTGAAACTATTCCTGTGCAATATAACTAAGAAATTGACCATATACTGAATATGATAAATGCAAAACAAAAAGCACCTATAAGCATCCAAACTCTTACCTGCAGTGATCACAACGAGAATCTTACCAGCGGTTTTAGAATATGTCAACCATGAGATTACTCACTTCACTATATGTTCTCTTTGAAACTTAACTAAAACAGACTTGCAAAATATCACCTATAATCATCACAACAAACATATACTATAAGTCTATAAGGCAGTTAGTGCATATAAGAGCCCAAAGCATGCCCAATTTATTGAGTTAAAACATGCTATAAGCATCTGTAAAATAAGAAATAGTATGTACACTCTGTCAACCAAGAACTCGGAAAAAAAATTCCTGCAGTAAAAATATAACCATAATTGACGAAAGCTTACCCCAAGGTCTTCAAGTTGAGCTGCAGTTATGATGTTTGAACTGAAATGGGTGAAAATGGGGCGTGTTTGTGATGGATATATAATAACCATAATTGAAGGCCACATAATCTGCCCCGAAAATGCTTGCCTTCCAGCAAAGCTAGTCATTCCAGCCTTTTTCCAATCGCTCTCAGACAAGCTTCTTCCCTGCAAATGTGAAGTGGGTCAGAAAAGATGAAACAGGAGAAACAATTCACATGTTGGAATTTTGTGGGGGAGAGAGAGATTGGAAGCTCTACCTCAATGGGATCGAAATTGGGGGTTGGCGTTTGGGGGAAATTAGGAAAGTATATGAGAGCCACAAGGTTGCACAGGCTTGGCGAACCCCACAAAAGCTAGTATCAATTATTTATGGGTATGATACATTCTAAATCAACCAAGACTCATTCGCCAGAGAGTAACTAAAGCAAAAATCCATTCAAACCACCTTCAGCTGAATATGCTGATTATCCACATCACATGTTAAATCATTTAAAATGGGACCTGGCAGGGACGGAGCCAGAAATTTATCGAAGGGGGGGCGAAGTTTGATATAAATTGTTGATTCACTCTTCGATAGATTTTTCTATAGTATGTTAACGAACTAAAACTATGATATTTTAGATTAAACGATGATATTTTAGTTTAAACATACATTTTTAGTACAAAACACAATGTTTTTTTTTCAAAATGGTGATGTTTTGATTTAAAATTGTGCTAGTAGTTGTTTTATAATTTTTTCTCTTTAAACAATAAAACGATGTCGTTTTAATCGATAACAACATTTTTCGTCTAAAAATGTAGTATCGACCTACAAAGTCAATATGCACCTTGTTGTTCTCGTAGCATGCAATAACGTGTAATAAGATATAAAAATTTTAAACTTGCATAATTTCTTATATAATTATCGAATTTAGTAATATAACCTCTTGTTTCGAAGCTCTTTGGTTGAATTATATTGCCAAAATATCAAATTAAGTAAAATATAAATGAATCATGCTTTATTAAAAGACATTTGAAATAATTAATCTGTGTTTAACTTTCAAACAGTCATAACTTTTTACTCATTTATCGGATTCAGGCTTATAATATATCAAAACGAAGCTATTGACGCGTAGAACAAATATAGGTGATTCGTCGGATGAAAGGGGGGCGTATGCTCCCGCTTGCCCCCGCCTAAATCCGCCTATGGGACCTGCAGTTCAGTATTTGTTGGTCATTTTGTAATTCCTCTTTGTACTCCAAGGCTTTTCTTTCATTATAACTAGAAAACAGGCAAGCAAGAAGCACTTAAAGCTTAAACCTATAGGCCTCTAAAACAAAGATATGCTGGAAGGCAAGTGTTTATCACAACCCGTTTCACGATTTAAAACATACTATAAGCATCATGCATCCGAAAAAAAAAATGAAGAAAACCTACAATCATCTAATTCAAGGTAAAGAATGGAAGATTACATACCCGAATGAGTAATGTGATCCTGCAGAAGCTGTAGTTGTCTTGAAGTTGGCAATATATGGAAGGAGCACCTAAATAGGTAAAACAAGGAGAGGTGGAAACAACAAAAAAAAACTGTCTTGCTTCATATGCCTTAAAGTTATTGATGGTGGGAATGTGTCATGATGGAGAGATATTCAAATCCAAATTGCTTACCCTTTTGGGCCCTACAATATTCAATGCCCTACTAGAGTCTCTCTATTGCAGACAAAAATCCTGATGTCCTTCAATGCCCTCTGGACTTCCGTCCTCTCGTCATCCCTAAGAGCCATGTCCTTCCTCAGGAGAAGATCACGAACAAACTCTAACTGTTTATGCAAGTAAGACATGATCCCTACACTCTCATCGAAAGCAGTGACACGGCTCTCCAATGAACTCTAGTGTATAAATGATATCCAAAGCTGGAGGTAGTCAAGTAGCTACTCAGCTTCTTGCCAATCAAGCTGAAAAGCCGCTTCTTCTGATTCTTTTGCTGGAATTGTTCTACGGAAGCCCAAGAATCGACACCCTGATATGAGAATTATGCTAATCCTGAAAACCTTCTTCTTCCGATTCTCTTGTTTTAATGTTGTCCAAAAGTTTTACTCCGAGCTTGCCATTGAATAGTTTGGCGTAAATCATTCCTGCAGTTTCATTGTTTTCTTCCAAGTAAAGACAACAACGGCGTTATTTTTCATTTCATTCCCTTCATTTTTCTACTAAACCTTAGCTCATTGACGCATCAAATCTGTCACCAGTAGGAACTGAAATTCAAACTGTCAACAAGCAATCTTCAACCATAACCACAAAGAGGCGGGTGCAGTCACGTTGTAGCTGGCTGGGCAAAGAAAGGCATGCCTCATCAAGTGTGTTGAGCCCAATAGAATGGCCTTTTAGGGCACTGTAGTTCCCACATTGGTTGTCAGAATCAAGAGCAAGCTTACAAGAGCATATAAAACAGCCACAGAAAGACTAAACAAATCATACCTTTCTCGGCCTTTTGGCTAAGATCAAGTGTAGTATCTGTTCTTATCAGTTTAATATCTGATATGTGGTCCATTGGGCCACTTCGATATTAAATTTATTTTTTGAGGGGGAAGGCCCACATAAGGTAGCTTGCTATCTTGGGTCTTCGTGTGTCGCCCATGTGTTGCACTATTGCATGGGCCAGGCACACCCCACCAAAACTAGTCTCAATTATTTATCGGTATGATTCGATGGTACTTTACGTTTTAAACTACATTTCAAAACTGAACAGGCAGAAATCTATTCAAAGTCACAAACATCTCAAACCGAACAGACAGTAACTACCTGCAGCTTTAGTATTTGTTGATCCTGACATTCCTCACTCTACTCCATATTCTCCGGAGACTTGAAAAAGGCACCTCCAAGTATCCAAACAAACATGACCAATTTCTCGTCTTAAAACATGCTATAAGCATCCATAAAATAAAGATATACAAGAATAAGAGCAAAGGGGAAATAATAGAATGTGAAAGTTAGATTCAGCGAATGGAATTTGTCCAAATGCAACAATTTGGAGGGGCAAATTCAGTGTAATTTGGTTACATAAACGGCTTCAAAGTGTTGGAATCAGATTCATGACAAACACCTCAAACTGGAATTCAAAAGAACAGAAGAAAAGACCATCACCAAACTGGGTCTTTCCTACCAGTGGTGGTGCTGAATCGCTGATCCTAAAGCCCCTTGCAGGGAAAACATCTAAAAGACTAAAACAGAGGAGAACAAGACAAACCTAAGTAAGCGCAAGAATTTCTCAGGGGGGTAAAACAAACAGATTTGTAATACATAGAGAAAAGTAAACAAGGATAGTGAATACTAACTAACATTAAAAACTTTCATCAGACATTTCAATACAATTTGCGATAGTCTAAATAAGCAGTCTTAGATTAGATTGGTCACAAGCAATCAAACTGGAATTTAAAAGAGCTGAACAGAACTGGCTGGAAACATCTAAAACCAAGCTGAGCAATACACTTTTAATGTTATTTAATAGAGTTAGAAAACCTAGGACCTAAAAGTAGCAACCATGGTAATGAAACAACAAAATTGTACACAGAGACTTGGGAATTAACAGTAGATAAATTACATATACTCCGTATAATACATTGGTAACAAGATCAGTATATGAAATATGAAACGATGATGCATCCAAAGAAAGATGGGAGCAATACAAACTAAATAAAACATGAAAATTTTCAGTTGATATTTGTATGCAATCCATGAGTCATAATAATCATGCAAATGGGCAGGTTCAACCAAAACAACTTTTTCTCAAGTTCATTTGACCTATGCTTTACCTGATTATGCATATGCCATAACACTGATCACAAATCTAATAAGCTTCTACCAAGCTATATGTAAGTCATGAAAACACAAAGGCTACAATGTTTAATCATTTCTCAATAGCACAACTTTGCACATCATTTATGTATTAGCAAAGTATTCAAATTGATAATCGGTAACATTTCGCTTTAACTACTTAGAAGCTAAGAAAAGTAAATCGACTAAAAGATTAAACCCTGGTTTGCGGTGCAATCACAAAACCCTTTTAACATATAGAGGAATGTAAATCAACTAAAACAATTGCAGAGACACGAGAGTTGGAGAACCTAGCTAACATTAAATTGTGAAAGTTAGATTAGATTCAATCTAAATGGCTTCAATGTATTCTCTTAAATACCAAAGCCGTTAGTGTTGTGAGCAAGACCAAGAAAGAACTCCGGAATGAAGTCAGAAATCTTATTAGCTTCACAGCACAAAAAGCCGAAATGGATTGGATCGTAATGGGAGAAGAAGCTTCATCCCTGTTCTTCAAGCAGATTAAAAGTGGAAAAGGTAAGAATTCCATTCTTAGTGTGAATGATGGTGATGATGAGTTCTACAAGAAGTTGCTTAGTGCTTTGGAGAGGTCTTTCAACGATTCATTTCCAGGTGTTAAACTGCCTATACGAGCGTGAAGAATTTTGCAGCAATCCTTCCAAACAATATGTTAAGAATGCAGTTTGGGACATAGCAGTTCAGGAGTTCTTTACCTTAGGCTTCCTTCTTAAGCAATTTGACGCCACTTATAGCTGCATGCTCAGCTTCCTGCCATTCAGCTTTGAGACAAGTCTAATGCTGATCCTGAAAAGCTGCTTCTTCAAGGGAATTGTTATACGGAAGCACAAGCAACAACATCCTGATAGGAGAATTATGCTGATCCTGAAAAGCTTCTTCTTCCGATTTTCTTGTTTCAAAGTTGTCCAAAAATGTTACTCCGAGTATGCCATTGAATAGTTTGGCATATACAGAATGCAGCTGCACACCACAATATTGCAACTGCACACTACAATATTGCAAGGCATAAATCATTCCTGCAGTTTCATTGTTTTCTTCCAAGTAAAGACAAAGACGGTGTTAAGAGTAGATTCACAAACCTTAGCTTTTCCACTTCACTCCCTTCATTTTTCTACTAAACATTAGCTTATTAATGCATCAAATCTGTCACCAGCAGGAACTGAAATTTAAACTGTCAACAAGAATCTTCAACCTTAAAAACAAAGAGGCGGGTGCAGTCACCTTGTAGCTGGCTGGGCAAAGAAAGGCATGCCTCATCTATTGTGTTGAGCCCAATAGAATAGCCTATTAGGGCACTGCAGTTCCCACATTGATTGTCAGAATCAAGAGCAAGCTTACAAGAGCACATAAAACAGCCACAGAAAGACTAAACAAAGCATACCTTTCTCGGCCTTTTGGCTAAGATCAAGTGTAGTATCTGTTCTTATCAGTTTAATATCTGATATGTGGTCCATTGGATCACTTTGATATTAAATTTATTTTTTGAGGGGGAAGGCCCACATAAGGTAGCTTGCTATCTTGGGTCTTCGTGTGTCGCCCATGTGTTGCACTATTGCATGGGCTTGGCGCACCCCACCAAAACTAATCTCTCAACTATTTATGGTGATGGATGGACTCTGACAACTTTTGCGATCCTCTTTGTAATCCAATCCTTGTTTAACAGAAACTAGTAAGAAACACTTAAAAGCTGTGAAACCTATAAGAATCTGAAACAAAGATGATCCATTTCTTGATTTAGAACATGCATTAATTGTCCGTAGAAAAGAAGCTAGAATTATTTAATCAAGGGTAGAAGGAAATATTTAAGAACCAATTTCTTTCACTCGAACCAAAATAGAGGCCAGTAAGACGCATTTATAAGGTGTAAAACCTATAAGAATATGAAACAAAGATAGGCCAACAGGCGATAACTTTTAAGGAAAGACCCATTTCTCAATTTAGAACATACTTTATTACCCAACAGCTATCATTTTAATGGGCAGAAGGAAATGCTTAAGACCCAAAAGCATTTTTCTATTTTAAAAAATTATAATACCTGAACGGCTGAACAGTTGAATTGATCCTGCAATTTATGCAGTTGAAAATCCAGAAACGGAATTGTTACAAAATGAAGAGCTGCCCGAGGTCTTGAAGCTGAGCTAGCTGTGGCATGAATAATATACGCAGGAGGCACCTAAAAAGGAAAAACAAGAAGAGAAGTTTTAAGTGTTCACAGTATCATTATTATCCGTTGAAAAAAAGCCAGAATTGCCTGAAGAAAAACAAGAAGAAAAGTTTTAAGTGCATATAGTATGTGCGATGCGAAAGGCATGACGACCTAAGCTTGAAAACGGCAAAAACATTTTCTCAATTTCTCAATTTGTTAGTGTCATTCCTGCGCAGGGGCCATGCTGATTTTCTCTGTATCATTGGCACTCTAAACTAGTGTATTGTTGTAAGGTGGATGTGGGATAGACAAAGCAAAGCCCTCAACTCAACCTGTTGATGGGTGGGGTATTATGACATGAAGGAGAGAGATTCAGATCCAAATTCCCAACCCTTTTGGGCCCACCATGCCATCGAATAGTTTGGTAGTGAATGCATCTGCACACTATAGTAACTGCTGCAGTTTCATTGTTTTCGTCCAAGTAAAGAGAAAAACAGTGTTTGAATCAATTCAGAGACACCTTAAGACTGACATTTTAAGGAACTAAAGCCCGATTAACGAGAAGTTGAGAACAAGAGTCAAAGACATGGGTTATTTCACAATGGTGTTTGGACAAATTACAGTTAACCCAAACAAGCAAGCAGAGGTTCTCAATAATTAACAATTGATGATAAAATATATATATGAAAGTGAATCTACTAAAACAAGCAAATGGAGTGCACGAGACATTGCTGTCCCGAGGAGATGAACCTCCCCTACAGCTACAAAGGTAGCCCTTATTCAAGCTTTTCAACCCAATTGAAAATTTTCCAGATGATATTCTGAATCATTTCGAGTTGATTTTCTGAATCATTTCATGAATTTATTATGCTGAATCTAGAGCAAAGCAAAACAATAAGTAATTATATGCTGGACCCGTGAAATAAATTAGTGTTATCAAAAGTATTTGAAGCAAAGTAGAGAAAGAAAAGCTTAGAAGTTGGATGGAAAATCTATGCTAATCTTCTCTGTATCGTTCCAATTTTATCAGATGTTTCCGAAGAGACAAACTTCACTGCTTCATCAGCCTATATAAACAAGCACAATTTTGTACAAGAAAACCGATGTGGGATAGGAAAAGGCAATCTCAAATCTCAACATGCTAATGGGGATGCTGCCCAATTGCCAGCCTTTTGGGGACCACTAAGTCACTACCATTGGAAGGAAACCAGTCACACCCCAAAAATAAGAAACAAAGAAAATCAGTATTCAGTCACAAACACCTCAAACTGAAATCCAAAAGACCTCAACCAAATGCCATCCAATGCCTTTGTCAAACTGGTCTTTTGCATCCATGTTTACTCTGCTCCTAAAGCCACCTTCTATGGAAAACATCTAAGAGACACGAGAACAAGAGAAACATGGGAGACTTTGTAGAACTTGGTTAATGTTATTTCAGATTGTGGGTTAACAAGGGAGACTTTTAGAATCAGCTAATGCTAATGAGAAATGTTCATCCAACAACAGCAACAAGCTTGTTTCCAGTGAACTAACTAACCTACTTAATATTTGTAATGTGAGCAATCTGAGTATGTTGAGAGTTATTTTACCTGGACAGCATTTTGATCAATGATATACAGGAGAACAATGTTGTGCAGGCTAAGGCATTCTTTGATACTCCACCACCTTATAACTCTCCCGCTATTCTTTCAGTGTTTGATTTCTTCAGCTTGGACCAGAAGTTTGAGAGGGTCTAGACAATTGCAGCTGGTGATGAATCTGAAAATTGTGAAAGATTCAAAGAATGGGGTTTATCCAAATGCAACAATTTGGAGGGGCAAATTCAGTCTGGTATGGTAACTGGTTTTCAATTACATAAACCACTTCAAACTGTTCAATTAAATGGATGATAGACACCTCAAACTGAAATTCAAAAGAACCGAAGAAAAAGCGATTAAGTCCCATAGTTAAACTGGGCCTTGGGGGGCATCTAAAAGACTAAAACCAGAGGAGAACAAGACAGACCCAAGTAAACGCGAGAAAGTAAATAAACTAAAACAAGGATAGTGAATACTATCATTAAAAACTTTCAATTGAATATGTTTAGTAGATGAACTAATGAATCACAATTGAGTGCGAATGTTACAACAATACACGCCATATATGTCAAGTCACATAAATACAATCACGAGCCTTGCAAAGTGGAAATCAAAAGTGAAACAGGCAACACATATTCCATTTCGTGACATTGACAAGGACAGTGACATAATCTAGATTAGTTTTCCTAAGAAAAATCTCCGATTATTACATACAAGAAAGGAAAAGGCACATCATTAAAAACCTTATAAAATGACAAATTGCAAAGGTACACAATCAATAGTGGTTACAACAACATTTCTCTTTAATTGCTTGTTAGTAGCCTGGAAATCATTAATTGATCCAGAACTTGAGCAACCCAAGGGCCACCAATTCCAACAAAAAGTCTGAAACCCTAAGCATCTCAAACATGACGCCATAAGCAGCAGGTTGGATCACAAGATCAAAATCAACAGGGTATGAAGAATCAAACTCAGACGAAAGCTTCCGGAGCACACAAGTAAGTGCATCTGAAGAGATTGGGACAACGATCAACTTAAAGACGGATGCCCAGTACCGGTAAGCACGACAAACCCTAGAAATTTAAAAGGAAAGGAAGAAGAAATTGGTGATGAAGAACTGACAGAGATACGAAAAGGGGCCAAAACTCACAAAGTTGCTCTGCGAGTCCCTTCTTCGACGGCATTTTGGTCGACCGTCATATGAAGCTGGCAAAGCTTCAGTGAAACTTGGCGGGTACCTTCAACTTCTTACGGGTAATGCTAATGGTGAAACTAATCGGGTCGCGTCACGGGCTAATCGAGTCGGTCCAGAGGTGAACTTTCTGGAAGATTTTGATCACTCAATTCGACTTAGAGCAATCGGAGATTTCCCATCTTCAATTGAGATGGTTTTTGGTCTAAATTTTTTTCATTATTTTCTTCAAAATAGAGAATAAAAAAAAATACGAAAATCATTCTTTAAATTTGGAGAAAACTCTATATATTTTGGAATAAATTTTATAATAGAGAAGCTGTTGAAATGGGGCAAAAAAAAATATTCAAAATATTTGACTTATAATTTCCTATTTTGAATATTGTTTTAGGGAAGCACTTAAACATGCTCTTATACGAATAAAAAAATGGGTGATGATAAGTTCACCGCTAATTTTTACTATTTACACCGCAAAGCCACCGCATACCTATGCGGTGGCTTAATCAAAATTTAGCCCGACCCACCGCATATACATGCGGTGAGGACGTTGACCGTATTGCAACCCACGGCATGTATATGCGGTGGGTTAGGCTAAAACGGACTCCGTTATACTAGAAACCGATTGGGTCGAAGTTATCCGAAACCCACCGCATGGGCATGCGGTGGGTTTTGAAAATATTAAAAAAATTGGGTAAAAAGCCACCGCATCTCCATGCGGTGGATTTGTTACCGTTGTGGTAACGGTACAAAATCCACCGCATGGAGATGCGGTGGCTTTTTAACCGCATGGGGGCCCATTATAAATAGGCGTGGGGGGCACATTTCTCCGACACACAATCCGACTCTTCTCCGATTCCTTTCTTTTCGAACCCGACTTTTGGTTTCGTCGATTCTCCCGTCCCCATTTCTACCCCCACTTTGTACCCGAGTGTTGAGATGGTGAAAGATAATCGTGGAAAAGATGCGTCTGATGGTGTCGGTCCTTTTCGGAGACATCCGTTACAGGTAACATTGAATGTTTATAAAAATCAATTCGCTTTATTTTTTAAGCTGAAGGAGATAGTGTTAACATTTAATTGTTATATATAATGTAGCCTGAACCTGCCATACAGAGGAGGAGGACGACGGATGTCCCGTCACAGGTTGAGACACAGCTTGAGCAACAACCACAGACTCAGACACACCCTCAGCCTGAGGTATGTTAAAATCATTACTAAGTGTAGGGAAATTGAAATCGAATAAGTATATATTTCTGTTTTCTTAGGAATTGATAGTATTAAGTTGAAATCATTAATAAACCTTAGGAAAATCTTGCAACATTTAGTCAGTAATACGAAATAGTATCGTATTCGAGCGATAGGATTCTGACAAATATATTTTAATTTACACAGTCCACGTTATCGAGATGTATATGTTAAAATCATTACTAGGTGTAGGGAAATTGAAATCGAATAAGTATATGTTTATGTTTTCTTGGGAATTGTTAGTATTAAGTTGAAATCAGTAATAAAACTTAGGAAAATCTTGCAACATTTAGTCAGTCATACGATATAGTATCGTATTCGAGCGATAGGATTCTGACAAATATATTTTAATTTACACAGTCCACGTTATCGAGAAAGTTAGGAGAGAGGGTGGTTTTCCAATCTGCTAGGAGAGCTGCCATTAGGGAGAGACATACGTCGGAGGATGTACCAGATCCTATGGAGATGGATAGTGACGCGGTAGGTGATGATACCGGGAATGCACTCAGGGAGAGCCAGACGTTGGTGGATGTAGTGGATCCTCCGGAGAGGGATACTGAGACGGTAGGAGCTGATACTGGGCCATCTTCTCAGTCACGTGTTGACCACAGTGACGGTTTGGGGCACAAGTCACAGTCGTCTATAGAGACATATCAGAGTCTTGTGCAGATTGAGCTGGAGTTGATGTCTGACCACACGGATGACCCAGTGGTGCAGTCGACCGAAGAGTCTAGACCAGGGGAGGGTTATGAGATGGTGCAGGAGTATCTACGAGGGGACCGAGCACAACAGACTGGAGCTGAGAGAGTGGATGAGCAGTTGCAGACTCAGCATGACGGTTATCAGGAGTACTTTGGGACTGCATTTCAGAGCAACCAATTGAACTCGTATGAGGACACGGCCCCTCTGATCGAATCAGTGGGTGTTGGGACGAGTCATGCTCGAGCGGACGACCAGGAGCCATGGGTCGTTGCGCAGATAGATTTTGGGTCGTTCACACCGTTAGGGCCTACGGGTGGAGGGAGGACGCCTGGGAGTCAGCATGCGGCGCCATCAGCGACACCTAGGACCTTGGAGGCTGAGCCGATTGCTGGGGTCAGGAGAGGGATGTACGAGGACAGAGGAGCTATTCGGTCCCACCTACTGAGCCAGCTGCACGTCCGAGGCATGTCTCGTTGGCCCCCCTCGGCCCGAGCCATGATCCGTGGGGGACCGGTGACGATGTTCGTCAGGACAGGGGAGGAGACCAGGCGGCACAACCCCCCGTCCGTGTAGTGAAGAGGAGGCAGAGACAGCGTGGCGAGAGCAGTAGGGCAGGTGGTGCTGGGCAGCATGCCGAGGGGAGTAGTGCAAGAGGTGATAGGCAGCATGGCGAGCCTATCAGCACAGGGGTAGTTCGGGCAGTTCTGTCTGAATGGCCAGGGGGGCCACATACCGTCTCACTTCTGAGAGATTACGAGGCCCACATTACACAGGCTGTTTGGAGACGAGAGGACGCAGCCTTGCGGAGGGTTGTGCGTGTGCAGAGACGGGGGCAGTCGCTGGGCCGGGTAGAGGCGTTGTTGGAGGTGGATGGACGGGAGTCCTGGTTTCCCGCAGTGCGTGACACTGGGTTCTGGGAGCTCAGAGATTTTGAGTGGGATCATGTGGATCACAGTCTGATCAGCGCGTTTGTTGAGCACTGGCACCCCGAGACGAAAAGTTTCCACTTTGCATGGGGAGAGATCACTATCACACTGCACGATGTGTTCTTCATACTTGGGCTTGGTTTGGACGGAGAAGAGTGTATTCATGTGGATGACGTGGGAGTCGGGAGGGACACAGTTGGGGACTTCTACGGCTTGACTCAGCACGAGCGGGAGAGCGCATGGGCCCATGGAGGCCCTACTAGTCTGCTCCTCCTTCAGAAGATAGCACCGATGCGACAGCGGATTCGAGATGGCGCCCCACTAGAGCATGATATGGAGTGCATCGTGGGTGTTGCGATGGGGATTATTGCGACTGCGACGTTGTTCATCGACAAGTCGGGCGGAAGATTGCGTCCGGAGGTGATCCGTAGGTTTATGGATGCAGCGCAGGTTCGGAATATTTCTATAGTTGCAGGGGTCTTGGCGTGCTTGTACCGAGGATTGGGCGAGGCGACCAGGGAGTTGGCCAAAGACATGGACGGTTGTATGAAACTGTTGGAGGTAATTCATTCGTTCTGTGATTATTAATTTATTCCAGTTTTGTAACTAAGTTATAATGACTATGTTGCTGATAGTATTGTTCCGTTGTAGGTGTGGATATGGTTGTATTTTCCGGTGTTCAAGGTTGGCATGACGCTCGATCGGAGGCTATCCCTGGATCCGCGACACGGGGTGAGGTACGTCCTGGGGGCGACGCCATTTTCCACTACGGTGACCCGGGATGATATGCCTCGCATCGAGCGACTGGATGTTCTGCGACGGAGGCTGGATGAGATGACTGTCGATGAGGTACGAACACATTTTATATCCGCACTTATATTTGTCAGACTATAAACTAGATGTTGAACATTTGAGTCTTACAAACAATTTCTATTCCATTGCAGATTGAGTTCATGCCCTTTGGTAGACACTTGGATTTTGATGGAGATCTGCGTCTGTCGCGATATAGGGGCACCATCCGGTGGTTGTTCGAGGAGGAGCCGTATATGCCGGACCGTGTGCTACGATAGTTTGGTCGGGTTCAGCACATTCCTGCTGATCCAATCAGACCTAGCAGAGTGCACAGACCGAAGTCCGCCAAGGCCAAGAAGGAGGCGGTGTTCCACACAGCCGACAACCACTGGGCGCACAGGTTCGATCATCTTTTCCCCATGGAGGAGTTGCCACAGACCTCTGTAGAGTACCCATATGGCGTGGCCGATGACTATCTGGAGTGGTTACACAGCCATAGTCATCCATACCTACTTCCTGACACTCCTCGACACCAACCCATCATCCCGCCGCCGCCACCCCCGCCGTCGCTACCCCCGCCGACCATCATCGAGCAGCGCCATCATGCGGCTGGGTTGGAGATTCAGCGACTCAGGGACCTGGGAGTTCAGTTGACAGATGCACATCTGGATCGCATCTATGAGCAATTTTGGGGTCCTCCCCCGCCGTGACGGTTCGATCTGGGTTGATGTATGTGGTTGTTCTGTTTGCGGTTACATGACTTTTTGTGCAGTATTTGGTAGTTTGGATTGATTTTTTTGGAGTAGTTGATGATTCGATTTGGGATTAGGTATTTTGTGTTTTCGATGTGGATTTGATGGTTTTTTACCGTTTCGGATCGATTTCAAATTTGCATAGTATGCCCGTACACAGCTTTCAATATCATGATTCGAAACGATATAAATTACAATCGACCAAATACAACCCTAATATAGTCAAGGGTTACGAAAAGTAGTCTGATCTAGCTTCATGACGAGAGCCGTTTTTTCCTCTTCCAGAATTGCAACTTGACTTTCCAGGATATCAATCCGCCAACGGGCTTGTTGATTTTCGACAAGTAGCGACCGATTTTCTTCACGTAGTCTCTTTATCATCGCCTCCACCGTCTTTGAGCGTGGACTTCCAGTGTAGAGAACCGCCTCAAACTCTTCCATCGTGCCTTGACGTATTATGTCGTTGCTTGAGCTTTCACCGCTGTTGTCCGACATGTTGATGTGTGGTAACTTGGGCAGAGACTCCAGCCATATATAGGTGTTAGATACCGCATGGATATACGGTAGGTATTCCTATATAATACCGACCTCCACTGCCGCCGGAAACACACTTCACCGCCGGACACAAACTTCACCGCCGACAATGTCGTCCGAACCAAGACCAATTCCACGTGAAGACATGTTCACCAAACACTACAAAAGAGAGGCGCTCGGAGGCATCGCTTTCACTGCAACGTGTTGTCACTGCGGCCATCGCTACACTGTGACCAACAACCTGCAGCACGGTCATCTTAAGAGGCACATCAACAACAAACATGCTGACGAGATCTAGGATTTATATGTTTATCCGACTTATGTGTAGTCGTTCGTTTGTGCCAGTGTGATGAAGTTGTTGTTATTGTTGGTCGTGTAGTAGTTTGTTTGTCGTCTTTGTAGTTGTGACAATGTTGTTTGAATAATAAGTCGGTTCGTACGCTGTGTTTCCAACTGCAACATATTTTCTATTTTCCTTGCAACATTTGAAATAATATGTCATGGAAATCACCGATCCAAAGCCGAGATAGAATTTCATTAAAAGGTTTAACTGCTTAGAAATGAAAATACAACACTTGGATGGAAAATACAACACTTGCACAACAAACTACATACTTGGTAATCCACGTCTAGTCACTACCTTCGTCCGATGACCTCTCATTAATGGAAATGACAATATTCATTTGGTTGAACGCGTAATACCTTTCACCTGCGTTGAATGCTCGCAGCTTTCGGATAACATGATCACATAGGCCCTCAGCCCCGAAAATGTAAACATCGTAACGACAATATCTCCTAATGTGATTCGCGATCCGCGCCTCTGCATCTAAGTAATACGATTCGGGAAATCCTCTGTCGTCATAACAATGCGCACAAGAAAACTCGATCGGATATGGTACGTCAGTGTCCGTCTCGAATTGACACTGAAGTATGACGCACGAATTTCCCGGAAGGTATGCTGGATGCCTGCAGGTGCATTCCTCCGGCCACTGTGGCTCCGTGCAATGAATTAACGTAACATTGTACTCCAAATAACCTGCCGTTCGCCAGTATGTGTCTAAGGTGTTGACCATTTTGTGGTTCGCTGGACAGCCACAGTCGTTCCAATCGCACTTGGGTCGTCGGCAGGATTTATAGGCCATACACCGCATGGTCATGCGGTGTACACCGCATGACAATACGGTGTATCCGGACCGGTCCGGTCCATTTTAGACATGGACGCAGTTTCCTCACCGCATGAGTATGCGGTATTGACACACCGCATACTCATGCGGTGTGTCAACACCGCTTGCCCATGCGGTGTATCATTATCGCATACTCATTCGGTGTTGAGACACCACATACATAGCCCATTGCCTATAAAATGGGACAACCACCTCATACGACTCACAACAGTCAAATCATGGTTAGAGTAGCTGAGTTTGAAGGTGATACAGATATGGGTATGTCATATAAAATTATACTCGAAAAGTTCTCGAGGCCATACGAGGATTATTTGTGCAATTGTCAGCACAAGCGGTGGTGTCAATCCTTTCCCTGCTGTCTGTTTCACGTTGTATGCTACAAAGGTGTTGAAGGTCATACCTACGCATTCTCGGAGCCGGTTGAATTGGCGTGTCTGAAAGGTCACCAATTACACATTGACGACCCTGAGTCATACTACCGCGAGGCGGTCGAGGCAATCAAATGCGCAATCAGCGACCTATTCAGCGATGTCAGGCTACACTGCGCATTTCAAATTGCAAGGTTCACTGTCGACAACGCAGTCCGTCCAGCGAACGACAAGGTGAAGAAGTACGCATTCAACCGCATTGAGATCCACATTAGCCCGCGTCTTCTCGAGGAGTCAGTAGGTAGTTGTTCCACAGATCCCGTACTGTGGTGGGACCCTATGCTACGTGTACGTTCGTCCTAGGCATGACCCATTATATGGTTAGTAGAGCAGGAACCAAGTTGGTGTAAAATCATTATCTAGAGTCGGTTTATAAGCCAATATTATCAAATATGTAATGCAAATGATTTAACAGAAATATAATTGTTGGTTTAACTCGAGACCTGATAAATTCACCATAAATCATACACAACAACTACCAACCGACAACATTTTACCTATGGTACATAACAACTACCAACCGACTCCTCTACATTGCTCGGCAAAATGTGAATCTCTATTCGGTGAAATGAGTACTTTGTAAGCTTGGTGTTTGCACGCCGCACGACTTTTTCCACTGTGTATCTTGCCACCTTCGCTGCACTGGCCAAACCCCAAATCGGAGAAGAAGTCGCTAACAAGCTCCGTAATTACCTCCGTCACGTAAATATAATATGCTGCAGGGTTATCCCTATACGAGTACGGCCTGGTCATGCGGACATCCTCGTATGTCACTCCTTGGACGCACTCTAGGTCAACCGAATGGGAAACCCTCCCTGTATCGCGTTCTCCGCATACAACTTGGCAAAGGCAGCACGGCCATCCTTTCGAGCTTCTGTGCTGACAGTTGCACAATAACTCGTCGGTTGGCGTACGAAAAGTTTCGACTGTAAGTCTAAACCTACTGTCTGATCTTGTCTCCGCGTCATACAATTTGGTAGTGGACATACTGTTTATGGTTTATTGTAAGTCTAAACCAACTGCCCTTTTATAGGGAGGGTTGGCGTACGAAAAGTATATACCGCATGGGTATATACTTTGCGGTATATGTCATGAAGATATCTACCAACGTCCCAGCACAGCGACAGCATTACATGATTTTTGGTTATTTTATGGAAAAACACGTTATTTCAGGTAAAAACACGACTATTCGAAAAACACGTTACATGAAAACTTTTAGAGTGCCTCATTTTTCATATTAATGATATAAGATTACAGCAAAAATAACTTAGTTACAAAGTTTTGCCGGGTCGCTGTCATGTCACACCTCAGAGGAAATCATTGTTGTTCTCTTCCTCTGATGGTGAAACATTCTCTGGCGGCACTACGACTACCCGAAAGCGAGCGTTGCCTAAGTAGCTAAACATCAAACCCGCGCCTACCCGCACGCCACGCGATCTCGCGAACGTATTCCATCCTTGTGCGAGCCAGAGCGCCTCGGAGCTGTTGCGCTCTACCCGGATGCTGGTGCCTCTCCTCCCTATCCCATTAGTCAGCGTTATTCTTTCGACGCCGCCCAGCCCGTATTCTTCCTCGAAGTTGGAAGGCAGAGGCTGCAGATTTCAAGATCTACTAAGTGAGTTGGGACCATTGTGAATTTTATGTCAAACGACCGAAGGGGGCTTACCAATATTTGTGTGAGCGAGACGTCTTCTACCCACCAGAAAAAATCCCTAGGGCCGCTCCCTGAGACCGAGAAGAAAGGTCTTGGTGTGTTACCGGCCGCCATCTCTTCTTCCGTCAAACAAGATGTTGTAATTTCGACATCGCACGCCGTAATTTATAGCGGGAAATCATTTCTCGTTTTATGCGACGTTGCGCGTTGGTACACACCGCATGTCCATGCGGTGGCCAAAAAAGTTGCGGAAACGTACCGACACGGGGACATCGTCATCTTCTTCCGTCGTCGGAGTTGGTCGTCCAAATTCCATCGGTCGGGGAAGAGCGAGCCTCTTATAAAAGTACGAAGATGAGAGATTCCGTCATGCGTTCCGACAAATGTTCCCAGCTTCGTCCTCTTGTAAGAGGTTCATTCTCCCTCGACGGATGTAATTTGGGCGACGACTCCGATGACGGACGAAGATGACGGTGTACCCGTACCGGTACGTTTCCAAAGGATTTACAGTTTTGGTTGGATGAGCAACAGTCATCCACAGGATACTGTAAAAGACGTTATGGACGTACATATGTACTATCACAACGTCTTTCACATTATCCTGCGGATACCTATTGCATTTTATTAGATCGAAGCTACATAACACCGTATCGAAGCGATATAACCCGAGCAACATGCCAGCGGCCTGCGATTTCAATCAAAAGACATAAATCGCCGGATGAGGCATGTTGCCTAGGCTATCATCGCTATTTTTTGAGAGGAAGCGATAAAACCCGTGCAAACTAGTCAAGGGTCAAAAATTTCGGACCGAAGCCATAAATCTTTGGCCCTGGCTAGTTTGCATGGATTATCATCGCTTTGAAGCCACGACAATTTTCACACAACGGGCATGGGGTATATATATATAGGCACCCACCGCATAGACATGCGGTACGTATGCACCGCATATATATGCGGTGATACATACCGCATGCCCATGCGGTGCCTCACCGTCGGCCTATACGGTGTCCCTCTTACCGTATACCTATGCGGTGGGCCCACAAATTCAAATTATTCCACGCCAACGGTCATTTGCAACCACCGCATTGGTATGCGGTGTGACTGTATAAGAAGTCTTCCGCTCTCCGTTGGAATCCATCCAAACCCCCACACCTAATTTTCTAATATGGCTAACGACGACACCAATCGACGGCCATCAAGCCCGGCAGAGGAAGCACCTACAAGTACGCCAATGGCCGATAACTCACCACCCGCTCGTCTTCCGGTATGTGATTAACGTTTATCATTTGGAATGACCTTATAGGTAGAATATAGGTAGTGGAATAACCAGAATTTAGGAAGTGGAATCATAACGAATGGAGACCAAAATATAGGTACCGGTTTTTAAATGTAGTGGAATAACTTATGTTATGAATTAGAGCAGACGGAAACCATGAATGGGCCACGTAATATATATGTACTGTTTGCATGCTGGCAGCTACCATTGGAGGAGCAGGCTGAACCGATGTCGGAAGTCGGTGAGGACGATCAGGCCCGTAACCAGGAGTACCGCGATTACACTCCCGATTTTGCTACATCCGAGACGTGGACCAATCGCGACGATCTCCTACAGCACTATCGTGGCACCGCATTAAAGCTTAATATGGTTTTGACAATCAAGCGTTCTTGGGGGAGCACTCCTACAAGGCGTGGGAGTCTATTGCTCGCATGTGAGAAGTACGGCCAGTACACTCCCCGTAAGAGACCGCGAGTGGCCGGAGACGATGCAAACGGGAACACGCGCAGAGCTGTTTCGAAGATAGAGGGGTGTCCGTTTGCATTGTCTGGCGTGGAGTTCAAACGGGGCGAATGGGGCTTGGACGTTCTTCATGACAAGCACAACCATCAACTCCCCGGTTCACTGGACGATCACCCGTACGTCGGATGGATGGATACAGAAGAAAGGGACACTACGTTGGCCCTTACCGTCGCTGGTACCCCACCAAAACCGATTTTAGCCACCTTGAAGAAGACAGCTGACGCACGGCAGGAGTTGAACTTCACATCGCGGCGCCAAGTGGACAATGCGAGAGCGAAGTTTAAAGCTGAAGCGAGAGGAGATCGAACAGTCACCCAGGAAGCACTCCGCATTTTACGGGAGAAGGGTTACTTCTACTCTACGAGGAGATCCGCTGACGATCCCAACAAGCTTCAAGATCTATTCATCGCCCATACAGACGCTCGCCATCTTCTAGCCATGTTTCCATACGTCGTCCTCGTCGATAGTACATACCGGACGAATGCGTACGTTTCTATCTACGCTTATTCTTTTACCCCTTCCCACCAGGGTATGCAAACTCAAATATTTCATGGTGCAGGTACGGGATCCCATTATGTGAGTTCGTTGGATTCACTTGCACAAACAAGAACTTCGTAATCGGGTTCTACTTCATGTCGCACGAGAACACAGATACGTACATTTGGGCGTTGGGGCAGCTCGTTTACCAAATGCGAGGCAATCTTCCTAACGTTGTTGTCACAGATCGAGAGTTGGGGTTGATTGCGGCGCTACGAGAAGTTCTTCCCAATGTCAGGCATATGTTGTGCACAGTGCACGTCCTCCGACGATGCGAAGAAGCTGCTTTCCAAAAGTCAAAGAATCTTGATGTTGCTAGGCGCTTCAAGAACGCATGTGCTGGCCTGTTCAAATCCAGATCTGTTGAAACTTTCGCCGCTAGAAGGAGGGGTATGCATGCAGAGTGGGGGCATATCGAAGGGCTTATGCCGTATTTGGAGGCGACGTGGTTACGAGATTACTCGGAGAATATAGTTCGTGCATGGACTGGCGGAATCCAGCATTTTGGTACGACCATGACGAACAGATGCACCTACTTTTTCATTATAAAATTCATTATACACGTAATTTGTTTACATATAACGATCTTCACATGCGAGTCTCACTTATCTTGTAGGGCGGAGTCTGCTCATTCTGTGTTGAAAAAGACCTTAAACTCTGCGGTCGGTGATTTCACTCACGTGATAAACACAATCGACCTGATGATGGTGGATCAAATAAGTGAGGTAAAAAATATATTGGGGAGAGCGAACAACACCTGGCCTACAGACTCTCACGACCTATGGATTTTCGATCGAATTCGGAATATTGTGTCGAAGGAATGTTTCAACCTGTTGTTCGAAATCTACACAAAGATGGAAGTTGAGTCACCTTCGCAACCATGCAGAGATAGATACTGGAGGGACGTCTACGGTCTCCCAGGCACACATGAGATGCAAGCTTGTCGAGACACGCAGATACCCATCAGACCATCCCAGATTCACATTTTTTGGAAGCAATTGGATTTCAAGAGGCCTCATGTTGAGAACGTCCAGGATAACACTCCCCTGAGCAGAGCTGATGTGGACATGTCGCGCATGATCAGTTTGTTCCAGAGTGGAGCTATGGACGAGGATACTCGTTGGAGAATTGCGTCGGCATTCAACGACGGGGATCGTCCCTCCCATACACCGTTGACCACCCCTGACCCGGAGGACCGTAGACCGTCCGGGAGACCGAGGACTCGCCACCCCTTTCAGACGAACCCTCTACCTTGGGAACGTGAGCGTGCTCGGGCTCAACGTCGGGCAGATAGACAGGCGACCACTGGATCAGCACGAGGGCGAGGCCGAGGACGGGGTCAACCGGCATCAAACGAAACAGATGACGTGGAAGGCAATGAGGAGGGCACTGGGTCCAACGTCATTGCCATTGACGACCCTCCTAGGGGCCGAGGAGTAGGCAGGGGACGAGGACAGGGTCGTGGAAGGGGACGTGGACGAGGTCGATCAGCGTCGGAGCCAGCTCCGGATATTGTAGGTGACATTCCAACACCAGCACCTACGACGCTTCCACCACATAATCTACCTCGAGTAGATTTCAATTGGGGCACTGGCAACATCGACGAATTCATGATTACTTTCGTACGAGCCATCACAAATGTTGCAGGTGATGGTCACTGTGGGTATAGGTCTTTTGCTTGTCTTCTGAACTTGGGACAAGACGCATGGCCTCGAGTTCGACGAGAGCTGGCCGTTGAGTTGCAGCTGCATTCAGATCGGTACCATTACTATCCTGCCTTAGATGAGCTCATCATGAGGGTCAACTATTTCGGCACGTGTCATGATGCTACGTATTGGATGGAGATTCCGATCATGGGCGAGGTGCTTGCCACGCTTCACCAGCGTCCTTTGGTGATTTTGTCACAGATGATGCCTATGTTGTGCCTACCTCTGTACGCCACCGGGGGCCCGTCAGTATCGGCCTATGAGGAGCTAGATGGAATAGCTTTAGTCGACAACAGCAACCATTTCGTTCCGGTACGTTTTGTATTTCATATTCATTAATTCCATTTCGTTCCGGTACGTTTCGTATTTCATATTCATTAATTTGTTAATGTTTTGTTTCTCTTTTCTGATGTCAATATTCACCTTGTATTCACAGATTTGGTTGTTGCCCGGTTCACCTCTTCCTCCAGTCTACGTTACATGGACACGGCATCACGATCGCACGGTCGACGGTTGGGAAGAGCAGTTTGCAGCGAGGATTGCACGATATTGAGCTTACCGCCGTCGTGATGGTGGTCGTCCCCTATCGTATTAGCACTTTTCATTTTCTGGTGTCATTTTTCGAACTTCGTATGTTCAATTGGGTTGTATCTTTGTCTATGCCATTTCACAAACTATTTTTCAAACTCCATATTTTCGTCATCCATGATATTTATCGCACTTTCGTTTTCAACTATTCTAATTGTGGATTGTCCAGCTATATTATATTTCTTTTGAATTCAACACATGCGTTTTTTCCGATCACGCCCTTTATTACATGTTAATTCCAATGTAGTATAATAACACCGCAGATGTCCCTAACTTAAACGATATTTTTGCTATCAAGGAACATACCGCATACCCATGCGGTATATATCGGTCCTCGACCGGTCCGTTCCGGTCCTCCAAATAGTCAACTAAAAACTGGTTATCCAATACCCACCGCATGGGTATGCGGTGGGGTTTGAACGGAACGGGGGATACCCACCGCATGTATATGCGGTGAGTCTCCACACAAGTTCACCCACCGCATGTACATGCGGTGGGTGCGTTGACTGTCATTAACTCACCGCATAGATATGCGGTGATTAACGGTGGAAATAGTAAAAATTAGCGGTGGAGATATCCGTCCCGTAAAAAAATATAGGGTTCGTATGAGACAGAATTAATAAACTGACTAAAATTATAAACAGGGTAAAATTTATAAACGGTTGGTAAAAGTAGTTAAAAATTTAAACAACAAGATAATCTCCCTATGGGACGAAAAACGATTTATTTGTAAAAAGTGAAGTTTATTTGGTTTTTATTAGGGTTATTGTGGTACTTTCAAACCAAATAAGATAAAAGAGAAGGGTAAAACAATACTTGTGTAAAATAAACACCTAAATAAGCATCATTTCCAGCTTTTTTTTATCACAATTTTTAACACATTTTTGTTTATTTTGGTCATCCAAACAACCAAAAAAGTTGTTTAAAAATTAAACACCCACAAAATAAACTGTTAAAAAAATAATTGTTTATTTTGGTTGCATCCATACACACTATTCTCCAATTTGACTCATTTTGATTCAAACATAAACGAACAAAAACTAATTCGACCCAACCTATCATTGACTCGACTCTAACAATATTCAACTACTCCGTTTCCTTTTTATTGATTTTTTTCAAATCAAGCACGTAGTTTTAGAAAGGTAAAACTATATTAAATATTTTTTTAATAATATTATACTTATCACCAATAAGTATGAAATTATTGAAAAAATTTATTATTTTATATAGTTTTCATATTTAAAAAACGTGCATGAATAGTAAAAAATCATTTAAATGGAAACGGATGAAGTATTTTTTATAGGGGAATTTGCAAAACTAACCCCTTTATCCAGTTTGTTTGCATGACTAACCCAATCCGAATTTTTTGTGTGCTAAAAACCGGTTATTTGATTGCAGGGGTAAGCCGGTAGCAGGTCATATAGTGGGGGACAACTGGACAGAGTGTTTCGGTAGCAGAAAATCTTGTGGGGGGTAGCTGGGAGAGAGAGATGTGAGATGGAAAAGTGAAGGAGAGAGAGAGATGGAGGAGGGAGAAAGTACAGTCGTGCAGTCGTAGAGGACAGAAGAGAAAGAGAGGTGTGGAAAAAAAAAGTATAGTCTGAGAGGAGAGAGAGAAGTCAAACAAACTCGTTTTTAAACGAAAACCTCCTAAAAGGGACATATAAACTTAACTTTGATGGATCGTCGCTATCAGATTTGGTTAGCCTGACTGGCACTATTAGCGATTGGTGGGGTAATCCAACTCAAATTGGGTTTCACCAGTTGAGGCACCTCTCAGGGCAGAAGCATTAGCCCTGAAACATGGGGTACTCGATGTAAGACAACTTGGCATGCAAAAAGTACTTATTCAAGGTGATTCAATCCGAAAAAGTGTCTTGCCCATGAGAAATTGAATTGATAATGGATGATATTAAAATGCTAATGTCTGAAGTGAAAGATGTTTCTTTCTATCATGTTCCCCGTACGGGCAATAGAGTGACTGATAAGGTTGTATATTTTGTCACTTTGTATGAGAATTGACATTTTAAATACTGACATTTCAAATGATATAGATCTTTTAGACCTCCACAAGGATGCTATCAGGTAGAGCCTTGCTCTCCCGAAATTTTTTCTAAAAAAAAAAGATGATTAATAAATTATTCGTTGAAAATAAAATTGTAGTATAAAATAATTCCATAGACACAAAAAAAATGAAATCGATGAGAATCTTTCAAATTAAATATAGATTATATATTCTATTAGATTAAAAAATAGGGAAAACTAATTAAAATACCCCCACCTTTGGAGGTATGGTAAAAATATATCCTCAACTTTCAAATGTAATAAAAATATCCTGACCTTTGAGGGTGGTGGTAATATATTACCCTGTGTTTTCTCACGGGTCAAAAATGCTAACAAGACACCCTACGCGGATTTTTTACAAGGGTTTTCTTGAACAATGTCCTTAGGAAAAAAATAAAGAGTTGGAGCGGGTTCATACCCAACGCCTTTTCCTCCCTCATATCTTTTTTCGTGGACCGTGGTCGCCTCTTGAATTGTCTTCCAGGTCTTCTAGGTAACTCATGGTTCCGGCCTCTTCAATGTTAGTCTTCCTCCCTCGTTGTCGACTATCTTGAGCTGTCTCTCTCATATCTTCTTCCCCTTTGATTCATTCACGGATTTGGGTGGCTATGTTTTTTTTCCCCTCTTCGTTGTTGTTGTTGGTTTAGTTTTGTTGTCGGTTTGGTGTTAGGAATAGTCGTGTTGTGTTAATTTGAGGCAATTTTGACCAGATTAGTTGCTTGGTTGAATCAATTTCCTTTTTCGGGTTTAATTTGTTATCGTTTTATTTTTTTTCCTAAGAAAACTGATAAATAAAACCCAATTTTAGTGCTAATTTGTAAAAAAAGGCTTCACGTATGTTGTCTTGTCAAAAAAAAATCACCTAGGCTGTCTTGTCAGCATTTTTGACCCGTGAGAAAACACAGGGTAATATATTACCACCACCCTCAAAGGTCGGGATATTTTTATTACATTTGAAAGTTGAGGATATATTTTTACCATACCCTCAAAGGTGAGGGTATTTTAATTAGTTTTCCCTAAAAAATAAGGGCATAATATCACATCAGTGATATATATTTGGCTTTTCTTACTTAGATCCATTATATTTAGCTTTTACCCATTGAAATTTTTTGTTTCAAGCGTAAAGTACGGATATATAAGATCCGTGATATTATGGTTATGCGATAAATTAACATTTAGTAGTAATAGTGTCTGCCAGATGGCCGGTTTACTTATAGTAGAAATTAATATAGACAAATGCCTAACAATCTGGATGAGTCTACTCAAGCACAGGCGCCGTGTCCATAATCATCACTCCATTTGGACCCACAAAGATAACAGAATTCATAAGCACACCTGCAATACAATTGGGAATAACTATGAAACTCGGTACTGTAGAGATCGGAAATCTGTATATATAAAGCAAAGATTTTGGCAAGGAAAATGATGGATCACCTGCAAGTAATGTGTAAGCAGCCGGAGATCTTGTCGATGTAGAAGGAACAGCGAGGGCATCTCCTCCATTGCTTCTCCTTAGCAAGCTTGACAGCCAGCAAATCCTCCTCGTTCCTATCACCGTTTCCGAGCTTCTGATACTCGGCGCAGTCAAGGCCAGCGTGCCAACCCACCTTGCACTCGGTGCAGAACAAGCGATGGCAGCTGGGGCACTCTACTGATCCCCCGATCGCCTTGTCGTTGATGAGAAGCGAAGAGCAATCCTTGAAGGGGCAGTAGAGGGTAGTCTCCGAGACGAGCGTCATCGACTCAACTATCGCCATCTCCCACCTATCCACCACTTGTGTTGCGACCACGCCCTTGCAATCTTCCGGGCTAATTGCCCCATCGCAGTCCGTCGCCGGACAGTTGACCTCTGTTATGTTCTCTTCAATCTGATTTCCATTTTCCATATATATACAGATCGAATTGGATATAAATAGACCTACAATATACACATACCCAAACCAAAACAAACAAGACCTAAATGTTGGATGGTAATTAATTAAATTAATTAAAGATCGTACCTTTGTAGTGACGTATTTGCGGATGCATCCATTGCAGAAGGAATGGGTGCAGTTGGGGCCGATGAAGAACTCATTCGGCGGCTTTGTTTCAGCGCAGATGGAGCAAAGTTTCATAGCAATTGCCGTCTTCCATCTCGATAGAGATGCATTAAGGACTACTCCCTTGCAATCTCCGGGGGTAATTATCCCATCACAGTTGGGGTCTGGGCAATTGACGGTGGTTATGTTCTCTTTCAACTGGTTTGTTTCATTTTGTGTACAAGACATGAATCAATTCAACATATTGGCGATTCAATTAAGTTAAAGAGTACCTGTAAATGAAATTAGATGGTAAATTAAAGACCTTATTAGTGATGTATTTGCGGATGCATCGATAGCAGGAGGAGTGGGTGCAGTTGGGGCCGATGAACAACTGATTCCGTGGCTTATTTTGGGCGCAAATAAAGCAACGCTTCCCTAACCCTGCAGATAACTCCCGCCTCTGTAGTTGGACAGCCCTCCTTGTTCGCTGCATTGTGATTATCTTGTTGTGATTGTGAGTGATCCCAAACTCCTTTCAGATCTCTTTAATTAGATTAGTAGTCAATTTTTCAACTGAAAGAGAATACGAATCGAACCGATCGAAACCTAGCAGACTTTTTTTTTTTTTTTGATTAAGTAAAAATTCGGATGCGTAAAGCTATCCGATGGCATCCTTTCGGATGAGGTCGAGAAGACCTGGATCATTGTATTCAGTAGGGGCGAGGGCAATATGAGCAAGGTGTGCAACCTTATCTGCCACGCAATTGCCGTTACGACGGACGTGAGAGAACGTCACCTCGTAAAACCCTGAGAGTAGTGTGGTGATGTCTGACATAATGAGATCAATGTCCCAAGGACATTTGCTCTTTTTTTGTAGGTGGTTGATGATTATCAAAGAATCGCCTTCAATAATGATTTTTGGGATATCTAGTTCGAGCGTTTTTTGAATCCCAAGTCTCAGTGCCAGTGCCTCAGTAACCAGTGGCGATTGTTGTCCCACTAATTTGCTTTCCATTGCTATCGGGTCGCCGTTGCTGTCTCTAATAATATATCCAATTGAGCTCTGTCGATTGCCAGAGGATGCTCCATCAAAATTTAGTTTCAGTATCCCGTCTGGCGGTTTTTTCCATTTCATCTTCCACCCATCCGTTTTATTTCTTTGGTTGGTTTGTGGTTTACGAATCTTATTTGCACTTATATTGTCTTCAATGGATTCTCTGGATTTGTTCCATTCTGTGATATTTCTCTCTACTAGTTTTTCGAATCCCGTTGCGTTTGGCACCGGCTTTTGCTGGAATATTAGTTTGTTTCGAATGTTCCAAGCTGTCCACCATTGGAAAACCATTTTCTGTTTTTGATGTGAAACCTAGCAGACTTTAATAACAGCGGGAAACTAGGGTTTTTTTTTTATATAGATATTTACCGGGCAAGAGAAGAAATTATTGACAACTAGAAGTGATTGGGTGTGGGAATATTCCACATCATTATCATTATAAATTTAATGCATACCGACCCTTGCTCTCCTTGGGATATGTGTTTTTGTATTAACACATGAGGTTGATAATAATGAAACCGAACATCCAAGCGGAAAAAAAAATCATTGATGATCAAGAATCCACTAATCAAATATGAAATACATAATCAAATATGAGCTTGGTGTCATCAACAACAATATGTGTCTAATACTCACACTTGTTGGTTCAATTGGTAAGTACGAACCACTTTTGATAAACAGGTTGTTTGTTTGATTCTCAATGCTGACGAACGAAGCAGTATTTGTGGGTAATCTATAAGTAACTCTATTGACTTGAGTAGTATAACTGGAGTATGTCGAACCTAGTTAATGAGTTGGACCTTCTCGTAACAAATCTATTTGGTTTTTCTTTCGCCTAACATATTCCACGTTGATTTCGCCCTTGAATAATCAACCTTGAAATATATGATACCCTTCATAGTTGATACCCTTTAGTTATATATATGACCAAAGTGCGTAGAATTAAGTTTTTATACACACAGAGCTTGGATCCCGTGTAAGCATCTCTTACGGTGTAATTTGTGAGCAAAAAAAAAATTATTCGTAGGTATCAAGTGATTATTCGTGTATAATAATGTAATTATTCACATGTAACAAAGGATTATTCATATGTATGTACATATGAATAATCGCTTGATACCAACGAATAATGTCACTGTTCACAAGTTACTTTTAATCTTAGCTGTTTGATCATCTTAATCCAACGCTTCAGATTTGCTCACAAATTACACAATAAGGCTTCCTTGCTTACATGATCTATCCTCTCTCTCTCTCTCTATATATATATATATAGACACACATGCCATATATATACATATATAATTATATACATATCAAACAACTTCATGCATCAATAGCTTTGGTCTTTGAAGAGATTCTAGCTGTGGGCCAGTGGCAGAGCTAGCTAGGGGGTGTTCGCCCTAACGAAAAAAAATACAAAAAAATATTTCTTTTTGCATATATTTAGTATTTTTAAGGTAATATAATATTTTTAAATAATACTTAAAACAAGAATGTTATCTAGCTCAAGTGGTAAAAGAAGGAATGAAAAAGATCATTAAAAAAATCACAATTTTTTACACTTTCATTTTTTCTATATTTTTGTTTCTCATCTATTTTTTGGTCACTCTCAACTATTTAAATACAAAAAATCATTAAAAATTCACAATTTTAGTGTTTTTTCAATTTATTTTTTAAAAATAAATCATCTTAATAAGTAAACACTAAACAAAATATTTCATGAAATTTTTTACACTTTCATTTTTTTTCACTGTATTGTTAATTCTTCTTGATTTCTCTATATTTAAATTTGTTTCTATTAACTATTTCATTAAAAATAAACATATTTATGTTTAAATTATACATTTAACCTTTTCTTTCAATGTTGTTTTAAATGTAATTCTTCGTGATTTTTTTCTATATTTTTGTTTATATATATAAATCTTCTTAATAAGTAAACACTAAACAAAATATTTCACGAAATTTTTTTAGCACCCCCTTACTAAAATCCTGGCTCCGCCACTGGATTCTAGTACAATTAAGTTCTTCATGAAAATAAACAATTTTCCATTATTTATGAAGATAATATGTTTGTAATATTTAAAACTTAATGTTATAAAAAAGTTAAAAAAAAAAGAAGAAGAAATAGGTATGGCCTTTGGCCTTCCTAATTAGTGAGATTACAAAACTACCTTAAAGGCCACGACCTTTCCAGTTATAACAAAAAAGGTCACACCTCGTGGCAATGGTCTCGCCTTATGTTATGTCCATCAGGCCTCAGTTCCTCCCTGCTCTATAGTGGAGGGTCGGTAACGGGGAAACCATTGATTTCTGGTCCCATAACTGGGCCTTCTAGAAGTCGTTGAGTTCCAAAACTCTGAGTCTCATCCCAGATAATCTCAAGGACGTTTCGGTGGCTCACTTCATCACCAACCGCCAGTGGAACAAAACTTTTATGAACGACTCTTTAACAAATGTTCTGAAACAAGATGATATCGACCACATAATGGGTTTAACTTTGCTAATAAACCCTATCACGGATCGTCTATATTGGGGCCCCAGCAAAAATAGTTGGTTCTCAACTGCCTCTGCCAACTTCTTCTTATCAGAGAACGTCGGGTTGCCAGATTTCGATTACGGTTGGATCTGGTGTCTCAATGTGCCCCCCCAAGGTTCAACACTTCCTTTGGAAAATATCTCGTGATGGTCTTCCGACTAAAATCAGATTATAGAAGTCGCACGTGGTTGTACCTACTGGTTGTGTTTTCTGTTGCAATACAAATAAATCGGGTGATCACCTTCTTTTTTGCTGCCCCATGGCTACATATTTGCTTAAAGCTTTACGTATCCACATTCCGGGGTATATCACTGCTTCTGTCAGCATGGGCAATGTGATTCCACTTACTGGGATAAAATGTGCGATTGGGACCAACAAGTTTGCCGTTTTAGCCTCAGCATGGTGGCCGGGCCATGTTCATGTGATTCTTTAGGAACCAACTCGTTTTTGATCATACTAACTAGGTAACTATCAATGAAATATTGTTGTTCCGTAGCACAAATACACATTGCTGGAAACAATCAAAGCTTTTAGACGACGATCCGACTAAACCGCTGATCCCAAGTCGTCGTTCTCATAGTAGTATACATTACCAGGGTATTAGGGGCAGTGCTACGGCTGCCAGGACTCAGAATCGGTCTGGAAAGTGGGATAACCCCCCCCCCCCCAAATTGCTATAAGCTCAATTTTGATGGCTCGGTTCGGCCTCCCGGGTGGCAAATCGTCTTGTGGTTTTGTCATCCGTCACTCTGCTGGTTCAGTTGTAGTCTCTGTTGGCAGTTCAATTTGCACAAATATCTCAGTGATTTACGTCGAAAATCTCGGACTCAAAATGGGTTTGCTACGAGCAAAAGAGTTGCAACTAGCTACACTTCTGATCGAAGGAGATGACTTACTAGTGATAGAAGCTCTACTGGGGGATTGGAAATGCCCCTGGACAATAGATATGCTACAAGCTGATATTCTGTCTGATATCTCGTCCTTTACTTATGTTGCTATTCGTCATATTTTCAGGGAATCAAATGCGGTGACTGACTACCTTGCTCGTAGTGTCCATGCATCCCTTGCCAACGTGTGTTGTGAGGATGATCCAGAACTGCTTGTTCTCGTCCGGAAGGATGCGCTAGGAAGGGCCTCTATTGCGGCCGACCCGACCTAATTCTTATCTTGCGTCAAAAAAAAGGTGAGATTACAATAACAATAACAATATTCCGTATATGATAAGAAACGATTGCGGTTTTGCCTTTTTTTTATTAGGAAAGAATTCGAGCGAACGAGCTCTACTCGGCAACATCCTTTCGGATGAGACCTAAATCATTGTGAATATCGACACCCCAGGCAGAGTGGAAAATGTTTGCAACCTTATCAGTCACTCTGTTGCCTAAACGGGGAACATGAAAGAAGAAAACTTCTTCCAAAGTCGATAAAAAGAGTTTAACATCTGACATGATCAGTTTAATTTCCCAATGACATTTAGATTTTTGGTTGAGAAGATTTATGATTTTTGGTTGAGGTGGCTTTGGCCTTTCTAATTCCCACCAAATTTTTCTTTAAAGAAAATGTGCAATTTTAAACAAATAACATACTCGATTTTTTTATATAAAAAAGTGTGGTTTAAAACAAATGATCATACCTATTAACGGAATATAAACAAAAAAATAATTGTTAAACATCAATTATCAAATAAATGAGCAATAAATATGTCTTATATACAACGTCTAAGATTTTATATATAGATATTGATATTCTAATTAATGAGTAATCTTATTTTATGTATATTTTCTAATTAAATAATAATATATTACTTATATAATGAATTTTTAGAAAATGTAGAGGGAAAAGTAAATTTAGTTTACTAAGAGTAATAAAAAAAGAAGCTAAAATAGACTTTATATGAATGTAAAGGGAAAAAAAGAATTATATTATATATATTTTGTTTAGATTTTCCTTTTCATTTGAATTTTTAAAATGATACATAACAAATATGACAATTTAATATAAAACAAAATGTATGAAGTATGAGGATAAATTAAGGAATAGAGAAACTAAATACACCCCAAATCTGCACGTCGGAATAGACGTGCAAGTTTGCAGTGGGCTAATTAATTAAAAAACGTGCTAATTAATTAAAAATGGTTGCACGTTGGAATGGATGTGCGTTTAAGAAGGAGGATTTGCGGTGTATCTAATAACACCCTTAAGGAATGAGATTTGAAACCAATTACCTCTTGCCCTAGTGGTAAGGGAGAGGTAACCCTTGCAAGAGGTCAAGGTCGGGTTCAAATCTCATTATTTACACATTTGTGTAATTAGTGGGTGCTCAAGCCTTCATTGGATTGGGTGAGCCTGCCTGGTGGCTTGTCGCCTGGCTTACCGGTTCGTGTCCTTTGTAGGTTAGGGCTTGGACCCGTAGGGGATTAGTCGACAACCTCTGAACCCCGTGTTACAAAAAAAAAAGGGAATGGAATTTTAAATTAAACCTTATGAACAAATGTGCAAAATGTTGAAAATGAGATTTGAACTTAACACTTATGCATATCAAATGAGTCCTAAATCATTGAGCTATGACGGAGTTTTTGATGTGTCATAGAAATATAGAATAGAAACAAAAAATATAAATATTAATCTCTAAATAAATGAGCATTAAATTGGTTTTGAACACAATTTAACAAAAAAAAAGAATGAGATTTGAAATCAAACCTTATGAATAACAAATCGGCAAAATGTTGAAAATAAGATTTTGTTTTTGATTAGAAAATAATTCGATGGTCAGACAGATCTAGAACCTCGATAGGCCGATAAAATCGACATACGGCGAACCGTCAGACATACAACATATAAAAACGAGCCTAACCCTAAACAATAGAGGACAATGTAGACTAAGACCCGAAGCCAAGCGCCACAAGCGATAACACCGCTGGCTGGTGGTACATCAGGAGTCCTTGCAGGCGATAAAGACGATCTTCCAAGGAAATTTCCGGAATACAAAGTCGCCTCGATACACATCGCCACGACCCCAGCCAGACCCGACACCGGACGCCAGAGCTCCTGCTAAGATTAGGATCGCAAAGAGCACCCGGGAAGGCAGCGCGAACCACTCTTGAAAGCCGCACCAGAAAGCCCTAACAAGAGTTTAACGACACCCTTACGAGATTTTTATTAAACTCTTTCGAGGATTTTGTTTCAACCCAACAAAATATATTAAGTCGGTTGAGAGTTTGAATATATTTTTTAGTTTTTATTTTTATTTTTATTTTTTTCTGGGTCTCATTTGGTTCCAAGAAAAATCCTTGAGTCCAAAGAAAAGGGCACGGGCTCAAACATGGGGCAACATGGGTCAAGGAGACACCATTGGCCACAACACCAGGAAAGAGCCAATCTATACCCCACGGCGAGGAAAGGGCTGCAACACCGCCGACCACCAGTCACCACCCGGAGAGAGGTGAGAAGGCGGGGCACCGGAGAGGGGCGGGGTTCATAGGGTCTTTACAGCTACGTAGAAACCGAGGAGAAGATAAGTTGGCGAGCGGAAGAGAAGATAACTTCCAGGGGCCACCACCAGGAACCGCCGGTCAGAGAGAGACCAAGGAGCAGGGGCAGCTACCCAATCCTCCTAGGTGAGTACAAGCCAACCAAGCTGGCGGGTAACAGGCCACGAACGATGAGCATCCCGTGAGAGCAACGCACCCGGATTCACAATTGAGGGGTTGTACACCAAATTGGGTAGAGCAAAATTAGATTCGGGGAGACAACCCCAAAATCAAACAAAGCCCCAACACAATTTAGGCATTCGATTACAATCTAAACAAGGAGTCGTGGATTAAGGGTTTCATGATAAATAACCTCCGTCGGTAAACGAGTATGGCGGAATTACGGCGGCAAGGGAACGACCGGAGTCGGGTTAAGGCCGCCGAAGCAGGGGTCAGGGCTCTCTCACTTTAGAGGGAAGAGAGAGAAGAGAGCGGGTTGAAAATTAAATTTGAACTCAACATGACTTATGCATATTAAACGGGGGATGATAAATTCACCGCTAATTTTTACTATTTTCACCGCTAATCACTGCATAGGTATCCTTTTACCGCCTCATTTTTCCCTTATCTTGCCTTCCTATTGTCCTCTATTTTTGTTTTGTACTTCTATCTTTAGTTGATCTATGAGTTTTCGCAGGTGCTTGGGCCACTAGGAAACACTCTCTCGACCTGGTCGGGGAAAGAGTGCGTACATCTGGGCCCCCTAGACCCTGCCTAGGCGGGATTAACTGGGAATGTTGTTGTTGTTGTTGCTGTAATCACCGCATAGGTATGCGGTGGGTTTAATGACAGTCAACGATCCCACCGCAAGTATTGCGGTGGGTCGAGGAGTATACAGGTTCAAACCCGTCGTCATAATAGTCCAAAACCGTCACCATAACCCATCGCATAGGTATACAGTGAGTTTAAACCGTCGACATAATAGTCAAAATCGTCACCATAACGGTCCAAAATCGTCGCCATAACCCACTGCATAGTCCAAAACCGTCGCCATAACCCATTGCATAGGTATGCGGTGGGTTATAGCGACGGTTTTGGACCACCTCTACAAACCGTTTTCAATTGCCCAAAAACTGGTCGCATGTATACGGTTGCCCACCGCATACCTATGCGGTGGGTTTGTACACGGTCAACGGATACACCGCATGTATATGCGGTGGGTTTAGAAAAAAGTGGATTAAGACCACCGCATACCTATGCGGTGATTAGCGGTGGAAATAGTAAAAATTAGCGGTGGAAATATCCGCCCCGATATTAAATGAGTCCTAAACCATTGAGCTATGACGGAGTTTTTGATTAGCGGTGGAAATAGTAAAAATTAGTGGTATCGAACCCTTTCAATTGCATAATCAATTCTGCCCGTGGAGCCTACTACTCCAGATGTAACCGGCTCCGTAGAAGGATTGAAAATGTGGAAGGAATGAGAATGTGGAATTGTTGTGTTGAGTTATTCAAGGTCCTCATTCCCTTTTATAGGAGTGGTTGGTTACCTGGAAGTAGTCACAACGTCGAATCTGACGTTGTGACAACGCCAAATCCGACGTTTCTAAGCCCGCCCCTAGTTTGCCTCTGGGGATTTGGAGGTAGCAGCAACGTTAAATTTAACGTTGTAGCAACGTCCAAATAAACGTTGCTAAGCCCGACGGAGCCCGTTGGTATCCAGGGTGCAACGTCCGATCCGACGTTGTAACAACGTCTGATCCAACGTTGTTACAACGTCGGATCCCCTTCACTTGGGCAATTTCCCCAACAGATGAAACGTCAAATTGGACGTTTTGGCAACGTCTAATCCAACGTTGCTGTAACGTCCAATTCGACGTGTCATTTGCGGTGTATATAGGGAACGCGTATATTATATTATTATTATTATTATTATTATTATTATTATATTATTATTGTTGTTATTATTATTATTATTATTATTATTATTATTATTATTATTATTATTATTATTATTATTATTATAGTAGATTATAGATATTGTACATACAGATGGATGCTCTTCACCAAGCCAGCTGAGAAATACATTCAAGAGACTAAAACAAAGAAGAACCAAACAAGCACAATTAAACACAAATAACATTGAAGTGAACATTTTCTACAACGTTGGATTGAAGGTTGTTGAGTTTAGAAGTTGTTAACGTTGCTCGATGACCTGCAAATGATTGGGTCAAGCCGAGCTAGCAACATCGGATCGAGCCTAACACAAAACATCAATATATAATACTAAAACAGAGGCGTGGAAATCCTATGTGGCGGGCTCTGGTGCGATTCGCTTATTTTTCTCATATCTATGGTCGAATATACAATAGATTTTTTTTAACAAAACAATTTTTTTCATTTAAAACATCTCTACATGCAATATTCCAATCTTAACACCTAAATAATATAATCAATATTAAGTAAAAGGAAAGATTGATATCACAGAAACATGAAAATCTTGTGGGGTGGACTCTGTCGAATTCGATTACATGTCGTTCTTTGGTGTAATATAGACCGAGTTTTTTTAATTACCATGTCAATTAATGATGATCCAATAAATTTAAGCCACATTAGATGACAACTCATCTATTTATACATGTGTCATCCTATATATCCATTTTAATTAATGATTAAATTAATTTTTTAGTATAAATATTCAACCTCATATCTTACAAATGTTATCATTTTACCTTAAGTTATTTTATAAATATTTTATCTAGAAAAAATATAGAGTAGATTAATTTATATGAAAAAAGATTAGCTTAGTCTTATCCATAACGGGATTATTTGATGAAAAATAAACCTATGACAAATCTATCTAACCCAAAGAGAGTAAAAAATGTGTGAAATCAAATTCCAATAACCGGGTTTGCGTGGTGGTAAATTGATTATTCACGGTCCGATCTATATCCTCAAATTGAATTGAGCCATTACATGAAAATACAATTTCTAATAAATTGGTAGAAAAAATAAATTAACATGATTAAAATAGTAAACAAACGATAAGAGGTGAAAATAGTAAACAAAGAGATTAATAAAGATAAGGATATTTTTACGTAACAATTCTAAATTAAATAAGGTTTAAACAAATATTAAAGTATATTTAATTGGAAATTGCATAAATATAAAAACCAGCGTTTATAACACTCGACAATGAATATGATTATAGCTTCAATTTTTGTATATTAATAATTAGTTTTATGTAACTATGTTTTGTTTAAATATAAACAAAATATTTTCTTTTCTTTCACCTGTATACGAGTGTTTGATCATGTATACAACTAAATATTTAATTAAAATAAGGAGGCTTTATAATCTATCTATTAAAAATTTAACCTAATCTTATTTTATAGCGCGCTTTTCATAATAATAAACCTATACACACATTGTTATAAGATAATTAATTGAAACACCTTAATTATAAAAAGGGGTATTTGCAAAACTAACCTAAATACCCGGTTGGATTGCGGGGGTTAACCCCAAAAAAAAAATTTTGCAAAGTAACCCCCCTTTACCCGGTTTCTCACGGGCTGCAGCCGGTTGGAGAGAGAAAAGCGTTCAACAGTGAGAGAGGAAGGGAAGGATGAGGGGTTCGATGAAGCAGGGAAGACACCTTCGTCGGAGGCGAGGTTCGCGGCTCTAGGCGACAGGCCTCCGGGCTCGACGGGAGGGCTTGAGCGCAGTCATCTTGGTCCTTCTTCCTCCCATTCGTCTCCTTCGGGCTCGACGGGGCCGGAGGTGGAAGAAGACGCCTCATTCGGCGAGCTCGGGTGCCATGGTTGAGGCAACCACAAGAAGGGAGAAGGAAGGGGGTCGGGGGCTCGGGTGCCAAGCCTCATGCCCTTCCTCCCTCACGCGGGTCCTTCCACTCTCTCTTTCTTCAGGCGATTTCGAGCCTCGTCGAGGATAATCTCCACAATTGGCTTCGATTCTGCGATTCCAGGTACAATCCTTCACTCTTCTTCTTCTCTGCTCTATCTTCCAAGCCTTTAAATTGGAATTTTTAGTTTAGGGCTAGAGACTGAAATTTCGAATTTCGGAATTGAAATGGTTTGGTTTGAAATTTCCCATTCGGTTAGGGTTGGGGTTTGTTGTCTGTCATGTCTGAATAAACAGGTGACATGTTGATTGGTGTAGATCTCATGTAGTAAGTGATGTTGCCAAATAGGGGGTTGAGTTTGTCCGTGGGATTTTCTAGCGGGGCAGGGGTAATGTCAAGGGTAGGAGTCAGTAAAGAGAAAGATGATGATGAAGAGTTGGGATTGGTTGGAGAAAGGTCAATGTTAGAAGTAGGAGATTTTGAAACAATACCTCATACGGAGTACTGCAATTCTTCCCAAATAATGCATTCTCCCCCAAGAAATTGTGGCAACTTGGCATGCATTAATGAGGTTTCTTGGTGACTCCATTAATAAGAAACATGCCTTGTAGTATTTTTGTGTATGGAGATTTGAACAAATGCTTGATACTTTTGATGTTAACAATTGAAATTACTTCAATTTCTAGTTAGTGAGAACTTGCTTAATTTATTTTTATATTTATAGTTAGTGGGAACTTGCTGAATTTATATTCCCAAACTTCAGTATTTAAGCTGATTACACTAGCTAATAAGTAAGTAAAGTGATTTCTCTCAATCACTTCTTTCATGGCATATTGTCAAAGATTTAGTGTTTTGGCCTATTAGTTCAATCGGTAGAGCAATGTGCTTTGGTACAAAGATGTGGGTTCGAATCCCACATAGGCCATCTGAATATTGAATTATTGAGTTGTTATTAACATGTCAAAGGAAATCCTGCATACATGACATGAACTTATATTAACATGTCATTCAAATTCTGCATACATGACATGAACTTGTCAAAGGAAATCCTGCATAGCTTTGGTACAAGCTCACATAAAAATGATCATCATACATTGTTAAAATCAAGAAAATGGAGTTTCCATAGTTTCCCACATAGGCCATCTGGATGTTGATATAAACAAGTGAATATGGCAGAATGTACTAGCTTTTAAAAGGTTAAATCAGAATGTTTTTGATTCTTAGACTGAATCTCAAATGCTATAGTTTTCATAATCCATTAGTTGGAGGGATGGATTCATTTTTAGTTTGCTCCCTGATCATGGTGTTGTGCCCAAATTAGACTGGTCGGTCTTTAAACTTCGTACCTAACTTTGAAGAATGCACATTAAGAGAGATCTCAATAGAAATTAGGTGCTTATAGACTGAAGCCAGATTAACTTGGTTTCAAATTCAACCTTGGATGATTTATGAGGTAAGCCCGCTCACTCTGACTGTCATGTGAAGTAACGTAGGTGACATGTCAAACCTATTACCCGTCATGTTAAAAACACATCTTATGACATGTCAAACCTCTTCAGCATTATTAGGCCATTCTTTGCATGAAATTTTGACACGCCTGCTTGAACAAAAGAAGCTGTCATGAAATTTTGACACACCTCTTCAGCATTATAGTTAGTAGGCTTTCAACTTCTTTCTAATGATATCGACATAAGGATAACAGGTGACTGTCATGTGAATTGACGTAGGTGACCTGTCAAACCTATTACCTATCATGTTAAAAACCCATCTTATGATGAATTCAACACACATGGAAGATGAAGTGTCTTGGGTTTTGATTTATTTTGATATGAAACTGCCTATAATTTGGTGATGTAGCGAGCTTGACTTGTTCTAAACATAAGTTGATAGTCGGCGTTGATTAATGAATAATAAGCCTATGTGGGAATTGAACCCACATCTTTGTGTATGACCACAATGCTCTCCCACTGAGCTAATAGGCTACATGCGAAGAATATTTATGTTTAAACACGCCTAAATGATTCAATCTTGTGCAAGGTGATCTTTCTAAAAAAAAATGCAATTGTTGTCCACCTATTCCCTTGCAATATTCCACATCAAAAAGTCAATTGTTTTCCACCTGTGCAAGGTGATCTTTCCCAAAATTAATTCAGCCAAGAGAGAAAAATTCAATATCCAAGTCATTATGGCTCATCTACCCGTTCCCTTGCAATCCCTTCAATAGATCACAAAGAAACATTTACCCTGTTTGTTACGCCCATGCCAATAGTAAATATTAAATGTCCACCATATGGTTTCCTACTGGACACCATTCGGTTGTCTACTGGACACGTTTGTCCCTGAGATCCAAAAATTTCTCTTCTTTTGCTTTCCCTTACTCCACTTCTACAGAACCAAATAAACAACATTAACACACTACTAATCACTAATCTTGTCCTATAAATTGAGGATTCAAACAATTTGCAAGCATAACAAGCAAATCCAATCTGAATTTCGGCCCCAACCTGAAACCCTAACCGTAAAAAGTCCAAATCTTGGCTCTAACGGTCATTTGAACACCAATCCAGTGAATACAGGCTTGGAAGATAGAGCAGAGAAGAAGAAGGGTGAAGGATTGTACCTGGAATCGCGGAATCGAAGCCAGTTTGTGGAGATTCTCCCCGGTGAGGCTCGAAATCACCTGAAAAAAGAGAGAGGAATGAGCTGCGTGAGGGAGGAAGGGCATTAGGGTTGGCACTGACGGCCGAGAGGTCCTTCTCCCTCCTTTCTCGCCCGCCTCCGATCCCCTTCTAGTCGCCTGCGCCTCGTCTCGAGAGAGATGCCTCCACTGTCTCCGATCCCCTTCCTTCTCTCTTCCCTTTCTCTCCTTTGCAACGGGCTACCGGGTACACAGGTAACCGGATCTGCAATTTTTTTCCGAATCGAGTTAACCTTGCAACACTTTCGGGTTTTTGGGTTAGTATGTGCAATTCCCTCTTATAAAAATGACATATGATATTTATATATATATGCACAAATAAACATGTTTGAGAATTATATATTTTTAAAATTATATAAATTAATTAAAAGTTATTTTATATAAATAAAAGTTATAAAAAAAGCCGCGAAGATCATGGGTAATAAAAAACTAGTTAAACAAAATATTGAAGTGTAAGTTTACAACGTCCAAAAGGACTCTTTTTTTTGTGTCTTTGTGTTTTTTTTTTATAGAAAATATATTTATCTTAACAACGTAAGATCCGACGTTGCTAGTCCGGCCCGACTCAATCCTTCGTTTACTGTCTTGTAAGGTTGTTATATGAGCTGAACAACTCGATCTCGTTCACTTACTTAAACAAGTCGAGCTTGAATATGATTTTAAGCTCGGTTGAAAGCTCGAGTCGTTCAATTTAGGCTCGAATAGCTTGAATTTTATGAAATTTCTAAAATTTCCTTTAAATTAATATGTTATGACCAAATACTTAAAGCTCAAAAAAAGCTCGGTTCGAACTCATTCATTTACTAAAACACGCCAAGCTTGAACAAAAAAAAAAAGCTCGTTTAAAAATTGGACTCGGCTCGACTCGAGCTCGTTTAACAAATGAAGAAGCTTAAACATACCAAGCTCGGCTCGTTTGGCTCGAATAACACCCCTACTGTTTTGCAACGCCGACAACTTCTACACTCAACAACGTCCAATCCGACGTTGTAGAACTTCCGTTTTAACGTGGATTAGGGACATACTACGTTGTAGATTTGCGGTGTAATAACACCACCCTTTTAACATATAGAAGAATGTAAATCAACTAAAACAATACTATTATAGAAACAAGACTTGGAGAACCTAGCTAACATTAAATTGTGAAAGATAGATTAAATTCAATCTAAATGGCTTCAATGTATTCTCTTCAATACTAAACAAGTGTTGTGAGCAAGACCAAGAAAGAACTCCAGAATCAAGTTAGAAATCTTATTAGCTTCACAGCATAAAGAGCCGAAATGGACTGGATCATAATGGGCGAAGAAGCTTCATCCCTGTTAAACAGATTAAAAGTGGAAAAGGTAATAATTCCATGCGTTGTGTGATTGACGTTGATGGTGAGTTCTACCAGAAGTAGCTTAGTGCTGATGATGATTTGGAGAGATCTTTCAACAATTCATTTCCAGGCGCTAAAGAATTGTGCAGTATTCCTTCCAAACAATGGGTTAGGAATGCAGTTTGGGACATAGCAGTTCAGGAGTTGTATACCTTAGGCTTCCTTCTTAAGCAATTCGACACGATACCACTTATAGCTGCTCAGCTTCTTGCCATTCAGCTTTGAGACAAGTCTAATGCTGATCCTGAAAAGCTGCTTCTTGCGATTCTCTTCTTTTAAAGTTGTACAAAAGTGTTACTCTGAGTATGCCATTGAATAGTTTGGCATTTACAGAAGGCAGCTGCACACTACAATATTGCAAGGCATAAATCATTCCTGCAGTTTCATTGTTTTCTTCCAAGTAAAGACAATGACGGTGTTAAGAGTAGATTCACAAACCTTAGCTTTTCCACTTCAGTCCCTTCATTTTCTAACCTTAGCTTATTAATGCATCAAATCTGTCACCAGCAGGAACTGAAATTTAAACTGTCAACAAGCAATCTTCAACCTTAAACACAAAGAGGCGGGTGCAGTCACCTTGTAGCTGGCTGGACAAAGAAAGGCATGCCTCATCTATTGTGTTGAGCCCAAAATAGAATGGCCTTTTGGGGCACTGTAGTTCCCACATTAATTGTCAGAATCAAGAGCAAACTTACAAGAGCATATAAAACAGGAACAGAAAGACCAAACAAAGCATACCTTTCTCGGCCTTTTGGCTAAGATCAAGTGTAGTATCTGTTCTTATCAGTTTAATATCTGATATGTGGTCCATTGGATCACTTCGATATTAAATTTATTTTTTCAGGGGGAAGGCATTTATAAGGTAGCTTGCTATCTTGGGTCTTCATGTGTCGCTCATGTGTTGCACTATTGCATGGGCCAGGAGCACCCCACCTAGACTAGTCTCAATTATTTATGCGTATGAGCTTGACATGCTTTTTTAAACTACATTTAAGTCTTTATAAATTCACAAAATACTTCAAAACTGAACAGACAGAAACTAAGCAGGAATGTATGCAAGCCTTTTCATTAACTTTAACTAAAAAAACAGAGACAAGTAATCTTCCACAGAATTGAAGACTAAATTCTCTTTGTAATCCAAGCCTTTTCATTAACTTTAACAAAAAAAACAGAGAGAAGTAGGAAGCATTTATAAGAATCTGAAACAAAGATATGAGAGAAGGCGAGCATTTTTAAAGCAAGAACCATTTTAATCATTTTAAACAAGGGTAAGAGAATGGAAGCTTACAAATTGAGCCAGGATAGAAGCAAATTATAATACCTGATTCACCAAATTAATCCTCAAATCGTTTTGGCACTGGGTGTGACTGATTCACCAAATTTCAGAATTGGGAAATGTTGAGAACAAAGTGAAGAGCTTGCCGAGGGACGTCTTGAAGATGGGGAGAAGTTGTAAGAGCTGATTCACCAAATTTCAGAATTGGAAAGTGTTGAGAACAAAGTGAAGAGCTTGCCGAGGGACATCTTGAAGATGGGGAGAAGTTGTAAGAGCTGACAGTAATGTTTTATGAATATAAAAACCAAAAATTGTGGGATGTAAAGGACACAGTAGTTAAGCGACAAAACAGACCAAAAACACCTGGACAATTTCTGTATCATTCCAATTTAATCAGATGTCTCCGAAGAGATAAGTCCTCTTCCTTCATAAGCCAATATAAACAAGTGTATTTTATTCTAGAAGAGCCATGTGGGATAGGAAAAGATACCCCTCAACTCCCTTATATGCAACCCTCCCTTCATGATTGAAAAAGAAAAGTCTTTGAAACTGGAATTCAAAAGAGCTGAACTGAAATGACTGATGACATCCAAAACCAAGGAGAGCAATACACTTTAGGTTATATTAGAAACCCAGGGAGCTCAAAGTAGTAACCATGTTCTTGTTGCAAAGGGAGGTTAGTACTCGTTTTTGTAAATTAACAGAAGATTGATTACATATATTGGTGGAAACGACTCTTACCTGCAGCTTTAGTATTTGTCGATCCTGACATTCCTCAGTCAACTCCATATTCTCTTTGACTCTTAACTAAAACATAGCATTGCAAAAGGCACCTACAAGCATATTCCAAACAAACATGACCAATTTCTTGTCTTAAAACATGCTATAAGCATCCATAAAATAAAGATATACAAGAATAATCTCATGCAAAGGGAAAATAATAGAATGTGAAAGTTAGATTCAACGAATGGAATTTATCCAAATGCAACAATTTGGAGGGGCAAATTCAGTCTAGTTTGGTTACATAAACCGCTTCAAAGTGTTGAGTCAGATTGATCACAAACACCTCAAACTGGAATTCAAAAGAACAGAAGAAAAGGCCATCACCAAACTGGGTCTTTCCTATCAGTGGTTGTGCTGAATTACTGGTCCTAAAGCCACTTGCGGGGAAAATATCTCAAAGACTAAAACAGAGGAGAACAAGACAGACCTAAGTAAGCGCGAGAATTTCTGGGTTGGGTGTAAAAACAAACAGATTTGTAATACATAGAGAAAAGTAGACAAGGATAGTGAATACTAACTTTCAACAGACATTTCAATACGATTTGCGAGAGTCTAAATAAGCAGTCTTAGATTAGATTGGTCACAAGCAATAAAACTGGAATTTAAAAGAGCTGAACTGAACTGGATGGAAACATCTAAAACCAAGGAGAGCAATACACTTCTAAGATTATTTATTAGAGTTAGAAAACCTAGGACCTCAAAGTAGCAACCATGGCAATGAAACAACAAAATTGTACACAGAGACTTGGGAATTAAGAGTAGATTAATTACATATATAATACATTGGTAACAAGATCAGCATATAAAACATGAAAAGATGATGCATCCAAAGAAAGATGGGAGCAATACGAACTAAATAAAACATGAAAATTTTCATTTGATATTTGTATGCAATCCATGAGTCATAATAATCATGCAAATGGGCAGGTTCAACCAAATCAACTTTATGCTCAAGTTCTGAAGTTCATTTGACCTATGCTTTACCGGATTATGCATATGTCATAACATTGATCACAAATCTAATAAGCTTCTGAAAAGCTATATGTAAGTATTACTCCGAGTATGCCATCGAATAGTTTGGCATATACAGAATGCAGCTGCACACTACAATATTGCAAGGCATAAATCATTCCTGCAGTTTCATTGTTTTCTTCCAAGTAAAGACAACGACGGAGTTAAGAGTAGATTCACAAACCTTAGCTTTTCCACTTCACTCCCTTCATTTTTCTACTAAACCTTAGCTTATTAATCCACCAAATCAGTCACCAGCAGGAACTGAAATTCAAACTGTCAACAAGCAATCTTCAACCATAACCACAAAGAGGTGGGTGCAGTCACCTTGTAGCTGTCTGGACAAAGAAAGGCATGCCTCATCTAGTGTGTTGAGCCCAACATAATGGTCATTTAGGACACTGTAGATCCCGCATTGATTGTCAGAATCAAGAGAAAACTTACAAGAGCATATAAAACAGCCACAGAAAAACAACAAATCATACCTTTCTCGGCCTTTTGGCTAAGATCAAGTGTAGTATCTGTTCTTATCAGTTTAATATCTGATATGTGGTCCATTGGATCACTTCGATATTAAATTTATTTTTTGAGGGGGAAGGCCTATATAAGTTAGCTTGCTATCTTTGGTCTTCATGTGTCTCATGTGTTGCACTATTACATGGCCCTGGCGCACCCCACCAAAGCTAGTCTCAATTATTCAAGGGATTTTTACACTCTGTTGCCCCTCAATAGTTTTCTTCCTCATCAATCACTTAAACTGTTAATCAACTATAACACTAAACAAAGATAAGACTTGCCTTCACTTTACCTATAATGAGGACTAGTAAGAAGAAGCATTTATAAGAATCTGAAACAAAGATATACCAAAAGGCAAGGAGCAATATTTCTGGATTTAGAACACACTTCAAGAATCCATATAAAAAAAAGAAGCTATAATCATTTTAATCAAGGGTAAGAGAATAGAATCTTACAAATTAGGCCAAGATAGAAGGAAATATTTAAGAACAAGTATTATAATATACCTGAATCATCAAATTGATCCTGCAATTGACGTAGTTAAAATTTCTGAATTGGGAATTGTTGATAACAAAATGAAGAGCTTGCTGGCTGAGGTCTTGAACATGAGCTGTGTCTTGTTTTGTTGCAAAGTCGATGCGGGATGGACCAAGCAATGCCCTCAACTCAACCCATTGATGGGTGGGAATATGGCATGATGGAGAAAAACAAGTGTTAAGACTCGATTAACGAACACCTCAAACTGAAATTTTAAGGAACTAAAGCAAATTCCATCCAAATTAACCCTACAGTCTTCCTTATCAGTCACTATATGTCTCCTGAAGCCACTAGCTCGGAAGCATCTAAACCCGATTAACAAGAACAAGAGTAAAATATACGAGTTATTTGATAGAGTTAGGAAACCCATTAGCCCAGGAAGGTGAAATTACCAGCCCATAACTCGGCAATTTGACATTGGTATTTGGACAAATTACAGTGAACTCAACCCAAGCAAGCATAAGAGGTTCTCAACAATTAACAACACACATTTCATCATTTCATCGCCTACAGCTGCAAATGTTTGAGCCCTTGTTCAAGCTTTTCAGCCGAAATAAATTTTCCAGATGACAATCTGAATCATTTCATCATTTTAATGCATTATTTAAGCAAAGTAGCTAAAGATTAAACGCCTGTTATTGAAGCTAGAGCAAAGAGAAACAATGAGTAATTGTATGCTGGAAGCATGAAATAAATTATAGCGTAACCAAAAGTTTATGAAACTGAGTAGAAAAAGAGAAGTTGTTCTATTTTATCCGCCTACATAAACAAGCACAATTTTTCTCTGTAAATTGACATGGGATATTGGGATATGAAAAAGCAATACCCTTAACAAAACAGACTCTTACCTGGAGTTTTAGAATTTGTTGATCCTGACATTTCCTCACTTCACTCCATATTCTTTTTGACTCTTGACTATAACAGAAAGTTGCAAAAAGCACCTACACGCATCCAAACAAACATATACAAGTCTTTAAGGCAATATGTGCATATAAGAGCCCAAAGCATGACCAATTTCTCGGCTTAAAACATGCTATATTTAACCATCTTAAGCAAAGAGGAAATAGAAGCTTACAAATTTTGTCAGGAGCTTCAACCTTCATGTAGTACTATGGCTAAGCGATGTATGCAGGAAGCATCGAGGAAAAAAAAAGAGGGAATGTTCCACATTGATTTATTGCAAGAAAGAAAGATGTTTAGTTGTGTTTGTTGAAGAGGGAAATGATGAGGCTATCTTTATCCTCAACCTTAGAAGAATGACAATCAGCCATATTCAAGAGCCTCTTCCTACTTGAATAGAGGAGCGGGAGGCGGATTCACTGCCATCATCAGTGATTCAGTGGTCATAGTTGGAGCGAACTAAGATTTTCGGAGATTTATAAACGAACGACTGAATAGAGGAGCGGTAAGGTGTTTTTTGTGTCATGTCACGCTCTACAAAAAATTGTAGATTAATTTCAACAAAATCAGAGTGGCGCAGCGGAAGCGTGGTGGGCCCATAACCCACAAAACTTGAACTTATTCAGCAGTTGCTTCAATTGACAGTGAGTTCCAAAAGGAAACTTATTCAGAAGTGGCTTCAATTGACAGTGATATTTTAGTTCCCAAAGAATGCATCAGCATCAGGAGTTTAATTAGCTCCATGATCGATTAACCTTTACCTTAAGTAGCTCAAACATATGGTATGTTTACCAGTTTATAACACCTTCTTACATGTTCAGTAGACTTAATATATGCTAAAGAGTGGAGTTCTATCTTCATTTGGTAATCATTCTCACACAAGGATTTGCAACGAATATTGATTAGAATCTGCTTAGCTAATTGAAGGATGATATTTGAAACTATTCCTGGGCAACATAACTAAGAAATTGACCGTATACTGAATATGATAAATGCAAAACAAAAAGCACCTAAAAGCATCCAAACTTTTACCTGCAGTGATCACAATGAGAATCTTACCAACGGTTTTAGAATATGTTAGCCGTGAGATTACTCACTTCAATATATGTTCTCTTTGACACTTAACTAAAACAGACTTGCAAAATATCACCTACAAGCATCCCAACAAACATATACTATTAGTCTGTAAGGCAGATAGTGCATATAACAGCCCAAAGCATGCCCAATTTATCGAGTTAAAACATGCTATAAGCTAATAAGCATCCGTAAAATAAGAAATACAGCGTTTATAAAAATAAATGGTGACAGATTGGGTGGTTCTACTTAATCACACAGCACATGCCCATCATCGGACACAAGTTTTGTTGTGCACATCGTCTGCATATTAGGCCTGTTGTACCCATATAATGAAGCTTGCTATCTAGGATCAGAGCATGTCGCCCATGAACTGCATCTGCTTATTGCACCCCGATCAAATATAAAGTTAAAAGATGAATGTTTTTGAGATTGGTTGTATAACTTGTATTGGTAGATCAAGGTGATAATGCCATAATTTAGTAAGTTAAAGATGGGAGGTTACAACCAAACAACTACCTAACATGTCACAATGCAGTAAGTCATATGCACAATTAGCAGGGTAATACCAAAAACAAGAAAATTCAACCTTGAAATCAGCAATCCTTCAGTAGACACACTATTGAACCCTGTTTGGTGAAGCTACATTAAAGTGTAAGAATAAGCAATTATATAGTGGAAACATCAAGTGAAAAACTATAGAAAATAGAAGCTTACAAGTTGGGGAAAAAGAAGCATCAAGTGAAAAACTACCAAAGCGTATGAATACCAAAGCATAAGAAACTGAGTAAAAAAGAGAAGCTTACAAGTTGGGGGGAAAATTGGCAAAAAAAATTGGACCATTTCTCGATTTGTGCATGTCATACTTGCACAGGGGCCATGCTAATTTTCTCTGTATCGTTCTAATTTTATTGGATGTCTCCGAAGAGACAAAATCCTTTGCTTCATCTGGCTATATAAACTGGTGTATTTTATTGTTGTAAGGATGATGTGGGATAGATAATATGCGATGATGGAGAGAGATTCAGAACGAAATTGCCAAACCTTTTGGGCCCACAAAGACTATGCCATTGAATATTATGGCATATACTGAATACAGCTGCACACTACAACACGCCAAGTATAAATCATGCTTGCAGTTTCAATGTTTTCTTCCAAGAGAAAAACGGTGTTGGACTCGATTCAAAAGCCTTAACTTTTCTCTGACCAAAAAAAAACCTTCCTTGACTTTTCCATCTCATTCCCTTCATATTTGTACTAAACCATAACTTATAGATGTGTCAAATTTGTCATCAACAGGAGCCGCAATTTATAACACGAACAAGCAATCTTCAACCTTGAACACAAAGAGGCAGGTTTAGTCACCTTTTACCTGGGCAAAGAAAGGCATGTCTCACCTAGTGTGTAGAATGGTGTTTTAGGCCACTTCAGATTCCACATTAAACTAAAACAGAGACTAGCTAGAAGCAATTTATAAGCTGAAACCCATAAGAACTTAAAACAAAGATATACCAGAAGGCAAGCATATTTAAAGCAGGACAAGATCCAATTCTCGATTTAGAACAGACTTTTAAGAGTTATCATTTTAATCAAGGGTAAGAGAATGGAAGCGTACAAATTGAGCCAGGATAGAAGGACATTTAACAACCAAAAGCGCTTTTCTTTAAAAAAAAATATTATAGTACCTGAATCATGAAATTGATCCTGCAATTTCTGCAGTTGAAATTCCAGAACTAGGAATAGGTTGAGAACAAAATGAAGAGTTTGCCTGAGGTCCTGAAGTTGAGCTGTGGCTGAGAAATATACGCAGGAAGCACCTAAAAAGGAAAAACAAGAAGGGAAGAAGTTGTAAGAGCTGAATAGACAAAACCAAAACTCGGGATGCAGAGGACACAATGAGTTGAGCTGGGTAACAACAAAAAAATTTGGACCATTCATCCTTGCGCAGGGGCCATACTAGTGTATTTTCTTGTTGGAAGGACAATGAGGGATAGACAAAGCCAATACCTTCAAGTTATTGATGGTGGGAATATGTCATATGATGGAGAGAGATTCAATTCTAACTTGCAAACTCTTTTGGCCCTACAATATTCAATGCCCTACAGTCTCTCTATGGCAGACAAAATTCCCGATGTCCTTCAATGCCCTCTCGTCATTCCTAAGAGCCCTGTCCTTCCTTTGGAGAAGATCACGAAGAAACTCAAACCGTTTATGCAAGTAAAATATGATCCCTACACTCCATGGAAAGCATTGACAGCAAAGTCTACACTGAGAGCAACTCCTTGTTCGGTTAGTCTCAGGCTCTGAAAAAATCCTCTCAATCCAACAGCTCCCCCTTCGATTTCTTCACTCCCTCACATTGAAGGAGTAAAGTGACCTCCCTACTGGTATGGAGGTAGTCCAGTAGCTGCTCAGTTTCTTGCCATTCAGCCTGAAAAGCCGCTTCTTCCGATTCTCTTGCTGGAATTGTTCTAAGGAAGCACAGGAATCAACATCCTGATATGAGAATTATGCCGATCCTGAAAACCTTCTTCTTCCGATTCTCTTGTTTTATAATTGCCCAAAAGTGTTACTCCGAGCATGCCATTGAATAGTTTGGCATATTCTGAATGCAGTTGCACACTACAATATTGCAAGGCATAATCATTCCTGCAGTTTCATTGTTTTCTTCCAAGTAAAGACAACAACGGTGTTAGATTAGATTCACAAACCTAAGCTTTTCCATTTCATTCCCTTCATTTTTCTACTAAACCTTAGCTTTATTGATGCATTGAATCTGTCACCAGCAGGAACTGAAATTTAAATTGTCAACAAGCAATCTTTAACCTTAAACACAAAGAGGCGGGTGCAGTCACCTTGTAGCTGGCTGGGCAAAGAAAGGCATGCCTAATCTAGTGTGTTGAGCCCAACAGAATGGTCTTTTAGGACACTGTAGATCCCACATTAATTGTCAGAATCAAGACAAACTTACGAGAGCATATAAAAAAGGCACAGAAAGACTAAACAAATCATACCTTTCTCGGCCTTTTGGCTAAGATCAAGTGTAGTATCTGTTCTCATCAGTTTAATATCTGATATGTGGTCCATTGGATCACTTCGATATTAAATTTATTTTTTGAGGGGAAGGTCCATATAAGGTAGCTTGCTATCTTGGGTCTTCATGTGTCGCCTATGTGTTTCACTATTGCATAGGCCTGGCGCACCCCACCACAATACCAGTCTCAATTATTTATGGGGTTGGATGAACAATTGAAGCGTGGAAGTAATCAGACAGACACAACTGACAGCTTAGCATTATTTAATGGTGTGGTACTTAACCTCTATTAATGTATATTCAGTAGACACTCTTTAAACTAAAAAAAAAAAATGCTTTCTAAATATGAGACACTAGCATTTGTTTATCCTTTTGCAATTTCTCTTTGTAATCCAATGATTCCAATCCTTTTGTTTACCAGAGATTAGTAAGAAACATTTATAAGCTGAAACATATAAGAATCTGAAACAAAGATAATACCAGAAAGCGAGCATTTACACAAGACCCATTTCTTGATTTAGAACATACTTTAATTATCCGTAAAAAAGAAGCTAGAATTATTTTAATCAAGGGTAGAAGGAAATATTTAAGAACCAATTTCTTTCATTTTAACCAAAACAGAGGCTATTAAGAAGCATTTATAAGGTGTGAAACCTAAAAGAATAACAAAGATACGCCAACAGGCGAGAACTTTTAAAGCAAGACCCATTTCTCAATTTAGAACATACTTTAAGACCCAACAGTTATCATTTTAATGGGTAGAACGAAATGTTAAGGACCCAAAAGCATTTTTCTTTTTAAAAAAATTATAATACCTGAACTGTTGAATTGATCCTGCAATTTATGCAGTTGAAAATCCAGAAATCGGAATTGTTACAAAATGAAGAGCTGCCCGAGGTCTTGAGGCTGAGCTAGCTGTGGCTGAACAACACAGGAGGCACCTAAAAAGGAAAAACAAGAAGAAGAGAAGTTTTTAAGTGCTCACAGTAGCATTATTATCCGTTAAAATAAGCTACAATTGCCTTAGGAAAAACAAGAAGAAAAGTTTCAAGCATGACGGCTAAGCTGGAAAATGGAAAAAACAATTGAACAATTTCTCAATTTGTGAGTGTCATTCTTGAGCCAGGGGTCATGCTGATTTTCTCTGTATCATTGGCACTATAAACTAGTGTATTGTTGTTGAATAGTTTGGTAGTGAATGCATATGCACAGTATAGTAATTGCTGCAGTTTCATTTGTTTTCATCCAAGTCAAGAGAAAAACAGTGTTCGAATCAATTCACATACACCTTAAGACTGACATTTTAAGGAACTAAAGCAAATTCCATCCAAAGCCTCCGTTAACCATACTCAGTTTCCCAGCTTGGAAACATCTAAAACCCCGAATAACGAGAAGTTGAAAACAAGAGTCAAAGACATGGGTTCTTTGATAGAGTTAGGAAGCCTATGTAGGTGAAATTAGGAACTCGGATAAGCTACAGTTAACCCAAACCAAGCAAGCAGAGGTTCTCAATAATTAACAATTGATGATAAAATATATATAAAAGGAAATTGAATCTACTAAAACAAGCAAATGAAGTGCAAGAGACATCGCTGTCCCGAAGAGGTGATCCTCCCCCCCTACAGCTACAAAAGTAGCCCTTATTCAAGCTTTTCAACCCAAATGAAAATTTTCCAGATGATATTCTGAATCATGTCAAGGTGATATTCTGAATCATTTCATGAATTTATTATACTAAAAGATTAAACTCTGGTTGGTGAAGCTAGAGCAACGCAAAACAATAAGTAATTATATGCTGGACGCGTGAAATAAATTAGTGTTACCAAAAGTATATGAAACAGAGTAGAAAAAGAGAAGCTTATAAGTTGGAAGGAAAAATATGCAAAAAAAATTTGGACCATTTCTCGATTTGTGCGTGTCATCCTTGCGCAGGGGCCATGCTAATCTTCTCTGTATCGTTCCAATTTTATCAGATGTCTCCGAAGAGACAATATAGCTTGCTTTATTAGGCAATATAAACAAGTGTATTTTATTCTAGTACAGAGATGTGGGATAAGAAATGCAACATCCTCAACTCCCTTCTATGCAGCTTCCTCTTCATGATTGAAAAAAGAACAGCAGTCTTAGATTAGATTGGTCACAACCACTCAAACTGGAATTTAAAAGAGCTGAACTGAACTGGCTGGAAACAGCTAAAACCAAGGAGAGCAATACACTTTTAAGATTATTTAATAGAGTTAGATAACCTAGGACCTCAAAGTAGCAACCATGGCAATGAAACAACAAAGTTGTGCACAGAGACTTGGGAATTAACAGCACATTAATTACATATATAATACATTGGTGACAAGATCAGTATATAAAACATGAAAAGATGATGCATCCAAAGAAAGATGGGAGCAATACGAAATAAATAAAACATGAAAATTTTCAGTTGATATTTGTATGCAATCCATGAGTCATAATAAACATGCAAATGGGCAAGTTCAACCAAAACAACTTTATGCTCAAGTTCATTTGACCTATGCTTTACCGGATTATGCATATGCCATAAAACTGATCAAAAATCTAATAAGCTTCTAACAAGCTATATGTAAGTCATGAAAACAGAAGGGCTACAATGTTTACTCAATTCTCAACAGCACAACTTTGCACATCATTTCTGTATTAACAAGGCATTCAAATCGATAATTGGTAACATTTTGCGTTAACTACATCTTAGAAGCTACGAAAAGCTCCTGCCCCGTTCTTTACCTGAGGTACAACAATCAAACCCAGGGAATCCATTTTCAACTGAAAGCCTCGGGTCCTAAAATTTCACACAATCAGCAAATTATTGGATAAAAAAAATTCTGTATTAGAATAATCATATGCACATCGACTATTTTCCTTGATAGTTCTACTTAAACACAGCACAGGCCCATCGTCGGCCCACTTTATCCATATAATGTAGCTTGCTATCTAGGGTGAGTGCATGTCGCATCCATGCCCTGCCCAGGCTTATTGCCACATTTCAGTAAGTTAACGATGGGAGGTTACAGCCAAATAACTACCTAGCATATCACACTGTAGTAAGTTATATGCACAAATAGCAGGGTAAAATAAGATACCAAAAAGCAGGAAATTTAAACCTTGAAATCACCATACTAATCCTTCATTAGACGCACAATATGGAAACCCTGGGTGGTGAGGCTAGAGCAAGGTGAAACAATAGTCAATTATGCTGGAAACATTAAGTGAAGAACGACCAAAAGCATATGAAATTGAGTAGGAAAACGAGAAGCTTACAAGTTGGAAGGAAAAATCAGCAAATAACTAGCTTACTAGCTAACATATCACACTGTAGTAAGTTATATGCACAAATAGCAGGGTGAAATAAGATACCAAAAAGCAGGAAATTTAAACCTTAAAATCACAAGTTGGAAGGGAAAATCAGCAAGCAAGGTGAAAAAAGAGAGGCTTACAAGTGGAAGAAAAAATCAGCAAAAAAATTTGGACCATTTCTCGATTTGTGCGTGTCATCCTTGCGCAGGGGCCATGCTAATCTTCTCTGTATCGTTTCAATTTTATCAGATGTCTCCGAAGAGACAAGCTATACTGCTTCATCAGCCTATATAAACAAGCACAATTTTGTACAAGAAAATCGATGTGGGATAGGAAATGGCAATACTAGTCCCAAATCTCAATATGCTGATGGGGATGCTGTCCAATTGGCAGCCTTTTGGGGACCACTAAGACACTAGCATTGGAAGGAAACCAGTCACACCCCAAAAATAAGAAACAAAGAAAATCAGTATTCAATCACAAACACCTGAAACTGAAATCCAAAAGACCTCAACCAAATGTCAACCAATGCGTTTTTCAAACTGGTCTTTTGCATTCATGTTTACTCTGCTCCTAAAGCCAACTGCTAGGGAAAACATCTAAGAGACACAAGAACAAGAGACACGGGAGACTGTGTAGAACTTGGCTAATGTTATTGCAGATTGTGGGTTAACATGGGAGACTTTGTAGAATCAGCTAATGCTAAAGAAAAATGTTCGTCCAACAATAGCAACAAGCTTGTTTCCAGGGAACTGACTAACCTACTTAATCTTTGTAATGTGGACGATCTGGAGTATGTTGAGAGTTATTTTACCTGGACAGCATTTTGATCAATGATATACAGGTGAACAATGTTGTGCAGGTGAACAGTGTTTGACTTCTTCAGCTTGGAGCAGAAGTTGGAGAGGGTCTAGACAATTGCAGCAGGTGATGAATCTGAAAATTGTGAAAGATTCAAATGGGGCTTATCCAAATGCAACAATTTTAAGTCTAGTATAGTAACTGGTTATCGATTACATAAACTACTTCAAACCATTCAATCAAATGGATGATATACACCTCAAACTGAAATTCGAAAGAACCAAAGAAAAAGCGATCAAGTGCCATAGTCAAACTGGGCCTTTTCATATCAGTGGTTGCGCTGGATTGCTGATTATAATGCCACTTGCGGGGGGCAAATATCTAAAAGACTAAAACAGAGGAGAACAAGACAGACTTGAAAACGCGAGAAAGTAAATCAACTAAAACAAGGATAGGAATACTAACATTAAAAACTTTCAACAGACATTTCTATGCAATTTGCGAGGGTCTAAAAGAACATGGTAAATCCCAAGAACCTCGATGGAATATGCTCAGTAGATGATCTAATGAATCACAATGAGTCCGAATGTGACGGCAATACACGCCATATATGTCAAGTCACATAAATACAATCACGAGCCTTGCAAAGTGGAAATCAAAAGTGAAACAGGCAACACATTCCATTCCGTGACATTGACATCGACAGTGATATAATCTAAATTAGCTTTCCTAAGAAAAATCTCTGATTGTTATATACAAGAAAGGAAAAGATACCTTATAAAATGACAAACCGCGAAGGTACTCGAATCAACAATGTTTACAACAAAATTTCTCTTTAATTACTTGTTAGTAGCTTGGAAATCATTAATTGTTCCAGAACTTGAGCTACCCAAGGGCAACCAATTCCAACAAAAAGTCTGAAACCCTAAGCAGCTCAAACATGACGCAAAAAGCAGCGGTAGGATCAAAACATCAAAATCAACAGGGCATGAGGAATCAAAGTATCAAACTCAGACGAAAGCTTCCAGAGCACACAAATAAGTGCATCTGAAGAGATTGGGACAACGATTAACTTAAAGACAGATGCCGATTACCAGTAATCACGACAAACCCTAGAAATTGGAAATGAAGAACTGAAAGAGATACGAAAAGGGGGCCAAAACTCACAAAGTTGCTCCGAAAGTCCCTTCTTCGACGGCAGTTTAGTGCACCGGCATACGAAGCTGGCAAAAGCTTATGTGAAACTTGGCGGGAACCTTCAACTTCTTACAGAAATGGTGAAATTTCTCGGGCCGCATCACAATTCACGGTCTGAGAGTAAAATTTTTCTGAATATTTTACTGTATTCCAGATTAAAATTTAGATCGTATTTGATACATTATTTTTTTTTATTTTTCTAAAATGAAAAAATAAAATACATACTACGTACCTTTCAAATAATTTTGTTCAAACTCTATCAACTGAATATTTTGAAAATCATTTACTTGTAGATTCTAGAAAAGTTTATCTAGTTTTTACATATAAAATTTGTTAGAAAAAAAAAAGTTTAAAATTCTTCAAAAATCTAAAATCTTCAATCAGCCACTGCTGCATTACAAATTGACCACATTTTCTTCAACAAAACACAGTAAGTGCCTCTAATTATGAACATCCTGGTAAAACTCACTGTCAAACTCCTTTCATTATTAAAAGAAAATATGTTAAACTTTCTTATGATCATATTAGAAGTTTCAAGTTTGTAAATCTTCGCTGTTTGTTTTCATACGCATGGTTTTAGGCTTTTATCCCTATCATTTTCTGATAAAGCATCATAGTGCGAAATCTGATCTAAACACTGCAAGTAAAGAGACAGCATGCTATGGAGAAGGATCAAAGAGATTTTGTTAGAACTTATAATCATAAAAAGGTTGACCGAGAAAACGATTTCTCAATTTATGCGCGTCAAAACTGGCTAACCTCGTATGTATCGTTTCAAATTTAGCAAATTATTCATCAGGTAACATCAACTAGTTTGTGTAAAATGATGTTGGATCTGCTGATGCAACTCTCTTTTTTCCATATAGCAGTGTCGTTGTCGTTGGATCATTTAGAATCATCATCGGGTTTTATGCGGTTATGTGGGGACAAACGAAGACAACAAGTGCTGTGGTTAACAAAATCAGTGGGCTGGAGTTTACCACTACCCAACTGACCCATCTGTTGCACAGTTCACTTAGTTGAACTCCTATGTTACACTGAAGATATGAGATGCACTAATTTTTCTTATTTTACCAGTAATGTATCAGCATATCTTGCAATAAGATTGCGCCAACTACTGCTCATTTTAGTGGCCAGATTCAACTAGGGAAGATGATGATTTTGGAATTTTGGAGAGGTCTTTCGACGATTCATTTCCAGGTGTCAAACTGCCTCAACAAGCATGAAGAATTGTGCAGCATTCCTTCCAAACAATATAAATTAGGATTACAGTTTGGGACATAGCAGTTGAGGAGTTCTTTACCTTATGCTTCCTTCTCAAGCAATTCGACACCGCTTTTATCAACCTTATCCTAACTCGACAATCCTACTTTGGTGAAAGATTACTGCCGAGGTTTTGGCAGAGAAAAGTGAGATATTGCCCATAATTCGGCTGCTGTTAAGAACTTGTCCAACACTGATCAAAGAGGGGTCTCCCCATTATGCAGTATAAAGTACATTACAACAATAAGGGAGAGCAAAACTCAACCTATACACATATTGCACAGGGCAATGGCCAAACACCCATTTCGATAAGCACAGTAACTTCTATATGCGTACATACTTGGCTCATTTTATGTATTCCTCCTTCATCAGTGCTACTGCCAAAACGACCACTTCAACTCCGTTTGTTGCAGCTCACTGCCAATCACACATTCACACTATTCGTCAAAATCCAAATGGATAGAATTATAGAAAGTTAAGAGAACGTTTCATGTTCTAGACTATCATTAACTCATCCATTGTGTGTTGATAACTTGTTTGTTTTTCCTTTATAGTTACAACTAGTGGTGAGCAACTGAGCACCAGTTGAATAGTCTGACATTACTTCCACATTGATTGTCAGAATAAAGAGCAAGCTTTTGAGAGCCATAAAATGACCAAAGAAAGGACAAACAAAACATACCTTTCTCGGCCTTTTGGCTAAGATCAAGTGTAGTATCTGTTCTTATCAGTTTAATATCTGATATGTGGTCCATTGGATCACTTTGATATTAAATTTATTTTTTTAGGGGGGATTCGTATTAGCTTGCTATCTTGGGTCTTCGTGTGTCGCCCATGTGTTGCACTATTGTGCGGGCCTGGCACACCCCACCAAACTAGTCTTAATTGCTTATTGATTACGATATAAACTATGTTAAATCAAATGAAAACCTCATTGATTTTAAGTTTAGAAGCTTGAATTCCCGAGTTTTCGAAGTTTGAATTCAGTGCAAGGATCTAAGAGCAAATACAAAAGTAATACAGCTTCTTCCACCGGTCATTTGTATCCTTGATCTTCTTTGGTGTCTGTTCAGTGACACTTTTTTCCCTTCTCCTGAATCCCAATCACCTGTCTGAGGATTGGGGTATTGGATATAGCCCGAGTAACAGAACTATCATAACTCATAAGGACCCCCACTGGTCATTGCTTCACTAGGCGCAACTTCAATAGTAGTATATTATCAGCACATTTCCATAAAATTTGCTCCCTGTGCCAATCCTATCAGATTATATCATAAACACTAGAGAAATTCAAAACAAAATATTGCAAACGTCAGAGAGTGATTCAACTGATAGCTTATCCAGATGGTTTAATTGGTCACACTACTAACTAAAGTAACTTGAGCCAAGACAAACTAAGAGCTTGTGTCAAATCCAGTATGAAATCCTAGATTGCATACTTTAAAATCCTAGCTAAGAATAACAACGTAGTTGTAGTTTGATAGTTGCGTTATGCACATTCAAAATTAGATTTGGGAATACATTTTTTCTAAAATTTCCATAACAAATTAACATGATATATTACAAGGTCATAACATTAACAATTAACAATAACACTAATACTGACAATTAACAATTATACTGAAAACTGTAGGAGCCCTCCTAATAACACTAATACTGACAATTAACAATTATACTGAAAACTGTAGGAGCCCTCCAAAGGAGGACAACCTTTCCAAAAATAAGGGTATGCCACTTAATGCAGCAAACACACGGTATTCTTTAGTAAAAGGCGAAAGAATAGTTCGCTTTGTGTATACTGCATGGCTCCACAAATATTAAACGGCTGGCTACTGATTGTTCTTATCATATTCAGTATGGAAGGTAAATGAACTCTTATTTGATGTGGGAATATTTTGCGAAATGGAGAATGGGGACTGTACCCAGCAAAACCCCCCAGTAGACATTTTGCGACTCGAAATCTGGTCGTAGAGCTACGAATATGATGCCAAAAATACAGAAATGAATCAATTTGAAGTGCAATGAAAGCAAAAGAGGGCAAGGCATTTTCAAAATTTAATCAGCGAGGCTATCGAATTAACAAATTCATTTGCTAGATCAAAGCCAAAACAAGCTACTTGACAAGGAAAATGTGATCCCAAATGATCTGTTATAAGCAATTGATGAATGCATTATGGCTCTTATGTGCTGTTTCATTTGTAAAATTTTGAAGTAATTGCACTTACTCACGAGACTCAAAAGCTCATAAATCTTGTCAAGCTAGAAGCTTGAACTGTGATTGTCTTTGATAAGGAAGACAATCGCAGTTCACTCATCTACATCATTTTAGCTGAATCTTGTTTTTGATAAAGCATTTGAGATATTAACGGAAGAGCATGAGTAGAAACTATGTCTTCTAGCAAAGTGAAACTAGTCATACAAGACATCTGAGTTAATATTGAGAAAAGCATGATTGTGTAGACACGAAACAAAAGCGAAAACTTTATTGATATCCAAGGCTCTAGTTCTGGATCAACGCGTAAGACAACATATTTCCTGTAACAAACCTTTGTAAGTTGTTTCGATCGACTAATGTTTTCAACTGAAACTATAGTTCTTTTCCGTTAACAAATGAATTTTCACACAAACACATCGAATTTGGAGTTCAATGTTACTCTTTAACAGCTCTTTTTCCCCACCACAAATGTGTTTTCATCCCCTTCATTTATATATTACGATATAAAATATTTTACAGTAATTTATACTATAAAAAATTGCAGGGAGCCCTCATGAAGGGCTTCCTTTCAAAAATTAGGGTATGCCACTTTTATGTGTTTTCATCCCCTTCAATTACATATTACAGAGACAGTTGACATAAAATATATTACAGTAATTTATACTATAAATTGCAGGGAGCCCTATGAAGGGCTTCCTTTCAAAAATTAGGGTATGCCACTTAAAAGTAGCAAGCACACGGTATTCTTTAGTAAAAGGCGAAAGAATAGTTCGCTTTGTGCTTACTACATGGCTCCACAAGACTACCCCAGCGGCTACTCAAATATTTTATATTAGTCTGTAGGGGAGGGACTTTCGTGGAGAATCGATGTGGGACTTCTTTCAACATTCCTGATGTTTATACTTAGTACCCAAACGACTGCCATTTGGCTTGTTGAGACTCAGTAACGAGCAAACAATGGAGAAATTAAATGAATCTGGCGATTTAATTATCTCAATGGAGTAGTCATTGATTGAAAATTTAGTTACATACGAGCAGAAATTGGATCCATTTGGACTGCAATAGGCGCAGAAAATGATGAACTCCATCCCTGTTTTGTCTTGAAGAAATTTTGGTTACAGAGTTTGATCATTTCAACTGCTGTTGGGCAGATTCAATTCAAATAGTAGTGGTCAAATTTGTGTTCAAATCAAGTTCCAAACTGAAATGTGAATTGCAAACCGTGAATCAAAATCAAACATTCGGAGGATCACAGATGTGATGATACAGGCAAAAATCGATGCTAACCCCCCTCCCCCCCAATAAATTGGTCAAACTCATTGACTTCTTAATTGGGCCTAGATGATAGGATTGATAGCCCGTTAATATGGGCCCGAGGCCCAAATTAAATCATCAGGTTGCAATCATGGGTCCGGTAGCAACTAACCATATCTTCAAAGGGGTCTTGGTCACAAGTTTTTAGTTGAAACTTGAAACATCAAACAATCAATGCCGGTTAGCCGTGATGGATATATATTTGTCGATTTATCTCATTTTTCAAGTACCTCGTCCACAAATCCTTTTTTGTGGTTGCTTTTCTTTTCATATACTAGCATTTATAATAATATTTTCCTATTATTTATATATTTATGTTGTAGAAATCTTTCCTAGCTACATCATTTTTAATTTAATGCGATAATCGATAGTGTGATTTAACTTTATGGAAATTGGATTGAAAAGTAATTTAGTACATCAATTTGTTGTATACAATGTGATTTATATTTATGCTACTTAAAACTTTTAATCTATAAAAACTTTTATTGATGGAGTTGTAAGGCATAGTATTCATTGCTAAGCTCCTTCAGTCCTTCCACCTGTTAACGTCGCTGATAAAAACGAGGGATACGAATGAAGTAGATTTCAGACTTTTAGAAAATGGATCTAACAATAAACTAAATATCTTTAGTAGGATTTGAACAATAGATCACACTTAATATATACTTAATTGTATATAAACTTCTATTTTTTACAAGTGAAATTGAACATTAATATTCTCCCTTTTTTCTAGAGCAGGGTGAACGATCGTTTAATTTGGTATCGCCCATCTCTGGATTCTTCCCTAAAAGGAGATATACGCTACCAAGGACGGAGCCAAAAAGTTTTGACCGGGGGGTCACCATAGTAGTAAACAATAAGATCGAGAAAAAAGTCGTAAAACACACAACGTGTTCGATTTGATAGTACAAATTAGTATCAAACGATATTACAAACTACTACAAAGATATATAACGAAAAGAAGGATATAAAACGCAATAAATAAATATTGTATTCTTAACATATACTCCCTCCGATTTTTAATATAAGGCATTGGGAATCTTTGCACGTAGTTTAAGGAGCTTAAAACTATATAAAATATTAATGTTTTTTGTTAATTTTTTTTACATTATAATACTTCTTAGTTCTTACTAATAAGTATTATAATGTAAAAAAATTTAATAAAAAACATTAATATTTTATATAGTTTTAAGCTCCTTAAACTACGTGCAAAGATTCCCAATGCCTTATATTAAAAATCGGAGGGAGTACATAGTAATAATGTATAACTAGATATAAAAAATTTAAACTTGCGTAACTTACAAAATTCTCGAAATAAGTAATATAACCTATTGTTTTGAAACTCTCGAGATGAATTATAATATGTGAATGACAATTTAAGTAAAATATAAAAGTATTATAGTCTATTGAAATAAAATTAAAGTGATTAATACACTTACAATTTTCAAATATTCATAACTTTTTACTCAGATTTCGGATTATGGTATATTATATATCGATCAAAACGAAGCTATAAACGAGGAGAATACATGACCCCCAAAACCCCCTCTAGCTCCGCCTCTGTACGCTACACACTTGGAGTTGGAAGCTTTAAAAATATTTGATGTGGACGCAGAGCAGCAATGATATTTTCAATCAAAGTGATAATTAAACCCGAACCTTAAAGTTGTGGTGGGTAAATAGTATGAATATATACATATATATAATATAGTTAAGGCTTGGACTCAAGGATGATCGATAATGACATCCGAATCTTAGTGGAATCAAAGATTTTGACGGAGGGTTGATGCTTCCCATGAATTGGTAGATGCACCCTGGCTGGTTCCCATCTATATACGTTAGTTCTTGAATATCCTTAATTAGGTTTCCCACTACCACTATCCTTAGGTTTTCCACTACCCGTACTTATATTTAGTTAACTAGTGTGGTCCTTTAGTAAATTATATACGATTTTTCTATCATATGCCTTTAGGATTTAAGATAATAAGACTCTAAATTGGAAAAGGTTTCCTACTAAAAAAGTAAGCAACCCTAGAAATCTAATTAAAAAAAAAAGTTAAACTAATTAAAATTTAAAAACCATTCTCAAATTAGTGCTATTATCCTATGTCATTAGGATAGAAAAATCAAATTATATTTTATATTTTATTATAATTTTAAATTCATATTTAAAAATATAAAAGGAAAAAACAAAAGCATTTCGCTGATGACACAAGATTTTATCATTAAATTTTCTTGTTGGTCTCCAACATTTCGCACATGGATCAAATAGTTATATAACCTATCAAACATCTCATTAACGTGTCTAACGATTCTACCTGAATTCATGAACAATCTCTCTATAATATTAAATAGTTTATTATTTGAAACGACCCATATTCAGGGGCAGAGCTAAGGGGTGCTCGAAAATAGTTTATCATTTGGAACGACCCATATTCAGGGGCAGAGTACTATTTAATATTTAATATTTTTAAGGTAATATAACATCTTTAAATGATATATAAAATAAGAGTACTATTTAGCTTAAGTGGGAAGGGAAGAAAGGAAGGAGAGAAGGAGAATCAAATCCTTTGACGAGACTAATAAATTCAATGAAGTTAAAATTTGTCTAATTAAATAAATAGGCTGGCCGCTATGTAACATATTACATACATATCATGCCAAGATTGAAAATGCATTTTCGCCAATTAGCTAGCTTCTAGATGATCAAGATTGACATGTATATATGTATGCATACTTATAACGGGTGAATGGTGATCGAGGGTGTATATATACATACCATGCAAATATATATATGTAATTCATGATAACTGATAAGACATGTGAAAACACCTGCACCATCAATTGGGTTTCAAATTCAACCTAGCCATTAGCTGGACTCGTGAAAAAATAAACATCCTTTGAATTTCATACCCATCCCAATATATATCCCATGCCACTACGCCAAAGGAGTAATCAAATTCTAAATAATTGGTACAAAGGTCCCATCTCCTACTAATTATCTACATTCCAATATTTAGATAATTAGATAGATCAATAGATTCTGAAATCTTTCTCAACAGGAATATAAAAAATAGAATAAATATCGAATTAGCTAGCGGAGTCAGAATTTTTTTTAGCGGGGTAAGATTATATATGTACGGTGTCGTTTTAGATTAAAACAGTCTAACAATCTCTATTTAGTACGATAATAAATAATGTTATTTTTAGATAATATAACTTCGATTTATGATTTTTTTTCCCACTAAAAGTTTAAAGAAATATAAATAAATAAATGAAATAGTCAACAAAATAAGGATAGAAACGCACAATAAACATTGAGCCAATGCTTTTGTATTCTTAACATGTACTCAATAGGGTATAACCGGATATACAAAATTTAAACTTGGATAATAACTTCTTACCAAATTCTCAAAATAAGTGACATAACCTATGTTTTCGAAGCACTTGAAATGAACTATAACATGTGAACATCAATTTAAGTAACATATAAACATATTATAGTTTATTGAAATAAAATTAAAGTGATTAATACACCTATAATTTTCAAATATTCATACCTTTTTGCTCAAATGTCGGAGTATTGCATATTAATTATATATCAAAAGATTCAAAACAATCCTATCGACGAGGAGAATACATATATGTAATTTGTCGGATGAGGGGCACATGCTTCTCCATACCCCTTGACTCCTCCCCTGTTATAGGTGTTCTAAACTAGACTATAAATAAGTTACTCCTATAACTAAACCTAATCACTTTCTTTTATTAAAAAAACTATATAATAATACATTAGAGAATATAGATTTTTTTATATTTTTTGATACAAGTAAAAATTCGAGAGATCAATAAAAAAAACTTGATTCTCGAGAGGTGGACGAATCAACAGACATACTAACCATTATGATACAATATAATGGAAAAATAAAATAGAAAATAAAGGCGAAACAATAGGTTGCACGCACCATACGTACTAAAAGGCAGAAACTATGCAATAAAAAGTCCGTCAAGCCGAGGACGCAAACAAAGAACGAAGCCACACACCACTGGCCAGCGGTACCTCAGGACGCTATCTCATGTGAACACTGAAGTCGAACTCTAAGGAAGCGCCTCCTGGAAACAGATTTGTCCTAATTAAACACCACCACGATCCTAACCAATCCTGACTCTGGATGCTGCACACCTTCACCCAAGTCAAAGTACGTCGAACTAGGATCACCAAAAAGCACAACATAGATTATTGTACACAATAATTCCATAATTTTTTTTTCTAAATATTCACTAAAAATTTAAAAATTACAAAAATATTCACACTTTTAAACTATTTACGAAAATATTCATTTTTGTCAGATCGGACAGAAAAAACGCGGTATGAGACCGCGTTTTATTCAGAAGGTCAAAAATCTTAAATTGGATGAAAAGGGGTAAAAAAAAGACTAACAAAGAGACGTGGTCTGAGACCGCGTCTCTTTTTTTTCCATGAAAAATTGAAACAAGAAAGTGGGAGAGAGAGGGAGGGCCGGACTGCTGGAGGGAGGCGGAGGAGATCAGAGGGAGGCGGAGGAGAGAGGAAGGGGCAGAGTGAGAGAACGGGGCAGACTCCTGGATTGACGCAAACGGCGGCTCGGAGAGGGCATTGGGAGGAGGAATCAATGCAGACGGCGGCGCTTGGATCCGAATGGCGCAGACTAGTGACGCCTGGATCCGAATCGATGCAGACGAGCCCCTCTCTCCCTCAGATCTCCGTCTTCCCTCTGCCCCTTCCTCTCTCCTCCGGCCCTTTCCTCTCTCTCCCTCCGCCCCTTCCTCTCTCCTCCGCCCCTCCCATTGCCCTCTCCTCCGGTGCAGACGATTCCTCCTCCCAGTGTTGGAGACGATTCCTCCTCCCGTTTAAATTTTTCATGAAAAAAAAAGAGACCGCGTCTCTTTGTTAGCTTTTTTGACCCCTTTTCACCCAATTTAAGATTTTTGACCTTCCGAATAAAACGCCGTCTCAGACCGCGTTTTTCTGTCCGATCTGACAAAAATGAATAATTTCGTAAATAGTTTGAAGTGTGAATATTTTTGTAATTTTTTTTTTGAGTGAATATTTTGAAAAAAAAAAATCATAATTCCAACCCTACGCCCTTTATTTATAATAAAGAAAACTCTATATGTAGAAATAAAATCTATCTTATCTAGAACCTATTATATATAAAATCATCTATAATAAACCTCCTATATATAAAATTAAAATAGATAAATTGACTTGATCGAGCTTGAATTCAATCCCCTACTAATGAATAACAAGAGTAGTTTTGATTTTCTCCCTGCGATAGATGAACAGGAAGGCCATGTCTGAGCCTCTGCGATAGATGAACAGAGATGTATCCGAACGGCTACCAACAAAACCCAAGCGGAGCAAGTGAGAAGCAAAGCGCTGGAACCAAGCCCGCAGAGCCTGTTTCAGACCATACAGAGAGCGCTTCAGGAGACAGACGTGTTTGGGACGATCAGCATCAGCAAACATCGGTGGCTGAAACATGTAGACTGTCTCATTCTAACTGATGGATGGCCCAATTGCGCGACAGAGCTAAACTCAATACTACTCGGATAGTTGCAGGCTTGACCACAGGGCTGACCGCGGCCGCGTCATGATGTTGCGGCCGCCGCCAGTATGTTGGACGAAGGGTGGTCTCTTGGGGAAGGGGCGGCGGGGCGTATGTATGGTTTTGGAAGGCGGGGCGATGTGAGATGTTCATGGAGACGATCTGACGGGGTCGGAAGACACCGGAGACGCTGCGGGTGTGGGGTCTCGTGGTAGAGGGTGAGGGTGGTGGTGGAGGGGGAGAGGCAGGAGCACCGGGAGAGCTCTGGGGAAGAAGAATGTGAGGGAACGATGACTCTGACTCTGACTGGGACACAGGAGGTGTAGGAGATGTAAAGGGGAAGCGAGATTCATCAAAGGTGACATGACGAGATAAGATGATCTTGTGGGTCTTGATATCGAGGCAGAGGTAACCGTGATGATCGGACGGATAGCCAAGAAAGACACAAGGAGTGGAGCGTGGGTGAAGTTTGTGTGGGGCGGTGGAGGACTGATTTGGAAAGCACAAGCACCCAACGGTACGAAGGTGGTCATACCTGGGCAAAGTGCAATAAAGTGCCTGACTTGGTGAGCAACGGTGGAGTGTAGTGGAAGGGAGAATGTTTAGGAGGTAGTAGGTGGTGGCTAAGGCGTAAGGCCAATAGAGAAGGGGAATGGATGCGTGGAAGAGGAGAGAGCGCATCATATTGGTGATGGTTCTGATGATTCGTTCGGCCTTGCCATTCTGTTGGGAGGTATAGGGGCAAGAAAAGCGATAGGAGATCTCATTGGTGTTGAAGAAAGTGTTAAAGTCTTTGTTGTCAAATTCACGGCCATTGTCACATTGGAAACACTTGAAATTGTGTTTTGATATAAGCATGGAATTTGGCAAAGATAGGAAACACTTGAGATTTAAAGTGCAAAGGGAAGACCCATAAGAAATGTGTGTAATCATCCAGAAACAAAAGGTAATACTTATGACCCTCCTTGCTAGGCACATGAGATGTCCAAATATCACTATGAATAATATCAAATGGGGCAAAAGTAGTGTTTAAAGACCGCCGAAAAAGAAGTCTGACATGCTTGCCTAACTGACAAGAAGAACATAAATTAGAGCGAAGCTCTTTATTACATTTGACTAGACTCTTAGAACAAAGCAAATCTAAAACTGCAGGACTGGGATGAACAAAGCGTGCATGCCGAAGACTGGATGATGATGCCGAGAGGGCGACAGGACTTGACGGGCTGGATGGTGAGGGCGAAGACACAGGATAGAGCTCCCCGGTGCTATTACATCTCAAACGAGTAACCCCCATAGTAAATCTTTCACAGAGAAACCAAACGGATCAAACACAAGAGAAACATTATTGTCAATGGTGAACCGACTGACACAGATAAGGTTTTTGACACGTTTGGGGGCAACGAGGACGTTGTTGAGGTGTAATGGGTTGGTTGGGGTTGGTAATGTGGCGTGGCCAATGCCCGAAGTAGCAAGATGACCACCGTTGCCGACGATAATAGAATGTGCAGGACCCTTAAAAGAAAGAGAAGAGAGAGTACCTGAGGAGTTCGTCATATGAGAGGTGGCGCCAGTGTCCATGTACCAAGCGGAGTCAGGAGGTGCCAACTGCATGGAGGAGAAGGCGTGATGCACATTAGTCGGAGTGTATGCCGGATCAAACGACGACGGGTAGGCCTGATGACCTGCGGGTCAAGGAGCGGGACCCAACAAGCCCGCTCCCTGCTGACGGTTGGGATACGGGGCTGGTGGGCGATACGACGCAGGAGGGTAGCCAAAGGGCATCCAAGGCGGATAGCCAGGGTTGGGGTACCAAGAGGGGCGAGAGGGAACGTGATGCTGCGGCCGCCGCCCATTGCTGCGGTCGCGGCCGCCGCCTCTCGCGGCTGGTTGATCGTTGTTGCGGTTGGTTTGCGGGGCATAGGTCTCGTCGATGTCGCTTGACGAGACCAATGTCGTCTTGTCCTTGGCGACTTTGGTGGTCTGACGGTGAAGGCGAGTCTCCTCCAGGATCAGTTGAGACCGGGTCTTTTCGAATGTAGGGAGAGGTTCCGTCTGCTGGATATGAGTAGCAGCAGCATTGTATTCAGAGGGAATACCCGAAAGTACCTGGAGGACAAGGCAGGTGGCGCTGGGTTTGGAGTCGACGACGTCTAGTTGATCAGCCAGGGTTTTGATGTGCTGACAATAGGCGGATATCGACGGAAAAGAGGAAAGCTTGCAACTTGAAAATTCGTGTTCAAGATAGACAGCACGGGTGGACTTGTTGTCTTGAAAGAGATTCTGGAGTTTCTTCCAAGCATCCAAGGCGGTGTCTTTGGGGTTGAGGATGGTGGTCAATAGATCTTTTGAGATGGTGTTGAAGATCTATTGAAGGACAATAGTGTCGAGTTGGGCGAAGAGATCGTTGTCTTCACTTTCAGGGCGATTGACGGAGGAGTCGATGTGGTGGAGGACTTTATGAGCCTTAACATGGGTCGTGAAGAGGAGCGAACACATGGTGTAGGTATTGGATTCGTGATCAAGGATGATGGGGATGTAGTTTTTGATATTAGAAATCGTGAGAGCGGAGTGGAAGAGCGGTTTGGTGGGGGTGGGTCGGCCATTGCGACGAGAGGGAGAGAGAGAGGGGCGACAGGGGGGGTGCCGGCGGCAAAGGGAGGCCGAGAGGGGGAGGAGGGTGGCTGCAAGGGGGGGTGGCGGCGGCAAAGGGGGGGTGGCGGCTAGGATTTAGGGTTAGGAGAAGAAGAAAGAATTAGGGTGTGGGGATTTTAGGCTGTGATACCATGTGAGATCACGAGATTGATTGTAATGTCCTCCTTGAGGGTTTCCATTCATTGATAAATATATATAGGTTACAAAAGTATTGAGACTTTTGAGGCTTTTGACCCACTATACAATATATGACATATGTAATCTATCAATTGTAACCCAACTCAAAGCAACCGTTAGTCGATTTATAAGCGAAGGCAACAAATCCAGCAGTCTGATCCATCGAAAATGATGTAAACTACGAACGAAGGCAAATTAGAGGCTCGTTGGACCATATCAATGTGCCAATTCCATTCCTTTTATAAAAATAATACACTAAGTACATAAATTAAGATACACTATACATATATATATACACAGTTACACACACTAATGTTAAGTTGTTGACCGATGTTGTCTGCTGCTTTCCCTTTATTAATTTTGGCCCTTACTACATAATTACTCCCAAATGCAATGATTCCTTTGTCTATTACGTATGCCCATTATTTGACAACCATAAAATAAAATAAAATAAAATAAATCCCAGTTTCAATTTCCATTTTATCAGATCCACTTTTCAGTTTGATTTATACACACACAAAAAAATTGGCATTTCTAATGTTATACATTCGCTCTCTTTCAAGTTTCAAACTCCAATCCAATTATTTAATAAAGACTCTACCTTGATTGTAAGATTTTAAGATGTTAATATGTAGGTTAAACTTAGGGATGATGAAAAACAAAACAAAAGGTTTGGTTTCAAGGCCTTGAAACCAGGTCTAAAATATTTGGTCTCATACTTCATTTCTATGTCGTTTATGTGATGATTTATTTAAGTGCGGGAAACATTGCAATACCAAATATTTGGGCCATACTCATTCACTTTCATGAGCCTCTGTATTAGGCAGTAAGGATCCTCCTATATATATATATCCTAACCTTTTTGTATGAAAACTGGAATCCTTAACTATATTTTTGAAATGGATTGGAAGGTATATAAGGGCTATGGTAATTCTCGGTTCCATCAAATCTTCTAGAAGATCTAGAACAACTCTCGGCAAGTATTCATTCAAAGCGATCAAGACTTCATAGCATTTGTCATTCAGCTTCTCTCTCAAGTTCTCATAAAGTTTGGTTAGCTTCATTTTCGAGAGTTGAGGGAACCACTAGAGCTTATTGTACAAGTCATTTAGCTCACTCTAAGAGTATCTCATACTCAAAACAAAACACACTCTAGTGTGTAAAGAGGGCTTTTATTTCACTTTTAAGCTTGAGTGCTAGAATAAAAACGGTGAGACTTTGTATAGAAGAAGGGAAGTTCTTTTAGGAATTTCTAGGGCTCTAACGAAGTGAAATAAGAAGCATTTTGAATGGGAGATGATATTTTCACTGCTAATTTTTACTATTTCCACCGCTGGGTTTAATGACAGTCAACGATCTCACCGCATAGGTATACGGTGGGCCACCGCAATACTTTACGGTGGGTCGAGGAGTATACATGCCCAAAACTATCGCCATAACGGTCCAAAACCGTCGCCATAACCCACCGCATATGTATACGGTGAGTTTGAACCGTCTCCATAATGGCCCAAAACCGTCGTCATAAAAATGGGTTATGACGACGGTTTTTGATAACTTCTGCGAACGATTTTAAATTGCCCAAAAACCCACCGCATGTATACGGTCGTCATACGGTCAACGGATCCACCACATGTATATGTGGTGTGTCTGGGAAAAAGTGGATTAAGACCACCGCATACTTATGCGGTGATTAGCGGTGAATATAGTAAAAATTAGCGGTGAAAATATCCGCCCCGATTTTGAATCATACGGGTTGGATAATCCTAGACGGAGATGTAGACCAAGTTCATGCCGAACCTCGCTAACAATTCATGTGTCAATCTATTTATTTATTCCGCATCTATTTATCTTATTATGAAATATTTTTATTCTTAAAATATTTCATAATATTATTATTATAGTAATATTTATAAATTTAACTGTATTATTATTATTTAGTTTAATTTGACATATTATATAATAATTTAATTTTAATAATTTTTTAATATTTTTAAAAAAGTCTTTAAAAAGTTTGAGTTAGGGAAGAAAAATGATGCATCTGTAATATTGAAAATTGATGTAATCTATATATGCCAGTCGTAGGCAGTCTGAGTCTTGATTATTGAAGCAGTTACGGAGCAACTAAATCGAAAGGAAACTCTAAGAAAAAGACAGCGATACAAATCAATGAATCATGTGGTCTAATAAAGTATCATTGATTATGAGATAAGCTCGGTATTAATGGAAACTTAAATCACAATTAAGTGCGTCTTAACTAATTGGAGAGGTAACTCAAGCCGGCCAAGCACATGCAATTAAGTTACTTGTAAAATGTTACTCCCTCCGATCCACAAAGGATGTCGTTTGACTTTTTAATACGTATTTTAAGGAGCTAAAAACTATATAATATATTAACTTTTTTATTATTACTCTTTATAATCTAATATTTATTACCAACAAATATTAAGTTGTAAAAAAATAATTTTAAAAAAGTTGATATTTTATATAGTTTTTACCTCCTTAAAATACATGTTAAAAAGTCAAACGACATCTTTTGTGGATCGGAGGTAGTAATGGCCTGAGGTGTCTTGAAGTGGAGGTGTGCTATTTATTGTTTACTAAAACAGTTATTAGGTAAAAAAAACATACAAGTATTTAAAAACGAAAATCCTACCTGATCGCCGTCGTCATCCTCTTTCTCGCGCTGGCAACCTCCTCTCTCTCCCCTCCCTCTCTCGATGCGACCACCCTACCTCCTCGTTGCAACCACACCCGCCCTTCTAGATGGTACGTGGCATCGCCATCGCCCATCCCTCCTCCAACTTGCAATCCACCACCACCACTGGCCGACGCTCCCTCTTTGAGATTTTGATTTTTGAATTAGGTCTGTTTGATTTCTGTGATTTTCATGTCTAATTTGAGATTTTAATTTTTAAGATTTGACTTTTTAATGGCTCATTCTGACTTAATATTAAACAATATGCTTCGGTAATGACTGATTCAAAATTTTTTTTTATTCCAATTCCGATTTCTAATATTCCCATTCCGATTACTACCTTTATACCAAACGAGGCCTAACTGTCTTTAATTACATAAAACTTCAATTGTACAAACCGATACACTAACGTATAATTTGACCATAATTGTACAATAACATTGGTAATACTAAGCTCACAAGTTCACCTTGTTTTTCTTCTCTCTTTAGCGCACATACCCAACTCGTTACATATACAGAGAGGTATAACCGTATAAATAAACCCTAATATATTCTCTATGAAAACAAATAAAAAGGAAACTCATAAGATATACTACCTTAGACAAAATAATACTAATTCATACTATTATCTTTTCTAAGATCTTCTTTCTATGCCTACGATATTTTCTCTTCCTGCCAACTTAAACGAACGCCTTTGTTCGTTTACCTAGTGATTAGGAAATTAAGGGTCTGCATGAGTGTTTTTATTTTCCATGAACAAAATTACTCTTTCCCTTATATTTTTTTATAAATTGGTTTAATTCTTATAAAAAAGAAAGAATTAATTAAGGGAGTAATACATAAAATAATTTCTTTTTATGAAAAGCCACCATGTATCTGACTGCATTTGTTCCGACATTATAGTTATATTTAATATGCATCAAATATCATACCGTGGCTCGCCTTGATCTTCATCGACTCTTTTATTGGTGGACGACTTTTATGGGTTCTTATGATTTTTCTTTCATCTCTGTTGATTGATGCTACTTGTGTGTTGTATTTTGACGGTTAATCTATCTGTCGATTCATCGATCTATCAAGTTTCAGACTTGTCTGAACTCGAATTCTTACCTAATAAAAAAAAACCTCGTAATCAAAAGTGTTACTTTATTCCTGAAAAAATGCTTTCAAACGGCAAGGAAAAGAGAAACTTAGAGTCCAGGCCCGTTTGAAATTATTTTTAAGTATGTTTGAAGAGGTTGCATTTGAATTGGAAGTTATATTATATTATTTGTATAGCATTTTTTTTTTTTTAAAAAAAGAATAAGAAGAAGAGATTATAATTTAGAAAATAAAGTAACCTGTAATCAGCCCAAAATATGGGGGTATTTGTCGTGAGGTCCAACGACATGTACAGATATGTTTTGAATCCAGGTTGCTACTAACAAATAGACTTCATTCCCAAAATGGTCTCCACTCTCCAATAGTACCCTACCTTCATCAATTCTGGGATTCCCACCCTACCCTATTTTCTACTATTTATATATATAAGTGGGGATAATCTCGAGTTACATATATAGGATGATTATAATTGTTATGAAATAATTCATCCTTAAAGTTTTGCTTAATTGGAATTAAATAAAACGGATTAATAATAGGTTAGCGGATCTCAAATAAAAAAGTAAACAAAGGAATTTCTTCATGTATGATTTTTGTTATAAAAAAATTGTACAAGTGATAGGTGAATGGCTCCAGACTCGCTTCCGGATAAACTTTCATAGGCTATATTATCAGAAGTCATAATGCATGCACCATATACTTTAAAGCTAAAAAAAAAAGCAATTACAATTCTGTCATTGATGTAAAATCTATGGCTCTATAGAGAGGTATAAAAGAAGTCATATATAGAGATATCCATAATATTGATATTGAAATGGATAACCTCAGCAATGTTATCCACATGGATTCCTGATGTATCGCCGGTCAGCGGTGCTGTTTTAGGACATTGCTTGACTTTCGTCCGTAGTTTACGTCTCATTCATGTTAGAATTAGTTTTCCTTGGCTATCGTTTCTTGTAGGGTGCGTTTTCACTTGTTGTTTTGCACCGCCTTTTGTTTTCGTTTTCGCTTGTATGTTTAGACGGATTTTCGTCTGCCGACTTGTCGACCATCGAGATTCAGGTATATCTGATATCGAATTATTTCCTAATAAAAAAAATTGCAGGATTGGGAAAATTTCCCACGAAAACTATACCAACACGTGCCAACCGATCCAATTGTTATAAGTCGGTACAGTAATGGTAACCGAAAAGGAAAAGTTGGGATTACCATTACCAACCGATTTGCAATTAGTTGGTACGGTAATTACCAACCAACTCCTACCAATATATATTTAATTTTGTTTTTAATTTTTTTTTAATTGTTATAAGATTACAACCTACTCCTCGTTACTCTTTTATGCTGTGATCACTTCTTTTTTCTGTTGTTTCAACTTGTTGTTTGTTCAAGACTTCTTGTTATTCAAGTTACTAAGTTAATAATTTTTTTTGGTTAAATAATAAGTTAATAAGTATTGTTTGTTCAAGATATCAAAAAAACTAAGACTTGTATTGTTTTAATAAGTACAGAGTATTACCTTTTTTTTGTATTCATTATTTTGTTTTTGATATTAAGTATTACCTATTAACTTGATTTCTTTTTAAATTTTTTATTTTCATAAAATGTTTTTAATCAATGGATAAATACTAGCTCGACCTCGGTTCAGACTAAAACCTAAACTTTATTCGGAAGTGAACATGTTATTTTGAATATTGTCGGGACTATTTAAGTTTTTATATTGCTTTTATCCTTAAATGCATGAACAATTTAAGTATTTTTATTGTTGCTTTGAATTGTAATAACTTATAAATTTTAATTAAGTTGTATTGCATTTGATTATTTGTATGTTTTTCCATCAACACCCAAAACATGGTAAAATACCATTACCAACACGTACCAACCAACTTAATTGGTAACCAATTAAGTTGGTACAACCCTTTCGGTAGTTGGTAATAGTTCGAATTTTAGGATTACCAATTATAATTGGTTGGTACGTGGTAACGACAAAAACTAATTGGTATTGTACCAATTCTACCCCTATGTTAATGCACTCGTGGATATTTGGAATTGCCTTTGGGAGATTGAAATAATTATTATTTTTACTATCGTTTGGACCTCTTCAAATTTTCCTCGGTGCACATTCATCATGTCTATTGGTAAGTTAATAGCGTTGCCGACAGATTGACTCAATTGAGACACTTATCTCATAACGCTAACCCAATTGGGACATCGTCCTTTTAGGATGGCTTGTAAATTAGACTTGCACCGATGATAAACGGAATAAGCAATCAACAAACAAGTTGTCGACCGACTGAAAGACCACCACCCGTGCCGACGATGAACGGAGGAAGCATAGCCATGTAGACAGGCAATAATGCAGCCCAAACAAACGTTAGAGAATCACCGCAGAATAGCGCGGGTGAATGAGAGGTAGGCTTCGAAGAGTGTAGGCTTGCAACAATAGTCAAGGATGCATCGAAAACCCCAAACCGAAGGTCGAAGCAGCGAAAATGGAGGACAGAAACCCAAAATCAGCCTAAAACCAGGTCGACTGGAGCATGAGAAAGATGATTTGGGGAAGGTGGATCTGAAAATTAGATTTTGGAAAGAGAAAGTACCTTGTGTTCCATCTTGTCTAGAAAATGAAACTTCTTAAGAATATGTCAAAAGCTTGACATAATTAAAAACTTTTTGGAATATCGGCAACCAGATCCTCACGACTGATCATTCAACAACATTTTGAACAAGCCTTCAAAGATAGATTTCGCTCGACTTTTGACCCTAACAAATGTTTGGATAACGAGCTTGACGTCATCAACACAGAAATTGATATAGAGGACAATCGAATGCTGACAAGTGAAGTATCAAATACCAAGGTAAAGAATGCAGTGTTTTCTATGGCAGCTGATAAAGCTCCGAGTCTTGACGGCCTACTGGCGGATTTCTACTAAAAATATTGGGATATAGTTGGTTCTTCGCTTCGGTAACGAAAGCTATTAAGGCCTTTTTTACGTCAGTTAAATTGCTAAAGCGGATTAACCACACCTTCTTAACTCTGCTTCCTAAATGAGACAATTAGTCAATGATCAATCACTTTCGGTCGATTAGTCTCAGCTCAACTATTTATAAATCATTACAAAAATTCTAATAGCAAGACTGAGTAAAGTTTTCAATAAAATTATTCACCTTTTACAAGGAGCTTTTGCTAAAGGACAATCTATTTTGGATAACATCTTGATAACACATGCGATTTTCCACTCGTTTAGATCCAAAAAGACAAACATGGTATCGTTGCATTGAAATTAGACATGAAATTAAAAAGCTTACAATAGGATTGAGTGGTCCTTTCTACTTAAAGTCATGAAGAAATATGGTTTTGCATCACGGTATATCAAATGGATTCGAGAATGTATCTCTACGGTATCATATATGGTTGTGGTTAACGATGAATCCGCTAACCTTTTCTTGCCTACCAGAGGCCTGCAACAGGGAGACTCGTTATCACCCTTCCTGTTTATCCTTGGCGCATACATTACAACGTGAATCTATTACGAATAAAGATGTGGGTTTCTCGTTCGGGAAACCGGGTGTTACAATACCTTTCTTGGCTTTTGCAGATGACATTATGATTTTCACATAAGTTGTGTCGTCTGCATGTCAAGCTATCACTAATTAATATCCTAAATCGATTATGCATTGCATCATGTCAAAAGGTCAATTTACACAAATCAAGTTTTTAGGTTTCACCAAATACATCTCACGCTGCGATCAATCCGATTTCTGCTTCTATGGGCATTCCTCAAGCTAACAATTTAAAAAAGTATCTTGGTTGCCCGATTATTAATGGTAAGGTTAACAGAGACACTTTTGTTGATGTTGTCCTTAAAACAAAACAACAAATAACCAAATGGAAGGCTTGGAACCTATCTGTTGAAGGAAGGAAAATCCTTATTAAAGCCAATCTGAGTGCGCGACCACTCTTTCTAATGCAGGCTTTTCTGCTACCCTCGTTGGTCCTACAGGAACTAGATAATGTCTGTGTACAAACGATTTTTTCTGGAATAAAAAAGTGACGTTTACACCACTTATCAGTTAGAATAAAATTTGTACTCACACACTCAATGGTGAGTTAGGTATATATTTACAAGGCTGAAACGATGAATATTGCTTCACAAATAAAACTTCTGTGGAAAACTATAGCGAAACCGTCCAATATTTGGGTCAGGGTGGTCTTTGAAAATACCTTAAAAAGCTCACCTACTACTTTATAATAAGAAAAAAAATACTTCTTGGCAGTGGTCGCGACTAATGTCAAGTAGACATTTGTTTAAGCACAATCTTCGTTGGAGTATCGGGGATGGCGAATCAGTCAACTTATGGCCTGATAATTGGGCTTTCGATAAACCTCTAGCTGACAAAGCACTGACTTCACTCACTGACTAGTGACTACCATCTCTCTTGGAAGGTTAGTCACTTCATAGCTATAAATAAAAGTTGGGATGTGAGTCTTCTGCTATCTCAACTTAAACACTTACTGTCTATAGCGGATATCGATCAACCCAATAATTAACATAATTCTACCGCCAAATCCCCTCTTGGACCGTCTTTATTGGGGCCCTAGTGGGGATGGATGGTTTTCTACGAACTCGACTTCCTCTCTCATCCCTAGTGGTTCTGGGTTGTTAAACTTTGCTTGTGATTGGGTGTGTAAGTTGAACATCCCCTATAAGGTCTTCCATTTTCTCTAGAAATTTGCTAGAGATGGGTTGGCCACAAAAGAATGAAAAGATAGATTACAGAAGTCTCACATCTCGGTTCCCTTGGGTTGTGTTTTATGTGGTAATACTAATGAGCCAGTTGAACGCCTTTTCATTGATTGTATTGTAGCTACACAGCTACATTAGGAGCTAACAATTCATCTACCCTTGAATTGGAGATATAATCAACAAAATCAGCAAAATCTAATTCTCAATAACATAAAAAAATTATCGGTAAAAGATTGACGGCTGAACTATATATATAGCTCTATGTTGGTGGGGTATTTGGTTCTTCAGAAACTAGTTAGTTTTTGGTCACACAAAATCTGTTAATATTAGAGATATTAAACTCTTAGTTCTTACAAATCGTCAATCCTAGGAGGGAAGCGAAATCTCTTAATCTCAATGGTGATACAACCACTCTACAACGACCTGCTTTGAGGCATACAAGAACGACTTCTGATAACACCATCGGTACGAAGACCGATAAGAACGGTGTTTGGACTAAGCCACCAAGCAACTATGTTAAACTAAATTTCGATGGGTCCGTGTATAATAGAGGAGATACATCTTACCATTTTGTTATCAGGGATTCTTTTGGCAACGTTATGTCCCTAGAATGGGGTAGGTGTAACATTAGCTCCATCCTTTACACAAAAAATCTGGGGTTAAGAATGGGTGTCCTTTGAGTCAAGCAGCTTAATTTTACCAAATTCTCATTGAATGAGATAATTTAGTTATTGTCAATGCTCTTCTAGGTGACTGGAAGTGCCCCTGTAATATTGAGCTTCTACAGTCGGATATTAAACGAGATCTTTGTCTCTATTCTAATGTTGTTATTCATCATATTTTCAGGGAATCTAATGTTGTTGTAGACATAATCGCATATCTTTCTTACCGTAACCCTGATGATGGGTGCCTTGAAAATGACCCAGAACTTCGTGTTCTCGTCCGCAAGGATGCGCTAGGAAGGAAGACCATGTTGGGTCGTCCGTCCTAATCTTTATCCTTAAAAAAAAAACTTAATTACTAGTTTACAATTAAATGATTTATTTAAAAAAAACCATCAAAACTTTCCGATTTTATATATGTGATAAGGCATATTTTGATAGGTGTTATAGAGTAGTTTCAATTGTGTTTCATAGGTGTTTGGTTATGTGTTAGAGTTAATTGCGTATTATGCTCTTTTAGTGGTAAAGATCGGAAACTACGCTATTTTATTGGTTTTATACAGATTAGTAGTGCCGACATAGTGAGGAGCTTGGGAAGAGACCAAAGAGGATGTCAAAAGAGCAAGGAACAAGTCAAGGAAGGATTAGAAGGCGATTTGGGAAGCAAAGGAGCACAAGAACAAGAGCGGAAATAAAGCACTTGGAGAGATCCCATGTTTGAGGTTCTGAGAAGTTGGATTCAACTTCTGATTTCTTCATGAGAGTTGTATTCCTTGAAAAGATCTTTCCAACGTATATTCATATGCATCAATCGGACGAACGAAGACTCCAGAAAGTGCATTACAAGTTCAGTATGCGAAGCTGTCAGCTACTGTATAGGCGGCGCCCGTCGTGGTTTAGGCGGCGCCCCCCGTCCCTTCAGATCTGGATCTGTGCGATATATTAGGTTTTCCTCAGCTGTTTGGGAGACACCTAACATCTAACAGGCGTCTAACATTCATCCAACAGACTAACGTTGTTTTCCATTCAAGAGAAGGGATTTAGGTAAGCCATGCTTGGCTAATTCTCCGTTGTTTTCATCTACCCTTTCGAGACTTGGTTGGTTGATTGTGAGTTTCTATTAAAGTATTGTTTCTCTCTTTAATATCTTTCGATCTCCCTTGTGTTTATGATTGATATTATTGTGATTAGCTACCATGATAGTATCTTGCTAGGTATTTGTTCTTTCTTCATTGAATGGATTGCGTAGTAGAATGCTTAGGATTGTGAGAACCTTCGTTTGATCATGACTAAGTACGGATTTCGACATATGTCTTAAACATCGGTTACCTTGCATACTTGGTGATATTCATATGCTTAGATTCTTAGGAACTTGTGCTATCTCTATGTTAAATCTTTGTCCGTGCAAGGGTTGCATAAAGGTGTAAGGGATTAATTGTGCTCGTTGTGCTTTAATCTATTCAAACTAATATGGGAGGAATTCGTAGACAACACTTCAATTAGAGTCGACGACCAATGATGCCAACCAATGTCGAGAATGTGTGAATGGAAACATCTCTTTTAACTATCTTTTGCTTTTGTTTAGATTAGTCTTTTATTTACCTTATTCCCATATTCCTCCTTTCAATTGATAAATACACAACTCTTGGAAATACTTGTTTCTCTGTGAGATCGACCCCTTACTTGCAATCTATATTAGTTTGTTTGTTTGGGAATTATTTTGATCGATAAGGGAAATCAACGACTTTCCCTCCGTCAAAAGTGGCGCCATTGTCGGGGATTCAAGTTTATTTCTTTGTTTTGTGTGTTTATTGATTTGTATATATATATATATATATATATATATATATATATATATATATATAACCCCGTCGTGGACCTATCTTACGGTTCACGACACCCTACTCCTAATCTTTCAAGATGAAGCTCTTGCAGCATATGCATGAAGGAGAATACTTTAACCGATATCTCATAAGATCGAGTGGAAGATGCAGGGGCATGTCCTCATTCATTGGGTATTCCATGTAGTTGGGAAGCAAAACTAGGAAAGTCACTAATAGTCCACAACACAACTGCTTTCATTATGAAAGTTGATTGCGAGTAACGATCAACCGTACAGACTCTAGTGTGCCATAATTGAAGCAACTCGTCGACCAAGGGCTCTAGGAAAACACTTAGATACTTCCCATGTGACTTCGGACCTGGGATCAACAATGTCAACATGTTGAACTCCTTCTTCATGCACATCGATTGCGGTAAATTATATGAAAGTAAAATGACAGGCCATGTACTGTGTGTAGTTGTCATATTCCCAAATGGATTGAATCCATCAATTGCTAGCCCAAGCCACACGTTCCTCGCGTCATGAGAGAAATGAGGGTACAGTCTATCAAATTTTCGCCAGGCTTCCCCGTCTGCAGGATGTTTCAAACATTCATCATTTTTCACCCGTGAAGCATGCCACCGCATTTGCTTTGCAACATCTTTGGACATGAACAAGCGTTTCAGTCTAGGAGTCAAAGGAAAGTACTTTACCACTTTTCTAGCGACCTTGCATCCATCCTCACCAACTTGTGTCTTCCATCTTGAAGTATGGCATATGGGACACACTTCCAGATTTGAATACCTCTTATAAAACAACACACAATTGTACTGACAAGCATGAATATCCACCTAACTCAATCTGATATCCTTGCACACCTTGCAAACCCTTTTCCAATCCGGAGGGGAGGTGTGACCTTGCGAAAGCATGTCATTGATCCACGCACAATTTTCATCCACACACTTATCAGACATCTCATGTTTTGCCTTTAACTTCATTGCCCTTAAAACAGCGCTCAAAATAGTTTCCTTAAATCCATGAAACAACGGAGTTCGAGCTTCCACTAACAGTCTCTCATATTTTTCATAATCATCGTCCACCACATCCTCAAAACGAACTAAATCATCACCTGCCCCATATCTGGCATGATACGAGAAGTTGTCATGAAGAATGTTCATCACCGGATCAACGCTAGAAGAACTTGCAGCCCCTTGCTCCAAATATCGCGTTATGGCAAGGGAGAAACTCGGTGAAACCGGGGCTTCGCCATGTTTGTCCCAAACTATATAACATAGATCCATACCGCTACGATACAAGTGTGAAAATATTTGTCCAGGTGTCAATGGTTCTCGACCATTACGACAATGGTTGCACGGACAATGAAAATGGGTCCTCCCTGTTTGATACGGGACCATCCAAGACACAATCCAAGATACCATCGGACACATCTATACTTGGGGATGTACCTATGATTCGAGCTCGTGAGAATGATGTCATTCTCAAGAGGAAGAAGAAGGCTCCACCATGGGAGAAGGTCCAAAGGTGCAAGCTTGATGGGTCGTTCGTTTTTAGATTCGTTCAGCAGTTTGACAGCTTTTTGACATCTCAGTAAAATGAGTCGTACGGAGTCAATATTAATCGGATTGGATCGTGCCATACCTTGTTGGAACTAGGACGAAGAGATCTACAACTTTGCTGTTGAAGGTTTTTCCAGATTCGACCTAGAGCTTGGCCGAAAATCACATTCTTTGAGCTGTCACTGTTTTAGACGGGCGTGCAGTCCAAGTGCGCGGGCGTGCGGGTAGGTGCGCGGGCGTGCGGCTCAGGCGCGCGGGCGTGCGGCTCAGGCGCGCGGGCGTGCAGCACCGGGCTGTTGGGCACTGGACACCGATTTCACATGCGCCGAATTGGGCTTCCTTGTGTTGTTATTTTAGAGACATTAATTAATTATGTTATTTTAGGGTTATTTTAATTAATTCCTTTTATTTATTATTTTTATTAGAAATCAGCCTTTTAGGGTTATATTAGCCGGCCATTCTCTTGTAAAACATTCACGCCCCTTTTGATATAGAAATCAGTTCTTGTGTGAAAGACAACTGTGAGAGAGTCAATCGATTCGTAGCGTCGCTCATCGATTGCAAATTGGTTATAGATCTTGCTTGGTTTGCTTTGAGTTCATCAACCTCGCAAGAGCTTGGTGATCCTGGTAATCACAAGTCCCCTCCTTGTGCCTTCAAGTTGTCCGCTTGGTTCTTACTCTCTTAGGAGGCCTGGGGTCTTTATCTCGTTCTATATTAGTTCGAATCACCCAATCTATCGGTCTTTCTTGTTATTAATTTGACCGAGTCTTGTGTCTTTGTCCTTAGTTGATTTCGAGTCTTTCTCTCTTTGTTTCGAGTTGCTGCGTTTGTGTCTTCTTGTCGACATCGAGTGATTCACTTGGTGTTCTTGATTCTATTGCTTCCGTTCTTGTCTTTGAGTCTTGATTGCCGAAGATCGGGCCATCATACGGCTAACCCCATATCACTGTTGCTTTCTCAATCTCATGGACAATTCGCACAAACTCGATTATCCCATCAACGTACAACGTATCCTTTAGATTGAAATGGAAGTTGCATCCAACTCTTATCCACCATCTTTTCGCAAACCACTCCCTATTAAGAAATATATCCACCATAAATTCAATAAATGTAAACTCTTAACCAAATTTCTTGTCACCAACAAAAAAATTCCACAATATCAAAGATTACACTCTTAACCAAATTACATACGTATCAAGCAACACAAACAACACACATCTCTCATCATTGCATACAAATTTCATTCTTGTTAAAAACTATGAAGTCAAACATCTCATATCCAAATTTCATTCTCCCCAATTTCACAAATTAAAGTTTCTATCAACACAAACACACACATATATACTATATATTACATATTTGAAGCAACACAAGCACACATATCTCAACATTTCATCTAATTTTCATTCTTTTTCAAAAGTACCAAAAATTCCACAATTTCAACCCTAGCACAACATAAACACATATTTACTATATTATATACATATATATATATATATATATATATATATATATATATATATATATATATATATATATATATAATCACAATACACAAATGATTTAAAAATGTTTCACATCACTAACCTCAAATGTAACCAATACTTCCTCAAATGTAACAAATTTGGGGAGAATTTGAGCAATTTTTTTTTTTTTTTTTGTGAAGATCCACCATGAAAGAGAGGATGAAGAGGAAGAGCAAGCTTGGTTGTGTACTACTTCTCCCGTATACCCAACACAACAACCTTAAACATTTAAGGTAACAAGACTTCCTCCTGATGCAGTAGTGGGAAGTCAGGATCGATCCACGAGGAAGCGTGTCAGCGGATCTCAGGTAGCTGTAAATCTCACAAACAGAAAAGCAAACAGAAAGACATAAATAACAAACAAAAGCAGAAAATAAAGCAAGGACTCAGAAGCTATTCGATATCGAGCAACAGTCCTCGATATCGACTATAGCAAGTCGACAACAGGGAGCAAACTCAGCAACAGAAACTCGATCTCGACAAAATCTTACCCGATATCGACAAGGCACTACTCGATATCGACTAACAACTCCCCGAGATTGACAAAGACAGAAACTTTAAAGGTGCAAACTTTCGAAGACAGAACTCAGATTTCGGTGAATAAAATCAATAAACTAAAAGACTTCCAAGGCAAGGGTATCAACACCACAACGATAACCATGCAAAATAACACATAAAGGCATAAAAGATCATGCTTTCCATCAAATAACTTTTGTTATTAACAAATAGGAATATAGAGGCTTTCGCATAAACCCTAATTGTTACTAACCCTTTTTCACATAATTAACCCAAGTTGCATTAAGATCACTTTCGCTTCAATAAAACAAACAAGGATCACCTTCAACTCTCGCAAAAGAATCATGCTCTTAGGGATAGAAGACGAATTGCATCAAAAGATTGTACCTTTACCGCATCATCTTACATGGCTACCGTCGGGCTCACCCCAACCCTAGAAGTGGGTGGACTACTCGCTCTTCATTATCAAGAAACTCATCAATAAACAAAAGAAACTAACTTGCATTGAATAAAACTAAAAAGAAAGCTTACAACCGAACAAGCCAAATCCGCTTTCGCCTTTCTGCCTTGCTCTTTGACTTTGGACTTCTGTAGTTGATTTCTGAGCTTTTCGTCCTTTCTCAGAACTGCTGTAAATTTCCTCGAATTCTGCGAATTTAAACAGAAACTGGTGTAGATTCCATAAAACATAAACTACATAGATTTTGTACTATTCTAGCCCAAATGCATGAAATGTATGCAGAAAAGGATATAAAAGTTACTGTAAAACATGACAAATTCAGCTCACAACAAACACCCCATACTTAAGCTTGCTTGTCCTCAAGCAATACTTTTATTTGTCATTCAGGGGAAGGAATCAAAACTCTCAACATCTTAGATTCATTCTTATATGTCCCTGCAGTTAATTACCATCCTCGAAAAGGTACTAGTCTCACAAATCCATGCATGTGTAAACTTAAAAGCAACATCTACTCACAAAAGGAGGGTTATGCAAAACAATTCATTCGTGACAACGCATTAATAATCAAGAGGACTTTAATTTAAGCTCAAATAAGAAGTAGATTGGTAAAAGGCTAAAAGGTGGGCAATATTTGGCAATGTGGTGCTAATAATCCGGGGAAATGGAGTTTTTCCAAACTGAATTTCCACATTCCTTCTTCATAAGATTTATCACCTTTCATATTGCTTTTATCAATAATAATGCTTTTACCTCTCTAACCTCAACACTGCCTTCTCACGAGTCGCAAACATGGGTGTCATGAATGGCCCCGGATACTTAGTGCTTTGGACTCCTCACCTGGTGTCCCATCTCGCCAAACTATTATCTCAGCGAGCAGGGTCGATCTTTGATCGGATTTTCTTTCACTCATTAAATTTTCCATATATTTCAAACAATTCCACCAAACTCCAAATAATAATGATAGTAACACAACAACCATATAACATCTCCATAATGTAACATCATCTCAACATAATCCCCGGATAGGAAATAAGGTAAAGGATGGCAAATATTTAGATCATGTGGAGCAAATATGAAATAAAGCATATTATGGCTTTTTGTGATGCATAAGCATAGGTAAGGCTAGGATATAACAATATGAGCATTATATGGAAATATAAAGTCCTCCATCCTTTTATCATGCACCATGTCAAAAGCAACTTCAAATTTTACCTCCTTTCATGGTTTTCAATAAATAATACGCTTCATTGTGACTTCCCTTCACTAGGCAATTTAATGCTATATCTCTAATGAATCTAATTTTGCATCGTCGAGTTTAATAAAGCTTCCATGACATTTAATCAAAATTTTCAATGGGGGTGATTTTTCTAAATTTTGGAAATCATGCATATAAGCACATAAATAAATAATGAATTCCAAAATAGCCATGTATAAGTGACAGGCCTAAAGTCGTTATGCCAAATCAAAGTAATTTCCTAAGATGCAAACTATAACAAGTATAGTAGGTAAGTTAGGGTCGAACCCACAGGGAAACAGAATCAATTGTACGAGCAAGTGTTATTACCCAAAAGTAACCAATTCAATGGGGAGTTTTGTGTGTAAGCAATAGTGACAGAACAAGTTGCAAGTAAAGGTTGCGAATATATGATGGAAATGTATCACACCAGGTAATTATCCGCACAACAATTGAGATGGTTCATCATCGCATTCTATGAATCTCAAGTTCTAATGTCCAGTAATTGTTCTCAATTCAGATCGTGTAATAGCTTTTAGTCCTACCAGTCCTAAAAGCACTTATCACCAAATTACAAGGGAAAACCTTCACCGAATAATAAAGCGATAGCATTCAAGCATGAATTATAATGAGATACAAGCGATTCTAACAACCCGTTAAAATAGCCTGTAATCGAATCTCCTTCACAATCTACCACAAGCAACCCGCGTATGGTGATTGTGTTCGCTACAGTGAATCTACAACCCCAAACCTGGAATTGGAAACCCTAGCAATATGACTAGTATCGATAAACCTAGGTGATCAATCCAGATTAACCAATAATAAGCAATCAAGCAATAAGCTCAGGAGATCGAAACAATTAACATAGGACGAACAAGAGTAGAATACTCACAACCAAATCAATCGAAGGCTTCAAAGAACCAAGTGTAACAAAGGAGAGTTAGTTCTCCATAGGGTTTGTGAGATGATGAAAAGGAAAATACGTCTCTGGAAAATAACCTAATTCCCTCTCTCTGCGTTCTCCGCCGTAATATAAACTAATAAAATCGGGTTTAACATCCCGTAAAAATATAAAAATATAATATTAAAACTAATAAGATAGGGGAAATCGGATAAGAATCCGTCTCCAGGGACTGACGCGGGCGCGCCAGTAGCAGCGCGGGCGCGTCAGACTCCGACTTGGGCGCGTCAGACTCCGACTTGGGCGCGCCAGTGGATCGTCTTGCTACTTCTCTCTGATGCAACGACGTAGGCACTTCCTCCTAGCAGCGCGGGCGCGTCTGTAGCAGCGCGGGCGCGTCGATGGTCACCAGCTTCCAGCTGCTTCCGAACTTCTTCACTTCAACTCTTTTATACTCCTCTTCAAGATATTGCATCTCCCACATGTGTCCCGATTCGATCTGCAAGATAACCACAAATTTGCGCAGAATCCGAACTCTTCTAGAATAATCATAAGATGCAATTTGGTAACAAAGAACGAAAGAAATGCAACCTATCTAAGCTAAAAATGCCTATAATGCCTATCTAATATATGCATTATCAAATTCCCCCACACTTAACCTTTGCTTGTCCTCAAGCAATGATAGAATGAACATGAATCAATGTATCCCACAAGAAATCCCTTCAAATTTCAATCCTTATCAAAAAGCAACATTATAGCAGGTGAACACACAAACCAAGCAAACAAACGTCATAGCATGTATTTTAGTGATCAAAGCTTAGAAGTAGACATTATCCAACCTCACTAGAAATGTGTTTTCCACTCATGTGTTTAGGCTTTAAGATACAACTCTTAGCTCAAACCAATCATGCACTAAGCTCATAGACATTGACCACCATATCACCAATTCTCTATCGAAATGTCATTACTTGCGGGACACAATAAAGAAAATAAAATGCAACAATTGTTTTTTTTTTTCTTTCTTTTCTTTTCTCTTTTTTTCTTTTTCTTGTCTCGGTGCTTTCCTTACGCGAAGCGCAAACATGGGTGTCATGAATGGCCCCGGTCTATCAACACCTCAACCTACTAATATGAAGTCCACTTGAACACCTTTTGACGCAAGTTGCAAACATGGTTGTCATGAATGAACCTGGTTACTCAATGATCAAGCTTTCTTTCCTAGTGGATAGTTTCCAACACCTTTTTGCGCGAATCATACCCATGGGTGTCATGCATAGATCCGGTTACTAAGTGCATTAACCATTGCCACCTTATTCACTAAATATTCACAAATTCAGCAAAAGACTCAAAATATAACATAAACTCCGCAAGCAACAAACATGTGAGTCGGTCTTTAAAAATAGATACTGCAGTCAATGTCAAGAGGTAGCAACACTAGGCGAGTAATTCACACAACTGAGCAAAAAAATTCAAATAAGGCCAAACATTCTCACATAGTCATGTTTTTAGGACTTCCATCATACTTTAGCTCAATCATACATGCTCACTTATATTTGCTAGCACATGTTCCACAAAAATCAAATAAAGATAATAATCAAAACATCCAGAACTCCATGGGATTTTTATGAATCATGCTTGAAATTTAAAATAGAGGACAAACTAAGCCAGATGGGTATTTGAATAACACATATGTATGCAATGCATGCTCTATTTTTGGATTTTTGAATTTTTTTTTTTTTTTTAGAATACGAAAATAAACAAAAATTAATAAAAATGATTACAGAAATTAAACATGATTTAAATATGATCTCCTATATGCATCTATATATAGAATTTCTCTCCCCCACACTTAAAGTTTTCATTGTCCTCAATGAAACAATAAAGACAACAAAAGTAAATCAAATATAATCAGGGTGAAGGAAAAGAAAAAGGAAAAAGACAGAAAAACTTACCTCGGGTTGCCTCCCGAGAAGCGCCTTTGTTTCAAGTCGCTGGCTCGACTAACTGGCCCTTGATTGGCCTAGGTTCCTCCACCAGGGTCACCAACACCAGTCATCTCATTGACAAATGCGGGAACCCTTGAAAGGTGTAACTTTCTGTCCAAGCTGTCATCCCAAACATAGTGGTTCGCTTCTCTTCGAATCTTCTCCGTTTGAGCCTTGGTATGATCCGGAGGAGATTCCCCACAAACTAAGTAGTTTACAATGTCCCGGTACCAAGGGTTTACAGAATGAAGTCCTAGAACGGACTGAGATGGGCTGAGAAGTAATAGCGTGGGCCCGTCAGGGAACGACGCGGGCGCGCCAGTACTCAGCGCGGGCGCGTCAGACTCCGGTGCGGGCGCGTCAGCTGTCGACTTGGGCGCGTCAGCTGTCGACTTGGGCGCGCCAGACTCCGGCGTGCTTTTGTGCTCAATTCTGCATAATGTGTCATCCGGAAACGTGCCTAAGATGGGTTTCTGTGACTCCGGCTTGTCCTCCTCATTCACCAATCTGCTTAAGTGGCCAGCCACCAAATTCTCCGCTCCTTTCTTGTCCTTAATCTCCAGCAGAATCCTGTGCATGCATGTGGATGGACTAATTCCCTTGATGTCAGCGATGGTCCACCCCAGCGCAGTTTTGTACTCCTTCAGAACCTCCACTAACTTTTCTTCCTGCTCTGCTGAAAGCTTACTTGACACAATAACTGGTAAAGTGTCATCAACTCCTAGGAAAGCATACTTGAGATGACTAGGGAGTTGTTTGAGTTCAATTTCAGGTGCCTGCACAACAGATGGAACAAGCACTTCGCTTGGAGTCAGTAGATTGGGGCCAATGCCCAAAAGAGTAGGGGACTTACCTTCTACATTCATCTGGGCTACTAATTCCTGCATGTTAGATGAAATTGAAAAATCTGTATAGGACTCGTCAATAGCATTCTCAATAATTGACTGCAACTCATCTTCCCTAGAAATATCAAATAGATCTTGAGCTAATGGTTCAATCACATCAATAGAGCACAGAGAATGGTCATCAACAGGATGTTTCATAGCCTTGTATAAATCGAATTCAACCTTTTCTCCATCAAATTCCATTGTTAGTGTCTCAGAAACACAATCAATTTTTGTCCTGGCTGTTTTAATAAAAGGTCTACCTAACAGAATAGGCGCATCATGCTTATCATGTTCCATATCCAGGACAAAGAAATCTGCAGGAAAAATCAGTTTATCGACCATGACCAAAACGTCTTCTACTACTCCTTTAGGGTATTTATTAGACCTGTCAGCTAGTTGCACAATTACTCCAGTTTCATGCAAAGGTCCTAAATCTAGCGATTTATAAAGTGAGTAGGGAAGCACATTTATGGAAGCACCCAAATCAAGCATAGCTCTATCAAATTTTACATCTCCAATGACACAAGGGATAGTAACCATACCTGGATCAATGCACTTTTTCGGCATTCTCCTCTGAAACATAGCGGAGACTTGCTCACTTACTTTCACTTTCTTTTTTCCTTTCAGCTTCTGATTTCTCTTCACCGTGCAAAGCTCCTTCAAGAACCTGGCGTACTTGGGCACAGTTTTTATCATTTTCAGTAGAGGAATGTTCACCTGACACTTGCTAAATGTCTCGAAAAGCTCCGAATCATCGATTATCCTCCTCTCTTTGAGTGCCTCAGGGAACGGTGGTTTTGGTTTCTCCGACCCGAGAGGGGGAAAATCCGGTCGGACATATGTATCGACATAGGGCTCGGATTCAGGCGAGATCGGACTCGACGTGGGCGCGCCAGTACTCAGCGCGGGCGCGTCAGACTCCGGCGCGGGCGCGTCAGACTCCAGCGCGGGCGCGCCAGTGTTGGGCGTGGCCACGTCGGAGACCTGCGTGCTTTCCTCCTCATCCTCCTGACTTTTCAGCTCTTTTCCATTCCGAAGAGTTATAGCACTGACGTTTTCCTTTGGATTGACCACCGTTTGAGATGGTAGACCCCCTGACGTCTTTGCCTCTATTCTCGTGATTGCTTCGGCCATTTGCCCCATTTGTTTCTGTATATCTTTTATGCTCGATTCAGTTGTCTGAACATGCGCAGTAAAGTGCTGTGTCAGGGTATTGAGCATGGACTCAGTAGAGGGAGCGTTACCCTGCTGCCTCTGATTGTAGGGCGGTGGCTGTTGCTGATGTGGTTGGTTTGGTGGATCCCTCCATCTGAAATTTGGGTGATCCCGCCACCCTGGGTTGTAGGTGTTTGAGTAGGGGTCATGTCTGGGTCTCTGAGGTCCATTTCCACCTATAGCACTTACTTCAGCGGTGTCTTCCTGGAGTGTAGGACACGCGTCAGTTGGGTGGAAGTTATCACTGCAGATTCCACAAGCCTTGAGTTGTTGAGGAGTCCCTTGCAGAGTGAGCCTCCTAACCATATCCTTCAATTCAGCAATATCTTTGGATTGGTTAGAGTCTACCGAATTGACTCCTTTCTTTCTGGTGGATTTCCCGAAATTTCTAGTCCCCTCAGCCATTTCCTGAATCTTCTCCATGGCTCCCTCTGGCGTGGCATTCAGAATATTTCCTCCGCAGGCGGCATCAATCATCCTTCTATCAGATTCCAGCAATCCCCCATAGATGTATAGGACTAGGTCCTTCGTGCTGTAGCCATGGAAAGGGCAATTAGCGCAAAGTTTCTTGAACCTTTCATTGTAATCATAGAGGGTTTCATCATCTTCCTGCTCTATATTGCTGATTGCCTTCTTCAAGGTGTTCTCCTTCTTAGCAGGGAAGAATTTCTCCAGGAAGGCCTTGTGGAGCTTAGGCCAAGTATCGATACTCCCTGTAGGAAGACTGTAGTACCAGTCATCTGCAGCATCGACCAGCGTGAACCCAAAAGCTCTCATCTTTATCTGTGCTTCGGATATATTGGCTGGTTTCATGCTCATGCACACATTATGAAACTTCCCCATGTGCTTGATGGGGTCTTCTCCAGCCAATCCATGGAATTTGGGCAGTTGATGAATCAGCCCAGACTTTAGCTCAAAATGGTTGTCATCCCCCAGAGTAGGGATTGTCACAGCAGGTGCCTGCTGTGTGATGTTTGCTGCTGTCAGCTGTCGCAGCGTCTGATTTACATTATCAGCCATTGGATCGGGTTGTTGGGAATGTTGGTGTTGTTCTCTAAGACGGCGGTGGTATGTCCTGTCAATTTCCCAATCAAAATCAACAAGATGGGGATCAGTAGCACGAGTGCGAACCATGCAAGAGGTTCGCACCCAAACAGGTAATAAGACAAACAAGAACAAAGATAATCCGTTTCCCCGGCAACGGCGCCAAATTTGACAGGCCTAAAGTCGTTATGCCAAATCAAAGTAATTTCCTAAGATGCAAACTATAACAAGTATAGTAGGTAAGTTAGGGTCGAACCCACAGGGAAACAGAATCAATTGTACGAGCAAGTGTTATTACCCAAAAGTAACCAATTCAATGGGGAGTTTTGTGTGTAAGCAATAGTGACAGAACAAGTTGCAAGTAAAGGTTGCGAATATATGATGGAAATGTATCACACCAGGTAATTATCCGCACAACAATTGAGATGGTTCATCATCGCATTCTATGAATCTCAAGTTCTAATGTCCAGTAATTGTTCTCAATTCAGATCGTGTAATAGCTTTTAGTCCTACCAGTCCTAAAAGCACTTATCACCAAATTACAAGGGAAAACCTTCACCGAATAATAAAGCGATAGCATTCAAGCATGAATTATAATGAGATACAAGCGATTCTAACAACCCGTTAAAATAGCCTGTAATCGAATCTCCTTCACAATCTACCACAAGCAACCCGCGTATGGTGATTGTGTTCGCTACAGTGAATCTACAACCCCAAACCTGGAATTGGAAACCCTAGCAATATGACTAGTATCGATAAACCTAGGTGATCAATCCAGATTAACCAATAATAAGCAATCAAGCAATAAGCTCAGGAGATCGAAACAATTAACATAGGACGAACAAGAGTAGAATACTCACAACCAAATCAATCGAAGGCTTCAAAGAACCAAGTGTAACAAAGGAGAGTTAGTTCTCCATAGGGTTTGTGAGATGATGAAAAGGAAAATACGTCTCTGGAAAATAACCTAATTCCCTCTCTCTGCGTTCTCCGCCGTAATATAAACTAATAAAATCGGGTTTAACATCCCGTAAAAATATAAAAATATAATATTAAAACTAATAAGATAGGGGAAATCGGATAAGAATCCGTCTCCAGGGACTGACGCGGGCGCGCCAGTAGCAGCGCGGGCGCGTCAGACTCCGACTTGGGCGCGTCAGACTCCGACTTGGGCGCGCCAGTGGATCGTCTTGCTACTTCTCTCTGATGCAACGACGTAGGCACTTCCTCCTAGCAGCGCGGGCGCGTCTGTAGCAGCGCGGGCGCGTCGATGGTCACCAGCTTCCAGCTGCTTCCGAACTTCTTCACTTCAACTCTTTTATACTCCTCTTCAAGATATTGCATCTCCCACATGTGTCCCGATTCGATCTGCAAGATAACCACAAATTTGCGCAGAATCCGAACTCTTCTAGAATAATCATAAGATGCAATTTGGTAACAAAGAATGAAAGAAATGCAACCTATCTAAGCTAAAAATGCCTATAATGCCTATCTAATATATGCATTATCAATAAGCAATTCAAGAAATAATGCAAAAATTATGCACACATAATGTCAAATATGCACAAAGTAAGCCCTTCCCCAACCCCATACTTAAACATTACAGTGTCCTCACTGTATAAAAACAAGGGTAAAGAAAGAAACTCACTAGACAGGTGTGCAGATCGTCAGAATCGAGTGCTATGCTGTTGGGCCTAGTCCGATTTAGTTTGCTTCTTTTCCCATGGACCTGAAAAATATAGAAGAGAAATACCCACAATAGAAAAAAAAAACAGAAGCAACAATGTCCGAAAAGTCTCAAAAATAAATGTCTATTTACACGCTCTAGATTTTAGAGTCGCTAGGCCGACTTTCTTTTTTTAAGCTCAAGGTGGCATTTGCAGGGCCCATGTAGCTTGGGCTTCAAATAGGACTCCATTCTTGTCCATCAGCTGCAGTCCTCCAGAATGGATCTTGTTCACCACAAAGGGCCCCATCCTCTTTTTGTTGAATTTGTTAGGAAACCAATGATCTTTAGATTTGGAAACATAGAGTTTGTCTCCAGCTTCATACTCCTTAGGCTCATCATTGGAAATCCTACATAAGCGCACATACCAAGGCAAACCTCTCCCATGTATAGATAAATCTTTAATGGAAATAGGAGAAGAAAGATCCATACCTTGGCTTACCTTTGCAGAAACGGATTCGGGGACCACTGTGTTTGGTCGATCTCGAGTAACAGTACTCGATATCGAGGAAGTGTCTACTCCTGGTGGCCTGCTGCTCGAGGATGGTGGAGTCGAGGAAGATGGGTTTTGGTCGATATCGACTAAGGTTGTCGATATCGAGTAGTCCGTCGCCGCCAGTGGAGTGCCCGTCGCTGGAGGTGAAGTCAAGGCAGCGAGCTTTTGGTCGATATCGAGTAGTTTACTCGATATTGAGGAGTGTGTGGCTTCGGACTGGATGCTCGACGATGCTGCTTCTGGTGGTGGGTTCTGAGTTTGGTCGATATCGACCAAATTCCTCGATATCGAGGAATTCTGATTGACTTTGACCCCATACTTGCATCCTGTCAAGGCATCCGAAAAATAGTTAGTCGACGTCGACTTACCTTGGTCGATGTCGAGCAGATCATCTGTGTCTTCGTTTAGGATGGCCATGATCTTCTCCACCTGAGCTTCCATATCCCTCTTTTCTAGCTCTCCAGGGGTCATATTTCTTACCTTAGGCTCCCCGCAAGTGATGTAACGAGCTGATATAGCTTTTACCTCTTCCATGGGACCTGTGTGCCTTTCAGTTTTATTAAAAGAATACTCAATTACCTCATGGCTGATGTTGAAAGTGAGCACTCCCTTCCTTACGCTTATGTTGGCATCCACCGTCGCCAAGAAGGGCCTTTCTAGAATGATTGGACAAGCAGGGTCCTCCGCCATATCAATAACTAGAAAATCAGCAGGGACAAAGAACTTACCTACTTGTACTGGTACATTATCCACCATGCCTGTTTGGATGACCACCGTGTTGTTTGCCATATAAAGCTTGGCATCCACAGGCTCTAGGGCACCTATCTTAATCTTGGACCATATAGTTAAAGGCATTACACTGACACTAGCTCCAAGATCACATAATGCATTAAATTTATATTGACCAAATCCAATGGTTATAGAAAACTTACCTGGATCTGGCCTTTTCTCAAATATGTCCATATGGCTGCACTCCTCTGTAAGCTCTGCCATTGACCGCTTCTTGCTTAGAATCTCCTTGAGAAATTTGACATAGGTTGGCATTTCATTGAGAGCTTCTGTGAAGGGTATTGTGACGTTGAGCCTTTGAAGCATCTTGATGAAGCGCTGAAACTTCTTCTCTGCTGGATCCTTTGGAGATTTTGTTGGGAAGGGCAGCTTCTTTTTCTAATTCGGAGCCAGAACAGATGTCGGAGGTGCTGCAGCTTTCTCGACGTCGACTTGGTTCTCCTCGATATCGACCAGCTGTTCCTCGATATCGACTACTTTTCTTGGCGTCGAGTTGCTGTGTTGTGCAGATGGAGGTTGGTCAACTCTATCGTCGATATCGAGTTGTCCTTCCTCGATATCGAGTTGCCTCTTCTCGACATCGAGCAAGGTCTGGTCGATATCGAATTGCTGTTTAGCTCCTTCGTCCTGCTGTTTTCCGACCTCTGGCTCTTGTAGTTGATGGCCGCTTCTGAGTTTTACAGCAGCGATGTGTCCGGTCTTTCCCTTGGGATTTGGTTCTGAAGATCCTGGGAGTGAACCTGACTATTTGGGGACTCCTGCTGCTAGCTGGCCAATCTGTGTACCAATTGATTTTCTCCAGACATCGATCTCCCCAAGCCTAGAGTTGACACCTTGTATCTGAGTGTAGACTGAGTTGAAGGATTGCTTGGTGTCTGAATGATTTCTCCGTATTTCCTCTAGGACGGTCTGTAGATCATCCCTTTTCTGTTCCCTTTCCGGATGTCCTGGAGCTTTGTAGGGCGGAGGGTTCCTAGGGGCACCTTGGTTCCTTGTGGTTGCTGGAACCTTTTTTGGTCCCCCATATAGCGATTGGGACTCCCTGCGTAAGCTGCCTTTCATGGTACTCTGCCAGCCTGACTTGCTCTGTGTGTGGGCACTCAGTAGTGGTGTGCCTATGTGATCCGCATTCGATGCAGGGCCGGTTGACAGAAAGATAATTTACTTGTTTGAGGAGCTTCCTATTCTTATCTTTGTAGTATTGCTCCTTGACATCTGGATCAATTTCTTTAGAGGGCTCATAGAGAGGCATGGATGGTGATGGCATGGCATAGGGATTCTCTTCATAGTTGACTGGAGTCCCATACTTGTTGTCATAGTTGGTCAGCTTGTCGAGGGCAGCCCATGCATCAGCTGGCGGCATTGTCAGATACTCATAATGGGTGTAGGTGTTGATTCTATCTTTAGCCGCCAGGTCAAGAGAGTTGAAGAAGATCTCTTGAACGATGCAAGGTTGTTGTCCATGTGTAGGGCAGGATCGCAGTAGATCCTTATAGCGTTCACATGCCATTACTAGTGGCTCTCCAGGCTGCTTTTGAAAGATGTAATCTTTTGGCGAAGGAGCGCTGTCTTGGCAGGAGGAAAGAATTTATTGAGAAATTCCTGCTTTACTTGAGCCCATGTCGTGAGAGATCGTGGTTTCAGTCCTTCAAGCCACTTCAATGCTGGACCAGCTAGGGACCAAAGAAAAGCCTTCATCAAGATGTACTCCAAGGTGGTACCTTCAGCAAGAGTACGACACATGTCAGTAAAGTTTGTAATATGCTGAAGAGGGCATTCATTAAATCTACCATTGACGAAACCAAATTAGAAAAAGGCTGACGTGTCCCCCCACGTGGCCGTGGAGGGGTATGCAGGTGAATTCCTCCCCGTGGGGGATGGGTGTTACGAGCTTACCTGACGCCCACGCGACCCCAGTCAGGCACCCGATGAGGGTGACAGGACCGGGGTAGCGAGGACCCCAACCTGAGCCGCACACCCCAAAGAATCATGCATACGGTCTTACCCTTCCACGGGATCCTCACCAGTTGTGGGGATCCCGGGGTCAGTGCCGCGGAGCCATTCGAGAAGGCTCGCGTCGTTATCTGAATGGGTTCATCAAATGACCCAATGGCGAAGAGGGCACGCCTGCTGATTCGGTGAGAGTTGATGGAGGGACAAGTTTACGTATTCCCCCCAGCTCCCTTAGGGCACGCCTTACTACCTGCGCAGCTTCAACCGCTGTTACTCAGGTGCCACAGGCGTCCGCGGATGCGGGGGTTCTGAGGTAAGTCGAGGTGACCTTGGTGTGGAGATTCCCCTGGCGTAATTCCTTCCCTCTCTCTCTCTCCTTAGAACGTGAGTACCCCCCCTTTTACGTTTTCCAAAAAGTCCTTTCTCTCTCCTTTCCTTCCTCCTTTTATACTGTGTTCCGTCTGTTGAACAGGGGGATGTTCCCCTCTTTTGGCCATCTATCGGTGTAATGAGGCCAAGTGTTAAAGGGTGTGAGGACACTTGGATGGGCGGCATGGCTGACACCTGTCCCCTTTCCTGCCATTTGTCCTTCTGGATTGGACATTCTTCGTCCGCGGACCGAAAACCTTTATCGGCTTGGATCGTGGGGTTTATTACCCTTTTGCCCCTCGGAGACCTTTGGTGGCTCTTTTGGCCCCTTTATCTCTTGGGCGTCATCACAGCTCCTCGGGCCGCGGGGGATCCGGTTAGGATCCTCCGGGGTTCGAAGAACATCTACCGCGGGGGGTAGTTGTCCCTAAGGCGACGAGATAAAGCGAGTAAAGCCCTTGGGCTTTCGAGTGGGGGGCCCATTACGGGTTCTACTGGGCCGATGCGGGTTGCGGCCCGTTAGTCCTGATTGGCGGGGGTCCGTATTTCCGACACGTGTCCTGAGGTGAGGAGGCGAAACGTCGTGGATTGTAGTGCCTATAAATAGGAGCTCTGACCCCCTTTCATTTTTACCGTTCCCGTTTTTTACCGCTCTCTCAACCAAGACGTCCTCGAGGTAAACCTTGACCCTTCACTTCTTTCTTTCCGCGACTTTAGCTTTTGTTTCCTTGATCATAGTTCCCTTTTATCTTCTTGGGCTTTGGCCGTTGTGCGGGTTATCCCTTGTGTTGGCGTTGGCCGCGGTCGATCCTTAGGTATCTTTCTGGACCTTTCTCCCCATCGTTTCTTTCCTTATTGGTCCCGCCGTCTCTATCATGTCGACCCCTTCGAGTAGTTCGGGGAGTGTGCAAACTTTGACCGGGCCCCCACCCTCCCGTCGCCCCGGAGGGAAGCTTCGGATGGGTGATATTGAGGTACCCGAGGATGTTACCTTTAGGCAGCCCAAGGATCTTGAGGACCCCTCTTTCTACGCTTCCCCGAGCCGTGAAGTGGGAGAGGATTCTTCCCCAATCGAATCATCTTCTTCGCGGTCAACCGGCGGGGCTTCATCGTCAGACTCAGACTCGATATTGGAATCGCCGGAATCTCAGCACTCCTACAAGGAGTGGGACTCTCACACCGGTTTGCCCTCTGGCCCCGTCTTCATGCCAAAGGAGCGGCGCTCGTCATCCGTGTTAGGAGATTTCCGGCCGGTGTTGTATAACGAAAATGTGTTGGCGACCTGTCTTTTTCGGGGAGATTTTCAACCCTCTGTCGTGGGCCCAATACCAGTAGTCTCCCCTCAGCGTGTGATCCCTGTAGCTCCCCCAAATGCTCAGAGCCGCGGAGGGGGAACCTTCACCACGGTGGAAGACCTGGACGTAATTGCCCGCGTCTTTCCTTGGCCTGAGGGGGTCGTACTGTGTTTGCCGGCCGAGGGGGGAGGAAGTTTGGATGCTTACCCGGGTTGCTTAGTGGTATACATCGAGAGTCTGGTGCAAGGATTCCGCCTTCCTTTGCCTAGCTTATTTAAGCGCTATCTAAAAGCCTGCGGTTTGAGCCCTGCTCAGCTGGTGCCGAACAGTTGGCTTTTTATGACTTCGTTTGTGATGCGCTGTCTGGAAATTGGGGTTCAACCCTCTTTTGGGCTGTTGAACCATATGCTCACCTTGGGTCATGGGGTAATTCACAAAAGCCTTTATCAAGCCAAGCTCAGTGTCCCCATTGTGGACCGGAACACTAGCAAGCCGGAATGGCGACACAAGTGGTTCCTGGTTAGGGATCCTTCGCGTAAGATTTTGAATTTCCATACCGAGCCTCGTCTATACGTGAGGCCAGAGAGGAGGGCGTTTCCGGGCCTCAAGGAGATAGAGCAGAAATTCGCCGTGGAGACGAAACCGTCATGGAAAGATATGGTTTCTCCCCTTCGGCTAGAAATGGCGGGATTGAGCCTTCCTCACCCTCGCATAGGTTGTAGCTAAATTCAGAGACTGCCTTGGCTTCTTGTTTGCGCGGTGATAGTTTGGTATGTTGTTTTTCTGATCCTTTTTTCGATTTCGCGTGGTGTTGTGTAGGTGCTGTTGAGTTGAAAGCTATGGTGGACGCGGCTAAGATGTCTTCGGCCCCTCCATCAAAAAGGAAAATCCCGTCTGATGTTTTGAGTGCCTTGAAACGTCCCAAGACCTCTGCCTCCAAGGCCAAGGGGAAAGTGGCTGTGAAGGAAACGACTACTGCCGCGGCTTCCCCTCCTCGGGTTGTCCCCGCGGAAACAAATCCTTCTGTCATACTAGTTGACTCCCCTCCTGCTGTTGATGTCCAGCCTCTTCCTTTGGCCCTTCCCGCGGAGCGTCGGGTTGCATCTCCTGGTGATGCGGGTCCTTCAAAGTCTAGGCCGAAGAAAAGGAAGACGCGGTCGTATCCGCCGTGGGAAGGCGTGAACTGGGATGTGCCGGTTTTCCATGTAGACGCCAACGGCCGGCCTGCATATCGGATGCCCGGCTTCCACTCCGACACTCTTGAGCGATTGGCCTTTCCTTCGGAGCTCGGGAAAGCGGAGCTACGGTATTTAGATCACTTGACTGACGAGCAATTTACGCTTGAGCAGGAACGATGGTGCAACTGGGTAAGAGTTATGCGTTATTTTCGTTTGTTTTATCTTCACATGTGCCCCGTATTCTCAGTGAGTTATGCGTTTTATTTTTCGCGGCTAGGGTCACGTCTTCACTCACAGCGGCTGGGGCAGATATCTTCGCTTGGGTCAACATGCCGAGGAACTGGAAAAGAAGTTGGAGCAAGTGGAGGAGAAGCTCCCAGAGGCCGAGACGCCAAAGAAGGTGGTGGAATCCCTTCGGTCACGGGTGAAGGAATCAGATGATATCATAGCTGCTGAGAGAGCCAAGAACAGCAAGTTGTCTGAGGACGTGGAGACATTGCAGGCTCAACTCGAATATTCTCAACAGGCGATGGACACGCTGCGGGTTGATTTGGAGAATCAAAAGCAAGTTCTTGAGAGTCAGCGACAGGGATTTGAAGTTCAGAAGAAGGAGTTTGAGAGCCAACTGCTTGCGGCTAATGAGGCGAGGAGTAAGGCCGTCGTGGAAGCCAATCGTCGTACAATTGAGCTGGAACGATATCAAGCCCGCACGGACGGTGACATAGTCCTGTCTTGGTTGGAAGTTCCACACAACCGCACCAAGTTGGTAGACGACTGGCTGAAATCTCCGTCCGGCTTGGACTTCATGAAGTGCGCGGTCCCTGTTTGGTTAAATGAAGAAGCTGGGCAGGATTTTATCCAAGATCGGTATAGAGACTGCTTTTTCATTCGGATGAAAGCCGGAATACACCAAAGCGTGAAGAAATCCGCGGAGAACCCGGGAATTCCTCTCCAACCGTTCTCTCCCAGTGAGGATCGGGAAGATTGGGGTTTGGTGGACGACGACAAAGTAGATTTCTCAGGCGAGGGTCTGTAAATGCTCGTTCTCGTGGGCCAAGACAGTTTTATGTCTTTAAGCAAACTTTGGTACTTTGTTTCTTTTGGGATGATGGGGGTTTGAACTTCGCGACGGGAAGCTATGGGTGAAAAAACCTTGATCCGCGGTCGTCTTTTGGGAATGGTCCTCACCTCTGGTCCCGCGGATGGACCATGTGAGGGAGAACCAATTTGCAATTTTTTGTTAATAGTGGTTTTCTCTGTCCTTTTTGGAGACAGGTTACGTAAAAGACCTCCGACGCGTAGTTGTCGGAATGTTTCATTGCAGAATCTTATTTATTACAAGTTTTCTCCTTGTCTGATTACCTTACTGCCTAGCTCGGAGTACCCTTTTCTCAGGGGGAATCATCGCTATCCTCGCCCTCCGGGGTGCTTTCTCCCGAGGGTATGTAAGTTGCCTTGAAACGTGAATCACCCAAGTATTTGAATACCACGGCTCCTCCCACATGCACATCCCGGGATCGGGTGAATGCTCTCCATCCTTGGGTAAGCCAGAGCACTCCAGCTTCGTCCCTTTCTACTGAGACGCGCGTGCCCCTCCTCCCCAGTCCGTTAGTTAAAATAATCCTTTCAACGCCAAACAGCCCGAACTCTTCTTCGAAAGACGCCGGTAGAGGCTGGGGTGGTTCAAAGGAGATGATTAATCGTAAGAAAATAATAGAAGTACTTAACGGAGGGATTTCTCAGAAGAGCGTTACCATTCTTTGCAAGAAGGAGGCATTCTGGACCAAACGGATGAAATTTCTCTGGCGGCCTCCTCCTGATGCCATGTTTTCTCCGGGGCTGTTTTAGGTGATATTTCTACCCGATGGGGGAATGTTTCTTTGCCGGGCTATCAGATCCCCTGCTTTAATAGAGGAGTGGTGAGCCTCGATCCCTACTGTAGGCGATCTTTAATATTTAATGTTCGCGATATTCGAGTATCTTCTCTGAACCGTCTCTCCCCCAAGTTCCTCGGGAAGGAAACTCGGTCAGTAAAGGCAAAGGCAGCTTTATTGGTTCTCAAATCAGAAAAAATAGAAAAAAGGAAAACTTTCGTTCGTTTCCATGCACATTGGTACCCGTGGATTCACTTCCTCGAATTTTCGGTTCCTTGGTGTCTTTGGTGGCTCATGGTCCGGGTTTCTCGAGCGACCACGGAAACCTCGTATAGGAAGATTCATAGGACATTGGTGATTCACGGGGCGGCGGCTGGCCGCCCGCGGGTATGCTTGATAATTTGTGAGTCGTGAAGGCTCTTTGGCCGCTTCTATGTGCGCGACTGTGTTTTTATGATTATTAACCATTCTGAGACGCTTGACTCTTTTACTATTCATGGAAAAGTAACCGGGAACTGATATTCCTCACAGCCAGTTTCCTTAGGTCTGGAACATTAAGAACTATAAAGGATACAGATTACAGAAAGGATGGAACTAGGAATCTCTCGCCCTCATGCTTCTTTACTGTCGGGATTGATTATGTCAACTTCAAAGATGGAATCCCCCATGTAGGCGAAGATCAAAGTGGACCCTACTGTAACTCGGTTTGCCTGAACAAAGTGGTGCCACCCCTGGGTCAGCCAGAAAAGGCCGTCGCTATCCTTTTCAACCTTCACCTCGTGTTCTTGGTTGGAGCGAGACCAAAGACGGGCTTGCGATTGTGTGTCCTCGTCTATCAAGACATACACAAGTGGGAGGCGGAGTGCCTGGAGTTGTTCTTCCCTCATAATGACGCGACAGAAAGCCTTGGGTGGCGTCCCTGGATTCATCGTCGTTGTTGAGGGGCGTTGGATTCCTTGAGTCATCGGGGCCTAGTCTTATACCTGAAGAGTTGAGCCCTAACCTCGATTTGGTCGCCCCTGGGGAGAAGAACCACGTTCACGGGTCTCCTTCTCTCCCCTCCGTCATTCCCTTTCGGTGGTGCATGCTGTGATTAGCATGCGTTGTCCCCTCTGACGTACATCTGTCCGCCATGCTCGGCCTGGGGCAGTGATGCCCTGACTACCCTCGGGTTCCGCCCTGGTTTCTTTTTCAGTTTCTTGATTTATCGAGAGGGCGCCTGTGCAGCCCGTGACCCTTGATGATTTCCTTTAAAGGTCGAGGTCTGCTCGACCTCTCAATTATGTGAAGGAGACCTACCATAGGATGTCATCTTCAACCCCCACGACCTGGGCCTTCTTTCGTTCTCTGGATTTCCCGGAACAGATGCATCACTTGGTACGTCGTAATCATGGTTTCAGCAGTTTCGTTTACTTCCTTTGCTAATTAATCTTTCCTTGTTTATCTGGTGTATCTGGGCAGCGGCTGCCTGCCCACTTTGAGATCGAGTATGGCCCGGATCTCCCTGAGCGCGTCCTGCTATCGTCGAGGATTCTACGGGATTTCCCTGTGACGGTGTACCGAGGTGATTACCGGGTGCCCTACTTGGGGCAGGGTTGGAATCATTTTGCCAGCACTCATGGTGTCGACATAGGGTCTGCCATTACCTTTCTGCACAAAGGGAACGCTCGGTTCGAGGTTCATATCTTGTCCGCGGATGGCAGCGAGGTCGATGCTGGGTGGCGAGAGCCTCATCCCGAGGGTCCTCTGCCCAACGGAACCCGTCTGTGTGTTGACCGAACTCGCCTGGTTTCGGGTCGTCCTCGAGATACCCATTGAGTTGTCCTTTCTCTGTGTTTCCTGTTTTTCTGGGGGTATCCCTCTTTGAATGTTAAACGCCCAGTTTCTTGGGAGGAATCTTTAGCTCCGGGGTACTGATCATTTTACCGGCATGCCTTAAGCTGGACCATGAACGGGTTAATCGACACCCCTGGGTGCCTTACGCATATCCCGGGGTCCGTCGCGGTGTCGAGTTCCATCAATACAGGACTCGGGTCCCTCTGGGAACCTAACGCGCTCCCCTGATTTCCGACGTGATTCGGGCTCCATCATTAGGGGGCCAGAGGTTAATCTGGGAGCTCAATGCGTCCACCAGATATCCGACGCGGAGCGAGCTCCAGCGTCCTGAGACGTTCCAATCTGGGAGCTCAATGCGTCCACCAGATGTCCGACGCGGAGCAAGCTCCAGCGTCTTGGGACGAAGTGTCAATCTGGGAGCTCCATGCGTCCACCAGATGTCCGACGCGGAGCAAGCTCCAGCGTCCTGGGACGAAGTGTCAATCTGGGAGCTCCATGCGTCCACCAGATGTCCGACGCGGAGCAAGCTCCAGCGTCCTGGGACGAAGTGTCAATCTGGGAGCTCCGTGCGTCCACCAGATGTCCGACGCGGAGCAAGCTCCAGCGTCCTGGGACGAAGTGTCAATCTGGGAGCTCCATGCGTCCACCAGATGTCCGACGCGGAGCGAGCTCCAGCGTCCTAGGACGAAGTGTCAATCTGGGAGCTCCATGCATCCACCAGATGTCCGACGCGGAGCAAGCTCCAGCGTCCTGGGACGAAGTGTCAATCTGGGAGCTCCATGCGTCCACCAGATGTCCGACGCGGAGCAAGCTCCAGCGTCTTGGGACGAAGTGTCAATCTGGGAGCTCCATGCGTCCACCAGATGTCCGACGCGGAGCAAGCTCCAGCGTCCTGGGACGAAGTGTCAATCTGGGAGCTCCATGCGTCCACCAGATGTCCGACGCGGAGCAAGCTCCAGCGTCCTGGGACGAAGTGTCAATCTGGGAGCTCCGTGCGTCCACCAGATGTCCGACGCGGAGCAAGCTCCAGCGTCCTGGGACGAAGTGTCAATCTGGGAGCTCCGTGCGTCCACCAGATGTCCGACGCGGAGCAAGCTCCAGCGTCCTGGGACGAAGTGTCAATCTGGGAGCTCCATGCGTCCACCAGATGTCCGACGCGGAGCAAGCTCCAGCATCCTGAGACGAAGTCCCAATCTGGGAGCTCCATGCGTCCACCAGATGTCCGACGCGGAGCAAGCTCCAGCGTCCTGAGACGAAGTCCCAATCTGGGAGCTCCATGCGTCCACCAGATGTCCGACGCGGAGCAAGCTCCAGCGCGATATGAATCTTTACGAAAAAGTTATAAAGCACCCACTAACCGCTTTGATTTATTTACTAGTAGCGGGGGTGACTTGAATAAACGTCGTAACAAACTCAGAAATTACACGTAGTACTTCTTTAGGTGTTCGGCGTTCCACGTCTTTCAAAGGACAACACCTTCAGGGGTCTGTAACTTGTATGCTCCGACTTGAACATGCTCGACGATTATATAGGGCCCTTCCCATTTGGCGTCTAGCTTCCCTCCGGCTAGGGCCAGACGTAGGACTAAGTCTCCCCTCTCGAAACGTCGCTCTTGCAAATGCTGGTCCCTGTGTTTTTGGGTCGTCCTTTTGTATTCTCGGGCATGGATTTCGGCGATCATACGTTTCTCCTCCCGAAGGTGCATCTCGACCTCCAGAGCTTCATCGTTAGCCTTGGACTCGTAAGCTAGGACCCGGGCAGAGGGAATCAGGCGCTCCACTGGGATGACCGCGTCTGACCCGAATACTAAGGAAAAAGGCGATTCCTTGGTGGGGGTTTTTGGCGAAGTACGGTACGACCAGAGTACCAAGGGGAGAAGGTCTGCCCACCGGCCCTTGGAAGTTTTCCCCAGCTTCTTCTTAATACCTTCCAAGATTTGGCGGTTCGTAGTCTCCGCCTGCCCGTTCGTCTGGGGATGAGCTACTGACGAGAATTTCAGTTTTATTCCGAGGCCCTCACAAAAATCTCGAATGCTCTCACAATCGAATTGCGTCCCATGGTCGGTGATGATGGCCTCGGGGACCCCGAACCGGCAGACCAGATTCTTCCATAGGAATTTCTTGACCTTCTCTGCGGTGATCAAGCCCATTGCCTCCGCTTCTACCCACTTGGTGAAATAGTCTACTAGGACCAGGACATATTTGAGCTGTCCGGGTGCTGTGGGAAAAGGGCCCAGAATGTCCATTCCCCACAAAGTGAAAGGACAGGCTCCGAAGATGCTCTGAAGCGGCTCGGCGGGCACATTTTTCAGGTTCCCATGTTTCTGGCAAGCTTCACAACTGCGCACGAAATTCTGCATGTCCGCCCTAATCGTGGGCCAATAGTATCCCAACCTTAATACTTTGGTAGACAAAGCCCTCCAGCCTTGGTGGTGAGCGCAAACCCCGGCGTGCAGCTCTTCGGCGATGATTCGTCCCTCCCGGCTGGACACACATAACAAGTCCGGGAAGTTGAAACCCTTCTTGTACAACTTCCCTTCGCGGATTAGGAATCGAGCCGCTCTGCTTGTTAATTTCTTGGCTTTTGCTCTCTCTAGTGGAAGAGTCCCCTTTTCCAGATATTCAGTGATCGGTGTTCTCCAGTCATCGGACCCTTCCGTTTGGACAAAATATACTTCTTGTACCAGCCTTCGCTGATTCCTTCTTTCGAAGTCAAACTTTCCTTCTACGTTTGTTGGCATGGCAGCCCCCACTCGGGCCAATAAATCTGCCTGCTCATTGTCCTCCCGTGGGATGGACTCGAGGGTGAAGTGCAGGAAAGCCTTCCTCAGAGCATTCACTTTTCGCAGGTAATCTGGCAGCAACCCTGTCTTGGCTTCATATTCTCCGTCCACCTGTCTGGCGACAACCTCAGAATCAGTATACACGGCGACGGCCCGAGCCCCACGGGCCAGAGCTAACTCTAGCCCTGCTATCAGGGCTTCATATTCGGCCTCGTTGTTGGTGGTTAGGAAGTTCAGCTGGTGAGAGAAACAAAACTGGTCTCCCCCGGGGTTGGTGAGCACGACCCCCGCACCGCATCCATCCGTGTTGACGGCTCCGTCCACTTTTATCAACCAACACTTCTGTGAGTCTTGCTCCTCCTCCTCAAAACTGGTTTCGCCGATGAAATCGGCTAGTACCTGAGCCAACGCCGCTCTTCGGGGAACGTATGCTATCTCGAACTCAGAGAGCTCGATGGACCACTTCGACATTCGTCCGGAGAAGTCTGGTGAGTGAAGGATCTGCCTTAATGGTAAATCTGTCAAGACCTCGATCCTGTGATCCTGGAAATAAGGACGTAGCCTTCTCGTCGCGAATATCAGACAAAGGATTACTTTCTCGACTGGCTCATACCTAGTCTCGGCGTCTTGTAGCACTCTACTCACATAGTAAACCGGGTATCGCCCTTCCCTGGCGAGAACTGCGCTGATGGTGGTTGTCTTAACCGCGAGGTAAATCTGTAGGTCTTCTGTTTTTTGCGGCTGCTGAAGAGTAGGCAAATACTGCAAAAAGACTTTCAATTCATCAAACGCTTGTTGAAGTTCCGTCGTCCACTGTATCGGCCCCTTCCTCTTCAACAACGCGAAGAAAGGCAAAGCCTTGTCCGCCAGGCAGGAGCAGAAACGTCCCAGGTAGTTGACCGCACCGTTCAACGACTGGACCTCTTTGATAGTCCGTGGAGGACGTAATTCCTGTATTGCCGTTATCCTTGCTGGGTTTACATCTATTCCCCGCTGGCTAACCATAAAGCCTAGGAATTTCCCGGACTCGACTCCGAACACACACTTTTCGGCGTTCAAATTTAGCCCTCCGCGTCTCAGCGAATCGAAGGTTTCCTGCAGATCTGCGGCATGGTCTTCCGCTTTCTGGCTCCTCACCACAATGTCGTCCACGTAAATGGACACGTTCCGGGGCAGCTGTTCGCGGAAGATTTTGTCCACTGTCCTCTGGAATGTGGCCCCAGCATTCCTCAGACCGAAAGGCATGACCCTGTAACGGAAAATCCCCTGATTGGTAATGAAGGTGGTTGCTCTTTGGTCCAGAGGGTCTAGCTTGATCTGGTTGTACCCAGAGTAGGCGTCTAAGAAACTCAGAGCCTCGTTTCCAGCAGTGATATCTACTAACTCGTCTATCGACGGCAATGGGTAGCTGTCCTTCGGGCAAGCCTTGTTCAGATCTGAAAAGTCAACACACATCCTCCACTTCCCATTGGCCTTCTTAACGAGGACCACATTCGAGAGCCATTCTGAGTCTTCTGCCTCCTCAATGAAGCCAGCATCGAGCAACTTATCCACTTCTTCTTTCGCTGCCCGAGCCTTCTCCGGGGCCATCTTTCTTTTCTTCTGGGCCACCGGCCGCGCGTCGTGACGGATTCTGAGTGTATGGATCGCGATGGAAGTGGGGACGCCTAGCAGATCCTTCGGGGACCACGCGAACACGTCCCGCGATTGCCGGATAATCTCCAAGACCCTTTCCCTCTCCCCTGCTTCGAGGGCTTGGCCCATATAGATTCTCTCCTCGGTATTAGGGAATGGTTGATGGACGGTTCTTGAGTCCGCGGTTGGGACCTCTCTTTCGGAGGGTCGAACCTCAAGCTCAGCTTCCGACCCAACCTCATCAGTTATTCTCGCTGGTTCATTCCCGGGTGAAGAGTCTTTCTCGGCGATTTTGGTGCTGCTCTGAGCCGTATCTTCGAGGCACATGACCTCCTTCTTCTTTTTCAACGATGTTACATAACAACTCCGACTCTCGGGTTGGTGGCCGCACACTTCCCCCGTTCCTCCCCCGGAGGCCGGGAACTTGACTTTAAAATGGTATATGGACACCACCATTTGAAATTTAAAAAGGGAGACCCTCCCCAAGAGCGCGTTGTAGGTGGTCGGAATTCGGACCACCGTGAAGGTGATGTTCTCCATTCTCCGTAGAGGGGGGGTGCCCAAAACCACTGTGAGCTCAATTGTGCCCGCCACCTGCACTTCATCTCCTGAAAAGGTAATCAAGGTGCCGTGGTAAGGTTTCAGGGCGGTCGCCGACACACCTAGCTGGGAGAAAGCTTCCCACGAGAGTATGTCAACTGATGATCCTGTATCGATGAAGACCCTCTTTACAGTTTTGGTTGCGATCTGAGCGTGGATCACCAAGGGGTCGGCATGGGGCATGCGGACTTGCTCCGCGTCGGCCGAGGTAAAGATTATTTCCGGGTGTGGCTTCGAAGCAATTTTCTGACTTGCCAGGGACGGAGGATGTCTCGACTCTCTTTCATAATTCTTCCTCTCTTGCCGGCTGATTCCTGAGATCGACGGTCCTCCTGCGAGGGTGTCAATAAAGCCTTCTGGTTCCGGGATTCGGTTGATCCGCGACCCCTCCGGGCGGTCTTCTCGGCGGGGAGCCTGATTGACCGATACTTGCGCAGGCTGACCCTGCCCTCTGCGACCTTCTCTCCACCAACGTCCCCTGCCCCGGCCCCTGTTCCCCGGGGGGTACCGTCGTGGTTCATCTCTCCCCCGTGGATCCTCCATTCGAGTGGCATGGGGGTGGTGGCTTCTTCGGTCATCCGCGAGCCTTCGATTATGGTGATCCTGAGCCTGTCGGTAGCGACGAGGGTCGTTGTCGCGCCCGTTTCTTCTGGCCGGAGAGACCGGCCCTCTGTGTTTGTGCATCTCTTGGTCACCGCCCTGATACCTTGCGTTCGGCTTCTCCCTTTCATGGTTGTAATGAACCTCATCTTGCTGGGACGCGGGCGTTCCGCCCGCAGAGTAGTTTCTCTTTGGCTTCATTGCTCCTTTGTCCTTCCGGAACTTTCCCGCTATCTTCCCCAGAAGACCGCGCGAGCCCTCATTGGCTCTCGAACTAGAGGCTGCGGCTTCTTCCGCCTCAATCTGGGCGGACACCAGGTTTCTTAACGTATCATAGTCCTTGGGCTTCTTTCTGAAAAGCCGGGTCTTGAAACTTCCGTCCGCGATGTTCCCCATCAGGATTATGACCGCGGATTCGTGATTAAAATTGGGGATTTGAACCACCACAGAAGTGAAGCGGGCAAAGAATTGTCCTAGGGTTTCATTGTGCCCCTGTCTGATCGGGTTGAGGTCCAACATGGTCTTCTTTCTAGACCGCGAGCTTCCAAAATGAGACTTGAAGATCTGGGAGAGCTGGAAGAAACTCGAGACCGAGTTCTGCGGCAGATTAGTGAACCAAGTTAATGCGATGCCGGTTAGTGTTGACGGGAAAGTCCGGCACAGCATTGCGTCATTGTACTCATTGACCCCCATGGCTGTTGTAAAATGGCACATGTGGTCATCGGGATCAGTGGTGCCATCATACTTCATCAGATTCGCATCCCTCCACCGCTTGGGCACGGGTGCCAAACAAACCTCGGTGGTGAACACTGAGGGGATTAGATCTATCCTCCTCTCGCTCTCCCGAGGTGAACCAGTTCGGGTGGATGTGGATATATCAGATGAATGTTCCCCCCTGTGCTGCTTGAAAGGGTGCCTGCCTTCACCACGATATTGCGAGCCAAAGTCATCGGTGGATCTGGGTTGGAACTGATCCTGGTACATGCCTCCATATGCCTCATGGGGAAAGAATGGGAACGGGTTCACCGGCGGAGGCGGGGGATAGCCATCGTATCCATAGAAGATACCAGGCCCCATGCCTTGATGGGGGACATAGTGATTCCCGGGCATGAAGTAGCCTTGGGCCATCTGCGGTGGGACATATGGCGAGACAACCGGATCCTCTGGTGCGCTGAGCTGACCTGGGGAGTTCACGGGTCCCCCGGTCCCCTGCGGCCCTTCGTGATCCTGGCTCATCATTTCGGGAGAGGCTTCTCCCTGGTTTTCGCTCATTTTCCAACCTGCGCAGGCAAAGGAGTCTTAGCTGAAGGTAACGTTGAGAATAGTATATCAATGTTTTAAAACTCGGGAACCTCTCAGGGTGAGAGTGTTCCCACAGACGGCGCCAGTGACGAAACCAAATTAGAAAAAGGCTGACGTGTCCCCCCACGTGGCCGTGGAGGGGTATGCAGGTGAATTCCTCCCCGTGGGGGATGGGTGTTACGGGCTTACCTGACGCCCACGCGACCCCAGTCAGGCACCCGATGAGGGTGACAGGACCGGGGTAGCGAGGACCCCAACCTGAGCCGCACACCCCAAAGAATCATGCATACGGTCTTACCCTTCCACGGGATCCTCACCAGTTGTGGGGATCCCGGGGTCAGTGCCGCGGAGCCATTCGAGAAGGCTCGCGTCGTTATCTGAATGGGTTCATCAAATGACCCAATGGCGAAGAGGGCACGCCTGCTGATTCGGTGAGAGTTGATGGAGGGACAAGTTTACGTATTCCCCCCAGCTCCCTTAGGGCACGCCTTACTACCTGCGCAGCTTCAACCGCTGTTACTCAGGTGCCACAGGCGTCCGCGGATGCGGGGGTTCTGAGGTAAGTCGAGGTGACCTTGGTGTGGAGATTCCCCTGCCGTAATTCCTTCCCTCTCTCTCTCTCCTTAGAACGTGAGTACCCCCCCCCCCCCTTTTACGTTTTCCAAAAAGTCCTTTCTCTCTCCTTTCCTTCCTCCTTTTATACTGTGTTCCGTCTGTTGAACAGGGGGATGTTCCCCTCTTTTGGCCATCTGTCGGTGTAATGAGGCCAAGTGTTAAAGGGCGTGAGGACACTTGGATGGGCGGCATGGCTGACACCTGTCCCCTTTCCTGCCATTTGTCCTTCTGGATTGGACATTCTTCGTCCGCGGACCGAAAACCTTTATCGGCTTGGATCGTGGGGTTTATTACCCTTTTGCCCCTCGGAGACCTTTGGTGGCTCTTTTGGCCCCTTTATCTCTTGGGCGTCATCAACCATGAAAAGCATTATGTTTAATTTCTATTAAGAAAGGAGTGCTAATTTCATAGTTATTTTCAGGGATTAGAATAGCCGATTCAGGCACGACGAGAGTCGGGTGCATGTAATCCTCTACAGTGGTTGGGTACTGGGCAAGCTCATCTTCCAATTGCCTCGCACGCTCAGCTTCCCGTGTAGTGCGTGCTCTTTCAGCGATTAGAGCAGTATCTTTAGCAGCTAGTTCCCTCTAAAGCCTCTCAATCAGCTGTTCCTGTGTCTCTGCAGCCACCATGGCTCTTTTCAGTTTAGCTTGGATGTGTATAAGACGCTCCAGTTCGTCTAAGGCGTCAAACTCAGGTGTTCGACCAGAACGGCGCATATACCTGCGAAGTAACTCAAATGAAAAGTGAGATCTGACTACCTAAGGCGCGAATGATTGCTTCCCCGGCAACGGCGCCAATTTGTTGTAGGAGGAAATCGAGTTCAAAATATAAAATATAAATCAAACCAGATTCGTGCCCACGCAAATAATTACAAGACTTCCTCCTGATGCAGTAGTGGGAAGTCAGGATCGATCCACGAGGAAGCGTGTCAGCGGATCTCAGGTAGCTGTAAATCTCACAAACAGAAAAGCAAACAGAAAGACATAAATAACAAACAAAAGCAGAAAATAAAGCAAGGACTCAGAAGCTATTCGATATCGAGCAACAGTCCTCGATATCGACTACAGCAAGTCGACAACAGAGAGCAAACTCAGCAACAGAAACTCGATCTCGACAAAATCTTACCCGATATCGACAAGGCACTACTCGATATCGACTAACAACTCCCCGAGATCGACAAAGACAGAAACTTTAAAGGTGCAAACTTTCGAAGACAGAACTCAGATTTCGGTGAATAAAATCAATAAACTAAAAGACTTCCAAGGCAAGGGTATCAACACCACAACGATAACCATGCAAAATAACACATAAAGGCATAAAAGATCATGCTTTCCATCAAATAACTTTTGTTATTAACAAATAGGAATATAGAGGCTTTCGCATAAACCCTAATTGTTACTAACCCTTTTTCACATAATTAACCCAAGTTGCATTAAGATCACTTTCGCTTCAATAATACAAACAAGGATCACCTTCAACTCTCGCAAAAGAATCATGCTCATAGGGATAGAAGACAAATTGCATCAAAAGATTGTACCTTTACCACATCATCTTACATGGCTACCGTCGGGCTCACCCCGACCCTAGAAGTGGGTGGACTACTCGCTCTTCATTATCAAGAAACTCATCAATAAACAAAAGAAACTAACTTGCATTGAATAAAACTAAAAAGAAAGCTTACAACCGAACAAGCCAAATCCGCTTTCGCCTTTCCGCCTTGCTCTTTGACTTTGGACTTCTGTAGTTGATTTCCGAGCTTTTCGTCCTTTCTCAGAACTGATGTAAATTTCCTCAAATTCTGCGAATTTAAACAGAAACTAGTGTAGATTCCATAAAACATAAACTACATAGATTCTGTACTATTCTATCCCAAATGCATGAAATGTATGCAGAAAATGATATAAACGTTACTGTAAAACATGGCAGATTCAGCTCACAACAACAAGTACACATTCATTAATGCGGTGGTTGGAAAAGTTGTAATCAATGTTGTTCGTCCCTTGAATGAGGTCAACGTCTGGTCAACTCCTGAAACTTGGGTATGTTGAATTGGGTTGAATCTATGTGATTGATCTTTACAAATTTAACGGGCCGTTATTTTTTGTAGGACAAATATAACACCATTGAAGCAACAATTAGATATGAATCATATGATACAAAACCTACTTGACTTGATGCTAAGTTCAACAAACTGATATCCGAAATGTTATGTTCAAGAAACCGACATAGTAGCTACAATACGATACAAAACCCTTAAGTTAGAACTGTCTAGTTGCCTTGTTACCAGATCCGACGACGAGAACGACAACATTACATTAATTAAGACACGATTACATAAGGTGGAGGCCATGCCTACTTCTTCACAAATGCAAGGAGGAGTTCTCCCATCTGACGGTTGCGTTCAGTTAGCTCCCGGTTGTGCTCAGTTAGCTCCCGGTTGCTCTCCGTTAGACACCGGTTGCGTTCTTCCACTTCATGCAACCGCTCAATTAGATTCCGGTTGCGCTCGGTTAGATCTTGTCTACCATCTGACAGAGCAATGGGTTCTCGCTACTGGTTGCATCATCCTCCTCAGTATCCGTGACATGGTTCTTCTTCTCTTTGCCTACCTCCGGGAAGAGGGTAACAATCGGCCAATGTTTTCTGCTAGGTGCCAAATCAAATGGCGACACTTCCTCCATCTCTTCACTATAGGGAGTCCACTACGAATCATGACATTATATTCATAAGCATGACCTTATATATAGATGCAATCATACTGTCATTTTACGAGGATACTAATATGTGTATTCATACAATGTATTTGATGATTTAAAGGAAATAAGTTCCTTTCAAGAGCCATATGCACCAAAGGAACAAATCAACATTCATGTTCTAGAAAATGACTATTCCTATGAACAAAACAACATTCGATCTTGAAATACAATGCACCAATAATCAACTCAATAACATACGTACACAACCACCTCAATCAACCCAATAAGATACGCAACAAAATCATGTGTAGAAGTTCATCTCCAACAACATAAAAATAAAATGAGGGAACAAAGAAGCTAAGGACAAAAAATTCATCTCCAACAACATCAATCATGAATGAATTAGATTCATCTCCAACAAAATCAGTTCTTGCCTTCATTACAAAGTAAATTAAAAGCAAGTTGTTTACCTGACGTTCGTATGACTCATCCCCTCCAATCCATGGGTACTTTTCTGGACAACCGCTCGGCCAACTACCGGAAGTGTTTGACATGCTTGTGGACAGAACAACAGAGAGTATAAGAAACACCAGACAATTCATGACAACAATCGAAACCTTATGATTTCAGGATATTCCAGTTTTTCCCCAATCGAAACCCTTTCGATTTGAACATATTGGGGATTGTAAGTTGAAGCCACATAAACCAGATGAAAAGCAATGCAATAGGACTCTCATGTCACAAAGGAAAGGTACAGGGCCGTCCAATGATTTTTAGGGGCCCTGTTCAACTTCAATCCATACAATGTATACTAAATTTTAATAAAAAAAATTACAAAATTTAAAGTAAATTAGTATTAAAAATATTTTAAAAGTTTAATTTTTAAAAATAGTAAAACTAGGCCAAAATAAATTTAATATAGGACTACTCTGTACGGAGAATTAGATTTTAACTCACTGTATTTATATTGTTACATATATATTTTATTTTTTCACATTTTTAATCCTAATTAACTATGTTTTAATTTACAATTCAAAATTTCTTGCACAAGAAATTTTCAAACAGTTAATTGTTAATTTAGTAATAGAGGAAAATAACTTATTTTTTTTACAAATCAGAAGAGTTTCTTGCAAAAAAAAAATTATTTGAAAAAAAAAAGAAAAAGAAAAATTATACTCCGTACACAACGTGAAGGGATTGTGAAAAGATAACAAAAAAATGGTCGAAATTGAATGAATGGCGCAGGTGCTTCGAATCGAACTCCCGTTTCGGAGTTTGCTTTAAAAATTCCTTGGGGCAAGTTACCACTGGGCTGAGAAAACAATATGAAAGTTTTGGCAACAAATATATCAAGTATAAACAGAGTACTAGTTGGGGCCCCATAAAATATTGAGGCCCTGTTCTGTTGGGCTGGTTGCACACCCCAATGGACGGGCCTGGAAAGGTAATGGAAGCCACACAAGCCAATGGAACTGAAACCAAGTGTGTGTGTGTGTGTGTGTGTGTGCGCGCGCGCGCGTGCGTGTGCGCGCACGCTATAACAGAAAAGGCAATGGAAGCCACACAAGCCAAGGAGAAGCAATGCAGTGGAGGGCTCTCATGATTTTCTCATTCTCCTCTACAAATACCGGTTGTAATACACTTCCACATCAATGAATTCAGTTCAGTTTTACAGATCTAGATGAAACCAATGGAGGCTAGGCCGATTTGGGTTTCAGATCTGGAATCACAGATATGGAATTGAAGCCGAACGAAAACAAATAGCCAATGAATTAATCAGATCAATCGAACAAGGAAGGAGAAGAGAGGTACCTGAGCGTGAAGGCGAGTGAAGAACAAGGAAGGAGATCGAGGACGAGATGCCAAATAGCCCTCACTGTCTTGAATAGAGGATGTCAAATAACCCCACTGTCCGGATGAAGACGATATGCCAAATAGGTACGGAGAATCACATGTTTTATTTTAAAGTAAAGTTGATTCAAGGGACGAACTTATATATGTTCGTCCCTTCAATGATGATGGCATGACTGGCATCTGACAATCCTTATTGAATCACCATGTTTATCGATGGTCAACGATGTGGTCAACTTCCACTTATTACTCAGGCGGCAAACTTAGTAATTATTCGTCTCCTGAAAGGCTCTCTTGGATGGGTATACTTGCATCCGGTCCTATTGTAAGTGACGACCCAGACTATGTTCGTCCCTTGAAGTGCATTCAAGCGACGACTAAAAAGTCGTTTGTGTCTAGAGCGTCAAACTGGCCTAATGTCTTAATTTAAATACCTTAAAAATTTGTGTTAATCAAACACCACCATACCTACTTGCATTATAAACATAGTACAATTAAAATCCAGTCACAACCTAGTTTTGTAAGGAGGATAAAAACCATATCATATCATTTTATGAATGGATGGAGCATATAAATTAGAACATAAAATTGACAAGTTTAATTAAGGCGAAACTAATTAAAATAACCCGACCTTTAAGGGTGTGTTAAAAATATATCCCAATCTTTCAAAGTGTAAGATAAATATCCCGACCTTTAAAGGGGTGTTAAAAATATATCTCAACCTTTCAAATGTAATATAAATATCTCGACCTTTATAGTTAATGTTAAAATAATATCTCAAAAAAATTTGTACAAAAAAAAAGCTAACAGGACATGCATATATGTCAAAAAAAAAATTAATAAAAAAAACTTTAAAAAATATATATAAAAAAATTATAGTTTTACATATATTTCATCTTTTATATTTTATACACACTATTTTCTTATAACTCTATATTAAAAACCTTGTTTTATTAAACCATTTCTTTTCTTTTTTTTTTATCAAGGGAAAGAAATAAATTAATAAAATATAAATATATATATATATATATAAAATGATATATTTACAAGTGTTTAATATTTTATTTAGATTATTTTTATATTTGAGGGATAACACCCATATTCGTATAATGGACCATTTAACTAATTTCGTATTTTTGATGAAAATTTAAAATAGAAAGAAGAATGGTTAGAATTTTAGTAAATAAATTATGTAAAAAAAATGGAACAATTGAACAAAGAAGAATCATATGGAAAATTGAAATATTAATAAAGTGTCTTGAATTTTTTTTTTAAAATAATAAATGAAAAAACTTGTTTTCTTAAACCCTTCTATTAATTTTTATATATTTTTTTAAAATTTATTTTTTTTATTAATTTAGTTTGCCACATATGTATGCCATGTTAGTTTTTTTTTGGTAGAGAATTATTTTATATATTATTTGAACATCTCTTATAAAGGTTGATATATTTATCTTACATTTGAAAGGTAGGGATATATTTTTAACATATCCTTAAAGGTCAGGATATTTATCTTACATTTGAAAGGTTGAGATATATTTTTAACACACCCTTAAAGGTCGGGTTATTTTAATTAGTTTCGCCTTTAATTAATTATATATAACATAAAATATATGGAAACATTTAAGACTATCAGACGAAGACGTTCTAATGGAAAATTAGCCTAGAAAACATAATTCTCCGAAACTTAATTTCAGGAGTGGAGAAATTTCGATGTATATATAATGATGGTCCTCGAATTCGATCGAGTGCTTGGCCAAGAATGATTCGGAGTGGCTCACATGAATTGATAGGCTTTCAATGTGCACAGTTCCACCTAACTCTCGATATTACATCAAGTAGTGTGACTGTGCAAGTGATGATGGGGTTTGAATTGAATTGAAGGATATATCACATGTATGTAGAACAACATGCCAATTTCCAATAGATCAATCCATTCCCCTAATCATTTGACAAAATCACGCTTTTGTAATTTTTTACTACTGTACATGTCCAAACTATAATTTACTATTCAAAACCCTAGATATCCAAAGCTTATATCTATCATTTATCTTTCCCATGATAATTGATAAGGGTTTTTTTGCTTTTCGTCTATGTTATAGTAAGACTCCGTTTTAGCTCGGTCTATCTTATATTCTCGCTACTCATAATCTTTCTCATCTTTGATTCACTCTAAGACTATTTTGTTGCTGCTTTGGTTTGAGGTTTCTGGTTTTATTTTTCTCTTTTGTTTTGAGTTTTCATTATTTCATGAATGTACATTAATTAGTCGGTTTGACATTCCTTTATCCTCTCGATTTACTCGATGATAATTTGCCTATTATTTCGAATCCTTGACTAAGCGAAGAAAAATCATTCTCTTTCCTTTTTATGTTTGATTTTATAATTTTTTTTAATTTTATCAATCTTTTTGACATCTCAATTTGCCACATATAATATTACTTTTTTTAAAAAAATCTAATATACACTAAATTAGGAGAATGTAAAGAGTATAAAATATTAAGTTATTAACATGGAATAGGGAGGATCCCTTTCTCCTTACACAATGCCCTATACAAGTCCCCTTTGATTCCTTCTACACGCTCCCCCAATCCCAATAAAATACACACAAATAATGAAGATGGATGAAGCTACCTACATACAAAAAGGAAAGAGAAGATCTTGTGTTGTCCTTGCTTGAAAAAAAGTTAGGATTAGGAGGATTAAATACACAGACTCTATACACTTATATTGTTTATTAATTTTAAAATAAAATATCATTACTAATTACCAAAAAAAAAAATCTCATTACTTACTATACATAGACTATACACATATATATGAAAGAAAAATCAAATTATTTGTCATAATAACATGAAATAATTAGGTCTTGTTGTATTAGTTGGAGATTCATATATATATATTAATTACACTGGTTTTTATTTAATGAGGTAAAAAATTTCTCTCTTAATATAAAAACATAAACTAGTACATTATATGAAAATACAATACCTTTAAATTACATTGATTTTTACATAATTTTATACTTATTGGTTATAAGTTTAAAATCATTTTTAAATTTTTTTTAAAAATAATAATAAAAAGTTAGTATTTGAAATAGTTTTTAGCTCATTAAAAAAACCGTCGAGAAGTCAAATGACACTTATTGGTAAACAGATGGAGTATATACTTATATAATAAGTATAAAAAAAACTTTTTATATCAAATGTAGAAAGACACTTACATGCTAAACCTATCAACAACTCTCAAATCTCAAACACATCAATTGCTCTTTGTTTCTTTTTTCGTTTTTTTAACTTTGTTGCAAGACCAAATGGGAAGGGGAGATTTGGGAACAATGTGGTCTGTGTTCAGTCTTCAGGGACGTCGTTTTGCTTTAAAGGGTTAAAGCGAAACGACATCCCCTCTCCCCCACCCAGTATCTCTCCCTTTTTCCCCTTCACGTCCTCTCTTCTTGCTCCGTCTCCTCCTTGGGTTTTGGGTTCAATTAAAATAGCAAAAGCAAAAGCTTCCTCTTCCTCCCTCCCTCCCCTCTCTCTCTCCATTCTCTGCGCTTTATTCTGCAGAAATGAGAATGCTTTACTGTTCACCATTAACGAGGAACTCCCTCCCTCTCTCTCTACAAATGCTTGCTAGGTTTGTCTTGTTTTAACCCATCAGAATCTCCTCACTTCCACGCATTAAAGTGCCTACCTCCCCCCTTTAAATTTCTCCCGGCCACTGTGAAGAGGGCATGTAAATTGCCCATTTTTTCTACGAGAGAGAAGAAAAAAGAGAACTTGAAACCCACCCAGTTCGGTTTTTGCCCTCCTGTGGATTCTTGGCATCAGTTCTCAACTTCAATTGAGCTTAAGACCCATAAAGGTTGGGTCTTTATTTGATTTGAAGTTTTGAACTTCTGGGTGGTGAGCTTATCTGGGCTGAAATCAAAGTGCTGTATGAAGAGGGTTTGATACAATGACAGATGGGAATTCTAAAAAAAGCAAGGTTGGTTTCCCCTCAGCCAAATTTTGTGCAGTTGATCTTGATTTTTTTTTTTTAAAAAAAAAATCTTTTGTGATTTTTCAAACTTAAAATTTGATTCTTGGTTGCATTTCTTGTTCTTCCGTGAAGCTCTCCTGGTCAAAGTCACTGGTCAGAAAGTGGTTCAACATCAGGAGTAAAAATGAAGATTATGAGGCTGATGAGGTTCCTCATGGAGGTAGGTGTCTTTGTGCCAAACTGCCAATTTATTTCCTTAATCTTTTTCTACACCATTTTTTGGACCATTCATTTTATGGCCTTTTCTGTGTTTACATTAAACTTGTTAGAAAATAGAATGATGATTGAAGCATAAACAGTCTCTGATCTTATGGTCCTTGCAATACTGTTGAGTTGTACAAATTGAATCTGTTTTTGGCTCCTTCTCATTCTCACAATTACTATTGCTTTGATAGAAGAAAAAAAAACCCAAACCCAAACCCAAACCTAAACCTAAACCTATTTATTTGCCACTTGATTCAGTAGGTGATGTTGAGTGGAGGACCAGCTTCTCAGAGAGGGAGCCTTGCTCAGTCAAGAAGAGCAAAACAGGTTTCATATGATTATGAATATTTATCCATATTTACTTTTTTGCTGTTGAAAATTGAAGAGGCCTTTGCCCCACAGTGATACAGATGGTGAAATTAAATGATCTTTGTCTCACTTTAATTTGGATGTTTGTAGAGAAATTCACTGACCGTGCTCGCCAAAGCGCAGAGTATCTTGAGCACCCAAGGATTATAGATGTGCAAAATCATAGGTACATTTTGGTTTTAGCATCTGTTCTTCATGCTTGATGCACCTTTTTCTTTTAGATTAACAAGTGTGTGGTTTTTTACCTTCTACTTGATGCAGTATCTTTGTTGCTACTTGGAATGTGGGCGGAAAATCCCCTCCGAATAACATGAGTCTGGACAATTGGCTTCATGGTGCTCCTCCAGCGGATATTTACGTTCTTGGGTGTGTATTTAACAATAGATCATATATGAGTTCATGGAATCAAGATGATTTTTTACTAAAATATTTGTATTCTTTGGCTATTCAGATTTCAAGAAATTGTTCCCTTGAATGCGAGTAACATCTTGGGTGCGGAGGATAATGGTCCTGCTAAAAAATGGATAGCTCTCATCAGGAAGTCCCTAAACAATGCTCCTGGGACGAGTGGAAGCAGCGCTTGCCACACACCGTCCCCCATCCCCAATCCAATCGTTGAAATGAACGCCGACTTTGAAGGGTCAAGTAGGTTCAGAGCAGCATCCGCCCTTCCTCGCAGGTCATTTCAGGCAACCAGTAGCTGGAACATGGACACTGAACATTCGATTCCACAGCCTCGCCTTGATAGGCGTTACAGTGTTTGTGACAGAGTTATGTTTGGTCACAGGCCAAGTGATTATAGATATAGTAATTGCAGGCCAAGTGACTATCAATCCAGTGAGTATAGGCCGAGTGATTATCGCCCAAGTGACTATAGGCCTAGTGACTACCGGCCAAGCGACTTTAGACCCAGTGATTACCGCCCTAGTGACTATAGGCCGAGCAACTCTAGGCCAAGTGATTATAGACCAAGTGACTTTTCAAGTGATGATTTTGGGCAAGGTGATTCACCAAGCACTGTACTATACTCACCAATGTCATGCGGTGGATCTACTCACGCTGATGACGGTTACAGGCGCCCAAGGGGATCAAGATACTGTTTAGTGGTGAGCAAGCAAATGGTCGGCGTTTTTCTCACAGTCTGGATCAGGAAGGATTTAAGGGACCATGTCCGGAATGTGAAAGTGTCATGTGTTGGCAGAGGATTGATGGGTTATCTTGGAAATAAGGTATAGTTTCTTCGTCATTAGCTTCGTTTGCTTGCTTTGTTTCAACTTCTCGTTAGTGTAGAGCCTAGCTACCTAACTGAGTGTTGTCTTCTGATCTGCAGGGTTCCATATCTGTCAGTATGTTACTGCATCAGACAAGCTTCTGCTTTATCTGTAGCCACTTAACCTCGGGTCAGAAGGAGGGTGATGAGTTACGAAGGAATTCTGATGTCATGGAGATCCTGAAGAAGACGAGATTCCCACGAGTTACTAGCATGATTGAGGAGAAGTCCCCTGAGACCATAAGCGAGCATGAGTGCGTTTTTCACCCAACCTTGTCAAATTTCAATTGCATTTTTGAGCATCCAAGAGGGTTTTCAAAACTCATACTGTTCTTCCTCAAGGAGAAATGTCTGTCTGTTTTGCTTATAGTAACGCGTTTATTTCATTGCAGCCGGATCATTTGGCTTGGGGATTTGAATTATCGGCTATCTCTATCCTATCGGTCTGTGAGGGCGCTAGTTGAGATGCAAAACTGGAGGGCATTGCTAGAGAGGGACCAGGTGCAATGTTCATTCTTGAGCTTCTTTTTTTCCGATTCTCAAGTAAAGTTCCTTCTTGAGCTTCTGTTGACAATTGTTTCCGTTTTCCAGCTACGTATACAGCAGAAGAAAGGGCGCGCCTTTGCTGGATGGAATGAGGGGAATATATACTTCCCACCAACATACAAATACTCGCACAACTCCGACAGATATGCAGGGGATGATATGCACCCAAAGGAGAAACGCCGAACACCTGCTTGGTTAGTGAAACTTATGCCTTGCTTCTACATGGATCCACCTCCAATGATAGTATTCTTGGTTAGCTAAAATTTGCCTAACATTCCTTTGTGAAGGTGTGATCGGATATTGTGGTACGGAAGGGGGCTCCATCAACTGTCATATGTTCGTGCAGAATCCAGGTTCTCTGATCACAGACCAGTCTGTGGTATGTTCTGGGCCGAGGTTGAATCAGTTCAAGATCGGCTAAGGAGAACCATGAGCTGCTCGAGTTCCAGACCTGAAGTTACGGATTTCTTACCCTACTCCCATGGCTACACCGAGCTCTGCTTCTTTTGAAGACTAAAGCGCGCAATCATCCTATTCTCGGTATGTTGGCCGTTCGTGCTTGCCTTGTTCAAATACCATTTTCGCAACTTTAAACATGTGATTTCGGAAAGGACACATTTTTCAGAGGGTCATTCTCCAAGACAATGATCTTTGCAGATTTAATCAGAAGCATGTTTTCTTTGCTCATCCTTGATATGGTCCCCTGCATTACAGGCCAAGGATGGCTTTGGAGGGAGTTTATCTTCTCATTCTCCCAAGAACTGAGCCATGAAGCCGACATTTCATTTTTCGCAAACTGGAAAAGGTTAGCCTCCTCCTCTCCCTGTCGTCGATTGCTTCACATCAAGAGCTCCCATACATTCCCTTCGCTGACACAAAATCTGCGCTTTTCAGGTGTAAATCATTGCAATTTTGTCAGCTAACCCAACAAAGACCTAATTCCGCTACAACTTGACTCGATGTACACTAGTAAATGATTAGATTCCGTTTCGCCTTTGGTCCCAACGAGTTCACGAGTTGATGATCAACATCAAGTCCTCCGTGAGCTCTTAATGCCATGTGTATTCATTACAGGTATGGCCCTCACCCTCCTGTTGTTCTGGCTGATCTTAATCCTTTACTGCTCGGCGTCTTCTAACTAGAACTAGATTACCTTTGATGCTGCAGGATGAGCTAACCCCATCTAAAGAACGAACAGTCGAACGTAGATCAGAACTAATGTCAGCTTGTGTTTAACCCTCCATGGAAGAAAAAAGCTTGGAAGAGTGATTATGTTAAGAAAGATCAATTTGGATATTTTCCCACTTTTTTTGTATAATTTTTTGGTTATGAATTCCTTGTCAAAGAAAAGGAAACACTAGAAATGGTTGATAGTGATTAGTTAGTAATGATTCTTAACTGGAAAAAGTGGAAGATGAGTTCCTCTTCAAAGCATGTTTGATGGGGTTGCTTTGGTATCACTTTTGCCCTGCAAGGTGTGCCATTACAAACTAAAGCAAGGCAATGCCAGTAGACAATTTTACAGGTATCATATCATGTCAGGGAATTTTATTTTATTTTATTTAAAAAATATTGTTTGGGATCATAATTTATGACAATTTGCAAGTATTGTTTTTGTCTTATGAAGTGTCAATTTCCACTTTTATTAGTTTGCCCACTTTTTCCTGCAAATTGCACTCCACAAACTGTTGCCCTGATGCTCTTTTTGTCTGGTTTATGATTTAATGGAAGAGGAGACATCAGGCATTGTAGAGTTGAAAGTGTTTGCCCTCTCTATCATTTTTCATCATCTCTTATTCACGGGTGCCAAAGGGGTATGATTTAAGCTTGGTTTGATTAAATCGATTTCTATATGTATGGGTTTGTTTGGTTCCCGTAGCTGATGGATTAAGTGTGTTACATATATGTTAAATTAGAGTGTTCATAAGCTAGTAAGGTGTTTAGTAACACAACTGACAGAGTAGTTGATACAAACTTGCTGATGAGACAGGAGAAAATGAATAGAGTTTTGAAAAGCTTGGGGTGAATAGCTATTGAAAATCCAATTTTAAAAGTTAATTAAACTAAAATTTTATATTTACCTTACTTAAAACTATAGAATGTTAAAACCAAAAGCTACTTGTATTGCCAAACGGACTCATAATATATTCGATCTAAGCATCTTATCTTGGTGAGGAAAGATTGTCTACCTCTGCCCGACTGCCCCTCAGACCTGACCCTCTCTCCTTAAGGTTGGGCTGACAATCCATATGGTAGGAGGTTGAAATCTCTTACAAGCTCATCTCAATTGATAAAATTTGAAACCCTTGTATATAACATAGTAGTTGTATAAGTGAGTGAGACTATGTTATACCAAATCTTGTGACATCTAAATGGTAATTTGCAACATCTCTCTTTGTGGGTGGGTCTCTTTAAACATGAATGATGCTGAAAAGGCTGATAAGGTTGGATTGTGCAGAAGAATATGCTTTGTGCAATGAAATGGGGCTTCATTGGGCTTTTTAAATGCAACCTTTTGGTATCAGGTTGCTATCAATGGGGAGTATGGGAATATGGGATTAGGGCCTTTACATAATTGAGAGAGATGCTCTTTTTTTTTTACTACTATGTACTGCAGATTTTGCTTTCATTTGGGTTCCCTTACCTTTCTTTGAATATTTCCTTTGCCTTGCTGGATTTGGCTCTTCTTTTTCTGTTTCTTAAGGTGAATAGATTAAGTAAAGACAAGAGAATGAAAGGGTGAATCTTTTGACTAGTAGTACAAAACCGGCAAGCTTCTTTCATGAAGATGAAGGAGACAATCTTAGTGCCATCAGCTCGGTCTTCTTCTCTGGGAATATCGCACATGTTCAGAGAACTCAACTTCGTGGTTGATTGGATTGCTTGCTTGAGGTACTCTCCCCTCGAAGGTGTTTGTAATAACTCATAACTACTTGTCTCTCATTCGAAACGATGTTTCCTTTTAAGGGAAGATTTTGAAATATCAGATATAACAATATCTGGTAAATTGAGAAGTCGTATGGATAACAGATGAATTGAACGTCATGATATAACAATAACAAAAACTAAGCAAAACATCGGAAAAAAAAAAGAGAGAAGCAAATAAGCCTAAAAGGCTAACACATACCAAAAAAATGTTACTCCCTCCATTAATAAAATCGTATGTCTTACTTCATCCATGTCAAATTTTAAATTGTTTTGACTTTTTAACATACCTTTTTAATTTATTTAAAAATAATATTATACTTATTAGTAATAATTAAGAAATCACTTTAAAAAAAATTTATTAAAAATTTATTTTTATATAATTGTTTAGCTTATTAAAAAACTTATCAAAAGTAAAATGACTTAAATTTTGAGACAGATGAAGTATTAAATTAAAAAATCACTTTAGATTTTTTTAGTCTTCAAAAATCTTAACTAAAAAACATCTGAATGTTCGTTTATGTAATAGGCTAAGTTTGGTAAAAAGAAAAGTGATTGATGAGGTAACTGAAACTGATAAATTATTTGTGTTTAATATATGTTAATAACTTAGTATGGTGTTTGGTAATTGTTAGGGGCCTTAGGGCATGTGAATATAAAACCAAAAGCTTTGAAAAGCTTGGGTGATAGTGGTTGGAAAGTTTCAATTTCAAAAGTTAATTAAACTAAAACCATATATTTATTTCATTTGAAACTATATAAATATATAATATCAAAATCATAAGATGTGAAAAAACTAACTGATGATATAGGTTGGTGCCAAACATAGCTTAAGGTGACTCAAATCTAATAATCAATGATATAAGTTGGTGCCAAACATAGCTTAAAGTGACTCAAATCTAATAATCTTAAAGCCAATCATTTTAACGCTCGATGCTTTTTCCTTTGTAAATTGTAATTATGCAAATCCTTTTAATTCGAAACAAGTTTGGTGTATTTCAATTTTTCACTTTGTTCGAACTCAATATTTTAGGGTGAGGGATGCTAATAGCAATCCTATACCTGACCTGACCGGATTTGGGCCGATCGGCCCAAGCCACTACTCCGTATTATCTACGACCTTGTCCATATCCTAATGCTCCCATTTTCATTTAATATTAAATTTACGCAAAATTACAGAAAACCACCCTTTAAATATGGGTATTTTCACTTAACCACCCCTTAAATTAAAAATTACATAAAACCACCCTTTAAATGATATTTGTTTACAACTCACCACCCATTCAATTATTTTTTTAATTTATCATTAAATATATTATATTTTAATATTCTTAAACTCAAATTTGATTGTAAATATATTCATATTTTGAATTTAAGAGCTAGATCATGTTTTAGGGATTATTTTATTTATTTTAAAAAAATAACAATAAATATATCCTAGAATTATTATCTTAATTTATGGTTGAAAATGTTTATAAAATTTTAAAATATTATGGAAATTACTCTTATTTATTTATATTTTAAATAAGAGTAATTTACATAATGTTTAAAAAATTTATAAACAATTTCAAACGTAAATTAAGATAATAATTCTAGGCTTTATTGATTATTATTTTTAAAAATAAATACAATGATCCCTAAAATATAATTGGACCCTTAAATTCAAAATTTGAATATATTTACAATCAAATTTGATTTTAAAAATATAATATATTTAATGATAAAGTAACGAAAATAGTTGAATGGGTGGTGAGTTGTAAACAAATACCATTTAAAGGGTGGTTTTCTGTAATTTTGAATTTAAGGGGTGGTTAAGTGAAAACACCCATATTTAAAGGGTGGTTTTCTGTAATTTTTCCTTAAATTTATTATTAGTTTTAATTTAAAAAATACTTATTATTACATTTATATAAAAAGTATAATATACATATATAATATTTTTAAATATAAGAGCAATATGCAAAATAGAAAAAATGTGAAATTTTAGAAAAAAAAACCATTTTTTCATCCCAACAGCTCTGCAAAATAGAGAAATTGATAGAGGGATGAGAAAAATCTGTAAATCTATAATATAACAAGAAAAGTTTTGTGCAAGACTCATAAATGCGTACCTAATTATTTCTCCAACTATATAAATTTAAATTTATAATTTATTGAATTCAAAAAATTAATCACTCTCTTTTCATCTTCCAATTTATGTATATTTATTAATTTATAAATTAATATCATATATGTGCCCAATCAATTACCGTTTAAAAAAAAATATTCCCAATGTTCTAACTTCTAAACCTTTAAATGTAGTAGTCTAAGAGGTGTAGTAGTCAAAGGGGTGTGACTTTTAAAAGAATAATGCACTAAATTAATTTACCTTTTTTTTAAAGATGATAAATTAAATTAAATTAAGGTAGTCTAAGAGGTGGAGGTTTTTTTTTTCAAAGATATGTTTTCCCTATAAATAGTCAAGTCCTAAAACTCAATTGCCCTACGAACAAATGGGAGAGATGAATCATATATTGTTAGGTGGAGCTTCTCTTCATTTTTTTAACTTTTCTTGCCTATTTTAATTTTTGTTTATTTGTTACTTTATTTTTAATTGTATTTTATTATTTCTATTAGTGGATCATATTATTTTTCCAATAATTATGCTATTATTTTATATCCTATATATATTTAATTTATTTTAATTTGTTTATTTGTTACTTTGTTTTTAATTGTATTTTATTATTTCTATTAGTGGATCATATTATTTTTCCAATAATTATGCTATTATTTTATATCCTATATATATTATTAATTTCTTTCTTCTTTTTTGTTAAAAATAATACTCTGTATATAATTTTTTTTGTCAAAATTGATGTTTTTGTAGGTTTGATCTCAGGTATTGATAATCCAAATAAGTCTATGATGAAGACCTTCTAAAAAAAAGGTATATGTTTTCAGATTTTACATTCCCCTGCTCTCCATTTTAGTTTAGATCATGGTGGAACAATGAAGGAGAAAGACTACCACTTGGATGAACTTCTTGAGAGTTTTGAAGAATCCATTGGATTCAAGAAGTCTCAACACAAACGAGCACAAATCTTTAATCGGTTGGATTTTTATACAAAAAAACCCATGATTCGAGTAGCAATTGGGTGCGAACCATGCTTGCAACTTTAGTTCCAATACATTGTTTATTTTGTTAGTACTTTTGTATTTTTTAATAACATATATAATATGTATATTTAACTGTACTTTTGCAACCTTATTTTGTTAAAATAAAGTATATAATTTTTCTTCTAATTCATATTCTAATTTTATATATTAACTCACATAATTACTATAATTGTCAAACAATGCTTTAACTTTAGTAGTCAAAGGGGTGGGAGTTTAAAAAGAATAATGCACTAAATTAATCTACATTTTTAAGATGATAATGAAATTAAATTAGAGTAGTCTAAGAGGTGAGAGGTTTTTTTCAAGGATATGTTTTATCTATAAATGGTCAATCTTCTAACACTCAATGGTTATACAAACAAATGGGAGATGAAGCATATATTGTTACGTGAAGTTTCTATTAACTCACATAATTACAATAATTCTTATTTTATGCCTTTATACTGTTAAATTATATCATATATATTTTTTTGTTAAAATATTTTTTTTTTCTAATTCGTTGCCTTTATACTATCGATGGAGTCTTAATGAGAAAGAAATATTGTAGTGTGTGGAAATGTTATACGAAACTTTTATTCATCTTTTGTTTCTCTCTCTTTATTTGTTAATTGTTATTGTATTCTTAATAATATATTTTTCACTTGCTTTTAATTGTAAACATTGTAGATTGTGAATTTTTGTTATCATGCAAATAAGAAAACAAGTTTACAGGAATGTAAATTGCAAATAAAAAAATAATATAATATTTCAAGTCATTATAACTTTATCAAATAAAACAAGTTAATTTACAAGAATATTGTGTATAATGTAGCAGTTGAGTTTCGTTGACAAAAAAATAATTTAGATATCTATAAATGTGTAACTATGAGTGATTAATTATTTGAATTTTATTTAAGTTTGGTGTTACATAGTCTCAATTGGGTTGTTGCAATATTGTCATAAATTCCTAATTAACTTGGTCATTATTTAGATACATATTACTAATTCCAAACTATTATTTAATGTCGGAGAACAATAATATATGGAGATTTGTCCATCTTCTATCTTTTATTATATATTTTTATGTCACCATATTTCAAAATTATGATAAAATATAAATAAAAAATAAACATATCATCTACTACTTAAACAAAGAGATCAATTCGAGAATGAAAAAGATTTGAACAAAAAAAAAAAGAATGAAAAAGACAAATCATTTCCCATATGCAAAAATCTAAAGAGGATAATATTTTTTGAAATTAGATTATAAGAGTCATTTCAATAGATATATTAATAAAGATTTCTTTATACATAATTATATAATATCACACTACATGTACTGTGCGTAGCACGAAAGAACATAAACACGATATTTAATAATTAGTGTTATTGTAGAAATGCACTATTGATGAAAATATGAGAATGGGTAGAAGACTAGAAGTTTATAGAGAAAGACCATTAATTTCAATCGAATTTGTTAATGTTTTACATTAATATATATATATATATATACACAAAATCTGATTTTCTTTTTCTTTTTAATTTTTTTTGGAAAGATAATGCTCTTTTATTATGTTTGTTAATGTTATTGTAGAGAAGCAAAATTGGTGGAATTCTCTTGATCTTTGATGGAAGACGGAAAGATACACGGAAAGATGGATCGATCGAGTATTAATTTTTTTTTCCCAATTTATTTGTATATCATTGCTCTAATGTCATGATATTTTCATTTTTATCATTAGCTAAATCTTTTTTGTTTATATTCAATAATTTTTTTTTTATCAGATTATATTCAATAATTTTAAGTGTATTAGAAAGTCAAATTAAAACATGTCCCGTGCATCGCACGGGCATGCTCACTAGTTTAGAGAAAGAGTTTTGATCTCTATAATTTAATGTTTTACTTCTAGGTAGAATTTAATGCTGCAAAACTTCAACTTGCCATGGTGCTTCCACTTTCGCTGCTGCATTCGACGGAAGGAGGGGAGTTTCAAGGCTCGACGACAACTAGCGGCGGTCATCGGCGTCGGCTGGAGGCGAGACGTCCATCTAGCATGCGATGGCGGTCGACATAGGAGGAGAAAGGAGAAGGGGCCTTGGTCTTAGGGGTCCCCAATGGCAAGTGAGAAGGAAGGTGGGGAGAGGACTGAGGGCGGCCATCGAAAGCGAGGCTCACAGTGGCGTCCGAGAGAGAGGGCGAAAGCGAAAGGGAGAGAGAGGAGAAGGGCGTGCGAGAGGTCGAAGACGAAAGATCAATTCGAAATCTTCAAGATTAATTGTACAAGATTACCATGAAAGGGAGTAGTTGAAGAAGAAGAAGAAGGAAGCGGCGCTGGTATTTAGGATAGCATATAGTTAGGGTTAAAGTTTCTATGAATTTACAAAAATTAACCCATAATTCTATTTTTTTTAAACAAATCCTCCCAATTTACTTTACAAAATGTAATTATTTATTTTTATTTAGATTGAAACACCACAAATCTCCAAACCCAACTTATATCTTAGAATAACAAAATTTTAACTAAACTACATAAATTATAAAATGTGCTTAATGTATTTCACAATCAAACTGTGAAAATTAAATTTATAAGAATTATAAATAGATTAAAAATTCAATAAAATACAATCAATAGCTCACCAAAAAGTTTAAATTATATGAATGTTAGAATTAGTAAAAAAATGTTAGAAATTAAGTTTAAATGTTAGTTTATATTAGAAAGGTGATGCTAAATGTTAGAATTAAATGTTAGTTTAATATAGACTGGACCTATAAGCCTAGCAAACATCTTTCTTGAAGACAGGCTTTGTCATAAATATTTGGGTAAATGGTAGGAATCCACCCTTTAAATACGCGAAATTAATCATAATCAACCCTTATATGCATAATTAACAAAAATCATCCTTAAAACCAAATTGGTTGGATGGAACAATCCATTCATGATTTCTGTTAGGATTTCAATTAAAAATGTAAAAAACAACTAAATTATCCTTATTAAAACATCCAATTCTCTTTTGTTTGTCATTAAACTACACCAAGTCTTTTTTATTTGCGCAATTTGTTTGACTAACAAGAGATTTTGATTTGATGAGATGGTGGATTTCGAGAATGGTAGTAATTGGATTTGTGCACCTTCTCTTTGCGTTGCCTTTGTGGTTTAATAGAGCTCTGTTTCCTCAACATTGGATTCATGCACAGAATCAACCTACCCAGGGACGGAGCCAGAAACTTATCGAAGGGGGGCGTAATTTTGTATAAATTGTTCAGTTTATTTTCGATATATTTTTTCTACGTTTAGCACCTCAAAGCTATGATATTTTAATTTAAACGACTATGTTTTAGTTTAAAACAATATTTTTTTTAGTTTAAAACAATGACATTTTTGCTCGAAACTACATTGTTTTAGTTCAAAATGATAATATTTTAGTTCAACATTGTGGCATTAATTGTTGTATATATTTTCTCGAATTTGGTAAATAAAGAGCGGTCATTCGGGGTTCGAACCGGGGACCTATGGGTACTACCCACAAGTCCTTTCCAATTGAGCCATTCCGGAATGGTTGTTTATATATATTCTCTTTAAACGAATAAAACGATGTAGTTTTATTCTATAACGACATTACTTTTCTCTAAAAAGACACTATTTGAAACCTTATGATTCAATATGTAATTTGTCGTTCTCTTATCATACAAATATACAATAACATGTAACAAGATATAAAAAATTTAAACTTGCATAACTTTTTATCTGATGGTTAAATTTAGTAATATAACATCTTGTTTCGAAGCTCTTGGTCTGAATTATATTATTAAAAAATCAAGTTAAGTAAAATATAAAAGCATTGTGGTTTATTAAAAGACATTTCAAATAATTAATCTGTGTTGAATTTTCAAACGTTCATAACTTTTTACTCGGTTATCGGATTAAGGCTTATAATATATCAAAACGAAGTTATCGACGAGTAGAACAAGTATAGGTAACTCGTTGGATGAAAGGAGGGGCGTATGCTCCCTCTTTCCCCTCCCTAGCTCCGCCTATGCAGCCTACCCCATTTTAAAAATAAAAGAAGAGTAGTAATGAACATATTGATATATTAGCATAATTGATAGTGACTTTTGGGTAAGGGGAGGGAAGTGCTGAATGAGCCTAGGTTCGGTTCTCAATTCTTTCACTTTACTTTTCTTTCCTTCTTTTTTTCCATAAGTGTAGACGTGTAGAATACTAGCTTTCTTTTCTTTTATTAATTAAAAACACATTATTCTATCATTCTATTATTCTATTTTATTTTTATTACTAATTACTTAAAATTGACTGGATCATTAATTTATCTCCTTAAAATAATGACTAACTTATGTTAAAAAAAATTAAAAATTATATACAAATTCAGCCCATCTGGATTTCCAATTCTGATTCCGTGTTTGTTTGGGTTTATCACCATCCTGCAAACCCCTAATTACGACCTCATCGATCATCACCCGACTTAGAATTTTAATGAAGCTTCATTTTGGCACAATCTCCCCACCTACATCTTCAATTCTCAATCTTCCTCTTATTCAAGTTAAAATTGAATGGATTTTCAATCTTCGTAGATTATAGCCCTAATTCGCAACCAAGACAATTTAACATATTGTAGTTGAACTCAATGGATTTAGTTAGTGTTTCAAGCCCGTCACTAATATGAATTGAAGCCCAAACCAATGCTTAGTCTTTAAGAGATGGTTTTCAATAATTATAGTTTTGTGCCAAACATAGCTTAAAGTGACTCAAATCTAATAATCTTAAAGCCAATCATTTTAACGCTCGATGCTTTTTCCTTTGTAAATTGTAATTATGCAAATCCTTTTAATTCGAAACAAGTTTGGTGTATTTCAATTTTTCACTTTGTTCGAACTCAATATTTTAGGTTGAGGGATGCTAATAGCAATCCTATACCTGACCTGACCGGATTTGGGCCGATCGGCCCAAGCCACTATTATCTACGACCTTGTCCATATCCTAATGTTCCCATTTTTCATTTAATTTTAAATTTATTATTAGTTTTAATTAAAAAAATAACTTATTATTACATTTATATTTAAAAAAAAGTATAATATACATATTTAATATTTTTAATTATAAATACATAATATAGACTGGACCTATAAGTCTAGCAAACGGCTTTCTTCAAGTCCATAAATATTTATCCAGAAGACAGACTCTGTCATAAATATTTGGGTAAATGATAGGAATCCACTCTTTAAATACGCGAATTATATCATAACTACCCTTTATATGCATAACTAACAAAAATCATCCTTCAAACCAAATGTTTGGATAGAACCACCCATTCTTGATTTCGGTTAGGATTTCAATAAAAAAAATGTACAAAATAACTAAAATACCCTTATTAATATTAGGAAAATAATATATATTATTATTATTAGGATTTAATTATTTCCATTATTTAGGTTTAATAGAATTAGTCAAGGTTGTTAGAGTAATTCACTCAACCTCTCTCTCCACCATCTCCATCATCATCTGCTCTATATATTCTCTTTTGTGAATTAATGAAAGTTGTGTTCATTTTACACCAATACTTCAACATGGTATCCGAGTCTTTCGTCTAATGGCTTTGATCCTCTCCAATTTCCGCCTCCGGGAAACTATCCAAATTTTCGCCTCTGGGCAACAATCCGAAATTCGGCACAAACCAATGCTTCGGCATGTTGCTATCCAAAATTCAGCACAAACCAATACTTCGGCATGTTGCCAAGAAATCTATCCTACGGCTCCAGCCACCAAAAAACCACCTACGAGCAATTTAAATTTGGCTCTGTCCATTACAAAACAGCTTCCGCACTAACAAAAATAAAATAAAATTGGCTTTTGCCAATCAAATTTCGGCTAAAACCATGTCGGCCTTATGTTCCTGCTTTTCGTTGGCCAAACCCCATGTAGGCCACATAAAACATCCTTCGGGTAAATATAGTTTTGACTTCAACCATACAAACTCACCACCGGTGAATCCAACATGAAGAGCGATCACATCGGTCCGATCCTCTTGATAACCACCACATACTCCATCCCCATCACCACTCACCACCACTCCACAAGCAACCATGTTGTGGATCAAATGCAATCGCACAATGCAACCGCTGCTTCCCGTTTGTTCCAGGCGCTAGGAGGCCACCGGGCAAGCCACATGAAGCCCAAGCACTCCCCGCCGGAAGACATCGACAACCACTAGCAACAGTCCCCATCCCAAGGGGTTTTCCCTCCCAAGCATTGGACAATCAGGCGCCACCGATCGTTGATCGCTTCCTCTCCGGCGACTTTGTGCTTGGACCTCAACCTCCCCACGACATCCGTGACTTGCAATTGTTGTGCAACAATTTTTTTTAAAAAACTTTTATTTATGGTTTATTCCATATTTATCCAGTTTTCGTATCGATATCTCTTGCTTCAACTGCGGGAGAATATTAGAAAAATAATATATATTATTATTATTAGGATTTAATTATTTCCATTATTTAGGTTTAATAGAATTAATCAAGCTGTTAGAGTAGTTCACCCAACCTCTCTCTCCACCCTCTCCATCATCATCATTGTATTGCTCTATATATTCTCTTTTATGAATTAATGGAAGTTGTGTTCATTTTACACCAATACTTCAACAATTAAAACATCCAATTCTCTATCGTTTGTCATTAAACAACCCCAAGACATAAGGTTTCCATACCAATTTTTGGTAGCAGTTCTGCAAAAATTCGGTTTCCATACCAATTTCATTCATTGGATCAAGGATTGCGTCCAAACGGTATCTTACTCAATCCTAATTAATGACGAACCTTCGACACCTTTCACGCCAACTAGGGGTCTCAGGCAGGGCGATCCTCTTTCCCCCTTCCTTTTCATCCTCACGGCAGAGGTTTTAACACGATCTCTTCAACGACAAGCATCACTGTTTAGTAACCTTGGCTTCTCTCTTGGTAGAGGGGGAGTAAAGATCCCCTTTTAGGCTTTTGCTGATGACATCCTTTTGTTCGGGAAGTCGACAAAAGCCACTTGCGAAACCTTATCTACTACAATCCAACGATTCTGCTTAATATCGGGAGAAAAAGTTAACCTACACAAGTCAAGCTTACAGGTCTCCGCTGGAACTACGGATGCGGCCATCCAAACCATTGCAACAACCTTGGGCATCCCGCAAACAAACAACCTCGAAAAGTATCTTGGTTGCCCGATCATAAATGGGCGTGTTAACCGGGATACTTTCTCAGATGTTGTCCTTAAAGCCCAGCAGCAACTCTGTAACGACCCAGAATTATAATTTCCGGGTTACGTTTCAAGGGATGAAACCCCTTGTTCGGATCTTGCAATCCAGGTACGGGTCGAGGTTTCAAACTCATTTTTATGGTCAGTAATAAAGAGGGATTTCGAATCCTGAAAATATCGTAGGGTCGTTGGGTACCCTTAACCTGTCCTAGGGACTAACTCGCGAAATTCATTTCAAACGGAAGCAAGACGGAAGCAAAATTAAGATACAAAGCGTCACGGCAGAGCCGGGTCAAAACCAAAACATAAGTGGATGATTACCATTTATAATGAGTTAGATATTTAGCCAGGTCCTTTGATTCGCAAAAAGGGAACCCCGTCATATAGACATCGAGCAATCAAAGTCTGCAGAAAATACCTTAAAAAAAAAGAACGGGGAAAGGAGTTAGATCGAGCCACTCATGCGGGACCGGAAGTCCTCGCTGAGGCCACATAGTATGTGCTATACCTAATAAAGATGCTCTAATGCAGTACGAAAGTCAACACACTAGCATGCTCCTAGTTATAATAATGTGCAGAAATACTGTAAAGGGCCCAAGACAATGCCAAATGGCATATCCCTCTCCTACCTCCACCCCCTTCCGATAGGGCGGAGACTGGCCAGCTCGTGAATGCATTCCATCATAATCGGGGGGCACGCATGCCTAACCCGCTCCACAATAAAGCCCGCAGGCATATCATAATATAAGGAAGTTCATGACTCGATTGACTCAGGGTACTCGATGAGGCTGGGCTACCCTATGACCCTAGCAAAGACTCTAGGACTATCACAGATAACGGCCGTTCTGTTTCAAACGCATAAAGTAAGCAGATGCTCATTCAATTAGTGCAACCTAAACAGGATACTACATGGCATGCTTTTATGCATATGCAACACCTAACATAAAATGCAACAACAGGCATGAATGTCCAACCTGAGTAAGCCCCTAGGGAACTTACCTGAAGATGCAGAACAACGGGATAATACAAGCAAGGGCCCAAATGCAAGTCCAAAGCAATCCAAAAGCAATACACACCTATCATCAAGCCATTTCCATAAGCCGCCGGACCAACATTCTCACACACACGAACCCAAGTTCTCAATATCCTCAAAACAAATCAACGGTAAAACCATTTTCCAAAACATTTCCGATACGATCAACATCGACCAAAATCATTCTTCCAGTCAAATCATTGATAAAATCGTACCAACCGTATTTCCAACTTTCTTCTCAAATCCAACATCATCAAACCAAGATAAAGAATCCCGACATTAAATCCCTAAAATCAATCTCTCAAAATCATATTATAGAAATAATTCCGGCATCTTGATTTGCAAACAATAACTCATTTCCGGACTCGAAAACCCTCTTAAATACTTTATCAATAATAAATATGATTATCATAAGCATCAACTATTTTATTAGTGATTCTTTTCCAAAAATCCCAAAATCACCTATTTAAATCACCACAAAATGCATCATATATAAATAATACAATTAATACTATTTTAAAACAAATAAACAGTATATAACGATTAATTTCCAGAATTTATAATTATAACCAAATCCCAAAATAATAATAATAATAATATTCAAATAATTTAACACTTACTAACCATATAATTCTCAAAACATATAACCATAAGTATAACCATAACACATAACTCATAAAACACATCCCTCTTAAATAACCAACAAGCCCAACTCTCTCAGCCCCGGATCCGAAAGAGAAGAGCCCAGCCTATTACTCAAATCTGATTTCTTTTTTAAAAGCATGAACCGGACCAAAAAAAGAAGAAGACCAGACCGGACCAAACAAAGAAAAGAAGGAAGGTGAGCCGGCCAGCTGAACCGCTCTCCCTCCCTGCTCGCTGTTCGAAACGGAAGAAAGGGAGGAGGAGAGGAGCCTTCGCCGGCGGCCGCCTCGCCTGCAACCCGGCCATCCTCGACCTTCCCGACGACCAGGAATACCAAGACACCGGAAACGAGACATGAGAAAGGGGAAAGGAAGGTCGGAGCTCACCGGGGGCGTCGACTCGCCGGAAACCTCGTCGGTGCGCGATCTGGGATTGTCGGAGGCTTGAGGCTGCGATTCTCGGCCTAGAACGAAGGGATATGTCAAAAAGGCGAGACTTTGCAAGGTTTCAGACCCAAGGAAGGAGAGGGAAGGCTCACCGAGGGAATTAGATGCGGGTGCGAGGGCTCGCCGGAGGTGCTCGGAGCCTCGATTAGCTTCGCCGTAGTCGGAACCAGGGGGCTCTTGGCCTAGGATGACGGTAGAAGGATTTAAGTAGGAGATTTACTGAGTTTGGATTGGAAAGAGAGAAAGGAAGGCTCACGGGGTACTCGAACCAAAACAGGGAAGGAGGAGGCGCGAGAGACGGCGTCGGTGACTCCGGGTTGCTCCTGGGCTTGCCCGGAAATGCCGAGGATGGCGCCGAGGGAGCTGCTGCTGGTGCTGAAGAAGGAGGAGGCGCTGCGGGTGTGACTCGGTGGTGGCCGCAATCGGAACGGAGGAGGTGGGAGATGGTGGTCGGCGGAAATGGGGTAAAAGGAGGGAGTGTTTGGTGTGTTTTGAGGGAAAAAAATTGTCCCAGGGTTGAGGGTTGTCTTGAGGATAAGGTTTTAGGGTTTCTTGAGACCAAATTGTAGGGAAATTCGGATGAAATTTGAAGGTGGAAATGTGTGTATGTAGCATGTGGTCTACAGGTGGGCTGTTGATCAATATGAAGAAGAAGACAAAGAAGTGCAGCGCTGGCTGGCAACGGGAGTGAGTGAGAGAGATGAAATGGAGTTAAAGTGGTCCATACCTTGGAAAAATTCAAAATCCCAATACAAATCCCAAAATCTACTTACCCAATAAAATTCCACATCGAAAATTTTAGAACCAAAATAAAATAACGAATTCTAGTTCATATTTTTAAATCTCGGAATCTGAAAGCGAAATAATATTCTGTCAAAGTTCAGATTCTAAAACAATGCCGGAAGGATTTTAAAATCAAGACTTGGGCCCGAGGACGAGTTTTTTTTTTTTTTTCAAACCTCCCAAATCTTAGAAGTCGGATGATTATAAATTACTATTTTAATAATTTAATACTCTAAAATTTTCCGGCCTTTACAAACTCTCCAAATGGAAAGCTAATACGCTTTCAGCTGAGGGTCGAAAGGTCTTAATCAAATCAAACCTGAGTGCGCAACCATTATTCATAATGCAAGCGTTTATGCTCCCTTTATCGATTCTGCATGAATTAGATAAGGTTTACAGACAATTCTTCTGGAATAAAGATCATAAATCTACTACGCTAATCAGTTGGGACAAGATCTGTTCTGACACCTTGGCAGGGGGCTTAGGCATCTACAAAGCAGAAACTATGAATATAGCACTACAGATGAAGTTGCTATGGAAAATAATGGCAGAACCAGAAAATATCTGGGTTAGAGTCATATCTGCAAAATATCTTAAAGGTACCCCCTTGATGGATTACGTCAGGAAGGGTAACTCTTCTTGGAAATGGTCAAAACTAACATCCATCAGACACTTATTCAAACCGGGACTACGATGGTCTATTGGTAACGGTCATTCGGTCAAGTTCTGGAAAGACAATTGGGTGCTTACAACACCGCTAATTAACTCAGTTACGACTCCAATTGGCGAAGACATTGCCAACTGGCATGTACACCGTTTTATTACAAACGACAATAAATGGGATACGACAATTTTGGAAAATGACTTGCGAGATTTGTTGAGCACGGATACCATTACAGAAATCACAAAAATTAGACTACCAACAAACATTTTCTCTGACAGGCTCTATTGGGGGCCTAGTAGGAACGACTGGTTCTCGACTAAGTCAGCAACAGGGTTCATGCGGAACCATGAAGGCAATACAAATTTCCTTTGTCACCGGGTCTGGAATCTAGACGTTCCCAACAAGATCAAGCATTTCCTTTGGAAAATTGCCCAAGATGGCCTTCCAACTTCTGAACGTTTACAGCGTTGCCATGCGGCTATTCCTTCGGGATGCCATTTCTGTGGAGCATCCACAGAGTCGTTTTTTCACATGCCTCTGAAGTGCCCCACCACACGAGATCTTCTACTAAATCTAAATATTACAATCCCAAACTTCACTGGAATTGACGTAGGATCCAAACCTGACCTCATTCTAAACCATATATATAAATTGGTGGGCAAAATTGTCTTCACCAATTTCGCCTTTGCTTGGTGGGGGACTGGGGGATTTGGTTCTTCCGAAATCAAATGGTTTTTCAACAGAACCCGATTGCTTCTACGCAAACTATTGCTTTGTTCTGTATGTCGGCACGACAGACTTGGCGTGGCCGCCTAGACAACGAGAATGGTTCCCATATAGACCATGCAAGAGGCCGGGTCGTCGGCGTCTTTGCTAATTCTTATCCCGCTGCAAAAAAAAAAAAAAAAAAAAAAAAAAAAAAAAAAAAACAACCCCAAGTCTTTTTTCTTTGCAATTTGTTTGACTGACAAGAGATTTTGATTTGATGAGATGGTGGATTTCGAGAATGGTAGTGATTGGATTTGTGCACCCGTACCTTCTCTTTGCGTTGCCTTTGTGGTTCGATGGAGCACTTTCCTCACAACGACTTTGGATTTATCCTCATCATATAAAACCCCTAATTACGACCTCATCGATCATCACCGGACTTAGAATTTTAACGAAGCTTCATTTTGGCTCAATATCCCCCCTTACATCTTCAATTCTCAGTCTTTCCTCTTATTCAACTTCAATTGAATGGCTTTTCAATCTTCCCAAATTAGAACCCTAATTCGCAAACAAGACAATTTAACATATTGTAATTGACACTGCAAAAAAAACATATTGTAATTGAATTATTGAACTCAATGGATTTTGTTAGTGTTTCAAGCAACACGGTGCTATCGAGAACCCAATCCATCCTCCTTCTGTTCACGACTAATATGAATTGAAGCCCTTCACTAACCACTAATACTTTAAAAACTATTTAATTTAACCCTAACTAATTTGAAGGGTGAGTAGTTTTATACAAACTAGTCCTATGCCCGCGCCAATGACGCGTAATTTAATAGTAAAGGTATGAATATTAAATAATACAAAAAATTTACCGACAAAAATACACATATCAGCGGTTAGAAAATACAATAATAGAGTAAAGTGTATAATATATTGAATTAATATTATAAAATAATAGTAAAAGTTTAAATAATTAAATATTTTGAATTAAACTCATTGATCAAAAAAGCAATTAAAGTAGTATATATAGATATATATATAGATACAGATTACTAATATTAATTTTATTTTTCCTTATTATTAATTTTATGTTTTGAATTAATCCCATTGTTTTTTTTAAACTACTAAAATTGTAATTTAGGCTAAAGTGATTGGTTAAAATGCCTAGAATTAAGGAGAGAGCGACATGTCATCACTAAGGTTTTTGTTTTAATAGTTAGTAATAGATGTTTTTTTTAAACTACTAAAATTGTAATTTAGGCTAAAGTGATTGGTTAAAATGCCTAGAATTAAGGAGAGAGCGACATGTAATCGCTAAGGCTTTTGTTTTAATAGTTAGTAATAGATGTTTTTTTTAAACTACTAAAATTGTAATTTAGGCTAAAGTGATTGGTTAAAATGCCTAGAATTAAGGAGAGAGCGACATGTCATCGCTAAGGCTTTTGTTTTAATAGTTAGTAATAGATAGATTGATCGAAAAAACAATTAAAGTAGTATATATAGATATATATAGATACAGATTACTAATATTAATTTTATTTTTTCTTATTATTAATTTTATGTTTTGAATTAATCCCATTGTTTTTTTTAAACTACTGAAATTGTAATTTAGGCTAAAGTGATTGGTTAAAATGTCTAGAATTAAGGAGAAAGCGACGTGTCATCGCTAAGGCTTTTGTTTTAATTAATAGTTAGTAATAGATTTAGATTTTGAGGCTCAAGAAAACAAATTTAGATTTTAACTTAACCCAAAAAAAAAAAAGGTTTCCTATGCCCAATGGTATATGATAAGACTCTAAATTTAATTATTTTAACATTTTTTCAATTAAATTGTTAAGGTCGCTTGTGTTTTTTTTTAGGAAATCTTTCTCAATTTAGAATCTTTCTCAATTTAGAATTTTATCTTAGAATCTTTCTCAATTTAGAATGAAATAGGATGAAAAAAACGTTTAAGAAATGATTTTCAGTAATTATAAGCAGCGGAGAACCGGAGGTGAATTAACACAAAAAGCAAATAAATTACCACACTTGAAGCATACTATTTTATTTATGCTCATCGAGATACATTATGTCCCATGGCAAAAGAAAACTCCAAAAAGGAAGAAAAAAAAGAGCCGTTACATGGCTCATTAACGGCTCCCAAACTTTATTCATTATCCATCCCGCTTCAACAAAAGAAGCTATAGACGTAGAGCCATTCATCCCCGAGTCGATCGATCGATCAAGCCACGATACCATGGCCAGACTGGCGCTGGCACCGCCTCTCGCACTCGTACCCTTCGCCTCTCTGTTGGCATTGCTGGCGGCATAGCCTCTCCATCACCCTTGTTTGCCTACCACGTCCACCGCCGCCTTCTTGTTGCCTCTCGAGCTGCTCCTCGCATCGCTCTTCGCACCGACGTTGCTGACGCCCACCCTGCTCTTGCCTCTCGCACCTCCTTTGACATTCACGGAAGCGCTGTTGAGGGTCGTCCCGACGAGTGTTAGACATCTCGGTCTCTTCCTCGATGTCATTGCCCCTCCTTTCCTGCCTCTCGAGCTGCTCCTCGCATCGCTCCTCGCATCGGCGTTGCTGACGCCCGCCTTGCTCTTGCCTCTCGCACCTCCTTTGGCATTCACGGAAGCGTTGTTGAGGGTCTCGACGAGAGTTGGACATCTCGGTCTCTACCTCCTCATCGTTGCCCCTCCTCTCTTGCCTCTCGAGCTCCTCCTCGCATCGCTCCTCGCATCGGCGTTGCTGACGCCCGCCTTGCTCTTGCCTCTCGCACCTCCTTCGGCATTCACGGAAGCGTTGTTGAGGGTCTCGACGAGAGTTGGACATCTCGGTCTCTACCTCCTCATCGTTGCCCCTCCTCTCTTGCCTCTCGAGCTCCTCCTCGCATCGCTCCTCGCACCGTCGTTGCTGGCGTCCTCCTTGCTCTTGCCTCTCGCACCTCCTTTGGCATTCACGGAAGCGTTGTTGAGGGTCTCGGCGGGATTTGGACATCTCGGCTTCATCGTTGCCCCTCCTCTCCTGCCTCTCGAGCTGCTCCTCGCATCGCTCCTCGCAACGGCGTTGCTGGCGTCCGCCCTGCTCTTGCCTCTCGCACCTTCTGCGGCATTCACGGAATTTTTGTTGAGGGTCTCGGCGGGGATTGTACATGTCCTCTTCGTCCTCGTCGTACCTTCGGCTGCCTGCTTATCATATTGGGTCAATGCCATGCTATATAATTTGGGTCCCACATGGCCACATACTATAAATCATTATCATTATTTCTTTTGTTTGCATCGAAATTACCCTAAACACGAGTGTGGATCTCTACTATCACAAATTTAAATCAGAGTGGTAAATGGTAAATTGTAAATGGTAAATTTGATGTTGGATTTTGTTAAAATATGAGATATAATTTTTCTAAAAAGAATATACGGAGTATTATTAATTATTAATTAGAATATTGACACCGGAAACAATAATGCATTATTTTTTTTGAAAAAAAATGCATCACTTTGGATGTAATTTTATCTCTTGATCATAATAACTACAATTTTTTCGATATCATAAACTGTATAGGATTTTATTTTTGTAAAATTTGGCAATTTTGATGAATAATAAAATAGGAAAAATTAGGATAATAATTAATTAATGTATTCCAATAGTTTTTAAGGTAAAAATACACAATAAAATCGATTAATAATAGGAAAATATATCATAAAAACATTAATTAAATTAATTTATATGTTATTCAAAACAGGTTTTTTGTCCCGACCGATAGAAAACACTGGAACTTCTATGATTACAAATGAATATATTTACCTTCATGGCGACCTCTCTGGCTCTGGCGCTCGAACTGCTCGTCGCACCTCTCTCGGCAGGCGCGAAGCTGGCGGCCGCCCTGTTGCCTCTGGCAGCGGAGCTGACACCGTTCGAGCTGGCGCTCAGCCGGATCTTCGTGGTGGTTGTCGAGGTCATCCTCGAGAAGGATCACGACATCATCATCGCCGCGGCGGGAAGACCTCCTCTCGCAGCTCTCGAGGCAGCGGCGGATTTGGCCGAAGCCCTGGCCGCGGTCCTCGCATCGCTGCTGGCAGCGGCGGACCTCGGCCTGGCGGGGGTCGCGGGAGGGGTTGATGAGGTCGTCGCCGAGGAGGCGGAGGGAGAGGGCCGAAGAGGCCATCAGGGAGAGGAGAACCAGGAGGATCGGAAGACGCGCTTTGAAGCCCATTGTTGTGGATTTGTTTGTCGATCGACGGGTGATGGTGGTGGTGGTGGATCGAGATCGTTAATGGAGGGTTTTATAAGGGGGTTTGGGGCGGAGGGAAGTGTACAGTTGGCGGTGCAGAGTGGCATGCAGGAGGACGAGTGTTGGAGATCGGCTTTTACGTGTCGTTTTGGTGGAATGTGAGGTGTCGGACGCTGCGTTTTGTTGCCGCATGCATACATCGGCGTGTTTCCATGTCTCAGATAGAGACTTGCTTGGCGGTACATGCATTCCGCCATGGCGCCATCTCATCTAATCTAAGCAGCATTATTTTAACATAACTTAATTAATTAATCCCTTTCCGGCCATGTCTGCGAAGATATCGAGCTTCTACATTTACTTGCACCGGGGAAGAAGATCGATCAATTCGATATGATCAACAAGTGCAAGGGAACCATCGATCGACAACTCTAACTCCAAGAACTAGATCGATCGAGTCGTGCGTACTATTGCAATGGAAGGGGTGGAATTTAATCATCGATCATACGCTTTTCTTAATTGTTTCTATAGATAATCTGTGAGCGATTTCTAAAGTAATGGAAGCAAATAATCGTACGCAAATGTAATTAAAATTGAAAGATAAAGACATAAATACATAATTAAGGTCTGAAAACTTAGAAATTCAAAATTAAATTTCTCCAATTTGTATTTACAAGTTCACCTACCTAGTTCCCTGGATAAATTCAACTTTTACCACTTTGTATTTGAAAAATTTTCAATTATCCATTTTAATCCTTTAAAATAAAAGAATCTTAACCAAACACATTTTTACAATTCCAATCAATTTGACTGATTCCGGAAATTCAATTCTCATGAAGTAACTCCCTAAGAACATTCAACCAAAGTACCAAACGAGCCCTAACATCGACAATTGAGAGAAGGCTAGGCAAGAACCAAGAGGTACTGGTGATATACGGGGCAATTAAGTACATGGAATTTTTTTATGTTAATATTAATAGGACAGAATTTTCAAGTTCAATAATGGTAGCTAGATTTCATTTTGATCCAAAATGAGAATTGGAATCCCTTAATTTTTCGATTAATATATAAGGAAAATTAGTTGAGTTGTCCAATTATTTATGGTAAGGTAGGTTAATCCAACAATCTTTGAGAAAGTAGTGTTAAGAGTTGAAACAACACCGTTGACCGTACCTCTCAAAATGAAAACCAAACACGCTTTAACGCACAAGAAGGTAGTGTTAAGAGTTAAAACACCTCTCAAAATGGAAACCAAACTCGCTTTAACAAGATCGATGTATGCTTATTAATTTAATTATTATAGTGAATTGAATCTTACAATAAAATCTCTTCATACGATGCAATGTTTTATACTTCCTATCCATATCCATAGGATCTAAATAAAATAAACAGAGTTCTTTTCAAGTCCTGATTATAAACACCTTATTGATCAAATGATTTTGTGAAAATATGCTATGAAAATGTAAACAATCAAGCAAAATGAGCTAGAAAACATGAAAAACAGGCCATCACAGGGCACTGTTACATTGGCTAAGAAAGGAATGTAATATGGCTTGTCATAGCCTTCATGAATACGACTGCAATCCCCAAAACCCTACTAAACGTTGAGGAAAGAAAGCAACCTTATATAGTAGGTTTCTACACTAACATGTGCACAGCACATGAGGCCACAGAATTGGACAAGAGTCCTTATTACATAAGACGACAAGAGTTCTGTAAATGTGGAGAAAATGCAGCTGAAATGAAGCTCAAATTAAGCTAAGGAAGAAAGAGAAATGTGGTCCAATGTGAGGACTGTGAGGACCACAAGGACCACATTGTGCAGCTGTATGTGAATGCATCATATGCTATTGCATTCTCTGCATTCATATGTGCTTATAATCTTCAGCTTATAATCTTCATATCCCCCCTTCAAGTTGGGTTTGGGGAGAAACCAACAAGACCCAACTTGAGAGATAAGAAGATGTGTTGCCTTTCTCCAAGAGGTTTGGTCAAAACATCAGCAATCTGGACTCCAGTACGAATATGTTGGGGAATGACAAAGCCTTCTTGCAACTTTTCTCTCACAAAATGACAGTCAATTTTGAGGTGTTTTGTTCTTTCATGAAAGACAGGATTTTCAGCTATATGAATGGCTGATTTGTTGTCACAATAGAGAGGTATAGGCAAAGGAATGGAGAGCTTCAATCTGTTCATAACTCCTTCCACCCAAATTAGTTCACTAGTGGTTGTGGACATACTCCTGTACTCAGCTTCTGCTGAAGACTTAGAGACAGTGACCTGTTTCTTAGTTTTCCAAGAGATAAGAGAGTGTCCAAAGAACACACAATAGCCTGTCAATGATCTTGCACTGAACTGACAAGTCCCCCAATCAGCATCACAGAAAGCAGTGAGACTAGCAACTGAATTTCTTGGATAAGAGAGACCAACAGATATAGTCCCTTTGAGGTATCTAACAACATGAAGAGCAGCATCATAGTGTGGGTGTCTTGGCTCAACCATGAATTGACTGAGGTGTTGCACAGTATAGGAAATGTCTGGTCTAGACAAATTAAGAAATAAAAGTCTGCCCACAAGTCTTCTGTAAGTTTCCGGATCAGACATAATATCCCCAACATCAGTTGACAATTTTAGTCCTCTTGCAAGAGGGAATAGAGCAGCTTTGCATTCTGTCATTTGGCAATCTTCCAAAATATCCAGGATGTATTTTCTTTGGTGTAAGAGAGTCCCATTTTTGTCATGAAGAATTTCTAACCCAAGAAAATATCTGGCTTTACCAAGATCTTTAATAGTGAATGCTTGATGTAAGGCATCCTTGGTATGTTGTATTACAGAATCATCATCTCCTGTGATTAAGAGGTCATCCACATATACCAAGGCCACAACAATACCTGAAGGCACATGCTTGACAAATAGGGAATAATCTTCATAGGATTGAACAAATCCTAGATTCATTAGGAACTTGCAAAGTTCAGAATTCCATTGTCTGGAGGCTTGTTTCAAGCCATAGATAGACCTCTTTAGTCTGCACACTTGACCAGGTTTCTGTAAAACATAGCCTTCAGGAGGTGTCATATACACCTCTTCTTCAAGCTTTCCATGAAAGAAAGCATTATTAACATCAAGTTGGTACAAAGACCAGTTCTTCACAGTTGCAACAGCAATGAGAATTCTCACAGTTGCAAACTTAGCTACTGGGGAAAAAGTGTGTTTATAATCTTTCCCTTTGATCTGATTATATCCTTTGGCAACTAGTCGTGCCTTGTATCTCTCAATGGTCCCATTTGGTCTATATTTTATCTTATAGACCCATTTGCTGCCAATAGCTTTCATTCCACTGGGAATATCAGTTAAATCCCAAGTATCATTGCTCTCAAGTGCTTGCAATTCAGTTTCCATAGCAGCAACCCAGTTAGGATTCTGAATAGCCTGTCTATAAGTGTAAGGTTCAGGTTCTGCAGCCATACAAGCAAAGGAATGCATAACAGTAGGGTCAGATTGGAGATCATCTCCCAAGCATTCAGCAAGAAAAGACTGAGATATAGAGTTTCTGTGTCTGTCATTCCCACAAACAAAATCATTTAGTCTTCTAGGTGCAACATGTTGTCTAACAGATCTCCTTAAAGGAGGAAAGACATTCATATCTTGCAATAACTCTGGAGTCATATGATTAGTATGCCCATCAGAGGTCATGGAATCTGCTATTTGAGAAGGCAAAGATTGAGGACTAGGCTCAGATTGTAATGATTCAACTGTGTGAGAAGGAGAAGAAGTAGAAGTAGGCTCTGTATGAATAAAGACATCATCATCTGGAGCTGGATTAACCATTGGAAGAGGCATGGCATTATAGATTTCTTCAGGCTCAGGAATCACATTTCCAGTCTTGAAAGGAAATATAGTTTCCTTACAGATCACATCTCTGCTGTGAAAAACCAGCTTTGATTCAAGGTCCCATAACTTATATCCTTTTTGACCAAAAGGATAACCAAGAAGAACACATTTTCTTGCCTTAGCACTCAACTTATCTCTATCTGAATGAGCAACAGGAGCATAGCACAAACAACCTATGATTCTTAGCTCATCATAGGTGGGAGGTTTCCCAAATAACTCCTCATGAGGGGACCTCCATTTCAAAACTTCTGTAGGCATTTTGTTTATCAAATGAGTGGCTGCTAACATGCACTCTCCCCAGAATCTAATAGGCAGGCCTGCATGGATTCTCAGACATCTTGCTGTCTCCACCAAGTGTCTGTGCTTCCTCTCCACTCTCCCATTTTGCTATGGAGTATAAGGAATTGATTTCTGATGGATAATCCCTTTTGAGACAAGCAATTCTATGCACTGCTTCTGTACAAATTCAGTGCCATTATCTGTTCTCAAGACCTTTACTGAACAACCAAATTGATTTTCCACATAAATGAGAAAATCTTTAATAGTTTGCAGCACCTGCAACTTACTTTTCAAGAGAAAGGTCCATGTGACCCTTGTACAATCATCAAGGATGGTGAGAAAATATGAATAACCATTGTAAGTGACAGATTTATAAGGACCCCACAAGTCCATATGCAATAAATCAAAAGGCTTAGCTGCAATATTCAGGCTCCTTGAAAAGGGAAGCCTATGATGCTTAGAAAGAGAACAAGATTCACAATGGAAATCATCCAAACTAGAAGGACTAAACATTCTTAAGTGTCTCAACTTAGAAACAGAACTGTGACCAAGTCTAGCATGAACAGTTTGTAAATCAACACTAGCTTTATTACAACTCTTCAACCTCCATATCTCTGTGTCAGTTGAAGATGGTGACTCTGAAAACACCTTGTAAAGCCCATGTCTCCTAGCTCCTGACAGCATCACCTTCTTAGATCCAGGGTCCTGGAAATAACAATAAGCTTTGGTGAATATAGTTATCAGATCAGTCTCATCAAGCACTTTCCCAACTGATAATAATCTGTGCTTAAAATCAGGAACTAGCAAAACATTACTGAGAGTAATATCATCTGTTAGATGCAACATTCCCATCTCAGTCACAGTTTTGATGGATCCATCTGGCAATCCAATGTGAACGGGCTTAGGTAATCTCTTTTTGTTTAACAAAAAATGAGAATCTGCAACCATATGATCTGTAGCTCCAGTATCTATTATCCATTCAACAGACATAGCACCCTGAGATACACTATTTGCAACTGTGGAAGGAATCATACCTGCAAAGTTTGCAAAAGATCCAGTACTGCTTTCAGCTTGGCCCTTTCCTCTCATTCTCTTCAGCACCTCTTGATAAACTGCATTAACCATGCCAGAATCAACATTTCCTTCCACTACATCATCATCCAAGGGACTCCCTTGCATCTGATTGTTCATAGACCCTGCATTATATGCTGTGCTTTTGCTAGGAGCTCCATTCTTCTCTTTCTCTTTTAGCTCCTTGAACCAGTCAGGGATGCCATGGAGCTTAAAACAATGCTCAGCCATGTGACCCTTCATGCCACAGTGAGAGCACTTGGAATTAGCTTTGATTCTCTTTAACTCCTGCCAATCTTTCCACTCCCTCTTGACTGGTTTACTCCCTGCATTAGAAGGCTTGTACTGGTAGGAACCTCCACCTCTATTAGCTGCCATTGCACTTGAGTCAGAGTTCATTCCTTGAGGAACAGAAGTGCCATTTGATGCTTCATTACCCCCTTCCACCTGTTGTAGAATGTAATAAGCCTTGTTGATACTAGGCAAGGGGTCAGTAGCTAATATAGAATTTCTTGCAGCATCATAACTATCATTCAAGCTGACCAAGAACTGCATAAGTTTGTTCCTAGAGTCAATCTCATTGATCTTTCTCTTTAGATTACAAGTGCATGAAGTAGCAGCAGCACATGTACACTCAGGCATACACTCTAAAACTTGCAATTCATCCCAATGGCGCTTAAAGAGATTATACAGATCTGCTAAACTCATGTTGCCTTGGACTATATTCTCAAGTTTCTTTCTGATTTGGAAAATAAGTGGAGCATTGGTCTGACCAAACCTTTCCACAATTTCATCCCAAAGAGCCTTAGAAGAATCCATGAACACAAATCCTTCTGCAATATTTTTAGTCATAGAATTAATAAGCCAACATCTCACCATGTAGTCAGCCCTTACCCACTTTTCCAAATCTGCAGATCCAGCAGCAGGTCTTGCACAAGACCCATTAATAAACCCAAGCTTGCACTTGGCTCCCAAAGCCATCATCACTCCACGGCTCCATGTCATATAATTCTTTCCATCAAAAGGAATTGCAACCAGCTGTGCACCTGGATGATCAGAATTAGAAAGGGACAAAGGATCTGCCAGATTAACCTGAGTACTCATATCTTCAAATGATCTTTCACCAGAGTTTAAATCACTGCTTACAGTGAACATAAACACACAAATACACTTAAGAAAAGCAAATATCAGGTAGAAGAATCGACTGCAGCTCTGATACCATGTGAAAATATGCTATGAAAATGTAAACAATCAAGCAAAATGAGCTAGAAAACATGAAAAACAGGCCATCACAGGGCACTGTTACATTGGCTAAGAAAGGAATGTAATATGGCTTGTCATAGCCTTCATGAATACGGCTGCAATCCCCAAAACCCTACTAAATGGGGAGGAAAGAAAGCAACCTTATATAGTAGGTTTCTACACTAACATGTGCACAGCACATGAGGCCACAGAATTGGACAAGAGTCCTTATTACATAAGACGACAAGAGTTCTGTAAATGTGGAGAAAATGCAGCTGAAATGAAGCTCAAATTAAGCTAAGGAAGAAAGAGAAATGTGGTCCAATGTGAGGACTGTGAGGACCACAAGGACCACATTGTGCAGCTGTATGTGAATGCATCATATGCTATTGCATTCTCTGCATTCATATGTGCTTATAATCTTCAGCTTATAATCTTCATAGATTTGAATTATGCAAATCCAGTTATAATGGGGAATGAGTATCCATAATGCATATGAGATGAACATCGATTCACTTTACGAATGAAATTCCTTTAGAAAATCCTGACCGAACTATATCCAAACATGAGTTTAGATTTATCAACAAAAAAAGACCTCATAAATTAACATCTATTAAACTATACTAAAAAGGGCTAATATTACAATATCAAAATATAAATTTCGTCTATAACACATGTGAAGAGTCTATAAGGTGATAAATAATACTCTAGAAGGGGTGATGAATAGAGTATGCTCGATTTTAGCAAGATAAGAAACCTTAAGACAGTTTGCGAATCGACTTGTCAAGACCTTGATATGCAATCAAATCTTGACAAAGTAAAATCGAATAAGATAAAGTAAATGCGGAATAAAAAGGTGAACACATGAATTGTTAACGAGGTTCGACACGAACTTGACCTACGTCCCCGCCTAGGGTTATTCAACCCGTAGGATTCAAACCTCTTTATTTCACTTTCCTTGAGACTAGAACTTCCTAGGAGAACTTCTCTTCCCCTATACAAAGTCTCACTGCTTCTATTCTAACACTCAACTTATACAAGTGAAATAGAGGAACCAACTACACACCAAAGTGTGCTATCACGAGTATGAAACTCAAAGAGTGAATCAAATGACTTGTACAATAATGACTTGTGTTTCTCTCAACACTCAAAACCAAACACACTAAGCTCAACGTGAATACGAGAGAATGTTTTGCTACTTCTTGATGCTATCGGATGAATGCTTGCTTCAATGATTCTTCATCTTCTATTTGCAACGTATAAATAGATCTCCCATGGAGCCATTTGCAGTTTGAATCTCTTCCAAAAATAATTCCTTCTCTACAAAAATAATTCCTTCCAATTCAAGAGAATGCTCCCTTGATCTGGTGCAAATCAACAAGCCTTGATCCCCAAGGATCTTTCTTTCCTAAATGAGTTGATCCGAGAAGGCAATTGTGGGATCTCTCACAATGGATGTGAACCCAATTCCTTTTGATATTCAAGCCCACTAAAATAGGCCCATATCTTCAAATAAAAGTCCTACATGTTAGCTTAGATAGATATAATATAAAAAGCCCAAATTATAACATAGATAACATAATGTTCGTAAAGGAATACAATACGTCGTCCTGGTTTTAAAGATTGTTTTCAAGACCTTGAAACCAAGACAGTGTTTTGTCTTTCATCGTCCCTTGATATCATCCTACAAGTTAGTACGTCAAGATCTTACAATTAAGATGGAGTCTTCGTATTAGAGTAGTTTACCCAAAAAAAGACTTTATTTTTTCTTAAAAAAAGCAAATCAAATTACCATGCACGTTTCAAGCATACTATTTTATTTATCTCATACATACATGATACATTTAAAACTTGAGACCATCCATAAACATGTTTATGTACGATCACATGTCAAAAGAAAACTCCAAAAAAGGGGGGGAAAAGCCGTTAATTAGACGGGTAATTAACCGCTCACAAACTTTATTCATTATCCATCCCGCTTCAACAAAAGAAGCTCTAGATGTAGAGCCATTCACGCTCGGGCAGATCGATCGATCAAGCCACGATACCGTGGCCGGATTGGCGCTGGCACCGCCTCTCACACTCGTACCCTTGGCCTCTCTGCTGGCATTGCTGGCGGCATAGCCTCTCCATCACCCTTGTTTGCCTACCACGTCCACCGCCTTCTTGTTGCCTCTCGTAATCCTCACGGCACTTCTCGCGACATTGCATCGCCTGCACCTCCTGTCCTCGGTGTGGGAAGTCGCTCTGGCACCTCCTTTCGCACTGCTCGTACCTCCTCTCCATCTCCTCCTCCCTTCCTCTTGGGTTCACCTCATCGCCTCTCTGCTGCCTCTCGAGCTGCTCCTCGCATCGCTCCTCACACCGGCGTTGTTGGCGCCCACCTTGCTCTTGCCTCTCGCACCTTCTTTGGCATTCACGGAAGCGTTGTTGAGGGTCCCGGCAAGGGTTAGACATCTCGGTCTCTTCCTCAATGTCATTTCCCCTGCTTTCCTGCCTCTCGAGCTGCTCCTCGCATCGCTCCTCACATCGGCGCTGTTGGCGACCACCTTGCTCTTGCCTCTCGCACCTCCTTCGGCATTCACGGAAGCGTTGTTGAGGGTCTCGGCGGGGTTTGGACATCTCGGTCTCTACCTCCTCATTGTTGCCCCTTCTCTCTTGCCTCTCGAGCTGCTCCTCGCATCGCTCCTCACACCGGCGTTGTTGGCGTCCGCCCTGCTCTTGCCTCTCGCACCTTCTGCGGCATTCCCTGAATTTTTGTTGGGGGTCTTGGCGCGGGTTGTACATATCCTCTTCTTCCTCATCGTACCTTCGGCTACCTGCAATTAATTATAAGTAGGGTCAACGCCATGACCATTAATTAATGTGGGTCCCATTGAAATATATTTAATATTTCATAAATATAAAATGCTTAACTACTTTTGAGCAAGTAGTTTTTACGGAATTTTCGCCAAATACCCTGAGGTTAAGGCTAATTCGCGTGGTGTACAAAAGTTTAACATATTTCACCAGGTGCTCCAGAGGTTTTCATTTTTTTCGCCAAATACCCCGAGGTTTATATTTTTTCGCCAAATGCCCCTCTGTCGAATTAGTTAACTTTTTTTATTGAAAAATAGTACAATTCCTCTAACCTGGCACATATTTTTAATAAAAATAAAATTTTCTAAGTATAAAAAATTACTATGATAAATTTAAATAAGATAATATCAAACGTTAACATAAAATACAAAAAAATAGATTTGATAATTAAGTAAAAAATAATTAAAATATTTATGAAAAATGTGTAAAAATTACACGAGTTTAAGATTTAAGTAAAATATGTTGATTGGGTTAAAATCCTAAAGTAAATGTGTTTATAACACCTAATAAAAAATGCTTATTAATTAATATTTAGATATAACTAGATTGATTAAAGAAACGTGTACAAGTTTCATTAGTTTGATTTTTTTTTTCAAGATTCATTAAATTGGGAGGAAATTGTGAAATGAAAATGATTATGTCATCTAAGCAAAAATATTTCTCATTTAACAATTAGAATAGATAAATCTCATTGGTTAAAAAAATGTTTAAAAAATTTGTTATTTGAAAATTTATGTAGATTAAGTTGATTGTGTGAAATTCCAAAAATTAAGATTATTATATAAAAAATAGTTTTCATTATACACACACAAAAAGAGAGATTAATTGCTTTGGAAAAAAAAAAGAATTCATATATTTGGAACTATGTATTTTTAAAAAAAAAAACGTTTTGAATTAATCTCATTGTTTAAATAAATAGCATGAAATGATATTGTGTAATTAATACATAATGAAATAATAATATATAGTTAATTTTAACTTTATCAAAAAAAAAATTTTTGAATTAATTCCATTGATTAAAAAATGTAGTATGATATGGTATTGTGTATATAATATTAGATAATTTAATTACCATAATTAAATAATATTTGTCAAATAATACCTTACAAAAATAACAATGAAATAATATTTTCTATTCTTTTTATTTTCAATAAAAAAAAACGTGAACAAATTCGACAGAGGGGCATTTGGCGAAAAAATAAAAACCTCAAGGGTATTTGGCGAAAAAAATTGAAACCTCAGGGGTACCTGGTGAAATATGTCAAACTTTTGAACACCACGCGAATTAGCCTTAACCTCAGGGGTATTTGGCGAAAATTCCGTAGTTTTTAAGAAACTAAAAATTATTACGTGGTAATATTTAATACTCAAATTATATATACTCCATCCGTCTTAAATTAAATGTCTAGGTAAAATCTATATAAAATATTATTTTTTTAATTAAAATTTTTAAATAATTTTATATTTGTTAGTATTAGGTACAAGTATGAAATTAGAAACTAAAAATTATTACGTGGTAATATTTAATACTCAAATTATATATACTCCATCCGTCTTAAATTAAATGTCTAGGTAAAATCTATATAAAATATTATTTTTTTAATTAAAATTTTTAAATAATTTTATATTTGTTAGTATTAGGTACAAGTATGAAATTAATAAAAAAAATGTGAAAAATAATTTTTATTAAAATGTGTACGTGTTATTACGTGGGGGCTTTGGATGTAATTTTCTTCTCTACGAACTTACAAAACAGGTTTTTTTACTAATCGATAGAAAAATATCATTTTGGAAATTGAAGTATGATTTGTAATATATGTATACCTTCATGGCGACCTCTCTGGCTCTGGCGCTCGAATTGCTCATCGCACCTCTCCCGGCAGGCGCGAAGCTGGCGACCACCTTGTTGCCTCTGGCAGCGGAGCTGACACCGTTCGAGCTGGCGCTCAGCCGGGTCTTCGTGGTGGTTGTCGAGGTCATCCTCGAGAAGCACCACGACATGATCACCCTGATCACCGCGGCGGGAGGACCTCCTCTCGCAGCTCTCGAGGCAGCGGCGGATCTGGCCGAAGCCCTGGCCGCGGTCCTCGCATCGCTGCTGGCAGCGGCGGACCTCGGCCTGGCGGGGGTCGCGGGAGGGGTTGATGAGGTCGTCGCCGAGGAGGCGGAGGGAGAGGGCCGAGGAGGCCATCAGGGAGAGGAGAACGAGGAGGATCGGGAGACTCGATTTCAAGCCCATTGTCGTGGATTTGTTTGTCGATCGACGGGTGATGGTGATGATGGTGGAGATCGATCGTTAATGGAGGGTTTTATAGGGGGGTTTGGGGCGGGGGGAGTGTACAGTTAGCGGTGTAGAGCTAGAGTGGCATGCAGGAGGACGAGTGTGGAAGCTCGGCTTTTACGTGTCGTTTGGTGGAATGTGAGGTGTCCGACGCTGCGTTTTGTTGCCGCATGCATACATCGACGTGTTTTCGTATCTCAGATAGAGACACTTGCAACAGTACATACGGCGGCCATCTCATCTCTTAATTGCACCATTATTTTAATATAACTTTAATCATGGTGGAGAACTCGAAGAGGGTGGGCATACCGGTGATAAACGGCAATGAATATAACATCAACATTTAACACTATAAAATAGCGATAAAAAATAAAAGAGTTCACTAGTACAAAAAATTTTCCATTGCTAATTCAAGTTTTATAATGAAATAGTTCAATTCGACGAGGGATAAAACCATTTTATAAGTTTCCATACCATAAAAATGTTGAATGATAACTTCATGTAATGCGTTTGAAACAATCTTTTTCAACCTAACAGACAAAACTCTGAGAAAATCTTCTTTTGTTGCGCAAATATGGATTGGTAATATCCATTGCAGAGTGTTAGATTTTTCCACTATAGTTTTTGCAATCGGTAACACTAAAACTAGCTCGATATATGAGACGATATACCAAATCAAAAGCTCCGAGTGAATTCCTACCTCGATCATATTTTTAGAAACATCACTAGCTAATATCTTGCAAGGTAGAAAATCTGACATTTTTGCTCATTTAAACTTCCATAATTTCTTACTTAATTATCGAAATGAGTAATGTAACATCTCATTTCAAAGATCTCAAGATAAATTATAGTATAGGAATGTCAATCTAAATAAAATATAAAAGCATTGTGGGTTATTTAAATACTCCCTCTGCTAATTAAAACTTGTCATTTACTATTCATGCACGTGTTTTTAGAACGATAAAAACTATATGAAATATTAACATTTTTTTACACATTTGTTTTTATAAATTCATACTTAATTGTAATAAGTATGAAATTATTTAAAAAGTTAATAATTTATATAGTTTTTAATATCTAAAAAAACGTGCGTGAATAGCAATGTTCTAAAAGGCGCTAGGCGGCCGCTAGGCGGTGGGTGACCGCCTAGCGCCTAGGCGGTTAGGCGGGTGCCTAGGCGGCGCCTAGGCGGACTTAGAACAAACTTGATTATTTTCTTATATTTTGACGAATAACACTTGTCAATAATTCATATAATGTAATAATAATCCATAATATCACTCATAAACCCAAATTTGTAGTAGTTAACTAACACTAAAGTAAAGAAACGCAAAAGTACATGTCTGACTAACAACTCTAAACCTCCTAAAATCCAAAACTATAAGTTCGACTGAAAAGCAAATGCATCCCGACACGGGGGATAAAAAAACCCTAAGACAACTAATCATATGCTTAGAAGCGCAAATTGAATAATCGTTGGACTAGGCGGTGCCTAGGCGGGACTAGTCGGGCCTAGGCGGCGCCTAGGCGGGACCAGGCGGCGCCTAGGCGGGACCAGGCGGCGCCTAGGCGGGACTAGGCGGTTCCTGGACGAATTTCCGCCTAGAGGTCCGCCTAGGCTTAAAAATTCCTAGGTCCCGTCCCGCCTAGCGCCTAGGCGGCGCCCAGGCGGCGCCTAGGCGCGATTTTTAGAACACTGGTGAATAGTAAAGCGTCATGCTTTAATTAACGGAGGGAGTAAGATTTAACTGATTAATATACCTTCAATTTTCAAACATGCATAACTTTTTACTCGGATTTCGGATTACTGCGTATTACATATCAAAACGAAGCTATCGACGAGGAGAATACATATATGATGCCCGTCGGATGAGGGTGGGGGCACGTGCCACCACATACCCTCATTTGGACCCCTCTCTCCCATCGTGTGAGAGAGGAGTCCTCAAATTCTCCTCAATTTAATTAATTCGATGAACCCTAATTGTTATTTAAAGACTATAATCCTATACAATATTAAAATATAGTAACTGTTTTGCCTCATGTCACATTATGATTGGAAATTTTCACTCAATCAATTAGAATTTGTCATGTCAATTAATATATTGTCACATATAATTAACTTATTCATTTACCTTATCTTTCATTTTAGATAAGAATCAATCAAATTATATATGTATACAATTTGAACTTATATTCCATTGTTTTATTTATTTATTGCACATAATTATGTTAGTGAGTTTCTTAATTTGTTATGCATGCATGCAATATAAAAAAACGCTACTCTTTATAGTTTTATTATAAAAAAAAATACTACATATAAATTATTACATTTATTATTTTAAATTTATAATTAATTTTTTTAGAATGTGTGTATATATATAATCATTTATTATATATGACATGTATTATTTTAGAGTTATAATTAATGTTTATAGAATGTGTGTGCATATATATAATCTTTTATTGTATATATTTGAAAAAATATCATATTGATTAAAAAATTTAACCATTTGTGTATAAGTTTCCTATTGATTTTGAGTAGAAATTTTCATAGAATATCATTTTCTAATTATATAAGACACATTTTAAGAAGTTGTAAATGGATTTTCATATAATTTGCCAATTTTTTTTAAAAAAATTATTATTTTACAAATATTTATTAGTTTACCGGTTAAACTAAAGAAATAATAATTCCAAAACACAGTTTGAAAAGAAAGACAAATTGAATTTATAATTCACATATTTATCGGCACGGATATCTTCACCGCTAATTTTTACTATATTCACCATTAATCACCGTATAGGTTGGTGGTGGCCTTGACGTATCTCACTGGCCACCGCAGCGTATAACGGTGGATATGATCCGGTATGAGGCCTGTTTCAAGCCACAGTCAATGTCTACGGTGGCCTAAAAAGTAAAAAAAAAATGGTAAATAAAATTTAATTTAATTTTAGAAAAAAATAATTTAGAAAAAAAAACCACCACCACAAGTGGCGGTGGCCTTTCTTTCCTTTAGTTTTCTGGGTATTTAGTTGCTCTTTCATTTTGTTTCATTCGAGTTGTTGCTCTTTTCTTTTGTTCGTTTTTTCCACTGGTCCTTGCTTGAGTCTCCCTGCTCTGTTTCATGTCTCCCTCGATCGAGCTCGGGACTGTTTTGAGGGTTCGTTTGGTGTTGGGACATGCATGAGTATGTCACCTTGTGTTCCCTCATCTCTTGTTTCGGGTCCTTGATCTTGAGGCCTTTGGTCCCTTTTCGGAGCTCTTGGACTCATTGTTTTGATGGGAGGATGAAGGCTGGCTACCTTCCTCGGGTGTGTTTGGATTCCAAATGCGTTATGTTTATAATGCAAAATGATAAGGCAGTGTTTGGTTGGCCCAATTTTTAAGGTGTTTGAATCATGATATTTTTAGATTCCACGATGTATTTTGCAATTCACATCTCCAGGGTTTACTCTTGTATATATTCACATCTCTTTCATCAATAAGATTATGCAATTCATTATATTCTTATATGGTATCAGCCTAATCGTTCCAAGTGCCTTCATATTCACACAAAACACCTTTGTACAACACCATCACCGATCACTCTTTCCCCCTGCCAAATAGGTTACATTGTGTACCTTTTGGTCGGACGCTGATCTCCTAGAGCTCTCGTAAGCAGCGGTCTATCACCCGTTCTTCCACTGAAGCGGAGTACAAAGCACTTACTGAAGTGACTTGTGAGCTTATTTGTGTGACCTCCTTACTGCAAGAGTTAGGAACATCTCTCACTAAGCAGCCGACCTTATACTGTGGCAATCTTGGCACCACATATCTCTGTGCCAATCCAGTTTTCCATTCCTGCATGAAACACATTGCACTTGCACATCATTTTGTTCGGGAACATGTCTCTAGCGGGCATCTTTGTGTCACTCATGTCTCCACTGACGACCAGCTCGCAGATGCCCTCACCAAGCTGCTTGTCAAGCATCGATTTCTCCTTCTCCGTCCTAAGTTGGGTCTGTCTCAATGGCACAATCTTGAAGGGGAATATTAGGATATATTTGGATATTATTGTTTACATATTATTTATTGATAAGATTATAAGATTCTATCAATCAATCTTGTTAGGAAAAGATATTGTTATCTAATGTTAGATAGAGTTGGCTCTCTAGGGTTTACTCTTGTATATATTCACATCTCTTTCATTAATAAGATTATGCAATTCATTATATTCTTATAGGGAGAACTTCTATGAAATTATCCGGAAGGACCAGAAGCCCCGGGACGTTGCTATAGTATGTGTGGAGGGTGTACTTTTGGGGTAGATGTGACAAAGGGGTTTCTAAAAGACAACAATTTAGGTAAATATCATATCATCCCCTAAAGTTGTTTGATAATAATAATCGTTATAATAATAATAACCCTTATATCCATGCTTTCAGAACTAGTCATACGATCTCACGAAGTTAAAAGCGAGGGCTATGAAGTTGAGCATGATGGAAAACTGATCATTGTGTTTTCAACTTCCAATTACTGTGGCATGGTATGCGCAATCAGCTTATGTGTGTTTTTTGTTGAAAAGAAGGTGATTTATTCTCTGTGTGTGTGTGTGTGTGTGTGAGAGAGAGAGAGAGAGAGAGAGAGAGAGAGATTGTGTGTGTCTGTGTGTGTTTTTAAATTGAGACCTAATAACTAAAATTGGCTTATGCATATTGTGCAGAGGGACAACAAGGGCGCTTTCGTTTGAGCTAGATTACACTCCTCCCGACCTCCTCCACACCTCATGTCATGGTTTCTCGGTCTCTCTCTTTCTCCTCCCATGGCATGATTTCTGATCCCGAAAGCATTAGATTCTATATCCCCAATTCCACCACGCTTCTTTGTTCCTCCGCGGACTTATGCTATCGATTTACTCACTCTCTAGCATTGCCTTAAGGTATATTCCTTCCATTCTCGGGGTTCTTTGAGTTACCTTGATCGTGTTGAAAAAATGAAAAGTCTTTGGTGAAATGTGATCATGTATTGTACGTTTGGAAGAGTTGGTTAAGGTAAAATAGATATTTTGTTTGATGTTTGATTGTGTAGTTCTTTAATGAACCTTTCTGTAGACCACGCGGAGGAATGGATGGATAAATCATGACATTATTGTTCGGGGTCTATTGTTGATCACATGTATCTCATGTTGTTGATGGCTTTGATTACTGGAGAACTTTCAGAGAGAGAGAAAGAGAGAGAGAGAGAGAGAGAGAGATCAACATCTTTACTGATCTTGAGCTTTCCTTTGCAGACATCACAGTGAAATTAAATCTTTATTAAGGGTGATTTACATCATAACCAACTGTGCAAATTAAGTCTTTATTTTCTTCTTAATTGATCGTCATATTATGAGATAAAGAGATGATTATTGAGTTTGACTACAAACTTTGTTGAGTGTTCAACATAACCCCATTATTTGCTTCTTTTATAAAGCATTGATCTGTGGTAGCGATGCTGATGGAAATGTTGAGATTCAGGGATACTTGTGCTTCCACCTATTTTCTTTCTTTTTATTCAGGGATACTTGTGCTTCTATCTATTTTCTTTCTTTAAGAGTTAAAATGGTTGAAAACTTGAGAAACTTATTTAACTTTGTGATCTAATTTGTTTGTTGTAGAGCACTGCTTAACATATCTTGAAAGAGGAGGAACTCATGAAGTTAAGGCCGAAGGCGCACAACTTTGTACCTAAGATGATAGGTTCAAATTATTATGGTAGTCGAACCATTACAATATGATAGCATATTGCTACCATAGGTCTAGACCAAAGCCAGCCGGAGTAACGGAGTGATATAGTAAAAAAAAATTAAGCCTATTGTAACTGATTTATGACCCACTAGATCAAATATTTAATGTTGGATATGGATAAACGCACCTCATAGATAAGCACCCCAAAAGAGTAGATATCTACAAGCTAATTATACTTCTTCTGGTTAAATATTTCATGAGCCATGTAATTGGCTTAATTCATATATATAGTTGTAAGAAAAAAAATACAATTATAGTTAAGTAAATGACACAATATAATATAAAGTTTTCAACTATATTATATTTATATGAGTCCCCTTCCTAGGGGTCAAATAATTAATGCATGACACTCATATCGACCTCGTCCACAAAGGTCAAGGTTTTGTTGAGCCCAAAGTCTGTAACCTTGTACATTATCTCCATTCTTATCCATAATAAGAATGTTCCTGCATATTTCAAGAATACATAATGCATATACAGGAGAATTATTGGATAATACATTAATTAATTTCCAAATTGTCGCTAATCAAGTACATTGGGTTAAGATCTCTGTGGAGGATAGCCTTTGAATGTACATAGGTCATAACCCTAAATAACAAAGGGTATAATTAATGACACAAATAATTATTTAATATAGAATTATATAGCTAAAATTAATTAGGTTGTGGTACCGGGGAATACCATACCTAGCAATGTCAAGTGCTATGGTAACCGTCTCAAACGGACTAAGAGGTCCCGACTTCTTTAAATAAGCAGCAAGATCACACTAGGAATTGAATTGACAAAAAAAAATCAATATAATAATAATAATAATTATTATTATTATTATTATAAAGGTAATTACATACCAATAGAAGGTATTCCATGATCAAAATAAGTGGGTTTTTTCCCATACTAGCACCCAGAAATTGAGTGATATTTGAATGTGCTAGTTTATAAAGAACATCTATCTCGCATCAAAATTTTCTTCTTCAATTTATTTATGAAAATAAACATTCTTATAATCCACCCCACAACACTAGCTAGTACAAATTAAAGGGTACTGTATTAATCAATGTAATTGTGCAAGCAAACATATATTTGTAGTGCTACAAATAGTAAACTGTATAGTGAGTAACAAGAGATGTTTTGAGTAGTGTATATGATTATAAGACGTGGCAATATATGGTAAAACTGTAATAGTGTTTGCATTTGGAACCATGATATATAAAAAGGCATTTTCCTTCTAGTTAGTACGTGCATCCGGTTAAGAGACATACATTTCTTAGCTAATTAAGAGTATTATGAGATGGCATAAACTCATTCACTTTCATGGTAAAAAAGAGTCAAGTAACATGTACTGCATTGATATGATAAGCTAACGGAATACATACGAAATCAAAGGGTCACTTCTCCATTTTGGATACTATAATCTTCACAACAACTGGCTTGTCACGCCAACAAGTCTTGTAAATTTCACCAAAGCCACCTTACATTGATGATGAAATTGTTTTAGAATTCATTATATATAAAACAGATTCAAAAATCATAAATTTATTTGCAGGATAGATTGCATTTATGAAAGGAAACATTCTTATAATCATTTATTTATAAATCACTCCGAACATTGTTATAATGAATTCTAAATCCGATGTTATGATCTCATCGGGATCAACATTGAGATAAGGTTGTTCATTCCTATAGGCAGTTCAAATTAGACTCTAGATGGCCACCAAGTTGCCCTGAACTCTCTCAAGGGTCTCCACAAGCTCATCAAACGAAGGTCTCTCTAGTGGGTCTCGTGCAAGACATTTTTTGATACACCTGATCAAAAATTATATACGTAAAGTTATAATTATTTTACGTAACAAGGGTATATGTACTTGTAAATATACAAATATATGCGTAAACTTAGAATTACTTACGCATGAAAATCTGATAAATGAGTTATTGATTCAATACGTGCAGCCTCAAGATCCTTAAATGAGATCGTCATATCGGCATACTCGGTCATCTGAAATTGTCAAGACAAAAGGCATACTATTGGGTCAAAAAATTTTGACCCACTAGCTAGGTCAAATATTTAATATTGGATCTAGATAAACTCACCTCATAGATAAGGACCTTAAAAAAATATACATCTGCAAGTTGGTTATACTTCTTCTCGTCAAATATTTCAGGAGTCATGCAATTGACTTATCATGTAGTTGTAAGAAAAAATACAGTTATAGTTAGATAAATGACATAATATAATATAAACTTTTCAACTAGATTATACTTACGAGCCCCTTTTTAGGGCTCAAATAATGCATGATACTCCTATCGACCTCGTCCACAAAGGTCAAGGTTTTGCTGAGCCCAAAGTCTGCAATCTTGCCCTACATTAATAATGAGATTGTTTTAGAATTCATTATATATAAAATAGATTCAAAAATTATAAATTTATTTGCAAGATAGATTGCATTTATGAAAAGAAACATTCTTATAATCATTTGTTTATAAATCACTCCGAACATTTTTATAATGAATCCTAAATCCGATGTTATGATCTTATCGGGAACAACATTGAGATGAGGTTGTTCATTCCTATAGGCAGTTCAAATATGGAAAAGAAGTGAGTAAAACTATATATTAAAGGAGCAAAAAGTAAAAATATAAATATTATATCAGAGAAGCATAATCAAATGTGGTGAGACAACAACATTGAAGAATAGAAATGCAACCCGGAACCTTCAAAATTGGGATGATCAAACAAAATTAAACCCTCCACAAAAAAATGTTAGAAACTAACATTTGGCATTAGAATTTTTCAAATGATGGCTTCAATTTGTCAACTAGGATGAACAGAACGTAACCAAATCCTCAACCTAGCTCCAAACCAAAATCATAACAAGTTAATTAACCAAAATCAAAAGTTATTGTTGAGGCCTTCTTTAAACATCATAAACTCAACCATCAATAATAGCCATTAATAAGATAATCCCTAAATTCTCATGCATACAAAAGAGAGATGATAAAAAAGGCTAGGAACAAAATTGACAAATTAGACTCTAGATGGCAACCAAGTTGCCCTGAACTCTCTCAAGGGTCTCCACAAGCTCATCAAACGAAGGTCTCTCTAGTGGGTCTCGTGCAAGACATTTTTTGATACACCTGATCAAAAATTATATACGTAAAGTTATAATTATTTTACGTACCAAGGGTATATGTACTTGTAAATATACAAATATATGCGTAAACTTAGAATTACTTACGCATGAAAATCTGATAAATGAGTTATTTATTCAATACGTGCAGCCTCAAGATCCTTAAATGAGATCGTCATATCGACATACTTGGTCATCTGAAATTGTCAAGACAAAAGGCATACTGTTGGGTCACAAATTTTTGACCCACTAGCTAGGTCAAATATTTAATATTGGATCTAGATAAACTCACCTCATAGATAAGCACCTTAAAAAAATATACATCTGCAAGTTGGTTATACTTCTTCTCGTCAAATATTTCAGGAGTCATGCAATTGACTTATCATGTAGTTGTAAGAAAAAATACAGTTATAGTTAGATAAATGACATAATATAATATAAACTTTTCAACTAGATTATACTTACGAGCCCCTTTTTAGGGCTCAAATAATGCATGATACTCCTATCGAACTCGTCCACAAAGGTCAAGGTTTTTGCTGAGCCCAAAGTCTGCAACCTTGTACACTCTATCTCCATTTTTATCCATAATAAGAATGTTTCTGCATATTTCAAGAATATATAATGCAGATTCAGGAGAATTATGAGATAATACATTAATTAATTTGCAAATTGTTGCTAATCAAATACCTTGGTTAAGATCTCTATGGAGGATAGCTTTTGAATGCACATATGTCATAACTCTGAATAATAAAAGATATAATTAATAACACAAATAATTATTTAACAGAGAATTAAATAGATAAAATTAATTAGGTTGTGGTGCCGAGGAATTGTTGCTAGAGCAATGTCAAGTGCAATGGTAACCGTCTCAAATGGACTGGGAGGTCCCGACTAAGATCACTCTACATCAATGATGATATGTATATGATACGTACTACTATTTATTATCATTCATTATAGACAAAATAGATCGAATGATGAAAGTTGATTATACAACCGTGGAAATAAGAACTATCCAACTTTTATCCTCAACAGTTGCCAAAATCCTTACAAAGTAAATTACGTAATTAGTAATAATAGTTCGCAAATTGAACAATGTATAATCAGTAACTATCTTTTGGGAGTTTGACTTGTTTCTCTATACAATTGCATTTTCGTTCTCTCCATTGTAGTCCCTAAATTTCAAAGAGAGAATAAAAAAGATTGTATTTTATTTGAATTGACCATTGTGATGGTTGATTTACTACAATACTTAGGTCATATCACTCTCCGGTTAAGGGCGCTTATGGAGGTTTTAAAAAAAAAAAAGACAACCGCTCCCAATGGTGTTTGCTCACCATCGGTGGAGGTTATGGGGTGGTTAAAACCGCCGAATCCACAACCTTAGTCAGGTACGATTCCGAGATAATCAGTCTTCTTCCACTTGTTAATGAAAGAATTCGAGAGACAATGCAACTAGATGACAACGCGATTGGACGACAGGCCTCGAATTACTCACTTGTTCTCTCATTTTCAATATAAATTTTTCGTTTCTCATTTGATTACCTAATTTTAGGATAGGATGATGCTCTACCTATTTCCATCTCCATATAAATTTTACGATTCGTTTCTCTTCTATTTTCTACCACTAACAAATAACGGTGATCTGTTTGGCATCCTATACAGATATTTAGCAACTTAAATATGGGCTCCGGCCTAGTAAACTCGGCTATAAAGCCCATTACCCTTTTGGGCCAAATTCTCTGATGGGCCTAACCATCTCGTTTCTCTCCCAAGTCTTCTATTCATCCCTTGCTTTTCTTGTTCTTCAAGCCGCAGAGCTCCTTTTCCCCCAATTCTCCCCACTGACACCATAGATCAATCGCAGAGGAACAGAGGATCAGAGAGAGAGAGGGAGGCGATAAATTACGATAATGGAGTGCGTTTTCGGGCTAGTAGGAAACGGATTCGCGGTGATTGTGGCCGATACATCGGCGGTTCACAGTATTTTAGTCCACAAATCGAACGAGGACAAGGTCATGATCTTGGACTCTCACAAGCTCATGGGCGCCAGTGGTGAGCCAGGCGACCGGTACTCATCTCTCTTCTCTTTGTTGCGTTTCTATCCTTCGTTTCTCCTCCTTCGGCTTTTCGATCTAGTCTTATTGTTACTTATTTTCCTCCGGTCAGAGCTCAGTTCACCGAGTACATCCAGAAGAACGTGGCGCTCTACCAGTTCCGGAACGGGATTCCGCTGACCACCGCTGCCGCTGCCAATTTCACCCGTGGCGAGCTCGCCACTGCCCTTCGCAAGGTGTGGAGTCGTAATGTGTTTTGGTATTTCCGTTGAATTTGGGGATTTAGGGTTCATAATCACGGTCTCGGATTTTAGATAATTATGTTGATGTGATAGGTTTTAGAGATGTGATTGGTATCCCTTGTCAATTAGTTCTGAATGCCTTTGCTTCATTGTCTATTTGTCTTTGTAAATGAAATCTTTCTGGGATTTTATTTCTGCTCATTTGTTAAAAATACACTGCTGCTTCTGTCTGAAAATTTGCTGATAGTTTTCTGTAGTTTGGTGAATTAGTAGTTCAGGTATTGAAGTAGACTCTTGGTCATAATATGAGTTGCTGCTTATTGAGGTTAAGCTCTTCATAATAACTTTCTTTAATAGGACAATGGAAACAATTATGATTTTGGTTTTATTATGTATGTGTAGAGATATTTTAAGGAAAGGTCTGCTTCATGCTCCATGGATGACATTATGTGTCTTGGGTGCAGTCTTAATGCATATCCACAATGGTCTCAACTTGTATGATTATATGTTGTTAAAAGACATGTTGTGTTCACCGAGAGGTTGGTGTTTAACACTTTAGGTCTTTATTTTGCTATAGTCATTATATGGAGTGTAAAAGAGAGATTATTTTGCATATTTACTAGTGATTTTGTTAAGTTTCAATGTTTGCTTATCTACCCCAGTTTAACACACCAAACACTTGGATCTTAACCATCTAAAGGTTGAAAGGATGACTTGTTGTCAAGTGATATGTTTTTCGGTTTCTATCTGCTCTTACATTCATGCCTTTCAGTTCAACTTTGTATGTCAACCATTGTTCTCTTTGGAGTTCTGTACATGTTGGGCTTGATTGTTTTTTGTTCCTCGTCGTTTCTTGCTTGTGGTGTGTAATTAGAAATTAGGACATTGGCCTATAGATTGTCCATCTTGTGTCCTGAGATGAAAACATGTTTTGGGCATTGTTAAGTCTGTTATGAATATTTGGAGCACCTCTAAAAGAAACTCGTGTATCTTAGCACATGCTATCCTCTCTATCTGCCATCACTGAGCAATTTTTAAAAAAATAATAATAATCAGGATTCAACATTGTCTTACTGTATTAAATGCATTTTGTACTTCTACTGTATTCGCTTATGATACTTCTGGTATTTTGTACTTATTCGGAAAGAAATTCTCAAACGACATACACTCAAACTTCATTAGATTTCCGAGTATGTTAGAACCTAGAATTCCCTAAGGAAATGCTATTAAAGCAGGATATCTCTCTATTGAATAGAAACCTGGCATGGTGGGTTGTGTGTTAATATTTGTTCTTACTGTGTAAACTTATTTTACAGAACCCGTATTCCGTGAACATTCTTATGGCTGGATACGACAAGGAGACAGGGCCATCACTCTACTTCATCGACTACATTGCCACCCTTCACAAAGTTGACAAGGGTGCGTTCGGTTATGGTGCATACTTCTCGCTCTCCATGATGGACAGGCACTACCACAGTGGCATGTCAGTTGAAGAGGCCATCGACTTGGTCGACAAATGCATAGTGGAGATCCGATCAAGGCTTGTCATTGCACCTCCAAACTTCGTGATCAAGATTGTCGACAAGGACGGAGCTCGGGAGTACGCTTGGCGTGAGACCGTCAAAGATACGCCAGTTACTGCTGCCTAAGCCTCTCTTTTCAGCCTTGTTCCTGAAATGGTTTCTCATTGTAATTTCATGTTCAAGTGATATGGCATCTGCATTTCCCCAGCTTATTTTTAGAGGATAGTTCTGATATATGGTGGAACTTATTTTGTACTCCTTACAACTTATAAATGTTTCAGTGCGGAGATGAAACTCACTAGCCCATGGATGCCTTCTTTCAAACACGTTTCTTGTTTTTTATTTATCGTGGGGAAGGTATCCAATGCAAATGGTGGGGGATCAGTGAATTTTTCTCAAGGGATGAAAAATTTTTCGAGAATTTTTTTTTTACATATATGAAAAATACTATATTTTTCAGAAACAAAAATTATTAAAAAAAATTAAAAAAACTGAGGTTAAAGGGGTTTGCACTCGGATCATCTTCAACCTTAGGTAAACCTCAATTCGTATATTTTTGCTTTCTCCTTGTGATAATTTTACATCTTGTTTATCAAAAAAAAAAAAAAAAAAAATTACATCTTGTTTATTTTTTTGTTTAAATTTATTTTCACTTTATATGCATCTTCTTAAAAGTTTCCTTTACAACCATGAAAATCTCTTCCCCTTTATATATGTACCATTATTGAAAAAGTAGGGTTACTTTTTTAATAAAATTACAAAAATGAAGAGATTATCTCAGTTACCTTAAGGTAAAGAAAACTCTTGATGGTAGATACTCTCATGACCTTAGGGTAATAAATATCTCCTCTTATCAACTAAACTAAGTTGTTTGTATGATTATTTACTCTTTTATCTCTATTAAAATTATTATTAAAACTCTTGATGTAGGCTTGCAGGACCCCGAACCCCCTAGCCTCGCGCCAATGAATGAAATGCATAGCAATGTGTACTTGGGAAATAAATTGGAAACATAAAATAGTGTATATGATTGCTTGGTTGGTGAAGTTTGTGAAAGTAGTGTTGCCCCCTAGCCCCACCAGTGAATGCGATGTATAACAATCTGTACTCGGGAAATTAATTGGAAACATAAAATAGTGTATATGATTGTTTGGTGAAGTTTGTAAAATAATGTACTCCCTCCGTATCGCAATACTTGTTGTTTTAGCTTTATGCACATTTATTAATAAAATATATCTTTACTTTACTTTTACAGCTTAAAATACCTAAAAGGACTAATTATTACCTATAAAAAGAGCAATCATTACCTATAAAGACAATAATTATAGCTAAAACAACAAGTTTTTTGATACAACTTTAATACTCTAAAACAACAAGTATTGCGATACGGAGGGAGTGTATGATTGGCTTAATTGCTTGGTGAAGTTTGTAAAAACATAAAATAATGTGTTTTGTTGCACTATTTAAAATAGAACAACATAGGAGTTGAACTTCTTGGCTGAAGTGCATTTACATAGGGTAAGGTAAAAAAAATTATATTTAAAAAATGATAATATTATTAATAATAAAAAAATTATATTTATAATAAAATAAAATAAATCCCGGTTGGGTTTGCTATTTCCCGCTTGGGCATTCGGTGCGTTCGATTCAGGCGACGGATGACTCTACGTGTGGTGTGACGGGTCTTTCTTTCCGTGTGATGGGGTTCTGGGAGCCGGAGTCGGGACAGGCTGGGGCCGTGGCAGTGTGTATCGAGGCGTCTCCTTTTTCTGGAAGGCTGTTTCCTTGGAGGTTCGTCTTCACTGTCCACAAGTGTTTCTTGATGTGCCGCTGGCCTGCGGTGCTGCTTCCGGGGAGCGCTTGACTTCATCTTTTGTCTACGTTCTCATCTCGTTCGGTCTGGTTGTTTCTTGTTTCGCCTTTGCAGAGTGTTGTTGCTTGTATCTGCACCATCTTTGTATTTTCTGTTTGTTTATACGGTTTTCCGACTTGTCGGCCTTCGAGGTTCAGATTTTTCTGACCTCGAATTTTTACCTTATTAAAAAAAAACATAGGGTAAGGTAAGTTTCATTTCCGCCCTTTTCCTTTAGAAATTTTTTTCTTTCTCCATTTTAATTCTTGAACATAAAAATGCAACCAAATATTTTTCTCAATTCCTATAAAATGTAATTCATAAGAAGTTATTTCGTAGAAAATAACTTCTTGGGAATTGTACTACCCGCGTTTAACCAAATGAGCCCTGAAAATGTTTTTACATCATACGAGATTGTGTCGTGTTGTGTTGTACCTACTTTCCAATAGTATTATCTTGTTAATGTCTAACTTGTCCTTTACCAACTTAACTTTGGCTTTGATTGGTTTCTTTGTCGCCTTTTTTTTCTAGTTCATTTTCATCGTCTTTCATTGCATGTTGTTTTTTCTTCTTCTTTGGTTGGTTGGTTTCGATTGGTTTATTCATCTCTTATTTTACTATGGTTTATTCATTAATCGAATTTTAACCTCTTAAAATAGGGTAAAATACATCTATAGTCCATGAACTTTGACAAAATGTTCAAATGGGTCCATGAACTTTTTCTTTGTTAATTAAAGTCCTTGAACTTTGAAAGTTTGTATGTATTTGGTCCTTTTGTGAGTAAATCCATTAACTATGTATTAAATAATGACATGGAATCAATCCAGCTTTGTTTTAATGATATGAGTTATGTTATACACATGTAATTGCTCAATATTTGTTTTACAAAAGTAAAAACTGTTTTTTTTTCTTTAAACGACATCATATATAATAGAGTTTGTTTTAAAAACAAAACATATTTTAAAATTTATTTTTATCAAACACACTTTATATAATATAATCTATTTAGTTGAACTACCACTTTCTATTTTTTGATCAAATGTTATAATTTTTCGATGATATTTTATTTCAAAATATTTTAATGTCGACCTAAAAAACATTATATACAATGTAATATCATTATTTTAACGTATTTTAATTTTCCAACCAAAAATAAAATGATTATAAAACAAATATTACATAGAATGCCTTTTAAAAAATATTAAAAGGTATGTTGTTAAAAAAAACTCTATTACATACAATTCCTTAAAAAAATGTTTGTTAAACAAGAGAATTTTAGTTATAGATGTAAAATGTCATCGGAAAAAAATAATTAAAATGTCGGTGCTTTAATTAAATGAATTATATTATATAAGGTGCTTTAAAAAAAAGTGTTTTGTTAAAAAAAAAACTCTATTATATAAGATGTAAGGAAAAAAACCAAAAATTTTACTTTTTTAAAACAAATGCCAAGAAATTACATGTGTATAACCTAATTCATGTCAATAATACAAAACCACGTTGATGTCATGTCATTATTTAATGTCTATTTAGCAGATTTACAAATATAGAGACCAAATAGTTCAAACCCTCAAAATTTAGGAACTTTAATGAATAAAAGTAAAATACAAAGATCTATTTAAATATTTTTCAAAATTCAAGGACTATAGGTGAATTTTACCCACTCAAAATATAAAATATTAAAATTTATCGAGTATTTTGAATTAGTTCCTTGTTAAAAATTAAAATGTCGGAGTAATAATAAATGATCTGCCGAAGCAGCTAGCCCTATGGCATTGCGGTTCGCTCTTCGTTCCCTGTAAAACGGTGGCAAAAGGGTTCGGCAACCGCATTTCATCCCCTTCACTCTCAACAACGAAGATGATCGATAATTGCCTTAAAAATTGAAAATCCAGATTGGATTTCTCCGTTTCTGTTGATTTCTTCGTTGCTTTCGCTTCCGCTCTGGCCGAATTCGAGGTTAATCTTCTCCTTTCAACCTCTTTCTGATCATGAATTTTGCGCTCCCTTTTCTTCGTCTCTTTCCAGCAGTACTTCTTTGTTTGATTTTCGGAATCTCTCGTGAAGTTTGTAACCCTAGTTCAGGCGGAATGACTGGAATCTGGTTTTTAGGGTTCAACATTGTGCATTTTAGTCTCGTGGTATGTTTGAGCTGTATTTGCGGTCATTTGCTACGCTGAATAAACAAGAGGGTTTTGAATGATGATGATCCACTTAATCGACTGATTTTGTCATTTTATACTTCTTTTCCACAGTAAGTGGTAACGACATTGACAGCATTTAGTATCCATTTGCTTCTTGACTCACAAACTTGTATTGGATTGATTTTAGGTATGGGTGATAATGCATTGGAGGAGTGCTCTGTTATTAAAGACAAGGGAGAGGTTGGCTTCATTGATTTTGCAGATGATCTTTCTGTCACTAGCTACAATCCCAACGAGGAGGGTCCTGTCACTGTATCTTATCCATTTCCGTTTGTCGGGACAAAACCTCAATCAGTGCCCATCGACAAGGTTGCTGCTGCATCTTTTACAATAGAAAACACCACTTCAGAAGATGTGATACTTTGGAAAGTGGGCATTCATGCTTCGAACCCTGAAGATTCGTTTGTTTTGTCAGTGATGAAACCCCCGTCTGGCCAGCCAGATGACATACCAGAGTCAGAATTTGTGGGTTCTTTTAGTATGGAGGACCGAACATTGAAGCCTCATGGTAGCTTGACAGTTTGGTTGTCATGTATCCCCAAGGAGATTGGTGTTTTCACATGTATTGTGCAGATTGATGCTGGGGATGATAGAATCGAGCGTGTTGTCTTCCTCTTAGCAGAAGATAAAGTTTCCACAGATTTGGCTTCTGAGAAACCGTTTCGAAGGGGGCGGAAGAAGAATGCTGCATTTCCTGTGGATTCGTATGTCACGGGTGTTCGCCCTGGCAAACCAGTAAAACGCTATTTCAAAAACAGGCTCCCTAACTATAACATACCAAAGGATGTTAGGGAAGTGATAGAGAGAAAGGAAATCCCTGAAGCTGTCTTGCAAGGATTAACAAGGATCAATTATTCAGCTTATTTCAGGACGTTGTATATTATGGAAGAGCTACGTATTGAGGTAATTGCTAGCTTCTCTTTGTTTGGGGTAGTGTGAGCAGAGAGCAACTTTATGTAACCCTTTCCTCTAAGTATTACTTGCTGACCGTTTCTCCTGTTTTGGTTTATTTACAGGAAGACATGAAAGCTTATGATATGGAATGTGTAACTTTGAAGCGAAAGGGGCGTTATTTCTTAGCCCTTGAGGTGCCTGGACTTGCTGAAAGAAGACCCTCACTTGTCCATGGAGACGCGGTGTTTGTTCGACTTGCCAGTGATGATTCTCAATCTGGGAAGGCATACGAGGTATGAGTGCTCACTGCTAAAAGGTTATTTTTGGCTTAAGCATCAAGTATATTACCTCCAAATATCTGTCACCTACGAACTCATGCATGGAAAAAGAAAAGCTGCAGTGTTCACTCATTCATAGTTTATGAATCTAGGATTTAATCTCAGTGCATAATTGCATATAACTCGTTTCAGATCTTGCTGCCTGTGGCGTGTTTTTAACTCACTAGTGAGATTTCTAGTGTCCATTTTAAATAAAACAAATGTTGTTTTTAACTCACTCGTTTAAGATCTTGAAGTCAGTGCAGCTTGTGTTTTGCATCTTGAGATAGCATCCATGCTATCTCAATCATGAAACAAAAATGTTGTTTTTCATCTCTAACTTATACTAAATGGTGTTTTGGATAGGGCTGCATCCACCGTGTCGAGGCTGATGAAGTCTGCTTGCAGTTTGCTGATGTATTCCACAGAATGCACAGAGATGAAAATCTGTACAATGTTCGTTTTGCATACAACAGAGTGAACTTCAGAAGGCTCTATCAAGCCATTGAATCTGCGGAGGAATTACACAAAAAGTTCCTCTTTCCAACCGAGTATGATGGGAAGAGGAGAATTGCAGCCAAATATCTGGAGCCTATTTCCCGTGCTATTAACCAGGAGCAATCACAGGCTGTTCGATTAATATTAGGATGCAAAGGAGGAGCTCCTTATGTGATTCATGGGCCTCCGGGTACAGGGAAGACAAAAACACTAGTTGAGGCTATCCTCCAGCTATATAAGACTAGACGGAATTCTCGGATTCTGGTATGTGCATCTTCAAATTGCGCAGCTGACCATGTATTGGAGAAAATCCTTTTTGAGGGGGTGGATATCAAAGAAAATGAGATTTTTAGGTTGAATGCCACAAGTCGTCCTTTTGAAGATATCAACCCTGACTACTTGAAGTTCTGTTCTCATGAAGAGGATACATTCCTTTGCCCTTGTCGAGAGAAACTCTGTAGCTACAGGATCATAATAACGACATACATGAGTGCATCCTCCCTCTACGCTGAAGGGGTTAAGCGAGGCCACTTCTCCCACATCATATTAGACGAGGCAGGCCAAGCTTCGGAGCCGGAGACAATGATTCCCATATCAAACTTTTGTGAAAATAGCACAGTGATTGTTCTTGCGGGGGATCCGATGCAACTTGGTCCTGTTATCCACTCTAAACTCGCCGAGTCTTATGGGTTGGGAAAGTCCTATCTAGAGAGGTTGTTCGAATGTGATCTTTACAGCTCCGAGGATCCAAATTATGTGACAGTGTTGGTGAAGAATTACCGAAGCCATCCCGAAATTCTCTCTGTTCCTTCAACACTGTTTTATAGAGGAACTTTGATTCCATCTCGAAAAGAAAGTGATGCATCTTCCTTACCTTGGGCTGAGCTGCTTCAGAACCCTAAGTTCCCTGTTATGTTCTTCGGCATTCAAGGATTGGATGAGAGGGAGGGGAGCAACCCTTCATGGTTTAATAGGATTGAAGCCAGCAAGGTGGTCGAGCTTGTCAAGAAACTCATCGCACGGAAGGTTCCTGAACACGACATTGGGGTTATTACCCCTTATCGGCAGCAAGTAATGAAGATAAAGAAGGCCCTTGAGTCTCTCAATTTACTTGAAATTAAGATTGGCAGTGTAGAGCAATTTCAAGGACAGGAGAGAGAAGTTATCATCGTTTCCACTGTCAGATCAACGGTGAAACACAACGAATTTGACAAGAATTTCTGTTTGGGGTTTCTGAGCAACCCAAAAAGGTTTAATGTTGCCATGACTCGAGCCAGATCATTGCTTGTCATCATTGGAAACCCCCATATCATTGAAAAGGTATTTCCCATTGAAACAACTCATTTTTTTTATTCACTGTATTCATCAACTATCAGGATAGATCATATATGAACTTGATCACAAAATTGTTTTTGTTCAACCTACCTGTTTGTTGGGAATTTCCATGTATATAGACTCTTACAGATTGCTCACAGATATATGTTGAACGTTTTTAATGTTAGTACTTACTATCATTGATTTAGCTGATTTACTTTCCTCTGTATATTATAAATTTGTTTTTAATCTTTGAGAAGCTAACGCTTTAAGTGCAATGCAACCACTGACATGAAAGACCCAGTTTGACAAAGACATTTGGATGGATCTTCAGTTTTTTTTTTATATATATAAATATCACTTTCAGGCATCTGTGTTAAATCTCATTGAACAGTTTTTCTTTCTTGGTTTTATTTTGTGTGACTGAATTCCTTAGTGAATTGGATTCTCTGGAATTTGAAGGTGCATAAATTGCAGGATTAACATGCTGCAACTTTCGAAATGTTTTTTTATTTACCCCTCTTCGGTATCTAACTAGTAAATCACAATTTGTCAATAGTGATACTTCTGATGATTCATGGTCCATTGGCCATAATGCCCATAAGTTCAGATTTGAACATTATTGCCCTTTTCTGACCAAACTTCAACCTTCTTGTGTGCTTTGGCAATTTACAGGACTGGCACTGGGATCAAATGTTACGGCATTGTGCTGATAATAACTCATATCAAGGCTGTGCTCTTCCAGTGAAGCAGCAGGATTCGTATGATGGCTATGCAGTGGCTGATTCAGGCCATCCAACAGACGACTGGGATACTCAGACGGGTGATTGGGGTTCAGGAGCAGATGAATGGAGCAAAGTCAATGAAGGCACTGACAGCAATAAGGCGGTCAACGATGACAATGCATTGTCTAAGGCTGTCGACGATGATGATCCATGGTCTAAGGCGGTCAAGGAGCAAGATGAATGGTCTGATGGATGGAAGTAAATTTGCAGATTGGAAAGAATTTTTGTGACTTTGAGTAGGTAGTCATTGCTGCAGGTTCATGGTTGCTTGAAACTTCAGAATATGGATTTGATGCCCCCTTTTAGCTCCGAGTTGCTTCAAACTCCATTGTTAATGACTGCAGATAAAGTGATTTGATATCAGGGAGAAATCATATGATGTGAAACCTGTGGACTGTTTTGTTCATTCAGCATTTTGATGCTGTTTCTCCTTGATGTCTTTTTTGAAGCTTAACAGAAGGGCTACATCGTAACTAAAAGAACCACCCAAATCATAAACCTTCCTGGAATTTTCTCATTTAGTTTTTTAAATGTTTATACAAGTTCTGTGTTTTCATGCTTCCTTCCTGCATAATTTCTGAGTCATAGCTTAACTTGAAGACCCTTTCTTTCGGCTTATTCTCGATGATTATCTTCTACTGGAATTTTCTTGTCATATTTTCCCTCAAACCGCAAGCTTCTGTCAGTCATCTCTTATGCCTAGTTCATTTGACAAATTCAATCATGTGAGTATGCAATATAGGGTTTCAACTAAAAGATTTAGACATCACCAGAAACTTCAATACTATGGTTAGATTTGGCAATTACATGAATCTTTCATGCTACGCTTGACACGTGATCTTAGTTTGTGTCGCATAAGTTTAGTTTGCTTAATGCCTTGTACTATGAGCTTCTGTCGAGGTTCTACTCACTGTTTTAGTTACAAGTGTAAAAAGAGGAATTAAGAAGGGATCCACAAATACTCATGATAGCTTTGAATTGACCAGTTATTTTGAGTTTGATTGTGGATTTAACACATGAATTGAAGTGGATTTCACAACTAAATGACAAATATCAACAGAAATTATGACGACTTTGAATTGATCAGTTTACAAGTTCTTCTTGCTAGTAGGTCTATACAGAGGAACTAAAAGACTGGCTAGTAGGTCTACACAGAGGAACTACTGCAGATAAGACTCTTGTTTTTGTTTGTTTTAGATGATTTTCTAAACTTAAACGGCATCAAGTGATTGATATGGAAGATCAGGTTATATTCACAAACGGATTTGGATGGATATTTTCTTTGTGTTTATATACTTTCTTTCCAAGCTCGTGCAATAGTGCAAAAGCATGTAGTTAAAGGATTAAAGATTTGGTGAAGTGATCACATTTTCTTTTTCAACAAGGTTTTTGATCATTCCAATGGGAGAACTATCCCACATGGGAAAGAAATGTGTATTGGAAGAGTATTAAACAGGAAGGTTGACATATTATGACCTTAGATATATGATGAAAGTTTTTAATGTTAGTACTTACTATCCTTGATTTAGCTGATTTACTCTCCTCTGTACACTATAAATCTGTTTTTAATCTTTCAGAAGTTAATGCTTTAGGTGCAATGCAACCACTGATAGGAAAGACCCAGTTTCAGGAATCTATGATAAATCTCATTGTACTGTTTCTCCTTCTTTAGTTTTATTTTGTGTGACTGGATTCCTTAGTGAATTGGATTCTCTGGAATTTGAAGGTGCATAAATTGCAAGATTAACACGCTGTAACTTTCGAAATGTTTTTTCTGCCCCTCTTCGGTATCTAACTAGTAAATCACAGTTTGTCAATAGTGATATACTGATATATGGTTCATGGTCCATTGGCCATAAGTTCAGATTTGAACATTATTGCCCTTTTCAGATCAAACTTCAACCTTCTTTTGTTGCAGTTAGAGGATTATGGAAGCTTCTAGTTTAGGGACGGTTTCATGGCGGAAGAGTGATGCACAAAACACCATCTGAAGCAGCTCATGTGTACTATATAAAGCTTCAAATAAGAGAGGGCATGATACTGCACTGCAAGCTTTACTTTGCTTGTGAGTTTCAACGATGAGTTGCCCACAGCATGACATTCAACAGTGGTGGTCCAAAGAAGGTTGCAATCAAGAAATGGTCCAATTTTTTATTTTTATTTTTAGATACTGCCAGCATATAATGGTTCTTGTTTTTCATGGCTAAAGATGCAAACTAACTGCTGCTTGCTATACTGACTGAGCCATTGCAGAACTTAGAGACCCTTACCAAAGACATACCTTCATCTGTGCACATTTCTAGGAGGGGTACAGTTCAATCGCAACAGCCGCAACAATCTTGCAAAAATCTGCAATTGAGGAACAATCCGAGATGGAATCACTATCATTCATAACATTCTCGCTCCTTATAGCTGAAGGTAGCTAGTAATTTCACTTGCTATGCGCAACTTCCAAACTTCTTAAAAAACATTCACATCCAATGGAGTGCAATAACATGACAAGAATATAACAAAATTGAGTAATGAAGAGTGGCAGTTGATAAACACTGGAGTCTATCCCTTCAGTCATCTTTTTACTCCATTTCCATTTATAACTTGTGACTTCTTTAGGCTTGAAGTGGATATTTGTCAATCCATTTTCGCTGAACTGATGTCATTCAATCAGTATGAGGATTTTTTGAGATTTCATCGGCAAAGAACAATATAGAGACACGTGTGACAGGGACGGGGCTCAAGGATGCAATACAAGGATTCAAATAAGATTGGACATCATCAGAAACTTCAGTCAATTTGAGGAGTTTGAGTTGTTTCTGTCTGTTTACTTCTGCACTTCAGTTTGAGGTATTTGTGACTTTGAATAGATTGTTTGTGTGTTGTTTCTGTCTATGTTTGAGGTGTATGTGAGTTTATATATGATTGAGAGTTGAGACTAGCTTTGGTGGGGTGTGCCAGGCTTATGCAATAGTGCAACGCATGGGCAACACACGAAGACCCAAGATAGCAAGCTATCTTATACGAATCTTCCCCCTTAAAAAATAAATTTAATATCAAAGTGATCCAATGGACCACATATCAGATATTAAACTGATAAGAACAGATACTACACTTGATCTTAGCCAAAAGGCCGAGAAAGGTATGCTTTTCTATGTTTTCCTTTGGACGTTTTATAAGCTCTTCTAAGTTTTCTCTATTCTGTCAATCAATATGGGATGCATTCTGAGGCTATTCAATTGGTGCTTAGTTGTTCACCATCAAATGCAACAGTAAATGAAAACCGAAGTTTCATTCTCTTAAATAACATTTGTTAATACTTCAGATGAAGATCTAACAGGAATTTGTAATGGTAGTGTTTACTGTTGCCAGTTGCCACCATCTTCTATTGTTTTTCGCATTCAGTTGGCTCAACAATTATTTTAACCGCCATATGAATTGATCAGATCTTGATCTTATGATGGCATGACCATATAGGATAGCTTTCATTCCTCTACATGAATAAACCAACAAAAAAGCCATAGATGTAAAGTGTTTACTTTCATCGCTTGCTAAGATCCAGCACGTCTTTCTCCAAAACTATAGCTGAAAGTTTGAACAAGACTGGTGAATTTTTTTATTATCAAGAATACTCACCTCGGATGTCTAGTCGTATGACATTCCATTTTTCACTAATGTCCCACATGTTTCTGTATATGGTTCACAGAATTGTGCTTTTCAACATATTAACTCGGATGTCTCGTATGCCATTCCATTTTTCACTTTGCTGGAAGATTGTGTTTGTTGATAGTATGAGGAAATGGAAAAATATTAGTTTTCTCAGTAAGCAATGATATTGATATGTGTATAACTTTTCGGCTGGATCTGGCTAAGAGGTTGCCACCTGGAACCTATGATGCAGAGAGTTTGAAACTAGCATACATATCTGCCTAGCGGTTTGGAGTCAAACGACATTCATTTACTCAAAGAGCAAAATCAGAGGCCTATTGCTGCAAATGGCTTTGCACTGTTGCACTCGACTTATTCAGCAGGAGGAAGTGAGTTAGAAAGAAGAATGGAACTGTTGATGGCATGGCACCCCACTCACTCACACCCCATGAGCGCCTCACTTTGGTCTGGAGTCGTCTCCAAGTACTACTAAATGAGTAAATGCTTCTTGATAGAAGATTTCAGTGTTAGCTGATAAAATAGATTTGGCAGTATAGGAGATGCTTTTACCATTGAACATTTGGACCAAAATGATATACATGAATGAGCTGTGATTGCCTTAAACTATCAAGATTTACTAACTTTTTTGCACATCATAAGTTCAACAGATTTTCCTAAGAGACAAATGCTTAAATTTTAGATACAAATGTAAAGCAGCAGTTGGCTGACAGAACACTCTGCGTAAGGGGCCAAATTTACCTTCATTACATAGCACTACTATATATAGCAGTCATGTTGTCACTTGTCAGCAGTGTCGTTGTTACTTGCATCATCTCCGAGAATAAGGAAGAGAGCAGACAGTAGTTTTTCCATCACCTGCAGCCCTGTACATGAGTATAGTAATATTGAGCCACTCAACATCAGGATATAGGTAGGTAGGTAGTTGCTTGAAGTTTCAACTATTTTAGGCATCAAAGTTTCAAGGAATTGAAGTTAGTGTGAAATAACGTATCCCTTCGTTTTCTGTGTCCTTGGGTGGCATTGGCAATGTTGCGCGCTTCAAATCTATCATCATGTATTGCACGTACGGTTGTGTTCATTTTCTTGAGCATCACTGGCAAGATTGAACTGCTTAACTATTGATTCATTCATGTACTGACAAGAACTTATCCTTTCTTTTCGTCTAACCATTTGTTTGTTCTTGTTTCCTCTATAGTTTTGTTCATAATATTGCGACTGGAATCTCAATCAGAACCGGATTTGAACATAAAAATGTCACCCCTACTATTTGAGGTTGCCACTGAGCAGTTGAAGATAATCAACACTTTGCAAGAATTCCTGTAAAGAGTGCAGAATGAACAAGGAAATTTTCTGCATTACTCCATTAATTGCAGTCCAAACTGATTAATTTATCTTCCTCTATCACTAAAATTTCTGTAAATGACTACTGAAAGAATCAATTGAGCATCCAAATCCTGTATTTTCACTATCATATTCGTACCTATGGGAGGAGATTTGGCCGTTTCTGAGCCACAACTATGTGCAACATATTCCCACATCGAATGGCGTTCAACTACCTTCCATACTGAGTACTATAAGTGTAATCAGTAGCCATTCAGCTAAATTTGTGGAGCCATGTAGTAAGCACAAAGCGAACTATTCTTTCGCCTTTTACTAAAGAATACCGTGTGTTTGCTACTTTTAAGTGGCATACCCTAATTTTTGGAAGGTTGTCCTCCTCGGAGGGCTCCTACAATCAGTATTAATTTTAGTGTTATTGTGTTTAGTAGTATTAATATTATTGTTATTAATATTATGAAAGCTCACTTGATTGGATTGTGGCCGGGTTATGGTGTGGGTGTGGATGTTGAAACCATTCTGGAACAAGTTCAGCCAGAAAGGACTTACGGCAGCACCCAAAGGTCTTCGAACCTAGGACTAATGGGTGCAAAGACCGACTAGCTTCAAGTACCTCAAGCCGCAGCATTGCGAACCTAGCACCCAAAGGTCTTCGAACCCAGGACTAATGGGTGGAACACTTACAGCTGGAGAGAGGAAGATGTAAGGGCATTATTTGTACCTTGTGATGCTGAGTTGATCCTCCGGATGAGGTTAGTGGATGCTCTAAGTCCGAAACGAAGGTGCCTGGTTTCTATGCACGAATGGGATGTTCTCGGGCACGGTCAGCTTATTATATGTTATATGGATAGGCGAGTTAATAATGTTGGGGGAAAGGGTATGGAGAAAGATTTGGAGGGTGGACGTCATGCCCAAAGTTCGAAATTGTGTGAAAGGCATGTAAAAGAGGTCTTGCCGTCCATGAAAAATCTGGTGTGACGGAAAGGTTGCTGTGGAGGAGAGCTGCGATTGTTGTAGGAAGACTGGTGCCCATATTTTGCCCCAATGTAGCTACGCCAAAGGTCGTTTGGAGATTGTCTCCTGCTTTGAAGAGGGCAGGACGGGGATGGACACAATCTTTTATTTGTGGGGAGTTTCTTTAATCATTGATAGCATGGGAATATGGAAGGCAAGGAATGCTCGACTTTTGAGGGACAGCATCGAGAACCAAGAAGAGGTCACGAGAAGGCAAGGGAAGGAGTTGTATAGGTCCGAAAGGAGTACAAATCGAGGGGGCATGCCAATTGTTTGATGAAACAATCTTGTAAAGTAGTGATCACGGCCTGCACAAGGATGAAACTGACTAGTGGAAAGTAGTAAATTTGCTGAATTTCTGCCGCCCTTGACTGAATTCAAATTTATAAAAATCATATTCCTCCTCAATTTAGAAGATTTCTCTCAGGACATTAATAATACAACATAAACCATGAACAATTATGACTAGTCTCGGTGGGGTGCGCCAGGCCCGTGCAATAGTGCAACGCATGGGCGACACATGAAGACCCAAGATAGCAAGCTACCTTATATGGGCCTTCCCCCTCAAAAAATAAATTTAATATCGAAGTGGCCCAATGGACCACATATCAGATATTAAACTGATAAGAACAGATACTACACTTGATCTTAGCCAAAAGGCCGAGAAAGGTATGCTTTATTTAGTCTTTCTTTGGTGATTTTATATGCTCTCACAAGCTTGCTCTTTATACACACAATCAATGTGGGATGACTGTCAGACTATTCAGCCGGTGTTCAGTTCCTCACCAGTCACCATGGAAGTGTTCATGACAGTCTAGAACATAAAACATTCATTCGACTTCCTATTCATTTGGATTTTGCCAATATCAGACTCTAGTACAAGAGTACAATTGTCCAAAATGAGTGATCAATTTACGGTGGCTTCACTCATCTCATAACCAATATGTAAACTCAGACCCAGAGAAAGAAAAATAATAGCTCATTGAAGGCCATAAACAAGCAAAGCTCCAACAGCCCCAACCCCAGCCACAAGACCGATGATGACACCGATTGGAGGCAAGCTTCCCCCTATCGCCTTCCCCGTGTTCACATCATACTTGGCAAACCTCTTCTTCGGCGCAATGCACTGTGGGCACGCATAGCTGTCCGGCTGCACCCGAAAAATAAGAAAAAAATGCTAAGGAATCCAACACAGTCTAGGCAGATTGAGGTGTTTGGAGAGTAAGATTTGGTTAGTGTGCTTACCTGTTCCTCAAAGGGTTTCTGTAATGTGTAGATGAATCCACAGTCTAGGCATATGTGAGTCGCTCGAGTCTACAAGACGAGTGAGGGATCATCAAATGAAGACGGAAAAGGTGAAGGAATCCAGCGCAGAAATTACCTTCTGAGCATCGGTGAGCTTGCGACCAAAGCGAGGAGGAGCAGGACGCTTGGGCAGCCTCTTCACATCCACATCTGCACCTCCTCTGTATCCAACATGAATTCGAGATATTCATCAACTCTCCTTAAGCAGCAGCAATTGGGAAATAACTAATGAATAGGCAACCGGACACCGGCGATATGATCTTTCTTACTAACATTTTAGACTATTGTACAAACTAGGACTAATCAATGTCAGAATCAACACTCTCCATTGTACCTGCTGACAACAAAGTAGACAGAGTCAGGCTTGGCCTGGATGGCAGTTTTCGTAAAGCCGAGCTTATCCGCGGGCCAAAGCTCATCCCCAAAGAAGCTGCTGGTGTAGAGCACCTGGTCTCCTGATTTCAATCCTGATTTTGCTGCATTCCCTCCCCCATCCACTGCCTATATATAAATATAATCACCCAAACAATGCAGTTATTATTACCCATTTTACCCCCTTTGAATGGATTGGAAATTGGAATGGAATGGAGCTTCAAATATAAATATGTTCTTTTAAAAACTAGATTGATATAGCCGCACGAATGAAAATCTCATCAAATACATGGAATGGAGTTTCAGAAGCCTGCAACTCCTACCTCTTTTGAGTCATGGAAACTAAATACACCGCAAATCGGGTCTAGAAGTGCACGTTTGGTGCACACCCATATGAATGCGACCTAAACCCTGATTTGCCTTCGATTTCCGGCATATCTAATCAGGTCAATAAGAACGTGCATTTACTCAATCAGGATTTTCGGTGTATCTGACAACACCAATTAATAAAAATTATCCATTATTTATTAAATGAAGAGTTTTTGTAATGAAAATTATGAATATAAGGAAAATTAAGCCTGTTTAATCCTACCGAATTTTAATTTCTGGTTCCGCATATTACCCAATATCCCACAACTTCTGAAACTGTAGCTAACTCTGTCTGAAACAAACAAACAAAAGATTGGATAGGAATACTAACGGTGATGACAACTCCTCCTCCGGGCTTCTGGCCGAGGGTGAGGCCGAGGGGCTTATCAACCTCAACCTCAATGGTCTTGGCGGCACCCGCGGTTTTGGCGCTGATCTCAACAGCTCTCCGAGTTCTCCCTCTCCCTCTGCCGATAGCTGCAGCAGTGGCTGCCTCAAGTGAGAGGGAATTCAAGGACACCCTTTTGGCTTCCTGGATCGGTAAGCCTTGGAAGCTTGTTTTGTGCACGCTAAGTATGCCAGTCTTGGGAGAGGAGGAGTGGGTGATGGAGAAGGCAGCGGAGCACGAAGAAGATGATGCAGCTGCAGCCATTGAAGATGCCTGTGTTTGGAGTTGGGCTGCCACACTTGCAAATTAACCTTTTTGGGGGGAGGGTGGAGTTGGTTTTAAGATATGCCACCGATTGATTGTGTGGATATGAACCCATCAAACTTTTGTTTGTGGTGGTGGGAAGGTGAAACCTATTATGTGGCAGAGGGTGGACTGAATTTGGACCCTAATATACTTTTGGGTTTGAATCCGGTATTTTTTACACGGATTGAAAATTTTAGACTCTGAATTATTCGAAGGTTTAAGAATTAAGACTCAATGATCAGTTGGCTCAAAGTTGATCAAGTGAGTCGGCATCATGTAATGTTACACGTACAACATTTAGACCTTGGCCTACCAAAATATGATCAAATGTTTTCAGAAATGACTCAAATTCGAATGATCCAAACACCCTTAAATTATAATATTATTGACCTAGTGAGTCGGCATCATGTTTGGATCTAGGGTAAATTATAATATTATTAACCTGTGTGACATTACATGATGCCGACTCACTAGATCAACATTGGGTCCAAACCCAAAAAAAGGTGTTTGGGTCTAGGGTAAATTTTTTATAATATTATTATTTAGGGTAAATTACATTAAACCACCCTTAAATTATACCAACTTTCACAAAACCGTCCATATAAATAAAGTTTTCAGAAAACCACCCATATTCATCAAATGTTTTCAATTAACCACCCATGCTCTTCTATCCGTTAAATTGCTATTAATTCTGATCTAAAAGACAAATATACCCGTATTTTTATACCTTAATTATATTATTTTATAATAAAGTGCTGAATATAAAATAGGGGATACTACACAAGGGAAAAAAAACCTTTTTTGGGTTGAAGAACACTGTGACTCCGCCACCACCGCCAAACCCTCGTCGGAGGTCCGGGAACAACACCTCCGGTTAAATACTTAAATTCTCCTCGGAGAGCCTAAATCTCTCCTCGGAGAGCCCAAGTCTCGGCTTCGGCCACTCAACCCGGTCTCCGACCGCCTTTGATTCACTGTGACTCCGCCTCATCGTGGCTCCGGTGGATTACCAGTTATAGATCATGTTGTAGGAGGAAATCGAGATTGCAAATAAAATATAAGTAGAGTAAAGCAAACCGATTCCGTTCCGAGCAAATAATGTTCAAGACTTCCTCCCGATGTAGCAAAAGGAAGTCAGGTTCGATCCTCGAGGAAGCCTGTCAGCGGATCCTAGGCAGCAGAAGAATCTCACTCGATTTCGACTCCAGGGAAAAACTCAATATCGACTAAAGGCAGTCAATATCGACTTAGTTCAGTCGATTTTGGGCAGTTTTCAGCAAGTCGGTCGATTTCTGGTCAGGGTCACTCAATATCGACTCAAGGGACTCGATATTGACTGGTTCTTCCTCAAAATCGACCTGTTCTACAGAGACACAAACGAGCAGCGATCTTTCTGGATCGAGAGTCAGAAGTCGATATCGACCTATAGGAGGTCAATATCGAGTAGGGCAATAGTAGGAAAAATAAAGAATAAAGCTTTTATAAATTTCGGAATTAACTTTATATAAAAGAAAACTTCCAAGATCGGGGTTTGCAACGACAATAACCAAGCATGCATAAGGCAAGATAAATAACGATAATCATGCAAATTGCATCGAAGGATCAAGCTTTTGCCTTTTCCAACAATTAGACAACTCTTTCAAGAAACCCTAATTGTATCTACCGATTTTATGTTTACAATCCAAGTTGTTAGCATGGATCTCCATTGAATGGGTAATAAACACATAAAAGGTAGTAGATGCTCAAAACATGATAAAGGTCGGATCTTTACCTCAAATACGCATGGCTATCGTCGGGCTCGCCCCGACCCTAGAAGTGGGTGGACTACTCGCTCTTCATCACACTTGTAGACATTGTTGATTGAAAAGAAACTTGCATTAAATTAAACCAAATAGAGCTTACAACCAAAGGAAGCCAATTCCGCTCTCGCTTCACAAACTCATCTTGGCCTCTACTCTCTCTCTCTCTCTCTCTCTCTCTCTCTCTCTCTCTCTCTCCTACTTCTCTTCGAAATTGAATCCAATGAAAAACTAGCCCCATGGGCTTTATTTATAGGCTTCATTCCAAGCTAATCTAGGAAAGAAACTCTATCTATATCTATATCTATCTATCTATCTATTTACTTAAGATAAAAACTTGGAAACAAAGAAATAAATCAACAAATGAATTATATCTAAAATAGGTAAATATCTTCTCCTCTTGATAGCACTTGATAGAATTTGATGGATTTTGCTCTCGAAAATATCTCCATCGGATTCGGGATAGAAACTTAACAAGAAGTCGGTTAAGCTCGGAATCGGCCATTGTGGTCCACTCGATATCGAGTAAGGTCACTTGATATTGACCTATGCTTCCTCGGTTTCTCTTCAGCTGCTCGATATTGACTCTAGAGATGAAAATCGAGTTGATTTGTACTCGATATCGAGTTGAGTTACTCGATATCGACTAGCATGTCTCAGCTCCAGCATTCTTGACTCGATTCCAGGACGTTGACTCAATATGGGGCACTCGATATCGACTTGGTTAAGTCGATATCGACCAATGTTCTTCACCCTTGTCGATTTTGGCCAACTCTGAGTCGATTTGGAGAATTTCGACCTAAATCTGGTCGATATTGAGTGTGCTTGGTCGATATCGACCAGCCTTCTCAGCATCCTGCTCTGTTCTTTAAACGCACTGTCCTGAGTCCTCGTTCGTCGGATCGACGCATATGAGCATGCATTGGAAAGCTCTTTTTGAGGGCTACAACTCGCATGAAGACTTCAAAGCTTGATTCGAAATGATGAATGGAGAAAAGTGGGCTTTCCTCCAGCTGCACCATCCTTAGCTTCTTCATGACTTCCCTTTAATCTCCAAAGTGCGTCCGATTTATGCGAAATATAACAAAAACTCATGTAGACCTCCATATATTGCAAATAAACATAAACTACACAAATTATGTATTATTCTAGCCCAAAATGTATGAAATGTATGCAGAAAACGATATAAAAGTAACTATAAAACATGGCAAATTAGGCTCACAACAGATCACAATCTGTTTACCTTTCTATCTGCCATCGATTCACTCATCCTGGGTCTTGTTCTTCTGATTCTGGCTTCGTTCTGCCTTAATCGAGTTGGGGCTTTTTTCACTTGCGTTTCATCTCCCTTATTTGCAAACGTCGTCTCAGGTTTGGGCAATCCTTCCTTCTGTCTACCTTTCGATCCGCTCAATATGGAATGTGCATCTCCCCTCCCGTTTCGATCCGCTCGATCTCGCCGCCCTGCCGCCGTTGCACCCCCTCGTGCCGGCCTGGGTTTGTTGCTTTCCATCGGCCTCTTGCCTTCCGGCTACCTTCGATTCCGCCAGTGCAGGTTTCTCCTTCCGCTTGGGTGGCTCGGTTCCATCGCCGGCTTGTGCTATCGGCCTTCCGGCTACCTTTGGCGACACCTACTCCCCATCGGCACTTCCTTCCTCGCTGGTTCGGCGGTGGCTTCCATTGTTGTGCGGTTGTGCCTCCGTTTGATGGGTGCTGTCCTGGGCCTCTCAAGGTTTGCTTTGGGCCCAAGGTTGTCCTTCGGCCCGAAGAAGCCCAAAATCCAATTATAGTAATTAATAATATTAATAACAATTATTAATATTATTTACTTTTAAATCCCGAATGGGTTGGATTTAATCCCGTGAGGGTTCAATTAAATCCCGAAAGGGTCTCTTGGTGCGTCGTATTTGGGTGGTTCTCGACAGCGAGTTCTGTTGTTCGTGGCGTTCTTCGTCTGAGTTGGAGCTCTGGCGTCCGGTGTCGGGTCTAGCTGGGGTCAAGGCAGTGTGTATCGAGGTGACTCCGCGTTACGGAAATTTCCTTGGATGTTCGTCTTCACTGCCCACAGGGACTCCTGATGTACCACTGGCCAGCGGTATCACTGCTTGGTGGTGCTTGGCGTCGGCTCTTAGTCTACGTTGTCTCCAACTTGGTTCGCTTGTTCGACTGCATTTGTTTGCCTCCCTCCGCGTGTACTGCACCTTTTTCTGTTTTTATGTTGTATTTTCTGTTTCTTTGTTATATGTTTGCCGTCTGCCGACGTTGTCGGCCTCTCGAGGTTCCGAGTCTGTCCGGCCTCGAATTATTTCCTAATAAAAAAAAGGGGAGGGGGAATACTACATAAATAAATAAAGAGGGGCTAGGTTTTTTTTTTTGCTATTGACAGGGAGAAATGTTCATGGAGGATTCGTGGCGGCGCTCCGTGTTGGAGATGTATGTGTTGGTGGGTGTTGTTGGAGCCGTAGCGGTGGTCGAAATGGGGAGATGCAATCCCTAATTGTGTGATTTGGAGATAAATAAAGGCAATGGAGACAAGTGTTTGTGAGAGTTGAGAGGGAGAAAGATGGTGCCATGGGACTTGGAGAGGAGGATGAAGAAGATGAACACATACTATTTTAATGGTGGCAGCCCAGTTGAACAAATCTTCATATATTCACACTTGTACAACTCAAGAGACCCAAGTTAATGCGAAATCTCCGGTTTCGAGCGAGGATTTTTTTGCATTTAGTCCCCCGCCTCAAAGCTAACGATGGGTTAACGGAAGAAGAAACATGGGTGGCTATGAAAATGTTTGGTGAATATGGGTGGTTTTCTGAAAAATTTATTTTTATGGGTGATTTTGTGAAAGATGGAACAATTTAAGGGTGGTTTTCTATAATTTACTCTATTATTTACTTTAATTTGAATTTTGACATATTGATATTGGAGTATAATTCGATTTTAATAATATTTTAATATTCTTACAAAGTACTACGTATTTAAAAAGTTCACATTTTGACCTATTGGTTCTACTCGACTCGGGACAAACCCGGTTTGAATCAATCCGGAATGACCCATGACCCGATTGAGCTGAAATTTGATCTACCTGGGACTCGAATGATCCAAGCCCTACTCAAATGACCCGAATGACAGGTTTACATAGACCCCATATAGATGTGTTAATGTCAAATCATAAGTTAAATAATGATATATATATAGAGAGAGAGGTTAGGTCTAGTGTAAACAACCCTTAACGTGTTTTGTATTAACAAATCACAACCATAGATTGAGGGAAAATTGATGGATGAGATTACTCTCCCTTTTAATTAAATATATTATTAAAATAAAAAAACACCCACTAATTGGGTTTCATAAGCGCGTGTTCTCACTACACAAAATCAATTTTCTGGGAAACCTAAATAGGATAAAGAAGGATCGGGGAGAAAGCAATCTTCCACCAACTTCTTCTCCAACTCTCCAAAAAGGCGATTCCGGCGATAAGGACCCATCTGAGCGGCGGCGGTGCCGCAACTGTTTCCGGCTACTTGAGGCGGTGTGGCTGGAAGTAGAACCATCGGCGAAGCATCAACAGTAGATCCAAAGGCCGCACATCCGAGTTCGACTGGGGAATAGAGCATGGATTGAAGAAACTGTCGACTTCAACAGTAGATCTGAAGCTGCGCGCTATCAGATACTCCCGTCGACTTCGACAATAGTTCCCGTTTCATACTCTAGGAGCGTGATATGAATATTGGTGACAAGATTCTTGACTTTGATGAATAATTGTGTTACTGTGATGAATATTACTTAAATGTTATCGAATATTGATGAATATTTGGGAAATTGTGAATAACGGAGTGATTGTGATGAATATTTGAGTGGTTGTGATGAATATCTGAGTGACTGTGATGAATATTTGATAAATTTTAACAAAAAACTATGATGAATAATTGAGTGATTGTGATGAATATTTGAGTGAATGTGATGAATATTTGAGTAAATGTGATGAATACTTGATAAATTTTAACAAAAAATTTGATGAATAATTGAGTGACTGTGATGAATTTTTGATAAAATTTGCCGAATATTAACGACTACTTGGAAAATTATGAAGTTAAAAAACTTTGATGAATCATATATCCTCTTCTTCACCGTCCGTTTGGATGAACCGTCACCGATTTTCAAAGATTTCATAACCCAGATTAATTGAACATGATCTTTTCAAAAAGAAAATTGTTGAAAATCACCAAATAAAAAAAATCCCTTGAATTACTGCTTCCAAAATTGTGCATTTACAAAAATCACACGCTCCTGAGAGTGGGTTAGTTTTCCCCGCGGGTCCCACGTTTTTTTTTTTTAAAATATTAAAATCATTGATTAATCCTGGCCTTCCATCTTCATTAATCCAAGGGACATTATTTGTTAACACAAAACATGTTAAGAGTTGTTAACATTTGATCCGTTCTATATATATATATATATATATATATATATTATAATTATAGTATATTTGATGTAGTCAATTATAATATATATTATAATGCATTGCATACATAGAATTGATAATGCATATTTTAGATAGGTATTATGGGTAGTTTTAGCTTAGTTTTGATGTGCATATTGCTTGTTTAGGGATATTTTGCATATTATATCATGCGGTGGTTGAGTTCGGAATATGCACGTTTTTTGGGTTATTTTATAAATTTATATATTCGGACGTCGAAAGGGACAAGAAGAGCTAGAATGAGCTACGGAAAGGTTGGAAAAGGAGCTTAAAGAAGGTCAATGGAGTCATCGAGGAGAGCCGAGCTAGAGACAAGGGAGCAGAACGAAGGACTTTGGAGCCCTGAGGACCGACGCCAGCCGATAACGATAAGTCCGAATTTGGCAACCTCTACCATATAAACAGACCTCTTTCATTCACTGTAATCATCATCTGCATTAGGGTTTAATGAATCATTTAAGAGTTGAAGGTTTTAGGTATGTTATGAGTAACTATCTCTTTTTCGGTTCTTTCTGCAAGTTCTAGACATGGTTGGTTTGTGATGATCACTTTCTATGTTACTTCTATTTTATTATTTCAATCTCCTTTGTTTTGAATGGTTATGTTGTTGATTGTATATCTAGCCTGATCAACTTGATATAGTCCCATCACACTAGGGTTATAACTTTATCCGCTTACGGGCCTTGATCCGAAGTCGCAAACACATCTGGTAGGAACGGTTCGAGAATCTAGAATTTTTTTTTGGTAGAATTCGAGAATCTAGATTGTCTAGGGAGATTGACATCTAGGAAATTTAACATTTAGTGGAGGCAATGGCTAGGTTGACAATTAGGCAACAAGTTGCTAAGACGGGAGTGGTCTTGCTTAGGTGTTATAGTTTATTGGGACTTAGTGCTACTCGTCCCTCATGTTAGAGTAAGGAGCATGCTATTTTGTCATGTCTATATAAACCAATAACAAAATAAAAAATAAAGTCAGAGTAATTAGAGAGAATTCGAGAATCAACATACCAGCCACTGTTTTGAATTTGTAGGGAACCCGACTTGTTCTCAATTGCTTTACAACCTAATTTTATATTTATTTTCTTGTTCTCTTATTCTCCTAAGCACTTCTATAACCATCAGTCTGTATTTCTTCACTCATTGACAAGAGAAATACATAAGGAGAGGTTAAGGCGTCAAGCTTCCCCTGAATCGACATTCGTACTTACTAAATATACTAGCTTATTGAGTGTGGATTATCTTTGGCGAGAGCAACGACCATTATACGGTCGTCAACCCCATATAGACGTGTTAATGTCAAATCATAAGTTAAATAGTAATATATATTTTATAATTATAATACATTTGGAACATTTATTTGATATATTGATATTATAATCTAAGTTAATATTTTAATATTCCTACAAATTCTTTGAAAAGTTCAAGTTTTTGATCTGATAGGTCGACTTGAACTCGATAAAAATCATGTTTGACTCAACTTGGAATAACTTAGGACCCAATTGATTCAAAACCCCTATTTATCCGAAACACAAATGACCCGATTGACAAGGTTAGTTTGTGGTAACAGTAATTTAGTTCACATCGTCCTGAAATCTAAGGGAGATCAATTGATGGGCCACACTAGACCATCACCTACCCGACTTAGAAAAAAAATACAAGAATATTGGAGCACATTATAATTATAAACAACCATATAATAATTATTACGGGGGTTATGTTTGTACTAACATGCCTCTTTAGATTACCATATCTCAAATTATTTGTTATCTTGTAACTATGAGAACAATGTTTATAAACAACAATATAATAATCATTATGGGGGTTATATTCTCGCTCAAAATGTCTCAACAATTCATCTTAAAGATTAATAGTCGGTCCATCTTTGTTTGGATTGGCCATTGAAACGTTGAAAAAGAGATAAAATTTAGAGAATTTGAAATATAAATGGTGATAGGTATAACAAAATGTTATTATGTGGGGATATTTATATATATAAATGGATGTTGCAGCGACAACTTCACCTCCCTTAGACATGAGCATGGGCCGGGTCGGACGGGTTTGGGTCAGGCCTTGACCAAATTTTCAGCCTATTACATCAGGCCGGGTTTGGGTCAGGCCCGGTATTTGAGCCTAGTGCCTTGTCCAAACCCGCTCACTTTGTCGGGTCGGGCCGCCTAACGGGCCTAGCATCTCAAATTCGTTTATGTCCGAAATCGAACTAAAAATTTTAAAAAAACAAAAACAAATCACAACATTGTACAAATACTTTCAAATGGGAGACAAATTAATCTAGACAATATTAGATTACTAACAAATGCAAATCAACATTATATTGTACCAATACTTTCAAGTGGCACTCGAGCTATGCGAGATAGAGCATTTAGGGTTCTTATTTCTCAACTATATTTGATTTTGAAGATGAGAGCGTTTAGGATTAAGAATAGTTAGCACTTAATTAACATTAGATGACACCCATAATATAGTTATAAATTATAGAAATATTATATATATATATATTTATTATATTAATAATATAATACTATATATAACTTATATAATTATAATTATATATAATATTAATATAAAACCGCATCTGGCCTTTCGGCTTGCTTGGGCTTCATCCTTGCCCAAGCCCGAGCCTTTGGGCCTACTGGGCCGGACCCGTTCACCTGCTTGGGCCAACTACTCTTTCCAAGGCCGCATATTTTTCCGAGCGGGTTGGACGAGTCGGGTGGGTTGGCCCATGTTTGCTCAAGTCTAATCCTCCTCCAAGTCATCTCCAATGACTATAAATGTCCAACATTCTAATTTTTTTTGAAGGCTTGGCCGATCTAGTGGTGGATCCAGATGTTTTTTTAGGGGGGACAATTAATATATAATATACTAAAACAGACACCTGAACTTTTCTCTGATGCAATTCACCTATGTGTCGTTTTCTAATACAATTCGCTTATGATGCGGGACCATCTCTACACCTCCAGACACGCCAATCATACTTGGAGAAGGACCTATGACTCGAGCCCGAGCTAAGAAGCTTCAACGCCACTCATTCATGTTTGTGAGTCATGCCTTGTTCTCGAGCACGGTTTAACTCCCGGAGCCACCTTTGAAGACTTATATGTGCATTGGGCTCCAAGAGGCCGATTCTCCTTAGTTCTTAGAGTGGTCGATTTTAACTAGAAGACTTACTATGTCTATTTGGATTTTCAGACGTCTCACGACTCGCGGGATGACTCTCACGAGTCGCAGCCATGAGCCCAAGATTTAGTCAAGCTACTGATGAGTCTCACGACCCGTGGGACACGACTCGCGGGATCCTCCCACGGGTCGTGACAGCCTGTCTATTTTAGGTATTTTAGGATTTTATTTTAAATACTCTTTATTTTATTAATGCTCTTTTAATTCAGCCTCCTAGGGTTATAAAAGGAGGTTTGAGCATTCTAGAACTCTTCACGTTCAATTTTTATAGAAATTTCTCTTATTGTGTGAAATACATTGAGTGCTTAAGTCGATCGATTCGTAGCAAGGCTCATCGATTGCAAATTGGTTTGATCTCAGCTTGGTTTGCTTTGCGTTCATCAACCTCGCGAGAGCCTGGTGATCCTGGTATCCACAAGTCCCCTCCTTGTGTCTCCAAGTTGTCCGCTTGGTTGTGTAAGGTTGTAGAGGCGGGTTTTATAGTCGTTGGTATTTGGTTCCTACCCTCTAAGGAGGTCTGAGATCTTTATCTTGTTCTATTTTAGTTCGAAACAGTCCTTATCGGTCGTGTCTTATTCTTAATTTTTGAGTCTTTATAGTTCTCGAGTCTTTCTTGCTTCCGTTCTTGAGTTTCTTGATTGATTGTCGAAGATCGGACCATCTTGCGGCTAACCCCGTATCAGCTTATGTGTCGTTTTCTAGTGCAATTTGACTCGGATTATTTCGACACATCAATTAATGATGACCCAATATATTTAAGCTACGTTAGACGATTACCTCATCTATTTTATACACGTGTCGTCCTATGTGTACATCTTATATCTTAAGTGGTTATAAAATCTATCATTTCACCACAAGTTATTTTTATAAATATTACCTTGAATTATTTTATCTTCATTCATTAAGATTGATTATTTTAGTTCATTATATCTAATAATAATATTTCATTACTAATTAATTATTTATTGAACACTAAAATCTTATCATCAAAATATTTATTCTCAACCTTATATCTTAAATCGTTACGAAACCTATTATTTTTTATCATTGTTTGAAATTTTTATTAAAAAAATTAAAATAAACTATTTTAACCTTCATATAAAATTTAATAATTTTTTTTAATATAATAAATATAATAAAATATAATTTATTAAAGAAAATACTGTGTGTGTGTGTGTTGTTTAGGATAAAGCAGCATAAAGTTATCTATATAATACTATAATAAATGATGTCATTTTAAAATAAGGTTTATGATAAAACGTTGTCATTTTATTCCGTTAATAAAAGAAATATAAATAAATGAATGAAATAGCCGAAGAAAAGAAAACTAACAAAAATAAGAATAGGAACTAACAAAAATAATAATAGGAAAGATAATAGAATAAACATTGAACCAATATTTAAATTTTTTATATTCTTATTTATTAACATGCAATATTGAATACGGAGTATTGTATAACCAAATATAAAAAAATTAAACTTATGTAACTTCTTATCTAATTGTCGAAATAAGTAATACTCCATATAACATATGATTTCAAAGCTCTCGAGATGAATTATTATATGTGATTTTCAAACTAATTAAAATATAAAAGATTACAGTTTATTGAAACAAAATAAAAGTGTTTACTATACTTACAATTTTTAAACATTCATAACATTTTACTCAAATATTGGATTATGACGTATTATATATTAAAACGAAGCCCATGATGAGGCCCGAAAAGTATCACCATTTCCATTCCTCGTAGGACCATGTGCAATCATGAGTTTTTTTTATTACCTTATAGGTTTAAAAGGTAAACTCATGGTTGCAAGACAAATCTTAAGGAAGAGGTTGGAAGCAGGGGCGGACCCATAAAGTTTTTAGCGGGGGGTCACCATAGTAGTCGACAATAAGATCGAGAAAAAAATCGCAAAACACAACGTGATCGATAGTACAAACTAGTGTCAACCTATGGTTTCGAAAATACTACAAATATATAATACGAAAATAAGGATAAAAAACGAAAAATAAAGATATGAAACACAATAAATAAACATTGCATTATTAACATGTAATAATGTATAACTAGATATAAAAAATTTAAACTTGCGTAACTTCTTACCATATTCTCAAAATAAGTAATATAACCTATGGTTTCGAAACTCTCGAGATGAATTATAATATGTGAATGTCAATTTAACTAAAATATTAAAGTATTATAGTATATTGAAATAAAACTAAAGTGATTAATACTGATGTAATTTTCAAACATTCATAACTTTTTACTCAGATGTCGGATTAGGGCGTATTATATATCAAAACGAAGCTATCGACGAGGAGAATACACATAGGTAATTGATCGGATGAGGAGGGGGTCACGTGACCCCCTAGGACCCCCCTAGTTCCGCCTCTGGTTGGAAGTGGTTACCTCTCTCCACCAAGATAACCTCTTTCCTTTTATTTTACTTTTTTTTTAAATAAACAAGTGGACCACTACATCTTATTTATGTTTATTTAGTATGTTATTAATTTTATTTTATTTTTTTTCATAATTTGAGTATAATTTTTTCCTATATATACCCTATCTTGACTTATTGTATTTTGCATTTCTTTTTTCATCTTCTATTTTCATAAATTATGGATAACAGTCATCCAAATACCTCACCCATCCCAAACATCTATTTTGATCCAAAACTTGTCAATAACCCTCAATTTTAAATGATGTTATAAATATTTAACAATCATCAAAGACCCGAATATTCAAACCATAATCCAAATATACATCAATTTGCTAGGAAAAATCCTAAAAATATGTACAAGCGCTTATGAGCGAGGACCCCGGTTCTCGTTTGATTACCAAAAAAATTGTTATTATTTTTGTTATTTTTCATCTATATGAAATAAAAAATATTAATATTAAGTACTTATCAAATTTATTTATAAATAAAAATAAATGCGGTAGAAAAGGTGGGAAATAAAGTAACTCCACCATTGCAAGGGTAATCTTTAAAGAAAGGTAGAAAAAACAAAAAATAATTTAAAGAAAAAAATATACGAGGTGACAAATTAAAATAAGAGGATGAAAATTAAAAAAAAAAAAAAAGAAGAGGTAACCATGGTTGCTCATCCTCTAACTCGGTAACAAGATGAAGCTTCCCGCCAAATTTCACGGAAGCTTTTGCCAGCTTCGTATATCGGTAAACCAAATAGCCATGGAAGAAGGGACTTGCAGAGCAGCTCTGTGAGTTTCGCCCTCCTTTTCGTAGCTCTATTAGTTCTTCATTTCCAATTTCTTCTCGCTTTCTTTCCAAATTTCTAGGGTTTGTCGTGGCTACTGGTAATTGGCGTGTATCTTAAGCTGGTCGTTGTTCCAATCCTTTCAAATGCACTTCTTGTGTGCTCCGCAAGCTTTCATCTGTGTTTAATTGTTCTAGTACCCTGATGATTTTGATCTTTTGGTCCAACAAGCTGCTTATTGCGTCAAGTTTTAGCAGCTTAGGGTTTGAGAATTTTTGCTGTAATACCCTGATGAATTTGATTGCCTAGAACAGCTAACGGTTTCATCTTAGTTTGATTGTTCTAACACCCTGATGATTTTGAACCAACAAGCCTCTTAATTTCATACTTTGTCGTTGGAATTGGATGGCCTGGAGACTAGAGTAGATTCTTACCGGGTCGTCCTTGGGTGGTTCAAGTTCTGGAATAATTAATGGTTTCCAAGCTACTAACAAGTAATTAAAGAGATATGTTCTTGTAAGCACTATTGATTTGAGTACCTTTACAGTTTGTAATTTTATAAGCTTGTTAATGTGCTTTTTTCCTTTCTTGTTTATACCAATCATAGATTCTTCTTGGGATAACTAATCTAGATTATGTCAATGTCACGGAATGGAATATGTCTTGGTTGTTTCACTCTTTTTTGGGGGTGGGTGGGGGTGGGGTTCATTGGCCGTTTCACTTTTGATTTCCACTTTGCAAGGCTCCCGATTGTATTTATGCAAGTTGACATATATGGTGTGTATTGCGGTCACATTTGGAATTTTTGTGATTCATTACATCATCTACCTGTACCATGCTTATTTTTGTGATTCATTTGGAATTTTGCGGTCACATTTGAGAACGCCTTCGGATTTACCATGTTTATTTAGACTTTCACAATTCACACACGTCGCTTTTTTAATTTTAGTAGTCGCTATCCTTGTTTTAGTTGAGTTACTTTCCTTTGTGTATTCCCAATTTTAAATGTTTCTCTTTGAGAAATTCTAGCATTTGCTTGGGTTTGTCTTGTTCTCCTCTGTTTTTTAATAGTACGTGGGTTTAAGTTTAGCAATCCAACGCAACCACTGGTACAAAATATTTAGTTTGACTTTGGCTTTTTCTTCCGTTCTTTTGAGTCCCAGGTTCAGGTGTTTGTGATCAATCTGATTGAACACTTTGAAGCTGCTTAGGTAACTGATAAAAGGTTGACATACTAGAGTGAATTTTCCCCTCCAAATTGCTGTATTTGGATAAATCTCATTCTTCGAATCTAACTTTCACATTTTCCAGACTCATCACTAGTTGCGAATTTGCAATTGCCTAGACCCCCTCTCAAAAATAATTTCGAAGCTTAAAACATCAAATGATCAAAGTCCTGGACTCCTGGTGAGAAATCTCCAATTACTGTAAGAATCGTGAGAGAATGATAAGAAAGTGTAGAGTATCAAAGAACGCCTTAGCCTGCACAACACTGTTTTCCTGTACATCATTGATCAACATGCTGTCAAGTTAAAATAACTCCCAACACTTCTAGATCATCCACATTACAAATATTAAGTAGCTGGTTATTCAGTTCATCAGAAGCAAGCTGGTTGCATTAGCTAGGTTCTACAAATTCTTTCATGCCACAACTCTAGTTTCCCTGCAATCATTGTTTTAGTTGATTTACTTTCCTCTATACATTATAAATCTATTATTAATCTTTGAGAAGCTACCTTGTTTTTAGAATTGGGTTTCTCTTGTTCTTGTGTTTTTAGAGGTTTACCCGAGCAAGTGGGTTTAGGAGGACAATAACCTTCAATATGAAAGACCAGTTTCACAAAGGCATTGGATATATTTTGTTCACTTCTTTCGGATTTCAGTTTGAGGTGTTTGTGATTGAATACTGATTTCCTTGTCTGTTACGAAGAGAGTGAAAAACAAAAAGAGCTAAAGAGACAGGAACTGCCCAATTTTCCTTAGTGGTCCCCAAAAGGTTGGCAATTGGACAACGTCTCCATCAGCATATTGAGATTTGAGAGTGAGGGTATTGCCTTTTCCTATCCCACACCAATTTTCCTGCACAAAATTGTGCTTGTTTATATAGTCTGTTGAAGCAAAAGAGTTTGTCTCTTCGGAGACATCTGATAAAATTGGAACGATACAGAGAAGATTAGCATGGCCCTTGTGCAAGGATGACACGCACAAATCAAGAAATGGTTCAATTTTTTTTTGCCAATTTCTTCCCCAACTTTTCTTTTTTTCTTCCAAGTTTCATATGCTTTTGGTAGTTCTTCACTTGATGTTTCCATCATGTAATCGCTTATTGTTTCACTTTGCTCTACCTTCACCAAGCTTCAACTTCTACACTTAATGAAGGATTAGTATACTTTTTGCCTTTTAGTATATGTTTGTTGGGTGCTTGTAGGTGGTTTTTGCAAGTTTCTGTTCTAGTCAAGTGTCAAAGACAACATGGAGTGAAGTGAGGAACGTCAGGGTAGACACAAACTAAAACCGCAGGATTAGTATACTTTCTGCCTTTTAGTATATGTTTGTTGGGATGCTTGTAGTAGGTGCTTTTTGCAAGCCTCTGTTTTAGTCGTGTCAAAGGGAACATGGAGTGAAGTGAGGAATGTCACGTTTTAATCACCATAGACATAAACTAAAACCACCGATAAGAGTTTGGATGCTCATAGGAGCCGTTGGATTGAGAGGATTTTTTCAGAGCCTGAGACTAACCGAACAAGGATTGCTCTCAGTGTAGACTTTGCTGTCAATGCTTTCCATGGAGTGTAGGGATCATATTTACTTGCATAAATGGTTTGAGTTGCTTCGTGATCTTCTCAAGAGGAAGGACAGGGCTCTTAGGAATGACGAGAGGACATTGAAGGACATCAGGGTTTTTGTCTGCCATAGAGAGACTCTAGGGCATTGAATATTGTAGGGCCCAAAAGGGTTGGCAAGTTGGAATTGAATCTCTCTCCAACATATGACATATTCCCACCATCAATGACTTGAAGGTATTGGCTTTGTCTATCCCACATTGTCCTTCCAACAAGAAAATACACTAGTATGGCCCCTGCGCAAGGATGAATCGTCCAAATTTTTTTGTCGTTTGCCAGTTCAACTCATTGTGTCCTTTGCATCCCCGAGTTTTGATTTTGTCTATTCAGCTAATCAGCTCTTACAACTTCTTCCCTTCTTTTTCCTTTTTAGGTGCTTCCTGTGTATGTTTCTCAGCCACAGCTCAACTTCAGGACCTTGGGCAAACTCTTCATTTTGTTCTCAACCAATTCCCAGTTCTGGAATTTCAACTGCAGAAATGGCAGGATCAATTTCATGATTCAGGTACTATAATATCTTTTTTTAAAAGAAAAGCGCTTTTGGTTGTTAAATATATCCTTCTACCTGGCTCAATTTGTACGCTTCCATTCTCTTACCCTTGATTAAAATGATAACTCTTAAAAGTCTGTTCTAAATCGAGAAATGGATCTGTTTTTTTTGGTCACCAAATATATCGAGAAATGGATCTTGTCCTGCTTTAAATATGCTTGCCTTCTGGTATATCTTTGTTTTAAGTTCTTATGGATTTCAGGCTTTCAGGTTATAAATTGCTTCTAGCTCGTGTCTGTTTTAGTTAATGTGGGATCTGAAGTAGCCTAAAACACCACTCTACAAACTAGGTGAGACATGCCTTTCTTTGCCCAGATACAAGGTGACTAAACCTGCCTCTTTGTGTTCAAGGTTGAAGATTGCTTGTTCATGGTATAAATTGCGGTTCCTGTTGATGACAGATTTGACACATCTATAAGCTATGGTTTAGTACAAATATGAAGGGAATGAGATGGAAAAGTGAAGGGTTTTTTTTTAGGGTCAGAGAAAAGTCAAGGTTTTTGAATCGAGTCCAACACCGTTTTTCTCATGGAATAAAACATTGAAACTGCAGGAATGATTTATACTTGGCATGTTGTAGTGTGCATCTGTATTCAGTATATGCCATAATATTCAATGGCATAGTCATAGTGGGCCCGAAAGGTTTGGCAATTTTGATCCGAATCTCTCCCCATCATCACTTATCTGTCCCACATCGTCCTTACAAACATAAAATACACTAGTTTATATAGCCTGATGAAGCAAAAGAGTTTGTCTCTTCGGAGACATCCGATAAAATTGGAACGATACAAAGAAGATTAGGATGACACGCACAAATTGAGAAATGGTCCAATTTTTTTGTCATTTTATCAGTTAACTCATTGTGTCCTTAATCCTTTACATCCCCCAACTTTTGGTTTGTATATTCATAAAACATTACAGTCAGCACTTACAACTTCTCCCCTTGTGCTTTCTGTGAATATTGCTCAGCAACAACTCATCTTCGATACCTCACTCAGCAAGCACTTTCAAATTCTGGAATTTTAACCACATAGCTCTCTTCATCGCAGATGTTTCAGTCACAACCAGTGCCACAACGATTTGAAGGATCAATTTGGTGATTCAGGTATTATAATTTTTTTTTTGGCTCTTAAATATTTCCTTATATCCTGGCTCTGTAAGCTTCCATTCTCTTGCCCTTGTTTAAAATGATTAAAATGGTTCTTGCTTTAAAAATGCTCGCCTTCTGGAATATCTTTGTTTCAGATTCTTATAAATGCTTCCTACTTGTCTCTATTTTAGTTAAAGTTTAATGAAAAGGCTTGGATTACAAAGAGAATTGCAAAAGAATAAAAAAATGCTAAGCGCTCTTATGATTGTCTAGTCTTCAATTTCAACAACTTCAAGTGATTAATGTGGAAGATTAGTTATTTTGACAACAAGACCATTTACATAGATTCCTGCTTAGTTTCTGTCTGTTCAGTTTGAGGTGTTTGTGACTTTGAATAAATTTCTGCCTGCTCAGTTTTGAAGTGTTTTGTGAATTTATAAAGAATAAATGTAGTTTAGAGTGTCAAACTCATACCCATAAATAATTGAGAATAGATTCCTGCTTAGTTTCTGTCTATTCAGTTTGAGGTGTTTGTGACTTTGAATAGTTTGCCTTCAGTTTGAGGTGTTTGTGACATTGAATAGATTTCTGCCTGTTCATTTTTGAAGTGTTTTGTGAATTTATAAAGACTAAATGTAGTTTAAAGAGTGTCAAACTCATACCCATAAAATAATTGAGACTAGTTTTGTTGGGATGCGCCTGGCCCATGTTATAGTGCAACACATGGGCGACACACGAAGACCCAAGATAGCAAGCTACATCGAAGTGATCCAATGGACCACATATTAGATATTAAACTGATAAGAACATATACTACACTTGATCTTAGCCAAAAGGCCGAGAAAGGTATGATTAATCTAGTCTTTCTTTGGTCATTTTATGGCTCTCAAAATCTTGCTCTTGATTCTGACAATCAATGTGGGAACTACAGTGCCCTAAAAGGCGATTCTATTGGGCTCAACACAATAGATGAGCCATGCCTTTCTTTGCTCAGCCAGCTACAAGGTGACTGCACCCGCCTCTTTGTGTTTAAGGTGGAAGATTGCTTGTTGACTGTTTAAATTTCAGTTTCTGCTGGTGACAGATTTGATGCATCAATAAGCTAAGGTTTAGTATAAAAATGAAGGGAATGAAATGGAAAAGCTAAGGTTTGTGAATCTACTGTTAACACCGTCGTTGTCTTTACTTGGAAGAAAACAATGAAACTGCAGGAATGATTTACGCCTTGCAATATTGTAGTGTGCAACTGCATTCAGTATATGCCAAACTATTCAATGGCAAGCTCGGAGTAACACTTTTGGATAACTTTAAAACAAGAGTTCAGCATAATTCTCATATCAGGGTGTCGATTCCTGTGCTTCCATAGAACAATTCCAGCAAAAGAATCAGAAGAAGCGGCTTTTCAGGCTGATTGGCAAGAAGCTGAGCAGCTACTGGACTACCTCTAGCTTTGGATATCATTTATGCACTAGAGTTCATTGGAGAGCTGCGTACCAGTCGGGAGGTCATTTTACTCTGCTTCAATGGGTGGGAGTGAAGAAATCGGAGGGGGAGCTGTTGGATTGAGAGGATTTTTTTCAGAGCCTGAGAGGCTGAGACTAACCCAACAAGGAGTTGCTCTCAGTGTAGACTTCGTTGTCACTGATTTCCATGAGACTGTAGGGATCATGTCTTACTTGCATAAACGGTTTGGGAGTTTGTTCGTGATCTTCTCCGGAGGAAGGACAGGGCTCTTAGGAATGACGAGAGGACGGAAGTCAATAGCGCATTGAAGGACATCAGGATTTTTGTCTGCAATAGAGAGACTCTAGAAGGGCATTGAATATTGTAGGGCCCAAAAGGGTTAGCAATTTGGATTTGAATATCTCTACATCATGACACATTCCCACCATCAATAACTTTAAGGTATTGCTTGGTCTGTCCCACATTGTCCTTCCAACAAGAAAATACACTAGTTTATATAGGCATGTGAAGCAAGACTGTGAAGCAAGACTGCTTGTCTCTTCGGAGACATTTGATAATACTGGAATGATATAGAGAAGATTAGCATGGCAGGATTGACACGCACAAATTGAGAAATGGTCCAATTTTTTTTTTGCCAATTTTAACCCCAACTTGTAAGCTTCTCTTTTCTACTCAGTTTCATATGCTTTGGTAGTTTTTCACTTGATGTTTCCAGGATATAATTGCTTATTCTTACACTTAGCTGTAGCTTCACCAAACTTTCTAGTTTTTCACTTGATGTTTCCAGGATATAATTGCTTATTCTTACACTTAGTTGTAGCTTCACCAAACAGGGTTCAATAGTGCGTCTATTGAAGGATTAGTATGCTGATTTCAAGGTTTAATTTTCTTGTTTTTGGTATTACCCTGCCAATTGGGCATATGACTTACTGCATTGTGACATGTTAGGTAGTTGTTTGGTTGTAACCTCTTATCGTTAACTTACTAAATTATGGCATTGTCACCTTGATCTACCAATACAACCAATCTCAAAAACATTCACCTTTTAACTTTATATTTGATAGGGGTGCAATAAGCACATGTAATTCATGGGCAACATGCTCTGACCCTTGATAGCAAGCTACACTATATGGGTATAACAGGCCTAATACACCGACGCTGTGCACATCAAAACATGTGCCCGATGATGGGCATGTGTTGTGTGATTAAGTAGAACCACCCAATCTGACACCATTTATTTTTATAAACGCTGTATTTCTTATTTTACGGATGCTTATAGAATGTTTTAACTCAATAAATTGGGCATGCTTTGGGCTCTTTTATGCACTATCTGCCTTATAGTATATGTTTGTTGGGATGCTTGTAGGTGCTTTTTGCAAGTCTGTTTTAGTCAAGTGTCAAAGAGAACATAGAGTGAAGTGAGTAATCTCACGCTTGACATATTCTAAAACCGCTGGTAAGAGTCTTGTTGTCATCACTGCAGGTAAGAGTTTGGATGCTTATAGGTCCTTTTTGTTCTGCATTTATCATATTCAGTATATGGTAAATTTCTTAGTTATGTTGCACAGGAATAGTTTCAAATATTACCCTTCAATTAGCTAAGCAGATTCTAATCAATATTAGTTGCAAATCCTTGTGTGAGAATGATTACCAAATGAAGATACTCCAATCTTTAGCAGTATTAGATCATGGAGCTAATTATGCTCCTGATGCTGATGCATCCTTTCTTATGCAACATATTGTGTCAATTATTGATGCATCTTAAATGGCGCAGAAAAAGAGTGGGAACCAGGATAACATTGGCATATGAAGTTTTTCCATCAGGGAACTAAAATATCACTGTCAATTGAAATCACTGCTGAATAAGTTGTTCAAGTTTTTACATCTAAAAAATAGTTAAAAAAAACTATCAGAGCCAGGTTTCGATCCTGGGACCTGTGGGTTATGGGCCCACCACGCTTCCGCTGCGCCACTCTGATTTTGTTACAAGTGTCCTACAATTTTTTGAAAATTAACTAACCGCCTTAGTGCCCTGATTCAGCCGTTCGTTTATAAATTTGTAGAGCGTGACATGACACAAAAAACACCTTATCTCCGAAAATCTTAGATCACTCCAACTATGACAACTGATGATGGCGGTGAATCCGCCTCCCGCTCCTCTATTTAAGTAGGAAGCGGCTCTTGAATATGGCTGATTGTCATTCTTCTAAGGTTGAGGATAAAGATAGCCTCATCATTTCCCTCTTCAACAAACACAACTAAATTTCTCTCTTTCTTGCAATAAATCGATGTGGAACATTCCTTCATTTTTTCCCCTGATGCTTCCTGCATACGGAAGCATACATCGCTTAGCCATAGCCCATAGTACTACCTGAAGGCTGAAGCTCCTGACTAAATTTGTAAGCTTCTATTTCCTCTTTGCTTAAGATGGTTCTAGTATTTCTTTATTTATGCACTTATTGCCTTAAAGACGTGTATATGTTTTTTGGATCGTGTAGGTGTTTTTTGCAACTCTCTGTTGTAGTCAAGAGTCGAAAAGAATATGGAGTGAAGTGAGGAAATGTCAACAAATTCTAGAACTGCAGGTAAGAGTCTGTTTTGTTGAGGGTATTGCTAATTTATTTCATGCTTCCAGCATACAATATACTATTACTCATTGTTTCTCTTTGCTCTAGCTTCAATAACTGAATTTTAATCTTTAGCTACTTTTGATAAACAATGCATGAAAATGATGTAATGATTCAGATTGTCATCTGGAAAATTTTATTTGGGCTGAAAAGCTTGAAAAAGGGCTCAAACATTTGCAGTTGTGGGCGAGGTTCACTTCCTGGGCTAATGGGTTTCCTAACTCTATCAAACAACTCATATATTTTACTCTTGTTCTTGTTAATCGGGTTTAGATGTTTCCGAGCTAGTGGCTTCAGGAGACATATAGTGACTGATAAAGAAGACTGAGTGTGGTTATGCTTTGGATGGAATTTGCTTTAGTTCCTTAAAATTTCAGTTTGAGGTGTTCGTGAATCGAGTCTTAACACTCGTTGTCTACTCTCCATCATGCCATATCCCACCCATCAATGGGTTGAGTTGAGGGCATTGCTTGGTCCATCCCGCATCGACTTTGCAACAAAACAAGACAAAGCTCATGTTCAAGACCTCAGCCGGCAAGCTCTTCATTTTGTTATCAACAATTCCCAATTCAGAAAATTTTAACTACATAAATTGCAGGATCAATTTGATGATTCAGGTATTATATTACTTGTTTTTAAGTAAAACGCTTTTGGTTCTTAAATATTTCCTTCTATCTTGACCCAATTTGTAAGCTTCTATTCTCTTACCCTTGATTCAAATGATTATAGCTTCTTTTTTTATATGGATTCTTGAAGTATGTTCTAAATCCAGAAATAATGTTGCTTGCCTTCTGGTATATCTTTGTTTCAGATTCTTATAGGTTTCTTAGTAGTCCCTATTGTAAAGTGAAAGAAAAGGCTGGGATTACTAAGGATCAACAAATGCTACACTGAAGGTAAGTCTTATTTTTGTTTAGTTTTAGTTGATTAACAGTTATAGTGATTGATAACTATGGTGAGGGGCAACAGTGTGCTTAGAACCCTTAATGATAAAAAAAAACTAACCCTTAAATAATTGTTAAATAATTGAGACTGGTATTGGGGAGGTGCGCGAGGCCTATGCAATAGTGCAACGCATAGGCGACACATGAAGGCCCCAAGATAGCAAGCTACCTTAAATGAGTCTTCCCCCTCAAAAAATAAATTTAATATCGAAGTGATCCAATGGACCACATATCAGATATTAAACTGATAAGAACAGATACTACACTTGATCTTAGCCAAAAGGCCGAGAAAGGTATGATTAACCTAGTCTTTCTTTGGTCATTTTATGGCTCTCAAAAGCTTGCTCTTTATTCTGACGATCAGTGTGGGATGAATGTCAGACTATTCAACTGGTGCTCAGTTGCTCACCACAGGTTGGAAGAGTTAATGATAGTCTAGAACACAATTAAGTTTCTATCCATTTGGATTTTGACTATGTAAATCCAGCTGACTTCGGCACAAAGGTTGTACCCCCTAGCAAATTTCTCTTTTGCAGGGATTATCTCCATCTTGGAGATCCTCCATGACGAACAGGTACAGAGCTGATGATGTTACAAGAGTTGAAGACTTAAACTTATTCCACTATTGTCGAAACGAGCATACGAAAGTTTAGAACCTAGATTAGGAGGGCAAATTCTTTTAATCCCTAATTGTTGGCAATAGTCATTAAATTCTTTATTGCAGAATTCCAATCCATTATCAGTTTTAAAGCATTTTAACTTGTGATCAGATTGGCTTTCAACCATAGCTTTCCACCTTTTAAAGGCTTCAAAAGCTTGGTCTTTAGTTTTCAAGAGACTTACCCATACCTTGCGTGAGAAGTGATCTATAAAACTTATGAAATATCTCATACCACCTCCAGTGGGGACTTGTGCAGGTCCCCATAAATCACAATGAACATATTCTAAAGGAACAGAGGCAGTGTAAGAGGATTTAGGAAATTTCAGATTTGCAGATTTTCCAAGCACACAATTTTCACAGAATTTAATCTCAGCAGGTATTTTAGCAAGTAAACCATGTTTATGCAATTGAACAAGACCTTTATTGCCAATATGCCCCAGCCTATTATGCCAAGAAAGAGTCTCATCTATGGTCATATGCTCAGAAGAAATGGCTGGGTTTAATTCAGGTTTATTAGCAAGAATGTGATACAACCTATTCTTTCTAACAGCTTTAATTATAACCCTATTGTTTCTAGTCACAGTTCTTATCCCATTTTTAGAAGCCATGTGACAACCAAGTTCTTCTAAGGCAGACTCAGACATGAGACTCCTTCTTAAGCTAGGCACCCATCTAACATTGGTAAAAACTCTAATAATACCATCATGCATAACAAGAGGAACATCCCCAACCCCCATGATTTTCAAAGAAGTATCATCACCAAGCATAACATCACCACATGCAGTTTTATCAAGTGTTTTAAAGTAATGCTCAGAAGGGGTAGCATGCATGGTACAACCAGAATCAAGTATCCAATTATCAGAATAGTCAGCAGAAAATTCAGTACACATAAAAAGCTCAGCAGGACAATCACTCATGCATTCTAACACAGAAGCAGATAATTCAGTATTGTTAGATTTGGCAAGTTGCTCAGCCCTTTTTTCTTTCTACAATCCTTAACCCAATGCCCTAAATTACCACAGTAATTACACTTGGAATTAGGGTCAGATTTCTCAGATTTATCACCTTTGCCATTCTCTTTCTTATCTTTCTTAGCCTTTTTGTTCTTATTACCCTTTTTGTTATTACCTTTGGTAAACATAACCTCAGGTTTGTCAGGTTTTTCAGCTCTATCAATTTTTAAACCTTTGATTTTAAAGACCTTCATGATTTCATTTTTCTCAATAATAGCTTCAATAAGTTTGTCTTTGGTTAACTCATCTCTGCTAAATTGAATCACGTCTTTAAAGTTGTCAAATTGACTATGCAAAGAATTTAACAGAAGAATGGCCTGGTGAGAATCTTTAATTTCATCGTTGCATCTTTCAAGTTCTTGAGACATTTTCAGAAATTTGTCCAAGTTATCATCCAAAGTAAATTGATTGTTCATCTTGAAAGTAAACAATCGACAAAGCAGAGAAATTCTGGAGGGCAGTGATTTAGATAGAAATAGCTCCTCCAGAGCATGCCATAGAGAGGAAGCGGATGAGTATCTTACCACCTGACGGGCTATGCCGTCAGTGAGCCGTAGCATAATCTCGGAGTGCGCCCTCAAGTCCAGCTCCAGGTCTTCCTCAGATGGTGAAGGTTCGTCTACCTTGACTCCTTTTCCCTTCTTCGAGTCAGAGGATTCAGAGTCGGCCACCTCATCCTTGGTGCCTGGAGTGGTTGTAGCGACGGTGGATGCGGTTGCTGTTGTCTTGACAGCCTTCCAGCATCCCTCCTTGATTAGCACGGCCCTCATTTTGACTTGCCACATGGCGAAGTCGATTATACCATCGAATGGTTTAATCTTGAGGGCGCTATCCATTGTTTAAGTACCTGTAGAGGACAAACAAAGGAGTTAGTTTTGCGGAAGCGATAGGATCTTAAAATACAGAATATCAACACAAGATTCACAATCAAGAGGAAAACCCTAAGTATTTATAAACTGTAGACAGATCTAGGTCAAGAACAGGTGACCGTGTCTCAGATCTAGCAGTAACCAAAGCGACACGCTCTGATACCACGTTGTAGATATCAGTTTATCTTGACTCGCAGATCGGAGTGCAAGACTTTAGATCCAAAAGCGCGAAATCGAAAACAGTAAAGCAAGATAAAGAACACAAGGATTTTTACGTGGTTCGGGAAGAATCCCTACGTCCACGGAGCCTCAGAAGAGGAGACTCGAGCTTATCCACTATATCAAAATCAAGCTTACAAGGTTTCGAGAACGACAAGGCTAGATCTAAGGCTTATACAGACAAACAAGCAGGTAATCGCAAGTACAGAGGGAAGAGGTGAGGAGAAGTAGTCGAGCGAAGAAGAAACTCCCTGAATCTGGTGTCGGAGACCAGATCTGCTCCGGGAAGGCCGTCGGAGAAGACAACCAATCGCCGGACAAGAAGCTCACGCAGGTGGTGTTGTTCTTCGAGGATCAGACAAGAGGTCTCCGAAGGAGATCCGCCTCAGATCTGATCGGAAACGCCGGAGGAGTGCTCGGAGCACTTGGAAACCCTAGCGGCGCCGCTCTCTTTCTCTCTCTCTCTTTCTTCGGATGGATTTTACCTTTGGAGCGTCTGAACAAGTGAGGAACCCTAGAGCCCTCTCCAGCTTATATAGGCGAGCTCGCTTTAGCTAAACGCAGCGTCTCAAGCTAGGGCAAGCAACCGGGCTGGAGCGAGCTTCTTTTGGGCCGAGTCCAGGTAATGGGCTTTACAAGCCCAAATCCGGGAACTAACTTAACATATCACATTTACTAACTCTTCAACCATATAATATATATAACACATGATCACAAGATTATTATCTTGCAATTCTAATGTGTTATATGTAATATATAGGAGAGTATGTGCATGTGACATTGTTGTCTATATAAGAGCCCTTAATCTAACCTAAAATCTATTCTCAAAACCCCTAAAGATCTAGAACCATGATTAAGGTATACATTACAGACTAATAGTGTGAATGTGTGATTGGCAGTGAGCTGCAACAAACGGAGTTGAAGCGGTCGTTTTGGCAGTGCTACTGACAAAGGAGGAATACATAAAACGAGCCAAGTATGTACGCATATAGAAGTTACTGTGCTCATCGAAATGGATGTTTGGCAATTGCCCTGTGCAATATGTGTATAGGTTGAGTTTTGCTTTCCCTTATTGTTTTAATGTACTTTATGCTACATAATGAGGAAACCCCTTTTTTATCAGTGTGTTGGACAAGTTCTTGACAGCAGTCGAATTATGGACAATATCTCGCTTTTCTCTGCCAAAATCTCGGTAGTAATTTTCAAGACCAGATTACAATTACAATTCGGTCTGAAGTCTTTCACCAAAGTAGGATTGTCGAGTTAGGATAAGGTTGATAAAAGTGGTGTCGAATTGCTTGAGAAGGAAGCTTACGGTAAAGAACTCCTCAACTGCTATGTCCCAAACTGCATTCCTAACTTCTATTGTTTGGAAGGAATGCTGCACAGTTCTTCATGCTTGTTGAGGCAGTTTAGCACATGGAAATGAATCGTCGAAAGGCCTCTCCAAAATTCCAAATCATCATCTTCCCTACTCGAATCTGACCACTGAAATGAGTAGTAGTTGATGCAATCTTATTGCAATGAAGGATATGAATCCTTTCTACAAGAAGATAGGCTGATACATTATTGGTAAAATGTAAAATAAAATTAGTGCATCGCGTATCTTCAGTGTAACAGAGGAGTTCAACTAAGTGAGCTGTGCAACAAAGGAGTCAGTTGGGTAGTGGTAAACTCCAACCCAGTGATTTTGTTAACCACAGCACTTGTTGTCTTCGTTTGTCCCCACATATCCGCATAAAACCCAACGATGATTCTAACTGATCCAACGATATGGAAAAAAAGAGAATTGCATCAGCAGATCTAACAACATTTTACACATAAACTAGTTTTTTTTTTTATTTTAAGGGTTAATATATTGAAAACAGAATAAATATTTACAATGTACAAAAGGGCTGTCAGTGTCCACAGGACACTTTGCGTAGCTACCAAAATTATGGAACATACGTAAGGTTGTTCCAATCAATGAGGTGTGTTGAATACATGGTTCGGGGCAACTCCTATCTCATCAAGCCTCGGCTATCAGAAGTCGGACCCACCCCCTAAGGTTGTGCAAGACTAAATCTCCCTTCGGCTCGGCCATCAAGAGATTTAATCACACACAACCTTAGCACACCTAAACCATAAACAAGCATTTTAAGGACAGTAAGCTATGAAGTTGTTGTTACAAAAAACTTAAGACCTCAGGCCAGCAACCCTATAGGTTCTCGCACGACACTAGAGCCAAATTGGGATCTATTAGACACTTGATGCCCTTTTTCATTTGTCCCTCTTAAATCATGGTGCATTGTTGCTCTTCACGCTTGTAGCTCAGCTCCAACCGTGTGATCAAGTCCTTCTTGTAGTGTAATTGCTGATGTGAAATGTATGGAGAAATCATGGCTTAGGACCTTGTAGACATGGACTTTGATGAGGTGAGTGATCTGTTCAGGGCTCCTACTTGTGTTGTCAAAGATCTTTTCATTCCGAGCCTTCCAAATGTGATATACAGTAGCTGCCAGCGCCACCCTCTTAGCCTTTGACTGCCATCCAGTGCCTCGGGCCTCCTTCTTCATCCATTTGAGTGCACTTTGCAGGGTGTTCATCCCACGCCATATTCCCAACCAGTGCTTAACCTGAGACCACACGGAGGAAGAAAAGTTACAAGCAAAAAAGATATGCTCATGGGATTCAGTGACTTGATTGCAAAAGGAGTAGTTGAGGTTCACTTCCCTGGTTTTGATCAGATCACAAGTTGCCAACCTTTTCCTAGCCGTAAGCCATAGGATAAATGAATGTTTTGGTAGGATTTTGTTGTCCCATACTACTGATGTCCATGGTGGCTTAGGGACCTTTCTCCTGAAATGGTTATAAGCAGCATCAATCTTATATTTACCTCCAAGGCTCCATTCATTGAGTTTCTGCATAGCATCTTGTATGGAGCCTGTGGAAGTTAGCAACTCATCTCTAATTGACAAAATCTTTTTTATGAGTGGTGAGTCATTTTCCTTATGTACTTGCCAATTCCACACACTCCCTTGCTGGATGTATTGGTGGTGAATCCATCTTATCCACAAGCTGTCTTTCTTCCTAATGATGTCCCAAAGAATCCTTGAAAGAAACGCAGTATTCCAGGTTTTTAAATCTTTTAATCCCAATCCACCTTCTTCTTTAGGTAGGCACACGTCCTTTCATCTTATCCTATGAGATTTCCACAAGAATTTTGCACAAAGACTGTTAACTTTGTTAATAAGAGTAGAGGGGGAAGGGAGGATAGAAAACCAAAAGGCTTCAATTCCTTGAAGGACAGCCCGTATTAGTTCCACTTTTCCTGCATAAGATAGGGTCTTAGAATTCCAATAGCTAATGTTTGTTAGGATCTTGTCTAAGAAAGGAGAAAATTGAGAGACTGTAAGCTTTCCTGATGATATAGGAATTCCCAAGTACCTAAAGGGGAAGGCTCCTTGGGAAAAACCTGTTCTGGTGACCAGGAACTCCTTATCTTCATCCTTAACACCAGCTATAAAGTAAGAAGATTTAGAAGGGCTTACTTCAAGTCCTGAAACTGCACAGAAATGGTCTAGTGCATCCAGCAATATGGACATCGATTCTTTATCCCCTCTTGACAACAATATTAAGTCATCTGCTTAGGCAAGGTGAGAGATTTGTAGCATTTTACATTTAGGGTGGAATTTATAACCTGGGAGCCTTGTTTTGCACGTCAACACCCTTGAGAGGTAGTCTACAGAGAGCACAAATATAAGTGGAGAAATTGGATCCCCTTGCCTCAATCCCCTTTTACCAAAGAAATATCCCTGTAGACAACCATTAATACTAATAGAAAAGGAAGTAGTACATACACATAGGAGCACCCATTGCACAAATCTAGGAGGAAAGTTAAGGTGAATCAACATTTGTTTGACAAATTTCCACGAAATAGTGTCATAAGCTTTTCTTAAATCCAGGTTTAAGATGCATCTTGGGCTAATCCTCTTTCTCGAGTACTTCCTAATGAGTTCTTGTAATAGCATAATATTTTCACTCATGATCCTACCCTCCATAAAGCCTAGTTGGGAAGAGGATATAATATTCTTTAGCACTGGAGAGAGACGGCTAGCAAGGATTTTTGTGATGATCTTATATGAGATGTTACAGCAAGAAATGGGTCTGAAATCGCCTACACTTGTAGCATTAGGTTTTTTTGCAATTAGAGCTATAGAGGTGTGATTTGTTTGTTTAAGTAGATTGCCTGGGGTGAAGAACTCCTTTACTGCCTTAACGAGCTGTGGCCCAGTGGTATTCCAAGTATCCTTGAAGAATTTTGATATATAACCATCAGGCCCTGGAGATTTTTCATCCCCTATATCCCAAAGTGCAGCTTTAATCTCCTCAAGAGTAACAGGTTTGATCAAATCCTCGTGTTTGTCATTGCTTAGCAGGGCTCCCCCATCCCTTATTATTCTGATATCCACCTCCTCCGTGTTCCTTTCTGTCCCGAGCAGTTCCTTGTAGAATTTCTCAAATTCAGATGCCACTTCTTCCAGAGATAGAGTCTCCAAGCCATCCTCCTTGATCAGAGAGCTTACATGGTTTCTTTTCATGTTCTTTTTCATCAAACCATGAAAGTATGCGCTGCATTTGTCTCCTTCAAAGGTATGTTTGGCCTTAGCTAGTTGAGAGTGGAATTTAAACTCAGCTTCCTTAAGTCTTACAGCCTTTTTCTTGGCAGTTTCCATTGCTTGTAGTAACTCAGTTGAGTCGGGATTTTCTCTTAAAGCTAAGAAGGCCTGTTCATACTCATTTTCTGCAGATTTGGCCCTCTCATTTATATTAGAGTATTGGGATTTATTCAGCAACTGGAGTGGTCTCTTCAGCCCTTGTAACATTTTGCACAGCAGGAATTGATCAGAACCTTCACCATTATAGGCCCAATTTTCTGAGATGATTTGCCGAAATTTTTCATCCTGACCCCACATGTTAAAGTATTTAAAAGGCCCTTTTTTCCCTGGTAGTTGTTCAAGAACTTCCACTATCACTTGACAATGATCACAAAAAGACTTAGGCAATAGGAATTTGGCTTTGCAGTGTAGGCGGAGTGTGTCCCAGTATCCATTTACCATCACTCTATCTATTTTAGTTGATTTTTGCCCTTTAAACCAAGTATGCTCCTGTCCCTCACTTGCTGCATCGTGAAGATCCAACTCAGCACAAAGTTCCCAAAGATCAGCAATCTCATAGGCAGTGACTGTGGCTCCATTCCTCCTTTCACATGATCTCATGATGGCATTGAAATCTCCTTGTACTAGCCAAGGACCCGTTCTATTACTGATTTAAGTAGCCAAGTCAGTCCATAGACCTCTCCTGTGTACAATTGTATGAAGGCCATAAACTTGTGCCAAGTTAAAGGTCTTACTAGTGATCTTACACAGTAGCTCTCCACAAATCATCTGATCAGATGTTTTCTTATGTTTGAAATCCACTCTCAAGGGATCCCAAATAACCACGATTCTCCCTTTATCACTATGATCGAAGTTGTGCAAAAAAATCCATTGGCCAAAACTTTTCCTCATTATCTCCTACAGCTTGCTCACATCTAATTTTGTTTCGAGAATGCCGAGAAAGGCTATATTATTATTTCTTAAAAATTCCCTAACAGCCCTATGCTTGGGGCGACTGTTAAAACCCCTTACATTCCAAGATGCAATAATCATTTAGGCCTTTTTATAAGGGTGCTAGGCCCTTTGTCCAATCCTTCCATTCCTTGCACTGCTGTAAGAAGCTGATTACTTCCTTTTTTACTCAGCCTGATACTTCTTCTTACATCAATTTGTTGAGCATCTTCCTCTATACCCGTCTGCACTGCTTTGTCTTTTGCCTTCTCAGAAACTCTCTCTTCTTGCTTCTCTTCTGTGCCATTTGTAATGAGCAAAATTTCCTGTTCTCTGTCATCAACTCCACCATTGCCATCCACTTCCTCAAAAATCTGAAATCTGTTATGCTCAGAGAAGGTGACCTTCTTTTGTCTTTGATAAACTTTCTGTTGCATTTCCCTCTGTCTCATTTCTTTCTCCAAATTCGGGGAGGCTTCTGTGTATGTTGCTTGAAAGCCAAGAAGATCAAAAGCCTTAGGAGGAGGAGGGGGGGATGTCTTCTTTTTGTGGTAAGCTTTGTTGATTCTGTTAATAGAAGAAAATAGGGAGGATTTAACAGTAGACTTGGTAGCATGTGAGACTGAGGTGGTATTTTTTTGGTGGGAGTTAGAAGAGGGGACAAAGGAAGCATTTGAGGGTGAGGGTATAGAGTTTGAGATAGCTTGAGAAGGGGAGGGAGTTGGGAGCAGTGGAGGTTGGTGCGATGGAGGAGGGGCATTGGAGCTGGATAGGGGTACAGAGATGGGATGGTGATTGTTGGAGGATGAGGTAAGGTTTGAAGGAGGAGGGGGAGGAGGAGGAGAGAGGGGTGAAAGGGTTGTTGAAGGAGGTGGAGGGAGGTTGGTAGAGGAGGAGTTAGGGAGGGGAACAGAGGCATTGAGGGGCTAGAGGGGGGCAGTAGACGGGTTGGGGGGTTGAGAGGATGCAAATCTCCCTTCTTGAAGCACACTGGAACCCTGATCAACCCTTGGACTTTTTGCTGCTGGGCATCTATTGGTCTCATGTCCATATGTGGTGCATCTATTGCATCTTGGAGGAAGATTTTCGTACTCAATAAAGCACACATGGTCAGGAGCGTCATCAAATTCAATATTTACCATCCTTTTCAACTCTTTTGAACAATCCATATCAACTAATACTCTGGCATATAGTTGCTTTGATCTCTGCTCTGTATATCCATCTGTCATTATAGGCTCTCCAATTTTTGAAGCAATTTTTTGAAGCATCACAGATGTCCAGAATTCAGTAGGCAATTTGTGTATTCTTATCCAGATCGGGAGGCTAGAGAAGAGAGCTTTGTCAAATGTGAATCGTTCAGGGACACACTTGAGGAGTAAAGTATAACCCGGGCCTGTGTATGGGCCTTTAAGTAGCACCTCATCTCTATCCTCCTCATTATCAAACTTGAACATCAACCAGCCCCCTTGAGCATTGTATTGATGTTTTGGCCAACTTTCCTTCAATTTTCCTATTGCTTGGAAACCTGGAAACCTTCCCACAACATAGCCAACTAGAGCAAAACCCCAAGCTTCTTCCAAGCTGAGACAGTCACTCCTAGAAGCCCTTACAATATCACCCTCACCTGATTTCTGGTAGGATAATTTGAGGCCCCTAGGCTTTGAAGCTCTCCCTCTGATAAGTGGGTTTTTGGACCAAACACCCTGAGGTTGAGTGGTAGTGGTGGTATTTGAGGTTGACGGTAGGCCAGCTTGAGGGGGTGAGGGACTTTTGTAAGCCTCAGCTGGGGTGGGCTCAGGGTTCTGGTTGTTTACAGCAGGAGAGGGTTGAGGATGAGGGGGGGAGGAGGGTGGTTGCAGGTTAGCTGAGGTTTCCTTTGTTAATGACCCAGAGACACACTCAACAGAAGCAGATTCAGACCCTGGATTCTGTAGGCAGGTCGTGCTCAATTCTGTCATACACTCATTCAACTCTGTAGTAGCTTTCTGATCAGGTTGTGGGGCAATCAGATTTTCCATTGCAGTTGTGACAGTGCAGGAGATTTTTTCAGAGTCAGGCAGCCATTGAGTTTGTTCATTATTTTTATGGTCTATATTCAAATGTCCCTCCATTGGGATCTTTTTCACATCATTTTGGGCTTGACTAGAAGAAATATGACATTCAATTTGTCCCTCCATTGGGATCTTTTCAACTATATTTTGCAAATCTGTTGAAGAAATTAAACACACACTTTGTCCCTCCATTGGGATCTTTTGACAATCAAAGTGTCCCTCCATAGGGATCTTTTGTGCAATCAAATCTATCCTAGAGGACCCGGCTTGATCCGGGGGAAGGGAGGAAGAGAGATTTACCTTGTCCGTCTTAAACGATTTAAAAACAGAGGAGGGGGAGGAACCTGGGGCAATCTTTGAAGCTTCTTTGTTCTTCATGGCAGCTTGCTCTTCTTGGCCTAGTGCTTTGGGCAATGTCCCCAGGACAGTCATCTTCGAAGGGAAGCCCGCTTGAGCCGCTGATACGGGACTGGGGGTGAGACATATGGCTCGACGCCTCTGGGGGGACATTCTCTCCTTGCTCATTCTCAACGTGCTAGATACCTCAGTTTACATTTTCATGGACAGTCTCAAACCCAGTGGAAGGGTAGGACCGGGAAACAAATTGGGAAAAGGTGAGGGTTTAGGTAGGCGTCGAAACACCTTAGTCAGAAACCAACCCTATCAAAGAGGGGTTTACAGAAACAAACACAGGTGTTCAAAATCTCAAGGCTCAGAGGGATACCCAGGTAGGGTAAGGTTTAGCACAGGACAATTTGGGAAGAGGTGGTAGTAGGAGGATCTTCTTGAACGATCGAGGAGGGAGTACTGTTCACCCGAGACAAACCCGTCAGATTGCGAAAAGGATCAGTAGCAGGGACCCGATTTGTCAATTTAGGAGAGGAAGAAAAAAGTCCAGTAGAGATTTCAGAAAGAGGGGAGAAGAGAGAGTTTTTGTGGGAGGAAAGGGTGGGAGGGAGGAGGAAGAGTCGGGAAAGAGGTGTCAGATTGGTTTTCCGGCGTCGGAGATGGCCCCTGATGGGTTTCTCTCTCTAGTCTGAAAACCTGTCAGTTCTCCCAACGGTCAAAAAATTGAAAAGGAAGTAACCGTTAGAGAGAGAAAGGGCTAGCAGAGCAGATGTACGGATACGCTCAAACAGAACTCAGGGAGGAGAGAGAGGGGAATCCGGCTAGCTTGGGCGTCGAGCGCCGCCGCCAGAGGCGGGGAAAAACCCCTGAGAAACTCTTTTTATCTGGGATTTTTAAGAAGACAGAGAAAAAGGAGGGGTGAGATAAAACTTATTAGTGGAGCATTTAAGAGTTGTCGGTGGTTGGAAGAAGTGGGGAGGTGAGTTAAAGCAAGTGGAACTACTCCATACTCAACGATCAGGAGATTTGTCGGCCATTAGGGAGCAGAACAGTGAAAGGGGGAGTCAACGCTATCAGAAACTAGAGCACGGGGTGGAGCCGATGACCTTGCGTGGTGGCGGGAAGCAAGATTCAATTGAGTCGGGGAGGAGGAGCTTGCTCAGGACAAGGGGGAAGGCAAGAAGGAATTTCCTTCTTTGAGAGTTTCTCTCTCTAACCTCTATCTCTTTCCTTTTTACACATAAACTAGTTGATATTACCTGATGAATAATTTGCTAAAATTGGAACGATACATATGAGATTAGCCAGTTTTGACGCGCACAAATTGAGAAATCGTTTTTTCAGTCAACCTTTTTATGCTTATAAGTTTTGACGATATGTCTTTGATCCTTCTTCATAGCATGCGTTCTCTTTACTTGAAGTGTTACCGATATAATAGATTTCGCAATATGATGCTTTATCAGAAAATGATAGGGATAAAAAAACCTAAAACCATGGGTATGAAAACAAATAGTGAAGATTTACAAACTTGAAACTTATAATATGATCATAAGAAAGTTTAACATATTTTCTTTTAATAATGAAAAGGAAAAATAAGTTTGACAGATGATAGAAGGACGTGCTTGAGTTTTACCAGGATGTGCATAATTATAGGCAGTTACTATGTTTTTGACTTTTTGTTGAAGAAAAAGTGGCTGATAATATAAATTGCGTATCAGCATCTCTTAACTGTTTTCCCATTTTGAAGATTAAATTTTTGAAGAATTTTAAGCTTTTTTTTTCCAACAGATTTTACATTTCATTCTCCAAAATAGAAAAACAACCGAAAAAATAGATAAACCTTTTCTAGAATCTACAAAAATTTTCAATAGTAAATAGTTTTCAAAATCTTCGGGATAGGAAAGTTCTTCTGTTTTTTTTAAAACGGAAAACGATTAGGGAAAACTACGCACGATCGGTAGTCCAACCTAGAGCATCCTTTCGGATGATAACCTGTAGTTCTAAATTTGTCATAGGGTTGTTGGTAGTAGTTGTGTGACCCACAAAGGCCAATCTATCCGCTACGCTATTAATTTCCCTAAGCACGTGACGAATTTGAACCGTCTGAAATCGACAAAGATCCATTAGGAAATCAGAAATGATCATCTCGATTTCCCAATGGCATTTCCAAAGTCCTTGTGCATTAATAATGCATAAGTTGTCACCTTCTATTTCAATGTTTTGGATATTAAGTTCTAAAGCTTCACGAATTCCATCTCTCAATGATGTAGCCTCTGCTCTAATAACTTAGCATGGCGAGATACTAGCCCCCTTTCGTAGAGACTCAATTTGTTTTATGATCTCGGATAACAAAGCCAATTGCGGATTTTCTGTTGTCTCGTAAGGAACCATCAAAGTTAAGTTTGAAGTCTGGGTTTTTTGGTTTTTCCCATTTGATCCTTTTTTTTCTGTCTATTTTAACTACTGTGTGAGTTGTTAGAGTGGTTTGGTGTTGACTTTATATTAGAATATTATTCATCATCATCATTCTTAGCCATGTTCCAGTTGATGTTGTTTGATAAATTTTGTAACATTATTGATTGAAAATGTTTCATTTTTAAAACCATTTGGTTCCTGAAGTACCATAACTCCATCAGATGGTTGCCATTTTACATGTTTTGTTAATGCTTTGAGTGTTTAGATAACAGAATGTCCGTCTCTTACATTTGTATCCCATTTGTCTACGATTTGAAAGATTTTTTCATCTATTATTTGGATAATAATTTTTGTGACATTACACTCCATAAATAAATGAAAGAAATATTCTCGATGGTGATTGCAGAACTCCCATTGCACGGGGACAACAATTCTACGTTCTTCTAGTTTGCCTTTTGTTGGCGTTCCTCCCTGTGAAGCTCTCCACATGAAGTTAGGCCTGTTCACGGGTAACGGTTCAACTCGTGACCCGACGGGTCCGTGTCAGACGGATCAAGGGTTGTGGCGGGTCACGGGTTCGGGTCGAGAGATTTGTGAAAATGACCCGTCGGGTAGGGATGGCAACGTGGCGGGTTCAGGGCGAGGAATACCCTCCCCGTCCCCGTCTCCGTCCCCATTTGCAAAAAGTCTCCCCGTCTCCGTCCCCGTCCCCGTTCGGGGATAAAAAAATGTCCCTCATCCCCATCCCCGTTGGCTCCCCGTCCCCATCGGGGAATCCCCCTCCCCGCTTAATTATCCCCGTTTGCATTTCGCGCGGGTTTTCCATTTAAAACTCAAGATTGCCTCCCATTTAATAGAAAACTATAAGATAGTATTAAAGTTATGTAAAAAAATATATGGTATAAATATTACATATAATATCTCATAAATGTAAATTATACGGTAAAAGTTTAAAAATAAAAAAAAAGTATTTAAACTTATGTAAGATATAAACAACAACGGGGATTTCATACTCCCCGTCGGAGATCCCCGCGGGGCTCCCCAACAGGGGTGGGAATAGGGGTGGGGACTACCATCCCCGTCCCCGCGCGGGAAATCACTTTGCCCCCTATCCCCGTCCCCATTTAAAATCCCCGTCTCCGTTCCCATCACGGGGAGACCCCGCCCCATTGTCATCCCTACCGCCGGGTAGACAAATCTTTTTTTTTTTTTTGAAAAAGGCTGTTTTGGGTTAAATTTTAAAAAAAAAATCAAATTTTTTTTTGTAGAAAACCGGTGAATCGTGACCCGCCAACCCGTCTATCCCACGGATTTGGGTTCGGGTTGTGACTTTCCGACTCGTGACCCATCGGGTCTGACCCGTGGACAAGTCTATATGAAGTGTTGATTCTGGATGCAATCTAATTCCCAAATCCAGTTAAGTTGGGGATAGGAAAGTTGATAGAGTTTGAACCAGAATAATTTGAAAATCACGTATTTTATTTTTCCATTTTAGAAAAATTAAAAAAAAATCTCAAATACGATCTACGGAGTAAATTTTAATCTGGAATACAGTCAAATACTCAGAAAAATTTAAATCTCAGCCCGTGAATCGTGATGCGGGCCGAGAAGTTTCACCATTTCCATTTCCTGTAAGAAGTTGAAGGTTCCCGCCAAGTTTCACATCAGCTTTTGCCAGCTTCGTATGCCGGTACACCAAACTGCCGTCGAAGAAGGGACTTTCAGAGCAACTTTGTGAGTTTTGGCCCCCTTTTCGTATCTCTTTCAGTTCTTCATTTCCAATTTCTAGGGTTTGTCGTGATTACTGTTAATCGGCATCTGTCTTTAAGTTGATCGTTATCCCAATCTCTTCAGATGCACTTATTTGTGTGCTCCGGATGCTTTCGTCTGAGTTTGATTCCTCATGCCCTTTGATTTTGATCTTTTGATCCAACCGCTGCTTTTTGCGTCATGTTTGAGATGCTTAGGGTTTCATACTTTTTGTTGGAATTGGTTGCCCTTGGTTGGCTCACGTTCTGGAACAGTTGATGATTGCCAACCTACTAACAAGTAATTAAAGAGAAATGTTGTTGTAAACACTATTGATTTGAGTACCTTTGCAGTTTGTCATTTTATAAGGTATCTTTTCCTTTCTTGTATATAACAATCAGAGATTTTTCGTAGGAAAGCTAATCTAGATTATATCACTGTCGATGTCAATGTCACGGAGTGGAATATGTGTTGACATATATGGTGTGTATTGCCGTCACATTCGGACTCAATTGTGATTCATTAGATCATCTACTAAGTATATTCAATTGAAAGTTTTTAATGTTAGTATTCACTATCCTTTTTTTAGTTGATTTACTTTCTTGCGTTTACTTGGTTCTGTCTTGTTCTCCTCTATTTTAGTCTTTTAGATGATTTTTTCGCCAGCAAGTAGCATTATAATTAGCAATTCAGCGCAACCACTTATATGAAAGGCCCAGTTTGACTATGACACTAGATCGCTTTTTCTTTGATTCTTTTGAATTTCAGTTTAAGGTGTCTATCATCCATTTGATTGAACAGTTTGAAGTGTTTATGTAATTGATAACCAGTTACCATATTAGACTGAATTTACTTTTCCAAATTGTTGCATTTGGATAAACCCCATTCTTTGAATCTTTTACAATTTTCAGATTCATCACCAGCTGCAATCGTCTAGACCCTCTCAAACTTCTGCTCCAAGCTGACGAAATCAAACACTAAGAATTGCGGGGGAGTTATAAGGTGGTGGAGTATCAAAGAATCCCTTAGCCTGCACAGCATTGTTCTCCCTGTATATCATTGATCAAAATACTGTCCAGGTAAAATAACTCTGAACATACTCCAGATTGCCCACATTACAAATATTAAGTAGGTTAGTTAGTTCACTGGAAACAAGCTTGTTGCTGTTGTTGGATGAACATTTCTCATTAGCATTAGCTGATTCTATAAAGTCTCCCATGTTAACCTACAATCTGAAATAACATTAGCCAAGTTCTACAAAGTCTCCCATGTTTCTCTTGTTCTCGTGTCTCTTGGATGTTTTCCCTAGCAGGTGGCTTTAGGAGCAGAGTAGACATGGATGCAAAAGACCAGTTTGACAAAGGCATTGGATGGCTTTATGGTTGAGTTATTTTGGATTTCAGTTTGAGGTGTTTGTGATTGAATACTGATTTTCTGTGTTTCTTATTTTTGGTGTGTGACTGGTTTCCTTCCAAGGGGCATTGAATACTGACTTAGTGGTCCCCAAAAGGCTGGTAATGGGACAGCATCCCCATCAGCACATTGAGATTTGGGAGTGAGGGTATTGCCTTTTCCTATCCCACATCGATTTTCTTGTACAAAATTGTGCTTGTTTATATAGGCTGATGATGCAGCATAGATCACCTCCTCGGGACAGCGATGTCTCGTGCACTTCGTTTGCTTGTTTTTGCAGATTCACTTCCCTTTTATATATATTTTGTCATCAATTGTTAATTATTGAGAACCTCTGCTTGCTTGGTTTGGGTTAACTGTAACTTGTCCAAACACCATTGTGAAATTGTGGAGTTCCTAATTTCACCTACATAGGCTTCCTAACTCTATCAAAGAAACCCATGTCTTTGTCTCTTGTTCTCAACTTCTCGTTATATTCGGGTTTTTAGATGTTTGCAAGCTGTAAAACTGAGTATGTTTAACAGAGGCTTTGGATGGAATTTGCTTTAGTTCCTTAAAATGTCAGTCATAAGGTGTCTGTGAATTGATTCGAACATTGTTTTTCTCTTGCCTTGGGTGAAAAACAAATGAAACTGCAGCAACTACTATAGTGTGCAGATGCATTCACTACCAAACTATTCAACAACAATACATTAGTTTATAGTGCCAATGATACAGAGATAATCAGCATGACCCCTGGCTCAAGAATGACACTCACAAATTTGAGAAATTGTTCAATTGTTTTTTGCCATTTTCCAGCTTAGCTCGTATGCCTTTCACATCACACATACTATGTGCACTTCAAACTTTTCTTCTTGGTTTTCCTCAGGCAATTCTAGCTTTTTTTATCTGATAATAATGATACCGTGAAAACTTCTCTTCTTCTTGTTTTTCCTTTTTAGGTGCCTCCTGCGTATTTCGTTCAGCCACAGCCAGCTCAGCTTCAAGACCTCAGGCAGCTCTTCATTTCGTAACAATTCCGATTTCTGGATTTTCAACTGCATAAATTGCAGGATCAATTCTACGGTTCAGGTATTATGATTTTTTTTAAATAGAAAAATGCTTTTGGGTCTTAAACATTTCCTTCTGCCCATTAAAATGACAGTTGCTGGGTCTTAAAGTATGTTCTAAATTGAGAAATGAGTCTTGCTTTAAAAGTTCTCGCCTGTTGGCGTATCTTTGTTTCATATTCTTATAGGTTTCACACCTTATAAATGCTTCTTCTTACTAGCCTCTATTTTGGTTAAAGTAAAAGAAATTGGTTCTTAAATATTTCCTTCTACCCTTGATTAAAATAATTCTAGTTTGTTTTTTACGGATAATTAAAGTATGTTCTAAATCAAGAAATGGATCTTGTGTAAATGCTCGCTTTCTGGTATTATCTTCGTTTCAGATTCTTATAGGTTTCAGCTTATAAATGTTTCTTACTAGTCCCTGTTAAACAAATGGGCTGGAATCATTGGATTAAAAAGAGGCATCTCAAAAGGATAAACAAATGCTAGTGTCTCATATTTAGAAAGCATTTGGTGTCTTCGACGGTCAACTGAACATTAATAGAGGTTAAATACCACACCATTAAATTATTTGTCTGATTACCTCCATCCTTCACTTGTCCAACCAACCCCATAAATAATTGAGACTAGCTTTGGTGGGGTGCGCCAGGCCCATGCAATAGTGCAACACATGGGCGACACACGAAGACCCAAGATAGCAAGCTACCTTAAATGAGCCTTCCCCCTCAAAAAATAAATTTAATATCGAAGTGATCCAATGGACCACATATCAGATATTAAACTGATAAGAACAGATACTACACTTGATCTTAGCCAAAAGGCCGAGAAAGGTATGATTTGTTTATCCTTTCTGTGGCTCTTTTATATGCTCTTGTAAGTTTGCTCTTGATTCTGACAATCAATGTGGGATGAACAGTGTCCTAAAAGGCCATTCTATTGGGCTCAACACACTAGATGAGGCATGCCTTTCTTTGCCCAGCCAGCTACAACGTGACTGCACCCGTCTCTTTGTGGTTATGGTTGAAAATTGCTTGTTGACAGTTTAAATTTCAGTTCCTGCTGGTGACAGATTTGATGCATTAATAAGCTAAGGTTTAGTAGAAAAATGAAGGGAGTGAAGTGGAAAAGCTAAGGTTTGTGAATCTACTCTTAACACCGTCGTTGTCTTTACTTGGAAGAAAACAATGAAACTGCAGGAATGATTTATGCCTTGCAATATTGTAGTGTGCAGCTGCATTCTGTATATGCCAAACTATTCAATGGCATACTCGGAGTAACACTTTTGGACAACTTTGAAACAAGAGAATCAGAAGAAGCAGCTTTTCAGGATCAGCATTAGATTTGTCTCAAAGCTGAATGGCAAGAAGCTGAGCAGCTATAAGTGGTGTCTAATTGCTTAAGAAGGAAGCCTAAGGTAAAGAACTCCTGAACTTCTATGTCCCAAACTGCATTCTTAACATATTGTTTGGAAGGAATGCTGCACAATTCTCCATGCTCGTTTAGGCAGTTTAACACCTGGAAATGAATCGTTGAAAGACCTCTCCAAATCATCATCAGCACTAAGCAACTTCTGGTAGAACTCACCAACACCATCATTCACACTAAGAAAGTAAGAATGGAATTCTTACCTTTTCCACTTTTAATCTGTTTGAAGAACAGGGATGAAGCTTCTTCGCCCATTACGATCCAATCCATTTCGGCTATTTGTGCTGGGAAGCTAATAAGATTTCTAACTTGATTCCGTAGTTCTTTCTTGGTCTTGCTCACGACACTAACGGCTTTAGTATTGAAGAGAATACATTGAAGCCATTTAGATTGAATCTAATCTAACTTTCACAATTTAATGTTAGCTAGGTTCTCCAAGTCTTGTTTCTCTACTATTGTCTTAGTTGATTTACATTCCTCTATATGTTAAAAGGGTGTTGTTATTAGACTGCAAACCAGTGTTTAATCTTTTAGTTGATTTACTTTTCCTAGCTTCTAAGTAGTTAAAGCGAAATGTTACCAATTATCAATTTGAATACCTTGCTAATACATAAATGATGTGCAAAGTTGGGCTGTTGAGAAATGATTAAACATTGTAGCCTTTGTGTTTTCATGACTTGCATATAGCTTGTTAGAAGCCTATTAGATTTCTGATCAGTGTTATGGCATATGCATAATCTGGTAAAGCATAGATCAAATGAACTTGAGCAAAAAGTTGTTTTGGTTGAACCTGCTCATTTGCATGATTATTATGACTCATAGATTGCATACAAATATCAACTGAAAATTTTCATGTCTTATTTAGTTCGTATTGCTCCCATCTTTCTTTGGATGCATCATCTTTTCATGTTTTATATACTGATCTTGTTACCAAGTATTATATATGTAATTAATCTACTGTTAATCCCCAAGTCTCTGTGTACAATTTTGTTGTTTCATTGCCATGGTTGCTACTTTGAGGTCCTAGGTTTTCTAACTCTATTAATAAACCTTAAAAGTGTATTGCTCTCCTTGGTTTTAGATGTTTCCAACCAGTTCAATTCAGTTCAGCTCTTTTAAATTCCAGTTTGATTGCTTGTGACCAATCTAATCTTAGACTCTCACAAATTGTATTGAAATGTCTGTTGAAAGTTTTAAATGAGTGAAAACCATGGAGAAATTGTTGTTCAGCACTCGATATACATGAGTTTTGATGATGTGAACCAACTCATCCAAGCTCCAAGATATTTCTTCAATCTTGTCATTCCTTGCCTTCCATATATAATATGTTGTTGAAGCAAGGGCTGTCCTTTTTGCTTTGGCTTTCCATCCTGTATCCCGAGCTTCTTTTTTCATCCATTTGATAGCTCCTTTTAGAGTGATCATCCTTCTCCATATTTCCAACCAGTTTTTATTCTGCATCCAGATTTGGGAGGAGAAGCCACAAGCAAAAAATAAATGTTCATGAGATTCAGGAGCCATGTTAAGGGGACAATAGAGGTCTACTTCCCTATACTTTATGAGATCTTTGGTTGCCAATCTTTTCCTTGTAGCAAGACAAAGGATGAAGGGTGTTTGGGCAGGATAGTGGAGTCCCAGACAACACTGCACCATGGTTTTAGAGGAGCTTTCTTTCTAAAGTGTTCATAAGCCTTCTGGGTACTAAACTTTCCGCCTGAATTCCAACTGTTAAGGAGCTCAATTGCACCTTCTTCGGAACCTGCATGGGTTAGTAGATCATTTCGTATAGATAAGAGCTTTTTTATCAGGGGAGAGTCATTTACTCTATTTACATTCCAGCTCCAGATATTGTCTTGTTGAAAGTATTGGTGGTGGATCCACCTGATACAGAGACAATCTTTTTTCAAGTAAATATCCCATAGTTGTCTGGATAGGAAAGCCTTGTTCCAATTTTTTAGATCCTTGAGACCAAGGCCACCCTCTTCTTTTGGAAGACATACCTCCTTCCAGCTTATCCTATGTGATTTCCAAAGGAAGTTAGCATATAGGCTATTAATTTTCTGGATCAATACTGCAGGGGAGGGGAGTATGGAGAACCAGAAGGCCTCTATTCCCTGTATTACAGCTCTAATAAGTTCCACTTTTCCTGCACACGAAAGAGTCTTAGAGTTCCAATAACTAAAGTTAGCAAGCAGTTTATCCATAAGGGGGTATAATGAGCTATGGTTAGCTTCCCTGAAGAAATAGGGATCCCCAAGTATTTGAAAGGGAAAACCCCTTGGATGAAACCCGTTTTGGAGACAAGGAACTCCCTGCCCTCTTCTTTAGCTCCAGCAAGGTAAAAGGCAGATTTTGTAGGGCTCACTTCGAGGCCAGAGGCTGCAGTAAACAGCTCCAGGACATCTAGCAAGATAGTCATTGATGACTTGTCTCCTCTCGAGAATAGAATGAGGTCATCAGCATAGGCTAGATGAGTGATTTGCAGTTGCTTGCATTTTGGATGAAACTTGAAAGAGGGATGCCTGCTTCTGCATCTAAGAATTCTTGAAAGATAATCAGTACATAAGACAAAGATAAGGGGGGAGATTGGATCACCCTGCCTCAAGCCTCTTTTGCCATGGAAAAATCCCTGCAGAGTGCAGATTGCCATTAAGATTAAGGGAAAAGGATGGAGTACAGATACATTCAAGAATCCACAATAAAAATAGGAGGGAAATTCAGGTGAGTGAGCATTTGTTCTGTAAACTTCCAAGATAGAGAATCATATGCTTTTCGAAGATCAAGATTAAGGATACATCTTGGACTGATTCTTTTCCTGGAGTACTTTCTGATTAGCTCTTGTAGAAGCATCACATTTTCACTCATGATCCTACCTTCAATGAAACCAATCTGAGCAGGTGATTTTTCATCTCCAATGCACCACAGAGCATCCTTGGTTTCTTCTTCAGAAACAGGTTGGATAAGAGCCTGGTGTCTATCACTTTCCAGTAAAGCTCCACCATTAGATATGATTCTAGGGTCAACATCGGATGTATTCTTGTGTGTCCCAAGCAGCTCTTTATAAAAAAAATTCAAATTCTAGCCCAACAGCCTCCAAGGAAGTAGTCAGCCCTTGATCATTGATGAGTGAGCTGATGTGGTTTCTTCTCATATTCTTCCTCATTAAACCATGGAAATAAGCATTGCACTTATCTCCCTTGAAGGTGTATCGAGCCTTAGCCAGTTGAGAATTAAACTTATACTCAGTTTCCTTCAATCTCCGAGCATTTTTCTTTGCAAGTTCCATTTCTTGTAGGAGGATTTCAGATTCCGAATCATTTCTCAAAGCAGCAAAGGCTCTTTCATACTCTTCCTCAGCCTTTTTTGCTCGAGATGTAATATTTGAGAAGTGGGCTTTGTTCAGATCTTTAAGAGGCTGCTTTTGATTATGCAATTTCTTACACAATTTATATTGCTCAGTGCCCTATCCATTAAAAATCCATTTCTGCTGCACTATTTCCTGGAAACATTCATGTCGTGACCACATGTTGAAAAATTTAAAGGGGCCTTTCTTCTTTGTTTGCTGATCTAAAACTTGGACCATTACTTGGCAGTGATCAGAGAAAACCTTAGGAATAAGGAATGTAGCTTTGCAGTAGTAGTTCATAGAAGCCCAGCTTTCATTAATCATCACTCTTTCTATGTTTGTGGATTTGTTTCCCTTGAACCATGAGCGGTCTTGTCCCGAGCTCACTGCATCCATGAGTCCAATATCAGCACAACAATTCCATAAGTCAGAAATTTCATAGGCTGTTACTGTTGAGCCATTCTTCCTCTCACAAGATCTCATTATTGCATTAAAATCTCCCATCAGCATCCAAGGGCCTTGCCTTCCATTGCATTCTTGTCTCAGCTCCTCCCAAAGGGTTCTTCTCCTAATTATGGTGTGCAGCCCATAGATCTGAGCAACATGGAACATTTTACCAGTAACTTTACATCTCAGCTTGCCACAAATCATCTGTGCAGAGGACTTTTTCAGCTCAAAATCAACCCTGCTGGAATCCCAGATGACCACAATTCGACCAGCTTTGACTATAATCAAAATTATGCAGGTAACTCCAATGGATGAAGCTCTTTTTCATAATCTCATCTAACTTACTCTCATTCAATTTAGTCTCTAATATTCCTAAGAAATAAATATTTTTCTCTCTTAGGAAGTCTCTAACAGCCCTGTGCTTTGGGGTGGGGGTGGGGGGTGTTAAGTCCCCTGATATTCCAGGTTCCCACTATCATTTACCCTTCTTTGAAAGGGTGCTAGGCCCTTTATCAACATGTTGTACTCCATCCAGGCTTTCTTCTGATTCTGAGCTCTTATCTGTGCTAGCTGATTCTGAGCTCTTATCTGTGCTAGCAGAATATTTCTCTGTGTTTCTTGGTAGCTGCTGTAACTGTATTCTTGCTCAGTCTTTCACTTCTTCTAACTTCAATGTGGTCATTCTCCAGACTGCCCTGCCTCAATGTTGCTTTTCCTTTGTCTCTGAGAGTAATTTTTTCCTACTGCAAGTCTATTTCAGTGGCCTTTTCCTGGGGAGAGGCATGGACAGATTTTGCTTGCTCATGCGTCCCTTAAGTGTGTTCTATATCAGCCAGCACCTGCCATCTGTTTTTGTTCTCAAAGGTTACCCTTTTCTTTTTCTTAGAGGCATACTGAAGGAGGTCTTTGTTGAGATTTTGAACAGCCTCTATGTATAGTGTTTGAATCTGTTGTTCATCCACAACTTTGAAGGGGGGGATGATTTTGAACAGCCTCTATTTATGCGGTTGAAAGAGGGATGATTTGACATTAGCTCTTGTGGAGGAAGAGATATGGGGTGTTTTTTTTTTTTTTTGGGGGGGGGGGTTTATTTCTTTGAGCAAGAGCTGGAGGGTGGGGGGAGGAAATTAAAGGTTCAGTATGGAGGGGGGGGGGGGAAGGAGGGGGGTTATCTGGAATGTTCCCATGGGGGTGGAGGAAGGAGGGGGGTTATCAACAAATGCTTAGCTTCAGGTTTAAAGTCATTTTTGTTTGGTTTTAGATGATAACAGTGTGAGTGATTGATATGGAAGATTAGTTATTTTGACCCAAGGTTTTTAATGGACAAGCCTTTACAAAGTTTATGAGGAGGAGTATGGAGTTAAAGCAAATGGGTGTGCTAAGTACAATTTAATAATTAAATAATTGAGAGTGGTATTGGTGGGGTGCGCAAGGCCTATGCAATAGTGCAACACATGGGCGATACCCGAAGACCCAAGATAGCAAGCTACCTTATATAGGCCTTCCCCTCAAAAAATAAATTTAATATCGAAGTGATCCAATGGACCACATATCAGATATTAAACTGATAAAAATAAATACTACACTTGATCTTAGCCAAAAGGCCGAGAAAGGTATAATTTGACTACCATCTCTTTGGACCTTTCATATGCTCTCCAGAGCATATGCTTTATGATGATAACCAATGTGGGATCTATAGTGTTTCTTAGTGTTTCAGGTTGAAGATTGTTTGTTGACAGTTTAAATTTCAGTTCCTATTATTGGTGACAGATTAGATACATCTATACGCTATGGCATAGTACAAAATTGAAGGGAATGAAATGAAAAGGCTAAGATTGTGAATGAGCCTGACACCGTTTTTCTTTTTACTTGAAGAAAACAATGAAACTGCCGGAATGATTTGTTCTTTGCAATATTGTTGTGTGCAGCTGCATTCAGTATATGCAAAACTATTGAATGGCATTGGCACAGTGGACGCAAAAGGGTTGGCAATTTGGATTTGAATCTCACTCCATCATGCTATATTCCGACTTGAAGGTATTGCTTTGTCTATTCCTCATCATCCTTGCAACAAGAAAATACACTAGTTTATATATGCAGATGAAGCAAGACAATGACACGCACAGTTCGAAAATGTATTCTAGTGATTGAATGTTGGGAATAGCTGACTGTGTTTGATCTCGGTTGTAGTTTAAATTCAGTTTTCCAGGATATCAGCTATGTTACATTGAAGTTTGAGTGCATATTTTTGTCAAGTAGCTTGCTTTGGCTTTGATTTAGCTAGCAAATGACAGGTGCTTTTACTTGTTCATTTGATAGCCTTGCTGATTAAAATTCGAACAAGTCTCACCGTTTGCTAGTTGTCCAAAAAGGGTTGGCAATAGAAGCAGTTAAAGTGAACTGTTAAAGTGAACTGTTACTAAGCAATGATTTGAACTTTGCAGTGGATAAGGAAGCTTGCTAATGCATATATGATTTGAATAACTTTGCAGTGGATAAGCAATGATTTGAGGGGAGGGTTCATATAAGGTAGCTTGCTGTCTCGGACCTTCATACGTTGCTCATGTGTTGCACTATTGCACGGGCCTGGCGCACCCCACCAATACTAGTCCTAATCGTTTCTGTTGATATTAACTTGTGACTGATCAATTCAAAGCTATCACAATTTTAAGTATTGCTGAGTTCCATTGTTTACTTTAGATTCGCCTGAAAGCTAAATCTGACAGCGGCGTTGAAGTTTTTGGTGATGTCATTCTTAGTTCAAGCCCCATATGCTGCATACCAAAAAAAAGCGAGACGAAAAAAGCTTTGCAAAGGCCTTCTCCAAGTTGAGCTCATACTCAGCAATTATGCAGGAACTGTTCTTTGCAGTCTTCAAACCTCTCCCATTGAGGTCTGTCAGCAAAATTGGTCCTGTTTCATTTCCTTTCCCATTATTGTGGGATAGCTCTCCCATTGAAATGAACAAAATAACATTGTTGAAAAAGAAAATGTGGTCACTTCACCCAATCTTTAATCCTTTAAACTCCATGCTTTTGCACTATTGCACGAGCTTGGAAGGATAGTATATAAACACAAAGCAAATATCCATTCAAATCCGTTTGTGAATATAACCTGATCTTCCACATCAATCATTTAATGCCGTTTAAGTTTAGAAAATCATCTAAAACAAACAAAAACAAGATTCTTATCTGCAATCTGTGTAGACCTACTAGCAAGAAGCACTTGTAAACTGCACTATTGCACGGGCTTGGCAAACCCCACCAACACTAGTCTTAATAATTTCTGCTGATATTTGTCATTTAGTTGTGAAATCCACTTCCCCCCTGAAAAGGTAAATATATAGATGATGGCGAAAGCCAAGGAGTAACAAGAAACAAAACCATACGAAGGGTTTTGCGTGAAATCCACTTCAATTCGTGTGTTAAGTCCACAATCAAACTCAAAATAACTGATCAATTCAAAGCTGTCATAAGTATTTGTGGGATCCCTTCTTAATCCCTTCTTAGCTGTCATAAGTATTTGTGGGATCAATTCAAAGATGTCATAAGTAGCACCTCGGCAGAAGCTCATAGTACGGGGCATTAAGCAAAGTAACTTAAGCCGTTAAGCGACACAAACTAAGATCTCGTGTCAAGCATAGCATGAAAGATTCGTGTAATTGCAACCTCAGCATTGAAGTTTCTGGTGATGTCTAAATCTTTTATTAACCCTATATTGCATACTTGAGTCCCCTCCCTGTCACATGATTTGAGTTTGTCAAATGAACTAGGCATAAAAGATGACTGAGAGAAGCTTGCAATTTGAGGGAAAAGATGGTAAGAAAATTCCAGGAGAAATCACCCAGAATAAGCAGAAAGAAGCTTGACAGGGGTCTTCAAGTTAATATAGATATAGATAGATAGATAGATAGATAGATAGATATGAATTTTTACTGCGACTACTACTTAGAGCCTTAGAAGTTAGATCGTTAGATTACAAGGTTGGATTATGCCAATCCATTTCCATCGACAGTGAAATCAAGTTTAAATTGCACTAGATCTCATGAATATATACAAGGTTGGTGAAATTCCTAAGTTAGCATAGAATATACCTATATCTATATTCACAATAAGAGGTAATGGGATTTTCTTCTTACCTTAGCATAGAATATATGGCCTATATCTATATTCACAATAAGACGTAATGGTATTTTTGTCAAGTGATGCTCAGATGCACCGTTCTGAGATGATTATAACAGTCATCGCTGGAATCGAAGTGCTCCAGACAAACCCAGCAAATGTGCCTCTCGCACCTGCACTTGATGTGATTACAGCCCTCCAGCTTCTCAATCGTATAACTGCAGACGGGACACTTCTTCACATTGTCCTTGCCACTGCACCATTCCTTGAGTGATGAATCCGGGTCTTCCTTGAACTCTTGATACTTTTCACAGGACAAATATGGATGGTATTCGACATGACACCTTGTACATGTCTCCGTGAAGCATGCTCCGCAGATAAATGGTTCACCAGGCCTCCCAGGAGCAGCTACCTTGTATATGGAAGGGCAGTCAGGTGAAGGACAAAACCGGTAGGTTCCCCTGCTGGAGGCAACAAATGAACTGAGGGAAGCCCGGATCAGCTCATCCAACTTTTCACTAGAGAGAATAGATCGCAAGTCTATGAGCAGAATAGGAGCACCACAGCCCTCACGTGAACAACGGATGGGGAAACCATCTCGGCTTCTTAATGCAGATTCACACTGGTCCACTAAGCACTGGCTGCAGAATGCATGCATGCAACTCTCGAGCAGATACTTGTCCTCCGCTTCGCAAAGGCAAATGGAGCATATGGCATCCTCAGAGGTTTCCCCTGATGGATCATGATTGCCACTTGCAGCAATCTCATAAATAATCTCTTCAACCTTTTTCTTTGTCTCCTTATTGCCCCCGGAAATGGAGAGTACATGTCGACGAGTATTAAGAGTGAAATCAGCATCAGGTACCCTCTCCTTGAGCCCATTAAGGTCTGGCCCGAATGTACTGACAACCGATTTCATTGAGTCAGGAGGCCATTTATCCCCACGAAGCTGGATCTCCATTTTTTTGCTCTCATGGAGATCAAGGAGGCGCTGGACTAACTTCTGCTCAGCTGAAGCAAAATTTTCAGGCAGGCCAAAGATCTTGACATTAAGAGCATGTCGGTCGAAGAAGAGGTATGCTCCAGTCTCTTGCTGGATAGATCTCAGGAGAGGAATACCATCCTTGGAGAAGAGATGCTGTAAGACTGCAGGGTTAAGGCTGGGATTGGTTATGGTTGTCCCTTTCATCAGTCTTTCAAGAGGCCTCCTTAGTTCAGCCACCGTCTTTGTTGCATTGGCAGATATCTTCACTCGGAAGGAGCCATTGATGTTCTCCACTAAATTACATTCTACACCTGTAAACAAAAGACCCGTGAGTTCTGGTATCTGACAAAACACCTTTGAATAAAGCACGGTGGGATAGATAGCCTGTAAAAGACCACATCACATCCCAGGTATTGGAATTTGAAATCATGTTTTACCCTATTGAGGAACACATTTTATGCCACTGAACTACTTGCCCATTCCAAAACACACACAGCAAACAGACAAGGGTCTGAGTTCTTGTTCTTGCATGGCTGCCTTATAATACAAGAACTTCTCAGCATTTGTAATTAGAAAAAAGGGCCACGTCTTTTTTCTAAAACAAAACACATGTCATCTCTTATAAGTTTTAAGTCACCTTTTGCCTATTTGTTTGAATAAAATGACCAAATTTATTACACTGACTTGTACAAGTACACATCATTGTACATAAACAGTACAACTGAGAATGTTGTTTAATGCTTTGGAAAAAAAAAGAGAATGCCATTTGAATTGAACTAAAAGAAGAGAGTTTCTTTTGAATTGAAATTGTAGTTTAAAGTATATATTGTACATAGTATATTCTTTGGTCAAACATGCATGCATTCAGGTACCTTAAGAAATATGGAAAAACTCCCTATATAACAGATACATCTTACTAACAAGCCACTATATCAAAAATCCTATGCTACAATCTTTTTTTTTTAAAAAAAAAAAAAACCCATCATCTTGTAGCTATAATTAATGATAACAACACCTGACCTTACACAAATCCCCTCCCAATATACAATAGAAATTGATCTGTTTCCCTTTCACTCATTTGATTTCACAATCTTTTAGGCTATAAAATTTCGGCCAAAAAAATATAAAGTACTTTAGGCTTCTTCTGCCTTTTATAAAGTAGAATGTTTATACTTCATTCAAAGCTTAAGATGAATGAGGAAGATATTATGGAAGCTAACTGCTAACCTGTTATCTTCAACAAATTAAATACGTTTACCAGAATCCAAAACTTCTCAATAACTTGAAACTTCTCAATAACTTACGTAAGTTATTGAGAAGTTTTGGATTCTGGTAAACGTATTTAAGCACTTTCTGCTGAAAGTGCTTATGTTTTGTGTAATCGAAAGATCATCCATAAACTGCCTTACAGAGATGGGCACATAGCTCTGAGGAATGATATGATTACCAGCAGAAATTGGAGAGCAATCTAATATTTCATTGCTTTGTGGCATAAGCCAGGACATAAAATCCTGTGGTTTTTTATGCATAGGATGGAAGTTGGCTTTTCTTGGTTTAATAACAGAGTTTGACCCCGTGTATGTATGATTTTCCCTCCCAACTAACTTTCTATCATTGTATGATTTTCAACTTTTAATCTAGTGTTTTTAAAGGCATAAGGTGCGCCATCATGATAAGGATTATAGATCCAAGCGCAAAGCAAAAGGCAAAAGCACGCTCCTAATGATGCGAGGTGCAATCCTTCAAAGTTGAAAATATTTAATGACCTATTTATACAACTAAACCTCAATGATTAGCATAAAATCTATCAATTAAATTTAGGACTAAATAATTCGATTAAGACTGAATAAAGATATTGGATTTGGAAGCATAAAATCTGTAGATTAAGACATGACAAATAAAGATATTGGATTTGGAAGGATAAAATATACTGTATCAATTAAGACTAAATAAAATATAAAATAATTTGATTACCAACTGATAATTTACACAGCAAACATATCACAAACCTCAATGATTAGTACGTAGTATATAAAACAATTTAAAAAATTAATATTATAGTCATTTAATATATTTGCTAATATCAAAGAAAGAGGAAGACAACTACACAAGAGAGACAAAGCAAATGCAAAAAGGGGAGACGTTTTGGGCTGGTCATGTTACATGTATGTTCCGCATTTGTCTCCAATGAATCTAGGATCCACCGGGGCATTGTCGAAAATTTAAATGGAGTTGTTTTATGGAGCAGTATCAAAATGATAAGATTACCATAAAGGGTCAAAATCAACAGTCAGGTAATCAAATGAAAATGCAGCAGGTCATCCAGTCCATTGGCCTTTAAAATAGTTAATTTATTATGAGTTTCTATTTCACACTGTTAGTTTATGCATCAGGTGTTTCCAAGAGTGAAAGTGAAACAGATGATTCCAAACAGCTTGTGACAATGAAAAAAAAGCTTGGAAAGCTAATGTGTACCTTTTCGATTCTTAAAGCCAGCAAGTAGAGAATCAAGTTGACAGCGGATGACAGAATAGACAGAAGAAGGGCATGAGACAGAACTGTGGAATTGCCTTTGACACTGTATTTTCTGCCACGGTTCGAAACCAGGCAGGACCTTCCCTTCAATTTGCTCCAATGCTTTTGCTGCCTCCAAATGCAATCTACCTGTTGAGGGGTAAAAATTTGTGGTTTTCATCATTTATGATAGATATGAAATGTCATGAAATTGAACTGCAGGTATAGTTTGAAACAACAATGCGTAACACTACCATCAAATGCAATCAAGGCTTTCATAATTGAATCCTTCGGCTCTGGCTGAAAGACCTGAACTCTGCAACAATTACTAAGAGGGTTCCCCTTGGGCATAAAAGACGATATCTCTCTTGAAAGTGCTTCTTCACAGGTACTACAGGCTGGATTATCTACAGGCTCCCCTCTCACCAGGTAGAAGTCAAGAATTCTACGGTTTGTAGCAGCCCTCAATGCATTCAAAATTTCAGTTTCAGACATCCCTCTATCAATACCAGAGATCTTTATACTATCTTGCCTTTTGATGCTACGCTCGCATCTAACATATCTTCCCCCAAGAATCAAGTTGGAAAAATCTTTAACCATGAAGCAAACATCAGCAGTTTCACATGTCACAAAACCAAAACCCTTGCTGTATTTGCGTGGCCAATAAACCTTTGCATTGACAGCAGGAAAAGAAAGAGATCGATCTGCCCCGATATTTGTCCCACAAAGGGTTGCCTTCAGCAAAGAGCCATGAAACTCAACATTATTTAACTCTAACGCACTTTGAGCAGCATCTGGAGAAAGAAACGTGACACTGCCCCATCTTGGTTTGTCCCCACTTTCAACATAGTTACTAGCAGATTTGCGAACAGCACAAATCCCAGATGCATGATTTTCAATTAACGTTAAAAGTTCCTTATCATCAATATTGCTTGCATCTGAATGATACACATCAACAGTTAAACATCGTTTGTCAAGCTCCAAATGTCTGATTTCAGCGCCAGCACCAAATAAAGCAAAAGGTGGGGTCGCACCAGCACCACCCTGATACAGATATTTTTCCATACACTCATTCTCCAACCACTTTTTTTCACGCTCCAAAACATTCTTGATATGATCAAGAACCATCTCCATATCATGTAATGCAGCAAATACACGGATTTCATTGTTATCAACGTTGACTTGAATGCTGATTCTATCATCACCAGAGATGGTTCTGACGCATGATAATAAACAAGAAAGACTAGCACTAGACTTCCCGCAGAACCTCTTGAGAAGAGTGCTACCAAAACCAGACAATATCTGCGTCTGCAGTTTCCGATTTTCCGCTCTCAACACATCAAATGGAGGAGGAGGATAAAGGGTGGACAAGAACTCGGCATCAAAGGCAGTCACACACACAAGATATTCATTAGCGGCTGATAAAATGTCTCCAAAGACAACCCAGCTAGGCTTCTGGTTGAACATAAGCAAAGAACATGAAGGATGCAGTTGTATGTTCTGTCCAGTCATAGCAAGTTCATATCCAAACTCATCGCAGCCTGAATAACACGCCACGTTTTCAGAAAGGGATGCAAGGATGGCCTTCTTAAGATTGCTATCATGCTCTGTTACCACATCAGGCCTCCAAAACCAGTAGCTGGGAATAATTTTACGAAGTTCAGTCTCAACGCGTTTCTCCAATTCTAAAATGGAGTCGTAGCACCTCCTCATTGTTTTGGCATTAATACTGTTCTCCCAACACCATTTATTCCTCGTCCCAAAAGGAAGACCCTCCCATTTCTTGTAAACAGAAAGTAAAGTGAAGAGGTCACCATCTTGATGGCAGAAAGGCACCTTAAGACGATCGGACTTAAGCTTTTCAGAATAATTCCCCACTCGACAAAAAATGCTGCTGGAATTAGCCATTAAAGTGGCAAGAACAATACCTTCTTTTCCCAAGCGCTCCCGGATACAGGTAAGAATCAATTTCCCAAGTCGAGGCTCAATACCCAACTTCACCAAAGACCTTCCTTCTTCAGTCAATTCAATCACATCACCCTTCACTGTCACGGCCCCGAGTTGAACAAGATTCCGAATGGCCATATCAATAGCTTCAGCAGACGGCGCATCAACAAAATCAAAATTATTTATGTCTTTCATGCCCAATGCAATAATTTTCAATACAGCCACGCCAAGATGGACGCGGCGAATCTCAGGCTCTTGTTGGGCAGGCATCAGCTCGAATTCATCTTGGGTGTACAGCCTATAACATTCCCCTGGCTCTGTTCTGCCAGCACGGCCAGCTCGTTGATTAGCAGAACTCTTGCTGACCCAAGAAACTTTAAGAACATTCATTCCAGAACCAGCTTCATACCTGCTTTCCTTGACCATACCAGAATCTATAACATATTTTACACCTGGGATTGTCAAGGATGTTTCAGCTACATTAGTTGCAAAGATAACTTTCCTTTTGCCAGAATAACTTTGAAAAATATGCGACTGCTCTTCACTGGAAAGCTTTCCATGTAAAGGCAGTGCAACAGAACCAGGTATTTGAAACCTTTCACAAGCCCATTCTACTTCCATCTGAGAAGTCAAGAAAGCAAGGATGGTTCCTTCTTTCTCTTTACCATGAATCTCAGTTGCCATCTTAATCACACTAGATACATATGGGGCTACAATTCCAGAAGCAGCTTCTGAAGAGACAGAAGGGCCAACAGGCACACAGGGAACATATTTCACATCAACTGGAAAATTTCTCCCAACTACTTTGAAAGTCCCACAGCCGAAAAAGTATTCTGAAAGCTGTTCCGCATCCACTGTTGCAGACATTATAACAAGACGCAGGTCAAGCCTAGAGCAGAGTAAAGTTTTAATCAAAGCCAAAAGTAGATCTGTGTTTAGGCTTCTTTCATGAGCTTCATCTATTACAATGCAGGATACCTCAGACAAATCTTTTTCATTCATGCAATGCTGAAGCAGACAGTGGTCTGTCATGTATATAGCCTCAGAATTAAACCTCTGACTGGAAGAATATGATGAACAACAACTAATTGCATTCTCTCCGTAGCATGTACTGCTTTCATCACGAACTCTTTCTGCTAATGACATGGCAGCAATTTTTCGTGGCTGTGTACATACAATAGACCCATTTACAAACACCCCAGCATCCATAAGAAACTGTACCAGCTGCGTACTCTTCCCTGAACCAGTCTCTCCAATCAAGACCATAACCTGTATACAAGTTATGATTCAATGAGTAGCATATAGTAGAGCATACAAAAAACTAGCACATCTTCCAAAACCACCAATCAATAAATATCACTTATTTCACTTATTTGGGATCGTAAAGATGCAAGAAGGCCAAATCAATAAATATCACATGAATGTTCACTCAGGTGTGATGTAATTAATATCAATCTCCTAAACTAAATGCGGAATATTTCGGAACTTCAATTGCGCCAAAGAAGTGCATTTTACGGGCATGGAGATTATAATAAAGTACAGGTATGGCTAAAGCTGCATTGTCAAGCAGACAAGAAATCACGAATAAATGTACCATTTTTCAGAAGATTTAGTTTAGCCATATTCTATGCCACATACACAATCATACACTATTTGTTTTTAAAAAGCAGAAAACAACAATCCTTCAGCTGTTTTTTTCAAATTTCCCATTTAACATTTGTTGATGGTAGGTGACATTCAAGTGGATATATGTTATAAGTCAGTTATAATTGGATCAAGTGTGTAGTTTTAGATTAAAAACATGAAAAAAATGATGTTGAAAATAGTGCAAAATATCCCCTCAACACATGTTAATGGGAAGTGTAACATACTCCAAACAGCTCAGAGACCTCACGTTAGTGTCAAAACAGCCGATTAATTAATGGGTTTTTTCTTCTCTAATAACTGATATCTGTAACTCTTAAGTAAAACAAACTCGCAGCCTGTGAAAAGAGAACAGGAAAGCAAAAACAAAATATTTTTTTTGATAATTTATGCAATAAATCAATTCATCAACAAATAGGCACCTGCTGAGAGGTGATTTGCGAGATTATTTCCCGCCGGAAAGCGTAGATAGGCAGACCCTGATCAAGCCGCCGGAGCTCACGCATGATCAGTTGAAAAATCCTTTCCCAGTTGAACTTTCCCTCTTCAAAGGCGAAAACCTTAACATTCCAAAATTCATCTTCATCATCTTCCACGCCAAGATGAGTAAGTATACAGTTCAATCCCGCTCTGAATTCCGTCAATTTCTTCAGAATTAGGATTTTCTCCCGTACCAGGCCCTCTTTCTTCTTCTGTAGCTCCTCAAATTCCCAAATTTTATGATGCTTCCTAAGCGTAGCAGACACAGAATCAATCTCGCTCTCCAACGTATCCACCCGATTCTCCCACCTCGCCACCGCCTCGCCGCTAAGAAAACCCCTAATTCGGTCCACGAACACCGATTTCAGCCGGTCTTTGAGCTCTTCCGCGTCGGAGGCCACAATCACCTTCGGTATAAGGAACGGGGAGAAGCCGCCGTGTTTCCCTCCGTCGAACCGCCTCTCCCACAGGTCCACCATCGTCTTCAGCGCCGTGCTCCACATAATAAAGAACAACCTAGCGGGGGAAGAGGCCGGACCGGAGTCCCGAACGGCGTAAGAGTCGGGCAGGAGGCTACATTCCCTGATCAGCGCCTTAACATCTTCCAGCGAAGCCGCGACGCCGGGGTCAGGGCGGAGCTCGACAATGAAGTTCATGCGGCGGGCCGGCGGAGGCTCCGGCGGCCGCTTCGGCCGGAGACTGGCGCGGAAATTGGAGTTGCTGTACGTCCGAGAGCGGTACATGGAGGCTGAATTCGGCGGGGCTGCGGATCTCAAGCGGAAATTAGGGTTGATGGAGGAAAAGAGAGTAAAGAGAGGGAAAGTGAAGAACGGAGACTCCCAGGGTGAAGGGATCCGGCGAAGAACAATCTGGAAGTTGAACAACGCCTTTTGCTGGTTCTTCTTCTTTGGGCGGTGGGCCCTATGCGTTGAACCTCACGCACCTCCTTGCTTTTCTTGATAAATACATACACAGCTACACTTACGGAGTACGGACTACGGAGTAGTGAACTTTTCGGAAATTTCGCGTGGTACCCTGAACTAAGGTCTAATTCGCGCGTTGTATCAAACTTTAACATAATTCGTTTGGTACCCCTGAGGTTTGTAAAGATTTTGCCTCGTGCCCCTCCGTTAGATTATATTAACCTTTACCGTAAGCTTTGCTTAAAAAAAAAAGAGTAATTTAAAAGGGGGATAATATTTTCACCGCTAATTTTTACTATTTACACTGTTAATCACCGCATAGATTTGCGGTGGCTTTAATGACAGTCAACGAGGTCACCGCATAGGTTGACGGTGGGTTTGAACCGTCGCCATAACGGTCCAAAACCGTTGTCATAACTCACCGCATATGTATACTGTGGGTTTGAATCGTCGCCATAACGGCCCAAAACCCACCGTATACATATGCGGTGGGTTATAGCGACAGTTTTAGATAACTTCTACAAACGGTTTTCAATTGCCCAAAAACCCACCGCATGTATACGGTCGACATAACCCACCGCATACATATGCAGTGGGTTCGTATACGGTCAACGGACCCACCGCATGTATATGCAGTGGGGGTGGGAAAAAATGGATTAAGATCACCGCATATACTTGTGTGGTAATTAACGGTGGAAATAGTAAAAATTAGCGGTGAAAATATTCGCCCCGATTTAAAAGGAAAGAAAGAAACCACGTACCGGTAGGGCTGTCGCGAGAGGGAAGAGAGAAGCGATTCTAAGCGCAGGGGAAAGAGAGAGGTCGATTGTGTAGGCTCTCGAGGGAGGAGCTGGCGACTGCAAGCTCTCGAGGAAAGTGTGGTGGAGCATACCGTGCTTCAACACAAATATGTGGGTTCGAATCTCACATAAGCTATTGAGTTGCTATTCTTTCTAGAATAATCAACGAATGAACAATTTAACACCTAAACTAAGTTTCAACACTTTCATAAAATTTTACCAACTGATTTTTTGGGGGAACTTTACACAAAATTCAGCACCATCAACTTTTGATCTTCATTCCAACCAAAAAAAAAACTTCTGATCTTCAATGCAACCCAAGGTATAGATTCAAATTTTCATTTACATCATGATACTTTCATAGTAGCAATTTTCGTTTAATAGTGCAAATTTCATGTTTACACATTAAGTTAAGATTAGCTTATGCAGGGTTTGAACCCGCATCTTTGTGCATAAGCACATCGCTCTATCATTTGAGCTAATAGGTTTAAAATTTATTAGATAGAATTATAGCATAAAATTTAACAATTTAGTCAACAAGTTATGCAAACTATATATCCCCAAGACATGGAAATGCATTGATAAAATGGGATAAAAGTTGGTAACTTGAATGAGATAATACATTCATACTGAACTAGAGCTCTATTCTAACAAATTTTTTTTTAGGTCCTGCATCATCTAAACTCACCTTCCTAATGGTTGTTCTGCATCTTGTTCATCTAACTCTTACAAATGGAGGCTAAAATAGAAATGTAATTTGTAGGATTTGAGGGGAGTGTGTGCACAAAATCATCAAGCCATTGAGAAAAATGCTCCAAATATGCTAAATATTATCCATTGAGAAAAGTTTCACTGCATTATAAGCACCTCCTTCAAGCATCAGAGCCGGCAGTAAAGAGCAATTGGAGATATAAATGCAGTGCTGAGATGGAATTAAAACAGTGACATTTCTAAGATAGCTTCCACGCTTAAGCTTTTATAAACTTCCATCCTTATCAATTATCATTCTTGCTTTGCTGAAAATTACAAGCTAACAAAGCGAAGTATGCCAACCCTATAGAAGTGAAGGAGCTCATCTTGACTTTAGCTTGTTTGTAACATTCACCCATCAAGTTGAGAGTTATCGTTTCAACACAAACATGTGCAGTAGCCCTATAACCCCAACTGATTTTCCCTCTCTTGAAATAAAAAACACAAAGAACCCAAGCTACTTTCCCTTTCCTGTAATAAAAAAAACACACAGAACCCAAGCTTCTTGTAGCCCCTTGTCTCAGCACCCACGTTTTCCTTGGGAAATCAGCCCATAACATGATCTCGCTACCAATCAGGGACTTGGGCATTAGATCAAACACTTGGTAGGCAATAAATTTTGGGAGTTCATTTGAGTACATTGATTCATCTATTACCATTGCCACTATCAGGGGCGGAGCCAGAAAAAATCCGAGGGGGGGGGCTCAACTAAATTTTCGGGATTTTTTTTTGAAGATATATATAAGATACAATTTTTGTTATAAGAAATATAGTATAAAACACACTAAATGGATGATTTAAATAGCTATTTTGAGTTTAAAATGCTAAAAGGAGAAAAAAATCCCTAAAATGAAGCTATAAGGATTCAAACTCAAGACCTTATCATTCTATTCCTCAACCCATACCAACTAAGTAAGCAAACTTATTGATTCAATGCTTTTTTTTTAACTATTTTTAACCCTTAAATTATCAAAAATTACAAAAAAAATACAATTTTTTTTTTTTGCGTTTTCCCTCGACCCAGGGGGGGCTCGAGCCACCTCATGCCCCCCCTCCCTCCGCCCCTGGCCACTATGCAACGCAACACATCGAATTTAAGTATAATAAAATTCCCAAGCCCCTTTGAAGATTTTCCAACTGCAATCAAACCAAAACCCCCCAATAGGGCTGGAATTCACCCGTGGGTGACCGACTCATCCGACCCGATTATACGGGTGAAAACCCGAAAAAAAACCGGGTGATAGATGGGTGATGGGTGGGTGAAACGGGTGATGGGTCGGGTGATTGGTGATATGTTTTTCGCCCCTTACCCGACCCATCACCCGACCCATTACCCGACCCGCTTAACCACCCGCTAACTCACCCGATTATTTTTGAAAAAATCATAGTTTAAAAAAAAATATAGCATAACATAACCACATATTTTTATTTTTTCTAATTCTAGCTTCTCTTTTCTCTAATTGTTTTTATGCAAATAAATCTAAAAGAATATAAACTTATTTTATTTAACTCCTCATCACATCTTTTTTAAAAAATTATTTTATTTGTTTTGCTTACACTACTAGAATGTTAGCAATTTCGCTCATTTCAACGACTTAGCATTTAGTGTGTTAAGACATGATTTAGCCAAACTGTTTTTTCCTTTTTTTAGCTACGAGTTTAGCAATAGACTAAAATTCATCTCATTTGATTTGATATTAAACTTTTAATGCTAACTTTGTAAGATGAGGATAATGATATAATGTATAAATAAATCTTTTATATAATCAATAAGATTTCCACGTTGACGTCGTTTGTGAAATTATCAAATATGATTGATTTCTAAGTAGGTCTTATGACCCTTTTTCTTTTAATTTACCTCACCCGATTCATCCGACGGATCGGGTGATGGGTGAAATATTAGATGGACGGGTGATGGGTCGGGTGGAAAAATGGCTCCACCCATCCATCACCCGACCTATTTCCACCCCTACCCCCCAATTCTAAAACAGCCATAAATCTCTAAAACCTAAATCCTAAAACTAGTGTCAAAGGGAAGAGAAGGCTCCACCCTCTCCGGCCTCCTATCGTCAGCTTCGGTCTTGCCATGTCAATCTACTCGATCCTGTCGTCGTCCTCTCTCCCTCTCTCTGTCTTCTTCTATAATCGAAAAGTGCTAACTGTTAAGTTGTTTTTTTTTTCTTTTAAATTTTGTTAAAACGGAAAATGTAACCGGGACTAACGGAGGGAAATGCGACGGAAAAAATAAAAGTTCAGGGGTACCAGGTGAAATATGTTAAACTTTAGTACACCGTGCGAAAAAGCCCTTACCTTAGGGGTACCGGGCGAAATTTCCGATAAACTTTTTTGTTAAGCAATTACGATAGATTTTGATCTCAAAAAAAAAAAAATAGGATAGATTTTTTTATTTGATTAGTTATGAAAATTTATCCAATAATAAATCTATTTCTATTTCTATCTTATTTATGGATTTTTTTCATCAATCTTGTGTTAGTAAATTTATTTTAATTTTGCTTATTTTTTTTACTAATAACAAAATTTAGCATTTTTACTATAAAAAATCTTTAATGAAAGATTTTTACTTTTCTTTGTTAAAAATCTTTAATGAAAGATCTTTAACTAGTTAGAATCAGATAGAGATTAATATCATTATCTATTAATCACTTTGAGGATCCTGCCCTGCAGGACCTCGGGTAAGAAGTCTTCCTATCCGAATTCTTGTCTAATCCATGAAAGAAAAAAAACAAAGACTAGTTGTTTTTTTTTAAAGGCTTGACCCGTCGGTTTGACAGGTTTAAAATCTATCTCCGACAGAACCCAATTACCCGTTGACAGTCCTGACCCGACAGGTCTACCGAAAACTAAAAGGATCACCATTTCCATTCCCCATAACTCCGTAAGAAGATGAAGCTTCCCGCCAAATTTCACAGAAGCTTTTGCCAGCTTCGTATATCGGTAAACCAAGCTGCCATCGAAGAAGGGACTTGCAGAGCAGCTTTGTGAGTTTCGCCCTCCTTTTCGTAGCTCTATTACTTCTTCATTTCCAATTTCTTCTCGCTGCCTTTCCGAATTTCTAGGGTTTCTCGTGGCTACTGGTAATCGGCGTGTCTCTTAAGTTGATCGTTGTTCCAATCCTTTCAAATTTTTTCTAATGCGGTTCTTGTTCTAATACCCTGATGATTTTGATCTTTTGGTCCAACAAGCTGCTTAGTGTGTCAAGTTTTAGCAGCTTAGGGTTTCAGACTTTTTGTTGTAATACCCTGATGAATTTGATTGCCTAGAACAGCTTAGGGTTTAATCTGAGTTTGATTGTTCTAATACCCTGATGATTTTGATCCAACAAGCCTCTTACTTTCATACTTTGTTGTTGGAATTGGATGGCCTGGAGACTAGAGTGGATTCTTACATGGCCGTCCTTGGTTGGTTCAAGTTCTGGAACAATTAATGGTTTCCAAGCTACTAACAAGTAATTAAAGAGATATTTTGTTGTAAGCATTATTGATTTGAGTACCTTTACAGTTTGTAATTTTATAAGCTTGTTGATGTGCCTTTTCCTTTCTTGTTTATACCAATCATAGATTCTTCTTAGGATAACTAATCTAGATTATGTCAATGTCATGGAATGGAATGGAATATGTCTTGGTTGTTTCACTTTTTTTTTTGGGTTCATTGGCTGCTATATGCACTTTCTGTCTTTGTATATGTTTGTTTGGATGGCTGTAGGTACCTTTTGCAAGTCTCTGTTTTAGTTAAGAGCCTTTTCCGCCAATATATGTAATCAGGCTGTTGTTAATTTCCAAGTCTCTTTGTTCAGTTTTGTTGTCATGGTTGCTACTTTCAGCTCTCTGAGTTTCCTTTTTCGATCACGAATAGGGAGTTGCATAGAAGGGAGTTCAGGATATTGCTTTTCCTATCCCACACCACTTTGCTATAATAAAATAAACTAGTTTATATTGGCTGATGAAGCAAGACATTGGAACGATACAGAGAAGATTAGCATGACCCCTGCTCAAGGATGACACGCACAAATCGAGAAATGGTCCAAATTTTTTTTGTCATTTCCCACTCAACTCATCTTGTCCTTTGCATCCCGAGATTTGGTTTTGTCTATTCAGCACTTACAACTTCGTCCCTTCTTGTTTTTCCTTTTTAGGTGCTTCCTGCATATATTTCTTAGCACAGTTCAACTTCAAGACCTCGGGCAAACTCTTCATTTTGTTCTAAACCAATTCCCAGTTCTTGAATTTCAGCTACAGAAATTGCAGGATCAGCTTCATGATTCAGGTTCTATAATAATTTTATAAACGAAAAGTGCTTTTGGTTTCTATCCTGGCTCAATTTGTAAGCTTCCATTCTCTTACCCTTTGATTAAAATAATAGCTCTTTAATGTATCTTCTAAATCGAGAAATGGATCTTGTCTTGCTTTAAAAAAATGCTTGCCTTCTGGTATATCTTTGTTTTAATTTCTTATGAGTTTCAGCTTATAAATTGCTTCTAGATAGTCTCTGTTTTAGTTAATTGAAAGAAAAAGCTTGGATCAACAAATGCTGAACTTCAGATTCATATTTTTGTTTGTTTTATAGATTATTTTCCAGACTTCTAGTCTCCTTGGTTACTTTGTGTTTAGTTCTAAGCTTCAGTTTGCCTTGGAGTATGGATCTAAAGAAAGAAACTTCGTGGGGACACTAAATATGCTTTAATTTACATAAAGAAACATACCCCTTAAATAATTGAGACTGATATTGGTGGGGTGTGCCAGGCCCTTGCAATAGTGCAAAGCATGAGCGACACTTGAAACCCCAAGATAGCAAGCTACCTGAAATGGGACTCCCCTCAAAAAATAAATTTAATATCGAAGTGGACCGATGGACCACATATCATATATTAAACTGATAAGAACAGATATTACACTTGATCTTAGCCAAAAGGCCGAGAAAGGTATGCTCTATCTAGTCTTTCTTTGGACATTTTATATGCTTTCCAAAGTTTGTTCTTTATGATAATAGCAAATGCCTCCCTGTGTTCAAGGTTTAAGATTGCTTGTTCACGGTATAAATTGCAGCTCCTGTTGGTGACAGATTTGACACATCTATAAGCTATGTGTTCAAGGTTTAAGATTGCTTGTTCACGGTATAAATTGCAGCTCCTGTTGGTGACATATTTGACACATCTATAAGCTATGGTTTAGTACAAAAATGAAGGGAATGAAATGGAAAAGTTATGGGTTTTTTTTTCGGTCAGAGAAAAGTTAAGGTTTTTGAATCGAGTCTAACACCGTTTTCCTCTTGGAAGAAAACATTGAAACTGCAAGAATGATTTATACTTGGCATTGTTGTAGTGTGCAGCTGTATTCAAATTGGATTTGAATGGCATAGTGGGCCCAAAAGGTTTGGCAATTTGGATTTGAATCTCTATCCATCATCACATATTTCCACCCATATACTGCTTTATCTGTCCCACATTGTCCTTACAACAAGAAAATACAGTAGTTTATATAGCCAGATGAAGCAAGAGGGTTTGTCTCTTCGGAGACATCTGATAAAATTGGAACGATACAGAGAAGATTAGCATGGCCCCTGCGCAAGGATGACACGCACAAATCGAGAAATGGTCCAAATTTTTTTGACAATTTCTTCCCCAACTTTTCTCTTTTTCTTCCAAGTTTCATATGCTTTTGGTAGTTCTTCACTTGATGTTTCCAGGATATAATTGCTTATTCTTACAGTTTGCTCTAGCTTCACCAAACAGGCTTCAATAGTGTGTCAACTGAAGGATTAATATGCTGATTTCAAGGTTTAGTTTTCTTGTTTTGGGCATTACCCTGCTAATTGTGGATATAACTTACTGCATTGTGACATGTTAGGTAGTTGTTTGGTTGTAACCTCCCATCGTTAACTAACTTACTGAATTGTGGCATTGTCACTTTAACTTTACATTTGATAGGGGTGCAATAAGCACTTGCAATTCATGGGCGACATGCTCTGACCCTAGATAGCAAGCTACACTATATGGGCATAACAGGCCTAATACACAAACGCTGTGCATAGCAAAACTTGTGTCCGATGATGGGTATGTGCTGTGTGATTAGAACCACTCAATCTGACACCATTTAGTTTTATAAACGCTGTATTTCTTATGTTACGGATGCTTGTAGCATATTTTAAGTCGATAAATTGGTCATGCTTTGGGCCCTTGTATGCACTTTTTGCTTTGTAGTATATGTTTGTTGGGATGCTTGTAGGTGCTTTTTGCAAGTCTGTTTTCGTCCATTGTCAAAGAGAACATGGAGTGAAGTGAGTATTGTTACGGTTGACATATTCTAAAACCGCAGGTAAGAGTGTCGTTGGGATCACTGCAGGTTAGAGTTTGGATGCTTGTAGGTGCTTTTTGTTTTGCATTTATCATCTTCAGTAGGGAGCCAATATATCACTGTCAACTGAAAAATATAATGCATTTATCATCTTAAGTGGTTCAAGTTTGGGCAGAAAAATATAATGCCAGCAAAAAAATAAATAAAACCTATCAGAGCCAGGTTTCGATCCTGGGACCTGTGGGTTATGGGCCCACCACGCTTCCGCTGCGCCACTCTGATTTTTGTTATCATAAACTACAATTTTTTATAAACTTACAAACCGCCTTAGTGTCCTGATTCAGCTCTTACTTGCAGTAAGTCGACGGGGAAGACTCCCTCGTTTTTTTTTTCTCAATGCTTCCTGCATACATCGCTTAGCCATAGTACTACCTGAAGTTCCTGATTAAATATTTAAGCTTCTATCTCCCTTTTGCTTAAGATGGTTCTTGTATTTCTTTATTTTATGGATGCTTATAGCTTGTTTTAACTTTTAAGTCGAGAAATTGGTCATATTTTGGGCTCTTATATGCACTTCTTGCCTTAAAGATTTGTAGAATATGTTTGTTTGGATGCGTGTAGGTGCTTTTTGCAACTCTGTTGTAGTCCCGAGTCAAAAAGAATATGGAGTGAGGTGAGGAAATGTCAGTATCAACTCTGTTATATAGACGGATAAACTAGAACAACTTCTCTTTTTCTACTCAGTTTCGTAAACTTTTGGGTATACTAATTTATTTCATGCTTCCAGCGTATACAATTACTCATTGTTTCTCTTTGCTCTAGCTTCAATAGCCGGGGTTTAATCTTTAGCTCCTTTGCATAAATAATGCATGAAATGATTCAAATTGTCAACTGGAAAAATTTTATTTGGGCTGAAAAGCTTGAATAAGGGCTCTAATGTTCGTAGCTGTAGGTGAGGGGTTCACTTCCTTTATATATATTTTATCATCTGTTGTTGATTGTTGAGAACCTCTTATGCTTGCTTGGCTTGTGTTCACTGTAATTTGTCCAAATACCAATGTGAAATTGTGGATTAATGGGCTGATAATTTCACCTTCCTGGGCTAATAGGCTTCCTAACTTTATCAAATAACTCGTGCATTTTACTCGTTCTTGTTAATCGGGTTTAGATGTGTTTCCGAGCTAGTGGTTTCAGGAGACATATACTGACTGATAAGACTTGAGTATGGTTAACAAAGACTTTGGATGGAATTTGCTTTAGTTCCTTAAAATTTCAGTTTGAGGTGTTTGTGAATCGAGTCTTAACACTTTTTTTCTTTTTTACTTCGATGAAAACAACGAAACTGCATCAGTGATTAATGTTTTGCAATATTTTAGTGTACTGATGCATTCACTATATGCTAATCTATTCAATAGCATGGTGGGCCAAAAGAGTTGGCAATTTGGATATAAATATCTCTCCATCTTGCCATATTCCCACCCATCAGCGGGTTGAGCTGAGGGCATTGCTTGGTCCATCCCACATCGACTTCGCAACTAAACAATACCCAGGTCATCTTTGAGACCTCAGCCAGCAAGCTCTTCATTTTGCTATCAACAATTCCCAATTCAGAATTTTTAACTACATAAATTGCAGGATCAATTTGATGATTCAGGTATTATAATACTTGCTTTTAATTAAAACGCTTTTGGTTCTTCAATATTTCCTTCTATCTTGGTCCAATTTGTTAGCTTCTATTCTCTTATCCTTTGATTAAAATGATATCAGTCTCACTTTAAATTGCTGCTTGCCTTCTGATAAAGGCTTCTTACTAATCTCTATTATCAAGTTAAAGTGAAGGTAAAGGCTTGGATTAAAAGGATCAACAAATGCTTAGCTTCAGGTCTAAAGTCATTTTTGTTTAGTTTTAGATGATAACAGTGTAAGTGATTGATATGGAAGATTAGTTATTTTGACCCAAGGTTTTTAAATTTTAATGGACAAGCCTTTACAAAGATTCTGAGTATGGAGTTAAAGCAATTGAGTGTGCTAAGTACACTTTAATAATTAAATAATAAATAATTGAGACTGGTATTGGTGGGGTGCGCCAGGCCTATGCAATAGTGCAACACATAGGCGACACACGAAGACCCATGATAGCAAGCTACCTTATATGTGGCTTCCCCTCAAAAAATAAATTTAATATCGAAGTGATCCAATGGACCACATATCAGATATTAAACTGATAAGAACAGATACTACACTTGATCTTAGCCAAAAGGCCGAGAAAGATATGATTTGTTTATTCTGTCTTTGGGCGTTTTATATGATCTCCAAAGCATATTCTTTATGATGATAATCAGTGTGGGATCTATAGTGTCCTAAAACGCCATTCTTTGCCCAGCTTCAGCCTACAGATTGACTGGACCTGCTTCTTAGTACTTGAGGTTGAAGATTGCTTGTTGACACTTTAAATTTCAGTTCCTATTGGTGACAGATTTGATACATATATAAGCTATGGTTTAGTACAAAATTAAAGGGAATGAAATGAAAAAAGATAAGGTTTCTGAATGAGTCTGACACCATTTTTCTTTTTACTTGGAAGAAAACAATGAAACTGCAGGAATGATTTGTTCTTTGCAATATTGTTGTGTGCAGCTGCATTCAGATTCAGTATAGGCAAAACTATTGAATGGCATTGGCATAGTGGACCCAAAAGGGTTTGCAATTTGGAATTGAATCTCTCTCCATCATGCTATATTCCGACCCATCAATGAGTTGAAGGTATTGCTTTGTTTATCCCGCATCATCCTTGCAACAAGAAAATACACTAGTTTATATACGCAGATGAAGCAAGACAATGAAATGCACAGTTCGGAAATGTATTATAGTGATTGAATGTTGGGAATAGCTGACTGGGCTTGATCTCGTTTGTAGTTTAATTTCAGGTTTCTGGGATATCAGGTATGTTACATTGAAGTTTGAGTGCATATTTTTGTCAGGTAGCTTGCTTTGGCTTTGATTTTGCAAATGACAGGTGCTTTTACTTGTTAATTTTATAGCCTTGCTGACAAAAATTCGAACATGTCTCGCCCTCTTGCTTTCTTAGTGTATTAATATTAGCAATAATAGGAGGACAGTGTGCATCTTCTTTTTACTTGTTTTGAATATCTCTCCATTTATATTGGGCTTTCGCGTTATATCATAAGCAGTTTTTTCTTCTTGCTCTGTGCTTTGTTTGGTGTACCACTCCCACCTTTGCTAGTGGTCCAAAAAGGGTTGGCAATAGAAGCAAATTTTATTGCTCCATGATTGATGGCTCACATTAGGACTAAATTTTATTGCATTTTGCTGGTAACAGCCGCTATCAAACCTGTGATCTTCTAGTGACCAAAGCAATAGGATTCTTATGATGGTTCTGTAATGGGTGACTCAGGTCATCCAACACCCAATCCTCGTATCACCCTTCCATTGGCTAACAATGATTACAAAATGAAGATAGAACTCCAATCTCTATAACATATTTAGACTGCTGAAGGAACCAGGATAGATTGACATATGCTGATATGCAGGGTTTCCATCAGGGAACTAAAGTTCACTGTCAGTTGAAATCGCTGCTGAATAAATTATTCAAGTTTGGGACATCAGGGTTCGGCCACCCTTCCGCTGAGCCAATCTGATTTTATGGTTGTTTTAGACCTACAATTAGTTCAAAACCAAATAAACGCCTTAGTGCCTTGATCCAGTCATTGCCCTCTTCAACAAAAACAGCTAAATTTGTAGGAGAGATGAGAATCAGAACGTTTCTTGATCACTAAAGGGGCACCCATGACTCTTCTTGCTTGTGTGAAGGCTTATATTATTATAATTTATAAGTAGAGTCCTTGACTGCAACTTTTGTATTGGGAGGAATCCAATATGATTGAGTCGGTATACTTTCGATTAGATTCTTAGATCCAGAAGGGCATTTGGGTTTAACCTTATCGTTGCACGAGGAGCATGCTATGTGTCCATTAGTGCACTTCAATTCAAAGCAGATTTTTTTTTTCAAAAAAAAAAAAAACAGGTACAAGCTTAAATACAGAAATTTAAACAAGCTGTAATATTTAAGAATCAATATCATCCGAAAATAAATGAGGGGAAACCTGGAAGGTGGGGTAAGTGGTTAAAGTGAAATGTTCTAAGCACTGATTTGAATAATTTTGTAGTGGATAAGGAAGCTTGCTGATACATATATGTTGTGCAAAGTTGTGCTGCTGAGAATTGATTAAACATTGTAGGCTTGTAGCTTTTCAGCCAATATATATCATCAAAATATGCTGTTAATTCCCAAGTCTCTTTGTTCAGTTTTGTTGGTTCATTGCCATGGTTGTTACTTTGAGCTCCCTTTGTTTTCTCTGTTACATAACTTTAAGTGCATTGCTCCTCCTTGGTTTTGAATTCCAGTTTGACTGCTTGGGACCAATTTAATCTAAGACTGCTTTTCTTTTCTTTTTTTCCAATCACGAAGCAAGTTGATTTGTCTCTTCGGAGACATCTGACAAAATTGGAACTGCTGATAATTGATTTCCAATCATGGTCCAAATTTTTTCGATGTTTTCTCGCTCAGCTCTTTGTTTCAGATTGTATATGTTTCAGGGTTTCAGCCTATAAATGCTTCTTGCTAGTCTCTGTTATAGTTAGACTGATCATCAACTGCTTTTTTTTTTGGTGATCATCTGATCATCAAATGCTAAACTGGTAAAGAGTTTTGCTTATTTTTAGATGATTTTCTAACACATCTGTCAGTCTGTGTAAGATTAGTTATCTTGATCAACAAATGCTAAGTGGATTTTTCGCCTTGCCACGGAGTTAAAGAAAGACTGAGACTAGTATTGATGGGGGAGTTAAAGAAAGACTGAGACTAGTATTGATGGGGGAGTTAAAGAAAGACTGAGACTAGTATTGATGGGGTGCGCCAGGCCTATGCAATAGTGCAACGCTAAGGTGACACACGAAAGCCCAAGATAGCAAGCTACCTTGAATGGACCTTCCCCCTCGAAAAATAAATTTAATATCGAAGTGGACCGATGGACCACATATCAGATATTCAACTGATAAGAACAGATACTATACTTGATCTTAGCCAAAAGGCCGAGAAAGGTATGCTTTATCTATTCTTTCTTTGAGCCTTTTGTTTACTCTCCAAAGCTTATTCTTTATGATGATAATCAATGTGGGATCTGTAGTGTCCTGAAAGGCTGAAACACCATTCTTTGCCCAACTACAAGGTGCCTGGACCTGCCTCTTAGTGTTCCATGTTGAAAATTGCAGCAGTGGCGGACAGGGACAATAGAATGTAAGGTACCAAGTTGACCTTCGCTGCTGGCAGCAATGTCTTTATGATATGGTTCTGTCAAGGGTGATTCTGGCTCTCCAACAACCAATCCTCGGATGGAGAAAGAAGGGAAAAGAGTCATTGAAGACAAAGACGCTGATCAGGCTGTTTCAAGGATGAATATGAATGATTTGACTGGTGGTAGTATCTTTGCTGGCTGATTGAAATGGTTCTTTTTATTGTTTCATTGACATGATTGCTACTTCGAGCTTGATTGTTCAAAGTTCATCCTGGAGTGTGAGTTATTTGATTTGTTAAGTAGAAGATAGAAAGAAGAGTAATGCCGTAAGTTGTAGATTAATTGAACAACAAAGGCATTCAGTAATTCAAACTGACCACCAAAATGATAAGCGATTAATGGAATCTGATTGTAATGAGAGATGTGAATCCTTTTTACAACAAGATCTGCTGATACATTACTGGTAAAATGAAATAAATTATTGCATCTCATATCTTCAATATAATGGAGGGTTTCAACTATGTGATTGCTAGCTGTGCAACAGATGGGTCACTTGGCTAGTAGGGAATATCATGATACACAAATACAGTACTAAACTGCATAAAATTTATGATGAATGATGATTATGCTTATTCCTGCATAAATTGTTTGTTTAGATTCTTATATTATAAGGTGCAGTGTGGAATATTAGGCCTACCTACCTTAGATAGATCTTCTCCTTGAAAAATAAATTGAATATCGACATCAAATATTAAACTGAGATACTACATTTGATCTTGGCCAAAGGCCGAGAAAGGTATGCTCTGTTTTGTCTTTCTTTGGTCCTTGTATTCTATTCTGAGCTTGCTCTTTTGCTTTGGCAGTCAATGAGGGATCTGTAGTGCCCTAAAAGGCAATTCTATTGGTGCTGAACACAGAACACCCCAGATGGGGAATGCCGTTTTTGGCCCAGCAACAAAGTGACTAGACCTGCCTCTTTGTTTTTAAGGTTGAAGATTGCACGGTGACATTTTGAATGTTAATATGATTATAAAATTGTCGAAGTATGCATCGACATACAGGTAAGAGATAGCCTGATCTCATTCTCTTTCCATTATAAGTTTCCACATTGAGCAAACCACAGACATGGATTCCAACTGCAATAAGAACTACAGATTTCATAGACTTCTGAGCTATCTTTAGTACAAAGATGAAGGGAATGAAATCTTTTATAAATTCCATGAACTGAGACATCAGACATTACAGTGGACGCTAACTGCAGATATAAGCTAGATGCAAGCTTCAGTGCCAGTCAATAATTTCTCCTAATGTTGTGGAACCCACACCCTCCCATACTTCATTGGCCCCAACTTCATCGTTATCAACACCCTCCCTCTCGTAATCCCACCAACCAGCTCCATTTTTATCTGTTTACATGAAGAAACAGAGAGTGAGTTTCATCATGTTTTGTTGATGTCACCTCACTCACACTTCTAAGGGATAAGTACTTACAGTGATTATACTGAGGCTTTGTCTCCTTGCTGCTGAATGAATTTCGTCTATGAGTGCCTCGCTTTGGTTTGGGGTCATCTCCAAGTACCACCAAATGCTTCTTGATGGCAGGCTGTGTCTCTTTACTTCCAGTGTTACCTGATAAAATAGATTTGGAAATATAGGAAGATGCTTTACCAGAAAAAGGATTGTGCTCCTAAAAACACGTATATGAAAATGAATGATGCTCATAAGAAAGTTCAACAGATTTTTTTTAATGAAGCAAACGAGAAGAAAATTCGACAGATGACTGAAGCAAGTGCTTAAATTTTAGATACAAATCATGGTCCAAACTCCCTTCGACTAGGAATTGTCCTAGCAAGAGCAGTCACTGCTGACATATTTCCACCAGGATATGGCATCAGAGAGACATTTACTGTGTTCCCCTGGTCAAGAAAATGTATTCAACTTGTAATGCAGCAGTGCAAGAGACCAAGTTTACCTCCATTACATAGCTGTGTTCGCCCATTGCTGGCAGCAGTGTCCTTTCTGTTTACATCATCTCCAAGAATAAACAAGCGAGATCGCACAGTAGATTCTTCATCACCTTCAGTAAATTCCACAAGGTTAAAGCTCAATCATGAGATAGGTTGCTGATCAGTTACTTGAAATATCAGTTATTTCAGGCATCAAAGTTTCAAGGAATCGAAGTTAGTTTGAAACAAAGTGTAGTCATCAAAACACATGATGACCGATTATTCAAACATGTGACTTGAGTAAGCCAACTTTTAGCTAGAAAAGCAAGAATTTTATTATTCTTTCTCTTGTTTTAAGGCTTACCCTTTCAAGGAAGTAGTGCATAAAGAAATGCAAGTTTCCCAAAAATGACAGATCTCACAAGTTCAGTGAAGACCAAGACACCATGAGATTTGCTGAAATTTTTATATTAATCATGCAACAAACATATCTTGTTTACAAGAATTTCTCTAACTGAGAAGGCAGAAGATGTTGGTATGTTCCAATAAATATCAGTGTAGGGGCCGAGGACAAATATAATGGGATACATTTGTCTTTCAGTAAACCAACAATTCAAGCAGAACCAACCAGCAATTGCTATTTCACTATAAACAGTACTGCAAAATGAAGATGATTTCTGCATTATAACCTCAAAAAAGAAACACATTACTCAAATCAAACCAACCTTCAAAAGGATTCCTTCGCTTTCTGCGTCCTTGGATTGAATTGGCGATACTGGGCGCCTCAACCTCATCATCATTAGCATGTATTGCACGGCTTTGTTCATTCTCTTGACCAGCAATGCCAAGATTGAACTGTTTAAATACTGTTTCCTCTATCAAACCCTTTGTTCCCTTTTGCTGCTCTCTTCTTTCACATTGATTTGGTTCCTCGCTGTGATTGTTTCCGTCACTCTGACACGAATACAGAAATAAATTCCAGGAAAAAAAATTGCCTTTTGTTTGGTTCTTATTGTATTACTGAGGACGATAAACCATGGAGTTGAGGAAGTACCGGAAGCTGAAGAGGACGGGGCAGCACGGCACTGCTGTGTAGCTTTCGGTTGAGGTAATCGGAGAACGAAACACTCTTCGCTTTTGGAGAAGGCCCCAATATTGAGCCCTCCTTGGCATCCCCGGAGCTGAAACATCACGAACTTTGCAGTGAAAACAAAAACCCTAGAAATTTTGGAAGAGAGAAGATAGAGGGACTGCAATTACCGGATTTGATTAGGAGGATGGGAGCGGAAGAGGAGAGTGGAAGGAAGGGAGCGCTGGCCGAGCGGCCTGATCGTCGAATTTGAATGCCTGATTCTCATTTCGCCGACGTTGTACGAATCGGTGAGCAATGGACAATCGGCGAATCGCGGTGTCCGGACAACGGGATTTGATTCAATTTCTCGAGTTTCGAGTTGGTGGGTTTCGGTTTGAATTTTTGGGCGGGGGACTGAAAAGTTTTACGCCGTTTATGGCGCCGCTTGGGGATTTTCAGCTGATATAGCTTTGTTTTGATGTAAGGAGCAATGAAATTCAGAAATTCTGGTGACATGATGCGTTTGCGAGAAAAAATAAAATAAATATAAAATATTTATTAAAAGAAAAAACCAAATAATAATGTAAAAAATTTCAAAAATTTTAATAATGTAGTATTTTAATCGGGGACGAATTCTCGCGACATGTTGTCAAATGGAGATTGCTCACCAATTGAATTGTATCTGAAATGTGATACAGTGATTCAAGATAAATAAATAAAAATAGCATTCAGACTATCCAGTGTTATTCTTTAAATCAAGATTGTTAATCAAATGTTAACAACCAAAATCCAAATGATGAAATAAACCAACGGAAACGAGTTCCAAGGAGCAACAAAACAGACATCCAGAGGAGCAGACAAGGTGAGATCTTCGGAATAACAAACATCCAAATGAGTCTTGAGGTAAAAAACAGTGAGAAGTAGTTAGTTTAAAAAATATTATGTGAAGAACATATTTCTTATCAATATCTAGATCAACTAAATTAAACAAATGAGAATAAAATCTGAAAATTTACGAAGGCACGAAAATTTATACAGTAAGAGAAAGTAACGATAATAAGAGAGTAAAATCGGTTAAGAAATAACCAACCCAATCTGATTTATATGGTAATATTTATGGGGATTACAAAGTATTATAAGGTTATGAGGTAAATTTTAGTTATGAAAGAATATCAGGAGAAAATATATGAAAGTGATTGGTTAAAAGGTCTAGGATTAAGGGGAGGACGGCACGTCATCGGCAAGACTTTTGTTTTAATAGTTAGTAATAAACAGATAATAGATTATTAATCACAATCCGGAGTATAATATAATGATAAAAGGTTATAAATATTTGAAAATTGACTATAGAATAATCACTTTAATTAATTTTAGGGTAATGCGGGTTTATAGACTTTTTTCATTGTTTTTTAAGTTTATAGACCTCATAATAAATTCTTTAATTACATAGACTTTTTCACATATATTATTCCATTTATACCATTCGATACTTTTTATTTTTTAAAAAATTAACATCTTTAATAATAAATTTGAAAATTGGGTAAAAAAGATATTCAAAGATAATATATATTATAAGGAAAAAACTAATAGTTTGTTTAATCCCTAATTAAATATATTAGTTTGTACATTACAATTAGTATTATTATATTGAATCCCTAATTAAATATCTAAAACGATGGAATTTTATCCTAAACCAATAACATTTTATCCTGAACTCGTAATGTTTTTATCATAAACCAATAACGTATTATATAAAAAAATTCAATGAAGAAAACAATGTCGATTTAGTACAAAATGACACAGCGCAAATACAACATCCCTTTGAAAAAAATTGTTTCATCACTCCTCAGGACGGTGGAAGGATTGATGAAGCTTCATTTCACCCGACTCGTCGTAGATGATAGATGTACTACCATGCCACCTGGCCTACCATCAAGAAATTACCTCGTCCACTTTTAAAACTGTTTTAAAAAGTTAAATAACTATTTAATATGGGACGGGTGTATTAACTCTTGGGTTTGTGACAATTAACAAATAAAATTAGGCACAGACCCGCTTCAACCCACCCCATTTAAAAAATAGAAAAAAATAATTGAAATTATCTATTTGTTTATTAGAATAAAGGTGTTAATAAAAATTATCCATGTTAACCTATTCAATCTACTCAAATGTTGATTTTCTGATTCAATGCTGGAATAGAATCATCATATTATAAGGGTCTAGTAACAAAAAGGCATAACTAATTAAAATAATCTAACGTTTCGAGGGTATTAAAAAAATATCATCATATTTTAACGGTAAGAAAAATAATCTAATATTTGGGGTAGTCGGGTAGGTGGTAAAAGTATCACGATTTTTCTCCGACTATAAATTCATGTAAAAAATGACATGTAATTGATAAAATTAAGATTTTAGTAAATTTTGAAGTGAAAATTTGAGGTAATATACCTTTTTCAAGTTTTATTTGGGTAACTATACCCTTTAATTTTTTTTAGTAACTATACTTTTTTATGGTGGAATTTACCTGTATGCCCTTTAAGTAGAATTTTTATCCTTTAAAAATTAAAATAAAAGTAAGTAGATATAGATAAGATTGTTTACAATATAGATAAGATTTGTTTACATTTTGAAAGAGAAATTAAACAAACAGAAACGCCATTTTCTATTGATGTTGCCTTGAAATTCGATTGTTCCGTTAGCTATTCATCTTCAATGATCTAAGATTTCCCTGCTTTTAGTACGTGGTTCATTTAGGCATATCAAATTATCAATCACCACCATTTTCTATTGATTTACACTGACATCTTTCCTACTTTACTAATTATTGTACGTAACCCTAAATTAGTGTAACCTAGATTAATGTAATCTATTGAAACCTTAATTTTATTGAAACCTATTGTAATCCTACATTAGTGTAATCTAGATTAAAATATTTTGAACGATATATGTTGAAAACTATTGTAATCTAGTATAATTTATTGAAACCTTAATTATCATATGTTAAAACCTTAATTACAATTTTTAAATATAACCCTAGATGAGTGCCTTAATTTGTACTGTAATTAATTTCTTGTAATCGTTCTTAATTATTGTAACTATAATTGTAATCAACACAATCTCATTATTGTAACTAATTTGTTGTAGGTGATATATTTGATTCATGTAACTAATTACCTGTACCTAAAATTATTGTAACGAGCAAATTCTTGTAACCATAATTCTGTACCTAAAATTATTGTAACGAGCGAATTCTTGTAACCATAATTTACGATTGGACTTTGAGCTACAAGAAATCATCCACATGAAACAATTATTGTAACCACATGTAGGGATTACAAGTGCCTAAAATTATTGTAACCACAAAAATCAGTTCATCAAATTAGGGTTTACATCACGATAAAACTCGTCCCCGTAACATCGATTCATCAAAAAAAAATTCTTATAAAAATTTGCCAACCTAAAAAAAATAATTCCCAATTCATAAAAAAAATTGTTGAGTTCTAATATGAGGGTTTACAACCATCAATGGCGTGAAGGCATCATATTTCAGGGTCATGGGATCAGTAAGTTAGACTTGTGAAGACTTTTAGCAAGCGAAATATGCTAATTGCTTGTGTTACTATACATATTCAAATCGTTAACAACAACAAAACGTAACCTTGCTTAATTAAAAGCACCGTACCCAGTAACCATATTGTGATAGATTAGGTGTATTTGATATGGATCTTAATTTTATTTCTACAATTACATGAGATTCTATGATGAGAATCACATACCTTTATGTCACTGATCGAAAGTCTAATTTGCGCTGATCGAATTGCACAAAGATGGGGAAGAAGACTGGTGCATTAGTAGTAGGAACATCAAACTTCATTGTCACGATAGAAATTATGGTAGATTCATAAGAGAAAAAAAACACAAAAGTAATCTCGAATACCTTCGTAATATACGTAGTTGAAGGTGGAAGAAATGAATGTCAATGAAATGAGAGTTGCTGGAAGGGAAAAGATTTGTGTTACAATCAAAGAAATTGTTAAAACAAGGGCAAAATTGTCATTAGAGAAAAAAAAGTATAATTAACAAAACCAAAACTTGAAGGGACATTTACCAAAACAAAAACTGAAAATGATACAGTTACCTAATTATCCCAATTTTGAATGTTGACTTGTTTTAATGAGAATGATATCATTTTACCAATTTTATGTCATTATTTTCACCTAATTTATGGTCGAAAAAATGAGTCAAGATACTTCATTTCTATACCTCCCGCAGAGATTGATTTTTTTTTTTACAATTAAGGTTATTTTAAGGGTTATTTTGACAAATGGCACATTATGAATATCTCATTAGCTAACTAGCACCCAAACAAAATTAATTAACTAACCTAGCACCCTTCCCAAATTGACTATTAAGGGTCAACGCTCAACGTTGACCAACTCCTTCAGATTTTTTTTTTGACATGTTTTGTGATGCCATTTTTTTGCCATTTTGATGCCACTTTTTTATTACATTTTATTTTCATTTTAATGTCACTTTTATAATGAAATGGTTTGATGACACTTTTTAAATGCCACTTTTTTCAAACTTTGATGACATTTTTTGTTTAATGTGATGTCACGTTGACCATTAATGTCATTTTTTTTAATGTTGACTATTGATGACATTTTTTTTATGTCAAATGTTTGATGATATTTTTTTTTACTGTGATGCCATTTTTTATTACATTTTATTTTCGCTTTGATGTCACTTTTCTAATCAAATGGATTGATGACACTTTTTTAATGCCATTTTTTTCAAACCTTGATGACATTTTTTGTTTACTGTGATGCAACGTTGACCATTGATGCCATTTTTTTACTGCTGACTACTGATGACACTTTTTTATATCAATTTTTTGATGATATTTTTTTTACAGTGATGCCATATTTTTTCAAAGTAGTGTTTTGATGACATTTTTTTCAAGGTAATCTTTTGATGACATTTTTTTCTTTAATGTGATGCAACTTTTTCAAAGTAGTGTTTTGATGACATCTCAATATTTGTGTTGACATTGTTTGTTGAATAACTTTTTTATAATATTATTTTGATGACATTTTTATTGATAAGATTTTTATAATATAAGAGTAGACTAACAGTTGCAATTTGAAAGCCAATATATATAATATCTAATAGGCTAATGGAATCAAGTGGAACATAACATAATTAAACTAACATTTACACTTGAAAGCAATTTGAAAGCCATCACGTACCCACTATTCGGCATAGTAATAGTATGACATTACATATAAGCACCACCCCAATTCCATCCAAACTAACATTTACACTTGCCGAATTATAAACGAACATAATGAAGCAAATGTTGTGTGTTTACCCAGTGATATAACCTTCACAGAACAACATTAATCTCCTCATCATAATCCAAAGTAGAAGCCAAATGTAGGTCCTTTGCAGCCTCTCCCCACTGTCCAAGCATTGCTCTAGCCATACCACGTGACTTATAACCCTTGGCAGAATCAGGATTAATCTGCAAGAGACATAACAAGGGGGGCAAATTAGTCAAATGTCATGGTAACCAAATCCTCTCAGATAACAGAAGCATCTAACTTGCAAAATAATTGGTTAAGATAGAAAATAAAATACCCTAATAATATCTAGCATTGCTAATACATGATCCTTCACATAGTATCCACATGCCACTAGCAACGCAAAAAATGATTGGCTTTGCAAATTCTCTACAACTATAAAGTATAAACATCATATTAATCCACTAAAATCACAAACAACCATGCATAAATAGTTAAATACAAAAAACCTCCCGTGTAAATGACAAATTATGTGATTCTGCTACTTTCTTAAAATTGATCAAGTAACATAGGAAACGAGATTTACCTCCAAGGCAGCACTGACATCACGGATAGCAGCATTTGGTTTCTTCATCTTGATATAAACAGTAGCTACAAGAAACAAACAATCAGAAACGTGAAAATCAAAATCCACGAGCAAAATCAGGTAAAATAGAAATAGCAACAACCAGACCAAAGCTTACCTCTAGTGGCATACATGATAGCAGAAGTAGAGTTAAGAGTGATGGCCTCAGTTAAATGTTCAATAGCTTCATCCAGCTTGCCTGTACTTAACATCAAAAACATCAAATATTGGATCAGCCATTGCTGCTAACAACTGATGAAACCAAGTCCCTTCTGCAGCCAATCTAAGCATAGCAGCTTTCTGGGGCCATTTCATCAGCCATTTCTGCAAGAATAGAATAGCAAAAAAAAGTAAACACAAAAACACAGTTGAGAAGAAGTTAAAGAGATGTCTGAAAGCTAAAAAGTAAAACAACTAAAACTGCCTTGAGATAAGTAAGCAATCTTACGTGAATTCGATCACGAAACAACAACCCCATTGAGAAGGCATCACCATTTGGACACTGAATCACAAATAAATCAGCAAGAGAAGCAAGCTTCTTTGCAAATTCTGGCTCATTCTTTTCCTCTTCCTTGTAAAACCTCACATTCTCAAGAAATAGCACTCCATCACCAGGAAGAGAAGCAACCAACTTCTCAACCTCTGGGCCTATGCAGTCATCAGCCTTGACAACCTTTTGATAAGCATAAGAAGAAAGATTAGCAATCATGCATTCATGCTAGTGTGGCAGGGAGCGGAATCATGAAGAAAAATCTTTTTTAGCAGCAGAAGTATGTTTGTCAGACAATATCTATTTTAATCAACAAAGGTTGATTTATAATACCTGAAAACCAAGAAGTTCAGAGAGCCTCGGAACAAGAGGTGCCAAGCTGTATTTTGGGGTGACACCTTTTGGACGTCCCTACATAAAAGAGGAGAAATGTAAGCTCAAATGTGAAATGCCATCAAGAAAGATAATTGACTAGACAAATAGGCATTATGCAACATCAATTTAGTTCTTCCAGTTTATTTTTTGACAAGAAATCAACCGGAGATAAATAGAAAAAGATGCAGTTTTCTAAACCACATCATAGTGACAAACAAGCAAGTCCGAAACTGGAAACACCTATAGAAAACTCAAATCATCCAAGAAAAAATTGCATTTGATAGCACTAGACAACAAAATCATCAAGAAGAAACAAAATTGCTCAAATCCTCAAGGCAATCAAGTACAGTGAATGATTTTTTATTTGAATATCTTCCCACTTTAAATAATTTTTATTGTGAGTGATCAAATCATACCAAGCACCATGTGATTCCATGTCCTGGCGTAGGAAATTGGAAGATCCACTAGTTTGAATGCTAGGCTCGTGTGGTACAAATTTCAACTTTCAGTTTCCTTTTCCCCATTTTAGAACTAAAACAAGATTCCTGGAAATTGATATCTATGGGCTTTTCAAAATAGTGAGTTGATTAGTAGTGGAATTGGAGAACAAACTAATCACAACAGATCAAATACAAGCAGAACCTAGATGTCAAAGCCCCAATTTTCAGAAACTGAAGTGATCAAACAACATTTAATCCACATTGTCATAGAATTACCATAAAATTGAAAGAACTCATCATACCGATGCCAACAGATACAATTGAACAAAAACTGTCCAACTGAGAACTACCAAACCCTATCAGAACAATGAAGATGGAGACGTACCTGAAGAACCTTCCATCGCACAACAAATTCAAGGAAATCGCAAAAACCGAACACCAGTAGCACACCCCGACTGCGATGCAAGAAAGAGAAGAACACTGAGAGCAAATAAGCATCGGAGTAGATATGGAAGAAGCAGAAGAGGAACAAGACAGAGAATGGAAGGAGAGGAATCGACGAAGATGCCGAACTAGGGGTGGGCATAATTATTTGTAATTGAAAAACTGTTTTGAAAAATTGAAAAATTGCTAAATTTTACGGTTAATTGTTTTGAAATAATGAGATATTTCAATACAGTTAACTGATTTGCTTTTCTTCTCCAATTCAAAACAATTACAATTAATTGAAGCAATTAACTGATTAATTGCTCCATTTATTAAAAGATAATTTTTTTACAGATATCATTCTCGATCTCTCTCCGTCGTTTTCTCTCTCTCCTCGATACCTTCTGGATCTCTCCATTGCCGGATCTTTCCCATTCACCTTCTCCCTCACACCATCACCGACCGCAGACGATTGACGATGGAAGACGAAAAACTCAAATCCTCCATGGACGCTTTCGAATCCCTCTTGCGCGTCTTCGTCGCCTCCCACTACCTCTTCCCCCAATTCCGGCCCACTCCCTCCTCGTCTTCGTTGTCTCCCCCAATTTCGTCGTCTTCGTCACGTTCGATTGGACTGAGAGGTCGTTCCGGGAGAGTTCGACGGCGGAGATCGAATGGACTGGTAGATATGACGCTCAGATCTTCTCCCTTGTCCGCCTCAACTCCCTCTTGCGCGCCTGGAGCGATGTTTGACCTAATTCAGAAAATTATCCACCGGAATCCGAATTCGACTTCGGAATTGATGGACCAGAGAGCTTTATAGTTGCAGGGAGAAGAAGCAGCAGTCACCGTCGTTTATACGGAATTTCCACTTCGGATTTCAAAACGAAATCGGCTGGCAATTAAACGCCGTTGGATGAAGATGAAGCAGTGGCCGCTGGATGAAGATGGACTTCAGAAAGACAAGCAGCCGGAATTCAGATCTTCCTGTTTGATTTTGTTGAAGGATTGTTGCAGGGATCTGAGATGAGAGGGGATAAGAAACGAAACTGGAAGGAGAAGTGCAGTAATCAGAGGCATTTAATTGTAATTTTTCATTTGTTTCAATTACCAATTAACTGATTAATTGTATTGAAATTGCAATTAATTGTTATCAATTACTTGCTAATTTCAATTCAAATATTGAACTTTAGTATTTGAAAATAACAATTAATTGCTAAGCAATTAATTGAAATGGTAGTTAATTGCATATGCCCACCCCTATGCCGAACTCGCCACCTGAAAGCGATGAAATCGCCATCTGAGACTTAAAGCGATGAATTAGGGCACGCAAGGAGCTGAGTGAGGAGAGAGTAAAGAGACCCAGTAGATATGAATGATGCTAGTCAATTAAAAAAAATTGAATGAGTGCTAGAACGACCAATAAATAAACTTAAGGTGCTAATAACCTAATTAGATTAGGAAAAGGTGATATTTCACCAAATTTTCTCTTATTTTAATTAGTTTCGCCTGAAAAAACCATAGGCACAGATTAATAATGATATTTTAGTTACAGTATGTTGATATTCGTCTAGTTGTTGCGAAATTATAAAAGGGGTGATTACCTCGATGTCCATAATTTTGGGCTTTATTAGGAAAATGTCCACCACCCTCTCCATATTAGCAAAATGTCCACCCCAAAAATAAAGTTGATGAAACTCCTGTGCGAATCTCTGTTTCAGCAGTTTTTTTTTCGCTTTTTTTTTCGTTTTTTTTTTCGCATTTCCAGATTTGCTGAAACCCCTGTGCCACCATCTGTTTCAGCAGTTTTTTTTTTCGTTTTTTTTTCGCGTTTTCAGAGTTGCTGAAACCCCTGTGACACCCTCTGTTTCAGCAGTTTTTTTCTTTGCGTTACTGTTTTTTTTTCACGTTGCCGAAACCGGAGTTGCTGAAATCCCGATTTCAACACTGTTGTTGATGCCGAAACCACGGTTCCAACAACGTTGTTGATGCTAAACCCACGGTTTCAGCAATGTTGTTGATGCTGAAACCCCGATTTCAGCAACGTTGTTGATGCTGAAATTGTTGCTGAAATCGTGTTACGGGATATAAAATTTAGCCTATGCAGGATTCGAACCCACGTATTTGTGCATAGCACATCACTCTACCATTGAGCTAAGAGGCTTTTAAAGAAGATTTAAAGCATTTCAGTACTCATTTCAGCATTTCAGTATTTATTTCAGCATTTCAGTACTCATTTCAGCATTTCAGTATTTATCGAAATCTCCTCCTTCAATCATGAAATCCTGGATGACAGTAGAATACCACTTGGAAACACAAACAAATTACCAGTTCAAATAAAACTGATGTCTGAAAATTGAAGGACTAAGATCGCATATCACTTACCAGTTACCGGAGGTCTTCTAATGCACCTAGGATTCGAAGTAACGAGTGTAATCACAATCGAGGAGTGCCTGCACCATGTGTCCCCGGAGTTATAGATTTGACGAGCTTCACAAGTCCACCGGCGATTTCAGCAGAGGGAGATAGGGTGGAGAGGACGGTTCTTCCTCTTCGATTCATCCTCCTCCTCTTCGATTTCAGCAGAGGGAGAAAGCATACCAAAGATGGTGTTGACGGGGTTCATGGCGACCTGATTCTTAGCAGCGTCTCCGTGAAATTACTTACCATGGAGAGAAAGCGACACAGGGGGAAGAAGTGACAGATCTAGTTGGGAGGAAGCGACAGATCTAGTTGGGAGAAAGCGATAGATCTGGCAACGGATTTCAGCAAACCACACCAGCGACAGATCTGGTTGAGAGGAAGCGCCTCTGTCTCGGAAATCACCGATCTGAGACCTGAGATCGAATCACTCGTCCTCGGAAATCAAAGACAGCGCCGAGAACAGGGAGATCCGGCAAGGGAGCGACGGAGCCGCCGGTTTCAGCAATGAAGATCCTGCAAGGGACATCCACCAGCTTCAGCAATGGAGATCCGGCAAAATGAGAACGCTCCAATTATGACAGCAAACGGCGTCGGCTTCGTCGGAGCCCCACCAGATCCGCGCCGGTCACCGCTGGTGATGATGATCCTTGATCTGGAGTTCCGCACCGCTGGTCAAATCCGCGCCTTCGATCGGATCCTGGATCTGTGGATGAGAGGTGGACAGAGTCGGAGAAGGAAGACGACGTCGGCGTAGGTGGAGCGAGTCGACGAATATCAGAGAGAAAACAATCGATCGAGCCATCGAGGAACAGCCATGGGAGCGACCATGGGAGAGAGCATTGAGATCTGAGATCTTTCAACGGAGCACCGTCGATCTGGTTGTCGTCGTCGATCTGTTGATTGAGGAAGGAGATGGAGGACGAGGAAGACTCGGAATCGCCGGCGAGCACCAGACTCTGGCCGAGGGAGGGAGACGGAGAGAGCGAGAAAGGCGGGGGGAGGGAGGGTGAGAACTTACAGAGGTCTTAGCGGCGCGAGAGGAGAGGAGGGAGAAAGGGCGTCCATGGATTTGTGGTGCTGAAACGGCGAAGGATGTAAGAAATTAGGGGGGTAATTTTGTCCAGAAAAATTTATGTGGACAAAACCCTAATTTTACAAGGGTGGGAAACACTCTCCAAATAAAGGCCCAAAAATAGGTTCGTTGGACAAATTTTCTCATTATAAAAATAAAGGTTTAGACAATGACATCTAATTAAGTAACAAACTACTACATTTTTTTACAAGGTATATATTTGGGTGGAGTCATACCCTACTAGACCACTATAACAGAGCATCATTTCGGATAAGATTACACAATTCGCGGTCATCTTGAAGGGGATTAAGGAAGCGGGTTAATCAGCCTCAAACGAGTAAATTCTATCCGCCATTGTGTTGATTTCCTGGAAAACATACGAGATGAAAACCAAGTGGAACTGTTGCAGCGAGAACAGAATTTCAAGATGATAGTCTCAATCTCCCACTGCAACCCAACATCCTTTGATCGCATTAATAATTGTCAGATTGTCGCCCTCCACCAGGATTTTATGAACTCCAAGCTCTCTTGCTCTCGAGACTTAATTCGAGTTGAAATCCCTTTGCTTCCGCGACCTGCAAAGATATGCCCACGATGAATTTCTCCACAAGCGATCACCTCGTCAAAATGATCACAGATGATGAAACCTACAACAGAAGAACAATCTAAAATTCTGGCTCCATCAAAATTTATTTTGAATGTGTCATGTATATCTAGTCAACAAGTCACTTCCCTTGTTTGGTATTCTAGTTTTGATCGGTTCCTTTAGCTGTACATAATACACCTAGCTAGGTCCATCCACAATTTTTTTTTTCTTGAAACCATCTTGCTCAATTATATTTTATGTAATTTTCAACAACATAAAATAAGAGAGACGTCCGAATCAAAATGCAAGCTTATACGTTTGCCTAAAGCTTACTCATGTGGAGTATTAAAACGAGTCCCCATCGTAGTTTATCTCTCGAACTTAATCATACTTCCTATAGGTCGATTAACTTTTCGATACATTTTTAAAATTATAAAATATAAAATTTTTAATTAATTAATTTAATAATTTCATACTCATTACAAATAAATATAAATTTATATAAAAACAATTATAAAAAAGTAATATTTTATAGAGTTTTTAACATGTTAAAAAACATATCAAAAAGTCAAACGACCTTACGTTTTAAGACAAAGAGAGTATAAATTATTGATTAAGAGCATCAACACCCATAAATTGAATTTACTCAAGCAAATGGTGGGTCTGAAAGTAAATTTTAATTCAAGTAAAATTTGTTCATGTAAACAATTTTTTCACACACCCATTGCTCAAGCAAATGATGGGTCAAAACAAATTTATATACTTTTAAAATATTTTATATAAGTGAAGAAAAAACAAAAAGGGAAAATCCCCCACTAATTGCTCAAGCAATCGGTTGAGCAAATTTTGTTCAAGTAATAGATAGAGTAAATCCAAATGGTTGACTACTTAAGCAATTTAAGATCGGCACGAGCTCCAAAATGATTTTGCTTAAACAAATGCGTAGGGACCCACCAAATGCTCAATCAAATAGGGTGGTTTTGCTTCCCGATGCGGATGCTCTGAGTTTCTTTTCACCATACATAATTCAATTTCAGTGAAACCCATATATAAGGAGGATATATCATATGTACACACATCTTAACTTGTACTTATATTGTAAGAGTTTTCATTTTCTAAAAAAAAATAAAATTTGGTCGAAGAGGTTAGAGGTTTTCTCGGCCTTTCCTCCATGTCAGCCTTGCTCTATGTAAATTTATACTTCTATTAGATTTACATCTCACTTTTGATGTTTATAGTGATGATGTGGGGTGTGTTTATGATATTTTGCTTGAAATTTTTTATTTTTTTTTTGATGACGAGGACTCGCCTTTGGCGGTAAAAACCCCGAGCACGTGACCCAGCCGGCAAGAGCCACGTACTAGATAAACCGGTTTGCGCCCACCGGTTCGACCCACTGACAGGGAGCAAGGTGAATCTTGGATGGAAATTCCAAGGAAAGGGACGGAGGCAGAGATCGAACCCGGAACCTCCTTTCCATCCCCCCTTGCACCACACCACTAGGCCACCCCGACTGGGGCGCTTGAAATTATTTTGCCTCAAGTGATTTTGCACAATGGGATCAACCGTTGAATGATTTGGGGCTTAAATTCGAACCGATTGAGGTTTGTTATACGTGAGTTGATGTTTGGGAAGATTCAATTGCATTTGTTGTTTCTGATCTTGCAAAATTGGACATGTAATTTTGGATCCAAGGGTTAGGGTTATGCGAAACCACAAGCTATATCTGGAATTTTGATGGCTTCTGTCCAAATTTAAAGTGGAAATTAATTGGTGGATTTGAATTAATTTTACATAGATTGGGGGAGAGATCTAGAATTTACTTGTTTATTTTGAAAAAATAAAAATTATATACTACCACCCAAATACACATCCATGTTATTCACTACATTAAATACTAATTTCATTTTATAAAAATATTAAATACTAATATATACTAAGTATTTTTTTACATATTCATATACTTCGTATTATATAATGTTCTAAATACTATTTTTATGTTATAAAACATGCTAAATAGTAATATTAAGTTTGTTCATTTTATGTTATGAAAAATAAATTATAATTTATTACATTTGCAATATCTATCTATACTATATATAAAACAGAAGCAGGATGGTCGTGGACTCGTGGTTTAACCAAAAACTTTTAGTCCACGTGTCGTTTTATAGAATTTTTATTTTTTAAAAAAAACGCAATACTAATCTAACTTTAAGTTAGAAGACTTTGACGAGGTGACGACAACTCCTTTAATTTAGGTACTTTGGCCAATCGCGTTTTATCTACTGCTTTCCCCTTCCTAATTTCATCATATGCTCCTAGGGTTCCCACCTCCCACTGCCTCTGACTTTGGCCGATGGTATCCTCCGCCTCTCCTCCACCTCCAGGGTTCCCACCTACCGCCTCCTCTGAATCCATCTCCCACCGCCTCTCATTCGAATCCTTGTTTCCTCTCCTTCCGCCCTTGCTTTCGTCCTCCACATTCTCTTCGCCTTTCTTTTTGCCCTTGCTTTTTCTTAATTGGATACCGGAAATTCATCATGTAGAGGCGTCATTGCCTGACGTCGTGCCGGTCGAGGCTCACAAGTGGTCTCACCCTCCCTTTGTTGCTCATATCGGAGGCTCCCAAGTGACCTTTATTCTTAATCTGTCCAGTTTGTTCTATTATTGCAAATTTTTTTGTTGCTTATAATCAATCCAAAAATCAATTTTTTGTTTGTTGTTCATCCTCCAGATCCTACTTTGACTTCTATTTTTTTGAACTATCAGTTCGATTTCGTCAAATCCCTAAATTCCGATCAGAAACCCTAGGTTCCTAATCTGTTTGATTTTTTTTAATTATCAGCTCTCATTTGGACCAGAATCAAACATCGATTCACCTGTGGAGGAGTCCTTGCCCTTCTCCCATTTATGGTATCCCCTATTTTATCTTCCTCTTTATGATGTCGAAAACAGGAAATAGGCACCAAACGAGATCAATATGATCTGGATTGGGACACAACAAAGGCCTGGAGGATCCATTCTGAATCCAACTGAAATGGTATGTCAAAATTATTTCTCTTACTCTTCCATTGCTTGAAACCCCTCAGAGAATACAACCTCAAATTTAGTACCATTCTTAATGATCCAGACTTGGCCTCTTTCAGAGCACTGCCCTGACTTCAAGGAATAAGATACCAAAATATATATATGATACCAAATTTAGTACTATTGTTTGTGCTAATTTTTTAATGTATATGATACCAATATATATATATATATAGAGAGGATGGTTATGGTGTAAACACTCCTTATGATGTAAATTGTGAACAAATCTTGACCTTTGAATCAAAAGAAATTAATGATCAAGATTAATCCTGATTTTCTTTTTTATTTTTTATAAAAAAATGGACCTCACCGGTTTACCAAACTCACGCGCAGTAAAACCACCCCCTCTTTGGAATTGGATTCAACCTCCATTTGGCCATTACACACGTCACATACAGGTGCTCGTACTTTTTTTAATTTTTTGTTTCGTTTTTTTTTTAACATTTGTTACCATCATAATTGTGATGAATTCAACTATTCGTCTAAATTAGAAATATTATTCATATTTAAGGGATAATTATTCGATTAAATTGAAGTTATTATTCGATTAAATTATATAGATTATTCGTGTATAACTATTGATTACAAACTTATTATTATTATTATTATTATTATTATTATTATTATTATTTTTACATTTGCTATCAAGATAATTTAGTTCAAATTAAATTATTCGGTTAAATTAGAGAGATTATTCGATTGTTTACATGTTTATTGTGTTAAAATTAAATTATTCGGTTCAATTAGAAAGATTATTCGGTTAAATGTGATATATTATTCATCTAAATTTAAGCGATTATTCGGTTAAATTATAAATATTATTCGTATGTAAGATGTCGATTGTACTAGTAATATTATTCGGTTAAAATTATATTATTTATTTAAATTAGAAGATTATTCGGTTAAATGTGATATATTATTCGGTTAAATTTGAAAAATTATTCGGTTAAATTATAAATATTATTCGTATGTACGACGACGATTGTACTAGTAATATTATTCGGTTAAAATTATATTATTTGGTTCAACTAGAAAGACTATTCGGTTAAATGTGATTTATTATGCGGTTAAATTTGAGAGCTTATTCGGTTAAATTATAAATATTATTCGTATGTAAGATGACGACTGCTTACACATTTATTAGAAAAAGGATGTTAAAATAATAATCATTAAAATTGTACATTATTCGATGAAATTACAAAGATTATTCATATTTAACAGGAGAAATTGCGATCAAATTATAAATGATGATTTGTTCTGGTTTTTTATATTCACATTAGACCTCTATTTCAATTCTAGTTACCTATGAATATTTTAGACATCTATTGATGAATAATTTGTTGGTAGTATATTACTCCTTTTTTCCTGGGAGTATATATTTGTGTTTTCAAATACATTGAATAAAAAGTCATTTCCTTTTTTTTCCCCATTTCGGACTTTTTTATTCAACCAACCACCCACTTCTTCTTTTTTCCAAATTAATTAAAAATTGAAAACTGAACTCACGCGCAAATTGGGTTCCATTGAGAGTGGGTGAGTAATGAGTGTGGGTCCCCCCTTTTTTTAATTTAAAAAACTGAAAATTGGGGATTAAATCCTCACCCTCCTTTTCAATCAATCCTAAGGCTGATATTTGTTTACAATTTGTATTATAAGGGGTGTTTACAAAAGAACCTCCCTCTATAAAAAACTGAAAATTGATGATTGAAATTCATTTTCAATAACAGCTCTCCGGGCACTATCTAGACTTTGCATTATAGAAGAGAATTTACATTCAAAAAGTAGGTGGACTGCATCTTCATGATGATGATTACACAGTTCGCAGTATGGTGGGATTGATACTCCTCTATTCGCCAGTTTCCCAGCAGTGGGTAATCCGTCATTGCATACTTTCCATAGGAAATTTTTGACTTTGGGCGGGGCATCTATTTTCCAAATCCATGCATTGTTGTTGCCTATTGGTTCTAGAGCATTTGTGACAAGGTTGTAGGCGCTGGCAGTTGTGAACCAGCCTTTCTTGTCCGGCCACCAGTATAATCTGTCTTCAATGGAGCATATCGGTAGAGGGATGTCACAAATCTGCAGTACTAAATCGTCTGGTAGAACCTGTTTGAGTTTCTGTATGCTCCACCCATTATTGGCAATAAATTCGTCCACCGTACTATTTAGGTCCATATTATCTGTGTCTGTGCAGTGTAATTTTAATGGGTTAGGAGGGCCCCAATTATACTCCCAAAACTTGATAGATCTTCCGTTGCCTACAGACCAGCGTAACCCTTTTCGGAATGGGTCAATTAGTTTCCTTAGCTATGACCATTGCCATGATGCATTTCCTTTATTCTGGTACCTTAGGATATGGGTGTCTTTTAAGTATTTTGCAGTGATAATTTTGACCCATATTTTATCCGGTTCCGCCAAAATTTTCCAAAGTAATTTTAGTTGCAAGGCTGTATTCATGTCTTTAGTTTTCCTTAGACCTAAGCCCCCTGCATTTTTGGATTTGCATATTTTATCCCAGCCAATCAGTGGTTTGTACTGTAGGTCCTTATTCCAGAAAAACGATCTATTTATTTTATCCAGGTTGGAGTGCACTGATGTTGGTAGCATAAAACTTTGCATAGCGTACAGTGGTTTTGCTGACAGGTTTGAGTTTATAAGGACCGAGCGTCCCTGTTGTGATAAGGCATTAGCTTTCCACTTGGATAATTGTGAATTTGTCTTGTTGATGATTTCTTCGAAAGTCGTTTTGTTGACACGCCCATTAATTATTGGACAGCCGAGATATTTATCCAATTTTATCTGATTGGTTATATTAAGAGTGCTGACGATGCTTGGGACCCTATTGGATGCTATGCCTGGAGAACATTGAAACGCGGATTTTGTGTAATTGATCTTTTGCCCAGATATTTGACAGTATTCAGTCATAATTGTTTTGACCCTATTGCAAGATTCCAGATTTCCTTTTGAGAATATAATGATGTCATCTGCAAATGAGAGGAACGGGATCCTCACTGTAGCATGATTAAATTTGAAACCTATACCCGATTTTGGCTGGAGCGCTTCGACCGACAATTTTCTGGCTAATACTTCCGCTCCTAGGATGAATAGAAATGGGGAAAGGGGATCTCCCTGACGGAGCCCTCTCTTTGCTTTGAAGACTTCAGTTGGGCCATTATTCACAAGGACCGAGAACGAAACCGTAGTTACACATTCCATTATGAGGCCGATAAACTTTGAATGAAAACCAAACTTCTGTAAGACAGCAGATGTAAAATCCCAATCTACTCGATCGTATGCTTTCTCCATATCGAGTTTAATAGCTACCCAACCATCCGCACCCTTTCGATTTTTGAAGGAATGAAAAATTTCATGTGCAATCAATACATTATCCTGAATTGCCCTATCCGACACAAAAGCTCCTTGCAGAGGATGGATTAGTTTTCCAATTACCTTTTTCAGTCTTTCTGTGAGGATTTTAGAAATTATTTTATAAAGGGTTGAACAAAGACTTATCGGTCTGTAATCACTTGTTTTTGCTGGGTTATCACATTTAGGTAATAGTGTAATGAAAGTATGGTTTATTTGGCGTAAAGGCTTGCCCGAATGAAAGAATGCCTTAACCGCACATATGACATCTAACCCAACTATGTCCCAGTATTCTTTGAAAAATTCAGCTGTCATTCCGTCTGGACCTGGGGATTTGTTCTTCCCTAACATTAATACCGTATTCTTTATTTCACTATTAGATGGTTGGGCAATAAGAAAATTATTCTCATCCTCAGTAACAGAAGAGGGAATTAACTCTAGATAATCTTGTAACATTCTTTTATTTATTTGTTCTTTAGAAAACCTTGTCATAAAGTCTTGTCTTATCTCATTGCGTATATTGTCTTCTCCAAACACTAATGTTCCTTCTACTGTTGTGATTTGCCTGATGATTTTCCTATTTCTCCTTCCTGTAGCTATCCTATGGAAATATGCTGAATTACAGTCCGTCATTTTGATGTGTTTGGATTTTGCCCTTTGTCCCCAGTATTCTTTTTGATATCGAAGTAACGCTTCTTTTTTCTTAATCAGCATTGCTTCTTTGTTTTTGCTGCCCCTCAGTGTGTTAGCAACTTCTGCGGATTGTAATAATACCAGAACCTTTTCCACGATATCGATCTGTCTAAAAACATTCCCGAATGTAAGCTTATTCCATACCTTAGCATTCTGCTTAACTATTCTTAGTTTTGAAACTACACGGAACATGGCTGACCCATTATATCTTGTTCTCCATGCTTGCTTGACTACATTACGGAAATCTCTTCTTTTTAACCACATATTCTCAAATCTAAAAGGTGGTGGTTTGAATTGGGCTTGATTGTTCAGTGTGATAGTAATAGGACAGTGATCGGATGTGGAGAAGGCTCCATTTGTGGCTACAATATCAGGATAAGTTTCTAAAAATTGATGTTGCACGAGCACGCGATCAAGTTTCTCTTTAATACTAACCTCTCCATCTACCATTTTTCTCCATGTGAAGGGGTTTCCGACTGCAGGGATCTCTAGTAGTCCAGTCTGGTTTTTGAAATCGTTCAATCTTTGAAATCTAGCAAGATTATTTATGGTGCCTCCCATCTTCTCATTGTTGTTCCCAATCTCGTTTAGATCACCTATAACTATGGACGGTAGGGTTTGTTGGGTGATAATGTTAGTTAGTTCATTCCAGAATTCCGCCTTTTCTGCTGTGTTAGGGGGGCCATAGACAAAGAAGATCATTCCGCTAAAATTATTACTAACATTTGAATATTTTACACCAATGATTCTTGGCAGGTGAATTTCTACTGTTATTGTTTCATTTATCAGATAATTCTCATTCCACATTACTCCTATTCCACCCGCTCTTCCATTACCCGGTGACCAGATTGCTTTGTTAAACCCACTTACCATCCATGTTTTCTCTGTCGGAATCCTTTCTGTCTTAGTTTCTGCTACTGCCATTACAGCTATGTGCTCATTTAGTCTCATAGATTTGATTTCTGTCCATAGGTTTGGTCTACCTATCCCCCTAATATTCCAAAAACAAATCTTCATGAATGACCTTGGAGTTGCATGAAGAAACAAGGTAATTTCTTCATACAAAGATTTTGTATACACCTTGCCTTTATGTCATAGTGGTTCTGACTTTTCCTAGGATTAATGGTTCCTAAATTATCATTATATGATAGCTTATAGTTTTTATCCAGAACATTTATATCTGTGATTGTCACCTTCAATACGGGAATGTCAATTAATTGATTTAAAGAGACAAGCATGCCATTAGTCATGATACTACTAAGCAACATTACATGACAGAATGTTTTCCATACCAAAGTTCTTCCATACTTAGACAATAGACATTCATAGATGGACTCAACTGCACAAAATGAGTCCATACAGCATTTATAGTCTTTAATACAAACCCAGTTTAAAGCAAAAAGATACCCCTTTATACACCAGCCAGTAGCATACAACCCAACATCACCTTGGTCATTTAGGCCTAAACACACAATCATATATATAAATTCTCTTATTTTCCCATTAGTAGCAATCCTTACATCATAGATATAAATTCCACACAATACATTACATGCATCCTTAGCAACATAAGGTTTTATCCTACTGACCTTGACGATAATGACAACTTTGGACATACAACCCAAGCTAGGAGATACTAGACAAACCAATTCACACCACTGAGTGCAATCAGTGGATTTTCTACAAAAGAAGCAACACCAGGCTGTTTTGCTAGACTTACAAACCATAGTAGCAACTACCAAAAGAAACACACATGAGATGATAAGCGACATTATTGTGATCTTGGCAGGGAGGAGCTTAGAGCCGCCATCAAAGCCTCCCATGAGCCACTCCATTGACGAGCTACACATGTTTCCCTTTCTTAACGCTACCACCCATCAGAGTTATGGTGGAGCAAGCGGAATCGCCTTCCTCGATCTTCATCTTTCGCTTTCCCGATTCAGATTTGGATGTGCTACTAAGCACCTGATGCTCGACCCCAGCAGGAGAGGCTGCAGGGGATATGAACTGCTCATGGAGAGATTCAGCCAGACGCTCAGGGTTACTCAGATCAGGTAACCTGAACTCCACAGATGGAGGTATGTCTCCAAATATAACCTCATAATCAGCCTGTGTAAGCTCAGGGACAGCCAACCCATCTGAGACCAAACACTCCTCCATGAAATCGTCCTCATCAAATTCCAAATACTCCTCATCATCGGCAGCAAAAGCCTGAAAATCGGGTTGCAATTCCGCTTTAAAATTTGGAATCTCATCACTTGGGGGTACAACATTCAAGGGAGACATAGTAGGCTCCATCACAGAAATAGGGACAGGGGCAGCACCGCTTCCAGCAATCACATTCAGAGCAGCAGAAGAGGAATGACCAGCAGAACTACCCGGGGATTTGGAAGAGGAAGAATCGGAAGAGATAGTTACATTCTTCCCAAAGCACTTCAGAAGCTCCTCTTTGGAATGACCAAACACAGGGGGTGGTCTCACATATGGTTTCCTGACAGCAACTTGCACCCATTCACCATCAACATTTCCATCCTCCTCAGCAACATGAGGAGCCATCACAGGAGGTTGCATGCCATGGATGGTAGTCGAGTTACACATATTCCTACTTGGACAAACTTCAAACAAATGATCAATAGCTCAACAACTTCCACAACCAGCAGGGAAGTCCTCAAACCACATAGGGTAGGACTCAACCTCACCCAATTCATTAATCACAAAGATTTCTCTACCCGCAATTTTGGTAACATCAACAGAAACACAGACCCTTGGGTATCTAAAACGAGCCCCCTTTGAGTTAAATGCAGCCACCTTAATAACATCCCCTAGACAGTTAGCCTTCACTATATCCCTAAGGATGCTATCATGCACATATTTGGCAGGTAACCCATGGAACCTTATCCAGAGATCTAACACAGTAACAGATTCCACAAGAGGATCGAAATCCAGCCTCCATGGGCGGAGGAGAATAAGTTGCCCAGAGACATGGAAGGGGCGGTTGTCCCAAACCCATGCCCGATCCTCAGGCTTATCGAACCTCAATTCAAACCAGTTATGAGCAACAGGCACAAGTTGAAAACCACCAGACAGAGACTTCCACACATACCTCATCTTTTTTCGGACATCCTTCGCCTCCATTTGCTCGCCAATGATTGTAGCAAATAAAGACGACTGATTCAGCAGGGAAATATTCTCTTGAACCTTTCCTTGCAAAGCCAGAAGCTTTTCTCTGTTCATGGACCTCCTCTTGAATTTCTTTTCCGCTCTAGCCTTTTGCACAGCCTCACAACCATCATCGGAGATACGCACCTCCTCAGCAAGGTTATAGCCCTTCGGCTTCGAGTTCCCCTTGGGATTTTTAGACATGTTCGGAGCAGGATCATCTGCAACCATGGGCTTTTTGCCCTTGTCCACAGCAGTGGGAGCCATCACAACCAAAAAACCAAAGAACTTGTTAGAAAGATCAGCACTAGAGAGATTGTTTTGAGAAAAGAGAGAGATGGAAGTGTGCAAATGCCACACATCCCATCTACAGTTTATATAGGGGAAAATCAGAGGGTGGGAGAAGGAGAAGGGATTAAGGAGATCACAAACCCAGAGGATAGCGTGCATCAGGCTCGAGCAGGCTATCCTAAAGCAAAGCCCCAATTCGATTTCGGAGAAGCCATCAAGCGAGGAGCCAATCGGATTCGCCCAGATCAACAGCCGATTGAGGATCGTACACCCAAAGAGTGGCCATGGGGGAGGTCGATTAGACCGCACAAGGATAATCATCGCCCCCCTAATCTCAGAACACCGACTAGAGGCACTTCGAACAAGCAGATAGGGATTAAGCTTAATCCCACACGAAAACTCCTGATTTGAAGGAGTACTTTGCTCCAATAGGAACTCGCCATCACAGATCCATGACTGGTACCCGGTTGCGAGTGAGCAGAGGATAATAGGGCCATCATTGGTAACCCAAGAGAGGAGACTCCGATTGAAAGAGACGATGAATAGGATATAGCTTAGGTTTTCCGTCTTTTGGTTTTCCTTTGGGGATGGCTTCTCCGAAAAGAGGCTCATAGTGGAGTTTTTCCTAGGCGCGTGGCGCGCGTACTTCACAGGAGAATTGGGACTGTGAAACGTCCTCCTGTAGCTCTCCTAGATCTAAACTGAAAATTATAAACTAGCCTGCGCGTGAGTTTGGTAAACCGGTGAGGTCCATTTTTTTATAAAAAATAAAAAAGAAAATCAGGATTAATCTTGACCATTAATTTCTTTTGATTCAAAGGTCAAGATTTGTTCACAATTTACATCATAAGGAGTGTTTACACCATAACCATCCTATATATATATATATATATATATATATATATATATATATATATATATATATATATATATATATATATATATGATACCAAAATGCAGGAAGAGGTACTGACTACCTTTGGCACTGCTTGACTTCAAGGAATTGCAATAAGAGGTACTAACTACCTTTGGCATTTGAATACTCCCTCTGTTAATTAAAACATGTCATTTTAGACATTTGTACATTTTTTAAGAACGCAAATAAAATCAAACTAAAATACACTTTTACCCCTAATTATTACTTTACTTTTTCACTTTATTGAAAATTATAACTAACAAATCTCTAATCATTACAAGGGTAATTTTGGAAATTGAACAGAAAAATACCTAAAACGACATGTTTTTCTTAACAAGATTTTACTCCTAAAACGACATGTTTTTCTTAACAGATGGAGTATTATTTTTCAGCCGTTTACTACTCCATTGGCAATATTCACTTATAAAAACTTATTTATATAAAAAAGGTTAATGACACTTGAGAGTAACATTCTGAAGCTTTACCATTTTATGCCTGGAAGAGGTACTGACTACCTTTGGCATTTGAATATTATTTGAGGAAGATCCTAAGAATACATTTTTATGGGGTATGATATGTACACCGTTAATTTTTACTATTTACACCGCAAATCCACCACATAGGGATGCGGTGGCTTAATAAAATTTTAGCCCGATATACCGCATGTACATGCGGTATGTCTTTTGACTGTATAAAAGCACCGCATGTACGTGCGGTGGGTTAGGTTAAAACGGAGTCCGTAATACGATAATCCGGTTGGGTCGAAGTTATCCGAAACCCACCGCATGGGAATGCGGTGGTTTTTAAAATATTGAAAATTTGGGTACGAACATACCGCATGGGTATGCGGTATGTTTTTCAAATTTGGGTAAAAAAAATACCGCATCTCCATGCGGTATTTTTTTACCGTTGTGGCAACGGTAAAAAACTTACCGCATGGAGATGCGGTATTGTTTTTACCGTTGCCACAACGGTAACAAAATACCGCATGGAGATGCGGTATGATTTGTTACCGTTGGGGGCCCATTATAAATAGGCGTGGGGGGCCCAGTTCTCCGACACACCGAATCTTCTCCGATTCCTTTCTTTCCGAGCCCGACTCGAATCTTCTCCCATTCCTTTCTTTCCGAGCCCGACTTTTGGTTCCGTCCATTCCCCGTCCCCATATCTACCACCACTTTGTACCCGGGTTTTAAGATGGTGAAAGACAATCGTGGAAAAGCCGCAGCTGATGATGTCGGTCCTTTTCGGAGACATCCGTTACAGGTAACATTTAATGTTTATAATAATCAATTTGCTTTATTTTTTAATTTGAAGGAAATAGTGTTAACATTTCATTGTTATATATAATGTAGCCGGAACCCACTATACAGAGGCGGAGGACGACAGATGTACCGCCACCGCTGGAGACACAACCTCACCCTACGGTATGTTAAAATTGTTACTAGGTGTAGGGAAATTGATATCGAATAAGTATATATTTCTGTTTTCTTAGGAATTGATAGTATGAGGTTGAAATCATTTATAAACCTTTGGAAAATCTTGCACCATTTAGTCAGTCATACGATATAGTATCGTATTCGAGCCATAGGATTCTGACAAATACTAGGTGTAGGGAAATTGAAATCGAATAAGTATATATTTATGTTTTATTATGAATTGTTAGTATTAAGATGATATCATTAATAAACCTTACGAAAATCTTGCCACATTTAGACAGTCATACGATATAGTATTGTAATTGAGCGATAGGATTGTGACAAATATATTTTAATTTACACAGTCTGTGTTGTCGAGAAATTTGGGAGAGAGGGTAGTATTACAATCTGCTAGGAGAGCTGCCATTAGGGAGAGGCAGACGTTGGAGGGTGTATCAGTTCCGATGGAGACGGATAGCGACGCGGTAGATGATGATACCGAGGCTGCTGTCAGGGAGACCCAGACGTTGGAGGATGTAGTGGATCCTCCGGAGAGGGATACTGAGACGGTAGGAGCTGATACTGGGCACACGTCCCAGTCATCTATAGAGACATATCAGAGTCTGGTGCAGATTGAGCTGCACTTGATGTCTGACCACACGGATGACCCAGTGGTGCAGTCGACTGGAGAGTCTGGTCAAGGCGACCAGGGTATTGAGATGGTGGAGGAGTACCTACGAGGGGACCGAGCACGTCAGACGGATGAGCATTTGCAGACTGGTGCTGAGAGAGTGGTAGAGCAGTTGCAGACTCATCATGACAGTTATCGGGACTACTTTGGGACTCAGTTTGCGAGCGAACAATTGAACTCGTATGACGACACGGCACCTCTGCTCGGAGATGTGGGTGTTGGGACGAGTCATGCTCGAGGTGGCGACCAGGAGCCATGGGCCGTTGGGCAGATAGATTTTGGGTCATTCACCCCGGTAGGTTCTACGGGTATAGGGAGGACGCCTGAGAGTCAGCATGCGGCGCCATCGTCGACGCCGAGGACCGCCGAGCCTGAGCCGATCATCGGGAGTCAGCAGGCGGCGCCATCAGCGACACCTAGGAACTTGGAGGGTGTGCCGATTACCGGGGGGCATGAGAGGCATGTACGTGGACAGAGATGTTCTTCGGCCCCACCTATTGAGTCAGCTGGACTTTCGAGGCATGTGTCGCTGGATATGGGAGGAAACCAACATGATCCGATGTATGGGGCATCTGACGATGTTCGTCAGGATATGGGAGGAGACCAGGCGGCACAGCCCCCTGTCTGTGTAGTGCAGAGGAGGCGGAGACAGCGTGGAGAGAGCAGTAGGGCAGGTGGTGCTGGGCAGCATGGTGAGGGGAGTAGTGCAGGAGGTGATAGGCATGGCGAGCCTAGCAGGACAGGGGTCATTCGGGCTGTTCTGCCCGAATGGCCAGGGGGCCACATACCATTTCCCTTCTGAGAGACTACGAGACCCACATTGCACAGGCTGTTTGGAGACGGGAGGACGAAGCCTTGCGTAGGGGTGTGCGTGTGCAGAGACGAGGGCAGTCGCTGGGCCGTGTAGAGGCGTTGTTGGAGGTTGATGGATGGGAGTCCTGGTTTCCCGCAGTGCGGGAGATTGGGTTCTGGGACCTGAGAGATTTCGAGTGGGATCATGTGGATCACACTCTGATCGGGGCATTTGTTGAGCACTGGCACCCCGAGACGAACAGTTTTAACTTCGCATGGGGAGAGATCACCATCACACTGCACGATGTGCTCTTCATACTTGGCCTTGGTTTGGACGGAGAGGAGTGTATTCACTTGGATGACGTTGGCGCCTGGAGGGAAATAGTTGGGGAGTATTACGGCTTGACTCAGAACGAGCGGCAGAGCGCATGGGCCCATGGAGGACCTACTGTTCAGCTCCTCCTTCAGAAGATAGCACCGATGCGACAGCGGGTTCGAGATGGCGCCCCACTTGAGCATGATATGGAGTGCATCTTGGGTGTTGTGCTGGGGATGATTGCGACTGCGACCTTGTTCATCGACAAGTCGGGCGGAAGATTGCGACCGGAGGTGATCCGTAGGTTTATGGATGCAGCGCAGGTGTCGCATCTTTCTCTAGCTGCAGGGGTCTTGTCGTGCTTGTACCGGGGATTGGGCGAGGCGACTCGGGAGTTGGCCAAAGACATGGACGGTTGTACAAAACTATTGGAGGTAAGACATTCGTTCTGTGATTATTTATTTTAGAAGTTTTGTAACTAGGTTATAATGACTATGTTGCTGATAGTATTGTTCCTTTGTAGGTGTGGATATGGTTGCATTTTCCGGTGTTCAAGCCCGGCATGACGCTCGATCGGAGGCTAGCCCGGGATCCGCGACGCGGGGTGAGGTACGTCCTGGGGGCGACACCATTTTCCAGTACAGTCACCCGGGATGATAGGCCTCGCATCGAGCGACTGGATGTTCTGCGGCGGAGGCTGGATGAGATGACAGTCGACGAGGTACGAACACAATTTATATCCGCACTTACATTTGTCATACTATATACCAGATTTTAGTCGTAATAACAATTTCTATTCCATTGCAGATCGAGTTCATGCCATTTGGTAGACACTTGGATTTTGATGGAGATCTGCGTCTTTCGAGATATAGGGGCACCATTCGGTGGTTGTTCGAGGAGGAGCCGTATATGCCGGACCGTGTGCTGCGACAGTTTGGTCGGGTTCAGCACATTCCCGCTGATCCAATCAGGCCTACCGTAGTGCTCAGACCAAAGTCCGCCAAGTGCAAGAAGGAGGCGTCGTTCCACCCAGCTGACAACCACTGGGCGCACAGGTTCGATCATCTTTTCCCCATGGAGGAGTTGCCACGGACCTCTGAAGAGTACCCATATGGCGTGGCTGATGACTATCTGGAGTGGTTTCACCGCCATAGTCATCCATACCTACTTCCTGATACTCCTCGACACCAGCCCATCATCCCACCGCCGCCACCCCCGCCGTCGCGACCCCCGCCGCCGCCCACCACGCCGCCACCACACCCGCCGTCGCCACCCCCGCCGACCATTATTGAGCAGCGCCATCATGCGGCTGGGTTGGAGATTCGGCGACTCATGGAACTTGGAGTTGAGTTGACTCCGGCACACCTGACTCGCATCTATCAGCAATTTTGGGGTCCTCCCCCACCGTGACGGTGCGATCTGGGATGATGTATGTGGTTGTTCTGTTTGTGGGTAGATGGCTTTTTGTGTAGTAGTTGGTAGTTTGGATTCTTTTTTGTGCAATAGTTTGGATTGTTTTTTGTGGAGTAGTTGATGATTCGATTTCGGATTACGTATGTTATGTGTTTGTGTGGATTTGATGGTTTGTTACCGTTGTAGATCGTTTTCAAATTTGAATAGTATTTCCGTACCCAACGTTCAATATCATGATTCGAAACGAACTTTATAAATTACAAGCAACGAAATACAAATGGCCCTAATATAGTCAAGTGTTACGCACAGTAGCTTCACCTAGCTTCATTACAAGAGCCTTTTTTTCCTCTTCCAGAACTGCAACTTGACTTTCCAGGATATCAATCCGCCAACGGGCTTGTTGGTTTTCGACCAGGAGCGATCGATTTTCATCACGTAGTCTCTTTATCATCGCCTCCACCGTCTTTGACCGCGGACTACCAGTGTATAGAACCGCCTCAAACTCTTCCATCGTGCCTTGACGTATTATGTCGTTGCTTGAGCTTTCCCCGCTGTTGTCCGACATGTTGAGGTGTGTGGTCACTTGGCCAGAGACTCCGGGTTATATAGGTTTCAGACACCACTTGTCCATACGGTATACAATACCGCATGGACATGCGGTATACAATACCGGATGTCCATGCGGTGTTTAATACTGCATGGACATACGGTATGTACGTACCCCATGGACATGCGGTGAGTATGTACCGCATGGCCATGCGGTGGGACCTAGTCTATATAAGAGGACCAACCCGGCGCCGGAAACACACCACCGCCGGAAACACACCCCCACTGACAATGTTGTCCGAACAAAGACCAATTCCACGTGAAGACATGTTCACCAAACACTACAAGAAGGAGCCGCTTGGAGGCATCACTTTTACTGCAACGTGCCGTCACTGCGGCCATCGCTACACCGTGACCAACAACCTGCAGCACGGTCATCTTAAGAGGCACATCAACAACAAGCATGCCGACGAGATTTAGGATTCATGTGTTGGATATCCGACTTATGTGTAGTCGTTCGTATGTGTCAGTCTGATGAACTTGTTCTTATTGTTGGTTTTGTAGTCGTTCGTTTGTGGTAGTGTGATGAAGTTGTTGTTATTGTTGGTTGTGAAGTAGTTTGTTTGTCGTCTAGTTGTAACAATGTTGTTTGAATAACGAGTCGGTTCGTACGCTATTTGTGTCATGTGTTTCCTATTTCAACGTACTTTCTATATTTCTTGCAACACTTGAAATAATATCTAATGGAAATCACCGAGGCGACTCGAGAGAGAATTTAATTAAACGGTTGAACTGCTTACACATGAAAATACAACGCATACACATCACACTACATACTTGGTAATGCATGTCTAATCACTATCTTCGTCCGATGACCTCTCATTAATGGAAATGACAATATTCATTTGGTTGAACGCGTAATACCTTTCACCTGCGTTGAACGCTCGAAGCTTACGGATAACATGATCACATAGGCCCTCAGCCCCGATACTGTAAACGTCGTAACGACAATATCTTCTGATGTGATTCGCGATTCGCGCCTCTGCATCCAAGTAATACGATTCGGGTAATCCTCTGTCGTCATAACAATGCGCACAAGAGAAGTCGATCGGATATGCTATGTCAGTGTCCGTCTCGATTTGACACTGAAATATAATGCACGAATTTCCTAGAAGGTATGCTGGATGCTTGCAGGTGCATTCCTCCGGCCACCGGGGCTCCGAGCAACGAATTAATGTGACTTTGTACTCCAGATAACCTGCCGTCCGCCGGTATGTGTCTAAGGTGTTCACCATTTTGTGATTCGCTGGACACCCGTTATGGTGGTTCCTGTGGCGGATGGATGGCCGTCATGATTTATAGGCCATACACCGCAAGGGGAGGCGGTGTCTGACTACCGCATGGTAATGCGGTACATCGTAACCGGTCCGGTCCGGTCCCACTTGCCCCATTTTGGAACATAGAGCAGAGGCACCGCCTATACATGCGGTAATTATCACCGCCTACACATGCGGTGACAACCGCATATACAAGCGGTAATAATAACCGCATAAACATGCGGTGGTTATTACCGCATATACATGCGGTGGTCCCATTTTGGCTATAAAAAGCGGTGTTTAGTACCGCATATACACCTCATACTAATCAAAACAATCAAATCATGGTTAGAATAGCTGAGTTTGAAGGTGAGACAGAGATGGGTGTGTCATACAAAATTATACGCGATAAGTTCTCGAGGCCATACGAAGATTATTTGTGCAATTGTCAGCACAAGCGGTGGTGCCAAACGTTCCCTTGTTGTCTTGCTCACGTTGTCTGCTACAAAGGCGTTGAAGGCGACAGATACGCTTTCTCGGAGCCGGTTGAAGTGGCGTGTCTGAGAGATCACCAATTACACGTTGAGGACCCCGAGTCATACTACCGCGAGGCGGTTGAGGCAATCAAATGCGCAATCAGCGACCTATTCAGCGATGTCAGGCTACACTACGCACTTGAGATTGCAAGGTTCACTGTTGACAACGCCGTCCGTCCAGCGAACGACAGAGTGAAGAAGTACGCATTCAACCGCATTGAGATCTACATTAGCCCGCGTATTCTCGAGGAGTCAGTAGGTAGTTGTACACCAGATCCTACATTGTGGTGGGACCCTTTGCAAGGTATACCATATTCACAAGTAGAGTGGAGTCTGTAGGTAGTTGTTCCGTGTTCCGTAGATCCTCTTACAAGAGGAACTTTTTGTGTAATTCCTCCGCAGATTCAATGGCTTGATAGAGCCTTCTGAAGTTCACTTTGTTGTATGCAAAACGAACATTGTACAGATTTTCATCTCTGTGCATTCTGTGGTGGGACCCTTTGCAAGGATATCCATCAGTAGAGTAGGAACCAAGTTTGTGTAAAATCATTATGTAGAATCCGTTTAATAGCCAATGTATCACCGCATGTGTAATGCAAATGATTTATCAGCGAAATATAATTAATGGTTTAACTCGTGACCGGATAAATTCACCATAAATGATACACAACAATTACCAACCGACAACATTTTACCTATGGTACATAACAACTACCAACCGACTCCTCTACATTGCTCGGCAAAATGTGAATATGTATTCGGTGAAATGCGTACTTTCGAAGCTTGGTGTTTGCACGCCGCACGACTTTTTCCATGGTGTATCTTGCCACTTGCGTTGCATTGGCCAATCCGAAATTGGAGAAAAAGTCGCTAACAAGCTCTGTAATTGCCTCCGTCGCGTGAATATAATATGCTGCAGGGTTATCCCTATAGGAGTACGGCCTTGTCATGCGGACATCCTCGTAAGTCACTCCTTCAACGCACTCGAGGTCAACCGAATCGGAAACTCTTGCTGTATCGCGTTCTTCGCATACAACTTGGCAAAGGCAGCACGACCATCCTGTCGAGCTTCTGTGCTGACAGTTGCACAATATATCGTCAGGTAGCGTACGAAAAGTTTCGACTGTAAGTCTAAACCTGCTGCCCGATCTTGTCTCCGCTTCATACACTTTGGTAGTTGCCATAGTGGTTATGGTGTACTGAAAGTCTCAACCAACCGCTTTTATAGTTGTCTTTTAACACCACCGCATGGTCATGCGGTATACATATACCGCATGGTCATGAGGTATATGTATACCGCATGGTCATGCGGTATATGTATACCGCATGACGACAGCGTCCCAGCACGTGGATTAATCGGAGTCTAAACGAAGACATGAAGCAACGTACCAGCACGGCGACACCGTTGCATGGTATGAATTTTGATAATTTCAGGGAATAACACATTACATGAAAACGGATAAAGTGCCTCATTTTTCATATTAATTAAAGAGATAAGATTACAGCAAAAGTAACTCAGTTACTTTACTTTGCCGCATCGTCGTCATGTCACACATCAAAGGAAATCATTGTTGTTCTATTCCTCTGATGGTGAAACATTCTCCGGCGGCACTACAACTACCCGAAACCGAGAGTTGCCTAAGTAGCTAAACATCAACCCCGCCCCTACGCGCACGCCACGGGATATCGTGAAATTATTCCATCCTTGTGCGAGCCAGAGCGCCCCGGATCTGTTGCGCTCAACCCGGATGCCGGTGCCTCTCCTCCCTACCCCATTAGTCAGCGTTATTCTTTCGACGCCGGCTAGCCCGTATTCTTCTTCGAAGTTGGAAGGCAGAGGCTGCAATTTTTAAGATGTACTTAGTGAGTTCGGAACATTGTGAATTATATGTCAGACGACAGAATGGGGCTTACCAATATTTGTGTCAGCGAGACGTCTTCTACCCACCAGAAAAAATCCCTCGGTCCGCTCCCTGAGACTGAGTAGAAAGGTCTTGGTGTATTACCAGCCGCCATGTTGTAATAATCACGATATCGCACGGGGGTCATTTATAGCGGGAAAACATGTCGCGTTATATGCGAGAATTATACCGCATATCTATGCGGTATACATTACCGCATGTGTAAGCGGTGGGTCACCGCATATCTATACGGTATGCGTCACCGCATTGATATGCGGTATTCAAAAAAGTGCGGAAACATACCGGCACGGGTACATCGTGATCTTCTTCCGCCATCGGAGTTGGTCGTCCAAATTTCATCGGTCGAAGGAGAGCGAGCCTCTTATAAAAGTGCGAAGCTGAGAGATTCCGTCGTGAGTTCCGACGAAAGTTCCCAGCTTCATCCTCTTGTAAGAGGTTCATTCTCCCTTGACAGATGTAATTTAGACGCCCACTACGATGACGGACGAAGATGACGGTGTACCCGTACCGGTACGTTTCCGAAGCATTTACAGTTTTGTTTGGATGATCAATAGTCATCCGCAGGATAACGTAAAAGATGTTATGGACGTACATGTGTACTATCACAACGTCTTTCACGTTATCCTGCCGATAACTATTGCATTTTATTAGATCGAAGCTACATAACCCCATATCGAAGCGATATAACCCGAGCAACATGCCAGCGGCCTGCGATTTCAATCAAAAGACACAAATCGCCGGCCGTGGCATGTTGCCTAGGCTATCATCGCTATTGAGCCATGAAGAAAGCATACATACGGATTTTATTTAATTTATGAGAAAAAACGATATAACCCGTGCAAACTAGTCAAGGGTCAAAAATTTCGATCTTAAGACACAAATTTTTGGCCCTGACTAGTTCGCACAGATTATCATCGCTTTTCCGCCACGGCAAATGTCACGAACCGGCCATGGGGTATATATAGATACATACCGCATGGGCATGCGGTACAAGGTGCTCCACTGTTTACCTATACGGTTGTTCACCGTATACCTATGCGGTAAGATACCGCGGACCTATACGGTGTCCATTGCACCGTGCACCTATGCGGTGGGCCCACAAATTCAAATAATTCAACACCAACGGTCATCTGGAACCACCGCATAGGCATGCGGTGTTACTGTATAAGAAGTCACCCGCTCTCCGTTGAAATGCATCCAATCCCCTCACACCTCATCAACGGTCATTTACTAATATGGTTAACGACGACACCAGTCGACGACCTTCAAGCCCGGGGGAGGAAGCACCTACCAGGACGCCAATGGCCGATAACTCACCACCCCCTCGTCTTCCGGTATGTGATTAATGTTTATCATTTGAAATGTCGTTGTAGGTAGAATATAGGTAGTGGAATAACCAGAATATAGGTACTGGAATCATATGGAATGGAAACCAAGATATAGGTACCGGTTATGTAGGGGAATAAATTAGGTTCTGAAGTAGAGCAGACGGAAACCATGAATGGGTCACGTAATATATATGCACTGTTTGCATGCTGGCAGCTACCACTAGAGGAGCAGGCTGATCCGATGCCGGAAGACGGTCAGGACGATCAGGCCCGTAACCAGGAGTACCGCGATTACACTCTCGAATTTGCTACATCCCAGACGTGGACCAATCGCGACGATCTCCTACAACACTGTCGTGGCACAGCATTAAAGCTTAATATGGTTTTGACAATCAAGCGTTCTTGGGGGAGCACTCCTACAAGGCGTGGGAGTCTATTGCTCGCATGTGAGAAGTACGGCCAGTACACTCCCCGTAAGAGACAGCGAGTAGCCGGAGATGATGCAAGCGGGAACACGCGCAGAGCTGTTTCGAAGATAGAGGGGTGTCCGTTTGCATTGTCTGGCGTGGAGTTCAAACGGGGCGAATGGGGCCTGGACGTTATTCATGGCAAGCACAACCATCTACTCCCCGGTGCATTGGACGGTCACCTGTACGTCGGACGGATGGATGCAGATGAAAGAGACACTACGTTGGCCCTTACCGTCGCTGGTACCCCACCAAAACCGATTTTAGCTACATTGAAGATGACAGCTGACGCACGACAGAAGCTGAACTTCACATCGCGGCGCCAAGTGTACAATGTGAGAGCAAAGTTTAAAGCTGAAGCGAGAGGAGATCGAACAGTCTCCTAGGAAACACTCCGCATTTTGCGGGATAAGGGTTACTACTATTGTACGAGGAGATCCCCTGACGATCCCAACAGGCTTCAAGATCTATTCATCGCCCATACAGATGCTCGCCATCTTCTAGCCATGTTTCCATACGTCGTCCTCGTCGATAGTACATACCGGACGAATGCGTAAGTTTCTATATACACTTATTCTTTTACCCATTCCCACCATGGCATGCGAACTCAAATATTTCATTGTGCAGGTACGGGATCCCTTTGTGTGAGTTCGTTGGATTTGTAAAGGCCCGGATTTTAAATCCTAAATTTTGGAAAAAGATATTAAAAATGAATTTAAATCGGGTATTTAAAATCTCTTAAAATGAATTCCGGCATGATTTTAACGGATTTTTCTGACGGATTTCAATTCCGCTATTTTGACTTGAGATTTTGGAATATGAGGGAGATTTTATCGAATTAATTAATTCGAGTTGGAAATTCGATTTGAAATTTCGAATTGGGATGAGGTTGAGAGGGAGGGTTCTGCGTTTTATTATCGGGTATTTCAAATGTAAATTTTGGTAACATTTTGTGTCTCAAATCTTCCCCCTTTTCGAGCAGTAGCTCTTCTTGCCTGTACCTCTGTTACCTCTGTATACCCAGCATGCCAAACCCAGCCTTGCTGCCTGCTGCCCACGCCAACCTGTATCGCCAACTACATCACAGAGCAGCATCCCCCTTTTGTGTCGACTGCAACAATTGGTACAACCCAAGCTCCCCTCTCTTGTTGTCCAAATGCAGCAGCTACCCATCACCTATTCTCCCCTCTCTTTCTGCAAAACCAGTGAGATCCCAAAACCCCCAATTTTCGAGTGCAATCACCACCACCTGGCCACTGTCTTCCGACGAGCCACACCATCGCCTCACCTTGCCTCTGCTGCACTCCCTCCGTTTCGTTTCCGTGAGCAAGCCAGCAAGGCCGAGCTATCTAGCCTCCATTCTTCGTCTCCATGAAGCGCAGCAGCACCTCCGAGCTCCCACTTCTCCTTTTTCGAAGCAGCAGAGCAACCGAGCACCGCCGAGCACGCCTCCAGCCTTCCCTCGTCTGAGCTCCCAGCCATCCCATTGCTTCTTCCTCCGAGCAGTAGCAGCAACTAGGAGTCCCATCGGAGCCCAGACACTTGCCGGAGCCCGGAACGCCGCCCGCGTCCTCAGTTTTCCCTTCTCGAAGGTCGATCTCGTTTCTTATTCGATTTCAGTTCAAATCCCGTCAAAATCCGTTTTTGCTCATCCCTTACTCCTCATAGGACTCAATCGGCGCTCCTTCCTCGTTAATCGCAGCCGGAGCCGCCCTCGGAGCCTCTCGGCGTCGAAAACTCAGCCTCCACTGTAAGCTCGCTTTTCCCTCTTCCATTTATTGTGTCGCTTCTTCCTTGAGGTCGGGTTTGGTTCGGAGTTTCAAAACACTTCTCTGGGTAAAATCTGAGGCCGAAATCTGGCCGGAGGCTGGAGATCCCTCCCCCGCCTTTCCCTGTCAGTTCTCCGATTGGAGCGGCTCTGTTCTGAGCTTGGGAGGGAGACGGCTCTCTTCTTTCCTTGTGGGCTTGGGCCTGTTTCTCGGATCCGGGTTTTGGTGTCGGGTTATATCATTTGTTCTATGGGTTTTCAGTTAGAGAGAAATGGATCTGGGCTCCCTTCTTCAGTTTGGATCCGGGTTGGGCCTTCCTTTTGATGGTCTGGGCCTCTTCTTCTTTCAGATTTTTGGGTTGTTTTGTTGGGATAATTGTTTTATTGTTTTATGGATTTTTGGGTATCCGATTATTATTTATTTAATTATTCTGATTTAATTGTTATGTATTAATCATATCTTAAATGTTTATTTGATGATTAAATATTAGAAATGTTGATCAAATGTTATTTTATAATGTGAGAGTTGTTATTTATGATAATTAAGTTATGGAAGTTCTATTTGAAAATGCTACTTATAAGATTATGTTAGATATATGATTAAACATTATTTGAAAGAGAGATTTAAAAAGAATATTTTGGAAAAATGAAAATGCCGGAATTATTTTAGTAGTATAAACCTGCAAGCGTATTAAGGATTTCATGTTTTATAAAGGGGTTTTGGCCAAATATGATTTGAGAAATTGTTTTGAATATGAGTTGTCTTAACTTGATATTTAAGAGTTTGGAAAACTTTGGGAAATGAGTTTAGAAATATTGTTGGTAAGATTTATAGATATGGGTTTGATTGGAAATGAAATGGGTTTGGTTGATGTTTATCGTATCGGAAAGGTCTTGGAAAACGGTTTTGCTATCGATCGGGTTTTGAGAATGTTTGAGAACTTGGGTTTCGTGTGCATGAATGTTAGCCCAGTGGCTTATGGCAATGGCTTGATGATAGGTGTATATTGCTTTTGAATTGCTTCAGACTTGCATTTGGGCCCTTGCTTGTGTTATCTTGCTGTTCTGTATCTTCAGGTAAGTTCCCTAGGGGGCTTACTCAGGTTGGACATTCATGCCTGTTGTTGCATTTTATATTAGGTGTTGCATATGCATAAAAGCATGTCATGTAGTATCATGTTTAGGTTGCACTAATTGATTGAGCATCTGTTTACTTTATGCGTTTGAAACAGAACGGCCGTTATCTGTGATAGTCCCAGAGTCTTTGCTAGGGTCATAGGGTAGCCCAGCCTCATCGGGTACCCTGAGTTAATCGAGTCATGAACTTCCTTATATTATGATATGCCTGCGGGCTTTATTGTGGAGCGGGTTAGGCATGCGTGCCCCCCGATTATGATGGAATGCATTCACGAGCTGGCCAGTCTCCGCCCTATCGGAAGGGGGTGGAGGTAGGAGAGGGATATGCCACTTGGCATTGTCTTGGGCCCTTTACGGTATTTTTACACATTATTATAACTAGGAGCATGCTAGTGTGTTTGACTTTCGTACTGCATTAGAGCATCTTTATTAGGTATAGCACATACTATGTGGCCTCAGCGAGGAATGCCGGTCCCGCATGAGTGGCTCGATCTGACTCCTTTCCCCGTTCTTTTTTTAAAGGCATTTGCTGCAGATTTTGAGTGATCAATGTCTATATGACGGGGTTCCCTTTTGACGAATTGAAGAATCTGGCTAATATCCTAACTTAGTAAAATGGTAATTACACACTCATAATTTGGTTTTGACCGGCTCTGCCGTGGCACTTGTATCTTTACTTTACTTCCGCTTTACTTTTGTTTGAAATGGATTCCGCGTCATAGTCTTAGGACAAGTTAAGGGTACCCAACGGCCCTTCGAGGTTTTTAGGGTTTGAAATCCCTCTTTGTACTAATCTTAAAATGAGTTTGAAACCTCGACCCGTACCTGGATTGCAAGATCCGAACAAGGGGTTTTATCCCTTGAAACGTAACCCGGAAATCATAATTCTGGGCCGTTACAGGATTTACTTGCACAAACAAGAACTTCGTCATCGGGTTCTGCTTCATGTCGTACGAGAACACAGATACGTACATTTGGGCGTTGGGGCAGCTCGTTTACCTCATGCGAGGTAATCTTCCTAACGTTGTTGTCACTGATCGAGAGTTGGGGTTGATTGCGGCGCTACGAGAAGTTCTTCCCAATGTCAGGCATATGTTGTGCACAGTGCACGTCCTCCGACGATGCGAAGAAGCTGCTTTCCAGAAGTCAAAGAATCTTGATGTTGCTAGGCGTTTCAAGAACGCATGTGTTGGCCTGTTCCAATCCAGATCGGTTGAAACTTTCGCCGCTAGAAGGAGGGGTATGCATGCAGAGTGGGAGCATATCGAAGGGCTTATGCCGTATTTGGAGGCGACGTGGTTACGAGATTACTCTGAGCAGATAGTTCGTGCATGGACAGATGCAATCCAGCATTTTGGTACGACCACGACGAACAGGTGCGCCTACGTTTTCATTATAAAATTCATTATACACGTAATTTGTTTACATATAACGATCTTCACCTGCGAGTCTCACTTATCTTTTAGGGTTGAGGCTGCTCATTCTGTGTTGAAAAAGACCTTAAACTCTGCAGTCGGTGATTTCACTCACGTGATAAACACAATCGATCTGATGATGGCGGATCAAATATGGGAGGTGAAGAATACACTGGGGAGAGCGAACAACACCTGGCCTACAGACTCCCACGACCTATGGATTTTCGATCGAATTCGGAATATTGTGTCGAAGGAATGTTTCAACCTGTTGTTCGAAATCTACACAAAGATGGAAGCCGAGCCACCTTCGCAACCATGCAGAGATGCATACTGGAGGGACGTTTACGGTCTTCCATGCACACATGACATGCAAGCTTGTCGAGACACACAGATACCCATCAGACCATCCCAGATACACATTTTTTGGAAGCAATTGGATTTCAAGAGGCCTCATGTTGACAACGTCCAGGATAACACTCCCCTCAGCAGAGCTGATGTGGACATGTCGCGCATGATCAGTTTGTTCCAGAGCGGAGCTATGGACGAGGATACTCGTTGGAGAATCGCGTCGGCATTCAACGACGGGGATCGTCCCTCCCATACACCGTTGACCACCCCTGACCCGGAGGACCGTAGACCTACAGGGAGACCGAGGACTCGCCACCCCTGTCAGACGAACCCTCTACCTTGGGAACGTGAGCGTGCTCGGGCTCAACGTCGGGCAGATAGACAGGGGACCACTGGATCCGCACGAGGGCGAGGCCGAGGTCGGGGTCAACCGGCATCAAACGAAACAGATGACGTGGAAGGTACTGAGGAGGCCACTGGGTCCAACGACATTGCCATCGACGACCTTCCTAGGGGCCGAGGAGTAGGCAGAGGACGAGGACGGGGTCGTGGAATGGGACGTGGACGAGGTCGATCAGCGTCGGAGCCAGCTCCGGAGATTGTAGGTGACATTCCAACACCAGCACCTACGGCGCTTCCACCACATAATCTACCTCGAGTAGAATTCAATTGGGGCACTGGCAACATCGACGAATTCATGATTACTTTCGTACGAGCCGTCACAAATGTTGCAGGTGATGGTCACTGTGGGTATAGGTCTTTAGCTTGTCTTCTGAACTTGGGACAAGACGCATGGCTTCGAGTTCGACGAGAGCTGGCCGTTGAGTTGCAGGTGCATTCAGATCGGTACCATTACTATCCGGCCTTAGATGAGCTCATCATGAGGGTCAACTATTTCGGCACGTGTCATGATGCTACGTATTGGATGGAGATTCCGATCATGGGCGAGGTGTTTGCCACGCTTCACTAGCGTCCTTTGGTGATTTTGTCACAGATGATGCCTATGTTGTGCCTACCTCTGTACGCCACCGGTGGCCCGTCAGTACCGACCTATGAGGAGCTAGATGGAATAGCTTTAGTCGGCAACAGCAACCATTTCGTTCCGGTATGTTTCGTATTTCATATTCATTAATTTGTTACTGTTTTGTTTCTCTTTTCTGACATCAATATTAACCTTGTATTCACAGATTTGGTTGTTTCCTGGTTCACCTCTTCCTCCAGTCTACGTCACATGGACATGGCATCACGATCGCACTGTCGACGGTTGGGACGAGCAGTTGCAGCGAGGATTGCACGATATAGAGCTTACCGCCGTCGTGATGGTGGCCGTCCCCTACCGTATTAGCATTTCCCACTTTCTGATGTCATTTTTCGAACTTCATATGTTCAATTGGGTTGTATCTTTCTCTATTCCATTTCACATCCGAACTCCATATTTTCGTCATCGCTTATATTTATCGCACTTTCGTTTTAATCATCTTTGTTTTCAATTCAACATATGATTTTTTTCAGATCACGGCGTTTATTACAAGTTAATTCCCCTGTAGTAGGATATACCATTGCAGATGTCCATGGATTATACGATACATTCGTAGTGTGGACGAATACCGCATACCCAAGCGGTGTGTATCGGTTCCTATCGGTCCTCTCAGCTCTTCCAAATAGTTACGCGCAAATCGGGTTATCCGATACCCACCGCATGGGTATGCGGTGAGGTTGAAACGGAACGGGGGTGCTCACCGCATGAAGACGCGGTTTTTCTCTATACGGTGGGTAGCACCGCATATACATGCGGTGACCTACCGCATGTACATGCGGTAGGTCATTGACCGTCATTAACTCAGTCATTAACTCACCGCATAGTTATGCGGTGATTAGCGGTGGAAATAGTAAAAATTAGCGGTGTAGATATCGTTTCCGATTTTTATGCCTTTGTGTAACGTTCTGAAGCTTTACCATTTATGCCCTTCTTTTCATGAGATTTTAGCTTTAATGCAGGCTAGGTTGGGGGGGGGGGGGGGGGGGAGAAGATATAGGATTCAGTTTCAAGATAGATCTCAAACTCATTAGTGAAGTCCAAGCTCCATTTCGTGGAATCAGAAGATTCTTTTACATAGCATTTTCAACAGTTGTAGGGATTTCAACCTTCTTTACGGCACCTAGGCTATTTCGTGTAGTTCAAGGAGGTAATGGTGCACCTGATCTTTTAGAGACAGTGGGATTACATGTTAGATCTCTTGATCTTAATTTTGTTTATTATTAAAGATTAAAAATATTCCTTTTCATTACTTTAAATTCATATATGTACTAAAGAAGGGTTATCCTCTTTTATAAGATAGCTTAGGGATAAGAATATGATGTTTTTCCACTACTAACATAATACAGTATGATATTTCATTTTTTTTTATCTTTCACGTATGCTATCATGTATCATCTCACCTGGTATTTTTCCTCTTACCCCATTTCCTATTTCCCAATTACCTAAAATCTCATATTTTTCGAAATCCTTTTTTTTTATTCGTTCAGATTATCTGATATTCCAAGTTTATCCTAATCCTAATACATATCTTAATTTCTGATTTCCTCTTATCCCAAATACCTAAAATCTTAGATTTTTCGAAGTCCTTTTTTTTTTCATTCAGATTATCTAATATTTCAGGTTATCCTTTTGCCCCTATGCTATTATATATACTTACCACTTCTAACAACTTAATTTGTTTATATTTTATGCAATGGCAGGTTCCATTGTTCAGTTCACAAGCCTTAAGGACATTGATGAGTGCTCTACAATCAAGGTGTTTATAGCTAGGGTGTTTTCCAAGTCTCAATTTCCTGGGAGCAAATTCTGACCACCATTGTAGTTAGTTCTTATTTTTTATATTCATTAATTTTTTTCTCAGAAATCCTATGGACGAAGTCTAGCGTACCGATTTAATCCATTCATATATTTATTTATATAAAATATTTTTTTTCATTCTTATAGTAAATCTTTTATATTTTCTTTCCTCGCGCTATATTTTAAAACAGAGCGAGCATTGATTAATGAGAAGAAATTTCATAATTGAATAAAAATTTCGTAAATTGATGGTTAAACTTAAATGGTACTTACTACTGTACACCAATTTGAAGAGTATCTTGATCCATACTTCCGTAAGTGAAAAATGTTTACCCAAAAATGGTAACCGTGATAGAATGGTGGTATTTGCCATTTTATTTGAACTAGCACCTTGTTTTGGTGTTCTGAAAATAAGTATACTGCCTGCAAATGAATCATAGTACAGTAATAATTCAGTTAACAGAGTTTCTCGCAAAGGTGGAAATTTGATGTGAATTTTCGCCAGAAGGTCACCGTCCATGCGTCTACATTACCTTTTTTTTTTTTTTACTGCCTCCCATCGATTATACACAATAAAAATCCTCTACTTACTCTCTACACCACTTCCTACCCCATAAAATTAATTTAGTTTAAAACATATCTTTAAAGAAAATTAAGAAATTATATACATATTTTAAACAACTATATTTATATATTTATAAACTTTTATTTTAAAAAATTATGTTTTACAATTTTTTTAAAAAATCTATTTTTAAAATTTTTCAAAACATAAGTTTTCAAGATAAAAGTTTATAAACATATAAATATAGTTATTTAAAATGTAAATATAATTTTTAAAGTTTTAAGGGTGTTTTTGCTAACTAGCCTATTTTGAACATTTCATTAGGTCATTAGCACCCAAACTAATTTAATTAGTTAAGCTAGCACCATTCTCAAATGGAGTAGTAATGGTCAATGGTCAACTGTTTGACCATTGACTGGTCACCATTGATCGTTGACCTGTCAACGTTGACCAACTCCTTTAATTAGTTTTTTTTTAAATGGTGACATATTTTGTGATGTCATTTTTTACCGTTTTGATGCCACTTTTTTATTACATTTTATTTTCGCTTTAATGTCATTTTATAATGAAATGGTTTGATGACACTTTTTAAATGCCATTTTTTTCAAACTTTGATGACATTTTTTGTTTAATGTGATGTCACGTTGACCATTGATGCCTTTTTTTTTTTTACTATTGACTATTGATGACATTTTTTTATGTCAAATGTTTGATGATATTTTTTTTACCGTGATGCCATATTTTTTCAAAGTAGTGATGTCACGTTGACCATTGATGATATTTTCACCGTGATGACATTTTTTGTTCACGTTGACTATTGATGGCATTTTTTTGTTACTGTTGGCTACTGATGACATTTTTTTATGTCAATTTTTTGATGATATTTTTTTTACCGTGATGCCATATTTTTTCAAAGTAGTGTTTTGATGTCATTTTTCTAATGTAATTATTTGATGTCACTTTTTTTTATCAAATCGTTTGATGCCATTTTTTTTAATTAAATCAATTGTACATCGATATATTTTCATCGATTCTACTTTTATTCACGGATGACACGTTTGTGATTACACTTCACTGATGCAATCACTTGTGGTGACATATTTATTACATTTTTATACAATTGATGACATTTGTGATTACACTTAATTGATCTTAATCATTTGTGATGACATTTTTATTGATAAGATTTTGATATAATTGATAACATATGACCATAAAATATGATTGCACTTCATTGATGACATTTATGATTATACCTCATTGATCTCAATTATTTTAATGACATTGTTTATACAATTATAACCTAATTCCAACCAATAGTTCCAGCCCACCAAAATGAAATCCCACTAGTAAAGCTAAAAGCCTAAAATAAAACCTCACCTAGATTACCCTCGGCCCGTATTCCATCCCACCAAAAAAAGCCCTTATCCTATATGTTTCAGCCCATACATTTCATTACCCAGACAGTAAATATTCAAAAGCTCTACTTTGTTTGCTAGAGTTAACACATCAATGTAAATTCACCCATAAGGCAAATTCACACAGCCAATGACTACAGCTCTCCAAAGGAAGCACCAGCAGGCAAGCCAACAATAAGGTCAGTCTGGATTATAGGTTTCATCGATCATCCGGGGATGAAGCTTCCACGCCTATAACAACAAAGCTCTCGGATGACAGCAAAATCACTCGAATGACAGCAACAAATGAAAAATAATTTAGTCCTTGACAGCAAGAACAAATAGCTAGCAGCCACTGCACATCACACTTTCCCAGCAGCCCCATCACATGACAAAAAGGGTTGAATCTCTCATTTCACCTTGCAAATTGTCACTGCTAAACGCGTTGGCTGTTACAATGATTTCAGTAGTAAAAAATAAATAATCAATCACCAACAATGAGCAAGTAAGCAATGCAACCAAATGAACAACTATATAAAAGAGTAAAGCCCTTATTTACTGTCATATGTTAACACAACTGAAACAAGTGACATTGAGCTAGTGAAAGTGAAAACCATTTTCACCATACATAACAGAACCATTTAGACACTGAATCACAATTTCAACCAAAAAGAGCAATCCTAACTATAATTAGCTAACCTCTATGCATATTTCTTTGATGTCGGCTCCAGAAAATTCATCCTTTGTCATCACAAACTCTCCCAAATTGACATCATCAGCTAATGTCATCTTAGATGTGTGGATCTGCATAACGAAATTCTCATCAGGGTATAAACCAAGTATAGCATTCCCTCCTTATTTCTGAACTATACAAGTAACATCTGGCTTATGAGAATACTCGTTCACATAATCAAATAAAAAAAAACAAAAAAAATGCAATTTTACCTAATATATAAACTTGCTATCAACATTCAACTAAAAAAACATCAAAAACATATTTCAGCATCAATGTCAGTCGGGTAGGGCATCTCCCCTGTCAAGCTCCTGCACAAGTTCTTTTTCCATCTCGGCGTCCCTATCTTCAGCCCCAACAGAACTCGATGCCCCTTCATCTGATCTTGCTTCATCAGCCAAGCTAGATCTAGCATCTGGTGCAGGAATGGAGAATTCAACACAAATGTTCCCGGAGGATGTAGATTATTCGACATTCGGTCCTAGCTGGGATAGAAGATGATTCAATGTAAAATAATATCCAGGAACAAAAACTAAGCATAAAATAATTGCAGGCTTCAATGTACTAATAACTGCATAAAAATGCAACTTGCCAAGACTCCCTGTAATGTTCAAATAATCAAATAAAAAATCATGTAGAATAGCATCATATATTCATATGGAATCAAAGAAATAGTGGGTAGGGAGGAAAAATGAGGAAGTTTTAAAAATCGTGTAGAATAGCATTCTTATGGTACATACCCTTTAGTTGCTCCTTTCAAAACCTCAAAGCACAAGTTCATAGTCCTCGTACATTCAACACTAATTCATCACTCATCCTTCTACTCGACATTTTCATAAACATCTTATATGCATTAGAGATTCAACACTAATTCATCACTCATAGTCCTCGTACATTCAACACTAATTCAAAGGGAGTCTTAATTCAATTTTGGGGGAAACCGTTAGCAAGAGCAAATAACAAAATCGGATGATCAATTGAAAAAAAAGGGAAGTGAGTACCTGTAAACAAGGGGCAATTGGATCAAATAAGGACCTCATAGGACTCGATATGAGGCTTTATCATCTGAGAGAGGAGGTGATTGTCGAGGTCGGGGAGACGAGACTCGGAATCAGGGTTTCTCTGGATGAGATGGAGAGAAAATGAAGAAGGAAGGTGAAGTCATATCGTCTCCAATCCCCCGCCGAAGTCGGGGCTCTGAATATTCTCAAAACCTAAAATCTGGAAATCCCACGCCAAATTGTAGGGGTGGGCGCGGGACGGGACGAGTCCCGTCCCGCGTAATTTTGCGGGATCAAAACGGGACCGGGACGGGACGGGCCTTGTCCCTCAAATATAAACGATTATAAAAAAATAAAAAATTCCATGTATATTTTACGATTTTCAAATACATAACATATATAAATCTATAGTTTTTTTATATTTTACGAGTTCCCCTATATACATATACGTGTTTGTATATATACACAATGATGTACACATGCATATCGATGAGAATTACAGTATGTGTGTATATATAGATGTAGTAGCAGCACTGTTGCTTTCAAGAAACAAAAAGAGCATTACGTGCATATATATGCACTGTTGATTTCAAGAAAAAAAATGTACATATTGTATATTTAATATATATACTATAATATATTATGTATAATATACATATTGTATAACATAATAATTATATATATATATATATATATAGTTTTACATTATTTTATTTATCTATATATGTATATGCGGGACGGGACGGGATTTGCGGGATTGAAACGGGTCGTCCCGCGTCCCGTCCCGCACAATTTTTGCGGGATGGGACCGGGACGGGACCGGGATTTGCGGGATTTGTGCCCACCCCTACCAAATTGCAATCAGCGAGAGAGAAAGAGAAGGAATTGAATCCAGAAAGGGAAGAGAGGAAGAGAAGGGAGGAGACCTCTTGGTAGAATCTGGAGAGGCGCTTGACGTCGGTTGACTCTCTGGCAAGCTAACCGGAAATCTCCATGGACGTCTCTCCAGATCTGAGGGAGAGAATGAAAGAAAAGTGTTAAGGGGCTAATTAGTTTTCAACGAATGCTAGAACGGCTAATTAAATTTTAAGAGGTGCCAAACACCTAATTAAATTAGCAGAAAGGTGATATTTCACCAAAATTTCTCAAGTTTTAAAGATATATTTTAAACTAAAATAATTTTGTGGTGTAGTAAGTGGTGTAAGGAGTGAAGTAGGAGATCTTGATTGGATTATACAGGGGCTACTATTGATACGTTTAAAACCTTATCTAATAGACGGTATTGACGACATTTTTCAAAACCATGAGAGATTTAGGTAGTCATAGTTTTAGAAACCGGTTTGTTATACGGATGATTTAGTATCGCTAAACACACGGTGCAGTCACCAACTTTCAGTGTCGACATTTTTTTTGGCCTGGAAAAAAATTTACCGACATGAAAAGTCGGTGTCTATAAAATGGCTGTTAATTTTGTCGACACCGGAATCCGATGAATGACCGTGCATTTTGCGATAATTTGATCATATATATAATATGACCCTTAAAAATCGTAACGAGGTGTTGTGGTCACGGGATAAAAAACCTAGAAAATGAGGGTAATTAAAAGATTTCATAACCTAATCTTGTTTTTGTACATTAGTACCACATTGGCACATTTTATAAAGCCCTTAAAATATCCATATATCCGATTGGAGGGAGTATTGTTTCAACCACTACTTATAATTAACTGAGTGATGATATAATATATTCGGGTGGGTGATCTTTTGTTAACATAATAAGTTGTTTAATTGATGATATTGTGCAATTACTCCTTGCAATTTTAAAGGGCGGTTGTTATGTGAAAAATATGCAGTACATTAACGGGTAGTTTGGTTAAGAGTACCCAGTACAGCAATGCAGCGTTATTCGCTTATTTGAGCTGAAACGCGTCGTACTGATACTAAAACCAGGGAATCACCTCCTTGTCCCCCACCCACCAATCAAACCCTCCTTCCTGTTTCCATGGCCTGGAATTCCAGGCAAGTTTTTAAAGGCGGTGCCAGAAAATCATTATTGCAAACAACAATTGAAAAAAAGAGAAACCCGCCAAAAGAGAGAAAAAGTTAAAGGGGGTGAAGGAGAAAAGATAAAGGAGAGTCATGGGGATGGTGAATTGAAGCCACTAGCTCAGTCACTTGTCTTTTTCTACCCAATTCGAGGGCAATTTCAGCTTTCAGGGTTTTCTTTTTCTTTTTTCTTCTTCTTAATTTCCCATTTGGATTTTAATGGCTCTTCTTGACCTTGTTTGCACAATTGCACCTGTAAATATCAGATGAGCTAAGCAAAGAGTGAAAGGGTCTACAACCAAAGACTCTTCCTTTTTTTTAAAAAAAATTTCATTTTATTTTAAAAGCAAGTGCGTTTTGTGGGGGTTTGATTGATTGTGACCCGTGAAGGTCCATTTGATGAATGTCGGTTATTTAGGGGCGAAGATGGGTTTTCCCTGAGGATAGATAGAGCGAGAAATTCGGGGAGAAAGTTCGCTTCTTTTTCTTCTTCTCTCTCCTTATTTGTTAAAAATGGAGGTTACAGACGTTTAGAGAGAGAGAGGGGAGGGCTTTGTTGTCTTTTATGGAGCCTCTTGGGTGGTTTTTGCTTTCAGGGTCTGGATTTTCAGTCCAAAAAAACTCCTCCCACATCAAATTTTATCTTCCTCCCTCACCGGATTTCAACTCTCCTTCATGGCGCTCTTGATTGATTCCCCTCTTCTTTGATCTTTAGAAGCTTTGTTAATGGCGGACAAGAAACAAGCCCCTCACTTTCTGTTTGGATTCACTGCTTTTACTTCTTCCAAAGCTCTTTCAGAAACTGAACCAGTTATGATGAGCCCCACATCAATCCTCCTCAAGAACCCATTTTGGAGTGAATCTAACTCCCCCAAACCCAGCCCCAGTAAAGATCCCAGAAATGGATGCCTCAAATTTGACACTGAAGGGGTTGGGTTAGGCATCATTGATTCACTCACCGAGGATCTCGGAAACCCTAGGGAGAAGCTAATTGCGGCCAAAAGGCCTGAGAATAGTAGATTGGTGTTGTTTGGTTCCCAGCTGAAGATCCAAATCCCTACCTCACATAACAATTTTGCTGTAGATTCCCCCAAATCTCCCATGGAAATTGGGATTAAGACCAGGAATTCTCAATTGGGTCTTGTTTCCCCATCCAATTGTGGGGTGAAGTTCTCCAATTTGGGGCCTGACACACCTGGGTCCATTTCTGCTGCTGAGATGGAGCTATCTGAGGATTACACTTGTGTTATCTCCCGGGGAAGGCCGGTGACGAAGACGACTCGGATATTCGGTAACTGTGTTGTTGATAGCTGCTTTGGAGATGCTTCTAGTGGTGGTGTTGGTGGTTCATCTCCCTTTGCTAGGATTGATGAGAGCATGGTTTCAGTTTCACCTGATGGCCCAATTGGGTACCCATCTGAGAGCTTTCTCAGTTTCTGTCACACTTGCAGGAAGAATCTGGACCATGGCACAGACATTTATATGTTCAGGTTGGGTCTCCAATTGAATATCCCTCTCATTTTAACATGTTGATTGAATAATTGAAGGTGGTTCTGAATATGTTGTTGTGCAATTTGCTGATCTTTTCAGAGGGGAGAAGGCTTTCTGTAGCGAAGAGTGTCGATACGAAGGGATGATGATGGAGGAGAACCATGGAGCTCCTGGTGTGGAAGAGTCTGAGTCATGGTAAATTGTTAACTGGCATCTCAAATCAAGATCTCAAAAACCATTACTGGATTGGTTGGTTTGCTGTTTTTGCACATGAAAAAAATATAGAGAACTGAATAAAAAAAAAAGAGGAACCAACTTGTATTTTTATCAGTGGCTTTTGGATGTTCATCTTGTTGGAGAACTAACTAGAAATCTGTATTTGCTCATTGAGGAAGTTTTGCATTAAGCTTTGATCAAATGAAAGAGGAAGGTGCAGCTGTGTTTGTTGTGTAAAGTGTTTTACTTTTCCATTTTTTTTTGTGGGAAGTGGAGTTGGATGATCATTGTGAATTGAAGTGGTTGATTGATGATGCACCATCTTTTGTGACCAAATTTTTTTGATCATGAAAAATGATTAGACAATTTCTTACCAGAACCTCTTTGGAAGTATTTTTTTTGGAATATTTGGAAGGTTATTTAAAAAATATAGAAATTCAGAACAGTTGTGTTTGGTTGGACCATGAAGTATATAATTTGAATAAGAAGCCAATATTTGTGTTTTAAAAATAGTAATTTGATGGGATGCATAGGGAATTAAATAAAAACTCAAATAATTGAGTTTGGCTGCAATCTGAATCTGAAGGAGCTAATGACTACAGTGTTTACTTTGAACATGTATGTTTTGGAGGGAAGCGATTTTGTTTGTTTCTTTTATGTGGCCCAAACAATTATTGGGCCAGGCCCATAAGGTTACCTTTTCAAGTGACAAGGCCCGGCCCAACAGATCATATTAACATATTACATAATTCGTAAAGTTGTATTATTATTGTGGTTGATCAATGAAGACATACTGTTGGTACTTAATAATTCAATATTTCAATGGCATAGGCCATAGACATTGAAGGATGAAAAGTTGGAGACCAAACGACTGAAGTTTTTGAATTACCATGCATTTTGATTGTATTGTACTGCCCTGTTAAAATATTATAAAATATTACTACCTCCGTTCCAAAATACATGTCGTTTGACTTTAAAAACGTAATTTAAGGAGCTAAAAACTATATAATATATTAGCTTTTTTTTTTACAATTTAATATACTCGTTGGTAAGAAGTATTAAATTGTAAAAAAAAAGTTAATATATTATATAGTTTTTAGCTCCTTAAAATATGTGTTGAAAAGTCAAACGACATGTGTTTTGGATCGGAGGGAGTACTTTTTTGATAAAAAATTACCTAAAATTCTATAAAATATTACTTTTTTTAAAAAAAATCTACTTATTAATAAAAAAAATGATATTTTTATAAAATTTCTAACTTTAAACAAATGTGTCAAAAAAGTAAACAACCTATATTTTGAGAAGAGTAGAGCAAGTCATTTGACTTACTCTATTAAAGAAATTCGTTGCATAGCGCCCTATGTGGTGCGTTGTGATTGATTCTAGAAAAGAATTAATAAAATAATATGTTATCATAGTTTATATAAAGTTATATAAGTCATGATCTATTTATATATATATATTAATTAATTGAAAAAATAAATAAAAAAATATTTCATAGGCATACTTACCAAAAACAGAAATAGATAAATACTTAATATTTGATAGTTGATATTTCATTTATATCTAGATTCTTTTTTCGTAAAAAGAATTATTTATATAAAAAATAATTATTTAACAATTGTTATTTTATTTATATCCATAATTTTTGAGGCCAAAATAAATTATTAAAGTATTTTGTAGCTATAATATACAGCCATAATCTATCCATGCATAGATATTTTAGTAAACTAACATAATAAATATATACTACATATGAGATTTAATTAACAATAGATTGGGGGAAAAAACCTTTTATCTTATAAATGGAAATTTTAGGATGTGGTTATATACACCACAAATCCAAAGGCTGAAAATGCACGTCCTTAAGGACGTGCAAGCCTTGTGACTAATTAACTTTTAAAAAAAAAATTAATTAACCCCTTTTAACCATGCACGTCCTTAAGGACGTGCATGATTTGGGGTGTATATAGCCAACACGAAATTTTATTTATATTTTGAGAGAAGAAAATATATTTAGATTATATATAATCTATCGAACTAATTTTATATATATATATATATATATATATATATATATATATATATATATATATATATATATATATATATATATATATATATATATATATATATATATATTACTAATTTAAGATTTTATGCTATGTGTCAATCCTACCTTCATTTTAGGGATTTTCACCAATTACATTTTTCCATTTCAAATTTTTACTCTTTTTTTCTTTTCTTTTTCTTTTTTTTAATTCTCTTATTTATGTCTTTAAAACAGTCACATTTATTTTCTTTTATTTTGACATATTTACTAACTGTTGGCCTTAATTCAAAATATTAAATTCAATCTAATATCTATAGTTAATCTATAGGTAAATCATTTTAACACATTTACTAACCATATATATATTCTTAATTTAGACGACTTTATGCTTATATGTTAATCCTACCTTCATTTTAGGGATTTCCATCAATCACATTTATTTTCTTTTATTTTTAACACATTTACTAACTATTGGGCTTAATGTAAATTATTAAATCCAGTCTAATGTCTACTATTAATTTATAGATAAATCTTTTTAAGACATTTACTAACTATTGGTCTTCATTCAAAACATTAAATCCAATCTAATGTCTACCAAAGTCGCAATGATATTATCATTTTTTGAAATAAAGTTAAAATTGTATCATTATTTTTTACTAACCAATAAGAGTGATTTAAAATATCCATATCTATATATGCTACTTTAAAGGAGATTCAAAAAAAAAAATGAAGATATTTCTAAGATACTTTTACGGTACTGATTTTTATGAGTTTTATCCTAACTTTTATTAATATTTTAGAACATTAATATGCTATATTTTTAAAATTAGATTTTAAAAAAATTGCGTAATGGCGTGAGAATTATATTAATTACTTTAGATTATTATTTATTATTTATTTAAATCTATCTACTGTAGTTTATTTATAATATCGTATTATAACGTATTCTCTGTGCACGGAACGAGATCTACTACACTAATTATATCACTATATTTAGTTGTTAAAATCAATAAATTAAATTAAAAATAGTTATATATCGTACATATTGTCCGCACCACACCAAAAGTCAGAAATTGTTGAAAATCATATCGATAATCAAATCTTATCAGTGAAAACAACGGACGAAGGACCTCTTGTCAATAAAATATTGCAAACAAATTAGGAAAAAAAAACTATATTTAATCAATTATGTTAAACAAAATCGTGGGATTGTAATACCGAACAAATACTTTGCACTTGTAAAACCATTTATCGGCCTAGCTTGGTTGGTCCTTTGATATTGACCCACAGATCCGACTAATAAAGGTCTAAATGGTGGTGATTATCTCAACCTAAATTGCTCGATGTAATTTTTTTGTAACGGAATTTTCGCCTGTGGTCTGGGGCGGAGAGAGGGGGTAGGCATGAGGTGGCTCGAGTCCCTCTCTGGGTTGAAGGTAAACGTAAAAAAAAAATGTATTTTTTTGTAATTATTGATAATTTAAGGGTTAAAAATAGTTAAAAAGAGAAATATATCAATAATTGTGCTTAGCTTAGTTGATATGAGGTAGGAATTTGAATGATGAGGTCTTGAGTTCGAGTCCCCATAGCTCCATTTATGGATTTTTTTCCTCCATTTAGCTTTTTAAACTTAAAATAGCTATTTAAATCATATCTTTTTAATGTGTTTTTTTACTATATTTTTTACAACAAAGATTGTATCTTATATATATCTTCAAAAAAATATATTCGATTATATAGTTGAGCCCCCCCTCTGGAATTTTTTATGGCTCCGCTCATGAGGTTAAGGCTAACTAATGTGAGTCCCGTGTCTAAAATACGTGTATTTATTTAAAATTTTGAGCTACATTTTAAAATTCTAATGTAAGTATTTTTGAAAGTTAAGTGGTATTGATATGTTAAAAAAAATGCACAAACGAATTTCTAATGTATGGAAATGATGGAATAGTACAAACAAAAATAATGGTTTGTTGAAAAATTTATTTATAATTTCTTAATCAAATAATTTATGAATAATAATAAAAAGAAATACTAACCAATGTAAAATGACAGCTGATTATAGGTTTTTTTTTTTATAATATGTGTCTATGAACATACAATTAGAATATAAAAATGAAAAAAAATTATAGGATTGCACTATGCATAAACTCTATGGGCTAATGCATTCAAAATCAAAGTAAAGACATATATTTAAAAAAAATAAAGGAGATAGGGTTAATCATAAACTCCATAGATTATAAATATAGGAGAGTTAATCATAAAATTCTAAATATATTAGGCTTATTAATAAATTGGAAATAAATTATAGGACAAAGTATATCATATAGTTTTGTTCCTTAATTATATCATTCATTTTATTTTTTTATTAATTAAACAAATAGCTTGATAGTGGGGTTAGTGGGGTATAAATGTGTAATTAAGAGGAGGTATTGGAGATAAATTATAGGACAAAGTATATCATATAGTTTTGTTCCTTAATTATATCATTCATTTTATTTTATCTCCAATATAGTACACGTTCTTAAATGAATGATATAATTAAAAACATAATACATTAAAAATTCTATCAAGTCTAATTGAACGTGTACTATATTACTTTAAAATGCATTAAAATAGATGATTTATCTTGATAAAAAAAAATAGATGATTTATGGTAGCACCCTTCTTATTAGTCGGCCAAGTCCCGGTTTAGTGCACCCCGAATCGCTTGTTCACGTAAAATCTCGAAAAGCAACAACGGGCAGCTAGGGCCCCACACGTACGTCATCAAGACAAGGGAAATAGGGAATGAACCAGGTGGGTGGGGTCCCACAAAAGTAGCAACAAAAACTACTGTTCCTACTTAATGTGGGGTTGATGGGGTCATGTGGTGGGCCAAAGCAACCACCCTTTCACAAGGTGGACCCTGGCCCAATGCATTTGGGCCTATTTCATTACTCCAATGGGTCCATTCTAGATTGCTTGCCGGCTTTCTCCGACCAGAGAATCATGTATCCCAAGAGACTCTTGACTAATTTTCTATACCTATCAAATACATTCATAACCTAAGTTTCTTTCCGAATTTATAAACTATCTTTTCGTTAAATATTAAATAGTTTTTTTTTTTGTTAACGAGGTAACCACCTTTAGTGGTAAACCCCGGATATGTGACACAGCCGACAAGAGCCACGCGCCAGGTAACCCCCTTGCTCTTTACCATTAAGTCACCCCGTTAGGAGCATTAAATAGTTTTTCGTTTAGAAAAAAAAGTGTAGAAAGGGTAAGACTCGATCCAACCCACTCTAAACCGATTGTCCCAAATCCCATAAAACTTAAAACAATACATAACATGAAAATTGACCCGATCAATTTTGAGATGAGATCTGAATATAACCTCATAACCCAAACAAATCCAAATCCGAATCAGTTGAAACTCAACGAGACCTGAATTCACTATAATCGCACCCGAAACATCCCAATCTAAAGATACACCCTAATAAAATTTTAAATATAAATGTTAAAATAATCAAATCGAATAGAGAGGAAGTATGCAAATATTTATATGATTAATGGGTACTGCTTAATGACATTAGCATTCTTCACATTTGGGGAATTGGGAGGTGACACTATCGGTTTCCTAAAGCGGCACAAGCGGGTTCAGTTGGTTATGAATAGTCATGATAATGGGTTCGTTAATGGTGATTTTATCTTTCATAGAGTTGATTTTACTATTTAAAAAGACGTTGGATCCCAATTTATCATGAGACTTCCAACCTACTTTGTGTAAGACGTTGGCTTTGCTAGGGCACAACGACGATTAACGATCCGACGGTGGGAGCTTCTCCGCGGATCTAGGAGCCCGGAGCCGACTTTTCTGAGGCCTCATCGGTGGCCTTTCATCCTCCCGGGCTGCGTTTGGGGTTCGGTGTGTGGCTGCGTCTGTTCTCTTCAAGTTCGATGTCTTTCTTCATCTTGTTGCTTTCGATGTCGATCGGACTGCGTTGGCTTTCTTCTTCCTCTTCTATGTTTTCTTTCTTTGTATGCATGGTCTGATCGGGTTGTGATTTCATTTCGGGTTGGCATCGAGGCTCGATTCGTGGGTTCGTTGTGTGCTGTTGCCTGCGCATGTTTCAACAACTTGTTGTTGTTTGCTATTTCTGTTGCCTGTGACTGCTTGCTCCTTTATCTCCCCGGCTACCCACTATTTGCATGCTTGCTCGTTTCGTGTTGTTGGTGTTTAGCTGGTCGTTTCATGTTGTTGGTGTTTACTGCATGCGATTCGTGTTGTTGTTGTTTGTTGGTGCTTGTGACTGGTGGAGTTTGGGGGCTGTTTTAGCACCTATATGCACTTACTACTCAGTACATAGAAGGCTACATTCACACTGTGGTGTCGTGGTTTCTCTTTTTAAGTGGGGTTGCTCCTTTATTAATTTCTTTAAGTTGTTTTACGATGAAGCTATTTGTGCTGCGGTGAAACGACTTGGCTTCGTTTTTCATTCTATTATGCTCGATCTTGTTCGGTATCATTGCCCTTTTTTGGGTCTTTGTGGGTGCCTTGACGGTGGTGGTAGAGGTCTTGTTAAAACCTCCATGCTCAGGCATCTTCGTGATCAACATTGCTATGGTGATGCTTTGGTACTTACTCATTAAAGTCTTTCTGATGGTTTGGCTATTTATTCTAATGCTGAGACGACTTTCAAGCGTTTGGGGGTTTGATTATGCAGAGTTTGCCTTAAAACTCATACTTTTCGTGCTCGCTGTCAGCATAGTCAAGATGATTCTGTTGCGCCTCTGGACTGTGGTGATGACCTTGTTCGCTTTATTATTTGTGATATTCCTAGACCTCCAGCTCCAGCTCTGTCGGTTCCTTTGACTGATGTTGGGGTTGTGCCTGTTGAGTTGTCTATATCTTCGCTTGACCGTTTGTTCTCTATGGGGTTACGCACCGTGAGATCCATCCCTCATAAGTGTCGCCTAGGTTTTTCTTGGGTTTTGAAAGGGGCATTAGATGATGTGGCTGACTCTCCTGGTGATCTCTCCTGTTGGATTCGATTGCTTATGATGCCTCTTTGTATACTTAAGACCTTTTCCCTGCGGAGTATTCTTGAGTGTAGGACTTTTGTCAAACGTCAGCGTCAAGAGGAGAGTATTGCTAGTGCTATTTGTGCTTGGGGTGTGCCTGACGACAGTTTGCAGCTTGTACATCTAGTACAGGAGACCTTATATGAGGTTTCGCCTCCTTTTAGTGTGGCATAGAACCTTGATTTGAGTGAGCTTAACATCCGACAATGTCGGAGGAAGATTTGTGATGGTCATTACATTGTCGCTGTTCGGGTGCTTTCTTCATCAGGTATTGCTCCTTATTCTGATGCCACTCTTGAGGCCCTGCGTGATAAGCACCCCACACTGCCCCGTCTCTTGACATGCCGCCTTTGCATGTTGATCACTATCCTCTCGTTGCCTCTTCTATTGTTGTTTTGGATATGATTCGAAGTTTCCCGCGGGGCACGTCATGTGGAAGGGATGGGTTCCGTGCTCAACATCTTTTTGATTGCTTGGGTGGTGCTGCTGTTGCTATTTCGGATGATTTGATCTCCTCTATTACTCTGGTGGTTAATCTTTTTCTTGAAGACCGCTGTCCACAGGATCTGGGTGAGTATATTGCTAGTGCTCCGCTCACGCCTCTTGTTAAACTAGGTGAGGGCATACATCCTATTGCTGTTGGCACTATTTGGAGATGCCTTGTCTCTAAGGTTGATGCTTGTTTATTCGGTCCCTATTTGTCTGGTTATTTTGCTGGTCTTCAGTTTGGGGTCGGGGTATCCGGTGGCGGATAGGCTATTCTGCATGCCTTGAATCGGCTTGTTGAGGCTCGTGGTAGTGAGGAGGGTCTTTCTATGTTATTGGTCGACTTTCAGAATGCTTTCAACTTAGTTGATCGTGTTGCTATGTTACAGGATGTTCGCCGTCATTGCCCGATTCTATCCCGATGGGTGGAGTTTTGTTACTCTAATCCTGCCCGACTGTATTATGGGGAGCATAGCTTATGGTCTTGCTAGGGGGTTCAACAAGGGGATCCTTTAGGACCTTTTCTTTTTGCTTTGGTATTGCATCATTTGGTGTGCAAGATCAAATACTCTTTTGTCATGAGTCTTCAGACTTGGTACTTAGATGATGACACTGTTGTTGGGGACACTTTGGTGGTGGGGAAGGTCTTGGATCTGATTATAGTGGATGGTCCCCGCTTTGGCCTTCATCTTAATGTGGATAAGACCGATGTTTTTTGGCCTATAGAAGACCCTAGGAGTCGGCTTCCTGATGTCCCCCCCCCTATTGCTCGGCCTTCACGTGGTGTCAATGTTTTGGGTGGGCCCATCAACGCGTGCCCTATTTTCAGCAACGACCTTGTGGCGAAGAGAATGACTAGGACCATAGAGCTTATGGATTTTGTCGCGAGGATTGAGGATCCACAATGTGAGTTGATTCTGCAGCGGGCTTGTACGAGTATTTCTAAACTTTACTTTACTTTGCGTACTTGTTCACCGCGTGTCTTTGGGCCGGTCCAATTCTCCTTCGATGCGGCACTCCGTTCTAGCTTGGAACGTATTGTCACTGCATCTGGGCCTGGGTTTGGAGATTGGTAGTGGCGGCTTGCCACCCTCCCTTTTCATTTTGGTGGGCTCGGAGTATATGCTGCTGGAGATGTCCTTCATTATGCTTTTTTGCCATCTCGTTTGCAGTCTGCTGAGTTGCAGGCTAAGCTTCTACGCCCTTCTGGTATCATTGTTGCTGGTCCTACTTTTGATGATGCTTGTCGTGCTTTTAATGAGACTACGAGTTTTGATCTTTTACGCGATCCTAGTGAAATCACTGTCCCCAAACTTATAAAGAAATTGGCAGATATATATTTCGCAAAGGTTGCTGCTACATCGGATTCTGTTTTCTCTTTGACTCCGCGACATGTGGCATTATGGAAGTCTCAACAAGGTGCTCACTCCTCCGATTGGTTGCGTGTAGTTCCTATTTCTGGGATGGGGTAGACTATGAATGGAAGGACCTATCGTAGTGTGCTTAGCTATCGACTGGGTGTTCCGTTGTTCACGGTGTCTAGGCTCTGTCCGGCTTGTTCTTGGGTCTTTGATGATGATGTCTACGAAGATCATGTTGTGTCCTATGCTGGTACCTTGGGCATTAAACATCGACATAACCTTGCGCGCGACGCCTTATTGGATATTTGTTACAGGGTTGGGATTTTTGTTGGTAAGGAGGTTGATATCGGTTTGGTGGATGGGCATGATAGGTCTCTTCGTCCGGCATATTTGCTTCTTTACTCATGGGACAGAGGGCGAGATGTTTGTGTTGATCTGACGGGATCCTCCTCCTTGACTCAGTCAGGGATGTCTGACTCTGTCCCTGGTCGTGTCGTTGTTGATGTTGCTCAACGTAAGTGTGTCAAGTATCGTAATTTGTGTACGACAACGGGTTATGGTTTCCTACCCTTCTCATTCTCTTCGTTGGGGGAGTTGGATACAGATGTTGTTGCTTTGCTAAAGCGGATTCAGAATTTCTCAGTATCTCAGGATGTCGGGGCTCGTGCTGCAACTTATATTTTTACTAGACTTAGCTTTGTTATCGCTAAAAAAGTGGATGCCCAGGTAGTATCTCGGCGAACATACTATTTTCTTGGAAAAAAACGGACAAACTAAATACCACCCAGGTAAGTGTTCTGTAATAATATCGATTTGGGGCTTGCAATTTGGGACTTCGATTTGGTGTTAGTTCGAATTAGGGTTTGTGTTGGCAATTGAAACTTTGATTTGTGGCTTGCAATTGAAAATTTTATTGGGGATTTGGGGCTTGCAATTTGGGGCTTTGATTTGGGGTTACTTCGAATTAGGGTTTGTATTTGCAATTGAAACTTTGATTTGGGGCTTACAATTGAAACTTTGATTGGGAATTTGAGGTTAGTCGATTTGGGGTTAGTTCGAATTAGGGTTTGTGTTTGCAGTTGAAACTTTGATTAGGGGCTTGCAATTGAAGGTTCACAAGGAAAACGAATTTAAAGCTGAAACTTTGTTTGCAATTGAAACTTTGTTTGCAGTTGAACCTTTCTTTGAACGGAAATTCATAAGCTGGTTCCATTTTTGAATCAGCTGGTTAGTTGTTTACATTCAAGGTTGAAGCGATTAGTGTGAAGAAAACTCGGTAGATAAATCCAGAGAACTGAGAATCAAGATAGAATATGTTAGCCTCTTTTTGAATCATCTGGTTTGATTTAGTCACATATATTTATGTTGGTGAATAGTCTACATTTTAGGATTTGATTTAGCGGTTAACATTTACTCATTGAAGATAGAACATGTTAACCTCTTGCTTTGTAAATTTTGGCTTATTAGCTTAATTGGTAGAGCATTGTGCTTATGCACAAGATGTGGGTTCAAATCCCACATAAGCCACACATACGTACATTATAAATTACAGCAAGTCCCACATCATGTTCAGGAGCAACTTCGAGAAATCAAGAGCATTGTGCTTATGACTAATGCTAACCCTATTTGTATATAAGCTAGAGAAAAGAATTAAATTTTATAGCGCTTCTTTGAAGAACATTCCATTTGCATTTTGAAAAATCAGCTTATATGGGACTCGAACCCACATCTTGTGCATAAGCACATGCTCTAACGTTTGAGCTAATAGACTTTTTTAACAAGCTTCAAATCCATAATTGAATCGAAGATATAAACCATCTTAATATGATATATATTCTCTTCGATATAGATAATCATTAATCATGAACATTTTAATTAAAGATAAAGAAATTTTGGCCTTGTAATCACTAACTGGTGGATTGACAGCCAACTTCGCATTAAAAAAAACAGCAACTAAATCGACAACAACTGAAAATAAAAAATGACCAACTCCATTCAACTAAAAAATTGTATAGCAGTAACTCAAGGGCAAAAAACAACAACTACATTCAACTAAAAACAAACAGAACTACATTCAGTTCAAAAAATCAAGAACTACATTCAACTGGACATAAAAAAACCAACATATAGCAGTATTTCATCTAAACCACCAAGAAGGAACCAACACCAGACAATAAAAACATAAGCAAGAACATCAGAATCAACAATCACAAGGTAGCAAAAAAAAAAAAATCAAGACGGAATCAGCAATCATAAGTAGCAATCAAACAGAAAATTTGACGGACAAAAAGAATTCGAATCCAATAGGATCTTTGACAGCCAATAAAATCGACTATATGCAGCCTTAGATCGGTGCTAAAATCGAATCCTGCCAAACGAATCCTGCTAAAATCGATTCAAGTTACAACCTAAACCCTAATTTTCAAAAAAAAAAGAGTATAAATATCAAAGACCTACCTGGTGGGCACCACCGTCGGCTGACTCTGGTGCAACATTCAGCTCCAGCAGGCATCGTCGACTGGCCTCGCGAGTCTTTGTCAACCTGTGTCGCCGACCTATTTCTCCTCTGTAAGTCTGAGGGGATGGGAGAAAGCGAAAGGCGACACACAAATGCTGCAAAACCAGCATCTCTACGTCTCCTCCAGGTCGGGCCTCGCGCTCCTTCTCCACCTCTCCTTCTGACGGCTGCGGGCTCTCTTGTTTGCCAGCAATTCGTGGTCCTCCGGTCGACCTCTCCTCTCCCTCTTTCTTCGGGTAAACTGAAGGTGTTCAGATAAAACAAACGGAAGTGGGGGAGGCTGTTAATTTTAACTTCGCAGGGGCACGGAGCGAAATAGATATATAACTCAGGGGTACCGGGCGAGTTTAGCTAATCTTTTGTACACCCCGTGAAATAGACAATACCTCAGGGGTACCAGACGAAATTTCCGAAAAAAAATCTAATCATAAAAATTATTATATAGGTTTTTTTATTGATTTTAATTTGTTTTAGGGTTTATCTTCTTTTTAGGTTATGTTTTTCTAATTAATCAAGAAAAATTAATGAGAAATATGTTAGTAATTAAACCTTAACCGATAGTTCAATCATTGATTTGGGTGGGTAACAAAAATGAATTGTTTAGAGGGAAAAGATCCCATTTCCAAATGAAATGCATGTGAATGGGACTAGTCATGCGAGATAATCACACCATTAAGCATTAACAAATACAAATAATAAGAGCCCAAACAACGTTGGCTAGCTATAAATTTAAAATTGAAATCAATCGAGGTTTTTTTTAAAAAAAAATCAAATTAAATTCTTTTTTTATTCCTAAAATAGTAGATATAGGCAATAAAATGATATGGGATGCTAATAAACAAAGATTAGAAATCAAACTAGCTACTCACTAGTCAAGATAAATTGGTAAGAGTTAAGAATGCAGATCTAAGAACATCATAAGAGTTACCACCCCTAATCTAATTGCATCGGGCAAGTGACAAGACCATTGGATTCCATCCTAAAATCATTGACATTAGAAGAAGTAGTGTAGCTAAAAGAAAAAGAAAAAAGAAAAGACAAGTCCACTCTAATAAGAAACACAATTATATATTTTACGAATAATTTCACTGCTTACCTATTAAAAACGTGAAACATAACATGTAATATTAACTAACTTAAAAAACTTAGTTTTGCATATCTTCTTAATTACCCACATATCCTCTTACCCCCTTATCAAAATGAGCAATATATAGGGTATGTATGGATGAAAAAAAAGGCTAAAAAAGAAGTAGAATTGAGTGTTTAAATTTTTAACTAGGTTTCCTATGTATGTCCGGCCCAAATTAAGCCGAATGTGGTTAAACATTTTAGTTAAAAAATAAGCTAATGGAAGTAGCTTTTTTGATGTTTAAATTTTTAACTACAAAAATCAAAATACTCTTTTTACATTGTTTATTTATTTATCACAATAAAAACACCTTTATGCCATATACATAGATATATGTTGTTTAAAATTTTAACTATTTTTACCACCAGTTTATAAATTTTACTCTGTTTATAATTTTAGTTAGTTTATTAACCCCATCGCATACGAAAACATAATTCTTTGTAACTCTTGAATGTGCAGACAACATATACCATGGATTCAAACCATTATCCGACATAACCGTCAACAACCATAGCGGATTTTCACTCATAAAATTAATACGGGTGAAATGGGTTGATCGGATACGTGTGAGTTACGAGTTTGGATCTTCTACACCCTCCTATACACCCCACCATACACCCTTTAAATATTTTGAGTATTTATTTATGATAAAAAAAAATTTCAAATTATTTTCTACATGCCTAATTCCATATATTTGTATATTTGTAACATGAAAAATTATATTTTATTTTTTTTAATAATTGAAAGCGTTCTTTTTTTAGAATGATAATTTTAGTAATTTTTGAAATATAATTTTTCATGTTACAAGTATACAAATATATGTAATTAGACATTTAGAATATAATTATAATTTTTGAATTTTTTTATCATAAATAAATACTCAAAATATTTAAGGGATGTATGGTGGGGTGTATAAGAGGGTGTAGAAGATACAAACTCGTGAGTTACCATGCAATTCATGGGCACACCGAAAGTTGACACATGTCTCGTAATTAACTTTTAGCGAGTTATCAACTCACAATGGATACTTTTTTTTTTTTGATTAGGTAAAAATTTGGATAGAGGACTATCCAAGCGCATCCAGACGGATGAGATCTTGAAGATCTTTGTTAGATGTTATATGTACCCCATAAGCAGAGTGACAAAGGTGTGCAACCTTGTCGGCAACTCTATTGCCAACGCGGGGTATATGAGAAAAGGAGACTTTTCTCATGTCTCGAGTGATCTTCTGTATATCAGATAGGATCATTTCCACCTCCCAAGGACAACGTGAAGTGCCTTGAAGGTAGTCGATGATGATTTTTGAGTCGCCTTCAATGATTAGGTTTTGAATGTTCATTTTCTTGGCCTCCATCACCCCCAACCTCAGGGCTGCTGATTCAGCCATTAGAGGTGATGAACGCCCGAGACGCAAATTAGATATTTGAGTTGGTTCTCCGTTCCAATCTCGGATTATGATACCGGCGGTACTCGCTCCGGTACGAAGCGACGAGCCGTCGAAATTCAGTTTGTGCATTCCATACGGTGGTTTTCTCCATTTCTTGTTTTTGGTTTTTTCTGTTCTTTTGTTGGTATTGTTTCCTTTTGAGAAGTTCAGAGGTCGGGCTTGTTGATCATTTTCTTCGAATAGACAAGCCCGAGTCCAGTTTTCAGATTGTCGTTGTGAGAACATTTCAATGGTGTTGGTTGTCGGTGGCTGCTGGTTCCTAAACACACATCCATTTCGGAAGTACCATATCCCCCACCATCTTGTTACGATTTTTTGCATTTTTGCCTTTGATAAGGTACACAGCCAATTCAGCACCTCACCTATTTCCTTGGATCTATCTGTGGTTTGTTTAAGTGTTTGTTGTTCAAATGGGGTTAGATGGTTTATGATCAATTCGGAATAACATTCTGTAAGAATATGGATGTCGTCCTTAACCCGGTCTGAGCATCGATCACAATTCGTAGGTACCGATACTCCATGCGAAGCAAGTTTGGCTTTGGTCGGTAGCCCAGAACGGGCAATTTTCCATAGGAAGTTCTTTATTTTAGGTGGGAGGTCAATTTGCCATATCCATTTATAGTCTCGCTGTTCATTATCATTTATGATAAATTTGTAGGCGGAGTAGGTCGTAAACCAACCATTCTTATCTGGCCACCAGTATAGCCTGTCATCAAACGATGACACAGGTAGTGGGATCGAAATTATTTCATCCACTAATTGTCTGGGTAGGACCCTATTGAGTTTTTCAACCCACCATTGCCCATTTATGATATACTCGCTAACTGGTTCATCCTTATCAAACTGATTTGGGCAGTCCGACCGACAACATAAGGCAGTCGCGAAAACCCATTTATCGGTCCAGAATTTAACTGATTTACCATTTCCAATAGCCCAAATTATGCCTTCTTTGAATTTCTGGAGCAGGTTTGTTAATTTGGCCCATTGCCAGGACAAGTTTCCGGATTTCGCATATTTTAATATGTGTATTTTCTTGAGATATTTGTGGGTGATTACCTGGACCCAAGTGTTGTTAGGTTCAGCAAGTATTTTCCACAGAAGTTTTAATTGCAAGGCCTCATTCATTTCTTTTGCTTTTCGGATTCCTAACCCACCCGATTTCTTTGATTTACAGATCTTGTCCCATCCAATAAGTGGTCTGTGTTGGGCATCCTTATTCCAGAAAAAGCTTCTATTTATCGAATCCAGCTCTTTATGCATCGTGGCTGGAAGCATAAAGTTCTGCATTATGTATAGTGGTTTTGCTGTTAGGTTTGAGCCAATGAGAGTTGCTCGTCCTTGCTGAGATAGTGAATCCGCCCTCCATTTACTGAGTTGGTCTTTGGTTTTCGTAATTACTTCCTTAAACGTGTCCTTGTTAACCCGGCCATTAATAATGGGGCAACCCAGGTATTTTTCTATAGACTTGGAGTGGGTGATTCCGAGTGCGCTGCCTAGCTCCGAAATTCTACTACGGACAATCCCGCTGGTGGCTTGGAAGGCTGATTGTGGTAATTAACTTTTTGCCCAGATATTTGACAGTAGTCATCTAAGATTTCCTTGACGGTGTGGCATGCTGTGTTGGTTCCTTTAAGGAAGATTAAGATATCGTCTGCAAAGGCCAGGAAGGGAATACGAGGCCCCGACGTCCCGAAACTGAACCCGACAGACTTGTCAGGGGCCGAAGCCTCTACAACAAGTCGTCGAGCCAAGGCCTCGGCCCCAAGTATAAATAGAAAGGGTGAAATGGGATCTCCTTGTCGTAGACCTCTTGTAGGCGTAAACAGTTCTGCAGGTCCATTGTTCACAAGGACAGAGAACGAAACAGACGTGATGCATTCTTTAATCCAGTTTACAAACCTTGGGTGAAACCCAAATTTTCTCATGATAGCTTCCGTGAAGTCCCAGTCAACACGGTCATAGGCCTTTTCCATATCTAATTTAAGTGCAAGCCAGCCAACCTTACCTTTTTTGGTTTTAAAAGAGTGAAAAATTTCATGAGCGATTAGTACATTATCTTGAATGGCTCTGTCCGAGACAAAGGCCCCCTGGAGAGGGTTTATTAGTTTTCCCAGAACCTTCTTCAAGCGCTCCGTTAAAATTTTTGAAAATATTTTATATATCGTTGAGCATAGACTAATGGGTCTGAAGTGACCCGTAGTAGTCGGGTTTTCTGTTTTTGGTAGAAGCGTAATGAAGGTGTGATTAATTTGTTTGAGCATCCTACCAGACAAGAAGAAACTCTTGACAGCCTTTATAACTGAGGACCCAACCACATTCCATGATTCCTTGTAGAACTCAGCCGACATGCCGTCAGTCCCAGGGGCCTTATTCCATCCTAGGCTGAACACTGCAGTTTTTATTTCCCCATTTGAGGGTATCGCTGTTAGCATTATGTTCTCCTCATCTGTGATATATATCATGGGAGATCAGATTGAGGAACTCGTTTAATTTAGCCCTATTAATTGGCTGTTTTGTAAATCTTTTCTGGAAATCCTTTCTAATTTCATTGTTTATGTTATTTTCTCCTGTTATCTGAGTGCCTTCCGATGTGGTTATGCTTCTAATGTACTTTCTGTTTCTTCTGCCAGAGGCGATTCTATGGAAATATCCAGTATTTGAATCTGATAGTTTAATATGTTTAGATTTGGCTCTTTGGTTCCAATATATTTTCTGAAATGTGAGTAGTTTCTCTTTCTTCTTTATCAGGTTTGCTTCCTTTATGTGCATATTATTGTTTGTGTTGTTTGACATACCTTGTTGTATTTGGAGTAGCTGTGCTTCAACTTTTTGCAGTTGTCGAAAGATGTTTCCGAATGTGTTTTTATTCCAACTTTTTGCTTTGTCTTTTAATAGTTTTGTTTTCCGGACCAGTTGATACATCGCCGAACCGTGGCATTTTAAGCGCCATGCTTGTTTGACGATGTTTTTGAAGTCATTCCGTCGAAGCCAGACATTTCTCGAATTTGAAGGGTGGGGGTTTAAAAGTTTGACTGGTATTTAATTCAATGGTGATAGAGCAATGATCAGAGGATGTAAAAGCACCGTTTTTAGTGTAAATGGCGGGGTATTGGTGTATTATGGCATGTTGAACTAGGACTCTGTCGATCTTTTCTTTTATATTTCCTTGTTCTGCTTGTTTTTTCCTCCATGTATATGGATTTCCCCATGTCGGAATATCCTCGAGGGAGCATTGATTCTTAATTTCAGCAAGTCTGACAAATCTACGCGGATGAGTCACCGCACCTCCCTCTTTGTCAGCAAAGCACCCAATTTCATTAAAATCGCCCATGACTACACATGGGATAGTGGCTCGTTTTATCTCATCTATTATCGGGGACCAGAACCCTGTTTTGTGTTGTTCTTGGGGTGGAGCGTATATGAACCAAATTAGGCATGTGAAGTTGTCGATGATGTTTGTGTATTTGATGGCAATTGCCCTAGGCAATTGTAACATAACCTCGATGGTTTCATTAATCAAGGTGTTTTCCTTCCAAAGAATACCCAGACCTCCAGATTTACCCGATGCCGGCGACCAAATAGCTTTATCAAACCCCGCCCCCTTCCATAAAGAAGGTTCAGGAATGTGTTCCGTTTTGGTTTCAGCAAGCGCAAGTAGTTGTATGTGTTCTGATTTACACCAAGTGCTAATATCAATCCAGAACGTAGGCCGACCGAGTCCTCTACAATTCCAGAAACTAATCTTCATTATTAACTGAATTAAGGGAGAGCGAGACATATTCTCGCAACTCGCCGCAGGCTTGGCTCAAGGGTGTTGATTTGTTATACCGTGTGTAATTAGATCTTCTTGCATTGTTTTTGAGTAGTTGTTTGTCTTTCCGCTTTCTTAAATTTTGATGGATCGAATACATTGCCTTGATTTGTGGTTTTTTAGCCGGCTGAAGGATGTAATAGGTATTGTCAAACCGAGGAAGCCACCAGCAACGTGAAGGCTGCTCAGCCATAGAGTGACGCATCATGGTCGGGATAACCCGAGGTTGGTTTGTAACTGGATTTTTGGGCTCCATTACAATGCACAAGATGATTGCAGAATTTAGTTTAATATCTATAGTTATAGGTGCTTCATAATATCGAGTCATATCTAGATGATACCTCCCCTCCTTGATCCTCCACCTTGCAGTGTTGTCACTCATCCTAGGTGTTGTTTTTTGTTCTGTCCCTGTTCCTCGGGGATTTGAAATTTTATTTTGATTTAGTTTTTGTAGGGTGATACTGATCTGCATTTGGGAATTGTTTTCATCTCTACACTTATTGTCTGCCTGTGTTATGCTAGAAGAGATGGTACGAGGGCATGAAACAACCATCAACTTGTCAGAATCATAACTCTTTTTTTCCCTCAACATCTTAGAAGACCCGCCAAGGCATTGAGATATCATTTGTTCAGGGCCCCCAAAGGGGTGTTTCAAGTCGAGAGTGGGAGCCGAGTCAGCCACCCACAAACCCGAATTCGCAGGGCCTGATCCCCTTTTGGATTTTATTCCATGCGTGATCTCGTTTTTGATTGAGGAATATAGTTGCAAATTGAATTTCATAAAAGTAGACTCACAAATACACCCAGAAGCAAAAGAAGCAGAGGCTCTCTGCAAGGGTGAAGTTTCAACAGAAGTAGAGAACCTGTGTATCACCGATTGGTTCGGCTTAATCGGATTTGCCGATACTTCACAGGGCAACGCGGACAATAGCCGCTTCACGAACCCAACTATGAGGAAGGAGGACGCACCCCGAAGAACGGAAGAGAGCACGCAACGATACAGTCCCCATCGCAACCCAAACCGCCGCCAGCAAACGTCAACCCTTAACCGTCGAAGGGATTTTGGTCGATTGTCATCGACAATTGCTTCTTGAATTTTGCAATAAACACCCTACCAGGTGCAATTCTTGATTTTTGAAAGGAACGATAATATCTCGACGGAGGCTTCGGCTTTCGATGTCTCCAAACAAAACTTGTTGGGTGTTGGGATTGCTATTATGAAGAGTAGCCATGGTTGATTAGCCTTCAAACCGGCTTGAAATTTTGCAGTTGGTTGCCGGCGGCGACGTTGGGGGCTAGGGTTCTTGGGCTGAATTGGGGGCGCGTGATTGAGGAGTGCGAGCGCATTCTTCATGGAGTAAGGGGTTTGTGTTGGTCGCCTCACAATGGATACTTATTTAATTATAGTCCACCTGAATAGCTAAAAAATATTTACAAATTACAAGTGAACACATTCATGTAAAAAGAATCACTCACATATAAACCTGTCAAACGGGTCATTCGGATCGGGTTCGGGTCGGATCACTTCGGGTCTCGGATAAAACGGGTTTCGGGTTGACTAGAACCCAGATTTAACCGGGTTTCGGGTCGATTTCGGGTTTGTCAATTTTTTCCTTTTTAAATTAAAAAAATCATAATTTGATAATTTTGCGATAAATTTTAATTAAATATTAAAAAAATTATTTCTATTTAATTATAAATCAACCGGGTCAAAATTACCGGGTCAATCGGGTCACCGGGTCTCGACCCAGATTACCCGAAAAATTTTCGGGTTTTCGAGTTCGGATCAAAAAAAATTTCCGGGTCAAAATTTTCAGGTCTTGACCCAAAAAAATTCGGGCGATCGGGTCGAGTTTTCGGGTTGAATTATGTTTTGACAGGTCTACTCATATATATATATATATATATATATATATATATATATATATATATATATATATATATATATACACACACATACATATACATATATATATATATATATATATATATATATATATATATATATATATATATATATATATATATATATATATCTATATATATATATATATATATATATATATATACACATACATATACATATACATATATATATATATATATATATATATGTATATATATATGTATATATATATGTATAACATACTACCGTAGCTGGCGGAAATAGCTTACGGAATGAATACGAGCTGTGGCTAATACGCCAGACTATAAGCGTCCACATGAAGCGGTTAGGAATGGGCGCCACTATCCCAGCCCAATGCCCGAAGAGAAGGAAGGTGGTAGTCTTACCCGCATCAAACTGGCAAGATTGTATTGAAAGTGGATTTCCCTTCCTAGACTAATACCCGATCCGATAGTTTACGATATAGATAGATATCTATTTAAAAAGCTCTTACAATGTTCGCTTCACTCCCAGCATTGGTCCCAAATACTTGCACCCGGTTTTGTAGTAAGGCTGCTGGTTCGGGGGTAGGGTACAGTGCGCGCGCACGCACACACGCACACACACACACACACACACACACACACACACACACACACACACACACACACACACACACACACACACACACACACACACACACACACACACACACACACACACACACACAGAATAATTTATTGAAACTGAATACTATTGCCCTTAAATAACACTATGTAACACTATGCAACCGAATAACTACTAAGTTTTAACTCATAGAATGACATAAGCACAAATAGGAAAGCTTCTAGCTAGTTTAACGGTAAGGATCCTATGAAGATTATCATGATTAATCATGTTTTACTTAGTTTTTTAGCTCATTTCGTCATTTCTGCATTTTGCCGAGTCATGGCTCTCATGCCATGTTCTCTATCTTTTGTCTTCTTGTGTAATAAGGGACAGCTGTCCCATGTGCTTGACACATGTTCCCTGCAATGCACCCTATACAAGACAATACTTTGCTCCCCCAATGGTAGGGTTTTGGGGATTGGAGCCGCCCATCATGAAGGCATAAATGCCATTTTCGGTCACTTGTTTTCTGCTGCTAGGAATGCATATTTTTGCTGATGTTAGCTTGGTTTCTTATATATTTTTGTCATGATCTGTTGATTGATCAGTAGTTTCTTCATATGGTATCAGAGCAACAGCTCGTTTCTGGGAGATTTGGATCCTTTACATTGATATTGTAGCTATTTATGTTCACTGTGACTGGGAATCGCAACACTGAAGACAGAAATCCTGAAGAAATGGCCACACAAGGTAATCCCAATGATCCTTTGTTTTTATCTAACTCGGATCATCCGGGTGCTCAACTAGTTGCTATACCTTTTGATGGGACTAACTACATGACTTGGAGTCGTGGTGTTATGATGGCTCTTGGAGCCAAGTGCAAGCTTGGTTTCATAAATGGGTCGTGTGTTAAGCCTGCAGTAGGCCATGCTGATTTCGAAAAATGGATCAGGGCAGATTATATGGTGAGATGTTGGCTCTTAAACTCGATGAGTAAGAGTGTGGCTGAAGGTTTTATGTTTATGGATTCTTCTAAAGGTCTATGGGATGAAATTGTGGAGAGATTTGGACAGTCTAATGCACCTTTGATTTTCCATATTAGAAGGAAACTTGGGAATATTGTGCAGGGTAATATGTATATTGCTGATCTTTATAATGTGTTCAAAAGGTATTGGGATGAACTGCACGTTCTAGAAAACATACTTGAATGCATATGTGGTGCCTTGGCAAATTGCATCTGTGATCTAAAAAAGAAATTTACTGAGATTGAATCTCGTAATAGGCTTATGCAGATCTTGGCTAGCTTAAATGAGAACTATGATGCTGCAAGGAATTCTATACTTGCCACAGACCCCTTGCCTAGTATTAACAAGGCTTATTACATTCTCCAGCAAGTGAAGAGAGGAAATGATGCTTCTAATGGGACACCTGGGTCTCAAGGGATCAATGCTGATTCTAGTGCTTTGGCAGCTAATAGGGGAGGTGGCAACTTTTAGTACAGAGGCAATAACAACAACAATAGTCCCGGTTTCAACAATCCTAGCTTCAAGAAGGAAGTGAAGGATTGAAGAGAGTTGAAAAGAATCAAGCAGAGTTCAACTTGTTCTTATTGCAAGATGAAGGGTCACTTAGCTGAGTAGTGTTTCAGACTCCATGGGATCCCTGACTAGTTCAAGGAACTGAAAGAGAAAGAGAGAAATTGAGTTACTAATAGAGGGTCTGCAAATGTGGCAGGATCAGTGAATGCTCAGTCACAGAACAGTCTCTTAGATGATGATAATGTAGAAGGAAATCTGGATACAGCTATGGTGAATGCAGTGTACCAGGAGGTGCTTAAAAAGATGAAAGGAAAGAGTCAGAGTGAAGGTGGCAGTGGATCTTATGCCAATTTTGCAGGCATGATTCCTACAAATAATGTAAATAGTGTTTTGAAAGAAAGCACATCTATTGACTGGATTGTGGACACAGGAGCCACTGACCACATGATAGCAGATTCACATGCCTTGTGTCACAGGGAGAAAGTGGGTAAGCCTATTCATATAGGATTACCTGATGGATCTATTAAAACTGTGTCTGAAATGGGAAAGATGCAGTTGACAGATTCTATGTTGCTAAGTGATGTTTTACTTATTTCTAACTTCAAACACAAATTGTTATCAGTGGGAAAGATTCTTGATGAAACTGATCTTGTTTCTATATTTACTAGATCTCATTGTTATTTCTAGGACCCTGGATCTCGGAAGGTGCTCATATCAGGGATCAGGAAGGATGATCTATACAAGATCAGTTCAGAGTTATCAAGTGGCAATGCAAGTGAGGATGGCTTGTTAAGAAGTTGTAATAAAGCTAGTTTAAGCTTAGAAGTAGCTCATTCTAGACTTGGTCATAACTCCATTTCCAAGTTAAGACATTTAAAAATGTCCAGTCCTTCTGTTTTGGATGAATTTCATTGTGAATCCTGCTCTTTATCTAAGCACCACAGGCTTCCTTTTCAAAGAAGCTTGAACATGGCTAGTAAGCCTTTTGAATTAATCCATATGGATTTATGGGGTCCATACAAATGTGCTACTTACAATGGATTTTCTTACTTCCTTACTGTGCTTGATGATTGCACTAGAGTCACTTGGACCTTTTTGCTCAAGAACAAAATGCAGGTTTATCAAGCAGTGAAAGACTTTTTGATGTATGTGGGGAATTAGTTTGAGCAGTGTGTGAAATATGTGAGAACAGATAATGGTACTGAGTTTGTTCAAAGGATTTGTACAGAGCTGTTTGCTTTAAAAGGCATTATTCATCAAAAATCTATTCCATATACTCCCCAACAGAATGGGAGAGTTGAGAGAAAACATAGGCACCTAGTTGAAACAGCAAGGTGTTTGAGAGTGCATGCTGGTTTGCCATTGAAATTCTGGGGTGAGTGTTTACTAGCTGCCACTCATCTCAGAAAAAAAATGCCAACATAAGTCTTGAATTGGAAAGACACCTCACAAGAAACTGTTCAATAAACCTGCTTGTTATGATGATCTTAGAGTCATTGGAAGCTTATGTTATGCTGCTGTTCCTCATGGTAGTAGAGATAAGATGAAGCCAAGGGCTAGAAAGTGTATAATGCTGGGGTATCCTTTTGGTAAAAAAGGATACAAGTTGTGGGATCTAGAATCCAGGAGTGTCTTTGTCAATAGAGATGTTAATTTCAGAGAGGATGTTTTTTCCTTCAAGGACAATATTGAGAAGGTTACAGATGCATCTTGTGAAGGAAGAGTGGAGTTACCATTGGTGAACCCAGCTTCCGAGAGTGATCATTGTGTACAACAATTCCCAGATGCCTCTGGATCTAATTCTCTTCCATCACATGATTTAGTAGGAAATATTCATGATCATTCTCCTCTTCCATCACAGGTAGCAGATTCACTAAGTTCTGGTGGGAGTATTGGCCAGATGTCTGCTGAAATCTTGTAAGATACTAATGTTTTCCCACCTTTGAGAAGATCTGTTAGAGAACATATTGCCCCCAGGAGATTGCAAGACTATGTTTGCAGAAATGAAAGGCAAAGAAATTCTATGTCTCAATCTTTTCTTGCTCAATGTTCGGGAGATGAAGTTAGCAGTGATACAGAGATATTGAATTCCTTTGCTTGTATGGCAGCTGAGCCAGAACCTTATACATACAAGCAAGCATCACAACACTCTAAGTGGGTGGAATCTATGTAGTTTATGCTTATTTGCCAAATTATGGAATCAACACCAGTTTCTGTTTAATTTCGCAGAAATTGAGGCAATTTACAGCAGTTAAGAGAAAGGAGGAAAAGCTCGAAGTCAACTACAGAAAGTCCGAGGTCAAGGAGTAGCGGAACCAGGACAAATCGAGCTGGAAATGAGAAAATCGAGTCGACACCCTCTGCTCGATATCGAGTACACTTAGTCGATATCGAGGAGTCAAGTCGATATTCACCAGAGTTGACCAAAATCGAGTGAAGGAGAAAAGATTTGGTCGATATCGACTATGCCAAGTCGATATCGAGTTGCCCAAAACCGAGTCAATATCCCAGAATCGACCAGAGAAGCTGGAGCAAAGGAAAAGATGAAGGTCGATATCGACTTAACCTAGTCGATATCGAGTTGAATGAGGTCGATGTTCATCTCTGGAGCGGAAATCGAGTTGCTGAAGTGAAGTGAAGAAGTTGCAGGTCGATATCGACTAGCCGAGGTCGATATCGAGTGGAGTCACAGTGGCCGATTTCGAGCTAGTCCAAGTTCTAATCAAAGTTCTATCCAAAGTCCAATGGAGATATCCACAAGATCAAATTCTATCAAGTTCTATCAAGATGGAAGAGATATTTATCTATTTTAGATATAGTTCCTTTAGAGATTTATTTCCTTTATCATAATGTTTTATCTTATATTATTAGATAAATTTAGATATAGTTGTTCCATCCTAGAATAGCTACATGGAACACTATAAATAAAGCCTTAGGGGCTGGTTTTTATTAATTCAATTTCAGTTACAATTAGTTACATAGAGAGAGTAGAGAGAGAGTTGTGGCCGAGTGGAGCAAGAGAAGCGAGAGCGGAGTTGGCTTTGTTCGGTTGTAATCTTTTATTTTATTAATGCAATTTAGTTCCCTTTTATTATTAATGTCTTTCTTGATGATGAAGAGCGAGTAGTCACTCAACTTCTAGGGTCGGGGTGAGCCCGACGGTAGCCATATGAGGTGATGCGGTAAAGGTTCAATCTTCTGATGCAATTCGTCTTCTATCCCTATGAGCATGATTCTTTTGCGAAAGTTGAAGGTGATCCTTGTTTGTGTTATTGAAGCGAAAGTGATCTTAATGCAACTTGGATTAACTATGTGAAAAAGGGTTAATAACAATTAGGGTTCATGCGAAAGCCTCTATATTCCTATTTGTTAATAACGAAAGTTATTTGATGAAAAGCATGATATTTTATGCCTTTATGTGTTATTTTGCATGGTTATCGTTGTGGTGTTGAAACCCTGGCCTTGGAAGTCTTTTATTTTATTGATTTATTTCACAAAATTTTGGATTTTAAAGTTTCTGTTGAGTCGATTTCGAGTTACTTTCAGTCGATTTTCTCTACTCGATATCGAGTTACTGTAGGTCGATATCGACCAAAGTTTCTGCCTTTGTGTTATTTTCTGCTTTTCTATATTATTTCTGCTTTCTTCTTTGTTTTACTGTTTCTGCTGAGTTTGGAACTGAAAAGGCAGGCGGCAGGCGCTGACACGCTTCCTCGTGGATCGATCCTGACTACCTTCTACTACAGCGGGAGGAAGTCTTGTAATTAATTTGCGTAGATCAGGGAGTTGAATTTGAGATTTATATTTCATACTTGATTTTCCTCCTAACAAATGGGTCTATAAAATTAAATATAGACCTGATGGGAGTATAGAGAGATACAAGGCAAGATTAGTAGCTAAAGGCTATAATCAGATCAAGGGGAAAGATTACAAGCACACCTTTTCTCCAGTTGCTAAATTCTCTACTATGAGAATTCTGATTGCTGTTGCTACCATGAGAGACTGGAATTTATATCTGCTTGATGTGAATAATGCCTTTCTCCATGGAAAATTGGAGGAAGAAGTTTACATGGATCCTCCCGAGGGATACATTACACCTATACATGGTCAGGTATGTAGGTTGAGAAAATCTATCTATGGTTTGAAGCAAGCTTCAAGACAATGGAACACAGAACTATGTAAGTTCTTATTGAATCTGGGTCATAGTCAATCTTTTGAAGATTACTCATTATTTATCAAAACAGTGCCAACTGGAATTGTTGTGGCACTAGTTTATGTTGATGATCTCTTGACCACAGCAGATGATGAGCTTGTGATTAAGCAGACTAAGGAAGCTTTACATAAGGCCTTCACTATAAAAGATCTTGGAAGAGCTAGATACTTCCTTGGTCTTGAAATTTTGCATGTTAAGACATGCACCTTACTGCATCAGAGGACATATATATTTGATATTATTGATGATTGCGAGATGACTGACTGTAAACCTGCTCCCTTTCCTTTGCCAAGAGGATTGAAATTGTTTGTGGATGCTGGTCATATACTGGATGACCCAGAGAAATACAGAAGGCTCATAGGCCGATTTTTTTTTCTAAACTTGTCAAGACCTGACATTTCATATGTTGTACAACATCTTATTCAGTTTATGATTGAGCCAAGACAACCTCACTTTGATACTACTATTCATGTGGTTAGATACCTGAAAGGGACAGTCTCCACAAGTTTGCATTATCCAAAAGAATTTCATATGAATCTTGCTGCCTTTTGTGATGCTGATTGGGGGTCCTGTCAGTTCAGTGCAAGATCCCTTACAGGCTATTGTGTCTTCTTTGGAGGTTCACTGGTCTCTTGGAAGACCAAGAAGCAAGTTACAGTATCGAAATCTTATGCTGAAGCAGAATACAGGAGTATGTCATTGATAGCATGCATTTAGGTAGGCATAATAGGTTGCATTTAACTTAGTTATGATGCATATCATGCACGGTTTAAGTACAAGGTGTTTTTGTTTTGTGATAGTTTGCTTGAGGACAAGCAAAAGTCTAAACATGGGGTAGTTTGATAGGGTCTATTTTTGTCATGTTTTAAGTAGAGTTTTGCATATTAATTTAGAGCATTTTTACATATTTTATAGTTAATTTGTATTATTTGCTATTCGGAGTCTACACTAGTATTTTTATATATTTTAGGCATTTTCGGATTGGATCGTATGAATTTGGAGGTTAATCACAATTTATGGGGATAATTTTGCAAATTGAAGGATGGGCTAATTGCGAGCTAAGTTCGTATGGGCATTGGGCACCTCTTGATCGAACCGGAGGAGAGATATGCCGATTTGCATTCAACAAGTGTTTCCTTATATTTTATTAGACATATATAGATTAGTTAGATAAAATAGAATTAGTTATATTAATATATTATATAAATTAGGATTACATAGATAGATAGGGATATTAGATCTAGCAATAGTATATATACATGCCGTATGCATACGGAAGGGGGAGGCCGTGTGAGAGGAAACCGTGACAACTCTTAAACCCTAATTGTGTTTTGTTTTATTTTTATGGAGATCTAAACTCTCCCGTTTCGTCTATGATTTGAAGCTTTATTTGAATTAATTGTGAGTTTCTGAATCTTGTTCCTTATTTCCTATATTGAATGTTTTGATTTCTTTGCGCTTTATTGTTGATTGCTTTGTTCTATCTTGTCTGGCCAACTTGTTAGATCAATTCAATTCCTAGGGTTTTGTAGATTCCTGGTTGTGAACCTTAACCCAAGTAGCAAACTTGTTCCTTTAGGGCTTGTTGAACTAATTGAATGAGTAGGAATTTGGATGTGTTGTTAAATCTCTCTTTAGGGACTGTAAATACATTGGTTAATCTCTGAACTTAAAGCTATAATTGGGTTAAATCCTTCTTTAGGGACTGTTCGATTGATAAGGGTTTCTAGGACTGGTTGGACTAGTAACTATATTAGGTCGGGACAAGGGCATTAATAGGAAACCTAAAAGGATAAGAGGAAGTTACAATATCAATTCAACCAACTAAAGTGGATATTTGTAGATGAAATTATTTTATTAATTGTTATCTCCATTAATTTGTATATAGTTTATTTTGTTTTCTTTCTTATTTCAATCACTCAAAACCCCCGTTTCATATTAATTGGTAAATAAACTTAACTTAGGAATAACTTGATTATCCGTGGGATCTACTCGTGCTTACCAGACTACATTATTTAGGTAGGTTCGAAATTATTTTGATAAGGTTTACACGACTAAAAACCGTCCATCAGTCATCAACTGCCAGTGAAATTGTTTGGGTGGAAGGTGTCTTGCAGAGGTTGAAGATCAAGGTGCCATTGCCTATTCCACTATTTTGTGATAGTAAATAAGCTATTCATATTGTAGAGAATCCGGTTTTCCATGAGAGAACCAAACATTTGAAGATAGATTGCCATTATGTTTGTGAGAAGTTGCAAGAAGGTTTCATTCTGCCTCAACATGTCTGAACTGGAGTCCAGCTTGCAGATGTTCTCACTAAACCTCTCGGGGTGAAGCAACATCACTTTCTCTCCTTCAAGTTGGGTCTTGTTGGTCTCCCACCAAGTCCAACTTGAGGGGGATATGAAGATTATCATGATTAATCATGCTTTACATAGCTTTTTAGCTCATTTCCTCATTTCTGCATTTTGTCGAGTCATGGCTCTCATGCCATGTTCTCTATTTTTTGTCTTCTTGTGTAATAAGGGACAGCTGTCCCATGTGCTTGACACATGTTCCCTACAATGCACCTTATATAAGACAATGCTTTGCTCCCCCAAAGGTTTTTGGGGATTGGAGCCGCCCATCATGAAGGCATAAATGCCATTTTCGGTCACTTGTTTTCTGCTGTTATGAATGCATATTTTTGCTGATGTTAGCTTGGTTTCTTATATATTTTGTCATGATCTGTTGATTGATCAGTAGTTTCTTCATAGATCCCGTGAACTTGAACTCCGTGGATTTGAAATGATTACCTATATATATATAGGTATATATATACATACATACATACATATATATATATATATATATATATATATATATATATATATAGAGAGAGAGAGAGAGAGAGAGAGAGAGAGAGAATAGATTAATTGTGTACACCCCTTAGGGTATACTTTGTGCACAAATCTGGGCCTTTAATCTTATTCAAATGAATGGCTTAGAATGAACCACGTGTAACAGGTGTGAAAAAGTGTTTAAAAAATTAAGAATTAAAAACACAATCTTCAACCCAATTAAAGGAGAGTGAAGCGCGTGGGCGATTTGGAGGATTAAAACCCTACCGCTTCTTCACCAATTGTCTCAACCAGTTCACCCATTGTCATCTTCTTCACGCCCCTCCCCCCGAAGATTCGACGATCGTGGTACCCGTCATCACCAATTGGCTTCTTCACCGACGGCGAGGGCACTTCGTCTTGGCAAAACCGATTGTGGTGACGTCGGCACTCGACGTCGTCCTCATCTTTATGGAGCCCCAATTACGGTGTAGCCGAAGTGCCTCAGATCTGGGAGGCCGGCGATGGTGGTTCTCTAATCCGGGAGCCGACGGCGGCAAAGGCGGGCGAAAGCAAGGTCGACGACAGGGAATTGGTGAAGGCTATCGATCAGCGGCGGCGATTTTTGGGCTATCAGCCCCAGATCTGGGATCTCGGAAGGCTATCAGTGGCGGCAATTCGGGAGGCCGGTGACTGGAATGGTGGGTGGATGACAGTGTCGGCTATCGGAAATTGCAAATATGCATTCGAGAGCTGATTGAGTTTGTGTTCGTTTTTGGTAAGTGACGAGTTTTTTTTCTTTTTTAATTACAGGTCTATTACTCCGTTCCTTTTGAAATTGGATGAAAATCACTTGCGAAGGTGATTCACCTGTTGCATATTTAACATATTTGTTGAACTTGTTTACCGATGTGGGGGATCCTTCAAATTTGTTGAATATATATGAATCTCTGTTGATTATTCGGTGTAATACCAGGATTATTCGGTAAATCTCAAAAGATTATTCAGGACTATTGTCAATTTTTGTAAGAGAAATCTGACATTTTTAATTTTTTTTTGTTACACATGAAACATTATTCGGTGGAATACAAGAATTATTCGGTGAATTTCTAATGATTATTCGTTTATATATGACATTTTTTTTAATCGCAACACATAAACTATGAGATGTTTCGGTGAAATGTGAGGAGTATTCGGTGAAATATGAAGCATTATTCATTAAAATCGTAAGTGTTGGTTAGAGGTTTGGGATTTCTTTTGTTTGAAATTGACGAACAAAACATTATTCGGTAGTATGTGATAAATTATTCGGTTGAATTGATAAATTTCGATTTGAACTCGATGGAAAAAAAAGCAGAACATTATTCGGTATTATGAGAAACATTATTCACTAGAATTGACAAATCTTTAAAACGAACGAAATTAGAATCAGGTGTTTTAAAAAAAACAATTTATTCCCCACAAAAAAGCAATTTTTTCAACAAATATTTTATATATTTCAAAAAAAAAAGCATACCAAAAAAAAAAAAAACAAGGCATGTGAGTTTAAAAAGAAAACAAGTGAGGTTAGTGTTTTTTTTTTAAAAAAGACACGTGACTCTCTGAAGGAAAAAGAAGAAGAAAGAGCCTCACTATTGCCTCCAGTCCCACGCGCCATAATAAAAGAGAGTAAGTGGTTTTTTTTAATGTGGGTCCCCCATATTTAAAGCAAAAACAAATTAAAACCCTTTTTAATCGTGGCTATCCGTTTCATCCATTCAATGGTCAAGATTTGTGCACTAGATACACTATAAGGGGTGTACACAAGGGAACCACTATATATATATATATATATATATATATATATATATATATATATATATATATATATATATATATATATATATCGACCCTAAAAAATAAATTAAAAAATAGCTAAACTAATTTAAATCTAAATCACTAATTTAGAATTGAGTGATTAAGATTTAACCAGCTTTATCTAGAGTTATTTTAACAACTCCGTGGGATCCCAAGTGCTAGTCTAAAGGTATTCACATATACAGGATAATTGCTTAATTTAAAATATCCCAATATCTATTGAAAGATGTATATAAAATGGTTAACGTAAATAGCGGCTAAGATGTACAACCATATCAGTCACTGTGTTCCCAATGCGGGGGACATGTGAGAAGGATACTTCATGAAAGTATTGGACGGTAGGGGTTGGGCACAAATCCTGCAAATCCCGGCCCCGTTCAGTTAAAATTATGTGGGACGGGACACGAGACGATGCGTCCCAATTCCGTCCCGTCCCGCATATGCATATAATAATGTAATACAGTACTATATATATAGTATGTTACACAATATGTAAGTGTATATATACACACACTATAGTGCATACACATGTATATACACTGAGTATTATATCTATATATAACCTTAATTCAGAAGACTTTGCTTACGTGTCAATCTTAGAGGAGTTTTAGGAATATTGTCCAATTATGTTTTTTTCCTTTATTTTTTTTATTTCTCCTTTTCTCTTTTTTTTCATTAATTTTTTTTAATCCTCCATTCTCTTCTATTCTTAACATATTTACTAACAATCTATATATCTATATATAACCTTAATTCAGAAGACTTTGCTTACGTGTCAATCTTAGAAGAGTTTTAGGAATATTGACCAATTATGTTTTTTCCTTGATTTTTTTTATTTCTCCTTTTCTCTTTTTTTCCATTAATTTTTTTTAATCCTCCATTCTCTTTTATTCTTAACATATTTACTAACAATCTATATATAACCTTAATTTAGAAGACTTTGTTTACATGTCAATCTTAGAGGAGTTTTAGGAATATTGACCAATTATGTTTTTTTCCTTGATTTTTTTTATTTCTCCTTTTCTCTTTTTTCCATTAATTTTTTTTAATCCTCCATTCTCTTTTATTCTTAACATATTTACTAACAATTGGGCTTAATTCAAAACATCTATATATAACCTTAATTCAGAAGACTTTGTTTACGTGTCAATCTTAGAGGAGTTTTAGGAATATTGACCAATTATGTTTTTTTTCCTTGATTTTTTTTATTTCTCCTTTTCTCTTTTTTTTTCCATTAATTTTTTTAATCATCCATTCTCTTTTATTCTTAACATATTTACTAACTCACATTTATATACTAACCATTGAGCTTAATTCAAAATATTGAATATAATTATTGGTTGTGACACATCACATTTAAATGCATGATTCAGATTTCAAAATTTCTAAAAAAGTTACAATGATATTGATATTATTATTACTGGATGATTTAAAATATCTACATTTATGTATTATACTTTAGACGAGATATAAAAAAAAATATTTCAGAATCATAAGATACATATATGGTAAAGTTTTTTTTATCTTAACTTTTATTAGTATTTTATAATATATTTATATATGTTATTAATATTTTAGTTTTACAAAATCGCTGCATGGCGCAGGAATTGTACTAGTATGTATATATATGGGAACTGGTAAAATATAAAAAATTATAGATATATATTTATTACATCTTTGAAAATCGTAATATATACCTGAATTTTGATTTTTTTACAATCTTTTTTATCTGGGAGACAAGATCCGTCCCGTCATGTCACATAAAAATTATGCGGGATGGGACGCGGAACGACTCCGTCCCGTCTTGCGCTCACCCCTATTGAAGGGTTATGGATGTCCAATATATATATAAAAAAGGATATATCCTACATTGGGTACAATTCAAGCTATTAAAATATATGGGTCATTTATAAGAGTAGGGTAAAACCCTGCACATTTGCTTCATTTTGTGTTAAAATGTGGATCCTAATCTTTATTGACCCGACATTGTTACTAAGTCATGTAATTGCTCCCCATGCGACTCACCGAATTATTTCACAGGGTATTAAAGCTCGTTTCAGCTTGGATTCGACGTGTTGAGACGTGGGTTATGAATGTCCAATTAATAAAAAGAACATATCACATCTGTTTATAAGCCACTAAAATAGTATAGGTTATTAATTTATAAGAGTAGGTTAAAACTCTATACATTGATTTAAACTTGTGGTAGAAGGTGATCTCAGCTTGTGATTGGGAAAATCTCGTCATCATAGTACAAGGGAATTTTGATCTTTTACCAAGAAAGTCGATCATTTTTAAGTATCCTAAATAACAGTTAAGAACGACGTTTATTATTTATGTGGTATCGAATATTCAATACGACATTGACCAACATTAATGCGGTTACCGTTTCGCCTATTAAATACGGTAACGATTTCGTGCATTAAAGAGCATTGACCAAATTAAATACGATAACAGTTTTTTCTATTAAGTATCGTAACCGTTTCTTTTATTTAATACTCGACTAGTATAAATAAGAGGAGCTAGATTTAGATTGATAATGGACAACGACCGACTTGAGCATCGAAGGGTCCTCCGGGGCTTACGAACCCCGCCCTGACCTCGTGTTCTTGTCTTTGCAGTCGCAGGTCTAGGAGCGAAGGTGATCGATCGCCATCATCACCACTACACTACAAGAAAAACAGTTTTTAGTGACAAAAAGATTCGTCGCCCAAAGTAGTATTTTCGTCGCCCAAAGTGGTTTGTGACGAAAAGAGTTTCGTGACCAGAAATAAATTCGTCGCCATACGTAACCCTTTAGTGATGAAGTTCAAATTTCGTTGCCCTAGAGTTTTTGTGACAAAATTTTTAATTTTGTCGCCCAAAGTACCCTACTTTTGTGACGAATTTCTCCTTTTGTCGCCCATTCTACCCCTGTTTTTTATGACAAATTTAACATGTTTGATCCATTTGACATATTTAATATCTTTAACCCGCTATATACCTTTTTTGTTTCAGTTTGAAAACTCTATCCAGCATAAACATACATATTTATAATACAATATTATAATACAGTAGCCAATTAATTTAATCTCACTTAAAATTGATTTAAAATATATTCAATCCAAAACATTTTCTACAATACTAAAAAGTTCCTAATAAGTACTAAAAGATTAAAAATGAATATATTAGTACAACATTTACATTTCAATGCTAAAAAGTAAAAACCTTTAACACTTTAGCACTTAGATTTGATAAAAATAACTGTCCATCCTGAATTTGCTCCATCACATCTACTGTAAAGGCTCGGATTTTAAAATCCTAATTTTCGGAAAAGAAACTTAAAAAAAATAATGATGAATTTAAAACGGATTTAATTCGAATATTTCAAGGAAACTCGTCCTAAATTTAAGAAATCGAACTTGAAATTCTTAGAGCGAATCCTGACCCAAATTTTAACTTTAAAGATCGAATTTGTCTTTCACCTCGGGATTCAAAAATTTCTTCCGTCAGCGATATCCTATTCAATTTTAGATATCTAATTGATCAAGAGTGAGGAATTCGAGAGACCAATCACCGGAAATTCAAATTTTTGACTCGAGACCACAATTCCGTCCTCTTTCTTCCATCCTTATCCGCGTTTAATCTTGGTTCCCACAATTTGAGATTGAATTTGATTTACATATCTCTTTCCCTCTTTCCCTAATTAGCCCAACACACACATACAACTTTTTCTTCCCCCTTGCTTTGACTCACCAAGAATAGCAATGAGGACAACCTTTTTTTTCCATGTCTTGTCCGATTATTGCAGCCAAGGAAAACCAAAATTTTTTCCATAAAATCAGACCTTTAACCACACATTTCACCCACACAAACACAAAGAACCAAACACACCCTAAACTCCCATCTCTCCTCCTTGTTGCCGTGAGGAGCAAATCCCCAAGGCATCCCTTTTCTGCTCAGCCGTTAGCCACCACCACACCGCCGTCACCACACCCCCCAGCCACACCACCACCGCAGTAGCACCTCCGTGAGACGCCTGCAGCCGCAGCAGCAGCTAGGAGAGCCCCGGAGTCCGAGAGCGCCGCTACCGGCTTCTCCCACCCCTGTTTCAATTCGAGATCAGTAAGACCTCCTTTCCGCTCCCTTTCACTTTCGTTCACTTCCAGAAAGCATAAAGTCGAAGCCTTAATCCCCCCTACCTCCTCCGAACAGCAGCCATATCCTCCGACGACCGCCTCCAGCAGCCCAGGAGCCGCCGCCGCGGCCCAGCGCCGCCTTCCTCCTCCTCTTCCCTGTTTTCGCGTATAAGGCTCGGTGAGGCTTTGTTTTTCCTTCTTTTGCTTCGAAATCTTGTAAGATCTCGCCTTGATGACCTCTCCTTTCGTCCCAGGCCAGGTACGAACTGCTCCTGCCTCCAACGCAGCCGATCGAACCTCCGACGCACCTCCAACACCCTCGCGTCTCCTCCTCGGTGAGAACCTCTCTTCCTCCCCTTTTCTTGTCCGATTCCATGTTCATGGGTGTTGGGTGGGTGACCGGAGAAGGCCGTCGACGCCGGCGAGCTCTCCTCTCCCCCTCCTTTTCCAATTTTCGAAACAGGCATTGGGTAGAAGAAGATGAACCGAGTTTTGCTGGGTTCAGTTTTGTTTTAATTACTTTGGGGTCCGGTTCAGTGTTTTTCTAAAACAAAAATGAGGGTTTGGTCTGGTTTGTAAAGGCTCGGATTTTTAAATCCCAATTCTTCAGAAAAAGAAAATCAAAATGAATTTAAAAGTGAAATTTAACGAAAAACTCCCTAAACCGGATTCTAAAACTCATGAAGCGGATTTCCAACCTAAAATAAAAATTTTGAAAACTAACTTGACATGGCGACTGTGATTTTTGAAAACCTAATTGATCGAGAGAGCGGGAATTTAAGAGACTAACATCAAGAACAAATTCTGAGACTTATTTTCCGAGTATTTCCTTGAGACCACATTCTTTGTTTTCTTCCCATTGTCTCCTTTTTCCATTTCATATTCAAATTTTAAATTAATTGTTATTTGAGGATAGGTTATGGATAAGAATTATGCTAGTGTTGGGGCAATTAAGGAAAAGTTTGACCACTTCCATCCCCTTTTTCATCTACAGGCAAAACCCACTCCCCTTTTTACATTTTATTCCAACTCACCTTCCAATCCCAGCTCTCCCTTCTCCCTTAATTGACCAATTCAAACTGCACAAAAAGGGGTAATGACTAATGAACAGATACCCAACCTCCCCCTGTTTCTTGATCCAACTCAAACACCAAACCCCCGGCCTCTTCTTGCTCCTCTGAGCCTCGCAGCCGCCGGCAACGACCCACCACCCTTCCGCCATCACCTCACCGTTTCACCGCCACTCCGCAGCCAGCAACCACCGCAGTCACCTCCGTTCCGGCCATCAGTTCCGCCAGAAGCAGCCGGAGCCGCCTTCCTCCGAGCATCGATGCTGAGCCGCCCCTCCTCTCTTCCCCCGTTTTTCAATTCAAGAACGGTAAGACCTCTTTTTCGCCCCCTTTCACTTTCGTTCACTTCCAGAAAGCATAAAGTCGAAGCCTTAACCCCCCTCCCATCCTCCCTAGGTCGTCTCCGGCAAGAACCCGACTCCAGCGAGGCGAATCGAGGCGAAATCAATCGACTATCCGGCGAAGACGATGACCTCGGTGAGCCTCTTCCTTCTTTCTTTTCTTTTCCCTTCCTTGCTGGGTGTGTGTCTGTGTCGTCGGAATAGGTGATGCCGGCGGCGCTCCTCCTCTTCTAATTTCGAACGCAGTAGACGGGAGGGATGATGAACAGTGTGGTTTTGGTTCGGTTTTGTTTTGGGAAATATGGGTCCGGTTCAGCCTATTTTCCTTACACAAACCGGTTCGGTTCAAAAAAAAATTCTGATGGATTGGATTTTGTTGGGCTGGGCCGATTTTCAAAAGGGTTGGGCTTTTTCTTGGGTCTGATTTTTAGTAAAATATGTATATGGTGTATATTAATTTTAAAACCTACTTATATATATATGTTATCAATGTTATCAATTAATATATTATTAAATAAATGGGATATAATATATTATATTATGTTATTATTGAAATATGAAATATTATTTGGGGATTAAAGATTATTATAGTGTTTTAAAATAAATATAATATTACGAGACTTGGAGATTTAAAAGGGGCATTGTCGGATTTCAATCGAAAAAGGAATTTGACGAGCATTTTCAAAAGATCGGAATTTCTAACTAGTTGATTTGGATTTTGAAATGGTTTGGAACTAACTCGGGAATTATGTGCTCGATGACTAACTAGCATGATTGGTGTGATGATTGTCTAATATCATGATTTGTGCGGACTAATGGCATGATTGGTCGACTAATAGCATGATGAAATGTTAAGATTATTTATCGTTAACTTATGCTTTGAGATATGATGAATATGATGCATTTGAGCGATGTGATATGCGAATATATGGTTATGAATATATGAATGCGGATGAATGGAATGATGGGAACGATATGGTATTGGGGAATGTGAAAATGTGATGAATGATTGAACTTGAAGAAATGACAATGGTGATATGGTTTTTATTCTCGTTAAATGACGTATGCTTTGAGTGCTTGAATGATTAGACATAGACTTATATATGCGTTCGGATATGTCTCTAGGCGATACCTTGTGCTATGATTGATGTGTGCCAGACTTCCTATTATGCTGTTCTGCGTAGCCAGGTAAGTCTCTTCGGAGCTTACTCAGATTGAATAGAGCTATTCCCTGCTTTAGGTGCATGATATACTAGGTGCTTGCATTCATGATCAGCATGCCATGTAGTACCATGCTAGGTTGCATCGACCGTTGAGCATTCTATTTCTTTATGCGTATGTAAACAGAACGACCGTTATCTGTGAAGTAACTAGAGTCATTGTTAGGGTTATAGGACGACCTAGTCTCATCGGGTCCCGTCCTGAGTCAATCGAGTCATGCACTTCCTTATATTATGAGATGCCTGCGGGCTTTATTGTGGAACGGGTTAGGCATGCGTGCCGCCCAATTATGATGGAATGCATTCACGAGCTGGCCAGTCTCCGCCCTATCGGAAGGGGGTGGAGGTAGGAGAGGGATATACCACTTGGTATTCTGTACTAAGGCCTTATCATTATTATGTACTTGAACTTAGGAGCATGTTAGTGTGTTATTATTCCGCCATGCATCTAGAAGCATCTTTGTTAGGTATAGCGTATATGTGTGCTTATAGTTGAGATGCAGAGCTAAAGTGGGCATCGATCTGATCCCGCCCCATATCAATTTTTTTAGGTATTATTTATGTTCATCCTATCGGTGCTGTTTGCTTATTGCGCGGGTCATTTTGTCGGCGGAGAGTGAGCGCTGGAGTTATAGACTTCACCAGACTCTGATTATATTTCTAGATTTACACTTAGACTCCGTTTTGACCCGGCTCTGCCGTGGCACCCTCTGGTATTACACTTGTTTCCGCTAGTCGCATGATTTCTGATTTCCACGCTTAGACTTACGACAGGTACAGGAGACTTCCCCGGGAATTCCAACGATCCCTTCGATTTTGGGTATGAAATCCCCCTTTGAAAACATTAAAGTAGGTTTTGAAATCTTCAACCTGTACTCGGGGCACAAGGTCCTAACGAGGGGTTTCATCCCTCGAAACGTAACCTGGGAATCATAATCCCGGGCCGTTACATGGTTCACATCAAAAAGAGTTGGGTTGGGTTTGTGGATCCGAATTTTAAAGGGGTTGGGCCTTTTCTTCCTTGGGCCTATTTTGAGTAAAATATGTTAAAGTATAAAATGAGTTTAAGATTCTCCAGGTTTATATATATTTGATATAAATATTAAAACAAATGTATTATTTGGATATTGAAAAAAAAAGGGGGGGAATTAAGAAATGGTTTTAAAGATTGGGGATCGATTAGATAAATGAGATTTGATTTAATAAATTTAAAGGAGGATTTTTGGAACTACCCGAAATTTGTCGGATTTATTTAAAATATAAAATATTCTTTTTGAGTTTAAAGATGTAATAGTATGGCCTTGAAAATATGGATATCAAAAAGGGTATTATCGGATTTAACTCGGAAAAGGAAATTGACGAACATTTTCCACGGTCGGAACTTCTAACTTTGGCTCGGTTTTTGAAATGGTTTTCGGGACTAACTTGGTGATTGTGTGATCGATGACTAACTAGCATGTTGATATGAGTGACTGACTAATATCGTGACTTGTGTGAGTTAATGGCATGATTGGTTGACTAATAGCATGGTGAAATGTTAAAATTATGTGTCGTTAATTTATGCTTTCGAGATATGATGAATATGATGAACTTGATATATGTGATATGCGGATTATTTTTGCGGATATATTATGGCAAATACATGAATGTGGCTGAATGGAATGATGAGAATGATATGGTCTTGTGGAATGTGGCAATACGATGAATGGTTGAATTTGATGGAACGATGATTGCGATATGGTTGCTATTCCGGTTGAATGATATGCTTGAGTGCTTGGATGATTAGACGTAGACTTATATATGTGTTCTGATATGTATATAGGTGATCTTTAATCTATTATAATGCTTGCCTTGCTGTTATGCACCGCCAGGTAAGTCTCTTCGGAGCTTACTCAGATTGAATAGAGCTATTCCCTGCTTTAGGTGCATGATATACTAGGTGCTTGCATTCATGATCAGCATGCCATGTAGTACCATGCTAGGTTGCATCGACCGTTGAGCATTCTATTTCTTTATGTGTATGTAAACAGAACGGCCGTTATCTGTGAAGTAACTAGAGTCATTGCTAGGGTTATAGGACGACCTAGTTTCATCGGGTCCCGTCCTGAGTCAATCGAGTCATGAACTTCCTTATATTATGAGATGCCTGCGGGCTTTATTATGGAGCGGGTTAGGCATGCGTGCCGCCCGATTATGATGGAATGCATTCACGAGCTGGCCAGTCTCCGCCCTATCGGAAGGGGGTGGAGGTAGGAGAGGGATATACCACTTGGTATTCTGTGGTAAGGCCTTATTATTATTATGTACTTGATCTTAGGAGCATGTTAGTGTGTTAATATCCCGCCATGCATCTAGAAGCATCTTTGTTAGGTATAGCGTATATGTGTGCTTAGAGTTGGGATGCAGAGCTAAAGTGGGCATCGATCTGATCCCGCCCCCTATCAATTTTTTTAGGTATCCGTTATGCTTACTACTATTGATTCTGATTTGAGTCCATGACCGCTGGGTCTAACATGACGGAAAGAGAGAGTTGAGATTCCAACTTCACCAATTTAATTACGGCTCGAATTTGAATGGTTGATCATATTTTGACCCGGCTCTGCCGTGGCACCCCTTGTATTATGCTTTACTTCCGCTATTTGTGTAACCTTTGGTTTTCTACGCTTAGACTTATGACAGGTACAGGGGACTTCCCCGGAGATTCCAACGATCCCTTCGAATTTTGGGTGTGAATTCCCACTTGAAAACGTTAGAGTAGAATTTCAAACCTTCAACCTGTACTCGGGGCGCAAGATCCTAACGAGGGGTTTCATCCCTCGAAACGTAACCCGAGAATCATAATCCCGGGCCATTACATCTACCCAACCAGCCAATAGGTGCACAACCATTTTTTCTTGTTATCAACCATGTCAAAACAACATAAAACCCTTAAGCTGAGTAACAAACAAGTTGAGCTTCAAAGAAAAAAGTTTGTTTTGAGTGATTCATATTATTATATGTATCTCAAATCAGTAGCAGTAGTCATGAGTTAATGATAATACAAACAATACAATCAACATTAAACTACCATGTTTACCTTAATCTTCATCAGAGTGCCATATATGACTATGCTTTAGACAACAATAAGTTAAATCAATAACACATTAATATAGTCACAATAGCTTAGCTTAGAATACATAGCCAAAGAAATTCAACCAAAAAAAAAACACACATTCCAGGCATTTTAGGCGCTACATAACAAGAAAATATACTAGCTAATTAGTAATTATCAAGAAGTAACAAACGATCAGATTTCAGGCTAAGTAAATAGCACAAACTTTGAATGAAGAAGATAGAGAAAAACCTGGAATCAGATTCAAAAAATTGCAACAGCAATGGTCGGGCACTGGTTCCTAGTTCCAGTGCGATCTTCGAAATAGAATGATGAGAACGTCGAGACCCTGATTGAATACACGTTAAGATGTAAGGAAAACATGAAATGAGGGATGAAGTTTTGGTATAAATGTGGGATGAAAGTATGAAAATTACCCTAGTTGTTATCACCAAGAAGAAGAAGAGCGCTATTAAATAAGATCCCAGCGCTAGTAGCAAGAGCAAGTTAAACGTAACGTTTGCCACCTAAAATGATTATCAAAATGATTGTCAAGACCTCGATGCAACCAAGAATTATCAGCACGGATGACAATGAAGCTAAAATGAAAAGATGTTAAGGAATATGATCCCAGATCAGCCTTCAAATATTGAGGTAAAGAGGCTGGAAGAAGAGTACTCAGCTGATCATTTACAGTTGTAGTGGCAGAATTGCAGCAAAATGTAATTTGAAAAACAGAAATGACAAAACTTGGAGAAAGCTTTTAAAAATGTAAACACATGATTTGGCTGTGTTCAAGCAGAGAGTCGCTTCATTTTATTCCCACTTGCTATAGTCATTCACATGTACTTCCATAATTTCTTCAAAATTTTGGAAAGTAGTTTCGCAATGGGGATTTTCGTTTGTTATAAATTAAAATGGTCTAGTTAGACTAGTTTCGTAATTCATCAAATATATATGATTAGTACTAAAATAATTTCTACAAATTTGTGGGGTGTAGTTTGAGAAGAGCATAAGTTCCTTCTTATCGTTTTCCAATATATTTACCTTATTCCCTATTAAAAGAATTGCAAATAATTTTGGAACATCAAGTCTTGGTTTTTTTATGGGCCGAGTTAACAAGAAAACAGATGCTATCTCAGTTGCAACATCCGGCAGGACTTCTTCTAGAAAACGAAAAAGTATTATTCAAAGAAATTGAAAAGACAAGTGAGCTAACTACCTTTTCAGTGCATTGATGAAAGGGGTCATCCTTTGACATAAATGGTACAAAGGTTTTTTTTTGTAAAATCAGTCTGAACCATAGTAGCTAGTGTAAAAATATCATACCTGTACATATGCTCCACAAATTCATCAATTAAGACCGACCAAGCACCTGAAAGGGAAGTATAAAACATCATTTTCTACCTACTAACGCAGCCACTTGGATCTAATACATAAAAGCAAGAAAAGCAACAAAATTGGACATAAGATTTTCTAATTTAACCAATGCATTTCCGGTTCGATCTCTTATTGCCTAATAAGCACCCTCATACACTTACGGTTAATGTCTGTCGACTGCTGCCACCCCACTTTAACCCTGGCACTGAAGCTGTACATAATTAACAAACACATAAGACTGGCAAAAGAACTTGAATATCACAAAAAAAAAAAATTAACCCAAGATTACTTTAAATGTTCTAAGAATAAACACTGAAGGAGATAAAAGGGAATCGAGCAAGGGGAGATTTTAGGGGGATTATACCTGAATGGGCAGATCTGAATTTCGAGGTCAATAACCTCCAACTGCGAATGCGAGTGATGCTGAGATTGAGATTGCTTGAAAACCTGGGGATGTAAGCAAAATCAAACCTAGGAAGCGGAGTAAAAACAGTGATATAGCAACTTATTTGAAAACTAAGAGGAAATTTGCAACAATCTATTTAAAAGGTGGATTAGTAGGAGGACAACTAAAACCATACATATTAGTATTTTCCATGGGAAAATCGAATAGTAAGAGATAAATACATTCGTTTAATATGGAATGAGAATAAGAAAAAGATACACACATTTGCTCCTTACACACAATTAGTAGCTTCATGTCGATACACACAACTTTAGCTGCATGAAAGTTCTCAAGTCGTAATTCCTTGTAACATCTCTACTCAAGATTTTCTGTGATCTGGTTAAATGAACAGATTTCAGAGTGCGTTATAAATATAAATGCACCAAGGTGTCCTACCATTCAAGACCTAGGAGTATGATTATCCAAATAATGTACAATATCGTCATATCGAATTCTGTACTATAAAGTTAACAAAACCAGAAAAATTAGTTGCGATGAAAACCTAAGAATATGCAGAGTGGGATGATCAATGATGCACCAACGATTATATGGTTGCATGAAATTCTATCAAATTACCATTTCTTCTTTTGTTGTAAGCCTGTCTTGATGAACATATTGAAGGATGTCCAAGAAGTCAAAAGCCTGCAATGAAACAAAGCATTGCTTACCGGTGTAAATCAATCAGAAAATCAACCTTTTTTCCACACAAAAGAACAGTGCTAACTAAAAGCAATCAGGACCATATTTCAATAAGTTAAATAAAGAAACATGGATAACCTCAGGAGAAATTAGATGTTGATTATTCGCATTAACAAATTTTGACAGGGCTTCTTGTTGTGCCTGCATTTAATTTTTCATACAATCAAAATCCAAATAAATACACTTAATCCTATTAGTGACATTTGTGACATTTTGTGGACTGCAACAAGATGAACAAATATATGATTCAAGATACATTTGTGCATATAATGAAAGTGAAATTCAAATAGTACAATACTATAAAAATCAGTAAATACAACATACATAAGGAAAAATCCCGAATAAACTTACTTGACAACCGCTCTCGGGACCTGACTAATTGCTTCTTCAGACAAACTCGCAGCCTGGCCAAAAACCGCACTAGACGAGGAAACCGCGAAATTCGGCGAGGAAGAGACGAGAGCGTCGAAATCGAGCTCCGTAGCTGGAGAAGAAGAAGAAGTAGAGAGCATCATCCGCTTCATGCTCTCCTCTACATCTGCCACCTCCCACGAATCAGGGGCTTTGAGATCCTCCGGAGAGGCGCTGGCGCCCTCTGCTGCGTTGCTCATCCCGCTGTTCTACCTGGTTCAATAGCTCATTGACGGCGATAAGTATTGTTGTCGGATTACAGGAGATGGATAATTGATCATCAAAGAGGAATCGGGGAATTGGAGAAGGAGAACCTGATTAGATTGATTTGGAATTTCATGAGGCGTGATGGTGGGGAGGGGTTAGGGTTTGGGGAGGTGAGATTGGGATCAACATAGAGGAATCGGGGAATTGGAGAAGAACTTGATTCGATCGACCTGGAATTTCAGGAGACGTGATGATGGGGAGAGGTTAGGGTTTGGGGAGGTGAGATTGGGACAAAAGGGGCGAGATCGAGGATGGAGATTTGGATGAAGGGCATTCGAGTCAGGAGGAGAGAGATAAAGGTGTAAAGTGAAAAACCTAACCCTCTTTCACCGACTCAATAAAATGGGCTACGGGGAAATATTTTTTATCGCACAAACTACTGGATTTTGGGCCACAAAACTATTTTTTGTGTGGCCCATGTGTATTTTGGGCGACAAAATTGAAATTTTGTGAGCTAAACTATATTTTGGGCGACAAATCTCACATTTGTCACTGAAGGTGGAGTATGGGCGACCAAAAAAAAACTGTCACTAAAGTTTTTTAAATTTTGTCGCCCCAGTTCACTTTTCTTGTAGTGCTAGCAACACTAGAAAGGGAAAATTTCCTCTAACACAACTCTTGATGAGCATAACATATATGTTCACAGTCTATTTTATTAATTGGGTTTTAAATCGATATATGTTAGTGATTTCTAAGATAAAACGGGGCACTCCTCTCCTTACCCTTCTCGATCTCTAGCTCCGCCTCTGCTTATAATGTAACATTAATGAAACGAATGGTAAGTTGTAACCAACCCATTTTTATATGATCGATTTGAGGGTCCAACGAGTTGAATTAAATTAGAGAAAACATATCTCATGTCTAGTTAGATACCACTTTTCAAGGCTAAAAAATAACAAAGAACATTCAATGAAGATGACCAGTCCCACTCCATGTATATCTCATGTCTCTTAGAGTCTTATTGTATACTTGTGTAGGCACATAGCTAGCTAGCTAGGCCATGACTCGCGTGAGTCGTTGAGCTCCATCAACTTACAATTTTATCCAAAACTATAACAAGGGTTCACCGTTAATTTGTGCAATGCGAAAACTAAATTAAATACACCATAAATCAAGGTTTAGAGCACCACATCAATATATGAACGTGGTGCTCTAAACTCTGATTTGCCTTCGATTTCCACTGTCTGCTTTTATATTAGAAATGACCTGGTACCACAATTTATAGAGACGTGCATTTACTTAATTCGGATTTGCGATGTTTTAATAGGGACCAATACGTGGTTTAGTTGGTTGGTCGTCTATCTAGCTACTCTCATTGAAATGGGAAGACGTTAAACACTGTACGTCGATCTCTGTTCTTCTGAGCTATATGTTTGTGTATGTTCGAATCCACACGACGGTCGATAAGAAGACATGCATATTATTGGAAGAAAGGCTACACTCTTTTTCCCTAAGCTATGGTTTTGTACCATTGAGTTTTCATAGATAGGTTTTTAGCGAGACAGTTGACGGAATAAAAATTATACATTTAAGAAGGAGTGTTATAATATTATTATGTGGATGCACAAGATATACACTTTACTTAAATAGAATTTTTATCTTTAGATATATTTATCTTATTCTTTGAACCCAAAAATATTATTTTATATATTATATTGGTGGATATACCATAAAGGGTACGATTGACTACAATTACATATTCTCCTCTAATCCTCTTTATTCTCAAGTTTAGGTTTTGAATTGATTCTAATTTATAACAAATAAATATAATTTGGACCGCAACTTAATAGGATAGGCCTTGTTTTGATATGTGCGTAAGAATCATATGATTGTATAGGCGATCTAAGGTAACACGTAATTTTAAACAGAAGTTGCATACTTGCATTATACATCTACATTTGCAAGTTGCAATCTTATATTTGCAAGTTGGATATTTATTTATTTTACATCGATTTCACCAAAATATATATGCCCAATATCTACTATGAAACGTATCAATTAAGTTTTATATACTTTGAATTTAAACTTTTTAAATAATAGGGAAAACTAATTAAAATACCCCCACCTTTGGGGGTATGGTAAAAATATATCCTCAACTTTCAAATGTAATAAAAATATCCCGACCTTTGAGGGTGGTGGTAAAATATTATCTTGTGTTTTCTCACGGATCAAAAATGCTGACAAGACAATCTACGTGGATTTTGTTGACAAGACAACATACTTGGAAGCCTTTTTTACAAATTAGCACTAAAATTGGGTTTTCTTGATCGGTTTCCTTAGGAAAAAAATAAAACGATAACAAATTAAACCCGAAAAACGAAATTGATTCAACCAGGCAACTAATCTGGTCAAAATTGCCTCAAATTATCACAACACGACTATTCCTAACCCCAAACCGACAACAAAACTAAACCAACAACAACAACAACAACGAAGGAAAAAAAAACTTACCCACCCAAATCCGTGAACGAATCAAATGGGAAGAAGATGTGAGAGAGACAGCTCAAGATAGTCGACCACGAGGGAGGAAGACTGACATTGAAGAGGAACCATGAGCGACCTAGAAGATCTCGAAGACAATTCAAGAGGCGACCACGGTCCACGGAAGAAGATATGAGGGAGGAAAATGCGTTGGGTATGAACCCGATTCAACTCTTTATTTTTTTCCTAAGGACATTTTTGAAGAAAACCCTTGTAAAAAATCCGCGTAGGCTGCCGTGTCCGCATTTTTTTACTGGTGAAAAAACTTGTGGTAATATATTACCACTACCCTCAAAGGTCGGGATATTTTTATTACATTTGAAAGTTGAGGATATATTTTATCACCCCCAAAGGTGGGGGTATTTTAATTAGTTTTCCCTAAATAATAAAGACGGCTAATTATATATTATACGGAGTATATATAATGATTAGACATTTTGGGCTTCAGTTAAATATTTTGGTTTAGTTAATCAAATTAGACTTTGTTATTTTTTTATTAGGTAACGATTCAAGATCAGGCAAACTTGATTCTCGAGAGATTGACGTGTCGGCATGTGAGACTGTCTAAACATATAGTACAAATAGAAAACAAGTGCAACTAAACATAATAGAAACAAATTAACCATACAAAAAGACGAATTAATTAAGCAGAACTATTCCCAATAAGTTAAGGACGTCGGTGAAGAACGAAGCTAAACATCATCGAGCAATAGCATTACGGGCTAACGGTATAGCAGGAACCTATCTCCTATAGGTTCCTACTGTAAAATAAATTAGGGGTCAGTTTGGTAACACGGAGCTGATGGGGTAGCTGAAGCTGATGGATTAAGTGTGTTAAATATATGTTAAATTGGAGTTTTCATATGCTAGTAAGGTGTTTGGTAACCCAACTGATAGAGTAGCTGATAAAAACTAGTTGATCAGATAGGAGAAAATTAATAGAATTCTGAAAAACTTGGGGTTAGTAGCGGTTGAAAATCCAATTTTTTAAAGCTAATTAAATTAAAATCTTATATTCAACTTATTTAAAACTATAAATTATTAAAATCAAAATGTCTGAAAAGCTACATGGATTGTCAAAACGGACCCTAGGTTTTATTTTGATTGAATTGTAAAATAAATTGAGTTTGCCTATTGTTTTGCCAAAAGATAATACTCCATATTAATGTACATCTCCAAGATAAACGGTCAACATGTATTAACCTAACAGCAAAAGAATAGTCAAGCCATGCACATGCACGCACTTGATGAATACCCATATATAAGATGACAAAAGGCTAATCTTCGATCGATATAATCAAACGATGCGTTTCGTAACCTCAACTTCTAGTTTTACCCAATCAAGTAAACATAATAAAACGGGAACGATATCTACACCGCTAATTTTTACTATTTCCACCGCTAATCACTGCATATCTATGCGGTGAGTTTAATGACAGTCAACGCACCCACCGCATGTATATGCGGTGGGTGAACTCGTATGGAGATTACACCGCATCGTAATGCGGTGGATACCCCCGTTCCGTTCAAACCCCACCGCATGGGAATGCGGTGGGTATCGGATAACCAGTTTTTTGGTTAACTATTTGGAGGACCGGAACGGACCGGTCGAAGACCGATATACACCGCATGGGTATGCGGCAGTGTTTAAAATAGCTAGAGGCGATGAAAAGCGATGGGATCAGCCTAGCGCTATAGCGCGCCTTAGAGGCAAAGGCGACCGCTTTTCCATAATTAATGTAAAAATACTTTAAACTTATGTAACTTTCAAATTTAATAGTATAAATATGTTAATGATGAAATAAACCTAATAATATAATAAAACCAAGTCTAAAACATCATAGATACTAAATGCAAGTCTAAAACATAAGAGATTGGAGAAAAGAAAGACTTCAAGTGGAATGGGTTGGAATGGTGGATGGTTAGGAAGTGGGTCAAAAGAAGTCATCAAGACCATCTTCATCATCTTCTTCCTCAATGTTGGGACAAGGAACGAAGTCCCCATCATCTTCATCAATGCACTTATACTTCAACTTCCTCCTCTTCTTCTTGTGATCTTAGCTGCTGTGTTTGTGAGCTACTACTCAGCAGCAGTGAAGACAACACAGCAGCAAAGAGCAAGCAACTCCAGAAGGGGAGAAGGATAGAGAATGGAGGGAAGTAGATTGGAAGGTGTGGGTAAAGAAGGGAGGAATCAAACGTGTAGAGGAATTGAGGAGGGTTGATCATATTTATTGAAACAGAGAAAGGATAAAAAGTGATTGAGAATAAAATCTTCAAATTTTGTTGAAATATATTTTCCAAAATTACAAAGATATGAAAAGATTTTATAATTAAAAAATCTGGAAAGGATAAACTTCAGTGAAATCGTAATCTGCATAGAATATGGAAAAGCAATAAAAGGCGTGCTATAGCGCGCCTTGTGCCATAGGTGCGCCTCAGCGCTTTTGGGTTGCTATTCCACTCAATGGGCGCCTTTGTCAAGGCAGGCGGTGGGAGGTTCAGAAGTTGCTAAAGCGCGCTATAGCGAGCTATAGCACTGCTTTTTTAAACACTGGTATGCGGTATGTGCCTTTACAACGAATTTCTCGTTTAAGATAGGGACATCTGCGGTGTTATCCTACTACAGTGGAATTAACATGTAATAAAGGGCGTGATCGAAAAAAACGCATGTGTTGAATTCAAAAGAAAGATAATGTAGCTGGACAATCCACAATTAGAATAGTTGAAAATGAAAGTGCGATAAATATCCTGGATGACGAAAATATGGAGTTTGAAACATAGTTTGTGAAATGGCATAGACAAAGATACAACCCAATTGAACATATGAAGTTTGAAAAATGACACCAGAAAGTGGAAAGTGCTAATACGATAGGGGTTGACCACCATCACGACGGCGGTAAGCTCTATATCGTGCAATCCTCGCTGCAAACTGCTCTTCCCAACCGTCGACCGTGCGATCGTGATGCCGTGTCCATGTAACGTAGACTGGAGGAAGAGGTGAACCGGGCAACAACCAAATCTGTGAATACAAGGTGAATATTGACATCAGAAAAGAGAAACAAAACATTAACAAATTAATGAATATGAAATACGAAACGTACCAGAACGAAATGGTTGTTGTTGCCGACTAAAGCTATTCCATCTAGCTCCTCATAGGCCGGTACTGACGGGCCACCGGTGGCGTACAGAGGTAGGCACAACATAGGCATCATCTGTGACAAAATCACCAAAGGACGCTGGTGAAGCGTGACAAACACCTCGCCCATGATCGGAATCTCCATCCAATACGTAGCATCATGACACGTGCCGAAATAGTTGACCCTCATGATGAGCTCATCTAAGGCAGGATAGTAATGGTACCAATCTGAATGCAGCTGCAACTCAACGGCCAGCTCTCGTCGAACTCGAGGCCATGCGTCTTGTCCCAAGTTCAGAAGACAAGCAAAAGACCTATACCCACAGTGACCATCACCTGTAACATTTGTGACGGCTCGTACGAAAGCAATCATGAATTCGTCGATGTTGTCAGTGCCCCAATTGAAATCTACTCGAGGTAGATTCTGTGGTGGAAGCGTCGTAGGTGCTGGTGTTGGAATGTCACCTACAATATCCGGAGCTGGCTCCGACGCTGATCGACCTCGTCCACGTCCCCTTCCACGACCCCGTCCTCGTCCTCTGCCTACTCCTCGGCCCCTATGAGGGTCGTCGATGGCAATGGCGTTGGACCCAGTGGCCTCCTCATTGCCTACCTAGACCCTGCTTAGTCCCGCCTAGGCTCCGCCTAATCCCTCCTAGGCGTCGCCTAATCCTGCCTAGCCCAACGATTATTCAATTTTAGCTTTTAGGCATGTGATTAGTCAACTTAGGGTTCTTTTTATCCCCCGAGTCGAGATATATTTGTTTTTGAGTCAAACCTATGATTTTGGATTTTAGGAGGTTTAGAGTTGTTGGTCAAATGCGTACTTTTGCGTTTATTTACTTTAATGTTAGTTAAGAACCGTAAATTTGGATTTATGAGTGATATTATGGATTATTATTACATTATATGAATTATTGACATGTGTTATACATTAAAAGATAAGGAAATAATCAAGTTTGTTCTAAGTCCGTCTATGCATCCGCCTAACCACCTAGGTGCTAGGCGGTCACCCAACGCCTAGTGGCCACCTAGCGCCTCTTAGAACATTGAAAAAAGTAATAGAAAACTAATCCCTTCCGTTCAGGGTGTGTTTGTGTGTCAGACATAGTGATTCAGAACAATGTCCTCATAGCCTACGAAATATTTCACTTTTTTCGAAAATGCAAAGGCAAAAATGGATGGTTAGCTATAAAACTTGATATGAAAAAAGCGTATCATCGGGTCGATTGACATTTCACAAAAGCTATACTTGAAAAATTCGGTTTTCACCCAATTTTTGTTGATTGGATACATGAATGTATCGATCTCTACCGTACCGTCTTGTTCTCTAACCTCGTTGTCCAACCGACATCTTTTATCCCTCGAGAAGTCTAAGACAAGGTGACCCATTATCACAATTAATTCTTATTAATCCTATATAGGTGCAGAAATACATGCATGAAAAAAGCTACACAGTGAAACCACTCGACTCGGAGGTCCCGTTGGTTTTAAATTTGGGAAAGAGGGTCCATGTATCCAGTTTCTAGCGTTTGCAGATGATATTATCTTCACAACGGGCACGACCTCGGATGCCAAATCACTACAAAAATAATTGAGGATTATGGTGAACTACCATAAATTTGCATTCCAACCAACAGTAGGTATAACTTGAAGCCGAGTGGAAGAAATTGAAGGATGTTTAGGCATTACCAATGAAAGAAAACTAGAAAAAATTTTGGGCTGCCCTATCAGAAATGAAAAGGTGAATAAGGAAACCCTTGGAGATATAATCTGTAAATTAAAGGACCAACTAAGTAAATGGAGGGCCAATACCCTATCACAACAAGGACGCACTATTTTAATCGAAACAAACCTTGCTACTAAAACACTATACATAATGCAGAATGTCATGCTACCAAGGTCGATTCACAAAGAGTTGGACCATACTAATATAAGAATTTTCTAGAATAAGGATGCCCAACACCAACCCCTGATAAGCTAGGACATGATATGTAAAGCTAAAAGTAAAGGCAATCTTGGCATACATAAGACACATGTTATGAACGAAGCCATGCAAATGAAACTGCTATGGGAAATACTAGTAGAACCACAAAACCAATGGGTCAAATCAATCCAATATAAATACCTCAAAGTAGTTCACATTTTAAACTATAAGAGAAAGGGCGAGGCTTCATGGAAATGATCTAAACCGAGCTCGCTGATAGACAAGTTCAAAGAAGGTTTAATCTGATCGGTTGATAATGGGAAATCAATCAACTTCTGGAAAGATAATTGGATCTTACAGAGTCTCTCATAAATAAATTAAAATTGAAAACTCCACGAGCCAAAAAAATAAGATACGCACTGAATTTTTCTACGACGGTTATAGAAAAGCTAATCTACCATGGGATCTTATTATTAGGATTAATTTTAATTCGAACTCTTTATATTACCCGTCTTATAGGGATATTCCTATAATCCTCTGCAAGGATGTTCTAGAATGGTTTTCTATTTGAAAGATATCCTAATTTTTATCTACGATAAAACTCTTTTTTTTTTTTTTTTTTAGAGAAAAAAGTCTCTTTACAATAGAAAGTAATTGCATATATTTGGAGGTTAGGTGTCATTATTTTCTTTCTATCTGATTGTGGTATGATCTGAAAATACTTGCTGAATTATCATTGGATGGTAAATTGTGCGTCCGATGCGCATGAGAACGACTGACCAATTACAAAAAAGACAAGAGAAAGCTACCCTTGTCGTAAAATGGCCTAAGCCATTTGCACACCCCTAGTCCGATGTGACCTCCTACAAAAAACAGCTTTCCTAAACCCCCATCTCTCCATATACTCCCCATCCCCCAAACGTTTCCACCTCCTGTTAGCAACTAGTTTTGCTAGCCAATTTCTTTCGACTTGCCTTTGCAACTCAAGGAAATGTGTACCTTACAGTTTTCTATTACACGGGTTGCCCATTGTTTTTGCTCACATGTTTCTTCCTTAAATACAACACCGTTTCTTCCTAGCCATGTGAAATAAATAAACACTATAAACACTAAAAGCTTAGCCTGGAAAGCCGCTTTCTTCTCGTGTGGCTCTAGTTCTTGAGCAAACCGCACAAGCCATTCCTCCATCCGCCTCTCTTCGAGGAAGCATAATCCATCGCCATACAATGTCCCTTGACTCTTGGACTTTCACACACTCAAACCATAAGTGAGATTCAGATTCTTCGGCATTCTTACAAAGGGCACGCTAAGATGCCTCTTCGCCCTTCCAATGCTTCATAATTCTTCCAGTTTTTAGTCACTTGTGAACTGCAATCCAAGTGATAAACGACCACTTACACGACTGGGCACCCTTCCAAAGCATCCCCGTCCCCAATCCACCGTATGAATAACTTCATACACCTTGTTGCTATGCAACCTACGTTGTCTTTTAGCAAGGAATGATAATCGACATCTGGGGCAGTTACACGGACACTCATCATGTCATCTCGCACACCCAGCAAGCCTTCCACAACCACAAGTCATGGACTTACAGAGCCACCATCCATATATTTGTCCCATTCAGATGCATATCCTCAACCCATCTCGTCCAAATAATTAAATACTTTCTCGGGGATCGAGGAATATATCACCCAACAGAAGCAAGAATCGGCTTTGATTAAGAGCTACTAGCTGCTTGACTCCAAGTTCTCCTTCCACATATGGTCTCGTCACCCCATATCCCACCCAACCGGGCAGCTTTGCTTCTAATATGACCATGCCACACAAATCTCTTACACAATATGTCCGACTGTTCAACAATGGCCTTCAGGAGTAACATATTCTTACAAAAGGCACGCCAAGACGCCTCTTCGCCCTTCCAATGCTTCACAATTCTTCCAGTTTGTAGTCACTTGTGAACTGCAATCCAAGTGATCACGACCACTTACGTACACGATCGGGCACCCTTCCAAAGCATCCCCCCCCCCCCCCCAATAATCCGTACGAACAACTTCATACACTTTGTCGCTATGCAACCCACGTTGTCTTTTAGCAAGGAATGATAATAGACATCTTGGGCAATTACACGGGCACTCGATCACCATGTCATCTCGCACACCCAGCAAGCCCTTCTACAACCACGAGTCATGGACTTTCACAGCCACCGTTCATATATTTGTCCCATTCAGATGGCTATCCTCAACCCATCTCGTCCAAATAATTAAATACTTTCTCGGGGAGGAATATATCACCCAACAGAAGCAATAATCAACTTTGATTAAGAGCTGCTAGCTGCTTGACTCCAAGTTCTCCTTCCACATATGGTCTTGTCACCCCATATCCCACCCGACCGACCAGCTTTGCTTCTAATATGACCATGTCACATAAATCTCTCACACAATATGTTCGGTTGTTCAACAATGGCCTTCAGGAGTAACCTCTGTCCCAAAACATGAATACCCACCAAAAACTACTGTGATGAGCTGAAGTCTTCCACACCAAGGCTACATGCATCCTGGATATCCATGTGATCAGTCTTTATATAAAAAATAGGAAAAACGGACAAAAATAATACCAAGTATCAACTTTTGGCCAAAAATAATACGAACTTTGAAATTGACCGTTTCATATACGAACTATCGCCCTATTAACCGAAAATAATACATATGTGTATTTCGGTGAACTTTCCGACCAAATACGCCACGTGGACGCCGGAAAATACACATGGCATAATTTTTGCCATGTCACCACCAAACTTGTAAGTTATGTCAGTACATTTCGAAACAATGGAATCGAACTATTTGCCTATTTGTTTATTTTTTCTTTTTTTTTTTTAAAAAAAAGAAAAATAAATTTATGACATGACATAACTTACAAGTTTGGTGATGTGGCAAAAATTTATGTCATGTGTGTTTTCCGGCGTCCACGTGGCGTATTTGGTCGGAAAGTTCACCGAAATACACATATGTATTATTTTCGGTTAATAGGGCGATAGTTCGTATATGAAACGGTCAATTTCAAAGTTCGTATTATTTTTGGCCAAAAGTTGATACTTGGTATTATTTTTGTCCATTTTTCCTAAAAAATAAGCTATAAAATAAACGAAATCAGCTATTTAGGATGCATATAGACCTCTTTTTTATATATAAACAACGACTAGTTCCATGGCTTCAAATTGTTAGAGATGTGAATGAGACCAAAAGTGTTCCACATTGGAAAGTTGAACATAACAAGCCCTGGTATATGAGTCGATGAGCTACTCCTTCTATTGCCAATTGGTTTTAGAATAGAACCTCACTCGGCTTGTGTGATAGGCTACTAGCGCATGTGCGCCCGTGCACATGACCCCCAATCATCGGTCCGAGTCGGACTTTGATATGGTATCAGAGCGGTTAGCCTAACGGCCCGTGTCGATCCTGGTCTGGGTTACCCAGTTGTCCAAGTCTCAACTAGATGGTCATTCCTAGTTGGACTTGCGAGGGCGTGTTAGAGATGTGAATGAGACCAAAAGTGTTCCACATCGGAAAGTTGAACATAACAAGCCCTAGTATATGAGTCGGTGGGCTACTCCTTCTATTGCCAATTGGTTTTAGAATGGAACCTCACTCGGCTTGTGTGATAGGCTACTAGCGCATGTGCGACCCCTAGTCATCGGTCCGAGTCAGACTTTGATACAAATGCATCCCCGCCGCCAAAACCACCACCAATCCTGCCGGCCAACAGTCGCCTATATCCGCTCTTTTGCAGTCGGTGAAGGGTTCACCGCCCTCCATGGCTCAATGTTGAGAATGTGAAAAGACAAAAGAGTCCCACATTGATTATACAAACAAAGAAACCATAGTATATAAGCTAGTGGGTTACTCCTCCTATTGCCAATTGGTTTTAGGATGGAACCCCGCTCGGCTTATGTGTCGGCTATTAGCGCAAGGGCACACGTGTGCACACGACCCCCGATCTCGAGTCCCAACGGACTTCAGTACTCAAACCAAGTCCGGATCCTCATTGTGGTTGTACACACTAATCCAACCAAGCCGATCACCACCTCAGCTCGTACACCACCGGTGCTACCATGAGTTTCCATTGATTCAGAAAATTGAAAGAGGCCGGGAAGAGAGAAGAGGGTGTGAGAGCGAGCTAGAGAAAGGAGGAATGAGGAAAGAGGGTTTGAAATCTCCGATTTCGCTCATTGTCGTCGTTGGTTACGGGAGGAGGAAGACGAAAGATTAATGTAAGAAACTAATTCAGCCAAAATAAAGTAGTTGTCAATTCAAACAGCTAAATGATAAGAAAGCCAGTAACCCCTCCCTAATCCAAGGGTGATATAGAGCAAAAACTCTACAACAATCCACACCCTTTCCAACCTATTTAAAACTTAAAAAACTTTTTTTTTGTCAATTAATTTGTTTGTTTGCATAGATTCTATTTCTTTTTGTCCAAGAGGTGGGGGTTTGATTGGTTGATTATTACTCGGTAGTTCAATCACTAAATATTATTAATTATTTATAATCTTATGATTAATTAATTACTATTAACCTTAGTTTTTTTCCCAGTTTGGTATTGGGTGCCAATAAAAGTAGCATTAAAGTTTATAAAAAAATTTAAGGTTTTTTTGTTTCTATCTAATTTCTGGTCTCATTCTCCAAAATAGGAAATTAATATAAAAAATTCTTCATTTTAGAGAAATTTTGGAGAAAAAATTCTTCATTTTAGAAAAAATATATACGGTATTAATTTGTTTCTTCATTTTGGAGAAACTTTGAGAAACCGTTTGAAGGTGGTCAATAATCTGTCCACATGTCGGATCCGGCGGGTCACGGGTCGGAAAACCAGGACCCGAACCCGAACCCGTGGGATAGGCGGGTAAGGTTACCCGGCGGGTCAATGGGTCGACCCATTTTTTTAAAAAATTTTACCTAAAAACAGCCCTTTAAAAAAAAAAATTCGACCTCGACGGGTCATTTTCACAAAACCCTCGACTCTAACTCGAACTCATGATCGACCCTCCATGACCCGAACCCGCCGGGTCCATTACCCGCCAAACCCGTCGGGTCACGGATTGACCCGTGACCCGTGGACAGACCTAGGCCAAAACTCTTCTTTGTCATATCTAGGGATGTTATTTGAGCCGAACGAGCCAAGCTTGACATGTTCAAGCTTGTTTATTTGTTAAACGAGCTCGAGCCGAGCCGAGCCCAATTTTTAAACGAGTTTTTTTTGTTCAAGCTTGACTTGTTTTAGTAAATGAACGAGCTCGAACCGAGCTTTTTTCGAGCTTTTTGTAGTTTTACTTGGTCATAACATATTAACTCAAAGGAAATTTTAGAAATTCCGTAAAATTCGAGGTATTCGAGCCTAAATCGAACTAGCCGAACTTTCAACCGAACTTAAAATTATGTTTAGGCTCGGCTTGTTTAGATAAGTGAACGAGCTCGAGTCGAGCTTTTTTCGAACCGAACTCGAACGGTTCAGCTCATATAAGAGCCCTGAATTATGTCCAAAATCGTAAACAGTGACAAAGTTACTTTTTATGGTAAAAAAACAGTATTTCAGTTTCAGTTATTTCGATTTCCATTATCCCCTCACAACAACCGTTTAATAATTGCAAGCAAACAAAAAAAAAATGGTATCTAATCGAAAACCGAACCCGACCCGAATTATCTCAATTGGCAAAGTATTGACTATTGACCCTTTATCCACCCTTAGAGGATGGAGCAAATTATGGCCCTCTCCACCTCACCTCCGCTATAAATTCCCACACTTCATCCCCTTTTCAACTCCCCCACTTTTCTAATCCCTCTCTATCTATCCAACAAGGGAGTTGGGGGATGCAAAATTCAATCAATTCAACCCTAATTTGACTGAAATCCCTTCTTGATTTCCGCCATTAAAGCCAAAATGGAGGTGGAGCTGGTGAAGTGCGAGTGCTGCGGGCTGAAAGAGGACTGTACTCTGGACTACATTGAGGGCGTGAAAGCGAAATTCAACGGCAAATGGCTGTGCGGCCTGTGCTCGGAGGCAGTCAGAGATGAGCTCGGCGGAGGATCTTCGGCTGCCGGGAGGAAGCAGCTGGAAGATGCAGTCAAGGCGCACATGTCGTTTTGTTGCAAGTACAAGTCCAACCCTGCGTTTCGAGTCGCCGATGGCATGAGGATGATGCTTAGGAGGAGATCCGTTAGCGACAAGTCGTTGTCGCACAACTCGCCGTCTTCGTCTTCATCTTCATCTTCATCTTCATCGTCTTCTTCTGTCAAGAAGTATGCCAGATCTGCTAGTGCTTCGCAAGTTGGAGATGAATCTTCTTTCAACTCGTTTTCGTGATCGGATTTAGCATGAAAGGCAAATAGGAGATTTTCTGAGTCTCTTGTTGATCTGAGTCGCAAATTTGATGGCTATCTCTTTCTCATATCGATCTCATTGATCTTGCTGGTGTTTTTTTGTACAGGGAGTTGTTAAAGGAAGTTTGCATTCTGATACACAATTTGTTTTCCTTTTTTTTTTTAATTTCCAAACTAATTAAGAAAAGAATAAGAACTTAATTTTTATGTGACACTTAAAAACTAATTTTGCAAATTAAAAGTCGTTTATATGTTAGTACATGCTTTTTAAAGAGATAAAATTAATACTAAATATTATTTTTTTAATCAATTTTTTTAATAATTTTATATTGTTAGTTATTAGTATGAATTTATAAAAACAAATTTATTAAAAAATAATATTTTATATAAGTTTTATTTCCTTAAAATAATACTCCCTCCGTCCAAGAATACATGATCTTTTAGGCCTTGAAATTTTGTCAAAAATACATGGCCTTTTAGATGTATAGGTAATTATTACCTCTAAAATTACTACTTTTTTACTTGTTAAAATTAAATAAAACTCTTGAAAAAATTAAAGAAAACCCTTGAACTTCCAATTACTATTTTAACCTTTAATAATAATGATGAGATTTAAGATGTAAAATAAGTTTTTTAATTAGCGTGTATGAGCCTAAAAGACCATGTATTTTTGAACGGAGGGAGGGAGTATTACATTTTATAATGTCAAACTTCCCACTTAACTAGAACTCAATGATTGCCTCAGCTAAAATGTAGAGGGATTGGATAACATAAAATGGGCTAATAATGGTGTCTTTTTATTTTCAAAAAGTGATTTACTGCAACATATTATTGCTATCATTTTTGTTTTTGTTTTTGTAAAAAGTGATTTTATGGTGGGCATGTGACTCGATCAGTTAGGGTTAGGATGATGATAATTTATTTGATAGATCAGTTCAGCAAATATGTAATTAAAATAATGGACCTTTTCAGCGATTTATATATATCATGATTGAGAAGTTTGACATTTAATTTGATCACACTCCTGAATTATTTTGAACTAAGATATAAGCAATCGTTCAAAATTATGTGTTAAGTGTGTCTAATAATTGATAAAGAAACCGGTACGTGGTTTAAGAAGAAACAACTCAAACAAAACAGGGGGAATAACAATAAATTATACTATATGGAAATGACCAAGATGAAAAGAAAAGGAAACAAAAAAAAAAAAAGGAATTTTGAAAAAAGGGGGTGGGTTCGTTCATCCACTCATTTTTTTTTTTTGTATATTTTGGTAGCAGTAAAAGCAGTAGATGAAAGGCGTCATCATGGAAATGATGGGTAATTAAGCAGATGCGATGATAGAAATCGAAGTGGACGAGTAATGCAGTTAGTCTAATTAAATTAAACAATTAGAAATGGGTCTTGTTTTTCAACAATAAGTCAATAATAATGCAGATAGTGTCAATTTTCCCGACTTTTATATATTATGGTACGGTTAACCATCGATTTCGGGAAAAAAAAATACTCTGCACTATGTAGCTGGTCGATCGATATAGGAAAATTCCGTTTGGTGTCCCTGAGTTTATGTAAATTTCGGTTGGTGTCTCACACTTATTTTTTGTCCGGATTATAACCCTGAGTTTTGTCAAAAGTTCGACTCATATCCCAAACTCATATTTTCTCATTTTTAATGAATAAAATCACCCTATATTTTCTATTTTTTCATAAAAAGGCCTCTTTGCTTTTAATATTGAACAAAATTACCTCTTATTTAACTAAATTCAACACAAAAGTGACAAAACCACATTTTATTTTTAAAAACTAACAAAATTATACATTATTGCCAAAGTTTTAGCAAAAAATCACACATTGTTTCCAATTTTTTTTTGAAGAAAATCAACCATTGTTTTAACATTACACAAAAGATAAGAATGATTAATCTTTTATTATATTTTTCTTTTATAAGAGAAGAAAATGAAACAAATAAACTTTATTTTTCTTTTTCAATAAAATTCTAATCGATTATTTGGTCAAATTGATCAATCACATTTACAAATGTTTAAAGTTAGTGAGATATAGGTTAAATATTGTTTTGGAAAATAATATGTGTTATATATTGTTTTGAAAAAATAATTAGTGTCTTTTTTGTTTTTGCAAAGTATGACAAAAAAATAGATCTTTTATACAATTTTAAAAATCGTAGTAAATTTGTTCTATTTTTTTTTGGAAACAAGGATGATTTTACAATAACATTTTTTGAAATAATATGTGATTTTGTACAATTTTAAAAATAAAGGTGGATCTGTCACTTTTGTATTGAATTTTGTCAAATAATAGGGGAGATTTTTTGAAACAAGGGTGATTTTGTTCTAATTTTTTTTAAAACAAGGGTGATTTTATGATAAAAATTTTGGAAATAATATGTGATTTTGTACAATTTTAAAAATAAAGGTGGGTTTGTCACTTTTGTATTGAATCTAGTCAAATAATAGGTAGTTTTGTTCAAGGTTAAAAGTAAAAAGGTAGTTTGTGGAAAAAAAAATAATAGGTAGTTTTATTCAAGGTTAAAAGTAAAAGGGTAGTTTTGTTCAAGGTTAAAAATAAAATAATAGGTATTTTTGTTCAAGGTTAAAAGTAAAAGGGAGAAAATATGAGTTTTGGGCATGAGCCGAACTTTTGACAAAACTCAGGGGTACCATCCGAACAAAAAAAAGTGTTGGACACCAACCGGAATTGACATAAACTCAGGGACACCAAACGGAATTTCCCATCGATATAAAAACTTTTGTGGCTATCATATTCTGGGAAGTCAAATCTCTCTCAAAGCCGAAGCTTTAGCCTTGAAACAAGGCATTACGGAAATCTTGCGACTACGCCTCAACAAAATACATATTGAAGGAGACCCTCTCATAATAATTAACCACTTATTGGGCAAACATTCATGTCATTGGAAAATTGAAATGATTATGACTGATACTAAAATCCTACTATCGAATGTGAAAGAAGTTTTCTTCTTTCACGTGTCTCGATTGTGCAATAGAGTGCATGATAAGGTTGCACACCTTTGCCACTCTGTCCGGTGCGTCGATATCTCAAACAAATCTGGTCTTCTTGACCTCATCCGCAATGTGAAAATAGATTTTCGATTCTAACCCTATACACAGATAAGAATCCAAAATATAGAGCACAACAGATAAAGAAAGAGAACACAAGAGTTGTTGACGCAGTTCGGTTTCCCTACTCTGCGGAGCCTCAAGAGGAAGAGACTCAAACCCAATAATCTACTAAGTATGATCTAATACGAGTCATGGATACACGAGTACAGATAAACAAGCAAGACAACCCTAGATCTAGCAGCTCGAGAGTGAAACAGGTATGGAGAAACACGAAGATAGGAACAGATACTCCCTTTCACTTCATTTGGGAACGAAGAGGCAGGAGATTGATGAAGACTGTGCTCGAACGGTCATCAACCAAAGGCGAGGCACCGTCTTCTTCCTTCTTCTAGCAGGATCTCCAAAGCTCTCACATGGAACTTGAGGATTCAAGCTTCCAATGGAGGAAATCACCGAGGAGAATCGGAATCACCGTCTAGGGTTTGAAGGATCGCTCTTATAGTAGAGCCTTCACTAATCCAAACGCATCGTTTGGATAATTCATGTCGTTGGAGCGTCTTTAAACACAAAGGGACGGACAAGAGGGAATTGGGCCGGGCCATGAACAGTAAGGTCCGGGTAAAGATCTGTTAATGATCTTCACCTTCAAACACTTCAACTCTTGGCGTCAAGGCTAGAAGCTTCTCATGGGTTCTTCATCTCCATCTTCAATTCACTCGAGCCACCTAGGATCTAAGATCATCTATACATTTATCTACGTACAAGCTAAACCATGACTCATCGTTTTACATGCATCTGGATTAACTAGACATAACACGCAAGGATGCTCTCGGGTAGAGTCCATCTCACCCGAATTCTTTCCTAATAAAAAAAAGATATAAAAACTTTTGTTATCAGATTCGCTAAATTTATGCACAAAGATCAGTGGTTGTCTGGTTGATTTAGTCTCTCACGACTAGGTGATCGAGTGAAAAAATATTATGTTGAAAATAAATTACACTTTCATAACTCTTCTCTCCGAATGCAATAACCCATTTACCATTACACATTATAGACCTATTAGCCAGTGCTCAAAAATTTATAAAATCATTTCGAAGATCATCATTGACCGACTAAAAAGTGTTGCTAGCAAACTTAACCATCTGTTATTAGAAGCCTTTGTTTCAAATACAGCAATCCAAGATAACATCCTGATTGTGCATGGGATATTCCACTCGTTCCAAACCAGAAGAGGTAAAGAAGGGTGGATGCAGACTAAACTTGACATAGAAAAAGTGTACGATTGAGTAGACTAGGAATTCACTATTCAAGTTCTTCAAAGGTCTGGATTCCATTCGCGCTTCGTTCGGTGGATACAAATGGATTGTCCGAACTACTTGTTATGGAAACTCAACATTCAACCTAAGATTAACAATTTCTTCTGAAAATAATTAGTACAAAATGGGCCCCCAACAAAGTGAAGACTTGCACATCATTGTGTTCCTGCCCCGCCTAAATGCACATTTTGGTGCCTAAACACCCACTATAATTTCGGAAAATTGTATCGATTTGTGTGTTGTTGAATTTTTTAAAGATTTTGATTGGTTAAAAAATGTAGTGGTTATTAAAAATTAATAAATTTATGAAAAAATTAGTGGAATAATGGTGTTGACCGAGGGGTGAGTGTTTTATTAAAACATGTGCAAAATCCTAAAGCGACTTAAATTTGGAGACGGATGGAGTATTATTTAGTGAAACAAACCCCTCCCCATCTGAACTGAACATCATACCTTCAAGGCTTCAAACAAAAAATATCGATCCTCAAAAGCTTTCAATCAGTCTTAAAATCTGCCCATGGGGCTATAAGCATGAAAAACCCAATAGATTCTAGTAGCCAAAAACCTCTGTATCAACAAAAGAGAGACAAAAAAAGCCACAAAAGATGGCAAAGAAGGGAACAAAGCTTGAAACAAAGAAAGTTGTGATGAAATGGGAGATTGATCGAAGACGAATGAAAAATTTTCAGAAAAGAAAAAAGGGGATTCCGCTTGAGGGTGGTGGTTTCTAGCCAATCAGTGCATTTGTGTTCTATTTCTGGATCTCAATTGAGTTCCATATTTTTTGAGTGAGGTTCATTCTCGGTGACGTGCCCACTGTATTTTTTTGAATTTGGTAAATAAAAAACGGTCATCCGGAGTTCAACCGGAAACCTTTGGTACTACCCGTAAATCCTTTTCGGTTGAGCCATTCCGAAATGGTTATATGGAGACTTTAGAAAAGAAAGTAAACGTACATATCCACAAGGACCACAACTGAAGAACCATGACTAGATTATGCTCTTTGGGGGGATTTATCTCTCCAAGGAGAAGCTTTGAAATCCTCCTCCTTGTGCCTGAGGATTGTGTTTGACTAGAAAAGTCGATGTTCACGTAACGAAGAAACAATAATCTATCAACACAAGAACATAAACTGAATGGATCTATATCTGGGAACAGATAACCATGTTTTTTCGCTCTTCTCTCTTGTTGTTGTTTTTGCTTTCTCTTATTCCTGGGCTCTTTGAACCGAAAATTAATGAACTAAAATCTAGACCTATCTCTCTTGACTTGGTGTATGATTGGAATAACAAAATTAGGGAAAACCCCTTCATTGGGCATCTTTGATTAGAAACCAGTATCTTTTTTTTAAAGAAAAAGTAAGATTGTTATGTCTTGGTGTTTGAACATGAACTATGATTAGACCTTACCTGTTTGCTATAATGCTATTCCATCTTAACCTTGAGAGCTGGAGCTTTGTGTTCGAAACTGAATAATAATGGGAACTATGATTGGAACTAGAGTGACTTATGAACAAATAACAAAATATCAGCCCATGATACGACGAGTTATGTGAAGGACTCCAAATGTCCAAGCTGCACCTGCAAACAGCAAAGAGCTCAAGCAAAATAAATGCTCCAAGGCAACCTCATTCAATGAAGATAAAAAAGCCAAAAACGGCACAGCAGCAAAGCTGCAAATGTTGATCCCAAAAACCCTACAGAAATCAGGTGACAAGTGACCTTTTATAGTCCTAAGGTCCTACATCACGTGACAAGCATGCCCTTAGGCTTATTACAGTAAAAAAGCAATAAAACAGTAAATTATGATGTAAGAGCGAGGAGGGTGAAAGCGGCTAGAGGACCATAGCAATACAGCAGTGATAGTTGAGACTTTATAGTCTGTTATGAACCATGGCCTAGTCTTCATGTCCCCTCCTCAAGTTGGGCGTGTGTCGAAGCCAACTAGCCCCAACTTGCAAGAGAAGAAGTAATGAGATTTGTCTCCCAAAGGCTTTGTCAAAATATCAGCTAATTGAACCCTTGTGCAAACATGCTGAGGTTGAACAAATCCTGCCACTAGGAACTGTCTAATGAAGTGGCAATCAATCTTGAGATGTTTAGTTCTCTCATGAAATATCGGGTTCTCATCAATATGGATTGCTGCCTTGTTGTCACAATAAAGGGGAATTGGCAATGGAACATTGATCCTTAAGGCAGTAAGTACACCTTCAATCCAGATCAACTCACTTGTGGTGGTTGACATACTCCTATATTCTGCTTCTGCAGATGATTTAGAAACAGTTGCTTGTTTCTTAGTTTTTCATGACACTAGAGCATCTCCAATGAACACATAATATCCTGTTAGTGACTTTGCACTAAACTGGCAAGTCCCCCAATCTGCATCACAATATACAGACATTGCTAGATTGGAATTTACTAGATAATAAAGTCCCACACCTGCAGACCCTCTCAAATATCTCACAATGTGGAGAGCTGTCTCATAATATGGCCTCCTGGGCTCACTCATGAACTGACTTAAGTGCTGTACTGCATGAGAAATGTCTGGTCTAGTGAGGTTCAAAAATAGCAGTCTCCCTATTAGGCGTCTGTAAGACTCAGCATCTGTCATCAAGTCACCTGTATCAGTAGAGAGCTTCAAACCTTTCTGCATAGGGAACATAGCAGGTTTGCAGTCCATCATGTTGCAATCTGCAATTACATCCATCACATATTTCCTTTGATGAAGATGAGTACCTGATCCATCCATCAAAATTTCTAGACCCGGAAAGTATCTTGCAAGGCCTAAGTCTTTAATAGTGAACTTATCATGAAGTGCTCTCTTTGTCTCTGCAATAACAGTATCATCATCACCAGTGAGCAATACATCATCCACATAGACCAAAGCTACCACAATTCCCGAGGATACATGTTTCACAAACATTGAATAATCCTCCAAACTCCGTTCATATCCCATACTGATCAGAAATTTACACAACTCTAAGTTCCATTGCCTGGATGCTTGCTTTAATCCATAAATGGATTTGTTCAATTTGCAAACCTTATGAGAATTCCCTAAGTTGTATCCCTCTGGAGGCTTCATGTAAACTTCCTCTTCCAAATAGCCATGTAAAAAGGCATTGTTCACATCTAGTTGATGTAAAGGCCATTGCTTAGCCGTAGCAATAGCAAGCAAAACTCTAACTGTACTGAATTTTGCAACTGGGGAAAATGTATGCTTGTAATCTTTCCCTTTGATCTGATTATAGCCCTTGGCTACCAATCTAGCCTTGAACCTTTCCACTGTTCCATCATGCTTGTATTTCACCTTGTAGACCCATTTACTACCAATGGCCTTCTTACCTGGTGGTAGATCAACTATCTCCCAGGTCTTATTTTCTTCCAATGCTCTGATTTCCTGATCTATAGCCACATTCCAGTGATCATATTTAACCGCCTGACCATAATGTGATGGCTCATAAACACTTGCCATGCAGACAAATGATTTTACAAACCCAAGCTCAAAATTCACTGTAGGATCCAAGCAAGCTGCAAGAAAAGACTGTGATGAGGACTCATTTCTTCTTTGTCCTTGACAAACAAAATCATTCAATCTCCTGGGTTGTACAATCTGTCTAGTGGATCTCCTCAATGGTGGGAATTCATTATAATCATTCAACATATCTGCAGATATCACAGGAGAACCACCCTGCTCAACTCTAGATAAAGAATCACTAACATAACCATTATTGCCTGTTGGTGAATTCACTAGACCCTCTTCCACATTTATCTGAGAAGCTTCAACCTGATTAGGTGCTGTTCTTACTGGTCTATAGCCATTATCGCCATCATCAGCAAGGTTAACTAATGGCAAATTACAGTCTGTCTCATTCTCTACACCACCCCTACCAGTCACAAATTCCTTAAAGGGAAATACATTTTCATGAAATGTGACATCCCTACTAACAAATGCAGTTCTATTCTTTATATCCCACAATCTGTAGGCCTTTTGACCATGTGGGTAGCTTAGCAACACACATCTTCTAGCCTTAGCTCCTTTTTTTTTCCTTTTCTGAATTTCCAACTGGAGCATAGCAGAGACATCCTATTACCTTCAACTCTTCATAAGATGTCCTTTTCTGAAACAGCTTTTCATGAGGTGTTTTCCACCCCAAGACCTCTGTTGGCAGTTTGTTAATCACATGAGTAGCAGCTAAGATACATTCCCCCTAGAATTCCATAGGCAAAGAGGAATGAAGCCTCATAGACCTTGCTGTTTCAACCAAGTGTCTATGTTTCCTCTCTACCCTTCCATTTTGCTGAGGAGTATAAGGCACTGTCAAGATGCAATATCCCATTTGCTGCAAAGAATTCCTCACACCTCCTTGTGAATTCACCCCCATTGTCAGTTCTAATGCATTTGACTGAAGCATCAAACTGGTTTTTAACATAAGCTACATAATCAGTTATAGCTTTAAAAACACTCAATATCTCTGAGCAAGAAGGTCCAAGTGACCCTTGTGCAATCATCCAAAACAGTTAAAAAATAGCTTAAATTATTGTAGGTTGGAGTCCTATATGGGCCCCATAAATCCATGTGAAGCAATTCAAAAGGCTTTCCTGCCATGCTAATACTTCTCTCAAAAGGAAGTCTATGGTGCTTGCAAAGAGCACAAGTTTCACAGTGAAAACCATTCAAGTCTGGCTCATTAACAAAATCCAAGTGCCTCATCTTGGATACAGAGGTGTGACCAAGTCTAGCATGTGCAATAACTAAAGTACTGCTAACTTTATTACAAGAGATTTCAGGAAATAAACAACTGCTATGACTAGCTTCCAACTCCTTCAGTCTTCTCCAACCCTTAGCCTGCTCATCTGACAGCACCTTATATAGCCCATGTCTTCTTTTCCCAGCTAGCAAAATTCTTCTAGTTCCAGAGTCCTGAACACAGCATGAAGAATTTGTAAATACAGCTATCAATTTCTCATTAGCATCAAGCAACTTTCCCACTGACAACAGATTATGTTTAAATCCCGGCACCAACATGACCTCATCAAGGCAAATAGAATCATTTAGCTGTAGCTTCCCCATCTCACTAACCATCTTAATTGATCCATCAGGCAGTCCAATAAGAACAGGTCTTTCTAGTCTGACTTTGTCAAACACTATGTGATCACTGGATATCATGTGATCTGTGGCACCTGTATCAACAATCCATTCCAAAAGGGACCCTTTATTACAACTATTTTCATGAGTGAGAGATGAAACTTTACCTGCAAAGTTGGCATATGCATTCTCAGTGGAAGCCTTGCCTTTCATCCTTTTCATCACCTCTTGAAAAACTGCATTGACCATAGCACTGTCCATCTGCTCATCCTTATCAGTTCCTCCCATGTCATCGAGAGGTGTGTTCACCACATGGTTGTTCACTGAGCCTGCTACATTTGCATACCCTCTTCCCCCAGTGGTCCCTTTCTGTTCCTCCTTCAGGGTTTTAAATCATTCTGGCACCCCATGAAGCTTGAAACACTGGTCTGCAGTATGTCCTCTATAGTTGCAATGAGTGCATTTCTGTTCATACTTGAGCCTCTTAAGCTCTTTCCAGTCTTTCCAATCATTCTTCTGACCCTGTGAACTCTGATTCCCAAAACCTGAAGATGAGCTCTGCTGGCTTCTGTAATAGTTCTTTGCAGCAATAAAAGCACTAGCATCCATTGAGTTCCCATGAGTCATACCAGCTGCATTTGACCCTCTCTCAATCTGCTGTAAGATAAAATAAGCCTTGTTGATTGTAGAAAGAGGATCCATTGCCAATATCTGATTCCTGGCTCCATCATAGTTCTTATTCAGACTAGCCAGCAATTGCATAACCTTAGTCCTCGAATCCATCTCTGCTACCTTCCTTGTAAGATCATATGTGCATTGCTTTAATGCTCCACAAGAGCACTCAGGTATCCTTTCTAGAACCTGTAATTCATCCCAGTGCTTCTTCAAGGCATTATAAACTTCTGCTAAACTCATGCTCCCTTGACTTATGTTGTGCAGTTTCCTCCGGATCTGGAAAATCAAAGGAGCATTTGTTTGTCCAAATCTCTCAATGAACTCATCCTAGAGCTGTTTGGATGAATCCATAAACATGAATCCCTCTGCCATGCTCTTGTTCATGGAATTTAAGATCCAGCATCTGACCATGAAATCTGCCCTTATCCACCTTTGCAAATCAGCATTAGCAGCATCTGGTCTCACACAATCACCAGTAATAAACCCCAGCTTATGTTTAGCCCCTAATGCCATCATAACCCCTCTGCTCCATGTCATATAATTACTTCCATCAAAAGAAATACCCACTAGCTGAGCCCCTGAATGATCTGAGTTAGATAAGTATAATGGATCATTGAGGTTACCTTGATGATTTCCATCATTCCCAGAGTTAACCGAGTTCTCTACTTCATTTGACATCTTCCTTTTCTGTTTTCTACGAAAAGAAAATTACTTATCTGTGCCCACAAGCTCTGATACCATGTGAAGGACTCCAAATGTCCAAGTTGCACCTGCAAACAGCAAAGAGCTCAAGCAAAATAAATGCTCCAAGGCAACCTCATTCAATGAAGATAAAAAAAAGCCAAAAACGGCCCAGCAGCAAAGCTGCAAATGTTGATCCCAAAAACCCTACAGAAATCAGGTGACAAGTGACCTTTTATAGTCCTAAGGTCCTACATCACGTGACAAGCATGCCCTTAGGCTTATTACAGCAAAAAAGCAATAAAACAGTAAATTATGATGTAAGAGCGAGGAGGGTGAAAGTGGCTAGAAGACCACAGCAATACAGTAGTGATGGTTGAGACTTTATAGTATGTTATGAACCATGGCCTAGTCTTCATAAGTTACAAGTTCAAACTGGCTTGATAGGTCTCTGAATGAGACCTGAACGAGTATTAATAAAAATTTATTTAAAATCATAAAATTTTTAAAAATACACTTTTTTTTTGTCAGAACAAGGGCACTGCCCTTACGAATTATTATTAGATACGCATAGCAAAACATAAAAAATAGTAACACAACAATTTTTTAAGAGAAGTATCTTAAAATATAAAATTACAACTTAGATAAAATGAGGAGTTTGGTTAGCGTATCCAAGAACCAGTTTGGTTTTATGCCAGGAAGGTCAACTATAGAGGTTATCCTTTTGATGAGGCGCTTGGTGGAGAAATATAGGGAACGAAAGAGAAATCTACATATGATTTTCATTGATTTGGAGAAGGCATACGAAAGAGTGCCAATAGACCTTATATAGGAATGTTTGAGAGCTAAAGGGGTTCCATAAACTTACATGAGAGTTGTTAGGGATATGTATGATGGCTCAGAGACTAGTTTGTACTCACACGGTGGGGACCCTGAGTACTTTGCGGTACAAGTGGGTTTGCACCAAGGCTCGGCTTTGAGCCCGTTTCTCTTTACAATTGTCATAGATGTGGTGTCGAGTATTATCCAGGGCGGGATCCCTTGGTGCATGCTGTTTGCGGATGATGTTGTTCTTGTGGACGAGACGAGAGTTGGGGTTAGCAGCAAGCTTGATCTATGGAGAGATAAGCTTAAGCAGAAGGGGTTCCGAATGAGCACGACGAAGACAGAGTACATGGTGTTTAGGCTGGGCGAAGAGGAAGAAGGAGACGGGGATGTCAGCATGGGTGGGGACCTTGTACCGACGAAAGACTGTTTCAAGTATCTGAGATCTGTGATGCAGAGCGATGGAGGTGTAGACATGGATGTCAAGCATCAGATTCAAGTAGGCTGGCAGAAATGGAGGGTTGTGTTAGGAATCTTGTGTGACGGAAAAGTTCCACTCAAGCTCAAGGGTAAGTTCTATAGAGTGGTGGTGAGACCGACTTTATTATATGGGGCAGAGTGTTGGGTGACAACTAAGACACATGAACAGAAACTCGCGGTGGATGAGATGAGGATGCTCAGGTGGATGTGTGGTTTGTCCTTGCGCGACAGAATCAGAAACGAGACTATATATCCGAGAAAGGGTGGGAGTGGCTAGTATTCAAGCTAAGCTGCGGGAATCGAGACTCCGATGGTATGGACATGTGCAGAGGAAAGATCCAAGTGCCCGGTGCGAAGATGTGACAACTTGGCTATCGAAGGCATTCGTCAGGGCAGAAGGCGTCCAAATAAGAGTTGGGGTGAAATGATTAGACATGACCTGGCCGCGCTGGGACTTACTGAGGAGATGACACGCGATAGGATGCAGTGGAGGAGTGCTATCCGGGTTAGGGCTGGGCGAAATTTGGATCGGACCGGAAATTACGATCTTGGATCGGACCGGAAATTACGATCTTGGATTGGACCGGAAGTATTACGATCCGGTCCACGGTCCAATAAATTTTATATTCCGGGTTCCGGTCCAAACCCGGGACCAGACCGGAATTTTCGGACCGGAATTGGACCGGCTTCCCTATCAATTTTAAAAAAAAATTGAAAGAAAGAAGAGGCGTGGCTTTCTTCAATGTTGTACCCTATACGTGTCTCAGCCGGCCCTAGCGCCTCACTCCTCTCAGCCCTCTCTCACTCTCTCTGTTCAGCGGCTTTGATCTTCGATTGGGGATGGCGGTGGCTGAGTTTGACCTTCAATCTTTAATTGGGGATGGCGGTGGCCGAGTTCGACCTTCAATCTTTAATTGGGGATGGCGGAGTTCGACCTTTGATCTTCGAGGCAAAACCACCCCCCATCATCGGGGGTGGAGGGTAAATGTATAGATAAATATGTCCTAAAGGACGAATACAATCAACTAATGTCATTGGGACGTCGCCCATACTTGTGATCCAGTCGGCATTTAAGCCTTCCAGCAGCTAATACGATAACAAGGTGCTCCGGAGATGCACATAGGCAACTCCAGCAACACGAAAAAGCAAACAGTCCAGCCAAATAAAACTCTCCTAAATCGTCTCCACCACATTTAAAGGAAATGAATCATGTAGTAAACGGAAAACATGTGTGAGAATAAGACGCGCTACAACGTCCGCAGGGATCACATTGCCATCATAAACTCTCGCATTTCGGGCATGCCATAGGTAGTACACCGTGGCGGAGAGAGCAAAGCGTCGGGCTTGTGCTAAGCATCCAACACCTCTCACATCTTCGGAGCCAACGGAGCCCACGCTGCAAAGAGTTCACCACTCTAGGGATCCGGAAGCGCTGCTGCACAACACCCCACACCTCCTTGGCGTAGGGACAAGCGAAGAAGCAATGCTCATGAGTCTCAAGCTCGACGTCACATGCCCGGCAGCCATGGTCTATGTCCAAGTAAAACAGTCTATCAAATGTGGATAGGCGCCCCAACACCGCAAGCCAAAGAATCACCATGTGCTTGGGTGTGTTAGACCTCACCCAAACTTCACCTCTCCATCGCACCTTGGGAGCCTTGTCCCTGAACTCCTCATAAGCCAAGGAGACGCTGAACTTCCCTCCTTGACACCACGAATCCAGCACATCCTCCACACTATCCTCTCGGCCATCAAGAGCAACAACATCATCCCGGGCACTCAAAATGGCCTTGATGAGAGGTGAATCACGGCGGTGTGGCAACCATTCCATGGCTTCAGTCACCTCTAGGTAGCGATAGTGAATCCACCGAACCCACATACAATCTCTCCGAGTAAGGATATGCCAGAAATGCTTCACCATGAAGCTACGGTTCCAAGCATGAAGATCTCGGAACCCCAATCCTCCCTCCTCCTTCGGAAAACAGGTGGTTTTCCACCTAACCTTCGGCTTTTTCCACATGAATGAGCGACATAAGGCTTCCAGCTTCCGAATGATCTCTCCAGGAACCGGCAAAATAGATAGCCAGATTGGAGATGGCGGTGGTCGAGTTCGACCTTTGATTGGGGATGGTGGTGACCGAGTTCGGCCTTCGATCGGCGATAGGTAGAGACCGCCTTCTATTGGAGGTGAGCAAGGTGGTGGTAGGCGGTGGTGGACCTGGTGCTTATCGGGAGGAGTTGTCGATGCCAAAAGAGGAGGAGAGCAAGGTGGTGGTGGTTGTGGATGCCGGTGTCAACCGTCTCCCCGACCTCTTCGATTGTTGGATTGGAAGAGTTAGTTGGAAAATATTATATATATTATATATATTCCAACTATATAATGAGCTATTTTCCATATATATATATATATATAGCCAACTTTCAAAGCTTTCCCCCACTCAAATTTTCATATACTCGTACATCCTTTATACCAGAAATTAATACGAACAATTTCAGTGCTATCCGATTGTGGGTAAAGGTAGGAGAATGCAAGTTTCTTTTTTAAAAAAAAATTATTCCGGTCCGGGTTGACGAACACTAGTTGGGTGCAACGATTATCGCATCATGCCTCCCTTCCCTTCTAGCACAACTTTCTTATGCACATTCTTCTCATCGTTTTCATTCTTTTATTTTTTTGATATACGGTTTGTAGGAGGTGTGTTATCATCTTTCCTTGTTGTCTTGTTATTTGGGTCACTAGGAAACACCCTCTCGACCTAGTCGGGGCAAGTGTGCGTACAATTCAACCCCCTAGAACCTGCTCTGAGCAGGACATACTGGGCTTGATGTTGTTGTTTGTGGTTCCTGCATAAAAATTATGATAAATGGGTAGTTATGTTTTAACTTTTGATTATAATATTTTACACATTATTTTATTATGAAATACATTAATATTAAAAAATTACACAAGGTACAGGTACTAAACTACAGTAGTATATATTGAAAATAAAAAACGATTAGGACAAACTAAACACGATCATTAGTCCGTCCTTGAACATCTTGGATGAAAAGTTATAGTTCTAAATCCATGATAAGATTGAGTATTGTGGTTGTATGACCCAAAAATGTCAATTTGTTCGCTAGTTGTGTTACTTGTGTAGCTAATTTCCTTAAACATGCGGGGAATATGGATTGTCTGAAACCGACAGATGTTCATTAAGGAGCCAGAGATAATCATTTTAACTTCTTAAGTGCATTTTTAAACACTCTATTACCAAAAAAAGAAAAAAAAGAGCAAAGATTGTCATCTTCTATTTCAATGTTTTAGATATTAAATTTAAGTGTTTTACAAATTTCATCTCTAAATGTTGTAACATCGGCCCTGATAACTGAGCAAGATGGGATACGAGCAATGATAGAGCAAAAGTAATTCCATAAGATGTCCAGGGGTATAATCGTCATATACAAGGTGAAATAATCAAACCCTAATTCTCATTATAAATAGTATTGGACTACTAGGGTTAGAGAGGCTCCTCGATCAGCCAGGACAATTCTGACTTGAGCGTCGGAGGCTCCTCCCGGGGAGCGAGCCCCGCCTCTTCTTCTTCTAATCTATGCAGGAAGATTGATCGAGAGGAGATGCAGATTTGATGTATTACAAGCAACTTCATCAAGACTTAATTTACTTCATGATCACGTATCACAAAATTAATTTTAGAGTTCCCGTTATTCCGAAATGATATTTTCAAACAATTATATACAAACATAAAAGTTGTTACCGGGTGAATTTTCCTAAAATTTGAAATTTCAGGATACGAGATGAAAATATGTGAATGTGTTGGGGCAATAAAAGTAAGGGAAATTTACAGAAAACCACCCTTTAAATATGAAGATTTTCAATTAATCTCCCCTTAAATTAAAAATTACAAAAAACCACCTTTTAAATGGTTTTTACTTACAACTCACAACCCATTCATCTATTTTAATTAATTTATCATTAAATATATCATATTTTAATATTTTTAAACTCAAATTGATTATAAATATATTAAAATCTTGATTTTAAGGGCTCGATTATATTTTAGAGATTATTTTATTAATTTTTTTAAAAATAAGAAATATAGCCTACAATTATTATCTTAATTTATGTTTGAAAAAGTTCATAAATATAGCCTATAATAATAAGCATACCTCAACTTAAATATAATATATAATATTTTAAAAACTTATAAATATTCAAACGTAAATTAAGATATAATAGTTGTAGGCTATATTTATTATTATTTTAAAACATAAATAAAATGATCCCTAAAACATAATAAAATCCTTAAATTCAAATTTTAAATATATTTATAATCAAATTTAATTTTAAAAATATTAAAATATAACATATTTAATAATAAACTAATGAAAATAGATGAAGGGGTGGTGAGTTGTAAGTAAAGTCCATTTAAAGGGTGGTTTTCTGTAATTTTTTATTTAATGGGTGGTTAAGTGAAAACACTCATATTTAAAGGGTAGTTTTCTGTAAATTTCCCTAAAGGTAAAGAGTGAGGCTAGAGGCAAGATGTCGGAATGGCTATTGACAAGATAATTTCACCTAAATTACCCCAAGTCCTTTTCATTTTTTCTGAACACATTGCAAAAAGCTCAAAACTCTCTCTTCCGAAACGAAACCTAAATCTGACGAACGAATTGTTTTGATTGAAAACAGCCTAAAATCGATGAAATTAATCAAAAGATCAATCAATCAACACACGAACGGGTATATCGGTCGCTTTAAGTGATTATCGAATGACAATTTTAAGTCTTCGTTCGAAAAAACCGTCGAAGGAAGAGCTCGGCAGCCAGAAATGAGGTTAATGCATAAGCTCGGCATATTTATGTGAGGTGAATAAATAAGCTCGGCAAGTTTTTGTGAGGTGAATACGTAACCTCGGTGCATAAAAACGAGGTTATGAAGGAGCCTCATCTACTTTTTAGGAGGTATATAATGACCCCTTTGAAGATCTTATCTAAATCCTCATTGATATAAGCCGAGCTAAATAAACAACCTCGGCCTCTGTTGTTGAGGTGAAGGAGGGAGCTCGGCTTCTGTTGTTGAGGTTAAAGAAAGAGCTCGACTTCTGTTGTTGAGCTTAGTGAGTGAGCTCGGCCAATGTTGTTGAGGCTATAAAATAGCCTCCTTGACACGTATTGCATAAATCCATTAAAAGTATATGTGTGATGAATATTGTTATAATGCAAACTCATATGCTTTTAATAATGAGACATACTAAATGACTAAATCAGTTTAGAAAATGTTGTTTTCTCCACTTCTGATTGCAAATCTAAATGAAATAGTAAATTAGTTATTCTTAAGCAGACATGAAACAAATTAATGCATATTTTAATGTTTTATCTTACGGTAATTGTTTCAAGTGCCCACTTCCCACTTATCTTCAACCTAAGGATTAATGGCGAGTCAGTCGAGCCAAGCGGTTAATAACGAGGGTCATAGGTTTGCCTTATGTTAAACTGCATATGTCCAATCAAACATGAGCTTTAGAAGTGATGATCTTCAGTAATTTTTTCCTTATACTTTTAATGCTTATATCCTTGGTACAACTTGTATATGAGAGTTGAAAATTGGTCACTTTCTTTCACGATGTGATACTATTTTCGTTCTTTTTATCCACCTTTCCACTGGTGAAGATCTTTTGACAGTTCTGTATTGAGCAGTTCAAAATAATCAAGCACATGGGCGGAGCTAGAGTGTTACCCCCGGAAATATATATATATATATATATATATATATATATATATATATATATATATATATATATATATATATATATATTATGTTTTTAATGTTTTATTTCTAATACTAAACTATATACCTTTTGTTAGGATCATTTGCTCCCTAGTATGCAAACCTAGATGTAACATATAATTATTTAAGGTATTTTTTAATAATTAAAAAAAAATATTTACATTGTAAATATCAAATAACATATATATATCTATACTTTTTTTTAATATAAATGAAATTTTTAAAAAAATATTAAAAGAATATCATTTTGTAAGAAAAAAATATGCAAATATATATAATTGGACATGCACAATATAAATATAATTTTTAATTTTTTTGTATTAATTAAAAATACTCTAAATAATTTTGGGTTACACCTACATACAAAGTATTCAAGAATACTAATTTAAGTATCTTGTAGAATGAAACAAGGTTGAATGGGTAGCTTGGGTGGTAAAGGTCCAGATGCTTGCTCAATGCTAAACTGGGTTTGGTAGAGGTCACGGGTTCGAACTCCGTCCTTTACTATTTTATCTCTTTTTTCCCCCGCCCAGTCTTCTTCTGTTCTATTTTTTTTTTCAACCTCAGCAGGCAGGAGCAAAAGGGATCCGTCGTCCCGCTCTCCGCTCTCCACCGCCCGCCTCCACGAGCGTCGCTCCCGCTCTCCGCTCTCCACCGCCCGCCCCCGCCCTGGCCCTCCTCTCGTCGTCCCGCTATCCGCTCTCCACCGCCCGCCTCCACCACCGTCGCTCCCGATCTCCGCTCTCCACCGCCCGCCTCCACCACCGTGGCCGACAACCTTGCACCCGGTTCGGTTGGCTGCCTTCACGGCTCGGACCGTCGACATCGCCGCAAACTCGCCCGACTTGGACTGTTCGATTCAAAGGTGCATTTGACATTTCCTATGTTAAAGTTTATATATTATGAATTAGATTTTCAATTCAATTTTGAAATTCATGAAAGTTTGAAGGTTAGATTTTCAAATTGAAGTGCAATTTGTAAATAGGATAGTTAGGGTTTGTGGAATTTGAGAACCAATTGGGTCTGATTTATGAATAGAAGGTAGGAATCTGGAAACAAGAGAAAGTAGGAATCTGGAATTCAATTGTTTAGTACGGTCAAAGCTATATAACCCTTCCTATCCAGTCCTGCTTTCTTCCTTCTCTCTTGTGGTAAACAATTTACAGTAGCTTGTAATTTTTCCTTTTATCATTGAAATTTCTATTATTTCCTTGAAGTTTTGAGTGACTATAAGTCTGCCATTGCTGAACATGTCATAATTCTCACCGATCCATGTAGTTTGTGCTCAAAAATATTGGGCGGCTTCGGATTTGAATGCTCAGCAACTGCTAGGGTTGTGTCTTGGTGTGGAAGGAATCCGGCAAGTGAGGGAGAATGGGAATGGGGATTTGGGAATTTAGGAATGTTGGTCAATTGTAATCTTAAAAATATTTTCTGTGCTTATTGTGTAACATTAGATTTAATGGCACTAAGTTAGCAATCATTACAAATCAGACTACAGATCTTTACACTAAACCTCATGTTACTTAATGGATCTTCTAGAAGTGCATAATTTTTGGGTTAAACTTAATGTTTCTCTCTTAATTCAATAATTTGGTTTAAATTTGTGGTCAAATCCAAGGGCTTGTTATATGCTTTGTGGCTTGTTAGTAAGATTAATTTGAGTGCCAGTTCCTTTTAGTCAATTTCGTACTCTTTAATTACTTTTTTTTAATTGTGGTTATTAACATTATTTCATTTCCTTTTTATGCTTAGTTGTTGAATGATGAATTGAATTCCTCCATGGATGTTTCATTCAGGTCTATGAGAGCTTCTTGGGCGCAGTTCTATAAATGGTTGTGGTGATTTCGTGATTGCAGACAATGAAATATTTCCTTTGCTTAAATGGCCTGCTGTAATTGTCTTGCATTGCTGCTCCTTATTTGCTGGAAGGTCTTTGCGGTTACCTGATTGTTTTAGGTCTAAAAGTTAGATTTGCTCCTTTTTTTTGGTATGTCTGAACATGTTACTTGTTTATGACTTTTCCTATTACAGTCTCTCATTAGTAGCAGCACTTACTTTTGGGATATTTTCTATTTGATGTCACCTTTCTCTCAATTACTACCATGTGCTACTGTGTATCTTTTCTATGAAGGCTTACCTGTTACATATTTAATGCTATGCTATTGAGTTTGCTGTTAAAATTTGATAAGATTTTTATTATCTTAGGGGGAATCTTTTTCTCTTCATGTACGATAACTGCATTTCATAGTAAATCTACATTTTCCATTCACTAAAATTGTATAACAAAACCGGCTGAAGTGATTTCTAATAATATTTGATTGATGATGTATTTTGCAGAAAATGTAGTTTAAGTACCTTGCCAAATTCGTGCTAGTTAGATCGGCATTTGATCATTCGTTTTTTTTATGGCATTTATTCATTCTTTTTTTTTTATGTATGTAGATGGTTAGAGGGGCTCGTGAACATCTAAACGCCTCGGCTCGAAGATCTAGGATGAACACCCATGCTTCCACATCACAAGCAAATCAAATTCATGTCATGTCACAAGCACCTCAAAATCCTCCCATGGCTCAAGCAATTGAAAATCCTCATGCTGAGTCATCTACAGAAGCGAGCTTTCCCGAAGACAACACATTGCAACATAGCGACGAGAGAGAAGAAGCTAGGGCTAGACGAAAAGAAAAAGGCAAACAAAAGGTGGTGATCAACCCTCGACGCAATCGATATGTACCCCAACTGGATGGACCAAGACCTGGCGGGCCACAGATACCTGAATTGTTGATATTGTATGACGCACACGTGGCTTGCTTTTTGTGGACAAATGCCACGGTGAGTTATGTTTAAATATCGGTTCAATGTTAAAGTGTAGCTTCTCCGTTAAAATTTATTTCAATGCCTAGTTATTGATCTATCATACAATTTATACTTGTTGTACAGGTTGAGCATCATGACCGTGGGGTATTGACGATCCATCATAAAGTTGATCCAATAAAGTCATGGGAGCGACAATCATCGCCTTTTTAAATTTGTATTGATATCCGACAATCATCACTAATATGTACCATCAAAACATATCGATCGAAATATAACTTTTTATTGATAATAATATGCTCGTTACAATCTAACATCCATGGAAGAACAACCTATAAATAAAACTAATCATTCGATTGAAATAGAAAGAATAAATATTAATTATTTTTGGACTTCTTCCCTCTAGGTGATCTTCTGGGACCTTCTTCTTTAACGATGCATAAATCCGCAACTGGAAGTGCAAGCACCCGTTTGCCCGCTTTAACCAGTTGTTGAAGACTGGGATGCTTGCTTAGCTCGTAATGGTTTAATTCTTCTTCATACATCGCCTCGAGGGTATATTGATACCCCGTTCCTTTGCGTATGTTTGAGGCGACAAGTGATGGGCCGAATTCCTCCATCAAATTCCTCATGAATGTTCGAACTTCAACAAGGTCGCGAATATGTTGTTTGTGTTTTTCCGCCATGTTTTGGAGTTGTGACTACTTTGTAGAACTATGGAGGTCTTATATAGAATTTATTGGCGGCCAAACCCTAAATTTTCCCTCCCAATCCATTTATTTTTCCCTCCAAAATTTTCCCTCCCAATCCATTTATTTTTCCCTCCAAAACCATCCCGGGCTTTTGTAGGCGCCGTTGTGATAAATTCAACCTTATTACGAGGTGACGTGTTAAGCTCATCAAACTTTGCCGAGCTCACAACATCACCTCACCAAATAAAACCGAGGCTATTTCATAAGCTCGGTAGATTTTGTTGAGCTTCTTCTATATCCTAAGAATAAAAAAAATGAAGTAAAAAATTCGGGTTATTCGAAATCGAACCTAAGATGTTGTGAAATATGTGCAGGGGTAGAACCAATGGGATAGCGACTTTTATTGACTAATATTAGATTTCAATATTATTTGTTCATAAAATAACTGTCAGTTTAACATCTATATCTATATATCTATATAACATATAAAGTTAGCTTAAAATATTTAGATTCACAACAATAAAAATATAGCTTTTTAGAAAGATTATTTTTTTACATAATGATAAGTCTAGAATTTAACCTAATAAAAATAAATAATAATATAAATAAATGAATAAATCTATATAACTTATAAAAGAGGATTTCATTTTGCCCAATAAATTAAATGCATTAACGAAATATATCCTTAAAAATTAGGAAAACTTTTAGATTAAAAATAATAACAATATATCTATTTAGATTAACCATTTTAAAATTAATATTGTAAATCATAATAATCATATTATTTTTATTTGAAATCATAATAATCATATAAATTGGCATAAACATCAATTTTTAATTAAAAAATCAATATATTAAATTTTAAGAATGAACTTATAAAAGAGATTTTTTTGCCCAATAAATTCATTCACTAAATGCTTTCTCATCAGTTAGAAATATCCTTTTTAGATTAACATTACTCATTTATTTAATTTCATCATTTTAAAATTAATATTAGAAATCATAATATATCATATTAATTTGAATAAATATAAGCAAGAAAAAGGCTGGTTGTATAATGTTTGTGGTGTTAAATATAAATATTAGTATGAAGCACGAACCACTATACATTTGATAACAATTTAGCGGTTAAAGTTCATCATAAATAATCTCAATATATTTATACAAAAATATTTTTCCCTAGCGATAAATCTTTAATAATTATAACATAAAAATATTATTTTATATATAATTTATATTAAAAAAATTTAGACCCGTGCGTAGCACAGGCCAAAACACTAATGGATAGATGTATTCGTCATGAATGTAACATCAATAGAGGTAATTTAAGATTTCAATATTACTTGTCGAACTGACATATATCAATATTTTTTGTTCATGACACCATCGTGAATGCAACGTGGATGTAATTCCTAGTTGTTTTTCTATTGCTAATACATTAGATTTCCATAGCATAACAACAGTCACTACCAATGGCTTGTTATTTAGATTAGTACAGGTAATGTAGCTCCAAATAATTACATTTTTCTTATTTACTAGATCAGGACGGAAAGGAATTGAGACGCCATTAATCCTTAGGTTGAGGATAAGTGGGAAGTGGGCACTTGAAACAATTACCGTAAGATAGAACATTAAAATATGCATTAATTTGTTTCATGTCTGCTTAAGAATAACTAATTTACTATTTCATTTAGAGTTGCAATCAGAAGTGGAGAAAACAACATTTTCTAAACTGATTTAGTCATTTAGTATGTCTCATTATTAGAAGCATATAAGTTTGCATTATAACAATATTCATCACACATATACTTTTAATGAATTTATGCAATACGTGTCAAGGAGGCTATTTTATAGCCTCAACAATATTGGCCGAGCTCACTCACTAAGCTCAACAACAGAAGCCGAGCTCTCTCTTTAACCTCACCAACAGAAGCTGAGCTCCCTTCTTCACCTCAACAACAGAGGCCGAGGTTGTTTATTAAGCTCGGCTTATATCAATGAGGATTTAGATAAGATCTTCAAAGGGGTCATTATATACCTCCTAAAAAGTAGACGAGGCTCCTTCATAACCTCGTTTTTATGTACCGAGGTTACGTATTCACCTCACAAAAACTTGCCGAGCTTATTTATTCACCTCACATAAATATGCCGAGCTTATGCATTAACCTCATTTCTGTCTGCCGAGCTCTTCCTTCGACGGTTTTTTCGAACGAAGACTTAAAATTGTCATTCGATACTTAAAATTGTCATTCGATAATCACTTAAAGCGACCGATATACCCGTTCGTGTGTTGATTGATTGATCTTTTGATTAATTTCATCGATTTTAGGCTGTTTTCAATCAAAACAATTCGTTCGTCAGATTTAGGTTTCGATTCGAAAGAGAGAGTTTTGGACCTTTTTACAATGTGTTCAGAAAAAATGAAAAGGGCTTGGGGTAATTTAGGTGAAATTATCTTGTCAATAGTCAATCCGACGTCTTGCCTAAAGCCCTTATGAAAGGTAACTATCCTTTCGTTACTTGCAGTTTGACACTTCGATTGCCGCTAATTAACTAACTTTGTAGTATCATCCCCAATTCCTCTATAGTACTTGTTTCAGATTAGGGTTCTTTGATCGCATTATCAAAATTCCACGCTCTGGATCTCGACGACTCAGAAAATGGCGGGGTGGGACGCTCTATTGGAACTCGCTCAAGTTCTTTTCACCTCAAAAGACGTAACTACTCCTTCCACCTTTCATTAGCCGACTTGAATTCATTCTCTTTAGGGATTTGAAGTTTCATTCCAATCACAAATTTCTTCACAGAAGGGCTCGAATCTGGTATGATCATTGGTATTACTTTGTTGCAGGCCAAAATCACCAAGCAAGAAGCTCAGTTGATCCTAGCTTGCAGGTCGAATGCGGTTAGGGATGCTTTGCTTGAAGGTTCTATCGTTGGGGGAATCGCTGGGGGACTGTTCTTCATTGGTATACATTTCGCTCTTATTTTCTCTGCATCCTTTGATTCAGTTATTTTTCGTTGGATCTCCCCTTTGCCGTGATATGGTTTGATATTCTGATATTGGAATTGGGCGTCAATGTGTATTTGTGTTCAGTTCGGGATTGAATGATGAAATTGTGTTTGTAGAATCGTGCATTGTGGAAATTGTATCATCTTTTCACATATTGATGCTTGATATTGTCATATTGGCCTTACTCTTCTTTTGAATCCTGATTAGTTCTTCTTCTTCCTTTTACATCTTGGATTTTTGCACTGTGAAACTGGAAGCACAGTATATGACCATCAGTGCAGTGTAGTTGCAGACCTCTCTCGTGAATTATCTGATTTAAAACTTGAATTGACTAAAGTACTTAAGTGCCTCCTACTGATCCCCCACCACAAAATTGCTCACTCTGCACTACTCCATGAAGGAGGATGTATCTTTGATTACCTTATTGAGTCAAATGATGCAACTAAGGCAACTACAACCTTTCTGATTTAGGATAGAATAACGCTCCCCAATTCCGGAATGATTAAGCCGGAAAGGACTACAGGTAGTACCCAATAACCAAAGGTCCCCAGTTCGAACCCGGGATGGCTGCTCTCTATTTACCAAAATCAAAGGGCAAGTGAGCTTATCAATAAACAATTCATCTTTTGAAGGACTTGTATTTTAGTGTTGCAAGTACCTATATTGTTTAGTCAAATGAAAGCGTCCTTTTTCTCATCACTTGCACCTTGCACCCTTTGCTTATCTAGTACCTATCCTCGATTGTTTTTTGCAGTTCCTGGGAAGCTGAGCTATTTTTTCCGTTCCTGTCTTGCTGGAGGTAATTGGAAGGCTCTTTGTCTCTGTTAATTTATTTGTATCCGCTATGTACAGTGATAGTTACTTCCTGGCATTGTATTTTTCCCTCAATTGCACTTCGGTTCACTTCTAAACCCAGAAATAACATTGTCTAATCTAATAGTCATCAGTTGGGAATTGATCCAAACATTCAGGATAGCTGAATCAGGTCAATATGTCCTTCATTGTACATCCATTAATGGTTTTTGGGGACGATTTATGTGTTTTTTTTTACAAAATAATTTCCATCTTCAGGTCTTGGATTTATATCCGCAAGGTGGAGCCTTAATAAATCTGTTGATTCATGTGTTGATCGTATTCTTGCAATGGAAGGAACACGAATGAAGCTCGAGTTAGCGAAAATGTAAGTTGGAAGGTCTCTAACGTGTCTGTTTTTAAGTATCAAATTTCCATCTTTTATATGGGATAAACAGTCTTGATTTACCTTTCAAGTATGTATAAAGCGGAAGGTGGAAATCTACTTCGGTTGCCTTCTAATATAATTCACTTCTTGTTGATATACATGACAAAACCGTATTCTTTTCCGTTCGTCAAGTGAACCAGTTAGCATTCCTAGCTTCATGCAAGATTTCAGAACCAGTCAATGCTAAATCTGTAAACATGACTGTCTGTTCAAGCCTTGAACTTCAAGGGTCATAAGCCCTTCTTTGTTTTTCATTTCTCTGCAACTCTTCAACATTATGTATTTGTTTTCAAATCAGTGTATTCTTGCCCCCAAAGTCCTAATATCGTCAAGATTAAACTATCCTTTGATTATTGCCATGCCGATTTTGGAAACTGGCTTTGATATTCTGAGAAAGAAGGTGGTTTAATTGGTACCTAAGACACCCTTAAATTGAAGTTTAAATGCAGAGATGGCTTTCATTACTATGCTTAAATAATACAGTATATTTTTTGTTTCGCTTTTTCTTTTGAACAGAATGGTGCGTAGATATGGCAATGATCCAAGGGCAATGCACCTTATCTCAAAGCATTTCTTCTCAGAGGAATGGTTTGATGATTCAGTCTCCTGTCAGCCTAAACGAATGTACCGACAACGGAATACTTTCGTTGATAATTCTGCTCAGATTCAGATACCACCAGATACCTATGGTCATGATGAATCTGAAGAAGACAAGAAAATTAATAATTCACTGCAAAAGGAGGATATTGATACTGAAAGATTGCAAAAGGCAGCTGCAGAATCCAATCTAAGAGTTGTAAGTACTGAGTATAATGCAGGCTGAGGAAAAGAATAGAAGGCTTGCCCATTGCCTCTTTTGTTCCATTAGGCTCGTAAAGACATAACCATGGCTAATTATGGTAAACAGGAGATTGGATAGGTTAAGGTCGTTAAGCTGCATCAATGGCAGTGATTGAGAGTCTAACTGGTTCACTGTACTCTAAATCAAAGTACAGTATAGGGGTGCTAGTCTCAGCTGACATATATGATGGGACTGTGTTCTTTGAATGTCGCTTTTTTTTTTCATGTGATGTGATTTGTTTTATTACTGTTGCAGGTTGTTCATGACAGGCTTGAACAGGATGTTCCCTTTGATTACCTCCTTGGTTACTCAGATGTCAACCAGGATATTCCTCATCCCAATTCCACCAAGAATCTAACCAGGCAGCAGATTCGCAGGCAGAGAAGATTGCACCGTCGCCATAGACTGCACCACCGCCTTCGTGAGCATGACAGACCATCCAAAACGGAGAATGCGTAACCAGCGGTTTGAAAATGTCACTGCAGACATTGGAGTTAACAACAGAGGAACTGAGGAAGGCTTTATGAGCTATAGCGGCTTGAGGTAAAGAACTGAGAAGTGGTGATCTATGGCTATAGCATTGCTAGAAATTGCCAAATAACTTAAAAACGGCAATCCGAATGCTAACCATTTGTCTGCTACGCAATGAATGGTGTCAGTTTGTAAAACAATGAGGCTGTACTGCCAAGGGTTGTTACATAACTTTCCCTGAACAAGGACACTTCCCTTACGAATTATTATTATTATTTTTTATTAGGTAAAAATTCGAAGGTCAGACAGGCCTGACTCATCGAGAGGCCGACCAAAGTCGGCGAACCGTCTAACAGAGCAACCTAAAAACAGAAATACGAATAACAAGCGTAATGAACCAAACAGAAATAAACTCTACAACAAACGTTCCAAGAAGACCCAACACCCGAAAAGCTGAGGAAGCTACCGAAGAACGCAGCCAAGCACCACCAAACAGTAGCACCGCGGGCCAGTAGTACAGCAGGACTCCAACTCCTGTGGGTAGTGCAGACGAACTCCAAGGAAACTCTATCCCGGATACGGAGTCGCCCTAAGCGCACCACCACGACCCCAGCCAGACCCGACTACAGACTCCACGCCCCCCAACCAAGCAGAAGATCTCCTAGAAACATCGGAAGCAGAGCCGCAAACTGTTCGAAACAAAACGCCAACAAACTTTCACCTACAAAATATCGACAAGCCCTTGCGGGATTTTCTCAAGCCCTTTCGGGTGGGTATACAGTTTTTTTTTTCCCCTCCAAACCCACAACCTTGGGCCCAAAGGTTGGGAATTTTATCATTTTCATAAATGAATAAGTATAAAAATAGATAAAAGTAATATCTATTTTTATAAACTCTCTCTCTCTCTTTTTTTTTTTTTTTGACCTTCGGGCTGCCCCGGGCCCAAGGCAAAACCTTGAGCCCGAAGAACCCAACAATTTTTTTATTTATTTAATTTTCTAGGCAGCCCCGGGCCCAAGGAAAATCCTTGGGCCCGAAGCACAAATTTGCGGGTCAGTAGGCCAACCACGAGCTCAACTGAGGGCCATCGGGCCCAAGACAACAATGGAAAATCATGCGCAAGATTCGACTGAAAAAACCAAACCAATTTCCGGCAAAACGGTGCACAAGCAGTACGCCGGTGAACCAGAGAGAGTCGGGCAAGATGGAGAGGGGCGGAATCCATAGATCCACAGAAGGCCCAGCCCAATTTCTCAAGGGGGAGACCTGTCAGATGGAGATTTCACATATTCAACCGAGAGATGAGAGAATCATCACCAATCGGAGCGAGGGATCTTCTTCAACGAGTTTAGAGCCCTCCGACTGGTTTGTTCCCTTTCCGGGTTTAGTCAATATAGGAGCAGGATCATCTGCGGCTACAATCAGTTGCCAATTCCAGAAGGAGCCAAGAGCACCACAGAGACAGAGAGATTTTGAACCAGGAGAACTCTCAAACAGACAGAGGAAGGGGAAAAGAGCCCCGCCCGGACAAGAGATCGCCAAAACAGTACCTATTGTAGATAAGGAGGCGCACAAGAGGAGGAAGACTCACACCGGCGAAGAAACCACCGCCGGAAATCAAGATCCTCCGGAACAAGGGTTGATAGAGCGAGGGACACTGGGTAGAGACATACCACCATTTGGGATCGAAGAAAGGATATTGTAGAGATTGATTTGGCCAAGGATGAAAGTCATGGAAAGATTTGGAATAAGATTTGGGCAATTCTAAACGGAAGTTTTCAAAAAAAGAGGATTTCACAAAAGAGGGATTCACAAAAACGATTTCTATTTAGCGCAGGTTAAATTCCCGTTTAGCGCATGGTCATATGGTCGCAACGACCAATTGACAAATGGTCGTTGCGACCACATGTTTTTTAAAAATCACAACTTGGTCGCGTCGCAATGACCAGTTGCTATAATGGTCGCAATGACCAATCGATATAAGGGTCGTTGCGACCATTTATTTTTTTTAAAAATGGGTTTTAGCCCGGTTGTAATAATAACCGGGATAAAAAATACTTTTAACTCGGTTCTCCATGGAACCGGGCTAAAAGGTGTTTTTGACAGTTCGGCATTGCGCAGCGCATCATCTCTTTCCCTTTACAATTGCAGTGCGCACCATCTCTTTCTTGCCCTTTACAATTGCACTATTGCTGTATATTCCCTAAAGTATTCATTTGAATCTAATTAGAATAGGACAAAAAAAAAATTGAATTTTGGAATAAGGTTTCAAACTAATAGCATTTAACCAAAACCTCATTTAACCCTAAGATTTGGGGGTTTAGTTTTCTGGTAAGCTTTTGAAGAAATTGATAGTTGGGCTTTCTTGGGGATGGATTTCACTCGTGCTAACATCAATTGGTGATGATTTAGGGGCTCCTTCGAATGTTTAAAGAGGGCACTAGGGTTCTCAGTTTGGGTATGGAGGGAGAGAATGGCGTGAGATGGGGGTTGGAGTTGGGTAGGGTAGGTGTGTAATTTAATTTATGTTTAGGGGTATTTTTGTCTTGCTCAAAAAAAAAATTCATCATGCTCTAAAAAGTAGACTCCTTCACAAAATGAGAGTTTCTCTCTCTTCCACCATCATGAATCCCCTTACGAATCAATATATATATATATATATATATATATAATATATATATATATATATATATATATATATATATATATATATATATATATATATATATATATATATATATACACTAGTGAGTATGCCCGTGCTACGCACAAGACTTATTTTAATATATATTTTTTATTACTACGTAATATATTATCATTATAATTTTATTACTAATAATTTTTATCTCTAAAAGTTTTAATATGTTTAGTTATCTTTGAAATTTGACAAATACATATATTAGCTTGACTATATTTATCTTCTTACTCACTTCTATATGTGATTTAACTATATAAGTAAATAAAATGATACTTGCTTTAGAAATGCATGTTGTAGTTATAGATGACTTATTTTAAATATATATTTTTAATTAATATATTATCATTGTAATTTTAGTACTTATAATTTTTATCTCTAAAAGTTTTAATATGTTTATATATATCATTGAAATTTGATAAATATATTAACGTGACTCTATTTATCTTCTTACTCACTTCTACATGCAATTCAACTATATAAGCAAAAAAAAAATGATAACTGCTTTAGAAATATTGCATGTGTTTAGGTTTAAAACAAATAAAAAACAAATAAAAGTGTTTAGGTTTATAATTTTATTACTAATAATTTTTATCTCTAAAAGTTCTAATATGTTTAGTTATCTTTGAAATTCGACAAATATATATATCGGCTTGACTCTATTTATCTTCTTACTCGCTTCTATATGTGATTTAACTATATAAGTAAAAAAAATGATACTTGCTTTAGAAATGCATGTTGTAGTTATAGATGACTTATTTTAAATATATATTTTTAATTAATATATTATCATTGTAATTTTATTACTAATAATTTTTATCTCTAAAAGTTTTAATATGTTTATATATATCATTGAAATTTGATGAATATATTAACGTGGCTCTATTTATCTTCTTACTCACTTCTACCTGCAATTCAACTATATAAGCAAAAAAAATGATAATTGCTTTAGAAATATTGCATGTGTTTAGGTTTAAAACAAATAAAAAACAATATACTATATACTTGAGAAATGTTGCAGGTGTAGAGATTTGATCCCTTAACCTCATGGAATGGAACTATACCTATAACCAATAAGCTACAACAACCTTTTGATTTCTTAAGTAAATATTAAATATATATTAGATTTATTTGTATGTATTTAATTAGGTGCAATTAATGGGCTTTCACCCAAATTTATATATATAGTATAGATATATATATATATATTTATAATACTAAAACAGAGACGTGGAAATCCTATGTGGCGGGCTATGGTGTGATTCGCTGACGTGTCGTTCTCTGGTGCAATCTGGGCCTGATTTGGTGCCATATCAATTAATGACGAACCAATAAATTTAAGCCACATTAGACGATAACTCTATCTATTTATACATGTGTCATCCTATGCGTCCATTTTAATTAACGATTAAATTAATTTTTAGTATAAATATTCAACCTTATATCTTACAAATCTTATCATTTTACCTTAAGTTATTTTATAAATATTTTATCTAGCAATCTTAGTTAGAAAACTTATCTTTATACTCCACATCTAAAAAATAATCTTTTTAATATAATAACTTATTTTTAATATAATTTTTTCATCCATATCTTAATTGACTACATAATTAATTAATTTTTTTTATCAATCAATAATCTGATAAAATTTTATCTTATAAACTACAGTAATATTACTATTATACTTTTTTGGACAATGATTTCTTTTTCTTAAATAATAAAACACGGAATAAATAAAACTTTGATCTTCTACAAAGTAAAATTTATAATTGAAACAAATACAAGCTCATCTCATCTCATATATACGTACTAAAATATATACGTACTAAAATATGGATTTCATTTATTTGTTATTTTTGCTGCAATATAATCTATATATCTATCTATATCTATCTATATATAAAAGGCTAAAACAGAGGTATGATACAGTCTCTTGTGCGAGATTCGCATATGTGGAATTTTTCAGATTAAAATGGGGTTATTTTTGCATATGTGTCATACTCTGGATTAAAATGGTATTTTCTTTTTGGACCATATCAATTAATAAGCCAATATAGTTAGGTAAAAAAACACTTATCTTTTTAGATCAATAATCTATCCAATATAACATTATATCTTAATTAAATAAAGTGAATTATAATACGTATTTTTTTTAGCAAATTGTTTATAATACGTATTTATAATAAAGTGACTGATATAAATCTTTATTTTAAGATAAATAGTACACGTGTGCAATGATACTATAGTCCATGTTAATGAAGAAGATAAATGAATATGAACTAAGAATTTAAAATTTGGAGAAAATACCACGGGTGACCCTTAATAAATTTTATTATATAAAACATATTTGAATTAATATAAATTACTACTTTATATAAGTAAATATATAGTTTTCAATTGTGTTATGTTTTTTTAGAATGTAAACATGTTTGAATCTAAATTAATCATACAATTTGATAAATGGTTGTTGGAATTTAAGGTGCAAATTGATATTATACTCAACTTTATAAATAATACTAATAGTCATATGAAAAAACCGCGAAGATCGCGGACAATAAAACTAGTTATTATTAGAATGGTGTCAGTTGACAGCGCTGTAAAACATCAAAAATAATAACATAACAATTTCTTCAAGAGAAGTATAATAAGATATAAAATTACAACTTAGATCAAAAGAGCGGGTCTATCTAGGCGTGGCCACGGTTTGACCCGTGACCCGACGGGTACGGGTTCTCGGGTCAGCAGGTAGTTGCGGGTTAGGGTCAGGGACCTATTTTGAAAATCCGGCCATTGCATGTGGGCCCCACCACCAGGACAATTTTTTTTTTAAAAAAAAATAGCCGTTGGGGAACGGCTAGGTCGGGGCTTTAATTCCTATAAATAACCGTCAATCCTTTATTTCACAATTCACACATCCCATCCAAGCCACATCAACTTTCATTTCATTTTCATAAGCTCGTTATCATGTCCGACCAATCCGGATCCGCCGATAATCTTTGTACGACGTTGTTCCGTGACCATTTCGAGAAGGTCGAGCAAGGGCAAGGCCCCGGAAAACCGATTCAAGCCCTTCTTTTTTTCCTCAACTCAAATATAAATTATACGTAAACGGTAAACACGAAACGGTATTTTTAAAACGTCTTAATGTCAAAACATCGGGTTCGACAATTTCGCAAAGGCGCAAACCCGTTCAACCCGGGCTCTAACCGTCGGGTGCCCACCAGTTTCAAACCCGCCAGGTCGACCCGTCGACCCTGGGACCCGTCGGGTGACCCGAACCCGCCAACCCGTGGGATTCCCGGGTTAGGATTCGGGTCACCCCTCCTCGACCCTTACCCATGACCGTGCCTAGGTCTATCTACCATCATATATTATATTTATATATAATAAATCTATTATGGTTGTACTTGATTCCAACATAAAAGAGATCGACTACGGCTTTCACCAGCGCATCTCAATAAAGGAGGTTAAGGGAGCGGTCTGGAAGTCGAAGAGCAGCAGAGCATGAGGTCCAGATGATATTATGGGGGACGTTTGGAAATGTTTAGGGGCCAGAGGTTTGGTTTGGCTAACGTCTCTTTTCAATGTTATCTTAAGTTGAGTTAAGATACCAGCGGAATCGAGACTTAGTAAATTGGTCTCGGTCTACAAGAACAAGGGTGATGTTCAGTGTTGCAATAACTACAGAGGAATCAAACTTCTGAGTCACACGATGAAGTTATGGGAGAGAGTTATAGAGGTTAGACTTAGAAAATCGATACACGTGTCTGAGAACCAATTTGGCTTCATACCTGGCAGATCAGCTATAGAAGCTATTCACTTGTTGAGGCGACTGATTGAGATGCACAGAGATAGGAAGAAGAATCTACATATGGCCTTCATTGATATCGAAAAGGCTTATGACAAGGTTTCGAGAGAGCTGTTATGGCGATGTTTGGGAGAGAAGGGAGTGACGGGTACATATATCAGAGTGATTGGAGATATGTACGATGGTTCATTGACTAGTGTTAGAATGCCTGGTGGAGATTCCAAGTACTTTCAAATTCAAGTGGGGCTTCATCAGGGTTCTACGCTCAGTCCGCTTCTGTTCACTCTTGTTACGGATACTCTTTCTGTGCCTCTGTAAGAAGAGGTCCCTTGGTGCATGTTGTTTGCTGACGACATTGTGTTGATGGACAACTCTAGGCCGGGTTTGGCTCACATGCTTGAAAATTGGAGAGGAGTGCTGGAGTTTAAGGGTTTCAGATTCAGTAGGACTTATAAGACTGAGTACGTTAATTTTCATTTTGAAGAGGTTAGAGATTCAGGGACTTCCGTTTCATTGGGGGAAGATCTTATCCCCAAGAAAGACTTTTTCAAGTACCTTGGCTCGTACGTTCAAAGCGATGGGGGTATCGATAGGGACATTGTGTTAAGCTCCCAAGCGAGTACTAACCGAATGAGAGGGAGAGAGAGCTGTTGAGAGAGTTTGTTAGGACTGAATTTCATTGATTATTGAATGAATCCCATTTCAGTACAATACTCAGCTTATATGCTGGTCCTAACATCACCTCCCCCCTTACAAAGACCTTGTCCTCAAGGTCCAATTTCAAATCGAAAAATTGGGAAATTGATGCAAAATGTGGCCTGTTGGTTCCCAAGTTGCTTCATCCGTGGGTAGATTCCTCCATGTAACCAACCACTCAACTATAGGATCGCCATTAGCTAATTGTTGAACTCGGGAATCCAGCACAGCTTCAGGAGCCACCGCCACTGACCCTGCCTCATCTGTAGCTGGTAGTTCAGTCTGTACAGGTATAGACGGCCCAATTCGTTTCTTTAGCTGCGAGATGTGGAACACAGGATGTAGTTTAGATGAATCTGGCAATGCAAGCTTATAGGCTGTCTCTCCAATCTTCTTTATCACCTCAAAGGGCCCATAGAATTTGGCACTCAATTTCAGGCATTTCTTCATAGCTAAGGAAGTTTGCCGGTATGGCTGGAGTTTCAGATAAACCATATCACCTAACTCCAAACTCCTCTCAGACCGTTTGCTATCTGCAAACCGTTTCATCCTCTCTTGTGCCACTGTAAGGCCTGATTTCAGTATCTGTAAAGCACCATCCATTTCATGAAACCAATCCCCAACTGATGCAGTAGTAACACTGCTAGCCCGAATGCCCAACTGTGGTGGTTTGTAGCCATAAAGAGCCTGAAAAGGGGACATTTTGATGGCCGTGTGGTGAGAGGTATTATACCACCATTCAGCTAGAGTGATCCACTTCGCCCACTGCACAGGCATGGCCGACGACATACATCTCAGGTATGACTCTAGGCACTGGTTTACACGTTCTGTCTGTCCATCTGTTTGGGGATGGTAGGCTGTTGATAGCTTCAAAGATGTTCCCAGCTTTGCAAAGAACTCCCTCCACAGATGACCGGTGAAGATTTTATCCCTGTCTGATATGATGTCATGAGGCAATCCATGGAGTTTGTATACATTGTCTATGAACAGCTGAGCCACTTGACTTGCAGAGAAAGGGTGACTTAGCAAGAGGAAGTGCGCATACTTCGTAAGCCTGTCCACCACTACTAGGATGACATCAAATCCCCTTGACTTAGGCAATCCTTCGACGAAGTCCATGCCTATAGAATGCCAGGGAGAATCGGGAATGGGCAAGGGCTGTAGTAACCCAGGGTATGCGACTGTCTCGTGCTTGTGGCGTTGGCAGGTGTCACATTCCTTCACGAAATGTTCCACGAATGCCTTCAATCTAGGCCAATAAAACAGTGCTTTGATTCTATGGTAAGTTGCTCTTACCCCTGAGTGCCCCCCTGCTGCTTCAGTGTGAAAGGCAGATGTAATCCTTGTTCTCAGTTCCAAGTTGCCTCCAATCACAACTCGGCCCTTGTAGCGCAGTAATTCTCCTTGCCACTTGAACAGGGAGGTAGGGTCTATGGCTGCTGTAGAACCCCACTGGTCCACCTCTGTATCTCCTGAGTAGCTCTCCACTACTTCCTCAATCCATGAAGGTTTGATCACTACTAAGGCATGGCAGCCCCCTTCTTCTGATAGGCCTCTTCTGGAGAGTGCATCTGCAACTGCATTGCATTTGCCCATCCTATATTGGATGGAGTACGAGAGCCCCAACAACTTTCTGATAGCCTTTTTTTGAAGGTGAGTAGTCACTTGCTGATCAAGTAGATGGCGTAGGCTCTGATGGTCTGTGATGATGATGAAATGGTTGGGCTCTAAGTAATGCCTCCACTTCTCCACAGCATAGAGAATGACGAGCAATTCTTTCTCATAAGTTGAGAGTAGCAAGTGATTGCCATGAAGGGCTTTACTGATGAATGCTAGTGGTTGTCCTTGCTGCATCAACACTGCTCCAATCCCCTCATCACAGGCGTCGGCTTCTACTTGGAATTGCAATGAGAAGTTGGGTATTGCCAGCACTGGAGGGCAAGAAAGCAATTTCCTGATCTGGTGGAAGGCCCAAGTGCTCTTGTCAGTCCATTGGAATGCTTCTTTCTTCAGCATTTCAGTTAGAGGTCTGCAAATGATTCCAAACCCTCTAATGAAGCGCCTGTAGTACCCAGCTAGGCCTAGAAAGCTTCTGAATTCTTTCTCATTCTTAGGAAGTGGCCAGTTCAACACTGCTTCAATCTTTGTCATGTCTGTAGCTACTCCCTTAGCTGAAATGACATGTCCCAGATATTCTACCTTTCCCACTGCAAAACTGCATTTAGATTTCTTGGCAAAGAGTTGATGCTTTCTCATGCACTCTAACACAGACAACAAGTGATTCTCATGAGCCTCCAGGTTGGTGCTATAGATGAGGATGTCATCAAAGAATACAAGTACAAACTTCCTCAGGAATTTGGCAAAAACCACATTCATAAGAGACTGAAATGTGGCTGGCGCATTTGTTAGTCCAAATGGCATCACATTGAACTCATAATGGCCATTATGTGTTCTAAAGGCAGTTTTTGGAATGTCATTCTCTGCCACCCTAACTTGGTGGTAACCAGCTCTTAGATCCAGTTTAGAAAACACCACTGCCCCTTGCAGTTCATCCAACAGCTCCTCAATGTTGGGTATTGGGAATTTGTCCTTCACAGTAGCTTCATTAAGCTTCCTATAATCCACACAAAACCTCCATGTCCCATCCTTCTTCTTGACTAGTAAGGTTGGTGAAGCAAATGGGCTTTGGCTGGGCCTGATCAGACCTGATGAAAGCATCTCCTTGATTTGCTTTTCTATTTCATCTTTTTAGCCATGGGGGTATCTGTAGGGTTTGGAACATATGGCTTGTGTATCAAGTTTTAGGGGAATGTTGTGCTCACACCCCCTTTCTGGAGGAAGGTGTGTTGGTTCTTCAAAGATGTCTTTGAATTGATCTAAAAGCTGTTGTATCTTTACTGGCATCAATTCTTCCTTAGCACAAAGTTGGAAAGGTTGGACCACCTCTACCACAGACTCTACTTGCTGGCTATCTGTTATCAGCTGTAGCTCCTTTACTGTGATGTGTCTCACTGCAGGCCCTTCCTTGTGGTCCACATTGCCTTTCAACTCCACTCTTTTTCCTTCCTTAGAAAAAGCAATTGTAATTTGATTATAATCAAATTGTACTGGGTTGTAACATTTCATCCAATTGACACCCAGCAGTAGCTCGAATTCACCCACTTTCAAAGCTCTGATGTCAAATATGTAATTCTCACCCTGCATAGACCACTTAAACCCTTTACACTCATGCCTGCAAAACATTTTTCCTTTGTTCAGACCCTCTACTATCATCAGGTTAGCTGCAGACAGTTTGAATCCGGCCTCTTTTGCAATTGAAGGATCCACAAAACTGTGTGTTGAACCACTGTCAATCAACACATTAATCAACCTCTTTCCCACATAGCCTTTGACCAAGATGGATGTATCTGATCCGTTCCCTGTCAGAGCCCTTACAAAACCTTCACAATCTTGCTTCTCCAACTCAGTCTCATCCATGGTCTGCTCAGTGGTATCCTCTCCTTCTTCTGCGAGTGCCAATTTGACTGATGCAGTCTTGCATTTGTGGCCGACAAAGTATTTGTCTCCACATCTGAAACAAAGCCCGGGGGTTCTCCTGAATTCCCCTATTTGCCTGGTGCCAGTAGTCCCCGATCTTGATCCTTCCTGAGACCAATTCCCGGCTGGTTTCCATGGAGTCTTGCTTGCTTTTACTAAGGCCTGAACAACATCGTTATGCAACCTTGCTAATTCAAAGCAATCTGCTAAATCTTTTGGGCGACCAAGCTTAACCAGAGGTTTGATCTCAGCTTTCAATCCACTGATATAGCTAATGACGAAATAGCTTTCCGGAAGGTGAGGATTATACGAGAGCATACCTGCGCGTAGCTCTTCGAATCGTTCATTATACTCCTCAAGGTCCTCCAATTGGTGCAGTTTGTTGAATTCCTCCACCACATCCACGCCTTGCTTTTCCCCGAATCTTGCACACAGGGCCTCGGTCATCTCCTTCCAACGAACCCCTCGCTTCTGCATCAGGTATCCTTGGATCCAGGTGTCTGCCCTCTCCTGCATATACATCGCCGCCAGCTCTACTTTCTGGTGTTCTTGAACTCCGAATAGCGAGAAGTACTTATCATATTTCCGGACCCAACTCCGGTGTTTCTTGCCATCAAATTGAGGAAAATCAACCTTCGGAAACCGGTTCTGACCTGCGAATCCTCCATCATTCCTCATTGGCGGTGGCCGATACGCGTTTCCATCCTCCGGAAATTCTCGATTCCCCATTGGAGGAGTTTTCTCTGGTTGATCGAATGCCATCCCCGTCAGATTTGTGTGGTTGCCCGGTTTCTGCGCCAGAGTTCTCATCCACTCTGCCATTTGTGCTACTGTTTGATCCATTCTTGCTTGGAATTCTTCCGACGATTTCTTGAGATCCAAAATCGCATGTTGTTGATCTTGCAATACCTTGTACTGAGCGTCCTGTTTCCGAAGAGCCTCCATCAATTGCTCATGTGTGGTAGCTGTGAACAATTGAAGTTGCTGAAGTTGAGATTCCATATTGTCACTGGTTTTGGCGCGCGTCCCATCCGCCATTGTCGGAGATCATCAAGCCACTGATACCACTTATTAAGCTCCCAAGCGAGTACTAACCGAATGAGAGGGAGAGAGAGCTGTTGAGAGAGTTTGTTAGGACTGAATTTCATTGATTATTGAATGAATCCCATTTCAGTACAATACTCAGCTTATATTCTGGTCCTAACACATCGATCACCGAGTCCAAGCGGGGTGGCTTAGATGGAGAAGAGCATCGGGGATGTTATGTGATAAGAAAGTTCATGCTAAATTGAAATGGAAGTTCTATAAGGTGGTTGTTATGTGATAAGAAGTTATCAGCGGCTGAGATGAGAATGTTGCGTTGGTTGAGTGGGCACACGAGACAGGATAGAATAAGAAATGTTGACATAAGGAGCAAGGTTAGAGTTGCGAGTACTGTGGATAAACTGCGAGAGGCCAGATTGCGTTGGTTTGGGCACGTTCGTAGGAGACCTTCATCGGCAGCAGTTCGTAGGTGTGAGACCTTGGTTCTTGGCGAGCTCCATAAGGGGAGAGGTAGATCCAAGAAGAGCTGGATGGAGGTCATTCGATGACCTCAATCTTCTGAACCTTTTGGAAGATATGACAGTGGATAGGGACAACTGAAGGAGGCGCATTCGGGATGCTGATATTTAGAGTTGTGGGCCATAATTCCGTGTCCTGTTGTCTATGCTTCTTTTCTAACTTCTTTTATGTTTCTTTACCGTATCCCTTCCCTTCTTTGTGACATGTTTCCATGCGGTTCTTGTGTCTTATTGTTATGGGTCTTTTGGAAACACTCTCTCGACTTGTTCGGAAAAAGAATGCATACATCCTGACCTCCCAAACCCCGCTTAATTGCGGGATTTACTTACTGAGTTGTTGTTGTTTAATATGAAATACATTAATATTAAAAAACCGAATAAGGTATGAGTACTAAACTATTATATATTGAAAATAAAAACCAATTAGGACAGACTAAACACGATCAATATTAGTCCATCCTAGAACATCATTTTGGATGAAAATTTATAGTTCTAAAAATGTGATACGATTGAGTATTGTGGTTGTATGACCCAAAAATGTCAATTTGTCTTCTACTTGTGTAGGCATATATTGAAAATAAAAAACGATTAGGACAAACTTAAACACAATCGGTAGTCCATCCTAAAACATCTTTTTGGATGAAAACTTATAGTTCTAAAAATGTGATATGATTGAGTATTGTGCTTGTATGACCCAAAAAAAAAAAGTCAATTTGTTCGCTACATGTGTAGCTAATTTCCAGGGCCAGCCCTGGCTATAGGCCAAGTAGGCTTGGGCCTAGGGTCCCCAAAATATATGGACCCCAATTTTTTAAAACCCAAAGTATAACTATTTAAACAGCCCACCAAAAGAGCCCACATCCACATAGGCCACATCATTAAAACAAAATTGAATTGAAGAACGTACAGGATCAATTGCTCACTTACTCAATTTTATAGATATATAAAATCCAATTCATGCTTTGATAAATTGCTCAATATTATTTCTCATAATGAGCTACTTTTATCAATTATTCAATTATTGAAACTTGTTTGTGAATTGTGATCATCACTTCCAATTGTTTATTACTTTCGTATTGTTGTAGCCGATTCATGAATTTCTTTTGTTAATTGACACTTTTGCATTCAATAATGCAAGAAGGGTGATTTTTCAATAAAAACATTACATATTTATGTGATTTGATGCTTTTTTGAATAATTATAATATTTTGTCTGAATGAGTTTTTAGCGTTTTTCTTTCGTAAAATAAAAAAATGCAACTACATTTTTTTTATTAAAGGGTCTAATTTTCTTATATTGCCTTAGGCCCCAAAGTTCCAAGGGCCGGCCCTGCTAATTTCCTTAATTAAACATGTAGGGAATATGGATTGTCTGAAACCAACAGAGGTTCATTAGTAGTCAGAGATAATCATTTTGACTTCTCAATGACATTTCCAAACGCCCTTAGCATTAATAATGTAAATATTGACATATTCTATTTTGATGTTTTGGATATTAAATTCAAGTACTTTACAAATTTCTACTCTCAATGTTGTAATCTCGGCCCTGATAACTGAGCAAGATGAGATACATGCACCCTTCATCAAGACTTAATTTTCTTCATGACCACGGATCACAAAATCATTTCAGAGTTTCCGTTATTCCAAAATAATATTTTCAAACATTTATATGCAACATAAAAGTTGTTACCGGGTAAATTTTCCTAAAATTTGAAATTTGAGGGTACGAGATGAAAATATGCGAATGTGTTGGGGCAATATAGGTAAATATCCCTTATCAAGACTAGGGAAGTTGATCTTACATGCCCATTTTGCAATCAAGAACATGAATCACAAGAGCACATCTTCTTTTCTTGTGATTTTTCTTCGAATATTTGGATGCAGATAAAACAATGGATAGCCATTTGGAGAGGAATGAACACCTTGCAAGGAGCTCTCAAATGGATGAAGAAGGAAGCTAAAGGTAAGGGCTGGAGATCAAAAGCTAAGAGAATTGCCATAGCAGCAACAATTTACAACATTTGGAAAGCCAGGAACGACAAGGTGTTTGAAAACAAGACAAAGAGCTCAACTGAGCTGATCCACCTTATCAAATTACATGTTTACAGATCTCTAGGTAGCCACTTCTCCTTACATTTCACGACATCTTCAAGCCTACAAGAAGGGTTGATCCAGGAGGAGGTACAACTGGAAGAGGAACTCCGAATCTGAGTTGAAACAGCTCGTGCATAGCCATGCAGAGCACTCCCTAGGGCCTAGGCTGTCTAATGAGCAAGGTTTTTCACCTAAAAGTTGTAATGTATCAGGAGCAACATTTTGTTTTTGGTTGATCTAGTTGTTTAATGATGTATAAGGGATTCCAAAGTAGTGGTTTGTAGCATCCTTGATGGCTTACCCGAAGGGGATGCTCCAACTCATTACTTTGGCGTGTGTGTCCGACTTCCGATAGCCTTGGCTTGAAGAGATAGGATCCGCACATGGCTTAGCCACATCCCTATTGACTCTCTAGGAAACGAGCCTCACTCATCATATAGGTACAGAGAGGGTTTGTTTTCATTTTGGTACCTAATGCATTCTCAACTAAACCATATGTAAATATCTATTTCTCTAATATATTTTAACCTTTAAAATCAAAAAAAAAAAAAATCCCTTCGTTGCTTGCAGTTTGATACAGGTAAATTTTGGAGTATCATCCCCAATTCCTCTGTAGTCTATAGTGCTTGTTTCAGATTAGGGTTCATTGATCGCATTATCCAAATTCCACGCTCTGAATCTCGAGTCTCGACGGCTCAGAAAATGGCGGACGCTCTACTGGAACTCGCTCAAGTTCTTTTCACCTCAAAAGACGTAACTACTCCTTACACCTTTCATTTGCCGACTTGAATTCATTCTCTTATTAGGGATTTGAAGTTTCATTCCAATCACAAATTTCTTCACAGCAGGGATCGAATTTGTTATGATCATTGGAATTACTTTGTTGCAGGCAAAAATCACCAAGCAAGAAGCTCAGTTGATCCTAGCTTGCAGGTCGAATGCGGTTAGGGATGCTACTCTTGGAGGTTCTATCGCTGGGGGACTGGTCTTCATGGGTATACATTTCGATTTTATTTTCTCTGTATCCTTTGATTCAGTTATTTTTCATTGGATCTCCCCTCCCCTTTGCCGTTATTTTTCATTTGATATTCTGATATTGGAATTGGGCGTCAATGTGTATTTGTGTTCAATTCGTGATTGAATGATGAAATTGTGTTTGTAGAATCGTGCATTGTGGAAATTGTATCATCTTTTCATATATTGATACTTGATATTGCCATATTGGCCTTGCTCTTCTTTTGAATCCTGATTAGTTCTTTTTCTTCCTTTTGCATCTTGGATTTTTGCACTGTGAAACTGGAAGCACAGTATATGACCACCAGTGCAGTGTAGTTGCATACGTCTTTCCTGAATTATCTTATTCAAAACTTGAATTGACTAAAGCACTTAAGTGCCTCCTACTGATCCCCCACAAAATTGCTCACTCTATGCTACTCCATGGAGGAGGATGGATCTTTGATTACCTTATCGAGTCAAACGATGCAACTAAGGCAGCTACATCCTTTCTGATTTAGGACAGAATATAGCTCCGCCAATTTAGTTGGGCAAGCGAGCTTTATCAATAAACAATTCCTCTTTTGAAGGACTTGTATTTTAGTGTTGCAAGTACCTATATCATTTAGTCAACTGAAAGTGTCCTTTTTCTCATCACTTGCACCTTGCACCTTGCACCCTTTGCTTATCTAGTAAGTAGTAACTATCCTCGATTGTTTTTTTGCAGCTACTGGGAAGCTCAGCGGTTTTTTCCGTTCCTGTCTTGCTGGAGGTAATTGGAAGGCTCTTTGTCTCTAATAATTTATTTGTATCAGCTATGTTCAGTGATAGTCACTCCCTGGCAGTGTATTCTTCCCTCGGTTGCACTTCGGTTCACTTCTAAACCCAGAAATAACATTGTCTAATCTAATAGTCATCAGTTGGGAATTGATGCTATAAACCTTTAATTCTTCTTGGACTGATTAATCCAAACATTCAGGATAGCCGAATCAGGTCAATTTGTCCTTCATTGTACATCCTTTAATGGTTGTTGGTGACGATTTTGTATGTTAATTTTTTTTACAAAATAATTTCCATCTTCAGGTGTTGGATTTATATCTGGAATGTGGAGCCTTAATAAATCTGTTGATTCATGTGTTGATCGTATTCTTGCAATGGAAGGGACACGAATGAAGCACGAGTTAGCAAAAATGTAAGTTGGAAGGTCTCAATCATGTCTGTTTTTAAGTTTCAAAATTTCCATCTTTTATATGGGATAAACTGTCTTGATTGACCTTTCAAGAATGTATAAAGCGGAAGGTGGGAATGTACTTCTGTTGCCTTCTAATATAATTTACTTCTTATTGATATACATGACAAAACAGTATTCTTTTCCGTTTGTCAAGGTAGAATTTCAAATTACAAGTGAACCAGTTAGCATTCCTTGCTTCATGCAAGATTTCAGTACCAGTGAATGCTAAATCTGTAAACATGACTGTCTGTTCAAGGGTCATAACCCCTTCTTTGTTTCTCATTTCCCTGCAACTCTTCAACATGTATTTGTTTTCAAATCTGTGTATTCTTGCCCCTAAAGTCCTAATATCATCAAGATTGAACTATCTTCTGATTATTACCATGCCGATTTAGGAAACTAGCTTTGATATTCTGAGAAAGGAGGTGGTTTAATTGGTACCTAAGACACCCTTAAATTGAAGTTTGAATGCAGAGATGGCTTTCATTACTATGCTTAAATAATATATTTTTTGTTTCGTTTTTTCCTTTGAACAGAATGCTGCGTAGATATGGAAATGATCCTAGGAAAATGCACCTTATCTCGAAGCATTTCTTCTCAGAGGAATTGTTTGATGATTCAGTCTCCGGTCAGCCTAAACGAATGTACCGACAACGAAATACTTTCATTGATAATTCTGCTCAGATTCAGAGATCACCAGATACCTATGGTCATGATGAATCTGAAGAAAAGAAAATTAATAATGCACCGCAAAAGGAGGATATTGATACTGAAAGGTTGAAAAAGGCACCTGCAGAATCCAATCAAAGAGTTGTAAGTACTGAGCATATGGTTTTAACTTAGCTGGGATTAGTAAATTGGTTTTCAAGTATTTATTAACGCAGGCTGAGGAAAAGAATAGAACCATGTCTAATTCTGGTAAACAGGAGATTGGATTGGTTAAGGTCGTTAAGCTGCATTAACGGCAGTGATTGAGAGTCTAACTGGTTCACTGTAGTTTCCATAAGCGAAACTCCTCTAAATCAATGTATATGGTGCTAGTCTCAGCTGACATATATGATGGGACTGCTAGTGTTCTTTGAATGTCGCCTTTTTTTTCATTTGATATGATTTGTTTTATTACTGTTGCAGGTTGTTCACGACAGGCTTGAACAGGATGATCCCCTTGATTACCTCCTTGGTCACTCAGATGTCATCCAGGATATTCCTCATCCGAATTCCACTGACAATCTAACCAGGCAGCAGATTCGCAGGCAGAGAAGATTGCACCGTCGTCATAGACTGCACCACCGCCATCGTGAGCATGACAGCCCATCTAAAATGGAGATTGCCTAACCACCGGTTTGAAAATGTCACTGCAGACATTGGAGTTTACAACAGAGGACCCGAGGAAAACTGAGTTATAGCGGTTTGAGGTAAGAACTGAGATGTGGTGATCTATGGCTATAGATAGCATTGCTAGAAATTGCCGAATAAAACGGCAATCGGAATGCTAACCTTTTGTCTGCTACTCAATGAATGGTTTCAATTTGTAAAACAATGACACTGTACTGCCAAAGGGTTGTTACATAGCTTTCCCAGAAGGTCCTTCGCAGCTTCGTTCTTTGGATTTTTGTATGGAAAATGCCAATTCCAAGAGTTTGTTTCGTAAAAAGGGATTTGATGGTGCCTAGTGCCTACTAATTTGGCTTTGTTTGATGTATGTTCCTGATGTCAATTGGAGGATTTGGAATAAAAAAAGAGGATGATTTTGTGAAATTGCCCACTTCCCGATATTGTACACTTAACATTTTATCACCTTTTTGGCATTGATTTTAATGATTTAGGGGCATGTGTGGAGCACCCAAAAAATGGAGTGTATACCTAAAATTGTTGGAGTATACCAACAATTTTGATTCTTTTATCTATATCTATGTATAACTTTAAGTTAGAAAACTTAGCTGAGGTGGCGATCAGTCCTTTAATTTAGGTAATTTAGCCAATTGCGTTTTATCTACTCTTTCCCCTTCCTAATTTTTTTTTTTGAGAAAGCCCATCCTAATTTTTTTTTTTGAGAAAGGCCCTTCCTGATTTCATGGACAGGTAGATTTTGTACAATTTATTAATTTTTATGACGTCACATTATGTTTAGTATATTTCCTATTGAGGCACTAATTCAATGAGATTATATGACGTTATGTTTAGTATATTTTTATGAAATATACTAAACATCTAAAAGGAGAAGATGACGATTATATGATGTTTAGTAGTTTAAAAAAAACAACAGGATTAATTCAAAACATAAAAATTAATAGTACGGAAACATAAAATTAATATTAGTAATCATCCTAACCGTTTACCTCCTACGTATTATACACTTTACTTTATTATTTTCTAACCGCTAATATGCGTATTTTTGTGGGTAAATTTTTTGTATTATTTAATAATCTCAACTTTACTATTAAATTGCGTGCCATTGGCGCGAGTATAAGACGAGTTTTCTTTATAGAGAACCTTTTATAGAGTTATTAATTAATCGATAAATTAATATTTATGAATTTAAAAGAGCTTTTAAATGCACAATCATTTTACCGTAGTATTTTAGAAAGCTACGAGTTGGGACAATCTGATCCAAGTAAGATTAATGTTTTGGCTGCAATCAATTTTGCAGTCCTGGTTTGGACGGTTAATGTTCAGCAAGAGACAATAGCAAATTGTTTTCAACACTGCAAAAATCCGTTCAGGGGATGAAGTCTCGAGGAATTTAGAAGAACCCACTAGCCCCTATATAGTGAAAATGACATTTAGGAACTTAAGGTTATGATTAATGGTATCGGCTATCGCAATAAAATGGATATCAATAGATAGCCTATTGGATTACCCGGGTGAGAATGATAGAGGTTCAGAGTTCAGAAGAAATTGTGACTACAATCCTTAATATTAGTGCTGATGATGACGATACGATATCTTTGGAACTAGATACACGAGGAAGGAAGCACTTGTAGCAATTAAAACACTTAATTTTCGGTGCAGTTTGAGAACACAATGCTAAAAATGTTAGATGCGGTAAGAAAAATTAGAGATAAGCTCCAAGTAAACTTAAGCTTTAAGAAAAAAAAAATAAAGCAAATTTCTTTTCATAAATCAATGTCTGAGGTTGCGATGAAGCGCGAGTAGTCCACCCACTTCTAGGGTTGGGGCGAGCCGTGCTGCAGCTGGATCAATCCAAGTTGGTACAACACTATAATCATTAGGGGTGGAATTGATACAATACCAATTAGTTTTTGCCGTTACCACGTACCAACCAATTATAATTGGTAATCTTAAAATTCAAACCATTACCAACCACCGAAGGGGTTGTACCAACTTAATTGGTAACCAATTAAATTGGTTGGTACATGTTGGTAATGGTAATTTACCATGTTTTTTGTGTTGAAGAAAAAAACATACAAATAATCAAAGGCAATACAACTTAATTAATTAAAATTTATAAGTAGCAACATAAATATTTAAATTGTTCATACATTTAAGCACAAAAGCAATATAAAGACTTAAATAGACCCGGTAATATTCAAAATAAAATGTCTACTAGCTTCCGAATAACATTTAGATTTTAGTCTGAACCGAAGCCGAGCTAGCATTCCTCCCTTGATTAAAAGCATTTTCTAAAAATAAAAAATATAAAAAGAAATCAAGTTAATAGATAATACTTATTAGTTATTACTTAATATCAAAAACAAAATAATAAATAAAAAAGTCGGTTGGTAATGATAATTTTAACAATAGAAATAAGCTTTTAAAAATAATTTTAAAACCCCCAAATATATATTGGTAATATTTGGTTGGTAATTGCCGTACCAACCAATTGAAAGTCAGTTGGTAGTGGTAATCCTAACTTTTCTGTTTTGATTACCATTACCATGCCGACTTCTGGAAGTTGGTACGGTATACCGTATAACCAATTATATTGGTTACCAATTTAATTGGTTCGGATGATACGTCTTGGTACGGTTTTCATGGGAAAATTTCCCCAACCCTAATAATCATATTACTAAGTTGTCTTAGTTTTTTAGTTATTTCTAGGTAATTTTTATATAATTATTAAGTTATGATAGTTTTGGGAACTTATATCTATATAATGATTTACGGAGTAAATAATATCTTTTATCGAAATTTGTTAAAATTTTCAGTGGCTCTTGGAAGAAAATTATTAATTTAGAGGATTTATTAATTTATCAAGTATTAATTTAAAGAGTTATATTATATTAAATGTTTTTTTAATTCTAAATGTGAGAATGAGATGTAGGTGAAAAGCTATATGTCAAGGCTCAAGAGTGAATGAGAATTTAGGGTAAAGAATTTAAAAATTTTAAAGAAAATGTTCCAGTCAATTTATGGTACAAATTTTAGAAAAATCCGATCAATGAGTCACAAATCGTTCCATCCGATCCAATCCAATCTAAGGCAGTTTATGTTGTGATGTCTTGGGATTGTCCCACACCGAAAAACACGATAATCCGAGCCTTATATATAAGTCAGTGAACCACTCCTCCTATTGCCAATTGGTTTTAGGATGGAATCCCGCTGGTCTTGTGTGCTCGGCTCGGGTGCGCATATATCATGGTATCAAAGTAGGTGCGGTCCGGGACCCTGGTCGATCTATTGGCTCAAGACTTTCAAGTGCAAATGGCTTAATTGCGAGGCCAGGCGTGTTGTGCGTGTTGTGATGTCTTGGGATTGTCCCACATCGAAAAACACGATAACCCGAGCTGGTCTCGTGTGCTCGGCTCGTGCGCTCTGCCGTGTGGACCCCCCACGGTTATATGGCACACAGGAATTTATCACTTGAGGGGGCGTGTTGTGCGTGTTGTGATGTCTTGGGATTGTCCCACATCGAAAAACACGATAACCCGAGCTGGTCTTGTGTGCTCGGCTCGTACGCTCAGCCGTGTGGACCCCACGGTTATATGGCACACATGAATTTATCAGTTTGAACAACCCTACTCACCTATATTGCAACCCAATTTCAACACGATTTGAAGGACAAATCCTACCAACATTCATTAAATAATATTAACTACTCTACTAGATCTAGTACGACTTTTAAGCTAAAACTTAGATTTTTGATGCTTTTTAAAAGACTATATATGTAAAATTTTTAGTATTTCATATATGTTTTTAACTTGGGACAAGATTTGTTGATTGTAGTAGTTTGAAGAATTTGTTCCAAAAATGGCTTGATAACGTTATATTTACACTTGATATATATCAACTCAACTCGAATGTGTGAATTTGGGGTCGCAGATGTCAAATTTGGGAGTCGATGTGGTGGTGTAATGGTCACAACTCACAAGGAGGACTCCCAAGAAAAGGTTCGGCCCATGGCTTGTTGGCGGGGAGTCGGGGACAAAGCACACCCTGCTGCGGCGAAGATGATTTTCCCCGCCCAACAAGGCAACAAGAATGGAAAAACATACTTTATCTCATCCAACGAGGGAAAGTGTTTTCCTCTACCACATAGAGCAATGCATATACAAACTGATAGATTACATAGTCTTCATATTGTATAGTAGGCCAAAAGGCTCAATCCATTGTAACCTATATATATGATTGATCAATGAATGAAACCATCAATGAGGACTTTACATCAATTATATATTCCTACATGATATCACAGCCAAAATCCTAAATTTTCTTTGTCGCCTCCCCACCAGCCGTCGGCCTCCCTCTCTCTCCCCTAGCCGCCGACCTCCTTCTCTCGACCTCGCCTCCTCGGCCCAGCCCACCCGCCGCCGCCGACCTCCCCCCTCGGCACCCCCCCTCTCTCTAGCTCCTTCGGTCTCTACCTCCCCCACATCTCACAATGGCCGACGCTCCCCCTACCAAGCCGCCCTTCCACTCCGCTCTCACGATCTCCAACATCAAAAACTGCATCCCCATCATCCTTGATCATGAATCTAGTTCTATACCATGTGGTCTCACATTTTCACGACCCATATTAAGGCTCATAATGTCCTCCACCATATCGATTCATCTACCGCTCATCCCGCCACTGAGGACGACGATCTCTTCGCTCAACTAGACACCATCGTTCTTTAATGGATCTTCAACACCATCTCCAATTAATGATCTTTTGACAACCATCCTCGGCCCCAAAGACAACGCCATGGGTGCCTGGACCAAGCTTCAGGAACTCTTTCAGGACAACAAGTCCACCCGTGCCGTCTACCTAGAGCACGAATTCTCAAGTTCCAAGCTTGCGTCTTTCCCGTGGATCTCCGCCTACTGTCAGCATCTGAAAACCTTGTCTGATCAGTTGGCCACCGTCGACTCCAAACCTAGTGCTACTCGCCTTGTCCTCCAGGTACTTTCGGGTCTTCCCTCTGAATACAATGCTGCTGCTACTCATATTCAGCAGACGGAACCTCTCCCCACCTTCGAGAAGACCCGGTCTCAGATGATCCTGGAGGAGACTCGCCTTCACCTTCAGACCACCGACGCCGCTTAGGAGAAAACCGCCCTGGTCTCGTCAAGCGACTTGGACGAAACCTATGCCCCGCAGCGAAGCTGCAACAACGACCAGTCCGCGCAGCGAGGCGGCGGCCGCGGCCGCAACATTGGTCTGATGCTCCTCGCCTCTCTTGGTCTCCCGTCCCCGGCTTCACCCCTCCCTGGATGCCCTATGGATACCCGCCTTCGTCATATCGCCCACCAAGCCCGTATCCCCACAGTTAGTAAGGAGCGGGCTTGTTGGATCCTGCTCCTCGATCCGCTGGTCACCAGGCCTACCCGTCTTCATCTGATCAGGCCTACGCTCCGACTGATGTGCATCACGCCTTCTCTTCTTTGCAGCTGACACCTCCTGACTCTGCTTGGTACTTGGACACTGGCCCGACCTCCCATATGACGAACTCCTCAGGTACTCTTTCTTCTCTCTCTTTTAAGGGTCCTGCACACTCTATTATCGTTGGCAACGGTGGTCGCCTTGCTACTTCGGGTATTGGTCACGCCACATTACAGACCCCAACCAACCCTTTACACCTCAACAATGTCCTCATTGCCCCCAAACTTGTCAAAAACCTTATCTCTATCCGTCGGTTCACCACTGACAATAACGTTTCTCTTGTGTTTGATCCGTTTGGTTTCTCTGTGAAGGATCTTACTACGGGGGTTACTCGCCTGAGATGTAACAGCACCGGAGAGCTCTATCCTGTGTCGTCGCCCTCACCGTCCCGTCCGTCGTGTCCATTCGCCCTCTCGGCATCGTCGTCCAGTCTGTGGCATGCACGCCTTGGTCATCCCAGTGCTGTCATTTTAGATTTGCTTCGTTCTAAGTGTCTAGTCAAATGTAATAAAGAGCCTCGCTCTAGTTTATGTTTTTCCTGTCAATTAGGCAAGCATGCCAGACTTCCATTTCAGCGGTCTTTTAACACTACTTTTGCACCGTTTGATATTATTCATAGTGACATTTGGACCTCTCATGTGCCTAGCAAGGAGGGTCACAAGTACTACCTCTTGTTTCTGGATGATTATAGTCATTTCTTATGGGGTTTCCCATTGCATTTCAAGTCTCAAGTGTTTCCTATCTTCGTCAAATTTCATGCTTACATCAAAACACAATTTCAAATATCTATCAAATGTTTCCAATGTGACAATGGTCGTGGATTTGATAACAAAGACTTTCACACTTTCTTCACCACAAATGGGATCTCCTATCGATTGTCTTGCCCAACAGAATGGCAAGGCTGAACGAATCATTAGAACCATAACCAACATGATGCGCTTTCTCCTCTTTCACGCATCCATTCCCCTTACTTGTTGGCCTCACGTCTTATCAACCACATGCTATCTCCTCAACATTCTCCCATCTACTACCCTACACCATCGCTCGTCAACTCAGGCTCTTTATTGCACCCTGTCTAGGTATGATCGCCTTCGTACTTTCGGGTGCCTGTGCTTCCCAAACCAGTCCTCCACAGCCCCTCACAAGCTTCACCCGCGCTCCACTCCTTGTGTCTTCCTTGGCTATCCGTCTGATCATCGCGGTTACCTTTGCCTCGATGTGAAGACCCATAAGCTCATTATGTCACGTCATGTCCCTTTTGATGAGTCTCGCTTCCCCTTTTCTTCTCCTTCTCTCCCCTCTTCGACACCTCCTATGTCCCAACCTGAGTCAGAGTCTTCCTTCTCTCACTTTCTCCTTCCCTAGAGCTCTACCGGTGCTCCTGCCTCTCCCCCTACACCGCCCCCACCACCACCACCTCCTCCTACCACCAGACCGTACACCCGTAACATCTTCGGTGTATTCAGACGTCGTCAAATCGTCTCTATGAACGCCACCCATCACCCCGCCAACCCCTCTCCTGAGTACTCCCGACTACCCCCCTGTCATACCGGATGTCGCGGCCGCAACATCATGCTGCGCCCGCGGCATATCAACCCGCCGCGGCTACTTTGCCGCGGCCGCAACATTTTGCCGCGCCCGTCGCACCGTCTACTCCCACCCCCACCGATTCCCAAATCCCTCATGCCTCACACCCGACCTCCCTTTTCCCCATCCCCACCTCCCATAAAACATCCCTCCTCGACCCGAATTGGCAGACGGCTATGCTTGACGAATACAGGGCCCTTACAAGGAATGGTACATGGGTGTTCTAGTTCCTTGCCCTCCTGAGGCAAACGTCATTCGCTGTATGTGGCTCTTCTGCCACAAGTTCCACTCTGATGGGTCGTTGGAATGCTACAAAGCTCGTCTTGTGGTTAACGGTCGATCTCAGCAGACATGTATTGATTGCGATGAGACATTCAGTCCCGTGGTCAAGCCTGCCACTATCCAAGTGGTGTTGAGCTTAGCGTTATCGCGACATTGGGCTATTCATCAGCTGGATGTCAAGAACGCCTTTCTGCATGGTCATCTGAATGAGACAATTTACATGTTTCAGCCGCGGGGGTTCGCTGATACTGATCGTCCCAAGCACGTTTGTCTCCTGAAGCGCTCTCTGTATGGGCTGAAACAGGCTTCGCGGGCTTGGTTCCAGCGCTTTGCTTCTCATCTGCTACGCTTGGGCTTTGTTGGCAGCCGCTCAGATACGCCTCTGTTTATCTATCGCAGAGGCACAGACATGGCCTTTCTGTTACTATATGTCGACGACATCATCCTCACCGCCTCTTCTGTTGCTCTTCGGACGTCTATTATTTCCCAGTTGAGTGCCGAGTTCACCATGTCAGATCTGGGTCCGTTGTCTTATTTCTTGGGCGTCGTCGTGTAGCGTCTGGGCTGTTTCTCTCTCAGAGTAAGTATGCTGCTGAGATTGTTGCTCGGGCCAAGATGAGTAACTGCAAGCCAGTTGTGACCCCTGTGGATACTTCCAACAAGCTCAGTGCTCACTCTGGTCCTTTGTTTGATGATCCGACGTTGTACCGGAGCCTCGCCGGTGCATTGCAGTATCTTACATTTACTAGGCCAGACATCAGTTACGCCGTTCAGTAGATCTGCCTGTTCATGCATGCACCTAGGGAACCGCACTTTCAAGCCTTGAAGCGGATCATCCGGTACATCAGCGGTACCCTCGAGCTGGGCACCACGATCACCCCTTCCTCTCGGCATGACCTCGTCGCTTACATTGATGCGGATTGGGGTGGTTGTCCTGACACACGTCGCTCCACGTATGGCTATTGTGTCTTCCTAAACCACACTCTTGTGTCGTGGTCAGCGAAGCGACAATCTGTGGTGTCTCGCTCTAGCGCCAAGGCTGAGTACAGGGGCGTCTCCAACGTTGTCTCCGAGTGCTCATGGCTGCGCAATCTCCTACTTGAGCTCTGCTGCCCTCTTCAGAAGACCACCCTGGTCTACACTGACAACGTCTCTGCCGTCTATCTGGCTAGCCACCCAGTCCAGCATCAGCGCACGAAACACATTGAGCTCGATCTCCACTTCGTACGGGACAAGGTTGCTCTTGGACATGTTCGTGTTCTACATGTCCCGTACTCCTATCAATACGCTGATATATTCACCAAGGGTTTACCTCGTCAGTTGTTCCTTGATTTTCGGTCCAGTCTCACTGTACGAGACCCTCCACTTTTGACTGCGGGGGTTTGATAGATTACATAGTCTTCATATTGTATAGTGGGTCAAAAGGCCCAATCCATTGTAACCTATATATATGATTGATTAATGAATGAAACCTTCAAGGAGGACTTTACATCAATTCTAGACTCCTACACAAACATTATCTCGCCGAATCCTTGCTTTTGTGGGATGAGCTCTTTTTGGCTCATGACTGCTGGTTCACGGTTTTGAAATATTAGGTTGAAATATTAAATAAATACTTTTTTGGTAAATTGAGAGGTTAACAAATTGATAGATGAATATACTGTTATGAGATAACATAGGAGAACTCACAAAACACAACAAAAGGGGAAATCACCTTAACACTTCTGATCACAACAACAATTGTACCGATCGGAATGAAAGTTGAGAAAGACTAAGAGAAGACTGCAAATGTTGAAAATAAGAGAGATTCGATAGATTAATACAACATCTTGATATTGGAGAGATAGAAAACAGAAACCCATTATGGAAAAGGGATGCTTTTGGGACAACGTTGTTCCTCTTATCTATATTCTTCGGAAACCACAAACTACTGGGTAACAAAACACATTCCACATCGGTGGGTGTGGTAAAAACCACACTAAAATATAAAGGAAAATGAAACACTTAAACAATGAATTAAGCTTTTTGTCAGAAGCTAGATTATGACCTTACACATACTATGAAAGTCAGACTCGGACGCCTAACACACAAGCCGAGTGATGTTCCATTCTAAAACCAATTGGCAATAGAAGGGGATGTTCCATTCTAAAACCAATTGGCAATAGAAGGAGTAGCCCACCGACTCATATACTAGGGCTTGTTATGTTCAACTTTTCGATGTGGGACACTTTTGGTCTCATTCACATCTCTAACACGCCCCCGCAAGTCCAACTAGGAATGACCATATCTAGTTGAGAATTGGACAACTGGGTAACTCAGACCAAGATCGAAAGACGGGCCGTTAGGCTAACCGCTCTGATACCATATCAAAGTTCGGCTCGGACCGATGACTGGGGGTCGTGTGAACGGGCGCACATGCGCTAGTAGCTAAGCACACAAGCCGAGTGAGGTTCCATTCTAAAACCAATTGGCAATAGAATGAGTATCCCACCGACTCATATATTAGGGCTTGTTATGTTCAACTTTCCAATGTGTGACACTTTTGGTCTCATTCACATTTCTAACACATACTATCAACAACAAATTGCTCAAAATTGCATTATTAGAGAGTGTAGGGCACGCATGAGTTTACGAGGCTCGTAGTTTTGTATTTTAAATAAGAGCCAATAGTTTGGTTGTAGAACGTGTTTTGGTTTTCACATATTAAACCATTATAGCTCGCAAAATCTGACTCGAGCGAAACCCGAAAATCTATTGTCATGCATAATCCGGGTCCAAGTCCGACCTATTTTGACCCGATACCCGAATGGATACGAACATATACAAACGCGACTCGACCCGAACAACACCCGATTCTTCCTTATAATTACTTTAATTTTCTTATTTTTAAATACTCAAATAACGTGGATTACATACAATGAGACATAATATACTAAATAAATGAAGTTTAATAGTCAATAATTAAGATTAACAAAAAATAATCATCATTTTATAATAAAACTTAATGTAACTCGACTTGACATAATCCGAACCCGACCCAACCCGAAATCCATTAATTTGACTCGAGCTAATCCGACCCGAAAACTGATCTGACCCAACCCCAACCTGACCGAACATACCATATATGATCTGACCCAACATATGACTGAACCCAAATAGGTATACCCGAACCCGACCCAAACAACCGCATTACCACCTCTATTAACCATCTCTTCACACACTTGGAATGTGTATCAAAACTCAAAATGGTTTATCTGTAGGTTTATTTTCACCGGCTTTGGTAGTCTTTAGCTATAGCTCCCGTCAATTTAAATCCTACAAAAACTACCATTTAATCCAACTATCAATATATAAATTGGAGAGGTTTCAAGTAACGATCAATGTCAATTACGCATAGGCTCATGGTTAGTTTCCCTTACCACATATATTACTCTGGACAACTCCATAACATTTTTTTAGGGGACTTTAATCCGAATCGAGTCCTGTAGATATTCAAATAGGGCAACCTTCCAATCTTATGCTCTATTCACAACGCTATCATCATGATTTCACATTGATCCTTACTTAAAAGGGGCTTCATACTCTCTCTTACATCAAATTGGGATTGGTAAAATCATCCTTTAGTGATAATGATGTTATATTTTTCATTTTTAAAATAGTGCAAATGTTAACACAACATCCACACGGGTAACGACCTCATCCTAAAAGTTGTTCAATAAGCAACCGTTACGCGCCAAAATCAATAATATCAAAGACGAAGTTTCCCCTTCAATTTCCTTTGCTCGAAGCTTGCGTTTTCAGATTGTTTTCTTGGTAAAATCTAAATAAATAAATAAATAAAACCGGTTTACTTTGTACCTATATATAAACCACAACAAAAACCCTCACAAACTCCACCTTGCAACTCCTCTTAGCTTCAAAACCACAAACCAAACAAGGAATCAAATTTCCCCCAAATCAATCAAAATCTCTTTTACCCATAAAACCAATATTCCTCAACCAATTCAAATTGAATACCAACCGCCCATCACACGTACCCGCCATTTTATTCCCTTACATCCCTAATCTTGAAAATATTCCCTATTTTTTTCCACCTCTAAAAAAATCATTCCCTTGGTGTCCACTTCCAATCAAACTCTTTATTCCTTCCTACCCAAATGCCCACAAAACGCAACTTCTCGGCACTCCTATCAGATTCGCAACACCCATCGGAGCTATCGAAGTCTGCAATGGGCACACCGAGCGGCCTACAGAGCAAGAACAAGAAGCTGAGGAGGCTACCCCATGTGTTCAGCAAGGTGCTGGAGCTGCCCTTGAACTCTGATGCTGATGTCTCCGTTGAAGAGCGCCCTGATTGCTTCAGGTTTGTGGCTAAGGACGGGTTTCTTGGAGGCGGCAGAAGGGTGGATGCGAGGGCCCACATGGTGGAGGTTCACCCTGGTGTCAAGAAGGTTGTGGTGAAGATGAATGGTGGTGGTAAGGTTGGGCTGCTGTTGATTGATGAGTTGGAGCTTGATATGTGGAGGTTTCGGCTGCCAGCAAACGCCCAGCCAGAGGCCGCCAAGGCGGTTTGCAGTGGCGGGGAGCTTGTTGTGACTGTGCCGAAGAACGGTGGTGGCAGTGGCGGTGGACGGGAGAAAGCGGCGAGGGGTAATATAGGAAAGCTAGTGACCGTACAGTAGCTTTGTTTTTTGGTCTCTTGTATTTGAAGTGAGAGGCTTCTAAAGGGTGATCAACTATGTAAGGATTGCCTATTGTTCCAGTTTTTTCCATGCATATGTTCATCCTTCATATGTCAGATGAATAAAACTGTGTCGAAATCTTGATTATCTGAAAAATGCATCATTTCTGGACTTCAGGGGTCCTTTTATCATCGCGCTTTATTGCACTTTTGTGTTGTTTCTTGTTGTTCAAGCTCTGAGAGTTGTGGCTTCCCAGGATTTATGAAAGCAATGGTAAGTGCAATTTCAATCGTTCATGAGATCAGGTAAGATGTTCCAACACTTGCACTTACCATTTCTGTCATAAACTAGCATCCTCAAAACCTATTGCATTTGCAGCAATTGCCAATTTCAATCTGTTCATGAGATCAGGTAAGATGTTCCGAAGCTGATCAATTCTTAGAAAAACCTATTGGGTGATAAATTGATAAATGGGAAAATAAATTGGACATATAAGGAAGTCAAGTGACAAGTATAATATCCCTCTGATCCCAAATACAGCACAGTAGGGGTAGTGATGAAAGGGACAATAGGTTCAATGAATAACGTGAAAACGAGAAATCAGAATGACTTCACAATCTCCGAGAATAAGGAGTGTGTCGTCAATCTCAAACTCGTTCATGTTTGAATACCGATCATATCTGGAAAAGAGAAACATATTTTTCTTTGTGAATCTAGATTTCACTTGTAAAAGTCGAAGTCCGTGTCTGGCTTCTTGACGTTTGATCGGTAACCCTTCTCAAAGTCCTTCGGAAGGATGACGTAGCGATTCTTCCTTACAGCATGCAACCCTGCTTCTTGACAAATTGCTGCAATCTGCAATGAATGAGCAGAAAGTTAATTGTAAATGAGGAGTGCATTGAGGCCAACACTATTGATGGTTTTGGGAATCGTAAAAAAAAGGGTCAATCACTTGATCAAGGGAAAAACAGTTCTATGAACAAGAAGATAGAAAAAGGCTTGAATTCCATCGAGTGTGCTAAACTAAACTACCAAGACAAACCATGCTTGCTGCAAGTATTTCATCTCATACAACTCACCACAGCTTCTGCTTGGCAACGACTAGGTAAAGCAAGATACAAAGAACCTTACTTGGAGCTACATGAACATAGATAAATCAACTATAAGCCAAGTTCAAATCCAAGACATACTAACCTCAGCAGCACTAATCTTATCGGGCCGTGACACATAATCTTCCAAATCAACCTCATCACTCAGGTTCATCTTGGATGTACAAACCTGGGACATAAATAATTGGTGAGGAAATGGTGAGCAGAACAAGTTCAATTTGTCTAAAAATTTTCAGACAAGCAACACACTAAACAAAAGCAATGACTTCTGCAGACTAATTAACTGTCACAACCACGACAAAATTTGTCCGAGTTATAATATGAAGGAAGAAACAATAACAAGCAGTTGACAACTTGACATAGCACAAAGCAGAATGTCATGAAAGCTTTCACCTACAAGGGAAAGCGAAACTGAATTTCTTGTATAGAGATCAAGGATGCACCTGGAAGACAAGCCGTTTTTGGCGTCTATCTGGCAAAGGAAACTCAATTTTGCGATCAAGTCGCCCTGGCCGGAGAAGTGCAGGATCCAATGTATCTGCCCTATTGGTTGCCATAATGACCTTTACATTTACAGTTTGGTCGAAGCCATCCATCTAGAGGAAAGATTGAACAATAAAGAGTTTTGAAGTTATATTAGGAAAACTAGCAAGGCATTCAACATGTGTACACTTGGCATTTTATGCAAACTACTCTCCCACGAAAAAACAAGAAACAAAGTGTGGGAAAAAAAAACATCCAATTACTACACGAGACTTGAACTTGAACATAACTACATAAGCGACACCTGATTCAGTAGTTCCATTAGAATACGCTGGACTTCCCTATCAGCGCCAGTTTGTGCATCGAATCTGGCAGTAGCAATAGCATCGACTTCATCAATGAAGATAATTGCAGGTGCATTCTCCTTTGCCAAACGAAACACATCCCGCACCATTCTTGGTCCCTGGACCAGATGAATTGGAACACATCATTATAAAACAAGACATTTAATAATCACCTACTTGATAGTCAGAAGAACTAAAAGCACGACAGACTTCGGGAGAGGGAGAGGCAAAGCAACACTGACAAGTAACAACCGATGAGCAATGAAGAGATTGAAGAGTGAAGACATACCTCACCCAAGTACTTTTGAACAAACTCAGATCCAACAACTCTGATGAAGGAAGCAGTAGTATGATTCGCTACAGCTTTAGCCAGCATAGTTTTTCCAGTGCCAGGAGGACCATAGAGCAATACACCTCGAGGGGGATCAATACCAATTTGCTTGTAAAGATCATGATGAGTCAAAGGCAGTTCTACAGCTTCACGAATTTCCTGCTTTTGGATATCAGATCCTCCAATATCCTAACCAAACAAATAGAACGAGAACAAAAAAGAAAACTGTCAGTTTTGGCTCTGAAGAAGCAAATCTAATGCAGAGGAAAATTTTAAAAGTACACGTGTTAGAAATCAGATCAAACAGGCAAGTAACAGATAAGTCCTAGAAAAAGGATGTGAAAATTTCCAAAACAAAATCCTCTATACCCGGCCACCAGTGCACCTTATACCAGATTGTGGGGAAACAAATAAGACCACATAACCCATATATGTATAAAAAATCCAAATGCACAAGCTCAGGATTTTGCAAATTTATGTATAAGTACATGCCCATTCTGGGGGTGGGAGCAAGATAGTTTACATTATATGAAACATCAGGCCTCTCAGACTGGCTGAGAAGAGAGATACTGGAGTCAGCCTCTGGAGGCAAGACATCAACCAAAGCATTAGAATGGCGGTGCAAAGCTACAGAGGCAGATGGCTTCAATAACTCCCGGTTGATTGTGCTCAGAATTCTGACATAATAATTGGATCCAGTAGTTGAGCCCACTATACCATTGTTCTGGTCAACCATTTCCATAAATTGGCCAATAACTAGAGGGACTGATTGAATGCGCTTCACTTCTTCCTGGGCTCGTAGTAGCTCTCTCTTCAGATTCTTTTGCTCATCCTTTACATACTCTTCTTGTATGTCAACAAATTCTAGCTGCCTCTCTAGAGATTTCAATCGCCCATAGAGATCATCATCATCATATGCGTGGTCTGAAAATCCCATGGGAACAGAAGTTGGCCCCTCTATGAATGGCTTTGGGTCCAGTACCATTGCTGCAGCCATGTTTATGGTTCGTAGTGATGACTTTGCAAACTACCCGTCCCAGTCTTCAGCTAGAACATGTTTAAACAGGAACAAAACTTTAGCTTACATCAATAGGTTATAGGCAAAAGTAGTGCAAATGATGCAGGACAGTAACCCAGACAGAAATATTGTTCCACCCCTAAACCTAGTGAGAAGATTATATTAGTCTATTCAGTATTCACTAACTGTGCCTACGTTACAAGTCAAACATAGTTATACTAGAACTAGCAATGATGCCATGTCATCCAATCCAATGAATTTGGAAGCCTTAATACTAAAAAGAAAGAGTAAGAAATGAAGTGTATCTCCTCCATTCTTTTACCATAAAAAAATTTCAAATTTTGGGGACAAAAACAGCTAAATCCTCCAAAATGTAAATTTGTGTTTCAAAAACACAGTCACCTAACTTGGGAAATAAGCAAATCTGCATTAAGAGTGATCTCAAGTACAAGTTTAAGAATGTCCAATCGTTCATTACTCTAAAGTCAATTCCGTGTGATCATAATATAGCTCAATTCAGAAGGCAAAACCTAAGCAATGGAAACTGAACCTCCAATATGCCTAAAACTCCTTGGCACATTTCATCACAAACCCAGCTCCCCACTAAAGAGTTGAGACAGAGATTAAGTCCAGCATCCAAAAAGCACAACCAACTACAATGTGACCATACTTCGTTCAAATCCTACTTTAAAAAACCCTAGATCTTCTCTCGTTCTTTTCGTTTTTGTGGGAAAAAAATACCCTAGCTTTCAAATTGGCCACTTCTGACGCATCAAACCTGCAGATCATAATTGGAAATTGAAACCCCATTCCGCCATTCCTAAAACGCTATCGAACACACCCGCTAACCCTAACAACAAGAGCAAATCCGACCCCTAGATCTCTCCATCACCATGAAGAAAAAAGACAATTTACGAACTGTGAGTTTCGGTTCAGTCCACCAAACAACAAAAAGTACCAAATTTCAAGTTGAACTGAATAATTATCCGCTTTAACGTGACAAAACAACAATTTCACGTTATGCATCACAGACTCAATGGCAAACAGAGATGGATCGAGAAAGGTAAGAGAGCGTCGGCCAAAGCAATGGATCGAGGAACAGATAATCAGGGTTACCTGAGACTGTTAGCTCCGATGCCGGCGAGAGAAACGGAGACGACGTGAAAAAGGGGAGACAAAATGAGGGGGGAATTTGCAGTATCTTCCACTTCTGAGTTCTGGGTTTATTCACTCGCGACCGATTTAACTTCAGGAAATTACTAGTCTTTTATATTTGGCCAAATTGCATAAAACCACCCTTAATTCACTCTTCTTCCCAACTAACCACCCCTTATCCCTTATTCAAAAAGTTTCACTTAACCACCCGTTATAGTATATCTATTGCAACTAACCACCCATTTTCTCTTTTCTCTATTTAAAAGACCAAAATGGCACCAATATTAATTACTAATGTTTATTTATTTATCATTATTATTTTGGTAGAGTTACTTTTTTCTTATTAAATCTCAAGTACATGTTTTAGAATGGAGCTCACCGCCTCCTGCCTCGATCCCGGAATCCCACCGCCAAGTCCTCACCCACCTCCTTCTACTACTGTAAATTTATCAACTATCAAACATTTTCCACAGTTCCACCCAATGTTGTTAAAATCTCAATCCAATTATACAATTATAATGATCTAAAAATGGCAAAACAATCCCAATTTTTTTTTGCGATACTAACAATTCTACAAAATGTCTATTATAAGAAATTTCTAACATTCACACTTTAAATATAAGAAATATTTCTTATCATTGGTTAGTCTATATTATATTTAGTTTATTTTCAAAATTTTAAAACCTATATGAGTATTTTTTTATGATTAACATAATATTTAACTAATATAAAAGTAAGCTAAATATAATATAAAATCTACGAAAACATATACTTGAGATTTAAATAAAAAAAACTCTACTAAAATAATATAATAATCATAAATACATAAACATTACGGAGTAGTAATTAATTTTGGGGCCATCGATTTCTCCTCCGCGGATGGACCTCGGGGTCCAGCTCCAGCGTGAGGACTTCGATTTCTCCGAGAGCTTACAACATCAGTCAGGAGGCCTCCGTAGATGAATATCGGGGTCTGGCTTCAGCGTGAGGACTTTGTTTTATTGGACCGTTTCAAAGGTATCTTTCAAAAATGCTCGTGAACCACCAGGTAAGGCGGGGTGATTATTTATTTCATTTACCTTGGTTCTTACAGATAATACTTCTTAAGATGTTCTATGTTCCATGTTTTGTTTAGATCAACGCCCTCAGTTGTCCTCAATTTGTATGCATCTTAGGTTTAATCAGTTTTAGAAGTAAAAAGTAATCACCCTTTGTTCTTGCTTAAATTGCAAGCTTGTAGCACGTGTCGCGCATGCCTGGCCTGGGGTCAAGACACAATCCCCCTTTGTCATGGGTGCCCTTTGGCCGGTTGGACTCATCACCTTTTTTCCCAGGGTCAGTATTCTCTTTTAGTCACGGGAGCTAGTCGCGGATTATGTGCTTCAAACCTTTTGGCAACTTTAAATGGGGGATCTGTTAAGCCTTCCTCCCATTGCTTTCCCTGCTAGCATGGCAGCTTCGGGTTGTGATCTGTGGGCCTTCTTTCAAGCTATAGACTTTGAAGAGTAGATGTATTGCTTGGTAGGTTCTTATTGCTGGGAAAAAGGCTATTATGCTCGTCCCTGCCTAATTCTTTTTTGTCTCTAATCCTCAATCTCGATGTTTGCAGCTGTCGGCTTTGAGGTTTGAGGCGGAGTATGAGTCTGTAGCACCGGAGCAAGTTCTATTGTCGTCCAAGATACTACGGGATTTTTCGGCCAGTGTTTCGAGAGGCAATTATGGCTTATTCTAGTTAAGTTGCAGATGGAATGACTTTGCCTCTTCTCACGGGTTCACCATTGGCTCGACCATGATGTTCCTTTATAACAGGAATGCGAGCAAACTGTTTCGTCTGCCGAGATAGCTTGTTGATAGCATGCATTTAGGTAGGCATAATAGGTTGCATTTAGCTTAGTTAAGATGCATTTCATGTATGGATTAAGTACAATTTGCATATTTGCTCTCTATGTTGGTGGAGTCGGAATCTACACACTTTTATTGATTATTTCAGGTAATCGTGGATCCGATGAGGAGAAATGGGTTGATAACGCATTAGATGAGAATGTCTAGTTGATCGAAGAAGCTTACATGAAGATCTCAAGAGGTACTGAGAAGAAGAAGCAAACCTAAACGAAGAACAAGTCTGCAGAAGTTGTTGCCAGACATGCTGAACTTGTTTTGCATTTTCTAGAAGCCTCGGTTGTCCGATTGACTATTATGACCATGCGTTGGAAAGTTCTTTCAGAGAGCTACAACTCTCTTGTTGACAACAAGAGCAAATTCGAGACTGATTTTTCGTGAAAGACCAATGCAGCGGCCGCCGCCAGTACAGACGCTGCAGGATAAGGAATAGAAGCCGCGGCCGCGGCAGCGGCCGCAACATATGCCGCGGCCGCAGCACGGGTTGCCAGCGCGACGCCGTTTTGTCTAAAAACCCTAGTTTTTATGTTGTGTGTTTTGTGGTCGACTTGGATCAATATAAGGCCGAAATTATGTTATTTTGAGACTACTTCTATTTTATTCTTACGTTCATCAGACACTTTAGAGATTTGAGCGATGTCTTCCATGAGGAACTAAACTCATCTATTCTATCTGCAATTTGAAGCTTTATTTGGATTGATTGTGAGTTTCTAACTCTCGTCCCTTGTTTCCTATATTTGAATGCTTCAACTTCTTTGTGCTTGATTGTTTATTGAATTGTTCTATCTCGCCTGATCAACTTGTTAGATCAATTTAATCGCTAAGGTTTTGTAGATTCCTGGTTGTGAACCTTAACCTAAGTGGCAAACTTGTTCCTTTAGGACTGGTTGAACTAATTGAATGAGTAGGAAGTTGAATGTGTTGTTAAATCCCTCTTTAGGGACTGTAAATACCTTGGCTAATCTCTGAACTTAAAGCTATCAATTGAGTTAAATTCTTCTTTAGGGACTGTTCGATTGATAAGGGTTGCTAGGACTGGCTGGACTAGTAACTATATTAGGTCGGGACAAGGGCATTCATAGGAAACTTAATAGGACGAGAAGAAGTTACAAGGATCGCTTCAACCAAATAAAGTGGAAAATTGTAGGTGGAATTGCTTCTCCTAATTGTCTGAATTAAAATCATTTACTTTTGTTTGTTTCAATCCGTTTTGATAAAAGGCGGAACTTTCACACATAAAACCCCCCAAATTGGTTACTTTGATTGACACTTGAATCAAACTTGAATTATAACTTTCCCTGTGTATCGACCTCTTCCTTATTGCTATACTTGCTATAGGTTTTAGTTTTCTTTGGCGGATCAACGACAGGTTTTCCCTCCGTCACTTGTCCTTACTTACCTCTTTTTATTTTATTGTTATTGATGATGCCCAAAAATAGCAGGAAAAGGGAAAAAGGAAAGAGAACGAAAAGAGGGAAAAATGGGCCATCACGGATAAAACTGTTAAGCGATCCGCGGACGTAAACGACATGCAAACCGGACAGATGTCAAACAAGCCCCCCACCCACGCGTCCTCTTCCGTAAAACACGTGGCAACCATAAGGCGACAAGTGGCCGAAATGAGTAAATGTCCCACTCAGGGAGGGATGTGGGCATACGCTATATAAACGAAGAGGCACTCTAAGAAAGAGGCTTTTTCGGAAAACCAAAAGGAGGGTCTTGAACTATAAAGAGAAGGGAAAGGAGACAAACAAGAGAATACCGACTTATCCGCACAGTCATCGCAATCACCATAATCGCCCGGAAGGCGAGGATCCAGGAATTAGAAATAGGGCTTATTCAAATATTGCCCCATCTCCATCCATCCTCTATGTTCTAGAGCAAGAACCCATCCTATCCGGAGGGCTTTGATGAAATCGACGCCCGAAAGGTAGAACGAGCCGCGAACAAGGCTCGGTGGCTCCAGGCTCGTATCGTCCACCAACCGCGGAGGTCCGAGCCCGGGTAAGCCCGTCTTAGGACATAAGGTCATCGCGGCACAGGCAAAGGTTCTCCTCCCTAGGGTAATAGTGTTTTAACATCACAGAAATGGGGAGAAACTTCAGGTAAGATATTGTAGGAGGAAATCGAGAATGCAATTTTAAATATAAATAATCACAGCAAACCAGATTCCGTCCCTTGCAAATAATTACAAGACTTCCTCCCGATGCAGCAATGGGAAGTCAGGATCGATCCACGAGGAAGCGTGTCAGCGGATCCTAGGCAGCGTAGAAATCTCACAGAAGTGGTCGACAACAGGGGTCCTAGATCTCGAGTACAGTTGCTCGACAGAAGATCGGACAATCGAACAGCGCAGCAGCAACTCGACAGTTTTGGTCGATCTCGACAAAGGCTTACTCGAGATCGAGTAGGGTCGTCGACGTCGGGTTGGCTCTTGTCGATCACCTGCACACAGAAGCTACGGCGATGCTGGATCGAGAATCAGTAACTCGAGATCGAGGAGTGCTAGTCGATCTCGAGGAAGGGTAGAAACTAAAACGAAAGAAAATAAAAACAAGTGCTTTGGGATTTCGAACTAAACTGTATGTAAAAGACTTCCAAGATTGGAGTTTGCAACAACGATAACCAAGCATGCATAAGGCGAGAATAAAACAGATAATCATATAATTCGCATCAAAGGACTAAGCTTTCGCCTTTTCCAACAATTAGACAACTCTTTCACGAAACCCTAATTGTCTCTACTGATTTTATGTTTACAATCCAAGTTGTTAGCATGGACCTCCATTAGATGGGTAATAAACACATAACAAGTAGCAAATGCTCAAAACATGATAAAAGTCGGATCTTTACCTCAAACACGCATGGCTATCGTCGGGCTCGGCCCAACCCTAGAAGTGGGTGGACTACTCGCGCTTCATCGCAACCTCAGTCATTGTTGATTGAAAGGAAATAACTTGCATTAAACTAAATTCAAAGCCTTTACAATCCCGGCGATCCAACTCTCGTTGAATGCCAAAACCCTAAAACCTTCGAACTCCTAAACCGTCTCTGTGAACTACTTCTCTAACTGTCAATTGAATGCTTCTAAAATCAGCCCCATGGGCTTTATTTATAGCCTTCTAATCCTTGCTATTCAAGGATAGAATATCTATATCTATATCTAAATCTACATCTAAAGCATTAAAGATAAATAAATGCAACAACATAATTAAATCTAAAAAAGGGAATTATATCTAAAAGTCTTCAAGTGGATAAAGCTTCTCCTTCATGATAGATCTTGATAAAATCGGATAGACTCGGCAATCTTCGGCCCCAAGGAATCCTAATCCGAGTAGGACTTCCCAAACCGCGTTACGCGTCTCCGGAAGATTTCCTCGATCTCGAGTAGAATTACTCGATCTCGAGTAGAATGGTAGTCGACTTCAGTGGCTCGGCATCTCGGGTTACCTTTGCTCGATGTGGCTCGGACGCTGGCTCACAAATCTCCTCGATCTCGAGTTATATACTCGATCTCGAGTAACAGTGTCGGACATAGCTCGGCCTGGTGACGTCAAGCAGCTCTTCCTCGGACTGGCTCGGATGTGTGCTCTGGAGTTCGTCGATCTCGAGAACCTTCCTCGATCTCGAGTTGAGTGGGCTCATTGACTAGGTTCTCTGGTGTTGTCGAGCAACTCTTCTCGACATGCTCGGACAGGTGCTCAGCTTTGTCGACATCGAGGAAAGTCCTCGACATCGAGTTGTGGTGTCCGGGTGCCTAGCCAGGTCGGGTAGTTTCTCCTCGGCATCCTCGGGTGGGCTTCTCCTCAACTTCCGGCATGGTCTTCGGGGCTTTGTCGACATCGAGTAGGTAACTTGATCTCGAGGAAAGTGCTGGAGTCGGGTTGACTCGTCTTCAGCTTCTCGACATGGGCTCCTTGATCAGTGCAGTGTCCGGACATGTCTTTGTCGATATCGACGAAGACTAGTCGATATAGAGTAAAATGTGTCCTCCGTCTTGACTTCTTGGTTTTCCCCCGAAATGGCTCCATATTCTGCAATATTAAACAGAAACTTATGTAGATCTCTATTTCTGACAAATTAACATAAACCACATAAATTTGACATATTCCCAACCCGAAATATGCCAAGTGTATAGAATATGGAACTAAAATATGCATAAAGACATGGCTACTTTAGTGACATCATAAGACCATTGACCAACTCAATCAGTACACGTGGCTCACCCCCCCTCCATAGTGACGTGGGAGTGGGTCCACTTTTCTAATGCGGTTTCATCACTGGCGTTGTCTGTGGGAACAGTCTCATGGTAAGAGGTCCCAAAAAAGGTTATGCTAGGTAACTAGCAAAAACATTTTCTGACAACGAACCATGAATTTTCCAGGTTACAGAAAAATGAGCAATAATATGGAAGACACATCCAATATGATGAGTCACGACGCGGAGGGGTTTGCAGAATCTGCCCCGCACGACGCCTCTCCAAATCCTTCGGGAGCCCCCGACGACCCTGTCTTCTCACCATACATACCTCTGCATTTCGGGCAGGGCGAGGGAATCAATGGAGATCATTTTTTCCCTCCACCGAATCCCGAACATCTTTGGCAGGGTGGCGGGGCGAACGGAGGTTACTACTTTCCCCCACCGAACCCCGAACATGCCTTTTTCTACGGGCACGACGGGTACTAGACACATCAGCGAGAGAACGTTTGCAATGATTTCTACAGGAATGAATATGAGAACGCTCGGCAGGAGCATCACCAGCAGAGGGGTTTTGAGTGCCCTGGTCAACATTTCCACTACGGAGGCCGACACACTAGCAAGTACCACCGCGGCGAGCGGTCCTCTGATATTTCCACGTCAACCAGGACGGACTCACTCCCTGCGCGAATGGAGGCGTCGGATCTCATACCTTCGGTCTTTTCTAGAGAAATCTGTCGAGCCCCGGTCCCCAATCGGTGGAGAGATGTTAGTCTCATGAAGTATGATGACACCACTGACCCCGACGATCATATGTGCCACTTTGTAACGACTATGGGGATAAATGAATACAATGATGCGATGCTCTCCCACACGTTTCCATCGACTCTGACCAACATAGCCCTGACATGGCTCACTAACATACCGCAGAACTACATTACCAGTTTCGCGCAACTTTCCCAAGTATTCAAATCACACTTTGGGAGTTCTCGATCGCGCAAGAAGACCATGCTGGACCTAAACTCTATAAGACAGGGGATGCATGAGACACTGGGACAGTTCTTCACACGATTCACCAGTGTAGTGGTGCAGATCCCGAATTTTAACCACGAGTCTGACGAAACCAACAATAAAAAACATCTGAATAAGCATAAAAATAAAATAAGCTACAACAAATAGGCAAAAAGTAGTAAAAATCAGCATAAAAAGTCACCTCGGACAGATTATCAAGATCATCCGCGAATGGGCATCCAACAGAAAACTTTAAACTCACATGAGCCATATCATCCGTGGATGGAAGAAAGGGGCATGTGTTGGACATGCCCGCACCCCACGAGTTGGACACATGTCAAACAACAAACTCCACGTGGCGAGTTATCTGAAGATCACCCGACACCTATAAAAGCAAGAACTTACATACAAAGAAGGGGCTTTTTGGAGGGCAAGGGAGGGGAGAAGCAAGCGGACCTGGATCGCATATCCTGAAAAGAGTAAAGAAAAGAAAGAGAGAGTAAGCTGGACACGCGAAGAGCTCTTTTCCAGGAGAAGGAACTGTTCCGCGAACATAAACCTATCTTTGCCCTTTGAAAGCCAGAAGAAAGAATCAAGAATTTGTTGTTGTTGGTTCCCAAGCCAGCCAACAGCGGCAGGTAAGTGGTTGATTCCTACTTCGTCTGAGAAAACCTCGAAAAGGGGATAATCCATCAACGCCCGAAATCAAATTATTCTCGCGGCACAGGTTCGGCCATATCGATCATTTCGATATGGGTGAGGTAAGTCTGTTGGGAATATTGAAGGCCTCACTGGGTATATTCCCGGGTCCCACTAAAAATGGAAGCCTTTTTAATTCGAGTTTCTTCACTGGCGCCGTCTGTGGGAACGCCCTCACACTAAGGGGTTCCTCTGAAAACTTTCATTTTGAAAAAATCAAGCAAAGACCCCCAGATCATTGAAAGGAGTAAGGGGTCCGCGTCTAAAATATGAAAATACAATTATATGAAAATGAGTTTTTTACTATGGCAGAATTACGACGCTAAAAGAATGAGTGACAATCAAAACAACGCGACACAGAGCATGAGCCAGGGGATCCACCAAGATCAGGAGGCCTCAAGTATGTATGTCCCGTTGACACCTCAACCTGATCCAGAGGGCAAAACAGGAGATCAGCACCACAATACTCCTCCGCATCACTATTACAATCAGTACGAAGCAGAGGGAGAGCACATACCTCAGAATTTTTGGTATTATGAAGTCCATCATGAGCAGCCTAACCCCCTTCAGCAAGAACAATCGCAGTATTACTATTATGATCACTGGGGATAGAATCCGTGTCAGCAGGGGAATTTTCATCACGAAGAGCAGCGTGGAAATTTCGATAGATATTATACTGCATACAACAACCCAGGCAACATGAACTACAGTTTCCAGGGTCAGGCAATGCCGCACCAGGCATGGCAAAATGATCAGCGGCAGCATGAAAACAAGCATCGACGCGGAGAGAAGTCCACGGACGTTTCCACCTCCACCAAATTTGACTCAACAGACAAAAGGGTAGAAGGACTGGCGGCCTTCCCATCTGTATTCACCAAGGAAATCTGTTTCGCGACAGTACCAAAAAGATGGAGAGATCACCTTATGAAGTACGATGGAACGACTGATCCCGAAGATCATCTCTGTCATTTTACAACCGCGATGGGAATAAATGAATACAACGATGCTATGTTATGCAGAACTTTTCCCTCAACTTTGACGAAAATCGCCCTTACATGGTTCACTAACCTGCCAAAAAACTCCGTAACCAGTTTCACCCAGCTATCCCACATCTTCACATCCCATTTCGGAAGTGCGCGGTCGAGAAAGAAGACCATGCTTGATCTAAATTCGATCAGGCAAGGAACTGGGGAAACCTTGGGGCACTTTTTTACTCGATTCACCAGTGTGGTAGTGCAAATCCCCAACTTTAATCATGAGTCGGCAATCATCATACTCATGGGAAATTTAGCAGAAGGAGATTTCAAGACATACTTGTTCCGAAAGAAACCAGCCAGTTACGATGATTTGAGGGAACGGGTGTCAAGACAGATCGAAGCCGAGGAGGCAGCCGCGTCCAGTTCAAGAGCAAACACAGGCAATCAGGGATTTTTTGGGAAACTCGCTGGAAAATTCAAGAAAGAGAAAGTCAAGCCGCCCAGACATCAGTCAGAAGTAGGAGATTTCCGTCCCCACCGCGACGAAATACACATGAATTCTGAAATGGGCCAAGGGTCTCATCAAAGATAGGAACATCCGCGGTCCTATCATCCAAGGGAGAACCTCTACAGGAATCAAGAACCGAGATTTCCAACACAGAGGGAAGATCGACCCAATCGGAGACCAGATTGGGAGGACCGCAACCCCAGACTTGATGACCCTCGCGACCGACAGAACCGTCACCCAGGACAACAAGATCAACGCAGAGATCCCCCTTTTTACAATGCACCCCAGGAAGAGGCAGGGAACGAAGAGGGCGCGGAGGTAGACACAACCATGCACCCACTATGCAAAGATCCGTTAATCAGGAAGGAGCTCGAAGACCGAGAGAAGCCCATATACCAGAACCCGAGGGTTTCATCAATACCCTCGCGGGAGGGTACTCCATGGGAGGATCAAGTAGACAAGAGAAAAAGAACTACGAGCGAGAGGGAAGGCAACCACCGTCCGCGTCAAGCAGAAGGATCTCTCTGTCACAACATGAAGATATATCTTTTTCGCCGAAAGACGTTGAGGAAGTAAGGATGCCGCACTCAGACCCTTTGGTCATCCATGCTCAGATAGCTGTCAAGATAGTCAAAAGAGTGTTTATCGACACCGGTTCGTCTATTGATATTTTATCATGGGAAGCTTTCTCTCAGATGGGGATCTCCACGACATCATTGAAACCATACTCCGGAACGTTGATTATGTTCTCAGGAGGAGAAGTGCAAGTGGCAGGAACGATTGAGCTGACAGTGGTTTTGGGAACAGCCCCAAAAAGGCGCATGGAGAATGTCGTTTTCACAGTGGTGAAAATACCAACCGTATACAATGCTTTGCTGGGACGCGTTTCGCTCTACAAATTTCAGATGATAGTATCAATCTATCACTTTGTCGGAAAGTTTCCTTTACCAGGAGGAGGAGTAGGTGAGGTCCGCGGTCAACAGCCAGAAAGCAGAAGCTGTTACTTAACTTCTATCAAGAGGAAGAAAGAGGTGATGTGTATTAGCGAAAAATGTGAATCCGTGGTGGGAAACAGTAGCCCATCAGAACTCTCGGAGGCTGAGCTTGAAGTGAGATTGACAGAAACAAAAATACCAACCGCGGACGAAAGGGTTGTCTACACGCCTTTTTCGAACCCCGAGGAGAAAGTTTATATGGGGCAAGCGTTAGAACCAGAGGAAAGAGATCGGGTCTTGGAAATCATAGCAAGTTTAAGAGATGTTTTTGCGTGGACTCCGCGGGACCTTTTAGGGGTCCCATCCACAACTGCTTTGCACACCTTAAGAATCCGTCCGGGAACAAAGCCCATAGTGCAAAAGAAGAGAAAAATGGCCCCCGAAAAGGCAGCCGCGGCAAAAGAAGAAACTGATAAACTGTTAGAAGCAGGGTTCATTGAAGAAGTTGAAGATTCAGACTGGCTCTCAAATGTGGTCTTGGTAAAGAAGTCCAATGGAAAATGGATAATGTGCATCGATTTCACTGATCTTAACAAATCCTGCCCCAAAGACAGTTACCCCATACCATCGATTTCTTGATGCTTATTCTGGGTACAATCAGATAAGCTTGGACCCGCTAGATAAAAAAGCAACTACCTTCATCACCAACCAGGGGATATTTTGTTACCGCGTCATGCCTTTTGGTCTCAGGAACGCAGGAGCTACGTTTCAAACAACTGTTGATCGAATCTTTCGCAAGTAGATCGGGAGGAATGTGTCGATATATGTGGATGATATCGTGGTTAAGAGCAAAAAGGCAGAAGATCACACAACAAATTTGCAAGAGACATTTGATTCCCTTCGCAAAGGAGGGCTTAACCTGAACGCGGAAAAATGGGTCTTCGGGGTCGATTCTGGGAAGTTCCTTGGTTTCATGGTCAGCCATCGGTGAATTGATGTAAATCCTGAAAAGGTTGTGACAATCCAGAATCTCCAGCCACCGCGGACGATCAAAGAATTACAATCTCTAAATGGAGCAGTAAACTACCTAAGCAGATTTTGCTCATGTCTAGCGGACAAATCAATACCTTTCTTTGCCTTGCTCAAGAAAAAAGGTCCGATAAAATGGACTCCAGAATTACAGAAAGCGTTCGGGGAGTTAAAAGTTTTCTTGTCGACACTCCCCACTCTGCACCGACCTGAGAAACAGGAGACTCTACTGTACCTTTCAGTCAAAAACATAACTATCAGCGTGGTTTTTACGCGGGAAGAGAAGTACCATGTGTACTACATCAGTCGTGTGCTACAAGATGCTGAAACACGGTATGAGCCAGTAGAAAAGATGATTCTATGTCTGGTGTTCGCGGCAAGAAGGTTGAGGCCTTACTTTCAGGGTCACGACATCAGAGTAATGACTGACCTACCTTTACGACAAATCCTTCACTCCCCGTGCTTGTCAGGAAGGATGATGAAGTGGGTCGTTGAGTTGACAGAGTTTGAAATTGAATACACCCCACGGCGGGCGGTACTGGCTCAGACGTTAACCGATTTCATCAGTGAAACAAGCTTTGAACTAAGCACTCAAATAGAAAGAAGCGAGTGGACACTCAAGGTGGATGACGCGGTTAATAAAGATGGATGCGGAGCTGGGGTTACTCTCACTGCACCAGATGAGCAAAAGTATAATTACGCTTACAAACTGGATTTTCAAGCCACGAACAATGAAACTGAGTACGAGGCCCTGCTTGCGGGCCTTGAAATAGCTTTGATCAAGGGAGCCAGACAAGTATCGATCTACACCGACTCAGAGGTAATGGCACAATAGATAACAGAGAAGTATGAGGCTAGAACCGAACTAATGCCTGACTATTAAAGAAAAGTGCAAGCCTTGTCGAAAGCATTCATGAGTTTTTGCTTGACAGTGATTTCCAGGAATGACAACCAGCAGGCAGATGCGTTGGCTCGAATGGGGGCAGTTATGCCCGGAGAAGTAGGAGAGGAGGTTGTCCTCGAAAGAATGAACAGTCGCAGGCTTATCCAAGAGGTCTATCAAGTCCAGGGGATTGAGGAAGGAGACTGGAGGACGCTGCTCGCGGACTATCTGGGCAGGGGCATTTTGCCAGAAGAGAAGGACGCGGCCAGGAGAGTGATCACAAAATCCTCTCGTTTCACCATCAGAGAAGAAAAGCTCTATAAAGGGGGCTACTGCCTCCCGGATTTACTATGTATATCAATTGAAGAAGGAAGTTTTGACATGAAGGAGTTGCACGATGGAATCTGTGCACATCACCAAGGGTGGAGGGCCTTGGTAGCCAAAGCGACCAGACTGGGGTATTACTGGACAACCATGAGGCAGGATGTCCAGAATTATATTCGAAAATGTGACGCGTGCCAGAGGTTTGGAAATCTGACGCATCGCCCTACCGAAATGATAAAAAGCATAACTGGAGCTTGCCCGTTTTCTATCTGGGGAATGGATATCCTTGGTCCATTTCCAACTGCCCCAGGACAATTGAAGTATGTGCTCGTCTTGGTTGATTACTTCACAAAGTGGGTAGAAGCTGAGGCAATGGGACTAATCACCGCGGAAAAAGTAAGAAGATTCTCGTGGAAGAACATCATCTGCCGTTTTGGGGTGCCCGACTCGATAATCACAGACCATGGGCCTCAATTTGATTGTGAAACAATCAGAGATTTTTGCGCAGGATTGGGCATAAATTTTAAGTTCTCATCCGTGGCCCATCAACAGACGAACGGACAAGCAGAGACAGCCAATCGGCAATTGTTGCACGGAATACAAAAGAAACTTGGAAGTACAGCAAAAGGGCGATGGGCTGAACTTCTACCATTAGTTCTCTGGTCCTACCGCACATCAGTAAAAACCCTAACCGGGGAAACCCCATTTGCGCTAGTTTATGGAATGGACGCGGTCATTCCAGTAGAAAGGTTGGTCCCCTCGGCACGAATCATGACATACAACCAGGAAAACAACGATGAAGCATTGGAACTCGAAATCCATCTCATAGATGAGCGCAGAATGGCAGCAACTGTAAGAGAGCAAGAGTATAAAAGGCATCTGTCCGAGTACCGTGACAGGTGAGTTCGCCCGCGATGCTTCAAAAAGGGAGATTTGGTGCTCCGTCAAGCTACCACTGGAGGAAAGCTGGACCCGAACTCGGAGGGGCCGTATGTAATCGTGAAGGTGATCCAAGAAGGACCATACAAACTCGGCACTCCCGAAGGCACCGTTTTTAACAAAATCTGGAATGCAGATATTCTAAAGAGATACTATGTGTAATAGCCAGGGCTTGTGTATAACGAAAAACTTAATCGCCCCCGCAAAAATTAAATAAAGCGGTTAGAGGGCGCTTTTATTATCTTCTTTCAGATGAGTTCCCAAAATAAGTCCCAAGTACGCTGGAGCTTGGGTCCGCGTCGGGCCTCCGATCGAAGCTACATTCTCGGAGATGAGTTCTTAAAATAAGTCCCAAGTATGCTTGAGCTTGGCCCCGCGTCGGGCCTCCGATCGAAGCTACATTCTCGGAGATAAGTTCCTAAAATAAGTCCCAAGTACGCTGGAGCTTGGCTCCGCGTCGGGCCTCCGATCGAAACTACATTCTCGGAGATGAGTTCCTAAAATAAGTCCCAAAGACGCTGGAGCTTGGCTCCGCGTCGGGCTTCCGATCGAAGCTACATTCTCGGAGATGAGTTCCCAAAATAAGTCCCAAGTACGCTAGAGCTTGGCTCCGCGTCGGGCCTCCGATCGAAACTACATTCTCGGAGATGAGTTCCTAAAATAAGTCCCAAACACGCTGGATCTTGGCTCCGCGTCGGGCCTCCGATCGAAGCTACATTCTCGGAGATGAGTTCCCAAAATAAATCCCAAACACACTAGAGCTTGGCTCCGCGTCGGGCCTCCGATCGAAGCTACATTCTCGGAGATGAGTTCTTAAAATAAGTCCCAAGTACGCTGGAGCTTGGTTCCGCGTCGGGCCTCCGATCGAAGCTACATTCTCGGCGATGAGTTCTTAAAATAAGTCCCAAGTGTCGGGTCTCTGATCGAAACTACATTCTCGGAGATGAGTTCCTAAAATAAGTCCCAAAGACGCTGGAGCTTGGCTCCGCGTCGGGCCTCCGATCGAAGCTACATTCTCGGAGATGAGTTCCTAAAATAAGTCCCAAGTACGCTGGAGCTTGGCTCCGCGTCGGGCCTCCGATCAAAACTACATTCTCGGAGATGAGTTCCTAAAATAAGTCCCAAAGACACTGGAGCTTGGCTCCGCGTCGGGCCTCCGATCGAAGCTACATTCTCGGAGATGAGTTCCTAAAATAAGTCCCAAGTACGCTGGAGCTTGGCTCCGCGCCGGGCCTCTGATCGAAGCTACATTCTCGGAGATGAGATTTTAATAAGTCTCAAAGACGCAGGAGCTTAGCTCCGCGTCGGGCCTCCGATCGAAGCTACATTCTCGGAGATGAGATTTCAATAAATCCCAAAGACGCAGGAGCTTGGCTCCGCGTCGGCCTCCAATCGAAGCTACATTCTCGGAGATGAGATTTTAATAAGTCCCAAAGACACAGGAGCTTGGCTCCGCGTCGGGCCTCCGAACGTAGCTACATTCTCGGAGATGAGATTTTATGAAGTCCCAAAGACGCAGGAGCTTGACTCCGCGTCGGGCTTCCGATCGAAGCTACATTCTCGGAGATGAGATTTTAATAAGTCCTAAAGATGCTGGAGCTTGGCTCCGCGTCAGACCTCCGATCGAAGCAATTTTCGGAGAGGTGTTCTACAATAAAACACAAGGCACGCGTCCTCTTTTTTCTAAAATCAGAATTAATTTCATTGACCATCTCGCTGAAACCCAACAAACCTCTCAGAAGAAGCCTTTAAAGCATCCGAGAGTAAGCCGGAAAAGAAAAACTAAATAAATTGCCTTTCAATAAAGGGCGATAAGATCGAGGACAAAAAACCTCACTCAGCAAGTATAAAACACACAAGAATGACCAAAGTGTTAAACACCCTGAAAACAAAATGGACCCAGGGTTTCCACCAAGGGCTTTCTATAGGGTTATCATGAGAGAGGAACAACTTCAAACACTCCGGCTCCCGCTCATGTATGTCCTAATCGACGAAGATGCTCACACTCAAGCCAGGCTCTGGTCACGCTCCAATCAAGAACACGAGGTGAAGGTGGAAAGAGAGGGAGATGGCCTTTTCTGGTTAACACAAGGGTGGCACGACTTCACACAAGCAAATCGAGTCAATGTTGGATCAACTCTGATTTTCACCTACATGGGAGACTCCATCTTTGAAGTCGACGTCGTCAGTCCTGATAGCGACGAAAATGGAGAAGCAGGATGTCCTTAAGTTTCTATTTCATGTACCGCGTCACCAACCCTAGTATGGTGTATTAGGTTTAAAAGGATCGATCCTCTTAAAAGTTTCCATATGTTACCTTTTTATTATGAATAATAAGAGATCCCCCTTTTAAGCCTACTAAAAATCACAAAACATGACAGATAGTGAAAGGAAGTCATGATTTCCCTCCAAGTCGTTCGCAGAAGAGTAACCCATAAGCAAATTACAATCTCTCAAAACATATCATCAAAAAATTTCAGTTCGAGCTACATGAAGAGGAAACAGAGCTAAGGCTAGCCTCGTTATTATTCCCAACTTCGCGACGCGGGCAAACTTTAAAAGAAACGTTGCCCTTATGAAAAAACATCATGGCATTACCTATCCCGAGGTGATGAAGGGTGAGAAACTCATCCCATCCGCTGTCAATCTGAAAAAGACCATTCTCGCTCCAAGAAACGGCCACCGGAAAGTCGCGAACCAGATACGATGAGAGAAAAGCCCATCTAGGCGGTAGCGGCCCATATTCAGCTTCAAATTGAGGAGGCATAACCTGCATGCATACAAAAATAAAGCTCGGAAAAGACAGCCTAAGCTTTCTAAATAAAAGCAAAGGAAACTCACCAGTCGAGAAAGTTGATCCACATTCTCGATCTTTTGAAAAAAGGCCCAAGGGTTGAAACCTCCCGAAGACATGACGTGTTTGATAACACAATTAGTTGTCAACACATAAGAAGCAGTAAAAAGGATAAGAGGATTGAGGCTTTAAAAAGGAAAAAATCCCATCTTGAGAATTAAAGACAAGTGGGAAAAGGCTTCATACATTCAGACTAACCTTTTCAACACTTGGAAAAAGATCAGAGCATTAACAAGCTAAAAATATACAACGTTAATGAGCAAAAATATACAGAAATACGAAACTTCATCCAAAGAGATCTCAAACCCAAATTCACAAAAAGAAACATATATCTCATTGGAGCGCCAAAAAAAGGGAACAAACACAAGTTCCCAAGTCCAGAAAAGTTTCATTCAACTAGAACTAAGACATCAAAGGTCAATTGGCGGTGGACGTCTTTTCAATTTCGTCACCAGCGTCCTCGGCATCTTCATCCTCGGAATATGACTCTTCCACGACCATCTCCTCCTTTGAAAGCCCCCAATCAGCACTGGTCATGCTTGGCTCAAACTTCTCTAAGGGAGCTCTGGGATTAGCCGCCGAACGTACTACGCTCTGATTAATCCCCGCGACCATCCCCTTCCAAAATTAGCTAAAACACTTGTCCGTCAAAATGATGGCACCTTTCGGAGTCTGGAGACAAGCTTTAGCTATAGAAGACATGAAAGATGCACTAGCCTCAGTTTTAATCCACTCGGAGGACAAATAAGCCAAGCCCTCCGGACTTTGAAGCCATTGAAGAGCCACATCTTGGTCTGAACGCGCTTTGATGTTGTCAAGTTCCTGTTTAGTAATAGATTGCTCCTCACGAAGGATAGAAAAATCTCCTTCCAGCTTATCGATGCTGGCCTGCTTTGCTTGAAGAAGTTCCCGCGAACACCCTTTCGCAACCTCAAGTTCTTTAACGCGGGAGATGGCGACATCCAGAGAAGTTTTCAGGTCATCGTCTTTTTTCTTCAAAACCGCCATAGCTTCTTTTTGTGTCTGCACTTCTTCATGAAGTTCCACAGACCTCTTTTTAAACTTCTCAACCGAAGCCGGGTCACCAACGGTGTTCCCAAGGATCCGCAGCTGATGAGACAATTTCTTAATCTCTTCATCTTTCTTACTGAGGCTCTCTTCACCGCACACCAAACATCTTTCAATGTCCTGTTGGATCACTCTCAGCTGAAACAAGACAAAGAAGAAGAAAAAGGCCAGAGTTAAACCGTGTCGAATTATTCTAAAAACGAAAACAAAAAGCAACTCGCGGAATGTAAAAACTTACCCACTGGTTAAGACGGTGAAAGTTAGTCGAAAGATTAACAACATCTAATCGTTTGACATATCCTTGCTCAGGAAGGCAACGTTTCTTGGCGGGAAAGGCGAGGCCTCGCAGGTCAACCATATCAAAACCTGGAATGGGAAACTCGCGAAGAGCCGCTTCACCCTCAAGAAAGAGCTCCGTTTCATCCGCGGCAGACGGTTCAACAACCATGCTAACTTTTCTCTTCTTGGAAGTCTCAGGGGCAGATACACGAATACGTTTCGCCCGAGGCACACGAACTAATGAAGAGGACTCAACCGGAGCGCCAGTTTTTCCTGCTATGATCATATCAGTGTTCGGGGCCACCTCAGGAACTGAGGGAGGAGCAGGGGGATCACAGATCTCTGAACTCATCTTCTTCTTCTTTTCAAATCTTGCTTTATGACGCTTCAAAAGAGAATCCAAATCCATTGTATTTGAATAAAAAAAACATCCAAAGGTAAAATACTATCAAAATTAACCAAATTAAGAACACCAAGACTAGAACTCTCAAAGAAATAATGAAAACAAAGGAGACACCTAGTCGCAGATGAGGCAAACTCAAACCAGCCATCTCAAGCCGGAACGCGGAGAGCATTTTATCCTAGGGAAACCTAGGAGTGTGGGAAAACGATTAATTAAACTCTGGAAGGTTGGGAACAATCGGTTTTTTCACAAGAGAAAAACGCCCCGGGACAGTCTGACAATTGAAACCATTTCCAGACTTGTCGCGGACCAAGAACCACTTATATTTCCAATTAGGTTTGCTAGAAAGCCTCTCCATGTATCCACAGCTGGAGTTGCACTGATAAAACCTCGAGTCATGGGTCCCCTTTTTCAAGGAAAAGATACTAAACATCAACTTCAAAGAAGGAGTAACCCCGATCTCCTTACACCTCATAATAAAGCTAGTGAAAAACATTCAATCATTGTGAACAATCTAAGCAGGGCTTAAGTTGTATTCGCTCAAGAACTCCGAGAAAAAGGGATGTAAAGGAAGTCGAAAACCCTGAGATAGGCTGGCCGCGTAAACAACCAAACAATCCTCATAAGCGTCCAAGCAACCTCCCCCCTCCTCAGGAAGGCAAAACTCTAGCCCCGCGGGCCATGGAAAAATTCGAGAGATGGCGTCAAGATCAGCCAATCCTAGCAAAGTGGTACATCCCCTTAGCTCCTCCACAGGAGATCTCCACGGGTGAATCCTTTCAGCTACAACTAATGGACGGTCAGACGGAGGCGGCAGAGGTTTGAAATCTCCAAGAAAGAGACAAGTGTCTAAATCCTTTAGGTCATACAACGGGGTATCCAAGTCAGTCAAATTTTCTTTGGAACGGATATTTTTCGGAGTTTCCGCTATACCAATAGGGGAAGCTTCGTAAGGAATCCAAACATTTTCAACCTCTTGATCCGCGTCCACAGGGTGAGAGGTGGAAGAAAGGCCCACGTCCATGGAAGAACAAGCACCCGATTCACCCCCATCTTCAGAATTTACATCTCCCGCGCATCTCTTTGCAGAAAAAGAAACTGTGTAAGGAGAAGAATAGTAATCAGGGTCAGTACGCTTCCGGCGCCTTCTCACCTTAATAGGGCTGCCCGTAGGACCAACCCGATTTGGAGTCGATGTGGATGTGGCAGAAGATGATCCTGATGAAGTACCACCAGAGCTAGAAGAAGAACTCTCGGAAGAAGAGGAGAGAATCTTTTGAGGTTGACGCGGTTGAGAAGACGAAGCGACGTCACCCTTCCACCCTTCTCCTCTCTCGAAATCATTCAACACATCATGCTCTCCGCTGAGACTAGCCATTCCCAAAGAAACTAGAGAAAATTGTATGAAGATTTACTTAAGCGAAACGAAACCTCGATAAAAAAACACATTCAGAGACAAAGTCGCACCCCAATTCTCGATCTACCCATCATGGAAACCAAAGAATTGAAAAGAAAACCAAGAAAACAACTTGAAACAAGAAGAAATACCTTGAAATTCTGAAGAACCTCGCCGGAAACTTCAAACGAACCACAATCGGAAACCTAAAGACCACCACCGGAAAACCAAGCTGTAGATAAGAACAAAAATCTTTGGAAGAACAGAAGAAGACAAATGTGAGGTGAAAAGAACGAAACGGGGTAACTTATAGAAAATTACCGACGGTTGAACTCCCAGATGGAAATGGGCGTAATGAGCCCTAAATGGGCCAAAACAGAGAAGCAAAAAAACCCATCATCACTGATGAAAGCAAAATTGAAACAGCCACAGAAAGTCAGATGTTTTCTAAGAAATCTTTATCGGCCCGCGTCAATCCCTAAGAGGAATCAACCCAACCCGAGGAGCTGTGATGAAACCAACAATAAAAAACATCTGGATAAGCATAAAAATAAAATAAGCTACAACAAATAGGCAAAAAGTACTAAAAATCAGCATAAAAAGTCACCTCGGACAGATTATCAAGATCATCCGCGAATGGGCATCCAACAGAAAACTATAAACTCACATGAGCCATATCATCCGCGGATGGAAGAAAGGGGCACGTGTCGGACATGCCCGTACCCAAGGAGTTGGACACATGTCAAACAACAAACCCCACGTGGCGAGTTATCTGAAGATCACCTGACACCTATAAAAGCAAGAACTTACATACAAAGAAGGGGCTTTTTGGAGGGCAATGGAGGGGAGAAGCAAGCGGACTTGGATCGCATATCCTGAAAAGAGTAAAGAAAAGAAAGAGAGAGTAAGTTGGACACGCGAAGAGCTCTTTTCCAGGAGAAAGAACTGTTCCGCGGACATAAACCTATCTTTGCCCTTTGAAAGCCAGAAGAAAGAATCAAGAATTTGTTGTTGTTGGTTCCCAAGCCAGCCAACAGCGGCAGGTAAGTGGTTGATTCCTACTTTGTCTGAGGAAACCTCGAAAAGGGGATAATCCATCAACGCCCGAAATCAAATTATTCCCGGGGCACAGGTTGGGCCGTATCGATCATTTCGATATGAGTCAGGTAAGTCCGTTGGGAATATTGAAGGCCTCACTAGGTATATTCCCGGGTCACACTAAAAATGGAATCCTTTTTAGTTCGAGTTTCTTCAGAGTCAGCCGTCGTCATCCTCATGGGGAACCTGGCGGAGGGTGATTTTAAGACTCGCTTATTCAGGAATAAACCCAAGAGCTACGATGTGCTAAGAGACATAGTGTCCACCCAGATCGAGGCAGAGGAGGCCGCGGCCTCCAGCTCAAGGGTAAATGAGGGACAACAAGGTTTTTTCGGAAAGATCGCTGGAAAGTTCCGAAAGGATGAGGAAGCCGGGAAGCAAAGAAGGCAATACTCCGCGGGACACCAACTGCATCTAGGCAAGATGAAGTACACCTCAATGATGAAAACAGAAACCCGGTCGCGAACCAAAACGAACGCGGTCAGGGGGCACGACGCAATGAGGAACGTGACTCCTCCCGGAGAAGCGAAGGACGCCGCGATCATAGGCGACCCCATCACGGCCCCCAGGACCCAAGGGAAGAGCAGTACGCAGAATACCAACGGGGCCTTTGGCAGGCTCAAAGGGAAGAATATCCACGGCGGCAGGAGGAACGGTATGAACAACGACGTTATCCTCCTCATAACCACGGTAGGGGGTGGGGCCGAAGATGGCGAGGTGGCCGAAGGGGTAGGGCCCAACCGGCACAGCGATCAGTTAACCAAGCCCCTAGAGATGAAGTCCGCCGTGAAAAAACTCGGACCAACCGGATCTCCGAGCCAGAAGACTTCATTAACACTTTGGCGGGAGGACCCTCACTCTCAGGGGCTAACCGACATGACAGGAAGAACTATGAAAGAGAGGCGAAGCAACCCCCTTCATCGCCCAGCCAAAAGATTGCTGCACGGGATCATGCTGAGATGGTCTTCACCGCAAAACATGTTGAAGACGTCCGCATGCCCCACGCGGACCGTTTGGTCATACACGCCCAGATCGCCACCAAGACCGTGAGAAGAGTCTTTATCGACACCGGCTCGTCTGTGGACATCCTCTCTTGGGAAGCTTTCTCCCAGATAGTCATATCCGCGTTGGCCTTGAAGCCCTACCACGGAACACTGGTGACTTTCTCTGGAGATGAGGTCCAGGAGGCTGGCACCATAGAACTAGCGGTGGTCCTAGGGTCAGCCCCCAGCCGCCGGATGGAAAAAACAGTTTTCACTGTGGTCCGGATACCAACTACTTACAACGCGCTCCTCGGCAGGGTGTCTTTTTACAAATTTCAAATGGTGGTGTCTATATACCACTTTAAGGGGAAGTTCCCGATACCCGGAGGGGGAACTGGAGAGGTCTGTGGCCACCAGCCGGAGAGCGGCAGTTGTTACATGACTTCCCTCCGGAAAAAGAAAGAAGTAATGTGTCTCTATGATATTGTTGGAGGTTAAAATTTCATGAATTTTATTATTCATGGAATAAATAAATTTATCACATTCATTTTATACAAAAATGTGGTAAACTTTTCCTAAATTAAAACACATGCCTACAAATCCAAATTGGGCCTTTGCTTGACCATTGGAAACCGGGATTTATAGATTGAAATATAAGTCCAAAACATGTTAAAAAAAAAGGGCCCAATCAGCCCATCAACAAGCAGTTGTCATTGGCCATCTCACTTTGTAGTTAACAATATAGTAATAAAACTGCAAAGATTTCAAAAGAAAAAAAAAACTGTAATGCAACTGGCAAAACGTGGGATAGTTTACACAAAAAAGTAACTTCCCCAATTTCACCCTATAAAGGCTGTTGTTGCTGCTGTATACGAGGTGGTTTTTTTTGCTGAACATCACAAAAGTAGCAAACAAATCTTCCTCTTTCGGCTGGCTTTTCTTCCCTTTGAGCCATTTAACTGCAATACAAAGAAAGCAGTTGTTTCTCCCTCCTGGCATTTCCATTTCCGTCTGCAAGACAGAAGAAATCAACACACACCTCCCCTTCCTCTGAAAAGGTTACCTGCAAACACATACACACAACCAAAACAAATCAGCAAAAGAGAAGACACAGGACTCCATCAGCACTATTCAAACTCCAAAACAGAGGGTATAATTTTATACCCACAACTTTTCTATGGTTTATTTTGCAGGTACATGGAAAAGAGGAAAGGAGGATCAATGGCTTGGATACTAGTACTCTCACCTAAGCGGTTGAGCCCGATAATAGACTTAAGTATAAGATTACTTTTGCCTAAGGTTCAATCTTATAATAGGTTGAGGGTACTCTCTCGTAGACGGCTTGAAATTCTTTTTCGCCGCTACACTCGATCCCGGTGTGGATCGGTTCACAGGGACGAAGTGCTGCCGAATTTTGGTCGGAATTCATAAGCAAGAAATGCAGAATTTCCTAGACTGTCACAAACGAAGGTGAACAAGGGACAAATACCCTGTCAGACAGCAGCACCAAATCGGATACTTTGAAGCTTAGCCTCTCTACACAAAAAAATCAGCAGGGAGGCACTAGGTTCCAAGGGACCCAAAACAAGCCACAAAGGCAAAGCAAACATGAACTGGGATCTAAAAACTCCATCAGAAGGGTGGAAAGATGCAAGCATAAATTGGGTATAAAAAAAATCAATCAGAGGCTACAAATGCCAAACTGACAATTCCAAATTCACACCCAAATCAAAATCAGCTTGCGCCTATACCACCAATTGAGATTCCATTTTCATAAGAAATAGAGGAAAAGGGGGAAGTGAACATACCTAATTTGTGGCGTCGGGGTCACGTTCGCTTGGAAGTCGCAGCGGCGTGTACGAGGGCTCAAGCGAGTCTTTGCTACACCGCTCTTCCTTGTTGAAAGCTCAAAGTCGAAGCCCCTTTTGTCAACGTTCATATTTCCCGCCCCGGAATCTCAATTGCCTGGTGTTGATGATTCCCTAATCCGAATGCCCTAAAATTATAGATCCCAGAAAAATTCAATCAAACCTGAAAATTGGGTGCCCAATTGATGGTAGATGTGGGAGGATAGTCGAGACTTGGGGCACAAATTGAAACAAAACAAGACTCGACATACCTAAGGTTCACAATGGCTCTCTCGAGGGCGTCTCGTAGCACCGCTCCTGAGGGTGTCGTCGGATCTGCTGCCCCCTCCTCTAATCACCCAAAACCAGGGCTCGTTTAGTTGCTGTCGACCCCGGAGCTCACCTAGCCGCCGCTGTACCTCTTTGAAACACACTGAAGAGTTTCAAGAGCAGCCCTAAATCACGCAGTACGGCTCAGTTGATGAAAGAGAAAGCCAATGGGAAGAGGAGAGCATGTTGCGTTGGGCTTGGCCTTCCAAAAAAAATGCAGGAGAAGGTTTTGGCTCACGTTAAAAAAAAATGGGCTTTGGTCAGATAAAAAAAAACACAAACAAGAAGTAAAAATAAAGTCCAACAACATACATATATATATTTCATGCGTCAAAGCTTTGAAAATATATATGTTTAATTATAAAATTGACCCAAAAAATATATGAATTATAATTGGCACACGTTGAGAATTCGAGTCTATAAATTTTGACTTGTAAAATTCTTTGCTAATTAATTCTAGTGGGTCAATCTTAAACCGACTTAAAAATAAAAACGGAGTCAAAATCTCAAATCAAGTTTCACCCAAATATAAACGAGGTTGGTTTAAACGAACTACGAGTGATTTGATTCTCTTCCAAGAGACACGTAGGAAACCCGATACAAAGCTATAGCTCATCGGGTTCAATCACACGGTCCTCAAACGATCAAATTTGTTCTCAATAGAACTACGTAAAGACTTGACGCCTCCTATCGGCTACGTAGGTAACCCGATATTAAATTCCAAAATTATATCGGGTACAGTCGCCAACCTCTAAATTTCCTTTAAATGAATATGATGTTAAAATCAAACAAATTCAAATTGTCCATTCCGACTCGATATAAAGCTTCTGCTCGTCGATTTCGATCACCACTCTTAAATGATCTCATGATCAAACTCAAATACAAAATTCATCTTTGTTCCGAACTACGGTGACTTGATTCCCCCAAACAAGCGGATACGTAGGAAACCCGGTGTAAATTCTCACCGAGTCCAGTCACACCCAAACTTTCAAACAAATCTTTCCAAATTCATTTGTCGACTCTAGTCGTCCCAAATATCAAATTTCCATCAAATCTAAAGTGTCTTCTCCGACTCGATCCAAAGCTTCCGCTCGTCGAGTTCGATCACGACCAAAACTTCAAAAACCCAAATACCAAATTCAAATATGTCTTTTTCAAGAACTACGTGCGATTTGATCCCTTCCAAAAGGGTACGTAGGAAACTCACAAACGAGTTCAATCACAACCCCCGAATTGACTTTTTAGTCAAATTTCAAATCAAATCAAATCAAATCAAACTCCACCTAAAATCATTTTCTATGCAAATGATAGGCGGGTTACTTGAGTTACCCTTCCGAGAAGGTGGGCTCAGGTTACTCGGGTGGAGTGTTGTTCGAGCTACCCTTCGTAGAAGGTGGGTTTGAACTTCATCCTCTGATGCATATAAGAAAACGAAACCAAATCCAAATCCAAAACAAACCAAACACAAAATCCAAAACACTCTAAACTACGCGAGGCTTGATTCTCTTCCAAGAGATACGTAGGCAACGCGCTAAATTTCGGGTGCAGCCCAAATCACCAAAACCATTCAAATCTTGGTATCGATACGACTTCGAATCAAGAGGATAACCAAAAGGGGTCGAACCCAAATATTAAAAATCAAATAAAATGTGTTGTACGATTATTGCGCATTTTTGTCCAACAGATACCGCTCAGAGCGAAGTCGAGGGGGCGGAGGAAGGCCCCCGAGCAGGGGATGAAGAGCTAGATAGCCCGAAAGAAAGGACTCAAGAAGTTGAGCTCGAGGTTAAACCCGTAGAGCGGGAAGTCCGGACCGCGGATCAGAGGACGGTCCATCAACCCTTCTCCAACCCCGAGGAAAGGATCTATATGGGTCAAGCGTTGGGAATGGAAGAAAAAGACCGTGTTTTGAACATCATCCGACAGTCCCGCTACGTGTTTGCGTGGTCACCAAAGGACCTTTTAGGGGTTCCCACGTCCATAGCGATCCACACCCTCAGGATCCGCCACGACGCCTGACCTGTGACTCGGAAGAGGAGAAAAATGGCCCCTGAGAGGTCCCGCGCCGCGAAGGAAGAAGTGGAGAAACTGCTGGAAGCTGGTTTTATAGAAGCAGTGGAAGACTCCGACTGGCTCTCAAATGTCGTCCTAGTCAAGAAAGCGAACGGGATGTGGAGGATGTGTGTAGACTTCTCCGACTTAAACAAATCATGCCCAAAAGACAGCTACCCCCTGCCCTCGATTGACGAGCTGGTAGATATCACCACGGGGAATGAAGCTTTGAGCTTTCTAGATGCCTACTCTGGGTACAACCAGATCTGCATGGATCCGCTGGACAAAAAGGCAACCACTTTCATCACTAATCAGGGGATCTTTTGCTATCGAGTGATGCCATTTAGCCTAAGAAATGCTGGGGCCACTTTCCAGAGAACCGTTGACAAGATCTTCCGTGGGCAGCTTACGAAGAACGTATCAATCTACATAGACGACATAGTAGTGAGGAGCCGCAAGCCGGAGAACCATGCGGCGGATCTGCATGAAACTTTTGACTCCTTAAGGCGAGGGGGCCTTAACTTAAACGCTGAAAAGTGCATTTTCGGCGTGGACTCCGGAAAGTTTCTCGGCTTTATGGTTAGCCAACGTGGGATAGAAGTAAACCCAGCAAAGATCACCGCGGTTCAAGAACTACGACCGCCGCACCCCATCAAGGAGGTACAGTCCTTGAACAGAGCAGTGAACTACCTGGGGCGTTTCTGCTCATGCTTGGCCGATAAATCGCTGCCTTTCTTCGCATTACTAAAGAAGAAGGGATCGATACAGTGGAGCCCAAAGCTCTAGCACGCCTTCCAAGAATTGAAGGTCTTCCTACAGCGCTTGCCCACCTTGCACCAACCCCAAAGGTCGGAGAATTTGCAGCTTTACCTGGCCACTAAGGGTACCACCCTCAGTGCGGTCCTCACCAGGGAGGGCCGATACCCCTTGTACTACGTGAGCAGCGTACTGCATGACGCTGAGACTAGATATGAGCCGGTGGAAAAGATAATACTCTGCCTAGTCTTCGCGGCCAGGAGACTCCGACCGTACTTTCAAGACGACATGATTGAAGTACTGACGGACCTTTCACTAAGACAGATCCTCCATTCACCCAGCCTTTTAGGACGGCTGACGAAGTGGGCCGCGGAACTCTCCGGGTACGAGATAACGTATGCACCCCGCAAAGCGGCCCTCGCTCAGGTCCTTACCGACTTCATCTGCGAAACAAGCTTTGAAGACGACAGGGGCAATGACCAAAGCAGATGGATCATGAGGGTAGACGGAGCCGTAAATGCAGATGGTAGCGGGACGGGAATTACACTCACCACCCCCGAAGGTGAACAGTCGTGCTTCGCTCACAAGCTAGATTTCCAAGTAACCAACAACGAAGTCGAATATGAGGCCCTGATCGCCGGGATTGAGATCGCGCTAGCCCGCGGAGCGAGGGCAATTGCCATCTACACCGACTTGTAGGTAGTCGTGAGACAGGTGGAGGGAACCTATGAGGCTAAGACTGGGTTGTTGCCGGACTATTTGCGGAAGGTCATGGCACTGAAACAATCATTTCTGCACTTCAGCCTAGAATCAGTATCCCGAGAGATGAACAAATCTGTAGATCTTCTGGCCCGGATTAGGGCAGCAATACCCCCAGAGGCCGAGGGGAAGTTCGTGTTTGAAAAGAAGGAGCAACAAGGATTCATCCAGTAAGTCTATACGGTCCAAATCGAAGGGCCGGGAAATTGGCGAACCCCAATAGCAGAATACCTTGGAAAGAGGGTCATCCCTTTAGAGAAAGTAGAGGCCAAGAAAATGAACTACCGAGCCACTTCAGAGTATTTTCGGGGCATGCCCCTTCGCTCTATGGGGAATAGACATCTTGGGGCCATTCCCCACGGCTCATGGACAATTGAAATATGTCCTTGTTGTGGTGGAATACTTCACCAAGTGGGTCGAAGCAAAGGCTATGGGGTTGATCACTACCGAGAAGGTCCGCAAGTTCTTATGGAAGAACCTGGTGTGTCGCTTCAGGGTTCCTAAGGCCATCATCACAGACCATGGAACGCAATTCGACTGCGAAGGAATCCGAGACTGCTGTGATGGACTGAGGGGTAGCGCTAAAGTTCTCATCCGTCGCATATCCTCAGACCAACGAACAAGCAGAAATTACTAACCGTCAGATCATTGAGGGAATAAAGAAGAAACTGGGGAGGACCGCCAAGGGACGGTGGGAAGAGCTACTCCCGTTAGTACTGTGGTCATATCGGACGACGACCAAAACCCACATAGGAAAAACCCCCTTCGCGCTGGTGTTCGGATCAGACGCGGTCATCCCTGTCGAAAGGTTGGTCCCTTCGGCCCGAGTCCTCGCTTATGAATCCAAGGCCAATGATGAGGCCCTAGGGGTGGAACTACATCTCCGGGAGGTAAGAAGAATGTCGGTGGCCTTGAAGGCACGAGAGTACAAGAGGAAGACCGAGAAGTACCGCAACCAACGCCTCGTCCCGCGCAGGTTCGAGAAAGGAGATCTGGTTCTACCATTGACCCTGACTGGTGGGAAGTTATACTCGAAATGGGAAGGACCATACATGGTGTTTGAATGCATACACATCGGAGCCTATAAACTCCAAACACCAGAAGATGTAGTCCTCAACAAGACATGGAACGCAGAGCACCTGAAGAAGTACTATGTCTAATCAACTGATGTTTGAAAGTCTCCTAAGTCACCCCCGTCGAATGTAAATAAATCAAGGCGGTTAGTGGGTGCTAAGTTACCTTGTGCCAAGTTATCTAATGCCCTTTTTTGCAAACTAAGACCCAGGACGCTGGAGCTTGCTCCGCGTCGGGCATCCGGTTCGAGCAACGATCTCCCGGATCAAAGTATTTGCTAAGTCCCAAGACGCTTGAGCTTGCTCCGCGTCGGGCATCCGGTTGGAGCAACGATCTCCCGGATTGAAGCATTTGCTAAGTCCCAGGACGCTGGAGCTTGCTCCACGTCGCGGATCCGGTTGGAGCGATGATCTCCCGGATCAAAGCATTTGTTAAATTCCCAGCACGCTTGAGCTTGCTTCGCGTCGGGCATCCGGTTGGAGCAATGATCTCCTGGATCAAAGCATTTGTTAAAGTCCCAGGACGCTTGAGCTTGCTCCGCGTCGGGCATCCGGTTGGAGCGATGATCTCCCGGAGCGAAGCATTTGCTAAGTCCTAGGACGTTGGAGCTTGCTCCGTGTCGAGCATCCGGTTGGAGCAATGATCTCCCGGATCAAAGCATTTATTAAAGTCCCTAGACGCTGGAGCTTGCTCCGCGTAGGGCATCCGGTTGGAGCAATGATCTCCCGGATCAAAGCATTCGTTAAAGTCCAGGACGCTGGAGCTTGCTCCGCATCAGGCATCCGGTTGGAGCAATGATCTCCCGGATCAAAGCATTTGTTAAGTCCCAGGACGTTGGAGCTTGCTCCGCGTTGGGCATCCGGTTGGAGCAATGATCTCCCGGATCAAAGCATTTTTTAAGTCCCATGACGCTGGAGCTTCCTCCTCGTCATCCGGTTGGAGCAAAGATCTCCCGGATCGAAGCATTTCCTAAGTCGCAGGACGCTGGAGCTTGCTCCGCCTCGGGCATCCGGTTGGAGCAATGATCTCCCGGATCGAAGCATTTGCTAAGTCCCAGGACGCTGGAGCTTGCTCCACGTCGGGCATCCGGTTGGAGCAATGATCTCCAGGATCGAAGCATTTTCTAAGTCCCAGGACGCTGGAGCTTGCTCCGCGTTGGGCATCCGTTTGGAGCAACGATCTCCCGGATCGAAGCATTTACCAAGCCCTAGGAAGCTGGATCTTGCTCCGCGTCGGGCATCTGGTTGGAGTAATGATCTCCTAGATCGAAGCGGTTGTTAAAGTCACAGGACGCGGGAGCTTGCTCCGCGTCGGACCTCCGGTTGGAGCAGTGGTCTCCCGGACCGCGGCATTTTCCAAACCGCAGGACTCGGGAACCTGGTCCCCTAGGGGCGTGTAGATCACTTCCATGCCGAAGGATTGAAGAATATAAAAGTCCTGCTAATCTTAGAAGTACTAGAGTAAAAAGAGAAGCGGACAAAGTAGGGATACAAGAGTTGTCAGGATCACCCCCCAACAGGGTGTCTGACGAAGTTCGCGGAGCATTCGAAAAGCAGTTGAAAAACAATGCCCCAGGGGCTGCAAAACTCGGCCCTTGTCAATGAGCTTCACCCCATTCTCGGCCTAACGAGGACTAGCTGGGTCCTATCCTCGCTCAGACGAGTCCCATTAGGGAGGGGACCCTCAGGGTGTGGCTCCTCCCATTCCCAATGAACCTCGTCCCCACCAGAGGTCAGAATGCGAACGACGAACCGGGCTCCCCCTTTATGCAGAAAGGTCAGGGAAGAACCGATGTCCACACTATAGCGAAGTGGTTCCACCAATGGCGAAGGTAAGGAACGCCATAATCACCGCGAACTACCGCCACAGGGAAATTCTTCAGGATTCGGGTCGACAGGAGGACCCGCTCGGGAAGAACCTGGCCGTATTCGTCTTCAAAACGCAAAGGCAGCATTTGCCCAAAATAGAGGCGCAAGAAAACGAGGTTAAGATGGGATACCGGTTCAGAAAGGAAGAGAGATAGGTCAAGAAATTTACCAGACGATGCAACTGCTCCGGGAAATCGATAGTTTGAAAGAACGCCTAGTTGGTTCGACATGAAGTAGACATCTTGAGAGTAGGGAGGTTCAGATGAGCAAAAGGAGGCGAAAGGGACCTCTCTTTAAAGAAGTTCTCTAGGGGTCACGAGCCACACAGGAACCATCACGGGACGGGCCGATCGGGCCATCGACAGATCACAAGACCGATGTGGAAAGACGAGCGCGATCTGCCCTAGACTAGGCATGAAGGACACCTGTCCGGAGGAATCTCGCCCCGGGTAATGTAACGACTGCGTCTCGAGAAGAAAAAAAAGATACAAAAGACGAGCGTGAACTGCCCTAGACTAGGCATGAAGGACACCTGTCCGGAGAAATTCAGCCTTGTACAGTATGAGGACTGCGTCTCGGGAAGAGCACGAAGACAGATTGTCCTTGACACGTATCGTCGACAGTAGAAGGGTATCCATGGACCCGTGACGGTCATGACCGTGAAGATGAAAGCTCTAAAAATAAAGAAAGGAGGAGAGGATGAACCCTCGGCTTAAGAAGCGCCACTCCTCCCGCGCCCAAATGAAATCAGACTTGTCTCAAACCGCGTTCTACAGAGTTGTCCTCCGAGCAGATCAACTACTGCGGCTCCGACTTCCCCTAGCGTACGAGCTGGCCCAGGACGACGCCCAAGGGAGAATCATCCTCCGATCACGGTCATTCCAAGAACACAGTGTCGAGGTCGGTCGAGACAGGGATGTGATCTATTGGTTGGCCGAAGGATGGGAGGGCTTCGTCGCCTCGAACCACGTACAAGTGGGGGCCGTCCTTAAATTCACCAAGGCTAAAGAAAGAACCGGATACGAGGTTTCCGTGGTCGACCCAGATCCCGAGTACGCGGATCTTCCCCCATCCACGTAGATTAATTTGCCCACATCTCGATTCCCACTCTTCGAAGACCTGTTTCCCCCACGGCTACTTTGAGAAAATGTAAGAGGATTTGCCTCGCCAACTTTGTTTGTTTCGAAATAAAAATCGCATTTACCACTGATCTATGCTGTAAAAAAAATCTTTTTCATACCCCTGGAGAAAAAGGGCCCAGGGTTTCCGACATAGGCTTGCCCAGTAAAGTCACGGAACAATCAAACTCCCTTAACGTGGAACAAATGTATCGTCCACGTAAAGCGGAAGCATCTGGCCAAAGGTCACGTGTGTGAAACACCGCCCTAACGATGGTGTTATAAGAGGAACCAGGGTCCATGGAAGCCCTCATAAGACAACCACCACCCTAGAAGAATAACCATGGGGACCGAAGATCCGCTGAGGGCTTTCTATCGGTTCATCACCTGGGAAGAGCCGTTGCGAAGACTACAACTGCCCCAATCATACGGACGATTGGGGGAAGACGTCCACAAGCTCGTTCAACTTTGGTCCACTCATGCCAAGATTTCGAGGTCGGCGTCGAAATAGACGATGAGGGAGCATACTGGTACACAAAGGGGTGGGCGGATTTCACTCTCTCTAACAAAGTACTCGTCGGATCCGCGCTCCTCTTCATCTACGAAGGCGACTCACATTTCGAGGTGTACTTTTCCTACTCGGATCCACTCCCAGCCACGGAGGGCGACACAACTCAGCAGAAGAGGGACTCCCGGGAGTAGGGTGCAACCAAGGTTACGAGACCGGCCAGCAGGAAACAAAAAGGCTCGGCGTACGGTTTTCTCTCACCTCCGAAACTGAACGTATCCGACAAAAATAAATGCTTTTGATATAATTTTGTCATTTCCGGAGAAACTGTAAAAGCTCCCAGTCACAGAATGGATCGAACGGAGATCCTTTTTCAGATGTCCTCCTTCCCGAGGTAATTTTTTTTTAAAAAAGGAAAATATAATGATAATAGAATAAAATATATATAAAGACAAAAGAAGAGGAGAATCTTCGAAAAACGGGAAGTAAATCTCGACCTAAGGAGGGTAGGAACCCCCTCTATAAATCAGGCCTCAGAAGAGTCTTTACCAAACGCCTCTTACCTATAGAAAATGAAATCTTCTCGCCTAGAGAAAACAGAATGGCCGCCGGCAACACGCCCGAGCCCTCGATATTCCTTAACCTGTATTAAAACGCGAGGAGATTTTCACGGATGCAGCCACTACCGGCCTGCTTCGAGGCGGAGTTTGGGCTGACAAGTGTCGAAAGGATCTCGCTGACCAATGGGCGAAGAAGAAGGGGAACAAGCGTTCGAGTGGAGCGGGATGATGTCGGGGTACTTTGGCTCACACAAGGATGAAGTACTTTCGCGAGATCAAGAGATGTCCAAGTGTGTGGGGGGGGGGGGCGTAACTTTCCACTACCTCGGCAACTCCTGCTTTGAAGTCCGCGTACTACCACTGGAAGACGTCGGAACCTCCGAGGACGAAGACAACGAAAGCACCCGCTTGCGGGGAACCGGTCACCGTAATGCAAAGTATCCTTGTTTAAAATTGTTCCTCGAAGAAGTATCCTCCGAGAAACCTAAGGACTTATGAAAGCTAAAGATGTCATCCCTAAGCGGAAACTTTGCAATCTATTTTCCTAAAGCAAAATAAAGTACGTTTTCACAAAAGTCACCGCGAATGAGTTTCACACGACCCCGCGCAGGGGTCACCACCCTTAAAAAACCCTAAAATAAGGCACAAAGCATAGTGTCGCTGTTCTTTCACCAGAAGGGACGATAATCAAAATAAAGCAAGCGTTTAATCGCCGCTAATATCCGCATCATCCTCTTCCTCCAAATTCCAATCCTCCCTGTTCTCACTCGGGGGAAGAGGCTGGAGAGGAACGCCAGGGTTCTCTGCGGACTTTCGCACGCTTTGATGAATCCCCGCCTTCATGCCCATGAAGAAGCAGTCCATGTACCTATCCTGGATAAACTCTTGCCCAGCATCCTCGTTCAGCCATTCCGGAACCGCAATCTGCATAAAGTCCAGACCGTCTGGGGTCTTCACCCAATCGTTTACGAGCTTGGTAGGGTTGTGAGCAACTTCCAACCAAGAAAGAACAATGTCTCTATCCGTACGGGCTCGATATCTCTCTAGCTCGATTGCGCGGCGGTTGGACTCCACGACGGCCTTACTCCGCTCCTCGGTTGCCACGACCAGCTTAGCCTCTAACTCGACAGTTTTAGTCGCAGCGCTGGATTGAAGAGAAGACAGCGATTGCTGGAAAGACTCGAGCTGGACGCGCACCAACTCCAAATCTTCGGTCAGTTTTCCGCTTTTTGCTCTCTCCGCGGCCAAGTCCTGCTCCACCTCTTCCAACCGTCGGCGAAGGGACTCGACCTCCTTTCGCGACGTCTCTTCCTCTAGCAGCCGCTCCTTCGTCCGCTCCAAGTTTTCCTCTAGACCGCGGGTGTGTTGGATCAAGCGTAGATATCTCCCCCAACCGCTATGAGTAAATACGCGTCCCTGGTCGCAAAAAAGGGACTTTCTCAAAACATGAACAAATGACGACCAAAATAACAAAAACGACTGAGCACGGTTCGCTTACCCAAATGCACCAGCGCTCCTGCTCCATCGTAAACTGCTCATCAGTCAACTGGTCCAGATACTGCAGCTCCGCCACTCCGAGCTCTAGGGGAAAGGTGAGCTGATTGAGAACTCCCGAGTCAAAGTCGGGCATCCGGTAAGCCGGGCGGTTCTGGGCGTCTACATGGAAGACAGGCACGTCCCAATCAACTCCCTTCCAGACGGGGAAAGGACACGACCTCTTCCTCTTCGGTCGAGGCTTAGAGGTTCCCGCCTCTGGAGGAGAAGTGGGTCGGGGCGCCACCGGGGCTTCCAAGGAAAGAGGGTGGACTTCGGTGTCCGGGGAAGCCTCCACATCTATCACCTGGTGCTCAGGCTCTGCCGGTAGAACAGGTGAGGAAGAGGCCGCAACTGCGGCTTTCTCTTTCGCCGCTTTCTTGCTTTTGGGCTTGGGAGCGGAAGTTTTAGGGCGCTTCAGAGCCTTCATCATATCGGTAGGAATCTTCCTCTTGGCATATGAGAATGGGACGGAGGAAGTCTTCGCGGCGTCCACCATTGCCTTTAACTCCAGCGCGCCTAGAGAAAGATAAGACGAAGATAAGCATCAGATCAAAACAAACAAAGTGGAAAAAACAAAACAAAAGTTTTTCACGGATCCACTACAACCTATCCGCGGGTGGGGAACCAGACTCAGAGGAGACACCACGTCCCGCCACGAGGGCTTCGTCCCCACAGCGAACCTCCGCTCAATCTCCTTCAGATCTACCACGGCCTTTCTCTTCACACGAGTGTAAAGGCGCGGCTCGGTGTGGAAGTTCAGAACATGGCGAGAAGGATCCCGGACTAGAAACCACTTATGCCTCCACTCTGGTTTGCTAGTGTTCCGATCCACTATCGGGACACTGAGCTTCGCCTGGTAAAAGTTCTTATGGGTGCTTTCGTGGCCCAAAGTAAGTATGTTGCAAAGAAGGCCAAGGGTGGGTTGGACCCCGACCTCTAAGCAGCGCATGACGAAAGAAGTAAAAAAGAGCCAACTGTTCGGCACTAGTTGGGCAGGGCTCAATTCGCAAGCCTTCAAGTAGCGCTTGAATAAATTGCGGAGAGGAAGTCTAAACCCATGGACCAAGCTCTCAATATAGACGACCAAGCAGCCTGGGTAAGCATTCAGACTCCCTCCGCCCTCCGCGGGGAGGCACAACACCACTCCCTCCGGCCAGGGGAAGACCCGCGCGATTACGCCCAGGTCCTCCAGAGTGGTGAAAGTACCTCCGTCGCGGTTCTGGGCATTGGGCGGAGCAAAGAGAATCACCCTCTGCGGCAAGACAGTCGGGATAGGACCCGCTGGAGAAGGTTGAAAATCCCCTCTAAAGGGGCACACCGCTAACACGCCCTCGTCATACAAGACCGGACGAAAGTCCCCTAGAATGGACGAAGAATGACGTTCGGTTGGAATGAAGACAGGGACAACCGGCAAATCAGTTTGGGTATCCCAGTCCTTGTAAGAGTGTTGGGACTCGGGAGATTTCAAAATTGAATCGGACCCCGGCGACGAGGCGCCCCCACCTGACCGAGAAGAGGTGGAACCCGCAGGAGAAGAGGGCTCGTCGCGCACCCGACTAGGAGAAGAGTAGAAAGAGGGACCCGCGAAGGTCTTCGGCTGGCGAATGGTGACCTCTTCGGGAACGGCGCTGCCGCCCATGAGAAGCTTGCCCCCCGACTTCCCTAAAGGCGTGGTTTTATCGATAGCATGAACGTTAGACCCGAGCAAACGCGGGTGCGGGCCGGGCTTGGGACGGGCTTGAGCCCAAATTTTATCCCGGTGTTGCGGGCGCGGGCCGGGCTAAGCCCGCTTAACGGGTTGAAAATATTGTCCGAGCCTATCCACTATTGCGGACACGGGCGGCCTGCGGGTACCCGCAAAATTTCACCATTGACTCTTTGAGTGACTCTGCAGTGACTAGATTCACTCCTGTAATGTATTACGTTGAACAGAAGGAGGAAAAAAAAATCGCTGTGATACTGACTTGCTGTTTACAGCTGCAAAATCACATAACAATGCTCACAAAACAATAGGTAGTGTGTATATATATAAACACTACTGTAAAAAAGAAATACGTAGTGTGCATATATTTATATTATAGTTTTTTTTTTGATTCGATATTTATATTATAGTTTGATATATTACGTTGAAAGTATTAAGTTGAAAGTGATGAGCATAGCAATTAGGTTAGGGACTTTTTTTTTGTCAGAATTAGGTTAGGGACTTGGGGGATATTAGATATATATTTTATTATTTTTGTTTTATGTAATTAATAATATATATATATATATATAAAACGGGTACTCGCCACGGGCCTAGCGGCTCGTAACGGGTAAAATGGTCTACCCAATCCCGTACCCGCTGCGGGCGCGGACCGGGCTTAGCAGCCCGCTTGGGCTTTCCCCTCTACCCAAGCCTGTCCAACAATGCGGGCGGGCGGGCCAGGCCGGGCGGGCCGACCCGCGTTTGCCAAAGTCTAATGAACGCTGCCGAAACTACTTTGGGAATTCGACATGGCGAGGTCGACTTAAAGAACACTAGGAAGCGGCGATTAAAGAGGAAACCTACTTACCAACAAGAAATAAAAATTATGCCCGAGAAAACCCGCGTCGAATCCGCGGTCGAGAGAAATAAAGTAAGACTAGGAAGATAGCATAAAAAGAGAGGCGCGAAAAGAAAGCAAATGAAAGCATTTTTACCTGAACCTGAGAGGAGACGAGGGTTGTAAAAACAGAGAGCGGTAAAAATAGAGAGTGGAAAAGCCTCCTATTTATAGCCCTCCTTCAACCGACGGTTCGCCTCCTACATCAACGCACATGTCGGACTCCTAACGCATATCAATCAGTTAAACGGGCCTAGTGTGAACAGCCCTAGTAAGCCCATTTAGGCCCAACGAGATCCTTTTCCCTCGTTTACTGCCCTAAAGAACGCTGAAGACGATGGGATCAGTGGGATTAATTCGAACCGTGGCACGATCTTTCAGGTCCCCCCACGGCCCGAGGAGCTGTGATGATGCCCAAAAATAGCAGGAAAAGGGAAAAAGGAAAGAGAATGAAAAGAGGGAAAAATGGGCCATCACGGATAAAACTGTTAAGCGAATCGCGGACGTAAACGGCATGCAAACCGGACAGATGTCAAACATGCCCCCACCCACGCGTCCTCTTCCGTAAAACACGTGGCATCCATAAGGCGACAAGTGGCCGAAAGGACTAAATGCCCCACTCAAGGAGGGATGCAGGCATACGCTATATAAACGAAGAGGCACTATAAGAAAGAGGCTTTTTCGGAAAACCAAAAGGAGGGTCTTGAACTATAAAGAGAAGGAAAATGAGACAAACAAGAGAATATCGACTTATCCGCACAGTCATCGCAATCACCATAATCGCCCGGAAGGCGAGGATCCAGGTATTAAAAATAGGGCTTGTTTGAATATTGCCCCATCTACATCCATCCTCTCTGTTCTAGAGCAAGAACCCATCCTATCCGGAGGGCTTTGATGAAATCGACGCCCGAAAGGTAGAACGAGTCGCGAACAAGGCTTGGCGGTGCCAGGCTCGTATCGTCCGCCGACCGCGGAGGTCCGAGCCCGGGTAAGCCCGTCTTAGGACATAAGGTCATCGCGGCACAGGCAAAGGTTCTCCCCCCTAGGGTAATAGTGTTTTAAGATCACAGACATGGAGAAAAACTTCAGGTAAGACCATTGACCAACTCAATCAGTACACATGACTCACCCCCCTCCACGGCAACGTGGGGGTGGGTCCACTTTTCAAATGCGGTTTCATCAGTTATGCTTGGGTAAGACCGATATTCCTGTCTATGAGTGGAGTAGTCCCTACAGAGCTCAGTGTGCTCTTATTTTCAAAAGAGAAGACGTACGTGTTTGGGAGTTTTCGCATCGTTTTAGGCCGGGAGAAGATCTTACTCTCTGTGGTCATATTTGTGAGAGATTTTTCTACTAGCAATTTCTGAGTTTTTCATAGATTGGTTTTGAACTTATTAGTTGGTTGTATGCTCACGCGGTTTGCTTACCTCTATTAACTAGCTTAGCTGTTCTGAACCGTCTATCGAATCATGATGGGTGCTCGACGCAGAAAAGGGTTCCATTGTCTAAGTATTTATATCGGTTTCTTTTCTCCAAGAGGCTTTGGTGCGATCGGATGCCCAACGCAGAGCAAAGCTCCAACGTCCAGGGGCTTATGACGGATTCTTCCCTCCGAGAGGCTCCAGCTACGACAGGAGGCTCGACGCGGAGCAGAGCTCCAGCGTCTAGGGACTTATGACAGATTCTTCTCTTCGAGAGGCTTTGGCTACGATCGGAGGCCTAATGCGGAGCAGAGTTCTAGCATCCAGGGACTTTTGACGAATTCTTCTCTTCGAGATGCTCTGGCTACGATAGAAGGCTTGACGGGAAGCAGATCTCCAGCGTCCAAGGACTTATGACAGATTCTTCTCTCTTAGTTGCTCTGGCTACGATTAGAGGCCCGACGCGGAGCAAAGCTCCCGCGTTCAGGGACTTATGACGAACCCTTGCCTGAAGTTAACATGTGGCAGACTGTGTTATGGTCCTCCACTTTGACAAGGTTCACCGCCTTCGATGAGTTGGTTTTTTCATTTGGCAAGTTGTGGAAGACGCTCGCGTTCTGACCATCACTCAATGACCCCGACATGATGACCCAAAGGAAAGCTCAAGAAAATTATGAAAACATGCGGAAGAGTGGATACTAACAAAGAGAAAATCACGAGAGCAATTTCTTTGAGAATTGTAAAACATTCCAAAAAACTTATGCCAAACAACCCTTAGTAGTATTTCAAGAAGTTGATACAATTTAAGTAAATGATTTTTTTCCCAATTCCATTTCTCTTACACCCCTCTAAGAAGCAAGAAAGGAAAGCTTGCCAGCTCTTGAATTTTTGGTAAATAGAGAGCGGTCATTCGGGGTTTGAACTATGGACCTTTGGGTACTACTCGTAAGTCCTTTCCGATTTAACCATTCCGAAATGGTTAAAGCTTGCCAGCTCCAAACGTGAAGTAGAGAAATTTAACCCTCCGTTTATTATTGAATAGGAGAAGATAATAGTTAAGAGAGTATTAAGTTATGATTTATCAACGAAAATCATATCCATTATCCTTCTCTTATTTTACATATGAAATTTGTTTCATTTTCCACATTTCAATGCCCACTTTTAGCAGGAAGCAAATCTTAGCTCTGGAAGCCTGTTCCACGTAAATATTATACCCAATTAATATTTAAAAGTTTTAAAAATATATTCATCTTCTACAAGATTATTATAGCATATTTGAAAAAATAAATCCACAAAAATCAATTCACAAAAACTATAATAATTAAAAAAGAGAGATTTTTAAAAGTTATAAAAAAAATATGTTATTTTACTGCAGAGTAGATAATTTTTGAAGATTTTTATAAGTTGACTGTTTGAGATTTTTTTTTCCAAATATGTTATAATTATCAAGTAAAAGTTAAATATATTTTTTTAATTTTTTTTAATGTTAATTAAATATGCTACTATATAATTTTTTAATGTTAAATATATTTTTTAAAGTTAAGGATTTACTTCGCTTTTAGCATAGGATAACCCTTATATTGTCCATCACCCTCTTACTATTTCCCCCTTCCCTCTGAAAGTGTGGATCCACTGTCACAACAAACCCCCTATCCCCCTATCTCTTCTCACAAAATTTCACCATTTACCAATTTTCTTTTTTTTTTTTACAAATTTTAATCATTTTTCTTTTTTTTTTGATTTTGAGGGGAGGCCAAAAAAAGGGCCGCCCCAGCCCCTTTTTGGGACAGCAGATCCCGGCCGTCGTTCAAACTCCCCAAATAATGAAATGAACATTCACTTCTTGCATATAAGATTTGACTCTTTCATTTCCATTCACTACTCCTCTAACAAACGGGGCCATAAGCTACTTGTGGAAAAGATATCACAAGCACAGCACACAACACAATGATCTACACAATGCTCAGGATGATTAAGAGACAGTTGCCCTACGAAAACCTATTCAAAGCACGACATGCTATCGACCACATCGTCTCAAAACATGTGCTCGAAACACAACTTGGGCCGAAAGCCAGTAGATTTCTAAACTTACAAGCACTGCCTTAGACCCTTGCGTGTATGGACCCTCGAAAATGAGAAAGGTTGGCTCTATGAGCATCAGCAATGTGACTATATGCTGAAATCCCTGTCCTAGAATCCTGGTTTGGAAAATGAATGACCGAGCAAAATGGAAGCAGGAACTCATATGTGATGTCTCATCTCTTCCCACCAAATAAATGCAGTTTCCGAGCCTCGGTTAGGTTGAGGTTAATCCTTCATGTCTAGATCAAAGTACTCCTCTATAACATCTCTAGGAAGCCTTCCAAATCCTTTGCCCACCTTCTCCATCTCCTTCAGTCTCTTAATTTCTCGTTTTATATTCTCTTCGGCCTGGACAATGCTAGTTGACGGAAGGCGCTGTGCCAACTCGGACTTCGCTGTGTCCAGGTGCTGGTAAAGTTGGAACAAGTGGTCCCTCTGGGCAAGAAGCCTCTTTTGGGCAACCTTGTATTCAAACTGTTGCGACGCTTTGAGTTCCTGGAGAACCTGATTGATTTCCTCATTGAGTTTCTCACGCTCGCTATGAATGTCACTAGAAGCTCGTGAAGGAGTTTTCTGCCCTGAATCTCGGATGTTGTCTCCATCTTCAGCTTCGGACACACGTGAAAATAAATATCAGTTTAGAGTTTGAAGAATTTCAAAGTGGTTAATCTGCCGCAAGGAAAAGTTATAAGCTACCAAGTGAATCAATCCTGACTGATCAAGAGCACCGAGCTTATAAATTACGGCTTCATTTGGACAACAAGATGAAATGAGAGCTTAAGCTTAAATATGCAGAGAGGTTTTCTTTTGGGGGTCGGGAAGACTGAACAAGCTCTTAAAACGCAAAGCACTCTCAAAAAAAAAAAAAAAAGTTGCCAAACATAGCATGTTAACTTGCAAACTGCAAGCTAATGGTGGCCAAGACCATCCATGTATGTTTCAGCAGCCACCAGGGAGGGGCAAACCATCAGATGAAGGAGGCAGCCGCCCTACCAACTGGACAGTGAAAGAAAGATAGGAGAGTACGAAAAGCATGCGCCATTGGAAAGCTTTAAAGATGATCACGCGGTGGCATCATACAGGAAAGGGAAGTAGTATGCAGTAAGTACAGGTGGTTCACCTCTCTTATTGCTGTAAAACTACACACTATAGTCTACAGGAATACCCCTGTAAGTAACCTAGGCGTAGTGCTTGTTAATTGTAAAGTGCTTACAGATTTTAGAACAGCTTGAAGTGAAATAAATATTTCTACAAGTACATCTCTCAAAACATATTGTGAATCTATATGCTTGTAGAAGGATAAGATCAGCAAAATGAAAATTTAACTAGCAAAAATGGGCTGTCAGGATAGGAACTCCTTCACAGAAATTACAGCAGAGACAAGGTAAAACAGTACTATACCAAAGTGGATCAAGCACATATAACTATATAGATAAACTAGAATATAGGTTTTTAAACAGATTCGTAGGTAGTCATAAAGTCACATGTGAATGGGAAATTAACTCAAGTTAGGTTAATCAGCAGAAAAACGTACCTATTTTGACAGTGGGAATGTCATCGTCCAATTTCCAGATATCACTGAGAACATTACCGCATTCCAACTGATGGAGAATCATATCAATCAAATATCAGTTTTCAGAAACCTGCAGAAAAGAGAAAAGGGCATTGTCCAAGGAAAATAAACTTAATCTTTGTTAATACCTTCTGCAAAACCAATTGGGCACGATTTTGGAGCCTCTTTACATCTTTTTTCAGTGAGCCACGCAGAAGACAAAGGATAAGCTCTAACATCTTCTTATTGTCATCCAGGGATTCAACAGACTCGCAGAGTTTAAAAATTTTAGCGACATGTTCAACCAATTCAGTCCTTGAATCACAACGCCGACAATAGTATTCAGCATCTAACCCAATGGTTCCTCCAACAGTCCCAGCCATGTAGGAACGCAAAGCACATATTAAATGAGCAGCATGCCCACAAATTAAGCCATCATTAACCTTCGCTTGACATCTGATGAAACTGTAACCTCCAAATGTCGAGTCAATTGTTTTACAACAAAGAATACAGCAACAATCTCGGCAAAAATTGGGTTCACTGCAGCATATATCGCAAAACATAGTGGTGCCTACTGGGGCAACTTTGTCTTCTTCTGTCAAACTGGGGCATCGTCTGTTTCCAGCTTTACAGACCGGACCACCATTTTGACAATCAGATAAAGATGGTTCCGATATATCTTCAGATAGCATGCAAGAGGAGCTGTGATGCTCTTCAAAAAAACAGAAAAGGAAAGTTTAACATTAGAGCTTGAGAGCCATCATTCAAACCTAAAGCTTCATCATACCAAATGTGAAACAAGATTTAACCTAAATTTCAACTAACAAATACAGTGGGAAAGGAACTTGAACATACAGGTAGTAATAAAATCCAACAAAAACATCTTTGTGGGCATAAAATTAAGAGCTAGAGCAGGAGGGTAATGATTGAAATCTTGTGCTTAGATGGAAAAAAGAAGAAAAAGCACATCAGGCACAAGTACAAAACAGAAGGGTGGGAATAGGTTTGAAATTGCGAACCTTCTGAAAAATAAGAGCATAACGGAGAAAGTAACAAAATAAGGTTCAAAAGTAAGCAAACCAATCCCTTGAAATTCAGAAGGTACATATAGCTGATAAAAGCAATAATCCATATCATCATGGCCAATCGATTATTTAGATCTGAGGGTGCGAAGCAGGGTACACGGTTGCTGAACAAAGATACTAAAGCAGCAGTAGCTAAAGCGTATAACTGGTATAGCGCTTTGTGTGGCGGTAGAAGTTGTAATGATTGGAGATGATCAGTTGGATAGATTAAGATGAAGAGGGTGGACTAAAAGAAGGTTGAAGGATGAGGAACCTGATAAAATGTATCAAATAAAAAATAATAAAACAATGACAGAAACTAAAAATCCTTCAGTAAGAATTGGATGATGTGATATTTCTCACCTTTCACAAGAAATGCTTGCTTGGAAGGAATTTTCCAACTAAAAGATGCGAAGAACGATTCAACATCTGCACCAGGGAATCGACCTTGAATGTATTGCATAATAGAAAGCTTGCTTGCAAAACCATCCTTCCCCCGTCTGGATTTCTGAAGACTATGGGGAAGATACAAGTATCTGTCCAAGTAGTAGCCAGAAATAGCTGTTCGCTTTCCCACCCTCCAACCCCATGTATCGCCAGGGTTTGGCCAATTATCGGGTGCATATGGCAAGCCTTCTCCTGCCTCTTGTGGTGAAACCGGGAAAAGAACCAATCCATTTTCCTTTAACACTGAAACACGACCATTAGCTGCTTGAGGTTCGTCAACATCCATTGCACCCTCTTTGTGCATTGTCACAAATGAGGCCCAAATATAAGTTGCCTGCAATGTCAGGAAAGCATATTAAGACAATGCGCATATAGCATCGAAAGAACCCAAATTTGCCGAGGTTTTACCCTTAGAACTGTGATCTTATCCTGGATTTGGTCGACAAACTTTTTTAATGATACATTTGATATTTTCTTTAAATTGTAATTTTATCAATTTGACACATCATGAAGCTATGGACACTGGTGACAACTGACAAGTTGTCAGGCGGAGCCGTACTGCAACTAATTTATGCATTCATATCACATTTTCAGTTTCCTCTTTACTAAAATTATGTACAAGACTCCAATTTCAGCACAGGGCATACAAACTCATAATGCAGCTAAACATGAAAATTTTACACAGATAAACAATTTCCTCTGCGAAGATCAAACCCTATCTTCATCACTAGAAACTGAAACCAATAAGGCAAAATTAAGACAACGGAAGCACGGAACATAAAACCCTAGTTTCACCACCATCGGTAGTCTCCGATGGCCTTAACGAACATATACGAAATCAAAGAAAACGAAGAGTAAAAATAACGAACTAAAAGAAAATCACCTGCCTTGGAGGAGTCGAAGGCAAGTATAACTCACCGGCAACGACTGCGGTGGGGTGGAAGCTTCGAGGGGCAAAACGGGAAATCTGAGAAAGGGAGTTTCCTTTGGTTTTCTTTTATTCCTGTCCTGGGGATCTTGATTTGCTGATTGCTTGTTTGTTTATGTACGAGACAGAAGCAGAGGTCCAACGAAGCAGCTATGGCGAAGAGGTCAAGCTTGGAGGTATTGGAATTCCTAGAGACATGAATCCAGAAGGGGTCCGGGGTGAGGTTCGAAGGGAAATGGTTATGGACACTGTGCTGTACGTGTGGCATGAACACAATGAACAAATGAGGTTTATAGCCATATGGGTTAGGTCCAGGCCCGGTCCGTTTATCTTTCGTGATCGGGCCAACGGACCGGGCCTTGCATCTTATCGAGAAGTTGGTCCAAATTTACTCAGGTCTATTATTTATAATTAGGGGAGAAATGGGCCTGGTGATGTGTAGGTGGACCAATTCTCACCCACTCGTCTACTATTTCACTCATCACCTACTTGTCTAATAAATTAGGAAGCACATGGAAAAAGAACGATATCTCCTTTCTCTTCTTCTTGAGAGAGGGAGACTTGTGAAAATTTCTAATGTGAAACCTTGCCTCCAATCCTCAACTGTTAACCTAAATTTATGGAGCACCTGTCGGTTTGTTCTCTTGAAGGAAGCCGATTTGTCGTCCTGGTTCTTCGACCTTCTCGACGATCCTTTCTTCAATCGAGACCTCCTCGGTGCCCTCGATTCGTCGCCGCCTCCTGACGATCGTGTGGAACCAAGGCATGCCGACTTCGCGTCGGCTCTTCAGTTGAATCGATAGTATTTTTTTTGGTAATAATTGAATCGATAGTATTGTTCAACCAATCGAGGCCTCGGTAGGTTTACTTCAGCAACTTCGCCCCGTCATGTTCTTGGCTTCCGAAATCCGGATCTGTATTTTGGAGTCGTGGCTCTCGCCGGTGGTGTTGTTTCACCTTGACCCTTCTTCCTCATCTGGCCTTTGTGCAGTTGAGAGGGTTATAATTTGGGTTTTCCCCCGATCAAAATCCTTTTGGGAGTTTCAATTTCCCAAGCTATTTCACTTATTTCGTATCTTACACCTTTCCGCCTTTTAGGGTTCGAAATTGGGTGGGCAATTTCCCTTGCCCTTAGCTGGATTCGTGGTCTCCAAGGGTCTATTCACTATCGGTGAGGGTTTTTGCTTCCTCCTCTGCGGCTTCGGCATCTTCGATGGTCCTTTTCTCCTTCGATCTTGGCTTCCTCGGTCGGGTTCAATGGTCTGTTGGCGCTGCCTCGTCATCTCCCTGGTTTTTGTGGTTGCCGATGGTGGTCTTTTGGCTGCCGCTGTCCACGCTCCGGCCTCCTTGCCGTGCAAGGCTTGGCTTGATTGTCGCACCCATTACTATACACTATGCTTGGCGTGCAAGGGTATGTTTTTGCCTTGCACGCCAAGGCCCTAGATTTTTTTTTTAAAAAAGAAAAAAATTTCTTTTGGGCCCATTGCTTTGTATTGGGCCCGAAGCACTGCCAAAAAAATATTATATATATAGAGAGAGTTTTTGAAGAACAAAAGCTCGAAATGGCCTATCTAATTCCCGCAACGGCTTAAATAAAATCCCGAAAAGGCTTGACTAAACCCCGAAAGGGCATGACTAAATCCCGGAAGGGCTTGACTAAACCATGTATGTGCTTGACTAAATTTCGGTTGGCTAAATCTTTTGGCGTGTTTGCACGAGCAATGTGTAGCTCTATTTTCGGCGTTTCTTAGAGGTCTTCTGCTTGGTTGGGGACGTGAAGTTTGGAGTCAGGACTGGCTAGGGTCGGGGCGGTGCGCTTAGGGCGACTCTGTATCCGAGAAAGAGCTTCCTTGGAGTTTCGTCTGCACTTCTCACATGAGATAGATTCCTGTTGTACCGCTAGCCCGCGGTGCTACTGTTTCGGTGGTGCTTGGCTTCGTTCTTTGTCATCGTTCGCAACTGTTAGGTGGATTTGTTCATAGATCGTTCTTGTTATAAAGTTGTTTTTACTTGTTTCATAGCGCCATTTTCAGTTCTTATTATATGTTTAGGATGTTTACGCCTCCCGATTCATCGGCCTCTCGAAAATCAGGTTTGTCTGATCTCGAATTCTTAATGATAAAAAAATATTTCACTCATCACCCGATTTATCGGATGAATCGGATGGGTCGGGTGGTTAATCGGGTAAGGGTCAGTCTAACGACAAGATGGGTTTCGTCTAACGACAAGATGAAATTTATGTATTTACATTGGAGTCATTTTCATTTTTTTTTACTTCCTGGATTACTCTCCATTGTCTCTCTCCTCAGGCCCAATCATCAGATCCGGCAGCCGCCGGCGTTCATGGTATCAGAGCAGCAACGCTATTTTCTGTCTTCCGCTTGAATTTCCAGCTTGCATCCATGGCGATTCCTCCTCAAGAGATTGCAGATCTCGTAGCCGATCAGGCGCCGATAATGGATACTCAGAATCCGCTCTACATCCATCCTTCGGACAATCCAGGGATGGTTCTAGTTTCAAGATCGTTTGATGGATCCGGTTTCAGCACGTGGAAGAGATCGGTGCTAATCGCACTCTCAGCGAAGAACAAAATCGCTTTGATCACTGGAGAGGTACAGCGACCGGAAATTGGCAATCTGGAGCGCCGGATTTGGGATCGATGCAACGATCTCGTTGTTTCTTGGATCATAAATGCACTCAGCAAGGAAATTGCTGAAAGCATAATCCAAATTGGACTCGCATCTGAAATTTGGGTTGATCTGTGCACAAGATTCGAACAAACAAATCTCGCGCAAAAGTTTTCTGTTCAGAAAGATCTATGTAACATTTCTCAAGGAAATGATAGCTTCATCACCTTCTTCACAAAGATCAGACGTCTCTAGGAGGAAGAAAGATCGTTGAAGAGTTTGACTGTCTGTGCCTGCAATGCAAATGCCGCAATTCGTAAAGAAGCTGAAGAACAGAAATTGATTTAGTTGTTGATGGCTCTAAATGACAGCTATGCAGGTGTGCGAGGCACCATATTGATGATGAATCCAGTGCCTTCAGTTACAGAGGCCTATGCGATGATCAGTCAGGAGGAGAAGCAGCGGGAAATGAAGTCCAATCACCAGATTGCTCCAGATCCATCGGCCATGTCTTCACAAGGACACAAGCCAAAGCAGGAAGGGACCATTCCAACTAGGAGACCAGTATACGTTTGCACTCACTGCAAGAAGACTGGGCATAAGGTGGAATTTTGCTACAAGCTCATTGGATATCCCAACTCACCTTCCACTCCTGCTGGACCATCGAAGAAAAAGGTTGTTGCAAGTGTCACCACCGAGAATGAATCATCTCCTATACCTGGATTCATTGCTGAACAATGTGCACAGCTGCGACTTCTGCTTGGACACAACTCACCTTCAGCAGCGCCATCTCCCATGGCAGGTATTGAGTCCTTTGTCATGACTTGTTATTTGAAGTATGGTTACAATGCTTCATGTGGTTCAAATTTTGATGATCAAACTTGGATTATAGATTCTGGCGCAACTGATCACATGTGCTCAAACAAACACCAGTTTCTTTCCCTAAAACCTCTTTCAAGAACTCACAAAATCACTTTACCTAATGCTGCTTGCATTACAATCATGTCCTTTGGTTCTATGCAACTCCTGCCTAACCTAATCATACATAATGTCTTGCTTGTCCCTGATTTCAAGTTTAACTTGCTTTCTGTCAGTAAATTGGCAAATCAATTACAATGCCAAATTGATTTTTCCTCCACACTTTGCACCTTGCAGGGCCCTTCTCTGAAGAGGCCTCTGGCTCTTGGTAAGAACCAGGGAGGACTGTACCTGCTACATTCTGAGCAAGAAGACAAATCCATGGCCTCAAACTCACTTTTACAGTTTCCTTTTCTACCTTCAGTTGACTGTATTTCCCATTCTAGCAAAACATTTGCTTGTATGTTGGACCGCTTTTCATTGTGGCATATCAGACTTGGTCACATGCCTTTTAATAAACTCAATAAACTTGTTCATATCATTGATCCTGACATTACAGTGCATGAGAAACCACATAAGCCATGTGATATCTGCCATAAGGCCAGACAACACAAGCTACCTTTTCCTACTAGCCAAATTTCTTCAAAAATTCCCTTTGAATTGGTGCATGTGGATCTGTGGGGACCTTATCACACTGCTACTCATGATAGCTACAAGTATTTCATGACAATTGTGGATGATTTCTCTCGTTGCACTTGGACACATCTGCTCAGTGTCAAGAGCAATGCCTTTCCTACTTTGAAAGCCTTTATCAAAATGATCCAAAATCATTTCTCCTGCACAACTAAAACTATCAGATCTGACAATGCCTTTGAACTAGGATCAAGTCATGAGGCAATTGCATTTTTTAAGGCTCAAGGCATCACTCATCAAACCAGTTGTCCTTACACACCACAACAAAATGGGGTGGTTGAGAGAAAACACAAACATCTTTTGGAAACCTCGAGAGCTTTGCTTTTCCAGTCTAACCTGCCTTTAAAATATTGGGGAGAGTGTGTCCTCATGGCTACATACCTTGTCAACAGATCACCTTCCAGGGTGTTGAAAGGATTGACCCCATTTGAAGTATTATTTTCCAAACCTCCTTCATACAACCATATCAAACCTTTTGGATGTCTATGCTATGCATCCACTTTACAGAGGGGAAGGGACAAGTTTCAACCAAGAGCTCAAGCTCACATTTTCATTGGGTTTCCTTTTGGCAAGAAAGCTTATAAGCTTCTGAACATTGAGACCAAACACATTTTTGTGTCAAGGGATGTGGTGTTCTATGAACATGTATTCCCCTTATTGGATTCCCCACCAGAAGTCACCTTACCTTTCCCCATTTTAGACCCTGAGCCCCCACCAGATCCTCCTGTGATCCCTACTGAGCAACACACTCAAGTTGCCCCATTTCCTGAACCACAGTTGGTACCTCCCCGCAGATCCACCAGGCAACATCATGCTCCTTCTTACCTTCAGGATTACATTTGCAGCAATGCTTGTGCTTCTTCTTGTTCTCACACCATAACTTCCATTTTACCCTCTCCACCCTCAGTCTGTGCCAGTTCTATCTCCTTGAATGATCATCAATTTTTTGCTAACCTCATTGTTGCAAAGGAACCTACTTCCTACCATGAGGCAGCTCAAAATCCTGCTTGGCTAGAGGCAATGGACAAAGAGTTTGCTCCTTTGGATCTCAACAGGACTTGGGATCTTGTTCATCTACCTCCTGGCAAAAGGCCAATCACCTGCAAATGGGTTTTCAAGTTGAAATTGAGAGCTGATGGAACCATTGACAGACATAAGGCAAGACTGGTGATCAGAGGCTTCACTCAAAGAGCTGGGGTGGACTACACTGAGACCTTTTCTCCTGTAGTCAAGATGACTACTGTCAGGACTCTTGTTTCTGTTGCCTTGAAAAGACATTGGTCAATTGAGCAACTGGACGTCAACAATGCTTTTCTCCATGGAGATCTTCATGAGGAGGTATACATGGTGGCACCTCAAGGTCTTGTGCTCCCTGAAGCTTCTATGGTTTGCAAACTCAACAAATCTTTATATGGTCTCAAACAGGCCTCTAGGCAATGGTATGCCAAGCTATCTCAGTGTCTATACTCTCAAGGCTACGTGCACTCTCAAAATGATCACTCTCTTGACTGGCAATGACAGTGTTGAGATGGGTAGACTCAAGAGATTCCTGGATGATCAGTTCAAGATAAAGGACCTAGGATCTCTTCACTACTTCCTTGGTATAGAGTTCATTAAATTGAATGAGGGATATGTCTTAAGCCAAAAGAAGTTTTTGTTAGAGCTCCTTGATGAATTCAACTGCACTTCTTCACTTCCTGTCACCACACCTCTTGAAGTAGGCTTGAAGCTTCATGAGTCAACTGCTCCTGCTCTTCCTGATGCTACTGTCTACAGGAAACTTGTTGGAAAATTGAATTTCCTTGTCCACACCCGTCCAGACTTGGCCTTTGCAGTCCAATTTCTCAGCCAGTTCATGCAGCACCCCACTGAAGATCATCTCAAAGCTGCTCTTCACACATTGAGGTATCTCAAGGGTAAGCTTGATCTAGGCATTTTCTTAAATTCCAGAGTTGATACAAAAATCCAAGGCCACTGTGATGCTGATTGGGCAGCTTGCACACACACCAGGCGTTCTGTATGTGGTTATTTCATCCTATTTGGTGGTTGTCCAATTGCTTGGAAGTCAAAGAAGCAATCAATTGTGTCTTTATCATCTGCTGAAGCTGAGTACAGGTCTCTCAGACGCCTCACCACTGAATTAGCTTGGCTCTCTCGCCTGGTCCATGAGTTGGGAGTAACTGATGTTATCCCCATCCCAATCAAATGTGATAACCAAGCAGCTATCCACATAGCCCGCAATCCAGTATTCCATGAGCGCACCAAGCATATCGATTTGGACTGTCACCTGGTGCGCCACAAGTTGCTGGAAGGCCTCATTAGCTTGTCATTTGTCCCTACTACTGATCAACTTGCAGATATCTTCACTAAATCCCTCTATGGTCCTCGCCACAATAAGTTGTTACCTGACTTGCAGCTTATCTCTCCCACTCCGGGGTGAGGAGGGATGTTGGTATTACTCATGTTCCCATACTGTCATTCGACTAATCTGCAAGCCCCTTCTCTTCTCAAAGTTATGATCTCAATTAAAGTTGTTTCAAGCTTAGTTGATTTCATCACTTTGCGCTTGAGGAGGGATGTTGGATGTTATACAATCTTAGTAGAGTTAGTTACAGCAAGAAAGTGTTCAAACTCTATAAATAGTGCACTTCATGTAACAAATTTCAGTTGATCAATAATAACGAAATTCAGAGCTTTTCTTCCCTCTTCCTCTCTCATTCTCTCTTCTCTATTTTCCACCATTTCCGAGCTTGATCGAGCTTTGGTTTCTTCAACCACCGATGACACCTAGTCGCCTGACCAGCCCCGCCCCCGGTCCGGTGCCAGCCTCTGGCACCTCCCTCCTCCTTCAGATCTCCACCCCGCTTCTCCTTTACCCCTTCTCTCCTTACCCCGGCCCCACCCTTGGGGCTAGATATCCCCCGCCAGCCTCCGACACCACCCCCTTCCTCAAATCTCCAGTCCGCTCTTCCTTCCCCACCTTCTCCCTCATCACATCCACCCACTGCCCCCACACCCCGATCCACGTCCCCACACACCCAGACCTGACGCCCCGACACCACCTCCGGCCCGAATCTCCCAACACGGTCTCCCTCATAAGAGATTTTCTAAACCCTTGGTGGACTGACCTAGGCGGCAACTTCCTGCGGCCGTCCAAGCCACCTGAACGGCTCTCCGTCGGCGGAGACTTTCTAGCATCTCCGTCCATCGATCTGCCGGACGACTTTGCACATCTGAATCTCCCAAGTTGCTCTCTCCTATTGGCGACTTCCTAATCGCTCCTCGTATTCGGATCTCACCGATGTAGTGCAATTAATCGTCAGAATTTGCCATATACAGCAAGAAATCGAGCCAAAATCATTCGATTCTTCATGAAAGGAATCAATAGAGAAGGAAACGGAGTATAGATGGGAGAGAGAGTAAACCAGAGTGTAAAAAAATAAAAGGACTTTGAGTGCAACTATGTAAAATATATCTTGAATAGGTAAATAAAGAGCGGTCATTCCGGGGTTCGAATCGGGGACCTATGGGTACTACCCACAAGTCCTTTCCGATGAGCCATTCCGAAATGGTTTGTAAAATATATCTTGTCAATAGACGAAACACGTCTTACCAATAAACTTTATGATCGGGTAAAAAAGTAGTTAAAAAAAAAAAGAGTTACAAGACATACTTAAAAACCGTTCATATTTGATAATTTTATAAATCATGTCAACATATGAATCTTACTAAATGAATAAAAGACTTATTCATACACTAAAATAGTACATCACTATCCTTAACTCACAAAATTAGCATTAGAAGTTTGTATCAAACTAGATGAGATGAATTTAACTCGTCTACTAGCCGACTCACGGTAAAAAAATTTTTTTATAGAAAACTATGTTCTTAGAAAATAGTCAGGTGTCTTTTCTTTAGTTTCTTTGCATGAAGAGGATTATTGTAACAAATCTCTTGACAAATTTGAAAAATACGATTTGGTTAATCATGCATTAATACACTTAATGTTGATAAAGTTGTTCGAAAGAGCCAAATTGCTTCCACTCTATCGGTATATGCAAAATAAATAAAAAGAAATTTTAAAAAGACACGGAGTTAAATAATATCGGTTCATATTCTGAGTAACCCTACCCTAGAGTTAGACATATCTTGTATCCTTACCTGGTTTCGAAAAACTCCTCAAGAATTGATAGCATCAAAACCAACCCCAATGGATGGTTCAGTAACTCATGCACGACACAACCACTCAAAGTCCATGGGTGTTGGACCAACTCCAAGGAGCAGCCACCAGATCGCACGACAATAAAGCTCGACAATGGAGGAACACGAGCACAGTCGTGTGGGCGTGTGCCTAAGGATGTGCAAGCATGCCCCAGGCTCTTGTTTGGTGCGCAGTCGTGCACTAGCAAATCATGTCGAGCTTCGGTGTTTGGCTTGCAAGTCATGTTCCCAATTTCTACCTATATTATTCTTATTTGTGTTGATATATTTTTAGGATGTTGTGAATTAGGATAACTACTCGAGTGTTGGTATTAATTTTAATTAGATATTTTTAATATAAAAAATACGTAGTATTATTTATTAGTTAGGATAAGCAATAAGAAAGGTGTTTGGAAATTTCTTTTTCTCCCATCTTAATTTTTCTAGGGTTAGAGCCTATTTAAAATCATATAGTCGACATTAATATTCAAAATTTTTTGAGATTATGAAGATTGAATTTTTTTTCAAAATAGTGATAAAAAAATAAATAATTACAAAAATATTCACACTTTTAAACTGTTTACAAAAATATTCATTTTTTGCAGGTATGCCAGAAAAACGCGGGTTGAGATCGCGTTTTATTCATAGGGTAAAAAACTTGAAATTGGAGAAAAATATGACAAAAAAACCCGAAAGAAACGCGGGTTGAATTATGAAGGGTTCGGCCGGAGGAGGAAGGAGGAGAGGCCAGCCCGAGCCCGTGCCGCCGCCCGCGTCTCTGGAGGAGGAAGGAAGGAGGAGAGACCGGTAGCCTCGTCTCCGGAGCTCTCGTTAATGGCGGAAGCCTCGATCGGAGACGACCTTCCTCTTCGATTCGATTTGAGAAGAGCCTCCTCTTCGATTTGAGACGGGCTTCGAAGACGCGGCCTCGGCTCCGGCCTCCGCGCTCCGGCCTCTGCTTCCTCTTCGATTTGAGAGCGAGCTCCGATCGGAGACGGCCTCCTCTTCGATTTGAGACGGGCTTCGAAGACGCGGCCTCGGCTCCGGCCTCCGCGCTCCGACCTCTGCTTCCTCCTCCGGCTTCTGGGCTCCGACCTCCGGCCTCTGCCTCTCATCCTCCATCCTTCCTTCCTCCTCCTGAGACGCTCCCCACCGACTCTCCCTCTCCCTCTGTTCACTTTCCTTTATAAAAAAAAATAAAAAAAATAGAGACGCGGTTTCATACCGCGTCTCTAAGGTAAAAAATGACATAATTCGTTTATAAATAATATTAACATAGAAACGCGGTTTTATACCGCGTTTCTTTCGTTTTTTTTTTGTCATATTTTTCTCCAATTTCAAGTTTTTTGCCCTATGAATAAAACGCGGTCTCAAACCGCGTTTTTCTGTCAGACCTGCAAAAAATGAATATTTTTGTAAATAGTTTAAAAGTGTGAATATTTTTGTAATTATTTATTTTTTCATGAATATTTTGAAAAAAAATTCATGAAGATTAAGCTTTGCTTTCATTAATCTCTTGGCTCTTCCACTCAATTGTGAGTAAAATCGGTTGAATAACCTAGTCGTGCGTCATATCAATTAGGACCCTAAACCCCCATTGAGATTGATTAGCGAAGAACAAGTTGTGAGTCCTATTGATCAGTTCGTTCAATTTAATCGATTGGGACAAAATGCTCATATGAATCCAAATCTTAGGACCTAAACTTCGAAATCCGAAAGCAATTCCGAACGCATCAAGTGGTATTAGTTTTTCAATTTGAAAGGTTCGTACTTTATCCCTTTTACCTTGTTTGTAAGCATGAATCTTGATCATTGGAGTCACCAAACGAAGAGAATTTCCAAGGAGACGAAGCTTGAGGAGACTGCATTGGAGATCTGATGTATGTAAGTATGTTCATACAATTCATGGACACGATGACCCCCGCTTTGGTCACCCCATTGTGTTTCTTTGTCTACTCCAACTTTTCCTTTGTGTTCTTTGTACAATAGGAGGTCACTGATGACTTTTGGAAGAGCCCATTCGATCACCCCATTGCAACCCCGACAAGAGGGGCTTCTAACTCCTTCAACATCTAGGCCATCTTTCGACCAAGATCAAGATAAACAATTGTCCAAGTGCAAACCCGAGATTACCGACCTCATCCTCCAAGGACATCATGTTTGCTAGCATTATCATGTCCTCTAAGTCACATGAAGAGCCGGTGAAAGAGCTTGTTGAAGAGCCAATTGATGACCTTGGAGACTGTGTAGAACACTATTCTTAAAATGATAATTCTCGTTCACTTCGAACTCATAATCACCTCAAACTGGATGAGTTGCAAAGATAAATCAAAGCCTTTTCAATCTATGGACGCGCATAGATCTTTCCAGTAAGACTTCCGAATCTGAGCTACAGCCTACAACCTGACTATAAGAGTTTGGTCATTACTTCCGAGATGCCTTCCTCAAAAGTGCTTCAATTTAGTAAGGGGAGGATTGCCCATGTTCGCGATGTAAATGATGCCTATAAGATTGTTCTTCTTGATGATTTTAGTTATATATCACTTGCCAAACCCGATGTTGACTCAAGGATGAGTCAAATTCAAGAGGGGGAGAATGATGGCATCAAAACTGACCCTGTTGGGGGTTTGATGACTCGAGCATGAGCCCAAAAGTTCTGAAAGCCTTGAGTATGCTCGATACATGCCACTCAGAGTTCATGGATGTTGGACTGATAACATACATTTAGGCGATAGTATCAGGTCACAATTAGCTTAATTAGTTGAGAAGCATAACATGCATAATTTAGGTGGAATTTGCATATTTACTCATTTAGTGGTGGAATCGGAATCTACATATTTTTATTGATGATCGATTTCAGGTAAATGTGGACCCGAGAAGGAAATTTAAATTGATGACATGTTGGTTAAGGAAGAAGATAGTCTAAACGCAGAACGAATCTCGACAAATGGAGGAATGCGAGCATGCATATGCACCTAGAGTTGCACAAGCATGCACCATGCTCTTGTTTGGTGCACGATCGTGCACTAGCAAATCCAATCGAGCTTCGATGTTTGGCTCATAGGTCCCATTCTCGATTTCTACCTATATTTTTTTTTATATATTTTTATGATGTTATAAATTAGAATAATTACCTAAGTGTTGGTATTTATCTTAATTAGATATTTTTAATAAAGAAAATATTAACTAACTTCATTTTCTCCCATCCTTTTCTAGGTTTAGATCCTATTTAAACTCATCTAGTTGGCATTAATATTCAGTTTTGAGATTATGAAGATTAAGCTTTGCTTTCATTAATCTCTTGGCTCTCCGACTCTACCGTATGAATACAAAGATCGGGACCTAAACTTTGAAATACAATCGAAAGCAATTCCAAACGTATAAATAATAGCTCTTAGTATAGAGTCAATAAATTTGGTGAACCAAGATAAATTTTTATGTCAATCTTATTTGTTTAAATATTTGTTCTTCCTCACAATCCATAAAAATAATTTTAGAATGGAATTGAAAGGTTTGTGGCACACAGATGTATACAATCGAGAAAGAGATTGTCTCAATTTCTCAAGGCACAACTTCCATCTCTAGTTATTTTATGAAATATACACTATTGTTCTGGGTAATCTACTTGATGAATCCTCTGTCATCATTAAGTGATGCATATTCACTTCTTTTACATGAAGAAGATCAGATAGGAGGTCAGAATGGACATTTTAACTTCGATTCAGGGTCTTCATTTCATGTGAATGCATCGTCTAGTTCTTTTTAGGTTTGGAGAATCTCAGTATAGGTGGACAATCAGGGTCATAAGGATCGAGAAACAATGACAAGAAAGGAGATACAGAGGTTTTGCACACATTGCAAAAGGACTGGACACAATGTCGCCATGTGTTTACTCTTCATGGTTTTCCAAATGGAAGTGAAAAATTCAGTAAAGGGAAGAGATTTGCATGTTGCACTCAAACTCAATTTGTTACCTTTTGTAAAGTCCAATGAACTGGTTAAAGGGTTGTTTTCTAATTGTAAAGTGTGTGCCAAAGCAATACAATCTAGACTTTCTTTTCTTCTAAGTTATATAAGCACTTTCGATCCCTTTAAGATTATTTCATATAGATGTTGAGGGTCCCTATCACACTGCAACATACACATGATGGTTTCAAGTACTTTATAACCTTAGTGGACGACTTCACAAGATCAACATGGATTCAATTATTAAGTACAAAGGTGTTGTCTAGCTTGTCTACTGTGAAAGGATTCATAATTAACTTTGGCAGAAAATCAGTTTGATCAGAGGGTCAAAGTAATAAGATCATATAATGCAATAGAGCTGGGATCAAGTGCAGAAGGGAAGGATTTCATAAACTAAATTAAAGGCATATATAGTTCATCAGATCTCTTGTATAGCTACACCTTAGCATAATGCAAAGATGCCATAGAAAGGAAGCATAAACACTTATTAGAGGCGGCATAAGCTCTCATTTTCCAAGCCAAGTTACCTCTAAAGTTTTGGGGTGAAAGTACGTGGTGTTCTAATTAACTGTTGTGAATATAATCTGTAAGACTCATCTCTTAGCTTGAGTTTTAATTCTAAGTGTTGGTAAAAATGTGTGCATAAGCATCTGATACATTTAAAAAGGTAACCATCTCACATGATGAGAAATAACTACAACATTATCTATTACCAAAAGCAACCAACAATGGAAGAGACACAACAGGAGCGGTGTTTATGCAGTGTAGAGAGACTAGATACTAGCTCTTAGCCAGGGTAATTATTTCTTCTAATTTCCAGTTTGACATTAATAACAACAGAGGACCCATTACCACTACTTCCCTGCACTAAAAAATCATAGCTTCGCACTCATCACATATTTAATTTAGATGATTTTCATTTCTATATAAATACTAAAATTCAACCCAAAAGGCTTATAGCATAAACAAAGTGTTCATAAGGATCACAAGTTCATAACCTTAGAATCGCTTCAACATGTTAATTTAAATTTCAAGTAATAGTATGACCGAAAGTTCAGGGAGTCTCAAAGAAAGATACATATGGCTCCAAATATGCATTAAGCTACCCAAATGAACACTTGCCTTCATTGATCAGAAGGTTAGGGGTCAATTCATGTCCCGATTGAGCCGATGAAACCAACTGTCATTAGACAAAAAGAGTAGGATTACCACTATCATAAGCACATTCAATTTCGTAAAAACCCATTAAAAATACAAGAATTTACATGAATGAAACCTGCATCGCAGAAATGAACTTCCTGAAACCCAAGTGTCCATGTCGCTTTGTATCTGCCAATGCAAAGAGAAAATTAACACAAGTGCAATGCTGAATGCTGATATAAAAAAAGAGCGAAAGAGATGAGAAAATATGCATTGAAGGGGGAGTTCAGAGAGGTTACCTTTCGATTCTAGTTCAGGGAGGAGTCACAGATCTCGGACAACTCCTCGATCTTAGATCTATAATCTTCGATCGATGGTGGAAACATGGTCCTCGTTCCCATGGCTCTCCTCCTTCTGCTCGATCGAAGAGATGATCCTCCAAAGGTTTTCCAGGCTCCTCCTTCTCAATCTTAGATTTTTAGTCAAGGAGAAAGAGAACTGCCAAGGTGTGGATCACACCACATTCAACATTCAAAACATACAAGGTGTGGATCGTTTCATTCAAAAAGAACTGCCAAATAATTACAATTAGGACTACACTATGCAATGACAATGCATAACACATTGTAACGTCTTTTGGAAGATGCACAACTACCACAACATACCTTTTGTGTATCTTTGGGCTTCGTTCTGGTGTCGAGCCTCCTTTATCAGTAACATTTTGATCAGGAACAAAGTTTCCTAAATGTTTTAGCTGCAATTTTCACAATATTTACATATAATGATGCCAAAAAAAAAAAGCAGTACCAATGCACATGTAATAAGAGTCATCTATTTGGAAGGAGAAATACCATGACTGGTCGCCGTATTGGAAGGTTCACCCTCACTGAAAAACCAAAAACTATTCCGAGGACAGCTATGGTGAATAGCTTCATCAAATCATTATGCTGTTTGCCAGAGGTACTGCATCGCACCACAGATAGAAGATGAAGTTTTAAAAACAACATTCTAAATAGTTTATAGCCTCTCGGATTCAAGGACTTCCAACCTGCAGTCACCAAGTTGATCGAACTAGAAGGTGAGGAAGATTGTTATGAAATACACATTATCTAAAGAAATAGTCACTGAAAACATTCAGTAAGGCAACAAAAACTCAAACCTTAACATTTTGCCCAAACTCTTTCTCGAAAATGCCAATTGATCCAGGGCCACACACATCGTGAATCATCAGGAAATCGACATTAACCCAAACATTTTTGTCAGGCACATGGTGGGACTTCTCGGAAACCCTGGCCAGTATCTTCTCGGTCATCGTCAATGCAGTTTTCACCTAAGCCATTCATCATTACACACGAAACGAATTTCATGAAACCCTAATTTTTGAAGCAAATGCATACAGTCTAATCTCAAAGCAACAAAAGATCTCAATACTCAAATCAGAAAATTAACTATCCACATTAGGTTTGAACACATATGAATGGAATTTTGATCTTTAGAAATGGGATTTTTCAAGTCTAGAACCCTAATTTCTCAGGAACCTGCGATAATCAAGTCAAATGACAAAAGATCAACACTCGAATCAAAAAATTAAGCAAATACTAACCATAGTAGGTTTGAACTTCATCTTCTGCAACTTCTTAAGCTCAACCTGAAGATTCTCCTGCTCTTTGCCTTTGTTCCCGAGCACCTTGCCTTTATTCCCGAGCTCTTCTTCCTTTGCCCTCAGCACCTCATCCTTCTACATTAAAAGCTCTTCCGTCTTCTCCTTCTCGATCTTTATCTTCTCCAGCATCTGCCATCTAGGGATTGAGAGAGAGATTCGGAGGTGAGAGAGACTCGAGTGTGAGAGAGAGAAAGGTCAGTTGAGTTTATATGGCTTGTCGTTTCTTCTAAAGGCATTTTAGGGTTTTGAATAAGGATCGAGAGAGAGATCTAGATCTGCAGATAGAGTGGTGAGGTTTGTAAGCCGAGGATGAATGTCGGGAGAAAGAGGAGCGGTGGCGGTGGCGGTAGTGGTGGCGGCGACTGGCCAGGGCCGGCGGTTGTGGTGGTGGTGGGTGGTGGTGGTGGGGGTGACATCCAGGATAAGACAGAGAGTTGGGTACTTGGGTTGGGAGAAATGAGAGGATTCTATTTTCCACTTCAAGAATAGCTCCTATTCTCGTCAAGTATGGGCGGGTGTTTAAAAAAAATTTCTAAGTATCGGCGGGCATTCAAATACTTGGAAAATTTTATAAGGCGCGCGTTTCAATTTTTTAAATTAACCATTTAACATCTGTCAAAATTTTCAACGGTTGTCTTAAGTTTTTATAACATCACAAATTTATTATTTGATGTAATTGATTAATTTAACATCGGTTGATTTTTTAACAGACTTAAATCATATGATGTCTAATTGCAGTATTCTAGTAGTGTAACCCAATTTCTGATCTCAGAAGCCCATGGGCTTTGAGCCCACTCGGTTGCACATGTTTGAGGCTCCCCATTTGCTGGCAACGTTGCTCAACTTGTGACTTTGATATTTAAGGGTTGTTAGGGTTACTGTTGCTCCGTTCTTGTCTCCTATGGCGATTTCTAGGGTTTCTTCTCCCTAGCTGCTTAGTGAGCGTCGAACGAGCTCTCTTCCATCCAAACACACTGATTGAAATACTTGAGCTGAGAGATTGGTAACTTCGCTGCCCTTCTGGTCCTAGCCTTGGTGACTGGTGTCCTAGTTGAGGCTAATTGATCGTCGTTTTACTTTCATTCGATTTGGTTGTAAAACGCTTTCTCGTTTCAATCTATTGCTCTCTTCGTTGTTCCTGGTGTTTGTGTCTGTAAACCCACTACAAAGTGGTATCAGAGCGCAGGTTTCGGGTTTAGATCTAGGATATGTTGTAGCTTTTGGTGAAATCTATTTTCCCGTTAGCTCCAGATCTTAGATTCGTAAGATTTTTCGAAACCCTAGTTTGGTGTTTTCGAAATCTCAGTCTCGTTGTTGTAAGCTGTTCAGATTCCTACTTTGAGTCATTAGATCTGAACGGGTTCGACGAGAACCTTTGAGATCTGAATTGTTTTGAGGTTTTATAGATCTTGAAATCACTTTAGACTCACCCGACTGTTGCTCCTTGTCTTGCTTCCGCATTTTCGAGATTCAAATTCTTAGTTGAAGGCTGTAGGATTTGAATGCTCGCTCTCCACAAATTGCTATTGATTTTCTACCTTTTCATTGCAGGTACACTAAGACCTCATGTCTGATAACTCTTACCATATCAAACCCTTCGATGGGTCAACAGACTTTGCCATGTGGCAAGTCAAAATGAAGGCCATTCTTATAAAAGAGAAATGCTGGAATGCTGTCATTGACTCTTTCCCAGCTGATGCCCCTGATTCTACTAAGAAAGAGCTTGATCTAATCGCACACAGTGAGATAATAATCAGGATCTCTAATGAAGTTGCTAGGCAGGTAGTACACTGTGAGACCTCCATATTATTATGGAAGGCCTTACATGATTTATATCAGGTTAAAACTCTTTCTAGTAGAATAACACTGTTGTGTCGCATTTTTTTAATTTTAAAATGGATGTGTCTGTGTCTCTTGATGGTAATCTAGATAGATTTCTTTGCATGACACAAGAACTTGAACGTTGTGATGATAAGATTAGTGATACCCACTAAGTTGTTATTCTCATGAATGCTTTGCCTTCTCAATTTGATACGTTTAAGGATGTTATTCAGTTCAGTAATGAGACTTTGACTATGAAAAGAATTGTTGAGGCCATTATTCAAAAAAATGAGGCTATTAAAGTGTTTAAAGTAAAAGGTGATAAATCTGCTAAATCTGATCCTAAACCTGATAAGCTTTTTACCAAAGGAACCTCTAAGAATAGAAAGAGGAACAATAAAAAGGATAAGGAGAAAGATAAACCATCTTCTTCTGATCCTCCTAAAAAGCTTTGTACATACTGCAAAAGAAACAACCACTTCATCTCTAACTGTTACAAGAAAAGAGATGATGAGGAAAAGAAATTGCAGAATTGAACAACTTCTGTGCTTGATTCCCCTTTCTATTCTCATGAGCTGCTGATGATTTATTCTAATGATTCTTCTGATGTATGGCAGCTTGATTCTGGTTGCACATTACATGTTACACCTCATAAGCATGTGTTTGATTTCCTTGATGAATCTGCTGAGGGAGGTTAGACTTGGTGACATGTCATCTCTTCATAATAGAGGCATTGGTAATGTTCATTTTAAAATGCATGATGGGGAAATTAGAATTCTTCAAAAGGTCAGGTGGGTGCTTGATCTTAAGAGGAATTTATTGTCTGAATCTGTGTTTGATGACCTTGGCCTTGATATTAATACTTCTAAGGGGATTAGGACTGTTTCCAGAAATGGTAAAATCCTCATTAAAAGTATTAATAGAAATGGCTTATATCACATTGTTGGAAATCCTGTTCTCTGTGCATCATCTCTATCTGTTGAATGTCATACTTCTATGAATGTTCATGATACTATGTTATGGCATGCTAGACTTGCTCATATTGGTAACAAAGTCCTCCATCATTTGTTCAAGCAAGGCTTAGTTGAAAGCAAACCCTCCGATTTACAGAACTGTGAAAATTGTGTTTTTGGAAAACAAACCAAATCTGTTTTTAAGAAATCAGAGTTTATTGCTCAAAAGCCTTTGGAGTATGTTCATGCAGACCTATGGGGACCTGCCCAGGTTGATACAATTGGTGGGAGAAAATACTTTCTCTCACTGATTAATCACCATTCCAAGAAGGTTTGGGTGAGCATTCTAAAAGCTAAGAGTGATACCTTTGAGGCTTTTAAGATTTGAAAAACCAAAACTGAGGGTCAAACTACTTTTAAACTGAGATGTCTTAGAACAATAATGGGCTTGAGTTTTGCAACAAAGAATTTGATGATTTCTGTTTAAAAAATGGTGTGAAAAGGCATCTCACAGTTCCAGGTAACCCCCAACAGAATGGAACAGCCGAGAGAATGAATAGGAGCTTGCTTGAAAAGGCAAGATGCCTACTCATTAGCTCTGGCATGAAGCCATCTTTGTGGGGGGAAGCAGTCACCACTGCTGCTTACCAGATCAACATATCTCCTTCTGCTGCAATTGGGTTTAAAACACCCTATGAATTGTGGCATGGATCAAAGCCAAACTTGTCTCATTTGAGACCTTTTGGAAGCACTGCCTATGCTCATCAGAGCATAGGTAAGCTGCAACCAAGGTCACTCAAATATGTCATGATAGGCTATCCTGAAGGGGTCAAAGGCTATAAATTACTTGTTATCCAACCAGGAGGGTACAAAGTAATTCTTAGCAGGGATGTCAAGTTCATAGAAACTGAATTTCATTTCAAACAATTATCTGACAAAATTGTTGAGAATCCAGGTACCACTGGTCAGTTCTATGACCCAAAAACTCACCAAGAACACCTTGATGATGAGTTTGATACTGGCATCCCAATTGGGCCTTTTGGCACTGGCAGTACCATTATTGAGCATCAAAATGCTCCTGCAAGTACTGATGACAGCCCTCACCAATCAGGTGAGGGGGTAAGCAACTCTTCTCTCCCATCTTCTTCCTCTGAAAACCATGGTGATATGCATAACTCTCTGTCTGACACTTCATTATCTGATTCTGATTCTATTTCTGAACATGAATCTTCTGAGTTTAATGATGCTTTATCTGATGTTTTTGATTCTGAATCTGTACATGAAAATGTACCTTTTGATGAAGCTCCAAACTTGGCTAATTATTAGTTAACTAGAGATAGATCACCTAGAGTCAGAATACCCAATAGAAGATATTTTGACAATGAAATTGAGTTTGCTTTCATGATTGCTGAGGTTGTTGATACTTATACCCCCTGAGTTGTTTGAACATGCTGTGAAATGTACTCATGCTGATAAATGGTTGCTTGCTATGAAAGAGGAGATAAACTCCATGACAACCAATAAGACATGGGAACTTGTTCCTAAGCCTAAAAAGACCAGACTTATTGGTTGTAAATGAGTTTATAAACTCAAAAATGGTGTGAACCCTGGTGGCCAACCAACCTATAAAGCTAGGTTGGCAGCTAAGGGTTTCACCCAAAAGGAAGGGGTTGATTATAATGACATCTTTGCTCCTGTTGCTAAATACAAGACTTTGAGATTATTGCTTGCTCTTGTTGTTGTTTATGATTATGAGATTGATCAAATGGATGTGAAAACTGCCTTCTTGCATGGTGATCTTGATGAGATTATTTATATGAGACAACCTAAGGGTTTTGAGGATAAATCTAAACCTGATCATGTGTGTTTACTTAAAAAATCTCTCTATGGTCTGAAGCAATCTCCTAGGCAGTGGAACAAAAAATTTGATACCTGCATGCTTAAACTTGGCTTTAAGATGAGTAGCTATGATCCTTGCTTGTATTTCATGCATCTGAAGTCTGAATCCCTCTTATATATCTTGCTGTATGTGGATGACATCCTAATTATCTGCAAGTCTAGAGCAAAAGTGTCTGATGTCAAAGATTCACTTAAGATATTTTTTGACATGAAGGATCTGGGCCCTGCCCAGAAAATTCTTGGAATTAAAATCTCTAGAGATAGATCTAAACATCATATCTTTTTGTCTTAAAATGACTATATGCTAAAGGTCCTTGATAGGTTCATGGTCTCTAATGTCAAGCCTGTTCCTACACCTCTAGGTGGACATCTTGACCTTACAAAGGTCAAGGAACCCCCGAGTGAGGAAGAGGAAGACTATATGAGATCAGTTCCTTATGATGCATCTGTTGGTTTTATTATGTATGCTATGATCTGTACAAGACCTGACCTTGCTTTTGCTGTGAGTGTTTTAAGCAGACACATGTCAAACCCAGCTGAGAAGCATTGGGTAGCCATGAAGTTCCTTTTGAGATACATTGCTGGAACACTTGTTATTGGTTTGGTTTATAGTTTGCATACTTTACCTACTGAGCTGTATGGTTATGTGGATTCTGATTATGCTAGCAACAAGGATAATAGGAAATCTACTACCTCCTTATTTTATACTTGGTGTGGCAATTGCATTTCATGGAAGGAACAGTTGCAGCCAATTGTAGCTCTATCCTCTACAGAGGATGAGTACATTGTTGCAGCTGAAGCTTCTAAGGAAGCAATTTGGCTCCAAAATATTTTGAAGGAGGTAAATAGAAAGAACTATAAGTCTGTGTTGCATATGGATAGTCAGAGTGCACTTTCCTTGTGCAAAGATCCTGTCTATCATGAAAGGACCAAGCACATTGATGTTAGATACCACTTCATTCGAGTTTTGGTATCTAAAAATCTTCTCCTTGTCAAAAAGATTGATGGGAAGTTTAATCCCGCAGACTTTGGTACTAAGATTGTAACCACTGATAAGTTTCTCTTTTGTAGGGAATTTCTGCACTTGATCAACCCCAACTGATGCTGAGAAGGAGTATGAATAGCCGATGATAGATAAAGGAGTAAAGCCAGTTCACACTTCAACAAGGATGTTTTACGATATGTGTAAACTTAGAATTAGGAGGGCAATTGTAAGGCTCATCTCTTAGCTTGTGTTTTAATTCTAACTGTTGGTATAAATGTGTGCATAAGCATCTGATTGTATTGGAGATTTGGGCCTTAAACCAATTTCTGATCTCAGAAGCCCATGGGCTTTGAGCCCACTCGGTTGCACATGTTTGAGGCTCCCCATTTGCTGGCAACGTTGCTCAGCTTGTGACTCTGATATTTAAGGGTTCTTAAACCCTAAAATCAGATGAGAGAGCTGTTAGGGTTACTGTTGCTCCGTTCTTGTCTCCTATGGCGATTTCTAGGGTTTCTTCTCGATCCCTAGCTGCTTAGTGAGCGTTGAACGAGCTCCCTTCCATCCAAACACACTGATTGAAACACTTGAGCTGAGAGATTGGTAGCTTCGTTGCCCTTCTGGTCCTAGCCTTGGTGACTACTGTCCTAGTTGAGGCTAATTGATCGTCGTTTTACTTTCATTCGTCTTTCATTCGATTTGGTTGTAAAACGCTTTCTCGTTTCAATCTATTGCTCTCTTCGTTGTTTCTGGTGTTTGTGTCTGTAAACCCACTACATAATCAATGGATTTCCTTCAAAATTTCTCAAGTATTACACGGGAAGGTACCTAATTACAACTTGCTTAAAAGTTTTGAGTGTTTGTGTTTTGTGTCGACTTAATTTGAAGCACGAGAGAGAAAAATGTGAGGCTAGAGCAAACTTATGTAATGTATCTTTCTGGGTATCCAACAGGGAATTAATGCCGTCTTTTAATTGCAATAGAACCTTGAGAACTAAACCACAAGCAAGAAGATGAAGTTGAGTTCTGATAGAATTTGGACTCAAGTTTAAAGATGTGTCCATAAACTTAGTTTTTTTTAGTAAATAAATTAATGATCCACCCGAACAAGATTAATTTTTTCAAATCGTCCTTGAGTTGTACTCGAGCTGGCCGATTGGCTCATAGAGCAGTTTCCTTTCTCATGATGCAACAATAACCTAAAACCTTTTATAAATTCTACAAAACTTGAGATATTCGACCAAACCCTCGATTTGAATCGAGTTTTAAAATAGGTTCATACTCAATCGACTAAATAGACCGAGTCTGAATTAATTAAGCACAGAGAGCGAGAACAAACTCTTATGTAAGCCGATCACAAAAAGACAACAAGTACAACTAAAAATCTCTTGAGCTTTACAAATTACAGCCTAACCTTGTAAGTTTTCTTGAATTATACATGTCCGTACAACCACAGTCATTAATTACCAGCACGTAATCGATCGGTTAACGTTCACCAAAAAAATAAAAAAATTTGTATCTCGGTTAACTTGGGCTGCCCCATATATATGCACCTACATATATATAAATGCAGGTACAATTAAAATGTAAGGGTTTCTAATAAATGTTTACAAATGAATTTAAATATATAATACGTACATACCTGGTTAATTTGTATCGACTGATCTCGATCTATGGACATATAATACGTTGGTCGCTCAATTGCAAGAAATCGATCACAAGGCTTTGCTTGATGCGTGATTATAAAATACCCTTCGATTTGTTGAACCCTAATCCTTTTTTGACGGCACCAATCGATCGATCGATTAAAATATCATGCATAGCATCCATGCAAGAAATCATCGTGCAACATCATCAGTTGTTCCGCAACCTGAAATTGATCCGACCCCCGCGTCGATTATTCAAATTTTCATAAGTATGACCACGTCGAAATTAATTAGACGAATTCATATATATAATGTTACCAAATCGATGCTACCATCTTCCATCTCCGTGTTGAATGAAAGCAGCATTCGTTCGTGGAGGAAACTCTCCAACTCCTCCAAACACAACGGTCCTATTATATATACAAATTAATTAATGTAACATAATAAAATTAATTAATTAATATCCATGAAATGACGGTAATTAATGGGGGAAATGACGAAATTACCCTTGGAATGGGAGAGGCAGGAGAGGAGATCGACGACGAGCTGGTCATATTTAAGGCGGGAATCGGGGCCGCCCCACTCGTTCTGGAGGGCCATCTGGAGCCCCGTCCACCGCTTCATCAGCCTCGTTATCCCCTGCCGGAGACCGCCAGCTGCCTCTTCCGCCTCCGGCTTCGGCCATACGACGCCGTTTCTCCTAATTCCATGCGTTTCCATTGCCAGCAGGACTTGCGGCATTTGTGGTCCCATATCTCGATCCCTCCCCCTCTCTCTCACGCACGCACTCACGCGACTCGATCTGTTTCTTTCTTTCTCCCCTGGTGAAAGATGAGGAGAGAGAGAAAGAGCAGAGGAGGCGTTAATGGAGGATTTGCGCGCGCGGGAGGAGGAATAAAGAGAGAAAGAGATTTAAGATTTGAGGGATGGATGGGTGGGGAGATTAATTGGAAGGAGGGGTTTAAATATGATTTATTTGTGGGAGGGTGTTTGACACATGGACAACTCGAAAGGAGGCAATCCATTTGATTGAATTAAGGAGTAGTGTTGTGGGTTACAGTTTTGAATAATCGTGCAGGCATGTTAATTAACAGATCATGTTCCAGTTTTCATCTATTTTGTTTGCTAAGCAATCCATTTGGACATTAACTGGCCAGGAACCGACCTCCCTTTGATTGAGACATTTATTTCGTCACCGTTTTATTCCGTTTGGTGTAAGATTGTATTAAGATTGTATACGGTAAATAAAATAAAAATAGATTTTATATAAGAAAATTTATGGAAGAAAAGTTTTGTGACTATAGCTCCAATCGGGTGGTCCAGTGGTGTGGAAGAAGGAGAGGACATTGTAAAGTGGTCCCGAATTTGATCCATGTCCCGCTTTTTTCCTATACTCCTCTAATCATTATTCCTCGTATCTCATTTTTCATGTAAATTTTAGCATTTTTCTCTTATTTAAACCCACAAAACTTACATCTAAATATTTTCTTATACAAAATTTATTTCTGTTTTATTTACCTCATATAATTTTATACCAAAAGGACCCTAAAATTATAAATCTTGAGCATTCCAACACTTATTTAAAGTTTGTGTGAATTACTAAGATCTAAAATTTCCCCCATAGAAAGAAAAGTAAAGGATTTAACATGTGAAGTGTTGGTGAGGGGCATGTGATTTTCTGAGAATGCTGGGTTTTGGATTATGACTTGTCACCCCCCTGAATATATATGTTCCTTATTCCTCCCTTTAAGATTTGTCCATTTTGGTATCAATTTGTACTATCAAGTTGGTCATGATTTAAACTTATTTTACTCTTTTTTTCTTAAAAGAATGTATATTCAACGTATGTTTACTTCATTAATCTGATTACAATATATAGCATATTAAAAATCTATCATTAAGAAGTCAAATCTTAACTATGAAGATAAGATCAACTCATAAGAGGATAAACTCATATCACATATAACTAACTATCAAGATTTGATTCATCTAATACCGTCGGTAAGCTGAAGGACGCGGAATGATCAGAAGTTTGGGATGAAGTGCTCCAAAGAAACGACCAGTAAGAGCCTTTGTAAAGATGTCTGCAATCTGTTGACTGTCCAAAATGTGCTTAAAGAGCTCATTGGAATCCACCTGTTGGCGAACATAATGATAATCTAGCGGAATGTGTTTGGACTTGGTGGTGATAGCTGGGTTATAAGCAAGGAAGGTGGCCAACAGGTTGTCATAAAGAAAGATTGGGGTGCGTGTAACTGGAACACGAAGCTCACGCGACAACTGACCAAGCCAAGCAAGTTCAATGGTGGTGAACGCAAGAGCTCTATACTCAACCTCAGCACCAGAGCGAGTGAGAGCCTTCTGCTTGCGACTAGACCAGCTGACAAGATTGCCACCGTAGAACACCGCGAAGTCATGCTAGGAGCATAGATCGGTGGGGTCTGCAGCCCAGCCGGCATCGGAATAAGCCACGAGATCATCACGAGGGAACGTAGTTAAAGTAAGACCATGATCGAGTGATCCCTTAAGATATCGTAAGATCCTCTTAATTAACGTGCTGCCAATGAGAGGTTAAGGGGTGGTGCATATGTTGGCAAGCGCTATTAACAACAAAGTTGATCTCATGACGCGTGATCAAAGCATACTGTAGACGTTGCACGGTGAGGGATGTTGCACGTAGTAAATTTTGGGCAATTTTAAGAACAACAAGCACATCGCATAAGGATAAATAACGGCCAATAGAGGAGGAACCAATGTGAGTGATAGGAACGATTTTACCATCCCTAAGAGCAAGGTCATCAGTACCGTCATATTCGGATAAAAGGGACAAGTTCCTCATGTTATTGGTGACATGATGGGAAGCGCCAAAGTCCACATACCACCAAGGATCAGCCACTGAGGATCTAGGAATGGCGTAATTGGCAGACTTCGAAAGATAGGTGGACGAAAATCGAGTGAAATCAAGTCGATTGAAACAATTTCTGGCTGGGTGGTTGGGCCGATCACAAATCTGAAAACGGGATGAGACGAGGACTGAGGGGGATTGGTGGCGTCAAGGGAGGAATCAAATGAGCGGCCCCTACCCCATCCTCGACCACGATCACCACAACCGTGACCACGAGATGGGACATCCGAAAGTCCCTGAGATCCGCTAGAGACTGTGTTGGCGACATGAGGAGTGGTGGAGTTGGCGGCAGATGGTGGAGAAACAACCGCACTGTTGACACTAGCAGAAGGTGTGTACTCATGGTGAAGGCGCTCTTCTTTGTAGAGCAGGAGACTAGTAAGCTCGTCAGGGGTAACCGACTCCACTCGAACATTGACAATCGCTTTGAATGCGACGTATGAATGTATGATGCACCCAGGCCATGAAGGAGAGAAGCAACGAGATCGTCATTCTGAAAGAAGTACTGACATCCAGCCAGAGCATCAACAATGGATCGCTTCTTCTCAATATAGTTCATAATCGACAATGAACCTTTCGACGAATTCTGAAGTTGGCCTTTCAGATTCATCAGACGAGCACATGTTTGTGATTGAAACATGGAGGAGATCATAGCCCAGGCGTCATAAGATGTGGACACCTTGGCCACAAAACACAACAACTTCTCGGACAGGGTGGAGCGTAGCCAGACCAAGAGACGAATCGATCAGTCTTCCACCAAGCGGTATACTCAACAGTAGGAACGACATCATCCGTCGAAGCAGGGAGAGGTTTATTGACTACATATGGCTCAAGTTCATAAGCCTCAAGTGTGGAGAAGACAACGGTTCTCCACGAGTAATAGTTAGACCGATCAAGCTTGATCGAGAGGTTAGAGAATTGCATACTTGTGGAATTTCCAGTGGAAAGAAGGATGATGTTGTTGGATTGGGAGGTCGTCATGATGAGAGGCGGATCAAAGGAGGAAGAGGAGACGACTGAGGAAGTGAAAGTCGATTTTTTTTTTTTTGGAAAAGACCTGAGCTATGGATACCATATGAGATTGAGAATTCAACGTGTGTTTACTTCATTAATCTAATTACCATGTATAGCATATTACAAATCTATAATTAGGAAATCAAATCTTAAGTATGAAGATAATAAGATCATCTCATAAAGGATAAACTCATATCACATATTGGTTTATCTAATACCGAGACCATCATGCTAAAATGCTAACAAAACTAGTATAAATGTTAGAAGCAAAGATCGATCTGAGATTTGAACCAATTTTGTGAAGAAGAAGAAGAAAACTGGAGGGAGAAGTTCTGAGTTTCGTTTTTGATTTCTGTATTGAATGAAAAGCTTACAAAATGTGTATACAAAAATGGAGATTTATAATACAGAAGTTTGGGCCGGCCAACTCACTAATCCAACTCAGTTACATAACAAATTAAAATGAATCCAATACACAAACACCCCCTCTCAAGATGGAGACGATGCACTGACGACTCCAATCTTGCGCAACAATGGCCAAAGGTGAGCTCCAAGGATGTTCTTTGTAAGAAAATATGCGAGTTGGGCATGAGAAGGAACATGATCTAATGTAATGAGGCCCTCAAGAATCTTCGCTCGAGCATAATGACAATCTAATTCGATGTGTTTTGTGCGTTCATGAAACACCGGATTTCGAGCAATATACACAGCAACTTGGTTGTCACATTTGATGGGCACAGGAACAATGTCAGGGACATCAAAATCATGAAGAAGCCTGGTGATCCAAGCTAGCTCAGTGCAGACTCGCCGAATAGAACGATATTCCGCTTCTGCAGACTAGAGAGACATAACTTGCTACTTCTTAGACTTCCAAGACAGTAAGCAAGAGCCCAGAAAAACTAAATATCCACTCACAGATCTTCGAGAGTAAGGGCAACTTGCCCAGTCCGCATCACAATAGGCTCGGAGAAGCAATCTAGAACTTTTGGTCAACATGAGGCCCTTTGAAGCTATCCCCTTAAGATAACGAAGCACATGAAGTGCAGCATCCATATGTAGGATGCGAGGAGAATGCAAAAATTGGCTCAAAAATTGCACAGTAAAGGCAAGGTCAGGCCTTGTGTACACCAGGAAGTTTAACTTTCCAATAAGCCCTCTGTAAGATGTTGGATCATCAAGCAAAGCTCCCTCATCTGGAGACAACTGAAGATGAGGCTCAAGAGGACATACCACAGGTGAGCCTGAGCAAGGGAAATCGAGGAAGATGTCATTGATGAATCGCTGTTGACTAAGAAGCAATCCATTACCATGTCTGATGAATTCAATGCCCAGGAAAAAAAAACTGAGAGAGCCTAGATCCTTAATGCGAAATTCAGAGTCCAAAAATGCCTTAAGAGACTGAATCTCAGATTGATCACTTCCTGTAATCAAAATGTCATCCACATATACTACAATAAAAGTGGCCATGCCTTTTCTCTTAAGATAGAAGAGAGAATGATCATTCTTGGGCAATACATGACCTCTATTGATCAGTGCTAAAGATAGCCGAGCATACCACTGTCTAGAGGCTTATTTGAGGCCATATAGTGACTTCTTAAGAAGACAAGCTTGATTATGTCCATGGACAACTAATCCTGAAGGAATCTTCATATCAACTTCCTCATCTAGATTGCCATGTAAGAATGCGTTGTTAACATCCAATTGCATAACATCCCAATCTCTCTGCAGTGCAGTTGTGACCAATGCGCGGACTGTTGTTATTTTCATCACTGGAGAAAAAGTTTCGTTATAATCCACCCCCTCTTTCTGTGTAAACCTTTTGACAACCAAACAGGCCTTATACCTCTCTATGCTCCCATCAGCTACAACTTCTCATTCTTCCTTTCCAGACCATGAGCCTCTTACTTTTCAAGAAGCTTGTATCAGAAGATTTTTCGACATTTCTTGGACAAAAGGCTTTTGCTATTTGGAGCTGAACTTGATATCTCAATATATATATATATATATATATATATATATATATATATATATATATATATATATATATATATATATATATATATATATATATATAAAACAAATATCATAATCGAATTTAATAGTTGTTGCATATGGCATTTGAAAATGTTCTTGAAAGATTGAGATAAATCACCCCGCACTCTCCAACGAACTTCCTTAAATTTGGCAATGTATATATTCATAGAAATTAATTAACTGTGTAGCTCGATCATTTGACCACTTGGGTCATTTAGCCCATACTGCTAATTTTCATTTTGACAAAGAACAATAGATTTTTCCATAAAATTGCCCTAAGCTAAGATTAGGTCGCATCGCATGCATCGCCCTTCCTTAATTTCTTTACTTTGGGAAGAAAAAAAAAGGGTAATACAAATCACATTTTGTGGGGAACATTGGGCTAGTTTAGGCACATGTTTCACAACGTGTGCCTCACAGCTATGGCCCATTTTGAGCCCGGTTGGTTACAGACTCTCAGACATGTAAATTGGAAAACCCAGGAACACCTACCCAAAAAAAATAAGGAGAATATATATTTTATCCTTTCGACAAAACATACCATTTACTACAAATGTTATTAGATGGAAAAAACTATATAATATAGCCATTTTTTTTATAAATTTTTTAAAACAATTTTGTAGTATTATTAATAAGTACGAAAGTGTCAAAAAAATATTTATAAAAAATGGATATTTTATATAGTTTATCATCATAAAAAAATAGTATGTGTATAAATGACATATTTTTCAAATGGAAGAAGTATATAGGAAAGGGCTTCAAGTAATCCGACACGGTATCAATCAATCAACAACCCGTCTCCTGACGAGTTTATAATCTAACTAAAGTTGAAAAGGTGAATTAAAGTGGCTTTTATCTATAACTTTTAAAAGTTGGTGTGGGTGTGTTTTTTCTCGGAAATATATAATTTGGGGTTTATTTGCCTCCCACGGAACCGAAATATACAAGATTAGATTCAAAATAACTCACATACAAGGGAAATTCACCAAAAAAAAAAATCACTCGCTATATACACACATTTACACTTAACCACCCACCAAATACATTATTACATAAAATCACCCATTAAATGCATATTATTTATAAGCCACCACCCATGTCATTATTGAAGTGTTAAATGAAGGAAATGACTAAACTACCCTAAACCCCAACCTCCTTTTTGCTTGAGATCTCAGTACTATTAGTATGAGTCATGCGCCTTAAGGTTCAGGTTGGTTTAAATTTACGTGTTCGCTATATACACCTCAAATCATGCACATCCTTAAGAACGTGCATGGTTAAAAGGTGTTAATTAATTTTTTTAAAACGCTAATTAGTCAGAAGGGTTGCATGTCGTTAAGGACGTGCATTTTTTACCTTTGGATTTGCAGTGTATCTATCAACACCCTAAATTTATCAATTTAAATATGATAATATGTATTTATTAGTTGTAATTTTAACTAAATATTATAGGTTATAAATTAGGGAATATAAAAATAATTAAAAATAAAGAAATGAATATTAAATAAAAATAATTAGAAAATGATTTAAAACACAGAGCTTCTATATATATAATTTATATTTGCGTAGTAGAGGTAAATTACGTCATTAGCCCTTAATGTTTCATTTTTTTTTTCTTGTTGTTCCCTAACCTTTTGTTCATTCCACTAAAGTTCCTAACCTTTTACACCTAGGGTGTGTTTGGATTCCAAATGCATTATGTTTATAATGCAAAATGATAAGGCGGTGTTTAGCTGACTCAATTTTCGAGGTGTTTAAATTATGATGTTTTTTTATTCCACGATGTATTAATTATCATGCAATTATTTTATCTCAATTTATGTGATTATTTGATTAAATTACGGTTTTACCTCGATTTTTACTATATTTTTATTTTTAGAATCAAATGGACACATAAAACAAAGGTAGAATAATTGCATTATAATTAAAATGCAATGGAATCCAAACACACCCCTATTTTATATTGGTCCCTAGCCTTCTATTCATTCCATTCAAGGTTCTTATCCTATTGAATTTGTTGCACTATTATAAGTTATTTTTAAAATTGATAAATAAAACAATAAATTTATTTTAAAAATAATTTAGACTAAATTGGAATTTTTAGGTGAATGTTTAAGATCGACTGAAAACCATAATAATCTTACATGCATAAGCCCAACGAAGTTCCAATTGACGGAAAACCATATACGAAGTATATTACAATATTGTGAAAACTATATAAATAGATACACCGCAAAATCACCCATCCCTTTTGACGTAGAGTAACATTGCATTGGACGTAGACAACGTCGGTTTAAACGTAGACTAATTGTTCTCCTAAAGACAATCAGAAGCATGATTAATTAGAAATTATGTCACGTCTAATTTAAGTAATGTGGACTACATTGGATTAAACGTGGATTTATGAGAGGTGATTTGCAGTGTATCTAACAACATCTTTATAATTAGGGTTATACTCGAGAGGCGATTTGCGGCGTATCTAAAATATATGCTGATCATATAAAGATAAATTCACATGTCTTTGAGGAACATAGGGTTGTACTCGATCTTATAATTATTTCTTATAATTCTTTAGCCTTGAAATTCAATACACATAAAATTAACCACAATTCAACTAACCCGGATAATTCATTTCATTTCTATTAACCATTGAAATTCAATACAAGATGAAAAGAAGTCACATAGCCAGGAAAGACTACATGATATGAAGCAGCATATAATCAATAAAATAACACATAAATTAATGAATGCAGTTAAGTTACACAATTCAGTAAGCACGTACACAATGTCAGCAATGGATTAATATGTCAAACTGCCCTCGATCGATCAGGGCTTGGCGACAACTGAGTTGACACGGCGGCATGACTTGCGAACTTCGCCCTGATTACCGGTGAGAACCCCCACCCTACCAAGCTTCACCATCGCCTTTCCAAACTTGACTAGGAACAAATTGTTGTCAGCTGCGTATTTCGCTGCAATCGCTTTGGTGGAAGGATCAATTGCAAGCTGCTGATCGATCCGGAGGATACCCTTGTGTGCTTTAATCGCTTTGAAGAAGCCATTGTCGACAATGTTTCCGCTCTTTGGGGTTTGGTCAAGGAGCACCGTGTTGTTACCGAATCCATTGGGTGGGCAAGCTCTCTTAAGGGCTGGGATCAGTGTGGCATTTAGGGTTGGATCCGTCTTTCCAGCAACACCATTGAAGTTGTAGAGAAGGTCTTGGAAGGTCAGACAGTGTGCCACCCCAACAATGTGGGCACCTAGAAGAAGAACAAGCTCCTCCTTGTTGATTCCTATAGAACCGAACGCCTTAATAGCGTCGGGAACGGTGATAAATGGCGGGGGGAGAGCAAAGGCTTCGGTCGCATTTGAAACACGACCATCTCTTCTTCCGGTTTCTACATTGTACCAGTAACCCTTTGCCTGCATTTATATATAGTCATATATATGTGTGTGTGATTTTAGTGTAAGCACAAATCGGATTGAACACATTGCTTATTATACAAACGAAACTATTTAAGGTATATTTTTTTCAACAGATTCCCCATCATATTCTCTAAAATGGAGAAGCACCAGAAAAAATATAGATAATTCCCTAAATTTGCACTAAATGATTTTTTAAATCTTTGAAATGAGGAAACTGTTGGAGTTAAAACAAAAATAATTTAGAGAATATGTATTTTGTTTCCATATTTTGGAGAAATTTTAGAGAAGCTGTTGGAGATGGTGTTACATACCAAGACGACAGAAGCTCGGGTGGCTATGGCAATGATATCAGCACATGAAACAACGCCAGGGCAAAGCTTTTCCAAACTCGCCTTCACCGCATCAATGACTTCAAAACCCCTTACACTAAGATTCGGAAATGAAGTCTTCTCGGTGTTTTTCCCGCCCAAAAGGATGGATGCGTCACATCCCTATATATATCAATTACGTCGAAACAGCAAAGTTACATAGCTAAGATTGTTGCATCCCTATATTATATATAGATGGATGAATTGATGCGGGACCATCTTCTACAACTCTAGACACACCCATCATACTTGGAGAAGGACCAATGACTCGAGCTAGAGCTAAGAACCTTCAGAGAGACTCATTCAACTTTGTGGGTCATGCTTTGTTCTCGAGCAAGGTTCAACTCCCCGAGCCAACATTGAAGACATACATGTGCATTGGAGCACAAATGGAGGCCGAGCCACCTTAGACAAACCTTGGGCCGAATTTACTAAGTATTATTTCCCATTTTCAGCTTAAATGTTCTATTGGGCTGAATTGGGCTTTTCTAGTCATTCTTTTTAGAGACCTTATTTACTTATGTTTTTAGATGTTATTTCATTAGGCCCAATGAGTTAATTAGTTTATTTAATGTTATTATTTTCGGCCACCATCAGCCCTTAAGGCTTATATATTGCCGAATCATCCTTGTGGAACAATTGGAACTTTTATGAATGAAATTACTTTCTCAAAAACGTGTGAAACACATTGAGAGTTGTCGATTGAATAGAGCAGCGCTCTTCAATTGTCGAATTGATAATCTCAGCTTGGTTTGCTTTGCCGTTCATCAACTTCGCAAGACTTGGTGAATCTAGTATCCACAAGCCCCCTCCTTGTGCCTTCAAGTTGTCCGCTTGATTGTGTAGGGTTGTAGAGGCGGGTTGTGTAGTCATTGGTATTGGTTCCTACCCTCTGAGGAGGCCTGGGGTCTTTATCTTGTTCTGCATAGATTGACTCAGTCCTTATCGGTCGCGTCTTTTCATTCTTTGTTGCAATTTCGAGTCTTTATCGAGTCTTGTTCATCTTCTTGGAGTTGACATTGAGTACAGCCCCTGTTCTTGGTGTTTCTTGGTCGATCTTGCCCAATCTTGATCGATTCTTGAGAGTCTTGCTGCGTTTCTTTGTTTTCTTGTTTAATCTTGCATCTTTCTTGTTAGTTCTTGCTGCGTCTTTATAGTCCTTGATCAATCTTGATTAAGTTCTTGAGTTTCTTTATTGGTTCTTGATTATTCTTGCTTGTTGTCGAAGATCGGACCAACCTACGGCTAATCCCGTATCAAATTGGTATCAGAGCGAGGTTTCCGACATCAAGATTGAGTCTTTTCCTTTTCTAAACACAAAAACCACAAAAATAGAGTCTTTTTCTTGTTTGGTCTTTTACTTCTTGTTTCTTGAATTGATTATTGCACTAATCTTTTGTTTGTGATTGTTGTGGTTGCTTAGCCTAAACACAAAGCCTAGCCGAGACCGTGGAGTCGACCAAAGGTGCACACATCTCTTTGTGATCACCCCAAGCCGACGGCATTCAAACTGTCCCCAATGGCGCCAATCTCGGCCAAATCAGTCCCAATGGCGTGGTGATGGTGGTGCAAAGGATCGACCAAGCCAGCCCCAAGGGAGAGGAGATAGCCGAGCACCTCAACAACCCCTCGACAAAGGAAAAGGCGCCTGGAATGGACGTGAATCGTCTGGGACATCTACTGGTCCCAAAGGGAGTAATCCTAACTCTTCTACCCTTAGATCTAGAGATATTGTATGCTTTAAATGCCAAGGTAGAGGACATTATATGAAGGATTGTCCTAATAAGAAAACTCTCATGGTTAATCACTTAGGCGAATATGAATCTGAAAATTCTTGTGATGAACCGGATGAACATGCTAGTGAAGATAATGATCAAAATCTCAACCTAATGTGCTATGATGATAATGATGAGGTCGAATATGAACATGGTGAATCTTTGATTGTTAGGAGAGTTTTAAGTGTCGTTCCTGCACCTTGTGATGATAATCAAAGAGAAAACTTGTTTCATACTCGTTGTTTAGTTAAAGGAAAGGTTGTAAATGTGATCATTGACGGAGGTAGTTGCTGTAATTTAGCTAGTCAAGAAATGGTTGACAAATTGCATCTATCTACTATCCAACATCCTAGACCTTATAAATTGCATTGGATGAATGATTGTGGCAATTTGAAAGTAAACAGGCAAGTTAAAGTGCATATTAAACTAGGACATTATGAAGATGATGTTTTGTGTGATATTGTGCCTATGCAAGCTTGTCATATTTTATTAGGTCGTCCTTGGCAATTTGATCGTAAGGTCCAACATGATGGTCATTCTAACCGATATGCCTTTACATTTCAGGGAAAGAACGTAGTTCTCAAGCCCATGACGCCAACACAAGTGGCTGATGAGATTGAGAAGCGCAAGGTAAGTAAAGGTGAGTTAGAACAGGAGGCTCAGTCGAGCCAAGTGGCATCTCAAACTCGGCCTAAGGGTGTACTAATGGCTTCCAAGAGTACATACTTAGACGAATTTGCAGATGGAGAAACCACCCTTATGCACCTTATCAAGAGCTTGAATATATTGAGTGAAGAGCTTAAAGCTTCTCTTCCATCCAACATACTCGCTCTACTCGAGGAGTATAAAGATGTGTTTCCCGATGACATACCACCAGGTCTACCCCCTATTCGTGGAATTGAGCATCAAATTGATCTTATTCCAGGGGCTGCATCACCTAATAGGCATGCGTATCGTATGAATCCCACTGAGACCCAAGAGGTCCAAACCCAAGTCCAGGAACTGTTGGACAAGGTTTACATTCGAATTAGCTTAAGTCCTAGTGTTGTGCCTGTGTTATTAGTCCCTAAGAAAGATGGTTCATGGAGAATGTGTGTAGATTGTAGGGCTATTAACAACATTACTATTAAATATCGTCACCCTATTCCTAGATTAGATGATATGCTAGATGAGTTACATGGAGCTTCTATATTCTCTAAAATTGATCTTAGAAGTGGCTATCATCAAATTAGAATGAAAGAAGGTGATGAATGGAAAACAACCTTTAAGACTAAGCTAGGCTTATATGAGTGGTTGGTTATGCCTTTTGGTTTAACTAATGCTCCTAGCACTTTTATGCGTTTAATGAATCATGTGCTTCGAGATTTCATTGGGAAGTTTGTTGTAGTTTATTTTGATGATATTCTGATTTATAGCAAGTCTTCTAATGAACATGAATCACATCTTAGAGAAGTGCTTAAAACGCTGAGAATTGAACGCTTGTATGCTAATTTAAAGAAGTGTGAATTATGTCATGAACAAGTGTCTTTTCTTGGATTTGTAGTGAGTTCGAATGGACTGCGTGTCGATGAGGCTAAGATCAAGGCGATCCAAGAGTGACCAACACCCACCAACATCGGCCATGTACGCAGCTTCCAAGGATTGGCGAGCTTCTATCGTCGATTCGTTCGAGATTTCAGCACCATCTCGGCACCCCTCACTGAGCTCACGAAAAAGAGGAGTGAATTCACTTGGGGAGCAGCTCAAGAGGAAGCTTTCAACACACTCAAGGACAAGCTGACCCATGCGCCACTTCTAGCTCTTCCCGACTTCTCTCGCCCATTTGAGGTAGAATGTGATGCTAGTGGAGTTGGAATTGGTGGAGTCCTTATGCAGGAAGGTAAGCCTATTGCTTTCTTTTCTGAAAAATTGAAAGGTGCTAGTCTTAATTACTCTACCTATGATAAGGAGTTATATGCTTTATATAGAGTGCTTAAGACTTGGTCTCACTATCTATGGCCTAGAGAGTTTGTTCTTAAAACTGATCATGAATCCTTAAAACACTTTAAAAGCCAAGATAAACTTGATAGGAGACATGGTAGATGGATGGAGTTCATAGAAACATTTCCTTATGTAATTAAGTATAAGAAAGGCAAAGACAATGTGGTTGCTGATGCATTATCTAGGAGACATGTTCTAATAGCTGATTTCGATTCTAATGCTTTAGCTAGACGACATGTGCTTTTAACCACTTTGGATTCTAGAGTCTTAGGCTTTGTTTACGTAAAGGAATTATATGAATCTGATCTAGATTTTGGTAACACTTTTCGAAAATGCTTAGAATCAGTTCCTTTCGATGGCTTCTATATACATGATGGATTCTTATTTCGAAAAGATCAAGTGTGTATTCCTAGATGTTCATTAAGATTACTACTTGTTAGTGAAGCACATAGTGGTGGTTTAATGGGACATTTTGGACGGGATAAAACATATAATACACTGAAATCACACTTTTATTGGCCACATATGCTTAGGGATGTAGAACATTGCCTTAAGAGATGCATAGATTGCATTAAAGCCAAAGCTAAGCTTATGCCCCATGGCCTTTATACACCACTGCCGACCCCCTCAGCCCCTTGGGAAGACATTTCTATGGATTTCATAGTTGGGTTGCCCAGAACTAAGAAGGGGAGGGATTCAATCTTTGTAGTGGTTCATAGGTTCTCTAAAATGGCTCATTTCATTGCATGCCACAAAACTGATGATGCTACCAATGTTGCTAATCTATTCTTTAGAGAGGTAGTAAGATTACATGGTGTGCCTAAAACCATTGTTAGTGATAGGGATGTGAAATTCTTAAGTCATTTTTGGCGTACCTTATGGAATAAATTGGGAACTAGATTGCTATTCTCTACTTCTAGCCACCCCCAAACTGATGGCCAAACTGAGGTGACTAATAGAACCCTAGCTACTGTCCTAAAAGCCATTATTAGGAAGAATTTGAAACTTTAGGAAGAAGCCTTACCTCATGTGGAATTTGCTTATAATCGAACCATGCATTCGGCTACTAAAATCAGTCCATTTGAATGTGTGTATGGTGTTAATCCACTAACCCCTATTGATCTTACTCCATATCCTATGAGAGACAAAGAATCATTTGAGGCAGGTAAGCATGTCGAGTTCATCAAGGAGCTGCATGAACGAACTCGAGAGAAGCTGAAACTAAAGGCTGAATACAATGCTAACAAGGCCAACAAGGGACGTCGCTTGGTCACAGTTCAGCCCGGAGATCTTGTATGGGTGCACTTGAGGAAAGAGCGGTTTCCAAAAGCCCGGAAGAACAAGCTGTCGCCTCGTGGTGATGGACCATTTCGGATCAAGAAGAGAGTGGGCGACAATGCCTACCAATTGGAGCTTCCTGGAGACATGGGCGTGAGCGCTACATTCAACGTCGCGGATCTAATCCCTTACTTCGCTGTGGATGAAGACTTGGATTCGTGGTCGAATCCTTTCCAAGAAGGGGAGGTTGATGCGGGACCATCTTCTACAACTCCAGACACACCCATCATACTTGGAGAAGGACCAATGACTCGAGCTAGAGCTAAGAACCTTCAGAGAGACTCATTTAACTTTGTGGGTCATGCTTTGTTCTCGAGCAAGGTTCAACTCCCCGAGCCAACATTGAAGACATACATGTGCATTGGAGCACAAATGGAGGCCGAGCCACCTTAGACAAAGCTTGGGCCGAATTTACTAAGTATTATTTCCCATTTTCAGCTTAAGTGTTCTATTGGGCTGAATTGGGCTTTTCTAGTCATTCTTTTTAGAGACCTTATTTACTTATGTTTTTAGATGTTATTTCATTAGGCCCAATGAGTTAATTAGTTTATTTAATGTTATTATTTTCGGCCACCATCAGCCCTTAAGGCTTATATATTGCCGAATCATCCTTGTGGAACAATTGGAACTTTTATGAATGAAATTACTTTCTCAAAAACGTGTGAAACACATTGAGAGTTGTCGATTGAATAGAGCAGCGCTCTTCAATTGTCGAATTGATAATCTCAGCTTGGTTTGCTTTGCCGTTCATCAACTTCGCAAGACTTGGTGAATCTAGTATCCACAAGCCCCCTCCTTGTGCCTTCAAGTTGTCCGCTTGATTGTGTAGGGTTGTAGAGGCGGGTTGTGTAGTCATTGGTATTGGTTCCTACCCTCTGAGGAGGCCTGGGGTCTTTATCTTGTTCTGCATAGATTGACTCAGTCCTTATCGGTCGCGTCTTTTCATTCTTTGTTGCAATTTCGAGTCTTTATCGAGTCTTGTTCATCTTCTTGGAGTCGACATTGAGTACAGCCCCTGTTCTTGGTGTTTCTTGGTCGATCTTGCCCAATCTTGATCGATTCTTGAGAGTCTTGCTGCGTTTCTTTGTTTTCTTGTTTAATCTTGCATCTTTCTTGTTAGTTCTTGCTGCGTCTTTATAGTCCTTGATCAATCTTGATTAAGTTCTTGAGTTTCTTTATTGGTTCTTGATTATTCAAGAAATGGTTGACAAATTGCATCTATCTACTATCCAACATCCTAGACCTTATAAATTGCATTGGATGAATGATTGTGGCAATTTGAAAGTAAACAGGCAAGTTAAAGTGCATATTAAACTAGGACATTATGAAGATGATGTTTTATGTGATATTGTGCCTATGCAAGCTTGTCATATTTTATTAGGTCGTCCTTGGCAATTTGATCGTAAGGTCCAACATGATGGTCATTCTAACCGATATGCCTTTACATTTCAGGGAAAGAACGTAGTTCTCAAGCCCATGACGCCAACACAAGTGGCTGATGAGATTGAGAAGCGCAAGGTAAGTAAAGGTGAGTTAGAATAGGAGGCTCAGTCAAGCCAAGTGGCATCTCAAACTCGGCCTAAGGGTGTACTAATGGCTTCCAAGAGTACATACTTAGACGAATTTGCAGATGGAGAAACCACCCTTATGCACCTTATCAAGAGCTTGAATATGTTGAGTGAAGAGCTTAAAGCTTCTCTTCCATCCAACATACTCGCTCTACTCGAGGAGTATAAAGATGTGTTTCCCGATGACATACCACCAGGTCTACCCCCTATTCGTGGAATTGAGCATCAAATTGATCTTATTCCAGGGGCTGCATCACCTAATAGGCCTGCGTATCGTATGAATCCCACTGAGACCCAAGAGGTCCAAACCCAAGTCCTGGAACTGTTGGACAAGGGTTACATTCGAATTAGCTTAAGTCCTAGTGTTGTGCCTGTGTTATTAGTCCCTAAGAAAGATGGTTCATGGAGAATGTGTGTAGATTGTAGGGCTATTAACAACATTACTATTAAATATCGTCACCCTATTCCTAGATTAGATGATATGCTAGATGAGTTACATGGAGCTTCTATATTCTCTAAAATTGATCTTAGAAGTGGCTATCATCAAATTAGAATGAAAGAAGGTGATGAATGGAAAACAGCCTTTAAGACTAAGCTAGGCTTATATGAGTGGTTGGTTATGCCTTTTGGTTTAACTAATGCTCCTAGCACTTTTATGCGTTTAATGAATCATGTGCTTCGAGATTTCATTAGGAAGTTTGTTGTAGTTTATTTTGATGATATTCTGATTTATAGCAAGTCTTCTAATGAACATGAATCACATCTTAGATAAGGAGCCAAGCCCAGAAGTGACCCGAGTGGAGATTAGGCCCAAACTAAATTAGGCCCAATCTTCAGATAATGAGCCAAGCCCAGAAGTGACCCGAAGGCCCGAGAGCCTAGGTCACTCGCACCCGGCTCGGCTCGAAGCCAGACCCAGCGAAGCCCGAAAGAACAGCCGTCGCTGCCGCCATGGCAACAACTCGGACTTCTTCCTCCTCAGCGGCTCAGCCTCCCAATGCCCATGTTGATTGCCCGCCCGTGAGACCCAGGCGGTGACGTCGTCGCCTCCAGGTGCTCCGACGGAGGAGCACGGTGGGGGGCAAGGCACCTCCAAGGCCTTGGATCTCCGGCGAAAACTGCCCCGAACAGAAGGCACGAACCATGTCGATCCTCGCTTCTCAGTCGCCTCGCCATCGATGACCCTAGGCGGTGGCACCTTCGCCTCCAAATGCTCCGAGGAAGAGCACGGTGGTGAGCAAGCGCCGCCAAGCCTCAGATTGCCGGCGAGTAAACCACGGTTGAGGAGCACGAAACCCCCTTACCATCGCAACCCTTCAAAACGACCAAAAAAACAAATTTCTTGGGGTTTTTGTAGAGTCATGGACGAGGATCTCAGATCCAACATCGTTCTCAACCAATTCGAACATAATTCAACATCTCAAATCCAACATCGTTCTCACGAAGAACAAAAAAAAAACCTTAAAAACAGATCTGAAATTCCGGATGAAATCAACCATTGAAGCATCATAGATCACACTCACAACAAAGCAAGCAAGATCAAGCATCAACTTGTTCGAATTCAACCATCAATTTCTCAAAAAACACCGAACCCAATTGCGAAAGCAAAGAGGACGAGATCCCCAATCTTCGAGCAACAAATCAGGATCATGAACAACAATAAGCACGTATATATGCAAGATGGAAACGAAATCCTGATCTAAACAAAACATGCAAGAATAGAAATATGATGGAGAGTGGACGGAGAACTAGGCGGGGCTTAAGCCACAGGGGCAGAGGTAGGAGAAGCAATCTCCTATGTGGCTTTACAGTTCAACCAAGCAAGTACGGAGCATATAATTTCCAGAAAAAAAAAAAACAGTGGCCTAGTTCATCAACAAGAACACGGCAAAAACAAAAAAAATGGACTTTTCAATTGAATTTTGTTCAAGAAACCTAATTCAAGTTGTTAATTATTCAATCCGATTGAACAAATTCAAAGGCAATTTGAGCCTAAAGCTCTGATACCAATGTTAGAATTTGAGGGATAAACAGATTACCTCGAATAGCGGAAGCAGAATCAAGATCGTCTTGCCTTCGAATTTGATCACCGGGTAGATCTCCATAGCCGTAAATCTCGTTAGAGATTCGGGAGTAGTGGAGAACTTACGATTCACAGCCTACACACCATGGGAGAGCATTAGAGAGGAAGGAGACTCTCTCCACGGAGGAGAGTTCTCTGTGGGATTTCTTTTTCTGAGAGAACGTCTGACGAACAGACTCTCTAGGGTTCCAGTTAGAGATTAGGGGAGAGGAGTCTCTCCTATTTATCTCTTTTATTTATTAGATAAATAAATATATAACTAATATATATTATTTATCCTAATATGACTCAATTCTTAACGTATAAGAATTAACTCCCTAATTACGAAAATTAGGTTATTTATCTTTTGAGCGTATATTTAATTATGTCCGAATTATATCAAATAATTCTAACATTGCCAATCACTGAAATTCGATCAATACACATAAAATTAACCGCAACTGACCTGGATAATTCATTTCTATATTAACCATTGAAATTCAATACAAGATGAAAAGAAGTCACATAGCCAGGAAAGACTACATGATATGAAACAGCATATAATCAATACAATAACACATAAATTAATGAATACAGTTAAGTCACACAATTCAACAAGCAAGTACACAATATCAGCAATGGATTTATATGTCAAACTGCGACGATTTGATAGCATTTAAGCATCTCAAATCTCGATCGATCAGGGCTTGGCGACAACCGAGTTGACACGGCGGCATGACTTGCGAACTTCACCCTGATTACCGGTGAGAACTCCCACCCTACCAAGCTTCACCATCGCCTGTCCAAACTTGACTAGGAACAAATTGTTGTCAGCTGCGTATTTCGCCGCAATCGCTTTGGTGGAAGGATCAATTGCAAGCTGCTGATCGATCTGGAGGATACCCTTGTGTGCTTTAATCGCTTTGAAGAAGCCATTGTCGACAATGTTTCCGCTCTTTGGGGTTTGGTCAAGGAGCACGGTGTTGTTACCGAATCCATTGGGCGGGCAAGCTCTCTTAAGGGTTGGGATCAATGTGGCATTTAGGGTTGGATCCGTCTTTCCAGCGACACCGTTGAAGTTGTAGAGACGGTTTTGGAAGGCCAGACAGTGTGCCACCCCAACAGTGTGAGCACCTAAAAACCACAATATATATTTGAGTTCAAATTATATTTTGGTATTTATGTATAGGCAAGAGTTCTAGTGAAACGGAAAATACGGTGCAACGGTGTAACAAATGAATATTGTATAATATTAATATGAATTTTGATCAGTTATGCGGATATGCATATGTGAATATTATGACGTATCAATATGAATATTGTGTTATTCATTTTATGTTATGTGAATATAAATAATATTATATTTATATACCGATATTTACATAATATTCATATTCACACAATATAATATTCATATGTTCATATCCATATAATATGATATTCATATGAATATAACACAACATTCATTCGTTTCACCGTTGTACTGTAATTTTGTTTCACTACAACCCTACCATGTATGACACAATATTCAAGCTAGTATAGGTTGTACCTAGAAGAAGAACAAGCTCCTCCTTGTTGATTCCTATAGAACCGAACGCCTTAATAGCGTTGGGAACGGTGATAAATGGCGGGGGGAGAGCAAAGGCGTCGGTCGCATTTGAAACACGCCCATCTCTTCTTCCGGTCTCTACATTGTACCAGTAACCCTTTGCCTGCATTTATATATAGTCATATATATGTGTGTGTGATTTTAGAGTAAGCACGAATCAGATTGAACACATTGCATATTATACAAATGAAACTATTACATACCAAGACGACCGAAGCTCGGGTGGCTATGGCAATGATATCAGCACATGAAACAACGCCGGGGCAAAGCTTTTCCAAACTCGCCTTCACCGCATCAATGACTTCAAAACCCCTTACGCTCAGATTCGGAAATGAAGTCTTCTCGGTGTTTTTCCCGTCCAAAAGGATGGATGCGTCACATCCCTATATATATCAATTACGTCGAAAAAGCAAAGTTACATATCTAAGATTGTTGCATCCCTATATTATATATAGATGGATGAATATAAAGATCGAAATATATGAACTCACCCGAACAAAGCAATCATGGAACTGCATGCGAAGCAGAGCAGCAACAAGCGTAGGGTCCTTGATGAACTTGGCCTTCACCACGCCAAAGACAATCGATTCAACGTCAGTTTTGCCGCATTTTCCATAATAGAACCCGACCTTCAAATTAGCGGCAAGGCATTCTCCGGCAAGAGTCGCCAGAATGAGAACAAGGGCTAAGGCAACTTGAGATTTTAGCTTGGCCATGTTAATGATCGATCACTTAACTCAAGAAAACTATATCTGATTAGATTGAGTTATGTGATTGATCGAGTTTGATATGATGTGGGATTAATTTGGATGAGAATTTATAGGCCAAGTTTTCTTGCTGACTGGGTGCAAGACGTGCATAGCTTGGCGCCCTCTCTTTCATTTTCCTTTGTCAGCTGGTTCAGATTACAATTATTATTCAGAAAAGATGTCGAGAGATCGATAACGGATATTGATTGACCGACATTGACTCAATTTGTTAAATCAAGAATCTGCTGGCATTGGAGATGACCAAGTACTGGTTTAGAGCTTTAGATGGGGTTGAGATGTGAATAGACAAAAATCGTCCCACATCGAAAAGTTTGAACAAATCAAGATTAAATAAAAAAGTATCCCAACAAATTGATTATCCTTTTCTAATGTTAATTGATTTTAAAGTGAAATTCAATAGTTAATTTGTTCGCCCCTCTACGAAATCGTTTGGCATATATTCATAGTCTAGAAGCAATCGTCGATCATCGATTGCCATTATTTCGAGATCCTGAAGATAATCAGGATGAATACAGTCAGTTGTTGAATAGTCGATGATTACTAAGTTTTTGTTTTTCTGATCCGTTAATTTTAAATCTTTTGGTAGATCGATCAACTGTGCAAGTTATCTGCCTGTCTGGTACAACGGTACGTACGACTGTTAGTGTTAAGTAGTTTCCGTTGGCGTTAATTTAGTTGAAATCACGTAATCACGTCTTGCTTTCCAATCGGAAAAAATAAATCCAAGTTGCCATTTAAAGGATACTTTTATATGCATACGTACTCGATCAAGTTGTGGGTTGTTGGTAGCATTGGATATTTAAATCTCCTTAAAGAGATTTATAACTAACATTAACTTTTAGTGATTACTATTTACACGGTGAATTTTTCGCCGTTTACACGGTACGTTCCGCGCACTCATAATGCACGGTTGCATATTTTTTATTTACAAAAATCTGCATATGCGTACAGCAAGTACGCAGATATATATTTATATTATTAAATAATGACACTAATCAGAGAATTACTGAAACATGCTAAGAATTACTAAAAAAAAAGGTTATATTTTCTTCGGGCCAACTAGCCATGGAATAAGCAGATGCTTGCAAAAGGAACTTAAAACATAAGGACGTACAATGCCTACCTCTTTGATTGGATAAAGAAAACAGTGCCTACCTCTCAAACATTCAAAAAGCATAATTAGTAACAATAGCTCTTTTCACTAATTAAACCGAAGAAAGAACTGCTCTTCTGAGAAGTTCAAGCATACGTGATGCATGACCATACGAAGAACAGAGAACAAAGATCAGAAAAGGAGAAGAAAACTGGAAACATGTTTCTCTGTAACTGAATTTTGATAGAGTTTGTTACAGCTTTGCTCACTGCAGTCGAACCGAAGGAAGAAGGCGGAGACGTTTCGTGTGGTGAAGGAAGAACGAAGAAAGGGCAGAACGAAGTGTGGGCGAAGAGGGTTTTCAAGATCCGCGTACGTGTGATCCGCGAGCACAGCCCAGGCATCCGGGCATTTGGTTGGTGTGATAATAGGTATAGGTATAGAGCCCGGATGCAAACAAGACACGCCCGGGCTATTGAAGTGGGCTAAAATTTGCTTGAAATTTAAAACTGACAAAATAGCCCGGATATCAATTTTACGCCCGGGCTATTTGTATTAGTAATTAGTATATAGCCCGGATATACCAGATCCGGGACATTATGTTGCTTTAAAATGAAAAAAAAAAGACAATTTAGCCCGGATATGGAAAGATTCGGGCTAAAAAGTCCCTTTTTTTAAAAAAAAATATAATCGTGGTGCCCCCTACCAGGCCAGCATCCATTATAGGACAAATTTTGTATTACATCACCAGCCTTAAATTTCTACTCCAATTCACATGTGTACATATCCATATATAATTCTACTCCAATTCACATGTACATATCCATTAACTCATAAAACAAGACTTGTATTTGAATGCAAATCCCTATCATTAATAAACATACTTCAAATTCTAGAGTTTTGCCTTCAACTGAAAGTTTTGTATCACTCAAGCTATGGATCGATGGTGGTGTCGATTTCTATGTCAACCACCACTAATGGGCCAAGCTATGTATCGATTTGTTTCCTGTAATAAATAAGAAACAAGAAAATCCATAAGATAAACAACAGCTAGAAAGTGATAGCAATACCATGTGATTCTAGTATCAAGTGAGTTGTCATCATAGCTCTCATAACCTACAGGATAAGTAATATTTTCCTCTAATTTCAAGCTGGAAAAAATGACACACATCTCATATTACTAAGTGAAAAGGTGGAAAGCAAGGAGAACTACTACAAATCAAATGTATATTACCCGTTGATGTCTAGCTTTTTGTTTCTGCGCCATCACATCAACAAGAAGGGATGGATGATTCGTAGACTTGTGAGGATGGTCTGCTGCAGCTTCTACAAGAACTCATAAACTGCCTCCATTTTGGTAGCTGCCAATCAAACGATGAGACCTGCTCCCTGCAAGTAAATACATACAATAGGTACCATAATGGATACACAACTCTCATTCTTTAAAATAAAAATTTTGTGTTTCACAAGTCAAAATGAAGAACAAGGTTTGGAAGAAGGGGAGAAAAAAATGCATGGTTTTGTTATCACCCTAGCTAAGTTCTATGACATGCTGCAATTTGCTCCCACAGAAATACAGATCTTACATGTCGGGATAACACAATTGAATAACAAGACCAAGTTGAGCAATCGTCGAAATAATAAAAGAACCCATGCCTATTTCAATCGCTTAGTGTAATGATGATAATAGAATACTGCTTCTTTAGTCAGAAAAAATTCAACAGCTTTCCCTGACAGTAGATCCATAAGATAAAATGTATTTTGTTCAGTCCTCAAGCCATTGATGGTTTATTTGCCCCAAAAGCTTCATTACTAGAGAAAGAGAACAATAAAAAAAGAGTACAAGTATAATAAGCAACTCCACACACAACACAAAAAACACATTTAAAAGGAAAAATAATCACAAACTTACCTCACTGATTCAAATTAACGAAAATTTGAAAAATTCACTAAAAAAATAACATTTTACTCTTATACCTCATAATGGAGTTGCACTTGATACAATTAGCTATCAACTACTGCTCCTTCAATCTTGATCTTTCAACATCCCTAAAATAGCCAAAAAGAAGGGAATGAACACAGTAAAACTGATTAAGAAAACCAAGTCGGTGGGTAAAGCCAAGCACTATAAGAACAAACTTCATCGTCTAAGGGAAAAGGAAAAGGTAAACCAACTGTAGGAATTAAGAGGATGTCCCATACCCATAGTTAGAAGCAAATCCAGGTGGTGACCATGATATTGATCGAACACATAGAGAACGGTCCCGTGCTAAACAAGTCGACAATAAGCATGCAGAGGGTAAACGTGCAAACATGTCAGTCAAACTTTATGTAATCCATCCCAAAAGCTAGGAAACAGAACTCCAAAATAATCTAACTAGAAGATATAATTATGACTCACGAAAAGAAGGGTGGGGGTTAATTCTAGATCATTTGAGGAGCTATCCTCAAACAGTCAGATGGGAAGTTAAAGGGAACCATATCAAATTCAAGGAACATAGAATAACATATGAAAAGAGCACTAACATTTGGGGTTGCAATTGGAAAGTGTCCAAAGCCTGCTCCACTGTCGTATTTATCCACTCCATAGTCTACAAGAACACATAGGAAACCATATATATCAAATTCAAGGAGCAAAGAAACAAAGCATACTTTATCAAGCAAATCTCATCAAGAACACATGAGAATCATATTGTATTAATTAAAAGTCACAACTAGCTGAATAAGCTGTGGTGAGTTGGGAGTAGCTTTAGTTTCAACTAATTATTATCAGTTTACTCATCTAATCAAAACCTTGAAGCCTGTTCCATATTCATAAAACGAATTGCCATGGACAGGTTGCAAATAAGTATTCTCATGATTTATACAAGAAGCCAGCGCCGGAATTCAGCAAAGCAGAGGATGAAGGAATTAGAAAAAGAGAAATGTTATAAACAAGGTTTCGATAAAAGTCTTCAAACCACCATATGCCTACCCTAAATAGGCGGGCACAATCATTATCACTATTTAAAACACAAATCAAGCATGCAGGGCAGAACATACCTGAACCTCCGCTATTCCTTCAGGAAATATCTTTCCCATTTCAAGGGCCACTAACCGCCCAAATCACTGGAGTTTATTTCTTAAGGCATCAGCTATCTGTCTAACAATCTCACCTCTTTTTAGTGCAGGAACTTAAAGCAACAAGAAACATTAATTACATTACAATGAATTGAACTTTATACTTCCATATGGGATATTTAAGCTAAAAATCTAACACTACTAAAAATTCAACAATAATATGAGACTACAAAAAAACAAATTTTAAAGAAACCGAAACCACAAGTAGCTTCTAATCAGAGATGAAGATGGCACCTGCATCCCCACTTTTGCAGCCTCGGTACAAGATCTGCAAAGGTAATTCATTTTGGATGGAAAACTTGATTTTAGTGTACAAAGAATCTATCCTTTTACCAGTTGATTCCATTAATGGAAAAGTGAGGCTGCTATCACAATTTAAGTAATGTGTTCCATAGAATTTTACCGTGTGAGTTGTGAATCCTATTGTTTTTAGTATCATTTTCCATTGAAATGGTGTGTTTCATATAATTTATTTTACAGATTGTCATGTTAATGAGTCAGGCAATCCAAAATGTTTATAAATGAAATTCAAACTCTCAGAATTCAATGTCAACTAGAGCTAGGTTTGAAAATGTTACACAGATCTAGCAAAACTCAATTTCAAAAATTTACAAAGATCATTAACAAAATGAGGTAGACAATGTTTTTCTAGACCTCCATTTTCTTCCAATTCATGGCATTAGATGTGGCCAAAAAAGAGGTGCAAAGAGAAAAAACAAACAAATAGAAAGAGAAGAACAAAGATATTATGTGTTGATTTACAATAGTTAAGGGCTTGTTTGGGATGGGTATATAGATATAGGCTATGGGTATAAAAAGCCCAATATCTATATACCCTGTTTGGTATATCTACTCAAATTAGTATATGGATATCAATCCTATACCTCCATCTACTCATTCCAGGGTTTTTTTTATCCTTTTGGATATCTGACAAAATCGGGGGCTATAGAAAAACATACGAACGACTGAGCAGATACTTCTTCTCCTCCTTCTCATCTGCTCGCCATTGCATCTCTGTGAAACTTTCATCTGCTATGTTCTTCAATCTGTATGAAACTTGCATCTGTTTTTCGTCACTTGCTGGAACTCGCATCTGTTGTTCGTCCCTTGCCGAAACTTGCATCGAAAATTTCGCAGCTGTTCAAATTTTTATGATTTGCCGCTGTATACCCTTTCCAACTATTCAAAATTGAGGATTTAGGGTTCGAAAATACTGCATCTGATCAAATTTTTACGCTTTACAGTTGTATACCCTTTCCATCTGTTCGAAAGTGAGGAATTAGGGTTCGAAAATTCAACATCTGTTCAAATTTTTATGCTTTGCAGTTGTATACCCTTTCCATCTGTTCGAAATTGAGGAATTAGGGTTCGAAAATTTTGCATCTGTTCAAATTTTTATGTTTTGCAGCTGTATACTCTCTCCATCTATTCGAAATTGATGAATTTGTTCAAAATTGTAGCTGTTCGAAATTTTTATGTATCTAGTTGAAATTGAGGAACCCTAAAAATGCATCTATTCGGTTCGAAAATTAGGGCTCAAACATTAGGGGTTCCCTAATTTCTTCGAAAATTAGAACCATTTTTTGGTTGCATCTTTCAAAAGATATAAGGCTTTTGGTTCATTTTTATTACATTTTCTCTTTTTATTTTATTTTGATATCTATATACCCTTTCCAAACAACAGATATAAGATATAGATATCAATCTCATACTCATACCCAATACCGATAGCTTGATATATATATATATATATATATATATATATATATATATATATATATATATATATATATATATATATATATATATATCTAATACTCGTAGCCTATATCCTATATCTATATACCCTTTCCAAACGGGCCCTCAAATTACAAATTTTAAGGTTTGAAAGATTCTAGGGTTAGGGATTTAGGGTTTCGAATTTTAAGGGTTAGGGATTTAGGGTTTCAAAAGAAGAAGGTGAAAGCGGAGGCTATGCAGTGAGGGAAATGGAAGCCTATGGTGATGGTGGTGTCGTCGATGGCCTGAGACGAAGAGTCCTCGACTTACCCCTGCGATTTGCTTCATCCCCATTAAAGGCGACTCAAGCCCGACCATGTGGTGTTGGCTTGCGTAGGTTGTTCTTCTCCTCGGCTGGATAACGCCGGTGATGGTGTTCCCCGCACAGGCTTGGTGACTCTAGCAAGAGGAAGGAGAAGAAGGTAGAGTTGAGCAAAGCGACTCCGGGCATGTGAACTGGGAAGGAGTAGATCTAGAAAAGGTGATTTTTTTCAATTTATTTAATATTACGTTATACAGTAGTTCACAATATCTCGGACCTTTGGAACTATGAGACATTTGGAAACCATGATACATGTAATAGCTCCGGGATAACTCAAAGACACACGCCCAGGCCATTAGAGATACATAATAACCCGGATTTTTGAGGTTCGGGGTATTTGATATTGGCTGAAGTCATTCTATCAACATCAAAAAGCTCGAGCGTATGCTAAGATCCGGGTTATATACCTATATTCAGTTTTTTTTAAAACAAAAAATACATTTTTCTCAGTTTTACCCATATTAGATCCCGGATTTTTAACATCCGACCTATTATGTAGTGTGTTAAACGCGATTTGTGTACTAGTGACAGAGACCGCGAATTCAGAGTGCGCGGTTGCCTGCAACCTCTGCCAATTATTGCAAGATTCGACTTCCAACTCCCATCGACGATGTCAGGCGATGGAGACTGCTGCACCTGCCAAGATTCAGTAAATCTGCGAACTCGTGATGCGCATCCGCCAATTCTCACTGCGCACTCGGACTTCGCAACAGAGTTTTCCTCCGTGCAATTGGCGAAAAATTCACCGTGTGAATATCAATTCCGTAAATTTTTGGTCAAATTAGGAGACGGTTCATAATTTTGGTTTAATTTGCTAACTGCCCACCCAATTAAATAATACTCCCTCCGTTCGACAAAACTTGACGTTTTACTATTCACGCACGCTTTTTTAGGAGCTAAAAACTAGATAAAATATCTAGTTTTTTAAATAATTTTTTTAGCAATTTCGTAGTTATTATTAATAAGTTCAAACTTGTTAAAAAAAAATTTTTAAAATGAATATTTTATAAAGTTTTTATCATTCTAAAAAAGCGTACGTGGAGGTTCCGAGGTTATCGACTAATTCTCCACGGGCCGAGCACTAGCCTGCAAAGCACTCGAGCCGGGTAAGCCAAGCCGCAAGACAAACTCACCCATGTCAAGGTAAACCAAGACATGAGTACCCACTATAACACAAATTGCTCCTAGTGAGATTTGAATCCTTGAACTCATGGTAGTGAGGCACAAGGAAGCACCTCACTCTTACCAATAGGGCAAGAGGTCATTGGTTTCGTTAGAATCCTTATTAGTAATAGGTATTAAATTATGAGCTAAAAAAATCTTATTTTTTAACTATTTTTTTTCACAACTTAATACTTATTAGTAATAGATATTAAATTGTAAAAAAAAATTATATAGTTTTTAGCTCCTAAAACTTTGTGCACAAAAATCAAACATCATTTATTATGACCGGAGGGAGTATTAAGCAAAATTGGGATGAAATAATAAAGATTGAGCTCAAGGATGATAGTTACAAATTGTTTGAGATCACTGTGTGGATCGTCAAGGATCTTTGTGTTTTGGTTCTTGCAAAACCTCGTGTACTTATTCTTTGTGTCTAGTGTCTCTATAGTTTTGACATAAAATGAGGTGGTTTTGAAGACCTCAGGTAAAGATAGATTTGAGGGTCGGGACGACCCTTGCAGAAAGTCATGCTTTCGAGTAAGAAGATTTGTTTCCTTATGTGGTTGATTTGTTGTGTATGAAAGATATGTTGTGGTTCTATAAGTGGACTAGCTAAGGTAAGTTGCTGGTGTGGAAGACAAGGAGAAGAAGACAATGACACATCAAGGAGAAGATTGGTGTTGCATAGCCTCGATGTTCATTGGTGAAATACGATACTTTCCACGAGTATAGGTTTGTGTGATACATTGTCTTCTTCGTTGTGTGTTATTTGTTTTTGCTAAGGTTCGAGTTGGGGTAGGTTTACTTAGGATTGTTTGTAAGAGTCATGGTCATTCCAAAACACTACAATTTGGGGTAGGTTTACTGTCATCCAATGATGCATTAGATGCATCTAGTGGTGATTATAACATCTCAACAATTGATATGCTATCGATTTTCCCAGGTTCTTTCCTCTAGGATTCTTGAACCACTCAAGATATATCCTATAATCTTGAAGCATTCATTTTTCCAATGCCTTGTCATATTGCAATGACTACGTTTCTTACTAGCCTTATCAATCTTCGAATCTCTCTTCCCATTCGTCAACTTCTGAGTAGCGAAAACACTAGACTTTGATCCTTCATTGACCACATCATGTTTCACTATGTGTGAAACGCCTTATTCACAGACAAAAGAGGATCCATAACTAGTATTTGATTCCTGTCAGTTTCATACACATCATTCAACCCCATCAAGAGCTGAATTAACTTGTTCATGTTATCCGTTTCTTCAAGCTTCTTGACCATTTCACATGAACACCTATTGAGTGCACCACATGTATACTTTGATATTCCTTCTAGGTTGAATATCTCATCCCATAGCTTCTTTAATTGCTACACAAAGTGTTCAACCATAGTCCAGTTCCCCTGAGTTACTCAAGGTCGTCTTCAACTGGTATAATATTGGTACATCAACTTGTGCAAATCACTCAATTATCTCATCTTGTAGCTGTTTTGATGAATCGATATACATGAAGCCATCAACGATGTTGCTATCCATGGAATTCAAGATCCAAAAACGGATCATATAGTCGCACCTTAACCTTTTGCATCTCTGTTGCCAGTGTTCTAGAAATCACGCCTAGGTGCTAGGTGGGAGGGCACCTAGGGATTTTTAAGCCTAGGCGAGTCACTAGGCAAAAATCCACCTAGGCACCACCTAGTCCCACCTAGGCCCGTCTAGCCAGACAATTATTCAATTTTAACATCTAGGCGGGTGATTAGCCAATTTAAGATTTTTTTTATCCCTTATGTCAAGATTTATTTAATTTTGAGTTGAACATATATGGTTTTGGATTTTAAGAGGTTTAGAGTCACCAATTGGACGCGTACTTTAGCGTTTATTTACTTTAGTGTTAGAAAAGCACTGCAAATTTGGGTTTATGAGTGATATTATGGATTATTATTACATTATATGAATTATTGATATGTGTTATACATTTAAATATAAAGAAATAATTATGTTTGTTCTAAGTTCGCCTAGGCACCTGTCTAGCCGCCTAGACGCTCCGCCTAGAGGCCGCCTAGCGCTTTTAGAACATTGTTTGTGAGCGAGAATTCTTGAATGGGAGCTTGATTACAATCAAGCTCTATGTTGGAATAATATTTTCTCCATAAAAAGCTATCATACATGCATCCTTGCAAGCGAGAATTTGAAGTTATGTGTTAGAAGCCAATAATCCAAGTTTCAGAGAATATCAAAGACAAGCTACCCGATCCAGACACTAGTAAACAATTTTGGTATATATAAATTAATTACCTATATGTCAAAACAATCAAGCTCTATGTTGGAATAATATTTTCTCCATCAAAAGCTATCATATATGCATCCTTGCGAGCGAGAATTTGAAGTTATGTGGTCGGAAGCCAATGATCCAAGTTCCATATAATACCAAAGACGAGCTACCAGATCCAGACACTAGTAAACAATTTTCGTATATATGAATTAATTACCTATATGTCAAAACATTTATGGGGAGATGGCAGATGTATGTCTCAAAACTACTTAATGGGGGCTAGAATCCACTAAATAGTATTTCCAACCAGGCAGGCACACTGACTATAGTTTCTATTTCTACCAATGCATTTTCTTGGAGGAGGTTAAGGAGTTTTTTTGCAAGGTGAAAAATAAGAAAGCTATAGGCCCAAACGAAATACATGTGGATGTTTGGAAGTGCCTAGGAGTCAAGGGTTTGGAATGGTTTACGTCTCTTGTCAAAATTATCCTTAAGATAGCTAAGATGTTTAGGGATTGGAGACTCAACAAGCTAGTCCCTATATACAATAGCAAGGGGATGTTTAGTAATGTGGAAACTACATAGGAATCAAATTCTTGAGTCGCACAATAAAGCTTTGGGAAAGAATTATAGAATTAAATTTGAGGAGGTTGAAGCACATTTCTGAGAACCAATTTGGATTTCATGCATGGGCGGTCATCCATGGAAGCCATTCCTTTGATGAGGTGGTTGAGTGAGGCAAACATTAATAGAAAGAAGAATTTGCATATGGCCTTCAGTGACATTGAGAAGGCTTATATGACAAGGTCTGTAGGGAGTTGCTATGAAGCTGCTTGGAAGACAAGGGAGTACCAGGGATGTACATTATTAGAATCATAAAGATATGTATGATGGATCTTTGACAAGTGTTAGCACACCTAGTGGAGACTTAAAATACTTTTAGGTTCAGGTGAGTAAATCAGGGATCAACCCTTAGTTCGTTTTTGTTCTCTCTTGTGATGCATGAGTTGTCCAGGCCACTTCAAGAAGAGGTCCCTTGGTGCTTGCTTTTTGCATACGATATTGTGTTAATGTACAACACAAGAACGAGATTGGTACACGTGTTGGACAATTGAAGGGGTGTGCTAAGGGTTTTCGATAGAGTAGAACCAAAACTAAATATGTGCAGTTTTGATTCAAGGAGTCTAGAGAGCCAGAGGCACCAGTTATGTTGGGGAGGGACAAAATCCCAAGGAAAGAGAATTTCAAGTACTTGGTTCATATGCAAAGCGATAAGAGATTGATAGAGAAGTTGAACAATGAATTTAGGTGGGATGGAAAAAATGGTGATACGCATCAGGTTCCCTTTGCGATAAAAAAAAGTTCCTTCAAAATTGAAAGGGAAATTTAACAAGGTGTTTGTTCATCCAGCTTTGTTGTATGGCCTCGAGTATTTTCCAATCACTAAGGCGCAAGACTATAAGATGTCAGTGATAGAAATGAGAATGTTGCGATGGATGTGCGGACATGTGAGATATAATAAAAAATGAGGTCATTTGGAACAAAGGTGGAGTCACCAATATTAGAGATAAGATGCAAGAGGCAGGCTTCATTGGTTTGGACACGTTCAAACGAGACTTCCATTTGCATCCATGCGTAGGTGCAATAATTTGGACCTAGGAGTTACCCGAAGAGAGAGGGGTAGGCGGGGAAAAAAAATTTGATGGGGTCATTTGTCAAGATCTTGCTCTTTTGTCCCTCGGTGAATAAATAAACATGGACAAAGACGATAAAGGAGGTTTATTCAGGCACTGGATGTGTAACCTTTAGTGTCAATTATTTCGGCTTTTGTCTTTCCTTTGTTGGTTTTAGTACTCTTCTTGCTTTATCCTTGTTTGTTTTCCTTGATTTAATTATATTCTTGAGTCTTTGAATGCCTTTTTGTTTATGGATCTCTCGAAAAAAACCATCTTGACTAATTTGGAAAAAGGGTGCATACATCTTGATTCTTAACTCTCATAACTTGCTTGATTGTGAAAAACATTGCGACACACTGCGACATTGTTATTGTTTTTGCTGTTGCTTCTTCAAACCATTTGGTACGGAGATCTCCTATGCCAGCAAATTATATCAAGGTTTAGTTAATGAAGTCAACGTCGATCAATTTCCTTCATGAATTGTACGTTGGCGGATAATTCAAACCCGATTATGTGTTGTAGTGGCTTGGGTTGATTTGTGGGTTGGACTGGGCTTGCGGCCCATGTCACATAGATGATAGCCCATGGTTGTATCCCATTACAAATAAATATACTCCGTATACAAGCATACACACAGAAATACATTTTCTTCCCTCCATCTCCTTCCACTATTGTTGTACTTCGGTTTCTCTCAACAAACCATCATCGAATTCTCATGGTATCAAAGCTGTCGCTACTGATATGAGCTGTTCGTCGTGCCGCGTTTGACTTCCAAACCTTGGATCTGCATGTTCTGGTTCATCGAAGAATTTCTTGAAATTCAGTGATCGCAATGACAACTGACACTGCAACGAAGCTCACAATTGATCCAATGGATCCTCTGTACCTGCATTCGAGTGATCACCCTGGGCTTGTGCTCATGACTGGGATGTTCGATGGTCGAAACTTCAGCGAGTGGAGGAGATCGGCCAAAATCGCTCTCAGCACGAAGAACAAGTATCAATTCGTCAACGGAATTTTCCTAAGCCTATTGATGATGCGTAGAAAGCTCAAATCTTGGAGCGATGTAACGATATGGTGATATCGTGGCTCCTTAATGGTGTGAGCACGGAGATCATGAGCAGTGTGATCTATGCTGAGACGACCAAAGAAATCTGGGATGAGTTGGAGACCAGATTTAGAATTAACCACCAGTAGAGCACAGATGTTTACTCTTCAGAAGGAATTGAGCTCAATCTTAGAAGGTTCGTTAACTGTCTCTGTCTATTTCACTAAGATCAAGTCATTAATGGATGAATTGGATAATGTTAGGCGTTTTCTTGCCTGTACGTACTTGTGGTTTTGCTAAAGATATTCTGAAATTTGGAGATGAGCAAAAGCTCATGCAATTCCTTATGGGATTGAATGAGAATTTTACTGCTGTGAGAGGCTCGGTGTTGATGATATAGCCATTGCTTACTGTGAATGTGGCTTATGGCATGATCTCGTAAGAGGAAGCTCAGCAAGAGATGAAGAATCAGTCATCTCTGAATCCAGATTTGGCGTCATCTTTCAGCGTTGATGCAAAGAAAGATGAGATGCAGGGACAGGGTAAGAAGAATGATGTGCAGGGGAAAGGAAAGAAGTCCAATCTCTTCTGCACACATTGCAAGAAGACGAATCACATGGTGGAGAAGTGTTACTTCATCCATGGATTCCCAAACAAGTCAAACAGGAACAAGAAATTTGCTGCACAGGTTGAAGAAATTGAGTCGCGTGCCAGCATACCAGAACTGACTGCATCACAGTATGACAGCTTTTGGATCTATTGAATGTGAAGGATCAGAAGAGCTGTGATGCAATGATTGGAACGAGCCAGGACTTTGCTGGATTTACAGGTATGTCACACTCTCATGAAAATAAAAAACACACATGGATATTGGACACAGGAGCCAATAACCATTTGTGTACAGACAAGTTCGTTCTTGTTGATCTAGCTCCTCTGCAATTACCTTTCTATGTGGTGCTTCCCACTAGTTATTCATTGATAGTGGACACCATGGGAAGTGTCAAGCTAGCATAAGGATTGATGCTAAAGGGGGTATTGTATGTGCCGTACTTCAAGTGTAATCTTCTTTCTATGGGGGAACTGTTCAGAGATATGAATTTTTCAGTTCTCTTCACCTCACAATTATGCATAATGCAGGGTGTGCGTATGGGGAGACCTCTTCTCCTTGGCAGATGCAGTAGAGGCCTTTACTTTCTTGAGAAGCAAATTAGAGTTTTTTTAAGGAGGGGGCTCCAGTAGAGAATGTAAACTTGTTGCTGTCATCAATGTTGTAATAAGTGCCAAGACTTGGCATATGAGACTTGGTCATTTGCCAGTCTATAAACTCGGCAAGTTATTTCCCTTTATGTATGATCTCTCTAGCCTGTCACCCTGTGAGGTGTGTGCGAGAGCAAAACAATAAAGGCTTTCATTTCCTATATAGGAGTTCTATTGCTTCTGACAAGCCCTTTCAACTCATACATGTTGATGTTTAGGGTCCCTTCCATGTGCATACCTACAATGGTCACAAGTACTTTGTGACAATCGTCGATGACTATAGCAGAAACACCTGGGTGCATCTCATAGGATGCAAAGGGTTTGCTTCCTCATTGCTCCAAGCCTTTGTGGCAATGATGGAGACTCAATTTGGTTGCCGTGTGGAAACGGTGAGGACTGACAATGCACAAGAGTTGGGTCTTAGTCATGTCACCTCTAAATTCTTCAGGAGTAAGGGTATAGTTCACCAAACCTCCTGTGTAGCCACTCCCCAACAGAATGGCGTCATGGAGCGATAGCACATGCACATTCTTGAAGTGGCTAGAGTAATGCTCTTTCAATCCAAACTTCTTTTGAAGTATTGTGGGGAATCTGTTATGACTGCAGTATATGTGATCAATCGATTGCCTAGTAGCTTGTTGAAAGGCAAGACTCCCTTTGAGTTGTTGTATCATAAGCCATCAAACTATGAGGAGTGGAGAAGTTTTGGAAGCTTATGTTACACATCTACTCTCAAAGGGGGAAGACACAAGTTCATGCCAAGAGCTAGTCCATGTGTCTTCCTAGGATACCCCCTTGGGACAAAAGGGTTTAGGGTCCTGAACTTGGATACCCAAAGAGTCGAGGTGTCAAAGGATGCAGTCTTCCACGAGTCCTTGTTCCCTTACAGAGATAGAGAGAGTCACACTCCTTTCTTTCCTGCTCAGGAGCTGGTCATAGACAGTGATGAAGGTCCTTCAGGTCAGGATCCATCACAGGCTCCTCAAGCTCCATCTCTTCAAGCCTAACAACCGATAGAAAGTGGTCTACGTATATCTTATCGGATTACAGCTCCACCAAGTTACTTGCAGGACTATATATGTGGCCATGTTGACAGTTTTGATTGCATCTGTTGCCATACTCTTACCTCCACCTTGAGTTTAGGAGTTTGCAATGCCACTAATGTTAGACCATCAACTGAGCCTAGAAGCTATGAAAAGGCCTGTCAATTTGATGTTTGGAATGAAGCCATGAGGGTTGAGTTTCAAGCTCTAGAGTTGAACAACACTTGGGACATTGTCCCTTTGCCGAAAGGAGCTCGGTCCATTGGTTTTCGTTGGGTGTATAAGGTGAAGCACAAAGCCGACAAATCAATTGAGAGATATAAAACACGGCTGGTGGTCAAGGGCTACACACAGAGGGAGGGGATCGATTACACAAAAACGTTTTCACCAGTGGTGAAGATGACTGTGCGAGCCCTGGTGACTGTAGCAGTGAAAAATGGTTGGACATTGATGCAACTGGATGTGAATAACGCATTCCTGCACAGAGACTTACATGAGATTGTGCATATGCGTATTCCACCAAGCTTGGATGCACCTGATGGCCGGTGGTATGTGAAACTCTCTCATGCTCTGCAATACAAGGGTTACACTCAATCTCTCAACGATTACTCTCTGTTTATCAAACGGAGTGGTAACGCTATCACATTCTTAGCCGTGTATGTCGACGATATACTCTTGACATGGAGTGATTCCAATGAAATTGGGTCGATTAAAGCTTTTCTGGATGCTGAATTCCGAATTAAGGATTTGGAACAGTTGAGCCTCTTCCTAGGAATGGAATTCTTGTGTACATAGAAGGGAATTTCCATTAGCCAGAAGCGGTTCATCTTAGACACTCTTAAAGATTTTGAGTGTGAGGATTCTTCACCAGCAACGAGCTCATTGACAATGGACACAAAAATGGTTGTTGAAGGCGGGGAATTTCTTCCTAATCCTTCAATATATAGGAAGCTGATTGGGAAATTAAATTTCCTAACTCACACGAGGCCTGACATATGCTTTGCAGTACAGTTCTTAAGTCAATTCCTTAAGGCACCTCGTACTCTCGCCATCTTGAGGCTGCCTTTCGGACAATTATATACCTGAAGAGCACTCAAAATCGGGCTTTATTTTTGTCACGAACATCAGGGTTCGATCTTCAGGCCTATTGTGATGTCGACTGGGCATCTTGTCCATTAACTCCTCGATCTGTGAGTGGGTATGTTATTTTTCTAGGAGGCAGCCTCATATCCTGAAAATCGAAGAAGTAAGTCACCCTCTCACCGTCGTCTGCAGAAGCCGAGTACAGATCCATCAGAAGATCGAGTGTGCATTGAGCTCGCTTGGCTCACGAGGTTGCTATCTGAAATGAGCGTCCCCAACATCACACCCATCTCAGCTAGGTGTGATAATCAGGCCGCTATTCATATTGCTCGCAACCCGGTTTTCCACGAGCGCACAAAACACATCGAATTGGATTGTCATTTCATTCGAGAAAAGGTTCTTGAAGGCCTGATTGCTCTCAAACATGTCGCAACAAAGGATCAACTATCTGATGCCTTGACCAAGCCCTTACCTGGTTTGAATTTCCCTTCGATTTTGGATAAGCTAGGAGTGTGTGAACTCGCTCCAGCTTGACGGGGGTGTTGGCGGGTAATTCAAACCTGGTTATGTGTTGTAGTGGCTTCGGTTGATTTGTGGGTTGGACTGGGCCTTCAGCCCATGTTACATAGATGATAGCTCATGGTTGTATCTCATTATAAAGACATGTACTCCATATACAAGCATACACACAGAAATACATTTTCTTCCCTCCATCTCCTTCCACCATTGTTGTTCTTCGGTTTCTCTCAACAAGCCATCATCAAATTCTCATAAATTAATTAACGTCTCAACATCTTATCTTGATTAAAAACAAATATAATCTGAACCGGAGAAAGGGTAAAGAAAGGACATGCCCATTCACAGAAATCGTACAAGCTATGCACGTCTTAAACTACTCAGTAGGAAAATTTGGCCTATAAATTCTCAAGATAGTTGGTATCTTACTCCCACACCAAACCCACATTACTCCAATATTATTAATCAGATAAAGTTATCTTGCAATTGATCGATCATTAACATGGCCAAGATGAAGAAGGTTACATCTCGAGTGGCACTTAGCCCTTTTGCTCGTTCTGGCGACACTTGCCGGAGACTGCCTCGCCAATCTGAGGGTCGGTTTCTATCATGGCAAATGTGGCCAATATGATGTCGAATCCATCGTCTTTGGAATAGTGAAGGCCAAGTTCATCAACGACCCTACGCTTGTTGCTGCTCAGCTTCGCTTGCAGTTCCATGATTGCTTTGTTCGAGTGAGTTAAAAATTTTAATTGAATCTCTATGTGCGAAATTGCGAATTCCTTTTTATTCAACTTCATTATGTATATTTTCGACGTAAATTGAATTGATAGGGATCGCCTCCATTTTGTTGGATGGGAAAAACGCTGAGAAAACTTCACCTTCATAGTTGGGCGTAAGAGGTTATGAAGCCATTGATGAGGTGCAGTCAAGTTTGGAAAAGCCTTTTGTGCAATGGATTCGGTAACAACACCGTGTTCCTCGATCAAACCCCAAACAGCGGAAACATTGTGGACAATGGCTTCTACAAGGCCATCAAAGCGCGCAAGGGTGTGCTCCGGATCGATCCCTCCACCAAAGCCATCGTGGAGAAATACGCAGCTGACAACACTCTATTCCAGATCAAGTTTGGAAAAGCGATGGTTAAACTCGGTAGGGTAGGAGTCCTAACGGACAACCTGCAGGGCGAAGTTCACAAGTCATGCTGCCATGTCAACTCATCCGTTTCGGGGAAGGGGAAGCACTACTACTGATCGATCGTGATTTGAGCTGCTGAAATGCTATCAAATCATATCACAGTTTGATTAATCCATTGTTGATCTGCCAACATGACGGAATTCAGCTGGCCTGGGAAATCAAGACCATGGAATCTATTACAGTAAGCTCTAAAATGTCTAAAACTGCAGACATCAAACATGATTTCTAATAGAACAGTTTTGTTCCGGTACTACTTTTACATACTCATTTTAAAGGCGTAGTCAAGTTTCCTACATACCTTAACCTGTAACGGTTAACTTGGTGTTCTACCACTCTGATGACAAGCTCAAATGCTTTGGAAGTGGAAATTCATACTCACTCTCCTTTCCTCTTCTTAGTAGGTGGTTCCTCTTCCTCGTCAGCTTCTTCATCCTCAGGCTCCTCATCTTCATCCTCGTCCTCCTCTCCTCCGTCGTCGTTGTCGTCGTCATCATCATCATCTTCGTCATCTTCCTCTGCATCATCATCATCGTCATCATTATCCTCTTCCTCTGCATCGTCATCACCATTGGTGTCTGGCCCATCCTCTACATCTCCTCCTTCCTCATCCTTACCCTCTCCCTCTTCCTCTGCGTCGTCTTCACCACCTTCATCATCCTGATCATCCACAGCCTTTTCTCCACCATCCTTGTCGCTTTCATTGTCATCAGCATCCTTATTTTCAGGCTCTCGCTGCTTGGCTTCATGGATTTCAGACAATAGCAACCTGGAAAGGAAATGACTGTTCATAATCAGTATCTGCAGGATCCATCATCTCCTGGAAACTGATCAAAGAACATACATGATACAGAGAAACAGCTTATGAGGCACATTTAACTGACCGTTTGGGTGCAAAAGGATCCTGTGGTAACACAAGGCTCCCATCAGGTATTGGCAAAGATCCGTTCTGAAAACATAACAAATAGCCATGATGAATTTCATGCCTTCAGATGATTGGATATAATGATAAAGACAGTGAGAATCCTTTATTGGATAGAATGTAAGATGGCCCCTCATTGAGTGGGTTAAACATCGAAATGTAAGGGAGCTGAACAGCAAGAACATGCAAACCGTATGTCCAAATCAGCAACCTAAACGAAGAAAAGCCAAAGACAAATGAAACAGCTTATCTGCTAAGTCATGAATAAGATGGGAAGGCTACCCAAACACACAGGGTTAATGAGCTCAGTTGGCTGAGCTGTTAAATGTTTTTCCAACACTGCTTTGGCCAAAAGAATTCACAATCAAATCTGAAAACACTACTAGTAAACTTGAGCTAGCTCTATCCAACCTTCCAAGACATCAACAAGAAAATCTATCTAAATAGCTAAGTACTGAATTTCCACATAAAAAGATAGAGTGACTACTCAGCAACAGGAATCACAATAGCATACCGCACACAGAAAAGTTTTCGAAAACAATTATCTTACAATTTCTCACCAGATCTGACCACCGTAAGGAAAAGACTTAACCTGGCAAGCATATTATTACTCAGAGAATAGCTTAAGTGATTGCTCTTTGTCTAGCCTATACTATAATTCATGCGCGCTTGAGTTAAGCCACCCATGTAATAAGTAAATCCTATCATAAATCGTTACATATCGAAATCAGGTTTCCAGAATTTGATACTTTACCAATCATAACTTGATAATTTAACAATCAAGCAGCTGATTCCCTCGTAATATGCAGCATTTCAGTGCATGGTACCACAATGATATACGAGAATAAAGAATAGGAAGTGGGAAATGCAATCCTATCAGGCAAGATACATTCAGAAAGAGGCAAATTACAGAAAAAAAAATGCACGCCAGACACTGGAATACATAACCAAATCTGATATTTCTAACTGAATCTGAAGTTGCAATGAGAAAATGGACCAAGACAGAGCACAAAAACTCAAATCCAGCTAATTCAATAAGCATAAAATGGAAAGAAAAATTAACCCGATCCAGTAAGCCAAAGCAAACTCCCCTCTTTCACATGCCAATTTTACGAATGAATTACAAGAAAAACGCGTAATTACCTCTTATAAAACGTAAGACTCTAAAATCATATAAATTCAAAGAAAAAGTTACAGATCTAGATAGAGACGGATAATACCAAAAGCAGCATAAAGGAAAGAAGCTTCGAAGCAGCAGCAGCAGCCAGAGTCTCAACCAGCAGGGCTCCCATAGCAGAGCTGACAAATCCCTCGAAAGCAATCTCGTTTGAGGACAAGCCCTCCATTTTAATCAACGTAACCGAGACGAATATAAATGGAGAGAACTGAGAATGGGAAGACGAAAGCGGAGGAAACAAAGCTGAATCTGGGAAGGAAGAACAGCTTAGTTTTCCATAAACCCTAGGAGAGAGAGTGGAAGTGGAAGGGTAGGGAATTTTAGGGTTTTTCAATTTGGGGAATTTTTTATTTTCAATTGACTTTGACCTTTTCTTTTCTCTCGTCTTCTACTCCGTATTTCTTTCAGGTTTTTCCTTTATTTTCCCAGTTTTTTTTTACAGAAGATCACCTACTTACATTTTGTGTAATATTAGCATTTTGTGTAATATTAGGTGTTAAATAAAATTATTTTAGGTTAAAATTATAAATTTTAAAACATATTATAATTGATGATTCATATATGTCTAAAAAAAATTATTTTAAGAAATCAGGAAAATATTTTTCTCAAAAATAAATATAGTAAAAAATCACAAAATAGCAATATTTTTTATCAAAATTAGTTTTTAAAGTATAATTTTTTAAAATATTTTTACCAGATATATACTACGTATGGCTTATGAGTTATAATAGTATTATAATTTTTTTGAATTTTTTTTATGAGATTGTATATATCTTCTAAAGTCTTGGGGCCTAAAAAACATAGGTATATCTCCAATTGTATAATGAAAAGTCGGGGAAAATATTTTCACAAACCCTACAATTCCCCAATGAGGCAATGATATACAATAGTCGTCACTCGACAGTTAAGTCAAACGGATCATTCGATACTTAAGAGTATCCTTTCTACTGGCCTTGTGTTTCGTTCCCTCACCGATAGTCGTCTCGTGGCCTACTCTGACGCAAGTTAGGCTTCTTATGACGATGATTGTCGCTCTTACTATGGATATTCAGCTAGGCCTTTAAGCAACAAAATGTGTTGCAAAATCCAGCTTTGGTGGGAATCTTATTAGTTTATTCTTATGATTGTGTATATCTTCTAAAGCCTTGAACTAAGAAATATGTGTATATGAACTTTTGAGTTTTAATTAAATTGTATGTTATTTGAACATTATCTGAACCTATTTGACGCAAATTGGGTCACCCCTTGTCTGACGGAAAGGACTGAAATGCTGCCAATAAATTCTCCATTGTGTTTGTGTAGAATACAAAACAGAAACAAAAAAGGCCGACCAAAAAAATGCATCACCATGAAAGACTTCTTACAACCAATCTTCAATGCAAAGTTAAAATAAAAGCTATTTGCCCTTTTTTCCCTCTTGCAACAAACAATGACTTTACAAAACAAATTGATGACCTAATTTCAAACTTGTAACACCAGCAAACTCCTGTACTGGCATATAACATTATGCACCACCCTGTGCTGCTACTAATTCGACCCCCTCTCGACCTAGCCGGGGCAAGGGTGCGTACAATTCGGCCCCCCAGACCCTGCTCTGAGCGGGACATACTGGGCTTGTTGTTGTTGTTTTTCCTGTGCTGCTACTAATATTTCAATTTTGTTTTTAAATGAATGAAGGAGTTCCAAAGAAGATCGACGTCATATATGAAGTAAAACCTGCATCTGTAGCTCAATCCCACACTGATACTATATAGCCAATCCTTTGAACATTCATCAACTATAACTTGTCGACATTCACACTAGCAATCCCATAATAAAAACAACCTGCAATACTACATCAAGATAAATCAAGGTTAGAAAAAACACCAGACCGAACTTTGCACTGAAAATTTGTCCATGGAAAAAGCTTGGATGATGCATAACAGAACTCAGAAAACCTCTTTTCTTTTCCATAAATTGTTCTCTATATTAAGAAAGACGAGGAAAAGAAAAGCAACCTTTTTAAATTTCAATGGAAAGTGGAAGATAGGTTATGTGATTACTTTACTAGCAGCATCAAGTACCATACAGCAAATAAATCATGAGCCATCACAAGCAAAACACTTGGTTAAACTTTCTACTCTCAAACATGCTATGCAGCAGTTTTTCCCCATCTAGAATGGTAACAATGAATACGAAATCAACAGACCCTATTAAGAGGCATTATCCTACCTTTTACCCTTATCCTGTAAAACTGACAATGACAATACTGCATCTAGCTAGTTGACTGAAATTTCAATCCTGCTTGGGGTCCAAATCTCCCCACTACGAAGAACTCAAACATGATCATCTTAATCAAGAATCTCATCCCAGTCAGAAGTGCAAAAACCAAGTTGCTGCAAGTTTTTTCCTGTATGATATCTGTGGGTTCTCACTCTAGGGGTCCTGAATGAGTTCTCAAGCCCGTGATCCTAATAATTATAATGGTACCACTTAGAGAACCATCATATCTTCCTATGAATAAATTCATGGAGTCAATATGATCCTGATTCCAGACCTTAATCATATTAATCATTAATAATCATAAAATAGCACTTGGAGCAAAAGGAGAAAAACCCATCATTAGTGTAACCAGAAAAGATAATGTATATATTAGCCTCCAGCAAAAATGAACAGACTCCCGACTAAAGTAGGATGCTATAATAAGGAAAAAGATTAAGGTATAACTAGCTGGCAGTGTGTATCTTTTAAGAAAAGGTGCTAGATGAATTAGTAGCTTTCATATTTTGATATACTCCGTGAGTTTCATCGTTTCAAGTGTTTTAATTGCACCAATATATATTTGTGTAGTCATATCTTAAGAGGCAAAGGATGAAGATGATTCGAAAGCTAAAAACCCAAATGACTTACTTGAAAAATGGATGCCATCATCAAGGAAGCAATGTTGATGCAAATTCAACATAATTGCATTCAAACACTGCAATGGAATTATACATGTTGCTCCAAGATTTGGTGAAGTCTTGGAACACGCCTACGAAACAGAGGCTCAAGCCGGAAAGAAGGAACTCCAAGAAGCCACCTTTTGGCATCATACATCTCATGCCATGCTTGAACGATCTCATCAATTTTGAACCCTAAGCCTGAACACACATTTTAGAAAGTTAAAAAGAGAGCCAAAGAAGGGAAAGAATAAGCAATAAAACTTTGGAGCATGGAAAAACTGTTAAATCACATACCGTCTTGTGCAGCTTGATGCGCACAATGATTCTTTACCATGACAGCTATATCGGTGTTGGAAGCCCCTGCAAGTTCAAACTTTTCAACTGCGACTTCCAAACATTCTTCCCACGTTGGCAATCCCAGCTTAAATTCAACAATCGAACGTTCATAGAGCAAGGAGCCCCATACAATGTGTAACTGTGCCCTCATAATCTTGGCCTGTTCTGAAGCTTCATCAGAAGGCATATCACTCAACATATCCCCCAAACCCAACTTCTGCAACACAGGCTTATACTTTTCTTCCTTGGAGAGCCCATTTAGATGTCGCTCCTCTGTCTCCTCCCAAATCTGCATACCTGCTTCCATGCTGTCCTCTGCTTTGTTGAAAAGCTGAAGAACCTCAGAAGATGCACTCTCCTCTAATTCAACCTTGTTTCTGACAGCATAAATCCAGCAAAGCTTAGCCTGCTCAAACTGTTGCTGGCCGAGTGCAAGGAGCCCTTCATAAAAGTCTGGCTTGATCTTGAGTGACTCTTCATACCTCATTCTGGCCTTCTTATACTCTTTATTTGACCACTCATAAGCAGCCTTAAACTGAGCCAGCACTAATTCGCTAGAATGATCGTCTGAGAGAAACACTCGCTTCCTTGCCTTGGACATGTGAACATTTCCCCAGTTGAATAATGCCAATGCTGCCATTTCTTGAAACTTCTCAGAAGCTATGTCAAATAAATCTTGTGCATCTTCGGTTGAAACAGAATCCTCAATAGCGTCAGAATATAACCTCATCCCGACCTCATGAAGGCTCAAGTACGCATCTGAATCAAACCCAACATGGTTCTTGAAGAGCTCAGAAAACTGAAGGATCCAAACATCGATACAAGTTGAACCTTTCTTCTCCTTGACATCGTGTATTTCCTTCTCACCTTTAAGGCATTTTTTCTCATCATCAACACCTTCGTATAATGGTTCTTGATCAGGACTAACTTCGGTGATGTACAGCCTAAGCGAACCCTCTGAGCCTCCATACATTTCTGCCTTTCTCAATTCACCTGTGGTAGTAATCGTAATGAAATCACCCTCTTGATCCCTGTACTTGATAAGGACACCTTTCAAATTAGGAAACCGATCTCGAACAATATCCCTCATCAGCAACAGACTGCAATTGATGGGCATCTGAGCCCACCTTATATCATCTCCAAGAACCAACTTCACTGTCCTTGCCACAACAGTTTCCTCCTTAATACTAATCTCCTCCTGCACAACCTCCTTATCCTCGGGCTTCGACTTATCCTCCATAACCTCTTTATCATCAGGCTTCAATTTATTCTTGACAACCTCCTTACCCTTGGGCTTTGATTTATGCTTCATAACCTCCTTATCCTTGGGCTTGAATTTATCTTCCATAACCTCCACAGCAGAACCCTTCTCCTGTTCCTCGATTCTAGACTCCTTCTGCTTCTTCTTCTTGTACTTCGACTTCTCTTTGATCAACTTCTTATCCTTCACCGGTTTACGCATATTGCGTGAACCATCAACAACCACTTCATGAGCTGAATCTAACCCATTTTCAATCCCACCCACCTCGATACCCTTCTCTTCCATTGCCTTCTTAACACTATCCCTAATCTCCAAAGCCGTGAGATTATTCGGTTCCATATTCAACACAAGGCAAACATCCCTCCAAGCCAAATCCAACCTATTCAAAGCCTCAAAACACCTAGCCCTCCTAAGTAAAGCCTTGCTGTATTTTGGAGCAACCGCCAAAGCAAGGTTACATTCATTAATAGCTCTTGGGTACTCCCCAATCCCCATTTGCATATAGCAAGACGCCATATTAGTCCTCAAGCTGGCCACATCTATGTGTGTTTTCGGCAGCAATTTGAGGGCCTTTTCAAAAGTTAACATGGCGCTCTCATAGTCCCGCTTCTGGAACATCTTGTTGCCTTCCTCCCTGAGCTCCTGAGACAAGGTGATGAACACAGCGGTGTCTTCATCAAATGCCTTAGGGCTTGAGGTTGAGTGCTTGTTGGGCTTTGATTGAGAATCTCCATTTCTGGGAGCTTCTGGTTGGGGTTTCTTCTTACCAGTGGGTTTCCCCATTTGATGTACCACAACAATTTACAAGCTAAAATCACAAAAGGCCTAAACTTTCAATCCGTTTGGGGTTTATGATGAATACCCAAATCTCCAAATCAGCTAAAAAAAGCTAACCCCACCTCCTTTTTACTTGGTCAGATGAACCGGAAACACTAATACAACCAGCAAAAGGTACAAAAAGAGACTAGAATGAAACAGAGAGGCCTCTGTTACCTCTTTAATTAGTCTTCTACCCTTGTATTGCCAGCGATTTCAGAGCAAACCCAGGTGAGAAACCCCAGAAAGAATCAATTTTTCAAAGGCGTTAAGGGAGGGATTGAAATCTCTGGGAATATGATTGATTTATTGCAAGGGAATATGTTGTGGACATAAAAAGCTGGGGAGGTTTTCAGTGGTTTTTAATTTTAGGAGGAGATGGGAAATGGGATTTTTATTTATTTATTCCTTGTCTGTCCGGGAATTATTTTTTTTAAAAAAAATTAAATTAAGAAGAAGACGCTATCGCTAAGAAATTGGAAATTTGGAAGGCGCCGCCTAGGGTTTTTCTTCTGACGAATCAAACAAAGACGAAATACTCGGTACTCGGTAGGAAATTGGGAATTTGTCCAGCACTCAACGAACGGAAGTTGAAACATGAATCACACGCAACCACGAGCAGGTTGAGAGCGTGTCAACCACGTCCGATGGTAACACAAAAAGGGGCATTTTGCGAAATAGCCATGAAAACCGTCCTATTTTGTGAAATAGCCGCGCGTTGGGACAATTTCGCGAAATAGCCACGCGCTCAACACGCCTCCTACGCGCCTCTATCTTCTTTCTCTCCATCTGGTTTCCAGATCTGCACCGGCGGAGCCGGAGCCGGCCAGATCTGCACCGGCCAGATCTGCATCGACCGAGCAGTTGGAAGGCGGAGCCGGATCCATGGCAATCGAGGAAGGTCGAGCGAGGGCGGATCTCAGATCTGAGCCGAGGTCGAGCGAGGCGGAGCGAGCAAGCGAGGGAGGGATGCGGTGGTGAGCAACCGACGGAGCGAGGGAGGGATGCGGTGGTGAACGAGCGACGTCGGAGCGACGGAGCGAGGAAGGGCCGGCGTGCGCAATCTCTTCTTCGCAGAATCGGGAGGAAGAAGAAGATATTTTGATGAAATTACAAAAATTACCCTACAAATATGAGAAATTAAAAAAACTAGCTATATTTTATTATGTGATCCATAATTTATATTTTTGTTTTTATTTTTGCACAACAAAATGTTATATTTGCACAATATACAATTATATTTACACAATTTACGGTTATATTTGCACAACAAAATGTAAAATAAATATAAAAAAAAAACTAAACTCGAGTCATATTTGCATAAAATAAGATCATGTTGAGAATAATTTCACAAGTCTCGATTGTCGTGCAACTCTTAAACCAGAGTCGTGCAGCTCTTAAAACAGAGTCGTGCGACTCTCAAAACAGAGTCATGCAACTCTTACAACAGAGTCGTGCAACTCTTACAACAGAGTCGTGCAACTCTTACAATAGAGTCGTGCAACTATTAAATCAGAGTCGTGCAAATCTTGCAAGAGAGTCGTGCAACTCTTAAAACAACAGTCGTGCAACTCTTACAACAAGAGTCGTGCAACTCTTAAACAGAGTCGTGCAACTCTTAAAACAGAGTCGTGCAACTCTTACACCAAAGTCGTGCAACTATTAAAACAGAGTCGTGCAACTCTTAAACACAGTCATGCAACTCTTAAAACATAGTCGTGCACTCTTGCAACATAGTCGTGCAACTCTTCCAACATAGTCGTGCAACTCTTACAACAGAGTCGTGCAATTCTTAAAATAATATTGAGAGAAAATAAAATCATGTCGAGAACAATTTCACAAATCTCGATCGTTTTGCAAAAAATAACCTATTGTTGAGCAAAAATAAGAGTAAGTTGTGCAAATATGACCCCATTCTATTTTTTTTAATATTTTTTTTAACATTTTGTCGTGTAAATATAAGAGGACGTTGTGCAAATTTAATCATAAGTTGTGCAAACATGACCATAGTCTAGTTTTTATTTATTTTATTTATTTTATTTTTTTAACTTTTTTTTTATTTTTTTCTACATGGATAACAAATTTTTTTTTACTTTATAATATTATTCGTGCGCATTTTATTCTAATTTTGTGCACTTTTTATTCTATTTGTGTCAGCACTTTTTTCAAATAATTTTTTTTTAAAACATAATGGTATGTTGTGCTCATATAACACTTTGTTATGCAAATGGTATAATTTTATGTAGTGCAAATGTAATATTGGGGTAAAAATTTTACAATATAAAAATAATGGACAATTTTTGTAATTTCTCTAAATTATCCTAATTGATGGAACGCTGTTAATCGCCATCTCGGAGTCTCCCTCCGTCGCTCGCTCGGTCGCCACCGCCACCCTCCCTCCGTCGCTCGCCACCGCCTCCCTCCCTCGCTCGCTCGTTCCGGCCTCCGCATCCACCTCGGCGCTGCCTCGCTCCCTCGCTCGCTCCGGCTGCTCGCCTCGCTCGCTCGACGTCTTCCATCTTCCTCATCTTCTCCTTATCGATTGCCGCCGTCGCCGCTCCTCCACCGCAACTCCTCCTCCAATCCGAGGTCGAATTCAATTTCCGATTGAATTAGATCTGAAGTCGATTGAAGTCCAGATCCAGATCTGAAGTCAAATAGCATCTCTGGTGGCGTTGTTGCTTTTGATGAAATCGACGCCGGCAGTGGCGCATCTGGCAATGGAGACGAGAGGCAGTGGCGCATCTGGCCACTAACCGGTGGCGCTAAAGGAAGAGCGGGGGGAGGAAGAGCCACCGGTGGCGCATCTGGCCGGATCGAGAGCTCCATCGCCATGGGCGCGCGGGGAGAGAGAGATTGAAGAGACGGGATTAGGGGCGATTAGAAAAAAAAAATTGAGAATTAGGTATATAGGGGCCATTTTGCAAAATTGTCCAAATACACGGCCATTTCGCAAAAACGTCCAAATAATGTGCCTGTTTCGCAAATTTTTTCACACAAAAATGAGTTTAATAATAAGAGCGATGTATAAGCCGACCTTAATCTCGGCCCCTTAACTTTTTTTTTTTTATACCACATCAGTTCCATCGTGAGCTTGAGTCTTTTGCACTTAAATTGCTTTTTCTCATTTTTCTTTTTTATTTACTCAATTCTTCAATTATTATTATTATTATAAAAACATGTTATAAGAAATTATTATTATTATTAAGTTATAATAACATATCATAAAAAATAATTTTTTTAATGTTTAAAAAAATATATATGGGTATTATTCAGTTGATTTTTTTTACAAGCATATGCATAAAGGGTGTCAATATGTAGATAGAATTAAATTAAATTTAAAAATAAATTTTTTATTTTTTTAAACAATTGAAAATAACCAAAAATTGTTTAAGAAAAAAATCTTGTCACGTGGAAACTATGGACCTTACTTTTTAGGTCTCTTATATCATGCACTCGTACATTTAATTTTTTTTTTCACCCTTTATTTTCTATGTGCCAAATAATAATAGCTTTAAGGTTCATCACTGCGCATGCTGACTCTCAACTATTTTGTAAGAAGTTCGTGTTAAAATAGGTTTTGTAATATATATACATATAGGGAATAAATTAAAAACTTTATATAAAAAATATATCTCTTATTAGAAAATGGTTGATCATATAAAAGAAATTAAGTTTTTGGTACGAATTCGACAAGGCCGCCATCAGCATCGAAGAAGCGGACAAAGAAGGAGGCTAGGAGCAGACACCTTCGACTCCGCTGCTCCATGGAGATGTGCACAATAGCTTTTTTTTTGTTGAGCTTTTAATAATTACAAAAATAATCATATTTTATATTATGCACTAAAAGGAAAATTTACCTTGCGCTAAACGGAATTTATGTATGTTTATATTTACATTAATTTGAATATTGTTTGTCCGCTTCAATCTCAACAATCCATTTGTCAACAAAAAAAATTCAATGAAGTTAGAATCTCATTAATCCGTTTGTCAGTGGAAAAATTTCGATGAAGTTAGAATCTAAGTAGTCCATTTGTTATCGTAAAAATTTCAATGAAGTTAGTCTGTTTGCCACCATGAAAATTTCGATGAAGTTAGAAACTCAGCCGTCCGTTTGTAAGCGTAAAAATGTCGATGAAGTAAGAATCTCAGCATTCTATTTGTCAACATAAAAATTTCGATGAAGTGAGAATCTTAACAATCCGTTTTTCAGCATAAAAATTCAAAATCAGCGATCCTTGTTCGAATGTCCGCATAAAAATTTCGATAGTAACAAAAAAAAAAGGAAAAGGGAAAAGGGGGGGAAGGATGGAGCCATGGAAGGAAGGAAGTGGCGGTGGACATTTAACTAATAAATCTTTGATGGTGGACATTTAATTAAGGCCAAACTAATTAAAATAACTCAACCATTGAGAGGGTGTTAAAAATATATCTCCACCTTTCAAATGTAAGATAAATATCCCAACCTTTATAAGTGATGGTAATATAATATCGTAATGATTTCTCTCCAATAAAATTCTTATTTTTTGTATTGTATTACTCATGTATTTTCAATTCAAATAAAATTAAATTAAATGAGTTTAAAAGTTTATTAAATAAACTTTTGTAGTTTTAGATTTAATTTGTACATAACTTTTTATATCTTTTTTTAAATCAATAATATCTATAACAAGCCAAATAAATAAATAAAAAAATGTAAAGCAAAATAACATATTTTCAATTAGTAAATGATTAGCTAGTGATTTAACTTATTAAAACATGAAGAATATTTTGTTAATTATAAACTTTATGTTACTACAAAATTGAAATGAAAATTTAATGCTTTAGATTATTCAATGGTGTTCATATATATATATGAGAAGTAAATTATTATTATTAAAAAAAATAAAAGAATGTAAATTGTTTATTTTTTCTTAAATCCAAAATAAATAAAATTAAGATAAACTTAAAAACCAATCTAATTTAATCTAATAAACTTGAATGATATTTTACACAATCAAGATATTGAAAATTATATTTTAAATATTTACTTGTTTTATTTTTGTTTTGATTAAATTTAATTATAATCAATAAATACGTATTAAATTGAATAATTTAAATTAAATACGTATTAAATTGAATGTTTAGGGGCGAAACTAATCATTTTTGTGTGGAGAAAATTATGGGATATTATATTACCATCACTTATAAAGGTCGGGATATTTATCTTACTTTTAAAAGGTGGGGATATATTTTTAACACCCTCTTAAAGGTTGAGTTATTTTAATTAGTTTCGCCTTTAATTAATTAGGTCTTAGGTCTCATTTGGTTAAATGCGGGAATTAGACTTCTTGGAAAATTACTTCATGGGAAATGTAATTCCCATAAATTCTACTTACACAAACACACACACACACACACACACACACACACACACACACACACACACACACACACACACACACACACACAGTATGCAAAAATTAGGTGGTTCCTACCCGAGTAGAATGTCATCGTGATCATCCTTACGGCTGATGTTACGGAATTCCCTATTAAAAGGAATGTTAGACATAGTACAAGATGTATGTAGATCCAGCTATGAAATCAGCTACTTCGTTTGCTTCTCGGAAGCAGTGTTTGAATTTTATACTTTCAAATTCCAATTGCATTTCCTTGATAAGCTCCACTTGCCGCAATATCTCCCATCTAGGTTTCGTGTTGTCATTAATGGCCTTGATCACCTCGAGACAATCTCCTTCAATTATGACTCTTCTTAATCCTCTAGATAGAGCCAGTTTTACACCTTCACAAAAGGCAACTGCTTCTGTTTGGATAGCGGATCCACTCTCAATCTGTTGTTCAAAAATATCAAGCACACGTCATTCGCAATCCCTAAGTATCCCCCCACTTGGCAGAAGCTCGTGGGTTTAGCTGAACCATCTATATTAATCTTGTAGGTGACTCTCGGCGGTTTTTTCCAAATGGCATTCGCTCTCCGCCTCCGTCCTCTATTGTTATTATTGGGGGTAGTTGTGGTGGCATCCCGCCGCTCTTTGATTTGCATGAGTATTCTTATGGATACTTGTGAGGTGAGCTCACGTTTTTTGTTTTTAAAGATTATACTATTTCTGACTTCCCATATTATTTGCCAAATAAAACATAGTTCTTCAAAGTTGGCCATATTGGGTTTTATTTCGAAGATTTCCTTTAAATTTGTGTTAGGATTGATATTTACGATTACAGCTTTACACGTCATATGTTCATAGGTAGCTATGACACTCTTGGTAAAAGGACAATGAAGAAAGAGATGAGTACTGTCTTCATCTTTCTCATTACAGAGGAAACATTGAATTGGGACTCTGTTGACATACCGATTTAGTCTCTCTTTAGTGGGTGTTCCATCTTCAGAAATTTTCCATACAAGATTTTTAATTCGCGGGGGAAGATTTAATTTCCAGATCCATTCACAAGCCGTAGTCATCAGGTTAGGGATGCTTGTCATCTGTTTTACTGATTTTGTTGTAAATTGGCCATTCGGATTAAGTTTCCAAATGAGTTTGCCCGGCGTGTCCCAAATGAGTATTTTAATCACAATGATGTCTTGGACAATGTTGTTAGGAAAGAGGTGTTTGAGCATTTGCAAGTTCCATTGCTTATTGTGAGTGAAAAGTTGGCTAACCTTGAGATTGGGATCATGCTTGGAAATTCTCAAGTGTATGTGCCTGAATCTAGGGGTCCCTCCAAACCTTATAGATTCTCCATTTCCAATGATCCATTATAGTCCTTGCTTGAAGTTATCATGTAATTGTAGGAGACGTCCAAATTGCCAGGAGAGATTTAGTGGAGTTACTTCCATTAGGTTTTCCTTTTGAAGGTATTTTTCTTTGATCACTTTCACCCATATATTGCCATTGCATGTGTGAAGTTTCCATAATAATTTCATCTGAAGGCTAATACTTAAGTCTTCTGCAAGTCTAAGGCCTAGACCCCCTTGCTCATTTGGTTTGCAGATTTTCTCCCAGCTTTTGAGCAGAATATATTTTTTCGATTGTAGTTTATTCCAGAAAAAAATTTTATTAATTTGATCGATTTGTTGTAGTATCCCTTTTGGTAGTAAGAAGCTTTGCATGAGGTAATTGGTTTTAGAGTAGAGGTTTGCACGGATGAGAGTTATTCGACCTGCTTGGGAAAGAGAGGAAGCTTTCCATTTTGATAGTTGTTTTTGAGGCTTTGAATGGCCTCCTCAAACATTGCATTTTTCACCCTTCCACGAAGGAGAGGGATGCCGAGGTATTTTCCCAAGGTCTTAGATACCGGAATGTTCATTTCATGCGCTAGAGAGCTAGCTAAGGTTGGGCTAATATTTTCGGAGACTTGTAAGGAGCTTTTGTTATAGTTTATAGTGAGAGCAGAGAGGTTTGAGAAATTGTTAAGCATATTCCTTATTGTGTGGATACTTTTATGGGATGCTTGTGTAAAAATTATCATATCATCAACAAAAAGTTAGAAATGGAATGGGAGTGCCATTTTTTGTGAGTTTTATGCCAACTAATCCATCTTCTATCATTGCTTCTTCCTGAAGTTATCTAGCTAGGTTTTCCATAACTAATATGAAAATGTATGGGGCTAGCGGGTCTCCTTGTCGGATTCCTCTTTCTAGTTTAGATTGGTTCCAGGGCGGCTGTTAACTAATACAGAGAAGGTTGTAGTTGTAATACAATTCATTACCCATTTTATCCATTGTGGGTCAAAGCCAAATTTAGTAAGTGTTGCTTTAATATAATCCTAGTTGATTTTATCATAAGCTTTCTCCATGTCAAGTTTTAGCGTCATCCAGTCTTTACTACCTTTTTGTTTGTGAAAAATGTGGAAAATTTCATGGGCTATAAGAGTGTTGTCCTGGATTGATCATCCTTCCACAAAGCACCTTGATAAGGACTAATGAGCCTGGGAAGGATAGGTTTAAGTTTGTTAGTAATAATTTTGGTAATGATTTTATAGATAGTATTGCAAATTGGTCTATAGTGGTTTATATGCGAGGTGAAGAGTCTAATAGGTGATGAATAATACTCTAAAGGAGGGGGGGTGAATAGAGTATGCACGATTTCCGCAAAACAGAAAGCTTTTTCACAGTTTTTCCAAAGCAGTTTGTCAAGGCCTTGATATGGCTATCAAAACTTAGCAAAGTGAAAACCTAGAGAACTAAAGTAAACAAAATAAATGTGGAATAATTAAATGAACAAGTGAATTGTTAATTAACAAGGTTCGGCACGAACTTGGCCTACTTCCCCGTCTAGGGTTATCCAACCCGTAGAATTCAAATGCTTCTTATTTCACTTTCCTTAGCGTCATAGAATATCCTAGAAGAACTTCCCTTTCTTCTATATAAAGTTTCATCGCTTCTATTCTAGCAACCCAATCTTACAAGTGAAATAAAAGCTCTCACAACACACCGAAGTGCGTTTTGTTTGAGTATGGAATAATCTTAGTGTAAGACAAATGAATTGTACGATATGCTTAAGTGATTCCCTCAACTCTCAAAAATAAACTAGCTAAGAACTATGAGAACTTTGAGAGAGAAATTGTGATGATGAATGTTTTGAAGAAATTTGATCGCTTTGAACCCGTGCTTCTATTTTTGCATTCATTTATTTATAGTCGTTTTCATCTTCATGGATGATAGAAAGCCGTTTGAAATTTGAACCTCTCCAAATTTTTTCATTCCAAAACTTCAACACACAATCTTCCACATCTGTTCACACATGCTTCTAGAGGATTTGATGGAGCCAAAATTCCGAGAGTCCTTATATAGCTTTTGAGCCCAATCCTGAAAGATATCTCAATATCCTATTTCTACATAAAAACATGTTAGGAGATATACATAGTGTATTTTCGATCAATCCAATCTTAATAAATATTAAGGCCTAATAATGAAGCCCATGTGCTTGGACTTATATGACCCAAAACATTTTGAACTCATAATATTCCCTGCAATATAAAATGCAATAATAAAGAGTATCGACCAGAATATATTGATCAAACATTTTGGCCTTGATTTCAAGACCTTGAAATCAAGTCCAATTTTGTCTTTCATCATCTTCTAATATTTACCTGCAAGTTAGCATCTCAATTTCTTACAATCAAGGTGTAGTCTTCACGAGGGATTTTCATTTTTGGAAATGAGGGCAATAAAAGTTTGATTGATTTTAGAGAGCAAGGTTCTAGAGTGGAAAAAAACTTTAATAGTTTTACAAAGGGATTACCCAACAATATGCCAGTATTAGCAGTAGAATTCTGGTGGATATCCATCTGGGCCTGGTGTTTTTATCTTTTGACATACTGCTTACTGTGTCTTTGATTTCAGTTTTTAAAGGAGGTCTAAGCAGTTTGTTATTATCATCTATCGAGATTTGGGGGCGGATGTGAGATAAGAGTTCATGAGGTATAGCAGGGCATGGTAGTTTAATAAATTTGGTTGCCATTTCTTTTGTGATCTGGTTAGAAATATCATGAGGGTTAGTAAGGTTTTTACCATTTTTAGTGACAAAGGAATAGGTATAGTTTTTAATGTTCTTGATTTTAATAATTGTTCGATAATATATGGTATTTTTGTCACCTAGTTGTTGGTGTTTGGTTTTTGCTCGTTGTTTCCAGAATCTGAAATTATATTCAAGGAGTACCCGTTTTTTCTTTTCCAATCTAGAGATCGAGTTTCCTGTTATCACAATCCGAGAGCAGACCCCAAGATAGTTTTGATTGAAGTTCCTGTATTTTGTTATCAACTTCTGAGAGTTGTTTGAGAATGTTGTTGTTTTGTTTTTTGCACCAATCTTTAATGTTTTTCTTTAGGAGTTTTTGTTTTTTCATGAATTTATAGGCAAAGGATCCCATGAATTTGTTCTCTCAAACTCATTTGACGACGGTTTCATAATTCGGGTTGGTGGCCCAGGCCATCTCGAAACGGAAAGATGCTCCTTTTAGTCTTTCCTTGTCTCCAATTTGTAAAGTGATTGAGCATTGATTAGAGGAAGAGAAAGGGTGATCTTGAACTCGGAGATTTGTGAATTTAGCAATAATATCTTGGTGAGCTAGGACTCTATCGAGACGTTCATAAGTATTAGTGTTCCCACCATTGTTTTTCCTCCACATGAAGGGGGATCCTACGTACGGAATAGTATGAAGGTTGATCTCTTCTTTAACTTCTTTTAACCTTCAAAATCTATCAAGAGTTGAGGGATTACATCCCATTTTCTCTGTGTCATTTTCAATATCATTTAAGTCACCCATGATGAGGACATGCATCGAATACTTATTAACTGTGAGGAAGATTAAATAAATTAATCAAAGATGTACTCATCAAAAAAGCTCTCTCCTCTCACTAGAATTCTAGTGAGAGAGAGAGGTTTCACCCTTCACCCCAAATCTACACCAGCCACCACTAATCCTCCATCAATACCACCACCTTCAACATCAACTAGGGGAACAACCGAGAGTGAAATCTCTCAACCCCAAATCAATCCGGGGAACAACTGAGAGTGAAATCTCTCAACCCCAAACCAATCTATCCTTCACCGTCATCCATTCTCCTTACCATGGAGAATGGTTCCTTGTAACAAATTGCTTCTCCTTGATTGGAGAGGTAAAATCTAATGGGAAACCCCCATAATTTTTCAATCAGAGAAGAGTATTGCAAAAAAAAAAAAAAGAAAAAAAACCCGTAGTGGATTGTTCCCACAACCCTACACCATCTTCTACCAAGGTGATAGTTTTCATTAGCTCTTGCCTGTCTACAATCACCACCTCTAAACCACAACTGACTCGTTGCCGAAACCGCCTCATCTTCAATCGGGGCCATCTTCATCGCCATCCCACACCATCTTCATCGCCATCCCACACCATCTTCAATCTGGGAGATTGGTGTCCGCCGTTGCCACCTTCCGCTGGCGACTTTGGGTTCCTATTTCCCTGCCCAATCTGATTTGGTTTTGGAGGATGCTCTTCCAAATCGGTTTCACCATCACCACGATGTTGCTACCAATTAACCCCGCAATAACGTGGGCTACCAATCAACTCCATACCTATCACCTCTACCAATTCGCTCTCTGTGTTAGTTTGCTTACAAACTACTGTTTTTCCCAAATCAATTTGGGATTACTCAAAAAACCCACACCCTTCATCGATCCAAATTCTAACCGATTCGCCGCAACCCCTATTCCTCCTGTTCCGGCGGTCGCCCTCCGCTGCCGTTCAGGTCGCCGCCACTCTCACGCTCACCCTCCCTATTCTGTCTCCTCCGGCCTGTCTCCGTCCACAGTAGCCGTTTTCGTTCTATCATGGGGTTGAGCGATGGCCTCCTCCCCCGTTTACCCGGCTCCACCCCGATTTTCCCTCGCCGGCGTTTGGCCCGGTCTTGCTTGGCGTGCACGGCCAGTCTGGGGACTCTGGGCTCTGCTGTACTGCCTCGCGCCGGTCCTTGGCGTGCAAGGCTGTGTTTAGGCCTTGCACGCCACGCCTCACCTATTTTTTATATTAAATAATAACAAAATCTAAATTTATCTCTCATTTAGCAATATTGAACCAAGCTCTTCGTGGCCTTTACCAATTTGGTCCAAGTGTTTTAGCCCAGTTTGGCTCTCGTTTCTTGGGCCCATTTCCATTGGTCCATTTCCTTGGTCCTTGGTCCTTTAACCCACTTACCCTTTTATATTTATATATATTTTTATATAAATATATTTGTATATATATATATATATATATATATATATATATATATATATATATATATATATATATATATAAATACATCCGACCGACTGAATCGCTTTACCCTTTAACTCGTTTCTTTTGATCTTGGTTTATTTGGCCCGGTAGAGTGGAGTCGTTTCTTGGGTATGGGTTCGTTTAGTTTCGGATGAAGTGCAGTCTCGGGCGCCCTGTTGTTCGAGTTGACCGTGGCAGTGTTCGTGATTCTCGAAGATCTCTCATCTAGGTGGGGGGGAACGTCGTTGATCCGCACTTCCCCAGGCGACGCCTTTTCCGCTGATCGGTTTCTGCATCTGTCTCCCCGGCGTCGTGTCAGTCCATCGACTTTCCCATGTTCTCGGCATTCGCAGCTTCCACTCGGTGTCCTTCGACTGTCTCTCTTCTAGTCTTTTTGCTGAGATCTTTTGTTTCCGGGTTTTTTTTGTTGTTTTTTGCTTTTTTTGGTTGTATCATGACGGTTAGCCTCTCTGCCTTTTTCGGCCTCTCGTTGTCCCAGACTTCAGTTGAAGTCTTGGACTTCGAATTATTTCCTGTTCAAAAAAAAAAAAACTGTGAGGAAGATTTCATGCCAAAATTTAGTTTTTTTCATCTTCTATCGATGGGGCGTAAACAAAGAGGATAAACATGGTAAATTGATCTATTGAAGTTTTTAGAAGACAGAATATGTCGTTTTGATCTAGTACAATGATGTTTTGCAGTGCATTGTTGCTTTTCATTAGGATCCACAAACCCCCTTTCGCCCCAATGGAGCTTATGAAAAGGACCTTATGGAAGCCAGAGATACGTAACTGGTTCTCTTGGGGAGGTTCAGTGGCTTTGGTTTTAGAGAGAGCTAGAATGTCAACATTGTTGTTGTGCCTAATATGGTTGATATCTTGCCAGAGAAGAGGGCGTTTAGAGCCCCTCACATTCCAATAGCCGATTCTAATCATGATTCATTATAAAGAGCTATGCTAGGTAGCTCATAGACGTGAAGTTTGGAGGTATTCACTTGTTTTGTATTTAGAGTGCAAATAGGGTATATTTAATATTGCTATTTTGAATGAAATAGTTAAATAATTGTTGAGCATATATTTCCTAATGGTATATCTGTAGTTGATTAACTGAACTGAATAGGATGCTAATTCACATGTATAAATTCCTCTGGGTAGGCTCTGAGCAACAATCTTGAAATCTCAGTGTTGGTTCTTTCCTTGGTTGGTGATTATATTCCATCTCTTCGATCTGCAGTTTTTGCTTGTGGCATAAAGTTTGTAAAAAGGGTTGTCAATTACTTGTTTGATTGGAGTTTTGTTGTGGCTTTTCCCCGCACAAATCTTGTTAGCAAAATCAATGGGGAGTAGCCGGTTGGTTTTGTATAGAAGGGTCAAAAGATTCATACCTTTCCAGTTATCTTTTATAATGGTTGCTTTGGTAGTCATACGAAGGACACGAGTCCCCTTGATAGCAAAATCTTTCAAGGGAGCATAGCTGCAACCAGTGGGAGCTTTGTGCTCAACCTGGGAACACAAAGAAGGTACCGACAAAGCAACATACATAGCAGAAATGTAGCGACAGAAGTAGTCATTTATCATATTTAGGGTAGAGTTTATAATAAAGTTAACAAGGTGATACTCACTATTAAGGGGAAAAAGGGGGCACCACCTTAGCAGTTCATAATCAGCATCATAAAAAAACCCATAACAGTTACTGAGATTATAGAAAAGCCTCATCCTAGGACTAACAATCAAGGAAAATAAGGCATTAGGACGCCTAAAGTTATTTAAACGCATCTGAGCTTTAGTCAGATCAACTGTCAAGCCTTGAGTCCTGGTGTTAAACTTCATCAATTCTTCTTCTTCCTCGATTTCTTGTTGGCGGGTGAGGAGGCTTCATTCTGGTCTTCTTCATCTTTGCATTTGCTTTGTTCCATGGCAGTGATCATATCAACTTCCTCCAAGGATATGATGACAATTCCTCCCATTTTCCTTACCACTGAATTGTCAGACCTGAGGAAGAGTTAGGATCCTTCTGATTCAACACCTGTTTCCACCATTTTACCTTTGCTCTGGGCCTTGAGGAGCTCTTCATTCTCCCCTTCAGTAAGGAAGTTGGAAGTGTTGGGTAGGTTAGGAGGCCCCGAGGCCATGAGGGTGTGAAGAATGGAAGGAGCGATCACAAAAGGAGGAGTTGAGGATTCAGCAGATAGCTTGGTGACATGAGCATTATTGAGGGTTATGAGCTGGTTAATCAGCTTGTTGGAGAAGGAGGAAGTGGCAATCTGAGGGGGGAATGCTTGGTCTGGGTAGGGATGGGACTGGTGATAAAGAGGAGACCAAAGTCACCCTGGAGAGTGTAAAAATATGTTTGGTTCAAAATCATTTCTCATGAATTCAATTCCCACATTTTGTTTGGTAAAACATGAAAATTTTATGGTAATTTATTTAAAACCACTCTTATAACCATTTGCCCTTTGTTTTTAAATTAATCATATTTAAAATTGGAGATTCTTTTTAAAAAAAAATTAAAATAATAGGAGAATTTGGATAATAGCTAGAAAAGAGGAAGCATATCTTACCCACCCCTCTCAAGGTAAGTTCAATTCCACCTTTTCATAGGAATTGAAATTTCGGTCCTACCAAAAAAGGAATTGAAATTTCGAGGACCTTCAATTCTTGTGTTTTTTATTTACAAAATTAAAATCCAACACATATATTGAAACCTAATTCTTGGGATTTTGTACTTCCCGAGAAGTAGAAATGTAACCAAGTGATGTCTTATTGTATGTATAGTTACTTTTTTCTCCCTAAAAATAAATACATGACAATTAATTTTAATGGGTTCAAAATTAAAACTCAATTTTTAACTTTAGCTACTTTATAATTTGTATAGTTGGCATTACCTATTTCCATTTTTTTATATTCCTTCCCTACCCTGTCTCACATTTTTGTTGTATAAAAAAGAAATAAAAAACAATTAAATGTCACATGATGCAACGTTAAATGCACTCATTTATAAATTTATGATCGAGACAACAATCACTTTTATAATTGATAGAGGTTTCCTATCATTTATTGTAATGTTTTTTATCATGGGCATTAAAAGTGGGTGGGATGGATAGAGAATATATATTGAGTGTTGTATAAATGGAATAACTTTTTTAAGTTCATGAATCATATTCTTTGAATAAATTATGTCATTTATTATGTACATGTTTTTTGTATTGTTAATCAAAAAAATATTTCAAATATTAAATTTTTTGTTTTTTTAAAAAAAAAACTGTAATGTCTAAATAATCTAGATGCATGTAAATTAGGATCATGATGATACAAATGTACTGAACGAACTATGATCTAGGATTTAAGATTTAGGTCTTAGGTGGCTTGAGGAAAACCAAGTTAGAGAGCCAAAGTCTAAGGGCTTGGCGCCAATTGTTTGAATATATGAGTTGAAGACAAAGCTTCGACTCTTGTCTTCGGCTCATTACCGTGCATGACCCAATCCAGCTCTCCTCCTTTGGGGCATGCTTCTGATGAAGACGCTCCAACGACTCTTTGTCGATGCGTTTAGCTTAATGAGGGCTCGCCTATGTAAGCCAATCTTCAGAAACCCTAAGGTCGAGCTAGTTCCATTTTTGCTTCCGCCCACAAGAGAGAGAGAGAGAGAGAGAGAGAGAGAGAGAGAGTCTAAAAACCCTAGAAATCGATTCGACGACCTCTGGTTGCTCCTCCTTAACGAGCTTGAATCTTAAGTTCCATCGAGAGATTCAAGGGGATTATGCTAGAAGAAGAAAGAAGAAGATGCTTAGATCGGTTTCCGAATCCATCAGCCAACTCTTCATCAACCTCCATTCGTCTTCATCCTCGGATGGAGCTAGGGAGTATCTGTTCTTTTCTTTGTGTTTCTCCTTGATTGTTTCTTACTCGAACTGCTAGATCTAGAATTGTTTCTTGTTTATCCATTCATCTGTAATTATGTATCCATGATTTGTATTCGATTATACTTGTTAGGGTTGAGTCTCTCCCTCTTGAGGCTCCACAGAGTAGGGAAATCGAAATGCATGTGTGCGTCACCAAATCTTATCTTCTCTCGCTTTCTCTTTTCTGTGTTGCTATTCGTGATTCATCTTTCTGCTAGGGTTTAGAATCGAATTCGGGGTTTACAAAGACAAATTTTAAATAATACTCCATCCGTTAATTAAAACTTGACGTTTTATTATTCATGCACGTTTTTTGATGTGTTAAAAACTATATAAAAAATTAATTTTTTTAATATATTTTTTTAATAATTTCACACTTATTATTATTAAGTACTCCCCCTGTTAATTAAAACTTGTCGTTTACTATTAATGCACACTTTTTTAGAATGATAAAAACTATATGAAATATTAACTTTTTTAAAAATTTGTTTTTATAAATTCATACTTAATAGTAAGTAGTATGAAATTATTAAAAAAAAAATTTAAAAAGTTAATATTTTATGTAGTTTTTATCATTCTAAAAAAACATGCATGAATAATAAACGACAAATTTTAATTAACAGAGAGTATATTTTTAGCAAATAAAGAGAGCATCAAATATGAATCAAACAGTGATGAAGAAATTGATCTGAAATTATGGGGGGAAATAGACCCTTTGTACTCCGTATTAATTAAGTTTGAGATTTTAGACGTGTTTAAAGGTGAGCGTGAAAGTCACGCGATAGCGGGAGGGTTGGTCGACGGTTACCCTACCAACCGAACAACGGCAGGCATTTCTCTTCCTTTTTTTTCCAGGTTTATTAACGTTAAGAAATTTAAATAATACAGTAATGACAATGAGGGAACGAAGACCGCTTGATGTTGCCAAAGTTTGTTTTTTAATGGAGAAAAACACATTTACGTACAACAAAAATAGATATAAAAACAGAAAAATTGAACAATGAATGTAGAATTACTCATTACCCCATTGCAAACGAGCTAAATGTACATTGCCCTTGTCCTTTATGCAGTCTAAAATTTTATGATTTGATCAATAACCCATTGTTTTAGTAATATGAAAATGTTAAAGGCCGTTAAATCTCAGTGCGTGCTCAAGCCTTTATTATAACTTGGGTGAATCTATTTATTATTTGGTTTTTTCGATCCAAGTGCTTTGTAGACTAGAGATTAGACTTGTAAGAAATTAGTCGACAACCTCGAAACCCTCACATCATTAAAAAAAAATTATGAGTGTTTATTTTTTCAATGGACGCTCATTATTATTGAGCAACTATATTCTTATTACAAGTTAAGTTTCTTCAATTTAGAGAAAGTACACTTACCTAGTCGGCTAGTCTCCTAAATAAGTTCAACTTTTATCATTTTGTATTTAAAAATTTTCAACTTCCCTAAAAAAAGGTTAACCAAATACATTTTCAAAGTTCCCATGAATTAAACTATCCACACGTCTGAGCGGATCATGCGCACCCAAGCCGAGCACACAAGACCAACAGAGTTCCATTTTAAAACCAATTGGCAATAAGAGGAGTGACCACTGACTTATATGCAAGACTCGAGTTCTTGTGTTTTTCGATGGGGGACAAATGTTCCAAGACATCACAACAGGTCACCCAACACTTAAACAATATATACCTAAAATTTTTTTTTTTTAATCTTAGTCTAGTTCGATCGACCCAGTCGCTTTACATCTAGATTAGGTTATATGTAACATATTCAAGGGTTGACCCTAGCCACACCACCACTACATCTGATTGGTTATAGATGCCTTATTTAATACACTGCTTTTACTATATAAATATGAAGTCAATGTAATGTAATTTATTACTAATAGTTTTGTGTAAATGTCTAAAGAATGGGTACGGTATTTTATGCGTAGATTAACATAGTAATGGATACTCCCGGTTGAATCCTTCCTTAGGGTCCGAAATTGACCCATTACTTTTAAAAAGGTGGACTTACTGGAGATAATTGCGAATTTATTAGAGTATCTGCATCTATGGAATTCAATTCGGTTCCTTAACTCTCCTTTTTATTTTTCTCTTTTCTTAAAAAAATCCAACTTAATTTTTTACATACATTCCTACAACCCATTTTATTATAAACTAAATAATACTCCGTATAAAATTAAAAATAGCCTCACCCTCTACCCCAAACTTCTCTCTTTCTCTTTCCCACCCTTTCACCCGTGTTCCTCACATTATTTCTTTCTTGAGTTTTTAAGGATTTCTTACTAGTAAACTCATCACATCATTCCTTGACAAAATATATCTTTTCTCTATTATTTTATTGTTAAGTTCCTTATTTTTCCCCATTAAACACCTCTGTGGGTGCTTTTAAAGACAAAATACTAGTAAATTTTGAGGATAGATGGAGTGTTTGGATTTTAATTTAATTTATTTATAATGTATAAATATTTTAATAGTGATTGGCTTTTTTTAATAATATATTTAAAATTACATAAATTTTAAATAAATAAAATATATTATAAATTATGCTATAATCAAATACTACTTACATTTACTATCTAACAAAATCCCAAGGAAGTGGAAGCAGGCCAACTCATTGTGGGGGGTTAAACTTTCATTATCAATGGACCCACTTTATAAAGCCCACGAAGACCAACCCCACACGGTTAGCCGGCCCTATTTCCCACTTCCTCGTTGGCCGGTGCCCGGTTCCCATCTTTTACTTCCTCCTCTTTTTTTCCTTTCTTTAAATAAACATTTATTTTTATTTTTATTTTTATTTATTTCTTTTTCTTCCCTATATTTTGTCATTTCATATTTTCATCTCATCCCTTTTGGTGTTGGATGAAACCCCTAAAGCAATTCTGATTTTGATTCTTGCAGATATATTTGAAATTAAATACCAAAAAGTTGTACAGAATGAGTGAAATGCAAGGCAGGATCAAGCTGGAGTGACATAGCTAAATACTAAAAGGAGTATCAATGTATCATTTATTTTTCATTTTTGTCAAATACAACGATTTGACAAAAATAGGCAAAAATACCCAAAACTCGAGGGTACCACGCAAAATAATCTAAACTTTTGTACACTCCGTGAAATATGCTTTATCTCACGGGTTTCCGGTGGAATAACCGTAAAAGAAATCATGTGGTTTCAGTTCGCGGTGTTGGACGTCTAGAGTGGTAGCCGTGGAAGGTTTCGCACTCCAAGTATTTGCAAAGCTATTGAGCTTGGTCTAAGTTATATCATCTTCAAAGGTGAATGTCTGGTTATCATCAACAACATCCTCGGTCTCTAACACCTATCTTAGGAGATTGAATTCCTCATCTCAAACTGCCTCTTTCTTCTCGGACCCTTCCGAAGTCAACTATATTGTGATAGGATGGCCTCCTACTTTACACGACAGACAACGATATCCTCCTCGACGATCCAATTCTTAGGAATCTCATTTGAAAAGATGCGCTTGGATGATGGTTCCACCCCGTCTTAATCATTACCTTGCCAAAAAAAAAAATCAATTCAATTCAACCTGACAAGAAAGGATACAAACAATAATGAAGCTTATAGCAGATGATGACCCACTTTGGCTGATGATCATCTGTATCATGACATCCATTATGGTTTCATTTTGTGAGCCAACTTGAATTAGTTTGCAACCACAGTACAGAATCAACAGATCACCCAGATTCTGTGTCCTCGAAATGATGACCATTTTAGGAAGAAAGCAATGAAATTTGCATTTGTTGCAGTTTTATGTGAATATACAGCGATAAACCGTTACGCACAGACAGTATTATTTTCCAAGACCAACACCAGTGAAACAATCTAATGTCAAGTTTCCTATGAATTACAACAGCATTAAGGCATTACCAAGCAAACAGATCTACAGAACAAAGATTAGTTACATCATCTCCTTGAAATTCCCCTACTATATGGAGTCATGGCTCTTGCAAAGGAGGCGTTTTTTGTGACGTGTGTTCAAGCGATTCCTGAAGGAGAGTGTCGTATATACTTCCTAGCATATAAACCTGGAGATGGAGGAGCGCCTCTCTGCACAATCCCAACAGCAAGAAAACCATGAGAAAATCCCATCCTCGACATGCCCCCCTCCAATGTCCTTCTCCCGTGTCTCTAAGACTTTGAGAAACTCGCCTACACTGAGGTTCCCATCTCGATTTGTATCAAACACGTGGAAAACGATGTCCACCACGTTATCGGTCAATTGAACATTGCACACCTGAGGTATTGGAAGAAAAGCCGATATGTTTGACTATGATGAAACTAATAACATGAACTACAAAAATATTTAGATTGCAAACAAAGGGCCTGTTTGGTATAGCTCTAGAACTATTTTCTCGACTTCTAAACACAAGATTCGGCCAATAACCCAAAAAGGGCTCAACATGCTCATTAGTCATTAGATAAGTATCTGCTGGAGCTGATATGTATATCCTCCTAGTTTAATAGCAATGCCTAAATTTACCATGTTCGTGAGTTATATATGGAAATTCCAAAAATCAAAACCAATTAGAGACGAGAAATTAGAAAAAGTTATCTACCCCATATAGAGTTCGTGCTGTGAAATTTTCGATATAGGGGTATAGTAATACTAACCAAGTGCATACCATACCTGTGATGCAGCACGCTGGAAGTCTTTTTTTGTTAGCAAACCACTGAGTTTCCCAAAACTAAATAAAGCCCAAGACAATGGTTCCAATTTCCTGCGGAGCTCAGCAAACTTTCTGAACTCATCCTCTGAGATGCGCATCTTACTAAGATGGGGATCCTTGTCCATTTCACCAACGCGATCTAGTAACTTGTTTACATGCTTTAAGTCGGCAGATGCAACCATGGAGAGGGCAAAGTCCTTGGCGGTTATACTTCCTTGTGCCATATAATCATAGTGTGCAAACTCCAATTTCAGTATCTAAATGAAGTAGGTATATAAAAATGTTAACTTCAGTAAAACACAAACTTTTTTTGAGGAAAAAGTAATCATAGTGTGCTGAAGAAGACGTGGAATCATAATGGATACCTCATCATGCAAATCTCTAAGAAACTGAACAAAATCATCATGCTTCAGCTTTTTCTTCCCATTTTCTCCAAAGAAGAGCTTAACCAGGCCTCCATTCTCCACAGATCTTCCAATTTTATCACCAGGACGGAGACCATCCCTATGGGAAGCACCTTGTCTGTTGGCAACGCGCATCAGGGCCATCACTTTCTTGAATTCCTCCCTGTCGATCTCTCTACAAGAAGAGACAATGATAGTTGATCAGAAAGACACGTTAACCAGAACACTGAGCACATCAAAATAACAGAATAACAAATACGCCGAGATCTTAAGGTAAGCCAGAGCCCTGGAAGTACTAACCCGTTGCCATTAGTGTCAAACATCTTAAAAGCCACAGAGAAACTCGACTCAGGAATGCTCAGCAGTGTTACAAAAAATATGTACCTGTCACATTTGCATTGAGAATAACTACTCAGAAGTACGCATCAAGGCGTGTGAGAGAAAGGATGAGTTCGGAAAGGGCTAAAAATCTTACTACACTTCAAACTATAACATGGGAAGATTTCTTGAAATGAAATTTCCATCAGAAGAGAAAATGCAAAAAATTCATCAACTTACTCTTTGAAAGATATTAGGCCATCGGTGTCTACATCAAAGAGCATAAAAAATTCAGAAGGAGGACAACGTAGTTCCCCAGGAGACTTTTCCCCTCTAAGGTATCCATCTCTAACTAAATTTGAGTCAGAAGGTGGAAACACTGGGACAACAGCCCGCATCAAATCTGCAGGAGTCATTAGAATCCCTCCATCTGAATCTTTGAAACTTGCAAAGTATGAAAATACCTTCAGAAAGAAATTGAAGGAAGACATCGTCAATATAAAAATTTAAGCATAAAAGTCAATACAAGGCAAAACATGAGCAAACGAAATTAATAATTTAAATACACATACTTATCATTGGGCCAAAGCCTGAAGGCAAGAAAGCTATGCTCAAGGAGGACAAAGGTAAGAACACATATCCAAGCTCAAGTTATCCTGTACACATACATTAAATTCCACCGACGCTACAACTTTTACAAAGAAGGAAACACTAGAACTATGTAGACAAATTGAGTCCAATTTATCAACATTATACAGTGCAAGAATCTAGCTTCTAGAACCCTCTCTGACTACCGAGATATGACCCTCAGAGATTACGGAGTATTTGTTTGTGCATGTTGCATGCTTTAGTAAAGATATGAAGTTTAGCTACACTATAGCTTTTCAGATATAGAATGCAGAACATAAAAATGAATCATCACGACTGACACAATTGTGGATACCTTTTCAGGAGGGCTTCGTAATCGTATCCGTTTCTCATAATTAAAGAAAATCTTCCTTCTGTATGCATCTGCCAAATCAGAAGAAATAGGTGAAACTAAATCTTTGATGCCAGTTATTATGAGGGATGAAATAGACTCTAGAAGCTAAAAATGGTATGCTGAACAACTGCAATAACTGGCCATTATTATGCATGTAATTTTCCCAAGTAATAATCCATAAGCATATATATATGCAAGCACTTGATAATTCAGATGCTACATAAATCTGATTAATGTCTATAGGCAAAACCAGACATTAAGAGTGCAAGGAGGTTGAAACACCACTGTACATGCTAACTATCATTTGGCTATAAATAGGCAGGATAGGGAGTGTTCTAATAAAACAAAGAAAGGTAAGGTTATGCTAGTAATAGAAAAGTACTAACTCATGAAGTCACCAAATGAAGCCAAACATGGAAACTCTAGACGGGGTAGTGTCTCTGGTTTCCATTTCCGCAGAAAATACGGTAAAGGGGACACACATATCCTTGTGTTAAATTTATGGCAATTATATTTGAGTTGAGAGTATCCTATTTCCATTCAAGTTTGGATAGGGACTTGGAGGATGAACAAAGATAAATTCAGTTGGAACTGACATAGTCTAAGACCAATTCTTCCATAGAGATTTATGAAAACAGTGATCGATCCAATCAGGGGCAAATTCTTCATGGGAAAAGTCAATTCCTTATCCAAACCAAAACCCCTCAATTTGATTTCTTAGACACCCAACACCACAAATCCTAAATCATCAAATTAATTCATATAAGAAATTCTCACTGCATCCAGCATGCCAGTTTTTCCAACAAGGCTTTATGAAAACAGTGATCATTCAACAACAGTGCAAAACCTCACAATTCGATCAAGAAACAAGCTGAGCAGCACGAATGAAAGCAAACCAACTCAAAATCAAAAGCTGCAATCATTCAACAGTGTGAAGGATTTGTAACAAACCTCCCAAAAGGAACTTAGATTTCTTCTCAGAGATCGAATCAACTGAACTGGAAGTCTTAACAGCTTCAGCAGCGGGAGTGGAGGACCAATCGGCGAAAGCAACAGGAAATCGGGTGTTCTTGTAACCACCAGCATCGTCAATTTCCACACTGCAGTGATGATACAAAGCACCCAGGGCCGATCCCACAGTGGCACCAATGACCCATCCGGAAATCGATCTCGAAATGGATTCGGAGGAAGAGGGTTGGTGATTTGGGTCCCCTTCAGTAGCTCCTCCTTGTTGGGTAGTTGAGGAGAGTTGGCGGGTGGATGTCAGCCGTTGGATTGCGACGGCGAGTCGGTGGGTCGACGGCCGAGATCTTCCCAGTAGTGAAGTAGTAGCAGAAAAAGGCATCGGATTTATCTTTCAGAGTGGTAGATAGAGAGGGAGAGAGAGATGGGATAAGGAAGAGAGATGGAAAGAAGGTTGAAGTAGAGAATCGAAATCGCAGGGGCGGTCAACTTTTGAAGCCCGACTTTTATCTAATTTTACGAATCTACCTAACGTTGACAAATGACAACTGATTTTTTGGAACAAAGAAAGGATTAGAACCAAGCTAACACATCCTATTGTCCTATTATATCTCCGTCTTAGAGCGTTTTTTCGAAGGAGAACTCGAAGTCCAAATCTTATCGATATAAATACTATAAGTTAGATGAACGAATTCTATCGGTTGTAGCGTTAGTCTTTCTGAAAATATGACAAAATAGAAACATGATTAAAATAAATAAGAAATAGTTTAGTATCCTTTTGTAGAGGTTAATACTCCAAGCAGATGTTAATGCCTAAATCTTTTGCACACGTAACTTTCTAATAAAAGGCAAAAGAATACTTTGCTTTGTGCTCATTGCGTGGCAGCGTTTTTTACACGCGTAATAATGTTTCCGCATAAACGATTGAAGTGTTATGACAAGTGTCCTCGCCATACTAACAACATTTGCATCTGAGTCCCGAATGACAAATCCGTTTGATGCCATACTCGAATTCAAATTTGAATTGTCAAGATTTAATTTACAAGAATTCAAAGAAGGCTTATTCCAATGGCACTCTCTACGCCGCATAATCTTTGCCTCCCATTCTGACCCAGAAAGACTGATAACCACCCTTTTCCTTGTCAAAAGAATCATACTCCAAATTGAAGTGCTTAGCTTTATAAGGAGGGATACCTTAATATTTCGTAAGGTAAAGGGGCATTACCAAAGGCCAGCTAGTTACGGTGAAACCAAATGACCTGCAATGTCAGCCATACTCAACTTATTCATATTGTATTTAGCTTATTTAGAAATAAGCCGAGTTTTTTTTTTTTGGTATTAAGTAACCCTACTTGCCACGTAACTTTTGAATAAAAGGCAAAATAATACTTTGCTTTGTGCTCATTGCGTGACAGCGTTTTTTACACGCGTAACTCTATTACGGAGTCTTAATGTTTCCTCATAAACGATTGAAGTGTTATGACAAGTGTCTTCGCCATACTAACAACATTTGCATCTGAGTCCCGAATGACAAATCTATTAAATGCCATACCCGAATTCAAATTTGAACTGTCAAGATTTAATTTTCATGAATTCAAAGAGGGCTTATCCCAATGACACTCTCTACGCCGCATAATCTTTACCTCCCATTCTAACCCAGAAAGACTACATCGATAACCACCCTTTTCCTTGTCAAAAGAATCATACTCCAAATTGAAGTGCTTAGCTTATAAGGAGGGATACCTTAATATTTCGTAAGGTAAAGGGGCATTACCAGAGGCCAACTAGTTACGGTGAAACCAAATGACCCGCAATGTCAGCCATACTCAACTTATTCATATTTAGCTTATTTAGAAATAAGCCGATTTTTTTTTTGGGTATTAAGTAACCCTACTTGTTTATAACATAATAATTTAAAGAAAATTTTATTCCGATTCAGATCATTATATTTAAAGAAAATTTTGCAAATTCTAGCTATTCGAGATTGAACGAAGTTTGAAAACATGCTTAATTAACAAGTTCAAACTAAATTTTTATCAACACATCCTATTGTCCTATTTAGACCTGTCAAAACACAACCCGGCCCGGCGACCCGACCCGAACGCTCGGAAAATTTCCGACCCAAACCCAGAAATTTTGACCCGGAAATATTTTCCGACCTGAACCCGAAAAACCGGAAATTTTCTGGGTAATCTCGGTTTCGACCCGGTGACCCGATTGACCCGGTAAGTTTGACCCGATTTACCCGATTGACCCGGTGACCCAATTGACTCGGTTGATTTATAATTATATATAATTAAATTTTTTTATATTTAATTAAAATTTATTGCAATATTATCAAATCATGATTTTTTTAATTTAAAAAAGAAAAAATTGGCAAACCCGAAATCGACCCGAAATGACCCGAAACCCGGTCAAACCCTGTTTCGAGTCAACCCGAAAATACCCGGGACCCGTTTTACTTGAGATCCGAAGTGACCCGACCCGAATGACCCGTTTGACAGGTCTAGTCCTATTATATCTCCGTCTTAGAGCGTTTTTTTGAAGGAGAATCCGAAGTTCAAATCTTTTCGATATAGATACTATAAGCCAGATGAGCAAATCCTATCGGTTGCAGCATTAGCCTTTATGAAAATATGACAAAATAGAAATATAATTAAAATAAGTAAGAAATAGTTTAGTATCCTTTTCCAGAGGTCAATACTCCAAGCAGATTGTTAAAGTCTAAATCTTTTGCACGCGTAACTCTTAAATAAAAGGAAAAAGAATACTTTGCTTTGTGCTCATTGCGTGGCTGCATTTTTTACACGCGTAACTCCATTACAGAGTCTTAATGTGTCCGCATAAACGATTGAAGTGTTATGGCAAGTGTCCTCGCCATACTAACAACATTTGCATCTGAGTCCCGAATGACAAATCCGTTTGATGCCATACCCGAATTCAAATTTGAACTGTCAAGATTTAATTTACAGGAATTCAAAGAGGGCTTATCCCAATGACACTCTCTATGCCGCATAATCCTTACCTCCCATTCTGACCCAGAAAGACTGCACCGATAAACACCCTTTTCCTTGTCAAAAGAATCATACTCCAAATTGAAGTGCTTAGCTTATAAGGAGGGATACCTTAATATTTCGTAAGGTAAAGGGGCATTACCAGAGGCCAACTAGTTACGGTGAAACCAAATGACCCGCAATGTCAGCCATACTCAACTTATTCATATTTAGCTTATTTAGAAATAAGCCGATTCTTTTTTTTTGGGTATTAAGTAACCCTACTTGTTTAAGGCAGCTGTATTAAGTAATCCTTACCTCCCATTAAGGCAGTTGTTTTCAGCCTTGGCAACAACAAATCGCCAGACCCAGATGGGTTTACAGCCGAATTCTATAAGAAATACTGGGACATTGTTGGCTTATCTATCATTAGAGCTGTAAAAAGTTTTTTCCACTCTGGAAAAATTCTCAAACAAATAAACCATACATTCATATCACTACTGCCAAAGCAGGATAACCCTACCAATACCAGTCACTACCGCCCAATCAGTTTATGTTCTATTTTATACAAAATCATTTTAAAAATTTTGACAGAAAGAATAAAAAAAATTATTAGTAATCTAATTCACCCACTACAAGGTGCCTTTCTGTCGGACAGGGCCATCCAAGACAATGTCCTAATAGCACACAAAATCTTCCACTCCTTCAGATTGTGCAAGGGTCGGGAGGGATTGTTGGCAGTAAAACTGGACATGGAGAAAGCGTACGATAGAGTTGATTGGAACTTTATAAGAAAGGTATTAGAAAAATTTGGGTTCCACCCTACTTTTATTAAGTGGATTATGGAATGCGTAACGACTGTGTTCTTCTCTATACTAGTCAACAACGGTCCTACTGATATGTTCTTCCCCTCTCGTGGCATGCGTCAAGGGGGTCCTCTATCTCCTTTCTTGTTTATCTTAGGGTCAGAAATTTTAGCTCGAAAACTCTCAGCATAAACAAATGCGGAAAACAGTCCAATTGGATTTTCCTTCGGTAGGAGTGGACCTAGGGTCCCCTTCCTATCTTTTGCCGACGACGTCATTATTTTTACAAGAGGCAGTGCTGCCGCGGGACAGAAAGTTAGGGATATAATTGATTCATACTGTAAAGTTTTTGGACAAAAAGTCAATTATAATAAATCTAGCTTCCAAGCCACTAAAGGCATTTCGAACTCTAGGATTTTAGAACTTAGCAGTTGCTTAAGTATTACACATGAAAACTCGTTAGAAAAATACCTTGGATGTCCGATTATTAACGGATGAGTAAACAAACAAACTTTTGAAGACATCATATGCAAATCTAAAGAGCAACTAAGTAAATGGTGAGCTAATGCTCTATCACAACAGGGACGTGCAATCCTCATTAATACAAACTTATCGGCCAAACCGTTGTATACAATGCAGAACTTTTTGTTACCCTCATCAATACATAAAGAGCTTGACTAGATTAACAGAATGTTCTTTTGGAATAAAGATCTACAACCCACCGCCCGCTTATTAGCTGGGATAAGATTTGCAGACCGAAAAAGTATGGGGGAATTGGGCTTAGGAAATCGAAAGAGATGAATGAAGCCCTTCAAATGAAACTACTTTGGAAAATATTGGCTGGACCAGAAAATGTCTGGGTGTCTCTCATTAAACACAAGTATCTTCGTTCAGCTAACATCCTTGAATACGTACAAAGTGGAGATTCTTCATGACAATGGGCCAAACTGACAACTCTTATAGATAAATTTAAGACTGGTCTTATTTGGTCAGTAGGAAATGGTTCATCTATCAAATTTTGGACGGATAATTGGATTACAACAAGCTCTCTGCTATCTAGGGATGATTGCCCCCAAATTAACAACATAGAAGAAACTGTCAGTGACTATATTTTAGGTGGTAGATGGTGGACGGAAAATCTTAGCAATACATTACCTAATGACGTAGTCAAAGAAATCCTAGACATTCCACTTCCCGTTTCCCCCTTTGAGGATCGATTATACTGGTGGCCTGATAGGGCTGGTTGGTTCACCACGTCAAGTGCATATAAGCTAATCAGAGATCAATCCTCACTGATTATAGACAATAACAACTGGATATGGAATTTGGATATTCCGCCTAAGATCAAAAACTTTCTATGGAAAGTTTGTCAGAATGGCCTCCCTACTGCCTCTAGACTGGCTCAACGTGGGACTTTTGTACCTTCCACCTATCAACTGTGCAACTGCAGTTGAAGATGACGTTCACTTCTTACTAGAATGCCCATATGTGCGCCCTCTCTTTCTGATACGTTTGGGATACCCGATCCTTCGCCTATGGGCTTCAGATCAAGAACCACGCCGTATATTTGCTAAGATCTTGCAATGCTCTTTGATATCTCCTGATTTGGAACAATTCAAACAAGTAATTAGGATTCTGTAATAGCGACGGTTTAGGACTTAGTAAATTCCACCAGTAGAAATCACAGAATATAGCGACAGAAGTTAAAACGAAGAACAGCGAGGGAAAGCGGAGCTGGGTGCACGAGGTTGCTGGGCACACAGGCCTTCGGCCTCAGGGTGTGCGGGTGCTAGCGCGCGGGACAACTCTCGCTAGAAGCGAAGACGATGGCGAGCGAGGAGCGAGGCGCGCGGAAGTCCATGCGCTGGAGAACGCGGAGCGAAGGCGCCTGGGAGCGCGGAGTAGGAGCGAGGGCACCCGGGGAGCGACTGCGCTCGCTGGGAGCGGGTTGCCCGCGGACGACGCCAAGGGCCTGGGCTCTTCTTCTTGCGACAGCCTCTCAACTAGGGTTGTGTTGGGTTTACTCGATCTCGATGAACCAAAGGTTAGGGTTTGGTGTTTTTGTGAAGGCCGAAAGTCTTAAGAACACAAGAGCAAGATAATGTTTTGGATTGATAACCAAGAACCCTTTAATCCATAAAGGGGTTCTCAATTCTATTTCAATCTAATTAATTCAAAGTGCATAAACATGAATTTATAGAAAAACTATGAGAGATCTAACCAATCCTTCCTTGCAAAGGAAAGGGGTTTGGATAGATTAATTCTATCTAAAGATAAATAAAATAAACATAAGATAAATATTTCCTAATGAGATAGATATTTAATAACTTGGTGGCTAAGATATAATTAATTTCCACCTTATTAATCTAATTTGCATGAAATAATAACATAATTAACTAACTTAATTTCGGCCCATGCACAAGGAGCTACTCGGCCCACTCGGCCCATGGTGTTGTCGAGTGTCCAAGCTTATATCGAGTAAGGTTGGCTCATGGTGGGTGCAGACGAGTCTTCATGAGCTCCGTGTGTGGACGCATGCTCACTTCTTGTGCTGGCAGTGTAACCTTGAGCCAAGTGATCCAGGGTGGCCTGAACCCTTGCTCTAAAGTTCCATGGTGACGGACAAGAAATGCCTTAGTTGCATTTCGAATCTTCTTGGCCCTTGCACGAGTGACAGGGCCATCAAATGGAACCTTCATGTTGTCCTCAATATCACCAGGAGTCATCGATAATTGCACGGCATCACTTTCGCTTACCTACTCACATAAACTCAACTATATCCAGTATGATAAATCATTAACGAGAGATAAAACCTATCTTTTCATTCATCGGAAACAAGCTTACATCCGTTGCCAATGTGGAGCTTGCCTTTTCTTGGTGGACGGCTTGGTACATTCGAAACCAATTTGTTTTTAAACAGGTCCCCATACCTCATAGAGAAAGTTCATTACATATCATTAAAACCCACAAGGAAACTTGGAGTAAAACAGCTCACTTTGAGTATAGCTTGGATGAGGACTTTCCCTTACGCACACGAATCTCCAAGCATCCAAGGACGAAAAGAAAGCATGGTAACATTACTTGGCGAAAACCCCCTAGTGGAACTTACAAGTTAAATTTTGATGGATCCACAATTTCAAACAATGATAGCTCGGCTGGAGCTGTAATCCGGGACTGGGAAGGACATCCAATACACATCTGCTATAAAAAACTTGGCAAACAAAGTCCTTTGAAAGCGGAAGCGCTTGCTCTTAAACTGGGAATCCAAAAGGCTCTACAACTCCGTATCAATAAACTCCACATTGAAGGTGACTCCATGATAATCATAAACCACCTAAATAAAACATCTACCCGTCCTTGGGAAATCGAACTGATTTTATCAGATGTTAAATTCCTACTATCGACTTTGAAAGAAGTTTCCTTCTTTCATGTTCCCCGATTAGGCAATAGAGTGGCTGATAAGGTTGCACACCTTTTCCACTCTGCCTGGAGTGTTGATATTAACAACGATTCTGGTCTTCTTGACCTCATCCGTAAGGATGCCATCGGGTAGAGCTCGCTCGCCCGAATTCTTTCCTAATAAAAAAAAGAGTTAAAATTACTTTAAAATTCACATAAACCGCACCCTTGGAGCCCAAGCCAACAAAACTTGGGCCCAAAGGACCAAGCTTTGGCCCAAAGGAAAACGGGTGAGCTGGAGAAGCACAAGCAGCGCATCAGCGGAAGAGAACCACCACACAGCCAGGAAGGCAGGAAATGGTGAAGGAGGGAGGTCGGAGACGGGGGACCGTCGGCGAGGGAGGACTGAACCGGAGCCAGGAGGGGCGGCAACGGTGATGCCGACCGACGAGAACACCGGAGGAGGGAGGAAAAACTTAGACCAGTACACCGAGGGAGAAGGAAAGGGCAGGAGGATGACGACGAACGCAACCCACCCGAAACCAACCCCAACCCCAGAACGACTAGAAGGCAGGCACGAGACCTCCACTGAACGAGGGCGAAAGGAAAGCCGGCACCACCCAAAGCGGAGGCGGCGATTTGAGACCAGTGGCGCACGAGATCCAACAACAATTGGGCAAGGGAAGAAGACGATGTGAACATAGGCCGGATGAAACAGATAGAAGCCGATTGGGGACGAAGGGAGACACGAGGGACGATCGGAGACTAAAGATCGAAACCCAGGTACACCAGGCGAGGTTCGAGTGGACAAAATCCAAGATACAAATATGGCCAAACCACATCCAGATCCAAAAACAGAACATGTAGAAAAAGGGTAGAACTAAACAGAGAAGATGAACAATGGAGAGAACTACTCCAATTTTTACAAATTTCACAAGAAATTCGAGATTGAAAACGAATAAATCCTAGGTTTACACAAAACAATTTGGGGATTCTAGAGCTCCCCTCTCTAGAATTTTGTTTTCACTCTTTCTAGTGCTTTTAAGACACCGGCTCTTAGTGCCAAGGCTTCTGCCATTAGGGGCGTTTGTTTCCCTACTAAGCTACACCCTATTGCTTCTGGTAGTCCGCTGTCATTACGAACGATGTAGCCAATATAACACGATCGATTTGTGGAGGCCGACCCATCAAAATTTAGTTTCATTTTACCAGTTGGCGGTTTCTTCCATTTATCAGTCTTCCTATGTGCAGCCGCTTTATCTTGAGGGCTTTTGTGGTTTGTTGATCCATAGTCATTCCTCAAGCTGTATTTCTCTGCTTTACTCCAGGCATTTAGACTTGATCCAACTCTTCGTAAAAAAACCTTCAATGTTAGGAGGTTTGTGCTGTTGGAAAATTAGTTGGTTACGAATAAGCCAAATAGTCCACCAGTGGAATACCAGTTTTTGTTTTTCTTGAGGGGGTTAAATGGGAATCCAGAATTGTCATTCATGGCACTATATCCTTTGATACTTAGATTCTATTTGAGATCGTGGTTTTTATCCTTGAGGATAGATCAGAATAAAACAACGAATATTTACATTTGAAAAATAGATGTGTAGCATCCTCCTCATGATGGTTACATAGGGCACAATACAGAGGAATAGCAATGCCCCTTTTTGACAATCGAGCTGCAGTCGGGAGCCCGTCTTGACAAATTTTCCAAAGAAAATTCTTTATTTTCGGAGGAATACTGATTCGCCATATCTATGCATTGTCACTATCTATCTGGTTAAAGGATTTTGTGTTATATTTATAGGCACTCGTTGTTGTGAACCACCCTTTTTTATCTGGCTACCAATACATTCTGTCTTGTATATGGTTCTTTGGTAGCAGGATATCAGCTATGTGTTGGGCAATTCCAGTTGGCAACACTAAGCTGAGTTTCTCCATACTCCACTTATCATCAAGGATATATTGATCAATAATTTCATCCGTATTAATCCCGTCTGGATCTAAACACAGATTTTGTATCGCAGGAATCGGTGACCACTTATCCTTCCAAAATTTAATAGTTTTACCATCCCCCACTGACCAAGCCAATCCTTCCTTAAAGGGATTGATTAGTTTTATTAACCGTGTCCATTGCCATGGTGCACTGTCTCTACCCTCAAATTCCAACAGATGAGTTGATTTTAAGTATTTATATTCAATGATTTTTACCTAAATATTGAAAGGCTCCGCTAAGATTTTCCACATGAGCTTCATTTGCAATACTTCATTCATTTCTTTTGTCTTTTGAAGACCTATTCGTCCATTTGTTTTAGTCCTACATACTTTGTACCATTCTATTAATGGTTTATATTGTAGATCTTTGTTTCAGAAGAAAGTTCTATTTTTTTTTTTATCTAAACTTGAATGTATTGAGACCGGAAGCATAAAGCTTTGCATCGCGTATAGTGGTTTTAAGGCCAAATTTGAATTGATTAGAACGGATCTTATAACTCTCCGGCTTGTACCAAAGCTAGCTAGGTTTTTGACAACCCCCCTTTTTTTTTTGTTATTGGTCGAAATTGATGAAGTAGGACGATCTACTAGTTTTGCTCTATTGAATGGAAGTTGCTTTGTATTATGTAGCGATGGCGGCAACTATTGAATGGAGGTTGCTTTAGTTGTGCTACGAAGATTTGGGTTTGGTTCAAGTTTGGACAATGCATTGAAATGTTTACATAGACATTCTTATAATTAAATTCACAATATTTTTGTGGGATTCTTATAAAAGAGGGATCAAGTGTTTACTAAAATTTATTTTATACAGTATAATGAATTGAATCAAATTAGCAGAAAGGTAAAGTTTTTTATATATATATATATATATAATAATAACAACAATAACAACCCAATATATCCCGCGATAAAGCAGGGTCTGGGGGTCGGGATGTACGCATTCATTTCCCGAACAAGTCGAGAGAGTGTTTCCAATAGATCCAAAACAATAGGACACATAAATCACAAGGAGAGAAGACAGTCAGTAGAAAAGTAAGCGATTGAAAGCAGGAGGGAAGGCTGAAAAGCATGAACAATAAGACTCAACGCCTAGACTCGAACTACTAAACATCAGAAACCCGAATTCGCCTCATCCAGTGGTCTCTATAGCGTCATATCTTCCGAAAGGTTCAGCAACTTGAGATCCTGACGGATCACCTCCATCCAGCTCTTCTTTGGTCTGCCTCTCCCCCTACGGAAAGCACCAAGATCTAAGCTTTCACACCTCCGCACATGGGCTGATATAGGTCTCCTACGCACGTGCCCAAACCACCGCAATCTGGACTCCCGTAGTTTGTCAACAATACTTGCAACTCCAACCTTGCTCCTAATGTCTTCATTTCTGATTCTGTCGAGTCTCGTGTGCCCACTCATCCATCGCAACATTCTCATCTCAGCCACAGACAACTTCTGTAATTGAGCTTTAGTAGTAGGCCAGCACTCTGAGTCATACAGTAAGGTCGGCCTAACAACCACCTTGTAGAATTTTCCTTTCAATTTTGCTGGAACTTTCTTGTCACATAACACCACTGACACCCTTCTCCATCTCAACCACCCTGCCTGGATTCTATACTCGATATCCTTGTCAACACCTCCATCGCTTTGCACGTACCAACCAAGGTAAAGTCTAGCACAACTACATCATTTATATTACATTTATTTTATTTTTAAAATAAGATGTGGGTAGCAAATCTCAGTCCACCCTTAGATCCATTCCTGATTATAAATGAGTTACTTGTCAACTCCATCGGACCTCATTCCAAAACGTGAGTCCAGTTTGAAATGGGTAGATGTATTTAAGTTTGGTATTTTTCACACTGCTTTCCATGTTGGTGTTAGATGTTGGCATGCTACACTAGCTAGTCATCCACTCTGAAGATTATGTAGGGCTGGCAAATGGTACGAAATTTACCATACCAACCACCTACCAACCACAAACCACACATTTTGATAACCACACTTGCGGTAACCACACTTGTGGTAACCACCGTGGTGGTAACCACGTAATTGTGGTACGGTAATGGTAATGGAGTATGAAATACCATGGTTACCGAGTATATATATAATTTTTATTTTTTTATTTTTATTTTATTAGTTTTTACCCGTAAGGCTTTATGTTTTAACTTTTAACTTTTTATTTTGTGTTAATTAACTTAATTTGACCTATATATAAATAGATCCTTTACTGGAAAGCGGCAACCCTAGCAGAGTAGCAGCCCTAGTGCTCTTCAATCTTCGAAATCGTTCAAGTGGCAGCCCTAGTCTCTCTGTTGAGTCCGTTCAAGGCTTCCGAGGCAGTTCAAGCCAAGGGTCGCCCTCACTTGCTCTCTCAAGTGTCAATGGCTCGTCGTGGTTCAATCGGAAGGAGCGGTGGCGCCAAAAGGACTGTACGAGGTAGAGGGTTATTTTGCCCTAGGTCGGTTGGCACTCAGGGGACTCAGGGAACCGTTGTTGTTGCCGAAGGAGGGATTCTTTCACATGGGCCGAGTGGTAAGTCTTTGAGTCTTTCGATTTGTTTCAATTTGAAATTGCTTGATGAACGATGTCGATTTGTTTGAATTTGTTTCAAGTCTCAATGGCTCTTTCGATTTGTTTTTATTCAGGTGGACCTCCAAGTCAAATGAGCTCTTCTCCATCTATTCATTCTGAACCCATGTTGCTTGGTGAACCTGTTGATATGCAACCTTCACACACTGATGGTGCTCCCACAAATGTGCAACCCTCTCAAACATCCCCGGAGGCTGGGAAGAAACGAAAAGAGCCATCTATTTGAACTTTTATCAAGCGGTAACCATGGTAATATACCGATGGTAACCACAAGTCGTGGTTACCACATATATGGTAACCACGACTTGTGGTTGGTACGTGGTATAAAATTTTACGTACCACCAGTTGGTGGTTGATACGTGGTAATCACCATTTTTTAGTGGTTACCGTACCATGCCAACCCTAAGATTATGCATCTATTAGTCAGCAAACGTTTCAGATCTCATCTGAAATTCCAAATGTACAACCCATCTCACCAAACCCTACTACACAACACAATACAACACTTTATAGTTTTTGGCGGTACTTCAATTACATTAAAATGGAAAACTGATCCCATCTTGAACACAAATTCAAAGTTACAGTAAATCACCACTGGAAACTCAGAGCCTCAAAGTGCAAGTGTGATGTGTTGGGAGATGAACAGATTCTAGCAACTTGATGCCTCATTTCACGTGGCCCTGAAACCATCACCCCCACATCCCTCCCTTTGCAATCCATCACCAACTCTGCAAATCACCCATTCAGATCAATCAATCATAAAAACCAACATTGTTTGTTAATGTGGTTATATGTTAAACTTACTCTTGAGATCAGGCCTGCCCCCATAGTGCACCTGGGTGGCTCGGACCAGCGACTGGTGCGGCACGCTCTCGAGCTCCCTATCACCTGCACCGTAGAACCAAGACCCTGGTGAAGCAGTAGGCGTCCGAACCTCCACATTCTGGACCTGCAGCCTCCCCACGCCAGCTGCAGGCCTCCTCTTCCGGTACAAGAACACGCAGCTGGTGACGACGACGATGCTGACACATACAAGCAACATCTCCCAAAGAGACCAGTAACTGAAGTGGTACATCATCCCGGTGTTGTGGTCAATCGGGTAGATGTAGTAGCGGGTGATAAGGCCGAGCAGCACGAGGAACACGAGGAACGAAGACACGATTATCGCGCACAGCCAGAGCCAGGTGTTGGGGCCCAAGACAGGCGCAATGGGGGAGTCGAGTGGGTTGGGTTTGAACCATTTTGTGTGAAGCACTGGCTTTTGGTTATCTGATTCGGGTGGTTTGTCGTCTCGGGTTACGTAAGCTTCTATTTGGATGTTGAGTTGAGAGAGGTCCACCGGTGAGCCTTTGTTTGGAAGCAGAAGGTCCAGCATTGCGAGATCCGAATGGTGCTTGAAGGCACAGATGAGAAGAACTCGCGGAGCTGGGCTGTTCTGCTTCTTGCTCCGCATGATGGTTTCTCGAATCATCGATATGAATGGACTGATCCCACTGCCTCCGCTAACCATCACCAGGGACTCATGTCTGCAAGATATCAACATATTTATTCGGGTTAGTTCATTGAATTGCTAGCTAGCTGGATACGAAAAGAGGCTTTCGGTATTTTTCATAAAAGACCTTAGAAAATGAGTCGAAGAAGGGCCGTAAGGTCCTTCAACAGAGACTTGAAGCCTTTCTACGGAAGGGGAAGCAATTTGTTCATACAGCTTCCTGCTCCAACTTCCTGCTACTTTGACAGCAGCGCTTATCGTCTCCGACTCCATGCTCCCACTTGAAGTCATAGTAAACGGATGCCACTGCATCTTCGAAATGCTCGGTATGTGCACAAACAAGATGCTCCCAGGATTGTAGTGCAGATCTGTATAGATGAAGGAGTAATTCATCATTTAATGTCAGGCTGATAGATATTCTTTTATGTTTAATGATACAGTAACCTGGGATCTTGGCAAAGTCCAATTCGACAGTATCACATGGTAGAAGCCGAGCAGAAACCAGCCTTGCGTGAGTGCGCGACTGTAAGAATCTCAAGTATCTATCAATGGCGAAAAGGAATATCCCAGGAAGTATCATGGCGAAGTAGGCTGCACCCACGTGGAGGATGTAGAAGAACGTATAGATGATGTAAAGGTGGTGTGTGTAGAAGAAAACTTCAAACATCTTCCGCCTCACGCGAGGAAAGCTTGTAATCCAAAACGGGATGGAGATTACGAATGCAATCTCGCCTGCTATATTGGGTACCCAGCTGCTGCTCCATTGCAGAATCTGCATAGCATATGAAAAGGTGGCAAAATTCAGATCAATTTATCGTCAATGATGGGATGCAAGTCATCCAACTGGCAATCGAGCTTGAGGTAAGCTTGTATATTACCTCAGACATTTGCTTGTCCATTATCCAAAAGATGATGAACCCAACACTATGTAGAGATGCAAGTACCATGGAGATATGTCCAACCCAGGTATGGTATCTTATGCTAGATTCAGATGTCAGCCCAAAGAGGGGCAAGATTGAAGATCCTCGAGTTACAGGGAAGAACAGAAATGCATAGCAAATGTTCCCAACATATCCGATCCTCAACCATACGCTACGGAAATAACTTTTCCACCTGTGAAAAAATTGAGATCAATCAGCAGTCTTTGTATGATTCTTGGAGTCTGCAGTGTGTTGTTAGTTACTGATTTAAGTAGAGTTCGGGAGACACTTACATATCTGGCCTGACACTATAGGGATGTGCGACGCTCATGTACATGTAATGGGAAAAAGACCATGCTAAGAGCACGACAAACATGAGCGCGAATGTAAGCTCCATTGCAGTAACAGCTCCAAGAGGAGCCATCACAAGCGGACGCTTAGAGAATGCCAGATTTTTGTTGGTACTGAAATTGGGGGGAAAAAATCAAGTGTCAATTAAACACTGCCAAATAAAAAAAAGGCTGATGAATGAAAGGATGTAACCTTTTGAAGTAGGAAGTAGACTTTCCCTTCTTTAGGTGGAGATAGATACAACCGAGTGCAGCTATGAGGATTATCGGGAATGTGAGTAACCAAAGATTGGTTCCTGGAGAATGCATAAATTCATGTTATTGTTAGGTATTAAGTTCTTTGATCATATATGAAGGGAAAAGTTATAAACCTTGCAATCCGATATAGACGCCATTGAGCTTCTTGTCTAACTTGGGAGCCCATTTCAACGTGTACCTTTCAGTCGGGATGAGGAACCATATCAGAATCCACCCAAGGAACACCACCAGCAACACCAGCTTCAGCACTGAAAAGGAGCTAGTCATTTTCTATGAATTCAATTCAGAAGTTTTGTACCAGTAATGATTGAAAACCTAATGCAAACCATGTCTATATATATAGAAGTTGCTAGCGATTTGTGAGAGCAAAAGAGAGCAGACGGCATGAATCTTGCCGCGCCCAAGATTCATCAGAGATAATATGGAATGCATGAAAAGTCATTTGCTTCCTCTACATTCTAAAAATGATATAGCCCACCAATTACTTTCAATTACAAGTTCATGTCAACGCGCATTGTTTATGGAATAATATGTATGGAACATATATTCCTGACCACAAAAGGTAAGATTGTCATATCTGGAGTTAACACTGCATTCCTGATATGTATGGACCATGTATTCCTGATCACACAAGGTAAGTTCACACAAATCCTTATTCATTTTCATTGCAGCTTAATGCTGAATAATACTGCACACACATATTATTCAGCATTTTTAGTTTGCCAACTCCAACAAAAAAGAAAGGGAGACACACACATAGGCCAAGACAGATGGGCTATTAAACCTCAGATGTCAAGCACATACATCAATCTATCAAGGATTTTATGAAGCTCAAAAGCCAACTTATTAACGTACAACAAAATTCAAATCCTCTTGGAAACATATAGAGTAGCTTCTAAATGGGAGGATCAACCCTTTAAATGGGTTATACAATACCAGATTTAAATGTAGAGCGGCTAAGCCTCATTGAACTGGACTAAGATCCAAAAAATAAATTAACAATATATCATTCCTATTTTATAGAGGTTTTGGCATGGGAAATTAATGGGTTTGCCGTGATGTGTCAATAACATATAAGGAGCTTATTTGCTGCCCTCACCAAATGCATCCTTAATCATCCCATCGACTAAGATTCAGCTCGTCGAAGTCAAGTAGGCGACAAACCATAGAGATCAGATACAGAGTATTTAATACTCCCTCCGTATCACAATACTTGTTGTTTTAGAGGGTTAAAGTTGTATCAAAAAACTTGTTGTTTTAGCTATAATTATTGTCTTTATAGGTAATTATTGCTTTTTTTACAGGTAATAATTACTCCTTTTAGGTATTTTAAGCTCTAAAAGTAAAGTAAAGATAGGTTTTATTAAAAAGTGTGCATAGAGCTAAAACAACAAGTATTGCGATACGGAGGGAGTAATTCAAAATTGCATTGAGACTTGGCCATTTGAAAGGGATGTACACCTTTTTACATAAAGTCAAAATGATTTTTGATATGATTTGTTTTAATTAGTACAATCATATGTACTGCATTGATTGGAGAGTACAATCTTATCTGCCTTGTGCTCTAGATTGCCAGATGCATGCTGATTTAGCAAGTTGATGGTTTTTATCACCCCTAATGTCAAACTGGTAAGTGAAAGGTAATAATAATAATAAAAAAACAAGGATATCAGCAGATCTTAAAATAATCAACGATACTGATACCGTTAAACAAGACAGCAATATATTTAGGCGGTGTTTGAAGAACAAGCAAAAGTATACTAGATTCAATTACAAATTTAAACTGGTGTCTGCAGTTTAGGTGAAATCAAGAAAGTCCTCAATTTGTGATTAACATCGACGGATCATCCCATACAAAATGCTTCAGTCTGCCTACAAATATCTAAAGGTCGTGCCATTAATGTTCAGATTTCAGATAGGAATATTGCAATTTTTCTGCTTTAATCGCTCATGAATTGAGCAAAGCACAAAATTCTCCAGCTCTAACCCCTCCCTCATCTTCAATCTTACAAGCGTAGTTCGATTTGCATCGAGATTAAGTATGCGCATCCACAAATTGCTAACGCTAGGGCTAAATAAATCAAGCAATTGGGGATATTGGTTAATCAGCGTACCTCATGGCCGCCCTCGCCAGTCACCAGAGTGGATACATTGCCTCTGCTTCCCAGGCAGCCGGGCCCAACCGCGCTCCATCGTCGTCTACGGTCTACTCCATGCAATCGTTGTATGGTCCCCCGCCCCGCCGGACTATGAACACATTTTTAAACCGATCGAAAGCTCGGCTCGTTCAAAATAAGCTCGAATATCTCGAATTTTATGAAATTTCTAAAATTTTAAATTACCGTATAATGAGCAAGTAGAACTGCTTAAAACTCGAAAAAAAAGGTCGGCTCGAGCGTTCGAGCATGTTCATTTCCTAAACGAGCCAAGTATGAGCACATTTTTAAGCTTGAGTCAAAATTTACGCTCGGCTCGAGCTCGTTCATATCCGAAATGAACTGAATATGAACAAGCCATACTCAACTCGTTCGGCTCGAATAGCAACCCTACTTGCTGGCTCTACTTTAGTGTTGCGGAGCCAGAAAAATTTCGGAGGGGGCACAATATACATATATTATTACTAGTATAATTTTGGATTAAATTGATATAAAGAATTATATATAATATGATAATAAATTATGTTATTTTCATATAAAATATCATCGGTTTATGATAAAACGCTATCATTTTTTTCGTGCCTACAAAAAGAAATATAAATATATAAATGAAATCTCTAGGAAAAAAATTAACTAAATAAGTATTGGAAATGTAATATAATAAACATAAAATTAAGATTATATGGTTGTTATATGAGCTGAGTAACTAGAGCTTGACCCGAGTTTTACTCAATAAAAGCTTGACTCGAGCATCATTTACAAAATGAGTTGATTATAAGCACATTTTTATGCTCGATTTAATGTTCGGCTAGGCTCAATTGAAAATCAAATAGCACGAATTTTGTGAAATTTACAAATTTTCTTTTAAGTTACTATGCCATGATCAAGTAAGGTTGCATAATACTTGGAAAAAAAAAACCAAGTCAAGCTCGTTCATTTACTAAACAAGTACGAGCTCAAGTTCAAATATAGGTTCGACTCAAGCTTGACTCGTTTCTAAATAAGCTAAATATAATCAAACAATATAAATTGTTTGACTCGAATAACAACTCTAGTTAATATATAACTTGTTACACTCGTAACATATACTCCATCCGATCCAAAATACATGTCGTTTGATTTTTTAACACATATTTTAAAGAGCTAAAAACTATATAATATATTAACTTTTTTTTTTACAATTTAATACTTATTACCAACAAATATTAAGTTGTAAAAAAATGATTTAAAAAAAGTTGATATTTTATATAGTTTTTACCTTCTTAAAATACGTGATGAAAAGTCAAACGACATATATTTTGGATCGGAGGTAGTAATAATATATAACTAGATATAAATTTTTTAAACTTGCGTAATTTCTTACTACCTCCATCCCACAATGATTGCTTTCAACTATTCATGCACGTTTTCTTAAGACGCTAAAAACTATATAAAATATCAACATTTTATTAAATATTTTTAAATAATATCATACATATTACTAATAAATATAGAATTATTTTAAAAAATAATTAAAAAATGGATATTTTATATAGTTTTTAGCTCCTTAAAAAGCGTGCATAAATAGTCCAAAGACAATCATTGTAGGACGGAGGGAGTATCTAATTGTCGAAATAATTAGTATAACCTCTCATTTCGAAGCTATCGAGATGAATGATAGTATGTGAATGTGAATTTAAGTAAAAATATAAAAGCATTATAGTGTATTGAAACAAAATTAAAGTGATTAATATACCTTTAATTTTTAAACATTCACAACTTTTTACTCAGATGTCGGATTAAGGTGTATTATATATCAAAACAAAGATATCGACGAGGAGAATACACCTAGTTAGTTCGTTGAATTAGAGGGGGGGGGGGGGAACGTGACCCCCAAGCCCCCTCAGCTCCGCCCCTGAGTGTTAGCATGTTTTTTGTGAACAAAATCACATTGATAAATTAAAGTGTCCGATAAGGTGGCTCAATTCATGGACTTTGAGTCTTTGGACTTTGAGTCTTTGATATCGTATCTAGAGTTCTTGACTCTCGTATGTAAGCACTCATTTAGGTGGTAGGTCAGTAGGACATGATGCTATTCAAAATTTTACATTGTATTATGTTATGTTTTGATTAATCCTTGTAATATGTTAAACTAGAAACATTGGTTTATTTGGTTTGTATGATGCACTAGCACTAGGACAGGTTCACTTGTGGCTTAATATACCCGAGCCATTGCCATGAACAAGGAAAAACTCATTGGACCCATGGTCGGACCATGTTAGGGACCAATGGCTAGCCTTGGCTCATAAGGTGAAGCTATGTGGTATATTTGCCTAAGTGTTGGTTATATTCTTATGTTTGAATGTTTTCTGGCGGGAGTCTGTAATGATTTGGGCCAGTTCCACTCGGCCCAACTCTCTCTGGATTTCGAACGTTGTAACCCTAGACCTATATAATCTCTCTTCAGGCTTCCTTTGAGAAATGTAGCGTTGCTCCTACTCTCTCTAGTAAGCCCAGGGGTCTCCGAGTTAGGGTTTGGGAGAAAACTAGGGTTTAGCTTGAAGAAGTTGCCCGACGCCGACGATTCTACGCATGAGTGCTCTTCTGGCTTGACACTACCTGAGTACCTGCTTAATTGACGAAGAAGACGTTAAATGGAAGGTTCTGTGTTGAGAAATCTCTTCTGAGATATCTCAATGTCCTGCACGGACGATTTCTAACCCTATTCTTCGTTAACCTGTTTATGAACCTTTGGATGCTTAGTGGATTGGGTGGACCTCCCCTCCCGAGGTTCCGCGGATGTAGGGAAACCAAACCACGTAAACAAAACCCTGTGTGTTCTTTCTTGTTCGTTTATCATCTGTTTGTTTGAGTTTGTTTAGAGTTATTCGAAGAGCGAAACCCTAGATCGAACAAAGTGGTATCAGAGCTAAGTTTGGTCTTCTTTCGTTTACGAAAAAGGGTTAACTGGCTTGATCCTTTGAGCTTCCGCTAGATCTAGGGTTTACTGTCTCCGAGTAGCTTCCTTTATGTTTTTTTTTCGTGTTTTTAGTAGCAAGAAAATCCCAAAAAAACCTTTGTTTATCCTTGAATCCACTAGTTCTAGCCTTCCTCATTTTTAAATCCTCTTCATTAAGTTATTTCTAACTTGTTTGTGTGTTATCTATGGCAGAAAACACTGTGAGGATGAAGCCCTTTGATGGGATTGCTGACTTTGCCATGTGGCAAGTCAAAATGAAGGTTGTGTTGATCAAAGAGAAGTGTTAGAGGGCTGTGACTGAGGTCTATCCTGAAGGCACTTCTGAAAGTTCCAAGTTAGAAATGGATGAGAAAGCTCATTCAGAATTATGATAAGGGTAGTTGACGACGTGGCTCGTCAGGTGATGAGCAAAACTTCTGCTAAATCTATTTGGGATGCTCTTGAGTCTCTTTACTTGACTAAGTCCTTGCCTAGAAAGATATCTCGTCTGCTGTGTCGTTTATTCACCTTTAAAATGGATGTTAACCTGTCATTAAATGAAAACTTTGACAAATTTATTAGACTTACTCAAGAGCTTGAAAGGTGTGATGATAAGGTTAAAGATACTCACCAAGTTGTTTTGTTATTGAACTCTCTGGCTTCTCAGTTTGACACTTTTAAGGATTGATTCAATTTAGTAATAATGATTTGAGTAAAGAAAAATCCTTGAGTTTATTATTGAGAAGAATGAGATCATGAAACTGTTTAAAACTAAAAATGAGAAGAAAACTGATAACAAACCTGAGGCTCTCATTACTAAGACTAAGAGTAAGAACAATAACAAGAAGTCTAAGAAGAAAGATAAAGAAAAGGATGAGTCTAACTCTTCTGGAGAAGGTAACAATAATAGAAATTGCCATTATTGTGACAAACTTGGGCATTTCATTAAAGACTGCTATAAAAAGAAAAAGCCTGATGAATAAGAAGAAAAAAGGAAACTGCTGCTATATGCTTGAACAACAAACTGATTATTCTCATCAATTGCTTGTGTGTTTCTCTGATGTGCCTTCTAATACTTGGATTTTAGACTCTGGTTGCACCATTCATGCTACTCCTGATAGATCTATGTTTAGTTCCTTGCCTGAGTGTGATGGTGGTGATGTTTTGCTTGGTGATGATACTGCATTGTCTATTAAGGGTATTGGAAATGTGCCTATTAGAATGTTTGATGGGAAAGTCTGGGTTCTCCAAAAGGTCAGGTGGGTGCCTGACCTTAAGAGAAATTTGATGTTTGAATATGTTATGGATGATTCCAAGTATCACATTAACACTTGCAGTGGCATTAAGGAAGTCTCTAAAAATGGAACTATACTTATACGCAGTATCAAGAAAGGAGGGTGCTATATTATGTTATAGGGACTCATGAACTGAACTGTGCCACTGTCAAGGATAGTGTGGCACTTGATCAGACCAAACTTTGGCACTCTAGACTTGGTCATATTGAAATTAATGGTTTGAATCATCTGTTTAAATCTGGCATGATTAATTCCAAACCTGTTGATCTGAAATTATGTGAAGGCTGCATTTATGGTAAAAAATCTAAGCATGTTTTTCCCAAGTCTTCTTATGTTGCAAAGAAACCTCTAGAGTATGTGCATTTTGATTTGTGGGGTCCTGATCAGATTGATACTATAGGAGGTAGAAAATATTTCATATCTTTTATAGATCATTACTCTAGAAGGTGTGGGTTTATTTGCTTAAATAAAAAACTAAAGCTTTTGATATGCTTAAGACTTGGAAGTTGCTTGTTGAGAATGAGTCTGATCATAAATTGAAATGTTTAAGGACTGAGAATGGTTTAGAATTGTGTAATCATGCATTTGATGATTTCTGTAAATCATCATGGCATTAAAAGGCATTTCTCAGTTCCTGACACACCTCAGCAAAATGGTATAGCTGAGAGAATGAACAGGACCTTGCTTGAAAAAGCAAGGTGTATACTATTTAGTGCTGGGATGAAATCTTATTTGCGAGGTGAGGCTGTCAACACAGCTGCTTACCTCATCAATAGGCGCCCTTCTTCTGCTGTAGGGTTTAAGACTCCATAGGAGATGTGGTATGGGAAAAATCCTGACTTGACATACCTTAGGCTCTTTGGATGCACTGCCTACACCCATGTGTCTCAAGGCAAGTTGCAACCAAGGGCTCAAAAGGCAGTCATGATAGGATATCTTGAGGGCACTAAGGGTTATAAGTTGTTGCTGATACAAACCTCATGGCTTTAAAGTAATAACTTCAAGAAATGTTACTTTTCATGAGGATGCTTACCATTATAAAGCTGAGCTGACAAAATCTGATGAGTGTGCAGGTACCCCTGAAGCAATAGTTGAGGATGAGCCTACTTTCTTCTTACCTCATGAAGCCATCCAACCTCAAGATAATGAGGATGGTCCATTCCTTGAAGATGGCTCCTCTCATGGTGGGGAGTCTGGGCAAGAGCTTCCTTCAAACCAGGATGAAGGTCATTCAAATGACCACGGTGATCAAGGAGATCACTCCGATGATCAAAATGAAGGGCATTCACCCCACCAATCTGGTGGGGAAGTAAGTTTATCTTCCTCTCTAACTCACTCTCAGTCTGGAGAGTCCTTTGTTAATGATACTTATGTGCTTGATCTTAGCAATTATCAACTCACTAGAGATAGAGAACCTAGAGCAATTAAACCTAACAGATGGTATATTAATTTTGTTGAACTGGAAGATGTTGATTTGGTGGAGTTTGCCTTCATTTCTGCTGAGATTGTTAGATCCTATACTCCTGAAACTTTTGACCAAGCTTTAAAAAAAATTCAAACTCTAAGTATTGGTTGAAAGCTATGCAAGATGAGTTACAATCTATGCTTGTTAACAAAACTTGGGTGTTGGTTCCAAAACCTAAAAATTCCAGAATTATAGATTGTAAATGGATCTACAAGTTAAAGGAAAGTGTTAAACCTAGGGAACCACCTAGATATAAAGCTAAGCTTGTGGCTAAGGGTTTTACACAGAAAGAGGGAATTGATTATAATGACATCTTTGCACCTGTGGTTAAATATAAAACATTAAGGTTGATGCTTGTTGTTGCCATTGTGCATGACTGGGACTTGGAGCAAATAGATTCAAAAACTGCTTTTCTTCATAGTGACTTGCATGAAATCATTTACATGAAACAACCAAAAGGATTGATTGATTCCAAGAAACCTGATCATGTATGTCTGCTTAAGAAATCCATCTATGGTTTAAAGCAAAATCCTAGGCAATGGAACTTGAAATTTGATTCATGCATGAGGAAACTTGGTTTTTTGAGAAGTAGTTATGACACTTGCTTGTACTTCAAAGGTGTTAAGTCTAACTCTCCTTTGTATGTGCTTCTATACTTGATGACATTCTTATGATGTGCAACTCTAATGTTCTTATTGCTGCTGTAAAAAGAGACTTGGAACTGCATTTTGATATGAAATATTTAAGAGCTGCAAAAAGAATACTTAGTATTAATATCACTAGAGATGGGAAAAAGAAACTCATGTGGTTATCTCAAGGTGATTATGTTCAGAAGGTGCTTGATAAATTCAACATGAATTGTTCTAAGCCTACCAGTATTTCCTTAGGAGGGCATTTAGACTTGACTAAGAATCACTGTCCCACTGAAGCTGCAGAAAAAGAAAAGATGTCTAAAATTCCCTATGATATTGCTGTTGGGTTTGTTATGTATGCAATGCTATGTACTTAACCTGACCTTACTTTTGCCATTAGTGTTCTCAACCGATTTATGTCTAATCCTGGTGATGTTCACTGGACTGGAATGAATTATTTGCTTATATATCTCCGTGGAACTAAGAATTACTGCCTGGTATTTGGTGAACATGCTTCAAAGCATGATTTGCATGGGTTTGTTGATTCTGACTATGCAGGAAATAAGGATAATAGAAAATCAACTATTGCCTATATGTATACTTGGACTGGTAATTGCATATCTTGGAAGTCACATCTACAATCCATTGTAGCCTTGTCATCTATAGAGGCCGAGTATGTTGCTGCAACAGAGGCAGCTAAAGAAGCTTCATGGCTGGCTAGAATACTTTGTGAAATCTTCACTATGACTTTCTTACCCGTTTTACATATGGATAGTCAAAGTGCCTTATATTTATGTAAGGATCTTGTCTATCATGAGAGGTCCAAACACAATGATGTGAGGCACTATTATATCCGTGTTCAGATTAAAAAGAATCTGATAGATGAAGAAGATTAAGGGAGACCTTAATCCTGTTGATTTTGGTACCAAAATAGTCACAACTGACAAATTCTCATTATGCAGGAACTTTCTGCATATATGGGAGGGTACTTGAGATTCCAAGCTCTTCTTGAACCGACGACGGACTGGAAGGAGCCCCAATTCCACTACTGGTGACCAAAAGAGGACATCATCACAAGGATTAGAAGGGCATTTGTTATGTTTTGATTAATCCTTGTAATATGTTAAACTAGAAACATTGGTTTATTTGGTTTGTATGACGCACTAGCACTAGGACAGGTTCACTTGTGGCTAAATATACCTGAGCCATTGCCATGAACAAGGAAAAGCTCATTGGACCCAAGGTCTGACTATGTTAGGGACCAATGGCTAGCCTTGGCTCATAAGGTGAAGCTATGTGGTATATATTTGCCTAAGTGTTGGTTATGTTTTTATGTTTGAATGTTTGTTGGCGGGAGTGTGTAATTATTTGGGCCATTTCCACTCGGCCCAATTCAACTCTCTCAGCTGGATTTCGAACGTTGTAACCCTGGACCTATATAAGCTCTCTTCAGGCTTCCTTTGAGAACTGTAGCGTTGCTTCTACTTTCTCTGGTAAGCCAAGGGGTCTCCGGGTTAGGGTTTGGGAGAAAACTAGGGTTGAGCTTGAAGAAGCTTCCCGACGCCGGCGATTCTATGCATGGGTGCTCTTTTGGGTTGACGCTACCTGAGTACTTGTTTGATTGACGAAGAAGATGCTGTATGGAGGCTTATGTGTTGAGAAATCTCTTCTGAGATTTCTCGGTGTCCTGCACGGACGATTTCTAACCCTATTATTCGTTTACCTTTTTTGTCCTTGTTTTTAGATAGAATTGTGTCTTTGTGTTGGTGTACCTAAAACCTCTGCAACCTGTTTCTGAACCTTTGGATGCTTAGTGGATTGGGTGGACCTCCCCTCCTGAGTTTATGTGGATGTACGGAAACCGAACCGCGTAAACAAAAATAAATAAAAATAAATAATAAGGAAGTTAAATGCTCGCTTACAAGGAAATATTTCGTTCAAGATTTGAATGCATCGAATAGTTGACAATTGGTTGATCAACTCGGTTCAAGTTGGGCTCGTTCGGGTCGGGTTAGCTTTGGCAAAATGTGTGGTCGAGTATTGGCCTGGTCGGGTCGCGTTTGAGAAAAATGATGTTTAGATTGTCCAGGTTTCGGGTTGGAATGGGTCATACCCATTCGGATTTCAGGTTAAAGCTAGTCGAGTTGTTTTGGATTTCGGGTCAAGAGATGGGTTAGTCTTGTTCGGGTTTCGAATCAAAATGAGTCTAGTTTGTTTAGGGTTTGGGTTGAATCATGGGGATTATCGGGTTTATTCGGTTGATATGTAATTCACACTACTTATGTAATTCACATTACATTCATCTTTGATTATTGGAATTTGGAATCAAATCGGTCATTCATAATTTCATATTTTATAATTCATGGACAGAGTTACAGGGGAATTTGGGTACTTGTTAATGCACAAATTCAAAATATATATATCAACAGCTCTTACAAGATATTTGCAACAAGAAATGGAAATGAATTGGCATAAAATGAACACAAGTTACAAGAACTTGAAATCACTTTAAAAATATAAATTACAAGAAAGATGATGGAAGAAAAATTATACAATCCTTAACGAATTTGTCTTAATTAAGTTTACATCTTTTACAAGATAGTGAATTGCAACAAGTAAAAAATGACACAGACGAAGCACTCCAAACCCATACACACAACACAACTCCTTGTTGTACTTGTAATCATGTATACACAGTCAGTGGTATTAGCAGTGTAAAAAAGATGTGGCTGGATCACCATTGGAAACTCATGGCCTCAAACTGCAACCGCCCTTCCTTCTCAGATGAACATATCTTTGCAACTTGATGCCTCATCCCCCTCGGCCCCGAAACCATCACTCCCACATCACTCCCCTTGCACTCCATCAACAACTCTGCACCAATTCCATCAGTTAGTCGATTTTACGAACTCGAAAGAACCGCCATTAATGATTTAAGTACTTAGCGATAGCAATTTCACTTACTGTTGAGATCAGGCCTGCCTCCATAGTGCACCTGAGTAGCTCGGACGAGTGACTGGTGCGGCACGCTCTCTAGCTCCCTATCCCCGGCCCCATAGAACCACGACCCTGGCGAAGATGTAGGCGTTGGCACCTCTGGATTCGTCTCCTGCTTCGCCATGGCGGCAGCCTTCCCCTTCTGATACAAGAACACACCGCTGGTGACGACTACAATGCTGACACATACAAACAACATGTCCCATAGACACCGGTAGCTGTAGTGGTAGATCGATCCGGTGTTGTGGTCAATCGGGTAGATATGGTAGCGCGTCACAAGGCCGAGGAGCACGAGGAACATGAGGAACGATGCCACGATTATCGCGCACAGCCATAGCCATGTGTTGGGGCCTAAGACGGGCGTGATGGGGGTGTCGAGTCGGTTGGGCTTGAACCACTTTGTGTGAAGGACTAGCTTCTGGTTGTCTGATTCGTGCGGCTTGTGGTCTCGGGTTATGTAGGCTTCTATTTGGATGTTGAGCTCGGAGAGGTCCACCGGTGATCCTCCGTTCGGGAGCAAGAGGTCCAGCATTGCGAGATCCGAGTGGTGCTTGAAGGCGGATATGAGAAGTACTTTAGGGGCAGGGTTGCTTTTCTTTTGGATGATGATTTCGCGGATTATGGAGATGAATGGAGTGATCCCACTTCCTCCGCTGATCAGCACCAGAGACTCGTGCCTGAAAGACTCATCTCAAAACCAATTGACAATGAGAGAAGTAGCTCATAGACATTATTATAAACAAGATGGAAATGGTAAAGACCTTAGAGAATGCGTAGAAGAAGGACCGTAGGGTCCTTCAACGGAGACATGGAGGCCCTCGGATGAAGGTGATGAAATCTGCTCATACAGTTTCCTGCTCCATTTTCCGGTTACTTTGATGGCAGCGCTTATTGTATCCGACTCCATGTTGTCGTTCGAATTCACAGTGAACGGGTGCCATTGCAGCTTCGAAATGCTCGGGATGTGCACGAACAAGATGCTCCCGGGATTATAGTGCAACTCTATCAGACAAGACGATTCATTTAGAGAGTGTTCTAAAAAGCGTTGGGCAGATCCTAGGCGGGCAGGGATTGTCTAGCGCCTAGCTAGGCGGCACCTACATGGTCAAGGTGGTCGCCTAGACGTGCCTAGGTGTCCGTCTAGCGCCTAAGCGGGATTTTTATAACAGTGTCGGCCACATCATAGCTAAAAACTAAAAACGAAAAAGTAGCGCTGCTTTCATTAAAATTTCATGTGGAAACTAACCGGGAATCTTGGCAAAGTTTAACTCGACAGTGTCGCAGGGCAAGAGGCGAGCGGAGACCAGCTTTGCGTGGTTGCGCGATTGCAAGAACCTCAGGTATCTATCAATGGCGAAAAGGAAAATCCCAGGGAGGATCATGGCGAAGTAGGCGACGCCCACATGGAGGATGTAGAAGAAAGTGTAGACGATGTAAAGGTGGTGTGTGTAGAAGAAAACTTCGAACATCTTCCGCCTTATTTGAGGAAAGCTCGTTGCCCAGAACGGGATTGATACTATGAATGCAATCAAGCCTGCTACGTTCGATACATAGTTGTTGCTCCACTGCCAAGCCTGAAGAGGCGTACAGGTTAAACTCTTACACAATGGCTTAAGATTTTGTGTTAAAAGTTACGTTACCTCAAACATCGTGTTTTGCATAGCCCAAAAGACGAGAAAGCCAATGCTATGTAGAGCTTCAAGTACCATGGAAATGTGTCCAAGCCAAATATGATACTTGACACTGGATTCGGATGTGAGTCCAAATAGCGGTAAGATCGAAGTTCCTCGAGTTACCGGGAAGAACAGAAATGCATAGCAAATGTTCCCAACGTATCCGATTCTTAACCAAGCACTCCGAAAATGAGTTCTCCATCTGCACGTCGAAATCCAAATAATGATGATCTATGATGATAAACAACAAGCCCAGTATATCCCGCTCAAAGCAGGGTCTGGAGGTTGAGTTGTACGCACCCTTTCCCCGATTAGGTCGAGGAGTGCTGCCTAGTGACTCATGACAAGTCATCAAAGACGGACAAGACTCCACATACAAAGGAATATAAGGAAAAAGGATTCCACACTCTAGAACTTGAAATACAGAATGCGCCTAGTTGTGATAGTAGGAAAGCACGATGATCTATGATTATAGCTAGTACGTGATGATATATTAACAAAAACAAAAAACAATATTAATTGTTACATTTGTGGAAGGGGATGGTGGGGATGCTTGATGCTTATGGCCATGTAGTGAGCAAAAGACCATGCTAGGAGTGCGATGAACATGACTGCGAAAGTGAGCTCTGTGGCTGTAACAACGCCAAGAGGAGCCATCACAAGCGCTGGACGCTTACCGAATCCCATATATTGGCTGCTTCTGAAGCATTGCAGAACATGTATAATCTCATATATAAAGGTTGATCAATATGAATGAAATTATGTATTAAGACTGAAATTAAATTTCAAAATTTACCTTTTGAAGTTGAATGACTCTCCCTTCTTTAGATGGAGGTATATGCAACCGAGTGCAGCTATGAGGATTATCGGAAACGAGAGTAGCCAAAGATTTGTTCCTGGAGATGCATAAAATTCATGTCATCATAAGATCAATACAAGTATAAAATTACAAAAAAAAAAAGTTATAAAAAAAAAAACCTTGTTGCCCAATGTAGATGCCATTGAGCTTCTGGTTTAACTTGGGAGACCATTTGTCCTTGTAGCTTTGAGTGGGGATGATGACCCATATGACAAGCCACCCGAGGAACACGACTAGAAGAACCGTCTTCAACACTATAGGAGAGCTCATCTTGTATGATTTCAGAAGCTAGCTGATCTTTAATTAAGCTAAGATGATTGCAATGATTAGATATGGAATCAGATGAATGTGAAAGCTTAATGCCAATCATATATGTATATATAGAAGTCATTGGTGGTGACCCCTGAGCACGAAACCGAAGAGAAATTAAGGCATGAATCTTGCAGCTTGCAAAGGCACATTGATACATATCATTAAAGAAGATATGGATAGATAAATGAGAGAAAAGTCTTTTGCTTCTTCTGTAAAGGAAAAGGGATGTGTTTGCTCAACCATTACTTTCAAGTGTAAGTTTGATCATCTCGATCATTATATAACACAAATTGTCGATGCAAGAACCGATCAACTGAGATGTAAATTTCAGCAAGTCTTCAACAAGCATATATTAATCATCTTATTAGGGAATTGAATGACATTTAGCTTGGATGTCAGCAAGTTGGGCTAGTTGATGTTTATTTAGACAAACATATTTTTTCGAACAAAATCAGTAGTACGGTGTAGTAATTGTTTCCTTTGTGTACGGCGATTACATATGTTTCATTCTTTAAGGCTCAAACTCGAAACATTTGCTCACATGAAACACCTTTTATCTGTCAAAACATAATGTTGCTGTTGTATAGAGGTTCAAATCTGAAAGGATGACATTATATGTAACCTTGAGGTCGTAAGTTCGAATCTCTAGCTCTGACGTCTCCAATTGGTAAGGTAATCTATATCTATATAAACTCTTAATTTAGAAGAGTTTATGTTGAGGTGTCAACATTAGAGAGATTTTAGGGGTTTTGAGTCTTTTGACCAATTATAAATTTTTTTTTCTCTTTAATCAGCTTTTTTTTTTAATTCTCCTTTTTTCTTTTAATTCTTTTTTTTTCTTTAATCCTACTAACTATTGGGCTTAATTCAAAACATTGAATTCAATCTAATATACTTATTGAGCTTAACTCAAATTCATTTACCATCTATATCTATATACTATATTAATTTGTGTCACATGTCCTCTCCATATTCAAAGTTATTTGTGGAAATATTATTTACATAATATAATTTTATTATGGTAACTATATTTTCTAATATTATTTTTTTGAAAAATATTCTAATATTAATTACCCAATATTATTTGATGTTACATTTTTTAACCAATGGGATTAATTCAAAACTTTTATCTTTCACTATTTATTATTTATTTTTCTCTTTATCTCTTTAGCCCAAGTCTATTTTTTTCTATTATTTTTAACATATTTATTAATCAATTAGTTTAATCAAAAATATTGAATTAAATCTAATGTCTATGATTTATCTACATCTAAATATTATTTATAAAAATTTCGCGTCATGACGCGGGGATCGTACTAGTTCCTTTTAATATTGAAAATTAATTGGAGAGTCAACGTTTGAAAGGGTAAATTGTAAGTTGTTTATAGGCTAGTTGTACGTACAATTGACTTTCAGTATTGAGTGTTAGTATTTGGTTGGATGAGTACATACGTACTAGTGTACTACGATCATATGTACTACACACTTTGGCTGGATGAATGAATTAGAATTTAGAACATGACATGAATGGTATCCCAAAATTAAATGTCCTCCGATGTACTTTCCGATGGTGTTGGTGGTCGAGATCGATGTCCCAAGCCCTATAATGGCATTTGGCCGAGCTTGTGTACTTCAAGCCTCTTGACTCTCGTGTCCACCGGATGCCTTTTCCCGGCGGTAGTCCGTGTTATACTTACTTATCCCTTTGGTTTGTTACGTGTTCATATCTCTGTTTGGGTCACTTAAAAATACTCTCTTGGCGTATTAGGAGAAAGAGTGCGTACACCTTAGCCCTACCAATCCTGCTAAGACCGGATAATTGAGAATGTTGTTGTATTTTCTTTAAATGATAAAAACTATATAAAATATGAAGTATGAGATTATTTAAAAAATTATTTAAAAAATAATATTTAATATAATTTTGATATATTATCCTTAAAAAAATGAGCATAAATAATAAATGATTTATTAAAAAAACAGTATATATACACAGATAAATAGATGCATCAAAGTTTGGGTGATCTTTTTTTTTTTTTTGAAGCAGGATAAAATTTAGGAAAGACGTTGACGATCGGGCTTTTTTCCTAGCGCGGCCGACCGGACGAGAACACAAAGTTCTGGATCAGTCACCAAGCTATCATCGGCAGGGATGTTGTAGGCCAGACGTGCAAACCTGCCAGCCACCGTATTCGAACCCCTGAAAATATGACGAATAGCAACATGAGACATAGAGTTTAAATGAGTTTTCGTGTCGGCCACTAGCAGCTCAATGTTCCAGGAGCACGACCAGTCCCATAGGAGAGCCTAGCTTTATAATGACCAGACAATCCCCTTCGATCAGAAGGTATTGAATTCCCAAATGTTTTGCCTTTGCAACACCCATGTGTAGGCCCATAGCCTCGGAAAAAACCACTGAACTATTATTACATCTACCCGACCCTAAGGAAAAAATGTTGCCATTGTGGTCTCGAATTACATAACTGTAGGAGCCTTCTTCCGACAGGCAATATGATCCATCGAAGTTTAGCTTATAATACCCAGAAGGCGGTTTGTCCCAAACTTTTGCTTTTGAGGTACATCGGCTCGAAATGGGGTTGTTCTTTTGCACCGGGGCGTTATTAATATGGCTTGTAGTTTTAGGTTTATCGGTTGATTTGGTACTTTCAGACCAAGTCTGTTGAGACGTATTGCAGAAAAGTGCAATTTCCTATGTCATGACAGATGTAATTTGATTGATTACAAGCTAATTTCTGAAAAACCATAGACCCCACCAAGCAAAAGCAAAATAACTGGTTGTATGCTTACCCAGATTTGTAAAAATATTGTTTAGAATGACATTTTGCTTAGCGTCAGCCGTTAAGCCTATTGTATTAGTTTTACGAATCCTAAGAGCCGAAAACGACTCGTTTGTCATGGAGCATTCCAACAGTAAGTTAAAAGTAGATCCCGTAGAGCATCCACAGAAGCTGTAGCCGGATGGTACTGATATATGAGATCTTTACAGTCTATCGGAAGTGGGTAAACCATCGCGAGAAATTTTACAAATGGGTGGCTTAACTTTCACCATTTAATTATTTCTTAGATATTTAATTAGCCAACATATTTTATTTGTATATGTAGCCCTCTATGTACGTACGTAGTGCTTATATTATCCTAGTAAGTCATTCCAACTTTTAACTTAAGCCGTGTTTGGCAAGGGGGTGGAAGTAGATGGAGGAGATGGGGATGAGATTTTGGGAACCGTTCCATGGTGTTTGGCAATGGGATGGAGGTAGATGGAGGAGAAGGCGATGGAACACCAAAGAAATCAGCACCTTGAAAGAAAAGGTAAGAGATCAAGAGATATGCATAAGGAAGTTGTCGTAGAAGCTGCAAAGTCTTGACAGTCTACATTCAAATCTTAACACTGATGTTAAGGCCTTACGATCGGAAAGTTCCGAACTTAAGGCAAACCTCTCATCTCTCAAGGCCCATAACAATGACCTTGAGATTGAAAAAGTGAAATTATCTGAAAAATGTTAAGATCAACAAACAACCCTTGTGCAATTCACTAGATCCAAATATACTCTTGACAAGATGCTTGGAGAACAACAACATTCCTTGAACCAAAGTGGTATAGGATACAATAGGAACTTTCCTGTAAAACCTACTACCACGTTTGTTAAGGCAAAAGGAAGTTGGTGATCTCCTACATGTTTCTTTTGTTGTAAAAAGAGTCATGTAAAGGAAATATATCCTTATAGGAGAAATGACCCTTACATCATTAGAAATACTTTTCCCGTACGTTTAAATGAACAGATAAAACAAATTTGGGTTCCTAAAGGGACAAGGTTACCTAACATGGTCTACCCCCATAATGGATCCAAATCTGTTTATTGGTCCAGCCGGAAAGGTTTATTTTTTGTTCTGCATGATATCATCAAGATTAAGGATCAAAAGTGGATAATGGATAGTGGTTGCTCAAGGTATATGAGTGGAAAAGAATCTCTTTTCCACAATCTAAAGAAGCAATCCACTGGCACTATAACTCTTGGTGATAAAGGGAAATGCAACATTGTTGGTATCGGTAACATTGGTTTTGATCCAAATAATCGTATTAAAGATGTTTATCTTGTTGATAGCATGAAATATATCCTTCTTAGTGTTTCTCAGCTTTGTGATAGAGGCAACTTTTTTGGCTTCAACAAGAATAAGTGTGTAGTACAAGATGAAGAGACAGGAGATATTGTGCTAACTGCTTATAGATATCAAAATATATATGTTGTAAATGCTGATCAAATTTCAAGTACAAATCTGAAATGTCTCAAGGCCTTATCAAAGGATCCAAGAGTATGGCATACACATCTCGGCCAGATAAGTATGCATACTCTTCACAAACTCCAATCAAAGGATCTTGTTCGAGGTTTCCCCAATCTAAACTTCACGGTAAATGATCTATGCAATGCTTGCTCTAGAGGTAAACACACTCGTAGCTCTTTCAAAAAGAAGAAGGTCGTTAGTACTAATAGACCTCTCGAGCTTCTACACATGGATCTTTGTGGACCTATGTGCGTCAAATCTCCCAAAGGCAAGCAATACATTCTTGTTATTGTTGATGATTATTCTCGATTTACTTGGGTTTTCTTTCTAAAAGATAAATCAGAAGCTCTTTTTTATTTTTCAAAACTATGTAAGAAGTTACAAACTTTGAAAAATCTACCAATATATATATCGTTTCTATTAGAAATGATCATGGTAGAGAATTTGATCAATTAAACGTTGATTTATTTTGTGCAAAATATGGAATTTCTCACAATTTTTCAGCTCCTAGAACAGCTCAACAGAATGGGGTTGTGGAACGCAAGAACCGCACCCTAGAGAAAATGTCAAAGACTATGCTATTGGAGAATAATTTGCCTAAGTCATATTGGGCTAAAGTTGTTAACACAATAAACTATATTCTCAATAGATGTTTAATTCGATCAATGTTGAAGAAAACTCCTTACGAGGTTTTCAAAGGAAGAAAACCGAGCATATCATATTTTAAACCATTTGGATGTACGTGTTACGTACACAATAATGAAAGGGATAATCTTGGGAAATTTGATGCACGTAGCGACGAAGGTATATTTCTTGGATACTCGGCTCAAAGCAAGGCTTATCAAGTATACAATAAACGTACTAAAGTAGTCGAAGAAAGTATCCATGTGTTGTTTGATGAAAGTGATAATGGTACCTTGAGTGAGGGCTTTGCAGATCTTGACCTAAATAAACACGAGGAAGACGAATCAGAATGAGAAGGCAACGATCAAGAGAAGAGCAAATCTAGAAACATGCAGGAGTCATTTAAAGACCATACTGAGCTATCTCAAGGCCTTGAAACAATGTCTCAAGGCCTTACCAACGAAGCTAGTCTTGAAGATGGACCACCCCCTGAACCACATGAGCGTTATCCTCCAATTCCTGACTAACCAGCACCTAGTGATCCTAACCCGGGATCTACAAGGAGGAAATCCAAACATGCTTCATCCTATCCTTCTACGGATATCATTTCTGATCCCTCCTTTGGCATTCAAACTCGTTCTAAACTTAGAAATTTATGTGCTTTTCATACCTTTGTTTCTCTTGTAGAAACCAAGAAGTACACCGATGCTCTTCAAGAACCCGACTGGATTATAGCTATGCAGAATGAGCTTAACGAGTTCAAACGCAATAAAGTATGGACTCTTACGGCAAGACCGAAGGATAAATCTATTATTGGAACTCGATGGGTATTTCGGAACAAGCTAGATGAAAGTGGCAACATCATCTGAAACAAGGCACATCTTGTTGGTCAACGCTACAACCAGGAGGAAGGTATTGACTACGAGGAGACTTTTGCTCCCGTAGTCAGGCTTGAAGTCATTCGTATACTTCTTGCTTTTGCATCTTTTATGGGCATCAAACTTTTTCAAATGGACGTAAACTGTGCCATTTTGAATGGGTTTTTAGATGAAGAAGTTTATGTTGCTCAACCTCCAGGTTTTGAAAATGATGAGATTCCCAATCATGTCTACAAGCTTGACAAAGCTCTTTACAGCTTGAAGCAAGCCCCAAGAGCTTGGTATGAGCGACTTTGAAAATATATTTTAGAAAATAATTTCAAAAGGGGGTTGATTGACAAAACTTTATTTATCAAAACCTATGGAAATGATATTCTTGTTGTACAAATTTATGTGGATGATATTTTATTTGGAGCTACTAACGAATTTCCTTGCAAGGAATTTTTTAATATTATGTGCAAGAAATTCGAGATGAGCATGATGGGAGAGTTAAACTTCTTCCTTGGAATCAACTTTAAGGGTATACTCATAAAATGCGACAAAACTAGTGCTATTTCTATCTCTTAAAATCCTGTACAGCATTCAAGAACAAAGCATATAGATGTGAGACACCATTTTATATGAGATCATGTAGAAAAAGGTGATGTGTCATTGACATTCATCTCTACTGAACTACAACTTGCGGATATCTTCACAAAACCCTTACCCGAGGAGAGATTCAACTTCATAAGGTTAGAACTTGGAATATGCTTAACAGGGAAGCATCAATATAGGGAGAGCAATCATATTTTATAATATCGATCATAGTCCCTACATCAAGATCTTGAAATATTTCAAGGCCTTACTAATTCATAGTATGGTCATGATTTTATTTTCAAAAATTATCGAATATTGGATCAGATCATTTAGTTATTATCTCTTTAGATATAATATCTAATATCTAATATTATACTAAAACAGATGCGAAAGATACACGTGGCAGCCTCACGTTGAAAGTGTCACGTGGCATCCATTCACTTAACATACCCCCATATATATTTAAAATAAATATCCTTAAAATCACTTTTTATTAACTAAAATATTGAATTTGTTGACCAAATCATAACTACTTCTCCAAATTTACAGATTATTTTTTTATCTAAGATTTTTTTAAGCCAGAAAATAATAAATCAATATATTATTAATAAATTCGGATTAATTTATCCAAGACTTTTTAACCAATGATTTGAAACACATTACAACGAGATTTGTTTGAATTAATAAATTAATAATACTTCAACAATTTGTTTATTGATTTTTTTGGTCAAGATATTTGAGGATTCCATGATACTCGGATATTTAAAAATTGAAACTAACTAACATAAGTTGGAATGATATTGTATTTAATAAAATAACAATACGTGAAGATTTTATTATTGTATTTAATTTATCTGTTTATTTTGTTTTTTAGTTAAAGTTGTCTAAAGATATTTAATTTATACTTTTATAACCAATAATCAATAGACTATTAAACAATCCTCTGGATTACTGGATATGCAAAACACATGCAGGATCCTAACTTCCTTATCTTAATCAATATATTTGTTTAACCAATAAATTGATGATAAGATCAAATCGATCTTATTGAGATGATCTGTGATCTCGGTATATATGTGATCCATTAGTGCATGAAACTTTAAAGGTTTAATTTGAGTTGATTCGTTTATTTTTGAAAAATTGAAGTGGTATACGTATAATCTGAGGCAAAATATTATTTTTTCATTTTAAATGAAAATTTATTTTTTCTACTCATCCGAATTTCTCTTTGTTTGTATTGTTATGAAATTGACCACCGAGTCACCGACTATTATATATGCTTGGTAAATTCAAAGGCTATTTCCCTACGATTTGATTTGATTTTTTATATGTAAAATATATTTTTCATTTTTATAATAAAATTTTTTTAGAAATACTAAGCAATTTAGTAAAAAAAAATATATATATAATCAACATTTGTAGCTTTACCTTATATTATGTAAATTCCGAATAAAGATGGGTTCAACTTCACTAAACATATGTACTGTGAGATTATTTCTAATTAACCTTTGTTGGTTAAACAAATAGGACATACAATACATGATCCATATGTCGAGTCAACGTGAAACTCGATTGAACTAGACTAAGATCCAAAAAGCTAATGCTTGAATTGATTTCATTGAGTTCAATTAATCCGATTTGATTTAAATAAATAATGAAACTATTAGAAATGTTACAATGTCCAACTATTCATTAAAATTAATCATGTACAATTATTTAAAAATAAATAAATTTAACAAAAGGAGAAATTCAAGAGATTTCATAAACTTTTTTATTTGGTTAGTTGATAATCCGACATATTTGGGTTATTAATTTTATTCATTATATTTCAAGGATAATTATTTAGTTATAAATTTAATGGTTCCTTTTTAAAATTGTTTTAAGTTATAATATAAAATTTGATTTTACCACCTCAATTTATCTTTAATCTGTACACAGGCACACACACATCCATATTAGTTTTGAAACATGTTCATTAAATCTTGGTGGGTATTTTTACAAATTTATTTGTACATATGCATGTTTATTTCATTTGTCAATTTTAATCCTAACAAATACGTACTCAAAATAAAATTAATTAAAAATCCTAATTATGACGTGTTAATATGTAAATTAATTTCTTTCAATCATCTCATTTGATAGTGATTGAATTCTATAGATTTATCCATTTTAATTTTTTTTAAAAACAATAACTCAAAATATTTACATGTGTATATGTATACAATAAACATGTTATTTCTATCATGTTTGTACTTCCAATTTCACAGTTTTTTATTTTCCAGCTCATTTTCTCTACATGTATCAATATATCTATATTTTGTTCTTTCATGTTACTTATGTTTTTTATCTACAGTAATCTTTTTTACATATAATCAATAATGAATGACCTTTATTATGGTGAAGAACTAACAAACTCTAAAATGTTAGAAGAATATTAAAAAAAATAGAAAAAATCTTTACATATAAAAATAAAACAATAATGTGTATTTTTTTTTTGGAATAAAAAATTTAGAACTTATGAATTAATTTAAAGTATATAATCAAATTTACTATACTAATACATCCACGTAGACGGGAAACATGCAATATTTGGTGTGTGGTGAAGCTAATGAAGATTATTTAGCTAAATAATTTAAGGAAGATGGGGATAAAGAGGATTATAAGGGAAATATAATCTTTGTACGTATATTAAATAAAATATAAAAGTGATGAAGAGGATGATGAAAATCACGACGGGGATGAGGAATGATGATATCAATCGAAACAATTATGGTTAATAATCTAGGTATGAAAATATATTGCCTAAAATACTAAATTACTTCTTAATAATATTTTCTGAATTCAAATTTTATAAAAGTATGTCACAAGATCGCAAGTTAGAAAAATCAATTATATCATATACGTATTGATTACAATGTGTTCATATAATCTCGTGCCTCGGGCACGAGTACTATACTAGTAATTAACTAAAAGCTTTTATTTTTTCATATTAGGCATTAATTGTTTTTCATATTTTTGAAAAAAAATTAAAATTTGGTTTTAATTTGTTAAGATTTGAACGGGATATTTTCAAGGGGATTTCAAAGGTCTCAAGATCTTCTCTCTCTCCTATTTATACCGACTTTTTTCCCTCCCGTCAAATCACTCTTCACTACTCTCTGCAATCTCCCTCTCTGATTTTCTCCACTTTCCAAAAAACTCTCAAACCCTAAAATCACTATGGCTCTGAAGCGTCCCTCCACCTCCTCCCCCGGTTCCTCCTCCAAGAGACCACAATCGGCTGAATACAAAAGCAAGGCAACTTTAGTGCAACTGGCAACCGACTCCGACTCCGACAGGACATCCTCTCCGCCTCCTCATCGTCAGCACCAAAAAATAAACCCTTCGAAGCCGGTCAAGACATGCACAGCCACAGCACCGTCTTCGGTCTCCTCTTGTCGGGTTTGAGGTAACTTTTAAAGCTCCGATCTCTTGGTTTGAAAATCATACAAAAGCTGGAATGTGGAAGGACGGTTTTGCAAACCGGCATATGAGTTTTTTGCGAGACTGTGGATCTAGAATTTCTGGTAAAAAAAAAAACTCGAATGTTTGGACCCTCTTGAACCCTGGAACCGTGGCCTACCCTCGCCTTACTCGTCTGTTTTTTTTTAATTTATCCGCTCACCGAGAGAAGGGGATTTTAACCCTCAAATCTAAAATAAAAAACAGACCGATTACCCTCATTGCTTCCTCTCTGGCAATCATCCTCGGTGTGCCTGAGAACGTAGACACCAAATCCTATCCTCCAAAGCACCTCTGTCTAACCCGAGCTCAAAAAGAATTCTTTTTTAGACCGGCTCCTTCGGTAGCCTCCTCATCTAATCCTAAACCCAAGCGGACTCACAACATTCTCACCCTTGAATCCAAGCTTGTTTTTACCCTTCTTACTAGATGTGTTCTGCCCAGGAATAACTCTCGGGAGCTTATCACCGATAACCTCTTAGAACTCCTATACCTCATCATGGCCGGACATGATATAGAACATCCCAAATCTCATCCTCAACTACATGCTTCATGCCATAAACACTCCCATTACTGCCCTATTACCCTATGCCAATCTTTTTCCTAAAAGATTTGAGTTTTTCGAAATTGACATAATGAGAGAAGAGCAAATTACCCACAAAGGCTGTATTGATGAGGAGTGCTGGAGGAGGCTTGGCATCGACAAGAATTTGGCTGGAAAGTGGATTCTGAAGACATCTCTGCAAGGTGAACCAGCTTTTGTTCCTGTCTGCCCTGTCTCACAGGGCTACCACCTCCATCATGCCCTTGGATGATGATGTTGTCGACCATATCCAGAATGTGGTTCTCAACTGGAACGCAAGATCCTCAAACGGTTCATCCTGCGCCCACTCTTTCCCGAGCCATCTGTGTTGACTCTGGAAGAATATGGCCTGGTGAAGAAGTGGCGTGACGCAGAGTCGAGGAGGTTGGCCCAGATGTGGGCGAATCACCACATACTGAATGCAACGAACCGCTGGAGGAAGAAGGTCTACAACTCTCAACGGGCTTCAGAAGATGTTCATCCGCGCTATGGGGAGTGGTACGATGAGTGATTATCCTTCTTCTTAACCTATCCTTTTCTGATTTCAAGACTCTTTTCTGCTAGCTATTGAACCAGTTTCTTTCCCTCTTGTTGAAAGACAAAAAGGGGGAGGATATGGTATTCTTTGTTTTGGTACTGTTGGTTTGGTTGCCATAAGGCCATGACTGTGGGTTTTTTTTTTGTTGGCCTTATTTCGGTTTTAGGTTTTAAAAACTTGATCCAACATCGCTATGATATGCTGATACTTTGTTATATTATATATCTGCTTGGTATTACATGTTGAAAACAGGTGCACAGGTTTTCTCTTTCATCAAGGGGGAGATTGACGACAAGACCTTATTGGTTGATAATAAGACCTTACTGATTGATGAAAGCCAAAATCATGGTTTCCAGGTTTTGGTAAGGCTTTACCGATACTGGCTCAAGTTTTACACGAGCCCAGTCTTAATGGGCTTGGGCTTATAAGTTCGACTTTATTTGGACCAATAATTTATTGGGTTAAATTTTATCTTATGGGCCAGTTTGTATAGATTTGGTTTAATTGTTTTAAAAGTTATGTTTGGATTGACCAAGCCTTCAGCCTTCAACGTTTCAAATCAAATCAAATCCTAGGCATAGCTTCTGGAAGAGTTTTCAAATCGCTGGTGCTTCTCCCCGTATCTTCAGCAACGTCTCTCGACAACATAGGAGTCCAAGTTCGAAGTTTCAAACGTTCGATTCTCTCTAGTCATTGGGTTGTCCTATATAAGGAGACGAGTAGAATGGCAGTCGATACAAGCTTCATCCCCAACGCATACAGTTCTTCTGCAATCCTTTGTCTCCTATAGCACCGATCTCACATCTCTCATTGTTTGAGCGTTTTATTTCTTTGCTTGTGTGAGGTTTACATTGAGCTTTATCGTACAATTCATTAGGATTATACTAAGGGTACATTTCTACCCAAAGGTATAACATACTGCGGTATCGGTAGGTCTTTGTTTCACTAGTGTGTTTGGGTTGCTAGATAGGAAGGGTGAGGCTTCTGAGTTTAGAAGAGGGAAGGTCTTCTAAAGGTTGTATCTAGAGCTCATAGGAAGAAGTGAAATAAAGTTGTTTTGAATCCTAAGGTTGGATAACCCTAGGCGGGGACGTAGGCCAAGTTGTGCTGAACCTCGTTAACATATCGCGTGTCCCTTTCTCTTCTGCATATTATCTTTATGGTTTATCCTTTTGTCTTATTATTTTCTGTTTTATTCATATCTTATCTCTACGCATTTGATAAGGTTTTATCTCAGATGGGTAAGACCTTACCATTTCTGAGATTGCGAAAAGTTCCCCTACTCTATTCATCCCCCCCCCCCCCCTTCTAGAGTATTTGTTAGTCTTTTATCTGCCTATTCCGCTCTTCAGACATAAACCATGGAATTGAACTAGAAGATTCACTTCAAATTCATGCTTTGATTTGTTAAAGTGTGATGTGTTTCAAACTCTAGGAGTTGATCTCATGTTTACTGTCAACTTGTTAGTTAAGTTAGTTTGTGTCCTGTATTTTTTCTTTTATGACAGAAGTTATTTATTTAGTTTATCCATGATCTAGGAGGTGTGTTAGTGGTAGTTATTTTATGAAGCAGTGGTTCACAATGTAAGCACTTTGTATGGGGTGTGTTTGATCAATTCAATCAGTGAGGCAATTTACAGGGAAAAAGCGTGTTTTGTGTGGTGCTCTATGTTCATACAGAAAATTGTCATCTTCCTCCTCTCAATCGTATTGGTGCGTGTGTGCGTGTGTTCTGCAATTTCAACAAGTGGTATTAGAGCAAACTTTGATTTGTCCAGTTTTTGTCCAGGGAATTGAGTGAAAAGTGAGGATAAACACATGGGAAACACAAGAGAGATCAAGTGAAAATGCAGAACAACGGATTAGGCAATATTGGTAATCCACAATTACCAATTTTCAAAGGTGTGAACTACCATTTTTGGAGTCTGAAAATGTCGACTTTGTTTAAATCCTAGGAAGTGTGGGGGATTGGTAGAGCAAGACTTTGAGGATACTCAGCCTGAGGAGCCCGATCATCAATTGAGAGAGAAAAGGAAGAAGGACTCGATTGAAAGCATGGTTCATGATCCAATCAGCTTTGGATGATGAGATCTTCCTAATAATTGCAGCCTCAACCACTGCTCATGAAACATGGGAAGTATTGAGACAAAAGTACATGGGAGATAATAAGGTGATCCCAATCAAGCTTCAGTCACTTAGAAGAGAATTTGTGACTCTAAGTATGCAGGAGAAGGAGTTTTTTCAGGTATTTTTATCTCGAGTTTCTACCATTTTGAATCACATAAAGTCATATGGTGAAAATGTGAGCACATAAAATGTTGTGAGCAAGATCTTGAGAAGTTTGACAAAGAAGTTTGATCATGTAATGGTTGTCATAGAGGAATCAAATGATCTATCAACATATAGGTTTGAAGAGTTGACAAGTTCTCCTCAAGCTCATGAAGAGAGGTTGAGCAGATCTAGTGATCAAAAAGATGAAAAGGTCTTTCAAGTGAAGGAAGAGTCTTCTAAGGAGAAATCTGAAAACTCTGAAAATAGAGGAAGAGGTCGTGGTAGAGGCCAAGGAAATGGCTCAGGAAGTGGTCAAACAGTGATTCAAAAAGGAATCACTGGAGAGGCTCTAATAGAGGGCAGTTCAGTGGTTCAAGGTCCTACAGAGGTGGCATTCAATGCTATCATTGTAATAAATATGGACGCAAAGAAGCTCAGTGTTGGGACAAGCAGGAAAGTGAGCAGAAATCGGCAAATTACTCAGAGAGTAATGACCAAGAAGAAAGATTGTTCCTGGCACTTTCATCCATAACAGATGATGTGAATGCAATGTGGTATCTTGATAGTGGTTGTTCGAATCATATATCTAGCTCACGGGATTTGTTCAAGGAGCTGGATGAGTGTAAGAGAGGCAGAGTTAGACTTGGTGATGATAAGGTGTTACAGTCAAAAGGGAAAGAAGTTATTGCTATCAGGAAAGTGCAATGAGATGTGAAACTTCTCGATGATGTGTAGTATATGCCAGGGTGTTAGAAGAATCAGGCTATTCACTCTTGTTTGATGATAACTCATGTGTGATCAGAGAGAAGAAATCTGATCAAGTCATTGTGGTTGTTCCAATGACAGGAAACATGATGTTTCCTCTTGATTTAGCTCTCAATGTCAGTAAAGCTATGGTAGTTAAAGGAGACGAGGATGCAAAGCTATGGCACCTGAGATATGGGGATCTGAATGTTCAAAGTCTGAGATTGTTGAGCATAAAAGACATGTTACAGGGTCTGCTCAGAGTTGGAGAACTTGAGTTTTGTGAAGGTTGTGTGTATGGAAAGCACTCCAAGGCCTCATTTACAAGTGGGAGAGCTTGGAGACCAAGAGATTGCTTGGAGTTGTTACATGCTGACTTGGGTGGACCAATGCAGACTAAGTCATTGGGTGGAAGCAAGTACTTTATGCTCATCACAGATGACTTCAGTAGGATAACCTGGGTCTATTTTTTAAAGCTCAAATCAGAGGCATTTGAGTTCTTTAAAAAGGTCAAGGTATTGGTAGAGAAGCAATCAGGGAAGGCAGTAAAGGCTTTAAGAACTAACAAAGGTGGTGAATTCTTATCAAATGAATTCATGTCATTTTGTAAAGAGTAAGGAATCAAGAGGGAGTTGATTGCACCTTATACTCCTGAGAAAAATGGAGTAGCAGAGAGGAAGAACAGGATTATGGTAGAGATGGCTCGAAGTATGTTGAAAGCTAAGAGAATGCCAAACACTTTCTGGTGTGAAGCAGTTGCTACAGTTGTTTACATCCTAAATATCTCTCCAACAAAAGTTGTTATGGATAGAACTCCTTCGGAGACTTGGAGAGGGAAGAAGCCATATGTCAGCCATTTGAGGATCTTTGGATGTGGAGCATATGCTTTGATCAATTTGAGAGCAAAGCTTGATGACAAGGCTGAGAAATGTGTGTTTATTGGGTATGTTGTGCATTCTAAGGCATATCAGCTATACAATCCAAAGAGTGGCAAAACTGTCACCAACAGGAGTGTGATTTTTTATGAAGGTGGAGAATGGAATTGGAAAGAGAGTGGAAATCAATAGGTGACACAGAGAGTTGTTACTTTTGATGGTTCAGTTGATGAGCCTGATGTGATAGAAAACAGTCATCAAAGTCCAAGTCCGCCCTCAACACCATCAACATCAACAAGCCAAGCTTCCTCTCCCTCGAGCTTATCTAGTGAGTCACCTCGAAGAAGATTTACGTCTATAACAAAGATCTATGAAAGCTGTGATTTTGCCTTGATTGCCACAGAACCATCAAGCTTTGATGGTGCCAACAGAGAGAGTCAATGGCAAGCTGCTATGAATGAAGAGATGGGATCAATTCAGAAGAATGAAACATGGGAGCTAGTTGATCTTCCTCACGGAAAGAATGTAATTGGTTTAAAATGGGTGTGTATAGAACCAAGTACAATACAAATGGAAGCATATAGAAGCACAAGGCAAGGCTGGTGGCTAAGGGTTATGCTCAGCAGGAGGGCATTGATTTCGAGGAAACTTTCTCACCTATTGCAAGGCTAGAAACAGTAAGAGTGGTGCTTGCCTTGGCGGCACAGTAGAGTCTTCCAATATTCCAGCTTGATGTAAAGTCTGCATTCCTGAATGGAGAGTTAGAAGAGGAAGTGTTTGTTGAACAACCTCAAGGTTTTTTGAAAGATGGTGAGGGAGATAAAGTATACAGACCGAAGAACGCTCTCTATGGGTTGAAGCAAGCTTCAAGAGCTTGGTACAACAAGATTGATGCATTCTTCTTAAAGAATGAGTTTGAGAGAAGTGAAAATGAGCCTACCTTGTATCTTAAGAGGAAGAACAAGGAGGAGTTCATTGTGGTATGCCTCTATGTTGATGGTATAATCTACTTCAGTTCCTCACCTGAGATGCTAAGTGAATTCAAAAGTGCCATGATGAGCAAGTTTGAGATGATGGATCTCAATATATATATGTTGCAATACTTCTTGGGTTTGGAAGTGAACAGAAGAATGAAGGTATTTTTCTGAGTCAAAAAAAATATGCAAGAGATCTCCTAAAGAAATTCAAGATGGAGAATTGTGAAGTGGCCATCACACCTATGAATTCAAATGAGAAATTACATAGGGGCGATAGAACAGGAAAGGCGGATGAGAAGCCGTATAGGAGCCTTGTTGGAGGATTGAATTATCTCACACACACAAGGCCTGACATAGCCTATTGTGTGAGTGTGGCGTCGAGGTACATGCACAATCCAACAAAGCAACATCTTGGAGTTGCTAAGAGAATTCTAAGATATGTTGTAGGGACTTTGAAGTATGGTATTTGGTATGAGAAAGTCGAGAAGTTCAAGCTTCAGGGTTACACATACAGTGATTAGGCTGGTTATATTGATGACAGAAAGAGCACTTCAGGGTCTATGTTCAGTCTTGACTCAGGAGCAATCATGTGGAGTTCAAAGAAACAAGTGAATGTGGCTCTGTCATCATCTGAAGCTAAGTATGTGGTTGCAGGAGCAGCAGGAAGACAAGCTTTCTATTTGAAGAAATTACTGACTGACTTGGGGTGTGTTCAAAAGGAGGCTACAAAAGTGTGGTGTGACAACAAGTCATCAATAACCATGACAAAGAACCCAACCTTTCATGCTAGAACCAAGCACATCGATGTGCAACATCATTTCATTTGAGAGCTTGTAGCAAAGAAGAAAGTGGTGCTCAAGTTTTGTGGCATAAATGAGCAGAATGCAGATCTGTTCACAAAAGCTTTGAATTTAGCAAAGCACCAGTTCTTTGTGGAGAGAATTGGAATGAAGGAGTTTGAATCAAGGGGAGGTGTTAAAGTGTGATGTGTTTTAAACTCTAGGAGTCGATCTCATGTTTACTGACAGCTAATTAGTTAAGGTAGTTTGTGTCTTGTATTTTTCCTTTTATGACATAAGTTATTTCTTTAGTTTATCTATGATCTAGGAGGTGTGTTAGTGGTAGTTATTTTGTCAAGCATTTATTCACAATGTAAGTACTTTGTATGGGGTGTGTTTGATCAATTCAAGGAGTGAGGCAATTTACAGAAGAAAAAAAAATGTGTTCTGTGTGGTTCTCTAAGTTCTTACAAAAAACTATCATCTTCCTCCTCTCAATTGTACTGGTGTGTGTGTGTTCTGCAATTCCGACATGATTTGTATGATAAGTGAAACCATCCTTACCCGGTGAGAATCTTCTCCAACACATTGGTGCACCGAGTCTAAAATTATTTAGGGTATAAGATTGCTTTTAATACACACACTTATATTTACATGTTTATAACTTTTTAACACGAAAATTTATGCTTTTTTAAAAAAAATAATCTAATATAGTCGTTCTTTTAATCATATATATTTTTAAAACATATTTTTTTCATAATAAATTTTATATACATTTAAATATAATTGTGTGAAATACAAATAATTTTTTAAAAAATTTAAAGTAAAATTATAGCTAAAATATTTGTTGGTGCAACACTCAGTTACAAAAGATCCGCTCTGATTGTTACCTATAATCTATTCTACTCGGTAGAGAGGCACGTGGCGGATAAGGCTTGGTTTATCATAGACCTCACGAAGAAATACTCGGAGGCTTGAAAAGCAAGCCAATGACGCTATAGCAAGTGTAGAGGGAGAGGATGATGGGGCTTTGTGCATAGTGTTGGTGCTTGTTTTGTCCCATGGCAGAGCTTTGGGGTATCCTCGACTTCCTTCATTTGGCCTTAGGGTCAGGGTTTCGAAAGTTCATCCTTAAGACCAACTCGTTACTATTATGTATGCTTATCCAAAGCAGTGTTGATGATTGTCACCCTCTTTTTAACCCGGTTCAACAATGTCAAGACTTTCTCACCAAAAATTAAATCCTCTTTTCAACCCGGTTCACCAATGTCAAGACTTTCTCGCCAAAAATTAAATGATCTAGTTCCGACATGTTTTCAGGGAAGTGAAGTTTATTGTCGACTCCGTTGTTTCGTTTGCTTTCTCGTTTTCATTGGACTTACATTTACTTTTGGATCCTAGAGTAGATATTTTATCTATTCTTAATGAGAATGTTAGAAGAAACACTACTCCCTGCCTTGTGTATAGGCGTATAGCCCATGGTTGGACATGTGTCCCTCTTTATTCACAAAAAAAAATACGTGTTTTGAATATGAGCTCGTTTGTTCGAGTAGTTGAATTCTTTGTTATAAAAATTTGTGTGTTTGGCCAAAAATTGTGGTAAAAGTCGGTTGGCAGTTCCTTGTTTCATGGAGTAGTTCGTTAATTGTCGTCCAACAAAGCAGGAACTCTTCACAACGCTAAGGATGGCCAAATTCATGGGATCCCATTCCCGAGTCGATACAAACTACCTGGCCGGCAGGTCAAGTAAACGTAATCATCGACGACGCAGAAATTATCGCAACGAACCAACAACGCTCTGCACACATACTCCCAACAATTGAGTGATGTATAGAAACTAAGTCTCAACTATTGAGTGATGTAAAGAGACTAAAGAAAATCTCACAGTTTTAGAGTAGTATATAAGCTATTGCCATGCACAAGCGAAGCGTCCGGGCACACGACCTCAGTTCACGAGTCCCAAACAGACCTCACTACCAACCCCAACCAAAGAACAAACTTATTAAGTAATCAATTCAACTTCAAACTCAAATTGACAGGGAAAATTGATCAGCCTAAACATCTACAGACTATTTAGTTTTGTTTTTCTGTGTGTACAATCAAACGTTACAATTTGTCCCTTTCTCTTCCAAAAGGCTACTCCAAAATCCTCGCAGTCCAAAAAAATCAGAACGAAACTCTGCAAAGCCGCTATCTACAAACACATCCTGTTCATCCATATATACATGGAATCCACTGAATCCAAGCTATGCACAAACTTCACAGAGCAGCGAACAAGAAGGTCAAGAATCCAATTATGGGAGTAAAGAAGACCAAGAACAAGAAACTTACTATGCACAAAACTATCGCAACTACTTCACCTCAGAAGAAGGTGTGCCGTCTTCCACTTTGGACATGACTGAGAGTCGACTTGGCCGGGGCTGGAAATCGGTTCGCCGGCGCTGCTGATGCGACGACGGTCGGATCAGCGCCGATAGCGCTCTTTTCACCCAATCGCCTTCGACGGTGCCGATCCTGACAAGCGAATTAGTCATCGCGGATCGTCGGAGATTCAGGCGGCTAGGCGAGCACGCAATCGACTGGCTATGGCTGCTCATACTCCTGTGGTAATTGCAGCGAAAGGAGCCTGGATGTGTTGTCGGAGAACACATACAAGTTCTCTTCGGTATCTCCTTTCTCCTCGGAACAACCTGATCTCTAACCGATGGCGAAGGGGAGAGGGGGCGATCGAGAGAGATGCGTACCGATTGCGCCGGCGGAAGGGATGAATGGCGTAGGTTAACGCGCGTCGGAGAAGACGAGCGCTGAAATAGAGAAGCGGCAGCGGAGACGGCCGAAGAAGAAGATGAAGAAGAAGGCGATGACCCCGGCGACGACGACAACGGATCAGACATCGGTGACGAGAATCGGTTGCTTGAAGAGGTTACCGGGCGCACAAAAGAGAGCTTGATTGGGAGCACCGGAGCGCTGGATCTTGAATCGGAAGATCTTCCCATGATCGCTCATCAGAGAGAGAAATTGAGAACAGGGTTTTTTTTCTCCTCTCCAAACAAGGCCAGGTATTCAGAACCCGGCCTTATAGAAGTGCAGTTACTGTTATTTTTTTTAAAAAAAAATCAATAAATTGACTGGATAATCTTCTTTTTTTTTTTTTTTAGAAATATCGATTATGAGGAAATTGTCATTTAATCTGTTTTTGATGGTATGTAATGCGATTATGTTGCAAAGGAGGATAAAAACACAAATCACATTGATCAGGAAACCAGGTTCAGGCAAACAAATTCACTGCATTTACACACACAACAATATCTTGCTAATTAACACCAAAACACAATACACATACATAAATTAGATCCAAAACCACAACACCATCAATGTATAGGGACCCAAATCAACACTCAAAACAACACATTCACCTTCCAGAATACTTTGCTTGCTCCTCCAAGACGTGCTTCGTGTACACGCGATGCTTGCGTTCCCTGCCATAGATCACCCAGAAGACGAGTGAGAACATCACTGCCCCCGAAACAACGACCAGCCCGCCATACACCCATTTGCTGTAGAGCCGGAGCCCAGGGCAGTAGTCCCTGTGCACATCAGTAAAGGTCTGCCTTACGAAGGTGCAGTCCTGAAGATCGACTAGGAACGGACTGTAGTTGTACAGACCGTAGCTAACGTTCACCGCTGAGGCCATCTGGTTGTAGAAGTCGGGTGTTAGTCTCCCTGTTGTTGTACAGATCCCAGCAGGTGATGCCTCACAGACATAGCTCTTCCACACCTGTGTGGCATTAGCAAACAACGCCCTTAGCGAGTTGAGCATCGACAACACATGTACTTGATGATTTTTTTTTCTGTAGCTTAGATAGCATTATGTTACCTGCGTAGCATTGTTCAAGTCAACTTCGCCAGAAGAGCACGTGCGATTAGTCAGATCATGATTAAACGGGTTGCAAAGGAGGGGGAGCAAGGGTCCGGATTGGTTGTAGTAGAGAGGCTTGAAGTTCGGCGCAAAGTTGATGTTGGAGACGTTGGTGATGACTTGATTGACGAGGTCAACAAGTTGAGACGTAACCTCCTTGCTCCGCAACAGAGTTTCTTGGGCAGTTGCATTGTCAACGCAGGGAAGGATATCATCTATAGCGGTGTGAGCCAGGGGATGTTCGGCCCATTGATTCATGGCAACACACGTATCAGCAGCCACGCTGATTTCACCAGAAAAATAAAAGAGGTTAAACTTTTGATGTCTGGGAAAAATCTAATAGCTTGTCAATGAATAGCATTTCAAATTATTTGAAGTTCAACGAACCAAAGGGTGGCTGATTTCATCTATGTTGGTTTACAATGCGTAATTTGTGAACTTAAATGTCATTACTACGCATAGCAGGTAGACATAAATCACAGAACACAAGAATAAGACAAAAGGAAAGAGGATTGTGCGCAGATTTTACTCACTTGTGAAGAAGAAGGAATATGCCACACAATATGAAAGTTCCGGTCACCAGAATCCATCCAAAAATCACAAGGCTGCAAGGAGGTTTCGTAAATGTGGCAAATTTAGCAAAGAAGAAGAGCAAGCTATGGAAAACTTGAGCTGATCTCAACAGTGTAAATGACTCACGTGTAGACGAGCACTTGCAAGCCGAATATTGAGAATACTGGAAGCCAAAAAACAATCAAGTTAACAAGTTTTCTTGAAACTATAAGATGTGATTACAAAATAAAAAAAGGAAAGATATGTCTGTCCAAGAGAGCTTACAGAAGCCGAGAAAAGACAGGAAGAGCATTACAGCAGCAATTATAATAAGAGCGAGTCTCCTGCAATTAAAAACCACACCTACAATCAATTCAATATATATGGTCCAAAGAGTAACTGAATAGACAAGAAGAAATAGAAAAGGTGAGAAAAGATATGGTATGGTTGAATTACACAGAGTCCAAGACATCCTGTATGTTGCTGGCATTATCCAATGCTTTGTTTTGCAGCATAGAAGCAGATGAATTGATCTTGGTCTCAATTTCATCGATGTCAGTTTGGACATTGGATGGCAAAGCAACACTGTCAATCCCTATCTGTTTTGCAGCTGACAGGTAGTCTGAGACATTTCTGAGCTTCCAAACGGTATTATCTGCCTGGGAGATGGCATAGTCCAATGTCAATGTTGTACTGCGATGGAATTTGCTTTGACCCGTGTACAAAATGACACACCCAATGCTGAAATTATTTGATCAATAGATTGCAAATTAGGCGCAGAGAATCAGCTAACGACTCAACTTCTGTGCACAGAATGAGAGAGAGGGGGATATTACATGGAAGCGACAGTGAAGAGAATGAGGAGAATGAGGGAGAGAGCATAAGCCACTCGTGAGTAGCCATAAGGTGGCCGCGAACAGCAAAAGTGGCAGAGACAGATGAACGCAAGGCACAGCCCAAAGAGAAAGAACCATACTGCAGCAATGCTGAAGAAAGGGACGGCAGTAAAACCAACTGACTGCAACCAAACCGACAGACAAGAAAAGGCACGTAAGCTTGACAAAAGAAACAATCACTACATAATATTTTCAAATTGCAAAAGATGATGAAATGGTCGAAGGCCTGCTTCAATTAGGGTTTTTTCAATCACACAGATGATCAAACCGTACTTGGTTTAAGATCAAGATATCAAATGGCATTTCATTTCAAATAAAATCTAAAGCGGATACAACAAATGGTTCAATGGCATGATCAAATCATTCGTGTCAGTTGCCCCAAGTGTTAAGTGTATATATAAGGGCTGAGACTCCAATTCAAATGTAACTGTGAGGCATGATTAAGGTCACTAAATCAACAAGTGCTCCTATCTAGATGTATCAATGGCATAGCCACAAATAATCAAGTGATGGTTTTGTCTCTTCTTGTAGTCTTCAACCATGTCATCAACATAAAAGAGGATTAACACAAGAAGCTAAAAAAAATGAGTCGGCAACTAAAATAAATATGCCATAAATCCACAATTAAAGAGGATTAAAATAAGAAGATGAAAATAAGACAACACTCCACATCATAACCTCTAGAAAGGGATGGATGGGATTTTTTGGGTTTTTCATGAAACACATCTACATGAATGATGAATCCCCAAAAGAGGAGATCGATAATGACACAAACCAACCCTTGTAACAAAGATCTAAAATTAACATGATTTGATACTGTTGACAATAAAATGTAGTCAGAAACTAATATAATTAGGTATTTGGAATTGGAGGTAAATCCTTTGATAAATTATTGTTATGTTGACAATACAGCAAAATTGAATAGTTAGATGGAAGGTGGACCTCTCAAGACCAGATCTTTTTTATATCACAATTCACACATCATCCATATAAAATAGCCAAATTAACAAGATAAAGTTTCAAACTTTCAAAAACACAAACCCTCCTGAAGGACCACTTTGTGACTCTACTGCAAATAGGAGCAACAACAAAGAACCATTAATCAAATTCAAGCTCGATTAAAATGTCTATTTAAGGCAATTTCATCAAATAATGGAAAAACACTCCAGGTTTTTTTTATAAAAAAAAAGGGGGCAAAAAAAGAGTAAAGTAGAAACATACAGCCCAGTAATGGCGGTCACTGAAATTCCAACCACCGGTGTAAATCTTGAAGTCGTTGAGAGGGTCCTTTCTCCGAGTCCTCTTAGGTGCGAGGAGCAGAGAAGAAGAGGACGAGTCGTTTTGAGTCAAGTCAGCAGAGGTGGGACCCTCCGCGAGAAGAGCCCTCTCCTTCCTTATTCCCACTGAAACCACCTTTCCACCTCCATTGTTGTAGTTAGAGCTCCTCACAACCCCCTTTTCCCACCCTGTAAAACACAAAAATCATGTTCAAAAAAATGGGGGATTTCAGTGTCAGAGAACCAAATTTTTTATTAAAAAAAAAACAAAAGGAGACGGCTTTTTCGGAGTCATGAACAAAGAGTTTGCTTTGCTTTGCAATCCAGAAAGAAAGAAAAAAAAAAAGAGCTGAAGAGAAAGAATGAGTACCTGGAAAGGGGTGTGCTTGAACGGAGGGGGAGTAAAGGGCAGCTTCTGAGAAGAAAAAGAAGAAGAAAATGGTAAAGAGGAGGGAGTGAGTGAGCGTGGAACTGCTACTGCTAGTTACCACCATGGCACTTCCAGCTGTTGGTTCTTAGTTCTCTGGAGAGGGAGAGGGAGAGAGAGAGAGAGAGAGATTAACGGCTGGAGGAGTGGGGGAGGTTTTGGGAGTGGTGGCCGTGGCGACTGGCGAGGAGGAGATGGTGATGGGCGAGTGAACAAACCCATATAATAGGACGATAAAGAAAGCTCCGTTTCGTATGAAATTACTAAACTACCCTTCAAACATTGACAGATATTTTAGTGGGTAAATTACACATAACCACCCTTAAATTATGATATTTTTCACATAACCACCCATAAAAAGTTAAATTACAGTAAACCACCCATAAATTAGATTTGTTTTCATAAGACCACCCACACATTAAACCTCTATTTGTTTGGTTTAAAACGACTAAAATACCCATAATTCAAGCTTATTTATTTGTACTTTGTAAATGAAAGATGTATATAATTGTTTGGATTACAATTGTATTATGTTTATAATGCAAAATAGATAAGATCGTCTTTGGTAAACAAAAAATTTAAGGCAAATTAAAGATGTGTTTGGATTCCATAATTTATTAATTATATATAATGTACTCCCTCCGTCTCAAATTAAATGTCTTTTTACTTTTCAACACGTTTTTAAGGAGCGAAAAACTTTATAAAATATTATTTTTTAATTAATTTGATACTTAGTAGTAATAAGTATAACATTATATAAAAAAATTAATTAAAATAATAATATTTTATAGAGTTTTCCGCTCCTTAAAAAATGTGCACAAAAAGACAAAAGACATTTAATATGAGACAAAGAGAGTAATAGTTTTATCCCGATGTATGTGATTGTTTGGTTAAATTACTGTTTTACCTTAGTTTTTATGAGATTTTTAGTTGTACAACCAACTGCTTACATAAACCGAGGTAAAATAATTAAATTATAATTAAAATGGAATGTAGTTTAAACAGACCCTAAATGCTCCAACCAATATGTCTTAATTGGATTTGCAATGTGAAGAGTCGAGACTTGCAATAGCTCCTAACAGTCTGCTCTCCTTCAAATGTTGAATAAGATAGGGATAAATTTTAAAATAAAACAAGATCATTGCTTTAAAAGAAGGGTAGATTAGCTCATATCTTAAACTACAAACCATATCATTTAAAAAATAAGCTTATACATATCATTTGGCAAATTAGTCGAATATGAATAATTTTATTATAATTTATCATATTTTTAAAAGGGTAAAAGTAAATCGGATTATTTAAAAACTGGGAAGTCTCATGAAAACAAATCATTGCATTAAATACAAATAAGCTTGAATTAAGGGTATTTTGTCTTTTTAAATAAAACAAACAGAGGTTTAATGGGTGGGTGGTCTTATGAAAACATAACTAATTTATGGGTGGTTTAATGTAATTTAAGTTTTTATGGGTGGTTATGTGAAAAGTATCATAATTTATGGGTGGTTATGTGTACGGAGTATTATGGTTGTACTCCATCCGTTCATTAATAAGTGTCGTTTGACTTTTTGACACGTTTTTTAAGGAGCTACAAACTATATAAAATATTAACTTTTTTATTAATTTTTTTAAATAATTTTAAACTTATAACTAATATGTATAAAATTATAAAAAAACAAATCAATTAAAAACTTTATATTTTATATAGTTTTTAACTCCTTAAAAAACGTGTCAAAAAGTCAAACGTCACTTATTTCTGAACGGAAGTAGTATTTTTGTTGTCAAATACAGTATTTTTTTCGGTTGTGGCTCAGCCAATTAAGGCTCTATCTCCATTAGTCAATTACAAGGTTCCTTTTTTTTACTTTTGTTTCAGTTTATGGAAGATTTCACAAATCTGGTTTTTGAGTTGCCATTGTTGGTGTCAATATTTTGTAGGATTGCTTTAATAGTCGAGTTAATTTTCCTTATCAAGTTGTATAGAGTGGTTTCATTGTTTTGTTTCAAAGTGTACATCTAATTGAGATACTGATTCTTTTATTTGTTAATGTAGTTTTAGTCGATATTTCATCTAGTGATAATTTTCATACTATCTTTGTTCAACAATATAAGTCATTTTTATACATTTGCACACAAATTAAGAAAATCATAAACTTATTACATTTATACTTCTCAAAACATAAGGATATTGTAAGTTTTTATTTTTGACATCTGATTTACTCTATTTTGTCGTTAGAAAGAAGAGATAGAATCTAACATTTTATTAAAAAAGGTAACAATTTATCAAACATAACAAAGAAGAATTTCACATTTACAAGTCTTATAGAACAAGCATGACCAAAAACTATGAGAGCTTTCTAATAAAATCGATATGAGTTGAGTTGAGATTGGGTAACCGGTTTTATATTTGTATGACGAAATTCTCACCAAGGATATAATTAAAACATCGACTTTTGAAACCGATGAATTTCACTACCCACCATCTCTGTTGTTCTTAACTTTCCAAGTCGACAACATTTTTCCTGAACCTTTAACGTTGTCGCTAACACCATTTTCATTTAGTATCGATATCTTAATATCTAGACATCATATATCAACTCGATATGTGATTAGCAATATTTTAGTGATGCATACAACTAATCCTTGTAAATAAAACATAAAATTACACACTTTTTTTTAAATGGGGGAGGGGGTAATCAGGGTCGGTTATTGGGCGGTGCAAGCGGTCTGCTTACACAGGGCCCGAATTTATTGGGGGCCCAATACAGTGAAAATTAGTATATATATAAAATGCGTTTTTTAGATATAGGTAGAACAATGTGGTGGAGCGGTACATAGTTTGCCAGGGAATCAGCTAATCCCGTGTTCGATTCCAAAATTTTGCATATAGGGAATCAGCTAATCCCGTGTTCGATTCCAAAATTTTGCATATATTGTACTCCGTATCATGTTTTCCTTTGGGCCCAACCCCCATCTCTTCTGTTTTTACATTTCATCCCTTGTATAGAGCCCTACTCCCATCTCTTCCCTTCTTTCAACCTTATTATTTTTCGGAAACGATATCTACACCGCTAATTTTTACTATTTCCACCGCTAATCACCGCATACCTATGCGGTGAGTTAATGACCGACTTAATGACGGTCAACGACCTACCGCTTATACATGCGGTTGATCACCGCATATACATGCGGTGACAGCCACCGTATAGAGACATACCGCATATTCATGCGGTGAGCACCCCCGTTCCGTTCCAACCCTACCGCATACCCATGCGGTGGGTATCGGATAACCCGATTCGCGCTTAACTATTTGGAGGAGCTGAGGGGACCGATACGAACCGACACACGCCGCTTAGGGTTGCGGTATTCGTCCAAACTACGAATTTATCGTATAATCCATGGACATTGCAATGGTATGTCCTACTATAGTGGAATTAACTTCTAATAAACGCCGTGATCTGAAAAAAATCATATGTTGAATTGAAAACAAAGATGATTAAAACGAAAGTGCGATAGATATAAGCGATGACGAAAATATGGAGTTCGGATGTTCGGATGTGAAATGGAATAGAGAAAGATACAACCCAATTGAACATATGAAGTTCGAAAAATGACATCAGAAAGTGGGAAATGCTAATACGGTAGGGGACGGCCACCATCACGACGGCGGTAAGCTCTATATCGTGCAATCCTCGCTGCAAACTGCTCGTCCCAACCGTCGACAGTGCGATCGTGATGCCGTGTCCATGTGACGTAGACTGGAGGAAGAGGTGAACCAGGCAACAACCAAATCTGTGAATACAAGGTTAATATTGATGTTAGAAAAGAGAAACAAAACAGTAACAAATTAATGAATACGAAATACGAAACGTACCGGAACGAAATGGTTGTTGTTGCCGACTAAAGCTATTCCATCTAGCTCCTCATATGCCGGTACTGACGGGCCACCGGTGGCGTACAGAGGTAGGCACAACATAGGCATCATCTGTGACAAAATCACCAAAGGACGCTGGTGAAGCGTGGCAAACACCTCGCCCATGATCGGAATCTCCATCCAATACGTAGCATCATGACACGTGCCGAAATAGTTGACCCTCATGATGAGCTCCTGTAAGGCCGGATAGTAATGGTACCGATCTGAATGCACCTGCAACTCAACGGCCAGCTCTCGTCGAACTCGAGGCCATGCGTCTTGTCCCAAGTTGAGAAGACAAGCTAAAGACCTATACCCACAGTGACCATCACCTGCAACATTTGTGACGGCTCGTACGAAAGTAATCATGAATTCGTCGACGTTGCCAGTGCCCCAATTGAATTCTACTCGAGGTAGATTCTGTGGTGGAAGCGCCGTAGGTGCTGGTGTTGGAATGTCACTTACAATCTCCGGAGCTGGCTCCGACGCCGATCGACCTCGTCCACGTCCCCTTCCACGACCCCGTCCTCGGCCTCTGCCTACTCCCCGGCCCCTAAGAGGGTCGTCGATGGCAATGTCGTTGGACCCAGTGGCCTCCTCAGTACCTTCCACGTCATCTGTTTTGTTTGATGCCGGTTGACCTCGGCCTCGCCCTCGTGCGGATCCAGTGGTCGCCTGTCTATCTGCCCGATGTTCAGCCCGAGCACGCTCACGTTCCCAAGGTAGAGGGTTCGTCTGACAGGGGTGGCGAGTCCTCGGTCTCCCGGGCGGTCTACGGTCCTCCGGGTCAGGGGTGGTCAACGGTGTTTGGGAGGGACGATCCCCGTCGTTGAATGCCGATGCGATTCTCCAACGAGTATCCTCGTCCATAGCTCCGCTCTGGAACAAACTGATCATGCGCGACATGTCCACATCAGCTCTGCTGAGGGGAGTGTTATCCTGGACGTTGTCAACATGAGGCCTCTTGAAATCCAATTGCTTCCAAAATTTGTGTATCTGGGATGGTCTGATGGGTATCTGCGTGTCCCGACAAGCTTGCATGTCATGTGTGCATGGAAGACCGTAGACGTCCCTCCAGTATGTATCTTTGCATGGTTGCGAAGGTGGCTCCGCTTCCATCTTTGTGTAGATTTCGAACAACAGGTAGAAACATTCCTTCGACACAATATTCCGAATTCGATCGAACATCCATAGGTCATGGGAGTCTGTAGGCCAGGTGTTGTTCGCTCTCCCCAGTGCATTTTTCACCTCCCATATTTGATCCGCCATCATCAGATCGATTGTGTTTATCACGTGAGTGAAATCACCGACTGCAGAGTTTAAGGTCTTTTTCAACACAGAATGAGCCGCCTCAACCCTAAAAGATAAGTGAGACTCGTAGGTGAATATCGTTATATGTAAATAAATTACGTGTATAATGAATTTTATAATGAAAACGTAGGCGCACCTGTTCGTTGTGGTCGTACCAAAATGCTGGATTGTGTCTGTCCATGCACGAGCTATCTGCTCCGAGTAATCTCGTAACCACGTCGCCTCCAAATACGGCATAAGCCCTTCGATATGCCCCCACTCTGCATGCATACCCCTCCTTCTAGCGGTGAAAGTTTCAACCGATCTGGATTGGAACAGGCCAACACATGCGTTCTTGAAACGCCTAGCAACATCAAGATTCTTTGACTTCTGGAAAGCAGCTTCTTCGCATCGTCGGAGGACGTGCACTGTGCACAACATATGCCTGACGTTGGGAAGAACTTCTCGTAGCGCCGCAATCAACCCCAACTCTCGATCAGTGACAATAACGTTAGGAAGATTACCTCGCATGAGGTAAACGAGCTGCCCCAACGCCCAAATGTACGTATTTGTGTTCTCGTGCGACATGAAGCAGAACCCGATGACGAAGTTCTTGTTTGTGCAAGTAAATCCAACGAACTCACACAAAGGGATCCCGTACCTGCATAATGAAATATTTGAGTTCGCATGCTGTGGTGGGAATGGGTAAAAGAATAAGTGTATATAGAAACTTACACATTCGTCCGGTATGTACTATCGACGAGGACGACATATGGAAACATGGCTAGAAGATGGCGAGCGTCTGTATGGGCGATGAATAGATCTTGAAGCCTGTTGGGATCGTCAGGGGATCTCCTCGTACAATAGTAGTAACCCTTATCCCGCAAAATGCGGAGTGCTTCCTGGGAGACTGTTCGATCTCCTCTCGCTTCAGCTTTAAACATTGCTCTCGCATTGTACACTTGGCGCCGCGATGTGAAGTTCAGCTTCTGTCGTGCGTCAGCTGTCATCTTCAATGTAGCTAAAATCGGTTTTGGTGGGGTACCAGCGACGGTAAGGGCCAACGTAGTGTCTCTTTCATCTGCATCCATCCGTCCGACGTACGGGTGACCGTCCAATGCACCGGGGAGTAGATGGTTGTGCTTGCCATGAATAACGTCCAGGCCCCATTCGCCCCGTTTGAACTCCACGCCAGACAATGCAAACGGACACCCCTCTATCTTCGAAACAGCTCTGCGCGTGTTCCCGCTTGCATCATCTCCGGCTACTCGCTGTCTCTTACGGGGAGTGTACTGGCCGTACTTCTCACATGCGAGCAATAGACTCCCACGCCTTGTAGGAGTGCTCTCCCAAGAACGCTTGATTGTCAAAACCATATTAAGTTTTAATGCTGTGCCACGACAGTGTTGTAGGAGATCGTCGCGATTGGTCCACGTCTGGGATGTAGCAAATTCGGGAGTGTAATCGCGGTACTCCTGGTTACGGGCCTGATCGTCCTGACCGTCTTCCGGCATCGGATCAGCCTGCTCCTCCAGTGGTAGCTGCCAGCATGCAAACAGTGCATATATATTACGCGAACCATTCATGGTTTCTGTCTGCTCTACTTCAGAACCTAATTTATTCCCCTACATAACCGGTACCTATATCTTGGTTTCCATTCCATATGATTCCAGTACCTATATTCTACCTACAACGACATTCCAAATGATAAACATTAATCACATACCGGAAGACGAGGTGGTGGTGAGTTATCGGCCATTGGCGTCGTGGTAGGTGCTTCCTCCCCCGGGCTTGAAGGTCGTCGGCTGGTGTCGTCGTTAACCATATTAGAAAATGACTGTTGATGGGGGGTGATGGGATTGGATGCATTCCAACGGAGAGCGGGTGACTTCTTATACAGTAACACCGCATGCCTATTCGGTGTTTCCAGATGACCGTTGGTGTTGAATTATTTGAATTTGTGGGCCCACCGCATAGGTGCACGGTGCAATGGATACCGCATATGTCTGCGGTACATCACCGCATAGGTAAACGGTGAAGCACCGTGTACCGCTTGCCCATGCGGTATGTATCTATATATACCCCCATGGCCGGTTCGTGACATTTGTCGTGGCGGAAAAGCGATGATGCTCTGTGCGAACTAGTCATGGCCAAAGATTTGTGTCTTCAGATCGAAATTTTTGACCGTTGACTAGTTTGCACGGGTTATATCGCTTCGTCTTATAAATTAAATAAAATTTATGCTTTTTTCATGGCTCAACAGCGATGATAGCCTAGGCAACATGCCACGGCCTGCGATTTGTGTCTTTTGATTGAAATCGCAGGCCGCTGGCATGTTGCTCGGGTTATATCGCTTCGATGTGGGGTTATGTAGCTTCGATCTAATAAAATGCAATAGGTATCCGCAGGATAATGTGAAAGACGTTGTGATAGTATATATGTACGCCCATGACGTCTTTAACATTATCCTGCGGATGACTATTGATCATCCAAACAAAACTGTAAATGCTTCGAAAACGTACAGGTACGGGTACACCGTCATCTTCGTTCGTCATCGGAGTGGGCGTCTAAATTACATCTGTCAAGGGAGAATGAACCTCTTACAAGAGGACGAAGCTGGGAACTTTCGTCGGAACTCAAGACGGAATCTCTCAGTTTCGCACTTTTATAAGAGGCTCGCTCTCCTTCGACCGATGGAATTTGGACGACCAACTCCGATGGCGGAAGAAGATCACGATGTACCCGTGCCTTTACGTTTCCAGACTTTTTTGAATACCGCATTGATATGCAGTGAACCACCGCTTACACATGCGGTAATGTATACCGCATGTATATGCGGTATAATTCTCGCATACAACGGGACATGTTTTCCCGCTATAAATGACCCCCGTGCGATGTGGTGATTATTACAACATGGCGGCTGGTAATACACCAAGACCTTTCTACTCAGTCTCAGGGAGCGGACCGAGGGATTTTTTCTGGTGGGTAGAAGACGTCTCGCTGACACAAATATTGGTAAGCCCCATTCTGTCGTCTGTCATATAATTCACACTGTTCCGAAGTCACTAAGTACATCTTAAAAATTGCAGCCTCTGACTTCCAACTTCGAAGAAGAATACGGGCTGGCCGGCGTCGAAAGAATAACGCTGACTAATGGGGCACGGAGGAGAGGCACTAGCATCCGGGTTGAGCGCAACAGATCCGGGGCGCTCTGGCTCGCACAAGGATGGAATAATTTCGCGATATCCCGTGACGTGCGTGTAGGGGCGGGGTTGATGTTTAGCTACTTAGGCAACTCTCGGTTTCGGGTAGTCGTAGTGCCGCCGGAGAATGTTTCACCATCAGATGAATAGAACAATAATGATTTCCTTTGATGTGTGACATGACGACGATGCGGCAAAACAAAGTAACTGAGTTACTTTTGCTGCAGTGTTATCTCTTTAATTAATATGAAAAATGAGGCACTTTATCCGTTTTCATGTAATGTGTTATTCCCTGAAATTATCAAAATTCATACCATGCAATGGTGTCGCCGTGCTGGTACGTTGCATAATGTCTTCGCTTAGACTCCAATCCACGTGCTGGGAAGATGACGCCATGCGGTATACATATACCGCATGGTCATGCGGTGGATGCGGTGGTTTCAAAAGACAACTATAAAAGCGGTTGTTTGAGACTTTCAGTACACCATAACCACTATGGCAACTACCAAAGTGTATGAAGCGGAGACAAGATCGGGCAGCAGGTTTAGACTTACAGTCGAAACTTTTCGTACGCCACCAGACGATATATTGTGCAACTGTCAGCACAGAAGCTCGACAGGATGGCCGTGCTGCCTTTGCCAAGTTGTATGCGAAGAACGCGATACAGCAAGAGTTTCCGATTCAGTGGACCTCGAGTGCGTTGAAGGAGTGACTTACGAGGATGTCCGCATGACAAGGCCGTACTCGTATAGGGATAACCCTGCAGCATATTATATTCACGCGACGGAGGCAATTACGGAGCTTGTTAGCGACTTTTTCTCCAACTTCGGATTGGCCAATGCAACGCAGGTGGCAAGATACACCGTGGAAAAAGTTGTGCGGCGTGCAAACACAAAGCTTCGAAAGTACGCATTTCACCGAATACATATTCACATTTTGCCGAGCAATGTAGAGGAGTCGGTTGGTAGTTGTTATGTACCATAGGTAAAATGTTGTCGTGTCCTAAATTGTTGTGTATCATTTATAGTGAATTTATCCGGTCACGAGTTATACTAGTAATTATATTTCGCTGATAAATCATTTGCATTACACATGCGGTGATACATAGGCTATTAAACGGATTCTACATAATGATTTTACACAAACTTGGTTCCTACTCTATTGATGGATATTCTTGAAAAGGGTCTATCCACAGAATGCACAGAGTGAACTTCAGGAGGCTCTATCAAGTGTACAACTACCTACTGACTCCTCGAGAATACGCGGGCTAATCTGGATCTCAATGTGGTTGAATGCGTACTTCTTCACTCTGTCGTTCGCTGGATGAACGGCGTTGTCGACAGTGAACCTTGCAATCTCAAGTGCGCAGTGTAGCCTGACATCACTGAATAGGTCGCTGATTGCGCATTTGATTGCCTCAACCGCCTCGTGGTAGTATGACTCGGGTTCCTCGACGTGTAATTGGTGACCTCTCAGACACGCCAGTTCAACCGGCTCCGATAGAGCGTATCTGTCGCCTTCAACGCCTTTGTAGCAGACAACGTGAGCAAGACAGCAAGGGAATGTTTGGCACCACCGCTTGTGCTGACAATTGCACAAATAATCTTCGTATGGCCTCGAAAACTTATCGCGTATTATTTTGTATGACACACCCATCTCTGTCTCACCTTGAAACTCAGCTATTCTAACCATGATTTGATTGTTTTGATTCGTATGAGGTTTCTTTGCGGTACTAAACACCGGTTCTTATAGCCAAAATGGGATTACCGCATGGTTATACGGTTGTTATTACCGCATGGACATGCGGTGCCAATGTTCCATGTTCCAAAATGTGGCAAGCGGGACCGGACCGGACCGGTTGCGATGTACCGCCTCCCCTTGTGGTGGTAAGACACCGCCTCCCCTTGCGGTGTATGCCCTATAAATCATGACATCCGCCACAGAAACCACCACACCGAGTGTCCACCGAATCACAAAATGGTGACCACCACGGATATATACCGGCGGACGGCAGGTTATCTAGAGTACAAAGTCACATTAGTTCGTTACTCGGAGCCCCGGTGGCCGGTGGAATGCACCTGCAAGCATCCATCATACCTTCCAGGAAATTCGTGCTTTTTATTTCAGTGTCAAATCGAGACGGACACCGACATTGCATATGCGCTCCACTTCTGTTGTGCGCATTGTTATGACGACAGAGGATTTTCCGAGTCGTATTACTTGGATGCAGAGGCGCAAATCGCGAATCACATCAGAAGATTTTGTCGTTACGACGTTTACAGTATCGGGGCTGAGGGCCTATGTGATCATGTTATCCGTAAGCTTCGAGCGTTCAACACAGGGGAAAGGTATTACGCGTTCAACCAAATGAATATTCTCATTTCCATTAATGAGAGGTCATCGGAGGAAGATAGTGAGTAGATATGCGTATGCGTTGTATGCGTTGTATTTTCATGTGTAAGCTGTTCAACCGTTTAAGTCAATTCTCTCTCGAGTCGCCTCGGTGATGTGTATGCGTTGTATTTTCGTGTGTAAGCAGTTCAACCGTTTAATTAAATTCTCTCTCGAGTCGCCTCGGTGATTTCCATTATATATTATTTCAAGTGTTGCAAGAAATATAGAAAATACGAATACACAACCAACAATAACAACAAGTTCATCAGACTGACACAGTGACGGCATGTTGCAGTAAAAGCGATGCCTCCAGAAGGCTCACTCTGAAGTTCACTCTGTTGTATGCAAAACGAACATTGTTCAGAATTTCATTTGTACAATGTTCGTTTTGCATACAACAGAGTAAACTGCGGATGATCTACACAAAAAGGGTTGCATTCCACCGCTTTTTATAGCTACCGGTCCGCTTGGGACACCGCATGGCCATGCGGTGATACCCACAGGATGGCCATACGGTGATAAGCACCGCATGTGTATGCGGTGCCTCTGCATTACGTTCCAACATGGGGGTAGCGGGAGCGGATATGCTGTATGAGGGCTATAAATCATGGCGTCCACCCAAGTGCGGCAGGAACTACCACGGCTGTCCATCTAATCCCAAAATGGTAAACACTTTAGACACATATCGGCGAACGGCAGGTTATCTCGAGTACAATGTTACATTAATTCGTTGCACGAAGCCACGGTGGCCGGAGGAATGCAACTGCAGGCATCCAGCATATATTCCGGGAAATTCGTGCGTAATCCTACAGTGTCAATTCGAGACAGACACTGACATACCATATCCGATCGAGTTTTCTTGTGCGCATTGTTATGACGACAGGGGATTTCCCGAATCGTATTACTTAGATGCAGAGGCGCATATTGCGAATCACATTAGAAGATATTGTCGTTACGATGTTTACATGTTCGAGGCTGATGGCCTATATGAGCATGTTATACGGAAGCTGCGATCATTCAACGCAGGAGAAAGGCATTACGCGTTCAACCAAATGAATATTGTCATTTCCATTAATGAGAGGTCATCAGACGAAGGTAGTGATTAGACATGCATTACCAAGTATGTAGTGTGATGTGCATCAAACTTTGTTTCCTAAGCATCTGTTGTATTTTCATTCCTAATCAGTTCAACCGTTTAATAAAATTCTGTTTCGAATCCCGATCGGTGATTTATATGACATATTATTTCACATGTGCCAAGGAAAATAGAAATTATGTTGAAAATAGGAAACCAATGACACAAATAGCGTACAATCCGACTGATTATTCAAACAACATTGTTACAACTAGACGACAAACAAACTACTACACAACAAACAATAACAACAACTTCATTACACTGCAACAAACGAACGACTACACAACCAACAATAACAACAACTTCATCACACTGACACATACAAACGACTACACATAAGTCGGATAAACACATAAATCCTAGATCTCGTCGGCATGCTTGTTGTTGATGTGCCTCTTAAGATGACCGTGCTGCAGGTTGTTGGTCACGGTGTAGCGATGGCCGCAGTGACGGCACGTTGCAGTAAAAGCGATGCCTCCAAGCGGCTCCTTCTTGTAGTGCCTGGTGAACATGTCTTCACGTGGAATTGGCCTTTGTTCGGACGACATTGTCGGTGGGGGTGTGTCTCCGGCGGTGGTGTGTTTCCGGCGCCGGGTATGGTCCTATTTATAGACTCGGTCTCACCGCTTATAGACATAGGGTATTATGTACCGTATGTCCATACGGTACATAATACCGCATGGACATACGGTATTGTATACCGCATCTCCATGCGGTGCCTAAAACCTATATAACCCGGGGTCTCTAGCCACTATCCACACACCTCAAAATGTCGGACAACAGCGGGGAAAGCTCAAGCAACGACATAATACGTCAAGGCACGATGGAAGAGTTTGAGGCGGTTCTATACACTGGTAGTCCGCGGTCAAAGACGGTGGAGGCGATGATAAAGAGACTACGTGATGAAAATCGGTCGCTCCTGGTCGAAAACCAACAAGCCCGTTGGCGGATTGATATCCTGGAAAGTCAAGTTGCAGTTCTGGAAGAGGAAAAAAAAGCTCTTGTAATGAAGCTAGATCAAGCTGCTGTGCGTAACACTTGAGTATTAGGGTCATTTGTATTTCGTTGCTTGTAATTTTATAAAGTTCGTTTCGAATCATGATATTGAACGTTGGGTACGGAAATACTATTCACATTTGAAAACGATCTGCAACGGTAACAAACCATCAAATCCACAAAAAACAATCCAAACTACTGCACAAAAAACAATCCAAACTACTGCACAAAACAAATCCAAACTACCAACTACTACACAAATAGTCATCTACCCGCAAACAGAACAACCACATACATCATCCCAGATCGCACCGTCACGGTGGGGCAGGCCCCCAAAATTGCTCATAGATGCGAGTGAGGTGTGCCGGAGTCAACTCAACTCCAAGCTGCTTGAGTCGCAGAATCTCCAACCCAGCCGCATGATGGCGCTGCTCAATAATGGTCGGCGGGGGTGGCGACGGCGGGTGTGGCGGCGGCGTGGTGGGCGGCGTCGGGGGTCGCGATGGCGGGGGTGGCGGTGGTGGGATGATGGGCTGGTGTCGAGGAGTGTCAGGAAGTAGGTATGGATGACTATGGCGGTGAAACCACTCCAGATAGTCATCGGCCACGCCATATGGGTACTCTTCAGAGGTCCGTGGCAACTCCTCCATGGGGAAAAGATGATCGAACCTGTGCGCCCAGTGGTTGTCAGCTGGGTGGAACGACGCCTCCTTCTTGCACTTGGCGGACTTCGGTCTGAGCACTACGGCAGGCCTGATTGGATCAGCGGGAATGTGCTGAACCCGACCAAACTGTCGCAGCACACGGTCCGGCATATACGGCTCCTCCTCAAACAACCACCGAATGGTGCCCCTATATCTCGAAAGACGCAGATCTCCATCAAAATCCAAGTGTCTACCAAATGGCATGAACTCGATCTGCAATGGAATAGAAATTGTTATTACGACTAAAATCTGGTATATAGTATGACAAGTGTAAGTGCGGATATAAATTGTGTTCGTACCTCGTCGACTGTCATCTCATCCAGCCTCCGCCGCAGAACATCCAGTTGCTCGATGCGAGGCCTATCATCCCGGGTGACCGTACTGGAAAATGGTGTCGCCCCCAGGACATACCTCACCCCGCGTCGCGGATCCCGAGCTAGCCTCCGATCGAGCGTCATGCCGGGCTTGAACACCGGAAAATGCAACCATATCCACACCTACAAATGAACAATACTATCAGCAACATAGCCATTATAACCTAGTTACAGAACTTCTAAAATAAATAATCACAGAACGAATGCCTTACCTCCAATAGTTTTGTACAACCGTCCATGTCTTTGGCCAACTCCCGAGTCGCCTCGCCCAATCCCCGGTACAAGCACGACAAGACCCCTGCAGCTAGAGAAAGATGCGACACCTGCGCTGCATCCATAAACCTACGGATCACCTCCGGTCGCAATCTTCCGCCCGACTTGTCGATGAACAAGGTCGCAGTCGCAATCATCCCTAGCACAACACCCAAGATGCACTCCATATCATGCTCAAGTGGGGCGCCATCTCGAACCCGCTGTCGCATCGGTGCTATCTTCTGAAGGAGGAGCTGAACAGTAGGTCCTCCATGGGCCCAAGCGCTCTGCCGCTCGTTCTGGGTCAAGCCGTAATACTCCCCAACTACTTCCCTCCGGGCGACAACATCATCCAAGTGAATACACTCATCTCCGTCCAAACCAAGGCCAAGTATGAAGAGCACATCGTGCAGTGTGATGGTGATCTCTCCCCATGCGAAGTGAAAACTGTTCGTCTCGGGGTGCCAGTGCTCAACAAATGCCCCGATCAGAGTGTGATCCACATGATCCCACTCGAAATCTCTGAGGTCCCAGAACCCAATCTCCCGCACTGCGGGAAACCAGGACTCCCGTCCATCGACCTCCAACAACGCCTCTACACGGCCCAGCGACTGCCCTCGTCTCTGCACACGCACACCCCTACGCAAGGCTTCGTCCTCCCGTCTCCAAATGGCCTGTGCAATGTGCGTCTCGTAGTCTCTCAGAAGGGAAACAGTATGTGGCCCCCCCGGCCATTCGGGCAGAACAGCCCGAATGACCCCTGTCCTGCTAGGCTCGCCATGCTGCCCATCACCTCCTGCACTACTGCTCTCTCCACGCTGTCTCCGCCTCCTCTGCACTGCACGGACAGGGGGCTGTGCCGCCTGGTCTCCTCCCAAATCCTGACGAACATCATCAGATGCCCCCCACATCGGATCATGCATCTGGCCTCCTCCCATATCCAGCAACACATGCCTCGAAGGTCCAGCTGACTCAGTAGGTGGGGCCGAAGAACATCTCTGTCCACGTACATGCATCTCATGCCCCCCGGCAATCGGCACACCCTCGGCAGTCCTCGGCGTCGACGATGGCGCCGCACGCTGAATCCCAATGATCGGCTCAGGCTCGGCGGTCCTCGGCGTCGACGATGGCGCCGCATGCTGACTCCCAGGCGTCCTCCCTACACCCGTAGAACCGACCGGGGTGAACGACGCAAAATCTATCTGCGCAACGGCCCATGGCTCCTGGTCGCCACCTCGAGCATGACTCGTCCCAGCACCCACATCTCCGAACAGAGGTGCCGTGTCGTCATACGAGTTCAATTGTTCGCTCGCAAACTGAGTCCCAAAGTAGTCCCGATAACTGTCAGGATAAGTCTGCACCTGCTCTACCACTCTCTCAGCTCTAGTCTGCAAGTGCTCACCCGTATGACGTGCTCGGTCTTCTCGTAGGTACTCCTCCAGCATCTCAATACCTTGGTCGCCTTGACCAGACTCTCCAGTCGACTGCACCACTGGGTCATCCGTGTGGTCAAACATCAAGTGCAGCTCAATCTGCACCAGACTCTAATATGTCTCTATAGATGACTGGGACGTGTGCCCAGTATCAGCTCCTACCGTCTCAGTGTCCCTCTCCGGAGGATCCACTACATCCTCCAACGTCTGGGTCTCCCTGACGGCAGCCGCGGTATCATCATCTACCGCGTCGATATCCGTCTCCATCGGAACGGATACACCCTGCAACGTCTGTCTCTCCCTAATGGCAGCTCTCCTAGCAGATTGTAATACTACCCTCTCTCCCAAATTTCTCGACAACACAGACTGTGTAATTTAAAATATATTTGTCAGAATCCTATCGCTCAATTACAATACTATATCGTATAACTGTCTAAATGTGACAACATTTTCGTAAGGTTTATTAATGATATCATCTTAATACTAACAATTCATAATAAAACATAAATATATACTTATTCGATTTCAATTTACCTACACCTAGTCTTTGTCAGAATCCTATGGCTCGAATACGATACTATATCGTATGACTGACTAAATGTTGCAAGATTTTCCAAAGGTTTATAAATGATTTCAACCTCATACTATCAATTCCTAAGAAAACAGAAATATATACTTATTCGATATCAATTTCCCTACACCTAGTAACAATTTTAACATACCGTAGGGTGAGGCTGTGTCTCCAGCGGTGGCGGTACACCTGTCGTCCTCCGCCTCTGTATAGTGAGCTCCGGCTACATTATATAAAACAATGAAATGTTAACACTATTTCCTTCAAATTAACAAATAAAGCAAATTGATTATTATAAACATTAAATGTTACCTGTAACGGATGTCTCCGAACATGACTGACATCATCAGCTACGGCTTTCCCACGGTTGTCCTTCACCATCTTAAAACCCGGGTACAGAGTGGTGGTAGATATGGGGACGGGGAATGGACGGATCCAAAAGTCGGGCTCGGAATCAAAGAATGGGAGAAGATTCGAGTCGGAAAGAAAGAGATCGGAGAAGATTCGGTGTGTCGGAAAACTGGGCCCCCACGCCTATTTATATTAGGGCCCAACGGTAACAAATCATACCGCATCTCCATGCGGTATTGTTTTACCCCAAAATTCAAAACCATACCGCATGCCCACGCGGTATTGTTTTACCCAAAATTCAAAACCACCGCATGCCCATGCGGTGGGTTTCGGATAGCTCCGACCCAACCGGATTATCGTATTACGGACTCCGTTTTAACCTAACTCACCGCACGTACGTGCGGTGTTTTTATACAGTCAAACGACATACCGCATGTACATGCGGTATATCGAGCTAAAATTTTCTTAATCCACCGCATAGGGATGCGGTGGATTAGCGGTGTAAATAGTAAAAATTAGCGGTGTACATATCATACCCCATCATTTTTGGGTAATTGATATTTATACAATTTTTAACTTTTAATATGTTGAGAGCACATTATTTCTTTAATTATCATTTTCAAAAAATTCGTCTAGTGACACTTAAAAATTAAGAAGTATATATAAAAATTGTTTTCATATAAATAAGCAATAAATAAATTTTTTTCTTAATATCATTTATGTCATATACAATAAATAGATGTAATACACTAAAAAAATATATAATTATGACCCTAACAACTAACAAGCATGAAAAAAAAGGCCTAATTTTAATTATCGCACCGGGCCTTCGAAAACATCAGGACGGCCCTGGGGTAATTTGGTCCGATAACTTAATCTACATGAGATGAGAGTGAGACAGGTGTGGCGTAGCGAAGGAAGGGGAACCGAACGAAAAACAGAACACGGGCCACGGGAGACGCCAACACACACACCAAACACGGGGATTACGGACAGCTCTCCCCGGAGACGTTGCGTACAGCTGCTCCTTCCTTAACGAGTGGGCCCACCCGTAAACCTCATAGTCATATACATGCACACACCAGCATCATACATCACACATGGCCCACCACCACCACATTCACATTTGAGAGTTTGAGTGAGTTTGAAAAAACTAAAAAGGGCAGTCGACACAAGATTTTGCAGGCTCGGCTTCCTAGGCTTCTCACTGTTGGCTACGGTAACTTTTTGACCTAATCAGCCGCTGGGCCCTACCTTCTATTGGGCTTTTTTCTTAGCGGGCCTTCCTAAGCCCGTTTTATAAGAATCTACATTCACATTTGGAATACGGTTCAAAGTGTAAAATCGGGTTGGTTATTGGATTTGTTTTCCCATTTATATAATTTGGCTCCCTTTGTTATGACTCGTGAGTTGTGATGCCAAATTATTGGAATCTAATACCCACACAAATCACATTAGTCATTAGTGGAAGATGGCCGCATCGCATCAAATTTTTCCCGCTTTCTTTGATCCTCAATTTACGTTGCTTTTAGGATGCCTTTTGCCATTGTTTCAAAAGCTTTCATTCATGTTAAGTTCCGCAACAAAAAAAAATTCATGTTAAAAGAAATCCTTAATACGCAAATTACTTGTACTATTATAAATTTTTCCATAAATCCCACTGACGATACCATAGAAAATAAACCTACTAATTTACAAATATATGACATCATAAATAGACCACCCAGCGCAAAAGACATCTGGCCCCTCTATAAGGTTCATTACGAGTAGAGTAGAGGTTCATTACGAGTAGAGTACTTGGTCAGATCCCGGCCCACTCAACACCCTAAGTATCTTCAGCCTAAATAGCCTCGCAATCAATATCTTGACGTAAGCGTAGATGAAATTCATAGCAGGTCCCACAAGTATCCAGTGGCTCTTTAGGGCCCAAACAAGCAGCTCGCTGGGTTAAGCACCTCTCCTCTAACAGTGTCACGTGTAATGTCTAGCTCCCTAGCGTGAGGGCATGCGTTACACATGTCCCATGTTAAACCACGAGGTCGCTAGCAAGCTGCTCTCTTGGTCTCCCTATAAATATCCCCTCCAACCCCCAAGAGAAGGATCTGATTCAAGAGAGAAGAAGAAGAGCTCTGAATATCTCCCCGACCTAAAACCCCCGGAGTTGAATTCTTGAGGTCTTTGATCGGAGAAGAGCGTTCTTGGGATAAGAACATCGCCTGACTTCCTCTAAGGACGACGATATAGCGAATTAATTCTTCGCGAGCCAAATGCACCAACCCCATCGCTTGGACTAGTAAATATATAATCTGATCACCACCCGTCTCAACTAAGGCTTGCAGATATTCTAAGACATTTTGTCGTCATGATGAGGTAATAAATACAGGTGAAATTCCATGATCGCGTCACATACCACCTCTGTTCAGAAATAGATATCATTTGTTTTTTTGACATGTTTTTTCAAGAGTTGTAAACAATATAAAATATTGACCTTTTATTTTATTTTTTAAAATTTTACACTCATTACTAATAATATTAGTTCAAAATTATATTTAAAAAATTAATAAAATTTCTACATTTTTATATTTTTAGCGAAACTTTATATAGTTTTTAGTTCATTAAAAAACTATTACAAAGTCAAATGGGATTAAATTTTAAATCGTCCACATCCCTTTTATTGCACAAAGTTTTAGATTTGATGTGTGAATTGAAATCCCTTGTCCCCACCTTGTTCCCATCCCCTCACAATTCTTAATTAAAAACAAACTAAAATAAATTAAAAACAAAACAAAAATGTGAGAGGGGATAAGGAAAGGGAATAGGATTGGAACAGAAGATTTGAACCCTTCAGGTGCAACTTTGACAAAGGATAAATTTAGGTGACTTTTTCCCTGAAGAAATTTAAAACTTTGTGCAATATGAAGAAAAAACCTTAAATCCTTGTTTGCTTACTTTTAAATGCCCGCTAGTAATGAAATTAAAAGCACCGCTTTAAGAACACATCTTGAGTGTGTAAAAAATACACACATTTTTTTTTATAGTTGTCTCCATTGATTATACTCTAAATAAATAAGATTCAGTTTGCGTCAAGCCTTACTAGCTTAACTGGTAAGGATGGTATGTAGTGATCAATAGGTCACGAGTTCGAATCACTACAAAAAAAAAGATATTAGCAACGGCTATTTGCCGTGGCTAAAAGTCCATTTGTCGTGGCCAAAGGGTGTTAGCCACGGCTGTAGCCACGGGAAACAAGCCGTGGGGAAACATGGGGTGGCAAAAGAGAGTAGCCACGGCTATAGCCGTGGCTAAAGTGCTAGCCACGGCAAGTTGCCGTTGCTAAATGATTTCTGGGAAATAAAAAAAAAACTACTTTTTAGCCCAGATTCTTCAGACCTGGGCTAAAAAGTCCCATATTTATAAAAAAATATAATACCCCACAAATTCTATTTTAAATACATTCCTCTAGCAACTGAACAGTAAAATTGTAAATGTAAAATTACACAATTAAGCTAATCTACTAGAGAATGAGATCACATTAAGCTAATCTATTCTAAGTACATCTCTGATGTCGTGATTACCCTGCAGCCGCATTGCTCGAAGCAGATGAGCTATCACTCTCCTGAAGCAACTTTCCATGGCCTGAAGGCCTAACACAAGAGACGAGACAATATATGAGAAGGTATTTGTGCTGAGACCCATAATAATAAATTATAATCTCTGAGAATTACCTCCACAAAGCTGAAATAGGTCGGCCTTTGTGACCTGAAAAAATGTAGACAAAACATAAAGGGCCGAAGATCAATACACCATGAAAGATATGCATAGAGCTATTCCAACTTTTCATCGGAAGGAATGAAAGCATATGGCTGATATTTACAACATTACCAACTTCAGCCACATCAATGATGCATAATAAAATTATAAACCTGATACAAAATGCATTCACGGATTTTCTTACAATTTCCTCGAAGATAACCTTAATACTTTGATTCTCATTAAAAGGTACTAGATTTTAAGCATTCAATATAAATTTGGATGAAAAAAAAATTCAGACAGCTTCTACGATTTCCTCGAAGGTAACCTCTAATCTGTTTTGAAGAATTGTCAAAATCAACCCCAAACTTCAGCCTAGCATAGATGTACACCAACATTATCTCCAAACAACCAGAAAACTTTAACAACTGTAAATGAATAAAAAAAACAGCCCCTAGCTGTTGTTGTATAGCATAGATGTACACCAACATCATCTCCAAACATTCTTACTTTTGATTAAAAAAAATTGCCAACTAATACGAGTAAAAAAACCATACAAATGAGATTAGCTTTAATCTTGAGTTGGGATTAGCTTATGTGTTTGAGAGGACAAGAATTGTAAAAATAAATGAGGACAATTGTTCTATTACTCTAATCTATAACATGTGAAGCAAAATTTGAAGATCTTTGGAAAGAGAGCAATGGCAACAAATACTTCTTTGTAAGCGAACATGCATAAATTTTCTAGGCTATTTATAAACAACATGAAGCTAAGAAGAAATTCAGGATTTGCCTATATAAGTTGTAAAAGTAAAAAATCAGCCTTAATACTAAATGAAATAAACTTACCGAAATATATATAGTTATCAAGCTGGGAGGTGGAAATACATACTCGGTAAAGAACAATCCACTTGAATGATTTCTGAAAAAGACAGCATGGGTAACATGTTCTTATCACCTTGAACATTTACAACTTGTAAGAATGCAATAAAACTCACATTGAGTAACAATAAATCTTGGAACTAGTGCAGGATACACCATGGGTAACATGTTCTTATCACCTTGTTCTGGAAGTGGGAAACTTGGTACCTACCAACAACATAGCTTGATTAATTGGAAATCAATCAAGTTACTTAAATCTATAAACACTCGACAAATAAAATGGACACTGCTATAGAGCATATAGAGACGATCAAATAATCTTGATCATCCACATGCTTTAAATTATATTTTCAGGTTAAGCCAACAATAGAAACTAGTAACAAATATGGAGCTCATATGAACACTTGGGAGATGGAAAATCAGATTGGCAAAATATGCTATCCTTTTGGTAGGTTAAGAATTTTGGTAGGTTAACAATAGAAACAGTGAGAGCCTCACTGTTAGCTTTCACTGTTTGCATATTATTGTGTTGTTATTTAATCAAAATGGTTAACAAATCATCACCAAGTCACCCACTCATCAAAACAAAATGGTTAACAAATCCTCACCGAGTCACCCACTCATCAAATTTGACCTTTGCTTCCTTTCTAATTGGTTTAAGATGATTTTATGTCAAATTATTAACTGAGAATGTATATGATCATGTATATTGTATATGCCACTCAGGTATGCTACCAAGAAAATCAAGTAATTAAACATTATTCTAATCTCATTATTAATTCTGAAATATAACAAATGTAATAAATCACTCACATAATGTGCAGGCCTTCTATGTGAGGACTGAGGAGGTTAAGGCATGATCAAAAACCACTACGTGCCTGCAAGTACTGATCATGAAACCATGGCAATCCACTTCATCCAGAACTAAACTCCTGCTAGAAAAGAGAGGCTCCCAGCTTCCAGTGGCAAACAACACCAGTTTCAAAGACGCTCCAGGCGTGATAGGAGAAGATGAAAAGAAGGGTAAGGCTGTTCAATCACCGGCTGAGGACAGCTATGATGAACACCTTCCAAAAGAAGTTAAAGAGCCGAAGAATAAGATCATCAGTCGTGTCTCTGAAGTGAAGACACCAGTCTCCATCGTCCGTCTTCTAGTTGATGGTACTACAGGAAATGGAGATGGCAAGAGCACAAATGTCACTACAACTCCAGCATCAATTACAATTAGGGAGAAGACAGAGAACAAAACTAGGAACCAAGAGGAGATTGATGTCACTACTTTTTAACCTCCTAGTTAGTTCTAACCTTCTGTATTCACGAAGCACTTGAAAGGTTTATGAATGAGTCCTCCTAACATGTAGCAAGAAAATAACTGCATGTGGTTTCAGCAATCCAACAACCATCTTGTCAAACATTAGTATTTGAAACTTTAAAAATGCAACAGGCTTTAAAAGAAGAAGATCATAGCTTTATTTACAAGTTGTGGCTAGTCCACTGTACACATACAGAAGGGAAAACACAAAAGAAATGAAGTTATCGGAAGGAGGAAGGAGAGTGGCAGAGAAGAGAAAAAGCCAAATGCTGAAATAAAAATAATTCGCATATATATATGAAGTGGCTTCTGTATTTTAGAAGAGTCATCTTTATCTCATAAATGCTTACACATTACCAAACCCAATTAAAAGAAAGATGTGTAAGAAGATTAAAAAGATTATCCTAAAATGAAACACTCTGAGATAAGGAAGAAGGTAAATACAAGTACTTAATTGCACAGAAATAGCTAGCATCAGCCACACACTCACGGATGCCAGAACCAAATCTCAACCGACATGGAAGGAAAAACTACATTTTTCGTATTCAAATGCGACACATCATTTCTAACTAGAGAAAATGCCTTGTCATCACCCTATTTTCTAGCGCTAATTGCTTGCAAGTTATGAATCGTTACAATTTAATTCCAAAAAGCAAACCTAAATCTGATAGCATAATTAGATATCACTAGCAAAAACACAAATGAAATCACAACACTAGGCATTTTCGAAAAGGAAATCGAGACCACTCAAACCAGCATATCCAAATTAAAACAGCAGAAAGAAAAAAAAACAAAACAAACTCACAAAGAGAAACTACAGGGATGAAGAGAGAGGCATACTTTAGGGCGAAGGAAGGGAGAGGAAGCGTTAGCAGATGAAGCACCATCCCTGCTACTCCAATACACGGCGAAACAGCAGGAATGGAGAGAGAGGCATACCTTGGCCCTAAGGTATTATGAGCCTTAAATTTGTGGCAAGTGAAAAGTGATTCACAACAACAGTGCTCGAAACTTACAGGTAAATCATGGAGTGATAAGAACCTGTCCATATAGTTGATAGATAAGCAAAAGCTTAAAGGCCTAAAGCAGTAATGAGCATGAGCCTGAAATTTTCACATCATTTACACATCAAATTAACCAAACTGCATTCTCAACAAACCCTAACCAGGTAAAGGATCATCAATCAAGAGCAGGCAATTGAAATCGGATAAAAAAGAGATAAGACAAATGAAAAATGCAGACCTTTCAAATCCAATCAAAAGCGTCTTTCCTGAAATTCAAGTTCAATTCGCCACTGCGGAGTCTCAAGAGATAATCTTCATTGGGGAAATACTAAAATCTGTCTCTCTAATATCAATCTGAATGAATTAAAAAAAACCCTAATTTTGCACAAATCTGAATGAATTATAGAAGAAAGAAGAAGAGCATGCCCAAATTACCTCATGTTTGGCCAAAATCAGGAGTGCGAGCGGGAATGGAGAGAGATGCCGAGCGGGAGAGGGGATCGCGAAGGGGCTCACCACCATGAGAGAGCAAAGCCCGAGGTAAAGCAAGAGAGACCTGACCGGCCATGGACGAGATCGAGTTCTTCGGTGATAAAGGAGGTCGAGCAGCACCCTTCTCCAATGAGACGGAGAGCAAGAAGGACGAGGGATAGAGAGGTCGAAGTGTCGGGAGAGCTTCCAGTGGTGGTGGATGACGATGAACAAGAATGAGGAAGGAGGAAGGAGGAAGGGCGGCCATGGATGAATCTGAAAGTCGAGACTCGAGATGGAGAGGGTTGGGAGTTTTCAGATCTGAGATCTGAAAGTGAGCAGGGCAAGGGTTTTCAGAGCTGAACTAGGGCGGTCATGCTTTGTTATACACAGGTTAGGGTTTTTTTAATACATGCTTTTTTTGCCACGGAAACTTTGCCGTTGCTACCATTGGTAGCTAATTTGTTTTTTTTCCACCCAATGGCCACGGCAAATAGCTCCCGTTGCTACCGAGGGTGGCGAATATGTTTTTTTTTTTTTGTAGTGAATCCCCCTTCCCCATATTGTAATGGACTAAGTGCCTACCTATGAACCAAAAAAAAAAAGATTCGGTTTGAAAAGATAAAGAAAAACAACCAATGAGAACAATATTTATTTTATTCAAAAGTGAATAATTTTTCTTAGACATTTAAAAAATGTTATTTATACATACATTTATTTATGCTCGTATCTTAACGCCTCATATATAAATGTGTACATTTTACCCATAAAAATAATCATAACACAATCTATATTCAAATCATTTATACTATATCATTATATGTTGAACATCTACGTCTTGGGATAGAAAAAGTTTGAGAATTAAAGATAACCGATCTCATATTAGAACGAGACTCAAAGATTATCACGGACTATCTAAGAACAAAAGTTGGGTGTCCTTGGGAAATATAAATGATTATGTCAGATATCCAAGTCCTTATCCAAAAAGTAAATAATGTTGAAGCAAGATAATAATTCGGTTCTCTAGACAAACCTAGAGCAACCGAGAGACCGGACAAGCCGGTAGATGGACTAACCATCATGTACAACTGAAGTAAATGGCTGAAGAAAATGACAAAAGAAAATTACAGAAGCAAATGACATAATTAAAATTACAAAGGAAACGTGCAAGCCATCCTACACTGAAATCACAAGCAGAAGAGACAAATGAAACGATCTATCAAAGGGACGACGCACACAGAGAACTCTGGGGAACATCAGCGAACACCTCAGATTTTGGACTCAAAAGAGCCGTCAGATGTCAACGCACTTCCACGATGTCATCGAACATGATAAATCAAACACTGCAACAAGAAGCCTGCAACAAAACAAGAACAGCACAACACACCAACCCGCAAATCCAACACCAAACCAAACCATTGTTCAAAGAAACCCCCAAGACCCGTCCCAGACCCTCAAAGACGATAACAAGATCGTAGGCGAATACCAGGTAGTCAAAATAGAGGCGAATGAAATGTGCCAAAGCAGAAACATAAACAACAGTAAAACGGCATAGAGGCAAAAGAACGAATTGAGACTGGTTCAAAGGCCACAAAACGAACAAAACAAATGGCACACGTGCCATCCTAATCTGATTTTGATTTCCAAAAAAACCACGAAACAATTTGATTATTCACGTCTAAGCGTGAAGGGCGGCTTAAAACCAAGAGGAGAGCGAAAAGAATGGTCCAGAAACCATGGGAACAACCTGAAGACGAAGCGGACAGCCGCAACAGGTCATTAGAGGCGGTGGAAAACCGGGCGCGAAGGCGGTGGCGGCAACCAAGAGAGGCTACAGAACCGGCAGGAGGTCTTTGTGAGACAAAACCGGCAGGCGGTGGTGAGCTGGAACTAGGAAGACGGACGGTGGTGGCGGGATCTGTTAGCGGAAGCGCTGGTTTGGGGGCGGCTGAACAAGGGGAGAACCAGGAGAGACCGGTAGGGGCGATGGTGAGCCGAGGTCGAAGGCGGAACCAAGGATGGGTGATGGAGAGCCATGGTAGGTGGCGGCGTTTAGCGGAAACCGGTGGGCGAGGGCAAAGATTGCTGCTGGGCAAGAATCGGTGGAAACCGACGTTTGGAGGCCGAGGGCGGCGGCAAATGCTCTCGTTGAGAGATTTTAGGGTTTTTTACGTTTGAAATTGAAGGAACATGCACAATCTTTAATAAGTTTAATTCATCAAATATTCCTATAATCAATTATTACAAGGTGTTTTGTTTGTTTGTTGTAGATTTATTTTTCACCTACTTTTGTGATGTTTACCAATTTTATTTTATTTTTTTAAGAAATGAAAGGATAAAATAATTTATAGGAACTTCATGATTTATCTTAATTCGCCAACACACAGGCATCTCAAGTTTGGAAGAAAACTCCTTCCTCTCTCTAGAAACTAGTGGGAGGAAGTTTGCAAAATCCCTTCGGGGTTGAAATCTTAACCATGAACCTTGCCCGATTGAATTGATTTCTTGATCGGTGCTCCTAATCGACCCTCGAATCAATCGTTCTTGGTTGATCTGGTCGTCTGCTTGCTCGGATTTGAACATCCCTTGCCCGATCTGGTTGTTTCTTCGATCGAGCCCCTAACCTCTCTCTACTCTGGTCTATGTCGATCCTCTCCAATGGAGTCTCAACTCCGGTGTTGGCTGCATTATTCTTCCTATGCCTTCTCCCGTTTGTTGTCTGACCTTCCCTGATGATGAACTAGGGCGAGAAAATCCCATAAATCCGAATATCTATATTCAATTTTCGAACTAACTTGAATCTATTTTGGGGCTTTCGACGTTTTTTCGCTTCATGCCCCTGATCTCAATCCCCCATGGGCTCTTTGTTCTTCTCAACCCCATAGCTCAAACCTTCACCATTAAAGCTCCGTGGTGGTGCCCTATTAAAAGTTCCCCTCCGTCACAGCAAACCCCGAGGTGGGGCTTTGCCGCCTCCCTCCGCTCATCTTCCTCCGGGCTCTCTCGGATCCGGTCTCCCACTCCTTCTCCGGGTGGGCTTGATTGACGCCTTCGGCTGTAATTTCCTATTGGGCTGTGGCTTTGCGCCGTTGACTGCCTTGCGCTCCTCCTCGGAGGTCTCGGTTGCTCCTAGAAACCTCAGTCCTGTCCGACCCTTTGCTCGCCGTCGCCGATGGCCTTCTGGCTCGGTTGGCACCGTCGGAAACCCGCTGGCCCCTCCTTGCTCCTCACTCCCGTTTGTTTGGTTGGCGGCGGCGATAAAATAAGCCAAGCCCTTGTTTTGCTGAAAGGTCGCAAACTTGGCTTTCCCCCTTGGGCCAGTGTTTGTGCTTTGGGCCCAAGTCCTTTCCTTGGGCCCGAAGCTGGCACGAAATTTATTGTGTTTGGAATTCTAGTTTTTTTTTTATTAGGAAAAAATTCGAGGTCAGATATACCTGAATCTCAAAGGCCGACAAGTCGGCAGACGGATAACCGTCTAAGCAAACATAAAAATACAGAGATGGTGCAAAATACAGGCAAGAAATCTACAACAGCAAAACTAAAAACAACTAAACCTAAACAAGACGAGGACGTAGACGAAGGACGAAGCCAAGCACTACCCTATAGCAACATCGTAGGCTAGCGGCACAACAGGAGTCGCCTGTGGACAGTGAAGACGAACCTCCAAGGAACCATTCTTCCGGAGAAAGGAGACGCCTCGATACACACTATCACGACCCCAGCCTATCCCGACTCCAACTGCCAGAACCCCATCAAACGGAGAAGAAATCCAGTCACGCCAAACGTAGAATCACACAAAGCCTGAATCGAAAGCACCAGAAACCCACGCGGGAATTACACAAACCCCAACCGGGAATTATTTATAATAGATTTAACATATATATATATATAAATAAAAATATCTATTTATTTTTTTTTATTTTTTGTTAATATTTCGGGCTGCTTTGGGCCCAAGGAATTAACTTGGGCCCAAAAAGCAGCAATTCAGGCCCAGTCAATGGGCCACTCAAGTCCACGGAGAGAAAAAAAGACCCATCATCACGCGTATGAATGAGAGCCGTATCCCGGCCACCGCCGACCAACCTGGAGATGGGTGAAGGTAAGCGAGTGAGAATAATAGCAGCGTCACAACCAGGCCAGAAGCGCCGGCAACGACGGCGGAGCCTAGCGTCGGCGAAACCTGGGCATACGGAGGTCGCACGACCAAGAGGGCCGAGATCAGCGGCAAACCGAGGTACAAGATGCAGACCAAGGAGGCGAAGAGAAGGAGGCCGCGACACCAAGATGTTGAGATCTGGGGGAAGCAGATCGGGGAGTTTAAGGCATAACTCAAGGGAGAGATGAGGGCCGAGGCGAAGCAGGTGGAGGATCAAATACCGACGACCCGGCGCCACACCCACACCAGCGGAGGTAGGAATCAAGGGGTCATTGAAAGAATTTATTTAGCATCAGAAATTGGACGGGGGAAGATGAGAAGGTGAATAGAAACCCATAAACATCACAAACCCCACCAAGAATCAGACTTTGATCGAAATCGGCAGAAGAAGATAAGATCGGGGGAAACACCACCACAGATCTGAATCCCCACAACCGAAGACGAGGGTGGGAACATCGTGCACCGATAGGGTCTGACGGAGTAAAGCTAAGGCGGCCTGGTGGCGAGCTAGTGTAGCGGCGGCCGAAGCCGAGGTTTTCCACGCCACGGAGGCAGGTTGATGGCTCCCGAAGAAGATTTGGGCCTCTCGGAGGAGGGGTTAGAGGCTCCCGGAAGAGAGCTTTTTACTCATTGTAGTTATCCTTAGACGTCGACAAGTACCCAAGCGTACATGTCAAGAACCACTGTTGATTATCTGGATTTTGAACAAAGAGATTGAAACACGAGATTTCAATCTGGATTTTTTGTTTGCCTCTCCCAGCAAGGATTTGGGTTTTTATTTTTTATTTATTTGTTCTCTTTCGTTCACAGAACACAAGGGCTGGAGCCGGAACCACGGCTGAGACGGAAGAAGATTACTCCTCAACCGTCAACGAACGTACCACCGAAGCCAGAACACGAGCAGGAGCCAACAAGCGCATGAAGACAGAAGACGAAGAACTGAAGACAGGAGACAACCCTCCACCTCGACCTCCGACACAGCCGCCGGGGCCACCGCGCTCTTTCCAGAAATTAAGGGGGAAACTAGGCCGGATTGAGAATCAATTTCAGCAATTGGACTTGATTTAGAAAAGATTTGATGAACTTGTGGTTAATTTGGGGATTCCCTCAAAGGGGATTTATTTCATCAAAGGGTTTCCGAGCCCCTCAAAGGGGATTTCCTTCAGAGCCTGTTTGGAATTCTAGTTTATTTGCCGGATTTATATATAGATATATAATCTTTGGTTTTTATATTTATATATAATTTGGATAAAAATTCCTTATGGGCTCCAAATCTCACTCGAAAGGGTGGGCTCTAATACCGTTCGGACGGGAAACTTTAATTATAATTATGGAATAATAGTGCTTCCCGATTGTTCTGGTTGTTTTCGGGAGCTCTGTTCACATTTCCGGCGATCGATTGATTATCCCTTTCTTTGCTCGTATTTGCTCGCCTTCTGGCTTCGTGTCGATGCTCTGGTGTGGTTGCGTTTGCATTGTGTTGTGTTGCAGTATCGAACGTCCTGTTTGATCGAGAACGGATCGTGGTTGTGTTCGTGGTCTTCGAAGATCCTTCATCTAGGTGGGGGCAACGTCGGTGATCCACACATCCCCAGGAGTCGCTTTTTCCGGCTGGGGTACTGTCGTGAGTCTGTGCACTCTCTCACGTTTTTGCACTCGTGACGCATCTAGGTTCTCCATCGATTTCTCTGCTGACAGTCGTCTTGTATCAGTTGTTAGGGTTTTCTTTCGTCTTTGTTGATTTGTGTACTGTGTACGATTTGTATTGACGGTACTGTCGTGAGTCTGTGCACTCTCTCACGTTTTTGCACTCGTGACGCATCTAGGTTCTCCATCGATTTCTCTGCTGGCAGTCGTCTTGTATCAGTTGTTAGGGTTTTCTTTCGTCTTTGTTGATTTGTGTACTGTGTACGATTTGTATTGACGGTTCTCCGTCTTTCAACTTAGTCGGCCATCGAGTTTCAGGTTTGCCTGAACTCGAATTCTTACCTAAAAAAAAATGATTTATCTTAATTAAAACTCACAAAACTTGAATCTAATAATATCTGTAACTTTTTTTTTCAAAAAAATGTGAAATATCATATAAAATGTCATCTAACAAATTAAGAGGTCATAAAAACTAGAAAGGGAGACTGTCGATAAAAGAGCAACACATGACATCGAGGCTGACAACGAAAATAATATTTTCCCATTGAAAAACTAAAAAACTATAATTAAAAAAATAAAAGAAAATTGCTAATTTATGGCTAGGTTCACGAGGCGATGTAATGAAATCAGACCCATAAAGACTCTTGATATATCGCTGATCAGTTGTCTGTCTCGTGGTGGTTTTTGGCTTTGTTCGTAGTCCACGTTCTCATCTTGTTTATCATGTCTGTGTTGGGGGCATCCTGTCCGTTTATTTTGCACATTTTTTATATAATATATTATATTTTTAATAATTTTTCGTTTATTGACTTATCAGCCCCTTCAATTTCAAGTACTTTTTTTTTTTTTCAAAAATTTCAAGTACTCTTATATCAAATTCTTTCTTGTAAAAAAAAAAAAAAGGGGCCCAATAGGCCCATATAAATTAAAAGGCCAGTTAGTTCCGGCCCTCTTCTTCTTCCTCTTCTACTCTACACGCATACCTACCGCTGGCGCTGTGCAAGTTGGAAATTGGTTAGGGTTTCTCTGGTGCGGGTCCATTATCGCCATTTGCACATCTCCAAGCCCCGAAAATGGCTGAACAGGTTACTCTTATCTTTGTCTCTGTCTTTTATTTTCATTTCGGGTTATTGAAACTCACATTGTCCTTTCTATGGGGTTCAATCTTGTGTAGACGGAGAAGGCCTTTCTGAAGCAGCCAAAGGTGTTCCTCAGGTAACCTATTATAATATCTCCATCTCCCGCTGCTGGATTTACACGCTGATTTAAAGCCACTGCATTTGATTTTGTTTTCGTACTTGTACATTGAACTTTTGGGGTTAAATCTGTGTAGCTCGAACAAGAGTGGGAAGGGGAAGAGGCCAGGGAAGGGAGGAAACAGGTTCTGGAAGAGCATTGGCCTTGGCTTCAAGACTCCCAGGGAGGCCATTGAAGGTGTCGCCTTTGTTCCTTATTTTATCTTTCTATACAATCTTCCTGTTGGCTATCATCTGTTACCTAACAGTTTTCAAGTTTAATTTCTGCTTTTTATTTGAGCAAATTCTCAATCTTTGTTGTGATGCTGTATACATTGTTGATATGATGTTTCGATTTTTCAATGAATACGCATTTTGGCTTTAGCATTGTGCTGGGAATGATTCATTATTGGTGTCGTCATGAACTTGTTTCATTGGAGGTAGAATGTAGTTCCACTCTTTGTTTGTCGAATTAGATGGAGGCTTGGTATTTTTGCTTTGGCTCCTATGTGATGGATTTATTGGGTGTCTCACTTTTTTGTGATCAATCTTTGTTTTCCTTAATCTCAGTCTTAAAATTCCATCTGTTTGCAAGTTCGCATTGAATTTTAGTGAACATAAACTAGAGTAAATCTTTATATGCTGCTTTGATTTAGTGCAATCTTACGTTTGTCCGAGAGATTTTACTAGTATCAATCTAGTATTCTAATTCTGTTATGTGAACTACTAACAGTCTAACAGCGTATATTGTGGTGCCCTATAGACTATAGATTATATATCTACCATGTTCATAAATGCCTGTTTTTAACATTCCCTTTGATGTTATAAAAGCAATGCATCATATAGTTGGCAACTTGTGTAAAGTGTACACACTTTAATTTTGCAGGTACTTACATTGACAAGAAATGCCCATTCACTGGCACTGTCTCCGTCAGGGGGCGTATCCTTACAGGTACATGCCATAGTGCCAAGATGACTAGAACTATCATTTTGCGGCGTAACTATCTGCACTTTGTGAAGAAGTATCAAAGGTTGGTGACATTTGGCTGTAGTAATCTCCTCCATTCCGCTCTTACCCTCTCCTTCTTGGCTGATCTTTCCATGATGTCTGCAGGTACGAGAAGAGGCATTCCAACGTTCCAGCTCATATCTCCCCATGCTTTCGTGTGAAGGAGGGAGACCATGTGGTCATTGGCCAGTGCAGGTAAGTTCCTTAAAAATACAAATTCTCTGCGTGTCGTGGACTTGTTTCTTATGAGACAATTTGTATAATCAGTTCTTGATACCATGCCCTTTTTTTGACAGGCCATTGTCGAAGACTGTACGATTCAATGTTTTGAAAGTTATTCCTGCTGGGTCATCTGGTGGTGGGAAGAAGTCGTTTACCGGATTCTAAAGAGAAATGTCTTGGAATGGAATACAATATGCCCGATTTTCCAATTTTTGTTATCAGCGAGATCTGAGCATTTATTTTCAGTACTGTTGACATACATTTTTTACAATGGATTGATTCATAGGCATTGTGTTCATTGAGGAAAAAGTTACTCAGCTTTGTCTTACTTACAGTTTTTTACCAGACCATGCATCTTCCAAAGCTTCTCGTTTACTGGTTGACATTTGGTATGGAAATCATAGTACCAGGTATCCAATATTTGGTGGTTGTCTTGATATGACATTGATCATACATTTAACTAATGTGATTCACTCCTCTAAATCAGTTTAGGGGACTGCCAAAAACTAACATCCATGGCTAATGGAGATGTTTGCAAGCTGGATGCATATATGATATATCCAAACCACAGCCACAAGCACAACAGTTGAGAACTTGAAACCTTCAGGAAAAACCAGCAGCTCCTGGCAGCTCCTGGCAGTTTTGTTTGTTTAGCCTCTCTTGACGGGGTTGAAGTAGGACACTCCGACGACAGCCCTGCCGATGGCTGCAAGCAAGAGGCCACCAGCAGCAATGCTGAGCAAGAAATTTTTCAGTGAAGGGGTCAAGTCAGCCGCCTCCACCACCTGGGGTACCATCATGGAGGCCATCAGGGCAGCTGAGGTGGCAGCCACCACTACCTTCTCCCTCAGGGAGGCCTTCACCTGGAGCCTGCTGGGCACCCTGCACTTCTGGCTTTTGGCTTTCATTGTAGAATGCCGAGCAAGAAATTATTTATATGTATATATTAAAAAGAATGTTTTCCATAACATATTTTGTTTCATAACCATCCTTGAATTTCATTGACTTGGCACTTTGAGCTCGGAGCTTTCCACTCAAAATAACCTACAAAAAGGACTAACAAGAGGAAAGGGCCTACAAGATTTTTTTCAGCCCTCTACGACGAAAGAAATGACCTCGATGAAACATACCTCACATCCCTTGGTTCTGCTCTCCATCACAAATCTAAGAACACCATAGCATTACAGCAGAGTAATGGGATATGAGACCACCCATGGCTTCCCCAACAAATATGAGATCACCAAAGACTTCTAATTCATCATAAGGGCCTTATCTGCGCAATTAAGTGCTTATTCAGTACAGATAAATAACTTGCCAGCAATAAGCACATCGCCTCAAATGAACCCTATATTAATCCAGTTCCAAAAGGCCAAAGTAACAAAATATATATAAGTAGCAATATTTACCATCCAACTACAGAACTCCAGTGTGAACTAGTGCATCACAAGGACATGCAATTATGGATGGATATAGTCATCCTCAGACACGAGATGGGTATAAGAGTTGAACTAACTCGCTGTAAAGATGACAGCAGCAACTTGATCCTTCAAAGAAAGATCAAGTGTAATGGTTCCATCTACAGAAAGAGCTATTAAGATTTGCAATCAAACTATATAACTCCAAAGTGAAATGATAAATCACCTAGACTTCAAATGATGGATGGCTAAATCAACTATAGTCAACCTCAGACACGAGATGGCTACAAAATTTAACCAACTCGCTGTAATGATGACAGCAGCAATTGCTACAAAAATTTAACTAACACGCTGTACATGCACACACACACAAAAAAAAAGATTTTATCCAGAATCTTGTAAGGCGTAGATTTCACTCATAAGTAACATCATAAATGCATAGAACAAAGCAATTAGACTAAGCAATCAACTTAGGGTGCAGAATACAATATACCTTCAAACAGAAAGCCCACCAAGAAGCTTGTAATGCAGCAATTCAGCCTGAGCAATAGCACAGAGACCCCTGTTGTTAACCTTTTCAGCATAAAGCTCCACATTGTTCTCAGGAAACTTGAATAGTTGAATCTCTTTTGCACAACAGATGTCAGTTCCCTAATTCTCCTTCCCTTCTCAGTTCTCCCCTGTAAGACATAATTAAAGAACAAAACTTAGCATCAGCAAAACAAAAGCACCTCATCCAAGATAAACGTACAGATTTCCTACCAAACAAATGTCACCATATAAACAATAAGTCTGAAGAAAACCATCAAATACATCAGCAATGATCCTACTCACATTTTTGTCAGGATAATTGGTTGATTTGATTATACATCAGCTATGAAATCAGGAATCGCATCCAAATCTGAGTGCATCTAGAAATACTAGAGACTGCACAACAGTTGAGAACTTCAAAACTTCAGGAAAAACCAAGCAAACTTGGGATGCCTTGTGAAGGCCATGTTCACCATCAAGTAGTTTCATGACTCAGATCTCATTGCCAGAAAAATCCTGACCAGTCACTTCATAACTCAAATCTCAACTATACCTGATGCCTGCTTGATCATAGCACAATTAGAATTACTCCCTGATGCATTCAGTGAACCAAGTATGCATGAACAGTTCAAAACTCGTCTATCCTATTTATAAAATTCTTCAAATAGCTCTTATTTAACATGCATGATGCATCAGTGTATCACATGTACCTGTAAATGCTCAAATCACACCTTTCACCAATAAATCAAGCTAGCAAATGAACGATCCTCAAAATGTCCCGCATACTAACTCCCCAAGTTTAACATTTCAATGCATTTACTGTATTTTGCTAAGACTTGTACGACATGGTAAAATGATACACGTAAACCTTCCACAATCCCCAACATGACAAGAATCTATCAATTAATATCTGAACAAGGGCAAAAGATTAACACCAACAGAAACAAAAATTGCCAATAGTTGTGCAATTTTAACAGACTATGCTAGACATTACAGTAAGACATGAATTCGGTTCAACATCGCTATAAAATGAAGATAAATTATAGGGTTAACCCAACTTGCATGACGATATCTAAAACAAAACAGAAGAATAAAGTCCCATCTAGATCACTAAAAGCAACAAACCTCCATTCAGTGAGCAAAACCAGTGTCATTGCGTCTTGGAGGTCTGTCGGGAATCCATCCAGGCTTAAACTTTGAAGCTTTATGTCTTGCAAGTTCAGGAGGAACTGGGCTATTACTTTGAATGAGCATCTGCTTCAGATCATAGAACACCTCAGAATCACTTAGAGTCAAAAAGATTGTGGCTATTCCTGATTTACCAGCTCGACCAGTTCTACCAATGCGATGAGTGTATGTCTCAATGTTGTCAGGCATATCATGGTTAATCACATGAGCAACATCAGGTATATCGATACCACGTCCTGCCACATTTGTAGCAACTAGGACGTTGTATCTCTTCGTCTTGAAACCTTCAAGGCTGATTTCTCTTTGATCCTGCGACTTCCCACCATACAGAGTAGTGACACGATAACCATTCTTATCTAGGGACTTGAAAAGCATGTCAGCATTCTTGGTATTAACAAACACAATTGCGTCTTCTCACCCAACTCATCAAGCAATCTCTGCAATCTATACATCTTCTCCGATTCCTTCACCATTATCACATGCTGAGTGATGAGCTCAGTTGCCTTCCCAGCTGTGCCAATGTTCACCACCACAGGGTTCCTCATGTTAGTGAAAACCATGAACAAAGCTTAATTTGATTAAAACCACATCGAATTAAAGCATAAAACTCATCTGAAAACATGAATTGCTGTGGCGTGGTATATATCCGAACTCACTGCTTTAGAAGCGATTTCGCCACGACCACGGTGCAAGTCGGCTTCTGACATCGTCCAAGGTTACACAGCACCTCCAATTGCGTGCACTCGCGAAAGGAGATTTGGAATTTACCAGGAACTCAGAACGCTTTTCTGTGGAGGAAGAAGATGACGTCCATCATCTGTTTTTGGAAAACCGAAGACCAGTTTTTAAGGGAACTGAACGTGGGTGAGGAAACGCTCCCACTATCCCAAAAAATCATATAGTAAAAAATAAATGAGTTAACTATAAAAGATGAATTTATAAAAATATTATTTTATAAATTAATTATAAACCCGCACAAAATTCCTCTTTATAAACCATCTTCCAAAAGTACTCCACAATCAATGTGGGATGATAGAAACCTCAAAGTCTTTAATAAAAACCCTTTGTTCAAGCATTATTTCCAACAATCCCCCACAAATGCGAGAAACTGGGTTTTAAATAACTTTGAAAACAACGTTCTGAGCTGGTTTTATGGAAGAGATACTTAAATGTTGGTGAACGAGTCTTGAACCAAACACATAGTGAAGTTGAGTGCCTCCCTTGTCATAGAAGTGAACAAGTCTTGAACTACTAGACTTGAGAGGTGATCTCAACAGCACATACCTCAACCATGATCCTGGTAGTTCCGCGATAAGATCATCAAATATGTATGTGGTCATCTCATACCTTGGGTGCTAAAGAGTGCTCTAGGAAGACTACCATAGTCTTCCATAGAAGGTGACCAACCCCTTCACACTCTCGTAGGTAGCTCCATCAAGTCTATCTCACATAGACCACCCTTATTAGGGCTATGGAACCATTAAGAGCATTATGCTCATCCTCTTCAATATTCGTTGAATCCATCAAGTCCTTCTAAATAGGACCACCCAACTCTGAGCTATGGACTCATTAAGAGTACATGACTCAACCTTTCTCAATACACCTGTCATGGGAATGAGACGTGGTGTATCTCTCCTCATATGGGTTTTAGTCTCATTCCCCTTAGACAACTCAAGGGCTAGTCTCTCATTAAGCCCTTTTGTCAATAGACCATCAAGTTCCTCTCGGACCTCACATTCTCCAAATAGATGACACCATTCGCAATCAGCTATATCATAGCTTCATGTCAAATCTGCGTGTGTCTCTTCTTGCGAATTTATGTATTGCTACTAGCTACACAAAAAGCAAATGTGAGTCACAATGTAGAGAATTAGATAGAGCTTCATGCCCCCCACGAAGGTAAGTAAGCCAGAAACATTCTCAACCACTCAATATCTTGTTCAGCTAAATCTAAAACTATGATCTCATATTTCATAGTCGACCTAGCAAACATGACCATTTTGATGATTTTCACAACATAGCGCCACCACATAATGTCAAAACAAAACCACTAGTGGAGCTATAACATCATCATAATTAGAATGTTGATCATACTGGCACAACGATAAAGTTATCAAACCTTCTCAACATTTCTCTACATAATGAAATGAAGCAATTTCATTTTTCTAGTTTCTTTAACACTTAGAAACACATCAACTTCACCCATATATTTCATTTTAAAGCGAGAGGAAACAAATGTTTAGTTTCATTTATCACATGCATGCTAGTGCCAAATATCAACATCTCATTTTCATATAAAGGCACGTAACCAATGTAATACATCTTGGTATAAAAACATGCATTATATACACAAAATGAAAACTTCAACACAATTTGGTGACATTCTCATAACATTTCAAATATGCTTGGTTAAAGCCGTGTATTGATTTCTTAAGTGAACACAAAATTCTCTTTTCTTGGAACCACATGCTCGTAGGCTATTCTACATATCTCTTTCTCTAGACCGTCATTTAAACCACAGTTTAACATCCATTGATGCACTGTTGATTTATAATTAAATGCTAAAGCAAATAATAAATGTAAATGACAATCATAATCATTTGAGAATATGCATTAACGAAATCAATTTCATGTTTGTATGAATCCTTTAACCACTAGTCTTGCCTTAAACCTTATAATAGAACCATCAATTCTAAAATTCCTTTTAGAGATCCATTTACACTTAATGGTTTTGATACCTCTAGGCAAGTCAACTAGTTCCCAAGAAGGGATAAACGTAATAGATTCCAATTCAATGTCTATAGCATCTTTTAGAAGAAACTAGCATAAGATGGACTCATAACCTCTTTATGTGTTCTAAGTTCATCTTCTAACTTAAGAACATAAATAAGAGGTACCTCACTTTAATTCACATATACGAGTTCATCCAACAGAGTTGTCTCAAACTTAAACTCACATCTAGTTTCAATTATATGTCTATTACCCCTCTAAGCTCATTAGATTCATTCTCATCATTTGAATCAAGTAAAGATAAAGATGCAGACATGAGCACATAGGCATGAATACTATTGTGATTTTACTTAAAAGTAAACATCGCAGAAAACTCAGCATCATGATATTCACACATATTTATATCATCCAAGCACATAAGCAACGCAATTGTTCTCGTCATAACCAACAAGTATATATATATAATCAACCATATTAGATCCAACATCATGTCACTTAAAGGAAAGTATAATCACTTTAGTCAAACACCCCCACATTTCTCATATACACTAGATAGACTCTAAGTCATTTCCACGTCTCATATGAGGTTTTGTCTAACTTCTATTGTGGCTTTTTACTTCCTACCTCTATCGGATCTAAAACATTTTGGTTCTATTCAAGTTGGTTTTATATCTCGTATGTATATATCAAGAACAATTCTTCCTACATCTTTGATCTTAGCCAATGCATGCAACTTGGTATATCTAAAGATCATCAACTTAACGTGATATATATAACACCTTTACCACACTTGTTTTTAGAGTTTAACAATAAAGTAACTCAAACAATTTAGTGGTCCTCTCAATTACGGGTTGAAAGGTATTTAGCAAGTTTAACATTTATGCATATATCCCCATAATTTTGATCAACAACAACCAAGATGGAGGTTAGGAGCAATTATGGAGTTTTCTCACATAAACTTCCTATATATGTCCTAGTGCCATGCCAAAGATCAACATTCATAGAGATGTCATAAAGCAACATTCTTTCAAGACAAACTGAAAGTCATATCATGATCATCATTTAATAGCACAAATGCACATGAGATCAATCAACATATGAGCATTTTTGTGTAGTTAAAACTAGTAAGTCAAGCAAGAATTGCTCATCAAACTTAACTCACAAAATAGGCCAACATGATTATTCTCGGTAGAAGAAGATCCTTTGTATGACCAAAATGAAGACCCGATTGGTTCATCACCATCCTGAGCTTCTTTGACTCCTGCATCTAGCAACCATAGCAACCAACATCCCAGTGCCACTCCGCATACATCGCATCATGAAATTAACCACACAAGTTATACTTGAGTTATACAAAATCATCATGATGGCACATCTTCATCAATTTGTAATCATCCAATTGATAAATCAAGTTATCGAAAGTACAACACAATTGAATGCATTGTATGAATCCAAAACAATGATCGATAATCAACTTACCAATTGTAGGCTCGTGCGATCTCACCCGATCGATGAAGAAAACAATATGTATGCATATAAACAAATCATACATACCCAAAATATATAAGAGGCAAGAACTTCGTTTGACTTAATTCTCTTATGAGCTAGTGCGTGCTGATGTCATCAATTGAGGTCCAAACGAAATTCATGTTCTTTATGAGAAGAAGCACAACCACCATCAACGTACCGACCTGACTTAATCCAACCGTACTAGCAGGCAATCACAAGTTTTAAGTCTTCTCGTGTGTCAATACTCCTCGCACGCACAACATAAATTATCATGAAATCACACAACTTAAGATTACAACTGGAGGAGCATCAATTCAATTAAGAAATTCACTCGTACTCAGTTGAAAAAAGGTCATGTTAATTAAGAGCTCTCAGTATTAGATCCAATGGTTTATCTGATCAAACCTTGATGCAATATAGTCAAAAAGTGGACAGTATGCATCTTATTAACTCATATTGGCGAACCATATACGCTTAATTAATTAAAACAAAATTAATTAATTGAGCCAGGCTAACCAAATTACATACCTCTCCATCGGCATCAACGCTCCACGCTCCACGCTCCGTGGAATGGGAACCCCTGAAACAAGCCCCACACGATCGAGAGAGAGGATCAAAGCCTCTATTGCTTCTGGCTCGCCGGACTGGTTCTCTGCCTCTCTTCATCCTCTTCCCGGTTTGACATAATTGGCTATCGATTCCACCAACTGAGGCGAGTCACATACCGGTTTGGTTTTCGCCGAGCCGAGATCCGGGACCCCACCAAGAAGAGCTGCGTCTGGCTCGGCACCTTTGACACCCCTGAGGAGGCCGCCCTCGCTTACGACACCGTCGCCCGATGCTTCCGCGGCTCCAAACCAAGTGCAACTTCCCTATCCTCTTCGATTCACTCCCTGCCTTAGGAGATCGATGAAGACAAGAGCAGCTTGAGCCCCTGCCGGAGCGCCACCATCCAGACGTCAGGTCACGACAAGTTCTCGCCGTCGCCGACTCTGGATCTCAACTTCGGTACCGGTGGTGCCGTTCCTTACTGGCCTCAACATCCCATCCTGATGCCCGGGTTTTCGCTGGCGGTTAGGCAGTTTTTACTCTTCGATCCGATTGCACGGCCGGACCTTCGGTTTCCTCCCCAACGCTACCAGCAATCTGAACTGTTGCAATGGAATCCTTAGAGCCACCGATATATCATACATATGGCTATCAGCTTGATTGATCGGGTTTCCTTCCTGATCTATTCTTGTCGCCATCCTGAAATCACCATCGCTTCACATCCTAATTAACAGCCGACTTGAATTCATCAGAACCCAGAATTGCGATCGACTCGGACATGATTAGAAAGCTTATTTCAACCGAAACCCTAAAAACAACGAATGATAAGTACTAAAAAGAAATAAATCGCTTCTAAATTGTTAGTGAAAACCATGAACAAAGCTTAATTTGATTAAAACCACATCGAATTAAAGCATAAAACTCATCTGAAAACACGAATTGCTGTGGCGTGGTATATATCCGAACTCACTGCCTTAGAAGCGATTTCGCCACGACCACGGTGCAAGTCGGCTTCTGACATCGCCCAAGGTTACACAGCACCTCCAATTGCGCCAGAACGCTTTTCTGTGGAGGAAGAAGATGATGTCCATCATCTGTTTTTGGAAAACTGAAGACCAGTTTTTAAGGGAACTGAACGTGGGTGAGGAAACGCTCCCACTATCCCAAAAAATCATCTAGTAAAAAATAAAGGAACTCAGAACGCTTTTCTGTGGAGGAAGAAGATGACGTCCATCATCTGTTTTTGGAAAACTGAAGACCAGTTTTTAAGGGAACTGAACGTGGGTGAGGAAACGCTCCCACTATCCCAAAAAATCATCTAGTAAAAAATAAATGAGTTAACTATAAAAGATGAATTTATAAAAATATTATTTTATAAATTAATTATAAACCCGCACAAAATTCCTCTTTATAAACCATCTTTCAAAAGCACTCCACAATCAACGTGGGATGATAGAAACCTCAAAGCCTTTAATAAAAATCCTTTGTTCAAGCATTATTTCCAACACCTCAAATACTTCCTGGCAAGCCGCTCCACATCAGTTGGCATCGTAGCACTAAACATACAAGTGGTATGTTAAATTCTCTTTTCATCAAGCTCCTCATCCTCATTATCGGGTTTCATGTTGCTGGAAGGCATGGCATCTAGCACTCCCACAACTTGGAGTTCAAAACCCATATCTATCATACGATCCGCTTCATCAAGTACGACATAATTGCACTGATTCAGGACAAAATATCGCCTTTCTAGACAATCCAGAAGATATGATAATTTACTTATTTTTCTTTAACCGTTCAAAAAGATTGATCAACACTACTTCCAATTTGTCTAGACTTTGTGTTTAGGAATTACTTTAATGAAATCATCTTGTTTGATACACATATGTCGATTTTTGTCTAGGCTTTGTGTTTGAAATAATTATGAAATTACATAAATGAGTGAGCCTAGATTCAATTTGATCAACGCTACTTCCAATTTGTTAGTCAAGAGCATTCAATTCCGTTTAAAAAGAAAATTTGATACTTAAAAGCTAAGGGTGTATTCAAATGGTTGGCTCTTGATGATTTCAAAACTTTGTTTTATGGATGTGTTTGCTTTATGTTATTCAATCATTTTGTACGTTGAACTTCGGGTTGGATTTGTCGTTGTGTGGAACTTTTAAACATTGTACTTTTGTGGATTTGATCATGCATGAATCTTGTATGGATGAAATCAAATCATGAATGAATGATTTTTCAATTTATAGGCGTTCGATTTAGCATAAGACGTGAACAAGTGCGAACACGGGATGCTGTAATATTTCCTGTCCAACCGGTCCTAACGACCCGTGGACCGGAAAGACTGTTATCATATTTCCCGGTTCCGGTCCGATCCGCGATACAAATTCCTAGAGATTATGGTCCATCGGTCTTGGAATGGACCGGAATTTCCGGTCCGGTCCGATCTAGTACATGTCGGAAGCTCAACCCTACCTTCGCTTTGCTACTTACCTACACATGCTTGACTTCGTCAGTAGCAAGAGTGACTTCTCTCTATTTGTGTTTCGCCGAGGTAATCAGCTTGCATATCTCCTGTTATATGTTGGTGATATCATACTTATTGCATCTACAGAGACTCTAGCCTTCGAGCTGCCATTATTAATCAACTCGGCAAGGAGTTTGATATGACTGATCTCGAGCCTCTCAACTTCTTTTTGAGAGTCTCTGCATCTCGATATGCATCTAGTTTATTTCTGTTACAGGAGAAATATATAAAGGAGATTATTGCCAAGGTTAACATGGCTAACTGTAAGTTTGCTGCAATGCCTATTAAGACCATTGCCAAACTGGCCCAAGCTGCGGGTCAGCCTGTGTTTGATCCGACTTTGTACCGAAGCCTAGCTGGTGCTTTACAATACTTGACATTTACCCGCCCTGATATTAGCTATATTGTTCAGCAAGTCTGTCTATTTATGCATGACCGCAATGAGTCTCACTTTGCCGCTCTTAAGCGCATTATTAGGTACATTAAGTGTACTACTTCTCTTGACATTACTATTACCCCATCAGCTTCACCTCTCTCCGTGGTTGCATACACGGATGCTGATTAGGCTGGCTATCCGGACACCAAAAGGTTTACGTCAGGATATTATGAGTTCCTCAATGACTCTCTTGTTTCTTGTCATCCATGAGACAACATGTTGCCTCCCGCTCTAGTGCTGAAGCGGAATATCGTGGTATTGCCAATTTTTTGCTGAGAGCTCCTGCTTCGCAACTTATTACTTGAGCTTCACTGTCCGCTTAGTCAAGCATCTATTGTGTACACAAATAACGTCAGCGCTACTTACCTTGCTCACAACCTGGTTCACCATCATAGAACCAAGCATGTTGAGATTGACATCCACTTTGTTCGTGAGAAGGTTGTCATGTGCGTGTCTAACATTTCCCTTCCCCGTTTCAGTATGCTGACATCTTCACCAAGGGTTTGCCTCGCCAACTATTTCTTGATTTTAGATCCAGTCTCACTATCCGCTGCCCTCCTGTTTCGACTGAGGAGTATGTTAGATATAAATTATATAATACGGAGTATAAGTATAGGCCCAATGACCCAATTGTAATTAGGTTATCATGTACTCTCTCACACACACACACACACACACACACACACACACACACACACACACACACACACACACACATATATATATATATATATATATATATATATATATATATATATATATATATCATTTTTTGGTCAAACTCAACTAAATTGCATTTTTATCTACAAATAAGAATTATCGATCAATTCACCGAATAATGCATAATTTAATCGAATAATCTCTCAAATATAACCGAATAAACTCTATAATTTAACCGAATAATCTCTCAAAATTAACCAATTAATGATTGTGCAATTATCTACAAATAATAATTATCAATTCACCGAATAATGCAAAATTTAACCAAATAATCTCTATAATTAAACCGAATAATCTCTCAAAACTAACCGAATAATTTCCCTCTTATATATGAATAATCTCTATAATAAATTGAATAATCTCTATAATATAACCGAATAATCTCTCAAAACTAACCGAATAATTTTCCTCTTATATATTACTAATCTCTATAATAAATTGAATAATCTCTATAATTAAACCGAATAATCTCTCAAAACTAACCGAATAATTTTCCTCTTATCTATGAATAATCTCTATAATAAATTGAATAATCTCTATAATTTAACCGAATAATCTCTATAATTAAACTGAATAATCTCTCAAAACTAACCGAATAATTTTCCTCTTATATATGAATAATCTCTATAATAAATCAAATAATCTCTATAATTTAACCGAATAATCTCTATAATTAAACCGAATAATCTCTCAAAACTAACCGAATAATTTTCCTCTTATATATGAATAATCTCTATAATAAATTGAATAATCTCTATAATCCAACCGAATAATCTCTCAAAATTAACCGATTAATGTTTATTAAGTCATATATAATTTTTTTTCAAATCTCCTCTTATACATGAATTTTTGTTTAATCTCACCCAAGAATATACAATTTTGTTGATTATTCTTATAAAATCTCCAAAACCAATAGATATGTATACAATTTACCTGAATAATACATCAACTTTAACCGAATAATAGTCCCCTTAAATATAAATAATCTTACTAATTTAACCGAATAATAACATTAATTTCACTTTACCAAAAAAATTAATTTCTGCACAAATATTTTGATAACAATGTAATTTTTCTACAAATAAAACGAAGCATAAAAAATCTATCAAAAAAAACGAAGTAAAAAAAAATACCGTACATTAAAAAAAATAAAAAGATGAAAGAGTGAGGAGATAGAGTGGGGGAGGAGATCATGCGCGTAAGGGGATTGGTTGTGGGGCCCATCTATTTTTCTTTAAAAAAAAACAGAAAATCACTATTAATCTTAACCGTCAATTCCAACCTAATCGATGGTCCAGAATTGTTCCTACGTTCCTATCTTAAGAGGTGTTCTCACCCGAACCAACCCCTATATATATATATATATATATATATATATATATATATATATATATATATATATATATATATATATATATATATATATATATATATATATATATATATATATATTATTCTAACATCAGCTAGATGTACCTATTCTGGTGACAAACATTGAGACTTACATTGTCGTTTGAATACTAGCTTATCAGAGATATATAGTTGGGTTTATGCCTTAGATGATAGACATTTTATCAACTTATTAATTTGTAGCTTGGATTCTTCACATGACTTAGTTGACGAAATTCAAATGACCAACATTAGTTCATAATCCGTCACTTGAAATAGATCGAGATATGGAGAATCCAAACTCATGAGACTCATTCAGACGACCAACATTATAACTCGTATGATGTTTATCGTTTAAATACTATCAAACGATCATTTCATAGCATGGAGTCCTACCATATTGCACCACCTTTGGCACTCGTTCAAACGACCACATATGGCGACATAATTTATATCGGAAACGATATCTCCACCGCTAATTTTTACTATTTCCACCGCTAATCACCGCATAGGTATGTGGTGGTCTTGATCCACTTTTTCCCAGACCTACCGCATATACATGCGGTGGGTCCGTTGACCGTATACGAACCCACCGCATACCTATGCGGTGGGTTATGGCGACGGTATACATGCGTTGGGTTTTTGGCAATTGGAAAGGGTTGTAGAAGTTATCCAAAACCGTCGCCATAACCCACTGCATACCTATGCAGTGGGTTATGGCGACGGTTTTAAACTGTTATGGCGACGGTTTTGGACTGTATAACGACGGTTCAAACTCGGTTATTGCGACGGTTTTGAACTGTTATGGCGACGGTTTTTGACATGTGTACGTTGACCCACCGTATAGTATTGTGGTGACCCACGGTGGGATCTTTGACTGTCAATAAACCCACCGCATATCTATGTGGTGATTAGCGGTGGAAATATGAGTCCAAATGGATATTCTTTGAGCCCTCTAAAATTTCTTGTGTTGGTTTACCAAACAATTACTTGCTGCTTGAAGGAAAAATTACACGGTTTCTTATGGTTTAATCTTGACACCTCTATCCGACTTCAAAATTTCAAACCCTTTCTTGTAGTTATCTTCAATTAACTCGATCTTATCAGGATGAATTAGGATATAATGCAAACACTAAGCGATTCTACATCATCATTAATATTAATATACTTTTATTAAAACCAATCACAAGCTAGGTAGTATATAATAGTAGTTGTGATGTTAAAATGTTCGAAGTTTGAATATATTCTCTTAAAAATATGAAATAACTTATGAATGAGATGATCAATATTTTAATGGGTTATATAATAGCTTGAATACTTAATATAATATTTTAATGGGTTATATAATATGATTCGGTCCAAACCGAATTTTTGGGCTAAACCAACACAAACCAAACCTAACCGAAGTTTTTCAGTTCGGCTTTCGGTCCAAGAATTTTCATTTTTCGGTTTCGGTTCGGTTTGTGTTAAACCGAATCTTTACCTTCATCCAAAAAAAAATGAGTTAACTATTTTAATACTCAACTAGTATGATCCCCGCGCGCATGCGCATTTTTTTATAAATAAAATCTTAATGATATGTTAAATTAATATTATAAAATATAGTAAAAGTTCATATAATTAAATATTTTGAATTAAACTCATTGGTTGAAAAATCAATTAAATTAGTATATATATAAATATATATAGATATAGATTACTAATATTAATTTAATATTTTCTTGTTATTAATTTTATGTTTTGAATTAATCCCATTGTTTTTTTTAAAAAAAATTACTAAAATTATAATTTAGGATAAGATCATGGATTAATTGAATTTTTTTAAAATTGATTGAATAAATAAAAGAAAGAATGTGATTAGTTTAAATAAATAAAGGGGAAAATAAAAAAATGAAAGGAAATAAATAATTAAAAAGGAGCAAAAAACTTGATTGGTGGGAAGGAGAGGATTAAGGAGGGGTTGACATATAAGCTTTAAGTCTTCTAAATTATATATATATATATATATATATATATATATATATTGTTTTTTTAAAAAAAAAATTACTAAAATTATAATTTAGGATAAGATCATGGATTAATTGAATTTTTTTAAAATTGATTGAATAAATAAAAGAAAGAATGTGATTAGTTTAAATAAATAAAGGGGAAAATAAAAAAATGAAAGGAAATAAATAATTAAAAAGGAGCAAAAAACTTGATTGGTGGGAAGGAGAGGATTAAGGAGGGGTTGACATATAAGCTTTAAGTCTTCTAAATTATATATATATATATATATATATATATATATATATATATATATATATATATATATATATATATATATATATATATATATATATATACTAGTACAGTCCCCACGCCATGGCGCGTGCGCGAGGAAAAAAATATAAAATATCTATTATAAGGATGAACAAAAATAATAATGAAAAAAATACAAATGGTGAAATACATTAACGAATATAAAACCAAATATATGAATGGATGTTGTCGTTACGCTAGACTTCGTCCATAGGATTCCTGGGGAACAAAAAAATAGTTTGGTTATATGAAGGGATGAAAATGTATATAAAAAGAAATAATGTAAGGCTAATCTTACAAAATGAGGAAAATAAGGATTATGGGTGGGTGACAATAATTTGGTTATATGAAGGGATGAAACTGAATATGAATATTTTTTAATCCCAATTGGGATATTGGAAAAAATATGAGTATGAAATTAAAGTAAATGAAAAGGAATATTGTTAATCTTTAATAACAAACTTACAGTAATGAATATGAATATTTTTAATCCCAAGTTGGATATTGGGAAAAATATGAGTATGAAATTAAAGTAAATGAAAAGGAATATTGCCAATACCTCCTTGAACTGCACGAAATAGCATAGGTAGCGAAATGGCAGAGGTATCCTCTGAGTACATCTCCTACTGCCTCCGAGCTATAAACATCGCTCTTCTGAGTCAGCTGGCCAGTCATGGCATACCTGAAGTGTTAAGAGGATAATGGATTATGAACCATACAAACACATTGGAAGGATACAACACAACAGTATAAATTTTACAATGGTAAGAAAGGAGACAATTCGTTAAGAAAAAATAATGTGAACACAAATTAAAGATTCTATCATCTATTTTAGCACTATGCAGATAGAGTAATTGTCAATGCAATTAAAATGAAAAGTAAATGGGATATTGGGAAAAGTAATATTGTTAAACTTTAATAACAAACAAAATTACAGTAATGAGGTTATGAAGAGAGTTTCAATGAAATTACAGTAATGAGGATATTGGGAAAAGTAATATTGTCCAAGAAAATCACTTTGCAGTGTCAATGAAATAATACAAAGAAAAACTAACACTTGCCACATTCTGAGGTTATGAAGAGAGTTTCATACATTTTAAGGTAGCTTTCAGCAGCGGGAGCTTGCTAGAAGCTTTCGTCTTGGAAACTATCTGCAAGGCTATAGCTGCCAGCGTATGCAGCTCCGAGATGTCTTTGTCTTCCTTGGTTCGACCTTTCGCCAGGTGTGCAATGGCAGAGGTACACTGCATATAATTCATAATCAGAAATTGGGAATCAGATTTCTATAAATAATGCATAATCAGAACAAATAGGCTCGTGTGTGATATGCAATAGCAAAACAGAGAAGCAACTTGAAATATGGCATAATTATAACCATAAACATCCAGCAGTAGGCAAACTGATAAACCAAAAACAGCAATCAAGAAAGTGGGAGTAAGAAATTGATAAATTCCAAAATAAACAAATGAGAGAATGGCAAGGACTCCTCCACAGGTGAATCGTTGTGTGATTATTGTCCAAATGAGATTTTTGTTTTCTCAAAAAATCGAACAGATTAGGAACCTAGGGTTAACAAACAGGATTTTCGAGATTCGACGAAATCGAATTGATAGTTAAAAAAATGTCGAAGTAGGATCTGGAGGATGCAAAACAAAAAAAAAAAATTTCTGGGTTGATTATAAGCAACAAAAAGAAAATTGCAATAATAGAACAAACTGGACAGATTAAGAATAAAGGTCACCTGGGAGCCTCCGATATGAGCAGCAAAGGGAGGGTGAGATCACTTGTGAGCCTCGACCGGTCGGAGCAAACTGCAAAAGGGGAAAAACGTGGGTTGCCCCATTCAATTAATAATCTACTAAAGAAGACACATGACAGATAAACTGAGCAGAGATCCTTACTGGATTATAATATCCTGTATCCGGTGTCCCATCGAGATCTAAGGTAGTAGCAAGTCCAATGGTGTATCTCTTGTCTACTTCAACTGGATAAATGTCAGTATTCACATCAAGTAGCACATATGCATCGAACTTATCACTTTGTGCTTCAACACGACTAACTGCAGGAACACATTGGTTAAACAATCAGAAAACACAATCCATATTGTAAGCATCAATAAGTCAATAAGTATAACTATATAAACCATGTGCATCAAAATATCTAGCTAAGCTAAAGCCATATGTTATTTACAACAGTGTGTTCAATCAATGTGCATCAAAACAGTGTGTTGCATCAAAATTTTGGGATTCGACGAAATCGAATTGATAGTTAAAAAAAAAAGTCGAAGTAGGATCTGGAGGATGCAAAACAAAAAAAAAATTGATTTCTGGGTTGATTATAAGCAACAAAAAAGAAAATTGCAATAATAGAACAAACTGGACAGATTAAGAATAAAGGTCACCTAGGAGCCTCGATATGAGCAGCAAAGGGAGGGTGAGAACTCGAGGAGCTGGAACAGTAGCAGGAGAGTCGGTCGAATAGGAGAAGAAGGCTCCTGGCAAGCCGAATCACTTGTGAGCCTCGACCAGCTACGACGTCGGGCTGACGCTTCTACATGACGAATTCCCGGTGTCCAATTAAGAAAAAGCAAGGGCAGAAGGAGAGTCAACAAGGATTCGGAGGAGAGGCGGTAGAAGGTTGGAGGCGGTGGTAGATGGATTCGGAGGAGAGGAGTAGGTGGGAACCTGAAGGTGGAGGAGAGGCGGAGGATTCCATCAGCCAAATTCGGAGGCGGTGGGAGGTGGTAACCCTAGGAGCGACGATGAAATTAGGAATGGGAAGGATGAAATTAGGAAGGGGAAGGATAGATAAAACCTAATTGGCCAAAGTACCGAAATTGAAGGACTAATCGCCACCTCAGCAAAGTCTTCTGACTTAAAGTTATACTACTCTTATTGCCCGCGACCTTCGCGGCTGGTTATTAAATTATATATTATTTTATTTATTTTATTTTATTTGTTCTTATTATTGATAAGTATTAAATTATATAAAGAAACAAATGAAAAACTTAACATTTAATATAATTTTTAACTTTTGTAAAAAAAGTGTTAAAAAATAAAGTGGTATGTTTTAATTAAAAGAGGGAGTATTAGATCATTTGAATATAACCTCGTGATATATTTATTTTTCAAATAGATTTTATTTATTTTATAAATGATAATTCATATGCATTTATTTTTTATAAAAAATATTAAAATTTAAAATAATTATGATTTAAAAGATGTTAACTTTAATCTTTTGTTTTCAATTATTTTAGAAAATTTATTTCTTTATGATTTTTCATATTTTTTTAAATGCACTGAAATTAAAATTTATTTATAAGATTAATAAGTGTGTGCCTGTCTATACATATACACACACTCATTAATTTTATTCCCTTTTTTATGTTATCCAATTAAAAATTCATAAAATATACTATTTGTCTATTTCAAGATAAATGATAAGATAACCAAAAAAAAAAGACTGAAGCGTAAGTGAATTATTTTGGAGGAAAAAAATAGTGATAACATTAAAATACAAAATCCATCATTATATATATTTTGATATTCTAAAACACAATCCGCTCTGAACCAAGATATTTAAAAAAAAATCAAACCGGCTTAAAATGTTATTTTTTTTCCTCCAATTAATATATATGGTTAATATTTCTATTAAAAACGAAACTATATTTGATATAAAATTTTATTGTTCAAATGATAAAATTAATTACGTTACTTTAAATTTTTTTATCTATATGGTATTTTAAGATATGACGTTAAATATTTATATTAAAATGATAGATTTTCTCAATAACTAAGATATGAAGTTGAATATTAATATTAAAAATGATAGGTTTTGTAACCACTTAAGATATGATGTTAAATATTTATATTAAAAATTAAATTTAATCTTCAATTAAAATAGACACATAGGACGTCACGTGTATAAATAGATAATGTAATCGTTTTACGTGGCTTAAATATATTGGATTGTCATTAATTGACGTGTCAAAGACCCATGCCAGATTGCACAAGAGTACGACACGTAAGCGAATCGCACCAGAACCCGCCACATAGAATTTCCACGCCTCTGTTTTAGTATTATACTAGCACAGTACCCGTGCGTGACGCACGGAATTTGTAAAATATATTATGTTGTTCTAAAAGATATTATCATAATTTATCTACATTATATATATAATAATATTATTATGATAATATGAAAACGATATAGAAAAATAATATTAAATCCAAACATCAAAATGATAAATATACTAAACTGGTCTTGCTCACTCGATTCACATCTTCGATCAATAATTAAAAGTGTGCTATATAGATCACGATAACTTCATTAATCCACAATGTTGGAGAATTCATAGCGTCGTTGCACAGTTTTGGTTTAATTTGGAGGTATTGTCGGGTTTAAGAAACCTGTAAAATAAATATAGTTAATATTAAGATGGTATATTAAGTAACAATAGATACAACATATAAGTAAAATAAGGCGCGCATTACCTTCTTTGATATGCATTAGTGTCGGAAAAAATTGGATTTATATACAACTTTGTCACATCGGTTAAATTAAAGTTGACAATATTCTCTCATCTACACACAACAAAAGTTAAACATATAAAAGTAAAGAATGCATGTTCACGAGGTAAAATAAAAGAAATTATAATTATTGGTAATATTGAGAAATAAGGTCATTAGAAATTATAATTATTGGTAATATTGAGAAATAAGGTCAATAAATATAATTAAATAAGAAATATGATTTGAAACTTATATCCAACATCTTTTACAAAAAGAAATTGAAATATATCAATGATGTATCTATTCAGCTCCATATTGATGGGTATATATATAGTTGTTTAATTAATTTCGAACCAACAGGTCACTTCAATATACGATTCTTGTGAAATAATTCAATATTAAAGGTGGTAAAACAAATAAATAAGAACAAAATATACAAATCAATGCATCTAAAAATGAACTTGCCTATCATTCTTCACGATAAGATCAACTCTACCAAGTGCGAGTAGAGATATATGATGAACTTCTTTTATATGCAAATGGATAAATATTGGATTTTAACAAATTACTGTATAAATAATTTAGCAATAAAAATGCCACCAAAATTTTGAGATAGCAGAAATCCTACCAAATACGGGTAAAATGAGATTGTAATTTTTTTTGTTTGTAATTAGATAAACATTGTATTTTAACAAATCATTGTATAAATAATTCAGCAGTAAAAATCCCACCAAATTTTTTGAGATAGCATTAGAAATCCTACCATATACGGGTAAAATGAGATTGTAATTTTTTTATTTGTAAATAGAAAAAAATTAGATTTAAAAAATCATTTTATAAATAATTCAGTAGAAAAAATCCCACCAAAATTTTGAGATAAGTGAAATCTTACCAAAAACGGGTAAAATGAGATTACAATCGTTTTTTGTTTGTAAATAGAAAAAAGATGGGTTTTAACAACTGCTATGTTTGAATCAAATAGTAAAACCCACATAATTCAACAATCATTGATGTTTGGGAGATTAGTAGTGATGTGAAGAACACCAATTCAACGTTCCTACATATGCATCAAGATAGAGCTAAAATTCAACCTGGGCAATGATCGACTACACTGCTGGATCGACATATGCACCGAGAGAAGTCACTGCGGCAATAGATGTGCATCAAGAATCAAGATTCCATCAATGGATAACTTATTGTCATCACCCAGCAACAAATCTCACTTAGCGTCTGAAAAGTGGTCGATTATAATGTTGGATCCCCGTTTCTTGAGCACTTTGTTTTCGAAGCGTGCCTTCGTCTCGAACACGTCAGGCTTCCTCCAATCAACTTGGGCAATGATCTTCTAATTAAATAACAAAGATATTAAGTTTTAACACAAAATAAATGAGAAAAAATAGATAAAATTTACAATAGAAAGTAATTAATTGGTTAATTTAATTAAAAAATATTAAATATCTTTAATTCAAACGGGTAAAAAAAAAATTGGGAGAAATTAACATTCTAGTAAATTTGTTAAATTATCATTAAATTTATTTTAATTAATAAGTGATTAAAATCCTGTTAGTTATATAGGTGGGGCCACACTTAATGAAAAACTGTCACGTAAGCCTTGGTTTAAGGAGAGGCTGCCACGTGTATCTTTCACATCTGTTTTAGTATTATATTAGATATTAATGATTGATGATGATTGATTGATTGATGATATAGAATCTATATATAGATAGATATATAGATATAGATTATATACTACCCTGGATCTGGTATAAAATCCCCCACTTCATTAAGGCCGTGTTTGGCAATGGGATGGGGATAGGTGGATGGGGATGAAATTTTGGGAATGGAAGGGATGTGGATGGAATTTCGGGGTGGACTAGATGGAATTTTGAATCCAGTTTAATCCCGTTCGTGTTTGGTTGTATTTTGATGGTTGGGAAGATGGAGAAACGAAAAAAGTCCAAATTGCCCCCACTAACCACATGAGATGACAAAAATACCCCTCGAAGTCCCAACTTCTTCTTCCATGGAATTCATCCGCCTTTGGCTTCTACTCGATGACCATCAAGCGGTCGGTGGAGGGATCGGAGAAGCCGAGGAGATTAACGAAGCGGGGGCTCGGAAGGTGGGAGAGGATGTGGATTTCGTTGTCGAATTCGCAGGGGGAGTTTGGGGGACGGCGGCGGGAGGGCTTCTTGACGGTAACGAGGCGGCCAGAGGGGAGAAGGGGAGTGGACGAATCTCCGATGACTCCAATTTAACCGATTCCATGGAATTTATCCGCCTTTGGCTTCTATTGGTGTTGCCAGTCGGCGGCAGCGGTGGTCGACGATTGTGGTGGTTGGCCGGATTCCACGGAATTTATCCGCCTTGTGCTTCTATTGGTGTTGCCGGTCGACGACGGTGGTGGTTGACGGTTGTGGTGGTTGGCCGGCAAGGGTGACGGCGAATGAGGAATTAGAGGTGAGGGTTGGTGGTGGTAGGGTGGGAGAAGAGAGGGAGGAAGGTTGAAGATAAAGGGGGGCAAAGTTGAGAGTTTCCCCTTCCCATCCCCTCAATCCTCCTTCAATTAGGTGGATTCCGCACCCCTTCCCATCCCCCGCATCCCCTGCTTCCCATCCTCCTTTATCCCCGCGCACCCTTTGCCAAACACGTCGGCGCACGCCCCGAGAACCCATCCCCACCCGCGGCATCCCCTCCCACCCCCTAACAAACACGCCCTGAATCTTGAAAATCTCATTCCCACCCCCTCAAATCTCCCTCCATCTCTCATTGTGTGGTCGTTTCATAATCTCAGCTACATCCGAATCCATGGGCTATGATTTCTCCATCACCGAGCTTTAATTAACAACTACTTCAACACCGATCTCGCTGATATCGCCGACAGACGTCATCACCGCCGAGTTCGTGTTAGTCGACGACGGTGAGAATTATGAAAATTCGGTTCAATTATGTTAAAACCGAACCGAATACAAACCAAACCGGCAAATAACCGAACCGAACCTAATGCTTTCGGTTTAAAATTTTGAGATTTTCAATTTTGCTTCGATAATTCGATTTGACCCGATTCGATTAGGTTTAAGACCGATGCACAACACTAAATCGAAAATCGTAGTACTACTTCTAGCTTCTTGTCATATAACCATATAGCCGAAGACGTAGTCCAATTCGAGTCCATCATTTGATGTTCACATATAAGTCTTCTTGAGCATGTTTCTTAATAGACGGTTTGTATCATTTATTTTTATTTTTTTATACTTTGGCCATGCCTTAGTCTATCATTTTTTTTTTAGTATTTGGATCGGTCAATTTATTTAATTTCTTAAACCTTTCGGACATATCTGAAAAACCAAACACCACTTTTCTAGTATAAAGAATTGTCATAATTATCCATATACAAATTAACTGTTTTTCTATCTTATTTGGTTAAGTTATAAGATAAGATTTTAAATTGAAAAAAAATTCTACCAAAAATATTAAAGATTCTAAGAATTTAATTAAAAAAAATAATTAAACTCGTTTAAATTTGAAAAATATTTCTAAATTAATACACGTAAGTTCTTAGATATGCTTATACCCTTGAAAAAGGATAGAAATACTTTTAATCAAGAAAAAAGAAATACTGATAAACTAAATGAGTAAACTTGCAATGTAAGATTAAAATTTAAAGCTTAGGTAGGTTTGATAAATTAGAAGTTGGTTTGTCACTTTTCCTTAGTGGAGCGAAAGAAATTGCGGAATTCCCATTTTTCCCATATTTCTCCATTAATGCCATTGACTTGATATATTATTAATATTCCAAAAGGACACCCCCATCAATTTCTCACCGCCCATATGGGAGTCTAATTCACCACTTGCCTAAAAAATCTTCAATCCCTCCCTCCTCCGATCAAAATCACCTCCCCGGCGCGGCCAGATCCAACGGCCCTGGTCGCACGAGATGGGATCCTCTACGGCAGCACCCCAGCCCTCCCCGTCCACCTCCACCCCAGCCGCCTCCTCATCTTTCTACCCCAGGGAAGACTGCTCTCAGGGGATCTGCTCCTCCTCCTGTCCCCAATTCTGCCCCGCCAACAACTACTACTACCTCGGGCCGCCGCCGCCGCCGCTGCTTTACGCCGACGACTCCTCCGACTCATCCAGAGTCTCGCCGCTGATGATCGCCCTCATCAGCGTCCTGGCCGCCGCCTTCCTCCTCCTCTCCTACTACACCTTCGCCTCCCGGTGCTGCAAGCGGCGCCGCTCCCGCTGGTCCCGAAACGACGACGACGACGAGCTCCAGCTCCAGACGCGGCTCGACCAGCTCGTCCTCCGGGACAGCGCCGGCGCGACCTCCGTCCAGCTCCCCGCCGTCAACTCCGACGGCGGCCTCGACGAGCACTTCATAAGGTCGATAACGGTGTTCAAGTACAACAAGGGGGACGGCCTCGTCGAGTCGACGGATTGCGCCGTTTGCTTGACGGAGTTTCAAGAAACGGAGAGCCTGAGGCTGATGCCTAACTGCCAGCACGCCTTCCACCCTCCGTGCATCGACACGTGGCTCCGATCCCACTCCAACTGCCCCATCTGCCGCTCCTCCATGATCGGCGCCCCGCCTCCGCCGCCTCCCTTGCCGCCACGGCGCCAACCGCCGCCGGTGGTGTCCCGGATGCGGGTCCACAGAGGCGGGGACGTCGTTGTGGTCGTGGACGCCGCGGCCCGCGATCAAGTGAGGGAGATTGGGGGTTTGGATCCACGGCGGCAGGTGTCCCCGGCGGAGGAGGTGGACGTAACGGCGGTGGTTGGGAAAGAGAGGAGAAGGGATGAGCAATTTAATCATTGAACGGCGCCGTTCAATCATTCATTTTTCCACCGCAAACCTCCAAGGGGTTAGTTCGATACTGTAGTAAAATTGTAAGTAATTAAACAAAAATCCCTTTTTGTTTAAGCAACCAAATATATATTTTTACTTCATTTTATTTTTCAGTTGGCAAGAGGATGAATGATTAATATAGCTTAGATTGGATTTTTAGAGAAATTGATATAAAATCATTTTATTCATATTTTCAAAATATACACTAGTTAAGTCAAATTTTAATTAGATTTAGAAATTAAGATGTAAAGAAATAATTATAGAATGGAAATTGTGGGTAAGTCGAGAAAGAGTGAGAATTTGTAACGTAAAGAGAAGGGGAGAATAGGGGAGGTGGGGACAGAGCCACCCTGTTAATTGTCGTCTTTCATGTGGGTGTGTTTTTCTTTTGAGTTTCTCTTTCTTACTTTCTTTTATTTATGTGCAATGGGAATCATATCTTAAAATTAGGGTTAATGATGGAGGTGGTTTTCGATTCAAGTTTCATAGATTTTGTAAAGTACCATCTATCTAGACTAATCTAGTTAATTATCAGTAATTAAATTAGTAGTTGTTGGTTGCTTTAAACATGATGGTATGATGTAAATTTATTGGTGTCACATGTACTGAGATTTGATTTTATTAATCTACTATTAGGGATAGACTATCCCTAATAGTAGTATAGGTAGGGCATGCTAATTGGAAATATTTGTAGATGTTCAGGTATATATATATGAAGTTATGATTCTTATTTAATTTTACGATTGATTAGTAATAATATTCGATATGTGAGTTATATAAGAGGAGGTCGTATTCACAAATCACAATCATGTGTATGTGTATGTGTATGGTAGTAAACGGAGTGATAACGTCGGTCCATGTCCGTCCGGGGTGCCCACCCTTTAACTTGTGATCACAAAAATTGAGGATTAATTTGGGACAAAGATTTTCAAAAAATTCCATAAAAAAAATGTAGATGAAAGTGAAATGGGAAAACGGAATGCCTCCGAAATTGATGTGAAATGTGTAGGCCAAAAGTCACATCCAACTATATTGCTTGAAAAGGTAAATATAGATACGTGGTGAGAAACATCAAAATTACAAAAAGATGAGACCAAATATAGGGTCTCATGTATGAAATAATACTAATACCCAAAAAGGGCCCTTTATGCCCACTAAAAAAACCAAAACGCTATCGAATCTAGCTATACCGGCGACCACCTATAACCCCATGTACAACTTCGCCAATAATCCATAAGTTCCTACTAGATCAATCTACCGACCTACTAGTCTAGTATTCCACGTCCTCTCCGTGAGTGATTTGCACTTCCACTTCACAGAGATGCGGGATTTACAGCTCTCTATAATAATTGAAGCATAGACATCTGGATTAAATGTTTCATTACAAAACACAACTCTGTTTCTTGCCATCCAGGTGTGATATATAATAGATTCAAATGCAAAGAGCTTAACTTGAAATGGGAAGGACTTCTGGCGTGCCGGCTGTTCAGCACCAAACCATTGAAGCCAAGCTTCGATGGTGTTGAATCTGCATCCTACTCCTACTCAATTCATAACCCGTGCTAAGATTTGTTGTATGGACGGACATACAAACCATAGGTGGGGAGAAGTCTCTTCCTCACGGCAGCAGAGCATACAAACAGCTGAAGCATCACCTTTCCAATGTTTCACGCGGTGTCCCGTTTGCAGCCGGTTTATCGCCACTAACCAGACAATGAAGGCCCATCTTCTGCATTGTAATTTCTTCCACAAGAACTCTCCCCACACCATGGGTTGTTCTCTGTCTCTGAGCAGCTCATACATTCTCGAACAATATATGCCTCATTTGGCTGTCAACACGGGTTGCAGGGAGATAAGGCCAGAACCGTCATGCGGCAAAGCGACAAGCATCTCGTCTCTGGTGTTTAGATTAATGCTCTTCCAGACCCAAGTATCACCCACCTTCGAGGAGATATCCCACACTTCATCCCCCTTCAAGTGGTTATGCTCACACCACCTTAACCAGATACTAGGCACATGAAGAGCTAAATCTCCCACTAGCTTAGCTTGTACACTCTTGTTCCAAGCTAGAATCTCCCTAATATCCAGTCCTCCCTCGCTGAATGGTTTAGTAACACTCTTCCAAGCTACCAGGTGCTTGTGACCTTCTCTATTACCGTTCCATAAGAATCGTCTGCAAAGACTCTCTACTCGGTGGACATGCCCCCTTTGGCAATGTAAGGACTTGACTACAGAAGGTAAAGACCCCTGTGCTCACCGATTTGACAAGTTGGAGGCGCCCAACATAAGAAAGCTTCCTCGTCGTCCATGACTGAATCTGCTTTTCAATCTTCCTAAAGAGGTCTCCATATTCATGAACCATAACTGTTCTGGAATGAAGAGGGATGCCCAGGTATTTAATAGGCAACGTCCCCTGCACAAATCCCAGCTGCTGAACGATGGCGCTAGCAACATTCTCATTAACTCCAGAAACGAACACTGTGCTTTTGTCATTGTTAGCTTTCAAGCCAGAAGCCGCAAAGAACTTGTCCAAACACAGTTTCAGAGTTCTCACCGAGCCCAAGTCAGCACGACAGAACAACAGTAAATCATCAGCAAAGGCTAATGATCGGGACGTTCATAATCGGGTATTCGATATGAATCGGTTATTCGTGTCAAATACCCGAAGCTGTTTAGGTTGAAATCCCCAATTCAAATACGATCTGACTAAAATCGGGTATTCGATACAGATACTATTATCGGATCTGTGTCGAATATTCGGATTACCCGACGTGAACCGTTTTGCTTTTCAAATAGTTGATGACATTAATTCAAGGCAAACAACGAGTACAACATCCAAATTTCAAACCAATCAAGCATGAATTGAGGCTTAAAAAAGCAGCATATCTACCATATCCACTGCTTTCTATCAACAAATCCATCTTTGCCATTGCAGATTCAAAATCGAATTTATCAAAATTTATTGTCTTGGCCAACGAATCAATCAAAACTCCAAATTCTACAAGTATCAAATCGGACAGAAAAAGAATCAATTACCCGGACGATGGACTTGAGAGTGCGGCCGGTGGTGGATCCAATGCAGACGGGGAAGCCAAAGAGGTGAAAGAGAAGCTCGTTACGAAGATGACAGGCAACATGGAGAAGTAGTCCTCGGGGGCTCCGTTTTGCATGTGATGATGAAGGTGAAGACGACGGTTGAAGAAATGAGTGGTGGCATTAATGGCCAGGCCTTGATGAGGGAGACAAAGATATATGCAGAGGGATGCGTTGTCACAAACGATGGTGGAGCAGTCAATGTCGATTTCTAGAGGGATGGAGGGATAATGGCCGTTGCGAACTGTACGTCGACCACTGTCAGTATCAAGCTTGATCGAAACTGATTTTTGGTCTTGATAACCACCTCAGCAAATGTGTCCTTATTAACACGACCATTAATCACAAGACAACCCAAATATTTATCAAGAGCAGCCCAGACAGGTTGTTATCGTTGTGATAGCGGTAGACCGTGGATTGGCAAAGACTTGGAAATTGGATTTATTGTAATTTATTTTCTGACCTGAGAGTCGAATTTTTTTTGTAAGAATAGTTGATATCGTATGACATGCAGAAGCACTAGCTTTTGCGAAAATGATAATATCCTCAACAAAAGCCAAAAAAGAATTTTCTCCCCAATCTTAGTAAAAGCAAAACCAATGTCTTTGTTAGTACTATCTTCGTATAGAATAGACCTCACAAGCAATTTCGAGGAGAGAACGAATAGGAGCGAGGATAAAGGGTCACCTTAACGGAGATCCTTCCTTTAAAAGAACTGTTGAGTTAGGCCATCGTTAACCTAAATAGAGTATGAAACTGTGGAGACACATTCGTAAATCCAATAAATAAAATTTACGCAAAATTCAAATTGCTGAAAAATTCAATGAGGTCGTAGGCTTTTTCCATATCAAGCTTGATCGCCATCCAACCTTCTTTTCCTTTTTTGCACGAAATGAATGAAAAATTTCATGAGTAATAAGGATATTGTCATGAATTGAACGACCTTTCGTAAAGCCCCCTTGGAGAGGATGGATGAGAGTCTCTAATACCGAGGCTGACTGAGCCACAATGATTTTGGCAATAATTTTATATATCGTCGAGCAAAGACTTATAGGACGAAAGTGATTGATCATAGACGGGTCATCAATCTTGGGTAACAAGGTTATGAAAGTGTGGTTGATTTGTTTAAGCATCTTCCCGGATACAAAGAAACTCTTAACGACTTTTATAATAGAAGGCCCAACTAAGGACCAATACTTCTGGTAGAAAACGACTAGTATACCATCCGGACCAGGTGCTTTGTTTGAAGCGAGTGCGAACATAGCAGACTTAATCTCCGAGTTAGTTACCAATGCAATCACGATCGAGTTATGGTAGTCGGAAATCTCAAGAGCGAGAACACTCATATTTGACAGTAAGTCAAGTGAAGGGTCAATAGAAGATCAAAATATATTCTTATAATCCCGTTCTAATTTTGCCCTGGTTAAAACGACATCAGAAATATGAAGGCCATCAGGGAGAATCAATGGCTTAATAATCTTACGATTTCTCTTAATTATAGCAACCCGATGGAAATATCCTAAGTTTGTATCATTATGTTTAGCTTATTAAGGAGTCTTCGTTGAAAATCTAATAGACGCTCACACTTATTAAGGAGTCTTCGTTGCAAATGAAAGTTGCTCAAACTGAAATAAGACAAGAGATGATCTTGGACAGCTAACAAGTCCGCATTGGATTTTAGTAATTGATCCTTGATATTACCATAAGTAACACGTGCCATTTTTTAGCTAATCCTTTGAGATGCTTTGTTTTGTGCACCGATTTATACATAAAGGAACCCGGAAGGTCAAACGTCATGCTTGGCGTACAATATTAGTGAAATATTTCCGTTTAGTTCAAGCCGCTTCGAACTTGAAATAGCGGTTCATTTGAATCTTTTCATGTCTAAAATCTACTATAAACGGGCAATGATTCGAAGAAGTGAAAGTATGTTTACGCACGTGAAGGCTTTCATACGTAGTAAGGAGCACGTAGTGAACCAAGCAACGGTCCAACTTAGCGTAGGAGTTATTCAAACCACTCTTACGCCAAGTAAACTGGCCTCCAACCGTAGGTAGATCACAAAGGTGAAGAAATTTTTTGATTTGGAATAATCGTTGGAAACGTGTAGGAGTTATTCAGCTTAGTCCTTCAAGCACCTTCTCTCGCACGTAGCGGCAATCCAATTCCACGTGCTTCGTTCGCTAATGGAACACTGGGTTCCTGACGATGTGTATGTTGACTTGGTTATCACACCTCACTGGTATCGGAGTTATAGTAGTTACTCCTAACTCAGATAAGAGCCTTGTCAGCCAAGCTAATTCAATGCAGACCCTTCTAATCGATCAGTACTCTGCCCCTGTAGACGACAGGGAGACCGTAGTTTGCTTATTTGATTTCCACGAAATGAGGCTTCCACCCAGGAGAAGGACATAGCCACTCACTGATCGCCGAGTAAGTGGACATGAAGCCCAGTCTGCGTCACAGAAGGCCTGAAGTTCAAAGGAAACATCCCTTGCCAAAAACAAGGACCAGTGTTGTGTTCCTTTAACATATTTGAGTGTTCTTATAGCTGCTTCAAAGTGCTTCATGATAGCGTCTATTCTATCCTTGTTTTTAGGGCACTCTTGCATAGAGTTTAGGGAGTTTTACTCAAGCATTTTACCTATTGTTTAGCCCTTTGTGTCCCTTTTCGAGGAATCGGTGTCTACCGCTTGTTTATTATGATTTCAGGTGTTTCGGAGCGGTTTTGGTGTTGATTCAAGAGCTTAAGGAGAAATAGATGATTCAGGGCTCTTTGGTATGCCTAAAAGTTGTCAAAGATGAGCTACATGGATGGAATCGAGGAGACGTACCAAAAGATGCAAAGCAAGCTCGACCAAACTTAGCCTCCAAAAACCACTCGACCGAGTGGTGCAAGAGTGAAGTCGGGGTAAACAATTCAGAAGCCACTCGACCGAGTGTATAAACCACTCGAGGCTCACTCTGGTCAAGTGCCTTACAGAGAAGGCCTCCCAGAGTCCACTCGACCGAATGCATAAGCCACTCGACCGAGTGTTTCATGTGTTCCGAATTTAATTCGTTTTTCTTTCAAAAAACGAGGGGAGTCAAGAGGTTTGGAGGGGAGATTAGTTTGGGGACGAAAATCAGAACTTGTGGAGACCTATTGAGAGGTTCTTAGGGATTCTAATCAGGAACTCGTTGAATTCTTTGTTTTTGGTAAATCTCTCTCCCTCTTCTTGTAGATTAATGTTTGCTTTGTCGAATTTGAATGAATTGAGCATGCAATTCTCCATGAGTGGCTAGATCTCTTGTTCTAGGGTCGGGGTGATCCCGACGATGCGAAAATAGACTCGTTCTTAGTATCGTTTGATTGATTTCTGATTTTGTTTGGTGATTTAATCCTATTGCGCCAACCCTAATCGATGAGAATTGGTTAAAACTGATTTTGGGTTTGAAATCGAAAGACTAAAACCCTAAATTGAAATTTAGATGGTGAATTTAGGCCGAAAGGCTATTTGATCAATTAGAACCATAGGATTAAACCCAAAGTTTAGTTGATCGAAAGTGAAATTGAACTTCTTGAGGATTTATGGATTGTTATAGATATTCTAGATGATCGTTATCAATTGAGACCGAAAGGCGAAATTGATGTGATTTTCATTTAGAATTCTAAGCACTTAAGGGTTCTAAATTGGTTGATTGAAACCGAAAGGAGATCGTTAACCAATTTAGACACATTCGCTTCGATTCCGAAAGGAGCCTTGCGATTACCTTAGACAATCTACCTTCACTTTTGAGTTAGAAATCATTCAAGCGAGAATATATTTTGGTCTATTGACGATGCATCATTGGTGAATCCCTAGCCTTAGAATATCTTCCATACATATATTTCTCATCATTTTTATCGGTGTTTGCTATTTTTACATACACATTTTCCCTCAACTTGTTCGTTACTTTTGGGCTTAGTCGAACTGGTTCGAAATTGACAATCGATATTCCTCCGGTCCTTACGGATACGACACTTGATTACTACAACTGAACCCCAAATCTCTTTGGCAGTATTCACATAGATCACACTACTGATAGGCTAAAACCTACGCCGTAAGTGTACGGGTTCAGTTGTAGTATATCGAGTGTCGTATCCACAGGGACTATGTGGTATCGATTATCAATTCAAACTGATTTAACTAAGTCAAGAAAATAAAGGCGAAATGTTTATATGGATGGAGAAAGTAACCAACTAATGAGAAACAACTATGCAAAAATAGGTATTAAACAATGGATACGAGGCAAATCTATGGTAATGATCACCACAACGATGGTTTAGTAAATTAAAATTAATATTCGTGTCACCTTGTCTGAATTTGTTGAAGGTAGATTGTCTAAAGTAATCACAAATCTCCTTTCGGAATCAAAGCGAATGTGTCTAAATTGGTTAACAATCACCTTTCGGACTTAAGAAACCAATTTAGACCCTTTAAGTTCTTAGAATTCTAGATGATAATCACATTAACGTCGCCTTTTGGTCTCGATCAATATCAAAATCATCTAAAATATCTATGACAATCTAGGAATCCTCAAGAAGCTTCGATTCTCTTTCGATAATCAAGCTTCAAGTTTAATTCTATGGTTCCAATGGATCCAATAGCTTTTCGGCCTAAATTCACCATCTAAATTCTAACTTAGGGTTTTAGTCTTTCGATTTCAAACCCTAAATCAGTTCTAACCAATTTTCATCAATTAGGGCTGGCGAAATAGGATAAAATTTAACAATGATCAGACAAACGAATATCAATCTCAACACTGCAAAATCATCGTTTGGATCACCCTAACCCTATAACGTAGAAATTAGAAAAGCATAATAAAATAAACAATTAACTAGATCATAAACAGAAATAGATCAAAGTTTAGAATAGAATGCAAACCGAAATTTCCGTCCTCGATCCAAAGTGTATACCGTCAAACCAAGAACAACCTAAACCTAAAAAGTGGTCGAAGCCATGTACGGCAAAACCAAAGTCTGAACAAGCCCCCTTGAATTCTAAACACGGGAGTATATATTTTTTTTAGCAAATTACAATTTCAACCCCCAAAATTAAATAATTGTAAATCGACCCAACACCCAATTATAGATTTAACTCCGTAAAATAGCCCCAAGACTTAGCAACTTCCGCACTTGGTACTTTAGCTCCTCGCTTCCGATCCAACATGCTCGACGCTCCGTATTAAACCTTGATTTTCCTCAATATTGACCTCAAAATGCCTGAAACAAACAAAAACCAGGTGTAGACTCCGAAAATGCAAAATAAAATAAATAAAGTATAAAATATGACAAATGTGCATGAAAATGACCTAAACTAATATGCAAATGCAACCCTAAAATATGATTAAAATAGATGCTATCAACTGCTGCGAATTTTTGGATCTAAGCCATTCAGAAGCCAAGAGATGACCATATCATTACACCAATCCCAAACTTTAGCACGGGGATCGTCGTCGTTAGGTTAAGGAAGCAGGCCATTGACAAATCGGAACTTTTTTTTGCGCTCAAAGCGATCTTAGTAGACCTCTTCCATTTCGCAAAATTCTTGCCACCGAAGACCACATCAACGATCGAAAGTCCTTGATTATCGCTCAAATGGAAAAACAACGAATATGTGTTGTCAATCACGAGATTGGGGACATCGTCTATTGCCATGAGATTGAGGATGCTGAATCTAGCAAGGAAGAAGATCAAGTAACTAGATTTGATGCAGAAAAATTTACTGCTCTGATACCATGAAAGATATGAGAGATCGAGTCATAGCTGAGCCATGGAAACTCTGGTGAAACGTGAGGAAGAGGAGGGAAAATGAAGGAGAAGGAATACTAAAATATGCATGTGTAGGGCTGGGCAAAAGTTGGATCGGACCGGAATCGGACCGGGACCAGACCAAAAAATACGGTTTTTGGATCAGACCGGAGTATTACGGTCCGGTCCACGGTCCAATAATATTTGAATTCCGGGTTCCGGTCCAAACTCGGAATCAGACCGGAATTTTCGGGTTAGATCGGAATTGGCCCGGATTCTGTTGAATTAAAAAAAAAAGAGTGTGTTGCGCGTGCCTTGCCTTGTGACCTACCCTCCCACAACCGCTTCTTCTATTCAGAATTCAGACTCTCTCTCTCAGTGTCTGCTTCTCGCGTCTTCGCCTGTACTCACTCGTCACTCTCCTCTCTCTCTCTCTCTCTCTCTCTGTTTTCACGGCTCTGACATTCCGCTCCTCATTCGGCCCTCCTCTCTCGTTCTCTCTAGTCGGTCGCTCCTCAGTCCGCCCTTCTTGCTGTTCGCGGCTCCGTTCCACAGTTCTACAACAGTAAGCGTTCTTCTTCCCTCTCTTTTCACTTTTAGATCTAGGTTTGTTTTATGTATATTTTTAGAAATTAATGTCGATTCTAATCTAGATTTTGAGGAATTATAAACATTCAAGACTAAGATTTGAGAATCTATCCTGATTAGAAATCTAGGGTTAGAGAAATTTTCATTTCTAATATTCTTCAGATCTAGATTTTCTATACGTCTAGGCAACCACTATTTCTTGATGCAGAGGCTACCGCTTCCAAGGACACTGCTATCCGTGAGGTATGTTTTGAAACACTGTTCATCAACAATTCAGCATGCATCATATGTTGTACTCCTGCATTGGGTGTTGCTGTATTTACTTTTTTTGAATACTGCATGTTAATGTTTAGACTTATGTATTCACTCATAAAGGTCCTTCATAAAGCACTTGTTTGCAAGTCAATAAAGAAATTTTTGATTAGGATTTAGGATACACTGATATAGTCATGATCAATGTCTCCCGGTGTCAACAAATATTATACACATTCCACCATACCGATTACCGAGGAATCTTTCACTTGCAAGTCACAAAACTCTTCTTGCAAAATTATTTGTTTATTTTGTATCCATTATTTTTCTGATTTTTAGAATCTTTTAAAATAATACGAAGTTAGTAGAACAACTTCTAAATTTTAGGAAGAGCCAAGATAGTCTAGATTGAAATGGTTAGTTCCATAGAGTATCCATTATTCAATTTGGCTAGTGTATGAATAAAGCCCTTGTTTTTTTTTTTAAGAATTATGAGTAATTTGATATCTATGGAAATTTCTTCAAAACATTCGTACAACTTTAGTGAGAGTGATTATTTTTGTTTTGAATGGATTATTTGTGGCATAGTATGATTTCATGGCAATCTCTTATTTGTTTTAATAGATACGTATGGACCAAATGGAGACTACTGAGTTATCTTAATGTTTGTTTGCTTTACCTGATATCTTAATGTTTGTTTGCTTTACATTCTAGGTGCTCTCACACAAGAACTCAAGGCAACCAGTTCGATAATGGAGGATTAGTTGATATATTACAACTTTCAACATTTGCTCTTACTGATTTTGAAGTATAAACTTATATTTTATGGATATGTTTTCTTTAACTTTAAACTTTGTATGTTGCAGGTTGGGTTGGATTTGTTATTTTAACTTTTAAACATTATACTTTTTGTGGATTGATCATGGATGAATCATGAATGAATGAATGAATTTTCAATTTACATGACTTTTCTTTAAAATATAGATTACAGAAACAGGTTGCTGTCATGTTGTGTACAGATTTGGGCTTTTATATTGCTGTAAAATACAGAAACAGACTGTTGTGTTTATACAAAAATGGGGCTGCTGTATTGTTATATCAGTGTAACCCCCAAAAAAAAAACATAAAAATTCCGGTCCAAACGGTCATTCCGGTCCGTGGACCGAAAAACCCGGGACCATATTTCTCGGTCCTGGTCCGATCTACGGTCCATGGTCTCGAAAATTCCGGTCCAGACCGGAAGCCTAGCCCTGTGCATGTGTGTATTGCATATAGACCTGTCAAAACATAACCCGACCCGAAAACCCGACCCGACCGCCCGGAATTTTTTAGGTCAAGACCCGGAATTTTTTTCGACCCGAACCCGAAAACCTGGAAATTTTCTAGGTAATCTGGGTTTCGACTCGGTGACCCGATTGACCCGGTTGATTTATAATTAAATATAATTAATTTTTTTTTATTTATAATTAAAATTTATCGCAAAATTATCAAATTATGATTTTTTTAATTTTAAAAAGAAAAAATTGGCAAACCCGAAATCGACCCGAAACCCGGTCAAACCCGGGTTCTAGTCAACCCGGAAATATCCGGAACCCGTTTATCCGGGGCCCGTTTTACCCGAGACCCGAACTGACCCGACCCGATACCGACCCGAATGACCCGTTTGACAGGTCTAATTGCATATGATACGAGATTTACAAGTATTTATATTGGGCTTTCTAAGCCTATGGGCTTGTAATGAAAAAATACAATCAGGCCCAATCCTCCTTTCTAACAAACAAAACCCAAGCACAACACCCTCGTCTTCCCAAAAAAATCTGAGATTTTTGTTTTGGATCCGAGTAGATGAGAAACACCTGGAGGGAGCTACCTCCAATTGCAACCGAAATTGATGAACACTGGTGTTGAACTTGTGCAGGGATGATAACGTCAATAATATGATAGTTTGAATTAGTCTTTCACTTCCTATTTTTGTGTAATTAGTTCCTTGATTTGTGTAATGGGGTGTACCCACTTTCCTGGTGTATAGGGTGGTTGGGATACTATCTGTAATATATATATTGTATCTTTGTTTAATGAAGTGCACACACAATCAATATTCATCAGCACATCTCCTTGGTTTTATGGTATCGGAGCTTTGATTTTTTTCACTCCCACCATTCCTTTCAATGGCTCATACTGATCCTCCTGGTCCCGGCACCGGAAACAACATTTTAGCCGCTGCCAATATGACCTCTTCAACCCTCAATTTCCAAATTCCCTCGATCAGCATTAAGCTCGATCGTGAAAATTATTCACTTTGGCGCACCACAATTATATCCGCCTTAGAAACATTTGATCTTGAAGCTTTTATTCTAGATCCCACACCACCTCCATCATTTCTTGGTGCTAACCTTGATGAGCCAAACCCTGCATATGCTCAGTGGAAAAAGCGAGATCGTTTTGTCTTGCTTTGGATCAAGTCCACTTTATCAGAGAGAGCCCTTGCTCTCGTTGCTAGATCTACCTCCTCCCACATGGCTTGGGAAACTATTGCAAAGACTTATCAAGCTCAGACCAGAGCCCGAAGAATGACAATGAAGCAACAACTTCAGTCCCTCACAAAGGGATCCTCCACGATGAGTGAGTACATAGAGCGCAAGCGCTCGATTGCGGATTCTTTAGCGGAGAATCTCCACCCTATCCCCGATGAAGACTTGATGAGCCATATCTTGACTGGCCTTGACGCATCTTATGGCCCCTTCACTGCTGCCTTTATGATGAAAACCGATGATCTATCGGTTGATGATCTCGCCGGCCTTCTCCTCCAAGAGGAGGATCGGTTGGAACAGGAGCATATCCGTACTAGTACTCTTGTTCAGCCCCCATCCGGTGCTTCTCCCAACTCGGCTCAGGCTCCTTCCGTCAACACCGCTCAGACCTCTCGCCCTCCGAATCGGCCCTCTGGTGGCCAGAATAGCGGTGCCAACACCTCCTCGGGGCATCGTCCCCAGGATTCTCAACGCCGTAGACGGGTACAATGTCAGTTGTGCGGCAAGCCTGGCCATGAGGCCATCGATTGCTGGCAGCGCTCAAACCTTACCGATTTCCCAGCTCGGCGCCCTAATCCTCGTGACTCCAAGCAGGCCCATATTGCTAGCTACAACAGCCCCTCGACAATTGTCGATCCCGCTTGGTATTTTGACACCGGTGCCACAGATCATGCCTCTCCGGATCTTCGCAAGCTAGCCATCTCAGATGAGTATTCCGGGGACGATAAACTTCAAGTTGGGAACGGTAACCATTTGTCAATTTCTCATATCGGTTCATGTTCTTTACCTGCTAATCTAAATTTGTCAAATGTGCTTATTGTTCCAAAATTAACTAAACACCTTCTTAGTGTGTCCAAATTGACTCGTGATAATGATGTCTTTATGGAGTTTTGGCCTAACAATTGGTGTGTTAAGACATTTCAGGGCAAAATCCTTCTAAGAGGGGGCGTTGATCATGGCCTTTACACATTATTTCCCTCCACAAATAAACCAGGCACTTCCATGGCTCTCACGGGTGTTCGCACTACACTGCATGGGTGGCACCGTCGGCTTGCGCATCCGCACGAATCCATCTTGAGGCGTTTGATTTCACAATTCCAGCTTCCTATTAGTTCAAATAAATTTCCCGATGTGTGTGATTCTTGTCAACTCGGGAAAAGTCATCGTTTTAATCTTCCCACTTCGCATTTGTCTTCCGCTAAACCTTTTGAGTTGGTGTACTCTGATGTTTGGGGACCTTCTCCCGCCTTTTCCTTGAATGGCCACCGTTATTTTGTTTTGTTTATGGATGATTGCACTAAGTTTGTTTGGATTTATTTCTTATCTCATAAATCTCAGGTATTCAACATCTTTGTTCAATTCCGCACTATGATCAAAACCCAGTTTGAGTGTGACATCAAATGTCTTCAAACCGATTGGGGTGGAGAATATCGAAATGTCTCTACCTTTCTTGCGGCTTGTGGCATCACCCATCGCATTTCTTGTCCGTATACTCAAGAGCAAAATGGTGCCGTTGAACGTCGAAATCGAATTATAGTGGAAAAAGGTTTGACCCTCTTAGCGCAATCATCTCTTCCAAACAAATTTTGGGAACATGCTTTTAAAACGGCCACTTATTTACACAATAGGACTATCTCTCCTATGCTTCAATATGCCTCTCCGTATGAAAGGTTATATCACAAAATGCCGGATTATGGCTTCCTAAAATCATTTGGTTGTCTTTGTTTTCCTTTTCTACGTCCATATAACGCTCATAAGATGGATTTTCGGAGTCTTCCATGTATTTTCATTGGCTATAGTGCTAGTCATAAAGGCTATTTATGTCTTCATAAGCCTACTTCTCGTATTTATATTTCTCGCCACGTGGTTTTTAATGAAGATGTTTTTCCATATGCAACCGAGCCACCTATGCATAAGTGTCCACCTACCAAGCCGTCTATGCAGTTGAGCTCTCCTAGTCTCCTTGAGCACGCAGCAGCCACCCAACCTTCTACTCCACCTACTACGCCTCCTCTTGAGCCCAACTCCCCACACCTTCCATCTCCACATTACCTCCAACACACTCACAGCTCTCGTGCAAAAATTTCCAACCAAGATGGTGTACCCAAATACTATAGACCTGCTGAACATAATCAACATTCCATGGCCACACGTGCAAGTACCAACTCTCTTAAGCCTAAAATTTTTACCTCCAATTTAGCTCCCGAACCCTCCATTGAACCCCACACCTTTGCCCAAGCCATTAAGCACAAATGTTGGCAAATTGCGATGCAAAAAGAATATGACGCGTTAATGAGAAATAACACTTGGTCACTTGTTCCTCGTCCTTGTAATACTAATCTTGTTGGTTGCAAGTGGATTTTCAGGATCAAGCGTTGTTCGGATGGCTCCATTGAGCGCTACAAAGCTCGTTTAGTTGCTAAAGGATTTAGCCAAGAGGAGGGAGTTGATTTTTTTGACACCTTCAGCCCGGTCATTAAACCCACCACCATTCGGTTAGTGATCTCCCTTGCTCTTTCCAACGGCTGGGTCATCCGCCAACTCGACATCAATAACGCTTTCTTAAATGGGGATTTATTGGAGGAAGTTTATATGGAGCAACCGCGAGGCTTTGTTGACACCACTCGTCCATCGCATGTGTGTCGGCTTCACAAGGCCCTTTATGGACTCAAACAGGCGCCTCGCGCCTGGTTTAATAAGCTCAAGCATTATCTAGTCACCCATGGGTTCCGTGCGTGTCAATCTGACACATCCTTATTTGTCCACCATTCTCCTAATGCTACAATATATATACTTGTGTATGTGGACGATGTCATCATTACAGGTTCTGATCGGGCTCTCATTCAACGGGTCATTACGGACTTGAACTCCACGTTTGCACTTAAGGACCTTGGTGACCTTAATTATTTTCTTGGGTTGCAAATTACACGGACGTCATCAGGCATGATGATCCTATCTCAATCCAAGTACATTATGGACATCTTGGCTCGTTGCAAGATGGTTGAGTCAAAGCCTATATCCACTCCAGCAGATGTCTCTACCCAGTTAATCAAGGATGGTGAGTCATTTTCGGACCCGACTTTATACCGTCAAATTGTCGGCTCTCTCCAATATGCCACCATCACTCGTCCAGACATCGCCTATGCCGTCAATCGTGTTTGCCAATATATGCATGCCCCTACCACTCTTCACTGGCAAGCGGTTAAACGGATCTTACGCTACTTAAACGGTACGTTATCTCATGGTCTTCATTTCAAGCCAACGGCTGCATCTTTTCTTCTCGCCTTCTCGGATGCTGGATGGATTTCCGACATGGATGATTGTCGCTCACAATATGGTTTTGCCATATTTCATGGGTCAAATTTGATAAGTTGGACCTCTCGGAAGCAGAAGGTCGTGGCTCGATCAAGTACCGAGGCCGAGTATCGTGCTTTGGCATATACCGCTGCTGAATTATCATGGATCAAGCTCCTTCTTCATGATCTTCGAACCCCGCTTGCTCAGCCCCCTACTCTACTGTGTGATAATGTTGGCGCCACTTTCATGAGCAAGAACCCGGTCCTCAGCTCTCGATCAAAGCACATTCACCTTGATGTTCACTTTGTGCGGGAGCAAGTTGAGAAAGGTGATCTCAGAATTAGTCATGTCTCATCTCTAGATCAGCTCGCGGACATATTCACGAAGCCTTTGAGCAAGGAAAGAGTTGCCGCCATACGTACCAAGCTCCAAGTGCGACCTGCCCTTGGTCTTGCCGGGGGGTGATAACGTCAATAATATGATAGTTTGAATTAGTCTTTCACTTCCTATTTTTGTGTAATTAGTTCCTTGATTTGTGTAATGGGGTGTACCCACTTTCCTGGTGTATAGGGTGGTTGGGATACTATCTGTAATATATATATTGTATCTTTGTTTAATGAAGTGCACACACAATCAATATTCATCAGCACATCTCCTTGGTTTTAAGGGACGACAAGGAGGAGCTAGGTTTCTGCAGCGGCGGGTGAGCACAAACTGGGCGCTGGAAGGGGTTTTTTGTTTTTTTCCCGGAGTATAACCTATTCAGTGTTGGAGCAAATTTCTGCTGCCTCCGTCCTCGCACTCTGCCTGCTCTGTTCTCGCTCTGTCGCGCGCTCTTCCATTTCCATTCCATCGTCTCCTCAAACCATCGTCTGTCGATCCTATCCGGCTTTCACAGTACACCGCTCTCCCTGTTTGTTTGTGTTCTCTCTCGTCTTCTCTTCGGTTGTTGCGTCGCAAATCTCTCAAGTGTTGCCACCGCCGCTCACCACTTCCATAAATACCCGTCGCCTCTCACGCCCCTCGTCGTCTCTCAGCTCTCGTTGATCCAACCCCTTCCTCGCTCACTCTCTCACGGTATGTTACTTTTTTGCTCCCCTCTAAATTTAGTTTTAGGGTTTCCAAATGTTATTGAAATTGGGGATTTCAGGTTGATAAGATTTTGATTTGCAATAGCAAGTATACTTCTTTCTTATTTATTTCGATCTACTCACTCACTGTCTGAGATTTGAGATTGAAATTATTCAAATTGGGGCTTTGGTGTTGACCGTGTTGATGAAACAGTCCGCTTGTCATGTACCATTGCCTCTGCCAGTGGCGGATTTATTTGATATGAAATTTAGGAAATTCTGAACATAGATAGGCTTATTATAAATGCATATGGTTTGTTTGATGTTTCAGCTTCTTCATTCAGGTTGGTGATTCCATTTGATCTGTCACTAACTCAACAAAGCGCAACTATGACAACAATTAAGAGAAACTGTGCAAACTCTCTTCATGTGGCTCTTATGGATTCGCTCCCTCAAGACATACTGATTGAAATTCTCAGGCGAGTACCGCTGGAATTTATTTTGTCATGTAAACTGGTGTCAAAGAAGTGGAAGACCATCATCAATGATCCCATGTTTTACAAGACTCACTCAAATCAGACCTGTACGGCCTTCTTCTTAGGTCTTCAAAGGCTGTATTGCCTTTTCACAAGGCACAGCAATCCGGAGCCTGCTATTCCTACTACCGGTCCTCCCTTTGTGGTGCGTGAAATCCCAATCGGGACGTGGGATAAGACGCTTCGTTGCCACTACCACTACAATATTATTTTGCTTAATTCGGGATGGTCCAATGGGTGGATAGGTTGTTTCAATGAATGCGGCGCCCTCTTCCTTTTCCATAACCCCTTCACCGGAGCTTCCTTCAAAGTAAAAAATGCCCCTATGCGAGGTCATGCTATTACCTGGCTATGTTATGGATTTGGTTATGATCCCTTGGGGGACGATTATGTCATCTTTGTTGTCTGCAGCAACTACCACTCTCTATCTAAAGGAAGTAGACGGAAGAGGATTTTAGGGAAAAATCGCTTTCAGAATGAGGACAACAGTTGGTTTTGGGTTTACAGCTTTGGAAGCAAGCGTTGGAAGCTTTCCAGTGGCTTCCCATATTCCTCCGAGGAGGCATACGAGTGGTTGACTCCCAACAACCGCCGAGCTCCTCTAGCTCATTGCATCAATGGCGTCCTCCATTGGCTAGTTTTCAACAAAGAAACCCAAACGGACATGATCATTACCTACAATCTGCATAGTGGTACATTTGGGGAGTTTACATTGGATGTTATTAAGGATCCTCCTTGCTGGCCACCAGATGTACTCCCTCATATCAAGTCTGGAAAGTTGCGCTACACTCGGAGTTTAGCACATTTCAATGGACAGTTGTGTTATATTGCTAAGACCGACTCTAAGTATCCCGGCTCCTATAGTTACTCCTTCAAATATGAAATGTGGGTGATGAAGGAGTACGGGTCGGGTGATTCATGGGAAAAGTTGGCAAGCATCGATTGCAGCAAGGTACCAGACTCTACATCGTACTGTATACTGGACCGCAGTTATGGTAATGTAGAGGGACTTCGCTGGGACTGTGTAACACCGGCTATGCTATATCAAGGTGGAGATGGAAAGAAACTAGTGTTATTTGTGTGCCACTACTATCAGAAACTATTTTGGTACGATCTGACAGAGGAGAAGGTTGAATCCATAGACAGGATGAGCTGGCACAAGACTGAATGGAAGGATTTGATTTTTGAATATTTGATCTCAGCGCGAGGCTACTTTTAACTGGCTGCTGATGTGCATTTGGGTATGGAGAATGGGTAATTTGAATGTCACAATGGATAGATGTTTAACTTACTGTATTAATTGATTTCACTGTATTGTTGAATGGATCTATCTTTTCAATTTTGAGGTTAGGGGTGTGTGCAATCTCCTGCATATATTGCCTTGATTTTTGTTCAATCCAGATTGATATCAAGTTGTTTGTTGAGACCTTTGAATGCTTGTGTGGCAAATATGAAAGCTCCTCAACTCGATCCCTGAACCGAGAAGCTCTCATGTCTGCCAACCTAAGCGACTTATCAGCTGCGTCCTTAGCCGCCATGGTAGCTGCTGCTGTCTCCTCCTTTAAAGCTGAGATTTGCAAACGATAATCATTAGGGGAATGTGATAAGAAGATCAGTTTGTATTTATATTTTATAGGCTAAGCAACTACTGTAATAAATAAACAGCCTTATCATTATGAGAATTAGATCAAAAGAGCATGTCTTAAAAGCTGAAACTCATCCATGGTAGCCAGTATACATTTACCAACTTCTCAAAGACAGGAGGGGGTAATACCTTCTGATTTTAGTTTGAAATATCTAGCAATCAATTAAAAAAAGAATTTTTTATTTTTTGTTTTCATTCCCTTCAAACTCTAATTAATTTTCGGAAAATTAATTTTCGGAAAATTAATTTTCGGAAAATTAATTAAAATATCCCCACCTTTGGAGATAGGGTAAAAATACATCTCAACTTTCAAATATAATAAAAATATCCCAACCTTTGAGGGTAGTGGTAATATATTACCACATGTTTTCTCAGGGGTAAAAAATGCTTAATTACAAGGCAGCACTAAAATTGAGTTTTCTTGAACGGTTTACTTAGGAAAAAATAATCCAACAAAAAAATTAAACCCGAAAACCGGAATTGATTCAACCAAGCAACTAATCCAATCAAAATTGCCTCAAATTAACACAACACAACTATTCATAACACCTAACCAACAACAAAACTAAACTGACAACAACAACAACAATGAAGAGCGGAAAAAACAAAATTTACTTAGTTAAGTCCGGGAACGAATCAAAGAGAAAGAAGATGTGAGAGAGACCGCTCAAAATAGGCGACCTCGAGGGAGGAAGACTGTCATTGAAGAGGAACAATGAGCTGCCTGGACGACCTGGAACTGGAAGATAGTTCAAGAGGCGACCACGGAAGAAGACGGGAGGGAGGAAAAGGCGTTGGGCATCAACTCGGTCCAAATTTTTATTTTTTTTCCTAAATAAATCGTTCAAGAAAATCCTTATAAAAAAATCCATGTAGGCTGCCTTCACTGCCTTGTCAGCATTTTTTACTCGTGAGAAAACTCGTGGTAATATATTACCACTACCCTCAAAGATCAGGATATTTTTATTACATTTGAAAGTTGATGATATATTTTCACTACATCCCCAAAGGTGAGGGTATTTTAATTAGTTTTCCCATTAGTTTTTATGCTTGTTATGACAAATGTGTTGAAATTGTCCCTTAATCCTCACATTAGCCTGATGTTTTGGGAAAAAACATTCCTGGCTTGCAACTTTTAGTGATTGAAGATATATATATCACAAGACAAAATTTAATATGATGAATGAAATATGAGCTTATTCTTTTATGTTATTCAATAATTTAGCATAATTTTGTATTGAGTTATTCTTTTAAGTTTTGAAAATAGTTGTTCATTTTACTAATTAGTTAACTCTTGACCAAAAAAAACTAATTAGTTCACTAGATTTGAAATTGACCGTATGAATACTTTTTGCAATGATTTTGCTGGTGTAAAATTTACAAATCAATTTATGCTTTCAGGTTCTTTGAATCTCGCTCACCTCTTAATGTTGCCCTGGCTCCGTCACTGAGTATAATACAATTATAGCATGAAAAACAACCTAGATAATACCAACTATCACTTGTGAATAAAAAAATAATATTCCCTCCATTTTCAAATAAGTGATTTTTTACTATTTATTTACGTATTTTAATGTGATAAAAACAATATAAAATATTAATTTTTTTTACAAATTCATACTTATTAATAATAAGTATAATATTATTTAAAAATTTAAATAAAATTTTATATAGAAACAGACGGAGTATGAATCTTAAAAATTATCAATCCATGTCAACTTAAATCAAACTGTGTTTCCACCATATCAACAAACACTTTAATCATAGAAAACACACAACCTTTACCGCCAATCAAATGCACCCATGTGCTTCGGATGAAATAATAAACTATGGTGACAAAATAACAATTGCCATTGTAGGTGTGAACCTGAAAAGGTCCCCATACGTCAATATGTAACAACTGAAAGGGTCTGGTAGTGGTAATCCTACTTACAATCATATCAGCATTAAAGTGAGTAGGATTTTTGTAATCCTGTTGTGCTTCTTCTTGAGAAATCAAGGAAAACGCGACACTGACAGTTGGTAGAGGTTGCATCATCAAAACTGAACCTCTAGCAGAAGTGTAATTCTCATTTAGACCTAAGAGAAGCTGCGTCAATTTCTGTTCCTAATGGAACTTCGCATTGTCTCGTCCAGAACCACAAGAACATGGTTGCACTTTCCTCGGGTTATCAAATTCCTCCCATAGAGACTTCAATTTATTGAAATAAACAGAGATTGCAACTGTACCTTGAGTGAACGAGTTGAGTTCCCTCTACAAAGCTAACATTTGAGCTCCATTAACCTGATCATATCGTAACTCGAGGTCATCCCAAATCTCTTTGGCAGTATTCGCATAGATCACACTGTTGTGAATTTCCGGATCTAAGCCATTCAGAAGCCAAGAGATGACCATATCATTACATCGATCCCAAACTTCAGCATGGGGATCGTCGTCTTCAGGTCAAGGAAGCAGGCCATTGACAAATCAGAACTTATTTTTTGCGCTCAACACGATCTTAGCAGACCTCTTCCATTTCGCAAAGTTATTGCCATCGAAGACCACAACAACGATCAAAAGTCCTTGACGATCGCTCGAATGGAGAAACAACGAATCTGTGTTGTCAATGACGAGCTTGGGGACATCGTTTGTTGTCATGAGATTGATGATGCTGAATCTAGCGAGGAAGAAGATCAAGTAACTAGATCTAATACGGAAAACTGATTGAAAACAATAATTTACTGCTCTGATACCATGAAAGATTTGAGAGATCGAATCATAGCTGACTCATGGAAACTCAGGTGAAACGTGAGAGAAAGGATGGAACAGGAAGGGGAAGGAAAACTGAAATCTGCCTTTGTGTATTGCATATGATCCCGAGATTTACAAGCATTTGTGTTGGGCTTTCTAAGCCTATGGGCTTGTAATGAAAATAAAATCAGTTAGGCTCAATCCTCCTTTGTAACAAACAAACCCAAACACAACTCCATCGTCAAGGAGGAGCTACCTCCAATTGCAACCGAAATTGATAAACACTGGTGTTGAACTTGTGCAGGGGCGACAAGGAGGAGCTAGGTTTCTGCAGCGGCGGGTGAGCACAAACTGGGCGCTGGAAGGTTTTTCTTTTTCTGCGCGTGAAGCGCGTACTGTAAGAGGGAGTCATTTTTCCCCCCCGGAGTATAACCTATTCAGTGTTGGAGCACATTTCTGCTGCCTCCATCCTCGCACTCTGCCTGCTCTGTTCTCGCTCTCTCTCGCGCTCTTCCATTTCCATTCCATCGTCTCCTCAAACCATTGTCTGTCGATCCAATCCGGCTTTCGCAGTACACCGCTCTCCCTGTTTGTTTGTGTTCTCTCCCATCTTCTCTTCGGTTGTTGCGTCGCATATCTCTCAAGTGTTGCCGCCGCCGCTGCTCATCACATCCATACATACCCATCGCCTCTCACGCCCCTCGTCGTCTCTCAACTCTCGCTGATCCAGCCCCTTCCTCTCTCACTATCTCACGGTATGTTAATTTTTACTCCCTTCTAATTTTTTTTAGGGTTTTCAGATCCCGCCAATGTTATTGAAATTGAGGACTTCAGGTTGATAAGATTTTGATTTGCTATTGCAAGTATACTTCTTTCTTATTTATTTCGATCTACTCACACACTGTCTGAGATTGAGACTGAAATTATTCAAATTGGGGCTTTGGTGTTGATAAAACAGTCCGCTTGTCTTAATATCATTGCGCCATTGCCTCTGCCAGTGGTGGATTGAAATTTAGGAAATTTTAAGCATATATAGGCTTATTATAAATGCATATGGTTTGATTGGTGTTTCAGCTTCTTCATTCAGGTTGGTGATTCCATTTGATCTGTCACTAACTCAACAAAGCACAACGATGACAACAATTAAGAGAAACTGTGCAAACTCTCTTCATGTGGCTCATATGGATTCGCTCCCTCAGGACATACTGATTGAAATTCTCAAGCGAGTACCGCTGGAATTTATTCTGTCATGTAAACTGGTGTCAAAGAAGTGGAAGACCATCATCAGTGACCCCATGTTTTACAAGACTCACTCAAATCAGACCTGTACGGCCTTCTTCTTAGGTCTCCAAAGGCTGTATTGCCTTTTCACAAGGCACAGCAATCCGGAGCCTGCTATTCCTACTACCGGTCCTCCCTTTGTGGTGCGTGAAATCCCAATCGGGACGTGGGATAAGAGGCTTCGTTGCCACTACCACTACAATATTATTTTGCTTAATTCGGGATGGTCCAATGGGTGGATAGGTTGTTTCAATGAATGCGGCGCCCTCTTCCTTTTCCATAACCCCTTCACCGGAGCTTCCTTCAAAGTAAAAAATGCCCCAATGCGAGGTCATGCTATTACCTGGCTATGTTATGGATTTGGTTATGATCCCTTGGGGGACGATTATGTCATCTTTGTTGTCTGCAGCAACTACCACTCTCTATCTCAAGGAAGTAGACGGAAGAGGATGTTAGGGAAAAATCGCTTTCAGAGTGAGGACAACAGTTGGTTTTGGGTGTACAGCTTTGGAAGCAAGCGTTGGAAGCGTTCCAGTGGCTTCCCATATTCCTCCGAGGAGGCATACGAGTGGTTGACTCCCAACGAACGCCGAGCTCCTCTAGCTCAGTGCATCAACGGCGTCCTCCATTGGCTTGTTTTCAACAAAGAAACCCAAATGGACATGATCGTTACCTACAATCTGCATAGTGGTACATTTGGGGAGTTTTCGTCGGTCCCTCTGGATGTTGTTAAGGATCCTCCTTGCTTGCCACCAGATGGGTTACACCCTCATATGAGTCATGTCGTATCGTTTGGAAAGTTGCGCTACACTCGGAGTTTGGCACATTTCAATGGACAGTTGTGTTATATTGCCAAGACCGACTGTAAGGAAGACGGCTCCTGTAGTTACTCCTTCAAATATGAAATGTGGGTGATGAAGGAGTATGGGTCGGGTGATTCATGGGAAAAGTTGGCAAGCATCGATTGCAGCAAGGTACCAGACCCTTCACCGCACTGTTTGCTGTCCCGCAGTTATGGTAGTATAGAGGGACTTCGCTGGGATAGTGTAACACCAGCTATGCTATATCAAGGTGGAGATGGAAAGAAACTAGTGTTGTTTGTGTGCAACTACTATCAGAAACTATTTTGGTACGATCTGATGGAGGAGAAGGTTGAATCCATAGACAGGATGAGCTGGCAAAAGACTGAATGGATGGATTTGATTTTTGAATATTCGATCTCAGCGCGAGGCTACTTTTAACTGGCTGCTGATGTGCATTTTGGGTATGGAGAGTGGGTAATTTGAATGTCACAATGGATAGATGTTTAACTTACTGTATTAATTGATTTCACTGTATTGTTGAATGGATCTATCTTTTCAATTTTGAGGTTAGGGTTGTGTGCAATCTCCTACATATATTGCCTTAATTTTTGTAAAATCCAGGTTGATATCAAGTTGTTTGTTGAGATTTTTGAATGTTTGTGTGGCGAATATGAAAGCTCCTCAACTCGATCCCTGAACCGAGAAGCTCTCATGTCTGCCAACCTAAGCTCCTCAGCTGCTGATGTCTCCTCCTTTTAAGGCTGAGATTTGCAAACGATAATCATTAGGGGAATGTGATAACTGATAAGAAGATCCCTGAACCGGAGTGTATGTGCCAGTATACACTAAACTAGGGGTGGGCACAAATCCCATCCCGTCCCGATCCCGGTGGGATTTAGAGAAAAAAATTTCAATCCCGTCCCGCAAAAATTACGCGGGACGGAGAGTTCGAATCCCGCAAATCCCGTCCCGTCCCGCATATATAATTATATTTAATTAAAATTAATAAAAATATATAAGAATATATTTATATTATACCTTAACATTTATTTAAACCCAAAATTTAAAATAATACTAATAAAAACACTATAAATATAATCCTATTGTTTTTTTATGTAATGACTTACTGATTTTTTTATGTACGTACAATGGCCGGGATTACTGTTGCTAGTGTAATTTCATTCTTTGAATTCAATTTGTTGCTAAACCTACTGATTTTTATGTAATGTGATTATTAAGTTATTATGCATGACTAAGCTGAATTCAAAAAAAAGTTACTGTATTCTGCATGACTTTAATTTGCACAATTTTCCTTGTTATTTTTTAATTGTGTTTTATTTATTTTTTTACGAGGGACAAATCATGTCCCGTCCCGTCCCGTGAGGGATAAGACCCGGCGAAATTTAAAAAAAAATTATTCAATCCCGTCCCGCAAAAAATACGCGGGACGGGACGCGGGATTACCCCAATCCCGTCCCGTCCCGTCCCCACCCCTACACTAAACATTTACCAACTTCTCAAAGACAGGAGGGGTAAATACCTTCTGATTTTAGTTTGAAATATCTAGCAATCAATTTAAAAAATTTGACGTATCGACATCTAATTTTTTTTTAACGGAGTGACGAGTATACGGAATTGCATTACTCTTATAAATGCTACGTAGTATAATACAATTATAGCAGAAAAAACAACCTAGATAATCCCAACTCACTTGTGAATAAAAAAAATAATATTCCCTCCATTTTTAAATAAGTAATTTTTTACTATGTACGTATTTTAATGTGATAAAAAGTAAAAACAATACGGAGTATAAAATATTAATTTTTTGATAAATTCATACTTATTAATAATAAGTATAATATTATTTAAAAATTTAATTAAAATTTTATATAGTTTTACCCTTCTAGAAATCCTTGTTTGACTTGAAAAAATCACTTATTTGGAAACAGATGGAGTATGAATCTTAAAAATTATCAATCTATGTCAACTTAAATCAATTATGATATGAACTATTTTTCCAACAAAAATTCCGACAATATTGTTGTTTTGGCAATCGAAAAATTACTTTGGACTTAAAATGTAATTTAAAATAAAATTTGGTAAAAATCGTAAAATTAAAAAAAGTCTTGTTCATCATCTCTTTGTTCTTGTTCTGCAAAGGATGATGAAGAACACATGAGTCCCCAAATCTCAAATCACTTCAAAATCATTCAAAAAGTCAAATTAGGTTAGGCTTTTCAAAGATTTGAGGGTCTAATTCTCCTTAATTCTTATTTACATTAGATCTGAACTAGATCCGGCGTTACTGATTTGAATCGGACTAATGTGATAAAATAATATCTTTGTAGAGGATTTTTTGGGATCTCTTTTTTCTATCTTTGGAAAAGATATACTCTTATAGCAATAGGATTATACGCTCTGTGGATTGTGGCTAATTTGCCGCTTAGGTTTTGTGTATATTAAGAGCATTTGTTTTAGCTCCTTTCATCAATAACATTTCTGGTTCAAATTCAATGTGTATCATGGTATCAGAGCCTTCAAGCTTTTCTTAATCCTCTTCAATCTAAACTCATTCAAATTCGATCATGGCCAACAACAATGATCCCAAGAAAAACCCATCCCTTTTCGATCTAAACACAAATGATAATCCGGGTAATATAATTACCCAAGTCCAATTGAAAGGACCCAATTATGATGAGTGGGCTCGGGCAATTCGAACATCCCTTCGAGCAAGGCGCAAATGGAGTTTCGTGGATGGCACTCAGAAGAAGCCAGAAGAAAATTCGGCTAAAATGGACGATTGGTGGACGGTGCATGCCATGATTGTGTCATGGATCTTGAACACAATCGAGCCAATCCTCCGTTCTACCATATCGTACAAAGAAAATGCAAAGGATCTCTGGGACGACATTGCAGAGCGCTTCTCGGTGATCAATGGGCCAAGAATCCACCAGCTGAAAAGTGAACTAGCCGAGATGAAGCAACGAGGATCCACCATCGTTAACTATTACGGTAAACTGAAATCCTTGTGGGAAGATTTGGGAAATTATGATCCTCTTCCTTCTTGTACTTGTGCAGGATGTAAGTGTGATCTAAATACAAAACTCCAAAAACAAAGGGAAGCTGCTATGGTCCATCAATTCTTGATGGGATTGGATGGAGATGTCTACGGGAGTGTTAGATCAACTCTCCTTGCAATCGAGCCCTTGCCAACTATCAATAAGGTATACTCTACTCTAGTCCAAGAAGAGAGTGTGGGGATGACGAAGCATGTTGCAGATGCAAGCAACAACCAAATGGCATTGGCAGCTGATGCCGGTGCCCGAAATCGATTGACTTCCAAAGGAAGATGGGACAACAAGGATAGATCTATGACATGCACCCACTGCAACAGGCAAGGTCATGCCGCCTCAGGATGTTTCAAATTGATAGGATATCCTGAGTGGTGGTTTGACAGGACCAAATCGGATGCAAAAGAAGGCGGTCGTGATCAGACTGGTGCCCCCAAATCTGGATCCAACAGCGGGCGGAATAGATCAACCCCTGCTCGAGCTAATGCAGTGCAAAACATCAGCAACTGGTCTGGAGGGGATGCAAATCTTGAATCCGAAGTCAAATCCATACCAGGAATAAGTGGTGAGCAGATCCAACAACTTATCGACTTGCTAAATAGCCAGAAATCGGGATCTCAAGAGCGTATGAGTGGTAAGAACTCTCGTAATATGTGGATTATTGATTCCGGGGCGACTAACCATATGACAGGTAATCGGGAACACTTTAGTTCCCTTTGGAGGATTCCGGGAATTCAAATCGGCCTACCTGATGGTGATGAAGTGCTAGCTAATATGAAGGGAGTGGTCTCTCTAGATACATGTTTCACTTTACAAAATGTTTTTTTTGTACCAAAATTTCAATGTGAATTGATTTCCATTTCTCAATTGATGGATGAAGGAAACTACCTTGTGCAATTCACCCCTCATTTGTGTATTATACAGGACCGACATTTGAAGATGCTGATTGGTGCGGGTAAAAGAAGAGGGCGACTTTACTACTTCCTGCCGGTGTCTCAAGCAAAGGCGATGCGGGTTGGGGTTCAACCGACACCACTTCTTTGGCATGATCGCATGGGACATCCGTCTTGGGAAGTACACAAGCTGCTTTCAAAAATTATTGGTAATCCTAGTATTGAACATTTGAATAAAGCGTGTGATGTGTGTCAACGCGCAAAACACTCTCGTGCTAGTTTTTCTATAAGTCATAGCATTGCAGACAATTGTTTTGATTTAGTACATTGTGATTTATGGGGTCCATATAGGACACCTTCTTCATGTGGTGCACATTATTTTTTAACTATTGTTGACGATTTTAGTCGCGCGGTTTGGATATATTTGCTTATTGATAAGAAATTGGTGATGCGCACTTTGCTTCAATTCTTTGCTTATATTAAACGTCAATTTGGAAGAAAAATTAAGGTCTTTCGAAGTGACAATGGGACGGAGTTTACGTGCATGAAGAATTATTTTTCGGACAATGGTATTGTGTTCCAAACCTCTTGTGCAGGGACTCCTCAACAAAATGGCCGAGTTGAGCGAAAACATCGCCATATTCTAAATGTGGCAAGAGCTCTTCGATTTCAAGGACACTTACCCCTTGATTTTTGGGGTGAATGTGTACTCACAGCTGGATACTTGATCAATCGCACACCCTCTCGAGTTCTACATGGAAAAACACCGTTTGAGATCTTACACGGCGTGGCACCTTCATATGATCATTTAAGAGTGTTTGGCTCACTGTGCTACGCACACATCAACAAGAGCGGGGACAAATTCGCCGATCGAAGTCAAAGATGTGTTTTTATGGGCTACCCCGCAGGTAAGAAAGCTTGGCTGTTGTATAACATTAAAACTAAAAAATTTCTTGTTTCCAGGGATGTAACTTTCTTTGAGCAAGAATTTCCCTATGCCTTGGAGGTGCCAACAGAAGCTTCATTTGGCTATCAATTTCCTCAAACAAGTGGGGATGATGATGTTTACCCATTGCCTTCTTCAAACGATCAGCCCCTACCGCAAGCTGATGAGACACCTCCTACCGGCACCGGCTCAACCTCGACTTCCAGTAACTCACCCGAACCGGCTGCCGAACTCGATGTCGATCGAGGTGCCCCAACGCAGCTCTCTGTTGACACGCCTGCTGCAGCTGGTGCCCCACACGTTCCCGTTGAAACGATAGCCCTGCCGACTATGGAACCTCCGATTGAACCGGTAGCTCCTCCTACTGGACGAGGGCATCGAATTAAGAAACCATCCTCAAAGTTGCAGGGCTTTGTGACTAACACCAGTGTTCTCTTGGATAATAAATCCCACGTTTCACCAAGCCAAAAATCAGGTACAATCTATCCTTTGAATAAATTTGTTTCCACTGATCGATTTTCCCGTGGCCATTGTGGTTTCCTTGCAGCTGTGACAAATGCTGTAGAACCGACCTCCTTCGCACAAGCCATGGAGGACTCACAATGGCGAGATGCTATGAAGGTGGAAATTCAAGCACTTGAAGATAACCGTACATGGACTCTGACATCTTTGCCACCAGGAAAACGTGCATTAGGGTGTAAATGGGTCTATAAAGTCAAGCACAAATCCGACGGATCGGTAGAACGATTTAAAGCTCGATTGGTCATACTTGGAAATCGACAAATCGAAGGTGTCGATTACTCTGAGACTTTTGCCCCGGTTGCTAAAATGGTGACAGTGCGAACATTTCTAGCCATTGCAGCCATTAAGAATTGGGAGCTACATCAAATGGATGTGCATAACGCATTTCTCCACGGCGATCTCCATGACGAGCTATACATGCGTCCACCACCGGGTTTCCGTGATCGTTACCCAAATTTGGTGTGCAGACTTCATAAGTCCTTATATGGACTCAAACAAGCTCCTAGATGTTGGTTCGCCAAATTGTCTCAAGCTCTAAAGAGGTATGGTTTTCGTCAATCCTTATCTGATTATTCATTGTTTAGTTTGATTAACGGCTCCGTTCAAATGCATATTCTAGTTTACGTTGACGATCTAATCATTTCTGGAAACAATGGCACTGCGGTGACCAAATTTAAGTCTTATCTCAGCTCATGCTTTAAAATGAAGGACCTCGGCCCCTTAAAGTACTTCCTCGGAGTGGAAGTTGCCCGATCCCCGGAAGGCATTTATCTTTGTCAACGCAAATATGCACTCGATATCATCACTGAAGCAGGCCTTTTGGGAGCTAAACCAGCAGCTTTTCCCATGGAATCGCATCACAAACTCGCCTTGACCACCTCGCCAAAGCTTCACGATCCGGAGCCCTATCGGCGATTAGTTGGCCGGCTAATCTACCTATGCTTCACACGTCCAGAACTTGCCTATTCTGTCCATATCCTTTCACAATTTATGCAGCAGCCCACAGTGGATCATTGGCAAGCCGCTTTACGCATCGTTCGCTACCTCAAAGGACACCCCGGGCAAGGGATCATGCTCAATGCTACCGCAACCCTTCAGCTCAAAGGATGGTGTGATTCCGATTGGGCTAGTTGCCCACTCACACGTCGATCTTTATCAGGTTGGATTGTGTTCTTGGGTACTTCTCCAATCTCATGGAAGACAAAGAAACAAGACACGGTGTCTCGTTCATCCGCCGAAGCCGAATACCGGGCCATGGCATCTCTTACTTGTGAACTCAAATGGCTAAAAGGTGTGTTACGTGACTTTGGTATCACTCATTTTCAGCCGTTCAACCTTTTCTGTGATAGCCAATCCGCTCTCCATATTGCCAACAATCCCGTCTTCCACGAACGTACGAAACACATCGAAGTTGATTGCCATTTTATAAGAGATGAAATCATCAAAGGCACACTTCAACCATCATATGTTCCCACAACTACTCAATTGGCGGATATATTCACCAAGGCTTTGGGTAAGGCACCATTTCTACGACTCCTTGGCAAATTGGGCATCCAAGATTTGTATGCTCCAACTTGAGGGGGGGTAATGTGATAAAATAATATCTTTGTAGAGGATTTTTTGGGATCTCTTTTTTCTATCTTTGGAAAAGATATACTCTTATAGCAATAGGATTATACGCTCTGTGGATTGTGGCTAATTTGCCGCTTAGGTTTTGTGTATATTAAGAGCATTTGTTTTAGCTCCTTTCATCAATAACAGTTCTGGTTCAAATTCAATGTGTATCACGGACCCTAAGGATCATATACTGAAGGCTGCAATGTCGAAGGATCATCTGGTGCTAGCGATTTCCCTCATTTTAGTCTCTTTTTCTCCAGATCTAGCCATGAAACTCGTAATATCACTTTCAACTAGTTTGTAAATGGATTTCATAGACATGGAAGCTTAGGAACGACTAACGAGTTTGACAAAAATGAATTTCATGGATTGCGAGTTCATGGACATGAATCTTGTTGGGTCCCTCCTTAATGGGTAAAAAGGTTTGGACCAACTCATTTACAAGAAGGCTCGATGGTAGATGACATGAAATTTCTAGAAAAATTTAGAAGGCAAAGTCTCTAGACTAATCATATTAAGGGAAGTTTAAATATTTCTTTCCTATATTCTATTTATCACAATCATATTAAAAATGTCTAGACAATTAATTCAAATGTCAAAATAAAAAATCTACTAATAATACTAATTCTGTTAGCATTTTGGTGACGTGTCAAGCCCCAATTAAACTTAAATTTTTATTCAAATGGTATTTTCTTATTGGTCAATATTATTGCTGAAATTTTAAAATACACGTTTCCTGTTTTAAACATATTTGTTTCCTATTTTCATACTAATCAAAAGTTTCTTTTCTTATTAATCGATACTATTAAGGGAAGTTTAAATATTTGTTTCTAATATTATATTTATTAATCATATTAAAAATGGATAGATATTTAATTCAAATGTCAAAATAAAAAGTAATTATAAAATTCAATGATTCTCAAAATCATATTTCTTTTCAAAATTTACATATTATATGGTATAGACATCTTTTTTTGTTGAAATTTTTTTAAATATTTTTGGAGATGGAAGCGAAACGTCGTTAATTTTAAGAAGAGATTATTTTTGTACATGTTATCCTTCAAAACATGTAGAAAAATAATTATCGAAAATGAATAAATATATACTAACTCTACACATTCTACATGACATCTATTTAAATTTTTAACCTAAGAATTTTTTCAGGAAGAAATTATATTTATTCTAAACATCTTAAATGACTATTATGAATAGTAAAAAAAAGAACATTTTAAGATCTACATACAAAAATTGAAGAATTTTTAGAAAAGCAAATGTGAAATTTGAATAAATAAATAAACACTCTTTTAAGATTAATTTCTGGGTGTTTGGCTTCAAATATTGAAGAAGAAAAAATCAAAATGATATTTTACATCTATATTTATTTTATACAACCTAGAAGGCCCTTATTATAATTTCTATATTTTAAGGCTTGCAAAAGTTTTTTTTTTTTATGAAGTTAGAAAAAATAATCTATTTGTGAATACTCGATTTCAAAAATTAATTATAAAAATCAGTTAGAGCAAAATAAAAGTTTTTTTCTTACAATTTACTTATTTTAGGCATCTTAAATGACTATCGAAAAATAAATAATACTTTAAGATTTACAAGCATTACTAATGCTTATTTTACATCTTTGATGAGGTTTCTTAGATCACTTTTCTACCTTTTAGGATCTTTTTATTTTTACCATCTTACCTTTATTTTCACTATTTACTCCCCTTTCTTCTAGCCATCTTTCTAATGAAAATAATTAATAAGTTATTCAAAAGTATTCGCACAATCATGTGCTTATGATTTTTTAATCTTTGTATGGGAGCTTATATTTTCCTTTTCAATTTTTTTTAAATTTTTTTATTGTATCTCTTTCCAACTAATTTATAAACTATAAAAAAAACTTTATACATATTTTTGTTATAAACAAGTATATATTAATATAGTATTATACATATAGATATATAAAATGATGTTCAAATTAAAATGGATCAAACTTCTGTGTCTTCAAGGCACGGGTATTACACTAGTTATAGACTAATTTGGATAGTTAGAGAAAGAGTAGGTCGATGTGTGAAATTGAGCCACCGACATGCTTGGCTATAAATAGCCTATCATGTGCTCCGATTTGTTCAATCCAATCCAAGCAAATCCAAGTGAGTGTGTAGAGTGTGCAAGTATCCTAATATTCTTGTAAGTGAGAGTGATATTCTTGTAAGTGTTTTTCACTATATAATAAGAGTGCAACTTTTATACAAAGTGAGTATTTGCCCATCTTAATCACACGAAGCGGGAAATTCCGATTTTTTTCCCAATAGTGGTATCAGAGCGAGGTTCATTTTCGGAAGGTGTTAGCTCGTGCGGATCAAGATGGAGGCTAGCGTCACTTACGATGGTGACATGTTCAAGCTCACGACCGACAACTACTCTTATTGAAAGCCGATGATGGAAGATCATCTCTATTGCAAGGACCTGTACGAACCCGTCTTCAACAAGGACATGCCTCAATGAAAGAGCGATAAGGAGTGGGATCTCCTTAATTGGAAGGCGGTCGCCATGATCCATAAGCACATTGATAAAACTCTCTTTGAGCATGTTTCTAATTATACAAATACTTTTGAATTATGGACAAAGCTAGAGTCTATGATTCAAAAGAAATCGCCTCGTAACAAGGCCCTCCTAGCTAGACGGTTGGTGAAGATGGAATATAAGGATGGCCAAAGCATGATTGAACACTTGAATAATTTCAAGGGGCTTATAAATAAGCTGAGTAAGGTCGATATGAAGCTCGATGATGAGATACAAGCCATCCTACTCCTCACCTCTCTGTCAGATAGTTGGGATACTCTGGTAGTTACTTTAAGTAACTCAGCACTAGACGGGAAGCTCACCATGGATATCGTCTGTGATAGTCTTCTCAATGAAGAAGCTAGGAGGAAAGATAGAGGAATTACTAATCATTCTGAGGCGAATGTCCTTGACAACCGGACTAGTAATGATGTCCGTGGACGGAAGCAAAGCCGAGACCGAGATCAGTCTCGAGGGCGGTCCAAGTCACGCACTACAGTCACATGCTACTACTGTGGCAAACCAGGCCACAAGAGGCAAGAGTGTCGCATCCTCAAGAGAGATCAGAAGGCAGAGAACGTGAAGCCAGATCAGATCAATCCTATGAGGAAGCGAGAAGAAAGGAGTACTACCGTCATGGCTGATGAAGGCGAGGATTCATATCTCGTTGAAGGAGGTAACATTCTAAACATTGAATGTAATGATATCTCCTGGATTGTCGATTCTGGTGCCTCCTTTCATGTTACCCCACACAAAAGCTTCTTCTCATCCTACCGAAGTGGAGACTTCGGTACCGTCCTGATGGGAAATCATGGATGGAGCAAGATCGTGGGGAGAGGAGATATTATCATCACATCCAACACAGGATGCAAACTCATCCTAAAAGATGTGAGACATGTTCCTGATATGAGACGTAACCTCATATCAACTGGAAGGCTAGATGATGATGGTTACTTAAGTCAAAATGGCGGAGGCAAATGGAAGCTGACTAAAGGAAACCTAACTGTGGCTCGAGGAAGAAAATAAGGTACATTGTACTGGACAGAAGCAAAGGTTTGCAAGGGAGAGGTGAACGTTGCCAGCATTGACATGGAGATCTGGCACCAAAGACTCGGACACATGAGTGAGAAGGGCATTCAAATCCTCGCTCAAAGGCAGCTCCTCCGATCCCTAACCTGAAAGGTATTTCCCTTGACCCATGCTCTGATTGTTTAGTCGGTAAACAACATAGAATTGCCTTTCAGAGATCATCTCCACCCACAAGGAGGAAGCATATCTTAGACCTTGTACAGACAGATGTGTGTTCAATGACTGAAAAATCCAATGGAGGTGCATTGTATTTTGTGACCTTCATTGATGATCATTCAAAGAAGGTCTGGGTGCGCTTGTTGAAATCAAATGATCAAGTCCTCGAAGCCTTCATGGAGTTCCATCCCAAGGTGGAACGGGAGATTGGTCGGAAGCTCAAGTGTGTCCGACCAGACAACGGTGGTGAGTACCGACTATCACTTGTGAATAAAAAAAAAATATTCCCTCCGTTTTTAAATAAGTGACTTTTTACTATTCATGTACGTATTCTAATGTGATAAAATGAATATAAAATATTAATTTTTTGATAAATTTATAGTTATTAATAATAAGTATAATATTATTTAAAATTTTAATTAAAATTTTATATAGTTTTTACTCTTCTAGAAATACGTGTTTGACTTGAAAAAATCATTTACTTGAAAACGGAGGGAGTATGAATCTTAAAAATTATCAATTCATGTCAACTTAAATCAATTATGATATGAACTATTTTTTCAACAAAAATTCCGACAATATTGTCGTTTTGGCAATCGAAAAATTACTTTGGACTTGAAATGTAATTAAAAATAATGTTCGGTAAAAAATTGTAAAATTAAAAAAGCCTTGTTCATCATCTCCTTTGTTCTTGTTCCGCAAAGGATGAAGAAAAACACATGAACCCCCAAATCTCAAAGACTCAAACCACTTCAAAATCATTCGAAAAGTCAAATTAGGTTAGGCTTTTCAAAGATTTGAGGGTCTAATTCTCCTTAATTCTTATTTACATTAGATCTGAACTAGATCTGGCATTAGCGATTCAAATCGGACCCTAAGGACCATATATTGAAGGATATGCAATGACGAAAGGATCATCTGGTGCTAGCGATTTTCCTCATTACAGTCTTCTTTTCCCCAGATCTAGCCATGAAACTCTCAATATCACTTTCAACTAGTTTATAAATGGATTTCAATGGTGGGCACAAATCCCGTCCCGATCCCGGTGAGATTTAGAGGAAAAAAATTTCAATCCCGTCCCGCGTAATCCCGCAAATCCCGTCCCGTCCCGCATATATATAAAATTATATATATTTATATATTTTAATTAAAATTAATAGAAATATATAAGAATATATTTATATTATACCTTAACATTTATTTAAACCCAAAATTTAAAATTTAAAATAATAATAAAAACACTCAATATGTATAAGAAAGAACTTACTAATTTTTTATGTAATGAGATTTTCATTTTTTGCTACTACCTACTGATTCTTTGAGTTCTACTGTATTTTCATTTTTGGATTCAATTTGTTGCAACTATTTTACTATCTCTGCTGATTTGTTTTTTTTTTATGTAATGGGATTATTAAGTTATTATGCATGACTTTAATTTGCACATTTCTCCTTGTTATTTTTGGATTGTATTTTATTCATTTTTTACGAAGGACAAATCCCGTCCCGTTTCGATCCCTTCCCATCCCGTGAGGGATAAGACCCTGCGAGATTTGAAAAAAAAAATTCAATCCCATCCCGTTCCCGTCGCGCAAAAAATACGCGGGACAGGACGCGAGATTACCCCAATCCCGTCCCGTCCCATAACCACCCTTAGATTTCATAGACATGGAAGTTTAGGAATGACTAATTTTCTAATGGCTCGGTTGGGCAGTAATCCGAGCTATGTGTGGCGAAGTATCCTTCAGGCAAGGGAAGTGTTGGAAAGGGGCACTTATTGGGCTGTAGGCAACGGTGCAAATTTGATGGCTTGGGAGGATAAATGGCTGTCGAGAGCGAAAACGTTTAAAACATTGGCTAGACCATGAGATGATGACAACCCTGCACGAGTGATTGACTATATCGACTGAAGCGAGGGACGGTGGATTGAGGAGCTCATCAGGATCCATTTTCTTCCATGTGACGTAGAGGAAATATTGAAGATACATCTTGTCGATCCGGTGATGGAGGACTCGCTCATGTGGTATCACACAAGGAGTGGGGTGTTCACGGTTAGGTCAGCCTACATGTACATCATGGACGCAAGAAGGTCGCTGAGTGGAGGGGGTCAATCGTCGGACCCGAGTGCGGAGAGGCACCGATGGAAAGACGCGTGGAAGGTGCAAGCTATATCCCGGGTTCGGAGCTTCATTTGGAGATGTTGTTATGTGATACTTCTTACAAAGGAGGTCCTATGCAGGAGGGGATAAAGATGGAGCCAGGTGTGATGTGTGTGGCAGGGAGGAAACCATAATGCACGCTCTCTTCGAGTGCGGATATGGGCTAGGGAGGTCTGACGCAGTGTGAAGAGTCTAAATAGAGCGGGTAGACAGGCGAGAGGGTTTGATCAATGGATGAAGAATATCGAAAGGTTGTAGGATGACAAGAGTTCGAGCTTATGGGCTTATATGGCTGCTGACATTTGGTATTGGCGTAGGAAAAGGGTGTTTGAGGGAGCCTGGGTGGATTCGGGGCGTATTGTTAAGGAGGCTCAGGAGAAGGCTGCTCTCCACATCCAAGTGGTGACGGATCGGAGGAGACGGGAGGCAACTGTGGGCGGGAATAGAGCGCAATTTAGGTGGAGACTCTTAGAGGACGGGACTATAAAATCAATTGTGATGCATCGCGTCTTCCATAGAGCGGGGTTGTGGGATTGGCATTATTGTTAGAGACGACCATGACGCTTTGAGATGGGCGGCATCGAGGAGCATCCAGTAGGGGTCTGAACCGCTGATAGCAGAACTGGAGGTAGTGATTTGGGCGCTGGAATCAGCCATGGACCATGGTGTGAATGCGGTGGCGATTGAGTCGGACTATGAGCAGGCTATTGGGCAGTTACAACGAAGGGATACGTTCAGAGGACCGGTCGGGAGGCTGCTGCACAGAGCCAGGTTGCTTGCTCGGGAGTTCCATGATTGCCAATGGCTACATGTACGCGCGCAGAAATGGAAACCAAGCTGCTCATGCGCTTGCACAAATGAGGCCTGCGACACCTCTTTATTTTGTTTCAGAATTTCAATTTCCAGATGACTTATTTAATGTTGTTTTTACATACTTGGATCCTAAGGAATAAAAGTGTTGTTTTTCATCCAAAAAATGAGTTTGACAAAAATGGATTTCATGGATTGCGAGTTCATGTACATGAATATTGGGAAAACTAATTAAAATACCCCCACCTCTGGGGTATGGTAAAAACATATCCTCAACTTTCAATTGTAATAAAAATATCCCGACCTTTTAGGGTAGTGGTAATATATTACCATCATAAGGGCTTCAGACAAGATGGAGAAAGGGATATTGTCAAGATAAGTTCACCTAAATTACACACAATCCTTTTCATTTTTTTTTCAACCAATTGCACACAAAGTCTTTTCCAACAAAAATCGATCCATAACCCATCCTCCATGGAACGTCATCCTCCATTTCACGCTACCAAGAACATCTCGTGTGCTTTCATTGAGCAACCAAAAGCAACAATATTTTGAAGTTTTGATGTCCATTTGAGAGAGAGTTCTATGGATATATCAACTTCAAGATTAGAAATTTCTTTATAATTTGTTTTTGATAAGCTTTTGGAGAAGAAATTGTGTATTTTAGGGTTTGAAATTGGAATTAAAATTGATGAAATTGGTTGTTTTTTGTGTCTTTTGTTTGATTGTCGTTGACTTGAGTATTGTTTGAGTTGAATCATGAGTACAAATTGGAACGAAAACGAAAGAAATTGGTTGTTTTGTTTACGATTTTTGGTGTCGTTTCTGTCAGGCATAAATCTCGGGAATTGTTGTCTGCGTCGAGGAGGCTCAATTGCTGTCATCGAGCTGATGATGGAAGCTCAATTGCTGTCACCTAGCTGATAATGGAAGCTCAATTCCTATCACCGAGGTGATGATGGAGGCTCGACTTCTTTCACCGAGGCTTTGATGAAGGCTCGTGTAAACTTGTCGAGCTCCATCTTGTACCTCGTTTTTAGCTGCCGAGCTCCTTCTTTTGACAGTTTTTTTGAACGAAGACCAAAAATCACCATTCGATAATCATGTAAAGCGAGAGATATACCAATTCGTGTGTCAATCAATAGATATTTTGATTAATTTCATCGATTTTAGGCTATTTTCGATCAAAACAATTTGTTCGACAAATTTAGGTTTCGATTCGAGAAAAGAGTTTTTGGCCTTTTTGCAACGTGCTCGGAAAAAATGAAAAGGACATGCGTGCAATTTACTTGAAATTATCATGCCAATATCCATTCGGACATCTTGCCTCTAGCCTCACTCTATTACCATGGATATTCTCACGAGTCAAAAATGCCGACAAGGCAACCTATGTGAAAGTCTTTTTACAAATTAGCACTAAAATTGAGTTTTCTTGAACGGTTTCCTTAGGAAAAAAAATAAACCGACAACAAAGTTAAACCCGAATAACGAAATTGATTCAACCAAACAACTAATCCTGTCAAAATTGCATCAAATTAACACACCACGACTATTCCCAACAACTTCTTTATTTTTTCCTAAAGAAGCCGTTAAAGAAAACCCTTGTCAAAAAAATTCACATAGGCTATCTTGTCAGCATTGTTTACGTGTGAGAAAACCCGTGGTAATATATTACCACTACCCTAAAAGATCGGGATATTTTTATTACATTTGAAAATTGAGGATATATTTTTACCATACCCCTAAGATGAAGGTATTTTAATTCTTTCTCCAGATTTGTGTTCCCCCCTTAGTATCAATTGAGTTTATTCAGCAGTTCAACCTCATTCATTTGTTTTGTTAATTTGGATGTGGTATGTGATTGGGGTTGGATGATTTCATTTTAATTGGACATAGTTTATATGATGGAGTATATAAATTGGTAATTTCTAAAGTCCATATTATTAGTTGGTATTATTTAGAGTTGTTTGGACAGTGATAAAAACTAAAATTCAATATAGGCGTAGCATTAATATTTGTTTTGTTTTTTCTCTAGCGTTTTTTATATAGGTAAGGATTCGAAATACCAGACATAACTATTGTCTATAAACTAAGAGGGCGAAAGATTCTGACCAAAAAAAAGAGGGCGAAAGATCACTAGACGGACTTACTGTCCGGTGCAAATCCTCTACCCCAAAACCCCGCCCCAATTCCCCGCCCCACAAAATTATTTTGCATCTAAATTAATATTAAAAAAATTAAAAAAATATATATTTAGCTTCTACATACTTATGATAACATATTTGGAAGAAAAAAATCTTAAAAAATCAACTTACAAAAATTATAATAATTCATAAGAGATAAAAAGATTTTTTTAAGTTTTAAAAAGATGTGAGTTTACTATATATTTTTTTTTAAAAAATATAATTTGATTTTTTAAGATTATTTTTTTTCAAATATATTATCATAAGTATGTAGAAGCTAAATATATATATTTTTTAATTTTTTTAATATTAATTTAGATATAAAATAATTTTGTGGGGCGGGGAGTTGGGGTAGAGGATTTGCACCGCTTACCGTCATGAACCATGATACAATAATAGAACAACCAAACGAAATGGCTAGTGAATAGTGAGAACATGGGATGGTAGGAGCAAGGACGGAGCTAACTGTCATGATACAACCAGAAATTTTATATATATATATATATATATATATATATATATATATATATTTGAAAAGGAAATAATTCGAAATCCCAGACGATAAACAAAATCTGGGAAATCGAGAGGCTGAAGGAAATTGGCTGACGAGCTAACTGTCATGATACAACCAGAAATAAATAAATCACAAAAAGAAAAACCCAAATACAAAATATCTTAGCAAATAAGACCAACAAAGATACAATTTTTTTTTGTAAGGAATATAATAGAAAACACATTAAATATGTGATTTAAATAGCTATTTTAAGTTTAAAAGACTAAGAAGGAAAAAAAATTAATAAAATAAATCTATAGGGATTTTGAACTCAAAACCCCATGATTCAAATTTCCACTTCATACCAACTAAACTAAGTTACTAAGCACACTTTCTAATTTATTACTTTAAAAAAAAACTTTTTTTAACACTTAGATATAAAAAAACTGCAAAAAAAAAAATACACACAAACATATATAAGTAACCTTTTTTTCCAAGGGTGATTTGCAAAAATAACCCACTTTTGGGAAATCTTTGCAGGGTTAACCCAATCCGGAAAAAAAAATTGCACAAAACCGGATATCCGGGTGAAGGTTGCAACTGGTAACTAAGGGGAGCCAGGAAAGAGGGAAGAAAAAAAAGGAAATAGGGGAAAGGGGAAACAGAGGAGGAAGAAGACGCCTCATTCGGCGAGCTCGGGTGCCATGGTTGAGGCAACCACAAGAAGGGAGAATGAAGGGGGTCGGGGGCGGCGGCTAGTGTTCCGATCTGAAGGAAGGGTTCGAGTCGCTCGATGGCGTCGGCAACAACGTCTTCACTCCCCTCGCTCCTCTCCGCCTTCACCACTGGAACCATAGCGACATTGATTGCTCCTCACATTATGAATCTCATATGTGACCTCTCGCCGCCGCCATTCAGAACTCTATGGCATGAATTTGGGGATTAGGGTTTGGTGTCTCAGGTCGACATCAGAGAGGGAGCGTCGTCTTCTTCCTCTCTTCCTCTTAGCTCTATCTTCCTTCTGAGGCTGTTCTTGGGGATTATACGCTTGTGTCATGTTCAGGTTTCCTCCTTTTCCTTTTCATAATAATTTTTTTTTCCGTTGGATTTCCTTTCTGTGTTTCTTCATTGATGCAAATTCATAGTTTTCTCTGCTCAATTTCTGTATGAGGAAATGATGAAATCGGTGTGATATTCATCCTGAATGACAAGGTCACTTCCATTGTTCATAAATGACTAACAATAACTTGATTTTCGATCATGTCATCTTTGAATCTTGATTATTCTATAATCTATCTTTATTTTGTTACTCTTTGCAGGTTATTGTAGTGGTAACAAATGGATATTGAATATACATTTTGGAAAATGTTTCACCTTTGCACCTCACTCAAAGTAGTGTAAGTTGTCTCTAACTTGTGTTGTCTGATTAGTTTTGCTTCTCTCTAAATCTAGTCGCCTGTAAAATAGATCAATTATTCTACCATGTGGTTTGTGGCCCTGTGTTGTCCTTGAAGCAGATGCCTTATCCAACATCTATGTTTGGTTAAAATTAAAAGATAGTGCCTCTTGATTATGAGTGTAAAGACCGGGAATTTTAAAATATTAAATTATTAAAATAGTGATTTATAATCATTCCGATTTCTAAGATTTGAGAGGTTTGAAATTTCCGTCCTTGAGCTATTGATTTTATTCCAAATATTTCAAAACGAGTTCCGGCATTATTTAATTAAAAATTTAAAATATGCTTTATCCCGCTTCCATATGCGAAAATTTTAAAATAATATTTGGTGTCCATTATTTATTTCGGAATTAGAAATTTGAAAATCTTTTTGAGTTGGGTCGGATAAGGTTAGAGAGCGGGTTTCGAGATAAATTTTTTCGGGTAATTTCAAATTGAGAATTGGACCACTCATGGGTTGTCTTGTTCCCTTTTTGTAAATTCTAGCTCTGTCCTACCTTTGAGCCAACAAGCCCCACGCCATCACTCTCCCTCTCTCAGGCAAAATGCCAAACTCCCTCTGCAATGTACAGCTAGCAACCCTCCTCTTCCTCTTCAAATTGGAATCCAATCCCACAACCCAATACTTCATCAACTGCCCATTTCCACAATCAGAAAACCCTGTCAAAAGCCCTCAAAACCCATCTCTTTCTTCCCCTTGTAGCCATTGCAAAATCACCAGGAACCACCACACACTGCATCCCTCTGTTTGACTTCGGAAACATCATCCTCCGGGCACCACCGTCGCGCCCACAACACCAATCCCTCCCTCCTCCTCCTCACTTCCACCACCAGGGCACCGCCAAGTCTGAGCATCCACTGTCAAGCGCCGGTAACCTCCATCGCCTCACCTTGCTACTGCTGTGCTCCCTCCGTCTCGTTTCCGGGAGCAGCAGCAGCCTGCATCTTCGTCCCTCCTCTCTCTCGCTTCCGGTGGACAGCAGCAGCAACCCAACGTCATCCCCGCACATCTCTCGACGCCAGGAGCAGCCGACGCCGACGCCGCCGCCTCCCTCCCTCCTCTGTTCTCCCGATTCCGAGCGGCCGGGCAGAGGGCAGTCCGAGACTCCGACGACGCCAGATCGAACCTCCGACGAAGCAAATCGAACATTTCCGGCGAGCCGCTCTGCGCATCTGTTCTCCCGTCAAGGTCTAGTTTCGGTTTCACATCGATTTCGATTCCAATGATCTCCAATCCGGTTTTGCTCATTCCTCTCCTCACCCAGGTCTCAATCGAACCTCTCTCGGGCTCTCGCAGGCGGACGGCCGTCATTGACGCTGGAGTCCTTCCTCGGAGACGCGCGGTGAGTCTTCCTTCTCTCCCTTCTTCTGTGCGTCGCTTTCTGCTCTCGGGGTGGGTAGTGTTCGGAATGGTGCGTCGGTCCGATGGGGATTGGTCGGGGTCGGAAAGAGGTCCGCCGGAGAGAGAGAGCGCTTGGATTTCTTCTTCCTCCTTCGTTCTGTCGTTGCCAGTGTTCTGCTCTGAGTTGGGGAAGAAGGGCCTCAACCGGGTTCTCCTTTTTTTGTTATTTTGTCCGGGTTTTGGGCTCGGGTCGGATCTCAGTTTCGGGTTGGGAGGTTTGGGCCTTGTGGTTGGGCTGATGTTACTGTTGTTATTGTTATTTTCAATTAGATGTTATATGTGATATTTTTTTTATGATTCTATTACACGATTAGATGATGATTATTACTATTTTATATTATTTCTGAGTTTATAAAAATATAAATTCTGAAATTTTATTATATTATAAAATGGTTTAAAAGAGGCATTATTTGGAATATTTATTTAGTGTTGTTTTGAGTTGTGAATTTAGGAAATGTGAAACGAATCATGAGTTTTGGTTTATAAATATGGTTTTTGAAAATATGATTATTATGGTGATTTAATATTGGAATTTATTTATAAATGATTTTGAAAATAAACATGCCGGAATAGTTTTAATAGTATAACTTTGGGAAATTGGTTAAGGATTTCAATGATTAATGTTTGAATCTGACCAAGTATGATTTGAGAAATTGTTTTAAAAATGAGTTATGTTAACTTGAGATTTAAGAGTTTGGAAAACGAGTTTACTACCGATTGGTTTTGAGGATGTTGAGAACTTGGGTCTCGCGTGTATGAATGTTAGTCCGGTGGCTTATGGAAATGACTTGATGATAGGTGTGTATTGCTTTTAGATTGCTTTGGACTTGCAATTGGGCCCTTGCTTGCGTTATTTTGCTGTTCTGCATCTTCAGGTAAGTTCCCTAGGAGGCTTACTCAGGTTGGACATTCATGCCTGTTGTTGCATTTTATGTTAGGTGTTGCATATGCATAAAAGCATGTCATGTAGTATCATGTTTAGGTTGCACTAATTGATTGAGCATCTGTTTACTTTATGCGTTTGAAACAGAACGGCCGTTATCTGTGATAGTCCTAGAGTCTTTGCTAGGGTCATAGGGTAGCCCAGCCTCATCGGGTACCCTGAGTCAATCGAGTCATGAACTTCCTTATTTTATGATATGCCTGCGGGCTTTATTGTGGAGCGGGTTAGGCATGCGTGCCGCCCGATTATGATGGAATGCATTCACGAGCTGGCCAGTCTCCGCCCTATCGGAAGGGGGTGGAGGTAGGAGAGGGATATGCCATTTGGCATTGTCTTGGACCCTTTACAGTATTTCTGCACATTATTATAACTAGGAGCATGCTAGTGTGTTTGACTTTCGTACTGCATTAGAGCATCTTTATTAGGTATAGCACATACTATGTGGCCTTAGCGAGGACTGCCGGTCCCGCATGAGTGGCTCGATCCGATTCCTTTCCCCGTTCTTTTTTTTAAGGTATTTCTGCAGATTTTGATTGCTCGATGCCTATATGACGGGGTTCCCTTTTTGCGAATCGAAGAACCTGGCTAAATCTCTAACTCATTATAAATGGTAATCATCCACTTATGTTTTGGTTTTGACCCGGCTCTGCCGTGGCGCCTTGTATCTTAATTTTGCTTCCGTCTTGCTTTCGTTTGAAATGAATTTCGCGAGTTAGTCCCTAGGACAGGCTAAGGGTACCCAACGACCCTACGATATTTTCAGGGTTCGAAATCCCTCTTTATTACTGACCATGAAAATGAGTTTGAAACCTCGACCCGTACCTGGATTGCAAGATCCGAACAAGGGATTTCATCCCTTGAAACGTAACCCAGAAATCATAATTCTGGGCCGTTACAATGAGTCATTTGGCATCAACATTCTGTTATAAAAAGTTAAATGGTATCAGAATATTCCGAACTCATTGTTATGGATACCAAACTATCATGTGAAGTCCTTATAGTTCTGTCTGTGAAAAACTGAAAATTGATGGATGTCTTACTTGTCTTTCACGGTGAGTGGAAACTAGTAAGTACATGTCACTACTAGAATTCTGTTCATAGACATCATGTCTTTTACATCGGTCGGAAAAACGCATGATGTTAAAAATAATTAAAACATCAGTTTAAAAATTATTGATGTTATTGAGATTAGAGACATCGACTTCACTTAATGGACAATTTTAAAACTTCATTTTAAAAAAAAATCGAAAACGCGCAAAATACTATGTAAAATTTTAAGCGGTAAAAAAGCTCAACTTCAAAACACTTGGCCAAAATGAAATAATAAAAGCGGGTAATGGGCCAGATCTCCAACACTTGCCAAATTATTTTGAAATTTGTATTTTCACCTAAAAGCAAAAACCAAATCTCCCAACACTTAAAACAAAAAAAAATCCTCAAATTCCCCATTTTCCATTTAGGTCATCTCTTCCATGGAGGAAAGTGAGAAGCGCTTAGCCCTCGCCGATTTCGGCGATTCTCAAGGGTGCTCACCGACAAGCTTAGCCCTCTCGACGGTTGTCCTGGTGGCTCCTCCGCCATGGGTCCTAGGGGTACGTTCTTCTTCTTCCATCCATCCCCCTCTCTCTAGATCTATTGACGAACCCTAAACATCAATCTCCCCCATCTCTCTTTCTCCCTTTCTCTCTACTAATCGTCTCCAATTCCAGATTCTAGATCTATTTCTCGGATCTTGGCATGTTTCTATTTCTATATCTATGGCTTCTCATCTTCTTTGCGGAACCTATGTCAGTCCATCTGTACATACAAGATAGAAAGTACAAGGAACGCACTAATTCTAGGGTTTTTCATCCAATTGATAGATCGAGAAAGGCATTAATGGAAAAAGATTGAAGGCGTTCATCTAGTGTTTGTTCTCCTTCTCGCTATGTTTCCCCCATGGTTAATATTCTTCTACTTAATACCTTTTCTGTTTTGTACACTTTTAGTTTGTCTCATTCGAGTTTAATTTCATTGTTGATTTCAAAAATTCCTCCATGATTCTTTTACACTGTGTTTCCTCAAGTTTTAGTATTATGTTAGGAACACGAGTATTATGTTAGGAAGAACTTAGTTCAGATGGATGAATTAAAAGAAAAAACAGAATTGAGATTCTAAGGAGCATATAGCTAAAGTTGAAACTTAACTTTCTAGTTTCCTAAGGAAAGAAGATTTCTCTAGTTTTTAGAAGATACCCTAGAACTCATAATTGTGTCCTAATTACTAATGAGATATGCTTTTAATCATCTTTTATTGATATATATTATATACATATATAGCAATTGATCAGTTTTTTGTCACAACATCTTCTCATATTTTCTAACGAATAACTAATTACTGAATTTATTACCTTTAGGAGTCTCATTGATGTTAATTCTTTTTGGAAATCGGATGTTTCAGATCTCAAATGAAGACATGTATCCAAGGAACCACAATGAGACCAAAAGCTAAAAGGTAAGAGTTTTTGTTCTTGTCCTACATTGGATTGAAGGTCAGTTTGTTGTTCTTATTAGTAATAGATTATAATTACTGGTTTTCAAATTTGAAGGAAGGTTTTATGTGCTTGTGTAGAAGGAATCTCTTCTTTGTATGGCCACATAATCAGATCTTATAGGTAAACAATATCACTTATCACTTCATCCTTTGCTTTGGCTTGTGCTTTAGCTAGTATCACTTCATCCTTTGCTTTGGCCTGCTTTAGTTTGAGAATTCATGTCAGAGTTTACTTGAATACCCTATTTGTGCTTTCTTATTGTCATTCTGCATTTGATTTTTAATGTCCAAAATTATTAGGTTGCGGAAAGGGGCATGTGAAGCCCGCCAATTATTTAAATGCTCATGAGAAGTTTCTGATAGGTGTTGCAACTAAAGGAGGTATAATGTTTTATGCCTATATTCAATCAAAGCTAATCTTATTGATTTTAATTTTGTCTCTATAAGTAGCACTTTTTTTTTTTTTTTTTGGTTTTGATGGATGCTAATCAGCATTTAGTGGTCAAGTTGTTTAATGTTGTAAGACCCTTTTGATATAGAATAAGTCTACATGCTCAATATTTCTTCTTCTCAACCTCACCTGATTTGCTCTTTTTCCAGGTCAACAAGGCCCAAAATGCTTAGAAAGGGATTGATCCTGCAAGAGCTAAAGATGCTAAAGGTACATAATGAGACTACATCTGTCTTTTAGTCTTTCTTTTAGGAGTCATAATCCCATACCCTCGAAATGAAAAGTTAATGGCCATGATAACACCCTGTATCAGAAATTGTTTAATTTTACTGATACACTGGAAAAGGTGATGAGTTATTTCTTTTATTTAGTAGCCTCACTTCCTTACAAACTGCAAATATTAAGAGTTTTAGTTGAGTGTTAATTAGCTTGATGTCTTGGTCTTGGACTCATTTGTTTGATATATAAAAACTAGTATGACCTGACTAAGAATCTGAATGAGTATTCAGATGGGTCATCGATTGCTGCAGGATTCCAGGTTCAACCTTATTGATATAGCTATAATACATGATCTTTTGGCTATCAATTTGTTGTAGTTTCATCTATTTAGTCCTAGATTCTCCTTCATAACGAAGATGGCAGTTTTGAGGCGCTCTGCTCATGCAGCTGTAAAGCTATGTTTCTTTGTTATACTCATGGTTCATATGTGCATCATTCTGATCTTGTGATGATTTGTCTTGAATATGACAGTTAACCGTCATATTCAAGACAAATCATCACAAGATCATTCCAATTTATTAATCATAGTTCTCAAATAATTAAATGATGGTTAAAAGAAGATTTGACTCCCATTCAAAATGCTTATGTCAATTTGTCCATACTTATTTACACAGTATGATATTGTCATTGTCATGTGGTTTTTTATCTTCTTGTTCTTTCATGTTTTTTAAACCCGAGGGTAATGTCATATTTTGGACTTATAAAGGATTAGAAGATTGTGTATAGCGTCTTCTTTTCAAAGATATTGTCATATGCTGGACTTGAGAAAGATTGTGAATAGCATATCTCTTATGTCCATTCTATTTCTTCTTTTTGTTTACCTACTCCAACACCATTGTGCTTTCTTATCTGTTATTTCATTTATTTGTTCTCTTTTAACTGTTTCATGGCATGCTATTTGGACCTTGCTTAGCTGGGATTTTGAGGGCCTCTAGAAGAGAAAGGGTGCTGAGCAAATTTGTAGAAAATGAGTGTGAGAAAATAGACAGGCTTATGGAACTTTATGTAAGGTAATTGATTTTATATTACCAGAACTATCAATGTTTTCATATGTTCGTGCTTTTTTATTTAGAGATGCCAACTCACAAACAATGATCTCCAGATATTCAGATCGAGTAAAAGAAGAGACTGAGCGGATGGAGCAGCTTGAACTGGACGATTTTGAGGTTATTTTATTGACAAGATCCATAATGTGTTTAATGATTCTGTTTTGATTGAGTATTTAGGATTTTACTGCTACCATGCAGATGGACGAGGAGGAGAAGTACAATCGGAAACTTAAGTCGGGTCTTTACACCCTTCAGGTAAAAATATTCAGCGGATGTGCCCATGGAATGAAGGAAATGACATGTGTCTTGTATAGACATTATAGACTTTTGTTATTGTTTCTATTTGTTATATTCACAAGCTGATGCTCAATATTTTCTGTTTGGCCTGCAGCTGATTGTTGTCATTCTTGGTCATATTTGGTCCTTTGAGTAAGTAATCTGGATAATATCTTTTAACGAATGAAACAACATGCAAGTGTTCTCCATTCGGTCTTTCCCTGATGCTATCTTTATCGTTAATAGGCGTACACATTCAGAATGAATCAGCCTGACCACCTGGCTGCCTGAGGGATGTTGGTATGTTACTATGAATATCTCTAGGTGCTATCTTGCTTTACTGATTTTTTTTTTGTTGTGTGATTGATTGGTGTGAACATTCTAATGTCCTTTTAATTGATTCTTCAAGTATAAATCAACGTTGGTATTGACTTAAGAAAGTTATATAACTTATTGATGTTTTCTCTCTTCTTTGCTTCAGTTTGACCTCATTTCCTCTTATCTTGTTGTATACTTGTGCTGAGTCTAATATTTCTGTCTATAAGCTGATCGGTATGTTGTGAATGGTGAGAAGGACCTGGATGAATTAATATATTTAAATGGCCAACTGAAGTTTCTTGAGTTATTTCCTATCATGAGATAAAGTCTGCATCTGTCATTTTTTTTGTCTTTGCTAGATAGTGATGGTATAGAAACAAGACATGGAAGAGGAGACAAAAGGCAGCTTGATTTATTGCTCTTGAACAGAGATACTAGCCACATCGTATCCCTCCTGAACAGGGATATAGGCATCAGCTAATTGAATATGTAGAAAGACAATGTTACATGTATGTATCGGGACATCATGAGAACATCTGTTTTGTGGTACTATGTAAAAGAGTAGAAACTTATAATTCGATTATTGATGTATTTCATCTTATTATGTGTTTGACTATTTTGGATAATGTATCATGGATTTAATCCTATTTTGATTATTTGAGAAGTAACCAATTAATTGATACAAATGCAAAATGACACATCATTTAATACAATAAAAAGCGATTTAAAAATGCATTGAAACACAACAGAATAAAAAATAAAACTGATGTCTTTTGAGAAATTATACATTGGTATAGATAAAGAAAACGATGTTATAATCTTTTTAGGCATCATTTCTTTCAAATATACCGATTTAAATATATACATATAACATTGTCTTTATAAATATGGAATATTGTATACTATTTTTTAAACGAAATAACAAGACAAAATACAAAGGGAAAGTTAATAAAAATGAAATGAACCACATATAACCGAAGTAAATAAATATTACAACATTGTTTTTGGAAAAAAAATATCGATGTTAATGTGAACTTTTGTATTGGTCTACATATCTTTAGATAACTCGAAATGCAAAATAATAGGGTTTAACATTAGGTGAATCTGTCAAAATGTATTTATATTCATGCATTTAAGTCGGTATTACAAAGAGAAACGATGTTATAAATCATTATAGACATCGGTTATAAACCGATGTGGTAAAGTTGGGATCTTTAACACCACCCACTGACACGTCGAATTTTTTTTTGTTTTACATCGGTTTTTAACCGACGTCTATGAAGACAATTTTAGTAGTGGGTTGACTTCTAATGATCACCACACATCAAGCAACTCATTGATGATGCCCGTTCATGGATATCATATATCATGGTTTATGTTTACTACTGAATTGATGTCACCTATAGTTATGTTTACTACTGATCTGATGTCTCACCTATAGATGGTTGGTATAATGGTATTGGTTATTTGGTCTCTTAAGTTAGTTTTTTGATTTTGAGTGCAAAGTCACGCATATGTTTCTTGTTGCCAATTTGAGGGATTGGGTAAGCTTATGTTGGCTGTAGGAAATCTAAATTCTAATGGCTTAACATCTAAACTAGCAAGCTCTCATTTGTGATTCTGATTTCATATATTGTTGGAATGCATACGGTTGCCCTGAAGGTTGAGATGACATGCCAGGGCTGCGTTGGCGCCGTTCAAAGAGTTTTGGGGAAAATGGAAGGTTTGTTGCTTCCATTTGTGATTCTGATTTCATATATTGTTGGAAGGTTTGTTTCTTCATGATACAATCATACAACCTAGCTAGGGAAGTTCCTTGTAGATATGTGATAATAAGCATGTTAAATTCATGTGTGGTTTGGTTTTATGATTCATATTTCATACTAGTTGGTTTAAGGTGTTGTCAAGAATGAGGTGACCCTCTTTATCAGTCGTCACTTCATGTAGGTTACAATAGGATGATTATGAAGAGGATGAGTTTGGGGATGATGTAGGAGGTGAAGGGAAGCTTGTTGTATTCCAGAGGGGATAATTTAGGCCAATTTATATGCATGTGTTTGGTAGTTGTGTGAAAGAAGAGGTAAAGTATTAGTAAATAACAATATATAGCATCACAATGTTAGCCTATTAGCTCAAATGAAAGAGCGATGTACTCATGCACAAAGATGCGGGTTCAAATCCCGCATAGGCTAATCTAAAATTATGTATAAAATTTTTCTTTGTAACTGATTTTTAGTTGGTTTTATCTTTAATTGATTGCATTAATGTCATGTCAAAAGACATAGGTGACATGTCAAGTGACGTAGGTGACGTGTCAAACCTATTATATGTCATGTTAAAAACACATCTTATGATGAATTCAACACACAGGAAAGATGAATTCCAGGTTAAAAACCATCTTCAAATGAGAGTTGCTTTTCATCTTAGTCATTGTCTACTTTAACTCGGGCAATGCCTCTCTTTTACCGAATAAGCTTATAGATTGCAGATCAGCGAATAACCTGTCATTTTAAAGGGTACAACCTGTCATGTTAATATCATTACCTGTCATGTTATTTTCTTTCATTAAGGAGAAGAGGATCAATTCGCTGTTTTACAGAGCATTGTAGACAAGTATTTCAAATCTATAGTCTGCAAACTTTAAAGTTTAAATAATATATTACAGTCGGTTAACCTTGTTACTTTCATTACGCAAGTTAAATAGAAAAGATGCACTAAATATGTTGGTAAGGTTAAAGCTAAGAACCCATGCATCATCCTTTAATCCGAATTCATCACCTAATACAAAATTATGTAAATTCTAAGCAGTATATCATTCGCTTTTACTAAAACTTATGTCAAAATCTAAATTCAATAAGATACCAATTTTTGTTCATATAGGAGCTGAATATTTGTTCACATTCTGGACTTGTTTTATGCTATTCAAGGAGTATGGTAAGATTGCAGCAATGAGATACCAATTTTTAGCGTCACAGCCAAAACGTCCCGAACAGTTTACCGTAAGTTGAATTTTTCATTTCATCAAATTTATGATGGTTCATATATCATTCGCATAAATATTGATTCTGCATTATTTGTTTTACCACTCTCTGTATTGCAGCTTGTCTTTTCATTCCCTACTTTAATCACCCCCCATACAATCTGCCCCAGTACAAATCCACACATCACAGTTTAAATTGATTACACCCCAAAAAAAAAAACCTTTCACTTGCATTAGATTACTACTACGCACCTTTTACTATCGACATCATACACCAGAGAATGTTTGTTTCTGCCTCCATGAAATTTCACATGATGCCCTCTTTCTCAATCCAACCAATTCAACCTTCAATTTCATGAGTTAGCTAGGGTTACATTTGAAAGTGGGATTTGGGGGCATCAAGAAATAGCAATTTCACATGATGAACACTTCACAAGTTCCAAAGATGCCCCTCTGTAATTCTCAATTCAATTAACCTTCAGTTTCATGAGTTAGCAACTAATTTCACATGATGATACAAATAAGCTCTTTATCGGCAATCAGCGCGTCGATACAGTCACTCCACCAATTCAACAAGAATGAATAAGTAACAAATTTGTAGGTACTAAAATTGGTCACTCTGACAAAGAAAGTGGGGATGAGGCCAAAGGAAGCACATGCCTTTGTAGTCCAACAATGTCTTTCTTGGTGTTCTTGATTTGAAGCTTCTCCTCTGCATCCCTCAAGAACTTGAACTTAGGTGGAGTGAAGTAAGATGAAGATGACCTCATCATCTTGTTGCTGCTGCTTCTGCTATGGGAAGATCCCACTGAAGGAGTCACTAGAGGAGTGAAGAAAGCTGCAGGAGATGTCAATGTTGTCACATATGGAGTGTCTCCTCCATTCTTCATTAGATCACTCAATCTCCTCTCCTCACAGTTTTCTTCATTAGATCACCCACCTTTCCAAAAACTCAGACCGGACAAACTCTGGCATTTCATAGTTTTTTGGCTGCCACCAGTAACCTCTCATAAGACAAAGATACATGTTATCAACCTAGTGTAATCCCACTTAAAGTAGGGCCTAGGAGTAGAGACACAAGCTGGAAGATACATGTTAGATTTCACATAACAAATTTAAGAATTACCTCTTTTCTGTCTGCCAGCGGTTCAACAATGCTCCTCACGTCAAGCTTGTTGCTATTAAAGTGTATTGTCATTTGCATTTAGTTGGAATTTTACGTGACATATAATGTATTTTACATGACAAATAATGCATTTTACATGACACCTAATCGTATGCATTTTACATGAGCTGTTCAACTACACTTCTGCTTGCAGCTGTTCAACTAATAAGGAATTTAGATCAATGCAATGCATATATAAAAACCCAGAAGAAATAAGCAAAATAAATGCAATAAAACTCAAATTCATGCCATAGAGTTCTGAATCAAATTATGCAAGAAACAAGCAATTGATGGAATAGCCCTACTTTTCGAGTGATTAATCATTTGCAGTTGACTTATATGTTGCTTCCAAAGCAACACAATTCATGTCAATCTTGGTGAGCTAACTAAACAAGTAACATTAAGGAAAGATTACCTCAAAAGCAATAGATATATCCTAGGCTCAACTTAGAAGGTATTGGTAAACACGAATCGAGCATTTGCAAAAGTCTGCAATAAGCCAATAACACATCACGAAGCTAGGACATCTTCACAACAAAATCAACAAACAAGGTAACAAAGAAGATACAACCTTCCTGAGATTACAGATTACAATAGCTTAATTCACCAATCTGTACTAAAAAATTCAAGCAAAATTCTTCAATTTCACATATCCAAAATCTCACAATCCTTAGATTTCAAGCTCTACATATTTCTAACTATCATAATTAAGCTATACAAATTTCTAATCAAGCAAAAATCTTCAATTTCAAGTTGTATAAATTTCTTAGCAAGCAAAATTCTAATCAATCTCGAGCGAGTGTGCAGTTCTAATCAAACAAATTTCTAAGCAAGCAAAAATTTTCAATCAAGACACTCCCGCAGCAACCAACAGTTCTAATCGATCTCGAACGAGTGAGCGACTAACAGGAAGATGAAGGAGGGAGTAAGAGGAACAGACATGGTACTGTTGGAGGAAAGCCGAACATCGACGAGTGTTGCTGCCTACTAGAAGAAGAAGATGAACAAGGACTCAAGGAGGGAGCTAAACAGATTTTGAACTAAATATACTTCTCCTCAATTTCAATTTCAATTTACTTATGTGCTGCTGGAAGAAGAAGATGAACAAGGACGAGCTCACTGGTGAGTCGGGGAAGATGACAACAACCGAACAAGGAGGGAGTAACTCAGTAAGGAGGGGAATGACGCTTACCTGTTGTGTGGTGCTGAGTCCGAGTCGAGGAACGACTGTGGAATGCGGAAGACAACCGAACAGAGAATCGTCGGCGCCGCCTGTCTGGTGGTGGTGGTATTATTCACCGACGCAGCCAGAGCCTGAGGAAAGGAAGGACGAGGAGCGCCGATCCCCTTCTAGTCGCCTGCGCCTCGCCTCGAGGGTGATGCCTCCGCCTCCGCCCTCCGCCTCCGTCTCTCTCGCGTTGATTCCGCCACCAAGGTTTCTCCCTTCCTTCTTCCTCCTTGTCCTTCTTGTGGATCCCCTCCACTCTCAATCTCTCTCTCTGATTTTCTGCCATCAATTTGGGGCAAGAGAGAGGCAAAGGAAAGGAGAGGAGAGGCTTCCCTAATTTCTCCACCGGTTCCTCCAGGTAAGTTTACCGCTTGGCTTGCAATTTTTGAAGGGGGAAAGGTTAACCCTTTGCAACTTATTTGGATAATGGGTTATGGGGTGCAAACGGAACCAGATAGGGGATTATTTAGTGCATTTCCCTCTTTTTCCAAGCCATAAGGGAGTTTGAGCCACCTCATGCCTCCCCTCACTCCGCCTCTGAGTAGGAGCTAACGCGATGTTTCACCGCCAATTTATATATATAATAAAAATTAATAAAAACATCTTAAAGTATTTTATATTATATATATTAAGATTTATTTAAACTCAACATTAAAATTATAAAAACATTTAAGAATATATAAAATTAACCTCATTCTAATTTTACTTTTACTCATCATAAACAATTTAACTTAATAAAGCACTAACTTACTGCAAGCAGTAGCAATGTAGCACTTCATTACTACTGGGATTATGGAAAACTGAATGTTGGAATTTGTAAGACTTGCAATTTTGCTACTAGGAAGACTTGGTGACTTTTGCAACTTGTTGACTTTGCAACTAGAATGAAAATTCTAGAATCATGCAAGATTTTTTTTTTTTTCCGGGTGAGAATATTCAATCCGAAAGCATCCTGTCGGATGAGGTCAAGTAGACCTGAGTGATTGTATAAATTAGGTCCCTTGGTAGAGTAGCAAATGTATGCAACTTTATCCGCTACCCGGTTACCAATACGGAGAATGTGGGAAATTCCTATATTCCTTACACCTTGGAGAATGGTCTGAATATCTGACATTACTAATTCTATTTCCCAAAGACAGTTCGTGTATGTTTCTAAGAAATCGGTAATTACTTTTGAATCCCCTTCAATGATTAGGTTATCGATGTTTAGTTCCTTTGCCTTTTTTACCCCAAGTCGTAGTGTCAATGCTTCTGCCATAATAGGAGAGTGTCCCCCAATCACCCCACCATCCATGCTGATTGAATTACCATTCCAGTCCCGTATAATGTAACCAATAGAGTTCTTTGAATATGATATATATGATCCATCAAAGAGTATACGTAAAACCGTAAGAGTATACATAAAACTTTTTTAAAAAAGAGTATATGTAAAATACATTTTATTTTTGGAATATAATTGATTGTTTTTGAATTTTTTTTACGAGGGGCAAGTCTCATCTCGTTCCGTGAGAGAGAAGACCGACATGATTTAAAAAAAAATATTTCAATCTCGTTTCGTTCTCATCACGTCAAAAATACACAGGATGAAACATGGGATTACCGAGTCAAGATCTCCTACAACTTCCGGTGCACCCCACGGTGCAACACAAAATTATTTTGGTCATAATTTTACTTTAAAAAAATTTTAAAAATATATTTACATTCCACATACTTGTATTTACATATTTATAAAATTATATTGGAAAAAATCATGTTTTAGAAAAACATAAAATTTATTTTCTAATATAATTGATCATTTAATTTTATAAATTTAATTTTTTATAATAAAATTTTATAAACATGTAAATATAAGCATATGAAATGTTAATATATTTTTTTAAATTTTGTTCAAAGTAAAATTATAACCAAAATAATTTGGAACACACCGGAGGGTGTAGGAGATCTCTAACTTGGATTATCCCAATTCCGCCTTAGCCCATGCCCCCTATGCGGATTGCGGAGTATAACCTATTCAGTGTTGGAGCAAATTTCTCCATTTTAAATTTCATTTATTAAATAATTTAATTAAAGAGATACAGAGAAAGAGCCGCCTTCCGACTCTGCTGCCTCCATCCTCGCTCACTGCCTGCTCTGTTCTCGCTCTGTCGCGCGCTCTTCCATTTCCAGTCCATCATCTCCTCAATCCATCGCCTGTCGATCCAATCCGGCTTTCACAGTACATCGCTCACCCTGTTTGTTTGTGTGTTTCTCTCATCCTCTGCAGTTTTTGCGTCGCATATCTCTCAAGTGTTGCCGCCGCCGCTCACCACATCCATACCCTTACATCCATACACACCCATCGCCTCTCACGCCCCTCGTCGTCTCTCAAATCTCGTTGATCCAACCCCTTCCTCTCTCACGGTATGCTAATTTTACTCCCCTCTTAATTTATTTTTAGGGCTTCCTGATCCCGCCATTGTTATTGAAATTGGGGATTTCAGGTTGGTAAGATTTTGATTTGCTATAGCAAGTATATATATTTCTTTCTTATTTATTTCTATCTACTCACTCACTGTCTGAGATTGAGATTGAGATTGAAATTATTCAAATTGGGGCTTTGGTGTTGATGAAACAGTCCGCTTGTCATGCATCATTGCCTCTGCATTTGTGGATTTATTTGATATGAAATTTAGGAAATTTTAAAGATAGAGATTAGGGTTATTATAAATGCATATGGTTTGGTTGATGTTTCAGCTTCTTCATTCAGGTTGGTGATTTCATTCAGCACAACGATGACAACAATTAAGAGAAACTGTGCAAACTCTCTTCATGTGGCTCTTATGGATTCGATCCCTCAAGACATACTGATTGAAATTCTCAGGCGAGTACCGCTGGAATTTATTCTGTCATGTAAACTGGTGTCAAACAAGTGGAAGGCCATCATCAGTGACCCCATGTTTTACAAGACTCACTCAAATCAGACCTGTACGGCCTTCTTCTTAGGTCTTCAAAGGCTGTATTGCCTGTTCACAAGGCCCAGCAATCCGGAGCCTGCTATTCCTACCATTGCTCCTCCGTTTGTGGTGCGCGAAATCCCAATCGGGCTGAGAGATCCGACTGTTCGTTGCCACTACCACTACAATTTCATTTTGCTTAATTCGGGATGGTCCAATGGGTGGATAGGTTGCTTTAATGAACGCGGCGCCCTATTCCTTTTCCACAACCCCTTCACCGGAGCTTCCTTCAAAGTGAAAAATGCCCCAATGCGAGGTCATGCTCTTAGCTGGATATGTTATGGCTTTGGTTATGATCCCTTGGGGGACGATTATGTCATCATGGTAGTCTGTAGCAACTACCATTCTCTATCTCAAGGAAGTAGACGGAAGAGGATTGTAGGGAAAAATCGCTTTCAGAGTGAGGACAACAGTTGGTTTTGGGTTTACAGCTTTGGAAGCAAGCGTTGGAAGCGTTCCAGTGGCTTCCCATATTCCTCCGAGGATGCATATGAGTGGCTGACTCCCAACAAATGTGGAGCTCCTCTAGCTCAATGCATCAACGGCATCCTCCATTGGCTTGTTTTCAACAAAGAAACCCAAACGGACATGATCATTACCTACAATCTGCATAGTGGTACATTTGGGGAGTTTTCATCAGTCCCTCAAGATGCTACGACGGATCCTCCTTCCTGGCCACCAGATGTGGAACTCCCTCATATCCAATCGACTGGAACGATGTGCTACACTCGGAGTTTAGCACTTTTAAATGGACAGCTGTGTTATATTTCCAAGACTGACTGTAAGCACCCTGGCCTCTATAGTTACACCTTCAAATATGAAATGTGGGTGATGAAGGAGTACGGGTTGGGTGATTCGTGGGAAAAGTTGGCAAGCATCGATTGCACCAAGGTAACGGGCACTACACCAGACTGTATACTGTACCGCCGTTCTACCGTAGAGGACAGTCCCTGGCGCTGGGACTGTGTAACACCGGCTATGCTATATCAAGGCGGAGATGGAAAGAAACTAGTGTTGTTCGTGTGCAACTACTATCAGAAACTATTTTGGTTCGATGTGACGGAGAAGAAGGTTGAATTGGTAGACAGGACGAGCTGGCACAAGGCTGAATGGAAGGATTCGCTTGGAGATTGGATAATGTCAATGCAAGGCTACAGTTAACTAGATGCTGGTGTGCATTTGGGTATGGAGAACTGTATTGTTGAATTGATCTTTGTTTTTGTTTTTTTTTTTCTAATGAGTGGTATTTATGCCATATTACAATAAGGGGACGGGAATTCAAACTCGAGACCTATTGGTGAATGATTTTGGAGGTTAGGGTGTGTGCATTCTCCTACATATACTACCAAAATTTTGCAAGGGGGGGAATTGTGTATGCCATCAAGTTGTTTGTTGAGACCTTTGAATGTTTGTGTTGAGAATATGAATATGAAAGCAAGCATATGTGTTTCTAATAGCTCTAAATCCTCTAACCAACTGGACTATATAAGCATGTATGTAGGAGGGAGGATTGAAATGTTTGAATATTTATTTATTTATTTATTTATTTATAATCAAAGCCTGGGAGGATTGAAATGTTTGAATATTTATTTATTTATTTATTTATAATCAAAGCCTGGTTTATTATTATTCTATAGAAAGACCAACCTAAATAATCTTTATGGATTATAGTACAGAAGTATATAAGAGCATCCGCATTAGTGAAACCCACTCGGGTTCCTTAACTCCACTTTTTATATTTCTCTCTCCTTAAAAACCCAATACAATTTTTCACCCACATCCCTAAAACCCTTTAAAACCCCATTTTATTTTATTTTCGGGACCCACCTCTTTTTTTACTCTCACTCTCTCCTCATGTTGCCCCACCTCCTCTCCTTTCTCTTTCTCTTTCTTGGGTTTTAAAGTTTTTTTTTTTTTTTTTTTTTTTTTTTTATATCCAGGTATCCCAAGCTTACACTTAGACTAGTCCTGGACCCCAAGTCTCCGGCCCCTCATCGACTTGGGGAGGTAAACCGCGGGATGTGCCTCTCCAATGGTCCAACCACCCCCCTTTATACCCTTTGGCTCCAGGAGGCCCACTCCACAAGAGAAACAAATAATGCTTCTCCTGGGAATCGAACCTCCCACCCGAAGCTTCCAGGCCCAGCGTAGGGTGACCTTTCAACCAGTGAGCTATGCCCCGGGGGCGGGTTTTAAAGGTTTCTTAGTAAGAAACTTGTCAAATCATTCTTTAACCCCTCCTCCCCTTTCTTCAATTTTTTATTAATTAATTTCTTATTTTGGAGTTAAGAAACCCCCATTGTGAATGCTCTAAGAACGATTTCAAAGAATTCAAACCCAAGTAAAGGGAAAGTCAGTAGTAGGAAAAAAAAACCAGGTTGGTATTCGTACAATGAGTTTTCAACAGTGGGCGATGCTGGTACCGGCTTTCGAAGTAGGTATGTATTTTTTGTCTGAAAACAGGTTGCTGACATTAATAGTCGGTGTCAACAGACTGTTTATAGAGAAAATATAGCCGATGTTGACGCCGTACATCAGCGGCGTGACTTGTTTCTATGAAGCAGTGGTAGAATAAAACATGATCTACTTGTTTTGCTCTAAAATACTGCATCTTCGATTATGGTTGAGATTTCCCATGGCGCCGTTGATTTTAGTTTGAAATATCTACCAATCAATATACTACTAGTAAGACTGATCTTGTTCAATTATGGTTAAGCTGCATGGGCCATGGAGTTGTGATTTTGTTCTTCTTTTTATTGATAATTGTTTTTACTCGTCCTAGTAACATTGATCTTAGATAGGGCTGGAAATTACCCGCGGGTAACCGCTCCACCCATTCCACCGGCATTAATTTTGCGGGCGAAAACCCGCAAAAAAGTGGGTGACGGGTGGAGCGGGTGCGGGTGAAGCGGGTGATGGATGGATTATGGGTGAAGATTTTTCACCCATCACCCGCCCCAGTAGTCCACCCATTAACCCGCACCAATCACCCGCACCGCATACCCGCATAAAACCCTAAAAATATATCAATATGTGGGTGTGATTTTACTATTTTACCCTTCCAATTGAAAATGTAAGTTATTTTTCTCTAATTGTAGTTGTCTATCTTATTTTCTTACATATTTAATAGAGAACATATAATTTTACTTGCTCATATGCATACTAGGATATTGTGGTGGATCGGCTTAATTATTGAAAAGGTAAAACATGCGATTCTCCTACAATTTACTCTTCTAGTTCCGTTCTCATATATTTTAGTTTCATTTTATAATTTTAGGTAACACGTTATTGTGATGTATGCGTGAATAACGCATATTTTAATTCCACGAACTTATATTTGTAGTATGTATAAATTAAAATTTAAATTTTTATTCATCTTTCAAAGTTACTCAAAAAATCATCACTACACCAATTGGGTACCCTCTCCACCCGCATCACCCGCGCGGGGCAGATGGGGCTGAAGAAGTTTGCGGGTGATAGGTGGAGCGGGTGAGATTGTTTACCCGCGGGGCGGGTGATGGAGTGGTTTCATCCACCCATAACCCGCCCCATTTCCACCCCTAATCTTAGACCATCTCATTCCGCTGTTTTTCCACTTCCACCACTAACTTATAATGCTAAACTTAACTGTATGATTCATTTAGTAGGGATGGAGATTCCTTTGACATGAGGAAAAAACTACCATTTTCAGTAGGCCTTCTGTTACGTCTAATGACGAAAAACCATCGGGTTTTTGTTACTTGTCCTACGGGCTTAGTGATAGATTACATAGGTCTTAATATTGTATAGTGGGTTAAAAGCCCATTAAGGCCCAATACCTTTGTAACCTATATATATGCTATATCAATGAATGAAAACCCTCAAGGAGGACTTTACATCAATTCTACAATCCTACGTGGTATCACAGCCTTTTCTTCCTCACGGAACCCTAGTTTGATCCTCCCGCCCCACCTCCTCTTCCCGTCGCCGGCGTCGTTTCCTCGCCGCCTCTCTCTCTCTTTCCCCTCCCGTTTGCAAAAAAAAAAAAAAAAAAAAATCTTACCATGGCTCTCTACGATCACCAACATCACGCCTTCTCTGGATACTCTAGATATCCTACCCCTCAACATGCCGGTCGTCAGGCCTCTCTGACATCGCCTAACCCAGGCTATGTTCCGCCAGCTCTGCATCACGCCTTCTCCTCTACGCAGCCGACATCTTCAGACTCTTCTTGGTACATGGACACTGGTGCCACCTCCCACATGACGAACTCCTCAGGTAACCTCTCATCTATTTCTTTTAAGGGCCCTGCCCACTCTATTATCGTCGGAAATGGTGGTCGTCTTGCTACTTCGGGAATTGGCCACGCCAAATTACAGACCCCAACCCACCGACTACACCTCAACAATGTCCTGATTGCCCCAAATATTGTCAAAAACCTTATCTCTGTCCGTCGGTTCACTACTAACAACAACGTTTCCCTTACGTTTGATCCCTATGGTTTCTCTGTGAACGATCTTACTACGGGGGTTACTCGCATGCGATGTAACAGCACCGGGGAGCTCTACCCTGTCACACCACCTCCTGCGTCCAGTCAGTCGTGTCCGGTCGCCCTCTCGGCATCATCGTCCAGCCTGTGGCATGCACGCTTGGGCCATCCCAGCGCTGCCGTTCTAGATGTCCTCCGTTCCCAGAACCTTGTCACCTGTACTAAAGACCCACGCTCTGGTTTATGCTCTTCCTGCCAACTAGGCAAACATGCCAGACTGCCGTTCCAACGGTCTTTGACCTCTACCCTTGCTCCCTTTGATATCATTCACAGCGACATTTGGACCTCTCCCGTGCCTAGCAAGGAGGGTCACAAGTACTACCTCTTGTTTCTTGATGATTACACTCATTACTTATGGGTCTTCCCGTTGCATTTCAAGTCCCAAGTTTTTCCTGTCTTTGCCAGATTCCATACCTACATCAAAACACAGTTTCACATGTCCATCAAATGTTTCCAATGTGACAATGGCCGTGAATTTGACAACAAAGACTTTCACTCCTTCTTTGCCGCAAATGGGATCTCCTATCGCTTGTCTTGCCCCTATACTTCTCAGCAGAATGGCAAGGCAGAAAGAATCATCAGAACCATTACCAACATGATGCGCTCTCTCCTCTTCCACGCATCTATTCCCCTTCCCTATTGGCCTCACGCCTTATCCACCACATGTTATCTCCTAAACATTCTCCCTTCCACTACCCTACACCATCGCTCGCCAGCTCAGACACTTTATTACGCCGAGCCTCGGTATGATCACCTTCGCACATTCGGGTGCTTGTGTTTCCCAAACCAGTCCTCCACAGCCCCGCACAAGCTTCACCCGCGCTCTACTCCATGTGTCTTCCTAGGATATCCGTCTGATCATCGCGGTTACATTTGCCTCGATATCAAGACCCACAAGATCATTCTCTCACGTCATGTCACCTTTGATGAGTCGCGATTTCCCTTTGCGTCTCCCACACCCCCTGTGTCTCCGTCAGAGCCTGAGTCACCATTCCCTCACTTCCTTTTTCCCCAGAGCTCTCCCGGTGCTCCTGCTTCTCCCCCAACACCACCACCACCACCACCCCCCACCACCAGACCACACACTCGCAGCGTCTCCGGTGTCTTCCGACCCCGTCAAATCGTCTCCATGACCACTGCCCATCACCCCGCTATCCACCTCCCATCACCCCGCCAAGCAGCCTCCCGTCACATATGTGCGGGGCCCGCAGCAGGGCATGCGGCGCCCGCCGCATGTACAAATGCTGCGCCCGCAGCTTTACACCCCTCCCTGGCGGCGACCGCCGCAATTCATGCGGCGCCCGCCGCAACCCTCGCCGCCTTTGATCCGCCCGCCGCCTCTTCCCCTTGCTTAGCCCCTCTTTCCCCCGTCCTTCCCGACTCCCATTCACCCTCTACCCCCACCCAGACCTCCCTCTCCCCCATTCCCACCTCCCACAAAACAACCCTCCTCGACCCGAATTGGCAGGCGGCTATGCTCGACGAATACAGGGCCCTTACGAAGAATGGTACTTGGGTTCTTGTTCCTCGTCCTCCGGAGGCGAACGTCATTCGCTGTATGTGGCTGTTTCGTCACAAGTTCCGCTCTGATGGGACGTTGGAGCGCTACAAGGCCCGTCTTGTGGTGAACGGTAGATCTCAGCAGGCCGGTATTGATTGTGATGAGACCTTTAGCCCTGTGGTCAAGCCTGCCACTATCCGAGTGGTCTTGAGTCTGGATTTGTCGTGCAACTGGGCTATCCATCAGTTAGATGTCAAGAACGCCTTTCTGCATGGTCATCTGAACGAGACAGTTTACATGTTTCAGCCGCCGGGGTTTACTGATGCTGAGCGTCCAAAGCATGTCTGTCTCCTCAAGCGCTCTCTATATGGTCTGAAACAGGCTCCGCGGGCGTGGTTCCAGCGTTTTGCATCTCATCTGCTTCGTTTGGGTTTCACTGGCAGCCGTTCGGATACGTCTCTGTTTATCTATCGCAAAGGCTCAGACTTGGCATTCCTGCTGCTTTATGTCGACGACATCATTCTCACCGCCTCTTCTGATGCTCTTCGGACGTCGATAATTTCGCAGTTGAGTGCGGAATTCGCCATGTCTGATCTGGGTCAGCTGTCTTACTTCTTGGGAGTTGCTGTTCAGCGGCATGCATCTGGTATGTTTCTCTCACAAAGTAAGTATGCTGCAGAGATTGTTGCTCGGGCTAAGATGGTCAACTGTAATCCCGTCGCGACCCCAGTCGATACATCCAACAAGCTCAGTGCTCATTCTGGTCCTTTGGTTGACGATCCCACCCTGTACAGGAGCCTCGCCGGTGCTCTTCAGTATCTCACTTTCACCAGGCCTGATATCAGTTACGCCGTTCAGCAGATCTGCTTGTTCATGCATGCCCCTAGGGAACCTCACTTTCAGGCTTTGAAGCGGATCATTCGGTACATCAGCGGCACCCTCGAGTTCGGCACCACCATCACTCCTTCCTCTAAGCTTGATCTTGTGGCTTACACTGATGCGGATTGGGGTGGTTGTCCAGACACACGTCGCTCCACATCTGGTTACTGTGTCTTCCTCAATGACACTCTTGTATCTTGGTCAGCCAAGCGTCAGTCCGTCGTGTCTCGCTCCAGCGCTGAAGCCGAATACAGGGGTGTTGCCAACGTTGTCTCCGAGTGCTCTTGGCTCCGCAATCTCCTGCTTGAGCTACGATGCCCCTTGCAGAAGGCCACTCTAGTCTACACTGACAACGTCTCCGCCGTCTATCTGGCTAGCAACCCAGTCCAGCATCAACGCACGAAGCACATTGAGCTTGATCTCCACTTCGTCAGGGACAAGGTTGCCATTGGACATGTCCGCGTTCTACATGTCCCGTCCTCTTATCAGTACGCTGATATATTCACCAAGGGTTTACCTAGACAGTTGTTCATTGATTTTCGTTCCAGTCTCACTGTACGGACCCCTCCCGTTTCGACTGCGGGGGTTTGATAGATTACATAGGTCTTAATATTGTATAGTGGGTTAAAAGCCCATTAAGGCCCAATACCTTTGTAACCTATATATATGCTATATCAATGAATGAAAACCCTCAAGGAGGACTTTACATCAATTCTACAATCCTACACTTAGATCGATCGCCAGCTTGCGTGGTTGCATACTTGCATATCTGCATTGGATGACTGATACCTCACTCAATGCAGCTTACAACTTTGTGACAGGGTTGCACTTGTGCAGGCCTGACAGGTAAGGTTTATCTAATTTTCACAGATCTTTTTTTTTTTTTTTTATGTTTATGAAGTGAGCTAAAGGTATTTGTCCAATTGTAATATGTTTACTCGTCTTTTTGTTCTTACCAAGTGTAATATATGTTTACTCTGTAGATTGGAAATAAAAGCTTCAACAGAAAACTTTGACCCCACTAACAAGATTGGAAAGGGCGGTTTTGGATCCACGTACAAGGTATTTTAAAGTGTAAATGAGAGATCTTTAAAATTAGAAAGCTATTGGTACTTGGCAGTTTTCTTCATTTAAATTACTCATATTTTGGTTCTTATATAAATGCAGTTTAGGGCTCGTTTGTTTGGACAAAGGGAAAGGAAAGTAAAGGAATCATTTTAAGAGAAAGAAAAGGAAAGGAAAATGGTTAAACTCAAATTTTGTTTAGTTGATTTAAAAAATGAATTATTACTTTCTTCGTTACCTTTTTAAGTGTTTTTTTGATTTAAATGACAATAAAGGAATCACTCATGGCTTATACACAAATCAGCAAAAGAAGCCTCAAATTATAGAACAATTAAACAGTACCTGCGGGGGAAAAAAAACAGCAACATATACCCAAGAAAATCAACCATCAAACCTAACAAAAAAAAATCAACTATTGATAAAAAAAAAACCACCCAGAAAATTAGAAAAATCAATTGGTTGTAAATTTGTAATTCAATAAAGCAACCATCAAAACATGAGGATGCACGAGCAGCACATCGGAAATGACGTGGTTTTGTCTCGAGAGGGAGATGAAGGAGGCGAGATGTCAAATGGATTGGTGTGGAAAGATGTGAAATATGACATCCCATATTGATTAGAAAATGAATCCAAAACTTGCATATAAGCCGGTGGGCTACGTACCCCACCTAACACCAATTGGTTTTAGGATGGAACCCCACTCGGCTTGTGTGCTTTGCTTGGTTAGCGCATGGTGCGCTTGGAAGTGCGTGACCCCCCACGTCATATGGTCCACCGGAATTTAACATGGTATCAGAGCGGTACGGTTCGGGATCCTGGTCTAATGGGCTGGCCGGAAGGGATTGCCGCCATTAGAGCTTGAGTGAGAGGTTAATATCGGGATCGGTGTCTGGGGGAGGAGGACGGAAATAGATAGGAGATTAGGAGGATATGAGGAAAACCCTGGAAATAATGGGGTAAACAAATGGGGTTAACCATTTGAGTCTCAAAACACAATTATTCCTTTAAGGAGGTCACCAAATATCTTACGAAGGGATTGGGTTTGTTGTTACCTTTCCCTGGGCATTTTTTACCATAACAAACATGCCCTAAGTATCTAGAAACAAAGCCATTAAGTGAACAAGGATTCAACATTGTTGGATATGGCTGCACAACTTGCATCGGAAACTCTGGAGATATTGATGAATCAGTTGCTGCTGCTATTACTGAAAATAGGATTAATGTTCTTCCTTTATTTCCTAAATACTACTTCATTTGAACTTTTTTTTTGTTATTAAATTTGCCATTTCTTCTGGTTAGGTAGAATGCTACAACAAATTTTGTGTAATAGGTTGTGGTTTTGCAAGAATCAAGGTTAAAGTCAGTCCAACCATTAATTTTAAGGTAGTATGTATAAACACATTTTGTGTTCATTTCACGAGTAATAAAATGCAACAGTGAGATGATTTCAAACTTCGGATTTCGAACTTTATCGCCCTTATTATGAATTTGTTTCTACTGCATGTAGGATTTGGCAAAGTAACAATTCTCCTATTTCTTGTAATTCACTCTGGTGAAATTTTCATATAGCATTAATGTTCTTCCTTTATTTCTTAATTACTCACCCTTTTCTCTTGAATTGTTACTTTGCCAGTTGAGATTGCAATAGTAGCTAAGATTTTAGTCTTTCTATTGGTTTGAGATACAAAAAATAGGACAATATAAAAACGCGAACAATAAGACTAGTACTAATTAATATAAAAAGTAATTTAAGGGCTCAAGATTTGAACTCAGGGATGAGGATACAAATAATAAAAAGTTGAAATATACTGTAACCATTAAAGTTGATGTAGCTGGGAAAACTTAGGGCCGATTCTGGTTTGAATTGAGAGCTCATCCGACGTGGGATTAACAAGATGTCCAACATTTTATCTGCTTTGAAATTGAAGGCAACAGGTGCATGTCTCCCCAAATGTTTTAAAGTCTTGAAAAGCATTAAAAAAAAGCACAAAACTTGAAAAAGGTGCAGGTGTGGCCTGTAAAAAACAATGGATAAACGGACAATGATTCTCTTACCCTCTAGTAAGTTTACCCGAGGGTAAAATTATAACATTCTTTTGGTCAAAAGTAAGTCAAACTTAAAAAAAAAAAAAAGAAATGAAAATGAAGAGAGTATGGTAATAATTACATGCAGCTTTTAGGGGAGTAATTAGTAGACAACCTAGATTATAGCATCAACAATTAATGTCTCTTACCTCACTCATCTCCAATGAAAACTTTGGATTTAATTAGGTAAAATAGGTAAAGTTGTAGAATAATTTTCATTGTTATTCTAACCGTGTTTAATACATATTTTAGGGTCTTAGAAAAATATTTTTTATTTAAAAAAACAAAAAAATCAAACAGTAAAATGCGGCATCATATGCAGCGTTCCTCTGCCTGGTGCCGCCATGGTGCCACCATCTCTATTGACCTGGTCTTCCTACGTGGCTCCGCCCTCTTCGCCGCCAACGTTTCCGTCGCCCTGGTATTCCTCTGTCTGGTGCCACCACCATCTCCGTCATGACTATGCGAATTCGCCCAATGTCGTTCAGCAGGTCCTCCAAGAGATTGAAGCCTCCGACGATTCAAAACTGACCTAAAAATGTAATAAAAGAGGGATTAGATCTCAAATGTAAATTTTGGAAAAAATTGGAAAACACTATTCATCATCTTCTCCTAACCTAAATAATATGTACAACGCCATTCGTGTCCTATTTTGCCAATACATTTGAAAGCGTAATGAACTTGAATCGGGGAGTGAGCGTCATTTCAGATCTGTAAGAGGATTTGAGATCTAAGCCCAAGGCAGAGGTAGAGGTGTGTTCGGAAATTCTGAACGCGGTGTGGAATTTGCAGTCGGATGGCAAAGGCGACGACGATGGCTGGGAGTTGGGACGTCGTCGATCCGTCGCTTCCCTGCCGGTGAAACACACTAAGCTTATCCCTTTTTCAAAACCCCTCAAATAATTTTATCATCCAATCACACATGGTCGAGATTTCAAGTCGATTACATTTGAACAAATGATGTCTCCCATGGTAATTTTTTAGAAACTTGCAACCAAATCAGTCCACCGTTCCGTTAATTTAGCCAATATCCAAACATGAATAGGGTCAAAAACCTCAACCTTCAGTAAAAAGTCGCCTAACCTTCTCCGGATTTGGATCTGCATCCGCCATTGCTAAGCCCAGCCACTGGTTCTCTGGTGGTAGCGTCGATGGAGGCCGGTAATCAGTGGCGACGCAGGTGGTCCGATGGTGGCGACTCCATGAGCCACGGTGGCAGGACACGATGGTCGTTACTGGTTCATGGTGGTGCGGCGCGAGTGCTGCTGGTTGTTTCCGGCAGCAGAGGCAGCGACAAGCGGCGGTCCATCCCTTCCCGGCGAAGATTTTCCAAAATTAAGACTTTTGATTTTATGAGAGATTTTCGAAATTTCTTTGAATTGAGTGTTTTTGAGAGTGTTAGGAAGATGTTGGGATTGACTTAGATCTCGGAGGTGTGCTTCAATGGAGGTGTGAGGTTGAGGACCGAAAAATCATGTATTCATAGGCGGGGTAAAATCGGGGTGAGTTGGCTTCAATCAATCTGCAAATCCCGTTTGTAATCAATCACAAAGCCCTAACGATCTTCAATTTGTTCTGATTCCTTCAACTTCGTCGGATTTGGGAAAACTTTCAGATTTGGGATGTTCACATTCGATCCAATTTTTATACGAATATCTCAAAATTCGTCTAACAAATCTCATTACAAACTGATATGCGTTGATAGAGAAGACCCTGGAATGGTTTGTTTGAGATTTGGGGCGAGATTTGAGGGGCTGGATTTCACCTTGCTTTTATAGTGACTTCGAACGGATGGAGGTAGGGGAAGGGTTCAGGGTCTCAGTTCGGCCTTTTTATTTTTATTTTCTGATGGTTTGGTTCACCTGAACCGGATGAAATAAAATAAAACCGGTTCAAAATAATTGTGTAAATTATACTATATCCGAAAATTGATGTAACATTATAACTTTCAAAATGATTGTGTAAATATTTGGAAAGTTATAATGTTTTATTAATTAATTATTTTTTGGTGAATAATTTTAAAAAAAAATTCCAACTCTTCCTTAAAATAATAAAACTTAAAAAACTAATTAATTTATTGTAAGTGCACGTAAAAATAACATGAACTATCTCAAAAATAGTTATAAGTCTTTGTATATATTTAATTTGAAAAACTTTTCTAAGTTCAAAATAAAAGAACTTTATTAAAAAAAACATATTTACTTAAAACGATATACTAAAAAATAATTTGGGGTATTTCAATTTCATGTTAACACAACTCTGGTTAACGAGAGCTTGAACGAATTTTATTTCTCCGAATTCTTGATCATATGTTAACCAGACTCTGTTTAACGAGAGCTTGAAATAATTTTATTTGCTCGAATTTGTGATTTTTGTTACCCTGACGCTTAGCCCGACAGTATGGATACATCTTCAATTAAACATAAAAATAAAATCAAGCTACTTCGACCAAATTAAAATTTTATTTCATTAAACATAAAAATAAATTTTTTTTGTGAGGAAAAATATGTTCTCCATACCAATTATATATATAAAAAAAATGGGTGAAAATTACATTCCATCTGTATGCAAGCTAATTTAGTGAAGCAAGTGTTTTTTGACTTTATATTATCAATTCCTATATCCTGTTTGATTTTGATGGCATATTCCATATTGCATCCGTGCTTGCATGTATCCGATCCGGGTTAATGAGAGCTCGAACTAATTACATTCCAAAGTATAAAAAATAGGAGTTCGAACTAATTAAATTGTATAGTATAAACAAAGTATAAAAATATTTAATTACAAAGTATAAATTGTAAAATGTAAACTGAAGTTTCGATTTTCGCCATAAACACACAAGTAAAACGAAGATCGAAAGAGAACACAGCGATTTGATGACGCAGTTCGGGTAAAACCCTACTCTGCGGGATCTCAAGAGGAGAGATCCGGTCCCAGAGTTCACTATGTTGCAAGAGAAGGTTACAAGCTAAGCACCACGGACAGAGCACAAAGACTAGCAACCTAAGGAACCTCAAAACCGAGCAAGATGAACAGAAACAAGGGTAAAATGAAGAGATGCCCCCTGAAAGGCAACCGAGAAACTTCAGAGAAGTTTCCCACGGAGGAGGAGCTCCACAGCCACCGTGCAAGCTCGCCGGACCGCCGTCTTCTTCGTCGCTCACACAAGAGCTCTCTCTTTCTGTTTAGCTAGGGTTTCCTAAATGAGGCTCAAAGGGCTACAGTAACCAAGGGGAGCCTTATATACCCCTTGCAAAGCTAGGGTTACAAGGGATCTCCAGATGGAAGACTGTTGGGGGCCCAATCCACAAGTGAACCCAGCAAGCCAAATCTGGCCCATTACAACAAAAAAGCCCAGATAACACCTTAGCTCGGAAATGGAGCTAAGTGTTAGATTATACATAACATATATACATAAGGGGTGTTCACTATAAGTTAGCCACCAACTAAAGACATGTAAAATGTCCAAGGGTAACTTCAACCTTATGTGATATCCAACCTTAGTATATTATATGTATAATATAAACACTTAACATAAAGGACCTAAGAGTACTAAAGTCTAAGTGCTCAATGTCCGAAAGTTAGCTAGCTATTACATGACAAGATTAATACAACAAATTGCCCTCTTAAGCTTGTCATCCAACACTCTCTTGCCTTCATAGGATCCTGGTTAGAGCTCCCGTTCGTCCTCGATTCCTGGTGCATTTAGGTGCTAAGGGGCATCCCAGATATGCAGGGTATCCATGCAATAAGCAAACTTGTCAGCTGTGACAACCTTAGTGCCAAAGTCAGAAGGGTTAAGCTCAGACTTAATCTTGCACACATTAAGCACTTTATGTTTAACCTTCTTTCTAATGTAATGGAATCTGACATCTATATGCTTTGTCCTCTCATGGTATAGAGGATCCTTACACAAGTATATTGCACTTTGGTTATCAAGATACACAGTAGGAATATAAGTCTTCCTCTCAATCTCCTCAAGGAGACCCCTGAGCCAAATAACCTCTTTAGCTGCTTCAGTAGCAGCCATGTACTCAGCTTCAGTGGAGGAGAGGGCTACAGTGGATTGTTGTTGAGATTTCCAGGACACACAGTTACCAGCCCAAGTGAAATAATAAGCAGTGGTAGATTTCCTATTATCTTTGTTCCCAGCATAATCAGAATCTACATAGCCTATTAAGTTGTTTCTAGAGCTGTGTTCAGTATATACCAAGCATTTTTGTTCAGTGCCACACAAGTATCTCAACAAGTATTTCATAGCATTCCAGTGAGGTTCACCAGGATCAGACATATATCTACTCAACACACTAATAGCAAAGGCAATATCAGGTCTAGTGCAAAGCATAGCATACATCACAGATCCAACAGCAACATCATAAGGCACTTTGCTCATTTTATCTATCTCAGACTGGGAAGAGGGGCATTGTTTCTTAGACAACTCAAGGTGACCACCCAAAGGAACAACAGCAGATTTAGAGTTTGTCATTTGAAACCTTTCAAGGACTTTATGAACATATTCAGATTGGGAAAGCCACATCAGTTTTCTTTTTCTGTCTCTCTTGATTATAATTCCTAGAATCTTCTGAGCTTGACCTAAGTCTTTCATGTCAAAGTGCATTTTTAAGTCTCTTTTAACACCAGAGATGAGAATCTTAGAATTAGAAATTATAAGAATGTCATCAACATATAGCAGCACATACAGAGGAGACTTAGAGCCAACGCCTTTGAAATAGAGACAGGTATCAAACTCACTTCTATGGAAACCAAGTTTAGACATGCAAGAGTGAAATTTCAGATTCCACTGCCTAGGTGATTGTCTTAAACCATAGATAGACTTCTTAAGCAAGCACACATGCTCAGGTTTAAACTTATCAATGAAACCTTTTGGTTGTGACATGTAAATAGTTTCATCAAGATCACCATGTAGAAATGCAGTTTTCACATCCATTTGCTCAAGTTCCCAATCATACACAGCAACCATAGCAAGCATCAATCTCAACGTTTTATATTTAACCACAGGAGCAAATATGTCATTATAGTCTATGCCCTCTTTTTGTGTAAACCCTTTAGCTACCAATCTAGCTTTAAACCTAGGTGGTTCATTAGAATTTGCACCTTCTTTAAACTTATAAATCCATCTACACTGAATAATCCTAGCTTTAGCAGGTTTCTTAACAAGATCCCAGGTGTCATTAGCTGTCATAGAACCTAACTCTTCACACATAGCCTTAATCCAGTTCTTAGCATCGGCACATTTCACAGCAAGCTCATAGGTTTCAGGCACAAATGGATTTATCACAATATCAGAAGCAAGCAAGCAATACTCAACAATATTGTTCAGGAATTTTTTATTTGGGATTCTAACCCTAGGGGATCTATCTCTTGTTAATTGGTAATCAGAGTTGTCATGCTGAGGAACAGAAATAATCACACCAGAATCACCAACATTATCAGCACTAGACTCATGAAAAGAATTAGAAGAGGAGGAAGGGTTAGAATGTAACTCCCTTTGCTGAACTCCCTCCCTTAATTGTTGAGCATTTAAACTCCCTGCATCACTGGAGTGCTCTGATATCAAATTGAAGTTTCGATTTTCGCCATAAACACACAAGTAAAACGAAGATCGAAAGAGAACACAGCGATTTGATGACGCAGTTCGGGTAAAACCCTACTCTGCGGGATCTCAAGAGGAGAGATCCGGTCCCAGAGTTCACTATGTTGCAAGAGAAGGTTACAAGCTAAGCACCACGGACAGAGCACAAAGACTAGCAACCTAAGGAACCTCAAAACCGAGCAAGATGAACAGAAACAAGGGTAAAATGAAGAGATGCCCCCTGAAAGGCAACCGAGAAACTTCAGAGAAGTTTCCCACGGAGGAGGAGCTCCACAGCCACCGTGCAAGCTCGCCGGACCGCCGTCTTCTTCGTCGCTCACACAAGAGCTCTCTCTTTCTGTTTAGCTAGGGTTTCCTAAATGAGGCTCAAAGGGCTACAGTAACCAAGGGGAGCCTTATATACCCCTTGCAAAGCTAGGGTTACAAGGGATCTCCAGATGGAAGACTGTTGGGGGCCCAATCCACAAGTGAACCCAGCAAGCCAAATCTGGCCCATTACAACAAAAAAGCCCAGATAACACCTTAGCTCGGAAATGGAGCTAAGTGTTAGATTATACATAACATATATACATAAGGGGTGTTCACTATAAGTTAGCCGCCAACTAAAGACATGTAAAATGTCCAAGGGTAACTTCAACCTTATGTGATATCCAACCTTAGTATATTATATGTATAATCTAAACACTTAACATAAAGGACCTAAGAGTACCAAAGTCTAAGTGTTCAATGTCCGGAAGTTAGCTAGCTATTACATGACAAGATTAATACAACATAAACAAAGTATAAAAAAATTTGAGATCCAACTAATTTATCTACAAAGTACTTATATACTTCAAACTATAAATTATACGGAGTAAAGTAACACATAAATAATTTAATTACCACCATTTTTCGTATTTAGTATGAGAAATAATCGTAGTTGTACACTTGTAGTAATTAAGGGTAGTAATTATGACATATGGGTGCATATGTAACCTCACAAAAAAGCAAACATATTTATCCCCTATTAAAACATTTCTTTTTATTCCACTTTTTCCTTGGACATGGAAATACCCTTGAGTAAGCTTACTAGAGGGTAAGACAAGCAATTTTCTGGATAAACCCAGTCAAAATGTAGCATCAACGTAAACAAAATCAAAGTTGGTTGCAATTCAACCAAGATTGACGGGTGCAATATTTGATTAAAGAGCTTTTACATAGATAAAAACAAAATCAAGGTCGGGAAGCCTCCCTCTTCCAAAAAAAAACCCTAGCCGCCATAAAATTACTAGTCGCCGCCTCGATGTGCGCCACCGCCGCCTCGATGTGAGCCACCGCTGCCTTCGGCTGGCTTCCCGGCCGGCTTCGACCCTCCATCCCAACTCCCTCTGAAAACCTACCCCTAAAAACCCAACCCACAATACCTAACCCCTTTGGATCCTCTTCCGCTGACCTTGCTCCGGTCGCCGCCGCCGCCGACAAGGGTGACTCGTCTCTTCGGTGTAGCCTGTGCAGCGGCCCACATGCACCCATCTCCTTCCCTGACCGACCACCTTTCAGATCTGGCCGTGGTGGTCACTAGCGGCGCCGAAGGGTTGAGCCATCTCGACCTCCTGGCCGCTGGTGTTTCCACATTCTTCGGCTCTCCTCCTCAAAGTTTCCTCCACCAGCATCCATCTGCTATGCCCCCGCCGGCGTTCCCGATCTCGGCGCCTCCCTCCCGCTTTATGTTGCTCTTCGCCTCCCCGATCTTCCCCTCCGTCGCTGTGCTGAGAGGTCGCTGCCCTTGATGGTGGTCTTCTTTCGGCCTCCCTCCGAGTGGAAATCAAACACCCCCAAACCCAAAATTTAATTTTAAATCAAAATCCCTTTTACCCCTTTACCCCAAACTTATCAGTTGAAATCCCCTCCCAAAACCTTCAATGATCCGAGCCTTTTTCATAAAATTTCTCATTTGTTATCCAAGCACATAGTTGCTCTTCAAAATGGCAGATTCCACCGATCTCACTACTTGTAATTCCAATTCCAACTCGTCACCGCATTCGGAATCAGATCTGCAGCCATCTAAGCTAAATTCAACTGGTGCTTCAGCTTGCATGCAAGCCGTCTAAGCCACCGAACCAGATCTCAAGCCGTCGTATTAGCTTTAAATTTATTTATTTATGTAATTGTAATCTTAGATTTTTTTCTTTTTTCTTTTGACTGGCGACCCTCTGCGTAGGGTCTTTCAAGCCATCTTTTGATGGCTTCAAGATCGCTTTGTCGATCTGCTTCTTGCCTACTGTCAAAAAAAAAAAAACAAAAAACAAAATCAAGGTCGGTTCCATATCATACACATCTTTTTTGAGCGACGACACAATTGATGGATGGATGATAATATCCAGGGGGAACAGAGGAAACCAAGTAGGAAGACAGCATCATCATTTTCAATTCTGCGTGTAAAGTAATTCATCAAACTGACCTCTCCTCATCGCTTACACATCCATTCAAATTAATACAGTACATTTATTAATATTATTATGATCCACAGATTATAAAAAGGGCAATTACGATTTATTTCAAACTGTTTCTTTTAATCGCACAAAGCCATCCTCATCTTATCCATACATACATGAACTATTTTTATTGTTATTTTCAAATATAAACAAATTTTTTTAACATATATTGGAATATGAGAGCACCACTTTTATTCTTCAGGGATATTCTACAGTGGCTCTATGAACTCATATTTTTATTGTTGGTCTATCATAGCTCGTCTGTGCTAATGTCATTTTATTGATCTAGTTTATTTGATGTTTTCCTCTTAGTTTTATGGTTTTTTTTTTAATTTTTATGATGACTTGTTCATCGTCATTTTTTCGATCTCTTAATAGTTAATACAGTCGAAACCCAAAAACACTTTGTCACTATAAAATATTTATATTTATATTAAACAAACAACTTTTCTGGTTATATTTATAATTATATTAAAAAAACGACATTTAAAGTATTTATATTTATAATTATATTATAATTACAATCACCGTAAATTCGAATACACTTTAATACAAGGACGGACCTAGGAGTTGGCTAAGCTTTGCTACAACCTATCCCATTTTAAAACAAGTGTAATATGGATCATATAAGTGTGATATAACGTACTACATAGTTGGCAATTGTCACATTTTCCCTTTCCCCCTAATTTGATTCAATGCATTGTCCAAATACAAAATTATTTTTAGTAAACATTTCATCCCTTCTTTATAAAAATCCCATAAAAATATGGTGAACCTATCATTGCTTCTTCTGCCTTTTTTGGCAAAATTGTCTATATATCCATCAAATCTTCTCAATTTGTTTATATACCCATCAAAAGTTTAAAATGTTCTATATACCCATTCAAACATATAAACGTTGTTTAATTGCCCAATATAAGGTTCTTCTGTCTGTTCATACTTCCATTCCTTGGTGTTCTTCATCCTTATTCCCATGGAACAGTATGGACATCTGTTGTAGTTTTGTACATTTTGACATCTCTTGGTGTTGGGTATACTGCTGCTTCATTTCACTGTTGTTTTCCTGAAACTACTTGGGTAATTTCATGGTCTATTCCTTCTCGGTCTTATACTGTTTTTCATTTCCATGCTTCTATTAATTAACGAGATTCAGTATTTGCAGATGCAAAGTGTAATACCTATAGATTAAGAGAAGTATAATACTTAGCCCCCCCCCCCCCCCCCAAAAAAAAAAAGAGAAGTATAATACTCAAACAAATAAAAAATCAGTACATAACTAGCATATAGAAATAAAGAATTGAATTAATGGTACCTTTCGCTTTAAATGAAGAGGAAGGTGGAAGGTGAACTTTTATTTGTGGCTTACAGATCGGATGAATTCTTCATGTTTGATAGGGAAGAAAGAAAAAAATTATATGAAAATCAAAACAAATTTTTTTTTGTTAGGAATGAGATATTACAAAATTATTTTTTTGGTTGGAAGATATTACAAAATTATATATTGGGCAATTAAACAAGATTTGTATATTTGAATGGGTATATAGACCATTTTAAACTTTTGATGAGTATATAAACAAATTGAGAAGATTTGATAGGTATATAGACAATTTTGCCTTCTTTTTTTTTTTTACTCAGTTGAGGCTTGGCATATGAACTATTTACAATTTTTTATAGTGAGGCTTGGCTTTTAGACAATTTATAAGGTGTAGATGATAAAAATTTATTATTAATTTTCAAGTTAATATAGATACTTATGGAAAAAATCCAAATTATATACAAATCTAGACTCGTGCCTGCTTTAACAAATTAATAAATAGTCGTATACTTAATTAATAATAATTCAAATAATGGCGGGCGTCTCCACTGCTCCACAGTCGGAGGCTCCCAGCAGCAGCAGCACTAGTGGGTGTGGGTAGAAACCGTAGAATAGTAGTCATCACCCTCCACCCACGTCCTTCCCACGGTTTTTCCTGTTATACAAAATCCCAATCCTTATCCATTTGGGATCAGCCACGTTTCTCCCCTCACTCTTTAAAGAGTCAAAACGCAAAACTGGGGCCCACACTCAAAAGCAGTGTAAGAGTAAGAAAATGCTGAAACCTATAAATCCCACCACATCTCACGCTCCTCCTCATCCATCGCCATTCTTCATCAGCAACAAACTCCCTCCTTTTCTCTGATTTCAACTTGTAAATCTTTCTCCAATCAATTCAATGGAGTACGATCACGATCACCACCACTCGCCTTCCTTCCGGCACAGGATCAAGTCCTCCTTCTGCGGTTCTTCCTGTTTCGCCCCCAGCTACCACGTCGAGCCTGCATCCCCCACCTCCTCCTCCGGCTCCGGCTCCGACGACGACGTTTTCCACCGCAAGAAGCTCCTTTCCAGGTCGTCTCCGTCTTCCTGGATCAGATCCAGGGCCCACCACCTCCCTGATAAGTGCACCTCCTTCTTCTCCAAGCTCGGCGGCAGGTGCGGCCGCCGATCGACCAACACCTCCGAGTTCAGCTACGATCCTTTCAGCTACGCTCTCAATTTCGAAGATGATTCGGCCGACGATTACCCGGTCATGGCCTTCTCGTCCAGGCTGCCGCCTTCTCCACCGGCCATCTCCACAGATTTCAATTCGCCGCTTGCAGCTACCTAGCTAGTATAATCTAGTATATATAGATAGCAGAAATTAAAAGAAGAATCAAGATTTCTTGAAATTTATTTAATTTTCTGAATTATATATACACGGATAGAGTAGAAGATATCTTTCAAGTATGCGTTCATCTTTAATTTGGATTATAACTACCCTCGTATATATATTTTTCATGACATTGTAAAAACATACTTAATTAATTAATGATAATCTTGTACATTTAATCATGTACTATTCTTCTATAATTTCCAGTCCACTTCCTCGAATAAAATTACACGAAATTTGATAATAAAAAAATTCTTACACATGCAAATGTGTAATCAAAATATACAAAATGGAGTAGGCAACCACACTCCAATGTTGCAACTACCGCAATCACACATAAACAAAAGGGGGATGCATACTCCTAACGTTCTAAATCACCAATACCCTAACACTCTCCTACAACCAGGGGCGGAGGGAGGGGCATGCGGTGGCTCGAGTCCTTGGAAAAAAAATGTATATGTATATATAGTATAGGAGGTGACATAGGTACATTGTAGTATGCCAGCACAATTGGTTGGAGGTGTGTTCGGGGAGAGTAAGATCTGGAGTTTGATTCCTCCCGCCCTCAATTTTTTTAACCTCCTTTTAATTTTCATTTCCCCTTTTGAATTTGAGTTTTTGCTCTAATATGGTATGAACTTTGACGTATGAATTAAATTTGTGCTTTGTGGTCTTTTATTTTTATGATTATGGATAAATTTATTGCACGATCTAATAAGCCATCTATTGCAATTTTTCATGAACTAGTGAAAAAAAAATTGAGCCCCCCTAGACATATTCCTGGCTCCGCCCCTGCCTACAACTACCTTGTGAGCCTATATACCCAAGCCCTCTCCATCGACGTTTTGCCTTTACATTTAATGGAGATACGAGCCTTACAAGTTTCAATAATTTCCGAAGCCCATTGCGCAGGCCTACATGTCTCATACTGAAACACCACTTTGTTCCTACCAAGCTAGCCAAGTGAAATAAATAAACGCCTGGAATACAAACATTTTGGTTTTGAACATCACACCCTTCGTCGTCGTCGAAGCTTCAGCTGCAAACCATCCGAGCCAGGAAGCGATATCCCCTCTTCTGTAAGACAACCCAATCCATCGCCACACACGAGTTCTAGCCTCTACAATGACACTGCAGCCAAACCATAAATGTACCTTAGTTTCCTCTGCTGCCTTACACAACATGTCCACCAACACTCATTTTGTTCAACTCGAATAACAACCCTAGAATTATTAACCTATTATTTTCCAGTGCTTGGTATTCAATTCTTATTTGGTAAAAATAACAACTCTGTAGTTTTCAATTTTTCATGCTAGCTCAAAGCCCTACATGTCCACCAACACTCATTTTGTTCAACTCGAATAACAACCCTAGAATTATTAACCTATTATTTTCCATGTAAGTCGCCAATTAAAAGTTAATCACATCAAATATCAATCATCAATCGATACCTTTAATGTTATGTGTGATACTCTTTAATTCTCACAAATATATATATAATGAAATGATAATTTTATTTTATTTTTCAAAGAGGAAAAACATTTTGATTTGATTAATAATTATAAAAACAAACAAGTTAAACTTTGCATCTATAAAAGTACATCCTATGTAATTAAAGTTTTATCAATATAAAAGAAAAGTCATGTAAATATATCTATTCTACTAAAATCTCTTTTATTTTTAAGTAATATATCCCTACTTTAACCAATTATGTTTAAATTAAATTTATTTATTTTAATTTATAATATATCTTATTAATTTAATTTTATCTATTATTTTTCAATCAATTATAAATATGTATTAATTATAATGTAATATTATAATATCCTAATGATCAAACCTTAATGGAATACCAATTTTAACTTTTAAGAGATGAGTAATTATATGAATACAATATCGACCTATCATTTTTATAACAAAAAAAAAAAAATCCCATTTTAGTGAGTGTCAGCCCGTACTCATTAAAGCAACACAATCCACTGGGTCAAATTTTAGCATCTAAACGGAAACAAAATCAAATTTGCCGGCAATCTTGTTTGTCCTTGATCAGATTTTAGCATGGTTTGGTATAAAGTATAGATCAATTGGGGATTAATTGCTCCAAGTGTTTTGAGGGATGACACAAGATTTTCCAATTTAAGAGAGACCAATCTGCAGGAAGACGCCTTCATCACTTTCAACCTGCTGTATGCGTGTAAAGTGATACCACTGACATTCAATTCTCTCGTGATCTCACCTTTTCCCCCTTCCACTTAATTTTACTTTTTGCTGTCTGATTTTAATTAATCAGTGCTGCCGACCTCATCCGATTCCCCGTCTTTGCAATTACATTAATCTGATTCAGTAGTTATTGGTTTTATTCAGACAAAAAGGAACGGCCTTTTCTTAATTTTAATTGCACAAATATTGATTCTCATCTTATCCTCTCCATCACAATAGTCATGCAATATGAATTGTTTTTAACTTCCATCATATATATTGTATTAATTAAGTAATATGTCACTAGTTTATTTCGCGTGATTTGTACGAATTTAATATCAAATATTATGGAGTATATAATTATAAAAATATTAACATTAAAAAATAATGAATATTCATCTAAAAATAATACGTAATAATCTAAATTTTATGATAACTCTTATATATATTTAATAACAAAAATGATTTGAATAACCCCAGAATATTATTTTTGAAAACTTCCCCATTAATAAACAATCATAAATTTCAAACAAAACAAATTCAAATTTAATAGATAAAGAAGAACTATAACTCTCCTTCGTCTATCCCTTTCAATCCCACATCCTATCTTCCTCAATGTCCATCAAAGCCAAGCTTTCAACTATCCAACCTTGGAGTCATCACATCCTGGATCCTAACAAAAGATCAATCATGCAAGCCCAAAATTCTCTTGTCTTGGGCGCCACGACCTTATTTAAAATGAAACTCAACATGTTCCTCATGTTTCTATTCTACGGGTAGTAAATTTAATAATCTAACGATCAGAATCCACAAATATATGCGTCAAACCATCATCGCATGCCAATTGAAAAAGCATAAATGATTGGCCCCGCCTTTGCCATATCTGATGTACGATTGAGCTCATTTGAATAACTCTTACAATCGTCATCATCAATGTACCTTTGACCCTAATTCTCATCTAGAGCAATAATTTCAATACCAAACCCCTTTTTCAAATCAATTGAGGCATCACAATTAAATTTCATAAATATTTTCGTGGGTTTGTGCCATTTGACAACATTTATCCCCAACATTCAACGACAACATATGATGTGTGACTAGGGGTGATATTTGAGCCGAACGAGCCGAGCTTGATATGTTCAAGCTTGACTCGAACTGGAAAAAAGTCGAGCCGAGTTCGAACCCAAAAATTATTCAAGCTTTGTTTGCACTCAAGCTCGGCTCATGAGCCCAGGGTGAAACTCGAGCTCGGCTTGTTTGAGCTTGAAGAAGCTATACAAACGAGATTGATCTCGTTTTAGCTCGGCGGTTGGCCGGACTCGTTCGGCTCAGTTCGTATCTGAAAGTCTAACTGCAAATTAGAGGTTTACAAGCACACCCGCATGAAGATGAACAACAGGAAGATGAACAAATTTCTAAGCAATAAAAAAATTATTCAATTTCAAGTTCTACAAACTTCTAATCACCGTATTTATTAATCAAGCTGTACAAAGTTCACCCCCAAAAATTTTCAATCTAGGCACTCCTGTAGGAAGATGAACAACATAGAATTTTTTTTGAGGACAGAAGACTCATTTCATTCCATATCTTCTTCCAAAACTACACCAATGTCATTATTTTCATATGGGAGTTATTTCAAAGAGAAAAAAAAAAACAGCCAGCAGTGCAAGCAGTTCTACAAAATTTTCAATCTAGGCAAAATTTCAAGTTCTACTTTTACAAATTTCTAATCCCACAACGTACAAGCAGCGCCCCAACATTTCGCATCAATCACAAGCTAGTGACTAACAGGACGATGAACAAGGGAGTAAGGAACCACAAGGAGCCGAGGAGGGAGTAATGGGTATTGAGTTCGTTGGCACCGCCTGGACTAGAGGACTAGAGGAGGGAGTAAGGAAGATGAACAAGAAGGGAGTAAGGAACCACGAACAATGACGAATGAGGAACCACGAGGAGCAGATCGAGGACTAGAATAAATCGATCTTTAATTTAATTATACTAATTCTTAGGTAATAATTTTCTTATAAATATAAGTATATAAAATATAATTATTTTTAATTAAATTATACATTTGAGGCAGCAAATCTGCACTGAAATGAAGAAGCAAGCAGGAAGACAGCATCATCACTTTCAATTGTGCGTGTAAAGTAAAGAAAACAGACCTTCTCTCGTCAATCGTCATCGCTTACTTACAAATATAATAGTATTTGAATATTATCCACATACTCCACTAAGTTAACAACTACGGAGTAACAAATTTATAAAGAGCAGTAACCATTTATTTTATTTGAAACTGCTTCCTTTAATCGCACAAGCGATCCTCGTCTTATCCATCTATACGTATCAACTACCTTATTTATTTTTCCAAATAAAAAATAAACAACTCTTTTATAAAAATAAAAAAACATTTTCGGTGAGGTCATGATAAAAGCATAACAACTATTAACAAGTAATGGACGTAGTCATACACTCATACTACATACACACAAATGTTCAATACAAAAAAAAAAAACCTAATAGGTACATCTCAATTTAGAGACAGATGCCTTAGTGAGCTCACCCAATTCATGCTGGGTAAAAACTTGTATATAATACGGAGTAAGTTAATAATCTATGATATATTTTTTGACGGCTAACTTTTTTTATTTTTTTTGTCAAATTGCACATTTGTTAGTCCATTTATTTCTATGTCTTCAACTCCTAATTGTATTGTATTTGAGCCCGCTTGGTATTAATATCTAGATATCGGATATCAGCCACAATATCTGATATCTAGTGTTTAGTATCCATAATATACCACTTGATATCAAATTTGGCATGTTTTAATATACTGAATTTTAGGGAGATATGAGATATCACTTGATATCGATATCGCCCGATATCGATGTCAAACGAGCCCTTAGTTTTTTTTAAAAGGAATGTGTTTTAGTATCCAATTTTGAAATTTTTTAATAGATTCATTGGTTTAGTCAATAAAAAAAATACATTTCATTTTCTGCACAGGGCCGGACCTCAGAATTTACATGCCTGAGGCGAAAGACGAAAGTTGGGCCCTTAACAAAGCGCAGATCAGATTGTTGTTCTTTAAATTTTCTCTCTTTATCTCCACATAACTGTTTTCTCATTTGGCTCCAATTAAGTGTTTTCCTCTCTGCACAGACAGTTATATCATCAAAAAAAAAAATATTCTCAAATTATATGTGTCCATGAATATAATTTCACTTTGCCTAAAAATTAAGTTGCACATATCGGACTTGCATAACACAACTTAAAACATCACAACATTGATAGGCAAGGGGGTTTATATTATACAGTAAAGCGAAGGGGAAAGTGAGTTTAACATGTAGCATTGAAGCCCAAATCTCACTAATTAAAATTCAAAGCCTGCTTCAATGTTCATGATTGAGATGACTGATTTCTTTCAACTTTTCTTTTCTTTTCAAAATTTCAGATCGCATCAGAAGAAGATAGCCTTCACGCCTAAGCAGCCACAGTAGAACTGCATCTCGTGGGTAGGAGGAGGGAACACCTGCACCACTGTTGAAGGCGGCACCGCTGCCTCTATGAACCCCGCCACAAATTCTTTGTCTAACCAAACATGAAAACAGGAAAGGACACAACAAATGCCAAACAAAACCAGAGGGCGCTCGGGCATCGCCACAACAGACCCGTAATCTCCTAGATCTCTTCTTCTTTGGAGTTTCCACTTCCATTTTTCAACATTGTCTCTATTCTTCAGCCGCTTGTCCAAAGAACGAAGGCAATCAACCACCAAGAAATTTGAAGCATGACATTCAGCGACTTTTTTTTTTGCGAATTTGGTAGTCAACCAACTTGTGGGGCTCAGATTTCAAAGAGGGATAGATATTGGGGTTTGATTTCGAAGTCGAAATGATCGGTTGGATTTCTTTTGGCTACTATTGGCGGCGTTGGTGATTTAGGCTTCTCCCTCCTTCATCGCCATTGTTTCCTTCACCCGTTCTTTTCTTTTTTCATATATATATACTAAAAAAAAAAAAAAATTGGCCCCCTATGCTAGTTGGGCCTGAGGCCTCCCCTCAGGTCCGGCTCTGTTTCTGCACTTCAAATCTTCAACACCTAAGACAGATTAACTATCCAAAATACCACGGAGTATTCCATAATGTATGTCAACACTACTGACTTGAAGGAAGTCATAAGCATTTCGACTCGACTAGATATTGTAATTTCAATAGAGCATATATATATATATATATATATATATATATATATATATATATATATATATATATATATATTCTATTTGTAATTGATTTATTTATTATTGCAAATGCAAAGTAATTAGCTTTTGTCATTGTTAGATCTTAAATTTTGTTTGAATTCTTGATATTGGCTTCGTATTAATATGAAAATTACTTTCTTCACCATGAATATTTTCCGCTCACCTATGTTTGACATTAGATCCGACATTGGTCATGTCAATTGTCAAAAGGTAAAAAGTTCGAATCCAGATTAAGATAAAAGAAATATATATTTATGTATATATAGACACACACGTGTACCATTAAGAGCCAACACACTATTTTGGGATCCACTGAAAAATGACCCCGTCCCTCTTTGGAGAACGCGCTCCACGCACTTGGAAAAAACCCAAAGTGTGCCCTCTCTTGGAGAAGCCATCCTCAAAGGAAAACCAAAAGTCTGAAAACCAAAGCTACATCCTATTTATCGTCTCCTTCAATCGGAGTCTCCTCTCTCGGGTAATCAATGATGGCCCTATACTCCTCTTCTCACTCGCAACGGGGTACCGTTCTTGGATCTGTGATGGCGAGTTCCTATTGGAGCAAAGTACTATTTCAAATCAAGGGTTTTCGTGTGGGATTATGCTTAATCCCTCTTTGCTTGTTCTATGCGCCTCTGATCAATGTTCTGGGATTAGGGGTGCAATGATTATCCTTTTGAGGTCTAATCAGCCTCCCCCATGGCCATTCTTTGGGTGTACGATCTTCAATTTGGAGATGATTTGGGCGATTTCGATTGGCCCTTCGTTTGTTGGCTTCTCTGAAATCGAATTGGGGCTTTGCTTCGTGATAGCCTCTCCTGTTGTAAGACTATCGACTGTAATCAGTGGTGTTGTTTGATTTGTCTAGTTTCTCTCAGTTCGGTTTGTATGCCTAAAATCTTCATTATCAGTGTTGTGACTAGGCTTGTCATCAAATATGTTAGGGTCTCATGTAATGAAATGATTAGAATGAACATCTATTATGTTAGGGTCGCAATTAATGGAAAAATAACAGACTTTGTGTATTTGAGAATGTGTTTAGACCTAAACGCCCCTTGTTTCTACCTGTCATAGTTTTAAAGGAGTCAGAGGCCGTTTTGATAACTTGGCATAACAAACAATTGAATGAGCATTACCTTTCTAAGTAAGTAATCAAGCCTATTACTAACCCTTTCCTGAAAACACTTATATGCATGTGTACAAGTTTTGTGTATGAAGAGGCCACCCTCCCTCTTCATGCATCTAATGATTGATAAATGAAGATTTGCTTTTGGAACATTCAGGGTTTAGGTAACCCGAACCTTTGGACTGATATTAGAGCAATGAGAACAAATGAACATATAGACTTGATGGCTATTGTAGAATTTAGAACATATAAGATTCGCATGACAAAACTTGGTCCGGGAGTGGTTTCAACAATGCTGTATGGTCAGCCGGTAATGGTAAATCTGGAGGCCTAGGTTTAATGTGGAATGATAACTCAAGCAATAACTTTGTTGGTATGATCTTCTTTGTTTATGCCCCCCCCCCCCCGGCAAGCTGTTGACAAAGAAGCATTTTGGGAACAAATTGCAAATATTATTCTTAACGAATCGTTATCGTGTATGGTTATAGGTGATCTTAATGAAATCTGTATTATCAATGAGAAAATCGGTGGTGTAACACACATTCATAATAGATTCCAAAAACTGAATAATTTTAAAAATCAATGTGCTCTAGTTGACATCCCGTGCTCTGGAAATAATTTCACATGGAGGAAAAAGTCAGAGGGAATAGATAATATCATGAAGAAACTAGATAGTGTGCTTGTTCAACATCAATTCCTAGACTCCTACCCGGATTTGATGACTACGAATGATGCATTCACAATATCTGACCATTGTCCCATAACAAGGATCCTGCACAATCAAAATGAATTTAAACCGTCACCTTTTAAAATTTGAAAATATGCGGATCAAACGCAAAGACTTCAGGAACATTGTCAAACAAGCATGGCGGAATACTTGGTCCAGGTCAGCTATGTTTAGATTAATGACTAAAACAAAATTAGTAAAGCAAAGTGCAAAAGAATGGAATAAATACACCTTAGGTAATGTTTATAGGCAAATACAGAGTGTGGAAAAAGAATTAATTACAATTCAATCATCGAACATAATCAACCAGTCCAATGTACTTGAAGCAAAGGAAAGGGAATTAATTCGGAAGAAAGAAATGCTACTGAAGTTTCATAAAGAATAATGGGGACAAAGAGCTAAAGCAAAACATGTTAAAATGACGGATTGTAATACAACGTATTTTCACAGGATAGCCTCAGGAAGAAGAAATCGGAAAATTATAGGGCAAATTACAACATCAGAAGGAACTCTGATTATTGGTGAAGAAAATATCCGGAATGAAATTCGGAATGACTACATGGCTCGGTTCTCAAAATAACCTATCAATAAGAACCTACTTAACAAATATCGGGAACAGATTCCTACATCCATTTCGGACGATGACAATGCACGTCTTATTGAGCAATCATCCAATGGGGAAATTAAAAATGAAGTGTTTGCATTAGGTCAAAATAAATCTCATGGACCGGACGAAATGACTGCAGAATTCTACAAAGCTTATTGGGATATAATAGGAGTAGATGTAATCCGTGCAGTCAAAGCATTTTTCCACTCGGACAAACTCCTTCGACAAATCAATCATATGTTTAACACTGCTACCAAAATGTGATCAGCCTACAAAAACTGGGGATTACTGGCCCATCAGTTTGTGTTCCACCATCTACAAAGTCATATCAAAAATTTTGACAGAACGCTTGAAATCGGTGATTGGAAAGCTTATCCACCCACTCCAAGGTGCGTTTGTGTCTGATAAGGCGATACAGGATAATGTACTAATTGCACATGAGATTTTCCATTCTTTCAAATCCCGAAAGGGTGCGGATGGATGGCTAGCTATCAAATTAGATATGGAAAAGACATATGATAGGGTGGACTGGGAATTTACCACCCTTGTGCTCCAAAGATTTGGATTTCATACGAAATATATTGACCTGATAATGGAATGTGTAACAACGGTCTCCTTTTATGTTCTCATCAATAATGGTCCTACTGAGATCATTCCAGCCTATAGAGGACTGAGACAAGGCGATCATCTTTCTCCATTTTTATTTATTCTTGGAGATGAGGTGCTTGCCAGGAAACTTGCTTTTGAGGCAGGTTTAAGTAACTCGGGAATCGAGTTTTCTTTTGGACGAACTGAGATGCGTATTCCTTTACTAGCATTTGCAGACGACATAATTATTTTCTCTAAAGGTAATCTTGAGACATGTGAGAAGGTCAAAACAATTATGACATAATACATCCAGATCTCATGTCAAAAAATCAATTATGGAAAATCGGCCTTCCAATGTTCCCCGGGGATTGCTAGAAACCGTATCCCAAGTATTGAAGGATGCTTAAATATCTCTAACCAAACAAAGCCGGACAAATACCTTGGATGTCCTATTGTGAATGGGCGAGTCAATAAAACCACTTTTGAGGAAATTATCAATAAGACCACGATACAACTGGCTAAATGGAAAGGCAACACTTTATCCCAACATGGGCGAGCAGTACTAATCAATTCCAATCTAGCAGCCAAGCCATTATATGCAATGCAAAGTTTTATGCTTCTGGTCTCAATGCACTCAAACCTTGACAAAATCAATAGAAGTTTCTTCTGGAATAAGGATCTACAGTATAAACCATTAATAAGTTGGGAAAGAGTATGTAAGCCAAAGGGGCCAGGAGGCATGGGTCTGAGAAAAACTAGAGAAATGAATATCGCTCTTCAAATGAAATTACTGTGGAAAATTCTTGCAGAACCAGACAATATTTGGGTCAAAATTGTTACCCATAAGTATCTCAAGGACACCCATATACTTAACTATCAAAAGCTAGGGAATGCTTCCTAGTAGTGGTCACAACTCAGAAAAATAATTCCTCCTTTCAAAAAAGGTATGATTTGGTCAGTGGGAAACGGAAAGACTATTAAATTTTAGGAAGACAGCTGGGGACCTCCCCATCCGCTATGGAAGCATAGTCTTAATGATAATAATGTTAACATAAAAACAAAAGTTAGTGATCGAGTACATCGCCAATGACTCTTGGTGCAGAGAGAAACTAAGTCAGGACCTCCCCTCTGACATCGTCGAGCGCATATGTAATATTCCGCTCCCTTCCAGCAACATTGAGGACAGATTATACTGGTGGCCGGACTCTAAAGGGTGGTTTACAACGTCGAGTGCCTATAAACTAAGTATCAATTCCATCAGACCCACGACTGACGACAATGCTTGGATTTGGAAACTCTATTCTCCACCAAAAATCAAGAACTTCTTATGGAAAGTCTGCCAAAATGGGCTTCCCACTATAGGACGACTTGCGGGTAAAGGGCTATCTGTTCCTCCGTACTACGCCATTTGTAACAATCACCAAGAAGATTCAGTGCACCTATTTTTTGAATGTAAATACAATTCGTTTTCGTAGGTCTCAATAGTAGATTAAAGGCGGAACTAGAATCCAAGATCAAATCTTCTAGAAATATTAAAATAATAATGTCTATACTTGGTAATAAGCTTTCCGCTGAAGAAAAGCAGAAAATGGCCTTTAATTGGTGGACAATTTGGTTAACAAGAAATATCTTTGTCTTTCAGCGGGAAAGACTTCCCACTGTAGCGGGGTTTTCCCAAAGAGTTGAAATGCATAGGCAAAATTGGCTCAAGACAAACAAGTATCATGAAGATCGAGGAAGAACGATTAGGATTGAATAAAAACAAAAAGATAGGAAGATCTTGTAGAAATAATAACATAGCGAAATCGAAAAAGCCACCGACAGGATGGATGAAACTTAATTTTGATGGGTCTGCAAACCCAATACGAAAAAGCTCGTCAGGGTATACAATGCGGAATGATAAAGGAATGCCAGTAGCAGTAGGAGGGAAAATAGTTGGTGATCAGAGTCCACTGATAGCAGAAGCGATTGCTCTCAAAATTGGTCTCCTTAAAGCCAAACAATTGAAGGTGAAAAAACTCATAATCGAAGGAGATTCCCTCATTATTATCAACTACTTTAATAAAGGAATCAGATGTCCTTGGGAAATTGAACTCCTTATGTCAGATATCTGTACTCTTATCTTTGGGATTGAAGAAGTCTCGTTCTCACACATACTTCGTTCTGGTAATTGCGTGGCTGACCGGGTTGCACACCTTGCCCACATTACAGCTAATCCCAATATAGAAAGTGATCCCGGTCTCTCCGACCTCATCCGAAAGGATGCTATTGGATGTGATTCTGTCACATCCGAATTCTTACTTAATAAAATAAAATAAAAATAAAATTAAGAGGAAACATAGTCCTTGATAAAATAGATGGATGGGAGCCATTGAGAATGGGGGGCACAGTTTGATGAATGAATGTTGGGGATGGTATCAAAATAATGAATGGAATAATTTTACATATGGAGTGAATGTACATACTACATAGACATAAGAGTAAAAAACCTGTATTCATACCATGCACCGTCCGTGCGAATTACATTAACCATTTCCCTTGGTTATTGAATACGGAGTACTTAATTAATTATGTGCAGACTTGATTGAAGTATGTAGTCAGCTAGCAATCCTAATTACCCAAAATCAAGAAGATCCACTCAGCTAACGTAAGTGTTTGTTGATTTCAATTAATGGGCAGATCTCTATGTTAATAATTAATTAAAAAAATTAATCAACCTCCATGTAGGTTAGTAGGTACATTCCAGGTGTCGCTGGCTAATTAACAACACTTAATTAATAGGGTAGGAGTAGGAGTGCGGTTATGGCCGGCCGCTTACAAACAACAACAAATAGAAGCATCACATTTCAAGAATTTTCATGTCCATGTTGTGAGTTTTTTTTTCCCTCAAATAGATGATTTATGAGGCATGTTTGGTAGGTTGAGAGGTCGAAATAATGACAATGTACAAATCTATCATAAAAATAAAAGATAAAGTAAGATATTAAAAGCATCAAGGAAAAAGGTATGAAAACTTATTTAATATTGAAATATTAGTTGAAATTTAATGTGTTAGGAAACCTACAATAAGGGGAGTATGTCACCTCGGTCCCAAATGCTTCTCTAATAGAAATAGTTAACTATAGAAACTATAGATAGATAGATATTAATTTGATGATTTTTTAAGTTACTTTTTAATTACCCTATTATTATTATTATGGTAAAAATATAGTATATGTATTGTTGGCATAATTTTTTTTTTAAAAAAAATATATGCAAAGTGGGTGCCTATAGGTAAATAAAATTAATTTACACTTAAAAATAATTTATTTTTAAAAATAGTTTACAAAAAAATACATAAAAACTGATTTAAAAACGGAATATCTTGTATCGTCCTTGTATTGCTGCTAGGGACTCATTACTGTGGGCACCTAAATAAGGGTTTCTTTACCCATGCCCTTATCAAAATTGAGTTTCCTTTTTTTTTATTTTGTAACGTGGCATATGTAAGGGCTTTGGGCCCTGCATTGATGATGCTCTTAATGTATTGATTCTAAGATACATATATTAGATATAATCAAACGGTATATTCAATTCAAAAAATACTTTAGTAAATACTCCGTAATAATATAATTCAAATAAGGTGGGGTCCAACAGCATGTTGAGGGCCACAAGTACAGTCAACAGTAGCGCAAGTTGGGTGGGTAGAATAGTAGTCGTCACCTTCCACGTCCCTCCCACGGTTTTTCCTGTTAGCGCGGCGCTTCTAAATAGCGGAATCCTTATCCATTTGCGATCAACCACGTGTCTCCCCTCACTCTACAGAGTCTAAAAGCAAAACTGGGGCCCACATTCAAAAGTAGTGTAGGAGTAAGAAAATGCTCAAACTTATATAAATCCCACGCTCCTCCTCCTCCATCATCATTCACCAACTACTCGATCTCCTCGTTTTCTCTGATTTCATCAATACTTCAAATCTTCAATCAATTCAATGGAGTACGATTACCACCAGTCGCCTTCCTTCCCGCACAGGATCAAGTCCTCCTTCTGCGTTTCTTGCTGTTTCGCCCCCAGCTACCACGTCGAGCCTGCATCCCCCACCTCCTCCTCCTCCGGCTCCGACGACGACGGTTTCCACCGCAAGAGGCTCCTTTCCAGGTCGTCTCCGTCGTCCTGGATCAGATCCAGGGCCCACCACCTCCCTGATAGGTGCGCCTCCTTCTTCTCCAAGCTCGGCGCTAGGTCTGGCCGCCGGTCGACCAACACCTCCGAGTTCAGCTACGATCCGTTCAGCTACGCTCTCAATTTCGAAGATGATTCGGCCGACGATTTTCCGGCCAGGAATTTCTCGTCCAGGCTGCCGCCGTCTCCACCTCCGAATGCTCGATTTCCGGCGGCCATTTGTTGAGATTAGTTTCTTTGGATTTTCCCTAAATCTTAGTTACGTAATTAATTAGGAATTCGTATTGTTAAAAGTGGTTTTTGAGGCTTCTGAATTATAGATAGAAGGATTAGATAATATCCTTTAGAGTTTGAGCTCATATGTCCTTTAAATCATCTACGCTCCTGAATTAATATATTGTAATGTACAAAAGATAATTAATGGCAATCTTGTTTATGGATTAATTAAATATATCTTCATTTGGAAATATATGTATGATTTTTTGGCACGTTTTTTAGGAGTTAAAAACCATCTCATCCGATCCAAAATATGTGATGTTTGACTTTTCAACACTTATTTTAAGAAGCTAAAAATTATATAATCATATACGCTCTCAATATAAAAACCGCTCTTTTTCAAGTAAGCCAATCTATATTTGCGATTCATTGCTCATCTTACACTCTTTTATCCCTAAACTTAGTAAAAATTATTAAAAAATCAAAAAAGAAAAAAAAATTGCTATGTTTTTCTTTCAGACTAGGGGGGATTGTAGCCGCCCCCGAATCCCTAGATCCATCTGTTGGGCCCATGACCCATTATTGTGTCCAGCCCAATTTTGGGTTAGTTAATTGTTAGGGTATTTAGCAAATGATTAAAACAAAGGAAAGGAGAAGCAAAGGGTTTTGCTTCATCAAGGAGTGCCGCCAGCAACCAGGAGAGAAAGAAGAGAGAGAGGAGGGAGAAAGGAGAGGAAAGATAAGAGATTTGAGCGTGTGTTTCGTCTCTTGACCTGGTGATTCGTCTTCTGCTTTCGGCAAGTCAACAACGAGTGTTTGTCGATAGGTATTTTCTCCTCCTGGAATCTAATCTGATTACAAATGTTTAACTAGGTTTTTGGAGAGAAATCCATTCTAGATCCAGGTTGTATTTAGATTGGTGTTTGAGTTCTCCATGTTTGTTTGTCTCGAGTTAAGACTGGATTGTTAAAAACTTGTATTGGTTTATTGATTAGTGGATTGGTCGCTCTAGTGGGCGGAAAGTGAGATTTTTTATCCTTTAGTTAGAGAGGGTTTTCCCCCACGTAAATGTTATGTCAATATTTGTGTTTGTATCTGTATTTGTGGTTGTTTGGTTTCCAGATTGGATATTATCGGTTGGTCGTTGGTTTGCTGGCTGATTGTTGTCAGATCTCTTATTACCTGAATTCGCTTACGGGTGCAGATGAAAAGTGGTTTCTATCCCAACACCACCAACAAATGTATAAAAACAAGTGCATGTAGGAAGCGGATTGTTGTCCGCTATCCCGGTTTTCTTCTTTCTGATCTCTTTGCTTCCTTGCCTCGCTTTTCCACCATATCGGATCCATAAATCTGCATAAATCACTAAAATAGTATAGATTCCGACTTATTCCATAAAGAGTGTAATGCACTCTAAAATAATAAGGACTATATTATAATGCAAATGCAACTAAAACTATCATATTTTATGTATGCATTATTAGGGATCCACAAATTCAATAAAAGTAGACCATATATATATATATGATCGAATACCCTATTAACTAGTGTAGATCCCGTCCCGTGTACGGAGAATGCGTTAATCTAAATATAATTTTTTCCTTCAAAAAATAATATAAATATAAATATAATTAGTTCGACAGGTTATATATAATCTAAATATCTTTTAATTAGATTCTCTCAAAATATAAATAAAATTCACATTTATAAAGTACTACGTAAAAGTTTTTATTTTTCTAATCTATGGTTAATTAAATCTCATGTAATTTCAGATAGTTGATTTTTAAAAATATTTTAATATTCTTTTTTATTAAATATGTATTATATATTTATTACATTAGTTTAGTAAAATATCTATGCACGGATAGATTGTGGCTACATATATGGCTATATTATATTTTTATCATTTATTTTGGCCTCATAAAATAATATAGATAGATAGATATAAAATAACAATTATTAAATGATTGATTTTGATATAAATAATTCTTTCCACAAAAAAATAATCTAAATATAAATAAAATAGCATCTATCAAATATTACATATTTATCTATTAATATATACATATATATGATATCATAATTATATGAAAAGATTTTGAAAAGGGGAAAATATTCCTCGAAGGCAAAATCACGAAACATATAAAAACCGGGCCTCCAAATCTTTAGTCTGCAACTTGTTGTGTGATTTTACCTCGGATTTAGTCGATCAATGGCGTACGATCACGAGCACAATCAGTCTCGATCAATCCGGCACAGGATCAAGTCCTCCATCTGCGCCTCTTTCTGTTTCACCAGCAACCACTTCGAATTAGCTACTTCCTCCGGCGACGGCGGATTCCACCGCAAGAGGCTCGTTTCGAGATGCACCACCTTCTTCTCCAAGATCGGCGCCAAGTCCAGCAGCCGAGCGACCAACACGTCTAAGTTCGGCTACGATGCGCTCAGTTACGCGCTCAATTTCGATGACACATCGGCGCTCGGCAACTTCTCCTCCTCGCTGCCGCTGTCGGCGCCGTCCAAGACTCCGCCTCTTCCAGCAGCTACATGCCTACATAGCTGAAAAGATCAATCTTTATTTTTTAAATGTTCAAAATTCTTAATTAGTTTATATTAGGAATTCGTTAGTTATTATTGGAAGTAGCCACTGCATCTGCAAAACGGTTGACGTGATTGAGTTGTACTGTTCAGCTATCTTCTTCCACCCATAGCCTGCATTGTTTGACAAGGTGCTTCCTTCTCCCTTTTCGTGATAGAATCCGATTCAAGAATCAAACTTGTATGGGCTTATATAATCTTCTGGCTATATATTTAGTTTCAAGTCATGGTATATCTGTTAGATTACTATTCGATTTCGATCATGAAATCAATCAAACCAGGATCTAGATTTCATACTGTTCAAACCCTATTTCTATACCGAAGACTAACCTTGGTCCATTAGTGTCTTCGTAGCGGAACCGTGAATCAACTTCTCGCCCCTTTAGCCTTTTCCTTGATTTGTCTCTGATGGAAGAGACCTCTCCCGCCTTTCTCTTTTCACTTCTTGGGACGTTACTCAATGACTAGAGAGAGGAAGAAGGAACCATACAAAAATAAAAGGAAGAAGAATAACCGGTCATCTTCCATTCTTTTATTTTATTTTCCTTTTTCTTTTTCCCTTTTAATAAATCCCATTATATTAATTTTATGAGAAAGACAAACTTTAATATATTAATTCCTTAATCGAGACCGATCCATCACGGTTTCGACTCTTATATTAAATCCAACAACATAATATACATAGACCAAATAATTGTAATTAAACTCGGCCCAACCTTTTACTTTTAGTAAAAGGATTGGGCCAGCTGTCTGAACTAAAGCCAGTCAACTCGAAACATCCTGAGCAGTTACGGCAATTCAATTAAACCTAATCACATGAGCCACATAAAATGTTTATAAACATTCTAACAATATCGCCCACAGCGCGCTCTACCGTAGGGGGTTTGCAGATTCCGCATTCGAACCTAAAGGCATATACCTGGGTTTCCTTTAGCAGATCCATTCACGTTGAGGTGGACACCAAATAGTACTGTTATTAGATCCTCCTGGAGATTGTTGATGGCTGCAGGTTGTGGACTTGCGGCAATCTCCAGGTAGTCTCGGGCGTCTGGTGACTCTTGCATTGCAATTTACAACCGTCCCCCCAGCCTCAACAACGCCCTCAAAGATCAACATGTGTTGACGTACACTTCCAAATTGTCCAAAGCATATATGCACACAAAATAGGCGGCATGTGTGTCCTCCTGGCAAGCGCTTGTGTTGTCAAAAATCCACTCTTTCAAGTTCATGTTTGAGAATTGAAGGAGGTGTGGTGATTCATACCTCATAGCTTCACCCATGTACTGATCACGCTATCTCTCAAATTTTTTTTTTTTTGATTAGGAAATAATTCGAGGCCGGACAGGCCCGGACCTCGAGAGGCCGAAAAAGTCGGCAGACGGCAAGCCGTCTAAACATACAACATAGCAAAAGAAAATACAACAAAAAACAGAAGACAGTCACCTAATACTATAAAAGAACTACGCAAAATAAACCCGGAGAAGCCCCAGACCCTAAGCACACCAGCGGATACAGCAGCGAGAAGAGGGAGACCCAGCAAGGAGGAGTGGATAGCGAGCGCATGGGACAGCATAGCTGACACGATGTCTCACCGCCGGAAAGACGGAAAGCAGTAATCCACGAATGGCAAAGACGACTCCTGGGGAAGTGTGGATCACACGACGTTCCCTCCACCTAGATGAAGGATCTTCGGAGACCACGAACACCACCAACACGATCACTTCGATCAACCAGGGCCGCAGAACTGCTCCTCAACCGAAACTAACCACGGGTCCAAAAGCCAGAACTCCAACCAACCCGAGAAAGTGAAGCACGACCGCGAGAGGGCGAAGAGCGCAAGAAAATTCCGGAATTTAAATACACGAGTTATTTTATTTTTTATTTTATTTTTAACAATCCAACTAGCGCGGGCCACCTACGGGCCCAAGGCAAGCCCGATAGCCAAAGGAAGCGGAGCCCGAAATTACGGGCCGCCTTTGGGCCTAAGGAATTTCCTTGGGCCCAAAGCACAAGCCTAATGGGCCCAAGCCAAGCATCAGCCGAACACCAAAAGGCTAAGGAAAACCCGAGGTGTAGGAACGCAGCGGATGGCCGAATGGAAGGACGACGACGCAGGAGAAGCGGCCACCGACGCCGGCGCAAGCAGGCCCACCAGAGGAAGAAGGCGCCGGAACCGCAACCCCCAGGCCAAGATCCAGCAAGGGGGGTGGAGTAAACAGGCCAAGAGAAGTTATGCCAAAAACTCTCTCCTCTCTCTAGAAACTAGAGAGAGAGAGAGCTCCAAACTTGGCTCCGGCCAATCCAAATCGGCTTCGGCCGCACATCTCGGCTCCGGCCGCCCACACCTCGGCTTCGCGCCGCCAACACCTCGGCTCCGGCCGCTTTCAAACTGGGTTCCGCCCTCTGGTCGCCGCCCACTGCCCTAGTGGCGTCGCCGCCACCATCTTCGATGTGCTCTTGGGTGTAATCTGCAATCGGATTTCCCTTGGTTCATTAATCAGTCTCTAATCTTCATATAAAACCCTAAATTGTTAGGGGGTTTTCACTAATTTGAGTTTTCTTCCCCCAAATCTCATATTGATTTGTCGGATTTGGGTTTTCCACCCCTCCTCCTTCCTTTGTGGTTTGGTTGTGTGGGAGTTACCACTGTCGACGTTTGCCTTATTGGTTGGCCCTAGGAGTCCCTTCGTTTGGGCTGCTCGGTGCCGGCGCCGGCGTCTCTGGTGGCCTCCCCGGTTGCCCTCGACGGCTTTTCCCCTCAAATGCTCACGCAATCTCTCAATAGATGTACGTAGGCTTGTCTCCGTCTCACCTAGGACAAGTTGCCCATGATAGATTATAGGCAAAATTGCATAAAACCACCCTTTAAATAGGGTGTTTTGCGTGAAACCACCTCTTAAAACGAAAATTGCAGAAAACCACCCTTTAAAACTATTTTATTTGCAAAGTCATACCCATCACCCAATTTTTGTTAATTAAATGTTAAAGTGCGTGAAAATCAGTTATATCCCTTGTTTTTATTATTATTTTACTTTATCTAATCGGTATTAATTAATTTTTACCTTTTAACATGTTTTTCAAAAGTAATTTTTTTTATAAAATATTATTTTTTTAAAAAAAACACTCTATAAAAAGCACTCTATAAAAAAAATAGATATGATTGATGTTTTATATATTTCAAAAAGTGTATATTACTAAAGGGTTACTCAAAGAAAACAAATTTTAAAAAAATGATATGTCATATAGTTTTTATTATTCTAAAAATATGTTCACTATTCCACATACATTTTTAGAATAATAAAAACTATATGAAGCATTTTTTTTTAAAAAAAATTATTTTCTTCAAGTAACCCTAGTATTACACTTTTTTTTATATGTATAAAACATAAATTATACATCAATTTTTATAGAGTTTTTTTGTAAGTATGAAATTATTTTTAAAAAAAACATTTTTTTTTATATTTATAATGTTTTTTGCTTTTCAAAAACATGTTAAAAAGTTAAATAATAACTAATATCAATTGAGATGAGTAAAATAATAGTAAAAATAAGGGGTATAATTAAATTTCCACACACTTTAACATTTAATTAACGAAAATTGGGTGATGGGTGTGACTTTGCAAAGAAAACGGGTTTAAAGGGTGGTTTTCTGCAATTTTCGTTTTAAGGGGTGGTTTCACGCAAAACACCCTATTTAAAGGGCGATTTTATGCAATTTTGCCTAGATTATATAGGTATCATATTGTATAGTGGGTCCAAAGGCCCAATACCTTGTAACACATATATATATATGATTGATCAATGAATGAAACCCTCAAGGACTTTATGTACACCCCTGAACATTTGGGGTGTACTTGGGCTAAAAATAATTAAATTAAAAAGGAAAATCCCAAGTACATGTTAAGAGTGTTCTTATTTGAGAACATGGTGAAGTACACCAAATCCACTTGGTAAGAAAGATTTATTTATTTCAAACTCACTTTTCAAATGTTTAAAAATATTAAAATAAATAAATATATTTATATTTGAATAGACAATAATTTTATCTTTTCATAGACATCCATTTTTACTATATATAAGTAAAAACAAAAAAAATGAGTATAATTAAATCATTGCAATTGGAATGTATATTTAAATATATATTTGGATATTTTAATGTGATATGTTATTTTAATAATCTTAATAATTGTTAAAAAAAATTATCATTTAAATAATATTTAAATAAAATTAATATCATAATCCAAAAGAATTTTAAATATTAATTTAATAAACAAATAAATTTATAATTTCATATAATGAGAGTATAAGAGTAAAAATAAATGATTAAATAATTAATGTAGGATTCGAGGGTGGAGTACACGGATGTGGGTAAAATTTATAAAATAGCTGAAGGGGTGTTCTTATGCTGATGTGGCATGAAAAAAGTGAATGAAGTACAGAGAAAGGTGTACACGGATGTGCATGGCCTTACATCAATGATATCATTCTACATGGTATCATTTTTCAACGGAATCGATTGCCATTAAGGACAACAAACAATCATGGGCAGCCAAGTATAGGAAGGTACGTTCGAGCTCGTTGCTACATAGGAGTTCTCCAAATATGTCGCCACCTCACGCCAACAGTGAGCGCTCCTTGGCTTCGGCAGATAGCCTGGACCGTCGAACTCGTGAAAAACTCCCCCAACGGTGTCAATCCCCACACTAGCTAGGAGGGGAGTTAGAACAACCCAATTCCATGACCCAGGTCCCCTCATCTCGGCATTAATGGTAGCTCCAAAGATGTCCTCTAGCAAAACAATGGTGCATCCAGAGTAGAGTGGATGTGGCATTTCCAACCACCGGGCATTAGAACTTCCTCTCTCCGTGAATGATACTTCTCTAGGTCGGTCGATGCATGACGAACCTGACTAGCGTTCGAACATGTCGACATTCGCCCTACCATGCATAACATTATTTTCCACGTATTACCCGACTTTAGAACACCTCCGGCGTTGACTACCGAAGTCCGTTGGACTCGTGATCAGGGTCGTGTACAAATGTGCACCCATGCGCTAATAGCTTAGTTCATAAGTCGAGCGGGGTTCTATCCTAAAACTAACTGGCGATAGGAGGAGTAACCCACTAGCTTATATACTAAGGCTTCTTTGTTTATATTATCAATGTGGATCTTTGTCGATCTCTTCACATTCTCTCAACATTGAGCAGTCGCCAACCCAATTTTGCTAGACTTGCTTGGTTAGTTTCGCACATCGCCCACACGCCAAGCCCCCCTTCTTGAGCAATGAGGATCCCTGTAACAACGGATGTTACACTTAATTATTTCATGTATAAATTTATTTTTAAAAAAATTAAATTTATACTCTATACACTTATATTAACATGTTTATAAAAAATTTATTATGACAAATTATTATTAAAAATTATGGATAATTAAAAGATTGATTATTTTAGAAAATATTTTTTTATTTTTCTAAAACATAGATTTTCAAAATAAAAGTTTATAGACCTGTTAATATAAGTATACATGGTATAGATATAATTTTTATAATTTTTTAATAAAAATTTATACCCAAAATAATTAAGTGTAACACCGGATGTAACACATAAATGGTTACATGTGATTTCAACTACTTCTTGAGAGGATCTAAATAAAAAGTATTCAAATATGTATCTAATGTAATAAAAAAAAAGTATTCAAATATTTTTAAATATCATTTATCTATTACATTATATGAGATTCAATTAATCGTAGATTAGAAATAAAACATTTTACTTTATAAATATGAATTTTATTTATATTTTGCAAAAATCTAAATAAAAGATATTTAGATATATAATCTGTCGAACTAATTTTATTTATATCTATATTATTTTTTAGTGAAAATAATAATTTATATTTAGCTTATTATTTTTATTGAAATCTATCTAAATTATTTCTATTATTGTATTAATATATTATTTGTACATGGGACAGAACTACGCTAATGTCAATATATTCCTCGTGTATGGGACTGGACACATTCTAGTTATTACATAAACCGTAATGAATTGTATATAATTCATCCAAGCATGGTATGCTTTTAATGAATTCCATATTTTGTGTTTGTTTGAACTCATAATATCAAATTATCAATCATATAGTACTTGCTGGTAATCAAATCCTTATCGAATTATGTAAACGTGGGGGTGAGAATAGGGGCCTTTCTGGATGAGCGATTGGGCTTACGTTGGACTTTTTAATATTCAAACCCATAATATTCAATGGCCCAATATTCCTAACCGGTAATTTAAAAGTTAACTCATGCCTCTTATGGAAAGGCCCAATATAATAATATATAGTTTAATGATAACTTAGAAAGTTTCGAGATTATTGACTAAATTTTTACGAGTTTGAGTCTAACTCATAAAGCACTCGAATCGGCACTGGATCTAAACTCTAAAGAGCCGAGTGGTAAGCCATTCGACAGGCTCACCTAAACTATTGAATAATTAGCTGATGAGATTTGTGAATATAAAAAGAAACTAGTTGATAGGATATTTGATTTTTTTTGGTAGACAAGTTGATAGGATATTTGATAACGTTGATGAGAGAGGGAAAAAACAAGACATTTGTGAAAATAAAAAGAAAAGGTAGTTAATTAAATTATAATCTTATAATTACCTTATTTAAAATTACATAATATTAAAATTAAAATCTCCAAAAAGCTATTTGTGTTACAGATGGAGCCTAAGATACTTCATTTCATACTTCATAGTTACGCTTGTCCCCTATTTCTTCCTATGATATGTGTAATTTACAATGTTGCTTGGTACAACTTTTCAGCAAACAATTTGTGGAATAACATGGATTTGAATTTCGTTGAATAGGCATCCTTCATTAAGCTCACATTTCCGTCTTTTGTTCGTGACATGCATGGTTATTAGGATCGCGATCCGGATCGTACGATCCTAACGATCCTACGATCCTAGGAATAGTTCTGATCCGGATCGGTTATACATACTCGTTTATACTAGAATCGGAGTGGGATCGGCTAGGATCGGTTAGGATCTTTAGGATCTTAACGATCCTAACGATCCTAACCGATCCTAGCAATTTCAGATTTTGATGAAATTAGGCCCATCCAAATTTTAATCCACAAATCCCATGTCGTTATTTTGATGAAATTAGGCCCATTTCTATTTTTTTTTAATTGTGTTTTTAATTTTTGGGGGAAATTAAACCCTAAAATTCCTAAATCAGTGAAGCGGTGAAGCCTGAACTCTCAAGCTTGAGAGGCAAATTCCAAAAATCCGGCGACTACGGTGCACTCCAGCGGCGGCGACTTATCACATATGGCATATCAGAAACAATCATGTGATGTGGGGTTTCATTTTTTGTTAATCTTATTTCTTAGACCATTTTTTAGTGTGGTTTATGTATGTTAAGTGACTTATGTAAATATTTTAAGTATCATATTATACCTTTTGACATATTATCCTTGACCAATTATGCATGCTAAGGAGTTATTATTGGCATATATATGTTAGTTACGTAGTTTATTTAAAGGAGAAAATGACTAGTTTTGTTTAAAAAATAAGATATTTATTTGGTATGACTTATTTATATTTGATTTTCACTTTTTGCTAGGATCTTACGATCCTACGATCCGATCCTAGACCCTTACATCGATCCTACATTAGGATCTCGATCCTAAAAACCATACATGTTCTCGCTCTTAGATAGCGATCCAGCATGGTTTGAAACCACGTTTTATAACTTTCTATGAACAGATTTAGGACTTGTTTGGCATATACTTATTGAAAATTTTCAAAGTGTTGTGACAATGTTTTTTGCGATTTAAAAAAAAAAACATGTGAAATTTATCCTGCCAAACAAGAAGCTTTGATCTGTAGCAAGTTTATATGAAAAAAACAGTACTTTTGATCTCCCATCTCTGTTCACTTCAACTACTGGATCATCAACTAACACCCTAAATGGACAGTTTGAGGTCGATTGAACAGGCAGCTTTCACCTTCATTTTATGTTCTGTGAGATACTATACGATTTATGTTGTGATCAAACAATATTTCTTCTTGTTATATTGTAACGAACGTGTCCGCTAAAAATTAGCACACATTTAACACCACTGCTAACGCCTGCGGAAACTTCAAAAATCAAAATCCAGTAGTAAAGTGTAAAGAGTGTTGCATTCAGATCATCATATCTATATATTACATGCTGCTAACCAAAATTATAGTCACCCATTACCAATCACTCTCTGAAGCTCATCATACCTTCTCCTTAATTTACTTACCAAATCCCAGAGTTTTATATACTGAAACTGCAAGTGATCCAACACCAACGCTGAAATGTTTGCTCCAAAATGCATTTAACTCGTGTTTTCATCGTCATATATCGATGTGTCTTCATAGGATTTAAAATTATGTATTAAGACCATGGCAAGTCCTATTGGAGCCTCACTTTGGTGCAGTGGAAGTACGAGTACGTAGCTGTTCCAACAGTATCTTACATCTACTTGTAACCTTCTTTTCACCTGCAAGGTTTATCCATCCTGCGCTGAATTAGATCTCAAGCGAAAGAATTTAAGGCCTGTGACAGAAGATCATCAACGAATTTACAGTTTTACACGAATGGATATACCTTTTGCGTTTGGTCTTCATGACGGTAGAGGAAGAGGGATTGCTGTGCCAGTTCCTCTTCCTTTGGTTGATGAACCAATTGTTTATTTGCTTCAGCTGCAATCCCGTTTCCTGAACCAATCTCAGCTTGTCCTCCTCCTGACAAAGTCCATACACGACACGACATTCATCTTGAGTATAAAACATAGATTTGTGTTCAAAATTTTAGCTAGTTATACAGTGAAGATCTTACTGTTGGGTAAGGCCACTTGGAGTGTGACTGCCACCAAGCTTTCAAGACAGAAGTCGTGTCGCCTGGGAGCTTCCCTGCTCGTCTCTTGCGCAGAATCTCCTCCCTTATGTCCACAATCTTATCCTTATAACCCTTTTGGTACGAAAAGGAGACGCGAAAGTGAGCAAGAAAAAGATCTTTGTTTTAGTTTATGCAAGCTATGTAAAGTATATATAGATACTGATTGTTTGTTACCTGCTTCAGTTCATGTTTTAGCTCTTGCCTCACTCGCTCCATGAGTGACCGTTCACTCTCTGTAGGGACGAGAGGACCGAAACCCATCGTGTCTGGACCATCCATACCTCCATCAAAAAGGTTAGAGTCGCTGTCCACAGGATCATCTTCATCGTCTGACATGGTTGCACCGGTTCCTTCACCAGGAGAAACGCCTAACCCAGCATGTATTTGGTAAGTAAAACGGTACTGAACAAACTAATTTTCCTACACACATGTTTATTCAATGCACCGAGTTATGTACAATATAACTAGCACTGCAAAAATGTGACTACCTGTTAAGCTTTGAAGAGATTGTTCGATCTCCCAGCAAGCCATCACAGCCTCCATAGCATGGACTCGGACATGCTGCTGTAGTTGCTCCTTGAAGGAGCACAGCAACAGAACATAATGCGCCTGAGGTAGCAGAGACGATAAGTTAAACAACGAAGCAAGGAACTAGTTTAACAAGAAAAAGCAAGGAACTAGTTTTCATCCCTTTACATAACAAAAGTTTCATTATCTCTAAGGGCGATCTCCTCTTCCTATTACCGTAACAGGGAAAAATCTATTCGATAACGATGGCAAACTGTCACTAAAATGGATACACGAGGTGCAAACAAGCATTATGTTTGACATATAAATCATATCCCATCCCAAGACTTGTTAAATCCAAGTGTTGCTCGATTGAGATCAATCCGATTCGATCAACCAAATTGGGGTTTCAATACATAAATTTACCTTTAAAATAGCATAAGAGCGTGATTACATAAACCACAAATAATTTGTTCTCTATGATCAGTTATCTAACCCAAAGATGAAACTTTTATGTACTCACAGTCACACACACACAAAAAAAGACTCAGAATTTGAGTCTGCAATCTCATAAAAAGTCCAAGAAACCAACCATGGAAACCTCATCTGGAATGCTACCAAACATGGCAGTAAAGCAAATTAGGCATCAAAAGGTAACAGTGAACGAGGTAGATTAAGATTTGGAGAGTGAAATTACCATGAATTGGTCAAGCTCCTTGCAATCCCCAGCCAAGGGGGTGCCGTTGGTGGTGTACTTAGCGACGACGTTTTGGGACTGGGCGAGCTGGGCGTCAATCCTTGGCAGCTGGTCCACCGGAGTTGCGATCTTCAGGCACGCCACGTGCGCCGACAGCAGCTGCTCGTACAGATGATGAGACAGTATCTCCGCCTTACACTTTGCATTCTGCCAATTCAACATGCCATCTCCTCCTCCGCCGGCATCCCCGGCGCCGCCGTCACCCAACTCGGCCTTACTCCCATCGCCGCCGCCGCTGTTGGCGTTACCGTTGTCGTTGTGGTCGGGATCGTGGGGGATGGAGAGCACCGAGGAGTCGTCCATCGCCGGCGCCCGGGAGAGCCACTGCGCAGGCTGGGAGGCGGCGGCAGCCGAGGAGGAATCGGAATTCGTGTGCAGGTTTAGGAAATTGGTTCCTTCGCCGGCGTAGGGGCCGCCCTGGGAGCGGAGGATGGCGTTACTCAGCCAATTAGGTCCCGCACCAGCGCCGAGGTGGTGATGGTTGTCCGGCTTGGGAGCGCCGGAATCGCCCGGAGAGTGGTGGTCCGGCAAGAGCGCCGTGAACTGCTGCTGCAGAGTCATTTGGTCCTGCGAGAGATGGTGCTGGTTGTGGTACGCCATTTTTCAACTCCTTTTCCAACTTTCTTCTTTGACTATTCCGTATGAAGATCGAATTCCCCTGAAATCAAGGGATGTTCCGCCATGGATTTGGAAAAAAGGAGCCGACTTTTTTTATTTATTTTTTGGTTGGGAGACTTGTCGATTTCTCCTCGATTGGAGAAAAACAGGAGGGAGTGATCAGAAACTGTAAACCTAGATGAGTGTAGAAGAGGGTGCAGTGATAGTGGAAATCGGAGAACCTGTTGGCAACTGAAATAATCGGCGAGAAAAAGGAAATTGAGAGGGAAAAAGGGGGGGGGGGGGGGGGGGCCGAACAAAATGGAATTCGGAGTTCGGGGAGGAAGGGCCATAGATATTCATGTGACCCGATTCCAAAAGTTCAATCCAATTGCTTATAAATTTTTGAACTTGATGTTTTTAATCCGGAAATTTTAACCCCGTTTTTTTTTTTTTGAAAAAGTAATATCCTATTAATAAATATTAAGAAAGATAACTAATACTTTTAGAATGGTCTAATAATCTCCCACCATCTTCTCTAATATCACAAAAAATGATGATCATATACATTTTATATGTAAAATTTAATACATTTCATTTCCATTTTCCTCGTATATAAACAAACGACCCCTAAATAGTTACAATTAAGTTCGGATTATTTGAGTTCGGATCAAATGATCATGAAATTTCAAGTTTGTCCCGATTTTGTGTCGACGGGTTAACTTAAAATCGAGACAAATTGACCCAAAATGATTTGGAATCCAATTGGTCTAAAAGTCAACTGATCTAAGATTCAAATAACAAAAATTTAAACTCGATTTGAATGACCCGATTAATAAGTCTAGTCAAATAGATTTTTTTTCCCAAAGAGAGGTTAACAATGAATAATTTAACCAATTTAATTTTCGCACTGTTACGTACGACATCTGTTGTTAAACACAATTGTCGTCATGGATATCCAACGTCGGAGGGCTAGTTTTAGTTAAAAACATCTGCTGACTCGAAAAGTCTGTGTTATGATCATATTTCTTGTATTGGTAAATAAAGAGCGGCCATTCTGGGGTTCGAACCAGGGACTTATGAGTACTACCCACAAGTCCTTTCCGGTGAGCCATTTCGAAAATATTTCTTGTATTGTTATGATCATATTTCTCGTTTGATGTGTTAGACGGGTTTTCAAAATTAAATGTAAAATTAATTTAATTAAGTACAAATAATAATTTTAATTGAAGAAATAAATATCAATAATCTTATAAAGGTGTTCAAAAATATTTTTATGAATTAATCATTTTTATTTTATAAGATGTAAATAAAAAATAAGATGAATTTTAAGCGTAAATTAATTAAAAATAAAGATATTTATAAACTAATTTTCCATAGTAAATCATATACTCCGTATAATTTGGTACGTTGATATATACACAAAGTGTAAATATTTCAATTTGAGTGGGAAAAAATTACTAGAAAATAAGAAGTAGACTCTTCTTTAATGTTTTATGATGCGGGGTCTCGACGTAATTGTCAAATGAGTGAGGCTAGAGGCAAGATGTCGGAATGGCTATTGACAAGATAATTTCACCTAAATTACCTCAAGTCCTTTTCATTTTTTCTGAACACATTGCAAAAAGGCCCAAAACCATCTCTTCCGAATCGAAACCTAAATCTGACGAACGAATTGTTTTGATTGAAACAGCCTAAAATCGATGAAATTAATCAAAAGATCAATCAATCAACACACGAACGGGTATATCGGTCGCTTTAAGTGATTATCGAATGACAATTTTAAAGTCTTCGTTCGAAAAAACCGTCGAAGGAAGAGCTCGGTAGACAGAAACGAGGTTAATGCATAAGCTCGGCATGTTTAGGTGAGGTGAATACGTAACCTCGGTGCATAAAACCGAGGTTATGAAGGAGCCTCGTCTACTTTTTACGAGGTATATAATGACCCCTTTGAAGATCTTATCTAAATCCTCAGTGATATAATCCGAGCTAAATAAGTAACCTCGGCCTCTTTTGTTGAGGTGAAGCAGGGAGCTCGGCTTCTGTTGTTGAGGTTAAAGAGAGAGCTCGACTTCTGTTGTTGAGCTTAGTGAGTGAGCTCGGCCAATGTTGTTGAGGCTTTAAAATAGCCTCCTTGACACGTATTGCATAAATTCATTAAAAGTATATGTGTGATGAATATTGTTATAATGCAAACTCATATGCTTCTAATAATGAAACATACTAAATGACTAAATCAGTTTAGAAAATGTTGTTTTCTCCACTTCTGATTGCAACTCTAAATGACTAAATAAATATCATAACTTTATCCAAATTAAATAGTAAATTAGTTCTTCTTAAGCAGACATGAAACAAATTAATGCATATTTTAATGTTTTATCTTACGGTAAATGTTTCAAGTGCCCACTTCCCACTTATCCTCAACCTAAGGATTAATGGCGAGTCAGTCGAGCCAAGCGGTTAATAACGAGGGTCATAGGTCTGCCTGATGTTAAATTGGCATATGTCCAATCAAACATGAGCTTTAGAAATGATGATCTTCAGTAATTTTTTCCTTATACTTTTAATGCTTATATAGTTATATCCTTGGTACAACTTGTATATGAGAGTTGAAAATTGATCACTTTCTTTCACGATGTGATACTATTTTCTTTCTTTTTATCCACCTTTTCACTGATGAAGATCTTTTGACAGTTCTGTATTGAGCAGTTCAAAATAATCAAGCATATGGGCGGAGCTAGGGTGTTACCCCCGGAAATATATATATATATATATATATATATATATATATATATATATATTATGTTTTTAATGTTTTATTTGTAATACTAAACTATATACCGTTTGTTAGGATCATCTGCTCCCTAGTATGCAAACCTAGATGTAACATATAATTATTTAAGGTATTTTTTAATAATTAAAAAAAATATTTACATTGTAAATATCAAATAACATATATATATATATATCTATACTTTTTTTTAAAATATAAATGAAATTTGTAAAAAAGTATTAAAAGAATCATTATTTTAGAATAATAATCATAATATTTATTACAAATATCATTTTGTAAGAAAAAAACATGCAAATATATATAATTGGACATGCACAATATAAATATAATTTTTAATTTATTTGTATTAATTAAAAATACTCTAAATAATTTTGGAATACACCTACATACAAAGTATTCAAGAATACTAATTTAAATATCTTGTAAAATGAAAGAAGGTTGAATGCGTAGCTTGGTGGTAAAGGTCCCGATGCTTGCTCAATGCTGAACTGGGTTTGGTAGAGGTCACAGGTTCGAATTCCGTCCCTTTTCTATTTTATATTTTTTTTCCCCTGCCTGTCTTCTTCTGTTCGATTTTTTTTTTCCAACCTCAGCACGGCGCACGCAGGAGAAAAGGGATCCTCTCGTCGTCCCGCTCTCCGCTCTCCACCGCCCGCCTCCACCACCGTCGCTCCCGCTCTCCACCCCCCGCCTCCACCACCGTCGCTCCTGCTCTCCGCTCTCCACCGCCCGCCCCCGCCCTGTCTTCTTCTGTTGGAATTGTTTTTTCAAGCTCGGACTCTCCACCGCCCGCCTCCACCACCGTCGCCGACAACCTTGCACCCGGTTCGGTTGGCTGACTTCACGAATCGGACCGTCGAAATTGCCGCAACCTCGCCCGACTTGGACAGTTCGATTCAAAGGTGCATTTGACATTGACTATGTTAAAGTTTATATTTATGAATTAGATTTTCAATTCAATTTTGAAATTCATGAAAGTTTGAAGGTTAGATTTTCAAATTGAAGTGCAATTTGTAAATAGGATAGTTAGGGTTTGTGGAATTTGAGAACCAATTGGGTCTGATTTTTGAATAGAAGGTTCACTTTGGGGCTTTTGAATTGTGTAGTGTAGGAGAAAGATGGATTTGCAAATCAATCGGCAAATCAATCGGTAAACAAGAGAAAGTAAGAAATTGATCAATGCATTATAAGATTTGCTAATGTTTAGAAGCCGCTAAATGAACGGGGGTGCTTGCTTAATGATTTTCCAGGTAACATAGAGAGGTTGAATTGAAAAGGAAAATGAAATTGGTGTTGTTTAAATGAAAATCAGAGAAAGAACACTAATGCTACTTCCACACTGTAAACAATTTACAGTAGCTTGTAGGCTATATAACCCTTCCTATCCAGTCCTGCTTTCTTCCTTCTCTCTTGTGGTAAACAATTTACAGTAGCTTGTAATTTTTCCTTTTATCATTGAAATTTCTATTATTTCCTTGAAGTTTTGAGTGACTATATAACCCTTCCTATACAGTCCTACTTCCACACTTGAAGCTCTTTTTTTTTTTTTTTGGTATTTCTATTATTTCTATTGTTTCACTTCAGCCTTGTGAGCCTCCCTCTCGGTTTCCAATCTTGTTATCTCCTCGCGAACTTTCTTAAGTTCACCATCTGATTGTTTCAGTTTGTGCTTACTTTCTTCCTTCTCATCTGTTATCAATCTTTTTTGAGCTTCCGATTTTGACACTCGTTCAGATAACTGCACGTTCTCCTCCTCCAATTTAGATAGATGGAGCTCTAGCTCCTGTTTCGCTGTCTCCAGCTCCGATGTTTTCCTTTCAAGAATCTTGTTGGCAGTCTCCAAGGACTCCATACTAGTCTTTAACTCATCAATACTCAAGTCACCAACGGTAGATGAATCATCCTGATCACCTTCTTTCGATGGACTTTTTTTGGTTTCCTTGAGCTTATGAACAAGTTGCATGTTCTCTTCAATAAGCTCAGTGCATTCCTTCTCTAGCTCTTCCAACTTGGTATTCAAGAATTCGACTTCGTGTGGACAATGAGACTATTCTTCTTGGCCTCCTTGGCGGTCTTCCATAAACTGAGTTATCTGTTCTTCAAGGCTAGCAATTTCTTCTTCCTTTTCAGCCAACATAGAACTCCATTTTGACTCACACTCCGATAAATCTGCTTCCAACTTGTTTTTCTCGGACGAAAACCTCTCTATATCTCCCTTTTGAGATTCAATGATTACTTCTAGCTCTTGTAAAATGGACATGAGTTCTACATTCGAATCTTGGGCCTTTAGTAGATGTTCTGCCAAGTCGGCATTTGATTCTTTAAGCAACCGCATCTCTTCTTCCAACTCCTTGCTGCCAATATCTGATGATTCAACACCAAGCATCGATTTCTTTGTGTTGTTATCCGAATCATTTGGTCTAATACCATCTTCTGTGGAGGCTAAACTGTGAGTTGGTCTGTTGTTATCTGAAACAGTTGAGTATTGGCCCTTAATCTGTTTGTTTTTTGTAGCCTTTTTATGTTTATGTGAAGCTTTGTTTTTCCCTGATGAATCAGAAATGGTTTCCTCCTGTAGCGTCCATAACATGTTTCCATCAGAATTAAAAAGAAAAAAGTGCATAACAAAATGTATCAAAAAACTAAAACATATATATGTGTACAAGTGAAAGAGAGAGGAACACTTGCCCTACTAGGAAATTCTTCATCTTCAATGGTTCTGGAAAGCGCATTATCCGACGCTGCTTCTGGGTCATCACCCTCCATAGGATAGTCCCCATGACAATTTTTTATGTATGTAGATGGTTAGAGGGGCTCGTGAACATCTAAGCGCCTCGGCTCGAAGATCTAGGATGAACACCGAGGCTTCCACATCTCAAGCAATTGAAAATCCTCATGCTGAGTCATCTACAGAAGCGAGCTTCCCCGAAGACAACACATTGCAACATAGCGACGAGAGAGAAGAAGCTAGGGCTAGACGAAAAGAAAAAGGCAAACAAAAGGTGGTGATCAACCCTCGACGCGATCGATATGTACCCCAACTGGATGGACCAAGACCTGGCGGGCCACAGATACCTGAATTGTTGATATCGTATGACGTACACGTGGCTTGCTTTTTGTGGACAAATGCCACGGTGAGTTATGTTTAAATATCGTTCAATGTTAAAGTGTAGCTTCTCCGTTAAAATTTATTTCAATGCCTAGTTATTGATCTATCATACAATTTATACTTGTTGTGCAGGTTGAGCATCATGACCGTGGGGTATTGACGATCCATCATAAACCCGATCCAATAAAGTCATGGGAGCGAGAGGGAGTAGGCAGGTGGTGGAGTTCGGTCAAGCGAAGCGGATTGGCGCACTTGAGGCAATGTGTGCACAAGCACATTGATGAGCCCCTCCTGAGTGCATTTGTGGAGCACTGGCATCCCGAGACTAACTCTTTTCACTTTTCTTGGGGGGAAATGACAATAACGCTACACGATGTGAGGATGATACTCAACCTAAAGATTGATGGCGAGTCCGTCGAGGCAAGTGGGAAGATGCCTAAATTGACATCAAATAAGGAGAAGGAAGAGTTAGCTGAATTCCTGCATTTGGATGTGGATGAGCTGAAGAAGAAGATGAAGAAGCATAGCATCAAGTTCTCCACTCTATAAGGCGCCGGACAAGAACTAACCAGGGTCGACGATCGTGCAGCTGCATATTTGTTGTATTTGGTGTCCGCGACCATTTTTGTTGGTAAGTCAGTAGACAGAGCAAAACATAAATTATTCCCTTTAATCCGTGAGGTGAAGAAGGTGCATAACTATGCATGGGGTGCGGCTGCATTAGCTACCCTTTACAGAAGGCTCGGGCAAGCTTCACGCCAAGAATGCAAACAATTTTGCGGTTCTGCAACACTGTTACAGGTAACACGACAACGTATAAATTAAAGGCAGTTACTTTAAATAACTCCATTTCCAGGTTAGAATAATAGAATAGATATTTATGTTCATATTTGTATATATTAGGCCTGGATCTATGAGCATTTTCCCCAGTTCCAACCACAAAGGAACAGGGAATATAGGCGCGGTGAGCCCCTGACTATGAGGTGGGTGACAAATGCTACCCCGTACAACAAGATTGATGCATTGTTTGGATACAGGCGTGATTTGGACAGAATGCACCCGTCTGAGGTCAATTTAGCTCACTTCTATTTTAGTACAGATTATGTCATTTACAATTTAGATGTTAATATCTATAAAAAATTGTTGATACAGATTGTTTTCCAGCCTTATGGAATGAGCATGGATTTCTATGGCAGCGAGTTTAGGGTCTCTTTGTTCCATGGAACTTTATCTTGTTTGGATATAACAGAACCATATATGCCAGATAGAGTGGCCCGTCAGTTTGGACGTGTGCAGGGTATTCCACAACCGGTGATTGAACCGATACGTGCATATAGATTGGGCGATAACACGCGTTACCGAGTTGAGTACCCGAACACCTCGTGGGCATTGCGTCATCAACTCCCTACACATCGCATCCCACTTGAGACCATGGGTCCTGAAGAGAGATCACCATGGGACACTACAGTAGAGTACATGGAATGGTACCTCATTCGTACTCACCCTATGGTTTGTCCCCCGGATCATTGGTATGCTCAGCAGCATTATTCTAAGAGGGGCAACTACGGCTTCGATTACCCACCAACGCAGGTAATATCCGAAACATCGAGTGTAATATATGATTTAATATCTCTACGATCAGACGTACAGATGAAGTAGTGGGGATCATTGGTATGCCTAATATATTATTCATTGTCACAGCGAATCAATCAGACGATTCCCCTTCTCTATGATCTGACCCGAGCGCATCCCGATGTACCTAGTTACTACTTTGATAAAGTAGTTGGGGCATTTCAACGGCTTACCCTCTGCCCTCCGACACCTTTTAATGAGCAATTTTACGTTGATCCTCAACAATACGAGGACGAGAGCGAGGGTGATGACTGGGGCAGTGAAGACGTACAGATGAAGCAAAGTGATGAAGATGAAGAGTATGACGTCGTCGACGAAGACGAGGAGGGTGGTGACGAGGAAGAGGCCGATGAGGATGACGACGACAATGAGTCCGACGAGGAGGAGGATGTCGAAGACTCCGGGGAGGAGGAGGATGTGGAAGAGTACGGGGAGGAGGAGGATGCCGATGACTCCGAGAAAAAGGAGGATGACGATGAGGGGGACGAGGACGACGACGATGACATGACGTCCGATTAGATATAGTTGCAAGTGCATTTCTTTATGTTATCATGTTAATGATATCTTAAATTTCCGATATCATGTTTAAACTGATGTTCCTTTTTAGTATGTGATAGCTCCACTCCCTTGATGAGAATCGGAATTAGTTTCAACGGCTTTGACAGACAGTTTGTGTCAAAGGTCTTGAAGCTAACAGCTGTGTTGATGAAACACAAAACCTGTACTTTATTATATTATGTCCGAATAGTATATTATGTTATTATATGCTTCCATATTATTATTATATATTCACTAACCTTTCAGGAAGCTATTTGAATTATATCTCCTTCCTTAAGCGTTCAAAGCTGAGAAAGATCAAATCGAGATCATGGCTTCCGAAGTTTCCAAAGATAGAAGATTGCGCTCAAGCCATGATCCTCTCTTAGCCGTTGGAGAAGATTCCTTCCTCAAGTGGCGCCGATGATCTTCACTATATAAAGGAGATGAAGAAGAGAGAGAGGACTGACGCACTTCACGAATATCATTGCACAATAAGCCTTCAAGCATACTTCTCTCTTCAACGTGTTCTCTCTGCTTGTTCTTAAGAGTCTTATATTTTGTTTCAAAGCATTTGAGAGATACACAGTGAGCCTATAGGATATATTTTGAGAGAGTGTTATACTCGAGAGTTTGTAACTCAGGAAGTAGACACTAGGCGATTGATTCACTGAGAGTAAGAGGATTGTACTAGATAGCTGAGAGAGGTGGGGCTCTTCTAGATTGGTCTAGGACTCCAAGGGAGCGTGAGTTGACTAGATTGCAATTGTATAGGAGAGAGGCTTCTCGGTGAGCTATTAGGATCCTAAGCTTTGTGAATCAATAAAAGCCGGTTGAATCCTAGGGTTGTGGAAGAACCCTAGGCGGGGACGTAGGCCAAGTTCGTGCCGAACCTCGTTAACAACTCGTTGCGTCCTTTACTTACTGCTTTACCTTATTTCCGCACTTGGTTCGAATTGTTTAACTTTGTGATTCAGGTTTTCTCAAAGGGTTTGGCACGAGCTTCAAAAGTCTTGAGAATATCTGCGAAAAACGGGCATACTCTATTCAACCCCCCTTCTAGAGTATTTCTTATTACATTGTTTTTATATTATCGAACCTTCAATTGGTATCAGAGCTTTACTCACTGCTTTTGATCTAACAATCTTGTGAGTTTTTGATCATGTCTGGTGAAGCAAGCGGAGGATTTGCACAGGGAAGGTCTACCCTTAGACCACCACTCTTTGTAGGAAACAACTTTGTCCATTGGAGGTCCTTGATGAAAATGTTCATTATAGATCAAGATCTGGAACTTTGGAACATTATAGAGAATGGTCCGAAGATTCCAGAGAAAGACGGACCAAATGGAACCAAAGTCGCAAAGAAGGAGTCTGAATACATCCAAGCGGATCTTGAACTCGTCTCCAAAAACTATAGGGCTATTAACTTACTTTATTGTGGTCTTAGCACTGATGAGTTTAATCGTATTTCATCTTGTAGGTCAGCTAAAGAGATTTGGGACAAGCTGGTTGTCACCTATGAAGGAACTAGCCAAGTAAAGGACACCAAGATCAGTATCTTCCTTCGAAAGTATGAACTCTTCAAAATGAAGCCAGATGAGTCTATTAAGGCTATGTTCACACGGTTCACGGAAATCATAAACAACCTTGACTCTCTCGGCAAGAGCTTTGAGAACGTTGAGAAAGTGAGGAAGATATTGAGGTGTCTCCCAAAAGACAAATGGAGCCCTAAAGTGACAGCCATAGAGGAAGCCCAATATCTCACCACTCTGCCCCTTGATGACTTGCTTGGGAAGCTGATCACACATGAGATGATTCTCAATGAAGACGATGGAGAACTTCCAGCAAGCACCAAGAACTTGGCGCTCAAGTCTAAGAAGGATGAGCCCAAAGATGTGTCTGATTCTGAAGATGAGGACGATGATGAGGATGATCCCTTTGATCTCATTACAAGGGGTCTTTCTCGAATCCTCAAGATGAAGAAGCAATTCAACAACAAAGATGGATCAGAGTCTTCTAAATTTCGAGGTAAGTCTCAATACAACAAATATGACAAGAAGACTAAACCTTTGTCTTGTTTTGAATGTGGTGAAACAGACCATCTAGTGAAAGATTGTCCTCAAAAGACGAAGAGTCAGCCCAAGAAGAGTGATAGATGGAAAACGAAAGCCATGGTGGCAACTTGGAGTGATTCTGACTCGGAATCCGATAATGAAAAGGCCAACCTTTGTCTCATGGCCACAAGAGATGAATCCCATGATGAGCAACTCGAGGTAACTGTAAGAGCGCTCATGGCAAGTCCAAAAGAGGTACTATCGGAATTCCTTTCTAATATGATTGTCAATGAAGAGAAACTTATTGCTCAAACTAACACTCTTATCAGGAAAACCGTGGACCAGGAAAGAACTATTGAGGAACTGTCTAGGTGGGTCAAAAGTCTTGAATCTTCTTATTCAGGTCTTGACATTAAAGTCAAGACTCTTGACTCAGAGAAATCTGAACTCAAGCAAGATCTCTCGTCTCTGAGAAGTGAACATCATGACTTAGAGAACGAGAAGATCTCCCTGAATAATAAGATTCAAGACCAACAGACAGCCCTCATAAGTTTTACCAAGTCCAAGGGCACTCTTGATAGGATGTTGGGTGAGCAACAAAGTTCTCTAAACAGAAGTGGTATTGGTTACAACCCGAGGTTTTTAAAGAAGCAACACATTACCACTTTTGTGAAGGCAAAAGGAAGCAGAACCTCTCCTATATGTCACCACTGTGCGAGAAAGGGACATGTAAGAGAGACCTGCCCCTATAGAAGAAAGGATCCTCATATTATTCGCAATACATTTCCTATTCACTTGAGAAAAGAACGGATAACGCAAGTTTGGGTCCCCAAAGGCACTATTTTACCAAATATGGTTTATCCCAATAAAGGATCTAAATTTGCTCACTAGTCTAGCCACAAAGGTTGATGTTTGTTTTGCAGGAGATCACCAAGGTGAAGGAGCAAAAATGGATTATTGATAGTGGATGCTCGAGGCATATGAGTGGGAAGAGTTCTCTCTTTCATGATCTAAAGGAGCAATCCACATGAACAATCACTCTTGGTGACAAAGGAAAGTGCGACATCGTTGGTATTGGTAGTGTTGGGAGTGATCCTAACCACTGTATTAAAAATGTTTATCTTGTTAATTGTTTGAAGTATAATTTGCTTAGTATTTCTCAACTATGTGATTATGGTAATGATGTTGGATTTAACAAGAAAAGATGTTTAGTGCGCAGAGAAGATACAGGTGAAATAGTTCTAATTGTCTATCGTTATAACAACATCTATGTCGTGAATGCTGAGCAAGTGGCACAAGGAAGCTTATCCTGTCTAAAGGCTTTGACGGACGTTCCAAAGCTCTGGCACAGGAGACTCGGTCATGTGAGTCCACATACACTACAGAAGCTTATGTCCAAAGGACTTGTAAGAGGACTGCCTGAGATGGACTTCAAAGGTACTGAGATGTGCAAAGAATGCACACGAGGTAAACAAACACGTAGCTCTTTCAAACCCAAAAAGGTTGTAAGTACTTCTAGACCCCTTGAACTTTTACATATGGGTTTATGTGGTCCTATGCGAGTCAAATCTCCCAATGGTAAAAAGTACATGCTTGTTGATATATTTGATGAATGCAATGACGGTTCTTTGAGTGAAATTGTTGCAGATCTAGATCTTAACATCCATACAGAGAACGAGAATGGTGATGATGCTGCTACCATGAACACAGAGAAAAGGAACATGCAGGAACCGATTCTTAATACTGAAGAATTGGCCCAAGGTGTTGAAGATTCATCCAAAGCCCTTGGTGTCCAATCCAACAGTGTTGAGACGTCAGAAACTGCTGTAACTGAACCTAACAGGACCACGGAGTCAGATATACCACAAATCAATCCTGATGGTGTGACGAATCAAGGAGCTGAGACTAGCAAAAGGAAATTCAAATACTCCTCATCACACTCATTAAAGGATATCATTTCTGACCCTACTTCTAGTGTTCAAACTCGTTCTAAACTTAAAGATCTTTGTGCTTTTAACGCGTTTGTTTCTCTTATTGAGCCAAAGAAGGTAAATGAGGCACTTCAGGAGCCAGACTGGATTATAGCTATGCAAAGTGAACTTAATGAATTTGAGAGGAACAAAGTCTGGACTTTGAAGCCTAGGCCAAAGCATCAATCAGTCATTGGCACACGATGGATCTTTCGAAACAAGCTAGATGAGAATGGCAAGATTGTGAGGAACAAGGCACGGCTTGTTGCTCAAGGCTACAATCAAGAGGAAGGTATTGACTACGAGGAGACTTTTGCTCCCGTAGCCAGGCTTGAAGCCATTCGCATTTTATTAGCATTTGCATCTTTTATGAGTATAAAGTTATATCAAATGGATGTCAAGTGTGCTTTTCTCAATGGTTTCTTAGAAGAAGAAGTATATGTTGCTCAACCCCCAGGTTTTGAAAGCTCAGAATTTCCCAATCATGTTTACAAACTTGACAAAGCGCTTTATGGTTTGAAACAAGCCCCAAGAGCTTGGTACGAGCGCTTGTCAAAATATCTTTTAGAAAATGATTTTAAAAGAGGGTTGATCGACAAGACTCTTTTTATCAAGACTAAAGGAAAAGACATTTTGGTTATTCAAATTTATGTTGATGATATATTATTTGGTGCTACTAACACATCTTTGTGCAAGGAATTTTCTGACATTATGTGCAGTGAATTTGAGATGAGCTTAATGGGTAAACTCAACTTCTTTTTGGGGTTACAAGTTCATCAATCCAAGAAAGGGATCTTCGTTAACCAAAGCAAGTACACTAAGGATCTCTTGAAGAAGTTCAAGATGGATCAATCCAAGGCAGCCAAGGCTCCCATGAGCTCAACGTTGTCTCAGATCAAGACAAGACTGGAACAAGTGTCAATCAAAAGGAGTATCGAGGAATGATTGGATCTTTATTATATCTCACGGCTAGTAGACCTGACATCATGTTTAGTGTTTGCATGTGTGCTAGGTTTCAAGCTGATCCAAAAGAATCTCACCTCGTGGCTGTGAAGAGGATCTTTCGATATCTCAATGGCACTAAGGAACTTGGACTATGGTACCCAAAGCAAAAGGATTTCACTTTAATTGGATATTCTGATGCAGATTCTGCAAGCTACAAGGTGGATAGGAAGAGCACATCAGGATGTTGCCAATTCTTAGGAGCCTCTTTGATCAGTTGGCACTCAAAGAAGCAAAACTCAGTTGCTCTATCCACTGCAGAAGCCGAATACATTGCAGCTGGAGCCTGTTGCTCCCAAATCCTTTGGATAGCTCAACAAATGCGAGATCTTGGCATTAACCTCAAAGGTATTCCAATTAAGTGTGACAATACAAGTGCCATCTCCATCACTAAGAATCCTGTTCAGCATTCAAGGACCAAACATATTGATGTAAGGCATCATTTCATTAGAGATCATGTTGAAAAAGGTGATGTGTCCATATCTTTTATTTTTACTGATTATCATTGTGCTGACATTTTTACTAAGCCTTTGGCAGAGGACAGGTTCACCTTCATAAGACGAGAGATTGGGATGCTTAACAAGGATGCACTTTCGTAGGGGGAGCTTTCCCTTTACGAAAGATAAATTCTACTTAGTGTCAAGACCCTTGAGAACTATGTCAAGGTGTGTGAACTAAACGGTAGAGTACATATAACGGATCAGATATTTGGTTGATATCTTATTAGATATTTGATCAAATATATTTTTAATGGATTTTTAACCTTCTTTATTTGTTACCGATTTTATTTTATTCGAGTATTGTTTATTTGTGGAAATTATTTTAAAATCGGATAAATCTTTTCTTGCCTTTAAGATTTGAAAGGAACTTTTGAATTTTGAATTATTTTGGTAAGTCTGATTTTGGTAACTGTTTTTAAACTCCTCCCTTTGTTGAAGACAAAAAGGGGGAGATGGTTTGATGGTTTAGACCTTATTTGTTTAGACCTTATTTTGTTGGATGTCTTTCATTGGTTTTAAATCTTATGATCCAACAGGCGTCTAACCCATGCAGGTACTTAGTCCGATTGTGCTTATGATATATCTGTTTGACTAAGTTGCAGGGATGCACAGGTTTTGTCTTTCATCAAGGGGGAGATTGATAGCTCCACTCCCTTGATGAGAATCGGAATTAGTTTCAACGGCTTTGACAGACAGTTTGTGTCAAATGTCTTGAAGCTAACAGCTGTGTTGATGAAACACAAAACCTGTACTTTATTATATTATGTCCGAATAGTATATTATGTTATTATATGCTTCCATATTATTATTATATATTCACTAACCTTTCAGGAAGCTATTTGAATTATATCTCCTTCCTTAAGCGTTCAAAGCTGAGAAAGATCAAATCGAGATCATGGCTTCCGAAGTTTCCAAAGATAGAAGATTGCGCTCAAGCCATGATCCTCTCTTAGCCGTTGGAGAAGATTCCTTCCTCAAGTGGCGCCGATGATCTTCACTATATAAAGGAGATGAAAAAGAGAGAGAGGACTGACGCACTTCACGAATATCATTGCACAATAAGCCTTCAAGCATACTTCTCTCTTCAACGTGTTCTCTCTGCTTGTTCTTAAGAGTCTTATATTTTGTTTCAAAGCATTTGAGAGATACACAGTGAGCCTATAGGATATATTTTGAGAGAGTGTTATACTCGAGAGTTTGTAACTCAGGAAGTAGACACTAGGCGATTGATTCACTGAGAGTAAGAGGATTGTACTAGATAGCTGAGAGGTGGGGCTCTTCTAGATTGGTCTAGGACTCCAAGGGAACGTGAGTTGACTAGATTGCAATTGTATAGGAGAGAGGCTTCTCGGTGAGCTATTAGGATCCTAAGTTTTGTGAATCAATAAAAGCCGGTTGAATCCTAGGGTTGTGGAAGAACCCTAGGCGGGGACGTAGGCCAAGTTCGTGCCGAACCTCGTTAACAACTCGTTGCGTCCTTTACTTACTGCTTTACCTTATTTCCGCACTTGGTTCGAATTGTTTAACTTTGTGATTCAGGTTTTCTCAAAGGGTTTGGCACGAGCTTCAAAACTCTTGAGAATATCTGCGAAAAACGGGCATACTCTATTCAACCCCCCTTCTAGAGTATTTCTTATTACATTGTTTTTATATTATCGAACCTTCAGTATGTGGCTTTGTTAGAGATATAGAGCATTAAAAGCCAACTTATTTTGCTCATTGCCTCTTCTAGCTCATCTTCATTTCATTCAGTTATGGTCATTGCCTTTACATTGTTGCCTTTATCAGTTATGGTCATTGCCTTTACGTATTGTTTGTTGGGATACTGACAATGAGACCCTGGAGTAGGGTTATTGACCAAGCTGTTGATCACTTGGTTATACAAGGCAGTGAGAGTGATCGGTCTAAGCTTCAGGTGATGAATCATTAGGGTTGTACATTTTGTGGTTCGTGCTGTTTTTCTGTTGATATTTCTTATTTTTGGATGTGTTTGCCATGACAAGCTCATAAAGTTTATGAAATAAGCTCCTTTTATGGTGTATTTGTTAATAGGTTGTCTTTATAACCTACAACAGTTTATAACAGTTTATGGTAATGGTTGTCTGCTTTACTTACATGTTTATTATTGTTTACAGATGTATGCATCTCAGTACTTTCCTCAGATCTCTGAACTTGTGAGGAGATTGCCTCGAGTCATTTTGCTGTTGCTGAAGACAAATGATTGCTTGCGATCTGTCAATAATGCACTGGTATGCTCCTATTTCAGACTCTTGGCTGTCTGTTTTTCTTGTAATATTTTTTTTGTGATGATAGAAAATTAGAAATGAGAATTAGGGAACAAGGACCATGATTACTTACTAGCAGAAGGATATATTTGACTCTTGCGGAAAAAAAATTAGTCAAAGTTGTATCTTTCATTTGTTCGATCCTATGCCTCGTATTTTACGTCCATGTAGTTATGGCATCATACTACTCGGTACTCCATTCGATGTACATAGTATAATCATGCATGTCTTCGTGTCTATGATAAATAAAAATTGCTTTGCTGGATCGGAGGTTTCCTGTTGCCAGGAGGGATCCATATTAAATAACCAGTGTGATTGTATGTACTGGAACGATTGCTTGAAAAATATAGAATGAAAGCAATACAACGGAAGTTTATAAGCACTCTGAAATTGTAACCCTGGGTTCAGGACTAAAGTATCTACTCCCAATATTAAAAAAGAAGTGGTAATAAAGATCTAACATCACTACTACAATTCTGTTCATAGACATCATATTATTTACATCAGTCAGAAATACGCATAATGTAAATTTATTATATTACATCAGTTATTAAATTTGTGATGTTAAAACAAATTTTGACAACGGTTATTGTTATTGACCGATGTTAAATAGTTAATTCTAAAAAAATTTAAAACACGCGGTATATAGATTTCTCAAATTTGAAACGCCCGGATGGCAAAACATAGAAAAAAATAGGCGGTGTTTCAAATTTTTCGGAAAATTTAACACATTTATCTCTCTCAGACGCGCAAAACATTAAACTCTATTGTATCCTCCCTCTTGAGGCTTTTCAGCCTCTTGACCCAAATATCCATCTTCCCCTAGTCTCTCCTCTCGGATCCTCTCCTTTCCCTCTAATATCCGGCGACTACAGTACAGAAGTCTGCCTCTCCTCTCCTTGCCCTCTTACCGACGACTACAGAAGTACACAGAAGAGGGCCGACACTAAACACAGTCTCATCTCTCCTCTCGAATCCTCTCATTTCCCTCTATCTGGCGACTACAGAAGTCTGCCTCTCCTCTCCTTGCCCTCTTACCGGCGACTACAAAAGTACACAGAAGATGGCCGACGCCGAACACAGTCTCATCTCTTCTCTCTCTTCCTCTGACCGGTAATTATGAAGATGGTTGCTCTCACTCAAAACCCTAACTCGTAAGTATTCTCACAGATTTTTCAACCCTTCTTGTAGCCCCTTTTCAGATCTGAGTTTTTAGATCTTGTTTTGCCTTTGTCTACGCTTTAATAGGGGATGTTCCCCCCTCTCTCTTCCTCGTCTCTGAGTTCAAGTTATTCCTGAGCGTTATCTCTGCATTGTCAGGTAAACTTTTCGAACCCTTCTTTCAATTCGCAAACTTGACTAGGGTTTGCTTCGGTGAAATAGGGGATTTGGATTCAGGAATTTGATTAGGGTTTGCTTTTCTAATCATGAGCTCGATTAGGGTTTGATTCGAAGATCTAGATTCACAATCAGGAGATGTAGATAGTGGGTGTTCTCCCAACCTGTGAAAGTATGCAACACCAATCTCCTTGAAAATATTATTGAGGATTCTGCAAGCCACAAGGTATGGTATGATAAGACTTTTAGGACAAAATTTGGTTAAGGTAATTTATCTGCTCAATTTTCTGTTTATCCCTCACAAGGACAAATCTTATTATTTGGCCCTTTCTGATTTGGAATTAGTCCTTTATGAAAGACACCTTGTTGTATACTTGTTACTTAACATGAATTTATTTTCAAATGAGCAACCAAGGACAAATCTTATTTGGCCCTTTTTTTTTGTTTTCATATGTGAAAATAAAACTTGTGATTTTGTGATTATCTTCTTTCCAAGACTCACTTATGCATGCCCCTGCACAGATTTTTAACTCTTCGGGCTCTAGCCTTGGTGCTCCTGCAGCTGTTGTTTCTTTGGCCCTTCAGGGTGTTCTCTGTGGGTTTAGGAATACGAAAACACCAACTTATTGCCTAGGTAAACACGATGAGAGTTTTTTCTTTCCAATTTGCATGTAGCATCTTGTTGTCCATCCATTTAATTAAAACATGTCTTATTTGTTTATACCTTCTTGCTTTTTGCTCAAATGTTTCCAACCACTGTAATTTCATGTAGATAAAAATTTACATTATCCTTTGTTTATTTATTTGTTTGTTTATATGATCATAATTGTTTTTCCTACCCAAAAAATAAAAATCATAGTTGTACACTATGCTGAAACTATAGTTATATCATTGTGTCTTAATTGGGTTGATTGTCACTTGTAGGTGTTGGCAATGTTTTTGCTATATTTCTTTTCCCACTAATGATATATGGCTGTAAATTGGGTTGTATGGCTGTAAATTGGGTTTCATAGGATCAGTAATGCCACTATTTGCTATATCTCAGTATGTTAATCTTTTGATACTATTGCTATATCTCATTATGTTAATCTTGTTGTGTATCTGAAGTTTGGTGAGTGATTACTGTGCTATCTGATAATAGTGTTAAATTTATTCTGTTTCAAGGGTTCTTATTTCTAAGTTTCAAGCACTATATTTTTTCTTTAATGCAATGATGATAAGTTGAAATTTATGTCTTTGAATGACCCTTAAAGAATATCTGTTGGAGGTGCTTGCACCTCTTGTTGTTTCCAATCAAATTTTCAAGTTTCTAGCACTGTATTTTCTCTTTAATGCAATGACGATAAGTTGAAATTTATGTCTGAATGATCTTAAAGAATATTTGTCTCTATTTTCATTAGCTTTGAGTCCTACAGATCCATTGATAGGTCTTTTAAAGCCACTTCTAGGTTTCCTTGTGATTATTGTCATGATTATATTAATATAATTCACTCAAATATTAAGCTATATTTCATTTCTGTTTTTTTATATATATGTGATATGTATGAGTATATGTATTTGTGAATCTGTTTTTCAAATCTGTAATTTTGAACAGATTTTTCAGATTTATTGTTGAATCTATATGAGTATATATTGTTGAACCTGTTTTTAAACTCTTTAATTTTGAACAGATTTTATTGCTTGTATGTATTGCTGAATCTGTTTTTAAGTTTTGTAATTTTGAACAGATTTTAAAAATATTTTATAGTTCAGCAAGGGATGAAAAATCCATTAGATTTTGCTTCTTATAAACGTTGTAAACAAAACTTAATAAACTAGCTAAGTAATTATGCAATAGATAATTTTATAACAAAGGACCTCTCCAGCTATTTTTGAGAAGCCTTGTCTTCATTCTTGTTGCTATCTCTATCTGAACTAATCAACTTGATTTCATTTTTAAATTATGTCACCTTGCAATTACTATCTATTACTCAATAACTCATGCATACTTTTCTTTGTTCAGAAACGACGATTCTGCTCATGTTTTGAGGATTTTTGACAATGGGAAACTCAAGCAATGAAGTCTTCCCGGATGATGGGAGAAGCTTACTCAACTGGAGTCGTTATTCTTTCTTTCCGTTTGTGTAATACTAAGTAGGAAATATATGCATGTAGATAATATAAACAGATACTATTGGATAGAACATTATTGAATGTTTTGACATATTTTGATTATTTGAGAAGTAGCCTATTAATGGACACAAACATGAAATGATACTGACTAAAACAAAACCAAGAAACATCTGTCAGAGCACAAGGAGTACCAAACAAATAAGTAAAAAACAAAAACGAGAAGACTTTATTATCCGCGGACAAAGGTCCAAGAAGCTATTCACAAAAAACGTCCGCGGATGAAAAAGAATAGATACGTGGCAATCATGCCCACATCCCACGAGTATAACACGTGTTAAAAGAAGAACGCCACGTGGCACGACATGCAAAAGAGTCGAAAGTCTATAAATAAGGAAAAACTTCATTAGAAGAGGGGGGACTTTTTGGAAACCGAGGGAGTGGAGGTAGGCGGATGAAGAGAGAGTGAAACCATAAAAAAGAAGTGAAAGAAGCAATTACACGCGAAAGAGAAGTCGGATAAAAAGAAGAGAATACACATCCTGTGCTAATATCAATCTTCGCGGATGTAAAACTTGTCTACTTTTAGCGTAAAATTCTATTAAGAGTTAACATTAATAAACCTCGAGACATTCAAGCGACGATAGGTATAGTAAGTTGGGTTTCCAAATTGTCTAGGAAAAACTCGATAAGGGAACCGCCATTCGTAGTTAAAACAGATTAACTTAACTTTCCGCGGCACAGGTTGGGCCGCGTCGATTCCTTCGGAGCGGGTCAGGTAAGTCCGTTGGGAAGGACGTACAATTTCATCAGGAAGGTTCCCGGGTCCCACATAAAAATGGTGGCCTTTAGTTTCGTGGTTTTTCACTGGCGCCGTCTGTGGGAACCCCCTCACACTAAGGGGTTTCCAATTTTTATTTGATTATGATCCACAAATGTAAGTTTTCAGATATCTAAACATCAAACTTTCTGATACGACAGATTTACAATAGCAAGGAAATGGGTGATAGCCAAAATCACCAGGCTCAGGACATGAGTCAAGGAGATCACCAAGATCAAGAAGCCTCAAGCATGTATGTCCCGCTGACGCCCCCAACTAATCCTAATACCGAGATGGGGGAACAGGACCTTGAAACTCCTCCGCAACCCTACGGTAATCAGTATGGATTAGACGGAGGATTCATCCCACAAAACTTCTGGTATTATGAAGCACGACACGAACAGCCCAATCCTTTTCAACAAGAGCAGACCCAGTACTTTTACTATGATCAATGGGGGCAAAATCCGCGTCAGCAAGGAAATTATAGGCCAGAAGGACAGTATGGGAATTTTGATCGTCGAAACACTGTTTATGAAAATCCCAGTAACTGGAACTATGGTTTTCAGAACCAAGAAGTGCCATACCGGACGTGGCAAGATGATCATTATCACAGAGAAGGTAAACACCGACGCGGAGATCGATCGACAGATGTTTCGACCTCGACTAAATCTGACTCTGCAAAAAAAAGAAACGAGAATGCACCAGCCGGGTTCCCATCAGTGTTTACTCAAGAAATCTGCTCCGCGGCAGTACCGAAGCGATGGAGGGATGTGAACCTCATGAAGTATGACGGAACAACTGATCCTGAAGATCATCTCTGCCATTTTGCTACTGCAATGGGGATTAACGAGTACAATGACGCCATGCTATGCAGAACGTTCCCCTCAACTTTAACAAAGATCGCACTAACTTGGTTCACCAACCTTCCCAAAGGGTCCGTGACCAATTTCACCCAAATGTCTCACATCTTCACTTCTCATTTTGGAAGTGCGCGGTCGAGAAAGAAGACTATGCTTGATTTGAATTCCATCAGGTAAGGAGCTGGGGAGTCCTTGGGGCATTTTTTCACTCGTTTCACCAGTATGGTTGTACAAATCCCAAACTTCAATCACGAATCAGCTATTATTATACTGATGGGCAATCTAGCTGAAGGGGATTTTAAGACATATTTATTTCGAAAAAAGCCCACAAGTTATGATGACTTGAGAGAGCGAGTCTCTAGACAAATTGAAGCAGAGGAAGCAGCCGCGTCCAGCTCAAAGGCAAATACTGGGAATTCGGGACCTTTTGGGAAATTGTTAGGAAAATTCAGAAAGGAGAAAGCTAAACCTCCTAGACATCATTCGGAGGCAGTAGATTTCCATCCCCATTGTGATGAAGTGCATATGAACTTAGAAAGGGGTCAAGGATCTTGCCGTAGGGAAGATCCTCCACGTGTCCATCATCCGCGAGAAAATCAATACAGAAGTCACGATGCGAGATCTCCGCCCAGAAGAGAGAACCGACCCGATCACAGACCTCGATGGGAGGACAGAAGTCCTAGGTTTGATGAATTCCGGAATCCACAAGAACGATTTGATAGGCAACTTGATCCGCGCAGAGATCTCCCATTCCATAACCGGGGGAGAGGGAGAGGAAGAAGAGGACGCGGAGGGAGATACAATAACACACCAATAGCTCAGAGATCTGTCAATCAAAGAGAGGCTCGAAAGACAGAAGGAGGTCAGATACCTGAACCAGAAGGTTTCATCAACACCCTTGCAGGAGGTTTGTCTATGGCCGGGTCTAGCAGGCAGGAAAAAAGAAATTATGAGAGGGAAGGAAGACAGCCACCATCCGCGTCAAGTAGAAGAATTTCTCTCACACAGCATGAGAACATTTCCTTCACTCCAAAAGATGCGGAGGAAATAAGAATGCCACATTCAGACCCACTGATCATTCACGCACAGATAGCTGCCAAAACCGTCAAAAGAGTATTTATTGATACCGGGTCCTCTGTAGACATCCTATCGTGGGAGGCGTTTTCTCAAATGGGAATCTCCGCCGCTTCACTGAAACCGTATCCAGGAACGCTAATCACATTTTCAGGAGGAGAAGTACAGGTTGCCGGTACAATCGAGCATACAGTGGTTCTGGGGACGCCTCCTAACAGGCGTATGGAAAATATTGTGTTCACGGTAGTGAAAATTCCCACCGTGTATAATGCTTTGCTGGGACGTGTCTCGCTCTACAAATTCCAAATGGTAGTTTCAATCTACCACTTTTTGGGGAAATTCCCGTTACCAGGCGGAGGAAGAGGTGAGGTCCGCGGACAACAACCAGAAAGCAGAAGCTGCTACTTAACCTCCATCAAGAAAAATAAAGAAGTAATGTGTGTGAGTGAGAATTGCGAATCCGAGGTCGGAGACAGTGACTCAGCTGAGTTCTCAGAAGCTGAACTAGAGGTTCGGCTGACAGAAGTCAAGATGTCTACCACAGATGAGAAAATTGCATTTACACCCTTCTCTAACTCAAAGGAAAAAGTCTATCTAGGGCAAGCCTTGGAAGAAAGAGAAAGAGCTAGAGTTTTAGAAATCATAGCAAGGTCAAGAGACATCTTTGCATGGAGTCCTCGAGACCTGCTGGGGGTCCCATCTGCAATAGCTTTACATACTTTAAGAATTCGCCCGGGAACGAAACCTGTAGTGCAGAAGAGGAGAAAAATGGCACCAGAAAAAGCCGCCGCGGCAAAGGAAGAAACTAATAAACTTTTAGAAGCAGGCTTCATAGAGGAAGTGGAGGATTCTGAATGGCTTTCAAACGTAGTCCTGGTGAAGAAATCCAATGGGAAGTGGAGGATGTGTATTGATTTTACTGATCTTAACAAGTCCTGCCCTAAGGATAGTTACCCACTTCCATCCATAGATGAACTTGTCGATGGAACAGCGGGAAACAAGGTCCTTAGTTTTCTTGATGCATACTCAGGATACAATCAGATTAACATGGACCCTTCAGACAAAAAAGCTACGACTTTCATCACCAGCCAGGGAATCTTTTGCTACCGCGTCATGCCTTTTGGACTCAGAAATGCGGGAGCAACGTTTCAGAGAACAGTCGATCGGATCTTTCATAATCAGATTGGCAGGAATGTTTTGATTTATGTTGATGATATTGTCGTCAAAAGTGAAAGAGCAGAAGATCACGCCGCGGATTTACAGGAGACTTTTGATTCCCTTCGAAGAGGAGGTTTGAATTTAAACGCAGAAAAATGTGTCTTTGGGGTTGATTCTGGGAAATTCCTTGGTTTCATGGTCAGCCATAGAGGAATTGATGTTAATCCTGAAAAAATTACAGCAATCCAAAATCTTCAACCACCGCGGACAATCAAAGAATTACAATCTCTGAATGGGGCAGTGAACTATTTAAGCCGTTTTTGCTCCTGCCTGGCGGATAAGTCGTTGCCTTTCTTCGCTCTACTCAAGAAAAAGGGACCGATACAGTGGACTCCCGAATTGCAAGAAGCCTTTGAAAACTTAAAACTTTTCCTAACAACGCTTCCCACCCTTCACCAACCTGAGAAACAAGAAATCCTCCATCTGTATTTATCTGTAAAAAATGTCACCATCAGTGCAGTCTTAACGCGAGAGGAAAAGTTCCCGATTTACTACATCAGTCGTGTTCTTTAGGACGCGGAGACAAGATATGAACCAGTGGAAAAAATGATCCTGTGTTTGACATTCGCGGCAAGAAGGCTAAGGCCTTATTTTCAAGATCATCCAGTCCGAGTAATGACAGATTTGCCGATGCGACAGATCCTCCACTCGCCGTGTTTATCAGGAAGAATGATGAAATGGGCAGTCGAACTCACAGAATTTGAGATAGAGTACACTCCGCGGAAAGCGACCCTCGCTCAATCTCTGGCTGATTTCATCAGTGAGACAAGTTTCGAATCAAGCTCTCCAAAAGAAAGAAGTGAATGGGCACTCAGGGTAGATGGTGCAACTAACAAAGATGGATGCGGAGCAGGGATCACACTAACAGCACCTGATGAACAGCAGTACAACTATGCCTACAAGTTGGATTTCCAAACTACCAACAATGAGGCCGAATATGAAGCTTTGCTAGCCGGGCTGGAAATAGCTTTGATTAAGGGTGCTAGACAAATTTCAGTTTTCACCGATTCAGAAGTCGTGACGCGGCAAATTTCAGAGGAATATGAAGCCAGGACTGGGTTAATGCCAGATTACCAGAGAAAAGCGCAGGCGCTTTCTAGAGCTTTTTTGAGTTTTTGTATAACCACTGTCCCTAGGTGTGACAACCAGCAAGCGGACGCGTTGGCACGTTTGGGAGCTGCGATGCCGGAGGAAGTAGGAAAAGAGGTGATTCTGGAAAGGATGAGCAACCGAAGACTCATCGAAGAAATCTATCAGGTACAAGAAATAGAGGTAGAAGACTGGAGAGCACCAATCGCGGATTATTTAGGTAAAGGAACCCTACCTGGAGACAAAGCCGCTGCTAAGAAGATACTCCTTAAATCCTCTCGATTCACTATCCGGGAAGGAAAACTGTACAAGAGAGGGTACTGCTTACCTGATCTGTTGTGCGTATCATCAGAAGAAGGAAGTCAAGTAGTGGAGGAACTACATGATGGGATTTGCTCGCATCACCAAGGATGGAGAGCTGTTGTGGCCAAAGCGATCAGGATAGGATATTATTGGCCTACAATGAGACATGATGTCCAAAACTATATACAGAAATGTGACGCGTGTCAAAGATTTGGAAATCTCAATCATCGTCCTTCTGAGACAATGAAGAGTATAACAGGAGCTTGCCCTTTTTCTGTTTGGGGGATGGACATTCTCGGTCCATTTCCTACTGCTCCTGGACAGTTGAGGTATGTTTTGGTCCTAGTTGATTACTTCACCAAATGGGTAGAAGCCGAAGCAATGGGATTGATAACCGCGGAAAAGGTAAGAAAGTTTTTATGGAAGAACGTTGTTTGCCGCTTCGGAGTACCCGAAACAATAATTACAGACCATGGACCACAATTCGATTGCGAAACGATCAGAGATTTCTGTACGGGGCTGGGCATCAATCTTAAAATCTCCTCCGTAGCTCACCCTCAAACAAATGGGCAGGCAGAAACGACCAACCGACAGCTGTTACATGGAATACAAAAGAAACTTGGCAACACAACAAAAGGGCGTTGGGCGGAACTCTTACCATTAGTGCTCTGGTCTTACCGCACATCAACGAAAACTCCCACTGGAGAAACCCCATTTTCCTTAGTCTTTGGTATGGACGCGGTCATCCCAGTAGAAAGATTGATACCATCAGCACGGATGATAACCTATGACCCGGATTTCAATAATGAAGCATTGGAATTTGAGCTCCATCTCATAGAAGAACGCCGAATGACAGCTGCTTTGAAGGAGCTAGAATACAAGAGGAGGCTTTCCAAATATCAAGATAAACGAGTCTCCCCGCGGCATCTTAAAGAAGGAGATCTAGTGCTACGACAAGCTACGTCAGGAGGGAAGCTGGATCCCAACTGGGAAGGACCGTATATTATTGTCAAGGAAGTCCAAAAAGGAGCATATAAACTCAGCACGCCCGAAGGAATCATCCTGAACAAGACTTGGAACGCGGACAATCTAAAAAAGTATTATGTATAACCATCAAAACAGCTAAGTAAATATAAAACTAAGTCGCCCCCGCCAAAAATCAAATAAAGCGGTTAGTGGGCGCTTTCTATGATGATTCGCATTTTAAATAATACTTCGTATAAAGTCCTAAGACGCTGGAGCTTATATCCGCGTCAGGCCTCTGATCGAATCCGCATTCTCAGAGATGATACTTCGTATAAAGTCCTAAGACGCTGGAGCTTATATCCGCGTCAGGCCTCTGATCGAATCCGCATTCTCAGAGATGATACTTCGTATAAAGTCCTAAGACGCTGGAGCTTATATCCGCGTCAGGCCTCTGATCGAATCCGCATTCTCAGAGATGATACTTCGTATAAAGTCCTAAGACGCTGGAGCTTATATCCGCGTCAGGCCTCTGATCGAATCCGCATTATCAGAGATGATACTTCGTATAAAGTCCTAAGACGCTGGAGCTTATATCCGCGTCAGGCCTCTGATCGAATCCGCATTCTCAGAGATGATACTTCGTATAAAGTCCTAAGACGCTGGAGCTTATATCCGCGTCAGGTCTCTGATCGAATCCGCATTCTCAGAGATGATACTTCGTATAAAGTCCTAAGACGCTGGAGCTTATATCCGCGTCAGGCCTCTGATCGAATCCGCATTCTCAGAGATGATACTTCGTATAAAGTCCTAAGACGCTGGAGCTTATATCCGCGTCAGGCCTCTGATCGAATCCGCATTCTCAGAGATGATACTTCGTATAAAGTCCTAAGACGCTGGAGCTTATATCCGCGTCAGGCCTCTGATCGAATCCGCATTCTCAGAGATGATACTTCGTATAAAGTCCTAAGACGCTGGAGCTTATATCCGCGTCAGGCCTCTGATCGAATCCGCATTCTCAGAGATGATACTTCGTATAAAGTCCTAAGACGCTGGAGCTTATGACCGCGTCAGGTTTTTAATTAAATCCGTATTCTCAAAAGATAACACTTCATTATTAATCAGATCATTAGAGTTCAAAGTCTGGTCAACCTTTCGAAGGATCAAACTCATCGATAAACCACAGTTAAAATATTACAAAAGAAATACTCTTTTGGGACTCCCAAAAAGTATCATTATTATTGAAGAAAATCAAAGCATTAGACACGTGATTAAAACAAACATCCTTCGACCTATATCCGCGGAGAACGCCCTGGAATGATACGGGTTCTGCCCTGACTCAAACGAAATCCATTTGAAGGAGGACCATCCGACTCCGAAGAGGCCCACTCCGCGTCAACCTCATCTCCCACAGCATCTAAGATCTGGACATCAAAACGATTCCCTCCTTTGTGAACAAAAGTAAGAGAAGAGCCAATATGGACGCTGTGAGTCTCGGCAAAGTCATTCCAACCACCCCTCAAAAATGGAACCCTATAGTCTCCGCGCGAAACTTCCACCGGGAAATCACGAAGAATCCTGGTGGACAGAAGAACATTCCTGGGAAGTTCTGGCCCAAGTCTATCTTCGAAACATAGGGGCAAAGACTAACAAAAACAACAGATTTCAAGAAGTGCTAGAAATAAACTAACGTAATGAAAAGAGAAAACAATCAGCAGCAAACAAACTAACCAAGCGGAGAAGTTGCTGAGGGAAACTGATCCTCTCAAAGAAAGACCAAGGTGAGCTAGCCATGGAGGGCATCTCGCAAGCGCAACAATGAATTCAATGATTACTTTCACACCCTCTCTTTTATATAAAAAAGATCTGGACATGTGTCGAAAGGCAGAAATATTGAACAGGTAAATTTGAAATGTCACATCCTCGAGACAGAAACCACAGGCACCATGCATGAAATAAATAGTAAATACTGCTACTGAATTTCTCAGAAAACCTGTAAAATTTATGTCATGACCTCGAAAAACTAAAGTGCACAGACAAAGAGATTCCCAGGGGTGATTGCCATAAGTTGAATAAACCTCTAAATTACTAAACAGTTGAAAGAACCTAAAAACTTATTTCGGGCTAAACATTTTAGAAACCATTCGAGAATATTTCAGGAGGAGCCCGATCATCGTTATTTCCCCCACGCGGATTCACCACCTGAACTTCAAAATGAGCTTCACCCATGTGTGTGAAAATCATAGAAACCCCCTGCTCAAAGCCGTGAGAATCAACAAAGTCTTTCCATCCGCGGCCAAAATAAAGAAAGCCACCGTTATGCCGCTCTATGCAAACTGGGAAGCTGCTCAGTAGATGAGACGAAAGAAAAACTTGACCAGGAATAGTATCGGCATACTCCTCTTCAAACCGAAGCGGAAGTAGCTAAAAAGAAAGAAGTATTAGTTAAAAATGAGTTTTTTGAAGATTTCCAACACAGTCAGCTCACCAAATGCAAAAACTGCTCTGGATGATCAATCGCTTGAAAGAAAGCCCAGCGTGTTTCCGACTCGACAACTCCGTCTGCCCTAAAGGACAGGGGTGGAACTACAGTAGACCCCCGCATCTCGATGAGGTTTGAAAAAATAGTAAAAAACCCTCTACATATTGGTAACAGGGGAACAGTCAAAAGGAACACATGTATGACATGCAAACAGATGGCACAACCCCCAACGGCACGCGTCTCGCTTTTTTCAAGACAAATTAACCAGGCGTCAAAACTTTTTCCAGGACCGATAAAAGTAAAAATCCAATAAAAGAAACCAAAGTTACTTATCGGTAAAAAGCGGCGAAACCAAGGACAGGTAAAGCCCCCTGAGACAAGTATAAAACACGCCCAAAACATCCATGGGCAGAGTGCGATCTTAAGAACAAAATGAATCCTAACCCACAGCCTAGGGCTTTCTACAGAGTCATTATGAGGGAAGAGCAACTTCAAACCCTTCGCCTCCCCCTCATGTATGTCCTAATCGACGAAGACGCTCACACTCAGGCCAGACTTTGGTCCCGCTCCAACCAAGAGCACGAGGTGAAGGTAGACAAAGATGAAGATGGCCTCTTTTGGCTAACCCAAGGGTGGCGCGACTTCACACAAGCAAATCGAGTCAACGTAGGGTCCGCATTGATCTTCACCTACATGGGAGATTCCATCTTTGAAGTCGATGTTGTCAGCCCAGATAGCGAAGAGAATGGGGAGATAGGCCACCCTTGATCTCCCAATAAATTCTCCGCGTCAACTATGTAACGAGCTTGAAGGGATCCAAACCCTATGAGAGGTTTCTGTACGCTTTTTCCATTATTAATAATAATAATGATCCCCTCCTTTTATTGTAGCTTGATAAAATATATGAAAATGATGAAGAAACCGTGAGTTTCCTTTTTATTTTATTTTGATCCATTAAAAAACTCATATTAAGAAATAAGCTCGAAGAGCTACAAGAGGACTACGCGGAAATAATTCAGTTAGAACCACACGACGAAGAGACCGAGTCCGAAGTAGATTTAGGTTCGTTTACGACTTCACGACGCGGACAAACTTGAAAGGAGACATTGCCCTTGTGAAAAAACATCATCGCACTTCCTATCCCCAGGTGATGAAGCATAAGGAATTCATCCCAACCATTATCAATTTGAAAAAGACCGTTTTCGCTCCATGATACGGCCACTGGGAAATCGCGGACAAGATAGGACGAATGAAAGGCCCATCGAGGAGGGAGAGGTCCATACTCAGCCTCAAATTGGGGGGGCATAACCTACATGTGAAACAAGTCGATGTTTAAGTTGAAATAACTCAAACTTCATTTAAAACAAAGATTAAAAAGATACTCACTAGCCGAGAGAGTTGCTCCACATTCTCAATCTTTTGAAAAAAGGCCCACGGGTTAAAATTTCCAGAGGACATGATACTTACAGCGACGCGACTGATTAACTTAACTCAAGAAATCACAAATAACGGAGATCGGAGCCTTAAGAAGAAAAACTCATCCGAAGAAATAAAGACAAGTGGTGACAAATCTTGAACACCAGGATAAATCCTTTTAACACTTGGAAGGTCCAGAATATAAATATATAAATATTTACTGCGAACGTAGCATGCAAGTAATGCAAATGTTTTAGCCAGAGAGATCTTCAGCCTATTTTCAAAACAAAAGAAGAATCTCAATGACACGCCAAAAACCAGGGAACCATATACAGATTCCCAATGTGCATCACCACACAAAAAAACTTAAAGCAACAAAGTATCTCAAGAAGAATTGGCCTTCTCATTTTCTTCCTCCGCTTCATCATCATCACCTTCGGAATAGGAGTCTTCCGCGTCCATCTCCTCCTTCGAAAGACCCCAGTCAGCACTCTCCAAACTAGGTTCGAATTTTTCCAAAGGGGCACCTGGGTTGTTTGACGAACGCGTCACACTCTGGTTGATCCCTGCAACCATTACCTTCCGAAAATAACTAAAACATTTGTCTTTCAGAATACTGGAGCCCTTTGGAGTCTGGAGACACGCCTTTGCCGTGGAAGATAGAAAAAAGAGACCAGCTTCAGTTTTAACCCAATCAGAGGATAAATACTTCAAACCTTCAGGACTCTGAATCCATTGTAAAGCTACATCCTGATCCGCTCGTGCCTTCTCGATGTCAAGCTCCTGTTTGGTCATAGATAGCTCCTCTCTGAGAATTGAAAGATCCTCCTCCATCTTGTCTATGATAGCCTGTTTAGCTTGGAGAAGCTTCTGTGAGTTACCTTCAGAAGCTTCTAACTCTTTGACGCGGGAAGCGGCAGAATTTGAAGAAATTTTCAAGTCATCATATTTCTTCTGAAAAGCAGTCATGGCTTTCTTCAGATTTTGCACTTCCTCGTGAAGCTCAACCGATCTTTTCTTAAACTTCTCCACTGAAGCTGGATCCCCAACTGTGTTCCCTAAAATGCGGAGCTTGTGGTTCAATTTTTTGATTTCTTCATCTTTCTTCCTAAGGTCTTCTTCTCCACAGACCATGCGCCTCTCAACGTCCGGTTGAATCACCCTTAACTATAAGATCAAAGAAAAAATAAGAGGATCCGAAGATGGAACGCGTCAGGTAAATAAAGAAAGTTAATGAAAAACATTAAAAAGATCTAAACTTACCCATTGGATTAAGCGATCAAAGTAAGCAGAGAGAGAGACAGGGTCCATGCGCTTAATATATCCTTGCTCTGGGAGGCAACGCTTTTTGGCTGGGAAAGCAAGACCTTGCAAGTCAACTGGATCAAAACCAGGCATAGGAAATTCGCGAAGCGTAGCCACACCCTCCAGAAAAAGCTCCTTTTTATCTGAAGCGGTTGGCCCAACAGCTATGGCCAATTTCCTCTTTTTAGATCTCGAAGATTCCGGCGCGGGCGGACCAGTGCGTTCTTCTCTAAGGACAGGAACCAATGACGAAGATTCAATAAGAGCGCCAGTCTCATCCGCGACACTCACATCAACAATTGGTGTCGCTTCCAAGACAAGAGGAGGAACAGGAGGATCGTTGGCTACCGAACTCGATTTCTTCTTCTTTCCCGATTTGGCTTTATGCCGCTTCAAAAGCGCATCCAAATCCATTTTATCTGTAAGACACAATGCACTTTCTAATAAGTTATTCATTTTAAGAAAGGTAAAATATGAAAATACAAATTAGTAAACAAAGAAGCCACCTAGTCGCGGATGAGGCATGCTCAAGCCAGCCATCTCAAGACGTAACGCGGACAACATTTTATCCCATGGAAATATGGGAATATGAGAAAAGGACGACTTGAACTGAGAAAGATTGGAAATTTTTGGTTTTGAAACAGAGCAAAAAGGCCCTGGGACTGTTCGACAACCAAAGCCCTGTCCGGATTTGTCGCGGACCAAAAACCACTTATGTTTCCAGTTTGGTTTACTAGACAACCTCTCCATGTATTTACAACTCGAGTTGCATTGGTAAAATCTTGTGTCTTGAGTCCCCTTTTTCAGAGAGAAAATGCTGAGCATCAACTCCAATGAGGGGGCAACACCGATCTCCTTACATCTCATAACAAAACTTGTAAAAAACATCCAACCATTGGGAACAATTTGAGCATGACTCAGGTTGTACTCCTCCAAAAACTTTGAGAAAAGGGGATGAAGAGGGAGCCGGAAACCTTGAGATAGACTGGCTGCATATACAACTAAGCAATCTTCGTAAGCATCCAGACATCCACCTCCTTCCTCAGGAAGACAGAATTCGACACCCGCTGGCCATGGAAAAACTTGCGAAAGGGCATCAAGGTCTCCAAGATTTAATAGGGTAGTGCAACCCCTCAATTTACTCACTGGGGATCTCCATGGATGAATCCTTTCGAGCACAACTGGTGGACGGCTAGTTGGGGGAGGAAGAAGTTTGAAGTCCCCCAAAAAGAGACAAGAGTCAAGATCCTTCAAATCGTACGCGGGGGTATCCAAATCACTCAAATTCTCCTTAGAACGGATCACCTTAGGAGCTTCCGCCAAACCAATGGGGGGAAGCTCATAAGGAATCCAAACTTCCTCTGATTCTTGATTCGCCGACTGAGACGCGGACAATGTCCCCGCGTCCACGGAAGAACTAGCACCCGAATTATCCGCAGCTGTTGTATTCTCACCATCCACGCATCCCTTCGAAAAGAAGAAACTGAGTAAGGTGAAGAATAGTAATCAGGGTCAGAACGCTTCCGACGCCTTCTCACCTTGATTGGGCTACCATCAGGTCCGATTCGGTCTGGGGTAGACGCGGATGTAGAAGAAGATGATTCTGACGAGGAATCATCAGAGGAAGAAGAAGAACTCCCTGAGGAGATAGAAAGTGGCTCCGGAGACAGACGCGCTTGAGAAGATGAAGCAGCATCACCTCTCCATCCTTCATCCCTCTCAAAATCTTCTAGTAAGTCACCCTCCTTGTTGAGATTAGCCATTTCTAAAAGAAACTAGAAGAAAATTGTACGAAAACCTTTACTAACGCAAAGTAAAGTTCCATTCGAAAAACACCTATGAAACACTTCCATACCCAAATCTACGATCCAAAGGACAAAAAATCAAAGAATTCAACAAGGAAAACTCAAGAACAGCCAAGAACAAAAAGAATTACCTCACGGAAATTGAAGAAAACCACCAGGAACTTAAAAAACAAACCGTCGGAACCCTAGAAGACCGCCGCCGGAAAACTAAAGATAAGGATTAAACAATTGCGAAAAGTGGAAGAAGACAAATGTGGGTAAAAAAGAGGGCAGAACAGGGTAACTTATAGGACAATTACTGACGTTTGAAATTCCAAACGTAAATGGGCCCAATGGGCCGAAATTGGGCCATGGCTCAATAAAGAAAAAGCCCATTAATTCCATCAGAGTCAATAACGATAACAAAACTGCAGATGTTTATATTTTATATCGACCCGCGTCAATTACTAGACATAATCAACACGGACCGAGGAGCTGTGACTAAAACAAAACCAAGAAACATCTGTCAGAGCACAAGGAGTACCAAACAAATAAGTAAAAAACAAAAACGAGAAGACTTTATTATCCGCGGACAAAGGTCCAAGAAGCTATTCACAAAAAACGTCCGCGGATGAAAAAGAATAGATACGTGGCAATCATGCCCACATCCCACGAGTATAACACGTGTTAAAAGAAGAACGCCACGTGGCACGACATGCAAAAGAGTCGAAAGTCTATAAATAAGGAAAAACTTCATTAGAAGAGGGGGGACTTTTTGGAAACCGAGGGAGTGGAGGTAGGCGGATGAAGAGAGAGTGAAACCATAAAAAAGAAGTGAAAGAAGCAATTACACGCGAAAGAGAAGTCGGATAAAAAGAAGAGAATACACATCCTGTGCTAATATCAATCTTCGCGGATGTAAAACTTGTCTACTTTTAGCGTAAAATTCTATTAAGAGTTAACATTAATAAACCTCGAGACATTCAAGCGACGACAGGTATAGTAAGTTGGGTTTCCAAATTGTCTAGGAAAAACTCGATAAGGGAACCGCCATTCGTAGTTAAAACAGATTAACTTAACTTCTCGCGGCACAGGTTGGGCCGCGTCGATTCCTTCGGCGCGGGTCAGGTAAGTCCGTTGGGAAGGACGTACAATTTCATCAGGAAGGTTCCCGGGTCCCACATAAAAATGGTGGCCTTTAGTTTCGTGGTTTTTCAGATACATCATTTAATAGAATAAAAGGCGATTTTAAAATGTATTGAAACACAACAAAACGACTAATAAAACTGATGCCTTTTGCGAAATTATACATCGTTATTCATAAAGAAAATGATGTTGTAATCTTTTTAGACATCATTTCTTTCAAATATATTGATTTAAACATATATCTATGACATTGCCGTTATAAATATTGAATGTTGTATACTATGTTTTAAATGAAATAAAAAGACCAAATACAAAGGAAAAATTAATAAACATGAAACGAATCACCTATAACTGATGTAAATAAGATAATACAACATTGTTTTTGGAAAAAAATATCGATGTTAATGTGAAATTTTTTATTGCTCTACATATCTTTAGATAGCTAGAAATGCAAAATAATAATGTTTTAACATTAGGTGAATCAATCAAAATGTAATTATATTCATGCATTTAAGTCGATATTCTAAAGAGAAACGATGTAATAAATAATTATAGACATCGGTTATAAACCGATGTGGTAAAGTTTTGATTTTTAACACCACCCACTAACACGTTGAATTTTTTTTTTATTAACATCGGTTTATACCTGATGTCTATGAACAGAATTCTAGTAGTGCATTAAGTATCTACTCCCATTATTAAAAAATAAAGTGGTAATAAACTTTTGCCCTGATTTAGTTATAGGGTTTAGGAGTTCCTCAAGGAATGATTTGGCCACCTCTGTTTTCTTTTGTTCCCAGTGCTAAGTTGAAAAAAATCCTGTTGTATTTAGTAGTTGATCGGGATCTAGGTGATGACCTTTCTCCAGCTTGATGCGAACTAGGTTTATAGTAATCAATACTAGTTCTTTGTGGTGGCTATGATTAGCAGAAGTGTGAAACCCTTTTCTTGACGGTTATGTTTGAACCATCTTTTCCACTGCTTTCCTTGGTTGAAACGTAGAATTGCTTTTACATTATATTCTTAGGTGTTGATCTAATGTTGTTTTTGAATGCATTGAAGGGAGCATGCAACCAACCCAAAGGCGATCTATATTCACCTTGGCATCATACATGCTCATTTTCTCTGCTCGAGCAGCCAATCTCCTGGAGCTGATCCCTGTTGTTAAATCATCTTTGACAGACGAAACGGTTGACATTCACCCTCTAATGAATATATTTTAACATAATTTTTTATTATTAATCATTTGATATGCTATATTTCGGAAATCAAAAACATAATGTTTGTGGAAATTTAATTAATTTTTTGACAAGTTGATTGATCATTATGACAGGTTGATCCTTGTCTGGAGTTGGTTGAGGATATTAGAGTTCAAGCAGTTAATATACAATCTAGCGGTGGGAGCACTACGCAAGAGTCAGGTGAAGATATTGCAGCTGCTACAATGAAGTGTCTATCAGCAACAAAGTTAGATGATCAGAGATTGAGAAAGGCTGTCATATCACATTTTATGACCAAGTTTGAGAAGTTATCGGAGGTAATGCATGAATGACCATCTTCTGCATAGGCTCTTCCCCAAACCTTCCAATTTGCGATTCCAAATCTCTCTCCTAGCTTGATTATTGTTGTCCTTTACTATCCATGGTGGATTCCTACCCATGGCAGATTTCCATTGCTAGGGTTTGCAAACTGACATCCACTTCATCTCATACTATCTTGCGCCCAAAAACATGAAAATGGTAGCTTCTCCTTTTCCCATTAACAACAAATTTCCCCAGTCTTGTACTCATTCCAATGGGCCAATCATTGATTGACTTGCATATCATCCCCTTGCTTTGCGTCTTATTTTGAACTCTCCCTTAAGAAGTCTTATTTACAAATAGTGCGTTTATTTTACAAAAATACAGGCGGAGTTGTTTGGAATCAAGAAGAAGCTTTCCCAAGGATTTTCACCTGATGATGCTTATCCTCTTGAATCTTCACTATTTATGGAGACCCCAAAGCCATGCTCCCCAGCTATGCTAGCGATCATTCAAGTCCCTGAGGAGGTAACTTTGCAACTGAGAAGTTAGTTGAATATTACCTTAGTGATGTTGGAACATCTTTTCTGATCATAATTGTTTTAATAAGAGGTAATTCCTGAATTGTTGGATGATGATTTGACCGATGCAAATGGAAGCCATTCAGGACGCAAAACATCCATCTCTACTAATTCACTTGATATTGTTAATGTCACTCAGCTTCTAGAATCAGTGAGTTCAAAAATTTTGAATATTTTCTTGCTTGATTGGTGTCATAGGCTCGTAGCACTACTGATTCATCCTTAGTGTCTACATCACGATAATAAGCTTCAGTAAATATTATGGTTTTATGGGTGCTCAAGTACACTTTTAAAGGCTGAAACATGGTGACAGAATTCAACAAATCTTTCTTTGTTCTGAGACTTGTACTTTGAGGAACTTGTTAACCTAATCCTAGATCCTTGTTTGATCAAGTGATTGGACTGCATCATTTCATCCGCTCGACGTTATGACAAATGTTTTTCATTCTATTGTAACTACTAAAACACCAGTTGATATCTATAGGTCCTGGAAACAGCGAAGCAAGTGGCAGGCTTACCCGCGTCTGCGACAACCTTGGCATATGATGAAGTGAAAAATCAGTGTGAGACCCTTGTAACTGGCAAACAGCAAAAGATGTCTGTGCTTCAGAACATTAAGCAGCAACACCAGTTGATATCTATTAAGTAATGTTTCTTTACCATCATGGTGATCAGATGAATGATCTTTGGTCCGGATTTCCTGCAATTTCTGCTCTTACCTATGTTTTACTCTACAGCCTTCATGTTGCCAACTGAGATAACAGCTCTGTTTTTCCTCCTGGAGTAAACTAACAGCGTTGGAAATTGCAGGTTCTAATTCCGATTGGATATGGAACTGAGGAAATGGAGGTTGTGATAATGACGGATGTCTTGCGGCGACCATGTGCGGAGGTGACTGTTGCCTCCGTTGATCCTAAATTCGAAGTTGAGACATCTGGTGGGATTCGATTGGTTGCTGATACTTACATTGGTTGTTGCTCCTGCGAGACCTTCGATCTCGTTGCCTTGTCGGTTAACATCTAATTATATTTTCAGTAAGTAGTGACATTACACAATTTTGCTTTTAGATGTATAAAACTTGAAGCAACAGATTTTGATAATCAAAATTGTCGGTTAATTCGACAATTTTGCTTTTAGATGTATAAAACTTGAAGCAACAGCTCGTAATTTAAAGTATATGAATGTATGTTGGTTTCCCTGCTATTTTAACATCAATTCAGCAATTATTTAGTGAGACTGTTGAAACTGTTGCGGAAGCCTTGCATTATTCAAAGACCCTCATAAAAATAAACCGAGCTTATTAAAGAGCCTCGTCAACAGTAGCCGAGCTTACTACATAACCTCAGCAGAATGGTTTGAGGCTCCTTTATAACCTCGGCAGATTAAGTTGAGCATCCTTTATACCCTCGACCAGATTGGTTGAGCGTACAATTTGTTTCGGTACATCCTAATTTTCGTATATTATAAAAGTCCACATGGAAATTATAGTTGAATTGAAACATACCAAAATGAAATCCATATAGATCAATATCAAGTAATCAATACGTAAATGTTAAAAAGAAAGAAACATGATGCTAAAATCCCTTTGCTTTCTTAATCGCGGTAAGATTAGTTCCAAACATCCATGCATCAAACAATTCTGTATACATTGTGTCCAATCCATCGACACTCGGACCATGGTTTCTGGGCCACAGTGGGTGGAGAGGTGGCAATGGGGCCTCTGGGGTCAACGTTAGCTGCAATATAACATTGGCCATACAAATGAAATAAGTTAATTTCACATATTGTTCAAACACATAAAAGTAGTGACAAAGATTTGAACTTCACGTACCGAGACATAATGCAAACGGGATGCGATATTGGCTATGCAACATATTGGGAGTTTACTAAGATCAGACTGGGTAGTAGCAACGAGGGGCATGTAAGTGTGGTCACCTATCACGACGAACACGCATTGGTAGCAGGTTGCAACAACATGTCCCATGTCGGGTAACTCGAACCACTTTTCGACAGGAGCATCGACTGTCTGGTCCCAGTCTAGTCTCGTGAGCATATGGTTAATGTCACCGTGAAGAACTACTGGTTCATATAGATGTCTATTTTTTATTGCTTCATCAGTGAGATCTTTTCGCACTCCCTTCCACTTATATTGACCCATCCCAAGGCTCTCCGCTACCGCGTTGAATCCACAATTACCGTCAGCAGGTACATCGACATATTTTTTCACATACCCTTGGAAAAATGTCGGTATTTCCCGACCGAGGTAATGATGAAAAAGAAAAGGATGCATCCGGTTGTTTTGAGGAAGACGCCGCCTTTGCCCCCAATTCATTCTGCTGAGAAGATGAAAGCGGGGGTGTAGACAACGGTGGTGTCACCGATTCACCACTACACTTCTTGTATCGTGTGGTTTTCTTCGCGAATGACACATTTTTCTTGGGTCTGCTGGCCTTCCGTACAAGTTCAAACCTACTTTTCCACCTGTCGCAAGATGTAACCTTTCGTCGACCCTTCGTACGAACCTCCGTCGGTGTACCCAGGTTCGAAGAACCTACGAAACACGCCATACATCACATACTAACAGAACTAATTAATATGTATGAACAATCTAACGTCATTGTAATTTACCTGGATGGAGGAAGTTATCCAATAATGCGATGACATGTCTTCTCCTCTCAGCTGTCATGGTAGGAAAGACTCGATCAAATTTAGCCTTTGTCTCGTCCTCGTACCGTCTGATAGCATCCATTTCAGATTGTTCTTCATTGGCTTCAAGTAAATGCAGGGTCTTCCACATCGGGTGAATTGCGGACAACCTAATAGCCTCAGAACCTCTCACATAAGTTGCAATTTGATGACCACATGGAAGACCGTGCGTGATGGGTACCTTGCAGTCACAATCCCCAGTATCCCCCTTTGCGATGGCTTCATAGGTACTACGCATAATATCTAACGCATACATCGAACAATTCCTTTGTAGATACCTGAAGCACTGCATATTTGCAATTTCATGTTCGACCTCCGTTCTTGAGCGTTCTAGGGAGGCCTTCACCTCGACAATTGTCAATTCAAGCCGAGCGTGCATCTTCTCAAAAACCGTGTCCAAGCTCCCTACACCCGAGCCTAAGAATCTCTTAACTATTGCATGCTGAGTTTCCGCTCTGGTGGGACACAGGAACATATAAATCAGGTTTGATATTCACAGAGACTATGATCAACACTTTTTCATAAATATTTTGTATACCACTAACCTGTTTGTCGTATATGAGTCAAAATGGGTGATCTTATCTAACCATGCACGAACTATCTTCATCTTATATGGATTCAACCATGTGTTATACACGTAGTTAATGACATCTTGATGCTTCCCCCATTCTTCTTGCAACCTTGCTCTCTCCGCATCATATTGCTCCTCTGTAGTAGCCGTCAATATCCTTTGACACTGCCATTCAAACTTGGTTGCTTTGCCTTTTGCGTGCATATGCGTCAATGCTTTCGCCTCAATATCCTTGAGAATATGTCGTCGGCACAATATATGTGGTGTATCTGGAAATTGGGATTCCAATGCTTTCATCAATGCCAACTCTCTGTCGGTGACAAAAATGGTTGGCCTCTTCCCTACCAAATCAAACATCTCTTTCAACATTCGGAGAATCCAATCATAAGCATATGTCTGCTCATCAGACATTAAAACACATGCAACAGGAAAGGTCTTCCAGGTTGATGTGAATCCAACGATCTCGAAAAGCGGCATTTTGTGCCTATATTTACATAACAAATAAAAAATTAAAATAATTTAAAGCAGAGCACGCATACTTAAATAGGTTGTAAGTACTTACTTATTTGTCTTATATGTCGCATCCATGACAAGCACATATGGGAATGACCTCAAAAAATTAACTGATTCTGGGTGAGCAAAGAACAACTCACTCGCAACACCGTCAACAAACGTTCTATGTCTTTCAAAATAATTAAACATGTTCGCTTTGTGCAGAAATTGTTGCACAATTGTTCTCCCCTGCTGGCCTTCTCTCTTCGCCTTCTGCTTGGCATTCCTGATGGTCTTAACCACACTTACGTTATCTGTAAATGCTTCCCTAATGTGGCCTAGTATCAACGATGGCTTCATGTGACCTGCTATTAAATCCTTTGCAACCTTGTATTCTTCCGGTTTCAACCTACTGTAATACCGGTTTCCCTCCATATACCTGACAAGGGGATGGTTATGAATGTCATGCGTGACTTTGATTCTCCAACGGTTAGGCATCACCTGATGACATTTAATGCGAAACATACAACCACACCGTCTAGATGTCGCTTTTCTCTTCTTCACAACCATGTTTGGCTCATCAAGACGTTTATGAATCCGACGCTTGCCATGTCTCTCACAGTACAACCAACAATTGTTTTGATCAGAGCGTGATATGACTAACACCATATTGTTTGCTTTGGCTTTATCCTGAGCATCCTTGACAACTTCATCTTTAGAGTCCCAAGTTTTACAGTCTTTAAACAGGTATTTCAAATCCGGATACTCGGTAACGTCAGACATTTCGTCTTCATCGTCCAATGAGTTTATGTCACTCCCAGACTCTTCGCGGTCGAAACTTATGTAAGCGTCAATGTTGTCAAGCTGAAGGGAACAACGAAAACACAACGTCAACGATTCCAAGAATAACCTCAAAAACAGTTTCCGAGACTACAACATAGACTCGGCTAAATTTGTTGAGTTTAATACATAAGCTCGGTAAATACAGTTGAGGGTAATACATAACCTCGGTAAATACAGTTGAGGGTAATACATAACCTCCGCATATATTGCCGAGGTTAATACGCAAGCTCAAACATATTGCGAACGTATTGTATGATACGTTGTTTTGGTTATCGGAGGGCCTATCAACCAATATGACGTACAAATTAAGGTATAAAAATTGAATCTTGCTATAAAATTAAAACTTACATCAACATCTTCTTCACCCGATTGCTGTTCCGATTGGTTTCCATGATTTGCATCCATCGTCTGACCTCAACTTAGTCAATTTAGGTTAAACGTAAGACGGAAGGTTCTCTACTTACTAGGGATATAATGAAATATGTATATAATGAACTATGTATATAATGATTAACGTATATATAAAAATATTGGTTTTTATCTCTTTCCATATTTCTAACAAAATCTGATTTTGTTTAATATTTGATTTTTGAAAGATAAAAAACCATTTACATGATTTGCATCTATCCTCTCCTAATATTAAGCCTCCTACTATCTTCCTAATTTATAAATATCTTCCTAATATCTTCCTGATTTTTGAAAGATAAAAAAACGTTTTCAAGTCTTCTCCTTGGTTCCCTTCTTCTCTATCGCATATATTATGACATCATTCGCCACCGTCGATCGCCAATCACCCTCCAGTCAGCCCATCGGCAACCCTCTGTCGTCGTACTCGAGCGTTGGAAATAACCCATTGGCTCCTGCACGCTCCATCGCGCCCATCCGAGGCATGCTATCGCCGTCCTCCCTTATCATTTGAGCTTATTGCATTAGCTCGGTCAATTTGTTTGAGGCTTTATTATTAACTCGGTTAAATGTTTTGAGCTTACTTATTATGCTCAATCGCCTTTTCAAATTTGTATTGAGATCCGACAATCATCGCTAATATGTACCATCAAAACATATCGATCGAAATATAAATTTTTATTGATAATAATATGCTCGTTACAATCTAACATCCATGGAAGAACAACCTATAAATAAAACTAATCATTCGATTGAAATAGAAAGAATAAATATTAATTATTTTTGGACTTCTTCCCTCTAGGTGATCTTCTGGGACCTTCTTCTTTAACGATGCATAAATCCGCAACTGGAAGTGCAAGCACCCGTTTGCCCGCTTTAACCAGTTGTTGAAGACTGGGATGCTTGCTTAGCTCGTAATGGTTTAATTCTTCTTCATACATCTTCTCGAGGGTATATTGATACCCCGTTCCTTTGCGTATGTTTGAGGCGACAAGTGATGGGCCAAATTCCTCCATCAAATTCCTCATGAATGTTCGAACTTCAACAAGGTCGCGAATATGTTGTTTGTGTTTTTCCGCCATGTTTTGGAGTTGTGACTACTTTGTAGAACTATGGAGGTCTTATATAGAATTTATTGGCGGCCAAACCCTAAATTTTCCCTCCCAATCCATTTATTTTTCCCTCCAAAATTTTCCCTCCCAATCCATTTATTTTTCCCTCCAAAACCATCCCGGGCTTTTGTAGGCGCCGTTGTGGTAAATTCAACCTTATTGTGAGGTGACGTGTTAAGCTCATCAAACTTTGCCGAGCTTACAACATCACCTCACAAAATAAAGCCGAGGCTATTTCATAAGCTCGGTAGATTTTGTTGAGCTTCTTCTATATCCTAAGAATAAAAAAAATGAAGTAAAAAATTCGGGTTATTCGAAATCGAACCTAAGATGTTGTGAAATATGTGCAGGGGTAGAACCAATGGGATAGCGACTTTTATTGACTAATATTAGATTTCAATATTATTTGTTCATAAAATAACCGTCAGTTTAACATCTATATCTATATATCTATATAACATATAAAGTTAGCTTAAAATATTTAGATTCACAACAATAAAAATATAGCTTTTTAGATTAATAATATACCCCTCTAATAAGAAGTCAACGTACTAAAACCTCCAACCATTAGTACAAGTTGAAAAAAAAAATTAAAGTGTTTTTTTATAAATAATAATAAATCTAAGAGGAAAAATTAGAAAGATTATTTTTTTACATAATGATAAGTCTAGAATTTAACCTAATAAAAATAAATAATAATAAAAATAAATGAATAAATCTATATAACTTATAAAAGAGGATTTCATTTTGCCCAATAAATTAAATGCATTAACGAACAACTATACATTTGATAACAATTTAGCGGTTAAAGTTCATCATAAATAATCTCAATATATTTATACAAAAATATTTTTCCCTAGCGATAAATCTTTAATCATTATAACATAAAAATATTATTTTATATATAATTTATATTAAAAAAATTTAGACCCGTGCGTAGCACAGGCCAAAACACTAGTGGATAGATGTATTCGTCGTGAATGTAACATCAATAGAGGTAATTTAAGATTTCAATATTACCTGTCGAACTGACATATATCAATATTTTTTGTTCATGAAACCATCGTGAATGCAACGTGGATGTAATTCCTAGTTGTTTTTCTATTGCTAATACATTAGATTTCCATAGCATAACAACAGTCACTACCAATGGCTTGTTATTTAGATTAGTACAGGTAATGTAGCTTCAAGTAATTACCTTTTTCTTATTTACTACATATAGGGTATTTTGTGTAACTGCAACCTGTATTAAAAAATGAGTTTAAAGCTACATTGGAAATAATTTACATACAATGGAACGAATTCTTCTTGACCAATGTGGAGATTCTCAACTTATCCTTGAGTTCTTCGCAGATCATTGCTTAATAGTGTGATTTTGTTCTCCGTTCTTCTCTCTCTATTTTTGTAATTCTGTTATTTTTTGACTTCATTAATTAATTAGCTTAACATGTCAAATCTAATTTTGAGGATAGGTGGGAAGTGGCCACTTGAAACAATTACTAGAAGATAAAACATTAAAATATGCATTAATCTATTTCATGTATGATTAAGAACAACTAATTTGCTATTTAGATAAAGTTATGATATTGATTTAGTCACTGAGAGTTACAATCAAAAGTGGGGAAACCAACATTTTCTAAACTAATTTATTTATTTAGTCTGTCTCATCCTTAGAAGCATATGAATTTGCATTATAACAAGATCCATCACACATACCTCTGAACAATTTAATGAATTTATGCAATACGTGTCAATGAGGCTATTTTATAACCTCAACAACAGTAGTCGAGCTCCCTCAATAACCTCAACAACAGAAGCCGAGCTCCCTCCTTAACCTCAACAACAGTAGTTGAGCTCCCTAAATAACCTCAACAACAGAAGCCGAGCTCCCCCCTTAACCTCAACAACAGAAACCGAGGTTATTTATTAAGCTCGTCTTAAATGTATGAGAATTTAGATAAGATCTTCAAAAGGGGTCCTTATAAACCTCACAAAACTTTACGAGGCTCCATTATAACCTCATTTTTTATTGCCGAGTTAACGTATTAAGCTCGTCCCATCTTGCCGAGCTTATGCATTAACCTCATTTCTGTCTGTCGAGCTCTTCCTTCGACGGTTTTTTCGAACGACGACTTAAAATTATCATTCGATAATCACTTAAAACGACCGATATACCCGTTCGTGTGTTGATTGATTGATCTTTTGATTAATTTCATCGATTTTAGGCTGTTTTCAATCAAAACAATTCGTTCGTCAGATTTAGGTTTCGATTCGGAAGAGAGAGTTTTGGGCCTTTTTGCAATGTGTTCAGAAAAAATGAAAAGGGCTTCGGGTAATTTAGGTGAAATTATCTTGTCAATAGTCATTCCGACCTCTTGCCTAAAGCCCTTATGTTGTCGAATTTCCACTCGTCTAGAAAATATCTTTTTTATTAGGCAAAATTAATTAAAATAACCCAACCTTTGGAGGGTGTTAAAAAAATATCCCTACCTTTCAATAATAAGAAAAATAACTCAATCTTTGGGAGATGTGGTAACAAAGTATCCCAATTATTTTTACGACTATAAATATGAGCAAAAACGATGACATATAATTAACGAAATTAAGATTTTGGTGAATTTTGGATGATATTAGCTTATTTTAATGAGAATGAGATCATTTAACAAATTTTATATCATTTTTTTGACCCAATTTATGGTCGAAAAAATGACTCGGGATATTTTGTTACCATCTCTCCTAAATATCGGGTTATTTTTCTTAAAATTGAAAGGTGGAGATATTTTTTTAACACATTTTCAAAGGTTGAATTATTTTAATTAGTTTCACCTTTTTATTATTATTAATTATACATTTTTTCTTGAGTGACGGATTTGCCCATGTTTTAATTGACGATCTCAACCTATTTCCTTCCTGTACACTATTTCCTTCTCGAGTGAAGGATTTGTTGTTGATCAACAATTGGAAAATAATTGACGGTTATAGTAATGCGCGCTTTACAATAATTCGATTGTGCGGTGGTTACATGAAATTAGTTACAATCGATCTATATCTATATCTATACAACTACTTAATTTCGTATACTTTGTGTTGATGTGGCAAGCAACCCGCAATTTTCTCCTTTCTACCCAATCAGCTTTTTTTCCTTTTATTTTTTTTCTCCCTCTTCACCCTTTGGCCTCAAGCCCACTAAGGTTCATTTACCTACTGTTTCCAATCCCGTCTCCCTCCACTCGCGGCTCGCCCCTCCTCCAAAGACCGCTCATGGGAAGGACCCTCCTCCGCTTCATCCTCTCGCCCTCCCAATCCTGTTAATTCCAAGTTTGTCGCCGGCTTCCTCCCTGAATCTGGATTAGGTTAGTCTCCCGCCCCTTCCTCCCTGAATCCCGATTCGTATGCCTCAATCCTCTATTCCGTCGCCGGCTGCTTGAGGTTGCTTCTTTGCCTTCTCTCTTCTTTTTAATCTGATTTTTCATTTCGATCGATTGACATTCTACCTTTCTCTCTTCTCAGTTGGAAGTAGCAGTCGCCTGATTCGGGATGGTGTTTTCCCCTTTCCCTCTCCCCAACCACCACTTATTTGTTCGATCTCCGATCAGGTACCTATTATATAGATTCCTCTCGATTTGCAGGGTTTAACTGCGGCACTCTGCGATTTCTTTGCACACGCCTCTCGATTTGCATCCAATTCCTCTTGATTTTTGTCTTTCGATTTGTGGTTCTCTTTTCTTTAATTTTACTAACTATCTATATCTATATAAACTCTTAATTTACAAGAGTTTAGGATGATGTGTCAATCTTAGAAGCATTTTAGGAGTCTTGACCAATCATATTTTTTTGCCATTTTTTATTTTCTTTAATTCTCTTTTATTTTCTTTTTTTTCCTTTAATTATCTCTTTTTTTCTTTAATTTTACTAACTATTTATATAAACTCTTAATTTAGAAGAGTTTAGAATGATGTGTCAATCTTAGAGGTATTTTAGGAGTCTTGACCAATCATATTTTTTTGCCATTTTTTTTCTTTAATTCTCCTTTTTTTCTTACTTTTCCTTTAATTCTCTCTTTTTTTTTCTTTAATTTTACTAACTATCTATATATCTATATAAACTCTTAATTTAGAAGAGTTTAGGATGATGTGTCAATCTTAGAGGCATTTTAGGAGTCTTGACCAATCATATTTTTTTGCCATTTTTTTATTTTCTTTAATTCTCCTTTTTTTCTTCTTTTTCCTTTAATTCTCTCTTTTTTTCTTTAATTTTACTAACTATTGGGCTTAATTCAAAACATTGAATCCAATCTAATATAACTATTGAGCTTAACTCGAATTTATTTACTAATTATTGGGCTTAATTCAAAACATTGAATCCAATCTAATATAACTATTGAGCTTAACTCAAATTTACTTACTAATTATTGGGCTTAATTCAAAACATTGAATATAATTATTGATTATGACACATCACATTTAAACAATTTTATAGTGATATTGATATTATTATTACTGAGTAATTTAAAATATCTATATTTATGTATTATACTTTACATAAGATTTAAAAATAATAATTTTATGAGATAATTATAAGATATATTTGTTGTGAAGTTTTTTTTAATGATTTTTATCTTAACATTTATTAATATTTTATAATATTTTTATATATAATATTTTCGTTTTAAAAAACGCGTCATGATGCGGGAACTGTACTAGTACAATTTAAAATTATTGAAATAATTACTTGCATACAATAACTAATTTTAGGTTACAAGAATGCAATTATAATACTCCCTCCGTCCTAAAATACATGGTCTTTTAGCACTTTACACAAGTTTTAATAAAACATTTTACTTAAAAAAAACATCATCATTATACTAACTTTTACATAAATTTTATTATTTTTTAACACCCACTACACATTTTAACCAATCAAATTATTTTAAAAAGTCAACAGCACACAAACCAATACAAATCATTATAACTTCCTACCTAGAAAACATAAAAGACCATCTATTGTTGAACAAAATTCTACCTCTAAAAACCCATGTATTGTTGGACGGAGGGAGTACAAAATAGTTGTTGTAAAAACTAAAGATATTTGGTTGCATGACATGAATTTAGGTTGCATTAATTAATGTTGTTATGTTGATAAGAGATGTTTGGTTAAATGAATTTGGTTACTAGGAGCAATATTTTTTTACATGAATGATATTGCAGTACATGAATATTACTCTCCCGTTAATTAAAATTTACTGTATCATTTTAGAAATCTGCACACTTTGTAAGAAAATAAACAAAAATACACTTATAATCCTAATTATTACTCAACTTTTTACTTTCTTGAATACTACGACTAACACATATCTAATCATTACAAGGGCAATTTTGTAAAGTGGATTACAAAATATCTAAAATGATAAGTTTTTCTTAATAAGATTTACATCTTAAAACGAAATATTTTAATTAACGAAGGGAATATTTTATTATAAATTGAATTACAATAACAACCTACAATAATGTATGACATGAATACTACTGTATTATAGAAATATTATTCTACTTTAAGTTGGATTACAATATTATGACCAATAGTGAAACCTTAGTCAATATAATGCTGAGAAAAATTAATTTGCCGTTGAATATATATATAGTCAATTGTTTTTGTAAAAATAAGTAAACAAATCTTACAGCCACAATTATTTAAAAGAAAATCGAAGAAATATAACTAGTAAAATAAGACTTAAAAAATATAGTATATTACACCCAATTTTCTTAATTTTGGATCCCACTGGCAGTGGCTACTTCTAGTTGTAAAATTTCGTACATCGTATAAAAAGTTATGGCTGGGCGCTGGATTTGGGTGGCTTGATCGGACGGTGGAGGTTTGTTTACGTGGACAGATCGTCGTTTGCTTGATTCTATGATCTTTCAATTTTTAATGGTTTTTTCTACACGACTCCTTTTTCCGTCTGTTTAATTTTTATTTATTTTTGTTTGTTGTGAATTCATTATTCATTATATTTTTTAAAACAAAAAATGACTGAAAAATAATATATATAATTACTGAAGTTCATTGGGACTCGGGATCGGGGGTCGTGTGCACACGTGCGTCCATGCGCTAATAGCCCGGTACATAAGCCGAGCGGGGTTCCATCCTAAAACCAATTGACATTAGAAGGAGTACTCTTTGTCTCTTCACATTCTCAACACGCCCCCGCAAGTGCAACTAGGGTCGTCTTTCGCCTCTAGTTGACACTTGGACAACGGGTCTAACATCTCATTCTCTTTTTAGCTAGCATAGGATCGAGAGTCGGACCGTTTGACTTTTCCGCTCTGATACCATACTGAAGTCTGTTGGGACTCGGGATCGGGGGTCGTGTGCACACGTGCGCCCATGCGCTAATAGCCCGGTACATAAGCCGAGCGGGGTTCGATCCTAAAACCAATTGGCATTAGGAGGAGTAACTCACTAGCTTATATACTATGACTTCTTTGTTTGTATAATCGATGTGGGACTCTTTGTCTCTTCACATTCTCAACAATAATAAAAAGGCTTAAAATAATACAAACCATCCAACTTATAAATAAAAAATATATAAACTTTAAAATCAACCAGAAATATACAAACTATGAATTTTTTTACTTAAAATAATACAAACTTGAATTTCAATTAGAGGAAGAATCAAAACATAATACGTATTAATTATCAAAATTATAAAAAACATCTATATGTAATCACAAAAGTTGTAGCTCTCAGAAAAAGCTTTCCAACTCATATTTAAAATAGTTAATCGGACAACTAATGCTTCCAGAAAGTGTGTTACAAGTTCAGCTTGTCAGGCGACAACTTTTGCTCACTTGTCATTCACTTAGGCTCTCGAACTTTGATTATGCTCTCGGGCTCTCCACTTGTCTTTCTCTTCTTGATCTTTATTCATCCATGAGCTTCCTCATGCCTCGTTGGATTCACGTTTACCTGAAATAATCAATAAAAATATGTAGCTTGCAAGGAGATTCTCCCGTGCACAGATAATCTATTTAAAAGGAGAATAACTAAGGAGGCTAATTGTGAATTGTGTGGAAGGATTGAAATGGGAGCACACATTCTATTTCATTGTATGCAAGCAAGGAAGTTTTTGAAGCTAGCTCCGGAGTTTAAGAGGGTGGTTCGGGGAGCTAGGAGGGTAGAGGAATGTGTGGAGTTTTTGTTTAAATTTAGCTCAACAGAGGAAGTGGAGAGGTGGAGTATGATGGTGTGGGAGCTTTGGAAAGATAGGAACAGGCGAGTGTTCGGGGGAGATAAGGTGGAGTCGAGGCTGGTCATGGATAGAGTTTTAAGTGCAGTGGAGGCCTATAGTGGGGAGATGAGAGAGGTGGAGAGGATGGGGGAGAGCCGAGCCAATCGGAGGAAGAGAGTTGGAAAAAACAATTCAGGGGTTTATCAAGATAAACAGTGACGCATCGGTGAATGCACAGGCAGGGAATGAAGTGGGAATGGTGGGTCGGGATGAGGGAGGAGAGGTCTGCTTCATGGGAGCTAGACGGATCCAAGCGACGGAGGATGTGGAGCTTACAGAAGTCGAGGGACTGCTATGGGCGATGCAACAGGTTGTTCGAGCGGGAGTCACACACACGATCATGGAGGGCGATTGCCAGCAGCTGTACAACAAGATGAGAAGAGGAGAACCTGTTCGGGGTGAGCTGGGATTTGTGCGGCAAGTAATATGGGAGCTGGCGCAATAGTTCATGGAGTGCCAGTGGTCTTGTATCGAAAAAGCGGAAACAATGTGGCTAATTGGCTTGAAAAATTAAGGCCTGATCAAATCCTTTTTACTGAGTTTCAACAGGTCTTTCCTGTTGGTACAGATCAACTGCTATATGCAGACATAAGTTAATCAATTTCATTTTTTTGTTCTAATTTTTTTTAAAAAAAATATGTAAATTATACCTAAATCATGCATTATTTATATCTAAATCATTTTGAATGTAACCTAATATGCTTACCTAAATACATGTTATTAATCACATTCAAGAATGAATAGAATATCCACTTTTTGACAAAAAAAAACATATTCACAATGCTTATGATTTGGTATTTTGTTTAATTACTCTGAAACCACCGTGAGAATGAGAATGACTTTTATTTCTCTTGATTTTGGTAAATAGAGAGCGGTCATTCGGGATTCAAATCACGAACTCTTGGGTACTATCTACAAGTCCTTTCAGGCTGATAATCATTTCGGAATAGTTTGGCTTTTATTTCCCAACAAGTCTACATCATATTTTTATTTTTGGTGCTAGCTTCGATGTTATTTTATAGAAGGTAAATTATAAAATGAGAAAATTTGCCCAACGGGCCTTTTTTTTTGCCTTTATTGAGGGAGTGTCTTCCAAGCCCGGCAAATTAGGTTTTTGTCCACCTCTAATTTTTTGGACAAAATTACCCCTGAGATCTAAACCAAATCTAAGAGATTTCTAGTGTTTCAGCATCTAGCGGCTCCTCCTTCTCTCGCTCTCTTCCTCGCCCTTCATTCTCTCGCTCAACACGGCAACTGTCTCCCAGCCGCTTTCCAGATTGCCGTCGGCGGCGACCTTGGAATCGAACTCCTCCTGGCTGATCCCTAGGAGCACCACTGACTGGGATTGGCGGAGAAAGGGCCGCTTGCAACTGTCTCCCAGCCGCTTGCAAGCTCGATTTCTGCAATTCGTAATCCTCTTCGATCAATGATCAGATCAATAGTGATGAGCTTCAATTGATAATCGAATGCGAATGTATGCTGCGTGATGTCGGAATTGATTTCTAGATCAACAGTCGCAGTTTCTGATTATTGAGAGGTACAGAGGGAATGAAGGAAATGGTAGTGAAGACGGTGGATGAGGCGGTGGCGGAGATCATGAGAATATCCCGATCTCTGCCGCCTCGGCCGGAAATTGAGGAAATGGAAGCAGCGAAGACTCTGATAAGAAGCGTCGAGAAAGAGGATCGGCTAAGATTGGACGCCATTGATAAGCAGATAAATGGTGGCTCACATCCTCCTTAATTCTGCAGGGCTTTCCTGGTCAGTAATCGATGAACCTTTTCGTTTCCGGTGAAGGACTTGCTTTCGGCGGATCCACTGCTTGCACCATCTTCTTCTTCATCTTCTCCTGGTCAGTAATCGACGAACCTTTTCGTTTCTGTTTAAATTTAACCTGGATCTTATCTTCTGTGTTGTCAAATGTGTGACATGAAGCAAAAATGCACAATCTGCTTAGATCCACAAGTTATCGGCCTCCATCCACTCCTACACGCTCCACGACGACGGCTCCTTCATTGTTGATCTCGACAAGCCCTGCTATATCTCCAGTTGGACTACCTGATCTACTACAACAAGTCTATCGCCGGCAAGCTCCGCTATGGCTCCATCTCCGATTTAAGGGGATTCAGGTCCAGAAATTCTTCTTCTAGCTCGACGTGGATGGGGAAGAAGCATTCCAGTGGTTTTAGGGCTCCTGCCCTGTTGCTAATAAGGTAATCAATTCTTTGAATCTCTGAAATAGGTTTATACTATTTGATTGAGAAGGTGATTTGATGAATTAGGGATTTGATTTATTGAATAGGAATTTGATTGGGGATTTGGCTCGGTGGATGGTTAAATTCATGATTGATAGATGTTTGTAAAAATATCCAAGAGAGACTTTGGGATGAAACTTCACGTTAGAGTCCCACTGAAAGATGTTGTGGATGAATCAAGCATCTATATTGATAGGATTTCTTGTTTCTGCAAGTGCTGAATCAGGCATCTTTATTGGTATTTTGATTGCTGCCCAATTCTCTAATCCTTCATATTGCTGAAATTTAAAGGTAATATGTTTGATCCCAATTTTGAACTCCCTGAAAATCTCCAACCCAGAATTTATCCTTGTTAATAAAAAAAAATTGATGAGGATACCAATAATATTCAGCAGCTAGTTGTAGTCTTATATTAGAAGATGGTTTCTAATCTGCCCCATTTGCCCTTTCCTTTTCTAGGGTATTACTTATGGTTCAATGTGTATTTGAAATTGGGTATATACACTTTCAGCATCAACAACGTTGTTGAAACCATAAACAATGTTGCTGAAACTCCAGTTTCAGCAATAACAATAATGCTGAAATTGGGGTTTCAACAACAACGTTGTGAAAGAAAATTTGGAGTTAGACTCGTGAGAGGAATATTCTTACTCTTTTGATGAAGACTCTTAGTTTGGTCATTCTTTTTGCTGAAATTGTTGTTGCTAAACTTGCTTTAAAACTAGAATTTGCTGAAATTGTTGTTGTGGAACTTGCTTTAAATCTCCTTTAAAAGCCTCTTAGCTCAATGGTAGAGCTATGTGCTATGCGCAAATACGTGGGTTCGAATCCCGCATAGGCTAAATTTTATATCCCGTAACACGGTTTCAGCAACAATTTTAGCATCAACAACATTGATGAAATCGGGGTTTCAGCATCAACAACATTGCTGAAACCGTGGGTTTAGCATCAACAACGTTGTTGAAACCGTGGTTTCGGCATCAACAACGGTGTTGAAATCGGGGTTTCAGCAACTCCGGTTTCGACAACGTGAAAAAAAAAACAGTAACGCAAAAAGAAAAAAAAACTGCAGAAACAGTGGGTGGCACATGTGTTTCAGCAACTCAGGAAACGTGGGAAAAAAAGCGAAAAAAAGGTAACATGGAGATAAAAAAAACTCAATTTCAACAATTTCGGTAATTTCGGCAACGTGGAAAAAAAGAACTAAATTTCAGCAACTTCGGTTTCAGCAGTTTCAGCAACGCGGAAAAAAAAAACTAAATTTCGCGGATTTTTTTTTTGCTGAAAACAAAAATTTAAGCAACTTTATTTTAGGGGTGGACATTTTGTTAATATGGAGAGGGTGGTGGACATTTTCCTAATAAAGCCCAAAATTTTGAACATCGAGGTAATCACCCCTTATAAAATCTAGAGTATAAACTATAAAGTCATATACAATTTGCTATATGGGTTATAGAATTAATTATAACCATTACACTAATTTGTAACTGATGTGATTTTTTTTTTTGAAATAGGCAATAAATTTGGTGAGGTTAGGTCCTGCTGGACCACCACCCAAGAGCGTCCTTTCGGACGAGAACACGAAGTTCTGGATGAGCCACTAATCTAACCGCGTCCATTGAATACCGAAGATGGACCACCTTATCTGCAACGAAGTTGGCTTCACGGAAGATGTGCTCACATGAGGTTGAAGCAAAATCCTGAAGCAACGGAACAATGTCAGAAATGACAATCTCCACCTCCCAGGGACACTTCTAGACATCTCTGACGCAGTTGATAATAGCAAGACTATTACCTTCAATTTCGATGTGTGGCAGGCAAAGAGATTTTGTAACTGATGTGGTTATTGTTTTCAACTCCACACTAGTATTCTAATTTGCTAATTTATTACTCCGTACTATATTACTTTATAAAAAACACATTCAATAAACTTTGTCAACATTTTTGGTTTCCATCGTTTTCACAATAGATATTGCCAGAATTTAGAGACTCCTTTCGCAAGAAAAATTGACCTTAGCGATTTGATGCAGCTTGTCGACTTCAAATACAAACGTTTGGTTGTTAATTAATAATTTAAAAATTAAACAAAAAACACGAAACAATTACTATTTAATTAGTACTACATCCATCTCACAAAACTTGTAGTTTTGATTTTGACACGTTTTTTAAGAACGGTAAAAATATATAAATATCAATGATTTTATCAATTTAAAAAAATAATTTAATACTTAATACCCCGTACAATTATCTATCAAACCATGAAAAAAAAATTATTATAAAAATTAATATATTCTAGAGTTTTTAATTTTTTAAAAAACGTGCAACTAGAAAGAAATTCCTTCGGAGCCGAGTGTTGCACTGTTAAAAGGGTTTTTACTTAAATCGTTTTCATTTTCCATTTCATCAAAAGCTTATAAAATCATTACCGGCCATGACGTTGGCCTTTATGGTTTAAGATAATAAGCCCCACATTATCCCCTATTTAATTGGATATTTTTTTTAAATATATTTTTCCATACAGTTTGGATATCTAATTATAGAAATTATATCTCTACAATATTAAACATATAAAAATGGAAAGATTCACATAGTTTTATTGATTTTTATTTTAAATTTTTTTATAGGATTTACATAGGGTGTATTTGAATTACCAAACATATTTGACGATACCCTAATAAATAATCACCCCCATAATATTAGTTTGTATGTCATAAATAGGTCTCCCAGCGCAAAAAGTGGCACCTGCTTGGAAAACTTTCGTGATCAAATGTCATAGTACTTGCTCCACGGAAGGTTCGCGATCAATAGTAATCATCCCCTTTTCCTTATCAATGCCTTAATTTTGTAGAAAACTAGGAAGTCTTTGGTATGATAACAAATGAGCAGTTCAATGTGTTCAATGAGTCTGAGTATCGCAACATGTATAAACCAACAAGTGAGATGGTCAGGCTTGATTCCTTATTGACTGATATTTGATGTGATGCTCCTGAACCTAATTCCTTTACATTATGATAACAGGGCTGCTATTCACATAGCCGAAAACAAAGTATTCCACGAGCATACTAAGCAACTCGAACTAGATTGTCATTATGTTAGAAAACAAACTTCGAAATGGCTTCTTGTTGCCCTCTTTCATCAGGTCAGAGCGCCAAACTTGTGGGTTTGTTCACTAAGCCAGCCTCTTGGTGCATCCCAGCATAACCTTCTTTCTAGCAAGTTAGTACTTGTTTATATTCCAAGTCTAACTTGAGAGAGGGATATAGAAGATATGCGTGTCATGTAATTAGTGAGCTTAGCAAGGGTGTTTTGGTAATTGATTGTAAACACCACAAGGTGTATAAAAAGGGGTGCTAACCATGTAACAAAATTAAGAGAGAGAGAATTAGAAATTGGTTGCTCGGCAATTGAAGGTTTTATTTCTTCCTCCTTGTACATGAGTCTTGGTTTGAATCATGCATGGTGATTTCATAGTGTTCTTGAACTTATTTCCATAGATTTCGCCTCTTTTCATATTCTTATAAACAAAGTTGTGTTGTAATTCAGGATAACACTAATTGGATATTTTTGTTTTTTGTTTTTAATATTGGCCGATTTGCATAACTAGACCAAAAAAAAATTATTTGCATAACTAGACTAGTACATTGTTTTTTGGCTAAGGGTAGAAAGTAGTCTAGTTTTGCAAAAAAAAAGGGGCAACCGGATGAGGGAGTTGCGGGTGAAGGGGAGGGACACTGTAGCTACATTGTATCTATCAGTGACATGTGGCACCAAAAGGCATCCTCCGTTCATTTCAGAAAATTGTAGACTGCCCATCTTACCAATAGAATGAGTTGGTCCTACCAACGGGCTAAACCTGTCTTTTCATACCTGGAGATATTTTGGAGAGAATCTGGAGAGGATTCAATATAGCTGATTTGACGGGCTGTCGGTGCAGTTTTGGCGCCAAAACAGGGTTCCTCCTTTGGGGAAAGGGGGGAGCATTTATGAGGGGAAAATGCAATGATTGCATTGATGGGTGTCCCCCAAGAACATATATAAGCTTGAGAGGAGGATCTGAAACATCATAACATGCTCTGCAAAAAGTGAGGCAGAATAGGAGAGAAGCAGAAAAGACGGGGAAAAAGTTACCTGAATTGGATGGGGAAAAAGTTACCCGTTCATTCCAGGAAACGATACAGTCTCCATCCTACCAATAGAATATTTCCGTCCTACCAATACTGTACAACTATCCTTTTATACCTGAAAAAGTGCAAGAAGTTTGTCCGATAACAGTGGCAACGATGGGTAAGTGATCTTGTACCTATCCTTCGTAGTTGTTCTTTTTCCTTATAACAAAACTACCCCAAGGTGACGGTTTCATGAGACCAGTTGCAGAGAGTTCGTAATTTATACTCTCTCTTTTTGATCAATTGCATAACTTGCAAATTAAGATTACAAATTCAAGCGCTATTTTTGCTTCCTGCGAAATTATCACTTCTTGATGCCTAGACGATCATAAGGACCCATTGAAAATAGTCTATTAGCTCAATTGGTAGAGCGTTGTGTTTGCACACAAAGATGTGAGTTCGACTCTCACATAGGCTAATACGGAGTATGTGTTCATGAATCTCTCTAATCTTATACAATTATGAGCCTGGCAGAAAATATATATACTAATGGTAGAACAAATTTACGAACATGTTAGGACAAATTCATAAATCTCTCTGAACTTTTACGATTATTAACATGACAGAAAATATATACATTGGTGGTAGGACAAATCTGTGAACATGGTATGACAAATTCATAAATCTCTCCAGACTTGTATAATTATGAACCTGGTAAGAAATATATACATTAGTGGTAGGATAAATTTGTGAATCTAGTAGGGACAATTCCCCCTTTTCTTTTCCACTGTCTCACTTTCCCCCTTTACTTTTCGATGTTTAGGTTTTACACAATTTTCTTTCTCCAAATGATGATCATGAACTTGTCAGCGACAATTGGGTTCTTCTGAGTGTCAATCTTCACTACTTGGATCTTGTCTTTCAGTGCAGCACTAACTTTATCCAGGATAGGGACCATAGCTTGAGATTCATCATCACACATGATATATCGGGTATAACTTTTGCATCTGTGGTTCATATAACTTCAGTCTCTGCCTGTGGAGCCTGCCTTCTCCTTTTGCTTTTCTCAGATTCATGTGGAAGTAATTTTTTTTTCGTAAAGTCAATTATGCATTTACATTTTTCCAATAGTATAAATATATCGTACCATCAGTGTGCATATATCCTACCATTAGTTTCAAGTTATACAGGAATTACTGGGTTTCCATTATGATCCTACCAATATCGTTGTTTTCTCCTACCATTAGTTTCCATCAATCCTACCATTCTGATCCTACCAATATCGTTGTTTTCTCCTACCATTAGTTTTCATATATCCTACCATTTTTGTGCATCTATCATACCAATTTAAATAGCTTTCAAGGAAAATCAAGCTAAAAACCATAGCAAATTATGTTCCACATTTTTCAAAAAAACAACCAAGGGTAAAGGGTTTCGAGTCTACAACAGAAGATGAAGGAAACCTAAGTAACATTATATCCAAGGGTAGAGGCTCTAATTCAGTCGTTCTAGCATTGAATTAGATTGGATTCATGAATTTTGATTGATAGAAATTGGATTGAGATTGGGATTTATGGATTGGTAATTGAGATTGAGATTAGGGTCAATTCACGCCTCAATGATTACTAGTTTGGGATTTGTGGATTGGTCAATATTAATTCTACTTCTTTGCCAATAGTACAAATATATCTTACCATTCGTGTACATCTATTCTACCATTAGTGTCAAGTTATACACTTAGGAATTTCAGTGATTACATTTTTATCATACCAATATCGTATATTTATCCTACCGGGTTCACAAATTTGTCCTACCACTAGTCTATATATTTCCTACCAAGTTCATAATTTTATAAGTTCAGAGATATTCATAATTCATAAATTTGTCGTACTAGATTCATAAATTTGTCCTGCCATTAGTGTATATATTTCCTACCATGTCCAATCGTATAAGTCCATAGAGATATGAACGCATACTCCGTATTAGCCTATGTGAGAGTCGAACTCACATCTTTGTGTGCAAACACAACGCTCTACCAATTGAGCTAATAGTCTATTTTCCATCCATCTTCATTGTGAATGCATATTAAGTTATTAACATGCATGTTTCTTTACCTTCATACACTTTATAAATCTGTTTAAAACTTAGTTTTTTTTTCCTGGAACTAGGGCTTACCTAAATTGAACTTCCACTTCACAATTTCAAAAGCAAACTTCAACCATTGATTCCTGGAAGATTTATGGAGGGCACCAACCTAAAACTACAAGGTCCAAGATGTACTCGTATTCTTTTACATCAGCTTCTGGGATTCAAATACCATGATAGTTGAGGTCGAAACAAAAGACATCAGTATGCTTCTTTACTGTGCACTAAGTAGAGCAGCATCCAGAATTCTTCACAGCAGAAACGTCGTAGACAAGTAACGCGCCTACAGCTCCTCGGTAGTAAGCACTTGTGATTACACGGTATCTAGAGAAAAGATTATGAAGATAGCACAAAGTGAGATACTGAGGTAAAATTATCATAAGCAAGTAAAGAAATAGTCATTAACTTATGATTGGCATGATGGAATTCACATGAAGACCCATTAAACTAATGGATAAGTGCATCAGAAATCCATTTTCCCACTCGGACTAAATAATCCAAAAATTACATCCTAGGCTAACTGATGCAAATGTCCGCTGTTGTATCTAACTGAAATATTTGAAGCTTTGGAAACCGAAAAAACTTGATCTCAGCTTCAACACAAACAAACCTATTGATCACGTAATGTAACTATTTGTGATTTCAGAACAATCAATAATCAGAACCAGGATTACAAACATACTATCAAAAAGTTGCCCATTTCTATAAGGTATCGATAATTCCACTACATTGTAGGCAACTAATTATTCGCAATACCGGTTTTATCACAGATGAAGAATTCCATATAGGGGTGTGCAGAAAAACCCGAAACCGAAAACACGACAAGAAAACACGACACGAAAAAACCCGAAACCGAAAAAACACGACACGAGAATGACACGAACCAAGAAAACACGGTTGTAAACGGTTCGTGTTCGGGTCGGGCAATTCGCCTTGTCGGGTACCCGACACGAACCGTTTATTTTTATTTTTTTTTAAATTTAGGTTGAGAAGTATAATACTAGTATAAATAGAATCTCATATGTATCAATAAACTCCGATAGCCTAACTAGTTCTATTCCTTGTAAGTGCATCCTCTTGCGAACAAGCCCGGGTTCGTGTCCTCTCCCCGCCCTCCTATTTTTTTTTTCCATGACTTCAAATTTTCCTCATTTAAAAAAAAACTTAATTCATTTAAAGCCCAAACCCTAGCCGCCTCCCGCCGGGTCCTCCTCTTCACTTCTAATTCTTTTTTCTCTCTCTCTCTCTCTCAAACGCAGATACAACCGACCTCCATCTTCACTTCTACTCTCTCTCAAACACAGATCCACTCATCTTCACTTCTAATTTTTTTTTTCTCTCTCTCTCTCTCTCTCTCTCAAACGCAGATACAATGACTGAAGAGCGACCCTCGGCCTCCATCTCCACTTCTGCTCTCTCTCTAACCCATATCCGAACAGATCTTCAGATCCAACTAAAAGGATCTCCATCTTCACTTCTCCGCTTCATCTCTCTCAAACTCAAGTCTATATTCTTCAAATCTGACAAGATTTGTTTAGATCCGGTCGATATCTTTCGGTGTTTCTACATCTCGCCGAGTCGCTGGCCGCCTTACTGCACCGCCCTGGCTTATTGCTTGTCTCCGACCACCTTATTGCAGGCTTCGCGTCTTCATTTGGGGCTAAGATTAGTATTTTCCATCTTCTTTCTGAATGTAGTACAACAAAGGGGGCTAGGGTAGTTTACTTAGCCAAAAAAAAAATCAACTGGTTCGTGTCGAATAACCCGGTATCCGACACGGAACCGATTAATATATCCGTGTCGTATACCCGGATTTATTCGTGTCGGATACAGTTCGGGCATTTTGGATTAATCGGTTTCGGGTACCCGACACGATTAACCGGTTCATGTCGGGTACCCGGATATGCACACCCTTAATTCCATAGTCTCGGAAAGAAAACCATGAAACACCTCACGGCGGAAGATAGAACCCACTGAGTACAATTTCCATGGTTTCTCCTTAGCTGGGATAGTGGGATCGTATCAGCGGAGTTGCTCAAAATCAATAACACAAGTACCTATCTTTCTGCATAAGTAAGCAAACTCAAGCATGATTAAGAGGATAAGACTCAGCAAACAATACTGCTTGACAACACCGCTTTCTGCATCAGCAAGCAAGCTCATATGAACAATGAATTATGCTAACCCTCATTCATGTAATTCATCAGCGAGCAAACTCATATTATCCAGTTTGAATCGTATCCTACGCTAAGATTTACAAAATAGAGGCTAAAGATTGTCATCCACCCTATCAATCATTCAAATATTCTTGGATGAGCAAGGAAAGTGATAGATCAGTCCTAGATATGGAAATCAAACAACAACAAAAATGGAATCAACCTATTTCACTGCAAATGAGCGCATCACATCTCCATATTAATGCGAAAGGCAAAACTAAAGAAAACAGTGACATATAATACATAGAGAACTTCATAAATTTTGAACAAGAATACAATCAGCATACAAATTACTGTAGATCGCAACAAAAGAACTCCAGAATCCATCGAGGACCAAAAATAAACAATTGTAAACAAGAATCGGCGACATCGATCAACATCTAAAGCAATAGTCGGTCAAATATAGAGCATGTCGGCAGAAAAGAAACAATCAGATCGAAGATCCGCCAAAATAAACAATCAGAGAATCCATCCGGTAGCAATTCCATCACAGAAAAAGCAGGGGAAGTTCAGAGAACCATGAAGAACTCACCGGAAAAGGAGATCTAGAAAAACGATGCGCGAAAAGCGGATCAGAAACAAACGACGACCGAGGAGATGGACTGCACTGGATCAATCCATACGAGAAGAACTAGAGGAAGGTTGCAGAGAAATCGAGATCAACCGAACGAGATCCCCTCTTCCCATCCGCCGACATCTTCTTCTTCTACTTTTCTGCCGCTAGTCTAAAAAAAAAACCCTAGAGGCGGCGGCGGCAACCAGATGCGGGAGGTCGGAGCTCAGATTCAGGTCCGATGTTAGAGCTATGGAGGCTCGTGTCAGGTTCGGCCGGACTTCAGCGTCGGAGAACAAGGAGGCTCCGACTGCCTCCTTGTTCGGAAGAGGCGATGCTCTGTTTTTTCGTCCGTCTCTCTCGCTTCAAATTGCATGCGACCTTCTGCACCCGGTTGTCTACAGTTGCAAATCACCGGTGTTTTTTTTTGCTTGGGGTAGAGGGGTCAATTTGGTACATTAAAGGGGCTGCTAGGTTATTTTTGCAAATAGGCCCGTTTTTTGGTCTATTTAGTAGCATTTCCTCTTTAATATTCCAATTCGATCAAACTCATTTTGTCATAGTACCCCATATTAGGTCTTATATAATTTATTTAAAGAATCGATACGAAAATTGATATGATGAAATATAACATTGTGACTATACCAATAATAAGTTGATCTTATTTTGCACCTGAAAAGATTTTTTTTTAAATACATTAATGGTTCCAATATAAAAATTCATTATTCTGGGGTATTTAATTTGTGGGGTGATTTCTAGCTAGAATGACCTAATTTAAGGTTTTTATTGGTTAAATGTCCACCAAAGGTTATAAATTAGCAAAATGTCCACCGCCCCCTGTGCCCCCCACGCGTGCCCCATGTGCCCCTCCTGTTTCAGCAGGGTTATTTTTTAGTTGTTGCTGAAACCGGGGTTTCAACACTGTTGTTGTTGCTGAAACCCCGATTTCAGCGCTGTTGCTGATGCTGAAACTGGGGTTTCAGAGACGTTGTTGACACCGAAACCCCGGTTTTCCAAAACTTTGTTGATGCTGAAACTCCAGTTTCAGCAGCGTTGTTGATGCTGAAATGGTTATTGCTGACACTGCTGAAATTGTTATACATACAAGCTACTGAAATGCTGAAATACTAAAATACTGAAATGTTGAAAGGCTGAAATGCTGTCATATATGCTTGTAAGATATAGTAGCTCATACAATTTTATAAGAATTAATTTAAGCAAAAATCAAGGCGCTAATAAGCTCTCCATAACTTTGTTAATGCTGAAATTGTCAATACACATTAGACATTTGCATTCACAACCATTTGATGAAATTGCACAAAAAAAGTACGATAGAGATAATTTACACCAAATAGTCGATTATCTCAATGAGATAATGGCGAGATTTGGCAGCATCAAATAGCTATTCACAATAAAAAAAAGTCAAAATACGCCAGGGGAGGCAATAGATCGAGTGCGGAAACTCCAGTGGCACTTTGGATGTCCATTGGCGCTGTTAGAGAGTGCTGAAATTGAGAATTAAGAGATTTTCAATGTTTACTATTCATCTTTCCCTTCAAGGAACTCCACTGGCGCTTTGGATCTGAGCATGGTTCGTTTGATGCTCATGGGCTTGGAGTCAACGCGGTGGAACCGGAGGCAGAGCGAGGAGAGGGCCAGCTTGATGTAGAGCTTGTAGAGGCAGTGGTACCTACCGATGGAGCCGACGAGGGAGCGGACGACGGCCAGGGATGGCGGCGGTGTGGCGTGACGGAGGCAGCGGCGTGGCCTGGCGGAAGCCGACGAGGGAGCATACACCATCATGGCGTTCTCCTCGAACCCTCTGGTGAACGAATTTCTGGAAAATCGTTCGCACTTCACCTCCACCTGGATTTTCCGGCGGGAGAAGGAAACGAGGAAAATCGTTTGCACTCCACCTCCTCCTCCACCTGAGCTCCGCCGAAATCCAGATCTCCGTCGCTTCCGTCTCCGTCGTTTGCCTTCATCGTCTCAATCTCCGCTCTGAACCGTGAGGTTTGGCCTCGCTTCCGTCTCCATCCTCGCCTCCGTCTCCGGCCTCCACCTCCACTCGGCCGTATCTCCCTTCCTCCACTACCTCAGCAGTTGCCGTCGATAACGAAAGAGAGATAGGAGGACACAATTTGACTCGGTGGACATTTTACCAATAAAATAAATCCGTGGACAGTTTTTTAATTTGGTTCCAAAAAATGGCTCGCGACCCAAATGTTCTCTTAATTTGTTTGTCGAAGATGAATTTTCTTCTAAATATACTCCGTATTTAATTTGCTTGTTGAAGATGTCTCTGGTTATTGAATTGATTTGTGATCGATATAGTACTTCACTATTTTGCCCGGCGACAAAGCTTGTGAATTACTGTACTACGTAGTACAGTTAATTGCAGTCTAAGTCTAATCATGCGTGATACGTGGAGTAATAATTAGCACTAATTAATCAAGCAATTAGGAGTATAAAGCTACAAGGTTTCACCTTTAAAGGGCTAATTAGCATTAAAGACAAAATGCAAAATGGGACCCTCAGATTTGAAGATCCAGTGAGCTGAGCGTGGACATAACATAACCCCTTCATGTCAAATCCTTATTAGCTTTAACCAAATTTATGTTGAAATTTGAGGCGAGAACGGGAACCTCCATTTTAATTACGGAGTACTCCGGATTTGTCATGTCAAAGATTATTTAGGAAGATTGAGAAAATCTTGCATAAATCTTGTAAGCTTCGATTTGAGCGACGAAGTTTAAAAATAGGGTAAATTTCATAAAATATCCCACAAATTGTATCTATTGCACAAAACCAACAATAAAAAAAATTCTATCTATTAATCAAAACATACTCATTCCGTTAATTAAATCACATCGTTTTTATGATGTAAATCTTGTTTAAAAAACATTTGATTTTAGTTATTTTGCCACCTACTTTACAAAATTGTCCTTATAATAATTAGATAGATTTTAGTTGTAGTTTTTAAGAAAGTAAAAAGTAGAGTACTCCGATAATTAGGTGTATAAGTGTATTTTTATTTGTTTTTAAAAAAAGTGTGTAGATTTCTAAAATGACAACTTTAATTAGCGGAAGGAGTATTATTTTAGAGATTTGAACAGTTTTTAAGAAACCAAACAAAATTATATTCTTATCATTAACGACTACCATTTCTACTAATCATTACAAGAATAATTTTAAAAAGTGGACATTAAAAGATGTAAATGATATCTTTTTAACAAAATTTTCTTTTTAAAACTACATGTTTTTTTTAATGGATAGAATATTATATTTAAAATACCATCTAAATGATTCTAATTGTTTATTGATCGGTTAAGTGACATAAAATTTAGTAATTTACCATATTTCTCCTTTTAGTAAGAAAACTCCTAAATGTCATATATGTCAGGAGATCATCTATCAACAACACGCAACGTAACTTTCAATTTTCTCCATATTTTGATACTTTAATGTTAGGTTTACTAAAATTTAGCAGGGCTCATTACCATGAGTTGTGTGTACAAACGCATATGTACTAATAGTACACAATATACATAAGGACATTGAAAATTCATCCTCAAATGAATTCGCAATAAGAGGATGCTTGTTTAGTTTAACCCTTTAAATATGAGACTCTTTTATTCTTTAATTTCACATTTCAACAAAATTTCTATCATTTTATAGCCTCCTTGCAAAATTCAGAAACTAGAGATTAAAGGTACAAAAAGTTTCAACATATATATGGGCCATTTACTCCCCATTCCTCTTCTTTTCTTGATTTACAAGTATTTTTTTTTCATTTGTAATTACAACTTGAAAAATAAACTGTACGGGTTTTGTGAGAACTAGATTAAGGCTCTTCTTGGTTCCCAAGATATGTGGGAGATTGTCGAGAGAGGTTATGAGATGCCTCAAAACGAGGCTTTATTGACTCTCACTGAGAAGGATGTCTTTCAGAAGACCCGGAAGAAGGATCAATAAGCTCTCACTCCCATCTCCCCAATGTCTGGATGAGTCCATGTTCGAAAGAGTTGCCAATGAGATGACCGCCAAGCAAGCGTGGGAAATCTTGAAAACCTCTAACCAAGGGGTTGACAAGGTGAAGAAGGTGCGCTTGCAATCTTTGCGAGGAGAATTTGAAGGTCTCCGAATGTAAGAGTCCGAATCGTTTGCCGATTTCCTTGCAAGATTGTTAGCCGTGGTCAACCAAATGAAGCGATATGGAGAAAGCATCAAGGATGCTCAAGTTGTTGAGAAGATACTTCGTTCTTTTCCAGCAAAGTTTGATCACGTTGTAGTAGTCATCAAAGAGTCGAAAGACTTGGAGACTATGACACAGTTGAAGAACTCATGGGTTCTCTACAAGCCCGTGAGGAGAGGATCAAAAGTAGAAAGGATGAGCCAAGTGAGCAAGTCCAAGCCATCAAGCACTCAAACCAAGAGAAGGGTGATGGTCAAGAGAAGTCTCAAAGAGGAAGAGGACGAGGACGTGGACGTACATCGATATTTTCGAGGAAGAGGTCAATCCTTGATAGGACGAGGAAGAGAAAACTTTGATAGACATGATAAGTCAAAGGTTCGATGTTATATTTGCCAAAAGTTTGGGCACAATGCTTGAGATTGTTGGAGTGCTCCTAGCAATGTTGAGGAGAAAGCCAACTATGCGAAGGATTCAAAAGTGGACGATACCAATTTGTTGCTAGCCTACCAAGGCGATGACAATGACAAGAAAGACCTATGGTACCTTGACAATGCGGCGAGCAACCACATGTGTGGTGACAAGAAGAAATTTGTGGAGCTTCATGAGTTGATCACCGAAGGTGTTACATTTGGAGACAACTCCAAAGTTCCCATCAAGAGAAAAGGTACAATTCTGATCCGTATGAAGAATGGTGGTCATCAATTCATAAGCAATGTTTATTTTGTTTCTAACATGTAGAGCAATATTTTGAGTATGGGACAACTTTTAGAGAAGAATTACGAGGTGCACATGAAGAATCATAGTCTCTTGCTTCAAGATGATCATCAGAATGTGATCACCAAGGTGCCATGATGAAGAATAGAATGTTCTTGTTGAATATTTAAACGGATGTCGCCAAATGTCTCAAAGTTTGTGTGAATGAGGTACCATGGCTATGGCATCTAAGGATTGGGCATGTGAACTTTAGGAGCTAGAAGTTGATGTCTCAAAGAAAGATGTTGAATGGGTTGTCTCCAATTAATTACCATCCAGATCAAATTTGTGAAGGGTGTCTTGTTCGAAAACAAGTCCGGAAAATCTTTCCCAAAGAGAGCACTACAAGAGCAAATCAACCACTTGAACTTGTCCATGTTGATGTTTGTGGACCAATAAAGCCAGCATCGTTCGGCAAAAATCGGTACTTCCTTCTCTTCATTGATGATTTGAGTAGAAAGACCTGGGTTTATTTTCTGAAAGAAAAAACCCAAGTTTTTTCTATGTTCAAAAAAATTTAAAGCTCTTGTGGAGAAACAAACTGGTCTTTATATCAAGTCTCTTAGAACTGATCGAGGTGGCGAGTTTACTTCTAACGAGTTCAATGAGTTATGTGATTTGAATGGCATCAAAAGATTTTTGACAGTGCCAAGATCACCTCAAAAAAATTTCATGGTTGAAAGAAAGAATCAAACCATTCTCAATATGACCCGAAGCATGCTGATGATAAAGAAGATGCCGAAAGAGTTTTGGGCTAAGGCAGTTGATTGCTCAGTCTATCTAACCAACCGATGTCCAACGAAGAGCTTATCAGATCAAACTTCTCAAGAAGCATGGAGTGGAAGAAAGCCAAGTGCATCTCATTTGAGAGTGTTTGGGAGCATTGTCTATGTACATGTGTCGGATCAAGTCAGAATGAAGCTTGAAGATAAAAGCAAGAAGTATGTCTTCATCGGTTATGATCAAAGATCAAAAGGCTACAAGCTCTATGATCCTGTGGTAAAGAAGATTGTCATCAGTAGAGATGTTCAATTCGATGAAAATGATGCATGGGATTGGAGCTTTGAAGATAGGGAGAGATATGATTTCTTTCCAACTCCAACCGAAGAAGAGCAAGGCGAAGGTGTTTATCCAAAACCTACAATGCCTTCTCCATCACCAAGCGTTCAAAGTTCATCATATTCTTCAAGGACATCAGCATTGCCATCATCCTATGAAAGCTCGAGTGGGAGACCTCCAAAAATGAGAACCCTTGAAGAAATTTATGCTTAGGATGAGGATTCACATGATAATCTAACTCTTTATTGTTATCTTGCTAATTTTGAGCCCATAGATTTTTAGGAAGCAGTGAATGACAAAAAAATGAAGAGTTGACATGAATGAGGAGATCAGATCAATCGAGAAGAATGATATGTGGGCATTGACAACTTTACTAAAAGGTGAAAAATTCATTGGTCTGAAGAGGGTTTTCAAGGAGAAGAAGAATGCGGAAGGAAAGGTTGAAAGGTACAAGGCAAGGTTAGTTGCCAAAGGCTACAACCAATGTCTAGGGATCGGCTATAATAAGGTGTTTGCTCTAGTTGCTCGATTAGAGAATGTTCGTCTGATGATTTCGCTTACTGCTCAAAGAAAGTGGAAGGTTTATCAGATTGATGGAAAATAGGCATTTTTAAATGGCATGCTTGAAGAGGATGTTTATGTTGAACAACCTCATGAGTATCTCATCAAAGACTATGAAGATAAGGTGCTAATGTTGAAGAAAGCCTTGTATGGCTTAAAACAAACACCACGAGCATGGAATAACAAGATTGACAAGTATCTGCAGGAGAACGAGTTGGATAAATGCCCGAATGAGTATGCGCTCTATGCCAAGGTCTGTGGAAATGGTGATAGTCTATTTGTTTTCTTATATGTTGATGATCTAATTTTCATGGGTAACAACCCGAGAATGTTTGGAGATTTAAAGCAAGCCATGACGAGAGAGTTTGAGATGACTGATCTTGGTCTCATGTCTTATTATCTCGCCATTGAGATTAAGCAATCAGATGTTGGGATTTTCATTTGCCAAGAAAGATTTGTGATAGTATGCATTTAGCTAGGTATAAAAGGTTGCATTTAGCTTAGTTATGTTGCATATCATTCATGGTTTAAGTATAATTTGCATATTCGTTCTTTATGTTGGTGGAGTCGGAATCTACACGCTTTTATTGATTATTTCAGGTATATGTGGATCCGAGGAGGAGACATGGGTTGATGACGCATTAGATGAGGAAGTCAAGTTGATCAAAGAAGCTTACATGAAGATCTAAAGAGGTCATGAGAAGAAGAAGCGAGTCTAAACGAAGAACAAGTCTGCAGAAGTTGTCGCCAGACATGTGACGGAGGGGAAACCTGTCGTTGATTCCGCCAAAGAAAACTCAAACCTAAAGCAAGTATAGCAATAAGCAAGAGGTCGATCCACAGGGAAAATTATAAACTCAAGTATGATTTTAATGCCGATTAAGTAACCAAAAGGGGGTTTTAGTGTGAAAGTTTTGAAGCAAAGTAACGAACGCAGAGTAAGTGAATTTGATTTAGACAAGTAAGAGAAGCAATTCCACCTACAATTTTCCACTTTATTGGATTGAAGCGATCCTTGTAACTTCTTCTCGTCCTATTACGTCTCCTATGAATGCCCTTGTCCCGACCTAATATAGTTACTAGTCCAACCAGTCCTAGCAACCCTTATCAATCGAACAGTCCCTAAAGAAGGATTTAACCCAATTGATAGCTTTAAGTTCAGAGATTAGCCAAGGTATTTGCAGTCCCTAAAAAAGGATTTAACAACACATTCAACTTCCTACTCATTCAATTAGTTCAACCAGCCCTAAAGGAATAAGTTTGCCACTTAGGTTAAGGTTCACAACCAGGAATCTACAAAACCTTAGCGATTGAATTGATTCTACCAAGTTGATCAGTCGAGATAGAATAAAACAATGAACAATCAAGCACAAAGAAGTTGAAGCATTCAAAAATAGGAAACCAGGAGCGAGAATTAGAAACTCACAATCAATCCGAATAAAGCTTCAAATTGCAGGCAGAATAGATGAGTTTAGTTCCTCATGGAAGACATAGCTCAAAATCTCTAAAGTGTCTAATTGTTGAAAGAATAGAATGAAAGGTCATGAAAAATAACATAAAAGTGGCCTAATAAAACATCCAAGTCGGCCTCCAAAACAAACATAGAAAAACTAGGGTTTTTTTCCTCTATGCGCTGCGCGCTGACGGCAGCTGCGGCGGGCGCAGCAAATAAGCGGCGGGCGCAGCATGAATACCGCCCCTGGTGGCGGCCGCTGCATTGGTTTTTCCCGAAAATTCCGTCTCGAATTAGCTCTCGACGTCAACATGAAAGTTGTATCTCTCTAAAAGAGCTTTCCAACGCATGGTCATAATAGTCGATCGGACAACCGAGGCCTCCAGAAAGTGCAAAACAAGTTCAGCATGTCCGGCGACAATTTCTGCAGACTTGTTCTTCGTTTAGGTTCGCTTCTTCTTCTCAGGACCTCTTGAGATCTTCATGTGAGCTTCTTCGATCAACTAGACATTCTCATCAAATGCGTTATCAACTCATGTCTTCTCCTCGGATCTACCATTACCTGAAATAATCAATAAAAGCGTGTAGATTCCGACTCCGACAACATAGAGAACTAATATGCAAATCATGCTTAATCCATCCATGAAATGCATCTTAACTAAGCTAAATGCAACCTATTATGCCTACCTAAATGCATGCTATCAACATGCTGAACTTGTTTTTCACTTTCTGGAAGTCTCGGTGGTCCGATTGACTATTATGATCATATGTTGGAAAGCACTTTCAGAGAGCTACAACTTTCATGTTGACTGCGAGAGCACATTCGAGCTGGATTTTCCGTGAGAGAAAGATGCAGTGGCCGCCACATTTATGCAGCGACCGCGCCAGCTGCCCAGTGCGCCGCGTTTAGTTTTTCGGCGACGCTTTTTTCTATCTAAACCCTATTTATCTATCTTGTCTTTTGGAGGCTGAGGTTGGACACGAATTGAGAGGGCTTAACCCTTGGTTTTTGTTCATTCATTAGATTAGGATTCGAGACAATTTGGTTTGAGATTGAGAGCGATGTTCGCCATGGGCGACTAAAATCTTTTTGTTCTAATTGCAATTCGAAGCTTTGTTTGGATTAAGTTGCGAGTTTTTGAATCTTGTTCCTTATTTCCTATATTAAATATTTCGACTTCTTTGTGCTTAATTGCTTGATTATTTTATTCTATATTCTCTAGTCAACTAGGTATAATCAATTCAATTGCTAGGGTTTTGTAGATTTCTGGTTGTGAACATTAACCCAAGTAGCAAACTTATCCCTTTAGGTCTGGTTGAACTAATTAGATGGGTAGGAAGTTAGATGTGTTGTTAAATCCCTTTTTAGGGACTGCAAATACCTTGGTTAATCTCTGAACTTAAAGCTATTGATTGGGTTAAATCCTTCTTTAGGGACTGCTCATGAGATAAGGGTTTCTAGGACTGGTTGGACTAGTAACTATATTAGGCCGGGACAAGAACATTCATAGGAATCATAGAAGGACAAGAGGAAGTTACAAGATCAACTTGACCAAATAAAGTGGATAGTTGTAGGTAGAGCGATCTTCTCTAAATTGTTTTGCTTTCTTTCTATGTCAATCAACCAAACCCCCTTTTCACTAATTGGTAAATATACATTACTCAGAAATACTTGATTCTCTGTGGGATTGATCTCTTACTTACTTGCTATACTAGTTTGTAGGTTTGATTTTTACTTTTGACAGGAGACACAACGACTTCCTCCCGTCAAATTTTGGCGTCGTTGCAGGAGAATCAAGTTTATTTCTTTATTTTGTGTGTTTATTGATTTTTGTTTATATATCTAACCCTATTGTGAATCTATCTTACTGTTCACGACACCCTTGCTATTAACTTTTTCAACATGTCGAGATTAGCGCAGTTACCAGGTGAGAATTTTCACCAATACTTCACTAGATTGCATAAGTATGTTTACAATCTTGGTTCATGGGGTTATGAATTTAGCATTCGAGATATGATTGTTTGCATAATTGATGGGATGAATGTTGAGACGCGAGCGCTTGCTGAGTACATGAGTAACAGAGGCCTGGCGCAATTAGGAGGATTCTCGGGTTTGTTGGATTTTTTCTGTTATATGGATTACCATGTTGGACAAGAAGAATTGCTCAGCACATCTCCTCCGCCAATGGAGGACTCTGTCACACACCTGGATGATCCATTCGACACTCTCACACAAGTGATCAGCAGTTGGAGGAAGTAAAAATGAGCCAAATTGGAAAATTAAAGGAACAGATGAACCAACTCATTCAAATGTTAAGTGCAAAAGGTGAGAAACAAAGGAGCTTCGAAAGAAGATGAAAATAAGACGGAGGGTGAAAAATCTGAGGAGCGGCAACCGCAACAAGAGGGCGGTGACCGCCGCATTGCTACTGAGTAGCCCCCAACATCTTCTTCTCTTGACTTTGAGAAACTCATCCCGCCACCCCTTAAGGCTTTAAATGATGCAAGAGGGGAAGAACCTATCGAAGTCATTACGCTTAGTTCATTCCCTCCTATGTGGTTTCAACATGACAATGACATGCCGAATGAGGAGGAATTATTTAAAGACAACGATAGCACCTTCGACGATGGAGAAAAGGATCTAGTACTTCCTGACTAGGAATCTCATGAGCCGACGTATGAGGTTACATGTGATGTGTCTCCTACTCCATCTGAAACATCCATTATGAGCTCGCCCATCAATGAACCATGTCTAGAGCCATTTACTGAGGCTCAAGAGGTAATAAAGGTAAACTTTTACAATTTTAAAGGTAACGGTGATTATGTTGATCCTTTTGAATGTTATTTTGAGAAGCCACCAGCGGAATTGTGTTAGTGGTATCATATTCCTTCAGGAGAGAGTCATGCTAGACTCTTTGATAGATTGAAAGGTTTTTTGAATTCCATATTTTATACTTTCAATTTATTGTGCTATGACGTTCTTTGTAAGATGTGTGCACATGAATATGACAGGCTACTGAGGGCTTTGACGATGTCTGATAGATAAGATCTTGAGATTGAGAATAATTCAAGCCAATGACATAAAAGAAAGGCGCTTCTCGGGAGGCAACCCGAGGTAAGTTTGCTTATTTGGTTATTTCAATTCCTAGTTAGCTAGTTTGCTTTTCAATAAATTAGGGTCTCCATTAGGCATTAGATAGTTGATTTTAGTTTTTGGATAGACAAAGCTTTCAGGAAAGGTCGCATGGAATCAGCAAAAGCAGCTGCAGCAATCGCCGCATATAGGCCGCGACCGCCGCAAGAGCCCGTAACACACATTTATGCAGCGACCGCCGCCAACAAGCAGTGGCCGCCGCAAGGCCCAGTCGACCCATCTAACTGTTAATTGTCCGTGAGCCTACTCTTCCACCACATTGTGAGTATTTCATTTATCTCTTCCTCTATGTTTTATTATTTTTTGTTGTCTTTGGTGTTTCATTGAGGACAATGAAAGGTTTAAGTGTGGGGGAAGGATTGCATTGCATATAGATAGAGTTTGCATATCATGTTTATTTATGTCATCATATTTATTTTTATTCATACATTGCACTTGAAAAAAAAAACCAAAAAAACATCATGCATTGCATATAGATTTCAAATACCTACCTTAGTTAGCGAAACTCTACATTCTTACGATATGAACTTCTAAATCCTATGATGAATTTGAATTGCTTAGCCTGATAACCTTAAAGATGCTTTCTTATGAAGCATTATCTTGTGATGTAATTGAGCATGTATGATTGAGTTTGAGTATGATTGAAATCCTACAAAACATGACCCTTATGAGAATGTTTAGCCTTATTGGAATCATTCATAATTCCTTTTGCTTATATGTGTGAGTTACTCTCTGTATGTTTCTACCTCTTGATATTGACTTTATTATCTATTGTCAAGACCGACTCACATGTTTGTTGCTTGTGGAGTTTATGCTTTTATGTTGAGTATTTGGCTTTAGTTTGTGCATATTGAGTGAAATAAGGTGGCAATGGTTGATACACTTAGTAACCGGGTCTATGCATGACACCCATGGGTATGATTTACGCAAAACGGTGTTGAAAACTATCCACTAAGAAAGAAAGCTTGATCATTGAGTAATCGGGTTCATTCATGACACCCATGTTTGCAACTCGCGTCAAAAGATGTTGAAGTGGACTTTATTCAAGTAAGTTGAGGTGTTGATCAACCGGGACCATTCATGACACCCATGTTTGCAACTTGCGTAAGGAATGCACCAAGGCTGAAAGAAAGCAAAGCATGAAAAAGACAAAAAAGAAGAAAAAGAAGAAAAAGAAAAGAAACGGAAAAAAAAAGAAAAGAAAAAAAGAGAGTGAAATCTAGAGCCAAATAAAATTGTGGCCTTGATCACTACAAAACTGCCTTTGGGCAACCATATTTTTGGCTTTGACGGCCACAAAATGCAACCAACAAATAAAATGTTGGCTTTTACTAGTCTAAATTCCGGCTCTAGCCAAGCCATCGACATAGTGACGTGCTCGGGCCTGGGCTCGAGCAAAAGGACCGGCGACGAGAATTCTGAGAAGTCAAGAAGTTATCGGTAGTTTTTTAAGCAACAGATTAGTCCTCAAAGAATGCCGATTTTCCGTTGTAGATCTTGAAGTTGCGGTCGCGTATGATCTCGTCAATCAGAGGTCATACGAAGTGAAAAACAACATTTTGAGGGATATGTGATGCAAGATCGCTCGAAGTCTCGGCCTCGCACTTCGAGCTCTCTCCAACACTCGATCTTCCACACTCTCGGCCTCACACTATGAGTGTTTCCGACTCTTTGATTCCGTCGTCTCTCACTAAGGAATCGCTCTTAGCATCTCACCAAGAGGTTTTATCCATCATCTCACCAAGATAGATTTTGTTTCTTAACCCTAAACAAAGGAAACACAATGCTTAGGTTTTCTCAAATTCAACTTCTCTAAGAAGAAGTTCTGAAATTTCTTTATATAGGAAAATATTGATGCTATGAAAAATAAAAGAAATTAAAATAAATCGATAAACTAATAAAGGATAATACGAAAGAGTTTCCGAGATTTATGACGGAGAGATGGGCAACCATAATGGGGGAAAACGAATGGTCTTGCCTGCCATCAAAGAGATGAAAGTTCAGAAGAATCTCTAAAGCCCCGCCATTTAATCCGACTTTACTTAATGCATTCTGTCTTCATTTATTGCATTTTTGACAAGTTGCCAGATTTTCAGACTACTGCAAAAATCCCAGATTTCGGCCATCTTCCAAGTTGAATTGACGATTGCATCCTTCAATGAAGTTGTAGCCACTTAAAATATCTTTCCAACAAGTGCTCATCGGCTTCAATAAGACCTTTATACAGCCCGAACGAGCTAAAATATCAAGGTGTCGCCAAACAATCTTCACAAATGAAAGTTGATGTTCAGCTCCGAAGACAAACCTTTGTAGGAAAAAAAAAGTCAAGCTCATAGGCGACTACGATCACATCACATAGTTTGAGGCTTTTGTCAACCAAACTTTCATGGCTAAAACCCTTGTCGACTTTTTCCTTAAAAAAAAAGAAAAGAATAAAAAGAAAGATGTTGATCTACTATCATTGCAAGTTTGACGTATTTCATTATCACCGCATGGTGGGATATCGATGAAATGTCGTGGGTTTCACCTCATCAAAGATAATAATTCTCAAACCAACAAACTAGTATAGTAAGTAAGGGATCAAACCCACATGGAATCAAATACTTCTATTGCAATGTGTATTTATTAATCTGCAAGTAAAGACAAGATATGAATGTAAACAGGCAATAAAGAATGTGAATAAGCTATGAGGAAGGTTAGTAAGAGTGAATAAGGGATAGAAGAGAAGAGTGTGGTTTCACCTACAATTCGCAACATTGGTTGGTTTACTCGATCCTCGACTCAATTCCTAGTTATTCAATCTCAATTAGTTATTCTGACTTTGGTTTATATGGATTGACATTCCTCGCGGAGATGACAATCCCTTACATCTATATCCAACCCTAACCCTGCAGGATTTAACATACAAACAACACAGATTCCCAAAGTACAGGTCGAATGGTCGCTCAAACTGTCATTATCCTACACAATCAAGACCATCCTCGGGAAATCACCCAATTATGCTTGCTAAAAAAGGTCTAATTAATCTAGTGAATCAATTGAAACCCTAGCATGATGCTATTCAATCAAGGTAATTAATCAAGAGAGAATTAACAAAAAAATAGGCACAAGGATACTGAAATAATTAAACATAAGAATAGTCAACCAGCCAACTCTTGAATTGAAGACAAAACCACGAGAATCCTAAGTATTCATGATGTACCTTAGATCTCTAAACTTCAACCCTCTAAACATCTCTTAGAGTTAATGTGTTATCGAATGATTGAATGGATGTATAAATGAATGAACCTACTGAAAATAAAATAATAAATAGCCTCCATCTATCGGTAAAAACCCTAGAAAGCTTAGATAAAAGTTTCCATAAAGATAAGATCTCGACCGCTTTCGTAGATTCTTGAAACAGGGAAATTGGCGAGCGTCGTTCTAGACGCGGGCGCGTCTCCAAATGCAACAAGATCAGCTCTCTTTACTTTTTCCAGACTTGTAGAACCCATCGAGAGCTTTCCAACGCATGGTCATAATAGGAAATCGGACATTCAAGGCCCTGAGAAATCGCGTTTTAAGTTCAGCTCGCCGCGCAAACAGCTTTTGCGGTCGCTATCGTTTCAGCTCTTAAGCCTTGATTCCTTGCTATATTGCTTCTTGGCTTGTCTTGTTCCTTAGCTCTCCTTAGCTCTATTTGATCATGATTTCTCCGTCTTTCGAGATCGGATCTTATGATCTACAAATAAGCACTAAAAACAATAGATTTCGAACTTCGAATACCATGATCAAGAATGCAAATTAGCTTATTAAACATACAATATGGACACTCTAATGCACCTAATACTACCTAAAATGCCTATACAAAATATGCGTTATCGCTGCATCATCCTCATTTGAGCTTCTACAGCTACACCAGCCACTCCTCCATGTTTCCATGGGCCAATTCAAGCATGAGCTTGCACATATCATACCCTTGTCTTGTACTATCCTCATCAAGTGAACAACCATCAACCTCTACGCAATCATTTTAGTGTACTTCTTTGAGTAGTCCACCGTCGATGCCATCATCAACGCCTTCAACAATTATCATTCACTACCATCCGCTCCTCAATGCTCAACGGAGCACAACTTCAATGCTCAACAATTACCATCCTCATTGGCACCCTCAACGCTCCATTACCATCCACACCTCCCCTCGGCGACAATGCAACACAACCTCGACCGTGCACCAATCAACAAGAACCTTAGACTGTCTTCTATCTTCAATAGTCCCCTTGGTTGGATCCTTTAGTTAAAGAAGATTGATGAGTATCTTATTGCATTAGCTCATTTAGTCAAGCATCAGTACTCCCAAATTTTTTGGCTTTGGCGACCACAAAATGCCACCAACAAACAAAATCTTCAGTCAGACATCTAAACTCCCCCAATGGCAGAATGTATTGCAAGTTGAATTTGATGCTCTAATTTGTAAGGGGACTTGAGACATTATCTTGCATCCTCCTAAGATTAACATTGTTGGTTGTAAGTGAAAAGGATAAGGTGCCATGATGATTGGTTGATTGAGCATCACAAAGTTCGCTTGGTTGCAAAAGGCTTAAATCAGGAGGAAGGAGTGAACTATATATTTTGACACTTTCAGTCCAATTATCAAGCCCACTACCATTCGTTTCATTCCATATCTCGTTACCACTCACAAATAGCCTCTACGCCAGATAGATATCGATAATGTTTTTCTCAATGGTGATTTGTCTTAGGATATATTCATTGATCAGCCTTCTGGCTTCATTGATCGAGCTCGGCCTACATATGTGTGTCACCTCAAAAAGCTTTGTATGACCTCAAACAACTACCTTGGGCTTGGTTTACCAAGCTCAAGCTCTTTCTTCTACATATAACTTCTCAACTTGTAAGTTTGACTCTTCACTTTCATTTGTCGGACTTGTGGTTCCACTCTATTTGTGCTTGTTTATACTGATGATCTTATCATCACTGGATCCTCACATGCAGCTATTGATTAGTTTGTCCAAGAGTCAATTCAACTAAAGGTAAAAAGACCATAATTGCACTTATGAGGGCGGGTTGAGAGATGTAAATGAGACCAAAAGAGACACACATCTAAAGTTGAACATAATATATAAGTAATTTAATTTAGTATACAAACCGGGGGCTACTCTTCCTATTTCCAATTAGTTTTCGGATGGAATCACACTCAACTTATATGTTTGGCTACTAGCTAGCGCACAATCGCTCATGTACACGACCTCCGGTCACAAGTACCAATGTACATTTTAGTACGATATCAGAGTGGTGAAGCCAAACGATCATGAGCTAGCTAAAAAAAGAATGAGATACTAGACTTAGCTTGTTGATCAAGTGTAATTAGAGGTAAAAATGACCCTAATTATACTTTCGGAGGCGTGTTATGAGATGTGTGGATAAGATCAAAAGAGTCTCAGATATAAAATTGAAGAAAACAAGTCTTTAGTGTGTGTACTATAAGTCAAAAATCGATCAATCTCCATCAACTTAGGGCGTGTTTGGATGTAGCTTTTTAGGGCGTTAGATAGAGCGTGAGATAGAGGGTTTTAAGAAACGCTCTTCTAATTGTGTTTGGCAAGCCAGGGCGTTTTCAGAAACTCTCTCCTCAGCCGCTTTGGAACCGTTTCATCGACAGCTCCCGTTTGAAAGCGTTCGATGAAATCTTAAAGCGTTCGACGGTGAAGAAAAATCAGAATCCCTCTCCTCTCTTCCTCACCGACATCGCCTTCCCTTCCATGAGTGGCGCACGACAAGCTCGGTAAGATCTCTAATGGAGTCTATTTCGGCAGGAACCCTAATTTCGATTTCATTCATCGTTTTGCCTGTTTGTAGGGGCTCTCCCCAGATTCCAAATCGCCATCTCCACCAAACTCTTTCCCTTTCACGCTCTTCAGGTAATATCCCTAATTTCGATTTCTATTTCAATTTCGATTTGCAAAACCTTGTTATCATCAATTTCAGATTTCATTGTTTTGGGGTTTCTTATGGCCGATTTTAGAGGGTTCGGTGAGTTTAAGATACTTTTGCTCTCTATGGTAGTGACCATGCTTGTTTCTTATGGCCGATTTTAGAGGCTTCATTAAGCTACTTTTCACTTTTCAGTTATTGTTCTTCATACTGATCACCTATCTTTGACAAAATTCAGTTTGCATAAATAAAGTCTTTGAAAGAAATCTTCATCTTATCACTTTGATGAAGCTTGTTTGTCAAGGGTCACTAAATTTCATACAAGGCCAGCCATGAAATTTTACAGAATCTGCTGTCATAGAGAATCTGCTGTCATAGAACCAGGCCAGCCATGAAATTATGAATTATGCTCATAATTTTAAAGAGAATCTGCTGTCATAGAGGTCAAAATATTGGGTGTTTGAGTAAATTTATATATCAGGAGAATCATGTATCGGACTGTTTCCTTGTTTCTAAGACATTGCTATGATTTGTGAGAAAAGTAGTGTATGATATATTTTTTTGTTCAAGACTAAGCTTGCTCAACGGTAGTCGGTAGGTAGGGGTGTAGGGCTCTTGTATGTGTTGATTGGCAGACTAAAATGCAGCCCTCTTTGAGGGGCTTTCATCACCATATATTGTGGACTAATAGCTATCTCTGTTCTGAAGTATGTTTCTCAAGCTATAATCAATTCAAGTATATAAGTTGTGTATATATAATGTCAGTTTTATAAGTTGTGTATATATAATGTCATGCACCAATGCAAACAGCTATAACTGATAATCTAAATTGATTAGTAACATTCTATATATATGTATGTTGTCAAAATGTAAGCTATTCTTGAGTGATGTGTTTGCTTAATTTCAGTAATCTTTTTTTCTCAATATTATACATAAAGTGTACATTTGTTATTCAATCTTAATTTCTGTAATCTTTTTTTTTCTGTAATATATATGTATCTATAATTTGTTATTCAATCTTTTTCTAGCAACATAAAAGTAGATGGATGCAAGTTCCAAAGGGTCCAATTTTATTTGGACTAAAGCAAATATGAAGATCTTAATTGATGTTTGTCTCCAATATCGACAAAAATATGGGCGTAACCAAAAGTTTCAATGGCCGCATATTCTGAAAGATTTTGAAAAAGTTTCTGGGAAAAAAGCCAATCAGAACTCTATGAAGAACAAGTACGACAATATGAAGAAAGAGTATTCTGCATGGAAGTTGCTGTTACAATCTGAGACTGGCCTAGGTTGGAACGCGAGCACAAGAACTATTACTGCTGATGATGCTTGGTGGGATAAAAAAATTAAGGTAACCTATTTCTTTGATGTATTTTCAGTTTTTACTTAATTTAGTGCTAGATCAAAGTTTTATGTCTGATTTTTTTAGTGTTGATTGGATTTTGCAAGGTATTCCATTTTAGGCTCAGATTTCTTTTAGTGCTAGAAAAAAGTGAGTTAGGATCCCATTTTAGGCTCAGATTTGACAACTGGCCTTATGGGTCATGGTGTTTGTATTGCTATATTAGAAATAATGCAGTACATTTGTGTATATAAATGAAACTTTATGGATCTTCATTCTTCTACTTCAATGATAATCTGGTAGTTCCTCATATATTAACACTAATTCTAATTGTTATTTTTATTCCATGATGACCTTTACAGGAGAATCACAACTGCAAAAAATATCGTACTAACCCCTTACCCGCTGATATTGAGGACTGGTGGGCCCAACTTTTTGGGGATAATGTGGCTACCGGTGAATATGCTGCTGCACCTTCAATGGATCCTATAGAAGGAATCGAAGATGAAGAAGATGGAGTGGCTCAAGAGCAAATGGCAGATTCCCTTGAAGAATACAGCTTAGCAGATTTATATCATATGATGAATCAAGGAATTGAGCAAGCTCCCACACAGGCTCCTCCTCCCACCCAGAACACACAAGCCCCTGCTCCCACCCAGAACACACAAGGCCCTGCTCGTACAAATTCCAAGAAGAATCAGAAGCTCATGAAGCGGAAAAAAAGACAATCAGAAGGATCCCTCAAGTTAGCACAACACCTTGAGAGGGTTGAAGCTACTAGCTCTCGGGCTTTGGACATGATTGGCTCCGTAACAAGTGCAAGTGTCAACCAACACAATGCATCTGAAGACCAACTTGTAGAAGCATTGCGTCTACTAGATAAAATGGCGGATGAAGGGTATTTGACTCTTGCATCACCAATGTGGTGCTTTGCTGCAGAGAAGATTACAGATGACAAATCAAGGGTGTTGTTTCTTAAGATGCGTGATGATGCAACAAGGCTTGCTTGGATTCAGTGGGCATATGCAAAGCAAGGCTGATGGGGATGGCAAATCTAGTGTTATAATGACTTCTCTTTAGCATTTTTAATTTCATGTTTCTACTGTCTGGATTTCGGATTTATGTGTAATGTTTGTGTTTTTATTTCGATGGTACATTTATGAATCAAGGGTGTTATGCTTAAGAATGTTTCATGTTTTGATACTATGTTTAAATCAAGGGTGTTATGCTTAAGAATGTTTCAGTTTTTGTTTCTTATTGCTTTCATACTTAGTTTGTTTATGATATCTTTAAATAAAACTGAAGTTGCTTATTACTTTCACATGTCTTGTTGTTTAGGTGCACCAACAGCTTTGGATGATAAAAAAAAGTTGGAGATACTTTTGCTCGTGCTTCAAGATTTGCAAACAAGTTCAAGTTGTGTTGCTGACTATTACTATACTCAAATCTATAAGGTTCCATGCATGACATCAAAGCAAACTGGCGCCCAATGGATGAAGGAGGTGCTATTTGGAAATCAGTCACGCCCCGTTGATGCTTTTCGTATGGATACCCCATTGTTTATGAGACTACATCAAGATTTAGTAGAAAATTATGGATTGACATCGGGTAATATATCAACTTTTGAAAAGCTTGGTATTTTTTTATATACCCTTGCCTTGGGATTATCAAATCGAGCTGTGGCTGAGCGCTTCCAACATTCGGGTGAGACAATTAGTAGAGCCTTCCATGATGTGTTATATGCTATATGTGGACAATCTAGAGGTCAAGGCGGACTTGCACGTGATATGATCAGGCCTATGGACCCAACTTTCTCTAGTATTCCATCTAAAATACAACAAAATGCTAGGTACATGCCATTCCAGGTAAGTTTCTTTGCTGCCTTAAACATGTGTATATTGCTTTGTATATTGCTTTGAGTTTTCATCTATAATTTTTACTGGATTCTTGCATTCGATTGCTGGCACTTGATTCACTGGCTGCACTTGCTGTCATTAAGGACCGCTTACTTTGATGGTCTTGCTTTCATTTAAGTTGAATTGATTCACTGGCTGCACTTGCTGTCATTAAGTACTGCTTACTTTCATGGTCTTGCTTTCATTTAAGTCCTGAATCTCATGAAATGTAAACATGGAGAAATAAAAAGATACAAAAAAAAATCAGAGAGAAAATAGCATTGTAAGTTGTAATTGAGCTTTTGGATCAGCTTTTGTCCGTTTTTGTCATCCTTAGTTGTAAATATTCTGATTCCACTGCATTATAAGGAAAATGTTGCTATTGATTTTGTTAGTGGGTTAACTGAATTCCATGGTTGTTCAATTTTGCTCTTGTGTTCTGCTTCCTGCTTGATCATCCTCTTGATTTTGATCTGATGTGTTTTCCTCTTCCTTTTCTTTTTTTTTGAGAAAAGCTTTGTTTTCCTCTTGAACCAGTTAGCTTTTCCCCACTTCCTGATATGATTTTGATTTAGATTGGTTAGACTGAAGCTGATTTGAATTGAGGACTGCTTACTTGATGGTCTTACTTGAATTGCTTCACTTGCTTTCACTTCACTTGCCTCTTGCTTTCTAGTGTAGACTAGTACTGTTTCCCATTTTTTTAGTAGTTTTTTTTTTACTTCAAAACGATCCATTGGCAATATTTGTCATCCTATCATATAATATCACTCACCTATCCCATCCATACAGTAATTGATAAAATTACCCATAACATGTACTCCTATCATATATCACTCACCTACCACTACAAGTCTCCCAAGGTGGTAAGGTAAACTTATAATTTCATAATATTTGTCATTATATACTTTCTCTTAGATAAATGTCTCATAAGTTCAGTCAGCATGAACATGGAAACTTTCTCTTAGAACTACAATTTCTTGCATTTCTTTTACAGAATGCTATTGGATGCATAGATGGTACCCACATCGATGCATGCATTCTAGAGAAGGGAACAACGGCTTTTAGAAACAGAAAAGGTGTGAATACCTTCAATGTAATGGCAGCTTGTGACTTTGATATGCGCTTTACATTTGTATGCGCCGGATGGGAAGGTAGTGCCCATGATTCTAAAGTCTTCAACTATGCGTTGTTGACACCATCTCTGAACTTTCCTCACCCACCTCAAGGTACTCCAAACTACAAAGCTAGTACTTTTATTTACTTTTTAAATTCAATTTGTTTAACTATTTAATTGGCATTAGGGAAGTACTATTTGGTAGATAAAGGTTATCCCGAGAAGGATGGTTATCTTGTACCATATTCCAACACTAGATACCATGAAGCACAATTTGAGAATGAAGAACCAGAAAATTATCAAGAGGCGTTCAATCGATGTCATTCGTCCTTGAGAAGTTGCATTGAAAGATGTTTTGGAGTTCTAAAAGCAATGTGGAAGATATTGAAGAGAATGCCAAAATTTGACATCCCAACACAGGTACAAATTATTATTGCAACACAAGTTCAATAATTTTTCTTATTATAATGAATCTAGTTTATAGATTATGCATTACTATATTAGAACTTTTTCTGACAGTTCAGGGCACTCTTATAGCTAGCTCTAATTTGACATCCCAACACAGTTTAGCCTCTTTATATCAACATTTCTGAATGCTTTGTATGCTGCTGCTTTGTCTAGAGTATGTTGCTTTCCTGCTGTGTGTGGTTGTCTAGAATATAAACACATAGTTTCCCTGGTGTGTGTGGTTGTCCTGAATGCACCAGCTGGTGCCATTTCGCAGAACACCCTTATATCTGCATTCTTTTGGATTTATGAACCTCAATAGCAGCAGCTGGTGCCTTCTGTTTACCTTTACTTTCCTAGTTTTCCCTTAGTTTTGGTCTTTCGGTTATATGTTCATTGAGAAATCTATTTATGATGTCATGCATGGAACCTTTCGGTTATATGTTCATTGAGAAATCTGTTTTTTACATTCAAAGGTACAAATTATTATTGCAATATTTGCCTTGCACAATTACATTCGAATGTACTCTAATGGAGTTTCTGAGGAAGAGAAAGATGGTGGCTCCGACAATGAAGGCGCTGAACATGAGCCACTCCCAAATTCAAGCTCAAGCTTGGGAGAAGAAGAGCCTCATTCCATTCGGGCGGTTCGAGATGAGATTGCTAATATGATATGGAGTACATATTGATTGAGGGCTTGGGCCATAGTGCAATGTTCTTACTAAGAAAGAATACACTTCAATTAGGTGTAGGCCAAACAAAGGTATCAAGATCCATTTGAAAGTAATGTTTCTGCTATACAAGTACATGTCTTGCCTTCAATGTTTACTGATCCCAGACCCTTGAATGGCTCAATTGGGTTCACACAGATTTTTGGTTGATTCTATTGGTTGGTTGATAGTTGAATTACAGCTTTAAGATCGAGCATGAGATATATAGCTAGCTTAAGATTCGCTTGTTAGATATATATCTATTTAGAATGTATGATTTTGGGTGATGATGTCAGGGTCGTAGTGGATCTCGATCGGCTTCCTCGGTAGCTAAGGCAACTCGGGCCTTGAGCACTCCTTGGAGGTCACGGAGGACGAATTCGATAGTGTTAGTGCAGTTGGTGCAAGTCATGCCTTTGATGCTTATCCTGCAGGTTTTGGTGGAGGCTTCTTGTTTGATCAGCTTTGCGTCGAACCCTGCATCTTCAATTACCTCTCGGATTTGTTCCTCCTACATATATACAGTCCACCATTACATGTAATTCTTAATATAAAGATACATGGGTTAAAAATGAGTTGAAATAAGCTTGAAAATGAGCTCAAAGTGATCAAAATGAGCAAAATTGACAAAACGAGCATAACAAGAAAAAAAAACGAGCATAACAAGCAAAAAACGAGCAAACGAGCTCAAATTCAAGCTCAAGCTCGAGCTTGTCTAATTACTAGCAAGCCGAATATGATCACAAAACCAAACTTGAAAAAAAATATCACCCCTATTGACGATGTATGATTTTGGCTTTATAGCCCGGGCTTGTTGCTAGGCTATAAAGTCATGTAATTTTTCTCTTTTATAAAGGAACTTTATAGCCCGGGCCAAATATGACCGGACTCTAAAGTCATACATCAAATAAAATAGATCCATTTTTATAATTTGACAATTTAATCTCCAAAAAGCTTGGATAATTAAAGGCATGCCAAACAAGATGTTCAATTTTAAGCTAGATTATAATTTTGAGCTAGATTACAATTTTTATCTAAATTATAATCTTAAGCTAGATTATAATCTTAAGCTAAGGGTATGCCAAACATGCCCTTAACCACACTAGATCTAACTAGCTTTAACAGTTCATAGGTAAACCATTTATCAACTCACCTTTTCTCGAAAGGATCTCCTCGAAATTATTAGTACCTGATATGTAAAATTAACATCTCATATGTATATGTCAAATGCTACAGTATCAATTAGTGTTCCATTTGATGTAACACAATGGGAAGGGATTAATTGTATGGATTAGTTGGAAGATAGAATACAACTTTGAGATCGTTACTCTAAAGTGATTAGATAGAGTAGGTTAAATCAATCATAATTAATTACCTTGGATCTTTGCCGATCGATATCATCATTAATAGCAGTAAAATATAGTTGTTCCGATACAAAATTTAAATCAATCTACATCATTTTGTTTTAATTAGATTATCTAAACATGTACTTTTGAGACAGGTGGGACTTTGTGTTTCTTCCACAACCCTGCCCGCACAATAAAAAAAAATACTCCATTAATTCGTTAATTAAAACTTGTCGTTTTACTATTAAGACAAATTTTTTAGGTGTTAAAAATTATATAAAATATTAAAATTTTTAAATAATTTCATACTTATTACAATTAAGTATAAATTTATAAAAACAAATATAAAAAATGATACGAGTAATATTTTATTGAGTATATAGTTTTTATCATTCTAAAATTACGTGCATAAATAGTAACGAAAAGTTTTAATTAACAGATGGCGTATTTTAATACATATATCCCGCTACAAACCCCTCATTAGGTGGGATAAGATCTGCAGACCCAAGAGAGATGGTGGACTTGGCCTCTATAAGACTAAAGACATGAACAAAGCCCTCCAAATGAAACTAATTTGGAAAATCCTTGCAGAACTTCATAATGAATGGGTTAAAATTGTTCGAGACAAATACATGAAGAGTGACAGTATCTAGGACTACATAAGGAAGAAGAATACATCATTGCAGTGGGCTAAAATGATGAAACTGAAAGAGGAATTTTGCTCTACTCTAATGTGGCGGGTACGTAGAAAATGGGAAAACCATTAGATTTTGGAAAGACATTGATGCAAACTGAAATGAATCTACGAGAACAATGCCTCCTTAACCAAGTATACAAACTAGAAACCGTCAACCAGTACAAAACACGTGAAAAAGTATGCACCAAAGAAAGACTAGAACAATCGCTTCCCCCATAAATAGTAGGAAAAAAAATCCTTGATGTCCATGATGTGCGCTCAATTTGCCATGTTTTGCATAAACTTTCATATCAATTTCTGTCCGCATTTTATATTTCTGGGTTAGAATAGTACATGAATTGTGCAGTTTATGCTTATTTGTCAATTATGGAGATCTACACTAGTTCTTGTTTAATATTACAGAAATCAAGACATTGTCGGAGCAATTCAGAGAAGTAGAATTCAAGTTGGAAAACAATTCGACATCTACTGAAGAGTCTCTCGACGTCCACCTAGCGACTCGACGCCGAGTAAATGTGAGCCAACATACATCGAGCAGAACAGGAAAGGAAGCAGACTACTCGACGTGTGGACTCAATGTCGAGTCCTGCACTCGATGTCGAGTGGAAGCTGGAGCATATCGAGCAAGTGAAGAAGAGCAACTCGACGTCAGCAGTCGACGTCGAGTCCACACTCGACGCCGAGTTAAGACCAGACTCGACATACACACACGTGAAGAGATGAGATCGAGTACCCACAATCGAGACACATAGAGTGACTCGACGTCGAGTCCTTGACTCGATGTCGAGTGTCTAACAGAAGCCCAATCCGAGTCCGAGTTCGAGTCCAATGTTGCTTCCTCACGAAGAAAGAGATCTTTTATCTACAAGATTTGGACATCTATCCTAGTTAGTGAATTTCTGATTTACCTAGGATATTTTAGTTGTTTCAATTTAATTTATTTATCAATGTTTTATCTTTAGATTTAGATAGATAGAAATTAGATATAGATAGAATTGTTCCTTCCTAGAATAGCTAGGGTTGAGCACTATAAATAAAGCCCTAGGGGCTGAGTTTTTATACATTCCATTCCATTCCATTCCACAAACAATTGTGCACCCATAGAGTAGAGTAGAGATAGAGAAAGAGCTTGAGGCCGAGTAGAGTTGGAGCGAGGAGAGACGTTGTGTCTTTGTTTAGTTGTAAGTTCTCATTTATTTTAATTAAAGTAGTTATTTCTTTTATGAATATGATGCTTGCTATTCTGATGAGGCGCGAGTAGTCACCCTACTTCTAGGGTCGGGGTGAGCCCGACGATAGCCATGTGAGTTTATGCCTAAAGGTACGATATTTATATGCGATTTCATCTTCTATCCCCATTTTGCATGATTCTTCTACGACGGTAGTAGGTAAATCCTTATTTGTATTATTGCAGCGAAATTGATCTTAATATGAATTTGGATTAATTATCAAAAAGGGTAGTAACAATTAGGGTTTATGCAAAAGCCTCTATATTCTTAATTGTTAATGACGAAAGTTATTTGATGAAAAAGGCATAATCTTTCCTGAATTTGGCATAAGACTTATATAGTTATCATTGTGACATGAATCCCCGACCTTGGAAGTTATTTAGTTTATTGAATCAAAATTACCAATTTATGTTTATTTCTGTTCATATATTTTCCTCATCCATCCTTATTTCTTCGGACATCTTTTCTGACTTTTAGATTTTTGCACGTTTTTCTTCACTGATGTACTTGACATTGAGTCCCCATAGACTCGACATCAAGTCAACCGAGTCGACATCGAGTGGACCTTCACTCGACGTCGAGTACATTGTCTTATGTTGTGTAGATTATTCGCTAAACGTCGACTGACAGTCGATATCGAGTCCCTTACTCAACATCGAGTTGTCTTCTGAATTCGATTCCAAGAAACTTATTAGGTGAGCGCTGACACGCTTCCTTTTGGATTCGATCCTGATTCCCTACCACTACAACGGGAGGGTTTCTTGTAATTTTATTTGCGTGGACATCGGATATCGGTTTGAGATTTATATTTCATATTTATTTTAGACTCGAAATCCCTCATAATAGTCTACATTCCTTATAGTGATATAGAAGATAGACTTTACTAGCCTAGCCATAACGGTTGGTTTTCTAACGCTAGTGCCTTATACCATATTACTAAGACAAGAAGAATAACGCCAAACCCTCTTAAATTGATTTGGAAGATCGACTGTCTTGCAAAAATAATTAAAAAATTCTTTGTAAAAACCAACTTAATGGAACCCCGATCAAATTCAGACTCCAAGGAAAAGGAGTGCATGTACCTTTGAACTGTCCTCTCCGTAACTACAATGGCAAAAATGATACCCACCTTTTCACTGAATGCCCGAAACCACTAGAATTCATTGGGATAATTGATGGACGAAATGAGCAAAAGATCCGCAATACTGATAAAGAGGATAAATCCTATAAGAACCTAATAATGGAGATCTTTGAAAACCTAGCTAAGAACGGAAGAATGGATCAACAATATAACGACAATAGAAGAATGGATCAACAATATAAAACTTTATAGGAGTAGTTGAAAAAAAGTGCAATGCGAGGAACAAGAAGAGGACCAAATCCATACTAGACCAAACCTCCGACAAAAGACAACAAACAATCAGAAATTGGTAAAATGGAAAAAATCGACCACATGTTATGTCAAGGTTATCTTTGCTGGCGCTAAGGTCAGGTCGGGATTCATGGCTTCTGGATTCGTTATTCGTGATAGCCTTGGGTCGGTGCGTTCGTGTGGTGCCCGCCCATGCGGTTCGATTTCTGCAGAACTTGCGGAGTGCCTAGGTCTTCCGATGGGACTCCATGCATGAAGCGACTAGGATGGGATTCTCTTGCCTTGAGGTGGAGAGCGACTGCTTGTTGCTGATTAACGTCATGAAAGGAACTTTGTGGTGTCCCTGGGAGTTAGAGATGGTGGTCTCGGATGCTCTTTCCTGTTGTCTGCTTTCAAAAACATCTTCTTCTCCCACACATTTCGAGAAGGGAATTAGGTGGCTGATAGGCTAGCGCATATTGGCCTATCAATCCTCGTTGTTCGTTGTAGATTGTGCTCCTGCCGAGTTGGGAGCCATCGTCCGTCAGGACGCGCTTGGGCGGTGGTTCAACTCCGGTTGACCACCCCCAAATCCTTGACTTGTATTAAAAAAAGTGCAAGTTATTCCTCAGCAGCATATGGAGAACATCCAGGTCGATGAAATCTAACAAATCATGATCATTCCACAATGAGTATTCACTGGTGGAGTGACAAAGTATGCAACATTATCTACAACTCTATTACCTGAACATTTCACATGAAAAAAAATACATTATTTCACATCTCATTCATGTCATTCTTAATGCCAGACATGATCATTTCAATTTTTCAATGACATTTTCCAACCCCCTTGAGATGATTTATACTAACGAGTAAGTCAACTTCTATATATAGGTTGTTGATCTGGAGATCCCGAGCCTTGATAATTCTTTGTCTTAGGGCTAGGGCTTCGGTTTTCAAGGGAATTCATTCCCGAGCCTTGTACACATCGCCCATCATACTATGGGAGTTGGCCATGCCTGGAGTAGTTACATTAACCGCAATGAGAGGGATGCCAAAGGCAGGGCTAGTGACTAGAGTAAAGTCATAACAAGGCAGCCGCACCAGTAGAATTAGGAATAGAGAGCTCCCTCCCTCTATCTTAAGAATACTGGTTTTAAAAATGAGTGAGTTCAATCCTTTTTTTCTTCTCTACTTGGATCAACCGGCCTACCCCTCTATGGTAGAATCAGTCGGGAGCCTGAGAGCAAATTTTTTCGGAAAACTCCATTCATTATGGTGTGGATATAACAGGCATGTGTAATGGCCCGGGATTATGATTTCCGGGTTACGTTTCAAAAGATGAAACCCCTCGTTGGGATCTTGCGCCCTGAGTACAGGTTGAAGGTTTGAAATTCTACTCTAACGTTTTCAAGTGGGATTTCGCACCCAAATTCAAAGAGATTGTTGGAATCCCCGGGGAAGTCCCATGTACTTGTCATAATTCTAAGCGTGGAAAACAGTCATCATGCGAATAGCGGAAGTAAGGTGTAATACAAAGAAGTGCCACGATAGAGTCGGGTCAAAACAGAGTCTAAAACAGAAGTCCGAAAACATAATAAAAGTCTGGTGAAGTCAATAACTCCAGCGCTCACTCTCCACCGAACAAAAAGACCCGCGTAATAAGCAAGCAACACCAATAGAACGAACATAAATAATACCTAAAAACGTTAATGGTGAGCGGGATCAGATGATGCCCACTTGCTATATCCGTTGCCCAATGAACACACATATGCTATACCTAATATCAATGCTTCTAGATGCATGGCGGAACATTAACACACTAACATGCTCCTAAGATCAAGTGCATAATAATAATAAGGCCTTAACACAGAATACCAAGAGGTATATCTTGCTACCTAACCACTGCCCCCTTTCCCGATAGGGCGGACAATGGCCAGCTTGTGAATGCATTCTAATTTATAAATGGGGCGAGGCACATTGTGGTACCCGACCCCATGTTGTTTACTGTTCATCATCTTCACAAAGCTATTGTCGAAAATCCCGACACCAAGGCACATAATCGGACAAGAAAAGGAGAAAGAGGTGCTCACCGAGGGGTTCTTCGAACTCGTTGGAGAACGTCGTTGGGGCGCGATTTGGCTTGCCATTGTTGGAATCAAATGAGCTCGCCTGGGTCGACAATGGGAGGTCAAAAAGGTGAAGCTTTGCACATTTAGGAGTGGAGGAAGGACGGAGCCTTACCGAGCTCGAAATACAAAAACAGGGGTGGAAGGTCGAGAGCGTTGCTCTCGGTGGCGGCTCCGGATTCGGTGGATGTGACGTCGGATGTAGGGGCGAGGAAGCTGCTGTTTGTCGATAAATAGGAGGAGGAGTTGTGTTGCTTTGCTAAGCTCCTCTGGAGGAGAAACAAGGGCTCGACATCTTGTTTCCAGAAAACAAAGGAGCAGGGTGCGGTGGCTGACGGAAACAAGAGGTGGGAGGTTAGTTGCTGCTGCTGCGGTCCGCCAAGGGAAGAAGGTGGAAGGTGTGGTGGAGGCAGAAGAGGGAGATTGTGCTTGCTCCTTTGAGTTTGATATATTCAAGACACTACCGTTTCCATTAAGAATCTTCCTTTTTTTTATTTGGTTTCCTTGCTCCCTTGTGGGATTTTCTCTTATGACTATTGAGTGATTTTGGATGCAAGCTTCCCGGTGTGACGTTGTATTAGTATAAATTTTCTGATTTCTTCATCCATTGGGCTGTATGTTGTTGAATATTATTTTATTTCGCAAGAACCAAATCGTCCACCATTTTAGAGCCAAACACTCCTTTTCTTCTTTAGTAAAGGTATGTCCCTAGTGGCTAAGGATAGCTTTAATATCCCTAGTATCAGTGGTGGCCGCAGGAATTTTTCGGTGGGATTTTTTTTCCTCGGTATATATAATAAAGAAATTTTAAAAAGATATATTGAAAGAAAACCATAAATTATGGTATATTGAAAGAAAACCATAAATTATGGTATATAAATATGATATTTTATTATAAAAATTTATACAATAATTTAATCATTTACATATATATGTACTTGATTAAGATTTTTTTAATATTGAAAGAAAATTATAAATTTTTTAAAGAATTTGTCATTGGCAAATGAAAAAAAATTTGATAGGATTTGAAAAGTATGACAAAAAACCTCATAAATTGTGGTTTAAATATGACATTAATAGTCAAAAAAATTCATATGAATAAAAATTTGAAGATTTAAAAAAAATATATGTGTAACATAATGAATTATCTTATGAAAATATTAAAAGAAAAAGGCAAATTTGCTAAAATGACCCTCATATCCGGAAGGTTTGCATGAGTAACCCAATCCGGAAAAAATTTGCACAAAAGCGGATATCCGCTTGACAAGGGGAGCCGGTGGCCGGTCACCCTATGGGGGTACAGCTGGACTCCACTCTCGGTGGGAGGGAGGCATCTTTACTCCTGAAAAGCAAGGACTAGTGAGAGAGGAGGGAAGAAGTTGCTGCTGCAGTGGCAGAGGACAAAAGAGAGGGACAGAGAGACGGAGAGAGAGGGAGAGAGAGAGAGAGAGAGGTTAAATATAAAAGTGCAGGCTGAGAGGACAGATAGATCAGTGAGAGTGTCAGTGAGGGGGAAAAATATTCTTTCAACTAAATTATAAGTTTAAGAGAAAACCAATTGAAGAAAGAAGGGTCTGGGGGTTTATTTTAAGGATCACGTGTAAGCAGTAAGTTGTAACTGGACATCCATATTCGATAAACATGTCAGATATTGTCTTTCACTGGACACGATTGTAACTATGAAAAACACAGGTCATTAACTACCATAATCAAATGGAGAAGATTTATGGGATGAGCATATTCTCTATAATGACATATTGTTTTATGTGTGCCCAATTATAATATTTACCCATACTTGGATGCCATGATCTTATTATCTCTGGCCATCACTAGCATGCTTTACCCATATTGGAATCGAATGGATAAGAGTGACAGTGAGGGGGCATAAACATACTTATAATGACATGGTAAGGTGAAGAGAAAAACCATGGAATAACAATAAAGTGGGTGGAGGTGAATTCGTGGGCCGACTGGTAATCGCATAGTTTTCACTGGACACAACATAAATAAGACATGACAGACATTAAAATATACTGGACACAATATGACGGAGATAGAATCACTTGCATTAATCAAATACGACACAGGAGCAAACATTTAAAAGATAGTAGGAGAGAGTAGCAACATAGAAGACAGTGAAAACCAAATTTACGGTAACAAGCCGCGAAATTGTGGCTGCGTGGTGAATCTGTATCCATCCCAATCGAAGTGTGGGCGCATATTGCGGGCACGATGATCAGACGTCTCGTTGCTAAGTGGGAAGTAGACCGTGAAAGTTCGGTCACTCCCATAACCGGACACACCAAGGACCCTCCCGGCCCAAAACCCATCGTTGTCGCGGCAGTCGACAAGGTCTTCGGGCATGTAGATGTCGTAAGAAATACGAGGCGACCGTGGACGAATTCGTTGCACCGGGAGGACCTCCCTCAACAGCTCTCTTCTGTTGTTGCGTAGGAGGGTCATATATTCGACCTCCCAGTGGTTAGGGTCCAGTTTGCGTACAAGGGTCGCCTCGTAGAACGACCCGAGCATCCCAGACTCACCGCCGACAATCTCTACTCTTTGATTTCGTCGGTATGACAGCGGCGACATTGGTCCTGCATAAAATAAAATAAAATAAGGTAGTATAATGATACAAGTAGCAAAACTGAAATCTACACAAATGAAGTGATCGACAAACCTCCATCGTCCGATTCATCGGATGATATAACGATGGGGACAGGTCGGGGAGGGAGGCCAGATGAAGAGCTGGGGTGGTGTGAAGAGGATGCCATTTCGTTGAAGGGTTGTTGGAGAGGTTGTTAAATGGAAATGGGGAGTTCACTTCACCGATTTGTGGGGAGTATGGATGGTGAATGGCTATCATATAAGTGGGGTGTGTGGGAAATAGCAACATTGTTCAGCATGTGACCGTTGAGGAAGAAAAAAAAGAAACAAAAAGCAAAGGGGATTGAATTGCAGTGTTTTGTTGTTGTCTACAATGCACATGGCAGTGGTCTTATCTATACATGACACGTGTCAATTCTGACATGACATACAATAAAGTGGGTTTACTTCTTGTCTTTAGACGCTACATGACACCCCTTTAAACCAACTAGCCGGTTAATTAATACCGACTGGATAACAAACAGTTTTCCACTATACACCTTTAGCAGTGGTTTTAGTAACATTTTGACCTTTGTAAAAAATTTGGTTTCCCACTCACCATTAATACTAAAAAAATGCAAAACCATAGAGAGAGGAGTATACCCATATTAATTTAAAACAATAGAGAGAGGAGTATACCCATATTGAAAGAAATGAATAAAATTTTGACCCAACAATAACTTCAGAGAGACCAAGGGGGGGGGGGGGGAATCTTGCAGAGGGTAGATAAAGACATTTGATAAGACAGGAGAGAGAGAGAGAGAGAGAGAGAGGGCGGGAGTGAGATTACATCTCCCGCCCTGTCATTTACCCCTTAAGAGAATAAGAGGGTGAGGAGGGAGGAGGGGGAGTCCATAAACCCATTCACGCGCTTGACACCTACTGGGGTTAAATGGACAGACACCGACTTCTTGGCGAAAATGAGTAAGTCATCCTTCCATTTAGGTTATGCGATACGTCTCTCCCCACAATATGTTCTTCTCCCTTTAAAACTTAATGTGCCCCCCACTAACTAATGGAACAGGGGAGAAATCGTCCGTGTGTATCACTGTATTGTTTGGCGGATGGTGGGATTGTGAAGAGGGCATTTGGGTCGTGAAGCCGTCGAGAAGTCAAAAGGCCATACTGGTAGACGAAAGTATTGACTACGTCTCGCTGAAGAAACAACTGATGGCCAAGTTTAATGTCGATGAGAGGATGCATGACGTTGAGCTCACATATGTAAAGCCGAAGAAGGAAGGGTGCAGACCTTTTTCCATTGGGGATGATGAAGACTTGCAGGCCTACAAGTTCGTAAACGGTCTTTCCGATGAACGATTCTGGCCTATCGACCTCCATGTCTCCCTGGTACGCAAGGTTGGAGGCGATTTCACCACTACGGAAGGATCCACAACGGCCCATCCACTCGGGGGTGGGCCACACTTGACCCAAGAAGATCACCCACAGTTAAAAACTAAAACCCTCTTGGCAGAGGATGAAGAATTGGAAGTTGTGGTAGCACAAGGTGTCGATCGAGCAGGAAGAGGTGTCCAGTTCAAAACTAAGAGTGTCCAGTTAGAAAGCTCACTTGTCCAGTTAGATAATCCACGTGTCTAGTTAGAACCAAGTGATGCGTTGTACAACGCAGTCGCTTATGGCCATGGGAAGCAGGTCATTTCTATGAGCAGTGACGTCGAGGATGTAGTCAGCCCGTGGGATCACGAGGCGGAGCGAGCGGTAAGGGAAGTAGAGGAAGCATACCAACGCGGAAAAGGGAAGACCGGAGCGTTTCCGACGACTGTGAAACTTGAACCCATAGAGTGGACGCCGCCCGCTTATGGGAAATTTAAATTGTAGAAGCGCCGCCGCACGTAGCGGGGGCATAGGAACTTCCATTTGCGGGGCCTTTCGCAATGAAGTAGATAGTACGCCCATTTTGGTTAGACACCTTTCGCAAAGAATTATGTTGCCTTTCTACAACTTCGTATGGGGGCACTACTAGAATTTTGTTCATAGACATCGGGTATAAACCGATGTTAATAAAAAAAAAATTCAACGTGTTAGTGGGTGGTGTTAAAAATCCAAACTTTATCACATCGGTTTATAACCGATGTCTATAATAATTTATAACATCGTTTCTATTTGTAATATCGACTTAAATGTATGAATATAATTACATTTTGATTGATTCACCTAATGTTAAAACATTATTATTTTGTATTTCTAGTTATCTAAAGATATGCACAACAATTAAAAAAATCACATTAACATCGATATTTTTTCCTAAAACAATGTTGTAAAATCTTATTTACATCAGTTATAGGTGATTCATTTCATGTTTATCAACTTTTCCTTTGTATTTTGTCTTGTTATTTCGTTTAAAAAATAGTATACAACATTCAATATTTATAAAGACGATGTTATATGGATATATTTAAATCAGTATATTTGAAAGAAATGATGTCTAAAAAGATTATAACATCATTTTCTTTATGAATAACAATGTATAATTTCGAAAAAGACATCATTTTTATTAGTCGTTTTGTTGTGTTTCAATACATTTAAAATCGCTTTTTATTCTATTAAATGATGTCTCATTTCCTGTTTATATCCATTAATAGGCTACTTCTCAAATAATAAAAATCGGATCAAATACATGATGAAATACCAAAAATAGATTCAAATCCAATTCTTATTACGTCAATGCCATCCCCAAAAATATTGTATCACGACAACACGCTCAAACAAAATATTGTATCACGACAACACACTCAAACATCATAGCTAGAAGGAAAATAGAAAAGTAGCCTTTGCACAAGATCTGCAGCAAGCCAGCAACCTTCCTATATGTGTGATTAGAACTGCATTTGGCCCTGCATCAAAGGGGTGTAATGGACAAAAAATGCATAAAGCAACACACTTTATTATTATTTTTTTATAATTTTCATAAAATGAAGTAAAATGGACAAAAAACAAAAGAGCAACACAAACGAGGGGTTCTAAACAACATGGAGATCTTTACTCCCGACAAACAGTTGAGCTATATTGTTCCAACAAATCATTGACATTTCAGTTAAGATAAAAATAGCTACATATAACCTATGAACTTATTAGAGAGAGAGAGAGAGAGAGAGAGAGAGAGAGAGAGAGAGAGAGAAGTAATTTTAATTTTAACCTACAAATATATGCGTGTGAACCAATATAATATAAAAAAAGAACAACTTAACTTTTCATTTTAACCTACAAATAAGTAGAATAGAAACAAATAAAGCAAACATGCTCACACAAGAGGCATGAAGTAGCAGGCCTAGAGGTAGTGAACAAAGTGAGAGGTGAGTATCAGAATGCCAAATCTTGTGTGGAAATCTCAGCATTCTAATAAATATAATACAACATCGGAGAGGAGAAAGGGAAGAAAAAATGAAGGCATGCTAAATTACTAACAGTAGGAGTAGGAATAGCCTAGATAGAGACATAATGGAAAAGAGCTATTTAACTGAGATTTATCACTTGCGAACAAATCAATTGCTTAGGCAAAGGTAGTCAGTTGCAATCATCCCATTGTCAACATTGACGATGTGTGAGTAATAAGAAACTAACCCTGAAATTTTTCAAATCGATATCAAAAAGAGCCCATGCCTTTGCACTTTAACAACTACCTCTTCTCTCTTCATTCTTCACTCAGTGGACCTGACATGCAAAACAAGAACGTAAGCAATTTACTCCTTTACACATAAAGGAATCAATTATCAAGAATAAGAAATATAGCCTTCAACTTAAACTCGATTATACTAGAAATATACCTAAATAATCAAATCAACTGGCTTTGTCACTTTCACAATTGATCTAAAATTCGAATATGAAAGAAAGGTCAGGGACATCTAGCAGCAACAGTTGGTGCACCACCTGAAATTTCTAGAATGCAAATCCACCAGCAGCTTTAGCTGCATGAAAAAAGTCTCACCAGCATCAATTTGATGATTTTGGCCAATCCAGTCAACCTATGAAGCAGAAAACCTCTTATCAACTTAAGTCAGTGCTGAAATAGATAAAAGTCCAATGCAAATATTGCGTAATGAATGTAGTAACCTGCTTAGGATATGCTCCTGTGTCGAAAATGAATTTAGGCCTACCCTGCATAGGATCAGACCCTGGCTTCATTTTTGGGACAACACTTGTTTGGATTATGAGAGATGGACAAAAAAAAATACATGGATTTGTATTTAACTATCTCACACCTTGAATCTAAAGAAATATGGACAAAAAAAATGTAATGGCCTCTTAAACTTTTTAACCAATACTTACGAGAACAACAATCAGTTTGGTATCGATCTGGGCTCCATGCAGCTTGTATATTCTCACCCTGCATCTGAACAGAATATGTGAAGAATAGGAGAAGCACATATCATAGCATCAAAAGGTATCCAATTCAGTTATCACTTCGAAAACATTAGGAGCTCGAGTCAAATAGATCAATGTCCAAAATATCAGCAATCATTTAGCTAGCATTTCAATCTAAAGAAAAATGTTAACACTAACAGTCTACAGGAATTACAAATGTATGACAGCTATATAACCAACATTCATTTTCTTAACTAGATTTCCCTAAGATAATAAAAAGAGCCACCCAACACGAATATCATAGCAATTGTTTTAGCATGACATAATATAGTATATTCTGATCAAGAAAAGGGCAAGTGAAGAAAGAAGGAAAAACATGTTAAGCAACAAGTTTACAACATTTTATACTTATTTCATCTTCATCATAATTTTCACATGTGAAAACAAAAAAAGGGCATATAAGATTTGTCCTTGGTTGCTCATTTGAAAGTAAATGGAAAGGTAAATCCATTAACTAAACAATTTCCATTAAAAAAAAAGGAAGAGTAGAGCATTTAAGAAGTCATTACTTGTTATTCTCTAGCCAAACAAGTGAGTTAATCTGATCGAAAAAGTCATGTGCATTTCCAGGAACACCAACACCAAGGAATAAATTCGCCAAACCCAATATCTTTTCTAATGGAACCTGAAAAGCAAGAATAAAACATATAAAATAGAATGATTATCAGAACGTATTAAATCATATCCTGTTTTCTAGAGCAAGAAGAAAAGATGGTGAGGTTAAAATAGATCGTCTCTCTTCGATTAGATTCTATTTGATAATTGATACAGGTTACCTCAAAAAGAGACTTTTTTTAATGAAACAATTCAGCCATTTCAGAAGCACGGTATTGAACAAAAATTGCAGAGTCTTATAAATATCAAACCATAAACATGCACTTGTTCTAGATAATGTTCAGATTATTTGTCATGTTTTAGAAGAGTTCTCACAAACCTATCCTGTATTTATTAGTTGTAGATAAAAAATGAGACTATGCCAAGATAACTCAGAACTTAACCATCAAAGTGGTGATGGAGAAAGCAACATCTGAAAGAGCAAAACTTTACATGAACAAGACCTTGCTGTAAACTAAAAGAAATCGATTAGCTAAATGCAATTCAACATGCAATTAAATGCCAAGGAAGGTTTCAACTTACATTCAGCTCATAGAAACTAGCATCTTGAAGGAGGTCTAACAAAATTTGTTGCAGTACTGTGACTTTTTTCACATTGTTGTTGTTCGCAGTCTCTATGCTCTTAAGCCTGGCTCTAGATTCATTCAAGTCCTTGCAAACAACAGCAATGTGACTGTGACCTTGCTGAAATATTCAATCGAAGAGAAAAATAGGGATTCTGAAATTAGGGTTTTCATCCATGTTCAAAGACTCATTGAAAGTGTTTAGAAGAGATAAGAAAGCAAAATAAGGGTTCTCAAAATTAGGGTTTTCAAAAGCTGCGTAACTATTCTCAAACTAGGGTTTTCATACCTTGATTTGGGTGTTTAATGGAGTCGAACAAAGACAATCCAGAGGAGTAACACTTGACCTCGCCTTGGTGGGACTGAGAAGTCGGAGGAGATGATGCCGGCTGACTCCAAACGAAGACGACCCTCTCTGGTTGAGACAAATGCCGGAGAAGATGATGAAAAGAAGACAACATCTCTTCGGTGTGACTGAGAAGCCGGAGAAGATGATGGAATCGGGCGGGAGAGAGCAGGTTAGGGAGAAGAAGGCTTGATTTCTTCGGTCACCGACCCCTATCACCATGAATCGCCTTCCCTGTTGTTCTTCCAATTTGGGGATTTTGATTTTCCTTACGTGGGTACTGGGTAGAAATGAATTAGGGTGTTGGACCCTCGGGTCCTCTTTTTACCAAAAAATAAAAAAAGTCCTTTTTTATGGTTAAGTGTTTGAATTTTACTGCCTCAAGTGTTATAAGCGGACTTTCAAAAAAAATTCAAAACGTCTTTTTAACATTGTCCTAAAAGTAAGACCGATGTATATATTTTCATTAACATCGATAATTTTAAAGACGATGTTATAATAATTTTTAACATCATGCGTTTTTCTGACCGATATAAAAGATCCGATGTCTATGGACATAATTCTAGTAGTGGGGGTTTTGTTCTAGTTCTAGTTTGTTCTATTATGTTAACGGAATGCCATATGACATTACCCCCTTTTGACATGACACTATCATATTTTGGCATGACATTAGATTCATATTCACATGACATTAGCTTCATATTGACGTGACATGTATCTCGATTGACATGTCATAATTAAAAACCAATGAATACAACAATCCAGCAATAAGTGCATATCCAAATGTCTAAGACCAACAAACATAAGTGCATATCCAAATGTCTAAACCAACTAACAAGTCTACACAAACCAACAATGTATATAAAAGCAATGGGGGAGTTTTTTTAAGGATCGGATGGGGTTGTAAGACGTCCGTGAAACATGGCAACACAAAGGGATTGGCGGTACGCCGCAACGAATGAATCGTCCAGGCCATGGAACTTGGTGTCGCCGGTCGCGAGGAGCTGCAGGTAATGGATGGCATATGGACCACAGTCGCCCCTACGTCAAACTAACGAAAAATGCTCACACAACCCATTTGACTTACGATTGGTGTGCCAATGTTTTCTAAATAAAGAGGCGATAATGACTTACGATTGTTTGCTTTGGGGAATCCCCTTCACCCTTTTGTACGCCAAGGGTTTCGGGACTTTACCGACCCGTTTGACTCGATGTTCAGGGTGGCCGTTCATCAAAATGGGGAGGAGGTGGGTCACCGGCTTCAGGAGGCCCGACATATGGCGCTCAGCGACGTGGCTTGTGTCGGGATCGTAGACGTCCAATGTTCACTCCGCGAAGTTGATGTCAAGGGTCACTCAGTGCTTGTTCTTCAGATTCCAAGGTGCCAACAACCGGTCGACATCGGCCCAACCTGTCGGAAACATCTCCGGCAACTTGCCGTCGAAGTATTGGGTCACCGTGTCGTCCCCCTTCACCACCTCAAGGTCCCCCTTCGCGTCCGCCAATTTCTTCTGCAGGAGATACCCCCAGAAGAAATCCAGAATGACGACCCCTTCGTACTTGTCACCGGCGTTGATGTCCTTCTGCAGTAGGGTGCAAGCTTGCTCAATATGCTGGACGCAAGGAAAAATCATTAATTTGGAAGACCATATGAGGAAAAAGGTGATGACTCAAACCACAATGTGGGAACGTAAATAACCTCGGATGACACCCAGTTGGTCGGTGATTGAAGTGTCCCAAAGAACTGCTTCGCCAGTAGGGTGCCTTCGACCGACCGGACGGGGTCACTTCCGTCCTTCATCCACGCAGCGAACGCATCAGCATCTACCCTGGTCGCCATGCCTAGCTCAACGGCATCCATTGGCTTCTTGCCCACACGCGGCTTCTTCGCTGGTTGCGTTTGGTCCACCTGGGACAACGTATCAAGATGTTGAAGGATGCTTCTTCTCGGCCGTATCAGGGGCACCTCAGCCTCAGCCTCAACATCAGAACCGGGTGCCACCAACTCCTCCTGCAACTTGAAGCCCATTGCGTTTGACATGATAGTAAACACAAAGAACATGACATCAGTTATATATTAACATGACAGTCTCATGCGCAAACCTTGTCCTGGTCCTTCAACTTGTCATCCTTCAACTTGGCCTTGGCCTTCAACTTGTCCTCCTTTCTCTTGTCCTTGCCCTCGTCCTTGTCCTTGTCCTTGTCCTCGTCCTTGCTCTTATCCTTGCCCTTCACCGATCCCTGAACCTAAGCACATGACCTCTTATTAACATGACATATACTGGAATTGCCATGACATGTGTGGATACTAACAGGACATCCATTACTAAAAACATGACATTAACAGGAAATGACGATTCTGATCTAATACCAGGAGAACCTTACCTCCTTTCCCAGAACTTCCTTGTCCTTGTCCTCCTCCTCTTGCCCTTATCCTTGTCCTTCACTGATCCCTGAACCTAAGCACATGACCTCTTATTAACATGACATATATACTTGAATTGGCATGACATGTATTGATACTAACAGGACATCCATTACTAAAAACATGACATTAACAGGAAATGACATGACGATTCTGATCTAATACCAGGAGAACCTTATCTCCTTTCACATAACTTTCTCTCGCTCCTCCGACTCCCTAGTCCCCTTCCACCGCAGTTCCCTCCTCATGTTTTCAATCGCCTCCTCAAGCGTCGCCATCTTCGAGCTTACCTCTGCGGATATACTCCTCAGCATGTCGTCCATCTTTGCCACTAACCGTGACTCTATCTCTAATAGGGTAGCTTGTGTCTGCGTGCCCTCCCCTAATTCTTGCGTTGACCCACTTGCTCCCTTTGGTTGTTTCTTTGTTGGGGGTTTGACATTTGCTGATAAGAACGCCCGGACTATGTCGTCGAAGAAGTTGTCCCGCTTATCGTGAGTGTTTCGGACATCGCGGTATAAACCAGTTGCTCTCTCCACATCATCAGGGAGTAGAAGAGGCCTCACGGCTGCAGGGTCATTGAAGTGCCCGAGCTCCTTCGCCTCCTGCAGTCGGGTTTCGATTGAGGCATACTCGAGGTTCGGGTCTCTAAACTCGTATCGCAGACACCTGGGGTACAGCTTCTCGTCTATGACATTCACGAATTGGTCGGCCATTGGAGTGAGGGCTTCGTACACCCATAGCTACAATTACATATTGTCCAGTAAATAATCACTTCCTGTCCAGTCAATAAATATTAGACGCCTCGTAAACGAATATACGGCGTCCAGTGATATCTGTGTACGAACCTGGAAGGCGAGAGGGAAACCCAGCAGGCAATAGGTCGGGCGTGCATTGGAGCTGCCCTCATCTCGTATGAGCTTCCTCTCGATTTCACGGTTCAGGAACTCGTTCGTTCGCTCGTAGCAAAGCCGACCCCAAAGAAACGTCAGGAACCTGTCAATGTCGCCGATAAGGTCGACCACCCACCCATGAATGTAATTTTTGGGTTCCTTCCCGAACAATACTCCCTCGACCAGCATCAGCAGGACAAATTTTAACTTTCTGGTTGACGATTTCTCAGATGCCATCGCCACACGGAACTGTACCTCGAACTCGGACATCCTCATCTTTGAAACTCCAAAGAAATCATACACTGCCTTCTCGAACCCGTCGTCGTCCTCGGGCTCTTCGCCATAGCCACAGTTGAGATCGGTGACAATGGCGAACTCAGCTATTGAGAACCTGACGACCGCATCATGGATCTTGTACCACGTTTCATTCTCCTTCTTCGTCTTCAATTGTCGTTGGAGAACATAGTGTACAAGTTGTCCCGAGAACTGGACCCTTATGCCCAGTCTTGCAATGCCCCCCAACGGGCTGTCGGTCAGCCACTTCCAATGGGACTCGCTCAACCGGTTGTCAATCTTTACCAGGAGCGTCATCCGGGAGTGTTGGTTAATTTTTGCTTTGAAGTGTCTATCTTCCTCTACGGCGTACACAACCTGCACAGACTTCAACATGTCAGCCACACTGCAGCTCAACCATCACAACTTACATTACTCGAACGAAAGCCATATTACCGCGCCGGATGTTTGAGTTGTACGGTCTACAATCTTCTTTACACTTCGCTGCGACATTTTTAATATTCACCAGATATCCTGCATAGTGGAAGACCCAAATTCAATATTCTACACATCAATTCTTCTCCCCCAACCCATGGTTCCCTTCATATCAATATCAAATGTAACATGACACAAACACAAGTACACATGACACACACACATATACACATGACACATGGTTGTGAAAACATGACAGCATACTTATTCAATCTGTCCATTTTCATTTGCACACAAGTCACCCTATTCCAGATAATGTCAATTCCACATAAACTTTTTGCCCTTTCTAAAAAATTTCCTAACCCTAATGCGCCGCATTTCATCCAATTTCCCCCAAACCTCAACGCATCCACAGTCATAAGCCCCATTTCGCCCAATTCCCCCCTAAATTGAACGGATCTACACTCACCCTGCCACTGATAAGTTGGATTCAACAAGCCAGTTGCCCAATTTCCCCATTCCCAAAAATCCCCTTCTCTCCCAGACGCGCAAACCCCAGTACCCAAACTTTCCACAAATTGTTTTTAACTTGACGCCGGTTACTTCCTACATGATAGGGCGATATTGCGTACTGTCAACCCATTCGACCCCTTCTTCCCATTTTCACACAATCCAAACCAGTTTTGGTTCTTCTAATCGGTTCCTCCCCTACGAATCGAAGCAAAACGTATTTAATCGGCATTGGGAGGGTATACTTACTTCGAAGTCGGCCTCTTCGTCTCCTCTTCTGCACTGTCGCCTTCTTCCTCGCCTTTGCTTCTTCTTTTCCTCTCTCGCTCTGTCGTCTCCTTCCTCTTCTTCATCCTTCTCTTCTTGTTTTCCTCAGACTTACATGTGGAACTGTTGCCCTCTCTCTCTCTCTTCCTCTTTTGTAAGCCGTGAGAGGCAGTTGGGGGTCGACAGTTTTCAATTCAAATTGCTTCCTCTCTCACTCATCCACTCTCTCTCTCCACAATAACTTCCCCCACTTCCACTCTCTCTCTCCACAATAACTTCCCCTTGCCTCTCTCTCTCCACCCCGCTTCCTCTCTTTCTCCTCCTTTACCTTCTCTCTCCTCTGTCCCGGTTATTTCCAACCGGCAAACATGCAATTTTTTGGTGGGGGAGGGGGGGGGGGGGTGGTTTAACCTTTGCAATTTTTGTGGATAGTGGGTTAGTCTAGCAAACAATTTCGGGGCAAGGGTCATATACTTTAATTCCCTCAAAGAAAAATATAAAATTTTGATTTAAATATGACATTTATAGTAGGGAAAAAAATAGTGCAAAAGGGGAAGGAATGAGATTTTAACACATGACCTCTTGGGTTACTTAAGGATCAGTTTGGTAACACGGAGCTGATGAGGTAGCTGAAGTTGATAGGGTAGCTGAAGCTAATAGATTAAGTGTGTTAAATATATGTTAAATTAGAGTTTTCATAAGCTAGTAAGGTGTTTGGTAACCCAGCTGATAGAGTAGCTGATACAAACTAGCTGATCAGATAAGAGAAAATCAATAGAATTCTAAAAAGTTTGGGATGAGTAGCTGTTGAAAATCCAATTTCAAAAGCTAATTAAATTAAAATCTTATATTTAACTTATTTAAAACTATAAAATATTAAAACCAAAAATTCCGAAAAGCTACATGCATTATCAAACGGACCCTAAATATCCTTCCCTCCTTTTACCAACTAAGCTAGACAAGTTTTGTGTTCTCTTTCACATTTTTTATTTTTTTTATCTTATTTTTTTTAACTAAGCTAGACAAGTTTTGTGTTCTCTTTCACAATTTTTATTTTTTTACCTTTTTTTTTTGAAAAAATACTACGAAGTTCCGTCGCCAGAGAGTAGGGCAGCCGCGCGCCGCCACTGCCTGGTATATATATTGGCATGTTATTAAGTACATTACTCACCCTCTCAATCTACCAAGTTGTATGTTTACTGAATTTACATTCACTGAATATGTGAATATCATCCTCAATTGAGTTTCAGCATAGGACGCATGTGGTCGGGATAGCCATCTCTCGTCGCACGAGTGTAGCTTTCGTTGGAAGCCCTTTCTGACAAACTTCCAAAGCAAATTTTTTATCTTTGGGTAAGCGGTTCTGTTCCGGTGGAGTTGAAGGGAAACTCTACAAAATAGAGTTTTTCATTCCTCTCTCAAAAAATAAAATAAAAGAAAAAATAAAAAAATTTGAGGATGGTGGTGGAGGGAGGGAAAGGAGAGGGGAGGATTTTTAACCACTGATTTTAAAATCAGTGGTTGAGATCTTTTCAACTCTATGATAAAGTTTTTTTACAAACTCTACCCAAACTGCTCCCTTGGACGACTATCCATTTTCCATTGTGGGTAGGATTGTCATTAGTCTGGTAGGTATTAATAACCAACTACATTGTATATCATACTTCTTATAATAGTGTGAGAGGCTTGATGAATAGTATATCTATCTCACTGCCATTTTTTTTCATTTCTCAACTTCCCATTTTACCTTTACAATTTGTTTTAGATGTTGACTTTGACTCCAATTAATTTTTTTTATTAGGAAATAATTCGAGATCAGACAAACCTAGACCTCGAAGGCCGACAAGTCGGCAGATGGAAACCGTCAAGAAGAGACAAAATACAACGAGGGTGCAAGAAACAAGCATAAGAGCTCTACAAAGAGAAACTAATGCCCACTAATCCGGAGGAGATGCGGACGTAGACGAACGAACGAAGCCAAGCGATACCAACAGCAACACCGCGGGCCAGCGATACATCAGGTAACACCTGTGGGCGATGAAGACGAACCTCCAAGGAAATAACATTTCGGGAAAAGGAGACGCCTCGATGCACACCGCCACGACCCTAGCATGACCCGACTCCGAACAGCCAGAACCCCATCAACTGAAGAAGAAAAGTTGTTGTTGCAGGAGGATGGTCAGTATGAAATATAATGAAATAATCCAAACCAGATTTGTGCCCCAGCAAATGAATACAAGACTCCTCCAATGCAGTAAGAGAAAGTCAGGATCGAATCCACGAGGAAGCTTGTCAGCGGTTTTCAGATAGCGGCAAATCTCACAGACAAAATAGCAGAAAGACAGAAACAAAGAAACAAAGACAGAAAAGACAAAGCAAAGCAGAAACAAAAGCGAGGACACAGAAGTAGGTCCATATCGACTAACCGTCCTCGATATCGACTACAGATGTCGACAACAGAAACTCAGCAAAGCAAACAGACAACTCGATATAGACAAAGCCAACTCGATCTCGACCAGTGTCTACTCGAGATCGACAAGACTCTACTCTGTATCGACTAAAAACTCAGAAAACGTAAATTGCAATTTCTCGAATCCAAAACTTAGAATTCCGACAAAATAAATCAATATGCTAAAAGACTTTCAAGGCCAGGGTATCAACACCACAACGATAACCATGCAAAGTAACACATAAAGGCGTAAAAGATCATGCTTTCCATCAAAATAACTTTCGTTACTAACAAATAGGCATATAGAGGCTTTCGCATAAACCCTAATTGTTACTAACCCTTTTTCACATAATTAACCCAAGTTGCATTAAGACCACTTTCGCTTCAATAACACAAACAAGGATCACCTTCAACTCTCGCAAAAGAATCATGCTAATAGGGATAGAAGACGAATTGCACAATAAGATCTGACCTTTACCGCATCACCTCACATGACCACCGTTGGGCTCACCCCAGCCCTAGAAGTGGGTGGACTACTCGCTCTTCATCATCAAGAAAGACATCAAATAACAAAAGAAACTAACTTGCATTGAATTAAATAAAGAAAGCTTACAACCCACAAGACAAATCCGCTTTCGCCTTTCCACCTTGCTTGCTACAAACTTTCTCTCTCTACTCCTACTTACTTGAATGGAATTAATTGTGTTTCTGAATGAATGAAAAACCAGCCCCTAGGGCTTTATTTATAGCCTTCTATTCCTTGCTAATCAAGGAGAGAATCTTCTATCTATATCTACTTAAAAGCTTAAAGATAAATAAATTGCTTAAGGGAAATAAATCTTTAAAGGAAACTATATCTAAAGTTGCAAAATATCTCCAATGTAGGTAGAACTTCTCTTCCATAGATAGACTTGATCAAATTGGATAAAATCTCGGCCAACTCGGCTTCCTTAGGCTCCAAGGATTCCCAACTCGACAAGGACTGCTCAAACCACGTAACACGCTCCCGGACGTGGCTCGTCGATCTCGACCAAGGCTACTCGACATCGAGTAGGATTGTCGTCGACTGGTGTGGCTCGGCTTCTCGGGTAGATTTGCTCGACATGGCTCGGACTTGTGGTTCTGGCTCCTCGATATCGACAAGGACAACTCGAGATCGAGTTGGGTTGGCATCGAGGATGCCTGGACTGGTGATGTCGAGTAGGTGGTGCTCGTCACGGACTCGGATCGGCGCCATGGGTTACTCGATCTCGACAAGATCTACTCGAGATCGAGTAGGGTTTTGCTCGGCGTCTTCGTCCTCGGCTTCTCGGCATGGCACAGCTTCATCGACTCCGGGTGTGGCGTCTAGGCTTTCTCGATCTCGACAAGCTGTACTCGAGATCGAGTTGGCTTCCGGAGTCGGGTTGATCTTGCTCTCGACACTGCTCTTGGTCGACAAGGCCTGTGCTCGGACAGCTTCGTCGAGGTCGAGTAGCAGTACTCTAGATCGAGTGAACTCGGGCTCCAAGCTTGATTTGACTGGTTCCGCCGCTTCTTGACCTTGAACTTCTGTAGTTGATTTCCGAGCTTTTCTGACCTTTCTCAGAACTTCTGTAATTTGCCTCGAATTCTGCGAAATTAAACAGAAACTGGTGTAGATTCCATAATTTGGCAAATAAACACAAACTACATAGATTATGTACTATCTTAGCCCAAATGAATGAAATGTATGCAGAAATCGATATAAAAGTTACTGTAAAACATGGCAGATTCAGCTCACAACAAAAGCCAAACCCCCCGAACTACAGAGCAACACCGCCTGAATCGAAAACGCACCATAAACCCAAACGAGGGATAAACTAACCCAATCCGGGGATTTTATATATATATATATATATATATATATATATATAGGGTTTGCTTTAAATGAAAAAACTCCTTAACGTGTAAAAAGTGCTTATCGTGTAAAATTCCCTTAATTAACACAATTGGGCTCGGATTATTATTTCCCCGAATTGCTGGGCCTTCAATTGGGCGCGGGTTGGGCCTGTTTATTGGGTCTCGCCGTCACATTCGTCTGACTGTCTCGTCTCTTATCAATGGAGAACCAGGAACAACACGCTCGCCTCTCTTATTATCCATGGAGTCGGAGAAGCAAAGGCAACGATGTAGAGCCACAGCTAGCCGAGATCAGCATCTTCGATCTCGTCGATCCCATCGACCCTCTTCGATCACTGCACATAGCCTTCTACTCTTCGCATTTTTTCACTGCCTCTCTTTGCCCTCTTCGATCAATTAGGGCTCTCAGGTTAGTTCGTTGCTTCTCTTTTGGCACTCTTCGATCAATCAATCGTCGATTTCGTCTTCTAATTAGGGTTCTGAAATTGGTATCTATTTCTTCATCTTTTAATTAGTATTCTGAAATTGGTATTTGTTCCTTTGTCTTCTAATTAGTGATCGAGATTGTGTTTTTGTGCTTCTGAATTATTTAATTAGTGGATTGAATTTTTTATTATTGAATTTATGAATTTTGATGGATGGAAATTGGATTGAGATTGAGATTTGTGGATTTGAAATTGAGATTGAGATGGGGTAAATCCATGCCTTTTAGGTGTTTGATAAAATGCCTAGGAGAGAAATCGAGATTGAGTTATGGCTAAATCCATGCCTACTGGTTGTTTGATAAAATGTTTAGGATAGGATATGACTAACGATTTAGGAATACAGTAGTGCTTAATTATGTTGTTCTCTTTCTTAGCTCGCTACTAGATGGCTGAATAACTCACAAGAAAAGAGAAAGAGCTATGGTAACCGACTGTGTTTTCTATAGCCACTGTTTCGACACTGTAATATATATTTGTAATGTGGTTGTTTCCCTTTTTAGGAACTTTCGATTGAGCAATTAAACCTAACTCTTTGAAGAGAATTTAAGCTAAAGATGTAACCCTGCCTATTATAAGGCTCTTATAGTTATCTGTGTATTTCATTTGTAACATTCAATGTATGTGCATGCTAGTATAAGATGTTTTTTTATGCACTCTGGCTGCTTGACTTTTGATTCTTTGATCTTGAATGAATTTCATTGTGATATTAGCTACACAACCTTGAATATGGCGAGTGTTAAACATCCAATTTTTGGTCCTTCTTTTGTTTTGTATTAACTTGTGTTGCGTGTGCATAGTATCATATATAGTTATTCACCTCCCATGCTTTGTAGAAAATTTCAGATTCATCACTGCTTTGCGATGTAATGAAGGGCAAATGTCAATTGATTAAATTTATCATTTCACATGCTTTTTGATAATTTTAGTCGAGCACGAATGACTGATGGAAGCCCTTGTAAACTGGAACTGCTTGCCTATTCATAGGTGTGCTGCAATTTTTGTTTTTATACATCTCTAAGCTTGGGTTTCCCATTCTCTTGCTGCATTTGTTGATTCAAGATTTTTTTTTTGGGTGAACTTCTCTCCCATAATCCCATTTCCAGCTGGTAGCTTTCCAAAAATTCCCTCATCTCTGCCAGTGCTAAATGTCAGTTCACAATCTTATTGTGTTGGGTGTTTTTCATATTCGATTTTGGTTTTCGCTTGGTGTTTGTGCTTCTTCTCGTTACCCAAATAAGCAGCTGGCCGAGTTGGTTGGTGCAAGTAATGCCATCCAGTAAGTTTACACAGCTACTACAGACAATTTTCAAGAGGAGCATAATAACCAGCTCTTATCTATTGTAGTGTTGGACAAATGAGATTGATGATTGCTCTACATTTTTTTTATAAAGTGATAAACATGTCATTGCTGGATTTTCAACTTTGGTGTTCGCTTGGTGTATATGCTTCTCGATACCCAAATAAGAAGCTGGCCGAGCTGGTTGGCTCAAGTAATTGCCATCCAGTCAGTTTACGCAGCTGCCACACAAAATGTTAAAAGAGGAGTGTAATAACCAGCTCTTATCTGTTGTAGTGTTTGACAGACGAGATTGATGAGCGCTCTACATTCTTAATTCTTTATAACGTGATAAACATGTCATTGCTGGATTTTTGTCAGTGTTTGTAAGTTATGCTTACCATTAGGTAGCCACTGTATTTGTTTATTGGGTTGAAACCATTTGAATGTTTTAAGTCATCCTGAATGAAGTTACCTTCTTTTGTGTTCACATTTGAGCCTTAGGTGTGCTTGATCTCTTCCACAACCAACAAGTAACTTGTGCTGAGTGTCTGAGATGGTTGACAGCCAATCTCAGGTCATGCACAATAGCTTTTCTTGGTTAGTTTCATTTATGTATGAGGAAGTTCGGAGTTGAGCTGAAGTTTTGAATAACATGTTGATTGACCCGTTCATAGTAGCCTAGCTGCCATGCTTTGAAGGGTGTAGGTCCTGAGTGTGTTGGACGCTGTTTTGTCAACCAGTGAATAGGGATTGATCTGAGTGGTTTAAACTGGTCCACTTATGCACATGGCCAAGCCTAAAATGCCCAGAGTTTTGGGCTTGCTTGGAGATCAAACTTGGTAAGCTAAGCAATGAAACTATATGAAAGTACTTGCGAAACCTGAAGTGAATTTGAGTCGTAACATTGCCTGGGAAGTCTGCCTGGGAAGCAACTACAGAAGGCTGCCTAGGAAGCATATTGGTTTGAGCACCAAAGCCTCCACTTCCATGAGGCGGTAACAACATAGGCTGAATATCATATGGCCGCGAGACTTGCATTCCACTTGGTGCAGGTGTATTCATGACTGAATCTCGCACTAGTTGCTGATCTGGAGATGGAATTGGCTAGCCTTAGGGAGGTTGGATGAAAGAAAGGTTGATTCTAAAGGATGCTTTATGCACCATAAAATCCTTGAAAGTGCATAGGTCGAGTAGGTCTAGATCTAGCTCCATATGCTGTTGGAGGTGATCAAACATGTGAAAGAATTTACTATTTATTGATTTCAGATTGCACAATTGTTATCTACAATTGCACTAATATATCTTATTTTTGCACTTAATATAGTTCAGATTGCACAATTGTATTCTAAAATTGCATTAATATGCGTGATGTCCGATTATAAGCCTATTAGCTCAAAATGGGAGAGCAATGTGCCTACGCACAAAGATGCGGGTTCAAATCCCGTATAGGCTATCTATGTTTATCGCTTACAAGTACTATGTTTCTCTTCATGAATAAGAGTGTAAGGTGCAAAAATAAAATTGTAATGTGCAAATATAAGAACATAAAGTGCAAAAATAAAATTGTAATGTGCACATTTAGAATACAAGTGTGCAAAAGTAGGATACAATTGTGCAGATTTAAACTGCAATTGTGCAAAAGTAAGATACAATTGTGCAGATTTAGAATACAATTGTGCAAAAGTAAGATACAATTGTGCAAATTTAGAATACAACTGTGCACATTTAGAATACAAGTGTGCAAAAGTAAGATTCAATTGTGCAGATTTAGAATACAATTGTGTACATTTAGAATACAAGTGTGCAAAAGTAAGATACAGTTGTGCAGATTTAGAATACAATTGTGCAAAAGTAAGATACAATTGTGCAGATTTAAGCTACAATTGTGCAAAAGTAAGATACAATTGTGCAGAGTTAGAATACAATTGTGCACATTTAGAATAGAAGTTTGCAAAAGTAAGATACAATTGTGCAGATTTAGAATACAATTGTGCAAAAGTAAGATATAATTGTGCAAATTTAGAATAATAGTGTTCAAAAGTAAGATACATTTAGAATAATATAAATATTCAGATGTGCATGAATAGAGTGCAAATGTGCAATCTGACCCTAGTGAAGTGGCAACTCAAGCATATGATGTGTTAATGAATGTTTGTACTTGGTCGAGAGATGCTGGTGAGGTTGCATCACAAGGTGATGAAGCGACCCCATGAAGTTGATCTTTGTTTTTTTTTTCGCTTTAGTAGTTTTGCTATTAATGGACTTTATAATCTGAAAGAATTTATTTCTGTCAAAGCATTTTGGTCTGCTAGCACAAACTGATGTTATTAATGCACATTTAGACGTTATTGTTGCACTATGTGATGTTAAATTTGCACATTGTATCACTATTAATGCACTTTATAAATTTATAACAATTTCAAATTAAAGTGCATACTTAAAGTTCAAAAGTGCATAATTAAGGTTAAAAAGTGCATAAATAAGATTATATTGTGCATGATTAAAGTTCTTGTCTATCATGTAACCTATGTGGGATTCGAACCCACATCTTTATGCATACGCACATCGCTCTACCAATTGAGCTAATAGGCCAAAAATATTTTATGAATCAAGCATTATCATTTTATTTTGGATATCATTTTATTCTGGATACACAACACAACTAATTCCTTACCAAAATCTCTCACTATATCATGAGAGTACAACAAGTTAACAACTTCCCTACCACAAACTACTCCAAATTCTTCACCTAACAGTTACACTTGTCTACTTGACGGATGATAGTATCATCCATGACAGCAAACTCCTTTCAGACACCAGGCAGCACGGCCTTGAGGAGACGGCTCTCGCCATATGTCTCCTTCTCCGCGTTCTGCATCTTCATCCGCTTGATCCTCTTGAGCCTAGATTCTGCGCCCCAATAGGTCACAGAGAGCACGAACAGCAGAACGCTGCCCAAAACCAGGAGGCCGGTCAAGCAGTGTCTGTGGGGGGCTACAACTCCTCCCTTGCACAAGCTGCACACGTAACACAGCTGCTCCTGGTCATTGCTCCAGATGCTGCAGTCAGGGTTGGCAGTCATGACTCTGTCTACTGCATTCCATGTTGTCTCGTTCACATATGGGAAGCCGCATTCTATCGGAGGCTTGCAAGATCCTGACTCAAAGGCAACCAAGATCAAAATAAGAACAATGATCACTATGTACAATTCCGAGGCTAACATGAGGATTGACTAATGCATATGCTATAGAATTACTAATCAAAAGGAAAGAGATATCTTTTGCTTCATCCATCTCCATATAATCACACTTATCTCGCTATGGCTAACATGCGGATTGAGCAACTGCATCTTATAATCAGATATTAATCAGATAGCAACCCTGAAATCAAATGGCCAATCCACATCTTATCAAGATCCAAGCATATCGTGGATGGGAAAAAAAATGCACATCCAGGCTACCAATTTAAAGCCAATATAAGTAAGGCGGAGAATCATGCACACTGATTGCCAATCACAATTGCACTCCAGAAAATTTCTACCAATTTGAGTAGAGGCAATGACAAAGCAAGTGTGGAGCAAATGAGGATCTCAAGATTCTCTCCTCCCTTCAAGTCCAACTACATAAATCACCAAACATAAGGGCATTGATGTATACATTTTGCTTAAGAAGAATATACTGCATTCTTGATAATGTTAATTTCCTTGTAGTGACATTTCAATGTAGTATTCTTGAAACTGAATCACAATGTACTGGATTGTAAAAAAAATGCATACTAAGAACAGTTATTCATCATCACTGCAGAACTCTAAAGCTCCTATATTACTGTAATATATAAGTAGAATATCACTCAGAACTCATATAGCAGCTTGAGAACATTAAACAACAACTTCTCAACCTTTACTACATCAACTTTGATTGCAAATTCAACTAATCTGGTATCTATTACTCGTATTTTTGCTAGGGAGTTAGAATGATTAACCTTAAAGTCAAATTGAGCTTCAATTAAATCTAAACAGAGTTACATATCCATATTCTGATGGTCCCAAAAGAAAAAATAACTGATCCTTTGCAAAATTGACCCATATGCCCTGAATTGAAGATGAATTACAGTTGAAAACGAGGATAATGTTATTGTATAACTGAATTGAAGATGAATTATGGGTAGTCGTACAATTGGAAGCGATTGACAAAATAGGAGAAGGAGGAGGTCATCTTACCAGATAATCAACTGAAATCAATGGAGGAACGGGAGAGTAAGACCTGGTAGCGGCGGCGATGGCGGGAGATGCTCAACGACGTGGATGCCAGAGATGGAGGCGTGGATCATAAACTTCGACTCGCCGGAGATGCTCAACTGTGACTTCTCAAATCGTAAACATCAAAATTGAGGCGAAGAGCAAAAGCAAAAGCATACATCACATGCAGAATCATCCCGCTTCCATGAAATTCCGGTGGAATCGACGGAGAGGAAGCCATGCCGACACCGAAGAATTTAAAACCCTAAAAATTGGGGATTTTAATTTTCATTACAATCCAAGCAATTCGAGGAAGAAGAAATTGAGGATTCGGGTGGAATAAACGGAGAGGAAGATTACTGGCGTCCACCTTCTTCTTCCCCTGCCGACGACGAGCCACCCCCTCTCCCGTTACTTCCATGCCCGATGCTCTGAGCGCAGAGGAGAGAGATGACGATGAAGACGCGTGAGCGAAGGTGATGGAGACGCTCAGACGCGTGCCGATTCAGTTTTTTTTTAACGGAAATTTCGCGAGGTACCCCTGAGATATTGCAATTTTCACGAGGTATACAACTCTTTTGCATATTTCGCGTGGTGCCCCTGTGGTTTTGAATCTTTTTGCCCCACGCCCTTCATTGTTAAATTTAACAGATTGGGGAAGCTGGAAGCTCCGTTAGTTTTGAAAAATTAAAAAAAAAAAGAAAAAGAAAAAGAAAGAAGGGAGATCATTTCCAATGGGAGCTGCTGCTGCGAAGAGAGATCATTTCCAATGGGAATCAATTCACCAGATCCCCCATCTCTCCCCTCTCTCCATTTCCCTCTTCCATACCAATCAACCCCTGTCCCTAGTCCCTAATCTTCTTACTCCTCCAATTTTCATTATCTGAATTCTCTCTTTTTTTCCCCTAAATTTCAAGCCGATTCCATTCAATCCAGGAAGAGATCCGTTCTGCTTTCTGCCCAAGGTGCAAGCCCCTGATTCGCGAGTGATTCGATTAGCAAACATTGTGCAGGACGTCGGTGTGAGAATCCGGTACCGCGGTGTCTAAAAGCGCCCATGGGGCCGCTACGCCGCCGAGATCCGAAATTCGTGGAAGAAGACACTCCGCCGAGGAGGCCGCCCGTGCCTACGACGCCGCTGCCGTCTGGCTCCGTGGTCCCAAGGCCTAGATCAGTGGATCTGGCATATACCCCAGTGCCTGTGACGTCGTCTCGCCCGTGCCGACGACGCCGTTGTTGTCTCAATCCGACCATTGGGGGCACGGATCTGGCATATACCCTAGTGGATCTTGACGCTTATGTGATGAAGAGGCTAGAAGCGGCGGTGGCTTGGCAGTAACCGCAACCGTCGGTGATGGATCTGAGCCTGAAGAAATTTGATAAATAGAAAAAGACGCTCTTTTTTGGGGTGGTGGAGGGATGGCGTGAGGGTGCTTAAGAAGGTGGGAGACCAAGAGGGGTATGGGGGTGGCCGGCGGCTGGGTTTCGCCAGAGTTGGGTGGAAGGAGAGATGGCGTGAGGGCGGTGACTGGTGAAGAAGGTGGGAGACGGGAGACCAAGCTCTCTCTCTCTCTTAATTCAAACCTAACGAAGTTTTACCCAGTCCGTTAAGTTTAACGTCCGAGGGCATGACACAAAATTTAACAAAACCTCAGGGGCACCACACGAAATATGTAAAAAAGTTGTATACCCGGTGAAAATTGCAATACCTCAAGGGCACCCCGCGAAATTTCCGTTTTTTTAACAAACCGGTTCGTTTTTTTTTAAATGGGGCACGCGGCCGGTTTCACAAAATTTTACACGTTAAGGATGTTTTACATTTTAACGCTTCCCTATATATATATATATATATATATATATATATATATATATATATATATATATAACCACAAATATATAGATTATATTAATTTTTATTTTATTATACTATTTCCCATAATTTCGGGCCACCCCGGGCCCAAGGCAGCCCAAAGCACCAAACCCAACCCAAAATTCGGGCCACACGGGCCTAGGCCGAAGAAAAACCTATTGACGCAATAGCAATCCAAGGAGCGCCGTGGTGCAGAACGCCGTCAACCCACCACCAGAAAGAGGGGAGAAAGAGCGCGGGGAAGACGGCGAAGATCAAGCAAGACCATACCACCGCCGGCTGCGGCGAATCGAGGACCGGAAGGGACCGAGGACTCCATACCCCAGATCGACCAAACCCAGGATGGGGAGAGATGCAGCTGGGACTGCGACCGGCGGAGAGAGTCTCGGCCAACACATAGCAGCCTGGACTGAAACGACCGAATCAACCTCCCGATGGGGAGAGATGACGGCGACTGAGATCCCGAAAAGGGTGGCCCAGAAATTCCAAACCCTAGATCTGAAATCAAGGTGAAGGAGAAATAAGATTGCAAGAGCAAACCATGAAATCGCAGCCACCAAACCCCGGCGGAGAGGGACCCAACACAAGGGAGCAAACACATAGCAGCCTGGACTGAAACGACCGAATCAACCTCCCGATGGGGAGAGATGACGGCGACTGAGATCCCGAAAAGGGTGGCCCAGAAATTCCAAACCCTAGATCTGAAATCAAGGTGAAGGAGAAATGAGATTGCAAGAGCAAACCATGAAATCGCAGCCACCAACCCCGGGGAAGATGGAGCAGAAGTGAGAAGGTTGCGAGATGCAAGACCCCGACTAGGCGGCCGACGAGTCGGATTTTGACCTCTGAAGAGGTTGTTTTCATCCTCCGAGGAGGTGATTGTTTGGCCTCCGAAGAGGGGTTTCTACATCAGCTACCGCTAGGCATAGACCGGACGGAAGACCGATGGCGGCCAGAGCCGAATTGGGCTCCCGGATGAGAGGTTTATGGACTCTCAAGAAGAGAGTTTTTTCTTTCTATAGCGTTTGATGTTGACCGATGGCGGCCGGAGCCGAATTGGGCCCCCGGAGGAGAGGTTTTTCCTTTGACTTCAATTAATGGTTATGTCTACTTTTGTCTTTTCGTTATTTTTGTTCAACTGTAATTTTTTTCTATCAAATTTTTAATTAATTGTTGATTTTTTTTCTTTCTATGTTACTTTTTGAAATTAACTTTGTAATTTTTTTTATATCAAAACTACTTTAATTTCTATTTTTCAACAAACTATCCAAGGTAACTTTTAGGAAATCTCTAAAATTAACTTTCATTGTTAAAATTAGTTTAAAAAATATTCATTTTATAACTTTTAAAAATATAAAATAGGATTATTTTCACCAATATACCAATTCACACCCAACTTTGCAAAAATAACCATGGGGGGGGGGATAATTTGCATGGGAATGACAAAATGTCATTTTTGTAAAACATTTAGGCACCTTCCCAACCAGTTGAAGGTAACCAAGGGAGAGAGAGAGGAGGAGAGAAGAAGACCCACTTTAATAAATTTTTGCAAAATTTTTACAAAATGTCATTTTTGAAAAATTAAATTTATTTTTGAACTTAATTTAATTTTATCTATCTAAAGGCACTCACTTTATATATGTTTATGGAAAAAAAAAATTCGAAGTAAACTTGGGTCTACATCGTATCTTGATCTCAATTTGGAGTATGGCATGGATAACCATTTGGATGGCAAAGACAACAATTCAGCTGGCACAGAAATTCGCACAACTAGCAAGATAAACCAGAAAATCTGGGCACAACCGACAATCGTTGCTCTGGAGATGAAAGGCAAAGTTGTCGTGGACATGGAGGAGGGGGGAATATTTACTAACTAGGTGCTGAAACACAAAAAAAATCCATATAACCCTATACATGGTTTTGCTTGGCCTAAAAAAAAAGTTGCGATTTACGCTTACTAGCTAGTAACTACTGTTGCCTAGGAGCCAGTGACCACGATCTTTTAGCCAATATAAGAATAACCCCTACCGTGTCTCATCTACCTTAGGAACTTCCCACCTCAAGGATAGCTAGGATAGATGACATTCTTTGAGTTGCCGAAGGTTGGTTTTTGTTATTTTGCATATATGTACGTCAGTTACAGTATATGGTTCCGTCTTGGTTACTTGAGATGCGAACCCTAAATATATGCGATTTACGCTTACTAGCAAGTAACTCCTGTTGTCTAGCCAATAAAACCGACGTCTCAGCCAGTGGAAGACTAAGCCCTGTCAGATATTATTAATCTCATAAACTTCCCACAACATTTACATAAACAAATAAATGAGTAAGTGTTCAAACAAAGATGCAATCAGAAGAAGATGAAAGAATGCACATTCACATAACAAGCAACCTAAATACTCAAACACAACAGCCTCATCTTCTTTCTCCCTTCACCTTCGCTTATCTCTCCTTCGCCGGATTCCTCCTCTCTCGATGCCTCTCTCACCGAAATCCTTCTCTTCTTTCTTCCTTAGCTCTACATCTTTGTGGCCTGCAGGCAAAACGACACGAAACGGATGGAGTTTTAGGGTTTCACAACAAAATCCTCATTCGAAAATCACACATTGCAGACCAATTTTTGTTGGGATTTAGTTAGGGTTTGCTTACTTGTTTCGAAATGGTAGCCGGATTCTCATCGGATCCTTCAATTCACCTCCGCCTCTCAATCGTCGCCTCCAGTACGGCCAATAAATTTAATAAACGCCAAATCTGGAAGTTGCAAGAGAAAAGGAAACTGTTTGAGAACAATCTCCGTCGCCAGAGCCACCGCCGCCCTCCTATCCCCCCGCCGCAAAACCTACGCCCTCCGCCTCATCTCCCTTCTCTTTCTCTCCGTCTGCAGATTCGATTGTGTGAAGAATGAACTCTCTCTCCTTTCCTAATCCCTTATATCCCGCCCAAATATTTCCCAAATTTCAAAAGCTCGCCCAAATTTTTTTAACACATAACAAAAAGTCACCTTGACCTGGTAGTTTTGCAAAATAAATGCACTTTTTGACATTTACCACATTTTAGAGGGAGGAGTGACATTTTTGCAAAGGGAAGGATAAAGTGAAATATTGGCTACAATTTACTCTTAAAAATATTAAACACCAAAAAAGAGTGAAAGTAAAAAGATATGGAAATGCTCACTATTTAGCTCAATTAAGGCCTGAGACTTCTGTTTATTTTGATTCTGAATTTGGGTTTAATTCTGCACTTTTAAACATTGTATCTTCTGACTTGGGGTTTGAATAAGATTTGTCGGTTCATCAAAAAAAAAAAAGATATGGAAAAAGTATTTTAAAATTACAATTGTTAAGAGAACATATCCTACTTCCTATAAATAGTGTGAGAGGCTTGAATGAATAGTATATCCCTTTAACATTATTTTATTATTATTTTTATTTCTCAATTTCTCATTTTACCCACCTTGGTGATCAAGAATTCATATTGGCTATATATATGGAGGCTGATTTTATTTGCGAAAAGTGGCTTCCTGGTGATGAAAAAGAGATAAAATCCATTGGAGCCAGGGGCGGAGCCAGGATTCTGCTCAGGGGGGGGGCTCAACTTCTGGATGGATTGGAGCCACCGAACTGAACCGGGACGACGAACCTTCTTGTCTCACTGTGCGCCACCACCTTCCTTAATTTGTAGTAACTGGAGAACAAGGAAATGATGCTAGTTCGAGTCAGGTTAGCAAAGATGACTCTGCTGTGGAAGGCACAACTGATGAGCAATTTATTCATTCAAGTATCTTGCATGTGATAGTGTTAATCAAGAGCACAATGGAAGATTCTGAAACTTGCAGGCTATTTGTTGAGAATTTTGGGGTTGATGCTTTATTAAAGCTTCATCTCCAACAAGGAGGTTTAAAAAAAATGAAAAGAAGGGCAGGCTATTTATTGAGAATTTTGGAGTTGATGCTTTATTAAAGCTTCTTCTCCAACAAGGAAGTTTAAAAAAAAATGAAAATAAGGGCTGATGGGGGAAAAAAATGAAAATAAGGCTGATAGGGGGACTTGAACTCCAGGCCTCAATCCACCTCTTACACACTACTTGCCAATTGAGCTAAATTGTATTCATGTCCTATACTCACCTCTTTTAATATATAGACAGTATATATATATATATATATATAATTTATTTTTATTTTTTTGTATTTTTCCAGGGGGGGCTCGAGCCACCGCATGCCCCCCCTCCCTCCGCCCCTGATTGGAGCTCAGCAAAGTCAAAGGCTAGGTTGAAGAAGGAAGATATAAGATGTTGAAGAGCTTCCCAAAACCTATGTTTGTGGATGACGAAAGTGATCGGATTACTTACTGCATGCTTGTTTGTGGTTTATATATGTTTCCATTTTTAAGTTTTAAACATGTTAATTTGCTTTGGATTATTGAAGTTGTAAATAAAGTTTAAAAGTATATGCTATAGGGTGGTTTATCTAGGATAGTTTGCATATTCCTAAGCTAGATTTGCTTTGTAATGGCCAAAAGAAATTCAATAGGTGAGTTTTGGCTTCGCATGAGTAGGTTTACTGTTAGTAAAAACCACAATTGATTCCTAAAATTGATCAAACTCATTGAAAATCAAAGCAGAAAACTCATCTGAAAAATACAAATTGTTGTGGCGTGGTATATATTCGAATCCACTGCCTTAGAAGCGATTTCGCCCCCACCATGGTGCAAGTCGGTTTCTGGCATCGCACCCTAATGTTAAACAGCACCTCCGATTGCGTGCACTCGCTAAAGGAGGTTTGGAGTCAACCAGGAACTCAGAACGTTTCTACAGAGAGGAAGAAGATGGACAAACTGTGTCCCCTCTTCTAAAACTTAAAAACCCTTTTTAAGAGGAAGAGATCGTGTAAAAAACACCCCACTCTCCCACCAACTTAGGTAGTTGAGGACAATCATCAAAAACAATTTTAAAATCATTTTCCTTTCCTTTTAAATATGGATAAGTTTGCATAAAATAAAGCCCATGATGGGTCTGTTTGGATTCCCTTTCATTATGTTTATAATTACTTTAGATGTATTAAATAGAAAAGTACATTATAAACATAATTTACTTTTCCTTATTAATTAGTGTATTTTTTCCCACACATTCATCTGCTGCCATTGAAGAGGTCACTGTGCTCGGCTTCACTCCTCCCCTTACCTCCATAGGAGCTCTCAGACTTGAGCTTCAAAGACCCCACACGACCACACCCTGCAAATGGATCGTCATAGCTTGCTCTGTCATGGATCTGTTTTACAAATCAACATCGATTACATCACTATCCTCCTCCCGTTCCCACCCAATCTCGCCTCTTTGACCTCCCTCTCCAGTCTCACGATCTCGATTCCGAACCTAACTGACCCAATTCTTGACAAAATCGGCCGAATCTTCTCCCTCACATCCATTGATTTGAGCACAAACTCCCTCTTCAAGCATTATTTTCAACATTTACTAGCCTGGGTATTTTACTGTAAAGTTTACAATCAGATGACTAGTATGGTCACACTAGTTGGGTCTTAGTTATCTTTATTAATAAAAAAAGTAGACTTATTAGAAAATTCTCATGAACTAAAAGGGAGGTGGTGTTTATCATCTCGTACTACTAGTTGATAGATTGAGGATTTCCATCTATAAATCACATCCATTTTATCCTTCCGTGCTTTATTCCGCCTAACTTATTAAGTAGCACTAACACAATTTATTAGATATTTAATATATTTAAAATTTATATTATTTTAAAGAACACCACCAACACCACCAACAACAACCCAACATATCTCACAATGAAATAGGGTCTGGAGGGTCGGATTTATACATCATTTCCTCATATTGACCAAGAGAATGTTTCCAAGAGACTCGGATGTAGAAGAATGGTAGCCAAAGAAATAGTAAGGGAGAGCTAGACAGAGGAGACCAATGAAGCAATGTAGAAAGAGTATAAACAAGCAGAGATAAAAGCAAAAATATTATAGTAATAAACAACAACAACAACAACAATCCAGTATATCCCGCGATAAGGCAGGGTTTGGGGGGTCAGGATGTACGCACTCTTTCCCCGAACTAGTCGAGAGAGTGTTTCCGATAGACCCAAAACAATAGGGTATAAACCAAACATGGAAACATGCCAATAATAAAGAGTGAGGTAAAAGGGAGCAAAGAGCAAGGCAGAAAAGGAGCAAAACAGTAGGACCCAACACCCATCCTCCAACTTCCGAAGCTTCTAAACATCAGCAGCCCGAATACACCTCCTCCAGCGGTCTCTATCCCCTGTCATATCTTCCGAAAGGTTCAGCAAGTGTAGATCATGCCGAATAACCTCCATCCAGCTCTTCTTCGGTCTACCTCTCCCCCTACAAATAGCACCAAGCTCCAAGATCTCACACCTACGAACAGTCTCAGATATGGGTCTTCTGCGGACGTGTCCAAACCACCGCAATCTAGACTCACGAATGCTCATTCTCTCGTGGTTCCAATCCATGTTTATATATTTTGTGAGCGCCAAAAGAGTAAGTTCATGTTAATGATATGGACTAATGCGTTGAAACTAAAAATAATTAAAAACCATTTTTCTTTGGGCTAATTAATGCATTATAACTAGGAAAAAACACTTTTATTTTTTAATTTAAAATTATTGGTTTAGTTTAACTCGTACCAAGTAGGCTCAATAAAGAGATTAAAATGGCCCATCATAAGAAAATACCCTTTTTCAAAATTCGAATCCCGAATTTCCAGTTAAGGTGGAGATATCTTAATTAACAAGCTCCCCGATTTTAAATATTTTTTAAATTGTTTAACCTAAACCCACATTAAAAAAAAATCGATAAAGAAATTTAGAGCAACAATTTCGAACACATCATCTAGTATAAAAATCGACCGATCAATTTCAAAGAGATTTGAGAAATACGTATTCATTATCACTAGATCGGGTACTAGAATCCCCGTTCTTTAATTTGTCGATAATATCATGATTTTTTCCAAAGCAAGCACGAAATCATGCAGCAAAGTGAAATAAATTACTGAATACTTTGGCAAAATTTTGGGGAAAAAATATGAACTTCAAATTAGCATTCGAAGTGACTATAGGAGTACCAAACCAACATAAACAACAGATAAAAAGCATTTTGCACATCACAAACAACAATTCCCTTGACAATTACCTATGACGCCCAATTATAAATGGAAGAGTAAATAGGAACACATTTGATCACATAATCCAGAAAAAAAAAAAAGTTAACAAAATGCAAGGCAATTCAAACTCATTATGCCAACAAGGATGGACGATCCATAATTATCAAAATCCAACCTGGCTATGAAACCAAATTATGTGATGCAACGTTTTATGCTGTCAACAGATGTCACAAAGAATTAGACCAAATAATTAAATAGATCATTCTTTTGGAACAAAGACGACAACACGTACAAATCGTTGATTGGATGGGAGAAAATTTGTAAAGCTAAGAAAATGGAGGTTTAGGACTACCCAAATTGAAGGACATCAACAAAGCACTATAAATCAAATTACTCCGTCTTATGGAAGATCCTGGTAGAACCAGATAACCTGTGGGTTAAAATTATTAGAGAAAAATAATGAAAGATCGACACCTCTAAGTATACGAAAAGAAGCCACAAACGTTGGTCAACAACAACAACAACAACAACAAACGTTGGTCAACAACAACAACAACAACAACAACAACAACAACAACAACAACAACAACAACAACAACAACAACAACAACAACAACAACAACAACAACAACAACAACAACAACTCCTCTTGACAAACTAAACCAGGTACTACCTTCTAATATCGAAAAAAGGACCAAAAACATCAAGATACTTATGACAGACATGGAAGATCAAATCTATTGGCGAGCCAGTGACATATATGGTTGGTTCATAAAAACAACAACAACAAAAACAACAACAACAACAACAACAACAACAACTCTTGACATGATCACATGAAACCAGAGGAACCAAGGAAGCGATATGACTTGGAGCCGGGAAATTAAAGTTTTCCAAATGTGATTTTTTTTTAAAAAAAAAAACATGTCAGGAATGGAACCCCAACGAAAATAAGACTAGCACAAAAGGGAGGTGCGGCTCCCCTACCTTGTATATTTGTAACTAGTCTAACGAAGACGCAACTCACCTATTCACAAATTGCACTCACTCACTACAATATTGCTCTCCAAGATCGATAACACAACAACTAACATTATAAAAACCACAAACAGAAATGATCGAATAATTAAATAAGTTACAAATGGCATTTTCCCCTAATTAAACAATAAACAAAAATCGACTTTGGCAACTCTGCGGTGGAGAATTAATATGGGCCATCAGAAACAAATTGACTTTCAATGATGATAGAAAACAGGAATTGTATCTGCTACGACTCCTAAGAAAACTCAAGAACTCTAAATCCATATTCTAGGAAGATACTACCACAATTTAAGCATTCAACCACAAAATCCACCTAGAAAAAAGAAAAACATGAGATGGAAAAAGCTTGTGGTAGGCAAGTTTAAAATTAATTTTGATGATTCTAAGCTTTGAACAGGTTCCGCTACAGCAGGTCTCATTATTCGGGATGCAAAAGAATCGATCTTTTTCTCTAAGATTTTTCGATGTGACTCTGTCTCATCCTTGATAGCTGAAGCGCTGGCGCTTCATTCTAGTCTTGTGGTGGCTAGGGGGCTTGGTCTTTGACGCATCGACATCGAGGATGATAGCCTTACGATCATCAATTCCATCATCGGAAATTGAAAGTATCCATGGGAAATCGAGATGATCATCACGGACGCCATGCGCGCACCTCCTCCGCATATTTGCGTGGTTGACTTGCAAACACATCTTCCCCGAAGTCAATCAAGTGACAGACAAATTGGCTCATTTTTTAAATGCAATGAACCACGATGCAATCATGTCATATTAGTAGTTTATTTCCCTTATTTGAAAAGATGTTATCAAGGGGTGATGAGTAAAGTCTAACACTTCCTAAATTCTTAACTTGTATATTCATTTAAAAAAATTGGGCAAATTGAATTGCATAAAATCGCACGAACTTTAGGCGTGGTTGCACTCAGTAGCACGAACTTAAAAAAATACAAAAATAATCACCAACTTTGGGGTTTAGTTGCGGTCAGTGGCACATACCCCATATCTCGCTAATGTGGACTAGTGGTGGTGCTTACAAGAATTTTTTTTTAATTAAAAAGGCATATAACGAGATAAAAATTAGTGAGAATGCTTACATGGATTTTTTTTTTAAATTACAAGACATAAAAGATGTGTCCAAATTATGAAAATTTCCAAATGTTATATTTGTCACAATTATCTTTGATTTGGAATTACATGAAATAATAAATAAAATTGGAACTTAGATAGTTTCGTAATTTGGACTCATCTTTTATGTCTTTTAATTTAAAAAAAAAACATGTAGGATTCTCACTATAGCTTCAATATGATGTTAAGAGAGTCTGAATCCGACTCAACCAAGAACACATTCGATCTTGATAAAAATAAACACATTAATTAATAACAATATAACCAGTGGCGGACCCAAGGGGGGTCCTGGGGGGTCACGTGACCCCCCCTCGGCCCCAGAAATATGTTAAAAAAAAAAAACTTATTTTGGATATAATTAAGTAAAGAGAGTAAAAAATCACTAAAAAGCGTTGGCTCAAATGGCAAAGGACGTGGGTGAGTTCTTTCGGAGTCAAGAGATGTGGGTTCGACTCACCAAATTTTAATTTTTTTTATTAAAAGCCCCCATTTACCTTTATATTAATTTTTTACCTCTATTTTTTTTTAAAAGCCCCCATTTTTTTAAAAGCCCCCATTTACCTTTACATTAATTTTTTACCTCTATTTTTTTTTAAAAGCCCCCATTTACCTTTACATTAATTTTTTACCTCTATATTTTTTTAAAAGCCCCCATTTACCTTTACAGTAGCCGCCCCCTCTATTTTTTTTTTGAAAGCTCCCATTTACCTTTACAGTAGCCGCCCCTTCTGCCATTTACATTTAAAGTAGCCGCCGACTGTGAGAGAGAGCGAAGTCCGAGTCGAACCCTCAACCCGCCGCCGCACCAACCCTGGCACGGTGACCCCCCCTCAAAAGTTTCTGGGTCCGCCACTGAATATAACCCATATATAGATTCAAGTAGGAAAAGTATACAACATAATTATACAATAATGCAAATTATACAACCGAGAGTGATCAACATGCTTCTACAAAGAGAGTATGATTTCACTAGACGACTATGTGCTTCTTAATCTCATCCGCATAGATGCTTTTGGTATTTAAGGGTTTCCTTCTGTCAAATTCTTTTCGGTTCCAAAAAAAAAAGAGTATGATTTCATATAGCAATTAAAAGGATCATGGAATCATAAAACAATCTCCTGAAAACGCAAACGACTCGACTCTGAATGGATCAGTTCAGAGTCGAGTCGTTGATGTTGACACCGAAAAGAGGACCTTCCTCTTGAACCGAATTGCAAAATGGGCGTCGAGTTCTGTGCTCCGGTAGAAGATGACCTCGTCGCCGGCCTTGATGACGCCCTTTCTCCGGAGGATGGGGACCCACCACATTGAGACCACCGGGTTGCCGTTGGGCCCTGTCATCCTCTTCGAGCAGCGAAACGTCCAGACCCTCCCGTCGATGTCCTTGGCTGTGAAATCCACCTGGTGGCCGCCGTTGAAGTCTGGAAGCTCCGACAGGTGCTCCGACGACCAGTGGAGCCTGTGATCCACGTCCGTCGTCGTCAGCTCCTTGGAGAATAGCTGGTGCCCAAGTCCTGCCATGGCGGACACTTTATAATATGATCAATCGATTTGAATATAAGAAATTAACAAGTTTGGGATGTGGGTTTTTGGATTTAAGAGTGTGGGGGTATTTATCGCCTATAGGCCGGGGATTGAAGTCACACCGTAACAATTACTCCAAATAAACAAAGACGAAGACGAAGACCCCGGCGAAAAAAGGCGCTGTCTTTGAAAATGATCTCTATGACTAATGTCCATCTTAAGAAAAACTTTTTTTTTTTTGTTTTATTTTGTTTTTGTTTTTTTTATAAAGTAAGAATTCGATGTCAGACATATATGAAACTCGAGTTCCGGACAAGCCGGTAGATGGGAAAACCGTCTAAAAAACTGAAACGTACAATACAACAAAACATAACGGTGCAAACTCAGACAAAACACACTTTATAAAAAACGAAACCAAGTGGACCGAACCAAACGGATCAGGACAAAAAACGAAGGACGAAGCCAAGCTCCACCCTGAAGCAGAACCGTATGCCAACGATACATCAGGACCCGATCATCTTGTGGGCCGTGAGGACAAAACTCCAGGGAAGCAGACAACCCGAATAAAGGAGACGTCACGATACATACTGCCACAATCCCAATCTATCCCGACTCCGACAGTCCGAACCATATCCATGGGAATGAAACGTCAAGGCACGCCACCGTAGAGCCGCACAACATCTGAGTAAAGTACACCCAAAAACCCTAACGGGATCTAAACAATCCTAACGGAATTTAGTACACACTCAAGCAAGCGAGGTTTGAAACCTTACGGGTTTTAATCAAGTTTGGATTTTTTTTTTTTGGATTAAGAATCAAGGTCGGAATTATATTTATATATAGAAAGTAAAATACTATATATAAATATAAAGATAAATTACGGAGTATTATTTTTTCCACAAGTCTTGCGCAGCAAGCCGCAAGGAATTATTTATTTATTTTTTTAAATCCTTGCACAGCAAGGATGTTTTTTTTATTCCCTTCTTTTCTACGGAGGAAAAAAAGTAGCAGCACTGCTGCAAATCAGACGGAGGAAGAAGTGGCCGACCACCGGCGGGGAGACTCCGGCGAGGCCACCCCAAACCAGCGCCGACGGGGCACTAGCGGGCCACCTCGAACCCAGCTGAAGCTCGAAGGAGGCGAAGGCGAAATAGAACAAAAGGGTTAATCGACACCGGCCCCAGAGCAAACTAGGCTCGCACATCAGGAGGAGGACAATCCTAGGCTCGCACCCCGGATGTGGCCGCCGGCGGCGGCAGACAATCCTAGGAGCCACCAAGACTTTTTTTTCTGTCAAATCAGAGAGATCATTTTACTCTTTAGTACTCCGTTTTTTGTTTTTTTTATTAGGTTAGAATTCGAATTTAGATAAATCTGAAATTCGATGGCCAGTAAGCCAGCATACGAGAGAATCGTCTAAAGATCAAACCTACAATAATACAAAACGGTGCAGATTAAGACAAACGCAACCTACAAATAGACGAAACTAAGCAGATCTAACCAAACAGGATAAGGACGAAGACGACAGACGAAGTCAAGCTCCACACTGAAGTAGAACCGTACGTCAGCAATACATTAGGACCCGATCATTCCGTGCACAACGAAGACGGAACTCCAGGGAAGCAGTAAACCCGAGTAGAGGAGACGCCACGATACACACTGTCACGATCTCAACCTATATCCCAACTCCGACAATCAGAACCAAATCCATGGAGAAGATCACCAAGTCACGCCACCGCAAAGCCGCACACCGCCTGAGTAAGAGCACCCAAAAACCCTATCAGGATTTAATCAATTTCCACGGGATTTAGTACACGTCCAGACATGTGGGATTTGATACCCTTGCGGAATTTTATGTCAAACCCTTTCGGGATTTTTTTATAAATATATATCGATATAAACATAGAAGTACATCAATATATAAAAATATACTTAACACAATTTTATTTTTATTTTTAATTATAAACCTAGGAGTATAGCAATATAGAGTATAAAAATATACGAAGTACTTAGCCCTTGTTTGGTATTGATATCAAGATATGAGATATGGGTATGGATATCACTCATATCCATACCCTTGTTTGGTATACAAGTATATGGGTATCAAGTTGATATACCCATATACCCATTCCTTTGTAATTTTACCCAATCTCATATACCCCAAAAAATTGGGATATGGAGATCTTCTATCTTTGCCCTTCCTCTGCAGACAGGGGTTCTTCGCCTTCTTCTTCTTCGCCTTCTTCTTCTTCGCCTTCTTCTTCATCTCTTCTCCAATCGCCCTTCTTCTTCATCTTCACCCTTCTTCATCGGTATGCCGGAGTCGGAATCGTATGATTTTCGCCGGGGAGGAGGAGGCGGTGGGGTTGCAGATTTGAACTGTGGCATCAAGAGGCGAAGGGGATATGAAGAGTGGCGGCAGAGGGCAGTTCCCGACCCCATCTTCGTGGTTGTTGTTCTTCAACTTGCCACTTAACGGACAGGATATGCCCATCCGACGGGGCATAGCCGGAGCTGGGAGATCGACATTCGACGCCGTTCAGATATTTGACGTTGTCATGAGAGGGGCTAGGGTTTGATAGTTTGATACCCATATCTTATAATACCAAACACGGATATTAGATATCGGATATCAGATTTGATATCCATATCCCTGATATCGATATCTGATACCCATATCTGATATCCATATCTTGATATCAATACCAAACAGGGGCTTAATACACATGAAACTTGGAGTGCAAGAGGCAAATTAAGCCTTGCACTCCAAGGACTAAAGTACCAGCACGTGAGGAGGCTAATTAAGGTTCCGTTTGCATATCCAGCATTATAAGTTAATTATGATTTATCTATGTTTATTTTTCAAAATGCATTATTATACATGTAAAAAGTGTTTTATCAAAATATTTTTTTTTTAAATACAAGTTATTTTGACTTTTCATCTCCCTCTTCCTCCGCCACGGCTCCACCATAGCTGCCACACTTCCATTTCAACCCAAACAACTCCACCTCGTTTAGATAGGAAATTTTACTTTCATTTTTCATTTCAACCCAAACACCCTCCTCACTTTCGCTTGCTCCTCTCGTTGTCGGACCCCCACTGGCCCACTCACCCGCACTGCCATTTCGACCCAAATAACCCTAAATCAATTTCAATGAGTAGATCCAAATTGGCAGATTTGGTGGTAGGGGAGACTACATAAACAACATTTTTTAATCATAACCTCAAGAAATTAAAGACCTAGCTTTAGAAATTGGTAGATATAAAGAAATAAGTAGACGAAAATTGGCAGATCTGATGGGGGACTAGGTCGAGGAAATGGCGGTGGTGTCATTGTTATTCGTACCCAAATGGGATGTTGGTTGGGTGGCTGCCATGGAGCCTTAGACCATGTTATCAGTTACTATTCAAGATACTAAAAATACTATTTTTTTATTCATCTTTTTCCGCCACATCAGCATAGCATCTCTTCCTCATTTTTTTCACTTTAACAATAGCATCCTAAGCATCCCACAATCCGAGCAGGATCTTTGGGACATGGAGCCTTAGACCATGGAGCCTTAGACCATGTTTTGCCCTCCCCACCCCCCCAAAATAAAAAAAAAACTGAAAATTAATTAAAATTGAAATAAAAAGTTAAAAAGAAAAAAAAAATTGAAGAGATGAGAGAGGGCACAGGCTCGGGACAGTGCGCTCGGGACAGCAGATCCTCACCGCCCACAATCCATCTTTTTTTCACCAAATCAATTTACAAATATACCCCTCTATAACAATTATTTCAAACATGTTTATAATATGATTATAACATTATATTAGTATTTAATTACTAAAATTTAATTATAAAATTTATATCTTTATAAAATGAATAAGTAAAAGGTATTATAATAAATAATCGAACACCCAACATCCAATTTTTCGAAGAAAATTACAATATAATACTATTGAAAGAAATCATTTTTTCAAAATATGTCAAAACATATTCAAACTTGATGTCTATGTGTAGAGAAAAATGAATCTAATATAGTGGTATTTTTTTTTTTTACATTTTCATTGTCGAAATTTGTATTTTATAAATGTAAATATCCAAACGGTAGAATAGATCACAGCCGTTGATTGGATGCAATCTCAGCCGTTTGCTCTCACCCTCTCCCAGCTTGACACTTGTTACTTTCTTTTTCTACAATTGCAGGAGTGAATTGCATGAAACTCAACATTACACCCCCATATTACTTCAAACGACGCCGTTTTAATCTAATATTTCCGAAATAAAAAAATGAAGTCTGACAAAGCATTAATTACACACAAAAAGCACCTTTATCGGCATACTATTCATGATGCTAAAGTGATAAAAATTAATAAAATATTAAGGGTTGGGGTGAAACGGATGCTTGAGCGATGTAATTTAAGCATCGACACTTATTTGTGTGTAATTAATGCTCTGTCAGACTTCATTTTTTTATTTCGGAAATATTAGATTAAAACGGCGTCGTTTGAAGTAATATGGGGGTGTAATGTTGAGTTTCATGCAATTCACTCCTGCAATTGTAGAAAAAGAAAGTAACAAGTGTCAAGCTGGGAGAGGGTGAGAGCAAACGGCTGAGATTGCATCCAATCAACGGCTGTGATCTATTCTACCGTTTGGATATTTACATTTATAAAATGCAAATTTTGACAATGAAAATGTAAAAAAAAAAAAATACCACTATACTAGATTCATTTTTCTCTACACATAGACATCAATGCAAGTTTGAATATGTTTTGACATATTTTGAAAAAATGATTTCTTTCAATAGTATTATATTGTAATTTTCTTCGAAAAATTGGATGTTGGGTGTTCGATTATTTATTATAATACCTTTTACTTATTCATTTTATAAAGATATAAATTTTATAATTAAATTTTAGTAATTAAATACTAATATAATGTTATAATCATATTATAAACATGTTTGAAATAATTGTTATAGAGGGGTATATTTGTAAATTGATTTGGTGAAAAAAAGATGGATTGCGGGATGCTTAGGATGCTATTGTTAAAGTGAAAAAAGTGAGGAAGAGATGCTATGCTGATGTGGCGGAAAAAGATGAATAAAAAAATAGTATTTTTAGTATCTTGAATAGTAACTGATAAACATGGTCGTTAAAGGGGAGAAACAAGCATTGGGGGGGGGGGGGGGGGGGTTTGATTGTACCAATCTTCAGAACTTGGAGGCGACATCGGCATAGAGTTCACCGGAGATGAATTTGAAATCTTAATACTACTATAATTTATGATTTAATTTTGGATTGACATCCAAACACTATTTAAGAACAGTGGTTTTTATAGTTTATGATAAACTGACATCCAAACGAAGCCTAACACTTTTTTTTAAATCCTTCCTACTCCTTGCTGAGCAAGGATGAATTTCCCATTTATTTTATATTTTATTTATTGTATTTTTCCCTTGCACGGAGACGAAATCGACCTCGCCACCGCCCGTCGGCAGCGGAGTAATCACCGAAGGAGGAGATGCACCCCAGGGGATCAACAGGGAATAAAAGACCGGAAACCAAGAGCCAAACCTAACTCATTTAACATCAGATCCCCGCCACCGCCCACCGGAGAAATCCCAATCCCAGGGCAAGGAGGATTGATCGACCACCCATCTCGCAGCCGGGCATAATGGACCGCCCTTGAAGGATTTCTGAACCCCAAGGGGGAGTTTTTTTGGGACTCGGAATGAGACTTGTAGCACTGCAATTGCAGAGATGAGTTACCAGACACCCGATTCGAGTCTGGTTGATATCATCATATTCTATTTATTACAAGAAATACAGTAGTTTAGGCCATGTTTATCAAGAGATACTAGGGATAATAAGAATACTAATATTTTATTCTTATCTTTCCGCCACATCATCTTAGCATCTCATTCTCATTTTTCCCACTTTATCAATAACATCTCTAGTATCCCAAAACTCATCTTTTCATACCCACTCAATTTACAAATATACCCTCTCCAACAATTATTTCCATGTTCGATTATATTATTATATTAATTTATTATTATTAAAATATTAACTTCAACCTATTAAAATATATTTTTTAAAGGGAAAACTAATTAAAATACCCCCACCTTTGGGGGTATGGTAAAAATATATCCTCAACTTTCAAAAGTAATAAAAATATCCCGACCTTTGATAGTAGTGGTAATATATTACCACAAGCTTTCTCACTGGTCAAAAATGCTGACAAGACATCCTACGTTTATTTTTTACAAGGGTTTTTTTGAACGATTTCCTTAGGAAAAAATAAAGAGTTGGACCGGCTTCATACACCACACCTTTTCCTCCCTCCTATCTTCTTTCGTGATCGCCTCTTGAGCTGTCTTCCGATCTTCCAGGCAAGTCACAGTTCCTCTTCAATGACAGTCTTCCTCCCTTATGGTCTGCTATCTTGAGTTGTCTCTCTCACATCTTCTTCCTCTTTGATTGATTCACGGACTTTGTTGAATAAGTTTTTCCCTCTATGTTGTTGTTGTTGTTTTCGGTTTAGTTTTTTGTTGTCGGTTTGGTGTTAGGAAAAGTCTTGAGGCAATTTTGACCGGATTAGTTGCTTGGTTGAATCAATTTCGTTTTTCGGGTTTAATTTTGTTGTGGGTGTATTTTTTTCCCTAAGGAAAACGTTTAAGAAACACCGATTTTAGTACTAATTTATAAAAAAGGCTTCCACAGGCTGCCTCGTCAAAAAAAAATCAACGTAGGTTGTCTTGTCAGCATTTTTTACCCATAAAAAACTCGTGGTAATATGTTACCACTACCCTCAAAGTTCGGGATATTTTAATTACATTTGAAAGTTGAGGATATATTTTTACCATACCCCCAAAGGTGGGGGTATTTTAATTAGTTTTCCCTTTTTTAAATAATTATTTATTTCATATCTTGCATTATTTATTATTTCAAATTAATCTATAATTATAATTCAATTTTTCGGATTATATTTCGCATATTTATAATTAAAGAGAAATATTTTAAAAAAAAATAAAGTCAAACATATTCAAAATTGATGTCAACATGTAGATAAAAATTAATCTAGTATTATGGTAATTTTTTTATTTTATTTTGGATAATTTTTATTACCGAAATATTGATTTTAAAGTGTAAAACAATTCAATAAATAGCATCCAATATACTAAATATTTGAAATCTTTGCAAAAATGACATTCCCCTTCAAAATTTGCAAAAGTAGCAAATAAGCCCAAAAATTGGCAAAAATAACCGGTTCACATGACCCCCTTTCACAGGTCACCATTCCTGTTGAACAAAACCCTCACCGCCCCGCCTCCTTCTTCTCTCCGGCCATTCCCTGCCCTCCACGAGCCACCTCCGGCCACCCAACCACCACCGTTCGAACCGCCACCCTCACCCGCACCCCCCAAGCCTAGAACCCAACCAGCTCATGCCCCCTTGACCCCACATCGAGCCCTCATCTCCCCTCCCTCGATGTTCGTTTTCTCACCCTCCAATGAAGTCGCCCTCCTCGAGGAATGGATCGAATTCGGTAAGCCCGAACGTAGTTCGAACCCGCTCTCATCTATGGCGGATTGAAGTCAGTGAGTGCTTCTCTCCCTCCCCTTTTCTCTCTATCTATGGCGGACCTTGAACGACGAGCGGCATATTAATTTTCTTGCCTCCTGTTAATTTTCTGTCAGTGTTAAATCGAATCTTGCCCCTTTGAGGTTCAATTGTTGATTCATTTTGAGAAAGATTGGCAGTGGTTTACTTTAATTTCACCCAAATTACTCGCTTTCTTTTTTCAATTCTTAAAAAAGAAAAAGAAAGAGGGTAATTTTTTGTTTGCCTAATTAGAACTCAACTTGCAGAAATGGTGGGTTGTGGTTGTAAATGTGGTGCCTGGTGGAATGCATTAAGTATTTTGCCCAAAAATTGGTTTGTAGCTTCAAGAATGTATCTTTATTAGTTTAAGTTTTAAACCAATTGAAACTCTTAAGATCTTTTTGAAGGGGACTGCACAACTGATTTCTGCCAAGAACAATCAATTGAATCTTGAATTGGGGATAATAATGGAGAAGATGTCAAATATCTTTCTTAGATTTTGTTGGCAAGATTAAGTAATGTGGATAAAAATCTGGAACCCTAATTTCCAGTATAGTTATGGAGGATTGAACACCTGTTTTAACAAGTGGTGTATCAATCTGCAGGGTGTAAATCGCCATTGCCTCGCAACCCAAACTGCTTCTGCTCTCCAACTAGTAACTAAATCACATGCTTACAGGTAAATTGGCATTTCTATCATGGCAGGCATTTTTTTTTAATGGCAAGAATTATTTCAGTACTGGCTAGCTTTTTTTATTTACTGTCATTGGTGTTACCAACCTCTGAACAGGTTGTTCAATGATGTCACAGGTTCACGCCGAGCGGCCATGACTAGAGTTAAAGGAGGGAATACTTTTTGTTGTGTTAGGAATCAAACGTGATCTGACATTGGCAAGACAATCATGCATGTGGACTCGTATGCAACTTCATATTGTTGTATTTGCGTTGGTGATATTAATCGTGAAGTGGGATATATGTGCGGCCGACATTAGCTTTAGAGGGAGTTCTAACCACTTCTCAAATATGGGCCTCCTGGATCGCATGAACCAAGCCCTTGCTGCTGCACACTGGAAGATGTTGAAGGAAAGCAGCCGACTTTAGCTTTAGTACTTCGTTGTGTTTGTTTTAGGTCTAAAATATTTCCTCCCTTTTTGATGGTTGATCCCTTATGTTCTGGATTTATGTATGGATTGTTTTATGGTTGGTTGTTTTGAATGTTGTTCTAAATGCTTTAGTTTGTGCTTAATATTGTCTATCCTGTTGCTGGGAAGTTTATGAGATTGACACAAGATCTGACAGGGATTAGTCTTATATTGTCTAAGACGAGATTCGGCAGGGGTTACTTCTACATTGGCTAAGACATCGTTGTCACTGGCTAGATAATAATATCTACTAGCTAGTAATTTGCATCGCAAATATTCGGGTTTCGCATCTTAGGCAAACAAAATATACAACCTCATACTTTACCTTGAGTTCATGCAAAATAACAAAAACCATCATTCGCCGACTGAAAAGAAAAGGCGTCCGTACGACGAGCGGCATATGATGACCTTACCATTCCACACTTACTTAGGTTTTAATTGTTTAATCGTTTCCACCTTTTGGATGACTTGTGTTTGATTACTGATAAGGTATGTTGTGGTCTTGTGGTCACTTGTTTATAAGTGTTATGGATGGTTATTGTGAATTCTGCGTTATGATGCATTTCGTTTGAGTTTAATGGTCGATATACTTAGGATGAGAAGTTTATGAGATAAATAAGATGTGGCAGGGGTTATTATCTTATTGGCATAGACTTTGATTTTATTGGCTTGGGAAAATCATATACTGGCTAGTAAACAAAAAATCGCATACATTTGTCTTTTGCATCGTCGACAAACTAAACGACTAGTTATGTACATTCAAAACCACCAAAATCCCAAAGTGTCATTGAGTTACAAGCAAACTAACAAAATACTACATTCGACTACGCAAAAGAAGAGTTACCCAACTAGACATCAATTTCTTCATCTTGCCACACCACGCTTGCTTATGTCCTCCGACGCTTCCAGCGAAGGAACTCTCTCCAAGACGGGTACCTGCTTGTCTCCATTATCTTGCTCTTGACGGACCCAAACGACATGCTCTCCTCTATGAGCATTGCCCCCTCCTCTATGTTCACGTCGGGAGCTTTACCTTTCATCTCCGAAGCAACGATTGTCGGTTCTACCCATTATGTTGTTTTGTACTTAACTTGTTATGTATTGGTTAGGAACTTTAGTACTTTGTAGTTTTTTGTTTAGGTCTTAATTGTTTAATCGTTTCCACGTCGAGAGCTTTACCTTTCATCTCCGGAGCAACGATTGTCGGTTCTGCCCAGGTTTTCTGGTTTACCTTGCCAGTTGTGTGAATTTCTGTGCCAGCTGAATTGTTGTATTTGCCATCCAAATGGTTATCCATGCCATACTCCAAATTGAGATCAAGATGCGATATAGACCAAACTTTACTTCGAAATATTTTTTTCCATAAACATATACAAAGTGGGTGTCTATAGATAGATAAAATTAAATTAAATTCAAAAATAAATTTATTTTTTAATTTTAACAAATAAAAATGCCTAAAATTTGGTTTAAAACAATTAAATGAGTCTCTTTCTCTCCCCCATCTCTCTCTCCCACCCTCTTTCCATTCGACACGTGTCCAAAATTTTCACACCCTCTTTCCAGCTTTGTGCAAAGTGTAACCGGCAACTTGTTGGGATTAATTTGCAAGAATGACAATTTGTCATTCCTTTGCCAATTTTGTGGGTGTAGGTTATTTTTGCAAAGTGGACCATGAAATGGTATATCCATGCAAATCAGCCAAAACAATTTCACCCCAAGGAAAGATCTACACCATCAACGTGTCAGAAGATGACGCCTCCTCCTGCATGTCCAATCCAGTCGTGCCACATGTCCTCTTTGGTGCAGGAAGTTGCAGGCGCCCAGAACTCCAAATGATGCGTATTGGTGATGGCCGGTAGCTTGCGACGTCGTTTTGCTTGTGTTCCATCTAAAAATTGAAAGTGCAATCCAGCTCACTCATTTGGACATTAAATTTTGACCTCCTAGTATCGATTTCAGGGGAGAAGCGTTGTATTATCGCTTTGTACACTGTAGCAATTTTTTAATATTATAATGGGTAGTATCGGTGCACATTATGCTGTCGATAAAAGTGCTCTTATAGTCGTTTTTAAGTCATTTTTATACGTTTTGCATGTCTTTTATATAGGTTTTGGTTTAGTTTCTAGAATAAATGTCTACACTCGAGTTTTATTTGTTTCAGGTGATTTGGAGCTGGTTCGATGTCAATTTGGAATCACGACGGAATAAGATTCAATGAAGGCAAGTTTGAAATGTTCACGGACACCGAAAGAGCCTTGCATAGAGGTCTCAAGTGCTAATAATCAAGCTAAGAAGAGCTCACTGATGAATCGAAGTTTTCTGGACAGTTGCTGTTGGACGACGTCTCAGCTAAATGAGTCGTTTGCGCTCCACAAAATTCGGATTGAGACGTTCTATAACTTGTTGGAAAGCCGATTTAAATATCTACAAGTTTTATGTTGAGCACTTTTTGCATATTTGGCCTACAATATGGAAAAATAGAGCCAAGAAGCTGATGTTGGGTCAAAGTATTGACCCGGAACCAACATGTATCAAGTCGGAACCCACACCTACCGAGTCGGTACAACGAGTAGAGCAAAAAACACGACATACCGAGTCGATACCAGGATGTATCGAGTCGATACCTGCACCTTCCGAGTGAAAAGAAGCTTCACAATAGCTAAGTATCGAGTCGATACCATTAAGTATCGAGTCGATACCGTTCTTTCCGCGTTAATTCGTCAGGATTTTTAATTCGATTCTATCTTTTATGGGACGACTTTTGTTATATTTTATTATTATTTTATTATTATTTTCAGATTTTTTTTGAGACTATAGATGGAGATGTAATGTCTATTATAATCTTAAGCATTTGATCTAGGAACAATGGATGGCCTTAGATAAGATTAATTGGTAGACTAAGATAAATACACATGTAAACAATGGGTGTCCTCTTCCTTTACTTGCTTTGTTCTTGCTTCTCTCGTGCGTACTTGTCTTGTATTGTGTGTTTCCGTCTTTGTTTGCCTTAGTCTAGATCTAGGGCAACCTGTTCTGTAACCTTGCTATTTGATTAGTGGATTGACATCTCAAGCCGATCTGGCTGAGGCTTAGTGGACGTAGGCTCCGGCCGAACCACATAAAAACCGGTTGTTGATTTCTTGTTTACTTTCTTGTTGCGATCTTCGATTGCGTACCCCGTTCTAGGATTTCGATCTGTAAAGCCGAGGACGCTTGGGAATCACAAAGTGGTATCAGAGCTTGAGTGTCCCTTTCCTTACCTACCTGTGCCATTATTAGTTCTCAGAGAGCGGGATTGGAGGCAGGACATTGGGTAGACCTTCAAAAAGCTCATGCTTGGTACTATTCCTCTCCTGTCTGAAGTACCACTGGTCTAGATCCATTCCAAGACCTGTGATTCTAGGGTTTTCTTGGGTGTCTTGTATACTGTTGCACTCATTTAGCTTCCGCTTGCATAAACTTTGATACTTACCTGTTTCTTGGATACTGCAGGTACCAAATACCATGGACAATGCTTTGAAGATCAAGCAATTCGATGGTGTTATAGACTTCGCTATGTGGCAAGTCAAGATGAGAGTTGTTCTCATCAAAGAAGGATGTTGGAAGGCGATTCTGAAGCCAACAACCACAGCCCCTGAGATGTCAATCCTCAAGAAGGGTTTGACCATCAATGATGAGGAGGATGAAAAACTTACTGAAGAAAGTTTAAAGTAGCTCCTCTCTAACCAAGTCCACAACTGAAGAGCTTGATATGGACATGAAAGCTCACTCTGAGATAATCCTACGCCTCACTGATCGCTATAGAAAAACATTAAAAACCCCAAATACGAGCATTTTAAAAGACTACCCAAACCACCCACTTATTAATCGCTATCGTCCTCATCAGTTGAAATGTTTTCTTCACTATCCTCATAAGCATTATCAGTATCTTCATCGATGTCACTTGGGGCATAGTTGTCGGTATTATCCCTTGTGATGCTATCCAAATTTGTATGAACTACTTCAGGCTCAACATCTTCTTGATTCAGTCGAGAATTTTCCAAATCTTCTTCTTCAACCACCCATTGGACTTCATTCAAATCATCTTGTTGAGTGACCCCAACGCTACACATAGACTCAACATCATCCTCTCCCTCATCATCTACCTCTGGGACATCCCATAGATTTCGCATTTGAACTTTTTGGACAACTTTCCATCCACGCTGTAATTTTGGGTCATCAACATAAAACACCGATTGCGCTTCATTTGCTAGAATAAAAGGTTCATCCCCATATCATTCTGAATCTGTATTAATGCTCATCAAATTATAATCTCGTTGAACTATTCTATTGGCGTTTCTCCCTGTCTCATTTGTGTTGAACCACTTGCACTTGAATAGAAAAACGTTATGCGCACCTAAATAGATCAATTTGATAATACTCATGAGAACACCATAATAATCGTGTATTCCCCCGGTATAAACTCCACTCACATAAACACCGCTATTTTGAGTAGTTCGTCGATCATCAACCTCTTTTGTGTGATATCTACATCCATCGACAACACAACCGGTGTATGTATGAACGCGTGGAACCGGTTTACATGCCAAACAATAAAGTGCATCATTTGATGAAACCTCTCCCCTCTGTACTAAATTAGTCATCTACAAATATTAAAAATCAAATCAGCACATTACCATATGTTAAACACAGGGTGATAAAACAACGATAAAATAAAACTAATAGATTAGGTCATACTTTGTTTTCAAACCAAGTAGAAAATTCTTTTTCTTGTCTTTTATGTATACCCTCAGTGGATAAGTTTTGCATCTCATCCGCGTGCTCTCTGTATGCATTGTAGAACTAGTCAAATAAAACAATATTTTAACATACAAATATTCTAAAATAATAAACTAGCGTTTATAAATCACTTCATATATGGTTGAACTTCATCACAACTATTGAGCACGTACCAGTGAGCCTTGTTTAATTCATCCTGATCAAGCGTGATAAATTTCCGCCCACTAAATGGACGAACCTTTTGGGTAAAAACTGAAAACCCACCTTCCTCTTTGTTTTCAATATCCTCATTACGTTCCACTAGGTTGAAACGTGTCTCGGATCCACGAAAGTACATCGAGCAAAATGTAATTGCCTCATTCACAATATAGGTTTCAGCAATCGAACCTTCAGGACAGGCTCTATTTGACACATATTTTTTTATAAGTTCCAAGATTTCGTTCAATGGGATACATCCACCTATAGGATACAGGCCCTCCTAGAATAGCTTCTCGTGGTAGATGTACTGTCAGATGCACCATAATAACGAAAAATGCAGGTGGGAAAATTCTTTCTAGCTTACATAGTTTCAAAACTATCTCCCTCTCCATTCTTTTCAATTCTGAAACTTTTAGAGTCTTTGCACAAATTTGTTGAAAAAAGATGCACAACTCAATGACAGCGGTGCACACATCTTTCTCCAAGAAAGGCCTTATACCCACAGGGATAAGACGTTGCAGTAGAACATGCCAGTCATGACTTTTTAGCCCATGTATCTTCCCATCAACAATGTTCACATTTTTTGAAATATTTGCAGCATATCCATCAGGATATTTAACAATCTTTAAAAATTTAGCTAGAAGTCTACGAGATTCGACCTTGAGTGTGTACCTGGCATGAGGCTTCCTGAGTTGATTCCCTTGTCGTATTAGATGTAGCTCTTTTCGTATTTTCATATCTTTTAGGTCCAAACGAGCATTGTGTGTATCTTTTGTCTTTCCCACAATATCAAACAAAGTTCCCACAAGACTTTCACCAACATTCTTTTCACAATGTATCACATCAATATTATTATGTAAATCTAGCCTTGACCAGTACGGTAACTCCCAAAAAATACTCTTTTTACTCCAGTTCAATTCATATTCCTGTCCCTTTCGTTTCAAATCCGGGTTAGATGGAGATTTACCAGGTCTCCTCGTATAAACCCGGTCCAATTGCTTCAGCTTATCCTCCCTAGAGAATATTCTTGGAGCTGCCCGATTTTCAACCTTGCCATTATATTCTTTACTCCTTCGCCACACATGATTATTACGCAAAATTCTTCTATGCCCCATATAACAAATTTTCCCTCTCAACCCATTCAAAGTTATGTCTTCATTACACACTGGACAAGCCAAATATCCTTTTGTGCTCTATCCTGATAAATTTCCATAAGCGGGAAAGTCATTTATATTCCAAATGACACATGCTCGCAATGTAAACCATTCTTTGGTAGAAACATCTAAAGCATCAACACCAACTTCCCATAATTCTTTAAGTTCATCTATTAAAGGACGAAGATACACATCAATGTCCTTTCCAGGTGCCCGTGGACCAGGAATAAGCAGTGACAACATTGAAAACATTCCTTTCATGCATTTCCATGGAGGAAGGTTGTAAGGCACCAAAATAACAGGCCACATACTATAACTAGTACTCATGTTCCCAATTGGATTAAACCCATCTTTAGCAAGTCCCAACCTCACATTTCTACATTCTGCAGCAAAATCAGGATACTCTAAATCAAACTTCTTCCACTGCGCAGCATCTGCAGGGTGTCTGAGATAATCATCTTCGGTTTTACGTTTTAGTTGATGCCATTTCATATCTGTAGCCGTATGTCTAGACATATATAGTCTCTTTAGTCTGTGCTTTAATGGAAAATAACGCAATACCTTTTGTGGAACTTTTTTACCTTTTCCTTCTTCGGATTTGTATCTAGGCTCATGACACTCAGGACATTCTTCAAGGTTAGCATTCTCTTTCCAAAACAACACGCAATCATTTGTACACGCATGTATACATTCATACCCCATCTCTAATTCTCGCAACGTTTTCTTTGCTTCGTAAAACGATGAGGGGATAGCTGCCCCGACTGGGTGAGAATCTTTTAATATTTTCAGTAACATATCGAAACTTTTATTGCTCCATCGGCCGAGTACCTTTGTGTGCATGAGTTTTACTATAAAACTCAACGCAGAGAACTTTTTACAACCTGGATACAACTCCTTCAAGGCTTCTCTAAACATATCATCATAGTTATTACCATGTGTACTATCTGTAGGATCATTTATATCCTCTTCATCTAATTCCATTCCTCCCCGCACATCATCAAACATGTCCCTCATTGACACATCATCATTATAGCCTTCGTCATCACCCTGGTCACTATCATCTTCATCTTCTGGTTCATTACCTAGTCCATCCTCATGATCATTCCTATCTTCCCCATGATCGGTCCATACTGTATAGTTGAATTGAAACCCATTTTGCAATATATGATGACGAGCCACTGCCAGTGTTTTAAAATTCCCATTTTTACAAATACGGCAAGAGCAACGAGTTTCCCCTTTTTCATTAACATGCTTTTTTGCCGCCTCTATGAATATATCTAGACCATTGTAAAATTCATCTTGAAATCGATGAGGCAAATACATCCACGTTCGGTCCATCTTAAAAAAATCTCCAGATTGAACAAAAACAAATAAATACACATACCACAAATTAAACAAATAAGCACTTTCCCCACCCCCAAAAAAAACAAATAAGTACTTTTATTTTCTTATGACACTAATGTTTCAAGTAGTTTTTATGTCTCAACAATTTGATCAATGTTAATGTGTTCGAAAAAAATATTTTCATAGTTGGTAATTTTTTGTTTATGATTTTTGCTAATGATCTTACAACATCTAAGTAATACTCTTTTTAATAATATTCAAAATTAAGTCTTTGTAATTTGTGTATTTGACAGGAAGGAGTTGATGCTTTGTATGAATGTGGATCTTCCCAGTTGGTATTTCTCATGGAAGTAGCAGCACAGATGAAAACGGAATCGCTTTTTGCAAGGCTACAGGGACAAGGATGAAGAAAAGCAGGGGTTTATTTTGGTTGATGCTGCGTAAGAGCACAATGATCAGTTTGGTGTTGGTTTTGATGTGCTACTAGGCTAAGGTTTTTTTGGTTGAATTAGTGGGGATTTTTTTATGATTCTTTTTGAAATACTAATTAGGATAAACAGTTGTGAAGGGCTTTGATATATTTGAGTAATTAAAGAAGTGTTGTTGGTCGCTTTTTTGCAACTAGATGAGAACAATAATACATACTACGTATTCTATCCACAATAAACAACACCAACAAAATATATATATATATATATATATATATATATATATATATATATATATATATATATATATATATATGTTCGATTAAAGTAAACAATTACCTATATTGGCAAAATAATAGCTTTTGTAACCACTGAATCCTTTTGCTAGGTTGAATGTGATAATCTATGGTGGATTGGTGATACTTTAATTATGAAAGTATATATAACAATTAGAGGGTTCACGTTTTATCTATAGATCTATCTAAATGATAGAAAATAGATAGATAGATTTAGATAGATTTATCTTTATCTATTTATAAGTAATATCAATTTATGTCAAAAAGCATCTATCTAAATGATAGAAGATAGATAGATAGATTTAGATAGATTTATCTTTATCTATTTATAAGTAATATCAATTTATGTCAAAAAGCAAATTACCCACTTCTAATAATCGGTGTATAAGGCACACTTTATTAAATTATAACATTTTATTAAATAATACACAAAGTATATTTATATTTTATTTAATTAGATAGAATAGATATACTTCTAATTAATAATAGATGGCATAATTTAGCAACATGACAATTATGGAAGTATAAAATTGCAGTTACACATTTATATGAAGCTAGTGTAGATCTCATCTCGTACACATAAAATACATTAATATAAATAATCTAGATAGATTCTAATAAATTATAACATTTTATTAAATTCTAATAAATAATCGGTGTATAAGGCACACTTTATTAAATTATAACATTTTATTAAATAATACACAAAGTATATTTATATTTTATTTAATTAGATAGAATAGATATACTTCTAATTAATAATAGATGGCATAATTTAGTAACATGACAATTATGGAAGTATAAAATTGCAGTTACATATTTATATGAAGCTAGTGTAGATCTCATCCCGTACACAGAAAATACAATAATATAAATAATCTAGATAGATTCTAATAAATAAAAAATAATAATCTAAATATAAATAAATTTTTCTACCAAAAAATAATATAGATATAAATAAAATTAGTTCTACATATTATATATAAATATTTTTTTTCTAATCTATCGTTAATTAAATCTCATGTAATATAATATATAGTTGATTTTGAAAAATATTTTAATATTCTTCTTTTATGAAATATGTAGTACATATTTATTACGTTAGTTTACTAAAATATTTATGCACAGATAGATTGTGGTTACATATATGACTACATAATATTTTAATAATTTATTTCGGCCTCAAAAACAATATAGATATAAATAAAATAAAAATGATTAAATAATTAATTTTGATATAAATAATTCTATCCACCAAAAAATAATCTAGATATAAATAAAATAGCACCTATCAAATACTACATATTTATCTATTAATATTTTTGGTAAGTATGACTATGAAATATTTTTTATTTATATTTTTGTTAATTAACTAAAATATATAGATAGATAGATTGTGGCTTATATAACTTTCTATAATAACATATTATTTTATTAATTTTTATCATAGAATCGATCAATCACAACGTGCCATATAAATTTTTTTTATCCTAGAATCAACCACAATGCGCCATATATGACGATATGCATCGGTTTTAGTATATGAATATAAATATCTATATCTATACATATATACTAAAATAACCAAATAAATTATTAAAAATTAATATTTTATTATAATTTATAGAAAGTCATCTCTAGCTATAATCTATCTTAACATATTTTAGTAAATTAACATAAAAGATATCATATAGCGAGGAATTGAAACTTTTCTCGTTAATAAATCCAAGTCATTTTCTATTTTCACCCAAGCCAACAATGACCAAATGATATTTCCTCGTTGATTAATATATTTAGTAACAATTTTTTTCATCGGTAAAAACTTTTAGCAATGAATTAGAATCTCATTCACTAATAAGTTTGGCGAGGAATTTAAATTTTCTCGTTAGTGAATTTGCGTACTTTTATCTATTTTCATCCAAGCCAATAGCGATGAAAATGGAATTTCCTCGTTCATTAATTTGTTTAGCGAGAAATTCATTCCTCAAGAAATACATACTTTTAGTGAGAAATTACAATATTTATCGCCAACAAATTTGTCGAGCTTTAAAAATATACACCAAACATATATCGACAAAATATCAAATTCCTCGATAATTGTAGTTTTTTGCCGATAAAAATATTCATCAATAAAAGTTCCAAATTCGTCACTAATTTTGTTATGCTTTAGGCGACCACATTCTAATAACAATTAGCGATGAATAAAAAAATTTATCGCTAAATGTCACCTTTAGCGAGGAATATTGGTTCCTCACTAAAGTTCACATGTCCTTGTGCGAGGATCGATTATGTTTGTTGCCAAAGGCCACATTTACTGAGGAAAAATAATTCGTCGCTAATATTTTGGTCGCTAATAGGGATTTCTGTTGTAGTGCTAATCCATATATATCTCTAGACCTGTTAAAACAAACCCCGAAAATTTTGACCCGAAATTTTTTTTCGACCCGAACCCGAAAAACCGGAAATTTTCCAGGTAATCTGGGTTTCGACCCGGTGACCCGATTGACCCGGTTGATTTATAATTAAATATAATTTAGTTTTTTTATATATAATTAAAATTTATCGCGAAATTATCAAATCATGATTTTTTTAATTTAAAAAAGAAAAATTGACAAACCCGAAATGACCCGAAACCCGGCCAAACCCGGGTTCTAGTCAACCCGTTTTACCCGGAATCCGTTTTACCCGATACCCGTCTTACCCGAGACCCGAAAGGCCGAAATGACCTGACCCGAAGCCGACCCGAATGAACCGTTTGACAGGTCTATATATCTCGCTATATGTCTTTTTAATTAAAAAAAATTCCATGTAAGGACCCCCACAACCCACTAGTCCAAATTAGCGGGATATGGGGTACGTGCCACCGACTGCAACTAAACCACAAAGTTGGTGATTATTTTTTAATTTTTTTAAATTTGTGTAACTGAGTGCAACTATTTCCAAAGTTCGTACTATTTTATGGAATTTATCTAAAAAAATTTGAGTAAAAATAGACCATCACAAAAGGCGAGCGGGGATAAGTGGGGACCACAAGAGGAGTGGGGTCGGTACACTTTCCGCTACTCGCGGGACGGTGATATCAATGCGGGGACCTCGCCACGTGGCGGGCTTAAGGTTGTTTGGACCACAAGAGGAGTGGGGTCCGCCCTTGGCAATTAAGCATGCGCCTTCCAGCAAATGGAGTGCCTACACGTGGAAGATTATTTGATGCCGTGGGGACCAAACTCAGCATTTTGACTCATGGCCAGTCGTATGAAATGAGGAAGCCCCGACTCACACGTTATCAATTAGGGTGTTATATGAACACGAGTAACTCGAAATCGACTCGTACTCGCTTGATAAAACTCGACTCGAGTTCGTTCGTTTTCTAAACGAACCGAGTATAAGCGCATTTTTAAGCTCGGTCAAAAGTTTGGCTCGTTCAAATTAAACTCGTATAACTCGAATTTTATGGAATTTCTAAAATTTTCTTGACGTTACTGTATAATGACCAAGTAGAATTACCTAAGGCTCGAAAAATGCTCGGCTCGAGCTCGCTCATTTTCTAAACGAGCCGAATATAAACACATTTTTAAGTTCGGGTCAAAATTTTTAGGCTCAACTCGAGCTCGTTCATATTCTAAATGAACTGAATATGAGCAATCAATACTCGGCTCGTTCGGCTCAAATAACCGCCCTATTATCAATCCCTTTTTAATCAAAAAAATAAAATAATCAAATTCAATTCCTTTTACTGTATTATGTGTTTCGCGCGTTTCTCCCATGAAAATTACTCTAACAGCGTTATCACGCCTACTAGGCTTCTACAGAGTACAACCGGTGTAACCATTCCGGAATGGCTCACCGGAAAAGACTTGTGAGTAGTGGACATAGGTCCCCGGTTCGAACCCGGATGTCCGCTCTTTATTTACCAATTCAAGGAGTACAACCGGTGTTAATATTAGATTATTTTTAACGGAATTTTAAATTAGATTTTTGGATCGTTTATTTTTTATTAGGGTATCTTTCTAATTAAAATTTGACTAATGCATTTTAATTAAATATCTATTTTTTCTAAAATGAGAATTTTATCTTATGTCTTAAGGGTATGAGATAGAAAAATAAAAAATGTAAATCCTGTAATTAACAAAAAAAAAATGGTACGGTGGAAGATATATCATATATGAATAGAATAAATTAGGTGTTAGTCCTTTCATGTATTTCGAAAAGTTGTTGATGTTGATGTTGTGATAGTAGTGTAGGAGTTTAAGTTCCTTTTGATTTTGGAGTCTTCGATCCGTTTTTAAAGGCTTTGGGTCTTGCGATGTGGTTTGTGCTTTGAATAACAAATACATAATGATATCATAATTTTGATTCATATATAATGTTTTTAAGTGAATAGAAATTTAACTACAAAAGCCATGGAAAAAATTCATATTTAATGTTTCTAAGTAATGATAATAAATTAAACTTATATGTTGATTTATTATTAATTAATTATCTATTGAACAACAGAATCTTAGCTCTCACTAATAAAAAAAATATTAGAATCTTATCTCACACACACTAACTAAAGGTGGAGATTAAATTAGATTAGGGTTTTCTTATAATCATAATTATCTTTTTCACATTACATATTGTAAGTGTTTGGATAACTGAGTCCTCAACGGATCTCAGAGACCTACTCCTGTATATATATCAATGGGTGAAAACCCTGAGGGTACATTGGTAACTGTACATGATATGGACAAATATAAAAAATATCTGCTAACATCCTCCCTCAGTCGCAGATAGAGGTGAGCGAATATCAAGACTGGAACGAAAAGAAGTAAAGAGAGGAGTATGTAATCCTTTTGTGAAAATGTCCGCATACTGATGTGCAGAAGGGACATGTAGAACCCGAACCTGGCCTAGGACGACCTTCTCTCTGACGAAATGGATGTCAATCTCGATGTGCTTCGTCCGCTGATGCTGAACCGGGTTCGACGAAAGATAAAAAGCGAAGACATTGTCGCAGTAGACCAATGTGGTCGATCGAAGCGGAAGCCGAAGCTCGCAGAGAAGGTTGCGGAGCCAACAGGTTTCCGCCACGGCGTTGGCAACACCACGATACTCGGCCTCGGCACTCGAGCGAGAGATGGTGGCCTGGCGCTTGGAGGACCATGAGAGTGACACGCTGCCCCATGCCGTGGGGCGGCGGCGGCTAGGGGATCGTAGATGTGAAACAACATATTAGGGTTTCACAAAAAAAGCCGATACCATGTTAATTACTATATAACACGAAACAGAACAACCACAACCAGATGTTTTAAACACGGATACTAAAACTTAAGCTCCAGTTCTCCTTCAAAAGATCTAAACTCATGAGTCCGGTAACGATAAAGTTTGTTTTGAGTAAAGCTATTAAAATCCCCACTAAACACAAGCATTTCAATTGCCTTGATAGTAAAAATACCACAGCAACACCTGCAAACCACATGAATACAAATAGGTAAGTGAATATACATGCTGACAACTGTAAATAAGAATGTTAACAAAAAGACACAACTTTATTATAAATATACATACCCAGTTCCGTCATTTATAACATCAGCTAACCTCTCTATGCTGAATTCTGGTGTTCCTTCAGAGTTTTGGTATGTCATAGTTTTCCACAAATAATGAGGCAACCATACATCTAAGCCTCGTAAACATTCCTTCAACGTCTCATCATCAGCAAAATGTGTGTTACAATCATAAACCAGAACCTTCCTTTCTTCAATGTTAATTTCAAGAGCAACTCAAGGCTTGTGTTTAATATTGAAGGGTGTGTATATATATATATATCCTCTTTGCATTTCCCCAGTCCTTAGCAAAGTCAACAGGATACAACCCAATAAAATATTCTACAATCTCGTGTTTCACATCATATGCTACATCATATGAACCAACTACTTCAGGTAAATAATACAGATATAACACCCAATCCAATATAACAACATCTTGAAATTCCAAAGGCTCTTGTGATATTCGCTTTCTCATATGGCACAACGCTTCCCCAATATGCTGACAATGCATATTACATATGCTTTAATATATTATCAACAAGACCATTATGTTTTTTCATTAACAATAGAATACATATAAATTATATATACTAATTAGATTGACCTTCATCCATTTTGTTTGCCCAATGACAACTTCAAAAGCCCATCGAACCCTTACAAAACAAAGCCATGTGAACATAAAATGAGAGAATGTCAACATATCAAAAATTGCACAATTACTACTTAAAATGTTAGTATAAAAATAAGCACCTATTCTCTTTGATGTACGAATACAAAAAGATATTATCATCTTGAGATAATAAAGACTTTGAAGCAATGTATTTTGGAATTTTGCCCTTTTTGCCATTTTCAAAGGGACTCTAAACAAAAACTACTGGCTTTAGGTATATGCTTTGAATGCCTTAATTGTTCGATTTCATCATGAACTTAAGATGTGCTTCTTTTGACACATCAAAACAATCAAGGCGTTCACCAGCACAGTCAGAATAATCACCACTATGTTATATGACAACCGCATCACACTTAGTGTCCCTTAAAGCAATGTCAGCATCTTTTGATGAGATGTCAGCTGCTTTAATATCAATGACAGCATCGCTTACAACAATGTTAGCCTTCATAACAGACTTCCCTACATCAATTTCAACATTGCATATGATTACAGATATGACAGTCTTAGGATTGATAGGAGCCTTGGGACTAAGAGGAACTTTGGGAGTGAGAGGATCAATCTTCACTACACCATCCTCTATGATTTCATCACACCAACTTTTAGCTTAGACACATTAGCAACAAATAGTTCTAAGTGAGTTATTTTCCTTATAAATTTCATTAAGGTAATAAGAATGATGTCTTTCAATTAAAAAATATAAATATTCATTAAGGTAATAAGAATGATGTTTTTCAATTAAAAAACGTAAAGAAGGTGTTATGGCCTTAGTGACTTGTAGACAAGGCTCTCTATGTGAGGGGCAATGTGTTAAGCACCATTGTAATGCCGGTCTTGGAGGTCAGTTAGGGGGGCTACCATAATCAAGATTCCAACGTCTTCCTAAATTGGATTTCCCGAGTTTCGACGGAAAGAAACCACATAATTATATTAGGAAATGTGAAAAGTACTTCAGCATCTTCGCAATTCCGGAAGCTCAGCGAGTTGAAATTGCAGCGATGTACCTCACGGACAAGGCAGATACATGGTTGCAGGGGTATCTAATGCAGAATGCAAATGTAAACTGGAGGGGATTTTGTGATGATATCTGTATGTGGTTTGGGGAAAGCCGTGAAAGGGAAATAGTCGGTGAGTTCAACAAGCTTGAACAGACGGATGATCTTGAAGAGTATAATGAAAAATTTGAGGAATTGCGAGCAGGTATGCTGTCTTTCAATCCTCAATTGTCCAAGTCATACTTTGTTTCGAGTTATGTGAGTGGTCTCAAGGCCGAGATCCAATCGCTGGTCAAATTGGGAAGACTGTCTTCCATGACAGAGGTCTTGGAACAAGCTCGCCTCCATTACAAAGCAGTGCAAGCCTTGCTTCGAGTTTCCAGAAATCCATGGAGGGCATCTTCAACGGGATATGTTCCAATGGGATCCAAGAATTCTAGTTGGGGGTGCGAGATCACAAGCAAGTCAGATTCCAAGAGTACTCCAGCTAATCTGACGCGGGACGAACATCGTTGGTACTTTCGTCCTTTGCCAAATAGCAATATAATCCAAACTCAAACACAAAACCAATAGATTAGTCAATCAATCACTTGATAAACTAACCAATTACTAGTATAGCAATTAAGTCCGGAGTCGAACCCACATGAAGAAGCAGTTTCCTATTCAATAACTCTTAACAAGAACTCTTATGATCAAACAATGATTTATTGTAAATAACCAAGATGTAAAAGTAACCAACTCTATGATTGCGAAGTAGATTGATAATAAGGTAGAAGAAATATTTCACCTGTAATTCTCTTACAATGGTTGAGATTCATGGTCCTAGGATTGATCTATCAATTATTCATAAACACATGTCTACCTGACTAAAGTTGAGAAATCCACAGGGATACAATCACCTTATTCAATATCACTAAAGAATAGCATTAAGGACTCAAGTAATTAGACCAATTAACATATTGATTCAATGCAATTAAGACAAACCGGAACAATCCTAAATCAACCCTAATCTACATATCCACAACATAGATCAATTGAAATCATCCACTACAAAGACAAAGAAATATCACTACTTCATTACTTTGTTTGCTATCAAGAACACAATAACAAATTCATATCTAAGATGCAATTCCTAACATGGTGATCAATCATAGAAAAGAACACAAATATAATCAATAAGTACAAGATGATAACTATGAATATGAATAACTAAATAGAATCAAATCTTCACAATCTAAAGCACCATGTCTTCGAATCACAGGCAAAACTATGAGTTTAACAACTCATATAGGCCAAATCTCTCTATCTCTAATTGTGTTCATAGTTTCACACAATAGCCACCCATGGCTGAATGAACTAAATAAACCTAATATAGACTCATAAGGAGTCGGCAAAACCATAATATAAATAATAATATAATAATAGGAAATATGGTCTTCAGATCCAAAATCGCAAACGCTGGAAACCGGCCCACGACGGGCACCATCTTTACAGTGACAGGATTTCCTCGTTTGTCTTCGATTGTCTTCAATGTCTTGCTTCCTTGCTCCTCTCAAGCTCCTTCCTCAGCCTCCATATGCTCTAAAACATGTCTCTTAAGCTCTTCCAAAGTCCCTTTAATGTCGGAATGTAATTCTGCAGAATAAACACTAAAAAGGCGTAGATTCCGAACTCGAATACTTCACAAGCAATATATGAAACTAGACTCAAACATATGCAAAGCCACTGTCTAAATGCAATAAGAAATACCTATAATGCCTATATGAAATATGCATTATCAAATCCCTCACACTTAACTCTTGTTTGTCCTCAAGCAACCATAAGACAAAAACATCATCTACACATCCCACAGGAAATTCTTTCACCATTTTACTCATCAAAAACAACATCATCAATAGTGCAAATATAATCAAGGCATCTAAACGTCATATCATGTATATATATAGGATCAAGTTGCTTGCATGCTCAAAAATCCAACCTTATCAAGGATAATGTGTATCTCTCACTCTCATGTGTTTAGACTTTAAGCATACACTCACCTCAATTCCATATACAAGCTTCAACTCAAATATTGACATTTATATCACAAAATCTCCACCGGATACGTCAATGCAAAAATAAGGACATCAAGAGGACTTTCGCTCAATGGAAATCTTCATAGAAGATTCTATTCGACGGGGTTGTAATGAGGCTTGGTAAAGAAACATAAGGGCAAGGAATTGTATTTGGTCATGTGGTGCTATAAATTTCGGGAAAACAAGATTCCAACAACTCCCAACATAACACAAACCAACTCAATAATACTCAAGCTCACAAATACACAACATCTCTCAATATCATAATAACTCCAAAAATCATCTATAATCTCAACTCTCAAAATATCTCAATAAACTCATACTCATCATAATAATCTCATCCTCACATCATCACATATCATTCAATCTCCAACACCCAACCAATGTAACTTCTACCCAACATAAATCCAATGCTTCCTCATTATACAAAAATAAAATAAACTTGGCTCTTTATTTACCCTTTTTTTTTTCTTTTCTTTTCTTTTTTTTTCGGTTTTTTTTCCTGAGCCGAAATACATGTAAGAACAAATGCATAAAAATGAGGAAATTAGTAAGCACATAACATTACATCTTCTCAAAACCATAAACCATAACATCACACTTTAGCTTCTTTCACCGTTTCTATGGGCAGCATCTTGAATAACTCATACTGACGTAGGAATATGCTTATCTTTGTCTCCTTCACTTGGCTCGTACCTTCATAGGTTACTACCAACTTATCCCAGATTTCTTTAGCACTCCTGCAATATGAGATACGATTGAATTCATCAGCATTTAAACCACAATATAATATGTTCATGGCCTTGTAGTTTTTTGCCACATTGTCCAAGTCGGTCTGATTGTATTCTTTTTCTGCTTTCGCCACTTCTCCTCATGTGGCACCAGGCTTCATTGGTATGTGTGGTCCTTTCTTTATGCGCTCCCAAAGCTCCATATCTTGATCAATGATAAACATTTGCATCAAGGACCTCCAATGCACAAAGTTGTCTCCACAAAAGAGAGGAGGACGATTGGCGGATTGTCCTTGAGTGAAACCTCCATTACCTAAAGTACTCATGATCGATCTCACAGATTGTTAAATCAAGTAAATGTGAGTTAATCTCTGATACCAGTTGAAGAACCGAGTACTAATGTAAATAACAATAATATAAATACTCTAGAAGGGGGGTTGAATAGAGTATGGAAACTTTTCACAAAGTCTCCAGCAACAGCAACTTCAAGGGCTTGATATCGAATCTCAAGGTCTTAAACTGGAACTCCAAGGGATGATCTCAAGGTCTTGAGCGGATCTTCAAGGACCTTGAAATAATTCCAGTAGCCTGCTTTACTAAACGAAAACAAAATGTTAATTATAAGTGCGGAATAAAATATAAAGAACACGTGAATTGTTAACGAAGTTCGGCTATAACCCGCCTACGTCTCCGCCTAGGGTTATCCAACTAGTAGGATTCAAACAACTATTATTTCACTTCTTATGGATCCTAGATACATCCGAGAAGATCTTTCCTTCTTCTAAAATCTCGAAGCCTCACCTGCTCCTATCTAGTCAACTCAGATTTCTTAGAGTCCTAGATACAACTTAGAAGAACAACCCTTCTCTTATAGCCTCACCCACTACTATATCTAGTCAACCCAAGCTCTCGTGAAATAATAGCCCTAACCACACCAACGTGTGTATACGTTTGAGTATAGGGATAATCTTAGTATAACGAGAATGATTTATCCTATAACGCTCAGATTTTTTTTCTTCTCTCTCAACTAGAAATAAAAGCAATTACAACGAGGGAGAGAAAGAAAATAAATAATCTTGAAGACGATTGATTTGGCTTTGAAGTGCTTGCTTAAATGATGTGCTTGTGTTGTGTCTTTCTTCACCACTTGCTCCTTCCCCTTTTTTATAAGCTGTTGAAGCTAAATTCTTGCCGTTTAAAGATTGAATACATTCCACCAAATTCTGAATTTTTATTCCACCAAATCTTCACTTCTTAAACCACCGTTTAAATTTGAATACTCCATCCACAAATTCAGCCCATGGTCTTCAACAAATTCATCCCTACATATCTTAACAATATCTAGATAAATGGATTAAAATAGAATTAAATAACTCCAAACCTTATTTATGGTTAAAGCAAATCTAATAGATAAAAAAATGAATTTAAGTTAAACATCTAATTTTGAAAATCAATTTAACAATAAATCTTCAATGCCGTTGAATATATCTTTTCCAAAGATTCTTCATTTCCAAATAACTTCCACATGTGCTGTAAAAAGTCTTGTCATTAATTTCCTGCACATGTTAGTCTCAAAGCAAATATAATGGAATTAAATCAAATATAATATATAACGGAATTAAACTATATAGCATATGTAATTTTGTGAGTCAAATAAATATATTTGGAGAATAATAAATCAAATAAAAGAATCGTATAATATAATTGATAATTGCATAAAATACTACTGTATTTGTCTTCCATCATCCCTACAAAAATATATCACATATATTATCATCAAGGTGGAATCAACAAAACCTAATATAGACTCATAAGGAATCGGCAAAACTCTAATAGAAATAATAATATAATAATAGGAAATATGGTATTCGGATCCAATATCGAAAATGCTAGAAACCGGCCCACGGCGGGCGCCGTCTTTACAGTGACGGGATTTCCTCGTTTGTCTTCGATTGTCTTCAATGTCGTGCTTCCTTTCTCCTCTCTAGCTCCTTCCTCAGCCTCCATATGCTTTAAAACATGTGTCTTAAGCTGTTCCAAAGTCCCTTCAAGGTGGGAATGTAATTCTGCAGAATAAACACTAAAAATACGTAGATTCCAAACTCGAATACTTCACAAGCAATATATGAAACTAAACTCAAACATATGCAAAACCACTATTTAAATGAAATAAGAAATACCTATAATGCCTATATGAAATATGCATTATCATAATCCAAAACCAGTATCATCTTCGACCTCGGAAACCAGTACGGGGCGCACCAATGACACCAAGAAGGGCCTATCTTACAAGTGCGGGGATCGTTACTTATTTGACCACAAGTGCAAGAACCAGTCATTGTTCAATCTGGTAGCCTAGGAAGTTCATGAACAAGAGCCGACGCAGGAGATAACAAGTCAAGAATGGAGGTAGGAGGACGATACAAAGGGTACTGAAGTTTATGTTCATGCTCTCACTGGGGGGAATCAGGGAGTACTATCAGAGTTAAAGACACTGCTAAGAACAGGGAGATTACAATACTTATTGACAGTGGAGCAACGCACAGCTTCCTTGATTCAAGAGTAGCTCGTGAAACAGGCTTTGAAACTTGCAAATCGGGATTGATGCAGGTTAACACCATTAATGGGACAATGTTTAACAATAAGATGTGTAAGGGATTTGTTTGGGAAATGCAGGGGTCTAGTTATGAGTATGATATTAGGTTGCTCAAGATGGAAGGAAGTGACATGATTTTGGGAACCGATAGGCAAGTCGGATTAAACCGAGTGCTGTTCGACTTTGTTGAAGTCCAAATTTCCTTTCAAAAACTGGGAAAGAAAGTGGTGATCAATGGCATCAAGGAGGATAAATAATATGAGACAGCTTGTGTAAAGATGCTAACAGGGAAGCAGTTGCAGAAACTGTGTTTGAATCATTGATAGCCCGGGTGGCTATGGTTTGTAGCATCAGGGGGTCTGAGTTACTGATGCCAATGGAAATTGAGAAGGTAATTGTTGATTTTGATGATGTGTTCCAGGAACCCAAGGAAATTCCACCGGTTCGCAATCACGAGCATTCAATCACCCTAAAAGAGGGATCAGCTCCAGTGGCCACAAGGCCCTACCGGTACCCTTACTTTCAGAAATCTGAAATCGAAAAACAAGTCTCTAAGATGCTCATGAATGGAATCATCAGACTGCGTCATAGTCCTTTTGCCTCTCCAACCTTGTTGTTCAAGAAAAAAGACGGGTCATGGAGGTTTTGTGTGGATTATCGAAAGTTAAATGACATTACGGTCAAAGATAAATTCCCAATTCCATACATTGAGGACCTTTTGGATGAGCTAAAGGGTGCTTCGGTGTTCTCTAAGTTGGATCTGCGTGTCGGTTATCATCAAGTTTGGATGATGGAGGAGGATATTACAAAGACTGCATTCCGCACCCACCATGGTCACTATGAATTCTGAGTGAGGCCATTCGGATTAACAAATGCACCGGCTATGTTTAAGAGTTTAATGAATGACGTATTTGCACACCTATTAAGGAAGTCGGTGTTAGTGTTTTTTGATGATATTTTGGTGTACATTACTTCTGTGAACTAGCATGTCATTCATCTGAGAGAAGTTATGTCGATCATGAGGAATCATAGGTTGTTTGCTAAGCGATCCAAATGCGAGTTTGCTCAAAAGGAAGTCGAGTATTTGAGGCATATTATCTCCGGAGAGGGAGTAGCAATGGATCCAAAGAAAATCGAAGCTATGTTGTGTTGGCCTTCCCCAAAGAATTTGAGAGCTTTACGGGGATTCTTGGGTTTGACAGGGTATTATAGACGCTTTATAAGGGGTTATGGGAGTGTGGCTGAACCCTTGACATATTTGCTTAAGAAGGGCACATTTGTGTGGAATGAGGTTACTGAGGGTGCTTTCAACAAGCTCAAAGCCATATTGACTGCCCCACCAGTGTTAGCAATGCCGGATTTTAAAATTCCTTTTGTGGTGGAGATGGATGCTTGTGATTTAGGCATCGGAGCTGTACTTATGCAGAATGACAAACCCATCGCTTTTATAAGTCAAGCCTTACAAGAGAGACACTTGTTGTTGGCAATCTATGAAAAAAGAATTACTAGCAATTTTGTTTGCTATTGATAAATGGAGACATTACTTGGAAGTTAATTAAGGCAAGAGATTCATCATTAAAACCGATCACCAACCATTGAAGCACTTGCTTGACCAGAAGTTGTCTACTCAAATTCAAAAGAAGGATGTAAGGAAGTTGTCTACTCAAATTCAAAATAAGGATGTAAGGAAGTTGTTGGGTCTTCAGTATGATATAGCATATAAAAGGGAGTCGATAATAAGGCAGCTGATGCGTTACCTCGGGTTTTTGAGGACCAACAGGCAGATTGTACAGTTATATCAGTAGTTCAACCGATGTGGATGCCTAAAGTACTAGAGAGCTATAAGGGGGGTCCTGTAGTCCCGGAGTTGATCTTAATAGCTCTATCGGATGACCCAGGGATTTTTTCTGTGACGAATGGATTGTTGCGTTACAAGGGTCGTTTGTTCACTGGAAATCATTCACAGCTACGGGAGAAATTGCTCCAAACCTTCCATGAAGAATCAGTAGGTGGGCATTCGGGGAGTCATGCTACATATCAGCATATGAAAAGTTTGTTCTATTGGTCGGGATTGAAGGCACAAGTAACCACCTTTGTCAAAGGGTGTGCTACTTGTCAAAGGACCAAGCCAGAAAACATTGCTTCCCCAGGATTATTACAGCCGTTACCTATTCCAGACAGAGCTTGGAGCCATATCAGTATGGACTGTGTTGAAGGTCTTCCGAGATCTCAAGGTAAAGACACGGTTTTTGTAGTGGTAGATCGTCTTACTAAATATGCCCATTTCATTCCTTTATGTCATCCTTACATGGCTGCCAAAGTTGCTTCGGTTTTTATGGACAACGCCTACAAGCTTCACGGTTTACCAGTCAGCATCGTTTCTGATCGTGACAAGATCTTTGTGAGTCAGTTATGGCATCATTTGTTTAAAGCTTTGCATACGAGTTTGGATATGAGCTCAACTTACTACCCGCAATCCGACGGGGAGACAGAAAGGGTAAATCGTTGTCTAGAGTACTATTTGCGTTGTATGACATTTCACAATCCACTGAAGTGGGTTCAATAGTTATTCTTGGCAGAATGGTGGTTTAATACCACCTTCCACTCAACCATTAAGATGACACCCTTTGAAGCTTTGTATGGGTGTCCTCCTGCTCAGATGGGTCTCCCAACATTGTCTGCTCCAGGGTCCCCGACTGAGGGTTGGATAACTGATAGGCAACATATGATTAAGCAACCGAGGGATCATTTACAACAAGCTCAAGCTCAGATGAAGCTGTTTGTGGACAGCCATAGGACGGATAGATCGTTCCAAGTGGGTGATTGGGTGTTTGTCAAGATGCAACCTTACCGTCAGTCATCAGCGGCGATCAGAAAAAATGTCAAATTGGGTGCTAAGTTCTTTGGTCCATACAAGGTGCTAGCAAATATTGGGAAGGTGGCCTACAGATCACAGCTGTCGAATGATGCTCGCATTCACCCTATGTTTCATATCTCTCAGCTTAAGCTATGAAGGGATCCTGGGCATGGAACAACGAATCAGTTTCCAGAGGCATCCGAGGAAGGTGAAATTTTGGCCGAGCTAGAGAATATTTTGGATACCCGCGTCCACACACTCGGCAATGGGGATCCGGTCACAGAATGGTTGATTAAATGGAAGAATCTGGATGCGGAAGAAGCTACCTGGGAGACAGCAGCTCATATTATAACTCAATTTCCTAACTTTCAGCTTAGGCCTTAGTGAGTTGTAAACCTTGAGACATGGCTCTCTATTTGAGGCGCAATGTTATGGACCTTAGTGACTTGTAGACAAAGCTCTCTAAGTGAGGGGCAAGGTGTTAAGTGTTGTGAGCTGAATCTGCCATGTTTTACAGCATACTTTTATATCGATTTCTGTATGCATTGCATTCATTTGGGCTTAGATAGTACAGAATCTGTGTAGTTAATGTTTATTTGCCGAATTATAGAATCTACACCGGTTTCTGTTTAATTCGCAGAAATCGAGGCAAATTACAGCAATTCTACAGAAGGTCGGAAAAACTCGGAAAATAGCTACAAAAGTCCAAGGTCAAAGCAGCAGCGGAATCAGTCAAATCGAGCCAAGCTACTCGACCTAGAGTAGCTCTTACTCGACATCGACAAACACATGTCCGAGCACAGCCTTGTCGAGCAAGCCTGATCGAGAGAGCCAGACAACCCAGCTCCGGAGTCTACTCGATCTCGATGAAGCCCTGGTCGAGATCGACGAAGCCCAAAGTCATGCCCGGAGTCGACGAGGAGAAGCTGCCCGAGAAGCCGAGGACGAGAAGCCGAGCACCATCCTACTCGATCTCGACAAGAGCTGGTCGAGATCGACAAGACACCCCGAGCCAGTCCGACGAGAAGTCCTCGACAACACCACTAGAGAGCCAACTCGAGCAACTTTGGTCGAGGTCGACGAGTTCTTGTCGAAGTCGACGAAGACCAGAGTCAAGTCCGAGCACATCGAGCAGATCCAGCCAGGGAGTCCAATCGACAGAGCCACCGTACTCGAGGTCGACTAGGGCTTGTCGAGGTCGACGAGAGCCCAGTGAGCCAAGTCCGAGCACATCGAGCAGATCCAGCCAGGGAGTCCAGTCGACGATCACACCGTACTCGAGGTCGACTAGACCTACTCGAGGTCGAGTAGAGCCGCGTTCCAGAAGCTTCTCGACTTGGCCTGTCCGAGTAGGTTTGGCTCTGCTTGGGCGCGAAGGATGAAGATTCTATCCGATTTGATCAAGTTCTATCCAAAGAAGCAAGATCTATCAACATCATGAAGACTTTCCTATTTAGTTTTATCTTTTCCAATTTTAGATTTATTTCCATAAACAATTTATTTATCCTTTCAAGTTTTAGATATTATTTTAGATAGAGATAAAAGATCTTATCCTTGGTTAGCAAGGAATAGATCACTATAAATAAAGCCCATGGGGCTCAGTTTTAATCATTCAATTTGAGGGCAAGTTAGTTAGTTCCAAGGAGAAGTTTAGGGAGATTCGAAGGTTTTAGGGTTTTGGCAGTTTACGAAAGTTGATTGCCGGGATTGTAAAATCATTGAATTTAGTTTTATGCAAGTTATTTTCTTTCCATCAAAGATGTCTGTGATTGCGATGAAGAGCGAGTAGTCCACCCACTTCTAGGGTTGGGGCGAGCCCGACGATAGCCATGCATATCTGAGGTAAAGATCGAACCTTTATCATATTTTGAGCATTTTCCTACTTGTTTATGTGTTTATTACCCATCTAATGGAGATCCATGCTAACAACTTGGATTATAAACATAAAATCGGTAGAGACAATTAGGGTTTCTTGAGAGAGTTGTCTAATTGTTGGAAAAGGCGAAAGCTTAGTCCTTTAATGCGAATTATATGATAATCTGTTTGGTTCTGCCTTATGCATGCTTGGTTATCGTTGTTGCAAACCCCAATCTTGGAAGTCTTTTTACATCAAAGTTTAGTCGAAGTCTGAAAGCATTTGTTCTTTTACTTTTCTTTATTTTTATTTGATTTTGTTCCCTGCCCCTCGTCGATCTCGACCACCATCTGGTCGACCTCGACCACTGATTCTCGACCCAGAGTCGCTGTTGCTTAAGTGTGCAGGAATCGACGAAGATCAACTCGACCCAGACGAGCCGTACTCGATCTCGAGTAGAGCCTGGTCGAGATCGACCACCCTTGCCGACCTGTGCTGCTGTGTTCGACTGTCCGAGCTTCTGTCGACTGACCCTAGTCGAGCTCAAGGACTTCTGTTGTCGACTTCTGTCCGTGAGATTACACCGCTACCTAGGATCCGCTGACACGCTTCCTCGTGGATCGATCCTGACTTCCCGCTGCTGCATCAGGAGGAGGTCTTGTATTTATTTTGCGTAGGCATAGTCTGGTTTGAATTATATTTTATATTTTGAACTCGATTTCCTCCTACAACAAAATTGGCGCCGTTGCCGGGGAAGCTATCATTCGCGCCTTAGGTAGTTAAATTCTCACGTTTCTCTTGAGCTACTTTGCAGGTGTATGCGTCGTTCTGGTCAAACACCTGAGTTTGACGCCTTAGACGAACCAGAGCGTTACTTACACATCCACTCTAAACTCAAAAGCATCATGTCGGCCAATGAAACACAGGAACAGCTGATCACTAGGCTTACCAGGGAGCTAGCCGCAAAGGATGCTACTATCGCCAATGAAAGGACAGCAAGGGAACAAGCAGCTGAGCGCGCAAGGCAAGCAGAAGCTGAGCTTGCTCAATATCCAACCACAGCTGAGGACTATACGCATCCAACTCTCGTCGTGCCTGAATCGGCGATTCTAATCCCTGATAACTCTTTTGAAATTCGCACTCAGTTTCTTATAGAGCTTAAAAATAATGCCTTTTATGGTAGATTTAATGAGTGTCCTCTTGAACATATTACAAACTTTGCTGACATGTGTCGTACTCTTGCTGAAGGTACAACCTTGGAATATGTCAAGATGAAAGCTTTTCGCTGGTCTCTCGCTGGGCCTGCACTGAAATGGCTGGAAGGGCTGAAACCAAGATCACTCACAACCTGGGCCCAAGTAGAGCAAGAGTTCCTGAACAAATTCTTCCCACCCGCCAAAACAGCACATCTCCGCCAGAAAATCACCGCCTTCAAACAGAAGCAAGGGGAACCGCTAGCAAAGGCATGGGAGCGCTACAAGGATCTTCTGCGATCTTGCCCTACTCATGGACAGCCACCCTATGTCATTCAGGAGATCTTCTTCAACTCTCTTGATCAAGTCACTAAGGACAGAATCAACCATTATACTCGCTATGAGTATCTGACAATGCCGCCGAGTGACGCATGGGGTGTGCTAGAGAAGCTCACTACCTACGACAACAAGTATGGGTCTACTGCAACTTATGAAGAGAACCCATACGCCAGGCCAGCACCATCCATGCCCCTATATGATCCCCCTAAAGAGATCGATCCAGACGTTAGGGAGCAATTCTACAGAGATCAGAATAAGAAGCTGATCAAGCAAGTGAAATATCTCTCTGTCGACCGGCCTTGCATTGAATGCGGATCGCAGCGGCACACCACTACTGAGTGCCCACACGCCGAGCAAGTCAGGATGGCAGAGCACCATGAGGATGCAGCTTACGCAGGGGGTCCAAATCGCTATATGGGAGATCAAAGGTTTCAGCAATCACAATGGAACCAAGGTGTCCCTAGGAACCCCCCGCCCTACAGAGCTCCAGGACATCCGGAAAGGGAACAGAAAAAGGATGATATACAGACAGTCCTGGAGGAGATACGGAGAAACCACTCAGAAACTAGGCAATCTTTCAACTCCGTCTATACTCAGATGCAAGGTGTCAACTCTAGGCTTGGGGAGATTGATATCTGGCGCAAATCAGTTGATACACAGATTGGTCAGCTAGCAGCGGGAATCCCCAGACAGTCAGGCGCGCTCCCTGAATCTTCAGAACCAAATCCTAAGGGAAAGATTGGACACATCGCTGCTGTAAAGCTCAGAAGCGGCCATCAACTGCAAGAGCCAGAGGTCGAAAAACAGCAAAACGACGAGGAACAGCAAGTCGATCTCGACAAAACAGTAGTCGATCTCGACAAAGCCGTGGTCGACCTCGACAAGGGCCTCGTCGACCTCGAGGAGAAACTGCCAGTATCTTCGTCTGCGCCACACAGCAACTCGACTGGGCCCAATCCAGTCGATCTCGACAAGACCGTGGTCGACATCGAGGAGCCCCTGGTCGAGAAATCTGCAGCAACTCCGACGTCTGTTCTGGCTCCGACTCAGAAAAAGAAGCTGCCTTTCCCCACGAAATCTCTAAAGGACCCAGCGGAGAAAAAGTTTCAGCGCTTCATTAAGATGCTTCAGAAGCTCAACGTCACCATCCCCTTCACAGAAGCTCTCAATGAAATGCCATCCTATGTCAAGTTCTTGAAGGAGATTATGAGCAAAAAGCGATCGATGGCAGAAATCACAGAGGAGTGCAGCCATCTGGACATATTGGAGAAGAGGCCGGATCCAGGTAAGTTTGCTATAACTATTGGATTTAGTCCATACAAGATTAATGCCTTATGTGATCTTGGAGCCAGTGTTAGTATTATGCCTTTAACGATTTGGTCCAAGATTAAGATAGGTGCCCTGGAGCCTGTGGATGCTAGACTTTACATGGCCAACAACACGGTGGTCATTCCAACAGGCATGGTGGAAAATGTTCCAGTACAAGTAGGTAAATTATTCGTCCCTGCTGATTTCTTAATTATTGATATGCAAGAAGATCCTGCTTGTCCAATTATCTTAGGAAGACCATTCTTGGCGACGGTGGATGCCAACATAAGCGTACGGAAAGGAGTGCTCACCTTCAACATCAGCGACGAGGTAATTGAGTATTCTTTTAATAAAACTAAAAGGCATACAGGTCCCATGGAAGAGGTCAAATCTATCTCAGCTGGCTACATCACCTACGGGGAACCCAAGGTCAGGAATATGACCCCTGAGGAACTGGAAAAGAGGGACATGGAGGCCCAGGTGGAGGAAATCATGGCAATCCTCAAGGAGAACACAGAGAATCCCATCGACACAGACCAAGGTAAGTCATTGTGGATTCATTATTTTTCGGATGCCTTGACAGGAGCTAAGTATGAGGTCAAGATCGACCAGGGCTCCTCGACATCGAGTAGAACCCTAGTCGATCTCGACCAGACCAAGGAGACTCCACCAGCACCAGCTTCGTCGAGCAGCAAACCAGAGGAGCCGCCCTCGTCGATCTCGACCACGCTACTCGAGGTCGACCACCACCCGGCGCCACCAGAGCCTGCTTCATCGACGCCACAGCAACTAGGAGGAGAGCCCTCGTCGAGATCGACTACCCTAGTCGAGATCGACCAAGATCCTCGGGCACCTTCTTCCTCGACACCGACTTCACCAGAGCCAGGACCAGAGCCCTCGTCGATCTCGACTAGTCTTGTCGAGGTCGACCACCACCCGGCGCCCCCAGATCTGCTTTCGTCGATGAGCAAGCCACCAGGAGCAGAGCCCTTGTCGATGTCGAGTAGTCTACTCGAGGTCGACAAGCAATGGTCTTCATCGACTTCTGAGTCTTCGAGCAGGACACCACCAGAACCAGCAGACTCGTCGAGATCGACTAGCCCTAGTCGAGATCGACCAAATACAGTGGTGCCCGAATCCTTCTCTGCGAAGGTAAGCCAAGGTATGGATCTTTCCTCTCCTATTTCCATTAATGATTTATCTATACATGGGAGAGGTCTGCCTTGGTATGTGCGATTGTGCAGGATTTCCAATGATGAGCCTAAGGAGTATGAAGTTGGAGACAAGCTCTATGTCTCTAAGTCAAAGGATCATTGGTTTCCAAACAAGTTCAACAAGAAGCGGATGGGACCATTCGTGGTGAACAAGATCCATTCTGGAGGATTACAGCTGATGGACAAGAATGGAGTCCTATTCGAGGCCCAAGCTACATGGGCCCTGAAGATGCCACCTTGAGCATAAATGGAAAGTCGGCCTAGCGACTATAAAATCTAGAGCTTGTACATAGACTTTTTAGGACATTTGAGACTTTGTTTTTGTTTTTAGTTTTGAACATTGTTTTTTGTTTTTTTGTTTCTATTTTTGGGTATATGTCTTCCATACTTTTCAGGTCCATGGATAGAACCAAGTTACATTCATACTCGGACCAGGAGGTGCTTCCATTCAACTTTATGCGGCTTTGCACACATGTCTTGTGAGTTCCTTTCTTTACCCTTGTTTTTATACAGTGAGGACACTGTAATGTTTAAGTATGGGGTGGGGGAAGGGCTTGCTTCATGCATAATTTCCATATTTGACATTATGTGTGCATTTTTAAGAATTGCTACATGGCTATTTTGGAATGCATTATTGATTTATGTGCTTATATGCATGTTTTCCAAAATCTTGAGAAAAATGACCCAAACGACCCCCATTGAAATTTTTGAATAATGTCATGGAAGCTTTATATTGAACTCGACGATGCAAAATTGGATTCATTAGAGATATAGCATGAAATTGCCTAGTAAAGGGAAGTCACAATGAAGTGTATATTTTCTTGAAAACCATGAAAGGAGGTAAAATTTGAAATTGCTTTTGACATGTTGCATGATAAGATGATGGAGGACTTTATATTTCCATATAATGCTCATATTGTTAATTCCTAGCCATACCTATGCTTATGCATCACAAAAGTCATAATATGCCTTATTTCAAATATTGCTCCACATATTCTAAATATTTGCCATTCTTTACCTTATCCGGGGATTATGTTGAGAATGATGTTACATTATGGAGATGTTATATGGTGTTTGTGTTATTATCATTATTGGAGTTTGGAAGGAAATTGTTTGAAATTATGGAAAATTTAATGAGTGAAAGAAAATCCAATCACCTCAGGAGATAAAGGTAGATTGACCCTGCTCTCTGAGATAATAGTTTGGAGAGATGGGACACATTGTGAGGAGTCCAAAGCACTAAGTATCCAGGGCCATTCATGACACCCATGTTTGCGACTCGCGAGAAGGCAGTGCTGAGGTCAGAGAGGTAAAAGCATTATTATTGAATAAAAGCATTAAGAAAGATGATGAATCTTATGAGAAAGAATGGGGTATGAAATTAAATTTGAAATACTCCATTTCCCCGGATCAAAAGTACCACATTGCCAAAAATTGCCCACCTTTTAGCCTTTTGCCAATCTACTCCTTCATGAGCTTAAACTAAAGTCTTCTTGATTATCAATGCTTTGTCACGAATGAATGTTTTGCATAACCCTCCTTTTGTGAGTAGATGTTGCTTTTGTATAATTGCACATGCATGGATCTGTGACACTAGTACTTTTTCGAGGATGGTAATTGACTGCAGGGACATATAAGAATGAATCTAAGATGTTGAGAGTTTTAATTCCTTCCCCTGAATGACAAATAAAAGTATTGCTTGAGGACAAGCAAGCTTAAGTATGGGGTGTTTGTTGTGAGCTGAATCTGCCATGTTTTACAACATACTTTTATATCGATTTCTGTATGCATTGCATTCATTTGGGCTTAGATAGTACAGAATCTGTGTAGTTAATGTTTATTTGCCGAATTATAGAATCTACACCGGTTTCTGTTTAATTCACAGAAATCGAGGCAAATTACAGCAATTCTACAGAAGGTCGGAAAAACTCGGAAAATAGCTACAAAAGTCCAAGGTCAAAGCAGCAGCGGAATCAGTCAAATCGAGCCAAGCTACTCGACCTAGAGTAGCTCTTACTCGACATCGACAAACACATGTCCGAGCACAGCCTTGTCGAGCAAGCCTGATCGAGTGAGCCAGACAACCCAGCTCCGGAGTCTACTCGATCTCGACGAAGCCCTGGTCGAGATCGACGAAGCCCAAAGTCATGCCCGGAGTCGACGAGGAGAAGCTGCCCGAGAAGCCGAGGACGAGAAGCCGAGCACCATCTTACTCGATCTCGACAAGAGCTGGTCGAGATCGACAAGACACCCCGAGCCAGTCCGACGAGAAGTCCTCGACAACACCACTAGAGAGCCAACTCGAGCAACTTTGGTCGAGGTCGACGAGTTCTTGTCGAAGTCGACGAAGACCAGAGTCAAGTCCGAGCACATCGAGCAGATCCAGCCAGGGAGTCCAGTCGACAGAGCCACCGTACTCGAGGTCGACTAGGGCTTGTCGAGGTCGACGAGAGCCCAGTGAGCCAAGTCCGAGCACATCGAGCAGATCCAGCCAGGGAGTCCAGTCGACGATCACACCGTACTCGAGGTCGACTAGACCTACTCGAGGTCGAGTAGAGCCGCGTTCCAGAAGCTTCTCGACTTGGCCTGTCCGAGTAGGTTTGGCTCTGCTTGGGCGCGAAGGATGAAGATTCTATCCGATTTGATCAAGTTCTATCCAAAGAAGCAAGATCTATCAACATCATGAAGACTTTCCTATTTAGTTTTATCTTTTCCAATTTTAGATTTATTTCCATAAACAATTTATTTATCCTTTCAAGTTTTAGATATTATTTTAGATAGAGATAAAAGATCTTATCCTTGGTTAGCAAGGAATAGATCACTATAAATAAAGCCCATGGGGCTCAGTTTTAATCATTCAATTTGAGGGCAAGTTAGTTAGTTCCAAGGAGAAGTTTAGGGAGATTCGAAGGTTTTAGGGTTTTGGCAGTTTACGAAAGTTGATTGCCGGGATTGTAAAATCATTGAATTTAGTTTTATGCAAGTTATTTTCTTTCCATCAAAGATGTCTGTGATTGCGATGAAGAGCGAGTAGTCCACCCACTTCTAGGGTTGGGGCGAGCCCGACGATAGCCATGCATATCTGAGGTAAAGATCGAACCTTTATCATATTTTGAGCATTTTCCTACTTGTTTATGTGTTTATTACCCATCTAATGGAGATCCATGCTAACAACTTGGATTATAAACATAAAATCGGTAGAGACAATTAGGGTTTCTTGAGAGAGTTGTCTAATTGTTGGAAAAGGCGAAAGCTTAGTCCTTTAATGCGAATTATATGATAATCTGTTTGGTTCTGCCTTATGCATGCTTGGTTATCGTTGTTGCAAACCCCAATCTTGGAAGTCTTTTTACATCAAAGTTTAGTCGAAGTCTGAAAGCATTTGTTCTTTTACTTTTCTTTATTTTTATTTGATTTTGTTCCCTGCCCCTCGTCGATCTCGACCACCATCTGGTCGACCTCGACCACTGATTCTCGACCCAGAGTCGCTGTTGCTTAAGTGTGCAGGAATCGACGAAGATCAACTCGACCCAGACGAGCCGTACTCGATCTCGAGTAGAGCCTGGTCGAGATCGACCACCCTTGCCGACCTGTGCTGCTGTGTTCGACTGTCCGAGCTTCTGTCGACTGACCCTAGTCGAGCTCAAGGACTTCTGTTGTCGACTTCTGTCCGTGAGATTACACCGCTACCTAGGATCCGCTGACACGCTTCCTCGTGGATCGATCCTGACTTCCCGCTGCTGCATCAGGAGGAGGTCTTGTATTTATTTTGCGTAGGCATAGTCTGGTTTGAATTATATTTTATATTTTGAACTCGATTTCCTCCTACAACATTAAGCACCATTGTAATTGCCTATAAATAGCCCACCGAACTAGAGGATGAGTATCCAATAAGAAATTGAATACTTTCCCTCAACCATGTCTTCATCTCTCTCTCTCTCTGAAATCTTTCTATTCTCAGTCTCTCCTCTCCCTCCACTTCACATCTATCTTGATTCTCGATTGAAGAACGAATTATGTTACAAGGTCCTAACTCGAATTCCAATATGTGAATCTAGGGCCATAACAGAAGGATAGTCTTTTGAAAAATTTATTAATCAAAATGAAAAAGAAACCCAAAACATACTATAAAGTTCAAAAATCATAATTTTTTTTTATTAGGAAAGAATTCGGGAGAGCGAACTCTACCCGACAGCATCCTTATGGATGAGGTCTAAAAGACCAAGATTGTTGTGAATATCGACTCCCCGGGCTGAGTGGCAAATGTGTGCAACCTTATCCGCCACTCTATTGCCCAAACGGGGAATATGAAAGAAAGACACTTCTTTCAAAGTCGATAAAAGGCTTTTGACATCTGACATAATCAGTTTGATCTCCCAAGGACATTTCGATGTTTTAAGTAAGTGATTAATAATTATACTAGAATCTCCTTCGATGTGCATTTTGTCGATACTGAATTGGATAGCATTTTGGATTCTCAGTTTTAAGGCAAGGGCTTCCGCTTTTAAGGAGCTTTGTTTCCCTAGTTTACTGTAGCATATGCTAATTGGCCTGCCCTCCCAGTCCCTGATAACGGCACCCGCCGAGCTTACAGAGTTTGTAAGCGTGGAGCCATCGAAATTTAGTTTGAAAGTGCCCATCGGTGGTTTACGCCATTTAGTCTTTACGACCTTATTTTTGTCCTTTGGGTGGTTTGTTTTTTTGTGTATGTGAGGGGGAGACCTCATCTAGACACTCATAAAACTGAGATGTTCTACTCCAATTGTTCCTATGAGTTTGAACAATGTGAACTAGAGTATCTTTAGGCGGGAAGAGAACTTGTTGAAAAACAAGTTGGTTCCGAGCGTACCACGCAGACCACTAAACGAAAGCAAGCTCCGCCTTGGCAGCAGGGGTGAGGTTGTTCCCAATGACCAAAAGGATAGGTCGCATGTCTCGCGAGAGATTAATCATACTGGATATTGTCGATATTTTGAGAGGAGGGAAATTTAGAAGGGAACGCATATGCCCACATTCAAACAAAAAGTGAACCTCATCCTCGGCTACACAATTGCACACACTACATGTGGGAGGCACAGGAGACCCCCTCTAGGCTAACCTGGAAGCAGTTGGGAGACCATTCTGGCAAAGTTTCCAAAGAAAGTTTTTAATCTTCGGTGGGACATCCAATTTCCATATCCAGGCATTGTCGTCTGAGTGTAGCGATGATTGGGTTGTAATCCATTTGTATGCACTTGAAGTGGTGAACCAACCCTCCCTATCCGGCCACCAGTAAAGACGATCCTCAAAAGGAGACACGGGAAGGGGGATGTCCAAGATTTCTTGCATTATGTTAGCCGGTAGTACATTGAGTAGTTTTTCCTTCCACCATCTACCTCCCAGGATGTAGTCACTGACGGTTTCCTCTAAATTATCGATTTGTGGGCAATCATCCCTAGACTGTATGGAGGAGGTGCATATCCAGTTATCCATCCAAAATTTGATTGTCTTCCCATTTCCTACAGACCAAATAAGACCCGTTTTGAACTTATCAATAAGGGTAGTGAGCTTGGCCCATTGCCAGGAGGAGTTCTCGATTTTCTTGTATTCCAAGATTTTAGCAGAGCGTAAGTACTTATATTTAATTAATCTGACCCAAACATTATTTGGTTCAGCCAGAATTTTCCATATTAGTTTCATTTGAAGAGCTTCATTCATCTATTTAGATTTCCTGATCCCTAATCCTCCACACTTTTTTTGGTCTACATATCCTATCCCAACTGATAAGAGGCCGGTGTTGAAGATATTTATTCCAGAAGAATTGCCTATTGATCTGATCAAGTTCCCTGTGTATTGAGGAGGGCAACATAAAGTTCTGCATTGTGTACAGAGGTTTAGCAGAAAGGTTGGTATTGATTAGGATTGCTCGGCCCTGTTGGGATAGCGCATTAGCACGCCATTTGCTTAGTTGTTCTTTGGTCTTACAGATAATGTCCTCAAATGTGTGTTTGTTAACTCTACCATTAATAATTGGACATCCAAGGTATTTCTCCAAAGAATTTTCACTTGTTATTTCCAAACAATTTCTAAGCTCCGAAATCCTCGAGTTAGGAATACCTGTAGTGGCTTGGAAGCTTGATTTATGGTAATTAACCTTTTGTCCCGAAACTTTACAATAAGTGTCAATTGTGGATTTAACTTTTTGTCCTGCATCAACACTGCCTTTAGTGAAAATGATAATGTCGTCAGCAAATGACAGGAAAGGAACCCTAGGGTCGTTTCTTCCAAATGTAAATCCAATTGGACTATGATCCAGATTTGTTTCTGTTGATAGTTTCCGGGCTAATATTTCTGCTCCCAAAATGAATAGAAAAGGAGATAGGGGATCCCCTGCCGAAGACCACGAGTGATGAGGAACAAATCTGTAGGTCCATTATTAACTAGGACTGAGAACGAGACGGTTGTAATACACTCCATGATCCAAGAGATGAACGTATGGTGGAATCCAAAATTTTCTAGGATCTTTCTCGTGAATTTCCAATCAACCCTGTCATATGCTTTCTCCATATCTAACTTTATTGCCAGCCAACCTTCACGCCCCGACCGCGACCGGAAGGAGTGGAAGATTTCATGTGCAATAAGCACATTATCTTGAATGGCTCTGTCTGACACAAAAGCCCCCTGTAAAGGATGAATTAATTTTCCGATAATTTTTTTTATTCTTTCTGTCACAATTTTATATATGATTTTATATAAATTTGAGCATAAACTGATTGGACGGTAGTGGCTAGTAGTGGTGGGGTTGTCTCTCTTTGGTAGAAGTGATATAAAGGTGTGGTTAATTTGTTTTAGCATCTTCCCGGAATGGAAGAAACCCTTGACAACTTTAATGATGGACACACCAACAATATCCCAATATTTCTTATAGAATTCCGAGGTAAATCCATCTAGACCAGGAGATTTATTCTTACCCAGGCTAAAAACAGCCGATTTTATTTCGTAATTAGAAGGGTGTCGAATAAGAAATTCATTTTCCTCGGTAGTGATTGACGGATGAATTAGATTCAACATTTCATTTAAAAGTCTGTCATTTATAGGCTCGTTTCTGAATCTTTTCTCAAAATCGTTTTTTTATTTCATTTCTTACATTCTCCTCTCCCATTATTAGTGTTCCTGTCGAGGTGGTAATGTTACGAATTTGTTTTCTATGTCTTCTACCCGAAGCAACACGGTGAAAATACGCAATGTTAGAGTCTGAAAGCTTCAGATGTTTTGTTTTTGCCCTTTGATTTCAGAAGGTTTTTTGAAAAAGGAGAAGCTTTTCTTTTTTCCTTATAAGGAAATTTTCTTTGCTGGTGATTCTGTGTGTGTTATTTCCATCTACGGTAGACTGAATAGCTAGTAGTTCATTCTCTACTTCCTTCAACTGCCGGAAGATGTTACCAAAGGTGTGCCTATTCCATTCTTTTGTTTTCTTTTTTAGAATTTTTTGTTTAAAGATAAGCTGAAACATAAAGGATCCAGAGCAGGAAGCTCGTCAGGATTGTTTGACAATGTTACGAAAATCCTTGCGTTGAAGCCAAGCGTTCTCAAACTTGAAAGGAGACGCTTTGAAGATAGCACCATTGTCGAGAGTAAATGATATGGGGCAGTGATCTGATGATGAGAAAGCCCCGTTATGAGTAATGATGTTGGGGAATTTCTGAATAATTTGGTGATGAACAAGGACCCGGTCCAGTTTTTCATGGATATTGTACTCTCCGTCCGGAGTCTTTCTCCATGTGAAGGAATTCCCGAAAGTAGGGACATCCATAAGAGAGCAATCATTTTTGAATTGTGAAAGTCTTGTGAACCGGGAGGAACGAGAATCAGCGCCTCCCGCCTTGTCCTCGCTACATAAGATTTCATTTAAGTCACCTAACACAATGCAAGGGAGGCTCGAGTTCATTACAATTGAAGTTAGTGATCCCCATAAAGAGTCCTTCTCCCGCGGGGCAGGAGGGGCGTATACAAATAGAAGGAGAGATTTAAAACTATCATTTATATTTTAATAACGTAGCCCTATAATTCGAGGTAATTGGAATATAACCGAAATAATTTCATTTGATAACTGGTGGGATTTCCATAATATACCTAGCCTACCCGATCGACCAGACGCAGGCGACCAGATAGCCTCGTCGAAGCCCGCGTATTTCCAAAGTTTGTCGTCCGGAATGGTTTCCGATTTCGTTTCTGCTAGTGCGATTAGTTGGATATGCTCATTTTTACATAGAGTATTGATTTCGGTCCAAAAAGTTGTTTTTCCTATTCCTCTACAATTCCAATAGCAGATCTTCATGTATAACCCTTAGAGATATAAGGATGGAGTTTAAGGGTCCTCATATCGAAAAACCTGTGCGCTAATAACCTGTTATGGGAAACTAATTTGAGTATGATCTGGTTTTCCAAAAGAGCATTACAATTACCTTGACCTCTAAATTGCCCAATAAAATTAACATTTCCTTTGAAACAAGACCACCCATCCAAAGTAAACCTCAAACGAAGCCAACTAAAGATAAGAAAGCCTGGTAAAGGGGCTGACTACAGGCCTATTTTTAGCAGCATCAAGATCCGATTTATATTACAAGGGGGAGCTACAAGATTAAACTGCATCAGACAGTGCTTACAACCAGCCTTGCAAGGTTTAATCCAAGCCCCAATTAAGTTACTAAGCATAGAAAAAGGTGAAAGAGCTGCTGTTAAAAATTGTTTAGGGCCCTTAAAAGGGATTTGATCAAGTAGGTATATGCTTAACATAGTTTTGTATACCATACGAATAGAGGATGCAATCCAGTGAAAGTTAATGCTATAATAATTTTTACAAATAATAGCAAATGGAGAAGGATGGTAAACTGAGCTGAAACCAAACATGTCAATCTTCTCATCAAAGGGGAGATTAATCCCCACAGAAAGAGAAATCTCAATAAGAGTTGACGGGCCCTTGCGGGATTTGAGGAGTGGGAGGACACTGTCCTCTACCACCATTTTTTCTTTGCCTTTCCACGGCGAACAACTACCGGGAACGGAGGTAATAGGATCACATTCACCAGGCTGCACGCAAACAAATAACTTGAGATATGAACCATGAAGAGCAAAAGTAGATGAATAAGACAATTCAACGAGACTTGATTTAAAGAATTTATTTAGTTCCCTTTGAGAAAGTTTTACTAGCAGTGTAAAAAACCTAATGATGAGCTGCACAGCCTCAAACTTTGGCCTGTGATAAAGGATTTGTGGAGCAGCAGGAATTGGAAACCAGAAGGCTGCAATTAACGGAGTCCCATTGATGAACTTTAGTATCCGGAATGCAAGTTGAGCTTGAAGATTGCACGAATAGCCCACAAAGAGGCAGTAGTTAAGAGCTCTGGGTGCTTGCCACTGCCAAGGTGCACCGATTAAGCCAAAGGGAGCCTGCGAATGTATAAGGTTCCTTTGAAACAGCTGATGACCAAGAAGGCTCATCAGCTGCAGTTTCTTGCCCGTAAAGGGGGTTGTAGAAGTGTTTGTTGTGAATTTTAATACACAAAGATAAATTATATTACTCCTAAAGTTACATCTTACGAAGGGAATTGCAGAAATAATACCTGGCAAAGCAAATACCATCCATCTTGTTCCACACATGCATTTCCAAGTAATTGCATAGCATTGTTTTTTGCCCTTTAGGGGTTTGTTTGTTGGAGGCACATAACCATCCACTGAATGATTTTGATCGTTGTTTCCACCAGAAGTGGTGTCCATGCCATGAAAAATGCACAACAAAGAACAAGGGATTAAAAAGAGGATAGAGTTAAGGATAACAAGCATGCCATCTTTACAAACATGTTTCTTCCCCATCATATGCCTAGTAATGAAATTTAATAGATTATCGAAACAAAAAGATGTTTTAACAATCAATAACACCCAAGTAGTGATTTACATGAATCTAAACAACCTAGACTCCTGTTTTACATAATAGGGGGGGTGTTCCTGGTTCGCAAGAGTTTTGACTGAGAACCTAAGGAATATAGCACATAATTTTACCCAAACGGCATCAGCCCAAGCAGTGCTTAGCATTTCAGTTGAAGCTTCCAAGGAAAGCATTTCGTCATCAATTTGCACTGAACCCTATCGGGAAATAGCCACATCCAAGGCCAAGTTCAGACTAGCAAAACCAAATTCAATGAGAATCAATTCTTCAATTGAACTGAGGAAAGGAACTATGACAGCCCCAATAACCTCAGATTTTTCAAGGCCCGAAATTCGGGGGGTAGGGGATGAAGAGGCATAAGCCTCTAGCATCAGGTTTTCCAACAACCGAAAGGCGGTGAGTTTCCTGGACTCGACAGAGCAGTTAGATAAAACCAAGTTAGAGATGATGTAGATTAACCTGTACAAGGGCGATAGAGCCACCAATGTGGAGTTGGGAGAAGACAACCCCACCAGAATAACACACTCGGAGCCGGGAAGATGACAGACCACCCTCCCACACACACCGGACAGAGAGAGGACCACTCCGGAGCCCATCACTACACTGAGCCGGCGAACAGAAGCGACGACATCGAACCCCCACAGGACCGTGACCGGACAGGCACAACACCGTCCCCACTGACAGGCAAGCTTCTTCCTTTTTTTGAAGTTTTTCATCACCCTCTCTTCACCTCGACACAAGAACACAAACAGTCGAGGGAACAACATCAACATTGGTGAACCATCAGCCCACCGCAACCCTGGTAAACGCAGATTAACAGCCTCCATAGCCACCGAAAGAAAGCACACGGAGACGACGAACCCAAAATCGACTACAGAGCCCGACCCAGGTGGAAGGCAAACCACCAGCGAAGCGGGACGGGGACCAGCAGAAGGCTGGGGAAGGTAAAGAGCGACGACAGGTATGCCGATTAGGCAGAGAAAGGACCCGAGATTTGGGAGGATGACGGAGAAATTGAACGAATTAGGGATTGAGATCGGAGGGTTGAAGACAAATTGGGGGCGCGTGAGCTCGCGCGTACTTCTGGCCCGGAAAGGGGTTTTCGTTCAAAAATCATAATCACTACAATTAAAGAAAAGATATTATTATTATTTTTTATTATTATTTTTGTTATTTTCATTATTTTTATTATTATCTGATTAAATTCGAGTTGATTAAGAAAACCTAAAAGTTACAATTCGAGTAGTGTAATTAAATACATAAAATAGGGTTGATTTGAGAAAAGTTTAAAGTTGCAGTTTAGGTATTTAAGAAAAAACATAAAGTTGGGTGAAATTGATGAAAATATGCTACTTTGTTTTTATTTTTCAAAACAGTGTATACTTTGTTTTTTTTTTTCAATACAGTGTATACGTTGTACATAAATAAATATATATATATTTATATATATATTCGGGACGGGATGGAATTTCCATGATAAAGAAACCTCGTCCCGTATCCCGTCACGCATAATTTTTGCAGGACAGGTCGGGACGGGATTCAATATTTTCTTCAAATCCCGTCGGGATTGGAACAGGCCCGCGATTTGCGGGATTTGTGCCCACCCCTAAGATTGATGGATACGAAGTATATATTAGGGTTGATATTTGAGTTAAATTAATAGAGTATTTGTTATAATTGTTTATATATTTAGCTTATTTAGAAATGTATCGAGTTTAAAACAAGTTTAAATTTGAACTTGATTTTAAAAAATGTTTTACTCACTTAGTAAATGAACAATTTCCTGTTTAGACACCTAGACGGAGACTAGGTGGTGTAGACGGATTTCTACGTACCTATCCACCTAGGCTTAAAAATTCATAGATACCCTTTTGTCTAATACCTAGGTGCGTTTTTAGAAAAGTGATTTTACCCAATCCAACCGATTAGTTATTATATTATGAAATGTTGATAAATTCGAAGAAAATAACAAAAGAAAAGTTAATTAGCTAAGTATATATACATAAGCCAACAAAATAAATTATAATGAATATAGTACATTCGATGAATAGGCATAGACAAAATGATCATGTACGGTTAAGGTTAATCATGAGCGATATATTGCGAAAGATTAATGGGACGGGAGAGAAAACTGAATTGGGATATAAGAATGAGACATAACGATGAAATAAATGGAGCCAATTGAGAGGTCTCTATCGGAGGAAGAGGGAGGTGAAGATGAAGAGGGCATCTTCTTATCATGTTTTATGCAATAAGTTAGGTTCCCTGCATTTCTTAGGCACATAATTTATTGGACGTGGGGATGGAGATAAATACACTAAAAAACAAAATAGGTAAAAGGAGGAACCTTGATTAAGAGAAATTGATACTAAAAAACAAAATAAGTAAAAGGAGCGATATATTGCGTAAATGCATTTCCCTAGAGAATATAAATATGTACACAACTCTTAACATGTACCGTTTTACCAAATTAGGGTAGTTGATTGAGTGAAAATGAAAGGCTGAGATTATTTGAGAATTTAGATTAATTGATAATTAAAAGACAAAACACAATCCCACTCCTGTAGAAAACGCATGTTACACCTAACCCATACCTTATCCCACACATCAGAGGGAGAGAGTGATGGCGATTTATGGGCGACGGGGCGAGCGAGGAAGAGAACATGCGAGGAAGAGGAAGACGACCACGACTAGGGCGAGAGGCAGCGATCAGGAGTCCGACGATAACAAGAACGGTGAGCCTACGCCCAACGAGGGACTCCATATTCAAGTCGCACCGACCACCGAGGAGTCGTCCATCGCCGGTGCCAGCACCCGAAAGAGCCACTGCATAGGCTGGGAGGTGGTGGCCGACGGTGTCTAGTTGGACCTCCATCACACGGTCGCCAGCTCTGAGGTTTGTGATTTTGCCCCCTTTTCTTTTTCTCTCTTTCTTTGGAGCGAAGATCCCGATTGCAATCGAATTCGAAGTCAATCCCTAAAAATGATTTGGATTAGGAGTTCGTAAAGCCGTGTGTCAACATCTTGTGATTTATCCAAACCTTACATCAACAACATGTTTGAAAAGGCTTATCACTTATGCACATGTGTCCTCTAGTTTGACTAGCGAAGCAATTGGCCTCGAAATTAGGGTTAGGGATGAGATCGGAGACCTCTCCCTCGCTCTGCCTTCCTCCCTGGATCTCACCAAGGATGTGTTCCTAGTGCTTTCTCACTTGAGATATTTCTCCACGGAAGAGGGTGGCGATTTAGGGAAAGGGTGATTGCAATTGGCCTAGCAGTTCGTCGACTTCAAGGGATGTGATTTTCGGATGTATTAGGGTTAGTAGTCAGCAAATTTGGGGTAAGGGCTCAAGTTTCATGTTGATTGAATGAATTAGGGGAGGGATTAGGACCAAATTATTAGAGATGAATGATCGATTTTGTGTGTTTTCATGGGACTTAAGAGGTATTCGGGGAAAAAATCGAATTATTCATATGTATGGACTGATTTTGTACTTCATTAGATGGAGTTTTTTTTATGTTGGCGGTTTAATGAATGAAAAAATGCATCGATACCATCGAATAATCCAGTGATACCGTCTGATAATTTTAAGTTATTTGTTGAAATGACATAAGTAATCGAATAATATTGTAACACCATCAAATAATCGAATAATCAAGCAATATATTGAATAATCAAGCGATACCATCGAATAATTTTTAGTTAAAAGTTCAGCCTATTTTCAGGGTGCTAGCCGATTAGAATAATCTATCGATACCATTGCCTAATCCATCGATACGGTGTAAGAAATGAGGGTATAATTGTATATTTAATTATTTTCTTAAAAATTATAAAGGAGGCTAAAATGACATATTTTATCGAACGGATGGAGTATAATTTTTTTTTAAAAAAAAAACAATTTTTTCAATATCTCTTGTTAACATAAATTAACATAAATAAGTTCTTAATCAGCATCCCTATCAAATCTCATAAGTATAATATTTGTTTTATATATATAATCATATTTAAATTCACATTCAATATTCATATCCATCATATAAATTAATAACAGATCAATCATCTTTACACGTAGACAACAACGCTTGGATATGGAAAGTGATCAATCATCTTTTCAATATTTCTTTGGAAGGTTTCTCAAGATATTCTCCCAACTGCCTCTAGGCTTTCCTGTAGGGGTGCCTCTGTCCCTTCCACGTGTAGTCTGTGCAACGGCGCGGTTGAAGATGAAGTCCACCTCCTGCTAGAATGTCCCTTTGTACGCTCTATCTATCAATTCCCTTTTCGTCTACAATCAACTATTACAAGCATGATAGTTCATTCTCGTGACAGTAAACCTATCATGTCGTTCATTGGGAACGTTCTCAGTTCGTCGGCCAAGGAGGTGCTAGCCTTCTCTTGGTGGTCTGTCTGGTATTTTCGAAACCAACATTTGTTTCAGCAGGTTCTCATTCCGCGAAAAGACATAGCTTTACGCTTGATTGACTCTCATATCGATAATTAGAGTAAAACAGCCTTGATAGAGGCTAGTCTAGACGGGGAATTTCCCATACTCCTACATAACTCCAACACCTCGAAAAAGAAAAAGAACCAAAGAAGGATTTCGTGGCGCAAACCCCCAATGGGTACGTTTAAGCTTAATTTTGATGGATCATCACTAACAAATAAAGAGAGTACAACGGGCTCCATAATCCGGGACTGGAATGGTCAATCAATACGAACGTGTTATCAAAAACTTGGTAAACAAAGTCCTCTCAAAGCGGAAGCACTTGCTCTCAAAATGGGAATCCAACACGTTCTTCAACTCAAAATTGACAAAATCCACATTGAAGGCGATTCTAGTATAATCATTGATCACTTAAACAGAAAATCTAAATGTCCTTGGGAAGTTGAGCTAATTTTATCTGATGTAAAACTTCTTTTATCGACTTTGAAAGAAGTTTCCTTCTTTCATGTGCCCCGTTTGGGCAATAGAGTGGATGATAAGGTTGCACACCTTTGCCACTCTGCCCGAGGAGTCGATATTCACAACAATTTAGGTCTTTTAGACCTCATCCGCAAGGATTCTGTCGGGTAGAACTTGTTCGCCCGAATCCTTTCCTAATTAAAAAATATCCATATAATACCATATTCATTTTTTTTTACAGTAGGCAAACATTGGGAGCTGCTACTAATACAGCAGCCTAACTCCGGGATCATCCTGAAGGATGATGTTACAAAGATCCCTATGATAGGGGATAGAATGTAAATTACAAATTACACCTCTTTTGGCTATATAATCCGCAGTATTGTTTGCTTCCCTGAATATATGATAGCATACATTTAGGTAGGCATAATATGTTGCATTTAGCTTATTTAAGATGCATTTCATCCATGATTTAATTACAATTTGCATATTTGCTCTCTATGTTGGTGGAATCGGAATCTACACGTTTTTATTGATTATTTCAGGTAACTGTAGATCCGAGAAGGATAAATGGGTTGATAACGCATTGGATGAGAATGTCTAGTTGATCGAAGAAGCTTACATGAAGATCTCAAGAGGTCCTGAGAAGAAGAAGCGAACCTAAACGAAGCACAAGTTTGCAGAAGTTGTCGCCAGACATGCTGAACTTGTTTTGCACTTTCTGGAGGCCTCGGTTGTCCGATCGACTATTATGACCATGCGTTGGAAAGCTCTTTCAGAGAGCTACAACTTTCATGTTGACGTCGAGAGCTAATTCGAGACGGAATTTTCGGGAAAAACCAATGCAGCGGCCGCCGCATGGTTTGCTGCGCCCGCCGCCAGGGGCGGTATTCATGCTGCGCCCGCCGCTTATTTGCTGCGCCCGCCGCAGCTGCCGTCAGCGTGCAGCGTTTTGGAAAAAAACCCTAGATGTTCTATTTTGTTTTAAGGGCCGACTTGGGTGTCTTTTAGGCCGACTTTTATGTTATTTTTCATAACTTCCATTCTATTCTTTGAACCATCAGACAATTAGAGAGAGAGCGATGTTCGCCATGGGCGACTAAACTCTCTTCGTTCTACTTGCAAATTGAAGCTTTGTTTGGATTGATTGTGAGTTTCTAAATCTTGTTCCTTATTTCCTATATTTGAATGTTTCAACTTCTTTGTGCTTGATTGTTTATTGTTTTGTTCTATCTTGTCTGGCCAACTTGTTAGATCAATTCAATCGCTAAGGTTTTGTAGATTCCTGATTGTGAACCTTAACCTAAGTGGCAAACTTGTTCCTTTAGGGCTGATTGAACTAATTGAATGAGTAGGAAGTTGGATGTGTTGTTAAATCCCTCTTTAGGGACTGCAAATACCTTGGTTAATCTCTGAACTTAAAGCTATCAATTGGGTTAAATCCTTCTTTAGGGACTGTTCGATTGATAAGGGTTTCTAGGACTGATTGAACTAGTAACTATATTAGGTCGGGACAAGGGCATTCATAGGAATACTAAAAGGACAAGAGGAAGTTACAATATCAATTCAACCAAATAAAGTGGATAGTTGTAAGTAGATCGATCTTCTCTAAATTGTTTTGCATCAATCTGTTTATAGTTTATTTTGCTTTCTTTCTTGTTTCAATCATCCAAAAACCCCCCTTTCACTAATTGGTAAATACACTTTGCAAAGGAATACTTGATTCTCTGTGGGATCGACCTCTTACTTGCTTGCTATACTAGTTTGTAGGTTTGAGTTTTATTTTGATACGGTTTATGCGACTAAAAACCGCTCATCAATATATGTCGGATTTCTGCTTAGGAAAAGTCAACTACAAGTCTGTGGATTTCTTCAATTTGATGTAGAACTGCCCATCTGGGCGGTTGCTCTCTCTTGACTGCTTTCACCAGAATCTGACTGTCACTTTCCAATATAATCTTCCTTAGTCCCTTCTGTCTTGCTCTTTGAAGACCTAAAATCATTGCAGAGGCTTCTGTTTGGATTGCTGAACCAACATTAGCTTCTTGATTAAAAATATCGATAATCTGTCCTTCAAAATCATGAATGATTCCCCCAACCTGACTTTTGCCAGAATGGGTAAAAGAACCATCTACATTAATTTTGTAGATAGTTCTTGGAGGTCTTGTCCATTTGGCTCTCACCCTTTTTGTTGATCTTGTTTGCACTTTGGTGTTGTCATGTTGATGTGATCCCAGTCTTCAATGAGCTCGAATCCTTTATCTTACAAAGCTATGTTGATGGGGCTGAACATCAACCCTCGTTTGAGAAAACAGCATGGCGACACCGTGGTATTTTAGCTCTTTCGGACTGCATAAAATTCCGATTGAAGCCAATGAGTACTTGTTGGAAAGCTATTTTAATTGGCTACAACTTCCATGAAGGACACTTCTCCTAAATCAGCCTGGAAGATGCTAGAATTGGACGTTCTTTCCAGCAGCTCCAATCTAGACGTTTTTTCCATGCTTTTATTTCTATCAAAATAATCCCACATCGCTTAGAGATGATTGGGGCTTCTATTTTCATCCTATATATTGCTTGTAAAACCTTCATTTTAAAAAAAGCCAAGTTGAGTTTAGTTAAATTTTGAGCCACTAATAGCTTCCTATGATTCCGGGTTAAGGATCGAGTTCTTGTTGAGAGGCTAAGAGCGAACCCTTTGGTGAGAGACCGAGGGTGACACCCTAGTGAGAGGCGAAGGTGTCAAAGGGTCGAGATCCTCGGAGTGCGATTCCGAGAGAATTGAGATCGAGTGTAGGGGATTCAAGGGTGAGAGGCCTGCGAATCTTGCTCCACATATCCCTTTTTTCCAGTTTCCATAAACCACAAAAATTAGCTCCACAAAAAGAGTGTTTGAAAGCTCGAGCCTTGGTCGATCCCGGTCCTCGGGTCTCATCAAGTGGTATCAGAGCTAATCGAATCGAGTCCATCGAGCTTTCGATATCCGAGTAGTTTTTTCTTAGTCAAAATGTTCAAGAAGACGAGTTCCAAGCCTTTGTCTGAAGAGTACATCCGATGGGCCATTCGAGCCTATGATGATGGGTATCTTCGTTGGAGCGACATGGATGGTGCTACATATGATGTAGTTGATCAATAGCTCCGGAGGAGATATAAAAAGAGAAGGGCTTGAGAGGATAAGGTTCGGCGAAAGAAGAAGGTTGAACCACCATGGCAAGAGATCCGCAAGCTCGCACAAGACTCAATGCAACAAGTACAAGAAATGCGAAAAGTCGTCATCTCATTGTGGTCGAAGCTATCAAAGTCCACAACACCACCCCCTCCCTCTTCAACAACGACATCCTCTATGACCATGGGTGTGATACTTGAGATCAAGGAAGGCAAGTCCAAGGATGTTCCGATTGAAACTACAAAGGTCATGCCTAAGCTTAAGAAAGACGAGGAAATCATCCAACTTCCTAATGTTGCGCTTTCCATGAAGGAGAAACGGACGTCAACCGAGGTACCTATATTTCTGAATTCCATGTCAACTAAGTGGTCGGATGCGACCCCATTCATTCCGTCTTGCTTGCCTTTCACGATTCAAGAAAAAGAGGGGATTCAAGATCCGTTCAAGGAAGAAGAAGCATGTTCGAAGAAGTTACTCATTTCCATCACGGATTCGAGGACGAATCCTTTTCAAGGGGAGGAGGATGATGTGATCCCAGTCTTCAATGAGCTCGAATCCTTTATCTTACAAAGCTATGTTGCTGGGGCCGAACATCAACCCTCGTTTGAGAAAACAACATGGAGACAACGTGGTATTTTGGCTCTTTCGGACTGCATAAAATTCCGATTGAAGTCAATGAGTACTTGTTGGAAAGCTATTTTAATTGGCTACAACTTCCATGAAGGACACTTCTCCTAAATCAGCCTCGAAGATGCTAGAATTGGACGTTCTTTCCGGTAGCTCCAATCTAGACGTTTTTTCCATGCTTTTATTTCTATCAAAATAATCCCACGTCGCTTAGAGATGATTGGGGCTTCTATTTTCACCCTATATATTGCTTGTAAAACCTTCATTTTAGAAAAGCCAAGTTGAGTTTAGTTAAAGTTTGAGCCACTAATAGCTTCCTATGATTCCCGGTTAAGGATCGAGTTCTTGGTGAGAGGCTAAGAGCGAACCCTTTGGTGAGAGGTCGAGGGTGACACCCTAGTGAGAGGCGAAGGTGTCAAAGGGTCGAGATTCTCGGAGTGCGATTCCGAGAGGATTGAGATCGAGTGTAGGGGATTCAAGGGTGAGAGGCCTGCGAATCTTGCTCCACATATCCCTTTTTCCAGTTTCCATAAACCACAAAAATTAGCTCCACAAAAAGAGTGTTTGAAAGCTCGAGCCTTGGTCGATCCCGGTCCTCGGGTCTCATCACATGTCCTCCCTTGATCCAGTCCGTTATGCTCTGGCTAACTTTCTGTATCATGATGGATGCTCCTATTGGATCTTTAGATCTGAAAATTCTGTCATTCCTAGAATCCCAAATTGATTGCCAAATAAAAGCTAGATTTATAAACCTGCTGTTAGTATTCTTGATTCTATCCAGATTTTCATGCAAGGGACCTTGGATATTAAGGTCCTGAAAGTACAAACCTGATTTCTGTTCATATTGAGCTATTACTTCCCTCGTAAACATACATTTAGTGAAAAGGTGGGATGCATCTTCATCGGCTTGGCCACAAAGAGAGCATTGACTTGGAACTCTATTGACATACCTGTTTAGTCTGTCGGTCGTAGGGAGGCCATCAATTTTGATCTTCCAAAGTAAGTTTTTGATTCGGGGAGGGAGCTTGAGCTTCCAAATCTAGCTTTGTGATGTATTGTCTTGGGGTTGTATGCCTAGAATTTTCTTCACTGATCTAGTAGTGAACTTCCCTTCCGGATCAGGCCTCTAGATCAGAATATCTTGAGTCTGCCATTGGAGGATTTTAACCTTTAGAATCCTATCAATGATCCCTTAGGGGAAAGTTTGTCTTAGCACTTCTTCCTTCCATAGCATCCTGTCATTGATAAGAGATTCAACTGTCATGTTAGGGTTGTTTGATCCTCTGTAATCCTTGAGGCTAATCGAAGGGATCCAGTGGTCATCCCACACATTGATGGCTGAACCATTACCAACAATCCAAAGATACCATATTCATATTAATATAATACAATATTCACTCATTTCACTATTACACCGTATTTTTTATTTCACTAAAAATCTTGCATAGAGAGAGAGGTTGATTCTGGTGTACACATTCCATATCATGTATATGCAGAAATTATTCTTTAGTTTTCTCATGATTATTCGTCTATAATAATGTAATTATTCACCTATAAAAAATGTAAAAAAAATAAGTTTCTTTGTGATGAATAACCATCAGTACCATCAAATAATTAGAAGTTACTTTTAATTTCAACCGTTGATCTTTTTACTTTAATTATCCAGATTTATTAACATAATACATCATAAAAGTTGTGTATATATATGATCTATTATATCTTTGAATATGCAAATTGATTATATCTTTGAATATATATTTTTTTTTTATTAAGAAAGAATTCGGTTAGGGATCACCTTAACCGATAGCATCCTGACGGATGAGGTCTAGGAGACCTGAATCGTACAAGACATCGTCCCCGAGGAACGAGCGGCAAATGTGTACAACCTTATCAGCCACTCTATTCATACAACGGGGAACATGAGAGATCGAGAAAGAAACATCTCTCAGATTTTGTAGCATGAGTTTAATGTCCGATATAATTAGTTCAATTTTTCAAGGGCAAAAACTGTTACCCTTCAGGTGATTAGATCGTTGCATTTTTTTTTCAGAATTTTTTATTGATTAATACCCAAAAGTGTTACGCATACAACAGTACTAAAACTATTTAATTAGAACTGAAAGTCTGAAAAATAATACAGCTTGTCTTCCGACGTGGGGGGCACGCACGCCAAGTGCACACGCGCCAACCAAGCCGAGCACACAAGCCGAGTGGGGTTGGGATGTTATTTCAAATCTTTCCACACACCCCCTCAAGTGCAACTGCCTGACCCCGCAATATCTTCCAGATGCACGTACTTGACGACTTAAGCCTTAAGGTCGGCTAGCCAATTAGACCAGGAACCCAAACCACACCGCACACAGCCGAACATCGGCTCTGATACCATGTTAAATCACGGGGGTCATCCGACGTGGGGGCTCGCATGCCAAGCGCACACGCGCCAACCAAGTCGAGCACACAAGCCGAGTGGGGTTTCATCCTAAAACCAATTGGTGTTAGGTTGTGTATATATATGTTCTATTATATCTTTGAATATGCAAATTGATTATATCTTTGAATATGTATATGTGTGTGTATATACATGAATATGTAAATTGATTACACAGATCGTTGCATTTTTTTCAGAATTTTTATTGATTAATACCCAAAAGTGTTACGCATACAACAGTTCTAAAACTATTTAATTAGAACTAAAAGTCTGAAAACTAATACAGCTTGTCTTCTCGTGTTAGTTGCGATTTGGAAGCAATTGAAGATTCAATTTTTTGCGCAATGGAAAACAAAGACTAAACGACATTTTGGAACGGGAATGAATGGCAAACCAGTTAATTGGTCACATTAATTGTCTATTCTGACTTTTTTTTGGTCGAAAAATTGTCTATTCTGACTTGAAAACTCTAGATCGAGCGTGCTTCGCACTAGGGTTTGTGTTTGTTTGACGACCAAAAATCAAATTTTGATTTACTTAAATTTGTTTGTTATAAATATATCAAGAAAAGAGTTTAATTAATGGTTGTCAAGCGTCTAAATTCCCGATTATGCATCTCTTTTTTATCTTAGTCCAGTTCAATCGACTCAGTCGTTCTACGTCTGGATCGGATATTGTGTGATCTATTTAAGGGGTTGACTCTCTCACTCACAAGTGACTCTATATTTCCTCATTATGCATCTCTTATGCAAAAAAAATTTCAATCTCTCTTATTTTTATTTGGTATGTCTAAGACAAAAATCATCTCGTATGCTAGGTTGTAAATTTGCTTTATTTACATGACTTGAAAGTAGGACTATTCAAAAGTTGGACTAATGGGATCGGAATTTCTGATTCAAGATCGGGATGGGACCGTAGACTGGAATGTGTACATATATGTACTTTTTAAAATAAAAATAAAGTGGCCAAGTATAAAATATTATAAGTTATTTTTTCATCATGTATTAGTATGATTAATTCAATTAAGTCTATTTTTTCATTTCATAAACCACTTAAAAAATATTATAAATTTATTCTTTAATTCGTTTAATTATTTTTTAACCCATTTAATTTTTAAATTAGTTCATCCGGTCCAGAACCGTAAATTGTGGTCCCAGTCTCATCCACGGTCAAAGGTTTTAAAAATTCTAATCCATCGGTCTTGAATCGAATCGGAATTACTGGTCCAGTCCGATCCAGACCGGTTGGAAAACCCTGCTTGAAAGAGGTAATATATTAAGGTGTATGAGTTTATATCATGTTGTATGGGGCATAGTGTTTGACCACGAAAACACTCTGGTCTGTCACGCAACTGGGTCATTCATCAGCTGGATGTCAAGAATGCTTTTCTGCATGGTCACCTGAATGAGACAGTCTACATGTTTCCGCCGCCGGGGTTTGCTGATGCTGATCGTCCCAAGAGCGTCTGTCTCCTGAAGCGCTCTCTGTATGATCTGAAACAGGCTCCACGAGCATGGTTCCAGCGCTTTGCTTCTCATATGCTCCGCTTGGGTTTCATTGGCAGCCGCTCGGATTCGTCCCTGTTCATCTATCGAAGAGGCTCCGACATGGCATTTCTGTTACTGTATGTCGACGACATCATTCTCACCGCCTCTTCTGATGCTCTTCGAACGTCGATTATTTCACAGCTGAGTGATGAGTTCGCCATGTCAGATTTGGGTTAGTTGTCTTACTTCTTGGGAGTTGCTGTTCAGCGGCATGCGTTTGGGATATTTCTCTCACGGAGTAAGTATGCTGCTGAGAATGTTGCTCGGGCTAAGATGAGTAACTGCAATCCTGTCGCCACCCCTGTTGATACATCCAACAAGCTCAGCGCTCATTCTGGTCCTTTGGTTGATGATCCGACATTGTATAGGAGCCTTGCTGGTGCTCTTCAGTATCTCACCTTCACCAGACCTGATATCAGTTACGCCGTTCAGCAGATCTGCTTGTTCATGCATGCACCCAGGGAACCCCACTTTCATGCCTTAAAGCGGATCATTCGGTACATCAGCGGCACACTCGAGCTAGGCATCACGATCACTCCTTCCTCTAAGCTTGACCTTGTTGTTTACACTGATGCGGATTGGGGTGGTTGTCCTAACACACGTCGCTCCACGTTTGGTTACTGTGTCTTCCTCAACGACACCCTTGTGTCGTGGTCGGCCAAGCGTCAGTCTGTCGTGTCTCGCTCCAGCGCTGAGGCCGAATACAGGGGTCTTGCCAACGTTGTCTCTGAGTGCTCTTGGCTCCGCAATCTCCTTCTTAAGCTCCGTTGCCCTCTACAGAAGGCCACTCTGGTCTACACTGACAACGTCTCTGCCGTCTATCTGGCTAGCAATCCAGTCCAGCGTCAACGCACGAAGCACATTGAGCTCGATCTCCACTTCGTCAGGGAAAAGGTTACCATTGGATATGTCCGCGTTCTACATGTGCCGTCCTCTTATCAGTACGCTGATATATTCACCAAGGGTTTACCTGGACAATTATTCATTGATTTTCGTTCCAGTCTCACTTAGCCCCCTCCCGTTTCGACTGCGGGGGTTTGATAGATTACATAGGTCTCCTCATGTATAGTGGGCTAAAAGCCCGTTAAGGCCCAATACCTTTGTAACCTATATATATGTTTATCAATGAATGGAAACCCTCAAGGAGTACTTTATATCAATCTTGGGATCTTACACATATGAACAAAGGATTTTAGTTGCTGAGATATATGAGGATGGTTTAATGGATATGTGGACAGACTAGATCAAATAAGATCAGAAATTGGGTGATGATTAAGGATATTCTTCATTAGTTTATACTTCGATGATTAAGGACATTGGAGTGCAACTAAGAACATCCTCAAGTATATGAGAAGGACTAAGGATAATTTATTGGTGTAAGGGAGGACCTGATGAGTTGATCGTTGAAGCATATACTGATGTCAACTTCCAAACACTATGCAAGGAGGCGAAATATGAAGAATTAGAATGAATTAATTAGATAAGGTATTGTCATTGTTGAAAACTTTCAAGAAATCCCGAAGAGGTTGCAACAACCGCAATGGTGCATAATGGAAAACGAAACAGAAAGAAGGAGAGAAAAGATTAAAGATGATGGGTTGATCTCGCAAATCTCGTCTCGTCCTACATATATATTATATTATCTTATCTTATATTATATATACACAGACAGAGTGTACATGTACACTTTGTACTGTAAATGTATACATGTTTGTGTGCCATCAGTATGTATGTATATATTGTATACATTATATACTCTTTTTTTTATATAAAGTACGTAAGAATTCAAGAGCAAGCTTGTCTGGATATATCTTGCTAGGTCGACAAGTCGGGAAATGGAATACCGTCGAATATACAACAGAACACAGAATAGGGGACAATTTAAACAAACAGCACGCACCCTATAAAAAATGTAAAAAAAAAAAAGTTTCTTTCTAATTAATAATCACCTGTACCACCGAATAATTTCATTCCAATAAATAATCTCACCTAATACTATCGAATAATCAGAAATTTCTTTTAATTTTAACCATTGATATTTTAAATTTAATAACTCATATTTGTTAACATGATACACTATAAAAGTTACCAACATGTAATCTAGTGTGTGTATAAATTCCAGGATAAAGCAACAACAACAACAACAACAACAACAACCCAGTTAATACCGCAATAGGGCGGGGTCTGGGGGGTCAGGATGTACGCACTCGTACCTCGAACAAGTCGGGAGAGTGTTTTCGATAGACCCAGAATAATAGGACAATAGAACCACATATATAGTAATAGGACTCAGAGAAGGGAGCAGAGAGAGCATGGAATAAGAAGGGGGAGGGGCAGGGAAAAAGCATGAAAGTAAACAATGGCACGAGGGCCCAACTCAGATAAAAACCATAACATATGACACTAGACATCAGCAGCTCGAATGCTCCTCCTCCAGTGGTCTCTGTCCGAAGTCATATCCTCCGATAGGTTCAGCAGATTGAGATCGTGTCTGATAACCTCCAACCAGCTCTTCTTAGGTCTACCTCTGCCCCTACGGAATTCACCCAAATTTAGCAATTCACATCTCCGAACCGGGGCCGAAGCAGGTCTCCTATTGACGTGCCCAAACCAACGTAGTCTGGACTCACGCAATTTATCCACAATACTCGCAACTCTAACCTCTCTCCTGATGTCAGCATTTCGGATTCTGTCGAGTCTCGTGTGCCCTGTCATCCATCTCAACATTCGCATCTCAGCATTCCAAGATAAAGCAAGTGCATTAAATTACCACCTAATGTTTATAAATAAACACATATATCTATCTATCTACATATATACGAATCCTCGATGGATGTGGATTGGACCACATCACCACTTACACCAAAGTAGGTTTTGTTTTTCCTGGAAAGCGAGGACCACAAAATCTATCTTCAATATAAAGCTTCAACAATGGTGATATAAATGGGTTCAACACAGCACTGCTGGCAATGCATTATGCATATATGTCAATGTGCACAGTTTCCTGCAGGTATAAGAAAAGAAGAAGAAGGTCCCCTACAACACTCTTTGTATATTCACCCGCCACTTCCTATTTCCATTTCACCAACATTACAACACAGATTTCCCCATCTCAATGATTCCATTATTTTCTCAAATATTCCTTTAATTTTACAATGGATCTGTAATTTTTGAAAACTGATCGATGCTCGTCCTATTTATATATGCAATTATACGTGGGCCATACGTGAATAGCTTTTACGGTATAAACGTGTCAACAATCAAATTATTTGTATATATGTCAATACATAATTATTTGTACACAATAATGTAATAAATCATTAATTATAATTTTATAAATATTTTTTAAATACAAATAATTACATGATTAGTTACGTTATATATATGTGTGAATAATTATATTTTTGCACGTACGAATAATTACATTGTTATTGATTAGTAAATAATAATATTATGACTTACAAATAATTGATTATTCGCACACTTACAGTGTAAGAATTGTTCACAACTGATGTATTGTTTGGAAATATAGGTCAAAATTTTTAAGTGCGTGTATATATAAGTATACTTGCTACTTTATACCAAAAGGTGCATCATTTTATGAATAAAAGTGCACATTGCACTTTCAACATCATGAGTGTTCTCATTTGAATATATATAGAGAGATATTACCGAATCAAAATATTCAAACATATACACGTAGTATTTATGTTTGTCAATCGCTCGATCTTATTGGACTCGACTTCGTTTACTTGAAATGAAATTTTACCAAAACAAAAAAATGGTTTTGTAATGTCATCTAAATCCAATATATAATTATATGGATTTTCTAGCAATTTCATGGGAACAAGTTTATGATCGACCAAGTCTATATGGATGGGAAGGTTCACCTTTTCTGATGATACGATGTGATTTGATACTACATGTTAGATTGTGATATTGTAGTGCTAGTGCACCTTAAGTAGTGTAAGGGTGTGCTCACCCAATAAGTACTATAAATAGCTCCTTGTAATAAGGTTTTCAGATCATCAATTTACATCATCTGTTCTTCATCAATAGAACAGTGCTCTTCCTCTCTAATCTGAGTTTTGATTCACAAATCATCATGGTATCAGAGCTAGATGATTGAATCAAGCTCTCAATCTCGCTAAGGTGAAGTTTGATTGTCTCTCTCAAATCAACCTCATCAATTCTCGATGTCGACAAACGAAGAACGCACTCCACCTGACAATGGAGGAAGACGGCGAGCTGATTTCATCTCAGCTACAGATCTGAACAATCCGTTGTTCATACATCCGTCAGACAACTCAGGAATGGTCCTGACCACAGTGCAGCTAGCTGGAGACAATTTTCGTCGCTGGAAGAAGGCAATGAGCAAAGCACTGTCTGTCAAGAACAAACTGGGAATTGTCACTGGATCTCTAATTGAAACTCCGGAAAACACTCTTATGTGGAATAGATGTAATGATATGGTATGTTCGTGGATCCTAAATACTGTATCGAAGGAGATCTATTCCACACTTGATGAATTTGACACAGCGCGTGAGATGTGGTTGGATCTGGAAGAGAGCTATGGCCAGCGCAATGGACCTCTGGTGTTTCAGCTGAAGAAGGAGGTCCAGGACTGTGCTCAAGGCACATCTGCTATGACCGAGTACTTTACACGGCTCAAAGGTCACTGGCAACGTCTATCTGGTCTAGTTCCACCACTCAGGTGCCATTGTGGAAAGTGTGAGTGTAACCTCAATTCTCAACTTGAAGCTCGTGATCAAGAAGAGAAACTTATGAAGTTTCTAATGGGATTGAACGAGTCATATGCTGCTGCTCGTCGTCAGATCCTGCTCAACACTCCTCTTCCCACAGCCAGCACTGCTCATTCTCTCCTCTTGCAAGATGAAACTGGAATCAAGGTATCTACACCTTCTATTGATTCCACTGCTTTGAATGCTAACAAATCTGAGACTAGATCTGAGCCTAAGCCTAGGAAGGACAAGTGTGAACACTGTAATGGGAATCATAAGGCTGATAGGTGCTGGGAGGTATTTGGATATCCTGATTGGCATGTCAAAAGCAAAGAGAAACCTCAACTGCGTCGGTTTGGCAGTGGATCTGAGTTCAAAGGCAGAAACAGGGAAGCTCTTGACAAGAAGTATAGAGCAAATAGTGTGGCTGCTCAGAATCAATCTCAAAATGTTCTAACTGAGAACAACTCCACTCAGGTGCAGTCCATGTCACCTGAAAACCAGCAGCTCATTCAGACTATTATGAAGCTCTTAGATCAGAAGAAGGATCGTGGCACTGAGGTCAATCTTGCAGGTATTTCTCACTGCTGTAATACTTCAATGTTCTCAAAGTTGTGGATAATTGATAGTGGTGCCACAGATCACATGACTTGTGATAGGTCTTTTCTCAAACACATAACACCTCTTGCTAAGCCTTTGTCTGTTCACTTGCCTGATGAAACTACTTGCAGTGTCTCATTTGCTGGGGAAGTTCAACTCTCTCCCTCTCTCACACTGACAAATGTCCTATTTGTTAGCAAGTTTCACTTCAATTTACTTTCCATAAGTCGCCTTGTTCATGATCACAATTGCTTTGTCTTCTTTTATTCTGACAAATGCATTATACAGGACCATGCAAGGAGGAAAGTGATTGCTGTTGGTAAAGAACTGGGAGGGTTGTATTACATAGTCCCACATGCTAATCTGGATGCTGCTCTTCTTGAAGATATCACTTACCTTCAGTATACACCACACAATACTCTCAAAAATGCCTTTTACTGTTCAGAAAAACCAAAATTACCCATGTTTTTACCTTCTGTTGCTAACTCTGATATGAATGCTATATGGCATCTTATACTTGGGCATGCTCCCTTTGATAAACTTTTGCATGTTCCTGTTATCTCTTCAAGTTTAAATAAGTTCAAAAAGGAATATACATGCTCTATATGTCCTCTTGCTAGACAAACTAGAAACAGTTTTCACTCAAGTGACTCTCATGCTAGTGTTGTGTTCTCTTTGATTCACTGTGATCTATGGAGTCCTTTTGACACTCAGACTTATAATGGACACAAATACTTTCTAACTGTTGTAGATGATTACAGCAGAGGGGTGTGGGCTTTCTTGCTAAAACACAAGTCTGAGACTCCTTCAGTTCTCAAAAACTTCATGACTATGGTTGAGACTCAATTCTCAGCCACTGTCAAGACTCTCAGAAGTGATCAAGGCACAGAGTTCTTTAACTCTGACTTGATATCCTTTCTCCAATCAAAAGGAATCATTCATGAGAGTTCCTGTAAGGCCACTCCTCAACAAAATGGTCGGGTTGAGAGAAAACACAGGTATATCTTAGAGACTGCTAGAGCCTTGAGGTTTCAAGCATCTCTCCCTCTAAAATTTTGGGGTGACTGTATCCTAACTGCCACCTATATCATCAATAGATTACCCTCTCCTCTCCTTCACCACAAAACTCCTTATGAACTATTGTTTAATCACCCTCCTGATTACTCAAAAATGAAGGTGTTTGGCTCTCTGTGCTTTGTCTCCACTGCTACAACCTCAAGAGGGAAATTTGACTCAAGGTCTTCACCTTGTGTTTTTCTTGGCTATCCTTTTGGGTTCAAAGGATACAAGGTCTATAACCTCTCTACTCACAAGTGTGAGATCACTCGTGATGTTACTTTTGTGGAAACTGTTTTCCCTTTTGCTAGCAATGAGGACATCCTTCAAGCACCACTTCATGAGCCAGCTCCTCATAATGAGGTATCTTCTCCCTTTGTGGATGACTTTATACCTGTGGTGATTGATCACCCACCATCACCTATTCCTTTAAACCCTCCTTCTCCAAATGAATCCCTTGCTGAGTACTCACCATCTCCTGTCCCACCTGCTTTTGATGAACCTCAGTTTGTCCCACCTGCACCTCCATCACCACCCCCTAGAAGATCTTCAAGGAATGCTCAGCCTCCAGCTTGGCTCAAGGACTATGTCTGCAACTCTTCTACTGATCTTACCAAGGCAATTGCATTCCCTTGTAAGTCAACCTCACCTTATCCCATTACTTCCACATTATCTTACAGCTTATGCTCCTCTTCCTATAATCATTTCATTCTCAATGTGGCTCACTTGAAAGAACCTACAACTTTGACTGAAGCATTGGGTATACCACAGTGGGTGAATGCCATGCTTGTTGAGCTAAATGCCTTGGAAACCAACAATACATGGACTTTGGTTCCTAGATCTTCTGCCCCTTCAGTGGTGAGTTGCAAGTGGTTGTTTAGACTGAAGTTTCTTGCTGATGGGACCCTGGACAGACACAAGGCTAGACTGGTGGCCAGGGGTTTCTCTCAATTGGAGGGAATAGATTACACTAAGACCTTTGCACCTGTGGCAAAGCTCATTACAGTTAGGACTGTCCTTGCTGTAGCCTCTGTCAGAGGTTGGTCCATTTCTCAGATGGATGTTACCAATGCTTTCCTGAATGGCAGTCTTGAGGAAGATGTTTTTATGGAGCTTCCTCCTGCCTACTCCTTTCTCAAGTCCCACTCTTGTCCTCAGGGGGAGTGTATGAGTGAGGACAAAGTGTCACAAGTTGTGTGCAAGCTCAACAAGTCCTTGTATGGACTCAAGCAAGCTCCTAGACAGTGGTTCTCGAGATTTTCTCAGGTCATGAGAGAAGCTGGATTTGAGCAGTCAGAGTCAGATTACTCTCTATTCTTCAAGGCAACACAAGCCTCATACACTGTGCTCTTAGTCTATGTAGATGACATGATCATCACTGGAGATAGTGACACTGAGATTGCAAGTCTAAAGAAATATCTAAGTGAGAAATTCAAGATGAAAGATCTTGGAGAGATGAGATACTTTCTAGGAATAGAAGTGGAGAAATTGGACAATGGTCTGTTGATCAACCAAAGGAAGTATGCTTTGGAACTTCTAAGTGAGACAGGAATGGAAGATGCAAAGCCTGTAGCTACACCATTGGATCCTAAGGTAAAGCTGCAAATGGATGGAGAAAGGAACATTGTGGATGTTGTGTCATACAGGAGACTTGTAGGTAAGCTAATATATCTTACCATTACAAGACCTGATATCTGTTATGCTGTACAAGTGCTAAGTCAGTTCATGCATCAACCCAATGATGAGCATTGGAAGGGTGCCAAGCATGTGTTGAGGTATCTGAAGGCTGCTCCTGGACAAGGATTGCTCATGTCCAACAAGTCACAACTGCAACTAAGTGCCTACTGTGATGCTGACTGGCAAAGTTGCCCCATGACTAGGAAGTCATTAACTGGCTTCTGTGTCATGCTAGGTGGTTCTCTGATATCTTGGAGAACTAAGAAGCAAAGTTATGTTGCTCTGTCCTCTGCTGAGTCTGAATACAGAGCTATGGCAACTGTAAGTAGTGAGATCACTTGGCTTCAGAAGCTACTCAAAGACTTACAGGTTGAGCAGACCAAGCCTGTAAGACTCTTCTGTGATAACAAATCTGCTATTCACATAGCTCACAACCCTGTGTTTCATGAAAGAACGAAACACATAGAGGGAGATTGTCACCTGGTAAGGAACAAGGTGCTGAGCAAGGAGATTGAGTTGGGCTATATACCAACCAAAGAACAACCTGCAGATATCTTCACCAAGGTTGTCTCGTCCGAGCAGTACAAGAAAATCTTGGGCAAGTTAGGAGTTTATAATCTGTTTTCAAAATCAAACTCCTCACTTGAGGGGGAGTGTTAGATTGTGATATTGTAGTGCTAGTGCACCTTAAGTAGTGTAAGGGTGTGCTCACCCAATAAGTACTATAAATAGCTCCTTGTAATAAGGTTTTCAGATCATCAATTTACATCATCTGTTCTTCATCAATAGAACAGTGCTCTTCCTCTCTAATCTGAGTTTTGATTCACAAATCATCACTACACAAATCCTAGACTCTCACTTTTGCCCCTCTCTCCTCTAAGGATGGCAATTTCACCCGCACTCGACGGATATCCGTTGTACCCGACTCGAAAAAGTGGGTGAAAATATGAAATAAAGTGGATATTAAATGGGTGATGGATCGGGTCGGATCCGGGTGAAGACATTCCCCACCCGTCACCAGACCCATCACCCGACCCGTCACCCGACTTATATTATGTAATTATATTTTATATGTGAAGTTACCAATATACCCCCTAACCCCTAATTCAAGATACCTATCAAACGATTAAAATGGAAATATCTTGTTATAAAGTAAGTTATGCAATATTTATTTGTAGATATGCAATGCAATTGGCTCCTAATTAAAATGGAAACGTGAATGCAATGGGATCCTAATTAATGTTTATTCGTCGATGTGTTCGACGTATATTTTTCAATAAAAAAATTTGATGAATTTGATGTCTTGTATTTCACCCGAATTATCACCCGATCACCCGGTGGGTGATGGGTGGACGGGGCGAGTGAAATATTTGGTGGGTGATTGGTCGGGTAGGGTGAAGGGTTTTGGGTGGTGAATCGGGTGACGGAAGTAGATCATCCACCCATCACCCGACCCATTGTCATCCCTACCCTCCTCTGACCTTAGATTTATAGAGTATATTGACTTGAAGGGGTGATTATCATAAACAAATAGGGAGAGTATATTCCTTTCCACAAGCTAGGTAGGAGAAAAGGGCAAAAAAAAAAAAAAAGTTATGCTTGTAAGATGGAGTTATTTTCAGCCTTCTCCAAGTATGGGATGGGATGATCTTTGAAGATGCAAAGTGAAGTTAATCAATTGCATTGTATAGGGAGATGATATGAACTTTTATCATCAATTGGTTGGGTCAAATAAAAATGGTTGGTTGGTGTAATATGACAACTCAATTGCGGATTTATATTGGAGACGAAAAAAGTCTTGAATTCAATGTTAATTCATCCATAGAATTGAGCCGTAATATCATTGTCCTGTTATTTCATTATCAACATGTGGTGGTTAGATGATGTTTATCCAGACAAGAGAAAAACTTGTTAGACAAGAGGGGTTATATCAGTTGGAACTTCACATTATCATCTCTCTCTCTCATTTATTCCACCCTTTTTTTTGTTCTAATTATAAATCATTTAGCCTATTTTCAGGGATAATACTTTTTGGGCTTTATCTCAACGGATCTTCAAGCCCATAAACTGGCCCAATTCCGATTAATCCTCATCGTCGCTGCAGCCTACGTGAGTGAGGATTAGGGCTGGAAATAACCCGCGGGTACCCACTCCACCCGCTTAACCCGCATTAATTTTGCGGGTGAAAACCCGCAAAAATGTAGGTGACGGGTGGAGCGGGTGCGGGTGAAGCGGGTGATGGATGGATTATGGGTGAAGATTTTTCACCCATAACCCGCCCCATTAACCCGCTCCGCACACCCGCCCCGCAAACCCGCATAAAACCCTAAAATTTATGTATATATTGTGTGTGATTTTACTATTTTACCCTTTCCAAGTTTAACTTCTACAAACCCTAATCCTTAATTAGTGCTTTGCGCACCAAATTTCAATTAAAATATGATTAGTATAGAGATTTATACCCTTCCACTTTCAAATTTCAATTGGCTCTTGATTTCAATGCTTTGCCGATAAAAAAATATAAATACATAAACCCACTCCCTTTGTAATTTTGAGTTAGAATTGGACTACTTGTGTTGATTTGTTTTTTTTTGTTTCACCCATTGGATACCCGCTCCACCCGCATCACCCGCGCGGGTCGGATGTGGGTGAAAATGTTTGCGGGTGATGGATGGAGCGGGTGAAATTTTTTACCCACGGGGCGGGTGATTGAGTGACTTCATCCACCCATAACTCGCCCCATTTCCACCCCTAGTGAGGATGGTTGAAAAGGAGTAACCATTCCGAAAAGGACTTTCTGGGTAGTACCCATAGGTCCCCGGTTCGAACCCCGGGATGGTCGCTCATTGTTTACCAATTCAAGGAGTAACCATTCCGGAATGGCTCAAACCGAAAAGGACTTGCGGGTAGTATCCAAAGGTTTTGGTACAAACCCCGAATGGCCGCTCTTTATTTACAAAATTCAAGGATGGTGGAGTAGTAAATTTGAAACACAAACAAATCCTTACAACATTACCCCAATCGCCCTGCTCATCTGTGTTTAACGAAACAGCTAGTAGCCTAGTAGCCCCCCTTCCACAAGTCATCTACAGCCAGAAATTTAGCCAGTACAAGTTCAGGCTCCAAAACAAGTACACAGCTGCAGGTTAAAGAACACAAACATAACGAGAACTCACCTGGCTGAGGTTCGGATGAAGGCAGGTGATCGAATCATTGCAGTATCCAGGCAATTGTAACTTCAGCCGAAAGGCCGCTCATCACAGTTTAGAAAGTACGCAAATTGAATGTTGAATGCATGCATGGATGTAACAAAACATGAAAGGAAACAAGTAATCAAATATCGTTGCATTCAATCGGTGTCTACCATAATTTCAACAAATGATTTAAGTTCTTCACAAGAAGAGACAGGGCTAGTACTGATCTCCTAGAGAGGAAAAATACACGATGGTAAAAAAAAATCGATTGTCCACCACAGCCTGTTGGCTTCAATGGTGTAAAAGCTTATCAAATAAACCGGATGGGAAAAGTTCTAGACTTGAAAATCCGGATTTAAATAAAGAGCAAGAAGAAAGTTATGGGGATGTAAAAGGAGCAGGAGAGCTCCTAAGAATGTATAGGATTTTACATTGCTCAAGCACTTCCACGAACAAGGACCCGGAAAGGGGGGCCACGGCAAACTATGGGTTCTTCAGGGGAATCACTTTTGGCACGAGCCCTGAGAATGTCATTTGCATCATAAATCATGGCTGCAGCTACGAGTGTGTACTCACCGGGAACAAGGAAATACAAGGAGAAAGAATGCTTGATCTCCTGCAATGGTGGAATTTCCATAGAAATCCCGCCAAGGACACCTGCAAAACAAGAAAATCACTTGTGAAGTGAGAAGTAAGAGCACTATACAACCCTCATTTATCTTCTCCACCATTAGTTTGGTTAACTCTTTTCTCAACACGTTGTAAAGTCGGATGTCCAAATGGACATTCCTATAGAAGATCTAAGGATTTAACCCCTTGCTTCTTTTTAGGCAGGCAAAGGCGATAATTAACGTCACGAATCTAGTCCATATTTAAGTTAAGATTCATCGATCAATATTCTAACCATTACCATCCTTCCCTATATTCCATACAAAATTTGTCATTTCCTCCCATTTGATTACCTAATTTTAGCATAGGGTAACTCCTAGAATGTTCTATCCATTTCTCTTCCCCTTTCTCTAGACTCGTCAAAAAGTGATGATCATATACATTTTACACATAAAATTTGATTCTTTTCCCTTCTATTTCCAACTCTTGAAACAAACAAGATCTAAATGTGCAAGGGTTAAGCAGGGCGATAAAATTCTAAGCAAACCAGATAAAAATATAGGTAAAAACAAAATAATACTACAACTAGCTTACCGGTCCATAAAACAGTGGCCTTAGGTCCCTCAACACAGTTCTCTCCAGCTACATCTCTGCATGTGATGCTTAAATTCATCTTGATCATCTCTTTGGTGTTATTGCGAACTAAAACTTCCATAGAAGTCATGTCATGTGCCAGCACAGAACCTTTGGATAAAGAAGAACCATCTTGATTACTTTCAGGGCTCCCTCTCAAAAGCCTGAAGCCAAGGGTCAAAGGATCAGGCAAGAGTACGTCCATTATAGTTGTCTGCAGGGCAGATTGCATTGCATCTTTGATATTCAGCTCCCCTGAGTTGTTCCGCCCAGATTCCCACTTGACTTTTATCCTAGAAATCATGTTCTTTATACAAGCATTTAACTCAGCTTTAGCACTCTTCTCTGAGAAGCTAGAATTTCTACTAACCGAAGCTCCATCTCCTTGGGAATCCTTTACCAAAAAGGATCCATCAAGAACAGGTAATTTGAAATGCTCCAGTGGTATTAACACCCTGGCAGAGGAATCCCTGTCAATCTTTGTTTTTGGATATCCGTACTCAGAGGCATCTTGATCAGAAAAAGAACCACCACCTCCTTCAGTTGAGTTCTCCATCTGGACAGAGACACTGATCTTAAACGCAACATCAGTTGGATTAGACAACTCTAGCTCAAGAAAACGTAACCCCCAACTGCCCCTGTAAGGATCCAGCTTCACCAATCTTTCAAATTTATCATCAGAGCCAGATGTTCCATTCTTAGAACCATCCTCTACATGAGATAGGTCAGGAAGGTTTTCCCCAATATGGGCAGGAATTTCCATTGATAGCATACGTGCTTTTACAAAGGATAAGCCCTGCATAACACAGACGTTCAGAGGCAGAACCAGGCGTCTACCAGGTGGAACGGTAGACTCATCAGCTCCGGGTACGTCCAGAGGTCCTGTCAATAAAAGTTTAAAACACAGAACATTTTGTGTACTCAGGCAACAAAACAAAAATGCTGGATATATCAATCAAAGAGCAACCCAGTGTCATTAGTCCAATTTATTATTTCTTATGTCAGTTCAAAAGGAGCTTTGGGGTTTCAGTTGATCTATAATTAATAATGATTTGGTAGGATTGTAAGATTCTCACTTGCAAGAACTTGAGTTGAGAGCAAGGAATCGATCAATGCAAACTAAAAATATAGCACTACATTACATATATAGAATTATGAAACAGAGAAAATGAGGATCAAAAAGCACATCTGATGACACTGAACCCTAGCTGTCATGCAGGTTTTATAAAAATTAAGGCTTTGTCTTGTAAGGATGTGTAACAGCTTATTCATAATTTTGCATTATGATGCTTCTTCCTTGTTTTACTCCCCTAAGGATTTTGCTGGCATACTTTTGCATTATGAATTTAATAAATACCTGCATAATGGACCAACAGCATTGGGCTCCGTTCATCCTTATGTACCCTTCCTGGACTTCCAGATGTGAATCTGCCTGCAGCAGCTTCAAGGTCCTGTGCACTAAGCTGCCAGGCTCTCACGGTTATAGGCAGTGTGACCTCTGCACCAGGTTTTAATGGCAGGGCAGACTTTAAGGTTTCAGATGCAATGGAAATGATTGAATCTTGGTTCTTTCCTGATAATGATATATGAGCCTGCTCAACTGGAACTGTACCAGCATTAGCCAAACTTAACCATACATCGCGAATTTCACCTTCATATAGTATGGCGGCACCATCACCACCAACAACATGTGACACAAGCAAAGGCAGCGGAGGCACCACTGAAATACTTGGGACTGATACATTTCTCAATGTTGGCGAACCACAGGAACGGAAAGGATCAGACAGCACTAATCCTTGTGCTGCTCCAAGTAACAAGTTATCAACATCCTTAAACAGATGTTCAGTAATAACTCCAAAGCAATGTATTATACATCCAGGAACTGTAATTGGCCCCACAGAAGTGGGAATCCCCGAAAGAGTGATCACCTTTGATGAATTAGGTGGAAGCGTCACACTGGTGGGAAATGCATCGAAATTCTCAGAAGGCACCCACAAGTATATGCTATCAACCTTCAAATCAAAGCCACACGGATTTGCCAATTCAACCAATACTTGAATCGGCTCCCCAACAACCCAAATCAACTCCTGTTTACCACTACTCTGTGTGTCTCCCTTGCTAAATGGGGTGTAAATGAATGGACCTGATGGAGCAGACCCAGCCCACCAATCAGCTCTTGCAGGATTCCGTTTTACAATGTCTATTTGTGAGGGAGTCACAGGAAAGCAGTGTAACCTGCAAAGAGTGAAGTAATCACCCTAACTTATTATGGGTCATGCATCTTACTTTATCATTATTTCCAGCTTCAAAAGTTTGGGAAAGAGCATACAGCATAAATTTCCATATCAGTCATATTTACAGCTAAGTAAATGAAACAAACTAACAATATCATTCAAATATCCAATATTTCCACGTAGTACTTCTGTGATTATCAGCTTTAGTCACATCCTTATAAAGAAGGATAGGGCATGGAGAAAAGAAAAAAAATTACCTTATGAAGGGCAAAGCAGGATCAGCACATCGTGAGCCAAAAGGAAGCCTTGCTGCTGAATTTGAAAGAGCATTTGCTAATCCACTTTGACCAGCTGGAGTTATCATGGGGTAGTAATTTCTTAGTAAGCGAGCAGCAGCACTCCAAGCAGTCAGCGGATCTCCAGCACGGACAGCAGAGAGAAGAATTTCTCTCAGTACAACCATCTGCAGAGTACTCCACTGAGATTCAAATAATGAAACTACTGAATTGTGATTCATCTTTCCTGCATCAGCCTGACTTGGCCCATTATCCTATCAGAAACAACACAGAGAAAAAGAACAATTATTATATTATCCAAGAATAGCATAATAGGTTCCTCCAACAATGCTTTTAAAACAATACCAGGAGAAGCATACAACCATGGCCTGTGATGCATAATACAAGTATTGCTATTTATTAAAAAACACGTCATAAGATGAAGCCAACAGAAAGATTTACACCCAGCATAGAACTCAAGAAACCAACATACACAAGATTTATAAACTTACACCAGATGTGGGGATAGATGATTTGCTTTGAACACGATAAGCTCTTGTTGCTAAAGCCAAAACTTGCATAGCACTCATAGCAGCCAACTTATTTTCTTGTTGCAGATATAGCTGAGCCACCTGTCTTGAGAAAAAGGCAGCTTTCCTCTCATAACCAAGGCTACCATATAGACGGGCAATATCAACAAATAACACCAAACGGTCACTCGCATCAATTAAAGATTTGGCACCATCTGCAGCATTTGTCAGCAACTCCACCACTTCTTTTGCTCGTTCTCTCCTGTTAACAACAAAATACTATGGTAATAGGAGTCACCGACATGGCTTCACATTAATGATATCCCAAAAGAAACAGGTCACCAAGACTATTGAAGAAAGGGGAGAACATCACACAAGAAGATTGTCCTGGCTAATATAATGCTTGCTTTCCACATTTTCATATTTTCCAACTTCGCCAAAAAAAACGGACCAGAAAAAAAAAACATTAATAAATAAAGGTACCCAAAGACCATAAGGACAATCAAGTTATGGAGCCTGTGAAACCAGGTTATGTGCAATAAAAGTTCTATAACAATGTAGAGTCGCATAATTTTGCAAACTTCTCTAACAGGGCAGGTTTTGTGGAATGAATAATCAAGGTGTTCTCCAGGATTATGGTCTGTTATCTGATTCTGGATGGTTTCAATTGCATGCCCATGCTTCATTGCATATATACTTCCTAGATCTTGCTTCACCCACTCTTTTATTTGATGAAAGATTTAACTTCAATGGACCAAAGAACTACTTATCCCCATTTGATGGAAAATAATGCAGCAACAAGAAATAAACATCCCAAATCATTCAATTTTTTTACAACGTTATCAGCTTCACCATCAAGCACAGTGCTCATATGACCAAACTGTCCACCATCCAAGTTATGTACCAAACTGCAGCTTCTGGACCACACCCTAGGTCAGTCACCATTAAACTGGAGAAAAGCTCCAGCAAGATGACATAAATACCCGATCAATGGCCCACTGGCTTCCAATGTTCCCCAACAATTTTTTTTTAAAAAAAAAAGAGGTTATGCCATGATTGATCACTAAACATTTTTTTATTGCCCATTCAAAAACCAAAAAACGCAGCTCAAGATGAAAACCATATACCAAGTGTTCGATATTAAATATTAATTTCTTTAAGTTGATTTGGTGCAGGTTGAACCTTAGGAATTTGATTCAAGTTAAGTGGTAGTTCAGGTATGAGGTCAATCCACATGTGATCACTTGCAAGAAGAGATGGGAATAAATGGTATATAAGTAGGAGGAGGTTACTGTGTAAGAAGGGATCAAGAAAGTATCCTAAAAAATGAAAAAGTTAGGGGCAGAAGACTTGAGCAGCACAATTTAAATAACCCTAAACAAATTAAATATGAATTAAAGTTCAAGTATGTAACTAAGAGAAGAAATTACTACCTGCAGAGGAACCGTGCCAATTTCAAGGTAGCCTCGAGTTCAAAACTGAGAGGTGAAACTCTGACAAAAAAAAAAGTATTAAAATAAGTATCTCATTCATAGAAAGTCTTCTAAATATTTGATACAAGTTTGAAAAAAGTATCTCATTCATTGAAAATCTTCAAACATGAGACTGTACATGACTATAGTGTACATACATTTGACCGTGTCATTGATCCTCACATATGGATTTCCATGAGTTTAAAATTTTATAAATACTAAATAGGTCCTCCTAATTTTTATATCCATCAAATAAGGTTAAAAATTGAAAATTGCATGGGCACATAGATATATAAGATAGCTATACCTTTGGGCATTATCCTGAATGAAAGATTTTCTGTAATGCATAATGACATTGTTATATCGATACTTCACCTCATCTTCCAACACTGAATCTCTATTATCCATTCGATCCATCTGAAAGTTGAAAGAGTGGTTATATATCTAGAGATTACTCCTTTTTTCATTTTAAGGGTTTTTTTTCTACATCAAAAGAAATAGTGACCATAATCACAGTAAACATAGTAGCAATAGCTTTAATAGTTATGAACCCTTTAGGGTAGTATAAATTTAAATATGAGCGGAAGTATTTGAAATTAGTTAGCACCAGTCAAAGAATTGGCATTTCAGTTCATGCAAGATTCAATAGCTTGCAATTTCGTCGCAACAATCTGAGCAAAAATATGATATGTAAGAAATTTAACATCAGTTTAGATAATGCATACCAGCAAGGCACAAACACTGCCTTCTAGGGCACCAGCATACCAGAAAAAATCCCCCGTCAGTCTGGCCAGTTCTAAAGCAGTGTTATAATGCGCATTCGCATCTAGCGGAGACCCTGCCAACAAACAAAAATCTCCAATTGTCTTCTGAGCACGACCAAGTCTCCGTTTTTTAGCCTTGATAACCTGTTAAAACTCCACTGTTAGAAGAGATGAAACTCATGTGGAGATAGCAAGAAAAAGAGAAAACAGTTAAAAGCTATGACAATCTAATCCATATGACACCTAAACCATAAACCTCCTCTGAGCTGAGACTGGCTTGAGAATCAAGAGGTGTTTTCACAATTGTTCCAGCAGATTCAGCCCGAAGCACCCACTTTTCAAATTCCATCAGCAGTGAGGCAGCAATATCTTGCATCATTGTGCACATATGCATCTCAAGTGTCTGTCTGTCAGCAGGAGGAAACAACCGCAAGTTGCCCTCCTTTTTACTCCCATCGTCCAACTGTATAAACAACATCAATCACAGTGAACAACAATTCCATAATCTAAACAATGACAAAATTTTATGAATAAAACACGAGTCCTACTCTGTCAATTCTACACCAAACAATTAATAAAGTCTAAATTGGCAATTTAAACCAGATATATCAGACTACGTCAGATACCTAATACTCACTGAAATAGTTAAGCAATAAATCTAGTCGAAATAGATCCAAACTCGCACAATTCCCCTTCAATTTCGAGAAACAAATAGGGCTACACGCATATCATTAGATCGCGAAAAAAAAAACTAACCGAAGCTAAAATCAAACAAATCTACTTTTGAGCAAATGAAAATGCTGACACACCTGGTCATCTCCAGGGCTAAATCCGAAGCAGCGGAGAGCGAGGGCGGAACCGTATCCCTTGGAAGCGGCGGCGAACATGTCAGAGACGAGATCGAGATCAGGCGAAGAAGGGCAATGGAAGATTCCGATAACGGCGAGGATCTTACGATTGGACTGGAAATCCTCCCAGGGAGAGGGAGGAGAACCGCCGGGGATGAAGCGGAAGCGGAGAGCACCGCTGGAGTCCCAGGGCTGGGAGGAGAAGGGAGACTTCTGGTGCTCAGTGTAGAAGGAGCTGATGGAGGAGAGATCGATCCTGGACTGAGAGGAGAGGAGGGAGGCGTAGTCGCGGAAGAGCGAACGGGAGATGCCGCCGATCGGGAGGACGGCGACTCGGATAGTGCACATCGATTCGATGCTCACGTCCGGCTCCATGGATGAAGGCGCTGGAGGATTTCGGTGAGCGAAGGGGTGTGCGCTGCTTCGCGTCGCCGGAGATGGGCGAGTTGGGAAATGAAGGTTTTCGCACCTACCTAGCTCCCTTGGGAAATTCTCTACATTACAAGGAATTATTACGAAATTAAATAGGTAAATGCAGTAAATTACACCTAACTAACCTTATTTAGTCAATTTGCACAAAAATTACCAATTAGAGCTCGTTTGGACGGTTTGGTTACAATTTAAAAAATCTAGAAAGTTCAAAAAACTCAGGAAGTAGAATAAATATCTGTATTTAATTGCTTTTTTGAACACGAAAAAATCTAGGATTTTTTTTTAGTGAAAAGGAGGACTAGGGTCTTTATATGTTATTTATTTGGGCTATAGTAGCATGTTTAGATACAATAGTTGGGCCATTGGAAACTTCTTCCGACCATTTATCAAATTCATGGTAGCTAAGGCTAACTGCCCAATTTGACTTTCCAAGAATTCTAATTCCTACAACGTGAAGAAATTTAACTTGCCTAGGGGACTAGGTAAGTTGCAATTCCACAATTTTTTTATGGAAAAATTCAACTTTCTCCATTTGAATTCATCTTATAACTTAACCAAACAACTTTTTTAATTTTATGGGAATTATAATTCATGGGAATTGAATTCATGGAAAATAACTTCCTAGGAAGCATATTACTATGTTCAACCAAACAAGTCCTTAGTATAACTTTATATATATATATATATATATATATATATATATAGTGTGGTTCCGGTGTTCACAACTCTTATAGTGTACCTTGTACACAAATTTGGATCGTTGATCGATAAAGGATTGAAGGCCAAGATGGAAAGGTATTTTTTAAAATTTTCTTTATTTTTTTGTGGGGCCCAGGAAGAAAAGAATTCACACCCACTTTGGAATGTGCGTGTAACCCCCTCCTCTCTTCTTTTTCTTTTTTTTGGTGATCCGCTCCTTTTCTTTTTTATTTTTATTTTTTTAGGTATCGGCTCTTTTTAAAAAATATATATAATATTTAGGAAAACTAAATGTTTATAGGTAATTCTTTTTAAATATTTGACAATTTTACCAAACAATGTCATCAATTTAACCGAATAATATTTCACATTTTACCGAATAATGTTATTTTATCCTTTTACCTCCAGTTTAGATGAAAATTCATCAATTCCACTGAATAATTTGTCAAAGGCTACCGAATAAAGTTTTGATTTTTTTTAATAATATTTCGGATTTAACCGAATAATGCTTCCAAATTCACCGAATAATGTATCATATTTTAGAAACCACAAATTCATTAAAAAAATACTTCTGATTTCTATGAATAATTATTCAATATCACCGAATAATATTCAATATCCCACCGAATAATCCTATATTGCAATATATCCCACCGAATAATCTTCAAATTTCTTTCTACGAATAATTATTCAATATCACCGAATAATATTCCATATCCCACCGAATAATCCTATATTGTAGTATATACCACCGAATAATATTCCATATTCCATCGAATAATCCTATATTGTAGTATCTCCCACCGAATAATCTTCCATATCCCACCGAATAATCTTCCATATCCCACCGAATAATCCTATATTGTGAAGTATCTCCCACCAAATAATCTTCAAATTTCTGGTTTCCCATTTCATGAGTTCAACGGACGCCAGGACACCGAAGGGAGCACCGTCGATGACATGGAAGGCAACTTCACTCCTCCCAATCGAAGAAGATTCTAAATCCAATCGAAGAAGATTGGCAGGGACATCGGGCAACTGCGGAACGACAATCCAGTCGAAGAAGATTGTAAATCGCCGCCCCGACTCCTTCACTCCTCCCAATCGAACAGCCGCCCTCCCAATCGAGCCGCCGCCCTCCCAATCACCGCCCTAGCCCCTTCACTCCTCTCCTCTTCGCCCGGAAACCTCGCCCGAAATCGCCTCCTCCTCCAACTACTGTGGTCGCCCTCACCTATGGCGGTCGGACGTTGCCCTCCGCCATTGAAGTCGTCTGCCAAACTTGACATAAATGAAGGCAGAGCGTGGTTGCAACTCACGCCCTAAATGAACGTGGTTGTCCACTTTTACGGGGCCCACCTTTTTTAAATTAAAAAAAATAGGAAAAAATTAGATTAATCTCCACAATCTATCTTAACCTAATCAACGGTCCGAATTTGTGTACAAGGAACACCCTAAGCCTTGTGAACAAAAGATTCATACTATATATAT